>OX336388.2:1047030340-1049530340 GCA_946902985.2 Meconema thalassinum
CAATAGACCTTTCTCGCGATTTAATGTTCCAAACGTAATGAAATCTGGTACAGGAAATGTTTATACACATTCCAATGCACTGGTATCCAACTTAGTTCAATTGTTTACATAGTCCCAAAATGGCGGCTGTGTGAAATTTAAAATTAAGTTTTTATTTCTTGTGTCGTAATCATGCGATCGAAGTGAAAGTTTGAATAATGAACCTACGCAATAATTTTCCTTTAATGGTACATGACTCTATGGCCTATACATTTAACTATCCTACATGGCGACCATCCGAAATATTTAGACGGCTCTGAATATTTACGAATGTATTATAGCAATCAAACTGAATTTCTTTATGTTCATGATCGTAAGTTCACCTATAGGACTTTAAATAACCTGGTGATCACAAATCCAACATGGCGGTGACGCGAAATATAAATATTCACATGGACGTTTCTCGCAATTTAACCATCCTAGTGCAGTGAAACTTGGTACAGTATATCCTTATACGAATGTTAATCCACTGGCATCTAATTTATTTCAATTGTTTCCATAACCACAAGATGGCAGCTGTGCGAAATTTTAAAATCTCCTTGTTACTTCTTGTGTCCTAATCATGCGATTGAAATTTGAATGCTACACGTACACAATAATCGTCATGTAACAGTACATAACTCTAGGACCTACATATATAAAATCGAACATGGCGACCATCCGAAATATTTAGTCGGTTCTCAATATCTACGAATCTATTACAGCAATTAAACCGAAATTTTGTATGTTCATAGTGACAGTTAACATAAGTAGGATATATGAAAATAGGCTGTATAGTTCTTCACGGAACTACTTGTTAAACTTGTGGTGTTCCGCCATCGTGAATGGGCTTGTAATAATTAGGTTACAGTTGAACTGACGAAGATAACTCATTTATTGGATAAAAGTGTGCTGACTCCAGTCTATATTCTGTGCAACCTACCTCGCCCCCACTCTTAACATGAATTCTAAAACAAAATGTATCTTAAATCTTTAGCAGGACTGACAGAAACACACACACAAAATGTCATGAAATCGGATCATTCATATTTCTGTCGTGAAGTAACAGTGAAACACCATCATTATAAAATAACCTACAACACGCAATGTATCTGATTTCCATCAAAATAACAAACTGGCTTGCATAAGCATGAATTTTTACAGATATATCACCTTAACACATTTCATAAACATTCCAAAACATACAACATTAAAGTATCGATTCGGTACCATTATTGTTATTAACATAAAAGTGCAAACACTTACTCATATCGGTAATGTCGGAACATTCCTCGCTTTATGTGATTGACCAACCATAAATTTGGTGTTAGAGCGGGAAATCTAGATTGGCCTAATATCGATACCACACATTTCGTGATTTCGTGTGGTGTGTGTATCACACACGTTGTAACCGTACATGCCACTCGTCACTGATGATAATAATAATATCTCACTACTCTCATTAAATACCATCAATAAATAAAATATTCGGGGTTCGTGGGAGTTAAGCACCTGTACGATTATACTAGCAGCAATAAGCATTCACACCCAACTACACCAGTGGCCGCTTGTATAAATAAGAACTGATATCTTGTAAGAACATAGTATATTCTGATAGAAACACATATACCGGTAAACACTTTGCAAGATCCTCGCCGTATACAGACTGACGTTTGGTTCCCTATCATATTAGCATGGCTGCACATAATGACACACTTATGGACCCTCGGTGGAATGTGAAGATATGTGGTACGGTACTCACTCGTGATGATCTCTGGTAGCTGATGTTTCCTACTAACTAATAACTATGGGGTTGATTTTCCCATAGAGTTAGTCCTACTTTTACTCGTTGAATTATTTTGACTATTTCACACGCAGCCTGACTTTAATTACCAATTTCTGGTTTGCTTGGCTCACTGTAGCCTGAATTTGATAATCACACGCATAAGACATTATTACGTGGATTTATGATGTGGAAATGCGGTAACGACTTGTTGGTTCCGACTTCCACTCCGTTGATTGAAGTTATTGCACTTTTAAGCATAATTCACTAGTGCTGCAAAATATATAATTCCCACGAACTTGTGTACAGGCATGGACCCACGAAATTCTTTGGAGCTATTCGGATCTAGTGGACAATTAGTGTCCACTATAGGCTAGGTATAGAATTCCGTAAGAAATTCTACTTATCCAGACAGTACAGTTCCGAGTCCAATGCGATATTGCATTTTAAGTCCTTATAACACAAGTTCCCCCTGAGCATTGCTAAGTTAGCATATCGCTCCCTAATTACAAGTATCACAATGCAAGAAATAAATCCGAAGAGATCCCAAAAACAGAAGTTGACTTCTCAAACCCCGGGCGCTGGGAATAGACGTATTTCCAGGAAATTCCAACACACCTGAGGTAGCCTTATAAAACTGCTCAATTCCAACATGCTAGATAATTACCATTGAATATGTTTAAAGCCTGACTTGGATCTTGCTGTAAACTTACGGTATATATTAAATCTAATTAATTAAAACATTAAATACATGGCATACGAATAAACACTCCATAATATCATTACAATTTAGATCATATCATCACATTCAGAATCGTATGTCCTGAAATTGAGGGTTCGATCCCTTGTCACATTTGTACTGTGACAACGTATGCATTCATTGCATATGCCACATAAGTCTGAGGCTCCTTTCCAATTATTATAAATCTTTATTGCGGCCAAATAGCCAAGATGAAAATGAAATTTTACATGTTTGCATATTCAGATAAGCCTCCATGGCTTAGGCGGCAGCACGCCGGCCTCTCACCGCTGGGTCCGTGGTTCAAATCCCGGTCACTCCATGTGAGATCTGTGCTGGACAAATCGGAGGCAGACAGGTTTCTCTCCGGGTATTCCGGTTTTCCCTGTCAAAATTTCATTCCAGCAACACTCTCCACTATCATTTCATTCCATCGGTCATTCATTTAAACATTGCTCCAGAGGAGTGCGTCAGGCCTCGGCAGCTGGCACAGTTCATATCCTCGCCGCTAGATAGGGGCTTCATTCATTCCATTCCTGACCCGGTCGGAGACTGGAAGCAGGCTGTGGATTTTCATTTCTCATATTCAGATACGGTAATGACTTTGTCCTTTTTGTGCATATTTCGATGTGATAACGATCACATGCCGTTTCACACAGCCTACATTCACAGTCTATATTTGGTTCGTAGAATTTTGTGTTCTTGCATATCAGGTGGTGGAATCCATGGCCTGCCAACCTAGTGATGACGTGTCTGATTTCGACGGTTTCCTTTGTCCACGCACGGTCTACCATGGCTCCTGTGCTGTAGAATGTCGGATGAATTTCCTCTCTTTTCCTATTCAGTGTTGCTAGCAGGTTCTGTGAGGCGCACGTGTTTGGTAGGAATATGCTTGTCCTGAGATCTTCGATGTGGAAAGTTTCCTTCGCCAGCAGATATGTGTATCTTGAGTGCGTCATTTTTGACACTCCTAACGCTTTCTTTATGTATCTTGCCTTCACTCCTTCCAACGTAGATAGATTCTTCAATGTTAGGTGTGACCAGATGATTTCTATGCCATACGTCAGTATTGGTAAAATCTTTACCCGGAATATCAGCATCGCCGTCTCTAGGCTGAGGGATCGAATTTTTCTTATTTCGTGTATTGTCATTATCGCTTTAGTTGCCTTTTCAGTTATGTGTTTTGTGAAGCATTTTGCGGTCGTTTGTAGAGTAATTCCTAAATACTTGATTTCTGATACTATATTCAGTTTTCTTTCCCTTATGTGTATCTCAGCTGATGCGGGGGCTCTTCCTCCGTTTCTAAAGATCATTGTGTTCGTCTTAGATATGATAATGACCAAGTTATTCTTGGAGCACCATTTATCCACCTCGTTTATTGTTGCCTGGAGTACTGTTATGTCATTGGAGCCAATTACGATGTCATCTGCGTATCCGCACGAGAATATTCCCTCTTTGCGGGTAATTCCAAGGATTTCTTCGGTTGCTAGTATGAACAGCAGAGGGCTAAGTGGGTCGCCCTGTAGTACTCCATTTGTTTGTATGATCGGTTCTGACATGGCAAGGTTATCTGAGACGCATATTTCGTTCCAGCTCAGCAGTGTGTTAATGAGGTTCAACCATATGTTGTTTTCCCCTAGTGTTTCCTTGAGTTTTTCTATCACTAGTTGCCTGCTTAGTAGGTCGAAGGCTTTCGTGGTGTCTATTAAGACAGTATAATTTTTTTGTTTTTTCTCTAGGGCTTCCCAAATGTGTTTCAGTAAGAGTTCGATTGCCTGCAGGGTTGATCTTCCCTTTCTGAAACCGAATTGATTTTCTGGCAGGTGATCGTCTAATTCCTCACTTAATCTTCCTGTTATTATTTTGGTGAAGATTTTAAAGGGGCAGTTTTCCAATGCGATGCCTCTATATTGGTTTGGGTCATTGGGGTCTCTCCTTTCCCTTTATATAATACCTTGACAATTGATTTTCTCCATTGATCGGGGATGGTGGCTGTCTCTATGCACCTATGCAATTATTGCCTGTACATTATATTCTAGAGAATTAACTTGATTGCTTACGTCCATTATGTTTGATTATTAAACTAATTATTTCACTGCACAATCTCTTTTTCAGTTATCCAGACAACTGTCGCTATCAGGTGCTCGCTGGCTGCTCTTCATTCCTCAACACTTCCTCAGAGATATCAACGTTCCATTCAACTGTGAACTGCTGGTGGCAGGTCCAGCAGCGGTGGATGGAGAGGTAAAACTAACAGAGGCTTACCGCATTCGAGAGGACCTTCCTCTGATTACTGAGCACTGGGGCAGCTGGAGTCCCTCAGGGGGACTAATGGGACCCACATTGCCCCTGTTACAGCGCAGAGGTGACTTACGAGGAGCAGCGATACGGGCTGTTATAAAAGAGGTAAGTTTTCTGAATATGATACATCAAATTCTGTAAATATACTCATACTCAAAACAACACATCTAAAACTACCCTACAGTATCTTACACAGACATAAATATATACAGTAGCCTTCACTCTTAAATACTTTGTCCCCATTATCTGTTCTGCTTTTGCCACGACCTTTTCCTTGAATTTACAAATGATGATGTCTTCTAGTAAACTGTTCTACTCCTTTCATCCCTCCCTAAGTAGGAATACTTTCTCCAATTGTTATTACACCAAGTGAGTTTTATCTTTTAATCATGGCCATGCCTACCTTTATATACTCCTTCAGTTTCTAGGCTCTCCCTAATGTCTGCTCCCCTCCCCATGCTCCTTCCCCGTATAAGCTACGTACAGTATATTCCTCCATATCTTGACTCACCACTCTTCTTTCTGCCTGACTTTCCATCCCAGGTCCCATCCCTCTAACACTACTAGTTTTTCAGAGGTCTCTCATAACGTACTGTACCTTTCCGCTTTCCTTTGAACTACCTCCAGTTCTTTAACGGGGTTTCCTGATATGGGTCCCATACTGTAGCAGCTTATTTCAATTGTGGTCTTTCTAGGCTGGCGTATGCCCTCTCTCTTACCTTCTTACATACTCTCAGTAGTACCCACATGATCAGGTGAAAGGGCGTACATGCTGTTATGTCGTGGGCGATACAAGATAAATAACATAGACTTGTTAATATAAATCAACGGTTTATTTAACACTAGTCGATGCACAACGAAACACAAGGTGGACTAACTTGAGCGGAACAGATCGGAACTAGCGCGGAACTAAAGAATATGCGCGGAACTGTCGTCTACAGTCTGCGGGTACATATATACATAGTATATGGAAGGTTCCAGATTCGAACGTTCCAGATTAGAATGTTCTGGGCATAGTGATTAGAATGTTCGTGTTATCTCAAGTAAATACACAACACTTTCTAGAATGTTCATGTTAACTCAAGTAAATACACAACATGTCCTCCCTCTTTTAAATGGATGATTAAGGAAAGTTAATCCGGAGAGAATCTCAATGGTGGTCGGCGCTGGCGAGTACTCCTGCGGGGAATAAAAGAGGTCTGGGAAATAGGTGGTGCCCTGTTTACAGGTGTAGCTGGTGTGGCTGGTGGTGTTTGGACTGTTGCTGATGTCTCGGTGAAGCGAACTCGTCTCAGGCTCGGTTGCTCGAAGGCTTGGTCGGTTGTGCGGTGGCTTGGTCGGTTGCGCGGTGGCTTGGTCGGTTGCGTGGTGACCTCATTGGTTGTGCGGTGGCCTCGTCGATTGAGCGGTGACCTGGTTGGTTGCGTGGTGGCTTGGTCAGTTGCGCGGTGACTTGGTCGGTTGCACGGTGACTTGGTCAGTTGGGCGGTGACCTCGACGTGGCCTGGTCAAGTTGAGTCCCGTGCGGAAATGAGGGTACCTTTGCTCCGTTGCTGTCATCGTTCGACTAATGTAAGCGATTGGACGTTCTTGCCCGTTGCTGAGCCGGTGTGACAGTACTGCGCCCAGGCCGGTCTTGCTGGCGTCCGTGGCCAACAGGAGTGGTAACGCTGGGTCATACTGCATGAGTACCTGGGGCGAGGTTAGGGCGTTCTTGATGTCTTTGTATGCCCTGTCGCCTTCTGGTGTCCAGATGAGAGGGTCCTTGAGCAGCATGTCCCTGAGTGGTCTGTCTCTGGTGGACAAATCGGGGATGAACGAGCTGTAGTAGGTTGCTTTACCAAGGAACAGTTGGAGTTCTTCTGGTGTAGTCGGTTTCGGTGCATCACGTGCAGCTCGGATGTGTGCATCAGACTTGTGGATGCCTGACGCATCGATTTTGTGGCCAAGGGCTTCCAGGGATGTTTGAGCGAAAAAGCATTTGGCTCGCTTGAGCTTGAGGTTGTGTTGCCGAAACCGTTCCAGAGTGGTGCTGAGGGCCTGCATCAGATTTTCAAGGCTATCAGCAAAAACGATACTGTCATCGAAAAATCTTACGGCGTTTGGGAGACCTTGCAGGACTGTGTCCATTCGCCGATGCCGGATAGCGGGGATGTTAGCTGCTCCACATACTGCTCGCGTTGGGCGGATCAGACCGTGAGTTGGCGTGTTAAGCGTGAGAGCATGGCTGAACTCATCGTCGACCTCGAGATGAATGTACGCGTCGGAGATATCCAGATGGCAGAAGACTGTGGCGTCGCGCATTCGGTTGAACAGATGTTCCACCTTGGGAATCGGATGTTCATCGATGATGATCCGCGGGTTGAGAGTAGGCTTGTAGTTGCCTGTGATCCTCAGTTTGCCGTTCTTCTTGGCGACGACGTGCGTTGTCGATGCCCTCTCAAAGTAGTCCACTCTTTTGTAGAAGCCAGATGCAATTTTCTTGTCGATTTCCTTGGCGTAGGCATCACGGAGGGCAACTGGTACGTCTCCAGCTTTCAGGTGCATCTTCGATGGGGGACCTGAGACCTTCCCGGGGATGTCGCTGAACACATCCTGGTAGCGAGACAGAATGTTGTCGAGCTGCTTCTGTTGTTCCAAGGTCAGATCCTGCTTGTCTGATAGCTTGTGGATTGGGTCGGGTTTTGCGAAGAGGTGACCAAAGTCGATCTCCCATACAAACTCTGAAATCCACTCTCGGCCAAAGAGTGATTCGACTTCATCGTCAACCTCGTAGAGATTCAGGTTCCTGGTTGTGGTTCCGATGGTGGTGCACACTGACGTTTTGCCAATACATTTGATCGGATGACCGGTGTAACTGACGAAGTTACGATCATTTTTCTGCAACACAAAACCTGGATTGAGCATATTTAGCTTTGATTTGCTCGTGGTTGTGCAGGGGGCGCCGTTGTCGAGTTCCATTTTGACGGTGGTTCCCTCTATGTTGACATCAACCAGTGGCTTAGGTGCTGTGTTGACCGATCCGATGACCTCGATTTTGCTCAAGTACTCCACGACATCGAGGTTCTCTGCTGGAAACTCTTCTTCGGTCACGTGATTTGTTGTTCGATGTTTCCTCGATTTCGATCGGCAAACTTTTCTGATGTGACCTTTCTTGCCACACTTCAGGCACTCGGCGTTCAGGAACCTGCATTGACATGCGAGGGCGAGCTTCACAGCACCCTGCATATGTTGATTGGTTGTCCTGGGATGCACTTCGGTTTGCCTGGTGTGACCCTAGACTTCGATGAGCTGACTTGCTGCGTGGCGGCTGCTGGTTGCTGTTCTTCCTGGACAGAGGCTTCTCGTATCAAATCCGATTGGTTGATTCAGATTATCGGCAGCTGTTTTGACCTCGTCGGTGGTAATGCGAGTAGCTTCGAGTGCGTGCGCGATTTCATATGCCGCGGTGAAGTTCTCTGGTTGTTTTGCAATAATCTCGTCGCACATTTCTCCTGATTCCAACCCTGCGTACATTTGTTCAATTAACATGCGATCAAGGAAAACGTTGCAGCCTGCCGCAGTCTTAAGGTGAAGCTAGCGTTGGTTTCTCCTTGCTTCTGCATTACACTCCGAAATTTGATGCTCTCAGCAATCTGGTTGCGTGTGGCGTCGAAATGGCCTTTCAGCTTAGATTGAATCTCGTTGTATGACAGAGTTTCTGGATCATTAGGACTCACCAGGATCTTCAGGGCAGCATTGAGTTCAGATCCCATGTAAACACGTGCAAAGTTTGCATGCTGATCCGCGGGTACCTTGCTGAGGTTGAGCGCCCAGGTAAGGCGAGTGAAATAGTCGGCTACAGTCGTCCCGTCGGTTGTACGATACGGTTGCATTGTGAACTTTGGCGGTCGAGGCTCTATGACGTTGTTGACCCTATTGCCTGTCGGATAGCGTCGGCGATCATTGCCGAGAATTGTTGGAGTTACTCAGAGGTTAAGTCCGGCATGGTGAAGATGAGTGGAGAACAGTATTTCTAACACGCACTTGCGATGAACTTAGTTCGGTGCACACACTTGCGTTGAGGTTAGAAAGTTCACTCTGGTTAGTATTTCCAACACGCACTGCGATGAACGTCGTTCGGTGCAACACTTGCGTTGAGGTTAGAAAGTCACTCGGTTTCACAGCGTTATTTATCTTATCTCACTTCTGACACCACTGTTATATCGTGGGCGATACAAGATAGATAGCATACACTTGTTAATATAAAACAACGGTTTATTTAACACTAGTTGATACACAACGAAACACAAGGTGGACTAACTTGAGCGGAACAGATCGTAACTAGCGCGGAACTAAATAATATGCGCGGAACTGTCGTCTACAGTCTGCGGGTGCATATATACATAGTATATGGAAGGTTCCAGATTCGAATGTTCCAGATTAGAATGTTCTGGGCATAGTGACTAGAATGCTCATGTTATCTCAAGTAAATACACAACACTTTCTAGAATGTTCATGTTAACTCAAGTAAATATACAACATATGCCTTCCATGGCACCTGCCATATGTATTCATTCCAGCGAAATCTTCCGTCACTCATAGTTACCCCCATATATCTGCAGGTTCCTCCTATTTATTAATCGTTTGGCAATATAATCAATACAATATTTCAGAGTACAAAGGAAATCACTTTAAAATCTACTGCACATTATTTTTACTATTTACACTATTTACAATCTCAGGTCTAATGAGTCTATCCATTGGACCACGTCAGGTGTCGCCAACAGGAAGTCGATCCAGTCCCCTCTATATGCCCTCAGAGGACAGTCAGTTGTAATGTGTTGGATGGTTTGATTAGGAGCACCACAATTACACTGAGGAGACGAAATGTTTCCCCATTTGAACAAAGTTTCATTGCATACTCCGTGGTTTGTCCGAATCCTATTGAGAGTTGCCCAAGCCCTCCTAGACAGATCGGAACCTGGAGTGGATGTTCTTGTAGGGTCCAGGATGGAGCTCGACTCAGGACAAGCTTTTAGTGTCCATTCACTAATCCACTGCATGCTGGAATCAGAATGGTTTCTTACAAGCCTCTGGGCATGACAAATGGGTGGCTTCCTGGATTTGAGCCTGTTCATTTGAAGAGAGGGGATGTCTTCATGAATAGGTAGTGTAGGGTGATCCATAATCTTGTAGTACTCCCGTAGCAAGGCAACTTCTCTACGAAGATGGGGTGGAAGAATATTGCTGAGGGCTGGAAGCCAATATGCTGGTGTAGTTCTTATACAACCAGTGATTAGTTTCATGGTGTTGTTCAACTGGGTGTCAACGAGTTTGACATGTGGGCTTTTGAGACAAACTGGGGTGCAGTATTCCTAATTTGACCCTTTCACCCAGAAAATTGTAGTCATACAGTACTTAATGTTGCTCCTCTTATTTACAAACGTAACAGCCAGGCTCTTGTTTACAATTGTAATCGTGGAATTTGTATTTATCCAGTCGGTAAGCTTACCCAAATGTCTTTGTAATGCTTCACAATCTTGATTATCCCTGATCTCTCTAAAAACCAATATGTCGTCAGCGAAAAGCCTTATCGGAGATTCCAAGTCTTCCCTTATGTTATTTGATGATAATTGTTGTTTTAAGGGACCTAACATCTAGGTTATCGGCCCCAAAATGTTACTTATATACATCAAAAATAATAAAGGCCCAAGTTTGCTTCCTTGTGGAAGGCACCCCTCTCCTTACTTTCACCTGTTCTGACAGTAAGGTACTCACCCTTACCCTTTAATTTCCCCCCCTCCCCCTTCCCCCCTTTTCCCCACTCAAAACTATTTTTCCTAAATAACTACTCGTCTATACAACCCTTTTGAATTTTCGTAATTATTAATACCTTGTGATTTCCCCTATTAAAGGCATTTGGAAGATCGATTGCCACGCAGTGCATCTGCCCCCTCCTATTTATCTGTTCTGATATATCTTGCTGTAAGCAAGCCAGCTGTGCCTCACATGAAAGCCCTTCTCTAAAACCAAACTGTTCCCCCCGTAGCCAATCTTTCTTTGCCAGGCGCTTCCTGATGTACTTGTCCAGGATACCCTCAAACACCTTGCAAACAATGCAGGTAAGGTTGACCGGTCTGTAGTTATCTATATCCTCATACCTCCCCTTTCCTTAAAGATTGGTTAATGCCGAATAACTAATGTTACGTTACGTTAGGATCAACGAGATCACTAAGTAACATGGTGCAATTCAACAGCTTTTTTTACAATGATATTAATCGATGTGTTATGTTAGGTTAGGTTTAGTTGGTTTAACTATCAACATACTCATAGATCAACAACTTTTTAACAATGACATCGATAGATTATGTTTATTTGGATCAATCATAAACTCGGTCACAATTAAGCGACATTTTATAAGTACTGTACACTGATCTATGTGTTAGGTTTGTTTAAATTTCAATCGATCAATCAATTGAATGGTAGCAATTGGTTGGCACTTTACAATCATATTAATTGATGCATTAGGTTAAGTTTTGTTAGATTATTAATTAACATGGACAGCAATAAAGATCTTCGACGATCACATTCATCCCGTAGTCTACGCCGATGACGACTACGACGACATCGAATGGCACCCAAAATATCTAAGAATACCGCCGCAAATACGATTGCTAAAGGGCATCGCTCCAGAAACTGACACCCTATACACCAGAATACTCTCGCCGATCCAGGAGCTTATTTTGGAGAAACAACTTCAGCAGTGTCAATTGGAGAAAGCTGCTCCACTTTTTATTGAGCCACCCTCGTAGCGGCCCCGAACCTGATATCTCGATAACCAATCATGGGATTTGAACATACTCGTAGTGATGCCCCCTACTTTCCTATAGCCTTTTTATTTTATTAAAAGACCAAAACTTAAAGGTCATTCGCGAGTAGTGGGGTAGTGTATGTTTTCTTGCAAGTCGCGCGCGTGCTTGAATACGTATGCCTATGCTGGGAAAGGGTTAGGTGGTGGGAGAGGAGTAGGATCGAGTGAGGGGTCGTTTAGATAGTATTTTTCCGCTCTATTTGATGGTGAGATTATTTTTTTTAAATGGGTGGAATTTGGAAACACAATTTGAGGTAAACGTGTGTTTTTAACATTTTGACGATTAGTGCTTTTTTAAGAGAGCGGGCTTTATAAATGATCATTTATAGACGAGTTTTTTTAAGAACCAAAAACGAATAGGTCATTCGCTTTTTAGTATCT
The DNA here is from genome assembly GCA_946902985.2 of Meconema thalassinum. Lineage (NCBI taxonomy): Eukaryota > Metazoa > Arthropoda > Insecta > Orthoptera > Tettigoniidae > Meconema > Meconema thalassinum. Next base: position 1,047,042,416 of record OX336388.2, read on the forward strand.
CGCTAACCAATAATGTGATTTAAACATATGGAGTGTCGTAGGACTCGTGGTGAACTCTCCTTTTCTATGGACGGGGTATATCCACTCCAAAATAAAAACTACCCTTACCAGGGGGTGAGATAGTAATTTTTTTGTATGCATACGAACTTGGCGGCTTTTGTAAGAGAGCGGGTTTTTTAAATGATTATTTATAGATGAGTTTTTTAGATATTTATTTAAATAAACCAAAAACTAATAGGTCATCGGCTTTTTAGTATCTCGCTAACCAATAATGGGATTTAAGCATATGGGGTGCCGTAGGACTCGTGGTGAACCCCCCTTTCCTATGGACGAGGTATGTCCACCCCAAAATAAAAACTACCCTTACCCGGGGGAGGGGGGTAAATAATATTTTTTGTATGTGCGCACACTGACGGCTTTTGTCATTAGGACCTAACTACACTTTTGTTAATATTTTCTGAACCCCTGATGGGATTTTGCCATAGGCAGCATACTAGCCCTTGGGGTGATGCCCTATTTTTGAATGTATGATTCATTTTTAGTCAAAATGGCCTAACTGCACTTTTGTTAATATCTAGCAAACCAATCATGCTAGGGTCTTGCATGAGGGGTCCTAGCACTTGGGGCGACGTCCCCCTTTGGGGGGTGAAACTACAAAACGCTTATGCTGTTAGGTGTTTAATACCTTTTTTCTCTGTAACATTACTATTCCCTGTTTTAAGAGTGAAATAATCTATCGAGGTAAAAGCGAATGCCATCACCTATTTTTCAACTATCACACCTAATTTTAGGGTTCTTCGTTTGCAAGATATCGATTTTTCTCAATTTGGGGGTAGTTTTCACCCCCCTGCTATTTGTCATAAAAACAAAAGATCTTAGGTTCAATTATCATTTTTACCCGTTTAACACCTTTTACCTCCTGTAAAATCAGTATTTACTGTTTTAGGGGTGAAATGACCTATCCAGGTAAAAGCGCATATCATGACATATTTTTAAGCTATCACACCAAATTTTAGGGTTCTTAGTTTCCAAGGTATCGATTTTTCAATTTGGGGTAGATTTCACCCCCCTAATATTTTTCATCAAAAACAAAAGATCTTAGGTCCAATTTTCATTTTTCCCATTTAACTCCTTTTTACCCCCTGTAAAATCACTATTTACTGTTTTAGGAGTAAAATGACCTATCCAGGTAAAAGCATATGTCATGGCATATTTTTAAACTATCACACCTAATTTTAGGGTTCTTAGTTTCCAAGATATTGATTTTTCAATTTTGGGGGGTAGTTTCACCTCCCTGCTATTTTTCATCAAAAACGAAAGATCATAGGTTCATTTATCATTTTTAAGTGTTTAACAGGTGTTCTTTCTCGTAAAATAACTCTTTACTGTTTTAGGGGTGAAATGACCAATCGAGGTAAAAGCCTATATCATTACCTATTTTTTCAGCTATCACGCCTAATTTTAGGTTTCTTAGTTTCCAAGATATTGATTTTTCAATTTTGGGGGGTAGTTTCACCACCCCAAAGGGGGACGTCGCCTCAAGTGCTAGGACCCCTCATACAAGACCCTAGCATGATTGGTTTGCGAGATATTAACAAAAGTGTAGTTAGGCCCTTTTGACAAAAAATGATTCATACATTCAAAAACGGGGCATCACCCCAAGGGCTTGTATGCTGCCTATGGCAAAATTCCATCAAGGGTTCAGAAAATATTAACAAAAGTATAGTTAGGTCCTTTTAACAAAAGCCGTCAGTGTGCGCACATACAAAAAATATTATTTATCCCCCCCCCGGGTAAGGGTAGTTTTTATTTTGGGGTGGACATACCTCGTCCATAGGAAAGGGGGGGTTCACCACGAGTCCTACAACACCCCATATGCTTAAATCCCATTATTGGTTAGCGAGATACTAAAAAGCCGATGACCTATTAGTTTTTTTGTTTATTTAAATAAATATCTAAAAAAAACTCATCTATAAAAATCATTTCAAAAGCCCGTTCTCTTACAAAAGCCGCCAAGTTCGTATGCATACAAAAAAAATCTATTTCACCCCCTGGTAAGGGTAGTTTTTATTTTGGAGTGGATATACCCCGTCCATAGAAAAGGAGAGTTCACCACGGGTCCTACGACACCCCATATGTTTAAATCGCATTATTGGTTAGCGAGATACTAAAAAGCGAATGACCTATTAGTTTTTGGTTCTTAATAAATATTTTTAAAAAACTCGTCTATAAATAATCATTTATAAAGCCCGCTCTCTTAAAAAAGCACTAATCGTCAAAATGTTAAAAACACACGTTTACCTCAAATTGCGTTTCCAAATTCCACCCATTTTACAAAATAATCTCACCATCAAATAGAGCGGAAAAAATACCATCTAAACGACCCCTCACTCGACCCTACTCCTCTCCCACCACCTAACCCTTTCCCAACATAGGCATACGTATTCAAGCACGCGCGCGACTTGCAAGAAAACATACACTACCCCACTACTCGCGAATGACCTTTGTGTTTTGGTCTTTTAGTAAAATAAAGAGGCTATAGGAAAGCAGGGGGCATCACTACGAGTGCTAGGACACCCTGTATGTTCAAATCCCATGATTGGTTAGTGAGATATCAGGTTCGGGGCCGCTACGAGGGTGGCTCAATAAAAAGTGGAGCAGCTCTCTCCAATTGACACTACTAACTTCCTATCCCTCATGCCATTCACTCTTTAAAATTAGGATCGGGTGCAAAACTGTGTGATTTTCCTATTTCTGGTTTCCTAAATATGAAATACTCGACAATATATTTTAAAATTACAATCGAACCTCGATATTTCAAATCGTTACGGGATGTCAAATAAATTCGACTTATTGAACTTTCGAGTTATAGTGATGCGTAGGAAGAAATGTTAAAATTTGTGATGTACTGGTTGTAAAATACTGCATGTTGATTTACAACAAATAGTTTTGGTCCTTTGGTTACCCAAACTCTTCAGGGTGCCAAACATAGCGTTTGCTAATATCAAATTTATTGTGTGTAATAAAATGGATGTTCGTGATTATGACAGCTTTATTACATTATCCAAGTAAGTTACATATCTAAGTACTTATAGAAGTTGCATACGGTTGACTCAACTACAGTTATCGGTGGAACATTGGAATTAGAAGTTGCACTGAAAAAAGAAGTAAAAGTTCGAGATAAAGAACACGTTTATGAGCCAGGGATATAATTTAAGCTTCGAGATATCGAAAGATTTGAGTCATTGAAATTTGACTAAAAGAGAAAATAAATCATGTAAATTATACGAAGTTTGCTCGGGAAATAATAATTACTACAAGTTATAGATATTCTAGTATTGGAGGTTCGAGATATCGAGATACGAGTATAATATGCAAAACCTATATGCTAAAAGTATGTTTTATCCTATGATCCTTCGGCTACCCAAACTCTTCAGGGAACCAAGCACAGCCTTTGCTAATGTCCAGTTTATTGTCTGTATCCATAAATTTTCTTTATATTTCTTATCCAAGACCCTGTGTTATTGTGGTGACTGTAGTAGTGTGTATACTTGCAATATGTAGCCAGCGTTGGTAGGTGCCTGTGGAGTTAAATTAGGTGCCAATGGAAAAGAGGTGGATTCAATTCCTACCTCCTCAGCCACCTGTAAGTGGTTTTCCATGGTATCCCACTTCTACTCCTGACAAATGCCAGGATGGCCACTGTCGCCTCCTAACCAATCCTCGCCTCAGTTACAAATACAGTAATCTCTCACTATATCAGACAAAGGGGGCGAGATCTAGTCCAAATTATAGAAAGTCCGAATTATAGAAATGTTTTCTACTGTACAGTTCAAGAGTTCTAAAATCATGCAAATCTATATATATAAAATAAAGTCGTGTTAGTTACACTATTTATAACTCAAGAACGGCTGAACCGATTTGGCTGAAAATTGGTGTGGAGGTAGCTTAGAACCAGGAGACGGACATAGGATACTTTTTATCCCGAGACGTGATATAAAACGTCAAAGAGAATACAAGTCACTATAAAACGTAACGCAAATGACAGGAATGGCAAGACAAGTCGTTTCCAGGCAACAGTAGCTCTTGATGAGGCACGGCCGACTGGATGCGAGTAGCGCTCTCCACTACCAGTATAGAAAATGAGGCTCTTAACATTTTGATGACTCGTCAAAATGCTGACAACTATTTGCTGCGGTTTCGTCGATTGTTTCAGCAGTATTGCGTCGACATGTACGTCAAAATAGAAACGGAGCGTTTAACTTTCATTAGGTTGAACCAAGCCAAACTGCGTTCTGAGGAGTGTGTCCATTTACGTGATTCAATTCGTACTGAAGGAAATGCAACTAATATTGGTCGATTAACTATTCTGCCGGCGACGTACATAGGTAGTCCACGTCATATGCATGAATATGCGCAAGATGCAATGACATATGTTCGTCATTACGGTCGGCCAGATCTTTTTATTACTTTTACATGTAATCCAAAATGGATAGAAATCGTTCAATTGCTGCTTCCCGGACAAACATCAAGTGATCGACAAGACATCACAGCACGTGTATTCAGGCAAACAAAGCGGTCCCTGATGAACTACATTGTTAAACAACGCGTTTTTGGAGGTACTCAATGCTGGATGTATTCAATCGAATGGCAAAAACGAGGCCTGCCGCACGCACACATTCTTATTTGGTTAGTGGAAAGAATTCAACCAGACCAAATAGATTATATAATATGTACCGAAATTCCCGATCACGACCTACATGATGTTGTAATTACAAATATGATTCATGGACCGTGTGGCGCCATCAATCCCCAATCACCTTGCATGGTCGACGGAAAGTGTTCCAAACGATATCCACGGAAATTAACGGCGGAGACCGTCACTGGCAACGATTGTTATCCACTGAATCGGCATCGATCACCAGATGATAACGGTCGAATTATCACAACAAAAGTGAAGATAATGGATTTCGTTGTCGACAACAGTTGGATTTTTCCATATTCGCCACTTATTTCCAAATCGTTCAAGACACATTGCAACGTTGAGTATTGCAATTCAGTAAAGTTCATAAAATACATTTGCAAATATGTCACGAAAGGCAGTGATATGGCGGTTTTTGGCATCCAATTCTCCAATACCAACGATGAAATTGCTCGCTATCAAGTGGGTCGTTATGTGAACTGTAATGAAGCGATTTGGCGTATATTCGCATTCCCTATTCACGAATGTCATCCTACTGTTGTGCATTTGGCGGTGCATCTGGAGAATGGTCAACGAGTATATTTTACGGCTGCGAATGTTGTTCAACGTGCTGAAACACCTCAGCGACAACATTGACCAGTTTTTTTTTTTTTTTGCGATCTGCCAAAGCGATCCGTTTGCACGAGCTTTGCTTTACTCGGAGATGCCACGTTATTACACTTGGAATGCTTCATCGAAGAATTTTCAACGACGGAAGCAAGGCGATGCGGCTCCTGATTATCCGGATGTGCGTTCTACTGATGCTCTTGGTCGTATGTATACAGTTCATCCAAATCATGATGAATGCTTCTATCTGCGGTTGTTGCTGGTAAATGTGCGTGGGACAACGTCATTTGAGACACTACGGACTCTTAAAGGTATAATATTCCCAACATAACGCGCTGCATGTGAAGAACTCAATTTACTAGAAAACGATACCCATTGGGATACGACAATCGTTGAAGCCATTATCTCTGCATCTCCAAGTCAGATACGCACATTGTTTGCTATCATCATTTCGACATGCTTTCCATCGAACCCATCTAACCTATGGCACAAATACAAGGATAATATGTCAGAATATATTTTACATCAAATTCGTGTCAGTTCCAGAAATCACGATCTTGAGATGAATGAGGAGATACACAATCGGGCTTTACTCTTGATCGAAGACATGTGTTACCTCATGTGCGGTAGTTTATTAGTCACGTTAGGAATGCCAGCGCCAAATCGGGAAATGAATGACGAATTTAATCAAGAATTGGAACGGGAACGTGAATATGATCACCAGGAATTAGATTTAGTAGTTCAAACGAATGTACCCCTGTTGAATCCCCAACAAAAGGAAGTTTATGATACATTAATGAAGGCAATTGTTGATGGAAATGGTGCTTCATATTTCCTGGATGCCCCTGGTGGAACTGGTAAAACATTCCTCATGTCAGTAGTTTGAGCCACTGGTCGTGCTAAATCCAACATTGCGGTTGCAGTTGCTTCTTCTGAAATAGCAGCCACATTGTTAGAAGGATGTCGTACGGCTCATTCAGCATTAAAATTGCCGTTAAATCTTCAAACTATTGAAGAACCAACATGTAATATTGCAAAAATTTCAACAATGGCCAAAGTTTTATCAGCATCGAAAATCATCATCTGGTACGAATGCACAATGGCGCATAAACGTGCATTAGAAGCACTTAACCGAACACTGGAAGATCTACGCAATGACACCAGGTGTTTTGGAGGAGCAATGATTTTACTGTCTGGCGATTTCCGCCAAACACTGCCAGTAATTCCAAGATCAACGGCTGCCGACGAAATAAACGCTTGCCTCAAATCTATGGCGCTATGTGAAGAAACGTCAGCTGACAACAAACATGAGAGTTGCATTGCTTAATGATACATCTGCTGAAGATTTCTCTGAACAATTGCTGACTATCGGTAATGGTCGAGTACCTGTCGACGAATCGAGTGGATTGATTTCATTTCCTCATAATTTCTGTAACTTTGTCTCATCGAAAGACGAACTTATCAACAAAGTATTCCCAAACATCATTACTAATTACAAAAATAATGAATGGTTGAGTGAGCGAGCAATTTTAGCGGCTAAGAATAAAGATGTAGATGACCTAAACTACATAATTCAGAATGAGATCATTGGAACAATGCATTCATTCAAATCTATTGACTGTGTAACAAATGAAGATGAAGCCACCAACTATCCAATTGAATTTTTAAACTCCTTGGATTTGCCTGGCTTACCACCGCAAAATTTACGCCTAAAGGTTAGCTCCGTAGTAATCATGCTCCGAAACATAAACCAACCAAAACTGTGCAACGGTAAGCGTTTGGTGGTAAGTAAATTGATGAATAATGTGATTTACGCGACGATACTCAAAGAAAACTTCTAAGGTGAGGAAGTTCTCATTCCGAGGATCCCGATGATCCCAACCGATATGCCGTTTGAGTTTAAAAGACTTCAATTTCCGATCCGTCTTGCATTCGCCATGACCATTAACAAATCACAAGGCCAATCCTTGAAAGTTTGTGGTTTGAATCTGGAATATCCATGTTTTTCCCATGGTCAATTATATGTGACATGTTCACGGGTCGAAAGACCATCTGCGTTGTTTGTTCTTGCGCCTGGTAATAAAACAAAAAATGTCGTGTATCACAAGGTACTTAACTGAAGAGTGCAACCTATGCACCAAAATACATGAACAATAAAGAATCATTATTTGTATTTCCTAATAAAAAATTGAACTTAATAACATCGAAAATCTGCTTATTTATTGCCTCTAAGGCGGAACAGAGTTCGCCGGGTCACCTAGTATGCTTTAAAGTATCTACTTACCTTTTCCGGGGTTGGTTATCCGTCGTTAAAGTTTGAAGACAAAAGTCCACTTACTAATACCAAACTCTGCCATAATACTCGATCCAGCACTCTCATTTGGTCTTCCAAACTTAACGATGTATATTTACCCCCTAACACTCCTCTTAGATACTGTAATCTAGCGAGGACAATAGTATGTCACTTTCAGACACTTTTAAGCTATCATAGAGTTGGATTTTAACCAATGTAACAGTAACCCCGTCATGTGGGCTTCTAAAAGCGAACTGCCTTTATTGTGTGCTTGTGACCAATATTGATACATACGGTGCTTATTATTGGCCGTGAGTGGAGTGAACGGGAAGGGAGGGGGATGCGATGGACATTTCATAATATATAGCTTTGGTGTTAATGATGTCTGGCGCAGTACTTCGGCGATGAAAACCTGTCCGAATTATCCAAATTCCGAACTAGTGAAGCCCGAAATACTGAGGATTCACTGTATAGGCACTAGTACAGCCATCACAATGACCCAGGTTATCAGACAGATTCCACACACACCCAAGTAGATGGGGCTAAATGAATCAACAACTATATAATATTCATAAAAACTTCTGCTACCTATAACAGAACTTCTACAAAAAAAAATAACAAATTGCATAGAAATGAACGATAATGATTAGCTAGACAAGTAGTTCCGTGAAAAACTTAACCGCCTATTTTCAGCTTTGTTAATTGGCGTCTAGATGGCAGCTTGCATGTCGAATTTGATCACTCCTTGGAGTGCTATGAAAGTCAAGGAGGTTAGATATCTACGCTCCTTGACACTATCGCGCTTTCTAGTAGAGAAAGGAGGAACTTTTTGTGTTGCTGGAAAATCATGAGATTAATTTTGCCGTTATGATAACAGCCTACTGAATTCAACTGGGTTCTTAAACATGCCAACAACGTATTACATGCGTGCCGTGTTTCTTGTCGCCTTTCATAAATCACTTACCACGGCCAGGAGCGAACCTGCAAGCTTGGGGGGTTGGTAGTCCGACACGATAACCCCTCACGTTGCAAGCATCTCAGTTAAATGAAGTATCGTATATGTGTTAAGGCGTAACATACGTCGATCAGATAACTGTAATAGGACGCGGGAAATATATATTTTTAGAAAATCGAACGGCCACCATTTTGGCTGTTTTAAACAATTTAATTACAGTATGTCATATTATTTAGCTCAAAATATATGTTTAGCCTACTTTCGATTTTTGCAAAAAATGAAAGTAGACTTATGAGACTAACACAGGGCCAAAAATTGTGTGTCTGTTTGTGTGTCTGTTTGTGTATGTGTGTGAGTGTGTGTACTCTGAATGTCGGTCCTCTCCCCCCCCCCCTAACAATTCGAACACGTTGAAAGCGAATAGAACGAAATTTGGTACAGAGGTAGCACTAGCAGAAGGCACTTCAGTGTCATGTTTTATATCACCGCCATCCTGACGGAAACGTAATGGCGGCCACCCAAATGTTCAAAGCTTAAATCAAAATACGACTAGCCTAATCATCCGATCTCTACCAAATTTTGCAACATTATACCTTTATGTATGAAGGATCCTTTGACCAAACTACAAGGTCATCAGCCCAATAATTTGTGGCTGGCGGCCATGTATGTGTGCACATCGATTCCCCCTATCAATTAAAAACGGTGAAACCGAATTGAACGAAATTTGGTACAGAGGTAGCACTAGCAAAGGGCACCTCAGTGTCATGTTTTATATCACCGCTATCTTGACGGAAACGTAATGGCAGCCACCCAAATGTTCGAAGCATAAATCAAATTACGACCAACCTAATCATCAGAACTCTACTAAATTTTTCAACAACATACCTTTTTGTGAGAAGTGTTCTTTGAGCAAGCTATAAGGTCATCAGTCGAATAGTTTGCATATGGCGGCCATGTATGTGTGCATATCTATTCCCCCTATCATTTCAAACACGAAAAAACCGAATTGACGACATTTGGCACAGAGGTAGCACTAGCAAAGGGAACCTCAGTGTTATGTTTTATATCGCCGCCATCTTGACGGTAACGGAATGGTGGCCACCCAAATGTTAATAGCTTAAATCAAATTACGACCAAACTAATCATTTGATCTCTACCAAATTTTTCAACAACATACCTTTTTGTAGGAAGCATCTTTTGACTGAACTACAAGGTAATCAGACCAATAGTTTGCTGATAGCGGTCATGTATGTGTGCAAATCGATTCACCATATCAATTCAAACAAGGTGAAACGGAATTGAATGAAATTTTGTACAGAGTTAGCACTAGCAAAGGGCACATCATATTCATGTTTAATATCCGTATAACACGTTGTATTTCAACAAGCTACTAGAACCAATATCCAATATCCAATTATACTCGAGTTAAAACTTTGCCCATGCATTTAGGAGAAAGTAGGCTATATGTTCTTTACTGAACATCTTGTTATTATGCCTGATTCCACAACAATAGAATGTTTATGTCACCAAAAAGTGCAATTAAATTTTTTAAATTCGCGCGAGCAAAATGTTTGTTCCTTGCATAATATGATTTCGAGAGGCATACAAGTGAAAATGAAAATCCACAGCCTGCTTCCAGTCTCCGACCGGGTCAGGAATGGAATGAATGAAGCCCCCATCTAGCGGCGAGGATATGAACTGTGCCGGCTGCCGAGGCCTGACGCACTCCTCTGGGGCAATGATTAAATGAATGACAGATGAAATGAAATGATAGTGGAGAGTGTTGCTGGAATGAAATTTTGACAGGGAAAACCGGAGTACCCGGAGAAAAACCTGTCTGCCTCCGTTTTGTCCAGCACAGATCTCACATGGAGTGACCGGGATTTGAACCACGGACCCAGCGGTGAGAGGCCGGCGTGCTGCCGCCTAAGCCACGGAGGCTTCGAGAGGCATACAAGTAAACTTGTTTTATAGTTAGTCATCCATTGCGGCACACATTTCAGATTGTATATGCCCCGAGAAAAGGCAGTTAAATTTTGAAACTTTGCACGGCTTGGGACTGTCTCTAAAATCAATTATGTGAACTTGTTTCACAGACTAATATTATGAAACTGTCAGTCAGACGTGAGAAAAATCAATTGAAAGGTGATATTCCCGCAGCCATAATCTTGGTTTCGTGCTTGTTCCGGTTTTCCTTGACACGTCTGTTACTTCATCTCTCTGATAAATGCCGACCATTCCATCATCTCGATTACCTTCCAACAACAGTTTTGATAGCATATTTTAGATATTTGTCGCAAAGATTGTACATACCTGTGTTCTAGACTACTCATTATAAGTCAAAGATCATTTAATACGAAGTACGTCCAGAAAGTAAGTTCCGTTTGGTAATAACATTAAATTGTGTACAGATACAGAAAAATTATTTATTGCACAAAATTCCATAACCCTTAAACTACTTTTCCACATAACTGCCGAAATGTTGCAGGCATTTGTCGTAGCGAGGCACGAGTTTTTGTATACCTTCTTCATAGACGTGTGCCGCCTGTGTCTTCAACTAGTTGTACGTTCCGCTGCAGCGCAGTTCCGCATAAGCGCGGTAGACGCTCTGTATCAAGGAGAAGAAACGTGCGCCATTTGGAGAGCGCTGTCAGCCACGTACGCGTTGTGGTGCATGTTTACTCGTACAATGTCGGTGTTGATTGAAAATCCCACCGCTTGTGAAATCAGATCTGTGATTCGTTTTCTGAATGCTAGGAAAGTGAAACCAATTGAAATGTATCGGCAAATTTGCGAAGTGTATGGACAAAATGCGATGAGTGATTCAATGGTGAGAAGATGGATCCGACAGTTCAATGAAGGACGTAGTGAAGTGCACGATGAAGAACGAAGTGGGCGTCCATCTTTGGTTACAGAAGAACTGGTTCACGCGATTGATGACAAGATCCGGGAAAACCGCAGGTTTACAATTAGTGCTCTCGCTATGGAATTTCCACAAATCTCACGATCACTAATTCATGAAATTGTTACCGAAAAACTGAACCTTCGTAAACTTTGCCGACGTTGGGTACCAAAAATTCTTACGGAGCAACACAAAACAAAACGGATGGGTAGTGCACTTCAGTTTTTGTCCCGTTACAACGAAGGCGGCGAATAATTTCTGACACAGAGAGTCACAGGAGATGAAACTTGGGTTTCTTACGACAGCCCTGAAAGTAAGCGGCAATCAATGGAATGGAGGCACACTTCATCCCCAGCAAAGGTTAAGCCGAAACAAATCTTGACACCTCGGAAAATGATGTGCACAGTGTTCTGGGACTGGAAAGGCATCTTACTAATTGATTTCTTACCGCGTGGTCAAACAATCAACGCAGATGCTTACTGCAAGACACTTAGGAAATTGAGCCGCGCAATACAGAATAAGCGCCGAGGGTTGTTGTCAAAAAGTGTTGTTTTTCTTCACGACAACGCACGAATACACACTGTAAATGTGACGGAAAACCTCCTACAGGGATTTGGCTGGGACGTGCTTGACCACCCTCCGTAAAGCCCTGACCTCGCTCCTAGCGACTTTCATCTGTTCACACATCTCAAGTCTTTCCTTGGCGGTCAACACTTCAACAATGACGACGAGCTGAAAGAAGATGTTTCAAACTGGTTGAAGACACAGGTGGGTAGATTATAGGCTAGGGAATAACCCACCCACCAAGGGAAGATGATTAAGAAAAGGAAATGGGTTTCGGACTGAAGAAAAAGGATAGAAAAATAGGAGGAGAGCCCCACAAAATTAATAAGCTTCACCTTAAACACACTTAAAGGCGATTGCCACAGAAACTTAACCTCCTGATATCTAAAATAGGTACGAGCTTGGTCGAGGCCAACGGGAACCGCAGCTAAGACTTGGGCAGTTTGCAAGAGAGAGGCTTTAGTGTCTTTCCTCCCAAGCACGAATAAAAGTACTATAGGGAAGGGTGATGGTCTGGCCAGACAGAGAGCAAACGATTTATTGTATGTCTTCTCAAAGAAATTAGTTTTTTCGAAACGATTCGAAGAATGCCAATAGTTAATCAAGCTTGGTATTTTCAATTTTTTGAAGTTATAGAATTCCTGAAAAGAGCGACCAAGTGCTTCAAGTAAGGGGAGTGACGAAAAAATTATAACTTGGAAAGTGATTTTGGTAAGTGACCCAATGGTTGCATTTGGAAATGGCTAAGCTCTTACTCAGCGAAAGGCCGGCTAAAAGCTTAGACAAAAAAGAAACACTTATCTTTTGGGAAATTGACCATAAGTTTTCGGAGAGGATCTCCACAAGCAGGTAGCTGGCGTAGCGAGCTTTACTTGCCCTACTGGCCAATTAGAATTAGCTATTAAAGCTAAGAGAAGCTTTGACAAGATTACCACTAAGAGTTTTTGCTCAAATGCAACGAGTGGTGAAATCCCTATCAATAGATTTAAGGGCATCGAGTAGGGAGAGCCAAGGAGTACAGGACCTTGCTTAACCGTTGTATGGGAAAAGTGAAAATCCAAAAACAAATATTTAATTTATTTAACAATTCAAAGAAGCGTAACTTTAACAAATAAATATGTTCTATGTAGTTAACAATTTGGGGTCGCAGACCTCCAACAACGTTCAGAAATTGCTCCAGGCAAATGACAATTTTTAAGGTTTTTAAACCTTGTATTAAAATCTTGGAAAGATTTAATAAAATAGGCAAAATGGAATAATTAAAGTTTTAACATTTACAGGAGTACAAGCAGTGTACTATAAGAAACCTCTGAAAGAACATTCTAACGAGAATAACAACTTCGAAGATAACAAAGTAGAAAACTTAAAGAATAAAAAGGAAGTTCCTACAACTTCTTATATTTAAACAGAATTACTTTATGAGAATTATACAAAGAGAGCAGGTCACTTACTGTGAACCTGAAAAGTTAATCAGAAGGAAGGTTCTAGACCTCCTATACTTTAAATAAGACTCGCAAGTTAAATGAGGCAGTTTTCATTTGGCGAGACCAAAAAAAAAATAACTCACTCAAGAGTTGAGAGAATTGTTTTCCCTGCTTTTGAAGGGAGAAACAATGTAAGTTTGAAACGTGTGCTAGACACGTAATTATACAAAGATACTTAATGATAAACCAACAAAAATGGAAGGGCACTTCTTGGAATGACACCTTATTGGAACAGACCTAGATTAAAAGTTTATTGCAGATTGTTAGTAAGAGATTTAGGAAAGAGAAATGGGAATTAAGGAAAATGTTCATGGCCTTATTTGAATATAAGCGGACGATCGCGACGCGGTAGAAAAGTTAAGCAAGCACTGGTTTTCACTATAGTTCATTGAAACATATGAAAAGTTCACTGTGTAGACACAAAGTTTATGGAAAAGAAAGTTATTGCAATGATGAAAATAACTGGTTTCACTAGATAAGTGAGAGTCTATTTCTTGAGAAAGTTGTAAATTACAATTAAATGCGCTATAGAAAATTCCCGCGGTGGACGAAACTTCACTATGTAGTAATTTAGAAGTAAGATAATTCAATTTTAAACAGAATTCTCACAGGTACGTGAGAAATACATGACGGCAGGACTTGTAGATTGAGTACAGAAGCTAGAAGGTTCCAGAACAATCTTAGCAGTAAAATGGGGCTAATGTAAATCCAGCGGAGGAACTAGCTTGTTGAATTATAGACAGCGGGTAATTAGATAATATCCCACGTAGTGAGAGGATTTCTCATTTGAATAGCTTAAGAAAAGCTCTTTATAGTAAGGTCGGCTTATACAAGCGAAAGCTTAACATGGCAAATCCCACGAAGAATGATTTTTGCCCCAAAATAAATACTTTCACACTGTCTATAAAAGTATCATTGAAAACACGTGGAAGTTAAAACCATGAAGATGAGGTTAAAACTTGAAGAAGGTACTTATCTTTGTTGCATGTCGAAGTGAAGTTCCTCACTGATGCTTAGAGTTCCCACATGGCGTGGAATTTAAAAAATGCCTCGTTAGGTCAGGAGGCTAGCTCTGGTTGAGCCTTAACTGATTGCTTCAACTGCCGACTAAGAAGTGAGACTTGCTCAACGAAGCACAGAAGGTCCTAGGAAGGGGAGAGAGTGGGGGTAGGAAACAAAAGGTATACATATCAGCATAACCAACTTATCAAAAATAAATTTTCTTCTTGATGGATGGTCTTCTAAGAATTGATAGTAGGCGATATTAGCGCAGCATGGTGAGTGAAACAGTAGACGTAGTCCTCTTGCTCAAGGAGAAAATAGCTGGAGATAATAACAAGATCCGGTGGCCAGATGGATATGTAAGTCCTCTTGCACGATGAGGAATTGAGTAGCGTCAGAGGTTCGCTACTAGATGACGCTAGGTGGGTCACAGAAGTTATATATCTGAAACATACTTATGAAGACATAAGAGATTTGCCCAACAAGGAGAAAACAGAAGATCACTGTTGGTGTTTGGCAAAGAGGAAGGAAGAAATGAACATGCAAGGAGCAGTAGACATTATATCTCAGGTACCGTGTATTCAAAGAATACACCATACTGGGAGGGCAGACACCAACAGCGAACAAAAAAAACAAGTACACATTTAAAGGTAATGGAGAGATCAAAGACAGAGGTCTTGTGATCGGACCATTAATAGTTAAGACTCTGACTACCCTGACTCTCCTATCCCCTCCAGGGTAACACTCGGTCACTTTTCCAAAAGGCCAGACTAGGGGGGGGGGGTGAAACATCCCTAACTAAGACCAAGTCCCCCACCTTAATGTCGGGACTGGAAAGAAACCACTTCTGTCTCCGTTGTAAGGAAGTTAAATATTCCAAGTTCCACCTTTTCCAAAAAGAATTACGGAGGGCTGCAAGTTTCCGCCAAGCGATAGGTAGATTAGAATCCCTGTAAGAATTGGGAAGAGGAGGAGGAGCAGAAAGAGAAGTGCCTATAAGGAAGTGACCAGGTGTAAGTGGAAGCAGGTCATCAGGGTCATTAGAAAGCGGAGTTAAATAACGAGAATTATCAACACTTTCAATCACAAAATAGCTGGAAGCTGAGAGAAATAAAGCACTAGTAAAGATTGCGATACAATGCAAAAGGAGAATTAACGAGTTTAAACAAAGCGTATAGAAACAAGTACATCTATTCAGGACAAGAATATACCAAGTAAACAAAGGAACTATGCAAGTAGAAAGCAAGAACGCCATAGGTAACAAACGAGTAGCCATAAACAATAACCTCAAGTTATAATGAGTATCAAAGGGGTTACTCAGAAAAATACTTAAGTCAGCGAGAAACGTGACATGACAAGTATGAATACAAAAAAACATCGAATGTAACGACGAGAAAAAGTAAGTTTGTTCATCAATGAACATTAAGATCGCAAAATATGTAAGCAAATTGCAATACATGAGCGCGTGAGAAATACGCAACGAAGTTTTGAAGCAAGAATCGAAACAATTGTAAGATACGAGCGTGAGTAAGTGAGAGACGTAAACAAGCACGACCTTGACACACATAGTACAACGAGATAAGACATATAAATAGCTGGAAGAGTCCTTAAACGGAACAAGTTTATTTTGGGAAGTAGGTGAGCGGCTTCTGTACTTGCAGTAGAGACTCGCCAGACAATGGTTGGCAATCAGCCAGAGTTGAGATAAGAGAAACTTGTTTTGACCTTTGTCAAGCGTACAGGAAATAAACAACAACTTGGCCTTCCTCAGGCTTGTATACAAACAAGTTTGAAAAACAAGCAGTTCAAAGTACACACACACTAGTTGAATCAGCTGTAACTTAAAGCAGATATTCAGTTTGGACGGCATGCAGTCAATCGTAACTTGGACGTGAACAAACAATTTAAAGCTATATGAAATAAAGTAGGAAATCAATTTCGCATAATTGAGAGGATCACGAAATCGGACAATTTTCAACAAAAAGAAGCTTAATTATTCCGAGCAAAGAAGACAAGCTGGGACATTGAGAAGAAGGTTATGCATAAGAATAGTTATTCTAGATGCTATAGAATTCAGAGTTTCAAGCGGTTTCAAAAGCGACTTCCAATTGTGAGGAAGGAGGGAGGAGCCGGCCGTGGCCATCCTTCTACATAGCGAAAGAAGTGAAACATAGCGTACAGCAAAGTGATGGTGACTAATAGCCATGGTTTTACACAAGGGGAAGATAGTTTTCGAGGAAGAGTTTAAGCAATTAACTGCTATAAAAAATGACATAAGAAGGTAGACGAAGTAACACAAAGCAAGGCGAACTTGAATTGCCATTTTGTGCGGGAAGAAAGAAAAACCATTTAAACAACTTACAGAGGTAGCGCAGTTGTTCACGATAAGACATCGTTTCGACAAGTGTTTTTCAAAAATATTGAGATCTGAAACATGAGCGTTCTCTTTTTCAGAAATGAGATTTATGTCAGCTGTGACGAAATGACATTGCGCTTTGGTTTGAAGACTGGGTTGTTGGATTTCACCAGTAATAACCCAACCAAAATCGGTGTCTCTAGCGACCACGGTTGAAGATAACTTGCGTGTTTGTTTGCGAATGCAATTCCAAAAAACATTGGCACTGAAAAGTACATCAATGGGGCCTTGAGCATTAAACTGAGGATCAGCTAACCTTAAGTGCGAAGGAATCTTTAATCCGGAGGTATTAATAGAGTGACATGGAGTGTCCTTGCCAATACTGGTAAGAATGAGACAGTTTAAATTAAGATTGGTGTTTCTTTGGCAAACGTCTCTGATTTTCAATTTTGAAGACTGCAAGACTTGAGTTTTCAAATTGTCAATGCCGGTCACATTGATAGAAGTAGGCGATGACGAAAGACCTAGTTTTTTAATCAACGATTGCGAAACAAAGTTGTGCGTTGAAGCGGAATCGAGAAGACCACGGGTTCGAAACCAATTTCCAAATTTATCTTGGATTTCAAATTGTACAGTGGTCAACAGGGTTTGCGCAGTATGAGAAGGTTCGGCATTGGAAATGCAGGAAGAAGCATTAGTTTGTTCGGAGCTGCTCTGCATGGAGCTTGAAGAGGCGGGTGCTGATGACCTCGATTTATCATGAACGTGCAATAAAGAATGATGCGGTTTTTTACAATGGAAACAGAGATTTGATGACGTTCAGTTCGAAGAAGAATGCTTAGGTGACAAGCAATTGAAACAATGTTTGCTATTTAAGACAAACTTCCTTCGATCTTCGACAGACAATTCTTTAAAAGATTTGCACGAATACAATGTGTGAAGCTTTTTACAGAGCGTGCATTTTAACAATTTGTTAAGCGGCCTGATATGTTCTCTTGCATGATTGAAAGAAGAACGGGTTTGCTTGTTCTCGACTGATGGGGGCTGATGTCCCTTTGAAGAAGCAAGGTTTTTCTCAAAAATGTGAGACTGATGATTCGTTTCGACCTTTTCGCACTGAAATGCGAGTGCTGTAAGAACTTGACATCGGCTGTTAAGAAACGAGATTAAGTGTTCGAAGGAAAATTCTTCCTTGCGAGCGAGTTCAATTTCCCAAGCCTTTAAAGTTGAAAAATCGAATCTTGATGTAGCCAGATGAATGAGTATGGTGTCCCATGTTTGGACAGGTTGCTTTAGTTGGTACAATGCTCTGACATTCAACTGTATAGAATCTAAGAGGTCTCTTAAAGAGGTGACGTCATTAGGTTTGACGGCTGGTAGGTTGAAGAGACAACGTATGTGACGAGCTACACTTAAACGTAAATTGCCATATCTCTCTTTAAGGAGATTAAAGGCGATGTGGTAGTTGTCTGCGCTTAAAGGCAGTGACTCCACTAAGGCTAAGGCCTCACATTCCAAAGAAGTACGGAGGAAATAAAATTTATGTATGTCAGGGATCTCAGAATTTTCATGAATTAGGGAGCAGTAAAGTTCGTAAAAAGAACACCATTCACCTTCCTTGCCTGAGAAGTGCGGTAGGCTTATCTTGGGAAGTAACGGTTTCGGTTTGTTCTCGTGAACTGAAGCGGGTGCGAACTGGGCCGGATTGATGACCTTAGTGTCCAGTTCTGAGATATTGCGGATCAGTTGGTGGGCCTTTGCAATCCCTTCAAAGTACAAGGGTTCGACCTCGTCCCGATCCGATTGAAGTTCTGGACAACCGGATTCAATCTCGGTTTGAATTTGGTCATAAGAATCATAGGACCGTTCGTACAACTTAAGGCGATTTGTCAAGATGTCTAAATCACACTCGGCGGGATTTAATTTGCTGATGAAATTTCTGAATCTAGTGAGTTGCCCTTTATAGGAAGAACGTCTAGCAATGAGAGTTTCATCTTTTTCAGTAGGAGCCATGATAAAGAGAATAAATTGAAATGTAACTCACGATACTGTGGAACCTTGGAAATGCTGTCAAGTTTGCAGCAGCGAATGGGTAGCAAGAACAGGACACACCAAAGGAGACGGGAGCGGCCTCCTTCCCGTTCACAGGCTTTGCACGATGTAATTATAGCTGAAAAATTCAAAGTAAATATTAATAATTTGCAGAATATTGCCAAATAGAAAAACTGAAAAAAGGACTCTCCCGGGTTTCGGCACCAATCTTTGGGTAGATTATAGGCTAGGGAATAACCCACCCACCAAGGGAAGATGATTAAGAAAAGGAAATGGGTTTCGGACTGAAAAAAGGATAGAAAAATAGGAGGAGAGCCCCACAAAATTAATAAGCTTCACCTTAAACACACTTAAAGGCGATTGCCACAGAAACTTAACCTCCTGATATCTAAAATAGGTACGAGCTTGGTCGAGGCCAACGGGAACCGCAGCTAAGACTTGGGCAGTTTGCAAGAGAGAGGCTTTAGTGTCGTTCCTCCCAAGCACGAATAAAAGTACTATAGGGAAGGGTGATGGTCTGGCCAGACAGAGAGCAAACGATTTATTGTATGTCTTCTCAAAGAAATTAGTTTTTTCGAAACGATTCGAAGAATGCCAATAGTTAATCAAGCTTGGTATTTTCAATTTTTTGAAGTTATAGAATTCCTGAAAAGAGCGACCAAGTGCTTCAAGTAAGGGGAGTGACGAAAAAATTATAACTTGGAAAGTGATTCTGGTAAGTGACCCAATGGTTGCATTTGGAAATGGCTAAGCTCTTACTCAGCGAAAGGCCGGCTAAAAGCTTAGACAAAAATGAAACACTTATCTTTTGGGAAATTGACCATAAGTTTTCGGAGAGGATCTCCACAAGCAGGTAGCTGGCGTAGCGAGCTTTACTTGCCTTACTGGCCAATTAGAATTAGCTATTAAAGCTAAGAGAAGCTTTGACAAGATTACCACTAAGAGTTTTTGCTCAAATGCAACGAGTGGTGAAATCCCTATCAATAGATTTAAGGGCATCGAGTAGGGAGAGCCAAGGAGTACAGGACCTTGCTTAACCGTTGTATGGGAAAAGTGAGAATCCAAAAACAAATATTTAATTTATTTAACAATTCAAAGAAGCGTAACTTTAACAAATAAATATGTTCTATGTAGTTAACAATTTGGGGTCGCAGACCTCCAACAACGTTCAGAAATTGCTCCAGGCAAATGACAATTTTTAAGGTTTTTAAACCTTGTATTAAAATCTTGGAAAGATTTAATAAAATAGGCAAAATGGAATAATTAAAGTTTTAACATTTACAGGAGTACAAGCAGTGTACTATAAGAAACCTCTGAAAGAACATTCTAACGAGAATAACAACTTCGAAGATAATAAAGTAGAAAACTTATAGAATAAAAAGGAAGTTCCTACAACTTCTTATATTTAAACAGAATTACTTTATGAGAATTATACAAAGAGAGCAGGTCACTTACTGTGAACCTGAAAAGTTAATCAGAAGGAAGGTTCTAGACCTCCTATACTTTAAATAAGACTCGCAAGTTAAATGAGGCAGTTTTCATTTGGCGAGACCAAAAAAAATAACTCACTCAAGAGTTGAGAGAATTGTTTTCCCTGCTTTTGAAGGGAGAAACAATGTAAGTTTGAAACGTGTGCTAGACACGTAATTATACAAAGATACTTAATGATAAACCAACAAAAATGGAAGGGCACTTCTTGGAATGACACCTTATTGGAACAGACCTAGATTAAAAGTTTATTGCAGATTGTTAGTAAGAGGTTTAGGAAAGAGAAATGGGAATTAAGGAAAATGTTCATGGCCTTATTTGAATATAAGCGGACGATCGCGACGCGGTAGTAAAGTTGAGCAAGCACTGGTTTTCACTATAGTTCATTGAAACATATGAAAAGTTCACTGTGTAGACACAAAGTTTATGGAAAAGAAAGTTATTGCAATGATGAAAATAACTGGTTTCACTAGATAAGTGAGAGTCTATTTCTTGAGAAAGTTGTAAATTACAATTAAATGCGCTATAGAAAATTCCCGCGGTGGACGAAACTTCACTATGTAGTAATTTAGAAGTAAGATAATTCAATTTTAAACAGAATTCTCACAGGTACGTGAGAAATACATGACGGCAGGACTTGTAGATTGAGTACAGAAGCTAGAAGGTTCCAGAACAATCTTAGCAGTAAAATGGGGCTAATGTAAATCCAGCGGAGGAACTAGCTTGTTAAATTATAGACAGCGGGTAATTAGATAATATCCCACGTAGTGAGAGGATTTCTCATTTGAATAGCTTAAGAAAAGCTCTTTATAGTAAGGTCGGCTTATACAAGCGAAAGCTTAACATGGCAAATCCCACGAAGAATGATTTTTGCCCCAAAATAAATACTTTCACACTGTCTATAAAAGTATCATTGAAAACACGTGGAAGTTAAAACCATGAAGATGAGGTTAAAACTTGAAGAAGGTACTTATCTTTGTTGCATGTCGAAGTGAAGTTCCTCACTGATGCTTCGAGTTCCCACATGGCGTGGAATTTAAAAAATGCCTCGTTAGGTCAGGAGGCTAGCTCTGGTTGAGCCTTAACTGATTGCTTCAACTGCCGACTAAGAAGTGAGACTTGCTCAACGAAGCACAGAAGGTCCTAGGAAGGGGAGAGAGTGGGGGTAGGAAACAAAAGGTATACATATCAGCATAACCAACTTATCAAAAATAAATTTTCTTCTTGATGGATGGTCTTCTAAGAATTGATAGTAGGCGATATTAGCGCAGCATGGTGAGTGAAACAGTAGACGTAGTCCTCTTGCTCAAGGAGAAAATAGCTGGAGATAATAACAAGATCCGGTGGCCAGATGGATATGTAAGTCCTCTTGCACGATGAGGAATTGAGTAGCTTCAGAGGTTCGCTACTAGATGACGCTAGGTGGGTCGCAGAAGTTATATATCTGAAACATACTTATGAAGACATAAGAGATTTGCCCAACAAGGAGAAAACAGAAGATCACTGTTAGTGAAAGAGGAAGGAAGAAATGAACATGCAAGGAGCAGTAGACATTATATCTCAGGTACCGTGTATTCAAAGAATACACCAACAGGCGGCAAACTTCTATGAAGAAGGTATCCAAAAACTTGTGCCACGCTATGACAAATGCCTGCAAAAGTTCGGCAGTTATGTGGAAAAGTAGTTTAAGGGTTGTAGGATTTTGTGCAATAAATATTTTTTTCTGTATCTGTACACAATTTAATATTATTACCAAACTGAACTTACTTTCTGGACGTGCCTCGTATAGACTACCAACATTCATTAGTACCACATGTAAAGGAATCCCATTTCCTATACCGGTATAATTTTATTTAGAGATTTACTAACATATGTTATTACAATATGAAGATTTCCAGAGATTTTTAATACAAGGTTTGTTGACTTGAGTATTATATTGAAATGTTTCAAGAGTTTTTAGTTTTAGGTTTAATTAATATGCTGAAGAATACATAATTGTATGTTGAAACATGCTCATTGTAAACATGATTTGTTATTAAACATGTATTCATTGTGCGTGTTGACAGTCGTCTATACTTATGAATTAACTGATATAAGTCAATACAGATCAACGTATACAGTATTACCACAATGATTAATATTTTTGTCTGTTTTGTGTACTTGAGTGCTAAATATTGTACGGTATTTTAAAATAAGAAATAATTCCATAATTTTATCACATCTGTATGGCGTTTATGCCTAATGGTTTACTCATTTGTCGTACCCAGTATATGCCTCTACTGGAAGTCTACAACTCTGAAGACGGAAAGATCCTATACCCAACAGGAGGCTACTTCGGTCAAGTGTGGGGAGCATTAGAAAGAGCACTCAACTGCAGGTATTGATCCGTCTCAAATAAAAATGTATTTATTTTTGCAACATTCTAAATTGAATGCCAATCAATATACTGTAGTGTCTTACGACATGTATTGTACAAGCCAGAAGGTAGAGAAAGATCAAATTCTTGTAATATAGTTTTGTTCGCCAATGATTATAATATGTAAGCAACCAGGCCGTCCCCAACCCATCCTAAAACCACACTCTCATCACAAGTATTAAAAGCACTATTAGAGGTGACATTTGGGAATCATATATCATCGTGATTGCCCTTTCCAGTAATTTTCTCATTTATTACAACATTTGAGATATCCTCAACATGACTCCTGGCTGATCCACGTAACAAAAGACTTTCTCATTAAATTCAACACTGTGCACAGTTATAAATTTGTGCCATTTGGCACCCATACTTTCCAGCCCTTTATCCTTTTATTGAACTCCACAAATATACAAACAGCTATGGGGAACATTAGTGTATGGGCGGAAGAAAACTCTATGGAAATTAACAGCTCCAAAACAAAGGCTATAAAATTTAGAAGGGGAGGAAGGATATCTAAAATTGGCCAACTTAAGTGTGGAGAAGAACCTTTAGAATTCGTACTGTACCGTTATTTATTGATCCGAAATACGGTACATGTTCACTAAAGATGCCACTAGTACAAAACCTAGTTACGAGTACGTCACTGACAGCTGGGACGCACATGTGTAGCCTACATCCGCCCGAGCAAGCCCGATTTTCTGCGACCGTCCCCGAGCTCAAGTTTCAACTTTTGACGCATGGAGCGTTCAGTGGATATTGATTTGTCATTCGAGTGGACAGCTCGAGATCTATATATCCTTATTATATGGAAATAAGACATATTTAATATGTCTAGTTTGCATTGGAGTTCATGATTATCTAGCGGAAGGTAATGCATACCCTTTTCCGTGGAAATATTCTCTACAGTAGCAATGGAGTGTATTAATCATACGTCATGGTGAATAAGATCGACATGTATCACGCCCAGGAGAGGGGGAAGTCACGTCTTGCTGTGATTCGCTGTAGGGCAGAGAGTTTCATATCTTGTAATAGCTTCGACAAGCCAACATCAAATCCGGGTTTAATCAAGTGTATACGGGCACAGTATAGTAACCATATACAGTATGGACACATCAGGCCTTTACCATGTAATTTTTTCGTCATGGTTTTGAAACGGCCGTCACCGGAAGCACCGCACGCACGCACGCATGACGGCGACGGTTCACCATGTATCCGCGAGAGAGCAGCGTATCCATATTCTTTGAGTGCGGCCCGTCGATTTTGTCTGAAGATAATATTGCGAAAAAAATATTAAACACAATACAGTGTTTTAATTTTGGAATTTAATCAACAGCAGAAATGCCCAACGTCTGTGCGGTAAAATTTTGCCGCAGCTCTTACATCACCGGACACAACAGCTTATTCCGGTTTCCTCGGCGACTGGAGCGGTAAGTACAAACACCGAACATTACAATTGAATGATTTTGGTTATAATAAACATATAATACCAGTCCCTCAGTTACCTATCCTCTAATTCAAAAATTCCTATTCCAGATGCAATGACTGGGTAACGGCCTGTAATCGGGAGGATTTGCTGGAATACGTGCTAAATCTACACAAGTCAATGTAGGTCTATAGGGTGTGTAGCCTTCATTTCTCTCAGGAAATGTTTTACCCCACAAATGAGAGCAGTTCTAGTCTGAGATTACGCCCTAATGCCCTACCAATATTAAATATCTACCCTAGAGAAGGTATGGTTTCCTTTAATGTGTCATTTTTCTAACCTCTCTTAAGGTAACTACCGGTTTTCGTCACTGAGCCAATACTCGTTACTCGCGTATATAAGTACAAATAATAAGCCTGTCAACGGGTCTTGCTCAACGCACAAAGTCTTACGAAACAAAAACCACATTTCCCCCACACTTTTCAATATAGTGTGTGTAATTTTAATAATTTAAAACATCCCATAACCTTTCATCCTTACTATAAAATCACAATGCGACACCACAGGAGTGAAGGAATGTGGTGTTAAACATTAAATTACACACTTCTTACCATTAAAACTCAGTAATATTAACACTTTCTATTTTCTTAAAATATCTGATTATAAAGAGAGCTAGTGTGTTGAAATCGAGTTAAACAAATTACATAAAATATACATTCATCAATCAGCTGTTTATCATGTGTTTGTCCAAATGTGGTGCTACCTAGCGGCTTACAGGTGTATTGGTGCTCCCCCTTATCAATTGTTTTTTTTAAATCCGTTCTTCCGGTTTTGCCGAAGTGTCCATACTGTAATGATATCTATACTGTGATACGGGAGTGATGTGTTCGGTTAGAATACCGAGATATTCAGTCCAGAGGCGTAGGCGCTTTGAAATATAAGCATGCCGAGAATCATATTCGGGCAATGCAGCGTGAAAGAACTACGTCTCTTTTCAAGTTGTTGAAAACATATGTTTGAGTAGAGGGCAGCACGCATTGATACATAACAGAACTTTATTCCGAAGCCACTGCATTAAGACTTGGTACTGCCCCCGGAAATTGAATTATTTTGGGACAAAATGAGAGTATATTCCGTCCCCATGATAAAATTTAACCAGCAAATATAATTTCTGGAAGTGTGACACCTGAGGGTAGTGTTACAAACTCGAGGCTGTGGGAGAGCCCGATCACGTGATATATTGCACAATAGACGCTTCTAGAAGGCTAAAATTAGCATAGCAACAGCGAGTTTGGAAATTAATATAATAAATATTGTTATAAATTATGCTATTGGATCCCAGCCCAGAGCCAATGAGAAGAGGTCTTATTGAAGACGGGATCAACTTCAATTACACAATTTGATGAAATTATGCATTTAGGCCCTTAGAAGAAGATTTTATTGTTTGGTAATGAAGAGAATATTAAAAGAAAATATGTCTGATACTTAAGAAACCGAAGATCGGTTAATCTACGCAGTAATAAGCATTAGTAATCTACGCGCTAAAATTATGGTGGGAGATTGATATGGCCGCCAAAATTTCGACTTGGAGGGGGAGATCCAAGGATCGAGGTTCTTATTCCAGCAGTCTTTGAAGAGTGAGGAAATGTTTTTACTGGGTTAATGGAGATCCCAAGGCTCTGTCCGAGAGCGACGACAGTCTACTTGTGGAGACGCGAGGATAGCTAGGTAGAGCGTAGGAGATTGCCGCACTTCCATTCTATGTGAAGTTGTGAGGAACATTGAATTAATTATATCTCTTATATTTGAGATCTGAATTTACCTAAACGAATATATATAAAGAACAGGTTGAATACTACATTCTGTGAAAAGTCGAGCGTTCTAAAACTTATCGTTTCGACAATATAAGCCTGTTAAGACAGATTTTCAAATGTGTTGGAAATAAAGCTAAATATCATTTTAGATTGCAACGTGAAGTTGGCGAACGCAGTTCAAGTGAACAGTAGCGGAGAACCTGTAACATTGGCGCAGTATATAAACAGTATCAGAATGACTATGATTATTCTTCAAATGTTTTCATTCAACATAATTAACAATGTTGATATGATGAACTAAATAGTCATGCGCCAGAGACATATTCGATAACAGGAGTTAAGATACAACGATGGAGCTTCGTTAGACAACGTATTCTAGAATACAGAGGTAGTGTACGGTCCATCTTGTACATTTTCATCAGTCTACGAAACACTAATATAACATCAATTATCAATGGAAATATTTCATTCACCATTTATATGAATATTTCTAAAAATTATATTCCAATGATGAGGCTGATGCATATTTACGACGGAGAATGAAGATTCTACAGAAGAGATTTGTCAAGATGCTAGGGGTAGCCCAGCAACAAAGAAGAATTTGCCAGAAGGATGTCGTTCGAGCCCAGGCGAATGTTGGTGAATTCCAGAGAGGGACGTTTCCTATCTCTGAGGTCGCAGATCCGAGGTTCGAATGCAGATCCATCTCAGTATCTTGTACTGAGGAAACATCTAAAGTATTGTGGGAATACTTACATAGATCTTCAAGATTTCATCCAAATAAGGTAGCAGTGTATCTCATGGATAGTATAGAGCTTGATTAATGACATCCTGAGCCAACGATCTTACTCCATATTTCCATATTTTCACATTTCATGTATTTCAGTTTTTTCATGTATTTTACACTTCAGATGTGTGCTAGATTTTTAGGCTTCAAGATTATTTAGGAGATGATTGCCTTTCATCTAGTTTTCAATTTTATTCTACGGATCAGTTGTGGAACTGACATTAAATTTTTCTTTGAGGAATCATATTGCCTCATAGAAGACTAGTCGTTTCGACTCTCGAATTTTGATAATTCGATTTAAACCAAGTATTCTGACATTGTGTCATAGCTTCAAATTAAATTCTTATTCAATTTAATTTGAGCACTTTAATGTAACAACATCAAACTTCAAGAACAGAAGAAACATCGAATGATATTGTTATATCATTATTGTACATAAACTGTCGACGATCTAAGAAATACTAGTCGTTTGATAAGACCGAAGTCTTAATCCCTATGAACATTACTTCTGTAGAGTGGAAAAACATTACGACATTGACAAACCATTTTATTTTTTAAAGCTGAGAGCTTTGTTCATTTAATATGTTAGAGGAAATACCTTTTGATAGAAGATTATTCAAATCTTTGGTTAGGAATTCAAAGCTAGTTTATCCCGGTCAAGATTGAATTATATTTGACACTATAAATAACATGTGTGTTATTTTACACTATTTGTGTAACATCACGTCATTTTGTGAACATGATATTACAACGATAAACAATTTAAAGCTTGACAAGTGAGGTGAGACAGGAGTATTATTTTTATTACATGTATTTGCGACAGACGAGTTAACAGTTAATTATCTTGTTGTGGAGTAAACTTTAGGAGGTTAATCACGACTGTCTACTATCGTTCATTACAATTGGAAGTTTCGTTTGAAGAACTTAAGCATGTATAATTGTAGTCCAGTAGTCATGTGGAATGATACTGAGGGTCATGGCATTATTTGAGAGAAGTTCCTACAGAAGATATGTTAATAACAATTAATCCTTTTGGTTATTGTTTAACATAGAGGATGTTAATTTTTTATGCCATATTTACTGTTATATGAGGATTTGTAGAGCTGTGAAGAAGGCTCGTGCGATGAAGGTTACGCATTTTAAGAGAAGTCAAAGTATTATTGTTCTTTGATAATAAAGCTTGGATCATGATAAAAGTTATTGCATACAAGTAGTCCAGTTCATATGAAGTAACGATTTAGTGTGTTGACAGGAGGGTTTTAGCGGAAATACAACTTGAGAAAGATTGTCTACTCATGTCAATAATACAATTATTATATTTTATTAAACCCGAAGTTATGTAATTACGTACAGTTAACCTTAATTAGTCGACTGTATTATACCGACAATGTAATGAAACCTATTGTTACGGCTGTGAGTTTGTTTCATCGCTCGCCGCATGAGTCACAACTGCCCCAGGGCTGGGCTGCACTCCCCCAGTGTATTGCGTGCGCCTTATGCAACAGGACTACTATGACAAAGGGATGGTCCAGAATATTCGTGACTGAGCCAGCGATGGAAGCCTCGAGAAGCCGTGAACCCTGGATGGGTCTAGAAGCATTTATTGAGTCACCGGCCTGCTATATAAGAGCGACCCGTCAAGCAGTTCTTGTGTGTTTTTATGAGCTAGTGCGAGTGTTTATCCTGAGCGGCAGAAGTGTGGTGACTTGCGAAACCCCTAGTGAAGCTGATTCTCTTGACAGCGAGGAAGTGAGAAGCCTACAGACGAACCGTGTCTTGAACGAGTGAGTTTTTCCAGTGCGACAGAAGTGATTGTGGTGCTTTGTGAAACAGTGTGTAGTACGGTGACAGGCTGAGTGCAGATATTTCCAGCCAACGCACGGGGCCACCTCATTACGAGGGATTAACTTCTGTGGCTTACTGACAAGTGAAAGGGGAAGTGTTCTCGCCGTGAGGAAACTGGAGTAAGGTACTAATTGCTTGTATTTACTGATGAGTGCTGTATCTTTCTGGCTGCAATAAAGTTAATTATTTCATTTAAAGGAACAATCTGTGTTGTGCTTCAACCCACCGTAATCCAGTTAACAAAAAGTGCCACTAGGGGAGTGGCACGTAACAACTGGTGTCAGAAGCCGGATTATGAACTCAAGCACAAGCACAACACCTGACGGTCCTGGTTTCAAAACCCGAGCAGGTCATTTTCTCTAATTTTCCTGTGAGTCTTGTTTACAAGACAAACAACTAAAATGGAGTCGCAATTGGCAGCATTGCTAGAAAAGTTAAGTGGCATGGAAGACGGCCAGAAGAAATTAGCCAAGGACCTGAAGGATGACCTGAAGAAGATGGAAGACGGCCAGAAGAAGATGGAGGACGGCCAGAAGAAGACGGAGGATGGCCAGAAGAAGTTAGCAGAAGACCTGAAGGACGGCCAGAATAAGTTAATAAAGGACCTAACCGCCAAATTGCTGGATGGCCAGAAAAATCTGGAAGAGTGTCTGCTGACGAATTTAGAGGAGAGCCAAAGGAAATTAGAACTGGGTCTGCGTGAGGAAGTCACGGCAGTGGAAAAGAAGTTCGACGCCTTACAAGTGGAAGTTGCCGAGCTGCGCCAACGCCCGCTGATGTGGGTGGAGGAGAAAATCAACGCCTTACAAAAGGAAGTTGCCGAGCTGCGCCAACGCCCACTGACGGGGGTGGTAGAGAAATTCAACGCTTTACAAAAGGAAGTTGCTGAGCTGAGCCAACGCCCGCCGACGGGGATGGAAGCGAGATTCAACACCCTACAAGAGGAAGTTGCCGAGCTGCGCCGAAGCCCGCCCACAGGTACACCGGGGACATCAGGAACGGGACATAGCAGAGTGACGCCCCCAACCTTCGACGGAAAGGTCCCGTGGAGCACCTACTTACGTCAGTTCGAGGCGACCTGTTCCATAAATAACAGGAACAACACAGAAAAGGCTACAGCTCTCATTGTAGCGCTGAGAGGTGACGCCCTTAACGTCCTTCAGGCCATCCCGACTGGATCTCAGGACTACGCTTCACTGATCGCCCATATGGAGTCCCGATATGGAGATAGCCATCTTCAGCAGGCCTACCAGGTGCAGCTCCGGACCCGGGTGCAGAAGAACGCGGAAACCCTGCAGGAGTTTGAGATGGACATCGCACGCCTCGTAAGGCTCGCCTACCCAACAGCGCCGGCCGACTTTCTGGAACAGATAGCGACGCAGACTTTCACCGACGGGCTACGGGACCCGGACACCCAACAGGCGCTGCGACTCGCGCGCAATAAGACCCTGGCAGACGCGCTGAGCCACGCACTTGAGTTCGAGACGGCAAAGCAGGTATCTAGAATGCGCGCGCGGGTGCGTCAGGTGGACGTCGACGGACCAGCCAAAGCCGGCAAGACCAAGACCCTGGCCGATGAACTGATGGAGGCGCTAGGCCGGTTCTTCAAGAGTCGCAGTACCACCAACAAAAACGTAGCCAAAGGACATCTGGAGAGGCGGCCCGGAAGAGGACTACCGACCTGCTGGACCTGCCGTAAGAGAGGCCACCTGAGCAAGGACTGCGGTGATCGCCGCCGCCAAGGGTTTCCGTCGGGACAGTCAGTCGTAGGGAAACCGCGCGGCCCAGGAAAGCAAGTATCAGACAGCCTTGAGGGGCAAAGGCTGGCTTGTGACAGTCGTCAAGCCCCGGCAGTCCAAGTGCGTGTGTCGCAGTTACGGAGGGATAATAGCAGCCTGATGGTCGACCGAGTCGTCAACGGAGAGAGCTGGCCCATGCTAATCGATACGGGAGCATCGAGGACCATCGTCAGTCCCACCGTGATCCCGAAGTGGAGAGTGCAACCCACACAAAGGAACCTCCAGCTAATAACCGCGACCGGAGAGACCGCACCGGTACATGGCGAAGCATCACTGGAGTTCGTCATTGGTCGACGGGCGATAAAGCATCCAGTGCTTGTGGCTGACGTATCAAATGAAGTGATCATCGGACTGGACTTCCTGGACCAGAACAACATCATCTTGGATCTGAGTACCAACACTCTGCACTTCGGAAGTGAGGAACTTGCTTTGCAACCAGCACACGAGGCCGTCGCCGCACGACGAGTAAGGCTGAGAGAGGACGTCATCGTTCCCGCCAGGACGGAAGTCAGCGCTACCGTAATTGTCGACGGAACAGCTGAGGGAGTGGCGGCTGTCATCGAGCAAAAATATGAGGACATTCAGGCAAAAGGATTGCTAGTTGCCAAGACTCTCATCAACACGACGTCTCGGCCGTACGTCCGCCTGTCCAACCTGAACGACTACGATGTTACGGTTCACCGGGACACCAACCTAGGAGTCTGCGAGCCCGTTACCTGGATTGCCCGCATCACAGACACGACGGACGGACACCTGCAGACGGACAACCGAAGAAGACGCGCCCTGCCAGAAGAACTACAGAAGCTGTACCAAGGATCCCAGGACCATTTAGACGAGGAACAATCACACCAACTTCGGGACCTGCTACACGAATTCCAGGATGTCTTCTCCGTGGGAAGCAAAGACTTCGGCAGTACAAGCTTGGTCCAGCACAGAATCGACGTTGGGGACAGCGCACCGATTAGGGCCCCATTCCGACGTGTCCTGCTCGCCAAGCAAGCCGAAGTCGACCGGATGGTAGAAGAGATGAAGGATCAAGGGGGTGATCGAGCCATCACATAGTCCTTGGAGTTCTCCGGTCGTGCTTGTGAAGAAGAAGGACGGTTCCACCAGGTTCTGCGTGGACTACAGGCGGGTGAACGACGTCACGAAGAAGGACAGCTACCCTCTACCCCGGATCGACGACACGCTGGACACCATATCAGGATCAAGATGGTTCTCCACCTTGGATTTGAAGAGTGGCTACTGGCAGGTGGAGGTCCACCCTAAGGACCGCGAGAAAACGGCGTTCTCTGTGGGCAGCGGGCTCTGGCAGTTCACCGTCATGCCATTCGGTCTGTGCAACGCCCCTGCGACCTTCGAAAGGCTAATGGAGTCCATTCTGAGGGGACTAGACTGGAAGACCTGCCTGGTCTACTTAGACGACGTCATCGTTCTAGGAAGAAGCTTCGAGGAACACTACAGCAACCTGAAAGAGATCTTGATGAAGCTACGGGCTGCCCAGCTGAAGTTGAGCCCCAAGAAGTGTCAGCTCTTCCAGAAGCAGGTCCAGTACCTTGGGCATATCGTCTCCGAGGAAGGGGTGCGCACCGACCCAGCGAAGACCGCAGATGTGAGGGAGTGGCCAGTTACGAAGGACAAGTCCCAACTACGAAGCTTCCTGGGACTCTGCACTTATTACCGTCGCTTCGTGAGAGGATTCGCCGACATCGCCAAACCTTTACTTTGACAGACTGAGAAGGCCAACTCCTCACGTGGACAGCAGAATGCCACAGTGCCTTCGAACTACTCAAGCAGGCTCTGTGCACCGCGCCTATTCTGGCCTACCCCAGACCTGGAAGATGGTTCATCGTCGATACCGATGCCAGCGACTTTGGCATAGGGGGGATCCTGTCGCAAGTAGTGGACGGCGAGGATAGAGTAGTGGCCTACTTCAGCAAGGCCTTGTCAAAGCCAGAAAGGAACTACTGTGTCACCAGGAAGGAGCTGCTCGCCATCGTGAAGACCATTGAACACTTCCACAAGTACCTGTACGGGCAAGAATTTCTCATCAGGACCGACCATGCATCCCTGCGGTGGCTCCTGAACTTCTAGCAGCCCGAGGGTCAACTCGTGCGGTGGTTAGAGAGGCTTCAACAGTACAACTTTGAGATTCAGCACAGGAAAGGCCAACTGTATTCTAACGCCGACGCCCTGTCACGAAGACCGTGCCCCGAAGACTGCACCTTCTGTACCAGAAGAGAGGAGAACACCGGGATACAGTGCCGAAGGACTACCGGTGAACTTAAGGGGAGCTGGAGCTGCGAATCTTTCACGCAGGCACAAGCAGAAGATGATGACCTGGGACTGATAGCCGAATGGAAGAGGGCCTGTGTCCCCAGAACCGGGTGGAACATTGTGAGTGACTGCAGCCCAAAGTTTAAGTCCTACTGGGCGCAGTGGGACTCACTGATTGTAAGGGATGGCCTCATCTGCCGTACCTGGGAGAGCACCGACGGGAAGACATCTCGGGAACAAGTCGTCGTTCCAAAGGCTATGACGGAGGAAGTCCTGAAGAAAGTTCATGGGGGATCATCTGGTGGACACCTAGAGATAAAGAAGACCCTGGAGAAGCTGAGAGAGCGGTTCTACTGGATCGGATGCCGAACAGACGTGGAGAACCACTGCGCGAGGTGCCACGATTGCGCAGCCAGCAAGGGCCCAGGACGTAGACGACGGGGTCTACTGAAGACCTACAACGTGGGCGGCCCCATGGAGAGAGTGGCCATCGATATTGCTGGGCCATTCCCGTTAAGCGAGGCAGGGAACCGCTACATATTGGTCGTCAGCGACTACTTTACCAAATGGCCGGAGGCGTATGCGCTCCCTAACCAAGAAGCCGCGACGATTGCAGAGACCCTGGTGAAGAAATTCGTCAGCCGGTACGGAGTACCCTTGGAGCTGCACTCCGACCAAGGGAGGAACTTCGAGTCGCAGGTGTTCCAGAACCTATGCCAGCTGCTGGGAATCCTGAAGACGAGGACAACGCCGCTACACCCTCAGTCCGACGGGATGGTAGAGCGATTCAATCGCACCATCGAGAACCATCTCCGAATAGTCGTCAGCGAGCACCAGAGGGATTGGGACAAACATCTTCCACTATTTCGCCTGGCCTACCGTGCAGCCGTGCATGAAGCCACCGGGTGCACACCAGCCCGGGCCATGTTTGGGAGGGAGCTCCGTCTACCTGTCGATCTTGCCTTCGGCCGACCTGGGAATGATCCGGTCCCGGTAAGCCAGTACTGTCAAGAACTGGTCGACCAACTGGAGGACGTGCACGCGTTTGCGAGGGGGAAACTGCGGATCGAGACCGACCGAATGAAGACCCGATACGACCAGCAGACGGATGCCGGCGGATTCCACGAGGACGACCTGGTCTGGCTCTTCAACCCATTACGGAAGAAAGGCCTGTCACCCAAACTGCAGAAGTCCTGAGAGGGCCCGTACCGAGTCGTGAAACGGATCAACGATGTCGTCTACAGGATCCAGCGGAGCCCGAGGTCGAAGATGAAGATCGTGCATCGAGATCGCCTGGCAGCCTATGAAGGGACACAGACGGACCAATGATTGATCGGGACGATCAGCCTTTTAGGAAGGGGGTGGTGTTACGGCTGTGAGTTTGTTTCATCGCTCGCCGCATGAGTCACAACTGCTCCAGGGCTGGGCTGCTCTCCCCCAGTGTATTGCGTGCGCCTTATGCAACAGGACTACTATGACACAGGGATGGTCCAGAATATTCGTGACTGAGCCAGCGATGGAAGCCTCGAGAAGCCGTGAACCCTGGATGGGTCTAGAAGCATTTATTGAGTCACCGGCCTGCTATATAAGAGCGACCCGTCAAGCAGTTCTTGTGTGTTTTTATGAGCTAGTGCGAGTGTTTATCCTGAGCGGCAGAAGTGTGGTGACTTGCGAAACCCCTAGTGAAGCTGATTCTCTTGACAGCGAGGAAGTGAGAAGCCTACAGACGAACCGTGTCTTGAACGAGTGTGTTTTTCCAGTGCGACAGAAGTGATTGTGGTGCATTGTGAAAGTGTGTAGTATGGTGACAGGCTGAGTGCAGATATTTCCAGCCAACGCACGGGGCCACCTCATTACGAGGGATTAACTTCTGCGGCTTACTGACAAGTGAACGGGGAAGTGTTCTCGCCGTGAGGAAACTGGAGTAAGGTAATAATTGCTTGTATTTACTGATGAGTGCTGTATCTTTCTGGCTGCAATAAAGTTAATTATTTCATTTAAAGGAACAATCTGTGTTGTGCTTCAACCCACCGTAATCCAGTTAACAAAAAGTGCCGCTAGGGGGGTGGCACGTAACACTATATAAGACGATGTGTAAGCTGTATATCAAAACTACGGAACGTTAGAGAATGGTTGTGTGGAAAACCAGTGTATATAATTAGTTGAGAATTGAATTGTAACCGAGAAGCCAGAATCTCGAAAGTAACGTGTTAGCAACACTAAATAATGTATATTATTATGAACATATTACATGTAAATATTTTTTTGAAAATGATTTAATTAGTTAAATAATTTAGAAGGGTTTATTAATCAATTGTTTTGGAATAGCGTGTGTTTTATGAGCGGATGTTTTTGGTATGAATGACTGTACACTGTTAAGAGTGATTGTGGAACCGAATTGGTCATGAACAATTACGGGGTGCGAATGAAAGAGTGTATAAAAATTTTCAGTATGATTGTTTAAGAAACATAGAAGTTATGTGCATTTTTGTAAGATCTAAATGTTAATTTTACGTGTTTTACAAACGCACTCACAAGCAGTCTCAATGTGGGCTGGCTAGAATGATTCACCGTTAGAGTTGGAGAACGGTGTGACATAATATAAGCATGTGGACACTCACCGCCTTGTATAAAGTGTAAACAAGTTCCGAGTGTAGCGTTGTGCTGGTGTTTCATTGATGAAACAAGCTAGCGCACGTGCGTTCTACAAACGCAGGCTAGCGAATGAAACCAGGTGTCTGAAATGCCACGAATGTAAGAGCCTTCATTAAACTGTTTTCTTTTTACGCAGTGTAGGCCTAAAACAAGCCAAGCTTTTTATGCTCATATTTTTTTTACACAGCATTGTAGTAAGATGTGGAGTTGAAAGGAAGTGTGAATGATTGCGTGTTTTTATTTTAATGTGATTGTTAAATTAGTGTATTGTTATTTTGTTTATACTAGGTTCGTTTACACGAAAAAAAACTTCAGTATTTTTTTCGTTAGTAGAATTTTGGTATTTAATTGTTAGTAGAAGGTTAGTATTTTGTAGTAGAATTACTCTTTACTTATTCTGAAAGGGAGTAGCAGCCTCTCAGAATAAATCAGTTCTTTACTTGTCTTATGGACGGTTAAGATATTGATAATATAAGCCAACTAATGGCTACACTGCGTTCTGCTGCACGGCTGAAAGCAACGGGAAACTACAGCCGTAATGCTATTCCCGAGGATATGCACCTCTCTATGCATAATTACATGTTATGATGGCCTCCTCCCTTGTAAAATTTCAATCCGGAGGTAAACTAGTCCCCCGTTTGGATCTCCGGGTGGGGACTACTCGAGAGGGGGTTAACATCACAGAAGTGACAAAGAGGAAATCTGACATTCTACGGATCGGAGCGTGGAATGTTAGAAGTCTGCTAGGAAGTGGAAAGTTAGAAAACTTAGAAAGGGAAATGGACAGGTTGAGGTTGGATTTGGTTGAGATTAGTGAAATGCTCTGGCAGGAAGAACAGGACTTTTGGTCAGGAGACTATAGGGTCATTAGCACTAAATCAAACAATGGCCAAGCAGGGGTTGGTCTCATATTGAGTAGGAAACTTGGACAGCGGGTGGAATATTATGAGCAATACAGTGAACGGATTATTGTAGCAAAAATCAATACTAAACCTACGTGCACCACAGTGGTACAAGTCTATATGCCTACCAGTCAAGCTGATGATGAGGATGTTGAAAAGGTCTACGAAGAAATAGATGACATTCTGAGGTATATCAAAGGTGATGAAAATGTTATAGTAATGGGAGATTGGAATGCTGTGGTAGGAAAAGGGATAGAAGAGAAGATAGTAGGAGATTTCGGATTAGGTGAAAGGAATGATCGAGGAAGCAGGCTGATGGAATTCTGCACCGAATATGAGTTGGTCATAGCTAACACCTTATTCAATAACCACAATAGAAGAATATACACATAGATGAGACCAGGAGATACAGGGCGTTACCAAATCGACTTCATCATGGTCAAGCAGAGGTTTCGAAACCAGATTTTGGATTGTAAAACATACCCTTGTGCTGACATAAACTCTGACCACTATCTGGTTGTAATGAAATGCAGATTAAAGTTGAAGAAACTGAAGAAAAGTCAAAAGCAAAAAAGGTGGACAATAGACAGACTGAAAGTAAAGGATGTAAACGAAAGATTCAAGAAGAGTATAAAGGAAAGACTAATCAAAACCCCTAAACAAACTTCAATTGCAGACGAATGGGCACTTTTGAAGAATGAAATTACAAAATCCGCAGAAGAAAACATTGGTAGGAAAGAAACAATAGGTAGAAAACCGTGGATCACTCAGGATATACTAGAATTGATGGATGAAAGGCGGAAACACAAGAATCTAAGAGATGAAAAGGGGAAAGCAGAAGACAGACGTCTGAGAAATGAGGTTAACACGAAGTGCAAGGAAGCGAAAGAAGAATGGTTGAAAGAGAAATGTGCAGGTATAGAAAATTGGCTGAAATTAGGAAAAGTAGACACAGCTTATCGAAGGATTAAGAATACTTTTGGGGAAAAGAAGACTAAGTGCTGTAATATTAAGGACACAAATGGAAAGCCTCTAACAGATAGGGAAGAAAAGGTTGAGAGATGGAAAGCTTACATAGAGTGCTTGTATATGGGAAAGGAGATTGAGAATCATGTAATGGAAAGGAGAAGGAATTTAATGAGGATGCAAAAGGAGATTTAATATTGAGATCATAATTTGACAGAGCATTAGAGGACTTAGGCAGGAACAAAGCACGAGGCATAGATGATATACCGATTGAGTTGCTACGCTGCATAGGAGATGAAGGTCTGATCAGGTTATTTCACTTGGTGTGTAGGATTTATGAGACAGGTGAGGTACCCCCTGATTTCAAGAAGAATGTTATCATCCCTATACCAAAGAAAGTGGGAGCTGACAGATGTGAAGATTACCATACAATCAGCTTGATTACTCATGCTTCAAAGATCCTGTCTAGAATACTTTACAAGAGGATTGAAAGCCAGATAGAAACGGAGTTGGATGAAGACCAGTTTGGTTTCAGGAGAAATGTAGGAACAAGGGAAGCTGTACTAAGTCTTAGGCTGATTTTGGAAGGTAGAATAAGGAAAGATAAGAGAACGTTCATGGCATTTGTAGACTTAGAAAAGGCTTTTGATAACGTTGATTGGACTATATTGTTTGACATTTTGAAATCTATTGGAATAAAGTACAGGGATAGGAGGGTGATATACAATCTATACAGAAACCAGACGGCAGTCATTCGAGCTGAAGGACATGAGAGAGAAGCTGGTATTCAGAAAGGTGTAAGGCAAGGCTGCAACTTATCACCCATACTTTTCAATCTTTACATTGAACAAGCAATGAAGGAAATTGGAGAAAAATTTAAAGTGGGAGTGAAGATTCAAGGAGAAATAATTTCAACTCTGAGATTTGCTGATGACATCGTCATCTTGGCCGACAAGCCTGAGGATTTGAGTGAGTTTTTGGATGGTATGGATTCCGTCTTACGGAAGGAATTCATGATGAAAATTAATAAATGTAAAACAAAAATACTGGAATGCAGCCGAAATAAATCAGAAACCTCTATGGAGATCAAATTGGCAGGTGAAAAGCTGAAGGAAGTAGGAGACTTCTGTTACTTAGGAAGCAGAATAACCAGTGATGGACGAAGCAAAGAGGATATAAAAAGTAGGTTGGCTCAGGCAAGGAAAGACTTTCCACAAAAAAGGAATCTGTTGTCATCGAATATAGATTTAGGTATTAGGAAATCATTTTTGAAAGCCTTTGTCTGGAGCGTGGCGCTCTATGGAAGTGAAACTTGGACTATTGGTGCAGCAGAAAAGAGGAGAATTGAAGCATTTGAAATGTGGTGTTACAGGAGAATGATGAAGATCAGATGGGTAGATAGGGTTACAAACGAAGAGGTATTAAGGCGAGTGGGAGAGGAGAGATGTTTCTGGCGACTGCTAATGAAGAGAAGAGATAGGTTGGTAGGACACATACTAAGACACCCAGGAATAGCAAGCTTAGTTATGGAAGGAAGGGTCGAGGACAAGAACTGTAGGGGTAGACCAAGGTTAGAATATGTTAAACAGATTGCCTCGGATGTAGGGTGTGGTAGCTATGTAGAGATGAAACGATTAGCTCAGGACAGGGAGGCATGGATAGCTGCATCAAACCAGTCAAAAGACTGAAGACTCAAACAACAACAGTTTACACCATTGTTAATAAATTTTATTCAGTTCGTTATTTGTTGTTGTTGGTGTGTGATTCATTTTAAATATAAGAACTAGGGTATTGTGGATGTATTGTAGACGAAGCTGAATTCCCAGTCCCCGAGAAGGTAAGTAAAGGTAGTTGTGCCCCATGTAGTTGGTTGTTGATCCACAATATTCTTGTAACTGCTGTATGTAAATCCTTAAAGGCCATGTTGGGAGCGATTTCTATTGTAGTAATTTGCCGGTGCTGTTAGAAATAGGCAATCCAGCTGGAGCAATGGATATTCCAACAGGCTCCGTTCCGGATTTTCGGGTACAGTAGGAATGGCGCCCTATGAACTTTGGGGCTACGAAATTAGCTTCGTAGTGACTCTAAAGGAAGTTGGTTTGAACATTTCTTGTGAAAGAAATAATTACCAGACTTATGGGATGTCTTATCCATTTCGGATGGATGTGAGTGTAATTATATAGGCTTAATTTAAAATTGATATTAGGAAGGTTACACTCAGATAAAGATCAGATCTTAAAAACCTGAGAGAGGTGTAGTAGGTAGACAGTTTCGAAAAATGATCTACGATCTGAATATTTATTTTATTTCGCCGGTACATGGCGATTGCTAAGGTCATGTTAAAAATAAAGCTAACTTGTTTTAATGATTCTAATGGTAGAATTTCTTTGTGGTAGTATATTTAAAGTGAATCACAGGAGAACGAACATTATGAGTAAGTTTATTTAACATAGGGTGTACTTTAAGTTAATGCTAAGGTAATTTTAAGTTACTTTTAGACATTACGGTGCTCAAAAATATATATGGAGTAGGACGTTGCTCAGATGTTGTTATTTTGCTCTGTTGTCGTATATGTCTCTACAGCATTATATAAAGGGTTATTGCAATGGCATCCGAGGATGTAAAGAGAATGTTGGAGGAGATGCAGATGAAGCTGCAAGAAAGTGTGAAGGAGAATTTGAAGGAGCAACTGCAGAGCAGTTTGAATGTTGTTGAAGGTAAGATAAGGGAGAATTTATCTGCGAATATGGTAGATACGCAAGGTAAATTTCAGGAAGCGAAGCAGGACCTAGAACAACTGAAGCGTGAACGAAAGGAGGACCTTGACATAGTGATTGTTTAAGTTGTTGATTCTAATACAGATAAAGTCGCTGAAAGTGTCAAAGAGAGTTTCAAAACTGAAATTCGAGAAGCTCAGACTTCTTTAGAGGGTTTACATACTAGTGCCTCTAAAATGGTTGCAAATGTCACGCGTTTACAGGCCAGCTCAAAGCAGATTCAGGATGATGTAATTGGTGTACGAACAGAGGTCGGTACAGTCCAATCCAAAGTAGACATAGTACAGTCCGATGTTAGTAATGTTAGGTCAGATGTATCTAATGTCCAAAGTAAAGTTGATACAGTCAAAGTAGATGTATCCACTGTCCGATTCAAAGTAGACTCAGTACAAGCGGATGTGTCTAATGTACAGTCCGATATTGGTAATGTGAGGTTAGAGGTATCCAATATCCAATCTAAAATAGATAGAGTCCAAGCCGATGTCACTAATGTTCAGGTAGGTGGTGAACGATGTGTTATTCCCGCCTACAAATACAAACCGATATAAAATAAGTGAGTTAATTTACGTATTTCACAGTCATACAGCATAACTTTTTGATGTATAAGGATTACATCGCAACTAAGAACTACATTTTCCAACCACCCCGAGCCGAGAAAAAGTTACCTTACAAAAATGATAACAACTTTTTTTTCTTGGACACGCAACATTTTGAAATTAATAAACCAGTTATACAACATTCCAATGTATATTGTGTTAAAATTTGGATTCGATCTGATGACGGGTTTTTGAGATAATAATTCTTAAATGTGACGCATGGTTGAAACACGCTTAAAAACGTGCACTTTTTGTGCTCCAACTGCGACAAAAAATATTAAAATATAAATTAAAAATTCCAAACCTACATGAGCTAACGTGCAATAGAACGACGAAAATGATGATGTTATTGGATTTTTTGTAGGTCTATTGGTTACTTCACAAACAACCTTCAAACTCGAGTGCACATAATACTTTGGTCGACAGTAGTCAGAAGGAGAACCATGAGAATGAGTCTCAAGGACAAAAAAAAACAATTTTGAAACGGAATTAGAGGAGACAGGATATACTGCTACGCAAAACCAGATTATGATAAACGAAATCTATGAGGTAACAGACAAAGACCTACTCTTCGAGAAGGAGATTGTTAGAGAAGAAAGACCATTCGAGTTGCCGATTATATGTGTTAATGTTGATGGACAAATGTACAAGTCATTAATGGATACTGGTGCCATTATGTCTATCATGTCGGATGATTGTTATCAGAGATTATCTAAGGGCAAAAAGATGACAGTTTTACCCACATCTGCTGTTAAAGTGCGTGGTATTTTTCAAGACAACGCGGTAAAATGCAAAATCCAAGTTTTGTTAACCTTCGAGATAAATGGAAGCACATATGAACACATTTTCATTGTGGTGAGCAAAATCAATTTTGATATCGTGCTAGGCATTGACTTCATTACTAAAGTTGGAGCAGTAATTGATATGAAAAACCGAATCATAAAATTTAGTGAAGGGTTAATAAACACAGAAGAGTTAGAAGAACAGGATTCGAATGACAGTCTAGATAAAGATCCGAGGAAAGAAATTATTAACAACATTATTGAAGAGGTAGAAAATGGAATGGAAATGCCTACTCTCCAAGCAGATGGGTTTGACGAAATTCAGGATGAATTTGAGGAATTAATCTTGGAGTTTAAAGACATTTTTGATGATAAGCCTGGATTGATAAAGGACTACAAGTATAAGATTAGGCTTACATATGAAACTCCTTTTCAGAAGAGGATTTACCCGATACCAGAAAAGTACCATGAAGAAGTACGAGGGATAATCAAGAAAATGGAAGCTGACGGAATTATAAAGAAGCAGGCGTCGTCTTACATCAACCCTATAACAGTAGTCAAGAAAAATAATGGTCAACTACGCCTATGTCTCGACGCCAGGACCATTAACTTAAAGATTTTGCCCGAGGCAGACCGACCGCCTAAAATACGAGATTTGCTCAGAAAGTTCAAAGGAAAAGCCTGTTTTAGCGTCCTAGATTTAACTTCTTCGTTTTATCAGATTGAGCTTGAAGAAGAAGCAAACAGTACACAGGGTTTCTGTTTGACCAGACGTCCTGGGTTTTTCAGAGAATTCCTTTTGGCATGGTCAACAGTGGTCCAGCCCTGATTAGAGCCCTTGAGAACAAACTCACCGATGAAGTTAAAAAGAACGTGCTTTGTTATATAGATGATTTAACCATATCTTCACCAAATGTCCAGGAACATCTTATACACTTGCGTAAGCTTTTTGAAAACCTGAGAGACGCAAATATAAAGGTAAACTTCAATAAGTGCCGTTTCATGAAAGAAGAAATTAATTTTTTCGGACACACCATTGACCAGCATGGTTATCACCCGAACTTGCAGAAAGTGGAAGCTATTATGAGGTTCCCAAAGCCCACTAAGGTCAAACAAGTGCGAGAATTTGTAGGTGCGTGCCAATTCATTAGCAGTCATTGTCCAAAGTATTCAGAGATTATGGCACCTCTCTACGACTTGTTAAAGAAAAATAACCGTTGGAAGTGGAGTAGTACCGCTGACGACGCGTTTGAGAAAGCTAAGGAAATTTTGAAAAACAACGTGAAATTAGAATAGCCGGATTTCGAACGAATATTCTACATAGAATCCGATGCTTCACGTGTAGGCATTAGTGCAGTCTTATACCAAAAGGACGAAGAAGCAAATAAGCACTACATTGCGTTCACCGGAAGAAAGCTTAAGAAACACGAAGAGAACTACTTCACGACAGGACTAGAGGCGTTAACTTTTGTCACAGCTCTCCAAGTGTGGAAGCAGATATTAATCGGACATCAGATTATAATTATCACCGATCATAAGGCACTCCAATTTAAGCTTCAAACCGATATGTCGAGTGATAGATTAACTCGATGGGCCCTTTTCACTCAACAGTTTAATGCTACAATAGTCCACCAGCCAGGGAAGGACAATTTGTTGGCTGACGCATTATCACGTAACCCAGTTAGAAATTTGCAGATTAACCATGTACAATTGGAGGAAGAAGATCAAGAAACCGTTAGGAGATTAGCCCGAATCGGTGTGTCACAGAAGAGACACGCTCCAATTAGGAAAATGTACAGGTTCCTTAAGGGTTACATGGACACAGCAGACCTTGAATATGCTGATACTCAAAGGCAATCACGACACTTTGTATTGAGCGGAGATCTCGTGTGTAAATACGCAGACTCCGAACACACTCAAATTC
Source organism: Meconema thalassinum (assembly GCA_946902985.2). Taxonomy (NCBI): domain Eukaryota; kingdom Metazoa; phylum Arthropoda; class Insecta; order Orthoptera; family Tettigoniidae; genus Meconema; species Meconema thalassinum. Next base: position 1,047,085,783 of record OX336388.2, read on the forward strand.
GCATAGTCGTGCCCCCTAATCTTGTCACAAAGTTAGTGTGGTTGGCACACCACTCCATCGGACATGGAGGTTTAGATAAAACCCTCAGTACTCTTAAAGAGAGGTTTATCTGGACCAACATGAGATCCACTATAGCGAAGATTATAAGATCATGTGATAAATGCCAGAGAGGAAAATTCGCATCAGAATTGTTGAAATGAAGACCCAGAGCTATGATACCATCTAAACCACGTGAGCTGATGGCTACGGACATTTTTGGTCCTTGTCCGAAGGGATAGCAGGGTAATCAGTTCCTGTTAGTGACTGTTGATGTTTTCACTAAATTCGTTACCATGAATCCTATGCAAAAAGCCAATACCAGAAATGTTGTGAGCCGATTAGAGAATGCTGTGTTTCCGAAGGCTGGGAAACCAGAATATCTCTTATCGGACCATGGAGCGCAGTTCACTTCAGCCGAATTCGCAGCTGACATGGAAAGGTTGGGAATTAAGCACATCTTTTCAAGCGTGCGATATCCAGAGTCAAATTCAAGCGAACGCTATATGGCAGAATTTAGCAAATTCTGCAGAATTTTCTGTCCAGATGATCACCCCAGTTGGGTAAAATACGTGCCAATGAACTCCACAGTTCAAGAAGGCACGGCAGAAGTTTCTATGGTTCTTCACTTAGGAAGGAATAAAGAAAGGCCATGGGACAATGTATTTGATTTCATTCCCAGAGATCCTGATCTAGGAAGACAAGCGAGGATCGATATGGCGAAAGAAAGACTTCAGAAATGAGCGGAGAAGCGCTTGAAACGAGTTGCAGGAAAACGTTTCGGTACGCCGTTAGAAATTGGAAATATGGTTTTACTGCGCAGACCAGTGAAAGCGAACGTGAGCAAAAAGATATACCCCAAGTTCGGAGTTATCTTTATTGGCCCGTTCCGCATAACTAATGCTTATGGGAATAACTGTTATGAGTTGTTTGATGATGAAAATAACATTATTCTAGGAAAATTCAACGCTAAGAATTTAAAAAGTATCATAAGAAAATAGGCTAAAATAATTCAATATTCGAGTTCAAGTGACATATCAAAAGTCTTGAATTAGAATGATTAAAAACAATTTGCAACTGTTTTTAAGTTGAGATGACGGAGGAATGCCCCCGGAAATTGAATTATTTTGGGACAAAATGAGAGTATTTTCCGTCCCCATGATGAAATTTAACCAGCAAATATAATTTCTGGAAGTGTGACACAGGAGGATAGTGTTATAAACTCGAGGCTGTGGGAGAGCCCGATCACGTGATATATTGCACAATAGACGCTTCTAGAAGGCTAAAATTAGCATAGCAACAGCGAGTTTGGAAATTAATATAATAACAAGTAGTTCCGTGAAGAACTATACAGCCTATTTTCATATATCCTACTTATGTTAATTGCCACTATCAACATACACAATTTCTGTTTGATTGCTGTAATAGATTCGTAGATATTAAGAACCAACTAAATATTCGGATGGTCGCCATGTTGGATTTTATATATGTAGGTCCTAGAGTTATGTACTGTTACATGCAGATTATTGTGAACGTGTAGTATTCAAACTTCAATCGCAAAATTAGGACACAAGAAAAACAAGGAGATTTTAAAATTTTTCACAGCTGCCATTTTGAGGTTATGGAAACAATTGAAATAAATTAGATGCCAGTGGATTAACATTCGTATAAGGATTTACTGTACCAAGTTTCACTGCACTCGGATGGTTAAATTGCGAGAAACGTCCATGTGAATATTTATAATTCGCGTCACCGCTATGTTGGATTTGTGATCACCAGGTTATTTAAAGTCCTATAGGTGAACTTAAGTTCATAGCCCCTATGAACATTAAAAAATGCAGTTTGATTGCTAAAATAGATTCGTAGATATTCAGTATCGTCTAAATATTTCGGATGGTCGCCATGTTGGATTGTTAAATGTATAGGCCATAGAGTCATGTACCATTAAAGGAAAATTATTGCGTAGGTTCATTATTCAAACTTTCACTTCGATCGCATGACTACATCACAAGAAATAAAAACTTAAATTTAAAATTCGCACTGCCGCCATCTTGAGGTTATGTAAACAATTGAACTAAATTAGATACCAGTGGATTACAATGTGTATAAATATTTCCTGTACCAGCTTTCAGTGCGCTTGGAACATTAAATCGCGAGAAAGGTCTATTTAAAATTTTCAAATTCGCTTGGCCGCCATGTTCGTTTTGTAGTTAACCGGTTTTTGAAAGTCTTATAGATGGACTTCCAGTAGTGCCCTTTATCTCCGTACAAAATTTTAGGGAGATACTGCTAATAGTTTCAGAGATATAGAATGCCGGTGAAATATTTCGCACATCCGCCATCTTGTGATTATGTAAACAATTGAACGAAGTTAGATGTCGGTGCATTACAATGTATATAAACATATACTGTACCAAGTTTCATTGCGTTTGGTTGGTCAAATCACGAGAAACGTCTATTTGAAAGTCGCAAATTCGCTTGGCCTCCATGTTGGTTTTGTAGTTACCAGGTTTTCAAAAGTCACATAAGTGAACTTATAGCAGTTCCCTCTATCACCATAGAAAATGTCAGGGTAATATCGGTAATAGTTTCGGAGATATTGAATGCTGGTGAAATATTTCGCACAGCCGCCATGTTGGATTGGTGAGTCGTAACAAAATTTTAAGGGCACGGTCGAGGTCGCCGGGAATAGTGCTATGAACTTTCCGAGTTTCATTGAAATCGCTCCTGCCGTTTAGATTTTATTAGGGGGGGACACACACACGAATCACACACACACACACACGCACACACACACACACACACGGACAAAAGGTGATCTCATAAGCCTATTTTTTTCAAAATTGAAAATAGGCTAAAAATATTGTTATAAATTATGCTATTGGATCCCAGCCCAGAGCCAATGAGAAGAGGTCTTATTGAAGACGGGATCCACTTCAATTACACAATTTGATGAAATTATGCATTTAGGCCCTGAGAAGAAGATTTTCTTATTTGGTAATGAAGAGAATATTAAAAGAAAATATGTTTGATACTTTAGAAACCGCAGATCGGTTAATCTACGCAGTAATAAGCATTAGTAATCTACGCGCTAAAATTATGGTGGGAGATTGATATGGCCGCCAAAATTTCGACTTGGAGGGGGAGATCCAAGGATCGAGGTTCTTATTCCAGCAGTCTTTGAAGAGTGAGGAAGTGTTTTTACTGGGTTTACGGAGATCCCAAGGCTTTGTCCGAGTGTCGTGTTGTTGGCGTGTGATTCATTTTAAATATAAGAACTAGGATATTGTGGATGCATTGTAGGCGAAGCTGAATTCCCAGTCCCCGAGAAGGTAAGTAAAGGTAGGTGTGCCCCGTGTAGTTGGTTGTTGATCCACAATATTCTTGTAACTGCTGTATGTAACTCCTTAAAGGCCATGTTGGGAGCGATTTCTATTGTAGTAATTTGCCGGTGCTGTTAGAAATAGGCAATCCAGCTGGGGCAATGGATATTCCAACAGGCTCCTTTCCAGATTTTTGGGTACAGTACGTATATGTCTACGTTCACCAAGAATACTGCAAGTATTTTATATTTATCGCAGTTCTGCTATACGAACATTTTCAGTGGATATTTCTCAATATATATGTCGTAATGAAAACGAAGACGTTGGGGGGAATATTGAACATGAACATTGATATTTTAGCCATGAGGACATTTATTTATTTATTTATTTATTTATTTATTTATTTATTTATTTATTTATTTATTTATTTATTTATTTATTTATTTATTTATTTATTTATTTATAGGGTACAGAAAGTCCCAGTGAGCTGGTAGCTCAAGGGGGGACCGCCCTTTACAAATATGGCTTAGTAACTAATACTAGAATATACTAAGGTGGTAGGAACATCTTTTCAGTGCTTATGGGTTCATCTATATTCTTCAACATATTGTTTCAGGAAGTACCTGCGTGCTTCCTTTTTGAATTTGTTTAAGTTTACAATTTGTCTCAGTTTAGGAGGTAAGTTGTTATAAGTTGTGCTGGCTGAATATGAAATACTTTTAATACCATATCTAGTTGTGTTTGTTGACTCCATGTATAACTGGTTTGCTGATCTTTTGTTATGGGTATGAATGTCTTTCCTGCATTGAAGTTCAGTATTAAGACTAATAAGACCTTGTTTATATCTGAACATAAATAAAGCTTCAGAGTAGTTGAGCTGGCTTCGTAATGGCAATATGTTTGTCTCCTGAAATACTTCTACAGTCTGTTTCCTAAAATCGTAACCATACATGATTTTAATTGCTCTTTTTTGGAGTACTTCGAGCTCATTTATTGATTCCTGTGTACATTTACCCCATATTATGTTCATGTACATAAGGTGAGAATGAATAAGAGAGGCATATATGCTCCTTAAATGTTGATTGCTTATTCCATAATCCCTTAACCTTTTTAGAACACCAATTACACTAACAATTTTCTTTTTCACATTTGTGACATGTTCATTCCAACTTAGGTTATTGTCCAAAGTTAGGCCCAAATATGTGTATTGTTTCACTCGTTCGATGGGCGCATTGTCAATTTAACTATGTTGGAAGTGTTTGAACTGTAAGCTGGTTTATGAAATAGCATGTATTTTGTTTTTGAGGTGCTTATGATTAATTTTTTTAAGCCATGTTGTTAGTATATTTAGATCCTTTTGCATATTCTCCATAATCCTTTGTTCACATGCGCTCTCGTAAAGTAGAAATATATCATCTGCAAATAGAAATATTTTACCAGTAAACTCTAAATAACCTATATCATTAATAAATATCAGGAACAGCAATGGTCCAAGCACCGACCCTTGTGGGACACCGCATTTTACATCAGAGATGGACCCTTTAAATTTATTAATATTAACATACTACTTCCTGTAAGACAGGTAGTTTTTAAACCACTCAAAGGCTATTCCTCTAATTCCTGCATTTGATAATTTACTTAGCAACAAGGTATGGTTAACTGTGTCAAACGCCTTAGCAAGATCTATAAATAGTCCTGCTGCTATTTTATTGTTGTCTAATGCTTTATGTATAAGTGACACTACGTCAAATGCTACTGAATCAGTGCTATGTTTGCTCGCCAAGCAATGATATGAACACTACAAGTAATCACAATGCCGTATTCAAGTGGTAGTGTACTCGCGACGCAGTTTAACTGCATGTGGGCAATGAACTTTCGACGCCATGCAACCGCTGATGGTATTAACATCAACCGTGTTCTCACTCGGGTATCGCGATATTGTGACTGCGAATATAAGTCTTTCGGGCGTATTGGAACTTGTCGGTGAAGGAAATCAGCCATTTCCTCTACGAGGGAGCGTTCCCATTACCAGCTGTGAACCGAGGGAAGGAGAGATGGAGGTCCCGGGATCGTATGCCGGAGGCGAGGAGGAACTACATTATCCTGCTGTTTGTAATGGAATTATATGGTAGGGCATATCCATGCTCTAATTCGACTCCGAGATGCTTCAGAAAGATAGAAGAAAGAATACTTTTGTAGTTTAACAAAGTATCAACATTTCAGAGTGATCACATTGCCATCCTTTATGTTTTCTGTAGTTAGATTGAAGTGAGGTTTAGGCTTGATATTTCTTTCATGCCTGATCTCATTCTCAATTGAGTTTAGGCTTGAATAACAAGCGCACTCATTTTCTAAATTTTGATAGTTGATATTTTGATTTCAGCTTTGATTTAAATTAATTAAATTCAGTAACTTTGTATGATCTTCTTAATTGTAGGGAAGAGGACATTTTTAGGAAGAAGACTAACATTTTCCTAACTGGAATTGAATTAATTTTGTGTAATAGATATTTTTGATACTTATAAATACTTCGGTACTTTTAATCAAGCGTGGACTTGAGATTAACAGACGCACTCTATTTCGTGTTTAATAGTTGCGGTCTCAGAACATTGCAGATGCACTTAGCATTTTTGATAGTAATTTTGTAAGATTTATGGAATGTGAAGTTTGATTATTCGTTTGGAGTAGGGGATTTGTCTCTTGGGAAGGATCGTTAATCGTACTGGTTCCTAATGAATCAATAGTAGCTAACTCGAGTCGTTACCTAGATTCATGGAGTAGGTCCAGTTCGGCCGTCGTGACTTCACTTGAGGGGATTATTTCTATTTTTGACTGATAGAATTCGACTTCTAGTTGTGCTACCACGTGTAGGCCTACTTTGGTACATGTAGATTATTGTTAAATCTAATAAGGATTGATATCCTTGATTTTTGATTCAGTATTATGAGTTTTTCTGAGTGGAATATATTAACATGAGAATTTATTGAGGAACATTAACTCTTGTGATACCGAACCCCCTGGGGTTTAATTTTAAATGGAGGCGTATACTTACGTGACTTCGAGTATAATTTTGTGAGGCAAGATTTTTGTAGTCCAGTGGAAGATATTAACAACCCACAATTAAATTGAGTATCATGCATTGATGTTATACAACGAAATATTTTCGATATACACAACTGATTACAACCAGATACTAGTAAATGAATTTATTAATCACCATGAGGGTGATATAGGGGTAATAAACGTCTGTGAACGTAAAGAGAAATATATATTGATGTACTCAGTGAAGTACATTAGTTTTTGTGATGCCAATGTGAGCAAAATGTATAAAACAGGTTATAAGGAATATTCTTCGTGAAGTTGGTGGTAGTATCCACTGTTATTAAGCAATCGTCGATGTCATGTATGACTATAATATTATTACAGTATCTCAGTTGAATTATGATAGATTAAAGATGTTCAGGGAAGAACATAGTTCTCAATGCATTCATTACAATTAATTTGTTGTTGAATTGGTAATTCGTCATGGATAAATATTAGGAAAGCCTCAAAATTTGCTCGTCTTCACCATCTAATCATCCCTGCGATTGTGTCTAATTAAGAGTAATTTAAACAAGTATAAGAAGGGATGATTAATGAAACAGAAATAATTCAGAATGATTATTAAAATAAAAGTAATACTGAGTAAATTATTGAATTTTTGGAATATTGGATTAACAATTATACATCTTCTTAGCTTAATTGCTTGGTTGATGAACCAGAAAATACTTGATTTGCTAAAGCAATAAATGAATAAGACAATCCTCACATGGAGGGTGCAGAAATACGAAATCAATGGCGTTTACACTTGAGAGTGTAATAATTTGCTGTATATGTATAAAAGAGTAACATTAATCTGCGTAATTAATATTTTAATCTTGGAAGGACTATGATGGTGATCCTTTAGGGTTATACTTTTGTTGTTGTTTGATCATCAAGTGTAAATAATTTAATCTTGTTGTCAGAATAGGGATTAATGCAGTCCAGTCCATGGGGACGTATTGCTGAATTTTGTTGCACATAAATTTATATGAATTTAGATAAGGATATTTATTTTTGTGACCATTCACGGACGTTTTTGACTGACCTTTTGTCAGATTATTTCTTGAATAAATTTGTTAATTTCTTTTAGTCGTGCGGTGTGTTGATTTATAGAGGCATTAAGAGGGCCATAGCTAGGTATTTCTAGAGTTCCCCACACTCCTGAGATGATTATTTTCATGATTCTCATGTTCTATGAGCAGTTTCCGGTGATGCTTTGGTTTTACTTAATGCCACCTCTGTTAGGAATTATTTGCACCCTAATACTCCCTTCACTGGTTGGTAGGATCTGGGGGTTTGTCTAGCCGGGGAATTTCAGGTTCTACGATCCAGCTACCATCGAGGGATTCCAAATGGTAAAGGGTAGGTATTTTCTGGTACAGTACCCAACTTCAAATGCCTGGGTGTTGTGCTACAAACTACTGGAACTGCTCTCTCCCTGCATGTACACGAGCGAGCTACGGCAGCAACGAAAGTCTCATACGACATTCCCAAACTCCAAAGCCTATCCCTGTCAATAGCGATGAAGCTATTCAAAATTAAAGTTATGCCGACCGCCACATATGGCATACAATTAATTTGGCCCTACTTGTCGGTGAATAACCTCAGGAAGCTAGAGAGCGTCAAAGCGAGATTTATTAAGAGAGCTCTCTCTATCTCAAAATTGTCAAGGAACAGCTACGCCTATAAAATAGCACAGGAATCCTTCTTTATAGAAGACATAAAGCACTCCTTCGATCTACCGGAAACTCAAACGTATAAAACCATCATCGAGGAGAGACGGAAAAAAGCCGACGAGATACCCCAAGAAATAATGGAGACTGAAGCAATGAAGACAGACATCTGGAAGGGACCAAATTTCAAACTTCGAAATCTGTATACGCGATTCGCTGTCCATGGGTTCCATGGAAGGATCTGTCAGAATGATAGATAGATAGATAGATAGATAGATAGATAGATAGATATATAGATAGATAGATAGATAGATAGATAGATAGATAGATAGATAGATAGATAGATAGATATTAGATAGTTTTATTATTTCCATTTGATCAAATACATGTATACAATACATTTTGATATAGGACACGTCAGAATTTACATCTATAAAATAAAAGTACTAATTGGTATATACAGTAATACTAATACTATAACTATTTATAACTTAGCCTATTATAATAACAGATCTTAAGAGATACAATCTTATTGGACAACTATTTACACCTTATTCTATTGTCATAATATGAAAACTTAATTCTATAAATACAACAACTTACAGCTAGGTATTACAATTAAAATAGAAAAGTAAATATAATTATAGATTTCATCGTTTCTATACACTAAGATATTCAACTACAGAGTAAAAACAATGACACTGCAGATAAGCTTTCAACATTCTATCAAAGGTTTTTATTTTTGGGGCAAGTTTTATATACTGGGGTAGTTTATTGTATAATTTAACTCCTGTGTGATAAGTTCCTTTTTGATATATGCTTGTGTGTGTGTGTGTGTGTGTGTGTGTGTGTGTGTGTGTGTGTGTGTGTGTGTGTGTGTGTGTGAAAATGAATGTTTTGATTTTGTCTAGTGTTATGCCTATGAACATCATTGTATGTTTTAAGAATAACATCCTTATTCATTAAATTCTTTTTACAAAACATAATACTTTCAAAGATATATATATGCAGGGCAGAGGGAGAGTGTTTAAATCTTTCAACAGAGGTCTACATGATTCTCTAGTGTTCACATTTGCCATAATCCTAATTGCCCTCTTTCGTATCCTAAACGTGCTTAGTACATCTGGCGACATACCCCAAAATATGACCCCATATCTTAAGTATGAATGGAAATAAGCAAAATAAGTATTTCTTAAAGTGTGCATGCTAGTGCAGGTTTTCAAAATACGTTACGCAAAGCACATCGAGTTCAGTTTAGTATTCAGATATTGTATACGTTTATTCCATTTCAAGTCATGTTGTATCCATAGTCCTAAAAACTTAGTTTCTGATTTATTTTTTAATTGATGACCATTTATTGTTATATTGAGCTTCGCAGGATTCCTATTCTGTATAGTGTGGAAATTTAGACATACTGTTTTTTATAGTTGACTATGAGGCGATTATCTTGTGACCATTTGGTTAACTCTCCTGTAACGGAGTCAGCAGACTGCTGTATTGTGCCCAATTCTAGGAATGGGTATTCCAAGATTCAGACACCTAGGTATCAAGGGAAAGGCTACAGCCGCTTTTGAAAGTTGAGATATTTGAATATCGCGCTCCTTTCCTTCTAGATTGAAATGGAAACTTTATGCAGCCAAGAAGATGTTAAGTGACGTGGCAAATAGTAGCAGAGGTCGAGACTATTTGGTGATTAAATACTTAGCCATGGAGTAGAGACTTGATACTCGGATCAGATTACTGGCACGGCCAAATGAAAGAGAATGCACTTAGTCTCAAGTGAATCAGACCAGAGACACCGGAGATATGAGGATTTACAGATTTCAGCGTGATCCAGCGTGGAGCCGACCGTTTTGTATAAAAGCCGCTCGGCCCAAGCATAAGCAGCTCACTTCAAACCAAGCTCTTGTAGGACAAGGTGCTGCTGCTACGTCGAGCCAAGGCACATGGTTGCCGAATCTACGCAGAAGATATCTTTGAATTGTGATAGTCACAAAAGTGCTACGATACGTGGGGAAAGTAGTAAGTTTCCGGTAGAGGGAATCACTAAGGTGAGTGTTATTTTCTACGGACATTGGTGAAACACTTTGTTTCTATATGGACATATGCTAGACTTTGTCTAGATATTATTCTGTCACAGTCCAGTAACAATAATTCAATACTTGGATATTTTAATCCAACTTGTCAGTTTCACAAATTGTAACTAAATAACCACTCAGATCTTTCAGTATATTGAAGGCCAGTCTATCACGGTGTTGTTCATTAGCCGACAAAGGGAAACTATATGTTGCTTCGCGCATGATAGATGGTGTGAAACCAAGCCCAGGGAACGATCTTCAGAACAGCCGTTGATTGTTTTAGACTATCAGTGTTTTCCTGTACTGAAAAGATTACCGTGAGTTATGTTACAACTGACGCTTTTGAGAAGAGATCATTTGGATCTGACCCCATTTAAGCGAACTGCTATGGATTTAATTGAAGTCAATATTAAAATGGATCAGCAGTTACTTCAAACTTCAAGAAATATTTCCACTATGTCGTGCTAGACAGATTGTGGGTATATAATGGCGGCAGATACAAGGATTAGACGGGCGTGTCCAATAGGGCATGTATCTGGATAAATCTGGTACAGACCAGGTTCACTACGCTTCAAGACCAACGAGAAATGTAAGCCACATTTGACTTTTATATTATGCCTAGCTAATTGGAACACACTCATTTTCTGCAGATGACCAACACATTTATTTTTCTTCGTATTTAAATCTTGCATTGATTTACGCAAGACACATTAGGGTTATTCTGAGTATTTTCAGCACTCAGAACAGTTTAGGATCGATGACCGAGCATACCGAGCATTTATTTGAATGTTCATTTTGTTTGAGAATCACGGTAATCAGCCGATATAACTGTAGAAGTTAATATTTATTTTTGTTGAGGAATGGATATTTTGTCCAGATTCGAAGAGTCGAACATGTGGTTTTTTCACATAAGGAAATAATAATTAAACATATTTAAGGAAATAATAACAATAATAATCCAATAATAATAATAATAATAATTTTGATAATTTTTCTAAATAATTATTGGATCTTACATTTTCTAATAATCACATTCGTTGAGAGAGAGCTTAAGGATTAGTTTAATCATTCCTAGTTTGGAACGGGAGATTTTCCGAAAGCTAGTGGATAGCGCAAGCCCGTATTCCACCAACATTATAGTTCTGGTTGAACAGTTAATATTTGCATTGAGCAAAGTATATTTTTCAGATAACACGGAAAGGCATGAAAAAGGAAGCCAATGATATTTGTATCAATTAGGATTTTTTATTTTTTGTGTTTATATAAAATCATGACGTAGGCACACATTCGAAAGTGAAATAGAGAATATCACAAGTGTGGTAACTTCACGGTTTGAACTGAATGGTAAAATAAAATAAACTTGTAAGTTTATAGATCTTCCAGTTTTGATAACAAGCAGAGGCTTGATTTATTGTATAAATTTTGGGAAGAAAATTTATGTGTGTGGAGTAGTTGAAATGCCATTCCCAGGTGCGCATGTTTAAGTCGCAGGAATGAGGAGGTTATTTTTTATTTTATTTTTTTTGAGCATCAATCAAATAGCAGGTTCGATGGCTCAGGTTTATAGGAGGAGTATTGGAACCACACATTTCGTCGAATGAATGACCAAACCATCAGTAATTATTTCAAACTTGTTTACGTATTCCATTAATACTTTGGATTTGCTAGAACCCGGTTTTGTCATGATAAAATTTTATTCTTCTTCAGAGGAAGACCTTTGCCGTTGTTGTTGGGATATTGTGTTCTTACACAAATAATTGAATGGGCCACTGCCAATTTAAAAAAAAAATCTGTATCCACGAATTACTTAAAGGATGTTTTCAATCCTATTGTCATGAACTAAATGAATTTATTATAAAGCTGCAATTCTTATTTCCGCATTCTGTTCAAGAATTGCAGGTTGTGAAAGTTACTAAAATAGCAACAAATATAAATATTTTTCTTAATAATAATTCCAAGTGGAAAATCGAATAGTTGAATGGTTCAACAATTTTTTATGATCAAGCTGATGATTCAGAAATCATATTTCTTTGGAATTTGAAGTTCATAATCGAGTCACTTCTCGAAATGTTTAATTTTGGAAGAATAATAAATTTTGTTGTGCTTCGCACTGTTCTTCGATGCTATGCTCAAGGGTCAAATACTTTTCAGATGTTGTTATTAATATGTGTACATAATTAGTGTTGGGTCAAAGATAATATTTTTGACAATATTTTTGAAACTGGAAAAATAAGTGGAAGTTAAAAAATTCTATAAACAATTATAAACAGTGAGAATTTCTACGAGTGTTAATATCATGTTAGAAATTCAACCAGTGAACTACAATATTTCCAGTAAAGACAATTAAATTTGAACGGGATTTCATCGTAAATAATTGATATAATTTTGGAACACAGTCTACAGGACTGATAATCAGACTTGTGTCTCCAAGGACAATTGTTCAATGTGTTGGAAAATTTCTGTACATTGTGTAAATAGTAGTGTGTGCCGTCGCACTGGAATGATGTTACCTTGAGCATCATTTTGCAGTCAATTTTAAAATTTAGAATAAAATGAGATAATTTTACATGTTGTGTTATGCCCAGTTGAATCTCCTTCTATCCTTATTGTTGCATTGAGCCAAAAATCAGTAAAGCATTTTTTTTATTTGATGTCGTTTTTTTGCGATTAGCTTTAACCCATCTGGCGCTCCGGGTTATTTTGACTCTCGTGCTGACTGATTCTTGGTAAAATGCATATGTGGTCGTGCGGACTCCGGTCTAAACGGGCACATAAAATAAGATAGAGAGAGAAAATGGCTTCGAACGTGGGGCCCGAGTTAGACACGGTCAATCGCATGCCGATTTAAATTGTGATAATTTTTTTATAGATATTTTGGGAGTTGAGAGATGTCTGGTTTGGATGAATAAATTAGTAGGAAACCCAATTAGTGGGGAAAATAAAAAATTAACTGGGTTAATAATTAGAATGGGTTTGATTATTTTGATAATGGCTTAACCATTAGGGCGTCAAGTAAATTCAGTAGTAAACGTTCGATGACTGGACATACGCATTAGTAGAATCCAGGTGGAGGATATTTGAGGACTTGCATATTTTTCTTGTGATATTGTGGTAAATTTAATTCGTAAAAGTAGAGAAGTTTTTTTTCATCGCGTCTACATTAGGACAAATCTCATTTTATTAGAGTGTTCCAATTAGCTATTCATGTTTCTTGTTCTAGTTATAATCTTGTGTCTGCCAACATGTATACCCCTAAGTTTTGACTAATACTGAAAATTATGGAAGAGATGATGAGGATGATGAGGAGTTTGGAAGAGAGTTTCAAAGAAGCTGGACTGCGCGTAGCAGCCATCATGAAAGAAAATACAGAGGCTTTGGAAAAGAAACTTAAAGAAAATTCGGATATGTTAGAAAGCAGGTTAAAAGATAGTTTAAATAGTAAATTTAATTCTATGGAAAATAAATTTAAAGAGAATTCCGAAATCTTGAAAATGTCACTTGAGGGTAAAATGACTAAATTATGCGAAAAAACACATGAGCTCGAAACTTCATTAGCTACTAACGCAAGTTTAATGGAAGATAAATTTCGCGATGGCGATCTAAGATCCCAAAGCTTAGCTGATAGGATAGAAAGTGGTCTTAGGAAAGTTGGTGAAGACATGGTCAACCTAGAAGTCAGAGTGAAGAAAGAGAGCAATGAGATGGCAACTCTAGTTGTTCAACGTTTGACAGACCAATTCAAAGAACTCGTAGAGGGAGAAATAAGAGAAGGTGTGATTAATGAATTACAAACTGAAATTAAAACCACAGTTATCGATGAGATTAAAAACACACTCAAGCTGGAGAACCAAGACGGAGTCAAGGAGATTAGAGAATCTTTGTCATCCCATATTCAAGTAATTTCCTAAGATATTCAAGCGACTCAGAAGGACATATCAGATATGACAGGGTCATTGAAGAGTCACGAGGCTGTTATGAACCAGATATCCACTGATGTCAAGGAGAACTATAAGGAAACAGAAGAAATAAAGAAGGAAACCGAAGGAATTAGAAAAAAGGCCGAAGAAAACCATAAGGCAATTGAGGCTATGAAAACCCAAGTTAAGGACGAGAAACAGGCTGACCATCTGTTGAAAATGACAAGTATAAGAGGAGAAGAACAGATACAGGTAAACCTAGGAGCAGCTAGAGGAAATGATAGTCAAAGACAGGATGAGGCCAGGACAGTATTTCAATCCAACCCCATAACTGTATTCAAGAATGTGGAGGATAAGCCTTCTAAATTTTCAGGGCGAGATTCTGTGACACCCGTAGAATTCTTGAGAGAAGCAGGTGATTACCTTCAAGATTCCAAAATCCCTAAGGAAAGACAAATCCGAGTGATAGGGAAATTTTTGGAAGGGCCCGCACTTCTCTGGTTTAGAGCATTCAGGTCCACTCTCACCAATTTTGAGGAGTTTTCCCGTGGGTTATTGAAAAAGTTTTGGTCCCCGGAAACCCAACAGCAAGTCAGAGCAGAATTATATTCGAAGAGATTTTCGACGTCATAACCTACTCGATACTCTTCGTACTTTTCTGGACAGCTTTCTAAACTTCAACATTTAGATCCGCCGATGCCAGATAATGAATTAATTACTGCATTAATACGTCAGTTTCTAGCAGAAGTCCAAAGAACTTTGATCGCTGCTGACATTTATAATATGGAGCAATTTGACGAGGTATTGCAGAAACTTGATCACACGAACGCTCAATTCTTCCATCAGAAGGGAGGAAAGAATGGCAACGCTGTGTACACTGTTATGGCCGACAGTTATTCCCAAACACCTCGATAGATTCGAGAGGGGCGAGAAGAGAAAACGCCGAGGGAAGAGCCTGATAAAAGAGGATGGAATCAGAACACTAATAGATACAGTTACAAGCCTTATGAGAGACTAAAGGGTGGATATCGATATGACAATCGATGGAGAGAGCCAAGGAATAATCAAGGAAGATACCAGGAAAGAAGGTACTTTGGTAGAAACAATAACTACAATAACAGAGGGAATGAGAACACTTGTCAGTCCAATGAAGAGTTCAATAAGGAGACGAGGAAGATCTTGGAAGAAAGACACCAAGAAAACTCGCAGTTCTTGGAACAGTAGTCCAATGAACCAGGTCCATCGGGAACACAGCAACCCCGGGGGAATAAAAAAAACTTTGAATTCACAGTAGGAGATCGAATTTTAAACATTTTCACTTCCAGGATTATTAAATGGCAAACAGAGGATGATGACTTAATTCAACATAATGACGAACGGAAAGAAATGGGTACAAGAATTAAACTGCCAATCATATCTTGCGAAGTATTCGGCATGCCTGTCGATACTTTAATTGATACTGGGGCTATGCTTTGTCTTGTGAGCGCGAAGCATTATAGTCTGTGGAAGCTCAAAGAGAATTTAGAAGAGATTCCAGTATCAGGAATTAAAATCCAAGGAATAATACCCAACAAAATATCGCTGTGTAAAACACAATTATACTTATGTGTTACTATTGGAGGACATGATTTCCGACATGTGTTTGTAGTAATGAAGGACATGGCTTTTGACATGATCTTGGGAGCGGATTTCATCCAGAAATATCGAGCCGTGATAGACATGAAGACAGAGACGGTCAGATTCCAGTATACCGAAGAGATAAACTTCGAGGGAAAGGAAGAGGAAGACATCGAGGGAGACGCTCAATGGTCTCTGATTTTTCGGGAAGCTGAAGGAAAAGAACTCTGTACTGAGAAGGGGTCCCCAGAGCTAGAGAAAATTTTGGAAGAGTACCATGATATTTTTGATATTAAACCTGGTGAAATTAAAGATTTTGAATATCGAATTCGTGTAACTGATGATGCACCTTTCCATGCTAAATTGTATCCGGCAGCGGAAAAGCATCGAGAAAAGGTAAAAGTGCTTATCAAAGAGATGGAAGGTAACAATGTGATTGAAAAGTACACTACCTCTTATGTCAATCCATTAGCAGTAGTGTCTAAGCCGGATGGAAGTCTGAGACTGTGTTTAGACGCGCGAAATTTGAATTCAAGATTACTGCCAGAGTATGACAGACCACCAATCATTAGGGAAATGTTAAGAAAATTCCAGGGCAAGATCTGGTTCTCTAACATTGATCTCACTTTGTCCTACCACCACATTAGGCTTAGTGAAGATTCCAAAAAGTTTACAGGGTTTATGTTTGACCAACAGACATATGTATTCCGCCGTCTACCATTTGGGATCAAAACATCTGGATCTGTTTTGATCAGAGCACTGGAACAAAATTTGAGTCCTGAAGTAAAAGAGATAGCGATTCGTTACATAGACGATATCCTAATCGCATCTGAGATTAAGGAGGAACATTTGATACATCTTCAGATGTTATTCGCAGATTTAAGAAAAGCGAACTTTAAAGTAAACCTTCGAAAATGTCAGTTCTTTCAGAAGGAAATAAAATTTTTGGGCCATATTTTAGATGGTGAAGGATACCGTCCCAATGAGACAAAGATACAAGCGATTGCGAATTTCCCTAGACCTACTAGGGTGAAGAATGTCCGCAGTTTTCTCGGAACATGCCAATTCTTTGCAGGGCATTGTCCAAGCTTCACCAAGACAGTTGCTCCCTTGCAGGAATTATTAAAAAAGGGAAACAAATGGAAATGGAATGAAGATTGCGAAAAATAATTTCAAGATGCCAAGAGGTTATTGGTAAACAGTGTGAAATTAGGGTATCCTGACTTCACCAAGAATTTCATCATAGAATCCGATGCATCCACCGTAGGGATTGGAGCTATTCTTCTTCAAGAAGATGACGATCACAGGAGATATTACCTGGCTTTCATAAGCAGGAAACTTCGTCCATCAGAAAGGAACTATTACACCACAGAGTTAGAAGCCCTTGCTGTAATCTTCGCGTTGGAGTCTTGGAAGAAAATGTTAATTGGACATTCAGTAATCGTGAGGACTGATCACCATGCATTGGAGTTTATCTTAAGAACAAACTTTGCCAGTGATAGAATAACTAGATGGTCACTTTTTATTCAACAATTCAACCTAGTTATCGAACACACTCCTGGAAAGTTGAACATTGGGGCCGATTTATTGAGTAGAGCAGTGGAGTCTACATCCAAGGTTTTTCAAGTTAACCTGACGCATGAGGATGAGGATACCTTAAGAAGGTTAAGATTGTTACATTTATCCCAGAGGAGAGACCGACGTCTTAGAAACATTTTTCGTTTTCTACAGGGAGATATGGATCCCAATGACGATGATTTTGTGGAAACTGAAAGAATTTCAAGAGATTATTTGATGTTAGATGGTCTAGTCTACAGGTTTGCAGACCCCGACCTTGCGAAGCTGAGGGTAGTGGTACCTCCACGAATGTAAACACCCATTATTTGGATGGCGCATCGAATTGCAGGTCATGCTGGAGTAGATAAGACAGTCAACTTGATACAAGAGAAATTTTCATGGGAGCGAATGCGATAAACTGTCAGGAACACTATTCGGGAGTGCGACTTATGCCAAAGGAGTAAATATAATTCTAAATTATTGAGAGAATTACCAAGGCCTATTATTCCTTCTAAGCCTTGTGAAATCTTTGCGACTGATCTTTGTGGTCCTCTCCCAAAGTCTAAAAGAGGTAACCTATATATTCTGGTGACCATAGATGTTTTCAGCAAATACACTATGTTACACCCAATTCAGAAGGCAAATGCAAAATATTGTGCGAAGAGAATTAGAGACAGCGTAGTTCCGGAAGCAGGCAAACCGGAATTCCTTTTATCAGATCACGGACCCCAATTTACATCTTTAGAATTCAGGGCTGTCATGAATAATCTTGGGATTAGACAATTGCTTTGTTCTATCAGACATCCTGAAAGCAATCCAGCAGAACGCGTGATGGCTGAAATATCTAAATTTTGGCGCCTCTATTGTCCAAATGAGCATTGGAAATGGATGGATGTTCTCTCTTTAGCATCCGAATCCATCAACTCTACGATTCATGAGAGTACTGGACAGATTCCCATGTTGCTCCATCATGGAATTAAACCAACAAGATTATGGGATCGAATCATCTCTATTCCACCCGAGATTGAACCTAGTCGTCAGAGGAGGGAGACTCTAGCTTTAGACAAGTTGAGGAGCCAAGCTGAGAAAAGAGAGCTCAGAGTGAAAGCGTTTTCGCAGACCCTTGCGCGTAGGAACTCTTGTTTTAGTAAAAAAAAAATACACCCTCCGACGTGCAAAATCGAGTGTACTCGACGTTTGCAAGCCTTTACGATGGACCCTATCGTGTTGTGGAAGTAAACAACAATGGAGGCTATAGAATCGCCAATACACGAACTGGTAAAATCGTGGGAATTTATAATGCAGCGAATTTGAAGATTTATTATTCAAGAACCAGATGATTTAATGAGTAGATAGGAAAAATAAAAAATTTTCAATTTTTATTTTTTTGCTAGGTGTGGGGTGGATGTGCCCAAATCTAGGAATGGGTATTCCAAGATTCAGACACCTAGGTATCAAGGGAAAGGCTACAGCTGCTTTTGAAAGTTGAGATATTTGAATATCGCGCTCCTTTCCTTCTAGATTGAAATGGAAACTTTATGCAGCCAAGAAGATGTTAAGTGACGTGGCAAATAGTAGCAGAGGTCGAGACTATTTGGTGATTAAATACTTAGCCATGGAGTAGAGACTTGATACTCGGATCAGATTACTGGCACGGCCAAATGAAAGAGAATGCACTTAGTCTCAAGTGAATCAGACCAGAGACACCGGAGATATGAGGATTTACAGATTTCAGCGTGATCCAGCGTGGAGCCGACCGTTTTGTATAAAAGCCGCTCGGCCCAAGCATAAGCAGCTCACTTCAAACCAAGCTCTTGTAGGACAAGGTGCTGCTGCTACGTCGAGCCAAGGCACATGGTTGCCGAATCTACGCAGAAGATATCTTTGAATTGTGATAGTCACAAAAGTGCTACGATACGTGGGGAAAGTAGTAAGTTTCCGGTAGAGGGAATCACTAAGGTGAGTGTTATTTTCTACGGACATTGGTGAAACACTTTGTTTCTATATGGACATATGCTAGACTTTGTCTAGATATTATTCTGTCACAGTCCAGTAACAATAATTCAATACTTGGATATTTTAATCCAACTTGTCAGTTTCACAAATTGTAACTAAATAACCACTCAGATCTTTCAGTATATTGAAGGCCAGTTTATCACGGTGTTGTTCATTAGCCGACAAAGGGAAACTATATGTTGCTTCGCGCATGATAGATGGTGTGAAACCATGCCCAGGGAACGATCTTCAGAACAGCCGTTGATTGTTTTAGACTATCAGTGTTTTCCTGTACTGAAAAGATTACCGTGAGTTATGTTACAACTGACGCTTTTGAGAAGAGATCATTTGGATCTGACCCCATTTAAGCGAACTGCTATGGATTTAATTGAAGTCAATATTAAAATGGATCAGCAGTTACTTCAAACTTCAAGAAATATTTCCACTATGTCGTGCTAGACAGATTGTGGGTATATAATGGCGGCCGATACAAGGATTAGACGGGCGTGTCCAATAGGGCATGTATCTGGATAAATCTGGTACAGACCAGGTTCACTACGCTTCAAGACCAACGAGAAATGTAAGCCACATTTGACTTTTATATTATGCCTAGCTAATTGGAACAAACTCATTTTCTGCAGATGACCAACACATTTATTTTTCTTCGTATTTAAATCTTGCATTGATTTACGCAAGACACATTAGGGTTATTCTGAGTATTTTCAGCACTCAGAACAGTTTAGGATCGATGACCGAGCATACCGAGCATTTATTTGAATGTTCATTTTGTTTGAGAATCACGGTAATCAGCCGATATAACTGTAGAAATTAATATTTATTTTTGTTGAGGAATGGATATTTTGTCCAGATTCGAAGAGTCGAACATGTGGTATTTTCACATAAGGAAATAATAATTAAACATATTTAAGGAAATAATAACAATAATAATCCAATAATAATAATAATAATTTTGATAATTTTTCTAAATAATTATTGGATCTTACATTTTCTAATAATCACATTCGTTGAGAGAGAGCTTAAGGATTAGTTTAATCATTCCTAGTTTGGAACGGGTGATTTTCCGAAAGCTAGTGGATAGCGCAAGCCCGTATTCCACCAACATTATAGTTCTGGTTGAACAGTTAATATTTGCATTGAGCAAAGTATATTTTTCAGATAACACGGAAAGGCATGAAAAAGGAAGCCAATGATATTTGTATCAATTAGGATTTTTTATTTTTTGTGTTTATATAAAATCATGACGTAGGCACACATTCGAAAGTGAAATAGAGAATATCACAAGTGTGGTAACTTCACGGTTTGAACTGAATGGTAAAATAAAATAAACTTGTAAGTTTATAGATCTTCCAGTTTTGATAACAAGCAGAGGCTTGATTTATTGTATAAATTTTGGGAAGAAAATTTATGTGTGTGGAGTAGTTGAAATGCCATTCCCAGGTGCGCATGTTTAAGTCGCAGGAATGAGGAAGTTTTTTTTTTTTTTTTTTTTTTTTTTTTTTTTTTTTTTTTTTTAGCAGCAATCAAATAGCAGGTTCGATGGCTCAGGTTTATAGGAGGAGTATTGGAACCACACATTTCGTCGAATGAATGACCAAACCATCAGTAATTATTTCAAACTTGTTTACGTATTCCATTAATACTTTGGATTTGCTAGAACCCGGTTTTGTCATGATAAAATTTTATTCTTCTTCAGAGGAAGACCTTTGCCGTTGTTGTTGGGATATTGTGTTCTTACACAAATAATTGAATGGGCCACTGCCAATTTAAAAAAAAAATCTGTATCCACGAATTACTTAAAGGATGTTTTCAATCCTATTGTCATGAACTAAATGAATTTATTATAAAGCTACAATTCTTATTTCCGCATTCTGTTCAAGAATTGCAGGTTGTGAAAGTTACTAAAATAGCAACAAATATAAATATTTTTCTTAATAATAATTCCAAGTGGAAAATCGAATAGTTGAATGGTTCAACAATTTTTTATGATCAAGCTGATGATATGATTCAGAAATCATATTTCTTTGGAATTTGAAGTTCATAATCGAGTCACTTCTCGAAATGTTTAATTTTGGGAGAATAATAAATTTTGTTGTGCTTCGCACAGTTCTTCGATGCTATGCTCAAGGGTCAAATACTTTTCAGATGTTGTTATTAATATGTGTACATAATTAGTGTTGGGTCAAAGATAATATTTATGACAATATTTTTGAAACTGGAAAAAGAAGTGGAAGTTAAAAAATTCTATAAACAATTATAAACAGTGAGAATTTCTACGAGTGTTAATATCATGTTAGAAATTCAACCAGTGAACTACAATATTTCCAGTAAAGACAATTAAATTTGAACGGGATTTCATCGTAAATAATTGATATAATTTTGGAACACAGTCTACAGGACTGATAATCAGACTTGTGTCTCCAAGGACAATTGTTCAATGTGTTGGAAAATTTCTGTACATTGTGTAAATAGTAGTGTGTGCCGTCGCACTGGAATGATGTTACCTTGAGCATCATTTTGCAGTCAATTTTAAAATTTAGAATAAAATGAGATAATTTTACATGTTTTGTTATGCCCAGTTGAATCTCCTTCTATCCTTATTGTTGCATTGAGCCAAAAATCAGTAAAGCATTTTTTTTTTATTTGATGTCTTTTTTTGCGATTAGCTTTAACCCATCTGGCGCCCCGGGATATTTTGACTCTCGTGCTGACTGATTCTTGGTAAAATGCATATGTGGTCGTGCGGACTCCGGTCTAAACCGGCACAGTATGACCTGTTTAGTTTCACCTTTTATTACGAGTGTTGTATCGTCCGCAAACAAAATTTCCTTATGTGAATGAACGTTCTGTGTTATATATCATTGATATATAGAAGAAAGAGTAGTGGGCCCAAAACCGATCCCTGGGGTACTCCAAATTTAATAATTCCCTCAATGGACAATGTTTCATTAAGTAATTTGGTTCCATCATCCTTGTGTCTCAAGCTTACTATTTGTTTACGCCTTGTTAAGTAAGACTCTATCCATTTATTAGCTAGACCTCTAATACCATATTGATTTAGTTTTGTAAGGAGGATTTTATGGTCAACAACATCAAATGCTTTCGAAAAATCCAAGAATAGGCCAGTTACATGTTCCTTATTGTCAATTAATTTCAGTATACTATTAATACATTCATAAATTGCTGTCTGTGTAGATTTTTCCGTTCTGAATCCATGTTGTGAGTTTGATAATATATTTTTTTTTTCTATAAAACTTATCAGTCTCTTATACATGATTTTTTCCACAATTTTTGCAATACCAGTTGGTAAGGTAATAGGACGATAGTTATCTAATTCATCTTTTGAACCGTTTTTGTGCACTGAAATTACTTTTGATAACTTCAAAATATCCGGGTAAGTTCCTGAGAGAATTGAACTGTTTATTAAGTGTGTACGTGGATTTATTATATTTTCTGCACATTTCTTTAAAATTGCATCAGGGATGCCATCAATGCCAGCACAAAATTTATTTTTTAGCTCTTTTATAACTATTCTTACCTCTTCACTTGTGACATGATTTATAAATAAAGAATCACTACATATATTTATTTTATTATTAGAATTTAGTGTATTTACCTGTGATTTATTTAATAATTTTTGTGGAATTTCCAGGAAATAGTCATGAAAGTGTTTGCTATTTTCTCTGGATTATTAATCACTTTATTATTTCTGGTCAGTGCAATGTTCCTTTGTATTTTAGCAGATTTTCCAGTTTCTTTCTTTATCACGGACCACATAGCCCTGTTTTTATTAGATGATTGGGAAATAAAATTATCATTATGCATTTTCTTTGCTAGTCTTATTACCTTATTTAATATGCTAGTGTATTTTTGTAGTATAAATTGAATTCAGGTGTTGTGTGGTATTGTTTATATAATTTGTGTAGAAATTTCTTTCTTTGACATGAATTTATAATCCCTGTTGTTATCCAATTGCTAGTTTTGTTATTTTGAACAGTTCTTTGTCTAAAGGGGAATGCTGTTTCAAAATAGTGTTTTAGGGTACTGTTAAATGCATTCAATTTATCATTTACATTTTCTAGTTTATAAATTTCTGACCATGTTTCCTTATTTAATAAGTCATTGAAATATGTAACATTTGTTTCAGTGAGCACTTTGATTTTACTCCATTATCATTATTATTGATTATTTCGGGTACTTCAAAACTCAATATTTGTCCATGGTGGTCACTAAAACCTGGACAATAGACTTCTATTGAATGGTGATATTTATCTGTATTTTAAAAAAATTGATCAGGAGTGGTTTTACTAAATTTTGTTATTCTTGTTGGGGTATTTACTGTAGGTTTCAGTCCATAGGAAATTAGTAACTGTGTTAATAATTCACAAATTCTATCAAATTTTAAGAAATCCACATTTACATCCCCACAAATTATTATATCGAAATTTACTTTGCTCATGTTATTGAGTAACAATTCTAATTTATCTATAAATAAAGGAAACTTTCCTGGCGGAGAACGGTATACGCTTATAATTATTAACTTAAACTGCTGTTTTTGTATGGCAGAGAATTCAAAATCCTGTTCCATAATTAGATAATCATAAGCTGTTAACTGTTCAGGATCTAAATTATTTCTTAAGAAGATACAAGTGCCACCATGGCTAATATTAGTTCTAGAGTATTTACTAGCTTGTATAAACCCTGGGAATTGAATTAATTCGAGTTGTTCCTCTTTCAGCCAATGTTCTGAAATACATAGTGCTGAGATGTCTTTAAGTTCAATTTTAAGCATTAGATTTATGTAATCAATTTTATTATAGAAAGACTGAACATTCTGGTGGTAAATTTTAAATTTGTTACTTTTGCAAACTTGTGTTGGTGATTTATTTACATTATTATTATTATTATTATTATTATTATTATTATTATTATTATCATAATTTTTATTATTCTTGCTAGACAAATCCGAAATACCATTGTTCGACTCAGTTAAATTTGACATCGAAAGATCTGAATGCCAAACCTCACGTTTGGCTTCTTTTACAAGTTTCCCTGCTTCCACTCTAAAGATATTACTGTTGAACTATTCTTACCATTTGAATTTACAATTTTGCAGATTTCATCACTAAGATACAGTCACTCGGGGTAACTTTGTACCGGTCAGTATAACTTTGTACCATTCCCTCAGTTCATTATATTGAATAATTTGAAATCCATTTACTATGATCTCTTTGGATTTCACAACCTCTCGACAAACTACGTTCTCAATTCATTACTTGCTGTCTTGACCAACCATTATAGAAGAAACCGGGTGAGTTAGCCGTGGTGGTTACGGCATGACTGATGGCAGTCGCTCACATCCAGGAGGCGAGGAGGTTCGAATCCCCCCGCCGGCAACCTTGAAGATGGTCTTCTGTGGTTTCCCATCTTCCTTCCAGGAAAATGCCGGGGTGGTCCCTAACTATAGGCCACAGCCGCTACCTTCCAACTCCTCGTCCTTACATTCCAACTTCCCTCCTTCCCTCCCCAACGGTACTTGTAGCTCACCCATTGGGTGTCCGTCTCGAAGCAGCTACAAAACTGGCGAGCCGAACATGTCCTCGGACACTCCCGGCACTAAAAGCCATACGCTAAAAAAAAAAAAAGAATTATAGAAGAGCACTTAGTTGAAGACACGTGTTTAAAATTATCGCCGTTATTGGAGCTGAGTGGTGTGCCATTTTCAAGTTAATATTGTGAGTATATTTTTATAATCTTTCCTTAATAGTTATTTTAAAATACAACTATAGATTCTGGTTACCTTAACTAACAAAAAATAATTAAGATAAGTGTGCTCTTTTTCTTTCTATAAACAAAATAGCACAATGATGCATTTCTGTAGCATTTTCAGGTTAACTTTGTACCGGTACAAAGTAACCATGATAGTGGTCGAAAATTAATGCTAAGACGAGACAAATATATTTTTATATTAATTTGAAAGTGATTTATAATATTTTACGTTTTTATTACGGTAAATATTGTGTTTAAATATGAACCACCATTGTGGATAAAAGAAATTCTAACGTAAAGAGAAAACTGATCTGCATATAACAATAACATCAAGTAGTGGTAATTCAAAACTGTATTGGGCCTAAAGTATATTAGAAAGAAAAAAAAATATTGTTCATGTTAATAATAATTTAATTTAATTTATGTTTTATATTATTCTAGATGCCAAGAAAACCATCTGTGAAAGCAGGGACCAGGCAGTATGGAACAAAGACCCGATATACAAGTGAAAAACTAAAGGAAGTGCTGGATGATATTCATCTTGGAAAAATCGGTCAGCGAGAAGCTTCTCGACTGTATTCTATCCCTAGGCAAACACTTGTTAATAAAATGAAAAACAAACATTCTGGTAGAGCAGGAAGACCCAATATTTTTTCAGCGGAAGAAGAAAATGCTTTTGTCCAACATTGCGTGTGCGTGAGTGAAATGGGCATCCCTATATCTATGTTTGATTTGAGGTGCATTGTAAAATCATACCTTGATTCCAACAAGAGAGTTGTGAAGTGTTTCAAAGGTAACATGCCTGGCTGGGAATGGGAAAAATCATTTTTGGAAAGACATGGTGCATGTATTCAGGAGAAATTTGCTAGAAACATTAGTAGAAAGCGAGCATCAGTGAATGAAGGTATCGTAAACACATTTTTTGAACATTATGAGAAAGAAGTAGAAGGTGTTCTGCAAGAGAACATATTTAATTATGACGAGACAGGGTTTCATGATACTCCATCTAGTGGGAAACTCCTATTTCGTCGCTCGTGTAGACATCCAGAGAAAATAATGAATTGTTCTCAAGTGTGCTATACAGTCATGTTTTGTGGGAGTGCAAGTGGTAATTTACTACCTCCTTACATTGTTTTCAAAGGGACACAGAAGTGGAATACCTGGCTGTTAGATGCACCCCCTGGTACAAAAATGAACGTATCTCAGAGTGGGTGGATGGAACAAAGCATATTTGATGACTGGTTTGAATTCCACTTCCTTCCAGCAGTAAATCATCTAGAAGGAAATAAAGTTTTAATAGGAGACAATCTTTCAGCACACATTTCCATAAAGACTTTAAAACTCTGCGAAGAAAATAACATAACGTTTATATGTTTGCCTCCAAACGCTACACACTTCCATCAACCACTAGACATTGCTTACTTTTCGGCACTGAAAAGTAACTGGCGACATGTGTTCTCCGACTGGAGAAAAACACCACAGGGGAAGAAAAGAGCTTGTCTACCTAAAACAGAGTTTAGTGGCCTTTTGGCAAGGACACTCGAATTGGGACAGGCAACATCTGAGGCAAATTTAAAAAAAAGTTTTGAAAAATGTGGGCTGTTTCCAGTGGACCGCCTGAGAGTTGCAAATTCTCTTCCAGAGTACGCAAGAAATGAATCTTCAGTAACTCAAAGTGTGAGTGAAGAATTTAAAAATTACGTACAGAGTATTAGAAATGTAGATCTCACAACCAAGACAGTAAAACGATTTAGGTTGCCAGTTGAACCTGGCAAAAGTGTTTCTGCAGAAGAAGTTTCTCAGTTTTCGAAAAACAGAGAGTCTCAGGCTAAGAAATAAAGGAAAAGTGATGAAACTGGGACAACATTAGAGAGTGTAGAAGATAGTGATGTGGGAACTGACATTTCTCAGATTCAATCGACTTCAAAACAGATCAGCAGGCCGATAGGTAGAGGGCCCAGAACTCGAGGTGGAATAAGAAGAAATAATGCAACAAATAGAACAATGGGACAACTGGTAAAGAGTATAAACACAAATAGTGAATTGGAAACTACAACTGGTATTTCATGGGACACATCTGCTTGTGTAAATGAAGACGTGGGCACTGAATCATGCAGTGTTGCTGATCCACAATCTAGCAACAATATTGCTCTTGATTATTCTATTGATGACTTTGTTATTGTCTCATATGAAGGTTCTCTGTTTCCAGGAATAGTGACTGCAATTGAAATTCATGGCCCAAATACAAGTTATAAAGTAATTTGTATGACAAAGAAAGGACAACATTGGGTATGGCCTGAAAAAATTGATGAAATGTGGTATGACAAATATGAAATAATTTAAAAAAGTTAATGATAGTAGCATTAAACAAGTAAATAAGAGGGGTATGTATCAATTTAAAGACAGTATTTTGTGTTCAGACTCTGATTCTGATTGATTTGTTCTATATGAGTGATCCTACACTCAAAATGACTTCATGCTGTACAGTACTGCATCATGTTCAGGGATGCGTAATAGGTTACATTGTTGGTCAATTGTGTTCTCTATGTTTTCTATGCCATTATATAAGATCAATGGAAGTTTTCCCTTTCTCTCTTTGTAATCAGATATTGATTTAAAATAAATATATTATAAAATAAGTGTGTGTGTGGTTTTACTAGTTCAGTGAACGTGAGATTTAATGTTAAATTGTATTCATATTTAAAAGTAAATTTCAAGTTCCATGGTTTTAAATAAAAGCATTTAATAAGTAGATTCTTGTCATCTGGTCCAAAGTTACCCTATACTTTATGAACAAGAGAAATAATTCAATTTTATATTGTAAAGCATAGTTGGTACAAAGTTACACTAACTTACATGGTAACTTTGTACCACTATTAAAACATTTTTTTCTTTGCTTTAATATGTAAATAAATATTTCTGAGTAAATTAAACCTAAAAACAAAGTTTTGATTTAACATAATATCCACATTTATTTTGATTATCGTTGATACCATCTTCAGCCTTACACTAAATGTGAAAAAATTGGTACAAAGTTACCCCGAGTGACTGTACTCTTTTCCTAACCTATTTAAGTGTAGGCCATGTCGAGTGTGGAACTTCCTGTCTAATTTACTTACATCTATAATTTGGACATTTGGAAAACTCTTACAAATTTTACGAATTTTTCCATTTGTAGCCTCTATCTCTACATTTACACATGATTTGGGAATTAAATCGTATCTCTGCGGAATGTTTACAATAATGATATTTGTGTTACAATAATGACATGAGACATTTCATGAGCCCAAGGAGGACTGCGTCTGCAAGAATTGCAATAATCCATGCCAGAAATACCACTTAGTGGAATGTGAAAGCAGGTCTCAATCTCTAATCGCCAAAATTACAGAGTAGTGAAAAACGTGATTGTACACATTGTGTTTAATAAAATCATGTACAAATATACAATCATTCCCTCTAGCGTTAAATTTACTACCATGAGGTACATTCATTGTCCCTTTGCAACTAAACACTTTAAATCTCTCATAATCTCCAGAATTCACATCTTCTCTTCCACATTGATAATGGTATTTGTTAGTCTATAGATTTTGACGGGCACACGTTTTTTATATCAACCATGTAATTCATTGCCTCTGCCCAAAAGGAAATAGATAGCCATGACTGCAATAGCATACACCTAACACCATCTTCTAAGGTTCTATTAACCCTTTCAGCAATGCCATTCTGTTCTGGCCATTACTTTACTGTGTTCCTGTGTACTCTAGAATACCATTATTTGCCTGGAAGTCACTGAATTTTGAATTATATTCTCCCCCTCCATCTATTTGCAGTGCCATGAGTTTTCTATTCTCAGTATTGTTTTCTACTTCTGCTTTATACTCTTTAAATTTAGCAAACACTTCAGAAATCCTCTTCAAGAAATATACAATCACAAGTCTTGAAAAATCATCAACAAAAGTTACAATGTACTGAAACCCTAAATATTTTACACACTTACCCAATACATCACTGTCTATTAATTCTAGTTGTTGGACCGACTTTTTCTCACTTGTTGCTCTATACTATATCGCAATGTATGTCGTGTACCAAATGCTATTTAGCACATCACATGGAAAATCTTAATAGGCAGGAGAGGTTTTAAATGGAAATATATATGAAAATAGGTTATTTAGTTCTTCATGAAACTACTTGTTCTTTGTGGAATGAACTGTTAACAGTACCGTGTACCTCTGACATGCTGAACGAGTGGTTACTGCCATTCATTATGCAACAGGCTGGGGCTCCACCACATTTCCGTCCGTGATCATCTCTCTATTGCCTTCTTCGATGACCTCCACGGTCACCTGACTTAACTCCAAGTGATTTCTTCCAGTGAGGAGACATCAAAGATCCTATGTGTGTGTGTAAGGATTCCGCTTGCATTAGCTGGCATCGGCCGTGACATGTTGGGACGTGTATAACAAGAACTGGATTGATGTCTGCCGCGTCGCCTACAGTGCACATATTGAGCCTTTCTAAAGTGTATAAGAAAGTTGGAAAGATTCTGCATCAGTTATTGTGAGTCGCTTTGCTACATCTGTCATGCCTAGTGCTCAGTTTACGTTCGAAATCTTGGAGGGATCTTTTAAAATTATATTTCCCAATGACCTACTTGAAAGGGATAAAGCGGATAGTGTTATATGCAAAATAGACCTCTCTAGTCTCACTCAGTTGAAAGTGGTCGCAGTTTAATTCTTAGAAATAAAGGACACAAGCCTTTGGTGAAATTGAACAGAACATTAGCAAGCGATTTATAAGTATTTGTGAACACATGTTCAATGAGGTATTTTGCTACTATTAGTGTGTACATTTAACATTTATAATTTACGTTATCATTTCTGAATCAAATGTATAGTCTTACTCTGTGCAGCACTGAGTATCTGGCTCCGCCGGACAACGAGTGGGGCGTTCCACTCGGGAATGGCTCCTGGTCGGGTATTATCGGTGTCGTGCAGAGAGGTGAAGCCGATGTGGCACTCAGTGGTTACTCCCTTATCGTGGAGCGCTCACAAGCTATCGACTTCTCACAACCGCTCTTAAGTTCCAGGTATAGTACTATTAATCATAATGCTATCGACTTCTCGCAACCACTCTAAGTTCCAGGTATTGTTCTAAGAATCATAATGCTTTCTATATCAGGTCTGGAGAGTTACTTAATTTTTTGGGGCGTTAGCTTGTTAACCTCCCCTCTTTCCTATCTCCTCCCAGTAGTGTATGAATACCCATTAATGCGGATGATCATCCAGCTTCCTGACAAGTATGGGTGATCCTCGATCTAGTTCCGCACTCATCACCCTTCCGTGATAGTAGTTGCCTTACACACTGTCCTCTCGCTTTAATGTAAGAGAGATGGCGAAGGTGGTCAAGAGAGCACACTAGTGCTCAAGAAATGCTCTTCACCAAGCTTTATTCTAACGAGGCATCTCCAGTGGAAATTTCCATGCTTAAATTATGGACTTAAGCATTGAGATTGATACGTCAACCCGTTTACGAATCAACGTATGTTTCAACATGAGCATGAAATAATAATTATCATCGTTACGAATTTAAATGTTTTCTCGCTCAGCCTAGAGACTGTCAAATGACTTGTTAAAAACAAAACACAGGAGAAGTTCTCCCACAAGTTATCTGACAACAAACAGTGGCAAAATACTGCATCCATTTGGGAAATCAACAAATATAATTCCCAGGAAACACGGAGTAGGCTAATACATTTCTGTTTCAATACAGGTTATGATGACTAACTCGCCGCGCATCTCCATTGTTTCAAAATCTTCCTCTTCAATTACTGTACAATATGGAAACAGCAGAGTACAATAATGAATAACGATGACCTCCGAGGATAGTATTGTCCTACCAAGGCTGTGTTAGGATACCAGAAGGTTACTAGACCAATAAAAAGACAAATTAGTCAATAGCACACGTCAGGGTCTAAGATCTCATACTGAGAGGGTCCAAATATTATCAGAAAAATCCAAGTATGGACCATATCCATCGCCCAATTACCATCCATATTAAAAGTAATTCACGGATAAGCCAGGCTAGAGCCTGTGATTCTCTAACTTAACGGAGTTCGCATTTTAACAGCTGTTGTCACAAACCTATTCATTCACAAATCGGCACACGTGCAATGTAGAGAATTGTTCGTTTGGTGTAGGATAACTGGGGCCTTGTAAAAGGTTATTAAATAATTGTAATCCATTTATGCCAAGAGTCAGACTTTTTGGTTTCTGTCCTTATACCAATTACATACAACGGAACTTCCCATTATTTAGAATATAGATTACCACCTATTAATATTTTAGTTATTATAGTATACATGTAGCAAATAAGACAAAATATGCCAGTTCGAGTTAGTAAATGCTGCCCACACCAAAGCTTATTGCCCGTTGTTAATGCAAGACGGTGGGCGCAACTGTTCGTAGTGACTACGCCTTTGTTCGTTCCACGAGTGCGCTTGTTGCGGGCTGGAGATTGTTCCTGGCCCCTTTTCATAGCTACTTGTGGCTAATGATTGCTGTGGCCATCACTGCAGCCGCCATCTTCCTCCAGATGCTCCACAGCTTAGGACACCGCTACGGTGGCACTGAGAGACATCATTCACTGCTCGGGAGCTTCCACTGTGTGTTCACCATCTTCTGCATGCAAGGTGAGTCACAAGATTCATGAGTTCAATGATATAGAATACTCCAGAGTGAACATCTCACCAGACATCTTGAGTGAGGCTTTTCATAGTCCTAGAAAATGCTGTGGTTGAGTATGTGTGTGTCCTTTAAACTTCTAAGCGGCTGCTTGAATTTCCACCAAAATTGGTATTATCCAAGTAATGCTGAAGGATATCTACATTTGCTATTTTCAACTTTGTCAACAGCAAAAGAGGACATGAAAAATTTAACAGTAATGACTGTAGCTCTGAAATCAAAGAGTATAACTACGCAAATTTAAACATTGATAGAACATTAAAATAAATCGTTTCATGAAGTATCCGGGGTATATTTTACTCCGAATGAGTATAATGACACAGTATCAAATTTCAAACATTTTGATAAATTGATCCGGTTAGCTCAAACTTTGGTCGTAATCCCATCTGTCGACTCTGTTGATCGCTAGCTGTAATTGCCGTTCCACAATTGTCATACTTCGAGATCTGTAATGTTGAGTTAAATCGTCTCCTTACAGTGATAAAACTACAGTGGGCCTAGCCGCACCAGACGGTGCTCCGACAAGATGCTTCTCCCTTCCAAGAACCACACACAGACGGTTAACTATCTAGCACCTTGTAAAGACTGTTTATGCCAATCGCTTACACCACCGAACCCTGTGGATCTCCATTTTATTGGGTAAGGTGTTGCGACGTACGTCGAGAGACATAAAGTTCGCAATATACGTTTGAAAATCAGCACGGAGTCCCCAATCATGAAGGTTGGAAAGAATTCCGTAGCGCCAACTGGTGACATGGGATTTTTCGAGATCGAAGAAAACCATAACTAGGCGCTCCTTTCGAAGAAATGCCTCCTGTGTGCTGCTCTCAAGTCACATCAGACGGTTGGTGGTGGACCAATGAGAGCGACAACCATACTGGTGCTTCTCTCCTCCAAAACCCTCACATGCCAGCGGTTAACTGTCTTCTCTAGCAGGTTGTAGAGGTCATCCTTTAGCTACTGAAAAATTTGGGATCCTATCCAGCCTTGGGAATCGGCACCAGGATCACCTATCGCCATTGCGATGGAAACTCCATATCAATCCATATACGATTGAAGAGGAAAAACAGCTGTTTGTGCAAGCGCACTGCACAGTTTCCATTCTGTTAATTATACACTGCAGAACTATGAAGCAGCTTTGGCAAAGGACAAGGAGTGAATCTCTGCCCCCCTCCACATTTCAGAATCATAAATGTTGGATCATAACTCTTACGTAAGAGAAGTGCGATCCAATATATTTACAATGGTGATGTCTCCGTTTATGGGGACTCAGAGTATCACCAATAACTTTGGGAGTCCGGATATGGGACGAAGCTTTATCCACATTTGAGATGAAGGAGTGTGTGATGTCATAGATAACACATACCTTTTCCACGTGATTATCTATTCTCTCGAATCAGATATCAGGCTTAGCAAGCATCCTTTGGAAGGTGATATGGTTGGCCATAGTATTTTGCCCCCAATAGCGTTTGCGAGCACGCCGACGATCCTTAATGGTTGCTGCAATCTCAGCTCTCCATCAAGGAACAAACTTCTAGCAAGCGTTGATGGTTGAGAATGGTGTCATTGTTCAGGTTTGTTGGGGGTAAATTAGGTCTAGGTATTGAAATTTGGAAGTAACCAAATGTAACCTTGTGGGGAGCAACAAGATGGCCGTAAATCCATCATTAGCTCGAAATATGCACAAAACACTGTCGATGCAATTTAGAATCCATTCCTCATTTCTTTCTGGCTGATGATACCATACACCTCGAGCATCTCCATCTTACAGCTCAGGCAACGTAATGATAGTAACCCTGCGAATACAGTAGGGGAAGAGTGGGGCAAACTCGAAGACCTCTACACGAGCAAAGTTCTTTGTTGTCCCTGGTATATTGCATAAATGAAACTACACTTTCTAATTTACACATTTAAAACATTTGAAATTTGTTTGTTCCCACGCCATAGCGTATACGGCATAAGGTAAATAGTATTGTAGTCCACTGACTGTCGTAAAGTGATGTTTCAGGTCGCTATGCACCGGTTCAATCGGAGCCTTACATCATCTTCCAGTGGACCCTCTACTTCACCGCCATCGTGATCTCTACAGCATACTCTTCCTCACTAGTGGCCTTCCTCTCTGTTCAGAGGTTAGAACTACCCTTCACCACGTTCGAAGAACTTCTACACAGCTCATACCAGCTGGGAGTCCTTGCTCAAGGTTCTCACTTAACCTTCTTCCAGGTGAGACATCATAGTCGCTCACACGATTATTTTCTAATAAGGACCGAACATTGTGCAGGTGGTGACCATACGGGTTCTCACGGCTTATGGCCACCTGCATTCTATTGACAACCGTATAGGCAAGAAGAAAGACCAACTCATACACAACTAATATTTATATCAAGTGTAGATTAGGCTTAGAATTTTCGAGCGTTAAATACATTAGGTGATGAGTTAGGCTGATAATCATTTTAGGGCATTGGATATGGCCAGTAAATATCGATTAAGCTTTTGGAATATTGATAACAGTATTGGCAAATTATCACATCCATTTTCGCACACTTTTCCACTTCCATTTTCCAGTAATTTCAGGGTTTCTATATTCTGAGTTTCATATGGCAAACAGAAACGTTGAGTTTGCAATGATTGCGTTACAACTGTATGAACATAAAGTGCGTTTGCCAACGTGAAACAAAGTCGAGATGGAGATATCCTCAGTTATTTATTTATTTATTTATCAATATGAAGGAACACAGGCACCAGCCCAAATACATTCCTTCTTGACATTATCTGATTAAATAACAACATGTATCAGTGGAAAATAGAGAAAACAGATTACACAAATTACACAAATGAAGAACAGAACATAAATACTACAAAGGAGATCGTGAAAATATAAACCATAAAATGAAAACAAAACTTTACTAAGTAGAAAAAAAGAATATACAAAAATAAGGAGAAAAGAGTACCCAGTATTCAAGGAACAGCTGCTTTTACTTGTTTATTGAATAAGTTAGTGCCAGCGAATAAATCTACTTGAACATCAATTGAATTATAAAATGATAATATTTTAACTAAAGGCGAATTAGAATGGTGAACACTTTTAGATCTTGGGATGTGAAAGAGTGCTTGCTGTCGAGATCTTACTTGTGGTACATGAAAAGTGATGAATTGAAATAATTCTTGGCAGTCAACTTTTCCAGTTAAAATTTTCCTCAGCAGTTGCAAAGAACTTAACGACCTTCTACTTTTCAAGGACTTGAAATTGCACAAATTTCGTAAAAACTGAGTCGAAGTATCAAATGGACAAAATACATTGAACGTCTTATAATACATGTATCTTAGAAATTTATTTTGCACAATCTCAATGTGATGAATTTGATCTTTATAAAAGGGATCCCAGATTACTGCTGAATATTCTAACTTGCTTCGAACTAAACTTTCATACAACTTAACAATTACTCCAGTTTTAGTAAATAATTTGGAGTTTCTAATGACAAAACCAAGCATCTTGTTGGCCGAACTAATTATATTTGCAATATGGTTATTGAAGGTTAATTTGCTGTCATAAATAATTCCTAAATCATTTATCGACGGTACAATTTCGAGTGCTGTTTCTCCAATACAATATTTAGGATTTATATACTCCTTCTTCCTTGTAAATACCATGATTTTACATTTTTTTACATTAAGGACTAAATTATTACTAACACACCAAGCTACAATATTATTAACATCCCTCTGAAGGTCATTCTCGTCTCTCAAGTTGTATATGGTCTTACATAGCTTTACATCGTCAGCAAACAATAAGCAGTCAGAGTAACATAGAATATTAGGCAAATCATTAACCAAAATTAGAAATAGAAGAGGCCCAAGATTAGATCCTTGTGGGACACCAGAAGAACTAACAAAATTACCTGAAATTTCACTTCTGAAACAAACAAATTGCTGTCTAAATTTTAAGTAGGAGCATAACAATTGAAGTAATGGTTTAGCAACTCCAAACTGGTACTGCTTTGTCACCAGAATTTTATGGTCTACTTTGTCGAATGCCTTTTCTAAATCCATGTATATCACGTCAGTTCTTCTATTGGTATCTAATGCATTGTAAACCTTTTAAGTAAAACCCAGCAAATTTGTAATAACTGATCTGCCGGGCATAAAGCCATGCTGATATTTTGAGAGCTCAACCTTAATATGATTGTAAATCTTAGAATATAAAATGTACTCATATACTTTTGCTATAGCATTTATCACTGAGACAGGACGGTAGTTCGATATCATTTCAGAGTCGCCTCCCTTTAGGATTGGAATAATTCTAGACATTTTCCACTTTCCAGGAAAGCTTGACGTCTTTAAAGAAAGATTAAAGATGAAGGCCAACTGAGAAACCAATAAGTCCACACAGCCCTTGATTATGTAAGGTGGTATGCCATCAGGCCCACAGGATTTCTTAGGCTTTAATTTTCTATTTATAGTTGTTTTTACTTCATCCACCGTTATGTGAGTCACGTTCAGCATATCAACCCTGGGCAAAACAGGAAATTCATTCAAAGACAAATGATCCATGTTATAAGTAAAATTCGTTTTGATATATACTGAAGAGAAATACTCAGCAAACCCATCTGCAATACTTCCAGCTGTATAATGATTTCCGTTTAGTATAAATGTGTAGTCGCGTGTACGTGATTCCCGCTTGCTTTTAACATACGTCCAAAACTGATTAATGTTATTCTTAACTCCATTTTCCAGACTGTTATACATACCAACCAAAAGTAGCAATAACCCGCAGAAGACCCAGGGACTAGAGCTGTCAGCAAGTGTTTCTAGATTGTAGAATCAGGCAAGTTTAGAGTGCAGGGGTGCAGAAATCAAGGGTGCCAGATCAGCACCGTGACTGCGAATTTGCTAATCACGCATAATTTTCACTCCCTCCTCCCCTTCCTCTCCTACCAGTATATCTACAGAAAACGCCCTGTGACATCTGTTATTACGGCACTTTCAAAGATTCTTAAACCACGCCAGGAATATTCTCAAGCTATCGATCGAAACCACTATTGTATGTTCTTTCCATCTCTATAGCATCGTGTAAATGAAGATTTAATCAGTTGGACCTTATAAAAGACAAATTTACATTGCCATTAGAAACAAACAATTTCTGAGAATTGCTGTGTCAATGGACTAGTAGTAAATGAATATGATACGGTAAGGACTGTAGGCTAGTGGTTTTTCGTAGCAATATTTCCTGGCACTTTGTAAAATGTAGCGGGCACTAGCATTAGTTCACAAAACGTACTACCGATGTAAATGGCAAGTAGCAAATCGATTATTGATAGCTTTTAGGTTGGTGGAATCATTGCTGACTCCTAAATTGTTGGGTTGACTCCTCAATTCATAGAAAATGTCTACACCCCTGGTCTAGTCTAATAAAATATGATTATGTTGAAATCAGTTGTAAAAGATTATCGACATTATCGTATGTAAGCATAATAAGAATATAATATCGTACCGAGTGGCTTCGGTGACGTAGTTGGTAGCATGCTGAGCTTCTATGCTCAAGATCGCCGGTTCAAACCCAGCCGAAGTCATGGGATTTTTAAGAGCATTAAAAATCCCTCAGTATACCTTCCTTCAGAGGGGAAATAAAGCCAGCGGGCCCATGTCATATTTATGGCGTGTAAAAGAACCTTCCCCTAACTACAATTGTGTGAAGCTAAATTTGTAGGTTCAATTTGATTAACGCTCTATTAAGTTCCAACGTTCGTCGCCAGGTGCCGGTTGCGGTGGTATCTAGTAGCCGAGTTCACAGCTAGGTGTCGTTGATGGTAGCATTTGGTAGCAAAAGTAGGAACTAATTGAAATTGATCGTCTGCAGTCCTTACCTGAATTACAGATAGCACACACTAATAGAATAGAGCCATCACAATTAACACCGGTTATCAGACAGATTCTACACACACCCAAAGTACACGGGGCTACATGACCATGTTGTTGCAGCCCCTAAACTAAGAAACCAACCAACCCAATATCGTACAGAAATATTTTTGGAATGAAAATTGTTTGCTGATCGATCGCATAATATGTTTACTTGCAAAATGTTCAATAAGCAGGAATCAGCACAAATTATGTATCAGTTAAAAGTATAACAATCCTACAGACTGGACAGGAAAAAGGGAGAAACTTATTCTTGGTTTGCAGTTGAAGGTAGAAAATTAGTATGTACGTTTGTTTTCCATTCTGTAAATTGCATAAATACACGGAAAGGATGGGGTACCGTATGTTTGGAATATTATTTAAAATGAATGCACTCATTCGGACTAGTTTGTGGATTTTAGGAAACGAGTGTGAAATAAGTCTCTCACGGTTATCAATCAACAAAGAAACCACAGGTTTTCTTTTTCCATAAAGATAATGTCTTCATCACAGTTTAAATTCAGGGGCAACAACCAACGATAAGAAGATTAGCGACACCATTCCGTACCCTCCCACCATTAAGACTGTTGAAGCTTGTTCCATGAAAATCTTCTTGGATATAGACCCGCTCATTTAAAGATTCTAGGTACATCTTTGGTTAGTTTCCTTATTTCCGAAATTCGATCCCAGACAAAGAAAGCCCACTGGCCTCATTTCGTATGCAGGCTAATGCTGTCGAAGAGTCGCTCAGAGGAACATCACAACCCGTGTAAAAACCTTCTCTCAAGGACTGATGGATTCTAGCACCAACAGTGGCTGCTAGTAACTCTAACCTTAGTACAGTCATCACTTTTTGCCCATTTTCATTTTATGAAAAAAAGGCTATGAGATCACCTTATGTCCATGTGTGTGTGTGTATGTGTCTGTGTGGTGTGTGTGTCCCCCATAATAACTTCTAAACGGCTGGAGCGATTTCAATGAAACTCAGTAAGGTCATAGCACCATTTCGGCCAACCCCGACCGTGTCCTTCAAATTTTATTACGTCTCACCAAGATCCAACATGGCGGCTGTGCGAAATATTTCACCAGCATTCAATATCTCTGAAACCATTACCGATCATCATCTTCATTTCCCCTTTTCCAGCTGACACTGGGTGGGGGCAAACATGGTTCCTCTCCACTTTGTTCTGTCGTTCCACCATTCCTCTTCCGACACGGTGTTCCAATCCAGGTTCCTTTTACTCAGTGATTTAGTTGGAAAAAAATATTTACAGGAACTCACCTTATTAATTCAGCAATTTCCAAATGGACTCGTATTGGGTGTCAAAATCAGCGGCCTCGTGTTTCCGACAAATTGTTTCATCAGCTGAACGTCTCCCCTTTTGTAGCCATGACTTGACATATGGTTGTGGGTTAAATAAATGCACAGGAGGTCCTACGCTGCTTATGAAAATAAGTCCGCTTGATCTTTCAACCAGCAGCCTATTTCTCTTTTCGGTGTGGATCTCATTCATGGTACTGAAAGCTCTTTCAGCTTCTGCTGAAGAGATGGGAATGGTCTGTACAGTCTTGATTAAAGGCATCAGCTCCACTGGAATTTCCTTGGTCTCGACATACTTTCTAAAAGCATTAATGTACCTCCTCTTGTCTGACATGTGGAAAAAGTCACAAAGGTTGCCGACACTCTCATCACCATAGCAGATATCCAAAGTAGAAGTGGTGGGCCAATTATTTTTGTATAGTACCTTTGAATCACTGATAACTTTTGTCATTCTCTCATGTCTCTGCTGACTAGAGCTGGAACCAAGATGAGATGATGTGGACACATTTTCCATAAGCCTGTTATTTAAATTGTTCACAAGACTTCTGAAAAACTGCTTTCTGTCAATTTTTACAACTGTTTTAGAATCATGTAATCCTATGTTTCTAAACTTTTTGTTTTCTGCTGCTTTAAGAACTGTTCTGTAGTATTCTCCAGAAGCTGAGTTACACATAGATTCAAACACTTTTATAGTGCGCTTGATTGCATTTTGAGCCTCTGTCAGACTTGTCTCTCTTTTCTGCAACTCTAATGACAAATCAGCTAACTCAACAAGAGCATCATACATAATTGCAATATTTTCTAGAAATTCTACACAAGTTAATATATTTTCTAGACCTTGGAATTTTGCCCTTTCTTTGGAGTCTCTCTGGTGGTCATTTTTGGCCTCACTAAAATGTTTTACTAGAGCACTGTAGTTTTCCCAGACAGCTTTTACAGTTCTCTGGCTTGGAACTACCCATCTTATTGTAAATATTTTCCCAATCTTCTTAACTCTTTTTTCCAGTGAAGCAGCACAAATGTTGAGTTCCCTTTAATTTTTGGGAGACATGCTGTATAAAGAATACAATTTGTCAAAGAAAGAATGGAAATGGTTAACACCTGTAACTTCATTCCTTGTATCAGAAACGGCCAATTCCAAGCGATGGTTTAAACAGTGCCAGATTACTATATCTGGAAATAACTTTAAAAACTGTGCTCCAACTCCATTTTTTCTACCTAACATTACAGAGGCCCCATCACATGCTAGACCAACTAAATGTTCTGCCAGAAAGTTTTCATTCATCCCATATGAAGAAAGATTCTTCAATATCTCTTGAGTAATAACATCTGCGGTAGTTGATTCAAGTCTATCAAGTCCCAGAAAAAGGAAACAACTTCAGAGTTATCTGAAAGAGCACATCTCAAACATAATACTAACACAGATTTTACAGTAACTGTTGTTGATTCGTCAATCATAATACTGATTTTCCTCTGATTTTCTGTTATAGATTTTGCTATTTTATTTCTCATTTCCTGTGAAATGTGTTCAATAATATTAGCACAACTAAAATTTGTATGAAGAACTCGTCCCACATCTCATCATCATCATCTTCCTTCCAAGTATTGGGCCAAATGTCCCGTTACGGTCTTGCACTTTCCCTCCATCTCTTCATCGGACGTCCTATCGATCTATTTCCCCGTGGCTGGTAGCAAAGGATCTCCTTTGGAAATCTTCCAGGTTCCATCCTTTGGACATGATGCTTCCAGTTCTCTTGGTAGTCAAATATGTATGCAGTTATTGGTTTCACTTTTAGTTCCTTCAGCACATCCTCGTTTCTCTTATGATCCCATTTAGTATAGCCTGCTGTTCGGCGCATAAAGGTCATTTCGCGTGCTGTGAGTCAGGAGATGTCCTGACATCTTATTGTCCATGCCTCGCTGCCATAGCATAGGGTTGGTCTGGCTAATGTGTTATACAAACGCAAGCGTGTATGCCTTTGGACAAGAGATGGCTTCATGACATGATTAATGATTCCTGTTGTTCTGGTATAATTAGTTATTTTTGCAGTTATGTCTCGTTCTTCTTGAAAAGATAAATGATATCCTAAATACTTGAATTCGTTAACTCTTTCTAAAATTTTACCATCCAGACAAATTTTACTGGGGATAGGGTCCTTACCCTTAAAGGCCATTACTTTAGTCTTTTCAGTAGAAATGCACATGCTGAATTTTGATGCCACTTTCTGGAGGTTGAAAACTGACCACTGCAGATCACCTTCAGATGCTGCT
Source organism: Meconema thalassinum (assembly GCA_946902985.2). NCBI lineage: Eukaryota > Metazoa > Arthropoda > Insecta > Orthoptera > Tettigoniidae > Meconema > Meconema thalassinum. Next base: position 1,047,127,074 of record OX336388.2, read on the forward strand.
ACCAATGCAACATCATCAGCAAATAGTATAGCATCTAAATTTTTTAGATGCCTGCTGATAGGTATTGAACCATGTCTTTCACACCTCCATTCCTTTATTATAGCATTCATGTAGATTATGAATAGCAATGGAGAGAGTCCACAGCCTTGTCTTACCCCTCTGCTGATTGGCTTCCACTCGGATTTATGATTACTTAACCTTACTGAAATAAGAGTACCACTATACATGTTGGAAATGTTATCAATTAACAATCAACGTCATAAATTGTATGCAATTTAGTAGCTTCCGTGAACACCGTCTCTGGGAGCATTATGAACCAGCTTCGTGGGTCAACCCTTTAAGAGTTTTCATCGGTTTGTATTTTAATGCTGATATAAATTATTTGTTATACTGTAGTTCACTTACAGAAAGTCACCAATTTCGTAATTAGTCGAAAATGTATTTTTGTTCTATATACTTCAAGTTAATCTTAGTTATATATCTCAGCAAATTCTGATTGTTGTTTTATCAGATGAAACAAGCGATGACTCTTTTTTTTTCCCCCCCAAATATTACTCATTCCTTTATTAGTCATCACTACAGTAAATTTCAGGTCTTTGTTTAATTTTCTTAAACTTCAACAGCTGTGGTTTGAGGGGCATCGGGGAATCGCTATTTTTTCCTGACCATACTGATATACTCTTGCCTTTTGTACAGTACAGTGCGATCTAACACTATTCTGAATGACGTATTGTGGGAAAGTTTCTTTAGTGCCTTTCAAACCTTTGCAATTAGTGTTAGTATTTATGCCGCAATGATAAACGGTAGTGACAAATAGTCGTCGCTTTACAATTATAACAATGTGCAGCAATGTAAATAGAATAAATATTGTCTGCATTCGTATTTTGAAAACTGGTTCTGCACATACATATTTGAAGCTGATTTGTCTCTGCTTTACAAGGCAAACCTTCAACATTATTTTTTTAATACCAGTAAATTAACGTGTGTGTTCTCTGCGTAGGGTGCCAAACTGCCTCCTTATACGACAATTTATCGAAAACTAATTGCTCCTACTAAAGAAGACCTCCCCAAGACGCAGATAGAAGGATTGGACAGGATGTGTTCCCGGCCGAAGTACTCCTACTTTGCCACTGAGGACATCGTTCAACCTACTCTTAAGGGGCTTGCGTGTCGAGTGGTCAAAGTCCCCCGGACAGCTCTCAGTGTTACTATAGGATTGTTGCATCCCAAGGGCAATCCATACCGAGGCATCATCGCTGACAAGTGAGTATATAGAAATTGGTATAATGTTGGATAGGTATTGCCCGAGCGCCAGATCAGAAAACTCGACAGGAATGTAGTGATGACATAGGACTGTACCATAAGCACTATGTGTGTCCCTCTATCAGCGTGATGGTGCAGTGGTCAAGCTGCTTGTCTCTCACGAAAGTGAATCAGATTCGATTCCCAATTGCATGTGAAATTTTCAAAGTGAAATATCACTTGCTGTGGTTCAGATTCCGCGTTAAAATTGAGGTCCCTTCCTTCCTTTACGTGTCGCTCCAGCGGCCGGATGATGAAACATACGTAAGGATGGCAGTCCCTGTTAAGAGCTTATAGCTACTCATATGATGACAGAAAAAACAAGATCAAGTAAACGTATGTTTTGTGTCATTGAATGTTCCAATACTTGCAAATACGAGAAGTGAAGTACAATTGTATTGTTTTACGAAACGAGCTACTGAAGTGGACCAAATGAGATGATAGGTACAAGCAGAAGGAAGTACGTCCATATACATACTGCACATATTTGGAATAAGTCCAATTGACCCGATTTAATTTAATTTTGTTGTTAATTTTCAACATTAATCACTTTGGCATTGTACGAGTTCCTCAAGAATATGCATTGTACTTTTTATCGGAAACAGAATATCTGGACACCCACTGAGCCCAGTCTACATTCGAATAATATGTCTTGATAAAGATGGTACTGCAAAAAGAGGAACGTGCCGCTGAGTCCTAGAATGGTTTAACAGAACTCAAGCTGTAACGTGTTTTTCGAGGGGTTTTTATGCCACTGGCATAAGTCAGTAGGAAGCCATTCTATATTTATTTACGCGGCAAATTGTTCAGCCAAGAGAATTTTTCATGTTAATTTATTATTATTATTAATTTATTATAATTATTATTAAGATATTTTCGGAGCATTTTATAAAAATTATAAGCATACAGATAGGTTTTCTATGTCTTAGAAAACGCTATCAAGCAAATTATTACGAACGACAATATCATAGAAAGTTATGTGATTACGGAATTTAACGGAGTTTCGTCAGTTAGGGTATATCGAGAGACGTGACTCACTGGGAATTCAAGTACAGGCTTAATCTTGTCGGAAAGCATGACGCAATCCTGGGTCGCAGCGTCAAGGAAAGGCGGATATATGGAACGGAAAACGACTTCTCCCTCTCGCGCGCCGTGTGTAATGAGCCAGAGGAGGGGAAGTAGCGGCATGCTCAGCCAATCAGTGGAGACCACGGAAGCTAGAAGTCGGATGAAGAGTGGGGATGCGACGGGTGCATATATCGTTCAGCGCGCCGTGGAACGAGAACTATCTGTATAGAACTTAACGAGTACGGTTGTACGCGGGAGTGGCTCCGAAGTTCCGTGGAGTGGAGGACTAACTTTTGTAAAACTTAACCAGTGTGGTTGTACGAGTGTTTGGGTCCGATGTACGGACCATAGAATTATCTAATCTACCAGAATATCATCATATATCGACGGAGATGTCAACGTCCAGGAGACTGTGGCAAGCTCACAGCATCATCCAGTACGAGGGAAAGGCTTCGGCTATTTCCAGTGGTAAGCGCGAATGACGCAGAAATACGCAATCTCTCATTTCCCTTTGTTTTATATTTCATATTTCAATAACTTCATAGCTTGGGAATAAGAGTAAAATCAATAATTTATCAGACTCCGTTTTCACGTAATTTTCTATCGGTAATATTCAAATCACAATGCTCCAATTTAAATTTTATACATATTATTATTATTAATTTTGCTATTCTTGTTTTATATAATAAATTCATTTCTTTTACAATGCAATCTTTGCTTTCAGTAGGTAGCATTAGATATAGATCAATTACTTCTCCTGATACAATTGTTTGTTGGGTTAATGATCAAATCATACCACGATCTGAGTGAATAGAGTCTTGAAGGTGTTCTGCCAGAGCTAGACGTTGTTAAATACAAATTTAGATTTCAACATTGCATTGAGGTTTTGGCGCCCATTAAAAACAACATAGCTTAGGCAAAGGTAAACAGTCACATTTATCTCCCAACAGTTAGGGGCAGTCAAACCGTTACAATTGTCGCTACCGACATAGGGATAGCAAAACTGCTACAATTGTCGCCGACAACTTGGGGCTGAAAACCTAATAACATTTGTGGAAGGAGAAGGGTATATATTTCTGTGCCTGTATTTTGGGGGTTATTTGTCTTTATCAGTGTATATCATTATGGGGGATGAGAAAGATAGACAGATGAGGTTACGTAGTGGTCATCAACTGGAGAGTGATGATACGAGCAGTATGTCGAGTAATGGTAGTACCGGGGTAGCGGAGGTAAATCCCGATACTGAAACAGGGAGTGTAGGCGGCCAACCAGAATTATAAACTTTACTTCTCGAGTTCATGTATCAGAACAAAGTTAGTAGTGATGCCTTAAATGCAAAATTAGAACAGAATAATGCAAAATTAGAACAAAACAGTAGGGAAAATAAAGAAAGTACAGAAGCTTTAAATGCAAAATTAGAACAGAATAATGCAAAATTAGAACAAAACAGTAGGGAAAATAAAGAAAGTACAGAAGCTTTAAATGCAAAATTAGAACAGAATAATGCAAAATTAGAACAAAACAGTAGGGAAAATAAAGAAAGTACAGAAGCTTTAAATAAAAAATTAGAACAGAATAATGCAAAATTAGATAAGAACAACAAGGAAATTAGTGTGAAAATGGAGCAGATTAGAGGAGAAATCAGAGGAGTAATGGAAGAGAAGGTTAAAGAGATCATTGCAGATGTAGACAAGAAATTAGGAAAAGTACAGGAGGAGTTAGAAATTAGAATCAGTACACAGGCTGAAAATTTAAAAGAACTAGTGCAACTGGAAACACAGCAGGTCAAAAAGCAATTGGGGGGAGAAATTGACAAAATTCAGGTAGCAACTAAAGAGGTTAAGGAACAGCTGGGGGGTAGAATTGAGAAAGTCCACTCACAAATAGTTGCAGAAGTAAATGATTTAAGAGAGAGTAATAGAGAGAGCATTAGCAAGATTGAGGAGAAACAAGCAAAGATATATAATAAAGTAGAAGAATCAGAAGGAAACATTAAATTAACAGTAAACAGTATTGAGAGGAAGGCTGACGAGAAAATCGCAGAATTAGAGTTAAAATTAAAAGCTAGGATCAGGCAAGAAAATAGTCAGAATAGGCCAGTTTTTGTGAATAGCACACACAGGGAGGTAGAACTGGGTAAGTTCAGCAATCGACAGGGGTGCCCAATGGAGTTCATGAACACTATAGAAAATAAATTCGGGGAAAGGTTGGAAAATGGTAGTATTGAGTGGTGCCAGGTAGTTGAAATTTTAGAACAAGTGTTTGTGGGGGAAACGAGGAATTGGTTTGCTGTCTACAGAGACAAGTTTACTGACATCAATGATTTTAAAATGAAATTCTGTGAAAAGTTCTGGAATGAGGTTATTCAGTCGCAGCATCGTGAGGGAGTAGTGTGTGGTAAATATAACCCTAAAGGAAGCTCCACCATGACCGAATACTTTTTAGGGCAGGTATTAGTGTGTAAATATCTGGATGGCTTGAAGGAGGAAAGTGATGTGGTAAGGTTGCTACTTAGGCACTTTCCCTATAGGATCAAGGAGGCTGCTTGTATCCAGAATGTAAAGACAATATCACAAGTAGAAAATTTGTTAAGCACATTTGATGCACTAGGGAGAGGGGGTTATGAGGACAATTTCAATCGGAACCAGGGTAATAATAATAATAGACCTAATGAAGCCAGGTATCAAGAAGTTCAAGGGAACGGTGGCGAAGGAGCCAACGCTCAAAATAGAAATAATAATAATAATCAGCTAAATCAGAACAGAGGAAATGGCTATGGTAATCAGTATCAAGGGAGGAACAATGATTTCAGGGGAAATCAAGGAAGGAACAATGATTTCAGGGGAAATCAAGGGAGAAATTATAATGACAATAATTACAACCAGAATAGGGGTCAAGGAAGAGGACAGCCTAGTGGTAGTGAAACGTTTTGGCTGCCCCTACTGTTGGGTGAGAAATGTAACTGTTTACCTTTGCCTAAGCTATGTTGTTTTAATGGGCGCCAAGACCTCAATGCAATGTTGAAATCTAAATTTGTATTTAACAACGTCTAGCTCTGGCAGAACACATTCAAGACTCTATTCACTCAGATCGTGGTATGATTTGATCATTAACCCAACAAACAATTGTATCAGGAGAAGGAATTGGTCTATATCTAATGCTACCTACTGAAAGCAAAGATTGCATTGTAAAAGAAATGAATTTATTTTATAAAACAAGTATAGCAAAATTAATAATAATAATAATAACTACAAAATTTAAATTGGAGCGTTGTGATTTGAATATTACCGATAGAAAATTACGTGAAAACGGAGTCTGATAATTTGATTTTACTCTTATTTCCAAGCTATGAAGTTACTGAAATATGAAATTTAAAACAAAGAAAATGAGAGATTGCGTATTTCTGCGTGATTGGCGCTTACCACTGGAAATTGCCAAAGCATTTTCCCTCGTTCTTGCTGATGCTGTGTGCTTCCCACAGTCTCCTGGACGTCGTCATCTCCGTCGGAATATGATGATATGCTGGTAGATTAGATAATTCTATGGTCCGTACCTCGGACCCAAACACTCGTACAACCAAGTTTTACAAAAGTTCGTCGCTAACTCCACTGAACATCGGAGCGACTCGCACACGTATCCATACTCCTCAAGTATTTCACAGATAGCCCTCGTTTCACGGCGCGTCGAACGTTATATATACACACGCCGGCTCCCCTACCATGGTACCGACATCTAGCTTACGTCGTCCTCCTTGATTGGCTGCACCCTCCGCGCTAGATCCCCACTCCTTCCTCATTACACTCCGCGGGAGGGAGAAGTCGATTTCCGTTTCAACAATTCGCCTTTTCTAGACCTTGCGACCCAGCCTTGCGCAATACTTCTCGACAGGAATCAGCTTGTACTTGAAATCCCAGTGAGTCATGTCTCTCAAATACCCTAACTGACAAAACTCCGTAAAATTCCGTAATCAGATAATTTTCTATGATATCGTCGTTCGTAATAATTTGCTGGATAGCGTTTTCTAAGACATAGAAAACCTATCTGAATGCTAATAATTTTTATAAAATGCTCCGAAAATACCTTAATAATAATTATAATAAATTAATAATAATAATAAATTACCATGAAAAATTCTCTTGGCTGAACAATTTGCCGCGTAAATAAATATAGAATGGCTTCCTACTGACTTATGCCAGTTGCATAAAACCCCTCGAAAAACACGTTACATATTCGCCTCGGATCATCGGATGATTTACCGTGACGACGGTCCATTATCCGATTATCCCAGACACGTTAATAAACCCCATCCAAAATACATATTACATAAATGAAATCACCCTAAATTACAGATATATACACTCATATTTTTTTCTTCACGCACTTTGCGTCAAAGTTTGTTGTCACTATGGATCGCACTTTGCAACCAGTTCAATGTTTTACATAGGGAATAGTGTTCCACGGATATTTCCGCCTCTCAAATTTCTCTATGTTGGAGAAATAGACATAATTAATGTGTGAGCACTATGTATTTATGATGTCATATCACACGCATTGAAGGTGTTCTGATATATTTATATCACCATAGAACTTCCTAATTTCACTGGAGGTCCCCTCCTTATGGTGACATTTAATTCCACTTATCACTCAGCACACGATCACACTATTGTGGCAGCGCCTCGTGACCATAATACTTAATCTCTCTATAACGTAGATTAAATTAATATTGACTTCTGAAAAAAAAACAGTAAATGCGCATTACATATAACACCAAATATTTCTGTGCCGTAATCGCCCTGTCTTGTTAAGTTCCCGTTAACCATATTCTACTTAATACTAGTTCTCAACACAGACCATTTCTCCTCACACAAATAATACCATTGTACATATTATCTTAAATTACACACTTACAAATCTTACATGGCGAGGCCGTAAACAGAAATCACGTGTGCTGATATGTATGAGTTTCATGTAGGACTGTCTCGCATTCTGATGGCCCATCTTTTATCTCGTGGACGCCTTAAGCTAACAAGCCCTATTCAAGCGCTCCCCCATCTCTTGGAGATAAATGGGAACCCATCAGCGCTGCCAAAAATGGCCTTGGTGCATCGAGACAATTTAGTGCTCAACAGCATCCGACAATCCCGTCATATTTCCCTGTACCTTAAAAACTCTCATTAACTTACATACTACCCCCCTGTGTGACTTCTGATATGCCTGCCTGGAAGACCATCTCCTCCCACGCACCAAATACCACACTTACTCATTTGATAGGCTGGCTCGCCAGCTAAACCTCCTCACTTTATGACACATACTTTCGTAGACTATGTATATTATACGTTCCGTATAATCTGTTTCCCTCACTATTCTCCAGCACATATGCTGTTTTCCCAATACGTTTGGAAACTCTAAATGTTTCTGCGTCACCTGCTTCCAACCTTGCAAGTGGCTCCCTTAAATGAACGTCATCACGTTGCTCTACCTAGCGTATTTCTCAGTGTCTGTAACGATGCCCTGTTGCTACTGTCCACACATGCTAACCCTACCTTCCTATGGTGTCACACCTCTACTTGACACTCTATGACCTGAAAATGTCACTTCTGACTGACAGAATGACGACTTAGACAGCTTCAAAGTGAACCCTGCCTGATCTAACTTCTGAAAAACTATATTTAAATGACGTAGATGCTCCTCAAAACTGCGTGAACTAATTACCATATCATCTATGTAAATGGTTACAAACTCTCCTGTGTCATCCCCTAATGCGATGTTTAAAGCCCTAATTAAAGCTGCTGAACTACTCTTTAACCCATAAGGTGTTCTACAAAATTGATAAAGGTTATATTTATGACTAAAAGCTGTAAATGGTCTATCTTCGTACATAAGTGGCACTTACCAAAAACTGGAACTCAAATCTACACAAGTGAAATACTTCTTCCCCTCAAATGTTTGCATTAATTCCTCTATTGACATAGATTTCAGCTGATCTGAACTAATTCTACTGTTAACCAAACGAGCGTCTAAACAAATACGAACAGTGCCGTCGGTCTTGGGTACCGTGATCAAAGAATTAACATATGGACTGTTAGAGTGCTCAATAATCCCATCTTCAAGCATCTGGTTAATTTGTGCCTCAACTGCACTCTGATAAGCGAAAGGTACAGGATATCTATGTCCTGTGAATACTGACCTATCAATAACGTTCAATGAATGTGTATAGCAATTGGCCATACCAATGCGATCCTCAAAAACTCTCCTATTACACCATAACACATCATAGAGCCGAACACATTGTTCCACCTCTATATTTCCCTGAAATGCAGCCTCACGTAACGAGTCCTCTAGACTTCCGTTCGTAATCACACTGCCCACAAAACATGGAGAACCCCGCTCTACGGCTGGCGATATCTCATTTAAAGTACAAATCACACCTACAATACTACTCCTCTGAATATGGTCATTGAACGCTACTTCTACTTCAGAATCTCCCCATTTAAATTTCAAACTCCCTACATCATAACATAAGTTACCAGACACTCTACTTAGCCACTCTGAACCCAAGATAACACTGAATACTAAATTTGGAATTACAAGACAAATCTGCTTCTCTACATGATTATTAATTTTAATGTCTACTAAAACTTGCTTAGAAATTACTTTAGACCTCTTCCCAACAGCTGTGATAACAAAAGTGCTTTTAATTGGCATCTCCTCAAAATTTACTCCAGTTCCTTTCATTTTATCATAAAATGCACTACTTATGCAACTCTTCATACAACCACTATCAATTAAAACATCTGTGTACGCCTCGGACACGTTAAATTTAACTATGGGGCTCTTACTAACCACTTCCTGAATAATACCTTCATCATTTAGTTCATGTAATAATTCATTTCTTACATTTAGGTCATAGGGTTCCTGTATAATTGTATGGACAGGGCATGCTACAGACTGAGATTCTGACCTTACTTCGCAGCCTGGTTCGCGTTTAAAGAACCGCTACAGCTGGCCGTAGTACTACTAACTACTAAACTGGTCTGGTTGTTCTGGGCTGTGTTGTCATTGTCTGGCTGTATATTACTACCACTAGGCTGTCCTCTTCCTTGACCCCTATTCTGGTTGTAACTATTGTCATTATAATTTCTCCCTTGATTTCCCCTGAAATCATTGTTTCTCCCTTGATTTCCCCTGTAATCATTGTTCCTCCCTTGATTTCCCCTGAAATCATTATTCCTCCCTTGATACTGATTACCATAGCCATTTCCTCTGTTCTGATTTAGCTGATTACTATTATTTCTATTTTGAGCGTTGGCCCCTTCGCCACCGTTCCCTTGAACTTCCTGATGCCTGGCTTCGTTAGGTCTATTATTATTATTACCCTGGTTCCTATTGAAATTGTCCTCATAACCCCCTCTCCCTAGTGCATCAAATGTGCTTAACAAATTTTCTACTTGTGATATAGTCTTTACATTCTGGATACAAGCAGCCTCCTTGATCCTATAGGGAAAGTGCCTAAGTAGCAACCTTACCACATCACTTTCCTCCTTCAAGCCATCCAGATATTTACACACTAATACCTGCCCTAAAAAGTATTCGGTCATGGTGGAGCTTCCTTTAGGGTTATATTTACCACACACTACTCCCTCACGATGCTGCGACTGAATAACCTCATTCCAGAACTTTTCACAGAATTTCATTTTAAAATCATTCATATCAGTAAACTTGTCTCTGTAGACAGCAAACCAATTCCTCGTTTCCCCCACAAACACTTGTTCTAAAATTTCAACTACCTGGCACCACTCAATACTACCATTTTCCAACCTCTCCCCGAATTTATTTTCTATAGTGTTCATGAACTCCATTGGGCACCCCTGTCGATTGCTGAACTTACCCAGTTCTACCTCCCTGTGTGTGCTATTCACAAAAACTGGCCTATTCTGACTATTTTCTTGCCTGATCCTAGCTTTTAATTTTAATTCTAATTCTGCGATTTTCTCCTCAGCCTTCCTCTCAATACTGTTTACTGTTAATTTAATGTTTCCTTCTGATTCTTCTACTTTATCATATAGCTTTGCTTGTTTCTCCTCAATCTTGCTAATGCTCTCTTTATTACTCTCTCTTAAATCATTTACTTCTGCAACTATTTGTGAGTGGACTTTCTCAATTCTACCCCCCAGCTGTTCCTTAACCTCTTTAGTAGCTACCTGAATTTTGTCAATTTCTTCCCCCAATTGCTTTTTGACCTGCTGTGTTTCCAGTTGCACTAGTTCTTTTAAATTTTCAGCCTGTGTACTGATTCTAATTTCCAACTCCTCCTGTACTTTTCCTAATTTTCTGTCTACATCTGCAATAATCTCTTTAGCCTTTTCTTCCATCACCCCCCTGATCTCACCTCTAATCAGTTCGAATTTGTCACTCATTTCCCTACTGTTTTGTTCTAATTTAGCATTTAAAGTTTCAGTACTCTCTCTATTTTCCTTACTGTTTTGTTCTAATCTGGCGTTTAAAGTTTCATTACTCTCTCTATTTTCCCTACTGTTTTGTTCTAATTTTGCATTATTCTGTTCTAATTTTGCATTTAAAGCTTCTGTACTTTCTTTATTTTCCCTACTGTTTTGTTCTAATTTTGCATTATTCTGTTCTAATTTTGCATTTAAGGCATCACTACTAACTTTGTTCTGATACATGAACTCGAGAAGTAAAGTTTTTAATTCTGGTTGGCCGCCCACACTCCCTGTTTCAGTATCGGGATTTACCTCCGCTACCCCGGTACTACCATCACTCGACATACTGCTCGTATCATCACTCTCCCGTTGATGACCACTACGTAACCTCATCTGTCTTTCTTTCTCATCCCCCATAATGATATACACTGATACAGACAAATAACCCCCAAAATACAGGCACAGAAATATATACCCTTCTCCTTCCACAAATGTTATCAGGTTTTCAGCCCCAAGTTGTCGGCGACAAATGAAACGTCTTTTTAATGCCCCATGTTGGTAGCGACAAATGAAACGTTTTGCTAGCTCCTAACTGTTGGGTGAGAAATGTAACTGTTTACCTTTGCCTAAGCTATGTTGTTTTAATGGGCGCCAAGACCTCAATGCAATGTTGAAATCTAAATTTGTATTTAACAACGTCTAGCTCTGGCAGAACACATTCAAGACTCTATTCACTCAGATCGTGGTATGATTTGATCATTAACCCAACAAACAATTGTATCAGGAGAAGGAATTGGTCTATATCTAATGCTACCTACTGAAAGCAAAGATTGCATTGTAAAAGAAATGAATTTATTTTATAAAACAAGTATAGCAAAATTAATAATAATAATAATAACTACAAAATTTAAATTGGAGCGTTGTGATTTGAATATTACCGATAGAAAATTACGTGAAAACGGAGTCTGATAATTTGATTTTACTCTTATTTCCAAGCTATGAAGTTACTGAAATATGAAATTTAAAACAAAGAAAATGAGAGATTGCGTATTTCTGCGTGATTGGCGCTTACCACTGGAAATTGCCAAAGCATTTTCCCTCGTTCTTGCTGATGCTGTGTGCTTCCCACAGTCTCCTGGACGTCGTCATCTCCGTCGGAATATGATGATATGCTGGTAGATTAGATAATTCTATGGTCCGTACCTCGGACCCAAACACTCGTACAACCAAGTTTTACAAAAGTTCGTCGCTAACTCCACTGAACATCGGAGCGACTCGCACACGTATCCATACTCCTCAAGTATTTCACAGATAGCCCTCGTTTCACGGCGCGTCGAACGTTATATATACACACGCCGGCTCCCCTACCATGGTACCGACATCTAGCTTACGTCGTCCTCCTTGATTGGCTGCACCCTCCGCGCTAGATCCCCACTCCTTCCTCATTACACTCCGCGGGAGGGAGAAGTCGATTTCCGTTTCAACAATTCGCCTTTTCTAGACCTTGCGACCCAGCCTTGCGCAATACTTCTCGACAGGAATCAGCTTGTACTTGAAATCCCAGTGAGTCATGTCTCTCAAATACCCTAACTGACAAAACTCCGTAAAATTCCGTAATCAGATAATTTTCTATGATATCGTCGTTCGTAATAATTTGCTGGATAGCGTTTTCTAAGACATAGAAAACCTATCTGAATGCTAATAATTTTTATAAAATGCTCCGAAAATACCTTAATAATAATTATAATAAATTAATAATAATAATAAATTACCATGAAAAATTCTCTTGGCTGAACAATTTGCCGCGTAAATAAATATAGAATGGCTTCCTACTGACTTATGCCAGTTGCATAAAACCCCTCGAAAAACACGTTACAGTAGTAATATACAGCCAAACAATGACAACACAGCCCAGAACAACCAGACCAGTTCAGTAGTTAGTAGTACTACGGCCAGCTGTAGCGGTTCTTTAAATGCGAACCAGGCTGCGAAGTAAGGTCAGAATCTCAGTCTGTAGCATGCCCTGTCCATACAATTATACAGGAACCCTATGACCTAAATGTAAGAAATGAATTATTACATGAACTAAATGATGAAGGTAGGCCCTATTATTCAGGAAGTGGTTAGTAAGAGCCCCATAGTTAAATTTAACGTGTCCGAGGCGTACACAGATGTTTTAATTGATAGTGGTTGTATGAAGAGTTGCATAAGTAGTGCATTTTATGATAAAATGAAAGGAACTGGAGTAAATTTTGAGGACATGCCAATTAAAAGCACTTTTGTTATCACAGCTGTTGGGAAGAGGTCTAAAGTAATTTCTAAGCAAGTTTTAGTAGACATTAAAATTAATAATCATGTAGAGAAGCAGATTTGTCTTGTAATTCCAAATTTAGTATTCAGTGTTATCTTGGGTTCAGAGTGGCTAAGTAGAGTGTCTGGTAACTTATGTTATGATGTAGGGAGTTTGAAATTTAAATGGGGAAATTCTGAAATAGAAGTAGCGTTCAATGACCAAATTCAGAGAAGTAGTATTGTAGGTGTGATTTGTACTTTAAATGAGATATCGCCAGCCGTAGAGCGGGGTTCTCCATTGAAACGTTTTGGCTGCCCCTACTGTTGGGTGACAAATGTAACTGTTTACCTTTGCCTGAGCTATGTTGTTTTAATGGGCGCCAAGACCTCAATGCAATGTTGAAATCTAAATTTGTATTTAACAACGTCTAGTTCTGGCAGAACACATTCAAGACTCTATTCACTCAGATCGTGGTATGATTTGATCATTAACCCAACAAACAATTGTATCAGGAGAAGGAATTGGTCTATATCTAATGCTACCTACTGAAAGCAAAGATTGCATTGTAAAAGAAATGAATTTATTATATAAAACAATTATAGCAAAATTAATAATAATAATAAGTATAAAATTTAAATTGGAGCGTTGTGATTTGAATATTACCGATAGAAAATTACGTGAAAACGGAGTCTGATAAATTGATTTTACTCTTATTTCCAAGCTATGAAGTTACTGAAATATGAAATATAAAACAAAGAAAAATGAGAGATTGCGTATTTCTGCGTCATTTGCGCTTACCATTGGAAATTGCCAAGGCATTTCCCTCGTTCTTGATGATGTTGTGAGCTTCCCACAGTCTCCTGGACGTCGTCATCTCCGTCGGAATTTGATGATATTCTGGTAGATTAGATAATTCTATGGTCCGTACCTCGGACCCAAACACTCGTACAACCGCACTGGTTAAGTTTTGCAAAAGTTAGTCTTCAACTCCACTGAACATCGGAGCGACACGCACTTGCAACCGTACTCCGCAAGTTCTACACAGATAGTCGCTAACTCCACCGAACATCGGAGCCACTCGCACGCGCATCCATACTCGTCAAGTATTTCACAGATAGTCCTTAACTCCACTGAACATCGGAGCGACTCGCACGCGCATCCATACTCCTCAAGTATTTCACAGATAGTCCTCGTTTCACGGCGCGTCGAACGATATATGCACACGCCGGCTCCCCACTCTTCAGCCGACTCCTAGCTTACGTTGTCTCCGCTGATTGGCTGTACCCCACTCGCTATACTCCCCTTCTCTGGGTCATTACACTCGGCGGGAGGGTTCCGTTCCAACAATTCGCCTTTCCTGGACGATGCGACCCAAGATTGCGTCATGCTTCTCGACAGGAATCAGCTTGTATTCGAATTCCCAGTGAGTCATGTCTCTCAAATACCCTAACTGACAAAACTCCGTAAAATTCCGTAATCAAATAATTTTCTATGATATCGTCGTTCGTAATAATTTGCATGATAGCGTTTTCTAAGACTTAGAAAACCTATCTGAATGCTAATAATTTTTATAAAATGCTCCGAAAATATCTAAATAATAATTATAATAAATTAATAATAATAATAAATTAACATGAAAAATTCTCTTGGCTGAACAATTTGCCGCGTAAATTAATATAGAATGGCTTCCTACTGGCTTATGCCAGTTGCATAAAACCCCTCGAAAAACACGTTACATATTCGCCTCGGATCATCGGATGATTTACCGTGACGACGGTCCATTATCCGATTATCCCAGACACGTTAATAAACCCCATCCAAAATACATATTACATAAACGAAATCACCCTATATTACAGATATATACACTCATATTTTTTCTTCACGCACTTTGCGTCAAAGTTTGTTGTCACTATGGATTGCACTTTGCAACCAGTCCAATGTTTTACGTATGGAATAGTGTTCCATGGATATTTCCGCCTCTCAAATTTCTCTATGTTGGAGAAATAGACATAATTAATGTGTGAGCACTATGTATTTCTGATGTCATATCACACGCATTGAAGGTGTTCTGATATATTTATATCACCATAGAACTCCCTAATTTCACTGGAGGTCCCCTCCTTATGGTGAAATTTAATCTCACTTATCACTGAGCACACGATCACACTACTGTGGCAGCGCCTCGTGACCATAATACTTAATCTCTCTTTAAAGTAGATTAAATTGATATTGACTTCTGAAAAAAAACAGTAAATGTGCATTACATATAACACCAAATATTTCTGTGCCGTAATCGCCCTGTCTTGTTAAGTTCCCTTAGACCATATTCTACTTAATACTAGTTCTCAACACAGATCAGTTCTTCTCACACAAATAATACCTCTGTACAAATTATCTTAAATTACACACTTACAAATCTTACATGGCGAGGCCGTAAACAGAAATCACGTGTGCTGATATGTATGAGTTTCATGAAGGACTGTCTCGCATTCTGATGGCCCATCTTTTATCTCGTGGACGCCTTAAGCTAACAAGCCCTATTCAAGCGCTCCCCCATCTCTTGGAGATAAATGGGAACCCATCAGCGCTGCCAAAAATGGCCTTGGTGCATCGAGACAATTTAGTGCTCAACAGCATCCGACAATCCCGTCATATTTCCCTGTACCTTAAAAACTCTCATTTACTTACATACTACCCCCCTGTGTGACTTCTGATACGCCTGCCTTAAGACCAGATCTTCCACGCACCAGACACCACACTTACTCATTTGATAGGCTGGCTCGCCAGCTAAACACACTCACTTTATGACACATATTTTCGTAGACTATGTATATTATACGTTCCGTATAATCTATTTCCCTCACTATTCTCCAGCACATATGCTGTTTTCCCAATACGTTTGGAAACTATAAATGTCTCTGCGTCACCTGCTTCCAACCTTGCAAGTGGCTCCCTTTAATGAACGTCATCACGTTGCTCTACCTAGCATCTTTCTCAGTGTCTGTAACGATGCCCTGTTGCTACTGTCCACACATGCTAACCCTACTTTCCTCTGGTGTTCCACCTCTACTCGACACTCTATGACCTAAAAATGTCACTTCTGACTGACAGAATGACGACTTAGACAGCTTCAAAGTGAACCCTGCCTGATCTAACTTCTGAAAAACTATATTTAAATGACGTAGATGCTCCTCAAAACTGCGTGAACTAATTACCATATCATCAATGTAAATGGTTACAAACTCTCCTGTGTCATCCCCTAATGCAATGTTTAAAGCCCTAATTAAAGCTGCTGAACTACTCTTTAACCCATAAGGTGTTCTACAAAATTGATAAAGGTTATATTTATGACTAAAAGCTGTAAATGGTCTATCTTCGTACATAAGTGGCACTTGCCAAAAACTGGAACTCAAATCTACACAAGTGAAATACTTCTTCCCCTCAAATGTTTGCATTAATTCCTCTATTGACATAGATTTCAGCTGATCTGAACTAATTCTACTGTTAACCAAACGAGCGTCTAAACAAATACGAACAGTGCCGTCGGTCTTGGGTACCGTGATCAAAGAATTAACATATGGACTGTTAGAATGCTCAATAATCCCATCTTCAAGCATCTGGTTAATTTGTGCCTCAACTGCACTCTGATAAGCGAAAGGTACAGGATATCTATGTCCTGTGAATACTGACCTATCAATAACGTTCAATGAATGTGTATAGCAATTGGCCATACCAATGCGATCCTCAAAAACTCTCCTATTACACCATAACACATCATAGAGCCGAACGCACTGTTCATCCTCTATATTTCCCTGAAATGCAGCCTCACGTAACGAGTCCTCTAGACTTCCGTTCGTAATCACACTGCCCACAAAACATGGAGAACCCCGCTCTACGGCTGGCGATATCTCATTTAAAGTACAAATCACACCTACAATACTACTCCTCTGAATATGGTCATTGAACGCTACTTCTACTTCAGAATCTCCCCATTTAAATTTCAAACTCCCTACATCATAACATAAGTTACCAGACACTCTACTTAGCCACTCTGAACCCAAGATAACACTGAATACTAAATTTGGAATTACAAGACAAATCTGCTTCTCTACATGATTATTAATTTTAATGTCTACTAAAACTTGCTTAGAAATTACTTTAGACCTCTTCCCAACAGCTGTGATAACAAAAGTGCTTTTAATTGGCATCTCCTCAAAATTTACTCCAGTTCCTTTCATTTTATCATAAAATGCACTACTTATGCAACTCTTCATACAACCACTATCAATTAAAACATCTGTGTACGCCTCGGACTCGTTAAATTTAACTATGGGGCTCTTACTAACCACTTCCTGAATAATACCTTCATCATTTAGTTCATGTAATAATTCATTTCTCACATTTAGGTCATAGGGTTCCTGTATAATTGTATGGACAGGGCATGCTACAGACTGAGATTCTGACCTTACTTCGCAGCCTGGTTCGCGTTTAAAGAACCGCTACAGCTGGCCGTAGTACTAGTTACTACTGCACTGGTCTGGTTGTTCTGAGTTGTGTTGTCATTGTTTGGCTGTATATTACTACCACTAGGCTGTCCTCTTCCTTGACCCCTATTCTGGTTGTAATTATTGTCATTATAATTTCTCCCTTGATTTCCCCTGAAATCATTGTTTCTCCCTTGATTTCCCCTGTAATCATTGTTCCTCCCTTGATTTCCCCTGAAATCATTGTTCCTCCCTTGATACTGATTACCATAGCCATTTCCTCTGTTCTGATATAGCTGATTATTATTATTTCTATTTTGAGCGTTGGCCCCTTCGCCACCGTTCCCTTGAACTTCTTGATGCCTGGCTTCATTAGGTCTATTATTATTATTACCCTGGTTCCGATTGAAATTGTCCTCATAACCCCCTCTCCCTAGTGCATCAAATGTGCTTAACAAATTTTCTACTTGTGATATAGTCTTTACATTCTGGATACAAGCAGCCTCCTTGATCCTATAGGGAAAGTGCCTAAGTAGCAACCTTACCACATCACTTTCCTCCTTCAAGCCATCCAGATATTTACACACTAATACCTGCCCTAAAAAGTATTCGGTCATGGTGGAGCTTCCTTTAGGGTTATATTTACCACACACTACTCCCTCACGATGCTGCGACTGAATAACCTCATTCCAGAACTTTTCACAGAATTTCATTTTAAAATCATTGATATTAGTAAACTTGTCTCTGTAGACAGCAAACCAATTCCTCGTTTCCCCCACAAACACTTGTTCTAAAATTTCAACTACCTGGCACCACTCAATACTACCATTTTCCAACCTCTCCCCGAATTTATTTTCTATAGTGTTCATGAACTCCATTGGGCACCCCTGTCGATTGCTGAACTTACCCAGTTCTACCTCCCTGTGTGTGCTATTCACAAAAACTGGCCTATTCTGACTATTTTCTTGCCTGATCCTAGCTTTTAATTTTAATTCTAATTCTGCGATTTTCTCCTCAGCCTTCCTCTCAATACTGTTTACTGTTAATTTAATGTTTCCTTCTGATTCTTCTACTTTATCATATAGCTTTGCTTGTTTCTCCTCAATCTTGCTAATGCTCTCTTTATTACTCTCTCTTAAATCATTTACTTCTGCAACTATTTGTGAGTGGACTTTCTCAATTC
Organism: Meconema thalassinum; assembly: GCA_946902985.2. Lineage (NCBI taxonomy): Eukaryota > Metazoa > Arthropoda > Insecta > Orthoptera > Tettigoniidae > Meconema > Meconema thalassinum. The sequence continues at coordinate 1,047,145,848 of OX336388.2, forward strand.
TACCCCCCAGCTGTTCCTTAACCTCTTTAGTAGCTACCTGAATTTTGTCAATTTCTCCCCCCAATTGCTTTTTGACCTGCTGTGTTTCCAGTTGCACTAGTTCTTTTAAATTTTCAGCCTGTGTACTGATTCTAATTTCCAACTCCTCCTGTACTTTTCCTAATTTTCTGTCTACATCTGCAATAATCTCTTTAGCCTTTTCTTCCATCACCCCCCTGATCTCACCTCTAATCAGTTCGAATTTGTCACTCATTTCCCTACTGTTTTGTTCTAATTTAGCATTTAAAGTTTCAGTACTCTCTCTATTTTCCTTACTGTTTTGTTCTAATCTGGCGTTTAAAGTTTTATTACTCTCTCTATTTTCCCTACTGTTTTGTTCTAATTTAGCGTTGTTTTGTTCCAGTTTTGCGTTTAAAGCGTCTGTACTTTCTTTATTTTCCCTACTGTTTTGTTCTAATTTTGCATTTAAGGCATCACTACTAACTTTGTTCTGATACATGAACTCGAGAAGTAAAGTTTTTAATTCTGGTTGGCCGCCCACACTCCCTGTTTCAGTATCGGGATTTACCTCCGCTACCCCGGTACTACCATCACACGACATACTGCTCGTATCATCACTCTCCTGTTGATGACCACTACGTAACCTCATCTGTCTTTCTTTCTCATCCCCCATAATGATATACACTGATACAGACAAATAACCCCCAAAATACAGGCACAGAAATATATACCCTTCTCCTTCCACAAATGTTATCAGGTTTTCAGCCCCAAGTTGTCGGCGACAAATGAAACGTTTTGGCTGCCCCTACTGTTGGGTGACAAATGTAACTGTTTACCTTTGCCTGAGCTATGTTGTTTTAATGGGCGCCAAGACCTCAATGCAATGTTGAAATCTAAATTTGTATTTAACAACGTCTAGCTCTGGCAGAACACATTCAAGACTCTATTCACTCAGATCGTGGTATGATTTGATCATTAACCCAACAAACAATTGTATCAGGAGAAGGAATTGGTCTATATCTAATGCTACCTACTGAAAGCAAAGATTGCATTGTAAAAGAAATGAATTTATTATATAAAACAATTATAGCAAAATTAATAATAATAATAAGTATAAAATTTAAATTGGAGCGTTGTGATTTGAATATTACCGATAGAAAATTACGTGAAAACGGAGTCTGATAAATTGATTTTACTCTTATTTCCAAGCTATGAAGTTACTGAAATATGAAATATAAAACAAAGAAAAATGAGAGATTGCGTATTTCTGCGTCATTTGCGCTTACCATTGGAAATTGCCAAGGCATTTCCCTCGTTCTTGATGATGTTGTGAGCTTCCCACAGTCTCCTGGACGTCGTCATCTCCGTCGGAATTTGATGATATTCTGGTAGATTAGATAATTCTATGGTCCGTACCTCGGACCCAAACACTCGTACAACCGCACTGGTTAAGTTTTGCAAAAGTTAGTCTTCAACTCCACTGAACATCGGAGCGACACGCACTTGCAACCGTACTCCGCAAGTTCTACACAGATAGTCGCTAACTCCACCGAACATCGGAGCCACTCGCACGCGCATCCATACTCGTCAAGTATTTCACAGATAGTCCTTAACTCCACTGAACATCGGAGCGACTCGCACGCGCATCCATACTCCTCAAGTATTTCACAGATAGTCCTCGTTTCACGGCGCGTCGAACGATATATGCACACGCCGGCTCCCCACTCTTCAGCCGACTCCTAGTTTACGTTGTCTCCGCTGATTGGCTGTACCCCACTCGCTATACTCCCCTTCTCTGGGTCATTACACTCGGCGGGAGGGTTCCGTTCCAACAATTCGCCTTTCCTGGACGATGCGACCCAAGATTGCGTCATGCTTCTCGACAGGAATCAGCTTGTATTCGAATTCCCAGTGAGTCATGTCTCTCAAATACCCTAACTGACAAAACTCCGTAAAATTCCGTAATCAAATAATTTTCTATGATATCGTCGTTCGTAATAATTTGCATGATAGCGTTTTCTAAGACTTAGAAACCCTATCTGAATGCTAATAATTTTTATAAAATGCTCCGAAAATATCTAAATAATAATTATAATAAATTAATAATAATAATAAATTAACATGAAAAATTCTCTTGGCTGAACAATTTGCCGCGTAAATAAATATAGAATGGCTTCCTACTGACTTATGCCAGTTGCATAAAACCCCTCGAAAAACACGTTACACCATGTTTAGTGGGCAGTGTGATTACGAACGGAAGTCTAGAGGACTCGTTACGTGATGCTGCATTTCAGGGTAATATAGAGGTTGAACAATGTGTTCGGCTCTATGATGTGTTATTGTGTAATAGGAGAGTTTTTGAGGATCGCATTGGTATGGCCAATTGCTATACCCATTCATTGAACGTTATTGATAGGTCAGTATTCACAGGACATAGATATCCTGTACCTTTCGCTTATCAGAGTGCAGTTGAGGCACAAATTAACCAGATGCTTGAAGATGGGATTATTGAGCACTCTAACAGTCCGTATGTTAATTCTTTGATCACGGTACCCAAAACCGACGGCACGGTTCGTATTTGTTTAGACGCTCGTTTGGTTAACAGTAGAATTAGTTCAGATCAGCTGAAATCTATGTCAATAGAGGAATTAATGCAAACATTTGAGGGGAAGAAGTATTTCACTTGTGTAGATTTGAGTTCCAGTTTTTGGCAAGTGCCACTTATGTACGAAGATAGACCATTTACAGCTTTTAGTCATAAATATAACCTTTATCAATTTTGTAGAACACCTTATGGGTTAAAGAGTAGTTCAGCAGCTTTAATTAGGGCTTTAAACATCGCATTAGGGGATGACACAGGAGAGTTTGTAACCATTTACATAGATGATATGGTAATTCGTTCACGCAGTTTTGAGGAGCATCTAGGTCATTTAGATATAGTTTTTCAGAAGTTAGATCAGGCAGGGTTCACTTTGAAGCTGTCTAAGTCGTCTTTCTGTCAGTCAGAAGTGACATTTTTAGGTCATAGAGTGTCGAGTAGAGTTGTAACACCAGAAGAAAGTAGGGTTAATGAGATACTTAACGCAGAGGTGCCACAGAATGTTAAACAGTTAAAAACTTACCTGGGAATTTGCAACTTTTTCAGGAGGTTCATTCTTAAATACTCTGGGTTGGTAGAACCATTCAGGGAATTGCTTAAAAGTAGGACTCGGTGGAGATGGGAGTCCAAGCATGATCAGGCTTTTAGAGCGCTGAAGGAAGGTTTTGAGAAAGCTGTAGTGCTGAAATATCGGTTAAAAGATAGGGAATATGTGGTTATGACAGATGCTTCACATATAGGCATTGCTGGAGTATTATGTCAGAAAGATGATGAGGGTAATCTGTGCATTGTATCTTTAGCCTCGCGAGGACTGACAGCAGCAAAGAAAAGATACACGATTACTGAGTTAGAGCTTTTAGGTATTGTTTTCAGTTTAGGGAAAATTAGAATGTATTTAGTAGGGGGGAAATTTGAGATCCACACAGATCACCATGCATTACTGTATATGAGGACTTGTAAACTCAGTTCTAACAGAGTTAGTAGGTGGATTCTTGCTCTGCAGGAATACGAATTCACAGTAAAATATATTAAAGGTAAAGATAACATTCTTGCAGACATGCTATCGAGGGACACTAATTTATGTAGGGATTATCCTGTGGTTAAAGCAGAGGACGGTATTTTAATATGTGCATGTGTGGACAGTAGCAACAGGGCATCGTTACAGACACTGAGAAATATGCTAGTGGAGCAACGTGAGGACGTTAAGTTAAGGGAGCCACTGGCAAGGTTGGAAATAGGTGAAGAAGAGTATGTGAAAGTAGGAAGGTTCACGTACAAGATGCAGGATGGGCTTCTTGCAAGGAAATGTAGGAATAATCGGTGGGCAATATGTGTTCCTGCCACTTTGCGGGAGGAGCTAATTTGGTTCATTCATAGGGAATTAGGACACTTTGGTGCTGCCAAGGTCTTCTATGAAATTGGTCGTGACTTCATTTGGAGTAAAATGGGAAGGGATGTTAGGAGGATTTTAGCTAAGTGTGACACCTGTCAAAGGAGTAAATATCCAGTTAAATATTTAGTGGGGGAGAGATCTGCAGTTCTCACCAGTAGTCCCGGCGAACTACTGTGTGTGGATTTATTTGGCCCGATCGTTAAAGGACAGTACGGCTACGAGTACATTTTTATAGTTATTGACGCTTTTAGTAAGTATGTCAAGCTATATCCGCTAAGGAAAGCCACAGGACTAGCGTGTAGCCGTCTGATCATTAATAAGTAAGTACCTGAGTTTGGCATTCCTCTCAGGATACTATCTGACAGTGGACCACAGTTTACTGCAAAGAAATGGAGAACCAGTATGCAGGAAGCTGGTATAACACACGTTCATTCCTCTGTAAGGTACCCTCAGGGTAATTCTGCAGAGCGTCCATTAAGGGAAGTGGCTCGTCTTTTTCGGACTCTAGTGCATGACAAGCATGCGGCCTGGGTTGGACATCTTCCCAAGGTCGAGACTTGGCTGAATTCTGTCCAGCATGAGAGCACGAAATTGACGCCATACGAAGTTCATTTCGGAAAAAGACCACAAAATGAACTAGCGAGGGTGTTGGGATTAAATGAGGGTAAGCAACCGGGGATGGATTACATTGTCCAGTTGGCGAAACAGAATTTATCTAAGTCAGCACAAAAGAGAATTCGCCAACAAAAAGAAACTAAATTTGACCTATTCGAGCCGGGAGACAGAGTCTTACTTAGAGTGCCGAAACAGTCAAATAAGCTAGAGAAAGTCATGTCCAAGTTCTTTTATCTCTACGAGGGCCCATTTATAGTTTCCAAACGTATTGGAAAAACAGCATATGTGCTGGAGGATAGTAAGGGAAACCGATTATACGGGACGTATAATATACATAGTCTACGAAAATATGTGTCATAAAGCGAGTGTGTATAGCTGGCGAGCCAGCCTATCAAATGAGTAAGTGTGGTATTTGGTGCGTGGGAGGAGATGGTCTTCCAGGCAGGCGTATCAGAAGTCACACAGGGGGGTAGTATGTAAGTAAATGAGAGTTTTTAAGGTACAGGGAAATATGACGGGATTGTCGGATGCTCTTGAGCACTAAAATGTCTCGATACACCAAGGCCAGAATTTGGTAGCGCTGGTGAATTCCCATTTGCCTCCAAGAGATGGGTGAGCGCTTGAACAGGGTATTTTTGCTTAAGGCGTCCACGAGGCAAAAGATGGGCCATCAGAAGGCGAGACAGTCCTTCATGAAACTCATACATATCAGCACACGTGATTTCTGTTTACAGCCTCGCCATGTAAGATTTGTAAGTGTGTAATTTAAGGTAATTTGTAAAAAGGTATTATGTGTGTGAGGAGAACTGGTCTGTGTTGAGAACTAGTATTAAGTAGAATATGGTCTACGGGAACTTAACAAGACAGGGCGATTACGGCACAGAAATATTTGGTGTTATATGTAATGCGCATTTACTGTTTTTTTTTTTCAGAAGTCAATATTAATTTAATCTACTTTAAAGAGAGATTAAGTATTATGGTCACGAGGCGCTGCCACAGTAGTGTGATCGTGTGCTCAGTGATAAGTGAGATTAAATTTGACCATAAGGAAGGGACCTCCAGTGAAATTAGGAAGTTCTTTGGAGATATAAATATATCAGAAAACCTTCAATGCGTGTGATATGACATCATAAATACATAGTGCTCACACATTAATTATGTCTATTTCTCCAACATAGAGAAATTTGAGAGGCGGAAATATCGGTGGAACACTATTCTATATGTAAAACATTGGACTGGTTGCAAAGTGCAATCCATAGTGACAACAAACTTTGACGCAAAGTGCGTGAAGAAAAATTATGAGTGTATATATCTGTAATTTAGGGTGATCTCATTTATGTAATATGTATTTTGGATGGGGTTTATTAACGTGTCTGGAATAATCGGATAATGGACCGTCGTCACGGTAAATCATCCGATGATCCGAGGCGAATATGTAACGTGTTTTTCGAGGGGTTTTTATGCCACTGGCATAAGTCAGTAGGAAGCCATTCTATATTTATTTACGCGGCAAATTGTTCAGCCAAGAGAATTTTTCATGTTAATTTATTATTATTATTAATTTATTATAATTATTATTAAGATATTTTCGGAGCATTTTATAAAAATTATAAGCATACAGATAGGTTTTCTATGTCTTAGAAAACGCTATCAAGCAAATTATTACGAACGACAATATCATAGAAAGTTATGTGATTACGGAATTTAACGGAGTTTCGTCAGTTAGGGTATATCGAGAGACGTGACTCACTGGGAATTCAAGTACAGGCTTAATCTTGTCGGAAAGCATGACGCAATCCTGGGTCGCAGCGTCAAGGAAAGGCGGATATATGGAACGGAAAACGACTTCTCCCTCTCGCGCGCCGTGTGTAATGAGCCAGAGGAGGGGAAGTAGCGGCGTGCTCAGCCAATCAGTGGAGACCACGCAAGCTAGAAGTCGGATGAAGAGTGGGGATGCGACGGGTGCATATATCGTTCAGCGCGCCGTGGAACGAGAACTATCTGTATAGAACTTAACGAGTACGGTTGTACGCGGGAGTGGCTCCGATGTTCCGTGGAGTGGAGGACTACCTTTTGTAAAACTTAACCAGTGTGGTTGTACGAGTGTTTGGGTCCGATGTACGGACCATAGAATTATCTAATCTACCAGAATATCATCATATATCGACGGAGATGTCGACGTCCAGGAGACTGTGGGAAGCTCACAGCATCATCCAGTACGAGGGAAAGGCCTTGGCTATTTCCAGTGGTAAGCGCGAATGACGCAGAAATACGCAATCTCTCATTTCTCTTTGTTTTATATTTCATATTTCAATAACTTCATAGCTTGGGAATAAGAGTAAAATCAATAATTTATCAGACTCCGTTTTCACGTAATTTTCTATCGGTAATATTCAAATCACAATGCTCCAATTTAAATTTTATACTTATTATTATTATTAATTTTGCTATTCTTGTTTTATATAATAAATTCATTTCTTTTACAATGCAATCTTTGCTTTCAGTAGGTAACATTAGATATAGACCAATTCCTTCTCCTGATACAATTGTTTGTTGGGTTAATGATCAAATCATACCACGATCTGAGTGAATAGAGTCTTGAAGGTGTTCTGCCAGAGCTAGACGTTGTTAAATACAAATTTAGATTTCAACATTGCGTTGAGGTCTTGGCGCCCATTAAAAACAACATAGCTTAGGCAAAGGTAAACAGTTACATTTATCTCCCAACAGTTAGGGGCAGTCAAACCGTTACAATTGTCGCTACCGACATAGGGCTAGCAAAACTGCTACAAAGCGATGAATGGAAGAATCTGACTGATGAAATTCAACAGGAGTTTACCCAAGTTAGGAACTGATACGTCTGATTTTCATTGTTCACACGTCATGCAAACTTGCTCCATAAATAGAAGCGTCAACTAAATATTCCAAACAATTTCGATCTGGAAAGTGATATTTTGAAATAATAATGGAATATGTGTAACGGAAGATGATCATGTAAACGTCAAGGGCCACAGTTTCCAAAGCTACAGTTTCATAAGGAACAATACACAAATGATGATTTAACACAGGGCCGCCCAAACATTTTCACATGCAGAGCCACTTATTTACATAGGAGAGTGGTCACGGGCCATGTGCATAGTGTAACAAAACGTATAACTTTAATATAGCATTTGTACGAAGTAATCGATCGGCATTAAATTGACCTAAGACTAAATTAAGCTGTTAAAAGCATGAGTAAGTTATTTTTATATATAAAATATATTACCAACAATGCGGTAATTAAGCGCCATGTCTAATTGTATAGGTGAAGTAATGTATTTTATTGGAGCCGAATACATTATGTTGTTTTCCGCAATAAGTTGCAATTTCTTTATGTAATAGAATTTGTTTGCGAGCAATATAGAATATGTTTGCATGGATTTTATTTGCTTGCGTTAGGTATACTTCATGCCGGTTATAGCCTGAGGTGGCCTTATCTCTCTGAATTACTATATACAAGAGTGACAGATTAAATAGTTCCATGATCCTTGTGGGGAGGGTGGACTTGCATCGTATGTTTTCACTGCCCTCTGCTGGACAAGGATGTAAAAAACTGCTTGATATACCTCAAACATTATTTGGGCTTACATTTTGAGGAAAAAAACGTATGCATACCCTTGTTCCTTTTGTGTTTCTCTCTGAAACCATTTCAGGTGGGTCAGGTGGACCAGAGGAAAAGCATCGATGGGCCGGATATGGCCCACGGGCCGTAGTTTGGATGGCCCTGATTTAACAGGTGTGAGCTTCAATGTCATTGCCTTACGACTTGTTTTTTACAAAACTGTAAAACAATTCCGAAGTGTGTAAACAAACTCGATTATTAATTTTACTACAGTAGTGAAAATGAAAACTGGACTGTTGTACTTTACTGTGAGAGTGCTATTTCACGATTTTTACGATCGTGCATTTGTAACTGGCGCTGTGTACAAAAACCTTCATATTCTGGCCGAGCAAGGAAATTGTGTAAGAAACAATGTCTCCAGAATTTAAGAGAAATTCTGCACGGAATTTAGAGTTGAACAGCGTCAGTAGATCAGAGTGTATATTTATATTCCCAGTACAATTTTGTTGTTGCAGTTAATTCATTTGAGGTTCTTAGGACAACTTGGTCACTGGATTGCATCTGAACAGGTTAGGTAAAATATATGTTGTAAATAGGGTAATAGAATTTATTAATGCAATTCAAGATATAGATTCTGAAACCGCTCCTATTTCTCTAAAAAAATTAGAGAAATTGACCGATGCAGATCGGTCAACAGAATCTGAGTCAGGGAAAGGTATTAGTTGTCAATCTAGGCTAGGCTCTCTCCAGACTGGAAGGGAGGAAAGTATTAGTATGTCAGATAGACAAACCAGGTTTGGTTCTTCTCAGACAACTAAATTTAACAAGCCTATAGGCCTATGTACAAAACTGTCAAATATTAGGACTAAGTTAAAAAATAATAGTACACTGACTATTCTGCAGGTCAATATTCAGTGCATCAGGAATAAATTGTTGGAACTAGAACAATTCTGCAAAATTGAGAAAATTGATGTGGTATGCATGTCTGAGCACAGGCTCACTGAAAATCAAGTTGACTTATTTGTGCCTCATGGGTATGCCATAGCAGATATCATGTGTAGACGTAAAAAAGAAAAACGGAGGTGTTGTAACGTGTTTTTCGAGGGGTTTTATGCAACTGGCATAAGTCAGTAGGAAGCCATTCTATATTTATTTACGCGGCAAATTGTTCAGCCAAGAGAATTTTTCATGTTAATTTATTATTATTATTAATTTATTATAATTATTATTAAGGTATTTTCGGAGCATTTTATAAAAATTATTAGCATTCAGATAGGTTTTCTATGTCTTAGAAAACGCTATCAAGCAAATTATTACGAACGACAATATTATAGAAAATTATGTGATTACGGAATTTTACGGAGTTTTGTCAGTTAGGGTATTTGAGAGACATGACTCACTGGGAATTCGAATACAAGCTGATTCCTGTCGAGAAGTATTACGCAAGGCTGGGTCGCAAGGTCTAGAAAAGGCGAATTGTTGGAACGGAAAACGACTTCTCCCTCTCGCGCGCCGAGTGTAATGAGGCAGAGGAGGGGAACTAGCGGCGTGCTCAGCCAATCAGGGGAGACAACGTAAGCTGGAAGACGGTACCATGGTGGGGGAGCCAACGTGTGGATATATATCGTTCGACGCGCCGTGAAACGAGGACTATCTGTGTAGAACTTGCGGAGTACGGTTGCAAGTGCGTGTCACTCCGATGTTCAGTGGAGTTAGGGACTATCTGTGTAGAACTTGCGGAGTACGGTTGCAAGTGCGTGTCGCTCCGATGTTCAGTGGAGTTAGGGACTATCTGTGTAGAACTTGCGGAGTACGGTTGCAAGTGCGTGTCGCTCCGATGTTCAGTGGAGTTAGCGACGAACTTTTGTAAAACTTGGTTGTACGAGTGTTTGGGTCCGAGGTACGGACCATAGAATTATCTAATCTACCAGAATATCATCAAATTTCGACGGAGATGACGACGTCCAGGAGACTGTGGGAAGCACACAGCATCAGCAAGTACGAGGGAAATGCCTTGGCAATTTCCAATGGTAAGCGCAAATGACGCAGAAATACGCAATCTCTCATTTTTCTTTGTTTTATATTTCATAATTCAGTAACTTCATAGCTTGGAAATAAGAGTAAAATCAATTTATCAGACTCCGTTTTCACGTAATTTTCTATCGGTAATATTCAAATCACAACGCTCCAATTTAAATTTTAAACTTATTGTTATTATTAATTTTGCTATACTTGTTTTATATAATAAATTCATTTCTTTTACAATGCAATCTTTGCTTTCAGTAGGTAGCATTAGATATAGACCAATTCCTTCTCCTGATACAATTGTTTGTTGGGTTAATGATCAAATCATACCACGATCTGAGTGAATAGAGTCTTGAAGGTGTTCTGCCAGAGCTAGACGTTGTTAAATACAAATTTAGATTTCAACATTGCATTGAGGTCTTGGCACCCATTAAAACAACATAGCTTAGGCAAAGGTAAACAATTACATTTTCTCCCAACAGTGTGGGCTAGCGAAACTGTTACATTTGTACGCTCAACGTGGAGCAAAGTAAATACCGTTTCACTTGTCATCCCAGCCTAAGCGAAACTGCTACATTTGTCGCTACCAACATGGGGCACTAAATTACCATTACAGTGTGGGAATCTTAGAAAGGGACTGTCTGAAATTTGTCAAGGTTGATCTAAGCTGATATAACTGTGAATTAGATGTGGAATTTAGCTGTGTTAAATTAGTTGAAACGAATTTAATAATTGTTAGCTTGTATAGATCTCCCAAGGGCAATATTCATGTATTTCTTGAGAATTTTGAATTGGCTATCAAGAAAATTCTAAAATCCAACACCAAAGTAGCTATCTGTGGGGATTTTAATATTGAAATGGTGAAGTTAGATGGGCAAATTTAAAGAACATTTTTGAACCTTATAAGATCCTTAAATTTAAAATGTACAAATAGATCTCCAACACGCGGTAATGCTTGCCTCGATAATATTATTGTCAATCTCCCAAGTGATGAATACAATACAGTTGAACCTGCTTTATACGTAACTCTGTTCTGCGTATTTCGTATTTGTACGTACTGTAATTTCTTTTACGTCCCGGCAAAATGTAATTTAAAAGCGTGTTAATTTAACCTTATTTAAACGTAATCCATTTATACGTAATTCGCTGTTATACGTATGAAGTGTCAGTGAAATACATCTGAGTTTTGCGTAGCCTGATTGTAATTTAATGAGCACATGTTGTTATAAAAGAAACTACAGTACTGTATTTATGTAGTTTCCTCTTTGTCGGCGTAGACAAAGCGGTCGGGTTTCGGTGCTGAAACAGAACACAGAGTTTCTGTCTCATGTGGGACATGCTCTAGATTGTTCACACAAAAACAATTCTCATATTCAAACAAATTTATTGTCTTTTGTTTCCGCGATGATACCGCCGACTCCGCTGGTAACTTAATCATTAACGGCATTGTGAAGGTCAAAAACGACGCATCTAGAGGAGGAGCGAGATAGAGAGCGAAGGGAACTCACTCAATTGGCCTTTGTTACGCCGCCAGTCAGTAGGGGTGAACAATGTCACTTTGCAAAACTCGGTGTTTTGATTGATATGAGAATTTCTTTCGTGGGAACAATGGACAAGTAAAATGTCCTCGGTGCCGGTATCTGGTGTGTACTGTAAAACAGTAGTTTTATCATTCAGTTGCTTTCCATCAGCCATGGAGAACAGAAAAAGGAAAAGTTATACTCTACATGAGAAAGTAAAATTCATACGAAAAGTGGACGCTAATCCGCACAAAGCAAAAACTGAAATTTCTTCAGACTTAGGGATTGCTTATACCACGCTATGTACAGTCATCAGTAAAAAAAAACGCTATTTTGGATGAGTTTTTAAAACTGGGTTCGAAATCAGCAAAGCTCAGCCGTCAGCAAGAAGGGAGGTACGTAGATTTGGAGAAAGCACTTTTCACATGGTTCCGGCAAAAGCGGGCTGCAGCTCTACCAATTAGTGGTGACATGCTGAAGGCAAAGGCGATAGACTTAGCTAAAATTATGAGTATCACTGTTGATTTCAAGGCTTCGTCAGGATGGTTGCAAGGATTTAAAGATCGCCATGGAATCACAGGGAGAACAATTTGCGGTGACTCGAAAGCTGTGGACGACGTCACGGTGCAACACTGGAAAGAAGAGGTTCTGCCGGGTATCATAAGCGATTACCAGCCTACAAACATCTACAATTGTGTTGAGACCGGCTTATTCTACAGTCTCCTTCCTAATAAAACATTAGCTGAAAAAGGTGACTCCTGCCATGGAGGGAAGAAAAGTAAAATTTGCGTAACAGTTCTTTTCGCCACCAATGGAGATGGACCGGGCAAACTTCCTCCACTTGTGATAGGAAAATCGAAGAATGCGAGGTGTTTTAAGGGTGCGAAAACAAAACCTACGGAATATGAATCCAACAGAGATTGTTGGATGACTATGCTTCTAACGGAACAGTGGTTGAAAAAACTGGACATTAAAATGAAAAAGAAACAGAAGAAAATCCTTCTTCTTATGGATAGATGTGCAGCACATCCACCTCAAATCGTTCTGGAGAATGTCCGAGTGGAACTTTTCCCTCCTAACTGTACCAGTGTTCTACAACCACTTGATTTGGGCATCACTGCAAATTTCAAAGTGCATTATAAAAGAATGCTGGTTCATCATTTAATAACACTGAGTGATGCAGGAAATGAAACTCTCTCCATTAATTTACTACAAGCCAGGGACTTAATTTCGGCTGCCTGGAAGCAGGTGTCATCCTCCACAATCAGCAACTGTTTCCGCAAAGCTGGTGTCTTACTGGAAGAAGCTGCCTGTAATGATGATTATGGGGATGAAATGATGTCTGACAATGAGCTATCGCTACCGGAGGGTGCAGATTTCGATACTTTTGTGCATTTCGATGATAATCTGGCCGTATGTGGGGTACAACGGGATGAAGAGATTATTGCTGATGTATGCCTACAACGCGGTGGTGACGGACCAGCTACAAGCGATAGTGACAGTGATGGAGATGGAGATGACGACTTGAATCTTGAAACACCTGAACTAAGTAATAATAATAATAATAATATCGTATGGCCTCGGGTGCCTGGTGCAAGCTTTGCTATTTGACACCCAGAGGGTAGCTTGCGTGTCGAATTTCGTAGTTCCTTGACTATGAAAGTCAAGGAGGTTAGATGTTAGATATCTAATCTCCTTGAACACAATAGCGCTTTCTAGTAGAGAAATGAGGAACTTTGTGCTGGCGGAAACTCCCGAGATTAATTTTGCCATTATGAACTCGGCCTACTGAATTCAAATGGGTTCTTTCACATGCCAACATCGTATGACAGGCGTATCGTATTTTTGCCGCCTTTCAAAAATCACTTACCACGGGGCGAACCTGCAATCTTGGGGTTAGTAGACCGACACGCTATCCACCCACCGTGGCAAGCTGAACTAAGTGAAGTGCAATCGATGTGTGTAGAGAAAATGCTTTGAATTCATTACTACGTTTGCAAAAGGAGGTTTATACACTTAATACAAGAAAAGTGAAACAAGCCAAACTATCTGATTTCTTTAAGGCTGGACCAAGTTCAAAGTAATACAGTACTATATTTTCTGTCTTAATGTATGTATTGTTTGCTAGGATTTACACATGTAGGTCTATTTCATTGGTTTTTCAGTAAATATGTAATGTGTTGTGCAAGTCTGATTTCTAAGTAATTCTGAGTTATGAGTAGTTTTTTTTCCTTCCCCTTGATATACGTATAAGTCAGGTTCAACTGTATTAGGTTAGTTGGTGGATCTTTTGCTGATCATGAACCTTTGGTACTTTCTCTGCACCAAAATAAACTGCCTTATGCAGACACAAATCCCAAGTATGAACCTAATGATACATGGACTAGAACTCAGAAAGAATGTTATATTAATCTATTTATTGGAAGACTGAAGCATGTTAATTGGAACTTTTTGTACAAACAACACACTGACAAAACTAATAATGAGTTGGATGTTGAAATGTTTTTTAAAATTTATGTTGAATTGTGGCATTCTTGCTCCCCCATAGTAAAGATGAAAAATGTGTGTAAAGTGAGAAATAAGAAATTTATCTGGTATTCTGATGAATTGGCCCAAATAAGAGAAAGGATGCTGATTTTGTACAGAATTCACAAAATCTCATGTGAGCAAGGGATCGTGCAGAATGAGGCATATGAAACATTCTTCAGTGTAAAAAGTTTTACAGAACTAAACTTGCACTTGCAAAAAATTAGCTGGTGAAAAATACATTGAAGGTGCATCCAATAAATGCAAGGCAGCTTGGGACATTATAACACAAGAGAACACTCCTAATAATACACAGGACATATTACTGGATCCAGATGCTATGAATGACTTTTTTTTTTTTGAACAATGTGAAAAGAATAGGGGATAAAATCAATCTAACAGGTACATCGGCGAATACTGAACCTAGTCCACACCTATCAGGGGAGCATATTTTCCACTGGGTTGACATTACACCAAATGAAATTATAAAGGTCATGTATAAATTATCAAATTCAAAAAGCACGGACTGCTATTGGTTATCTAATTACATTATCAAACAAACAATACACTTAAAGTGTGAACCTCTAGCTACTATTGTTAATAAATGTTTAAAGTTTGGATTCTTTCCAAACATGCTTAAAATTTCTAAGTCATTCCAATCTTCAAAAGTGGCGACAAACATGTTTTCCAGAACTACCGCGCAGTTTCAATCGTTCCCATATTATCTAAAATAATTGAATCTGTTATTTACAACCAACTCAGCAATTACTTTGAAACTTATGCCCAGCTATCCAGCAGTCAGTTTGGATATTTAGACGAGGTAAAAACACAACTTCTGCTGTCTTGGAAGTTGTCAATCAAACTTTAACAGCTTTTGAAAGTAAGAACATGGTCTCTCTGGTTTTATGTGATCTGAGTAAAGTTTTTGATTGCATTAATCATGAGATTCTGTTGGAAAAACTTCAGATTTATGGTGTAAATAACCCCACACTGGATGTAATGAAGTCATACTTAAGTAACAGAAGCCAATTTGTAGCAATTAGAAATAGACACTCTACACACACAAAAAAAGCCATAACCGGTGTACCGCAGGGTTCGGTCCTCGGTCCTTTTCTTTTTAACGTTGCAGTTAATGATTTACCAAAACATGTTATATCACAATCAGTTGTGTCTTACGCAGACGACACAACATTAATTAACGTGCATCAGAACATATTACGTCTGAATGAGATGTCGCAAGAAGCCCTTAGAACTGCAGTAAATTGGTTTTCATCCAATAAATTACTATGTAATGAGACAAAACTCAACACCTTCTGTTAGGATTGTCTAATAATATAGAAATTCAGTCAGTTAAGCTCTTAGGCATTTATATAGATTCCAAATTAAACTGGGAAGTTCATGTCAACCATGTCTGTAAAAGGGTATCACGGGTTTCTTACCTCCTGTGGAAATTGAGGGAATTAGTGACAACAGACTATCTGAGAATGGCATATTTTGGACTCTTTCAGTCCCACATTTCTTATGGGCTGCTACTATGGGGTCACTCACCGTATGTCCATAATGTGTTGCTGATACAAAAGAAGTTTGTTCGTGTAATGTGTAAAGCTGATCCTAGGCAGCACTGTCGTCCCCTTTATATTAGACTTAAAATATTAACAATTACAAATCTATATATTTTCATCTTGTTACTATATGTCAGAGAGCCTCCGTGGCTTAGGCGGCAGCACGCCGGCCTCTCACCGCTGGGTCCGTGGTTCAAATCCCGGTCACTCCATGTGAGATCTGTGCTGGACAAAACGGAGGCAGACAGGTTTTTCTCCGGGTACTCCGGTTTTCCCTGTCAACATTTCATTCCAGCAACACTCTCCACTCTCATTTCATTTCATCTGTCATTCATTTAATCATTGCCCCCAGAGGAGTGCGACAGGCTTCGGCAGCCGGCACAGTTCATACCCTCGCCGCTTGATGGGGGCTTCATTCATTCCATTCCTGACCCAGTCGGAGACTGGAAGCAGGCTGTGGATTTTCATTTTCACTATATGTCAAAAACAATTTAAGTGAATTTATCACTAGGGAAGACATACACCATCACAACACTCGAAATAAAGGAAACATTGATATCCCAAGCCATAGACTGGCAAAAACTGGTAGCTCACATAAAGTAAATGGCATACATTGTTTTAATAAATTACCACATTCTGCACAGTCTACGTCCTTCACTGTGTTCAAAAAAAAAACTGTACACATGGATGTTAGAAAACCCATTTTACAATGTAAAAGAATTCTTGGAGATAAAAATTGTTAATATTGATTTTTAATAACTGTATATAAGAGGATACTAATAATATTATACTGTACCATAAATTACGAAACCTATTTCATGTAAATGATCAATGGTCAATAAAATATTCTTATTCTTATTCTTACTATCCCTGTTATTATCAATACAAGGGTTGCTACACTGTGAAAGTTTTAATTGCAATTGGGCCTAGTAACATGTTCGCTGTTAAAATGAAATGTTATAGTTGAAGACCTAGGCTCATCATGAACGACAGTGGTTCATTAGATTTTGGGCTGGGAGGTGAGGACATGGCAGAAGAATTTCTTGGCATCAAACAAACTTACCGGGCCCCTGTGTCGTAAACATGACGTCACCGTTCCTCGCCTTAGCTGAGGAAGTTGAAAACTTACGACATTGCGAAGGATAAAATTGACGTAGAAAGATTTATTCAAAGAATCAAAATATACAATATATTGCAGTAATTGTCAACAGAGCATTTCCCATATGTCGGTGACATTGTGCATTTGTGTTGCGTCATAACACATTGGCAAACTCTAATAATAATTAAGGAATAATTTTAGAATTTTCTCTACAGTGGAATTGATTTATATAATCTTAGTTAAAATTGTCTATTGATCTGTTCAGTGTTTTCTCACCAACCAAAATATTAGCAAATTGGTTACATAATCATCAGGAATATAGCTAATTTTTGACAAATAATTACTAAAACAAAACTTCGAAGTTTGGTGAGACATTCCTCGACATACAAGTATTACGTGCTTTGTTATATACAAGGTATATCTAATATAAGTATATACTCACCTTGAAGTAGTGATTTGATAATAAGTTAGATCCCTAATCTCCTTAAACCCGCAATTATTTGAGTATCATACATGTAGGCTACTCAGATTCTCACAACACGCCTCAACTCTTCTTTCAGCAGCGGACCGCTACACTGTACAGCGCTAACAGTAGCATTTTAAGCTTCAAAGAACAGCACTTATAGTTCTATGCTTCTACTGACGTGTATGGTAATGCAGACGCATGCTCCGGACTTCCCTCGCTGGTTCATCATTCTCGCTTCCCTTACCTCACACTTCGTGTCCTCGTTAGCTGGCGTGGAGACGGCGAGTTCAAAATTCTGCTGGAATTATATGCGCTACTTTTACTTTGAGAGACTGATACTCAAATTTCAGTTTATTCGCAGAGGAGAAGTGCTAATAGCTGATTGGGAAGAGAATGAGCCAGTCTCAGAAGATCCTGTTTGATACAATCCCCCTCGTCCTTAAAATTGCTTTCAATAATGTCACTGTAACAATGAGCAATTTCTCTGTGAGATTTTGAAAGAGACTGACACGATCCCTTATCCCATTTGTATTTCCAAATACATATCAGTCCATACTCTTTGGTTGAAATTTTGGTTCATGCAACTGATTGCCAGCGTGATGCGGAGTTTAGGCACAATTCTTGTCATTAGAATGTCTCGGGTTTCCATCCCAAATTTTTCCAATTTAATTCCTCCCACTAACATTGTATTAATATTCAGTTGTTTTTCTACATTTATCCAGGGTGGAGCGTTTGCGACAGAAGGGGATTCTACAAATGCTGCGTTTTCGCACGTGGAAAGAAGACGAGGTGCCTGAAAGCAAGCCCCTGCAAGGGGTGACAATGGACTCCACATCCTCTCTGTTTCTTTTCCTGATGATGGGTATGGGGACTTCAATGGTGGCCATGTTGTTGGAGGTGCTCTGGAAATGTCTTCACCGTCGAGTCATTCGCCCGAGATGCTTTTCCAAAATCAGGACATCTCTACATATGGAAATGTCATGGGGAAGAAACCGTTCTTCAAATTATCAGAGGATTACTGACAGACAAATAAACTCTTTCGAAAGCAGAATGTAATTTTGAAACATATAAATGCAATCAGTACCATACTGTAATTCATCAGAGTGACAAAATATAGAAAATCACAGCCCGTTAATTTTTTCAACCAAGAAGGTGCATTAATTTGGGCCAAGTAAAGTTTTAAAATTTTAAATTCTGTATTATTACACAAATTTCCGTGTACGAACGTATTTCTCCTAGTAGCTTGATGAAATGCTGTATTATCATTTGAAATAAGAATACTGCACCTAACACTATGGTGGAAGACGTGGGAGGTATTTATTTATATGCAACGTCTTATCCAAGGAAAAATTGGAACTTACGGGATCCCTGGTGATACTCTTCAAAGCGTAAATATTCCGGAATACAGTACTTCAATACTTCTAAATATTTCAGTAAGGGGTTCCTTGCTCCCATATATCTGAACTATAACGACGAATTATACAGATCTCCTAAACTCGGTCCAAGCAATCTGCGAAGTGCCAGTGTGAAAACACATAGTCTGCGCACAGGAGTGACTCGGCTGACTGGCCAATGAGGCGCGATGCCACTGAATAATAAGTGCAGGAGGGAGGCGCGACCTTGGCTTCAACCAACTCTCCCAACAGATGGGCTACCAAGCTCCACCCATAGCATTCTCTTTTCACTTCCCCTGTGTGACGTCATGCGCAAACCTACTTCACAGATTCCGACTGTAGGCATATTAAATCCACATGTATAGAACTACTGTAATTTAAACGGAAATATAAAAATAATTATATTGGCACTTGTGTTACAGCACTAACACATTCACTACTTGTTTCAAAGGCTTAGGCATGCTGATAATTTTGATTTGGAAAGAGTTCAGAAAAATAAGTCCACAACAATCAAAAATAATAAGCAAATTAATATGGAATACATTGACTAACAGAATGGAATTAATGAATCATACACTACAAACTTAAACAGTAAATCTACTATGAAAAACAGTCCCCATTGCCATAAGTAGGCCTACTCCATTAGTCTGATATTTTTACGAGTTCGAGAGAATTTCTGGGCCAGTCTAGGTTATATAAAATATAATAATAATAACCCCTGGCACTACAGCCCGTGAAGGGCCTAGGCCCAGCCATTTGGCCTGCAGATATTGGGGTGATGCGGGATCAGCGCATCGGGTCTTCTCGGCCGTTAATCTTGATGTTCGTGATCTGGGTGCTGCCTCCCTGTCAGACAGCTACTCAATTGTCCTCACGAGGCTGAGTTCACCCCGTTCCAGTCCTCACGTCAGTTTCTAAAATCCCTGACGGAGCCGGGAATCGAACCCGGGGCCTCCGGGTGAGAGGCAGGCACGCTACCTCAACACCACGGGTCCGGCTGCCAGTCTAGGTTACGTGTTACAAATTCAGTAACGGTGTGATAGCCAGTCATATTCATCAACTTTTTTAAACAGATGTGAAAGAAACTATTTTCCACCCAAAGCGACTGTAAAAAGTTTTGAAATATATATTTGTGGTTAATTATCATAGGAACAAAAAACTACAATCAACTTTAGTCTTCTTCTTATTATTATTATTATTATTCGCCTTTTGAGACCACATAGGATTACTTTAACCAACCATTAGTTCGTTGACTTGTAGGAACTGTACGAGCCTTGCGGTCCTCCCTGTACTTCTTCATGCGTATTGATCGGGCGGAAAATATTCTTGTTGGAATTTCCTTTTTTGTGAGTGGAAAATGAAAAGTCATATTTCTAAGTGTTGTAGTTAAACTTTTCTTATTTGCAGCATCTTCTGTTGTTAGGCCAATTTCTTTTAAGTCTCTCTGATTTCTTTTAACCATTGGCATCCAGTTGTTGTGTTTTTTGAAGCAAGATTGTACTGTACTAGTTGTTTTAGAAGACGTGAATCTGGCATTCTCATGATGTGCCCAAAGAATCCTAGTCTTTTCTTTCGCATGGTATCAGTAATGGGTTCTAGGTTGTTATAGACCATATTGTTAGGTATTATTTGCCATTGTCCATCTTTTTTATATCCTTTATTGATACAAGTTCTTCCAATTCGCCTTTCGATCTTCTGTAATCTGTCGGTTTTAGAATGTTCACTTAGATGGAATCATGTTTCTGCTGCATATGTGGCTTCCGGTTTTATGACTGTATTGTAATGTTTAATTTATGCATTAATTGATAAGCATTTCCTTTTGTAAGTTTCCCATGTTAATTTTTGTGCCCTAGATAACTTGTTGGTTCTTATTTGAATTGATGCTTTCTCATTTAAGTTGTTTGTTATTAACTCTCCTAGATATTTGAACCGTGTTACAATTTTAATTTTTGTATCATTAATTTGTATTTCCTTTAATGGTGTTGATTTTTGTGGCATGATTTCTGTTTTTTCAAATGATATCTTAAGGCTAATTTTATTTTCAATGGTCTGAAGCTCTGATATCTGTGTTTTGGCTTCCTCTAAATCTTTCGCCAATAATGCCATGTCGTCTGCAAAACCAAGAGAGTTTGTTTGAATTTTTCTCCCTATTTTTATATTTGGAGGGCATTTCTTAGACCATTCTCGCATTACCATTTCCAATGCACATTTAAATAGGAATGGTGATAAGCCATCCCCCTGTCGTAAACCAGTTGTGACCTCAAATGGGTCAGAGAATTCACCTCTGAATTAACTTTTGATTTGGTGCCTGTAAGAGTTAGATTTATGAGATTTGTCAATTTGGGGTGTAATCCCATGCGTCTTAGAATTTTTTCATTTTAAATGGTTATGTCGACTTCGCTGTGGTCTGGCATTACATTATGGTGCCGGGACGAAATGTACCGAGAATGCACTGAGGTGTGTGACATCATAGTACTGCTTGAGCTTCTTCCTTTCCCCGCGCGCTCCGGTGAGCGTGATGTCATCCAGCCAGCTGCCTCCTTTCACCTTGGTTTGCACTTGCTTCTTTTTTTTTTTTTTCTATTATAATCCATTATCAGTTTTAGGCTCATAATTTGGGTCTGAAACCTCCTTGATATTCTCCTAATTCATTTTCAAGTTGTACTTTAATTCTATTGAGAAGAATTCGAGAAAAAATGTATATGTAACATCCAGGAGTGAAATACCTCGGTAATTGTTAGGGTCTGTCTTATCCCCCTTTTTATGTAGTGGATGGATGATAGCTGATGTCCAATGTTCAGGGAATTTCCCTGTAATCCAGATGTTGACTAGTTGTTGGTGAAGAGCGATTTTTGCCGAATTTCCAGCATACTTCCAAATCTCCGCAAAAGTCTGGTCTTCTCCAGGGGCTTTGAAATTCTTCATCTCATTGAGTGCTATGTAAACGTCTTCTAGTGTGGGCGGGTTAATGTTCTCTGGTGGTGTTGTTATTGGAGTGTCAACATCCAATTGAAGAAATTCTATGGGTTCTTCACAGTTTAGGAGTGTCTTAAAATATTTACCCATAATTTGTGCATTATCCTGGTTGTTGTGGGCCAATTTACCATTTTCATCTTTTAACAATAAGGTAGGTGCTTCATATTTTTTCAGATGTTGTTTAACCTGCCATCGGTATCGTTGTTAGGTTGCTACTAACAAAAACATTCCTTATTAAGAAAACTTTTTTGTTTTAAGCCTCAACCTTTTCATATTCCAGGTATTCTCAAATTAGTATATGAGTCACATGTTTTGCTTTGTTATGCGGTGATTCACGCACACATGTCACGTGTGGGAAGGGGTAAGTGCGTACCAGTCGCGTCACAGGCAGTGTTAGGTGGCTTCTAGCCTCAATACTTTTGTTGTTACATTTTTTGCGCGGTCCGTGCTGGTGTAATATTTTAGTGAGAAGTGTCAATGTGAAGCTTTAAAGGCTAATAGGCCTAGTGAATCTGTTCTTTTGAGCTGGATTGAAAAAGAGGACGATATATTTACAGATGTTGACGACCAAGGCTGTGCTTCTGACTGTCTAAGTGATGCTCCTAGTGAACATTCCATGCATCAAACTGATACTGAGCAATCCAACGATTCAGATAGTTTTTTAGCATATGGCGTTTAGTGCCGGGAGTGTCCGAGGACATGTTCGGCTC
This sequence comes from Meconema thalassinum, assembly GCA_946902985.2. Lineage (NCBI taxonomy): Eukaryota > Metazoa > Arthropoda > Insecta > Orthoptera > Tettigoniidae > Meconema > Meconema thalassinum. The sequence goes on from OX336388.2 coordinate 1,047,168,334, forward strand.
GCCAGAGTTAGTAGCTGCTTCTAGCGGACATCCATGGGGTGAGCTACAAGTGCCGTCACGTGTGGAGTGTTGTCTGGTGAAGGAAAGTATGAATGTAAAGACTAGGATTTGGAAGGTATCGGCTGTGGCCTATAGTTCGGGACCAACCCCGGCGTTTGCCTGGAAGGAAGATTGGAAACCACAGAAAACCATCTTCAAGGTTGCCGGCAGGGAGATTCGAACCTCCTCGCCTCCCGGATGTGAGCGACTGCCTGCAGCCACGTCGTAACAACCACGGCTAACTCACCCGGTATTCAGATAGTGAAATGATTGAACAGGACAATGATAGAAAATAATGTGGTATACAAATCATGATCAAATTTGTTGTTTAGGAATGTAATGCCAAGGTTTTTTTGTTCCTTTTTATAATATTTAGTAATGTTTATGTAGATTTATATGTATATAAAGGGGTAACATGAAACGAGTCTAATAAAACAAAATTATAATTACCTTCTAAAAGAACGAAAATAATGTAGGAGTCAAAATTGTAGTAGTTAATATTTAGGTAATAAACTATTGTGGATTCATACAAATATGTAAGTATATACTTACCTAGTTATATTAATAAATAACCAAAGACTAGTATAATCTATTCTAAATGCCAAGAAGAGCCCGTATAAGCACTAAATCGTATACCAAGCTGATGTTAGGGAGCGCCTATACACGCTACCTCTCGCGTAAGTGAGGACAATGCTGCCGATGGCGGGTTAAAAATTTTGCAATAATTCTGCGATTGTGAAATTTTGAATTCCTCTTCAATTGATTGTAGGGTGTAAGTATGATATTGCCGTTTTATTCGTCTTAAAGTTTTAGTTGTTTCTTTTCGTTGTGTAACTAAATTTTGAAAAGGTCTCCCACAAGTCCAACCCCTCCTCCACGTGGTGGGAGACGGGCAACGGCATGAAGTAGGGGATTGCCTGTAGGGGTGAAGTACAGTGAGGACCTTGTGTGCCCCGGGACCGCTACGGTAGCTGTGAAGGCTCTATTGGAACCCTGAAAAGTGACGGCTGACGGGGCTCTGGTGAAGCTACGATAGGCCTAGCAAGCCAGTAGTGGATATCATATTTGCTTTCAAAACAGGAACAGGCCTCGGAAAGGACGGATGCAATCGACGACGACCCGGATATGCTAATGGACTACGAGTTGGGACATTAAACATACAGACACTGACAGGAAAGGTGGAGGAGATTGTAGATGTGATGGAGAGAAGAAAGTTGGATGTACTGGGCTTGGCAGAAACAAGATGGAAATGAGAAGGTCGCAGAGAACTGAGGTAAGGGTACCGGTTGTATTGGAGTGGGAACAGTGAAGGAAGGAGCAGCGGAGTAGGAGTAGTTGTGAGAGATGGAATGAAGGAAGAGGTAAAGGGAATAAGTGACAGGATCATGAAGATCAGAGTAACTGTAAAGGGAAGAAGCCTGGAGATAGCCCAGGTATATGCCCCTCAAGTTGGATGTACAGCTAAAGAGAAGGAAGACATTGAGGAGGAGCTACAACAGCAGTTGAATGGTCAGAGCATCATTGTCATGGGAGATTTGAATGCACATGTAGGAAGTGAAAGGCAAGGATATGAAAATGTAATGGGAGCAGAAGGATGGGGCAGCAGGAATGAAGAAGGGAGAAAGTTGCTGGATTTTTGCAAGAGAAACGGTTTAGTGGTAGGCAACTCCTGGTTCCGGAAGAAAGAAAGCCACAAGGTAACATGGTACAGCAGTGATTTAACAAAGAAATCTTTGGTAGATTACATGCTGTACGACTGGGAAATGAAGAGACGTGTCAGAGATATAAAGGTAATACCATCAGAGGCCTTAGATAGCGACCACAGAATACTTGTTATGAACCTGGGAGTTGTTAGGGATAGCAAGAGGACAGAGTACCAGGAAAGGAGAATCAAAGTATGGAAACTCAAGGAAAAGGAAGTCAAGGAAGAATTCCAGAAGATAATAAGGGAAAGGATGCCAACAGACAATCCTAAAACAGAGGAAGAGGAATGGAAGCAATTCAAAAACACAATGGTGGAAGCTGCAGTGGCAGTATGTGGAAGAACAAGCAACAGAAAGCGGTGTAAAGAGGCACCATGGTGGAATGAGAGTAAAAGAAGCTGTGGGAAGGAAGAACAAGGCTTTCAGAGTGTGGTTCCAGGAAAGAACTGATCTGGCAAGGGAAGATTATAAGATGAAGAAGAAAGAAGCAAACAAGATTGTCGCAGAGGAGAGGAAGAAGTGGATGGTAAAGTGGGCAGAGATGATGGAGGAAGACAGCAGAGGAAATAAGAAAGTACTTTATGGGATGGTCAAAAGTAAGAGAAGAGGTCTGCGAGAGGATGTGGTAATGGTGGACAAAAACGGAAACGAGGTACACAACAAAGAGACACTCAAGACAGTGTGGAAAGAGTACTTTGAGGATTTGCTGAATCCAAATGGTCATAGGGAGGAAGACAAGGTATTGGAAGATGGAAAAGACAACACAGGAATGGAAGAGGACCTGACTTGGAGAGAACTGGAGATGGCTATAGACAAGATGAAAGGAGGAAGGGCACTGGGTGTGGACGAAGTGAGTGTTGAAATGGTGAAGGCAGCAGAGGAGGTTGGGAAACAGTGGCTGTACCGTGTGATGAGGGTGATATGGAAGGAGAAAAAGACCCCAGAAGATTGGAAGAAAGGATTAATTGTCCCAATATTTAAGAAAGGAAGCAGAAAGGAATGCAGAAATTACAGGGGAGTCACACTCATACCACACTGTGCCAAGATATATGAAAAGATATTAGAAAGTAGAATACGAGCCAAAGTGGAGAGAAAATTGAGAGAGGAGCAGTATGGATTCAGACCTGGGAGATCAACAGTGGATCTCATATTTTCAGTGAGACAGCTCCAGGAACACCACTACGAATTTGGAGAGGATCTGTTGATGGCCTTCCTGGACATCGAAAAGGCCTATGATAGTGTGTGTAGGGAGAAGGTTTGGGGAGAAATGGAAAACATGGGAGTGGAAAAAGGGACTGTAGGCAGAGTGAAGGAGATGTATTTTGGAAGTGTGAGTTGTGTGAAATTTGGAGGGGAAAGAACAGACTGGTTCAGACAAATGAGTGGCCTCAAACAGGGTAGTGCGCCGTCACCCCTTCTCTTTATTGTGGTTATGGACGAGGTAATGACACGGATAGCAGGAAAGATAGGAGAAGATAAGATGAAAGCAATGGTGTTTGCAGATGATCTCATGGTCTGGGGAAACAAGGAGGAGGAAATTCAGGAGCAACTGAAGGCTTGGGAAGAAACAGTGGGAGAGTACGGATGGAAGTTCAACATCAGTAAATGTGAGATCCTGATAACGACCCGGAAAAAGGACAGACCAATGAGTGGGATAACACTTGGAGGTGGACAGCTGAAGAAGGTGGAAAGTCTCAAGTACTTGGGAAGTATAGTGGAGGAAAATGGGAGAAATGACAAAGAGATTACGGAACGTGGCAGACAGGCAGAATCATTTCTGAGAAGCATTAGGAGCATAGTGTGGAATAAAGATGTCCCACAAAAAAGCAAGGAAGTGTTATACAGAAGCTACTATATCCCGATACTGACCTATGCTTCAGAAACGTGGACAATGAAGAAAAGAGACATAAGCAGAATACAGGCAGGTGAAATGAAGTTCCTGCGAAGTAGGATCGGAGTAACAAGAAGAGACAGGGTGAGGAATGAAAAGGTCAGGGAAATAGTGAAAGAGGAGCCCTTGCAAGGTAGGATTGAGACATCAAGACTGAGGTGGTATGGACACATGGATGAGAGGAAGATTCCCAAGAGGATACATGAGATGCAGATGCAGAAGAAACGACCAAGGGGAAGACCAAGAGATAGATGGCTGAAAGGAGTGGAGGAATGTGTCAATAAGAGAGGCGAGGACTGGACCAGAGTGTCAGCGGAGAGGTGGTGGGAAGAAAGGACTAAGTGGCGAGGCTTATGTTCCAAACAGACCCGGCCTGGGGCTGGAAACTGTACAAGATGATGATGAACTAAATTTTGAAAAGATGTTTCAGATTTTTGGGATTGGTGTAACAACTTTAGTCTGTATGTTACTAGCATTTTTATCTGGCGTTTCACTGATATAGAATTCATTAATTTACTGACATGAATAATTTAAGTCTCTGGAACCCCATATAAATTGGTTTCCATATTTTCATTATGATCAGAACAACAGTTCAGATGCGGTTCCCTGTCGGGCAGTTTTCATTCCCCAAAGCTTCCCAGTCTTCAATTCAAGTTTCGGCATAAAATAAATGATAGTTTATGTCTTGGGGGAATGTTGAGCTCCCTTCAAAGTTTCAAGAAAATCAACAAAGCATATTGTGCAAATCGGTACTAAAGAAATATAAAGCTTCTGTGCCCTCAAAGCTAAGGATTAAAAAAACATTTTTTTTTAGTAAAACATTTCTGGGAATGATATACAGCTTATCGAATGCCCTGAAAAATGAAGGTAGGCTGCAACGAATAAAAAAATTTCAATGTTTCATTATGATCGGATGAACAGTTTAGACTGGACTTCCCAGTAATACAGTGAGACAGAGTCATTGACTGCGCTGTCACCAGACTGAGTCACTCTCTAGGTCTCTGCCCACAATAGCCTTCACGATAGTCACTTCTCTCCTGACATTTGGCAATGCGCCACAAACTGCAATCATGTAAGAGAAAAGGCCAACTGCTCCTATTGGTTGGTGACTATGTCATACTTATGCTTGTCCCCTGCGCAGGTACTGTGCACCCGCCTTCCTGGGTGCTCCTCACTCGAGCGAGGAATGTCTGGAGTGGATACGCAAAGAGTTCAAGTGTAGCAGTAGGATAAAAATAAAGCAACTGACGAGGAGGTGAAGCTTGCATGAATCATCACTCCACTCTTACATCTTTCACTGCAGCTACGAAGGGTGTAATCCAGACATGGGCAAACATTTTAGGAGCAGGGCCAGATGCAATACAAAATAATCTAGGCTGGCCGAAAAAAAGAACATCATGTTTATTATAAAAGTTTTATTTCTGAATTTTCAATCAAATAAAACTTATGGGCTACAATGGTAGAAAACCTAGGAAAAAAGAACACACCTTCATTATTTGATAGGGATTATGTGACAAGTGTGTAGTTAGGTTGTATTAGACAGTGGAATAAAGGCCGAATTGTTAATGTTAACAAATATTTAATTTAAATAAACAGACACTGATACACTGGCACACTCCATTATCACAACGGTTCGCAACACACTGGCGAACAAGAACGTGTGGTAGCGCCACAGTCGCGCCAACGGGCCAATCACCATAAGCAAAACATAGAACATCATAACACTGAAATTGCTGACAACCTACCAGCAATAACAACACCTCCCCTTCGGCAGTCATTTCAGTGCTCAAACTGCACACCAATACACAGAAGAACAACACATTTAAATTACTATATTCAACCAATCAAACAAACATAAATCAACACTTCCAAACACTAATCAGACATACCAAGCATTTCAACACATTCTGCAGTCCTTGGTCCTCTCAAAGATTTCGTAAATAAATCGGCCAAATTCTCATTTGATGGAACATATTTGAACAGAATCATCCCACTCTTAACATAGTGCTGTAAAAAAGTCCTCTCGGCACGCCGGAAGGCGGAGGAAGATTTCACCGGACAAACTTGGGGATAGGCGAAAATAGGCAGAATATGCAGGTTTTCGTAGAAGGATCAGACCTCATTTATTGCGAAAAAGTATTTTATAATTGGAGATTAATTAAGTTTGTTTTTCGTCATTTTATGCATATTTTAAACATTTTATTGTCTTATGATGACGGTAACCTTCTTGTCATTTGGAGTCCATTTTTATACTTGTGGTCACACTGTCCTCATGCAAGGTTTCGACACTGATGTGTAACTATGTAACGGTCTGTTACTTCTTCACGCAAAATTATATCTCCCGCAGAGATGTTGGTTGGTTCCTCAGTTTAGGGACTGCGACAACGCGGTCATGTAACCCCGTGTACTTTGGGTGAGTGTAGAATCTGATTGATAAACGGTGTGAATTGTGATGGCTGTATTAGTCTGTAATTCAGGTAAGGACTGCAGACGGTCAATTTCAAGCAGTAGTTCCTAATGTTGCAACCAGATACTACCATCAACGACACCTAGCTGTGAACTTGGCTACTAGATGCCACAGCAACTCGCAACGAACGTTGGAACTTCCCCCCCAAAGGAAAGCACACTGAGGGATTTTAGCGCTCTTAGAAAATCCGACAACTTTGGCCGGCTTTGAACCCGCGACCTTGAGCATAGAAGTTCAGCATGCTACCAGTTACGTCACCGAAGCCGCTTCACACTTAGTCAGATGGAAATCTGAATCTGATCTCGTGCAAGTGCGTTGTCATGGCAACGTCTGATGGCTCATCCCTCATCAATTTGGTAGTGTTGCCATGGCAACCACTGATAGCTCTTGGCATTTTCTTATAATTCCGTAATCATTTTTCTCATCCCTTGGCGTAATGGTGGGTCATATCTGTAGTGGAGTAAGGCGGTTTCTAAGCCACCCATTTTATTTGTACCCAACTGTACATGTTAAAATAATGAATATCTCTCGAACGCATGGTCCGATTTTGACAAATGAGGTGTCGTTGGACTCGGGCTGACGGGAGCTTTGCTATGGACCACTTGTTATATTTTAGAATTTTTTTGAAAATGTTTGTTTTCGAAAGTAGGTGATAGTTTGAAACCCAAACATGACAGAACGTTGTGCCATGGCTCAAACGAATGGTCTTTATGACCTTTATTTTCTATAATAAAACTTTTTTATTTTTTATGTTTTTTTTGAAAACACTCGAATTTTGAAAATCCTATATTTTGGAAACCAGGAACTCTACAAAAAAATTGTTTGACGTAAATCAATGGTCCCTACCCCCTCTACCCCCAAAATAAATTTCAAGTCTCTAGGACAAAAACCTGACAGTAGTGTGGTAGTGGGGAAGCTGCCCCACTTAGGAAGTTGTGAGCCCCTGCGACCTTGGAATGGAAGGAGTCATGCTAGGAAGGCGTGCTTGGATTCGTTTTTTTTCGTCTCGTTGCGCTCTTTACGGGAATGTAGGTGTCGAAAGGGTGAAAATCTGGAAACATGTTTTTTTTTTGGGGGGGGGGGGGGTAAAACCGTAATTTTAAACTTTCTGCTATATCTCGCGAACCAATCATGCTAGAGGCGTGTACGACGGGTCCAAGGACTCGGGGTGACATTCTCTTTGCTATGGACCATTCGTTATAATTTTTTAAAAATATTGGAAACTCGATTTTGGGGGAAACACGTGTTTTTGTGATTTTTGCTGATATCTCACGGACCAATAACGCTAGAGACGTGTACGAGGTGTCCTAGGACTCGGGCTAACGCCCCCTTTCAAATGTGGCAGATATTTTTTTCCAAAAAATAATTCACAAAGGGCCTAACGCCATACATGTTGAAAAAACTTTTTCTTTTCTTTACCTGTTTATAATGTTCATGAAGCGTGGTGGTTGAGAGAGACGATACTGCTGGGTGTGTGTGTGTGTTTCAACGAACCTGTCGCTAACCACAAAGACCATGCTTAATAGAACAATCGCTATTTCGGGGGGTCGGTGTATGACAGAGCGAGAGTTCGTTTTCTGATATTTTACCTTTAACGTGTAAACGGTGATGAGAACTTGGTTCAATGTTGGTCGAAGCGAGCACAGAAAACAAACTTGCAGACGAGCAGGAGGTGAATGTCATTTGAGCTTATTGGAAGGCGCTGATATGACTTGACAACAAGTGCAATGGAAAATGACAAAGACGCTTGAAGGTGAAATAATCTGACCATCGTTGTGGCAGGGAAGAGCGAAAGGCATGTGAACACATGTGAAACCACATGAGGGCTAAACAAGTTACATCTTGTTTTGCTTCGTACGTGACAAAATGCAAGTTCATGTGAAATTTGATGGTGTACAAAATGTGTGAATAAATAAACTAAAAATTGCACAGGTTCACACAACATGTAATTTATTGATCCAAGAATTAAACGTAGAGTTAAACCCTAACCATTTGACATATAGTTTATTTCCTTTTTGTTTCGCGTACGAACATGTGTGATGTTTACCATGTGTGATGAAACATAGCTAGGTAGAGAAAGAATTAGTGTAGGCTACATGTATGGTGACTGACAAGTCTTTTACCATTGAAACTTGTTTTTCAGATCAAACTGCAGTATAGAGAGAGTATAGGTTGCAGGTATGGGTTAATAAATGACGAACAGTGTACACAAACTCTGATTTATCGATTCAAGAATTAAGAGTAGACTATCTTTAATTGATTGGTTAAAGAGGATAGCTAAAACACACAAAAAAATGCTCAGTGGTTACAGGGACAAGATGGTCGCTACACACAACAAGCTTTAAATACTTGAGGCTAATAATCTATACACACACACTCGCTTGTTCTAAACTAAACTGTGTTGCTGTCAGTGCTCAGACAGTAGGCTGATGACAAAATGCATTGCTAACGGAAATATAATCATTTCCGGTTGTATAATGTTACCAGCTATCCATTTTGTGTTGTAGTGTTAAGCACTTTTAGCTCTTGTACTGGTGGTCTTAACTCGATTTCCAGGTCTGAGGCCTAGAACGAGTCAAACTAAGAAACAAGGGCATGGTGGTGTAGTGGTTAAGCTGATAGCCTTTTCACCAGGGTTCGATTTCAGGTTAATATGCATGTCATAAACATATTAAACAAAACAAAACAGAGATAACGTTTAAAACTGATTACATTTGTGTCTTTTCAAATTATTACTTGGATTACAAATACAAAGGTGAACTGGGTTTGATATACAGTTAATGCTGTTTATCACACACTAGACTGTATGAAAGCCAAATAGCAAAAGGCGTAGGTAGAGCAGTGGTAAAATTGCTATATGTAGAGAACTACCTAGCGGTTTTATGAACTGGCAAAGTTATATCGCATAAACAGTGCAGGATACAATCCAGCAATCAAATTTGTATCTTGTGGAACAGAGAAAATGCACTTTTACCTTGATGGATAGCAAATGAGTGCAGATGAATGACCTATGCATTAGCGTACCATAGGGTTATAACCACGAGGTGGAGGTGTGACTTCTATATTTTATTGTTCAGAGACATGGCTTTTTGTAACCAGTAGATTTAGTATTTTGTAAATATTCATTTTTGTAATTGTAAATAGTGGAAACATTTTTTTGTAATAGTAAATGTTAAATGTATAACTAAAAGTTATTTGGGATAAGTGTGCATGTCAAGGATAAATAGCGTGGTTGTATTTGTTTTTCAAAGACAGGTATGGTTGTGTGAATGTATGACTATAGATAGAATGATATATATAGAGAGAGAAAGCTTGTGTGTGTGTGTGTGTTTGTGTGTGTGTGTGTGTGTGTGTGTGTGTGGGTAGCATTGATTTTTCAACCAAAGCAAACACGGCAAGGTAGGATGGTGGGGTAATTAATGTATATAGCAAATGGTAAATAGTATACTGTATTTTTTTAACACTTGTGTTTTTTAATGCAGCAGTAGATAGGTGTTATTTTGTAAAACAGTCTTACCTACAGTAGTAGTAGTAGTAGTAGTAGTAGTAGTAGTAGTAGTAGTAGGCCTATATGTTTTTGGAAACAAACAGAAAGAGAATGCACTATTGCCATGGCCAAGCACTTCCATTAAGGTGATTTCAAGAAAATTTAAATCAGCAAATGTGTGTTTTATAAAACTAAACTTTCAGCATGGACTAAATCATAAACGTGTCGTCTGTGATATGGGAAAAAAAATAGGAAATCCATGCTTCCATATCAACACAATTTAAAAACTTAAAACTGACATTTAAAAAATGTAAATGGGAAATTGACAAATGTGTAAACAACAAAATGGAAAATTCTTGTTTCCATATCATGAAATCCAAAAACTTTAAACTGACATTTTCAAATCGTGTACATGGAAAATTGACAAATGGCCATGTGTAAAATGTGAAAATGAAAAAAAAATGAACAAATGGGTATCATTATTTAAAAAAATAAAAAACCGTCGAGTTCTATCGTTAAAGTGTGAATCAAACCACATCTACTTATTTGGATCACCCGAGACTGAGTAGACCTGTTTTAGTCCTAATATACTTTTAAAATTTTATGTTAAAGCTCAAATTGAACTCAAGAGCTTTAGAGTGCCAGCTAACTATTATAACCGTTACGTCACAAAGACAACTTTACACTACTCTTAATGAACAATAATAAGAAAAAAGAATAATAAATGTTGATTTTTTTAAGGATGAACATGGTGACACTGTTTCTGTTGCACAGTCTTCTAGCTACTAGCCAGCAGCTGGGGTCTTAGAAAACGATACATTTGACATTTTGTAATGAGATGTGACATGTTTCAAAGTACAGTATTATGGGTTGCTGTTGAGTAAAAACTAATCCTGTACAAGGAAGCAAGGGTTCGAACCCCTTACCTAACATTACTATTGCCTGAACATGGCTTGACGACACTGTATTATTATGATACTCGGTACACAAACCATAGATAGAGTGTATTGTTTAAGATCACTTTCTTTCTGAACATAGGTGGAGACTGTTGATGGTTAACCCTAGAACTGCGGACCGTCTTCCAGGAAGACGGTGTGTTGTTTAATCAAGTGCGACCGTCTCTCTGAAAGACGGTCTTGGAATTCAAATATAGTACTACTGTTAGCCTTCAGATGGCACTAATTTCAAGTTATGCTGGTTCCCGATGCTTTTATCTTTTGTAGTGTAAGTCTTTGGCAAACAAATGACAGTATGCAAGCTATTATTTGGCTGCAGAAGTGGAAGTACTTCCATGTTGATATTGAAGTTGCATTGAGCAAAATGGCCGCCAACTATGTAGACGATTCAGAAATTTAGCACTTGATTTTTGACGATTCGTGTGATAGTATGGACGATGACAGTGATTATTGTATGGATTCGAATGAAAATGAAGATGGTGAAAGTAGTGGCAGTGATACCGGCGAACAGGATGTCACGCAAGTTATGGAAATCCCCATCAATGCAAGCGATGTTTATCATGTTCCGACATACCCTGTACACATGCCTAATGTTAGCCGTGAAGTGGTAAGTGTGAACTAGACTGATATTCAACCCGAAGAAAGTGACTTTCCAGGTAAAAATGTACCGTTTATCGTTCATCATCCTGGGCCTGTGAACTTGCCTCCCCGTAATCGCGCGCCGATTATGTACTTCAAAATCGAGAAATGTCATATTTTTGTAAAAATAATTTTCTTTTTAGTAAATAACAGGAATTAATTGAAACTGGTTCTTGAATTAGTAACAAAAAACTATAAACTTTTCATTTATGATGTCTCTGATGAACATTTAACTCGGCAATATGGTTTTCTAGAGCAGAAAAGTCAATAATTTTTTATTTTTTTATTTTTTATAAAATACTTTTTATGATTAATTCAAAGTGACGAGTCTGAATGATTCACCTATATCAATATAATATAGAACAGTCTTTCAGCTTTATATTGGTGTATGATAAGTCATATTCATGAACACGGTATGCTTACAGATACCAAATTCCTTTAGTGTGTACTTTATGGGAATTTACTGCAGCATTTGACAGATAAACCTGCAGCAGTTCTAGGGTTAACAATGGCATTAATATAGTAGGACGTGGGTATAGCAATTAAGAAAAAACAGACAATCCCCATACAATATTTTTATTTATTTAATATAAGTACTTGTACAATAATTACATTCAAAATACATTTCTTTTTTCTCTATTACTATTTAGTCCTCTTTGATTCTCTTGCTTATGAAGGGTAGATAACCTTGTAGTTCAGCCCCTTAAAACAACAACAACACATCCTTTTGCATAGTCTGTGATGTTGACGACTCTTGAGATGTGGAAGATGGATTAAACATAACTTTTACAGCAGGGTTTAAATGTTGCTCAATAAACACTACACTATTTTGAGTAGCAACATTTTTTTCTTGTACTAGGTTTTTAGCATTGTCATGATTATTTGTTGACACCAACAGTGTTTCATTTGGTACACCACATTGATGATCACTCACACTTAAAACCTTACCATTTCTACTTTTTAGATTGCCTCGACATTTTTTTTACCTCTCTTTTGAGCATTGCCAAAATATTATTCCTTTTACATTTTGATGATTATAGTTATAAGAGTAGCCTTTATAGAGTACACGTTGTTTACCTTTGTTAGTTGTAGTAAGTTCCATAGTAGCAACTAACCTGTTAGTATTATTTGCTCACTACAAAGGTTATAACTGTTCCGATAATAAAATCATTTAGCGTTGGCTTTTATATTTAATATGTACAGTTTGAAGTGATAGCAAAAGTGAGAAAAAAATGGTAGCAGAGTGGTAGAAAATATAACATGTATTGTTAAGAAATAGTTTAAGCGGTTATGTGGATCCATTACATAATAATTTTAGCACGACGAAGCTCATTTTCTATATCCAATAATTCTTCCTCATAATCAGTATAACCAGCCTGTTTATAGACATGCAGTTGCTGAAGCCGCCGGATTAGCTTACTTGGATTGTTCCAGTAGACAAATTTAACAAATGATTTTTAGGTGTAAACAAAGTATTATTATCTTTATCATCAACATCATCATCATAACCATTATCATTATCATCATCATTATCATCATCATCATCATCATCATTATAATCCTCATCAGTATTACTATATAGTCCTTTTTGATCCTTTTGCAATACCACATTTTGCACAGTCTGTGTTGCCTTTGATAATGTTGGGAGTTTTTCAGACATTGACAACTGTCCTAACACGACTTTCTGAGGAGATGATACATGCTTCTTAACAAACAATGCGCTATCTTGAGCTGCAATATCTTTTTCTGGGACAAGTGTTTTAGCATTTTGAAGGTTTTTTTTTAACAGCAATGATGTTTTATCTGGTACACTACATTGATGATCACTCACACTTAAGACATCACTATTTTTACTTTTCAGCTCACCTCGACACTGTTTTGAACGATGATTTGAACAACGCCAAATAACAGTTTCATTTTTATTGGTTCGTTTTACAATATATGTATACTGCTCAAAAAAAATTAAAGCACCATTTTTTTCAAAGGACACCAAATTTTGAAAAGTTGACCGCATAAGCTCTAAATCTCAGTATGACGTTTGCCCTGACGCCTACCAAGCATATGCTTCAGCACAACTCCCCAACTTGTGTAGTTTCGGGATAGCGCCCCCAAAACCACTCCATTTTTGAAAACCGTAAATTGAAGTTTGCGAAAAACGCTGTAGGACTTGTCGCAGGTTGCCAAAGCAGTCGAAAATGAATGAGTCTTGTTCTTAAGGTTCTACAAACACGTTGAAATCGTTACATTTGACGTTTGGGCATTTTCAATCCCCTTCATCATCCCCTAAACATGGACTACCATTGGGGGCGCCTGAGAAGGTACCGGATGTGTTTAACCACCTGAAAACCTGCACACCGTCCTCAGTTGCTGATTGCAGTAAGTTCTTAAGGCCTCCGGCAATGTTCACCCCTTCTAACACCCTCAACTGGCAAGGGACCAAATCACCCCGTCTTGATTCACCCCTAAGGAAGGTTTAAATCGAGATTTTTATCAGTGCTGCTAATGGGGGGTCTTCTCCTAACGTTTCAAAAAAGACCTGTGCCTGTGTCGCCACCCCTTCCCTTGCTACCCCCTTTTGTATGATTTTTCGAATCAGGCCCTTTTTAAGGGCTGAAATGAGGTCTTAATCGCTGAAAGGGCTGTAAAGGTCCTTAGAAGTAGTGGTGACACGAAATCAACCCCTTCCGATGTTTGATTGATATTCCATCCCCCAAAGTTGACATTTTTGCACCCTCAACCCTCCCTGTCCAGACGCGTAACGCGTCATGGCAGAGTTTTCAGAGTTGGATCAAAATGAAGCTTAGGGCCTGCAATCTAGCCCAAAAAAGCAGGTTGGATGGAAATTTATCAGTAAGATGGGAAACGAGACCAAAATGTTTTCAAAAAAAGTTAACACCCTCTAGTAAGTACGCCCATGCCTAGGCAACCCACATCACGTCCTTGCGTGCGGGTTGCCTATGATGAAAAGATGGAAATGGGAAAAAATGACTCTTTGTAATGATTTTTACCCTTTAATAGCGCGTAACGCCTCCATTTGCATCAATTACTGCCTCACACCTTCGCCTCATGCTCTCAACCAGCGTTCTGATTAGGTCTTGGGGAATGTTGGCCCACTCTTCGTGTAGCGCCTGGCGCAGTTCTGTCAGAGTCTGGGGTTGCCGTTGTCGCTGCTGCACTCGCCGGATCAGCTCGTCCCAGAGATGTTCAATGACGTTTAAGTCGGGGCTGTATGCTGGCCAATCGAGTGTATGGATGCCCATTGCGTGTATGTAGTCGAGCGTAACCCTTGCGACGTGCGGTCGTGCATTATCATGCTGGAGGATAATGTCTCGGCCAGCCACTTCGATGAAAGGGACGATGTGACGATCAACAACTTCAGCGACGTACCGTTCTGCTGTCATGCTGGGTGGGGGTATGTGAACTAAAGGTGTTCGCCCGTCGCTCGTTATACCCGCCCACATCATGACGGACCCTCCACCAAACGCTTCTTTTGGCTGGTAGCAGTCTAGTCGGTACCTCTCGTTTTTTCTTCTGTAGACCCGCACCCGCCCGTCACAGCGTCGCAACTTAAACCGACACTCGTCCGTAAATAAGACGCCTTGCCAACGTCGCCTGTTCCAACCTTGGTGTTCTTGAGCAAAAGCTACCCGATTGCGCCGTTGTTGCCGTGTAAAAGCTGGACCTCGCACAGGTCTTCTGGAGCGAAGGCGTGCGCACTTCAGAATATTGCGGACAGTTTGGTCGCTGATTCTCCGATTAGTGGCGTTCTGATGCACGGACGCCAGCTTCGAGGCCGTCGCCGTACGGTCCTGAAGAGCACCGTGGACTATGGCACGATCTTCTCGAGGCGTCGTGCAGCGAGATCGCCCGTGACCAGGTCGCCGTCGGTAAGAATTTGTTTCCTGAAAGCGGTGGTAAGCATTGGAGACAACCGTGTGATTCCTTCCCAAACGGTGGCCGATCTCTCTGAAGGACAAGCCTGCTTCCCTTAGTGCAATGATTTTAATGCACTCCTCCTCACTCACCGCTCGTCGGACCATTGCGGCTACCTGCCAAGGGAGACACGAAGAATCAGCACGACGTTTCCTTAAGACTCTCAGGGCCATCTTTATGACATCCCTTTCTTTTAAGATGAGACACAACTCACCTTCGATGCCTGAGTTGACGTTCTTGGAAATAGCTTCCACCGTAGACAGCACTCCGACCGTTGATTGAAGAATTGCTAAGATACTGTGTCTTCTAGACAGGCTGAAGAACTGATAACCCAGGATGTGGACACCGTGCTTTTAAAGGGCTATGGATGCTTCTCGAAGCTTTGAGTAACCGGAAACAAAGTACTGTGTATCCGGTAACACAGAACCTTCGAGAACCTGTAGGACGAATGGCTAAAATTCTACGCCGGTACTGAGCCTTGAACCCACGATCTCCCGCATGGTAGGAATCGGCTCTAACCATTAAGCCACAATTAACGTTGCCAAAAGTTACGGTAGAATGGTACGTGAACGGAATCGACTAATCAAATGACGTTCCCGACGCTTGTTGAGAGCATGAGGCGAATGTGTGAGGCTGTAATTGATGCAAATGGAGGCATTACGCGCTATTAAAGGGTAAAAAGCATTACAAAGAGTCATTTTTCTCCCATTTCCATCCTTTCCATCATAGGCAACCCGTACGCATGGACGTGATGTGGGTTGCCTAGGCATGGGCTTACTTACTAGAGGGTGTTTAATTCTTTGAAAACGTTTTGGTCTAGTTTCCCATCTTACCGATAAATTTCCATACAACCTGTTGTTTTGGGCTCGATTTCAGTCCATAAGCTTCATTTTGATCCAACTCTGAAAACTCTGCCATGATGCGTTACGCGTCCAGACAGGGAGGGTTGAGGGTGCAAAAATGTCAACTTTGGGGGATGGAAAGTCAATCAAACATCGGAAGGGGTTGATTTCGTGTCACCACTACTTCTAAGGACCTTTACAGCCCTTTCAGCGATTAAGACCTCATTTCAGCAATTAAAAAGGGCCTGATTCGAAAAATCATACAAAAGGGGGGTAGCAAGGGAAGGGGTGGCGACACAGGCACAGGTCCTTTTTTGAAACGTTAGGGGAAGACCCCTCCCCCCCCATTAGCAGCACTGATAAAAATCTCGATTTAAACCTTCCTTAGGGGTGAATCAAGACGGGGTGGTTTGGTCCCTTGCCAGTTGAGGGTGTTAGGAGGGGTGAACATTGCCGGAGGCCTTAAGAACTTACTGCAATCAGCAACTGAGGACGGTGTACAGGTTTTCAGGTGGTTAAACACATCCGGTACCTTCTCAGGCGCCCCCAATGGTAGTCCATGTTTAGGGGATGATGAAGGGGGTTGAAAATGCCCAAACGTCAAATGTAACGATTTCAACGTGTTCGTGGAACCTTAAGAGCAAGACTCATTCATTTTCGACTGCTTTGGCAACCTGCGACAAGTCCTACAGCGTTTTTCGCAAACTTCAATTTACGGTTTTCAAAAATGGAGTGGTTTTGGGGGCGCTATCCCGAAACTACACAAGTTGGGGAGTTGTGCTGAAGCATGTGCTTGGTAGGCGTCGGGGCAAACGTCATACTGAGATTTCGACCTTGTGCAGTCAACTTTCCAAATTTGGTGGCCTTTGAAAAAAGTGGTGCTTTAATTTTTTTGAGCAGTATATATCCTTTATAGAATGCGTATGGCATACCATTGCTATTTGTTGATACTTCCATGTCAATTGTCAAGCATGAACTAATCTCTAGCAAAGTTCACTCGATAATATAAATAATAGTTTAAAGTGAGAGGAAAAGTGGGTGCAAAAGTGGGTGTAAAAGGGAGTGCAAAAGTGAATGCAAAAGTGGGTACAAAAGTGGGTGCAAAAGTGGGTGAAAAAGTGAGTGCAAAAGTGGGTGCAAAAGTGGGTGCAAAAGTTGTAATGGTTCTTAGTGCCCCACGTTGGGCGCCAAATGTAATGGTTTCGCTAGCCCACACTGTTGGGAGAGAAATGTAACTGTTTACCTTTGCCTAAGCTATGTTGTTTTAATGGGCGCCAAGACCTCAATGCAATGTTGAAATCTAAATTTGTATTTAACAACGTCTAGCTCTGGCAGAACACATTCAAGACTCTATTCACTCAGATCGTGGTATGATTTGATCATTAACCCAACAAACAATTGTATCAGGAGAAGGAATTGGTCTATATCTAATGCTACCTACTGAAAGCAAAGATTGCATTGTAAAAGAAATGAATTTATTATATAAAACAAGTATAGCAAAATTAATAATAATAATAAGTTTAAAATTTAAATTGGAGCATTGTGATTTGAATATTACCGATAGAAAATTACGTGAAAACGGAGTCTGATAAATTGATTTTACTCTTATTTCCAAGCTATGAAGTTACTGAAATATGAAATATAAAACAAAGAAAATGAGAGATTGCGTATTTCTGCGTCATGTGCGCTTACCATTGGAAATTGCCAAAGCATCTCCCTCGTTCTTGATGATGCTGTGTGCTTCCCACAGTCTCCTGGACGTCGTCATCTCCGTCGAAATTTGATGATATCCTGGTAGATTATATAATTCTATGGTCCGTACCTCGGACCCAAACTCGCGTAAAACCGCACTGGTTACGTTTTACAAAAGTTTGTCGCTAACTCCACTGAACATCGGAGCGACACGCACTTGCGACCGTACACCGCAAGTTCTACACAGATAGTCGCTAACTCCACCGAACATCGGAGCCACTCGCACGCGCATCCATACTCGTCAAGTACTTCACAGATAGTTCACGTTTCACGGCGCGTCGAACGATATATTCACCTGTCGGTTCCCCCACTCCAGTCTCAACTAGCTTACGTCGTCTCCCCTGATTGGCTGAACCACCACGCGATCTTCTCCTCCTCCGGGTCATTACACTCGGCGACAGGGTTCCGTTTCAACAATTCGCCTCTTCTTGACGATGCGACCCAAGATTGCGTCATGCTCCTCGACAGGAATCAGCTTGTATTAGAATTCCCAGTGAGTCACGTCTCTCTCAAATACCCTAACTGACAAAAACTCCGTAAAATTCCGTAATCAGATAATTTTCTATGATATCGTCGTTCGTAATAATTTGCTTGATAGCGTTTTCTAAGACATAGAAAACCTATCTGAATGCTAATAATTTTTATAAAATGCTCCGAAAATACCTTAATAATAATTACAATAAATTAATAATAATAATAAATTACCATGAAAAATTGTCTTGGCAGAACAATTTGCCGCGTAAATAAATATAGAATGGCTTCCTACTGACTTATGCCAGTTGCATAAAACCCCTCGAAAAACACGTTACATATTCGCCTCGGATCATCGGATGATTTACCGTGACGACGGTCCATTATCCGATTATCCCAGACACGTTAATAAACCCCATCCAAAATACATATTACATAAACGAAATCACCCTAAATTACAGATATATACACTCATATTTTTTCTTCACGCACTTTGCGTCAAAGTTTGTTGTCACTATGGATTGCACTTTGCAACCAGTCCAATGTTTTACATAGGGAATAGTGTTCCACGGATATTTCCGCCTCTCAAATTTCTCTATGTTGGAGAAATAGACATAATTAATGTGTGAGCACTATGTATTTATGATGTCATATCACACGCATCGAAGGTGTTCTGATATATTTATATCACCATAGAACTTCCTAATTTCACTGGAGGTCCCCTCCTTATGGTGACATTTAATTCCACTTATCACTGAGCACACTATTGTGGCAGCGCCTCGTGACCATAATACTTAATCTCTCTTTAAAGTAGATTAAATTAATATTGACTTCTGAAAAAAAAAACAGTAAATGCGCATTACATATAACACCAAATATTTCTGTGCCGTAATCGCCCTGTCTTGTTAAGTTCCCGTTAACCATATTCTACTTAATACTAGTTCTCAACACAGACCATTTCTCCTCACACAAATAATACCATTGTACAAATTATCTTAAATTACACAATTACAAATCTTACATGGCGAGGCCGTAAACAGAAATCACGTGTGCTGATATGTATGAGTTTCATGAAGGACTGTCTCGCATTCTGATGGCCCATCTTTTATCTCGTGGACGCCTTAAGCTAACAAGCCCTATTCAAGCGCTCCCCCATCTCTTGGAGATAAATGGGAACCCATCAGCGCTGCCAAAATGGCCTTGGTGCATCGAGACAATTTAGTGCTCAACAGCATCCGACAATCCCGTCATATTTCCCTGTACCTTAAAACTCTCATTTACTTACATACTACCCCCCTGTGTGACTTCCGATACGCCTGCCTTAAGACCAGATCCTCCACGCACCAGATACTACACTTACTCATTTGATAGGCTGGCTCGCCAGCTAAACACACTCACTTTATGACACATATTTTCGTAGACTATGTATATTATACGTCCCATATAATCTGTTTCCCTCACTATTCTCCAGCACATATGCTGTTTTGCCAATACGTTTGGAAACTATAAATGTTTCTGCGTCACCTGCTTCCAAACTTGCAAGTGGCTCCCTTAAATGAACGTCCTCACGTTGCTCTACCTAGCATATTACTCAGTATCTGTAACGATGCCCTGTTGCTACTGTCCACACATGCTAACCCTACTTTCCTCTGGTGTCACACCACTACTCGACACTCTCTGACCTAAAATGTCACTTCTGACTGACAGAATGACGACTTAGACAGCTTCAAAGTGAACCCTGCCTGATCTAACTTCTGAAAAACTATATTTAAATGATGTAGATGCTCCTCAAAACTGCGTGAACTAATTACCATATCATCTATGTAAATGGTTACAAACTCTCCTGTGTCATCCCCTAATGCGATGTTTAAAGCCCTAATTAAAGCAGCTGAACTACTCTTTAACCCATAAGGTGTTCTACAAAATTGATAAAGATTATATTTATGACTAAAACCTGTAAATGGTCTATCTTCGTACATAAGTGGCACTTGCCAAAAACTGGAACTCAAATCTACACAAGTGAAATACTTCTTCCCCTCAAATGTTTGCATTAATTCCTCTATTGACATAGATTTCAGCTGATCTGAACTAATTCTACTGTTAACCAAACGAGCGTCTAAACAAATACGAACAGTGCCGTCGGTCTTGGGAACCGTGATCAAAGAATTAACATATGGACTGTTCGAGTGCTCAATAATCCCATCTTCAAGCATCTGATTAATTTGTGCCTCAACTGCACTCTGATAAGCGAAAGGTACAGGATATCTATGTCCTGTGAATACTGACCTATCAATAACGTTCAATGAATGTGTATAGCAATTGGTCATACCAATGCGATCCTCAAAAACTCTCCTATTACACCATAACACATCATAGAGCCGAACACACTGTTCATCCTCTATATTTCCCTGAAATGCAGCCTCACGTAACGAGTCCTCTAGACTTCCGTTCGTAATCACACTGCCCACAAAACATGGAGAACCCCGCTCTACGGCTGGCGATATCTCATTTAAAGTACAAATCACACCTACAACACTACTTCTCTGAATTTGGTCATTGAACGCTACTTCTACTTCAGAATCTCCCCATTTAAATTTCAAACTCCCTACATCATAACATAAGTTACCAGACACTCTACTTAGCCACTCTGAACCCAAGATAACACTGAATACTAAATTTGGAATTACAAGACAAATCTGCTTCTCTACATGATTATTAATTTTAATGTCTACTAAAACTTGCTTAGAAATTACTTTAGACCTCTTCCCAACAGCTGTGATAACAAAAGTGCTTTTAATTGGCATCTCCTCAAAATTTACTCCAGTTCCTTTCATTTTATCATAAAATGCACTACTTATGCAACTCTTCATACAACCACTATCAATTAAAACATCTGTGCACGCCTCGGACACGTTAAATTTAACTATGGGGCTCTTACTAACCACTTCCTGAATAATACCTTCATCATTTAGTTCATGTAATAATTCATTTCTTACATTTAGGTCATAGGGTTCCTGTATAATTGTATGGACAGGGCATGCTACAGACTGAGATTCTGACCTTACTTCGCAGCCTGGTTCGCGTTTAAAGAACCGCTACAGCTGGCCGTAGTACTACTAACTACTAAACTGGTCTGGTTGTTCTGGGCTGTGTTGTCATTGTCTGGCTGTATATTACTACCACTAGGCTGTCCTCTTCCTTGACCCCTATTCTGGTTGTAATTATTGTCATTATAATTTCTCCCTTGATTTCCCCTGAAATCATTGTTTCTCCCTTGATTTCCCCTGTAATCATTGTTCCTCCCTTGATACTGATTACCATAGCCATTTCCTCTGTTCTGATTTAGCTGATGATTATTATTATTTCTATTTTGAGCGTTGGCCCCTTCGCCACCGTTCCCTTGAACTTCTTGATGCCTGGCTTCATTAGGTCTATTATTATTATTACCCTGGTTCCGATTGAAATTGTCATCATAACCCCCTCTCCCTAGTGCATCAAATGTGCTTAACAAATTTTCTACTTGTGATATAGTCTTTACATTCTGGATACAAGCAGCCTCCTTGATCCTATAGGGAAAGTGCCTAAGTAGCAACCTTACCACATCACTTTCCTCCTTCAAGCCATCCAGATATTTACACACTAATACCTGCCCTAAAAAGTATTCGGTCATGGTGGAGCTTCCTTTAGGGTTATATTTACCACACACTACTCCCTCACGATGCTGCGACTGAATAACCTCATTCCAGAACTTTTCACAGAATTTCATTTTAAAATCATTGATATCAGTAAACTTGTCTCTGTAGACAGCAAACCAATTCCTCGTTTCCCCCACAAACACTTGTTCTAAAATTTCAACTACCTGGCACCACTCAATACTACCATTTTCCAACCTCTCCCCGAATTTATTTTCTATAGTGTTCATGAACTCCATTGGGCACCCCTGTCGATTGCTGAACTTACCCAGTTCTACCTCCCTGTGTGTGCTATTCACCAAAACTGGCCTATTCTGACTATTTTCTTGCCTGATCCTAGCTTTTAATTTTAATTCTAATTCTGCGATTTTCTCCTCAGCCTTCCTCTCAATACCGTTTACTGTTAATTTAATGTTTCCTTCTGATTCTTCTACTTTATCATATAGCTTTGCTTGTTTCTCCTCAATCTTGCTAATGCTTTCCCTATTACTCTCTCTTAAATCATTTACTTCTGCAACTACTTGTGAGTGGACTTTCTCAATTCTACCCCCCAGCTGTTCCTTAACCTCTTTAGTAGCTACCTGAATTTTGTCAATTTCTCCCCCCAATTGCTTTTTGACCTGCTGTGTTTCCAGTTGCACTAGTTCTTTTAAATTATCAGCCTGTGTACTGATTCTAATTTCCAACTCCTCCTGTACTTTTCCTAATTTTCTGTCTACGTCTGCAATAATCTCTTTAGCCTTTTCTTCCATCACCCCCCTGATCTCACCTCTAATCAGTTCGAATTTGTCACTCATTTCCCTACTGTTTTGTTCTAATTTAGCATTGAAAGTTTCAGTACTCTCTCTATTTTCCTTACTGTTTTGTTCTAATCTGGCGTTTAAAGTTTCATTACTCTCTCTATTTTCCCTACTGTTTTGTTCTAATTTTGCATTATTCTGTTCTAATTTTGCATTATTCTGTTCTAATTTTGCATTTAAAGCTTCTGTACTTTCTTTATTTTCCCTACTGTTTTGTTCTAATTTTGCATTATTCTGTTCTAATTTTGCATTTAAAGCATCTGTACTTTCTTTATTTTCCCTACTGTTTTGTTCTAATTTTGCATTATTCTGTTCTAATTTTGCATTTAAAGCATCACTACTAACTTTGTTCTGATACATGAACTCGAGAAGTAAAGTTTTTAATTCTGGTTGGCCGCCTACACTCCCTGTTTCAGTATCGGGATTTACCTCCGCTACCCCGGTACTACCATCACTCGACATACTGCTCGTATCATCATTCTCCAGTTGATGACCACTACGTAACCTCATCTGTCTTTCTTTCTCATCCCCCATAATGATATACACTGATAAAGACAAATAACCCCCAAAATACAGGCACAGAAATATATACCCTTCTCCTTCCACAAATGTTATTAGGTTTTCAGCCCCAAGTTGTCGGCGACAAATGTAATGGTCTCTCGCTTAGGCTGGGATGACAAGTGAAACGGTATTTACTTTGCTCCACGTTGAGCGTACAAATGTAATGGTTCTTAGTGCCCCACGTTGGGCGCCAAATGTAATGGTTTCGCTAGCCCACACTGTTGGGAGAGAAATGTAACTGTTTACCTTTGCCTAAGCTATGTTGTTTTAATGGGCGCCAAGACCTCAATGCAATGTTGAAATCTAAATTTGTATTTAACAACGTCTAGCTCTGGCAGAACACATTCAAGACTCTATTCACTCAGATCGTGGTATGATTTGATCATTAACCCAACAAACAATTGTATCAGGAGAAGGAATTGGTCTATATCTAATGCTACCTACTGAAAGCAAAGATTGCATTGTAAAAGAAATGAATTTATTATATAAAACAAGTATAGCAAAATTAATAATAATAATAATAAGTTTAAAATTTAAATTGGAGCGTGGTGATTTGAATATTACCGATAGAAAATTACGTGAAAACGGAGTCTGATAAATTGATTTTACTCTTATTTCCAAGCTATGAAGTTACTGAAATATGAAATATAAAACAAAGAAAATGAGAGATTGCGTATTTCTGCGTCATGTGCGCTTACCATTGGAAATTGCCAAAGCATCTCCCTCGTTCTTGATGATGCTGTGTGCTTCCCACAGTCTCCTGGACGTCGTCATCTCCGTCGAAATTTGATGATATCCTGGTAGATTATATAATTCTATGGTCCGTACCTCGGACCCAAACTCGCGTAAAACCGCACTGGTTACGTTTTACAAAAGTTTGTCGCTAACTCCACTGAACATCGGAGCGACACGCACTTGCGACCGTACACCGCAAGTTCTACACAGATAGTCGCTAACTCCACCGAACATCGGAGCCACTCGCACGCGCATCCATACTCGTCAAGTACTTCACAGATAGTTCACGTTTCACGGCGCGTCGAACGATATATTCACCTGTCGGTTCCCCCACTCCAGTCTCAACTAGCTTACGTCGTCTCCCCTGATTGGCTGAACCACCACGCGATCTTCTCCTCCTCCGGGTCATTACACTCGGCGACAGGGTTCCGTTTCAACAATTCGCCTCTTCTTGACGATGCGACCCAAGATTGCGTCATGCTCCTCGACAGGAATCAGCTTGTATTAGAATTCCCAGTGAGTCACGTCTCTCTCAAATACCCTAACTGACAAAAACTCCGTAAAATTCCGTAATCAGATAATTTTCTATGATATCGTCGTTCGTAATAATTTGCTTGATAGCGTTTTCTAAGACATAGAAAACCTATCTGAATGCTAATAATTTTTATAAAATGCTCCGAAAATACCTTAATAATAATTACAATAAATTAATAATAATAATAAATTACCATGAAAAATTGTCTTGGCAGAACAATTTGCCGCGTAAATAAATATAGAATGGCTTCCTACTGACTTATGCCAGTTGCATAAAACCCCTCGAAAAACACGTTACAAAGTCAGTGTAAAAGGGAGTGTAAAAGTGAGTGCAAAAGTGGGTGCAAAAGTGGGTGCAAAAGTGAGTGCAAAATTGTATGTAAATGTGGGTGCAAAAGTGGGTGCCGCTGATAGTAGGCATGAATTTTACTAGAATGTGATTTGAGTAAATGTAATTTCTAAACCCCAGTAGTGAATAGTCAGTTGGTTTCGATCTATGCAAGCGTAAACATGTCACATACACTGGTGATGAATACACAAGGCTTTAAGGTCAATGAAAACAAGTACAGTATATATTTAAATAGGTGGCTATCATCGATTTCACAACACGCGGGTTACCATATCTTTTTTTCGGACAAGTGTTTTAACATTTGAAGAGTTTTTTAAACAGCAACGATGTCTTATCAGTCACACTCACACTTAAGACCTCACTATTTTTACTTTTTAACTCACTTTGACACTGTTTTGAACGATGTTTTGAACAACGTCAAATAACAGTTCCATTTTATTGGTTCGTTTTACAATATACGTATAACCTTTATAGTATGCATATGGCTTACCATAAACATTCGTTGATACTTTCATATCAATTTTCAAGCATGAAATAATCTCCAATAAATTTCGCTCCATAATAGAAATAATAGTTTAAAGTGGGTGCGAAGGTGGGTGCAAAAGTGAGTGTAAAAGTGGGTGCAAAAGTGGGTTCAAAAGTGAGTGCAAAAGTGAATGTAAAAGTGGGTGCAGTTTATAGTAGGCACCATTTTTACTAGAATGTGATTTGAGTAAAGGTAATTTCTAAACCCAAGAAGTGAGTAGTCAGTTGGTTTTGATTTATGCAAGCGTAAACATGTCTCATATACTGATGATGGATACTCAAGGCATCTTGGTCAACAAAAACAAGTATATAGTTAAAGAGGTAGCTATTATTGATTGCACAACACTGAATCTATTTTTGAAATTTTGACAAAGGGTCTAAGTGCACTTTTGTTAATATCTCGCGAACCAATAAGACTAGGGCATTGCATGAGGTATTGTTGGACTTTTTGCCGAAGACTGCTGGTAAACACCTAAGTTCCCACGATCGTTTTAAAGATGGCGGCTGACCCACGAGGGGTGATTAAAAAGTATTCCAAGCGGCGCTTGTCGATAAGCAAACCAATAATCAAAGGGAGGTATGACAGAGCTTGAGGCGATAACCCCTTTTGATTGATACCTGTTGATTTGCCCCTTTGGACTGGTCCCCGTTGACTAGTCCCTCTGGACGGGTTCTTTTTGAAGGGAGTCATTTATGACGGGCCCCTGCTGACGGTTCACTGTGGACAGATCCCTGTGGACGGGTCCCTATTGACAGGTCCTTTTGACTAATCCCTTTGGACCCGTCCCTTTGACATAATTTGGATAAATGCATGGGCCAACCCATAGGGATCAGTCCAAAGGGACCGGTCCAAAGGGATTAGTCAAAAGGACCTGTCAACAGGGACCCGTCCACAGGGATCCGTCCACAGTGACACGTCAGCAGGGGTCCGTCATAAATGACTCCCTTCAAAAAGGACCCGTCCAGAGGGACTAGTCAACGTGGACCAGTCCAAAGGGGCAAATCAACACGTATCAATCAAAAGGGGTTATCGCCTCAAGCTCTGTCATACCCCCCTTTGATTATTGGTTTGCTTATCGACAAGCGCCGCTTGGAATACTTTTTAATCACCCCTCGTGGGTCAGCCGTTATCTTTAAAAAGGTCGTGGGAACTTAGGTGTTTACCAGCAGTCTTCGGCAAAAAGTCCAACAATACCTCATGCAATGCCCTAGTCTTATTGGTTCGCGAGATATTAACAAAAGTGCACTTAGACCCTTTGTCAAAATTTCAAAAATAGATTCAGTGTTGTGCAATCAATAATAGCTACCTCTTTAACTATATACTTGTTTTGTTGACCAAGAAGCCTTGAGTATCCATCATCAGTGTGTGAGACATGTTTACGCTTGCATAAATCAAAACCAACTGACTACTCACTACTTGGGTTTAGAAATTACATTTACTCAAATCACATTCTAGTAAAAATGGTGCCTACTATAAACTGCACCCACTTTTACATTCACTTTTGCACTCACTTTTGAACCCACTTTTGCACCCACTTTTACACTCACTTTTGCACCCACTTTTGCACCCACCTTCGCACCCACTTTAAACTATTATTTCTATTATGGAGCGAAATTTATTGGAGATTATTTCATGCTTGAAAATTGATATGAAAGTATCAACGAATGTTTATGGTAAGCCATATGCATACTATAAAGGTTATACGTATATTGTAAAACGAACCAATAAAATGGAACTGTTATTTGACGTTGTTCAAAACATCGTTCAAAACAGTGCCAAAGTGAGTTAAAAAGTAAAAATAGTGAGGTCTTAAGTGTGAGTGTGACTGATAAGACATCGTTGCTGTTTAAAAAAACACTTCAAATGTTAAAACACTAGTCCGAAAAAAAAGATATGGTAACCCGCGTGTTGTGCAATCAATGATAGCCACCTATTTAAATATATACTGTACTTGTTTTCATTGACCTTAAAGCCTTGAGTATCCATCACCAGTGTATGTGACATGTTTACGCTTGCATAAATCAAAACCAACTGACTATTCACTACTGGGGTTTAGAAATTACATTTACTCAAATCACATTCCAGTAAAATTCATGCCTACTATAAGCGGCACCCACTTTTGCACCCACATTTACATCCAATTTTGCACTCACTTTTGCACCCACTTTTGCACTCACTTTTACACTCCCTTTTACACTGACTTTTGCACCCACGTTTGCACTCACTTTTGCACCCACTTTTGCACTCACTTTTGCACTCACTTTTGCACCCACTTTTGCATTCACTTTTGCATTCACTTTTGCATTCACTATTGCACCCACTTTTGCACTCCCTTTTACACCCACTTTGGCACCCACTTTTGCACCCACTCTTGCACCCACTTTTGCACCCACTCTTGCACCCACTTTTCCTCTCACTTTAAACTATTATTTATATTATCGAGTGAACTTTGCTGGAGATTAGTTCATGCTTGACAATTGACATGGAAGTATCAACAAATAGCAATGGTATGCCATACGCATTCTATAAAGGATATACATATAGTGTAAAACGAACCAATAAAAATGGAACTGTTATTTGGCGTTGTTCAAAACATCGTTCAAAACAGTGTCGAGGTGAGCTGAAAAGTAAATATAGTGATGTCTTAAGTGTGAGTGATCATCAATGTAGTGTACCAGATAAAATATCATTGCTGTTAAAAAAAAATCTTCAAAATGCTAAAACACTTGTCCCAGAAAAAGATATTGCGGCTCAAGATAGTGCATTGTTTGTTAAGAAGCATGTATCATCTCCTCAGAAAGTCGTGTTAGGACAGTTGTCAATGTCTGAAAAACTTCCAACATTATCAAAGGCAACACAGACTGTGCAAAATGTGGTATTGCAAAAGGATCAAAAAGGACTATATAGTAATACTGATGAGGATTATAATGATCATGATGATGATGATAATGATAATGGTTATGATGATGATGATGAAGATGTTGATGATAAAGATAATAATGATAATGGTAATGCTTTGTTTACACCTAAAAAATCATTTGTTAAATTTGTCTACTGGAACAATCCAAGTAAGCTAATCCGGCGGCTTCAGCAACTGCATGTCTACAAACAGGCTGGTTATACTGAATATGAGGAAGAACTATTGGATATAGAAAATGAGCTTCGTCGTGCTAAAATTATTATGTAATGGATCCACATAACCGCTTAAACTATTTCTTAACAATACATGTTATATTTTCTACCACTCTGCTACCACTTTGCTCTCACTTATGCTATCACTTCAAACTGTACATATTAAGTATAAAAGCCAACGCTAAATGATTTTATTATCAGAACAGTTATAACCTGTGTAGTGAGCAAATCATACTAACAGGTTAGTTGCTACTATGGAACTTACTACAACTAACAAAGGTAAACAACGTGTACTCTATAAAAGCTACTCTTATAACTATAATCGTCAAAATGTAAAAGGAATAATATTTTGGCAATGCTCAAAAGAGAGGTCAAAAAATGTCGAGGCAATCTAAAAAGTAGAAATGGTAAGGTTTTAAGTGTGAGTGATCATCAATGTGGTGTACCAAATGAAACACTGTTGGTGTCAACAAATAATCATGACAATGCTAAAAAGCTAGTATAAGAAAAAAAATGTTGCTTCTCAAAATAGTGCAGTGTTTATTGAGCAACATTTAAACCCTGCTGTAAAAGTTATGTTTAATCCATCTTCCACATCTCAAGAGTCGTCAACATCACAGACTATGCAAAAGGTTGTGTTGTTGTTGTTTTAAGGGGCTGAACTACAAGGTTATCTACCCTTCATAAGCAAGAGAATCAAAAAGGACTAAATAGTAATAGAGAAAAAAGAAATGTATTTTGAATGTAACTATTGTACAAGTACTTATATTAAATAAATAAAAATATTGTATGGGGATTGTCTGTTTTTTCTTAATTGCTATACCCACGTCCTACTATATTAATGCCATTGTTAACCATCAACAGTCTCCACCTATGTTCAGAAAGAAAGTGATCTTAAACAATACACTCTATCTATGGTTTGTGTACCGAGTATCATAATAATACAGTGTCGTCAAGCCATGTTCAGGCAATAGTAATGTTAGGTAAGGGGTTCGAACCCTTGCTTCCTTGTACAGGATTAGTTTTTACTCAACAGCAACCCATAATACTGTACTTTGAAACATGTCACATCTCATTACAAAATGTCATCTGTATCGTTTTCTAAGACCCCAGCTGCTGACTAGTAGCTAGCAGACTGTGCAACAGAAACAGTGTCACCATGTTCATCCTTTTAAAAAAATTAACATTTATTATTCATTTTTTCTTATTATTGTTCATTAAGAGTAGTGAAAAGTTGTCTTTGTGACGTAACGGTTATAATAGTTAGCTGGCACTCTAAAGCTCTTGAGTTCAATTTGAGCTTTGACATAAAATTTTAAAAGTATATTAGGACTAAAACAGGTCTACTCAGTCTCGGGTGATCCAAATAAGTAGATGTGGTTTGATTCACACTTTAACGATAGAACACGACGTTTTCTTTTTAATGATAGCCATTTGTTCATTTTTTTTCATTTTCACATTTTACACATGGCCATTTGTCAATTTTTCATGTACACGATTTGAAAATGTCAGTTTAAAGTTTTTGGATTTCATGATATGGAAACAAGAATTTTCCATTTTGTTGTTTACACATTTGTCAATTTCCCATTTACATTTTTTAAATGTCAGTTTTAAGTTTTAAATTGTGTTGATATGGAAACATGGATTTCCTATTTTATTTTATTTTTTCATATCACAGACGACACGTTTATGATTTAGTCCATGCTGAAAGTTTAGTTTTATAAAACACACATTTGCTGATTTAAATTTTCTTGAAATCACCTTAATGGAAGTGCTTGGCCATGGCAATAGTGCATTCTCTTTCTGTTTGTTTCCAAAAACATATAGGCCTACTACTACTACTACTACTACTACTGCTACTACTACTACTACTGTAGGTAAGACCGTTTTACAAAATAACACCTATCTACTGCTGCATTAAAAAAAACACAAGTGTTAAAAAAAATACAGTATACTATTTACCATTTGCTATATACATTAATTACCCCACCATCCTACCTTGCCGTGTTTGCTTTGGTTGAAAAATCAATGCTACACACACACACACACACACACACACAAGCTTTCTCTCTCTATATATATCATTCTATCTATAGTCATACATTCACACAACCATACCTGTCTTTGAAAAACAAATACAACCACGCTATTTATCCTTGACATGCACACTTATCCCAAATAACTTTTAGTTATACATTTAACATTTACTATTACAAACAAAGTTTCCACTATTTACAATTACAAAAATGAATATTTACAAAATACTAAATCTACTGGTTACAAAAAGCCATGTCTCTGAACAATAAAATATAGAAGTCACACCTCCACCTCGTGGTTATAACCCTATGGTAGGCTAATGCATAGGTCATTCATCTGCACTCATTTGCTATCCATCAAGGTAAAAGTGCATTTTCTCTGTTCCACAAGATACAAATTTGATTGCTGGATTGTATCCTGCACTGTTTATGCGATATAGCTTTGCCAGTTCATAAAACCGCTAGGTAGTTCTCTACATATAGCAATTTTACCACTGCTCTACCTACGCCTTTTGCTATTTGGATTTCTTACAGTCTAGTGTGTGATAGACAGCATTAACTGTATATCAAACCCAGTTCACCTTTGTATTTGTAATCCAAGTAATAATTTGAAAAGACACAAATGTAATCAGTTTTAAACGTTATCTCTCTTTTGTTTTGTTTAATATGTCTATGACATGCATATTAACCTGAAATCGAACCCTGGTGAAAAGGCTAACAGCTTAACCACTACACCACCATGCCCTTGTTTCTTAGTTTGACTCGTTCTAGGCCTCAGACCTGGAAACCGAGTTAAGACCACCAGTACAAGAGCTAAAAGTGCTTAACACTACAACACAAAAAGGATAGCTGGTAACATTATACAACCGGAAATGATTATATTTCCGTTAGCAATGCATTTTGTCATCAGCCTACTGTCTGAGCACTGACAGCAACACAGTTTAGTTTAGAACAAGCGAGTGTGTGTGTATAGATTATTAGCCTCACGTATTTAAAGCTTGTTGTGTGTAGCGACCATCTTGTCCCTGTAACCACTGAGCATTTTTTTTGTGTTTTAGCTATCCTCTTTAACCAATCAATTAAAGATAGTCTACTCTTAATTCTTGAATCGATAAATCAGAGTTTGTGTACACCGTTCGTCATTTATTAACCCATACCTGCAACCTATACTCTCTCTATACTGCAGTTTGATCTGAAAAACAAGTTTCAATGGTAAAAGACTTGTCAGTCACCATACATGTAGCCTACACTAATTCTTTCTCTACCTAGCTATGTTTCATCACACATGGTAAACATCACACATGTTCGTACGCGAAACAGAAAGGAAATAAACTATATGTCAAATGGTTAGGGTTTAACTCTACGTTTAATTCTTGGATCAATAAATTACATGTTGTGTGAACCTGTGCAATTTTTAGTTTATTTATTCACACATTTTGTACACCACCTATAGCTCTATGTGTACAGTCCTCAGCTCCACATATTTCTTTCTCTTTCCACCTGTGTTCTCTCATACATTACCCCTCCCCCTCTCTCTCCCTTCACCACCCGCCACTGCTGTTCGCAGCTCTTGCCTATCTATTGGTTGTGACATCATTCCCACAAGTTGCATCATACTTTTTACTGATTCAGCGATTCCCACGCTTTGAACATTCTGTTATCAGGCACGTGGACAGCTAACGTCCAAGGTGAACACCTGAGGTAGATCAAATTTCACATGAACTTGCATTTTGTCACGTACGAAGCAAAACAGGATGTAACTTGTTTAGCCCTCATGTGGTTTCACATGTGTTCACATGCCTTTCGCTCTTCCCTGCCACCACGATGGTCAGATTATTTCACCTTCAAGCATCTTTGTCATTTTCCATTGCACTTGTTGTCGAGTCAGATCAGCGCCTTCCAATAAGCTCAAATGACATTCACCTCCTGCTCGTCTGCAAGTTTGTTTTCTGTACTCGCTGCGACCAACATAGAACCAAGTTATCATCACCGTTTACACGTTAAAGGTAAAATATCAGGAAACGAACCCTCGCTCTGTCATACACCGACCCGCCGAAATAGCGATTGTTCTATTAAGCATGGTCCTTGTGGTTAGCGACAGGTTCGTTGAAACACACACACACACCCAGCAGTATCGTCTCTCTCAACCACCACGCTTCATGAATATTATAAACAGGTAAAGAAAAGAAAAAGTTTTTTCAACATGTATGGCGTTAGGCCCTTTGTGAATTATTTTTTGGAAAAAAATATCTGCCACATTTGAAAGGGAGCGTTAGCCCGAGTCCTAGGACACCTCGTACACGTCTCTAGCGTTATTGGTCCGTGAGATATCAGCAAAAATCACAAAAAACACGTGTTTACCCCAAAATCGAGTTTCCAATATTTTTTAAAAATTATGACGAATGGTCCATAGCAAAGAGAATGTCACCCCGAGTCCTTGGACCCGTCGTACACGCCTCTAGCATGATTGGTTCGCGAGATATAGCAAAAAGTTTAAAATCACGGTTTTACCCCCCAAAAAACATGTTTCCAGATTTTCACCCTTTCGACACCTACATTCCCGTAAAGAGCGCAACGAGACGAAAAAAAACGAATCCAAGCACGCCCTCCTAGCATGACTCCTTCCATTCCAAGGTCGCAGGGGCTCACAACTTCCTAAGTGGGGCAGCTTCCCCACTACTGTCAGGTTTTTGTCCTAGAGACTTGAAATTTATTTCGGGGGTAGAGGGGGTAGGGACCATTGATTTACGTCAACCAATTTTTTTTGTAGAGTTTTTAGTTTCCAAAATATAGGATTTTCAAAATTCGAGTGTTTTCATAAAAACATAAAAAATAAAAAAGTTTTATTATAGAAAATAAAGGTCATAAAGACCATTCGTTTGAGCCATGGCACAACGTTCTATCATGTTTGGTTTTCAAACTATCACCTACTTTCGGAAACAAAAATTTTCAAAAAAATCTAAAATATAACAAGTGGTCCATAGCAAAGCCCCCGTCAGCCCGAGTCCAACGACACCTCATTTGTCAAAATCGGACCATGCGTTCGAGAGATATTCATTATTTTAACATGTACAGTCGGGTACAAATAAAATGGGTGGCTTAGAAACCGCCTTACTCCACTACTCATATCAAAAATTCTTTCAGACAAAAGTTTTAGGTAATTATTAGAGGAATATTGTCCATTTTGTACGGTTTTGATATTGTGCCTATTAAGAGAGATATGATTAATGCTTCACGAAAAACCCACTTTTTCCCACCCCTTTGGTCAATGGTTGGTGCTATAAAAAAAACTCTTCAAACATAAATTTTTGGGCTTTATCCGACACATAGTATGAACTTTGAACGGACTCGATAATTCACATATTAAGAGAGTTATAGCAATATTTCACCTTTTCGAAAAAAGCCCCCATTTTCACCCCCTTCGACCGATTTAGCCCAGTAACGAACTCGACCAAGATTTTATAGGTATACATATTCGGTAAAACATTCAAAGTGATTGGTACAAAATTACGGCAGTTATCGTGTCCACAAGAAACTGATATACATATATATATACATATATATATATATATATACATACATAAATTATATATAAACTTTTGAACTGACGGTGGTTTTGGGGTCTGGGGGATGTGAAACGCGTAGATATGTCGAAATTTTCCGGAAGTCGAAACATGGTACCCATTGCAATAGTTAGCTTTCTAATGAAATCTACCTAACATAACTTTACATCTATGTGTTTGGATCGCTCTGAATCCAAACCATTTTCACTCAGAAATATCGAACCTTGATTGTCGCACGTAATAACAATTAGTTTACTCATAAACTTGCATTGCCCTAACTCTCTCAGGATCATGTCTAACCATAACACCTCTCGAGTTACCTCACTGATGGCATTGTACTCCGCTTCAACTGTAGAGAGTGCAGGACACGTTTGTTTCTTAGTACGCCAAATAATTGGACCATTAGCAAATTTAATTACATATCCTGTAATTGACAGCCTCTCTGATTTGGTATTAGCAAAATCTGCATCACAAAAAATTTCCACTTTACAATCACTTTGGTCTCTAGTAGAATATACAATTTTCATTTCCTCTGTATTTCTTAAATATCTCATCATATGCGTTACATTATTCCAGTCTTGTTTATTAGGTTCCTTACATCTCTGACTTACTTTACATACCGCAAAACTGAGATCTGGTCTTGTCGATGTCGACAAATATAGTAACTTTCCTACTGCATTTTGAAACATTTTCTTGGTCTACTTTCTCCTCCCCTGATCCTGTTTTATCATCACTACTGATAGCTAAGGGTGCTGACCTCCCTTTTGCAGAACTTAACTTACAACTCAACAGTATTTCTTTGGTGTATTTACTTTGATCAATACAAATTTTTTCTGATTTGTGTTACATTCATTGCCAGAAAATTTGTCATTTTCCCTGAGTCTCTTAACTCTAACCGTTTCTTCAGCTCAGATTTCACCCAATTCACAATTTCAGCACTGCCCCAAATACCCAAATCATCCACGTACACTCCTACAATCAAATCTTTTGTCTTATTGATATAAACACACTGGTCCTTTTTAAGAGCAATTAGACCCAACTCATTCTGCACACTATTAATTTTATGGAACCACTCTTTAGCACTCTGCTTCAGTCCATATAGACTTTTCACTAACTTCTACACTTTATTTTTTCCTTCATCAACAAAACCTTCTGGCTGTTCACAATACACTAATTCATTAAGAGGGCTATTAAGATATGCAGTCAGAATATCCACATGATGCACTTCCCACCCATTGACTGCTGCTAATGACAATGAAAGTCTAATTTTTTCTTGTGCATTGCAGGTGAGTATGTTTTATCATAATCTACCCCTTGTATCTGGGAAAAACCTCTAGCTACTAACCTTTCTACTGTACCATCCTGATTTTGTTTCAGTTTAAACACCCACTTATTTCCCAGTACATTGTGGTTCTTCGGTCTGTCTACCAACACAAAAACACCTTTCTCCCTAAGCTGACACATCTCCTCCTCCATGGCTGAATACCATGAGCTTGCATTTGGACTTTCTAAAGCTTTTTGACAGTCTTTGGTTCATGAGAAACGATTAACAAATTGGTATCACAATGACAGTCAGTATTAAACATGACAAGACTACACTTTGAACATTCCTTTCTCTTTCTTATTCTCTGTGATCTATGCAACTCCGTCTCATCTGTGTCAACAGGTACATTCACATGCATAACATTTTCTGACTCATTACTATCCCAACCTAGGAATGGTTCATTATCGCTACTCTCTGTAATGCTACTCATATCAAAGTTTTCATCAATGTCTTCTTCCTCAAATAAGCGTAACTCATCATGAAAATCAAAATTTGGGGTTTCATCATCAACATTAATGGGTACATTATCATTCAATGGTACTTTAGATCTGGCTCTAAGATCTAAAAGAGATGGGGTTGTCTCGCTAACACTATACTGAACGTAAGGGAACACCTTTTCTTCAAATTTTACACTGTGTGCTATCTGAAACTTTCTTTGTGATGGAATCCACATTTTATAACCCTTAATATTGTCCCCATACTCAACAAATACACTTTCAACAGCTCTCTCATCAAACTTTGATCCCTTATTACAGTAGATCCACCCTCTACATCCAAACGGTTGAAGATAATCATAGTCCTTTACATTTACTGGAGTGCCCCTCCACAGGGCAAGTGGTACCTGATTGCCTACAGCCCTAGAAGGAGACAGGTTCCTAACATGACATGCTACATTCATTGCCTCTGCCCAGAAACTGATTGGAAGATTAGAATGAATTAGCATACACCTCACACTATTGGTCAACGTCCTATTCTGCCTCTCTGCTATGCCATTTTGAGCAGGTGAGTAACTTACAGTTTTTTTATGAGTAATACCGTGCTTGCTAAAAAAATTATCAAACTCCTTGCTCACATATTCTCCTCCTCCATCTGTCTGCAAAGCCTTTATTTTCCTTTCATGAAACTCTTCTACCTTTTCTTTGAATCACTTTTCTTACTCAAGAAATACACAAATACAAATCGAGAATAATTGTCAATAAAAGTGACTACATATTGTGAACCTCCCAGCGAAACTGGTAGTTTGCCCATCACATCACTATGGATAAGATCTAATGGTTTGCTGGACACCCTATCACTAGCCTTACGAAAACCTTTCTCTGTTGACTTCCCTTTAAAACATGCTATACAAGGCTCTTCCAAGCTACCTTGAACTTTGATAGGAATTATTTTCTTTATTGCTTCTTCATGTAAGTGCCCTAGTTTTAAATGCCAATCTGACACACTCTTAAGAGCTACAGAATCTACAACAGTGTTTACATCACTTTCAGTCACAACACACGAAGCATTTATGTCTTCAACAGTATCCAAAAAATATAATCCCTCTCTTACATAACCTCTGAAGATTATTTCTTTCCAATTATACTCATCTCGGCCAATACAACTCTCTTTACGAAACTCACACACAACTCCTTCGGAACTAAGCCTTGAACATATCAAATTACATCTAAATGAGGGTACATATAATACATCTGACAAACCCAATGTCCATCCTCCACACTTGTCTTTCATTTTAATCTCTACTGTTCCAATACCTAGGACTTCTACATTGCCCACTCCCATTTCTACTTTACCACTGGCAGGGTGTAAATTTTTAAACTTCTCTTTCACCACACAAATGTGATCACAAGCTCCTGAATCTATAACCCATTCTTGCATTGACGAAGTAATGAATGATTTAGCTCTGACACATGCTCTGTAATTATTCTGGCTTTGACTAATCTTACCTTTGTCTGTTCTACTTTCACTTATCTGCTCTGTACAATCTCGTGCTAGGTGTACTGGCTTTGTACACCGGTAACATCACATCTTGTCACACATCTTGGCTATGTGACCCCACTGATCACAACTGTAGCACTTTTGTTGATCTTGTTGATGAACAGTCGCCTTCCCTGGATTTAGCATTCCTTGCTTGGTTACTGCCGCTGTTACCGCCTCGTCCTCTGTCGCCACATCGACCTCTTCGTCCACGGAAAACTTCTCGGAAATCGCCGCGCCCTCGGCCAGCTCCCAATGATGACATAAGCGCCCCGCTTACTGATCCAGGCGTTGGAACAAAATCTTCTCTCAGGAGAGCAGCCTTCACTCTTTCGGTCGTTAGTCCCTCCTCACCACCGAGCAGCACTATTGTTACTTTATATTTATCTCTGGGTAAACCATTGAGCAATTGTCCAGCAAGTTGAGTGTCATTAAATTCAAGTCCACAGTTTGCGCTCTTTATCACTCTGTTGAGAGATTGTACTTTAGCCATGTATTGATGCATAGACATGTCACTCGTCTTCACCACGTTCACCATTTCCTTCAATTTATCCAAACACTGAGGTAGGGTATATGGCGAATGAATGTTCTTCAATTTTATCTACGCTGCTCTTGCTGTTGCTTCCTCTCCAATGTCTTCCAAGTACGCATCAGTCACACACTTGAGAAGAAATGCTAAGGCCTTTCTGTTCGTTCTCGCTTGAATTTCATTATAGTTATCCACTTCCACGTTGAAACCAGGTTCTATTGCATTCCAGCAATTTCTTTCGATAAGTTCAGCTTGCGCTCTTCTTGACCATGCTTAGTAATTATCACTTCTCAATCACGGCACACCGTCACTTCGTTTGTCGTCTGCCATTTTGGGTATAGGCCTACTTCACACTCACTGCTCTCGACTTTCTTCATTCAACTTTCACTTCTCTTCACTATTCGGACTTTAACTGTGATCTGGGCCCATAACCTGTAGTTAGGTTGTATTAGACAGTGGAATAAAGGCCGAATTGTTAATGTTAACAAATACTAAATTTAAATAAATAGACACTGATACACTGGCACACTCCATTATCACAACCGTTCGCAACACACTGGCGAACAAGAACATGTGGTAGCGCCACAGTCGCGCCAATGGGCCAATCACCATAAGCAAAACAAAGAACATCATAACACTGAAATTGCTGACAACCTACCAGTAATAACAACAAAGTGAAACTGCGACTGTGCTTCTAAAAGTTTTTAATAATCTGGTTGAAACTGGGGTGAGCTGATACTTAGTAGCTCAGCTAAATGGTGGTCTGTCAATATATTTCTGATGCTATTTTTGCAAAGCTTCATTGTATACAATAGCTGTTCACAAATATGGTAGGAAGATGTGAATATGGCAGTTATCTTCTGTGCCTGAGATTTCAAGTTTGGGAAGCTTGATTTTGGTAGGGTCTTGAAGAACTCAGTTTTCGAAACGTTGAGGTATAGTTGCTTCA
The DNA here is from genome assembly GCA_946902985.2 of Meconema thalassinum. Classification (NCBI taxonomy): domain Eukaryota; kingdom Metazoa; phylum Arthropoda; class Insecta; order Orthoptera; family Tettigoniidae; genus Meconema; species Meconema thalassinum. The sequence goes on from OX336388.2 coordinate 1,047,207,218, forward strand.
TTCATTGTTACATTGTAACTCAATCAGTTCTAGATGCAACTCTATTACAGAGAACGCATAAACACAATGAGATTGAAACAGTTTTTCACTTCTAGGTACACCAAACAGAACATATGACCTATGTGTAATTGTAGGTAGTAAAATTTGAAACCATGTCACTGGCCTGACCAGACTAACTCAAGGGCCGCACTTGGCCCACGGGTCATACTTTGCCCATGACTGGTGTAGCTGTTAAAGAAAAACAAATGGCATGGAGGAAGTGGATAGGCTGTAAAAATGCAGAGAAATTACAAAAATATAGAGAAGCAAAGAAGGCATGCCAAAAAATTGTACAAGAAGATAAACGGAAAAGTTGGGAAAGATTCACAGAAACTTTGAAGGAGGATATCCAAGGAAGTAAGAAGGTACTATATGGATTCGTGAAAAATAGTGTAAAAGGTAGGGAAAATACAAAATTTGTAAAAACTGAAGCAGGGCAGATATTGTACCAAAGAGATGATATATTAAATAGATGGGAAGAATACTTTTCAAAGCTACTAAATGTGAAATACATTGAACTGGAAGATGAAAGGGAACAAGAAGAAACAATGGAAGAAGAAGAAGAACAAGAAAAGCAGATAACTATGCTAGAAATAGAGGAAGCCATACAGAAGATGAAGAGTGGTAAAGCAGCAGGAGTGGATGAGGTGACCACGGAAATGATAAAAGCAGCGGGACCAGTAGGGATACAGTGGCTGTATAGATTATTTAGAATAATTTGGAAGAAGAAAGAAATTCCAGAAGAATGGGGAAAGGGTTTAATTATCCCGATTTTTAAGAAAGGCGACAAAAAGGAATGTAATAACTACAGAGGGATCACTCTTATTGCTCATGTAGCTAAGATCTTTGAGAGAGTATTGGAAGGCAGACTGAGGAGGAAGATAGAAGGAGAGTTGGAAGAAGAACAGTATGGTTTTAGGAAAGACAGATCAACATTTGACCTAATCTTTACATTAAGACAAATGATGGAGAAATTATGGGAATTTGGAAAAGACATGGTGATGACATTTATTGATATTGAGAAAGCATATGACAGTGTGCCTAGACAGGTGGTTTGGGATGTATTAAGAAAAAGAAGAGTTATCAGAGCAGAAGTCCAAATGTTAAAAGCTATGTACAAAAATTGTGTCAGTAGCGTGAAGACCAGTATAGGAGAAACAGAATGGTTTAAAGTGGAAACGGGTCTCTGACAGGGAAGTGTATTGTCCCCATTATTATTCATCATAGTCATGGATGAAATCCACAAGAAGGTCAAACAGAGATTGGGACAAGAAGCAACAAAGGCCATGCAGCTGTTTGCAGATGATATAGTTATATGGGGTGAGGATGAAAAGGATGTATAAAAACAACTAGATGTATGGAACCAAGAGATAGAGAAATTTGGGATGAAAGTAAGCACAGAGAAGAGCAAGACAATGGTAATGTCAAGAGGAAGGAAGAAAGGAAGAGGAAAGATAGAATTGAATGGCAAAATTCTAGAAGTCGTTAAAAGTTTCAAGTATTTGGGAAGTGTGATCACAGAAGATGGAAAGATAACTGAGGAAATTGGATAGAGAATACAACAAGCGAACAGTTTTTACCAGAGTGTAAGGGGTATTGTGTGGAACAGAGATGTCCCAAAGAAATGCAAAAAAGTATTATATTCAACCTACTACAGACCCATACTAACATACGCAGCTGGAGCGTGGACTACTACAAAAAGAGAGGAGAGTAGAATACAAGCCTCAGAGATGAAATTCCTAAGAGGTATAGAGGGCAAGACCAGAAGAGATAGAGTTAGAAATGAAGAGATTAGAGAAAGGACAGGAATATTGAAGCTTCAGGACAGGATAGAAACAACAAAGTTAAAGTGGTATGGACATATGATGAGAATGGGAGAGGAGAGAGTACCAAAGAAGACTTTCTGTGAAAAGATGACAGGGAAGAGACCACGAGGTAGGCCCCGGAAGAGATGGGCAGATACAGTGTGGGAGTGTGTAGAAAAGAAGGGAGGAAAACCCGAAGATGTACTAAAATCAGGAGAGGAGTGGTGGAGAGACAGGCAACGATGGAGGTCCTTAATTCACAACCCGACCCAGGAAGCTGGAAACGGGAAATGAAGATGATGATGATGATGATGGTGTAGTCTATAGATGTCGTCTCAAATGACGATGTTTCGCATGATGAGGTGAGAAGCGAGTGTGTTGTGCGTATTAAACACTATCTGTATAGATGTAAGGTTATAGTTAGTTAGTTATTGTTTTAAGTGGCAGAACTACGAGGTCATCTGCCCTATAGATGTAAGGTATGGGAAGGAACTGATCACCTTTCCACAAGTAAATGCCTCTCTGAAGTTCAGACCTGACTTACAAGGCAGAAAACCCTTTCCTTCTATAACAATCGATGGCATTCACAGCGCGTTCAGAGCTGTGGACATAAATATAACCAACCGCATTCTAGAAGATCTTCAGCTCAGGAAGCGTGTGTTGAGAAAAGTCAGGCGTTCCTCACTTCCGTACATTACTAGAAATACTTGTTTTTGCTGACACCATACATCAATTCGGTAAGGCAAGATGATCTTGACGATGAGTTCCACTGAGCCGGCAATTACCACCTCCACCCTTTGGTCAAGGACTGGAGATCTGTGAGGTAATGAACAGTCTTAGTGTATTACCAATGGCTAAAGACTATGGTTACCACTCCAATTTCTATAGCAAAGCCAGGAAACACTACTGTACATCTTGTGCATGGTAGTCGGCCACAACAATGTTGGTGAGTTAGGGGACGTTCAATGCCGGCTACCCAAATAGAACGAACCGTCACTCCAGCAAGGAACGCCGGTAGTAGTAAGTTGCTTTTACGGTAAAGAGAGGGTAGTAATAATAATATCGTATGGCCTCGGGTGCCAGGTGCAAGCTTTGTTATTTGACACCCAGAAGGAAGCTTGCATGTCCAATTTCATTGTTCCTTGAAGCACTGCGAAAGTCAAGGAGGTTAGATATCTAAGCCCCTTGAACACTATAGCGCTTTCTAATAGAGAAATTAGGAACTTTGTGTTGGCGAAAACTCCCGAGATTAATTTTGCCATTATGAACACTGCCTACTGAATTCAAATGGGCTATTTGACATGCCAACATCGTATGACATGCGTGTCGTATTTTTGCCGCCTTTCAAAAATCACTTACGACAGCCAGGAGCTAACCTGCAAGCTTGGGGTTAGTAGACCGACACCTTAACCACTCACCACCGTGGCAAGCTAAGAGAGGGTAAAGTCATTACTTTTTAAAAGTAGTACCGTACTAAAAGTAATAAAATAATATTGTGAACATCTCGTATCATATACTCTTACAATCAATTATTTTAATGAAGTCTGCAATTTAAAAGAAAGGTACAGTTGAACCTGACTTATACGTATTTCAAGGGGAAGAGAAAAGACTACTTTTAACTAAGAATTACTTTGAAATCAGACTTACACAACACATGATATAATTACTGAAAAACCAATGGAATAGACCCACACATGTAACTCCTAGCAAACAATACTTTCATTAAATAGAAACAGAAAATACAGTATCGTATACTGCATTATTTTGAACTTGGTCAAGCTTTAAAGAAATCAGATAGTTTGGTTTGTTTCACTTTTCTTGCATGAAGTGTATAAACCTCCTTTTGCAAACTTAGTAATGAATTCATAGCATTTTCACTACAACTTTTCGCACTGATGTAACTCCTACACACATCGATGGCACTTAATACTTCACTTAGTTCAGGTGTTTCAAGATTCAAGTCGTCATCTCCATCTCCATCACTGTCACTATCGCTTGTAGCTGGTCCGTCACCACCGCGTTGTAGGCATACATCAGCAATAATCTCTCACACCGTTGTAGCCCACATGCAGCCAGATTATCATCAAAATGCACAAAAGTATCGAAATCTGCACCCTCCGGTAGCGATAGCTCATTGTCAGACATAATTTCGTCCCCATAATCATCATTAGAGGCAGCCTCTTCCAGTAAGACACCAGCTTTGCGGGAACAGTTGCTGATTGTGGAGGATGACACTTGCTTGCAGGCAACCAAAATAAAGTCCATGGCTTGTAGTAAATTAATGGAGAGAGTTTCATTTCCTGCATCACTCAGTGTTATTAAATATTGAACCAGCATTCTTTTATAATGCACTTTTATAATTTGCAATGATGCCCAAATCAAGTGGTTGTAGAACACTGATACAGTTAGGAGGGAAAAGTTCCGCTCGGATATTCTCAAAAACGATTTGAGGTGGATGTGCAGCACATCTATCCATAAGAAGAAGCATCTTCTTCTGTTTATTTTTAATTTTAATGACCAGGTTTTTCAACCACTGTTCCATTAGAAGCATAGTCATCCAAGAATTTCAGTCGGGATATTCCGTAGGTTTTGTTTTCGCACCCTTAAAACACCTCGGATTCTTTGATTTTTCCTATCACAAGTGGAGGAAGTTTGTCCGGTCCATCTGCATCGGTGGCGAAAAGAACTGTTACTCGAAATTTACTTTTCTTCCCTCCATGGGAGGAGTCACCTTTTTCAGCTAATGTTTCATTAGGAAGGAGACTGTAGAAAATGCCGGTCTCATCACAATAAAATTGTAGATGTTTGTAGGCTGTTAATCGCTTATGATATCCGGCAGAACCTCTTCTTTCCAGTGTTGCACCGTGACGTTGTCCACAGCTTTTGCGTCACCGCAAATTGTACTCCCTGTGATTTCATGACGATCTTTAAATCCTTGCAACCATCCTGACGAAGCCTTGAAATCAGCAGTAATACTCATCATTTTAGCTAAATCTATCGCTTTTACCATCAGCATGTCGCCACTACATCGTAGAGTTTTTGCTGGAACCATGTGAAAAGTGCTTTCTCCAAATCTACATACCTCCCTTCTTGCTGACGGCTGCGCTTTGCTGATTTCGAACTTAGTTTTAAAAACTCATCCAAAATAGCTTTTTTTTTTAAACTGATGACTGTACATAGCGTGGTATAAGCAATCCCCAAGTCTTAAGCAATTTCAGTTTTTGTTTTGTGTGGATTATCGTTCGAATTTTACTTTCTCATGTAGAGTATAACTTTTCCTTTTTGTGTTCTCCATGGTTAATCGAAAGCAACTGAATGTCAAAACTATTGTTCAACAGTAAACACCAGATACCGGCACCGTGGACATTTGACTTGTCCAGAAATTCTCTTATTCAATCATAACACAGTTTCGCAGTGACATTGTTGACCCTTACTTACTGGCGCCGTATCAAAAGCCAACCGAGCGAGTTCCCTTCGCTCTCAATCTCGCTCCTCGTCTAGTAGTTTTTGACCTTCACAATGCCGCTAAAGATTAAGTTTCAAGCCAAGTCGGTGGTTTTGGTGCGGAAACACAACATAATAAATTTGATTTAATATGAGAATTTATTTCGTGGGAACAATCGAGAGCATGTCCCACATGAGACAGAAACTCTTGTGTTCTACCTCCGTCTATGCCGACAAAGAGGAAACTATATAAATACAGTACTGTAGTTTCTTTTATAACAGTAAATTACAATTACGCAAAACTCAGATGTATTTCACTGACACTTCATACGTATAACGGCGAATTACGTATAAATGGATTACGTATAAATAAGGTTTAATTGATACGCTTTTAAATTACATTTTCCCAGGACCTGAAAGAAATTACCTACAAATACGAATTACGCAGAACAGATACGTATAAAGCAGGTTCAGCTGTATTATTATACATTTTTAAAATTACTGTTTATCATGCATAATGAGGCAAGATAGAAAGGAACCTTCATTGAAAGCAAACCACACCAGTTTCATGCCGAGGTTCTTTTCTAAATTCTCTATTAAATTATTTACCTAACAGAATGACAGCCGAATTGTGCCGTAGATTTGTCATCCCTCTTCACTAATCTCAACTTGTCGCGCTATGCCAAAGGAATATTCATGCACCGAAATATACAAAATTGAATAATACACTGAAAAAATTGGAAATTGCAACACCCAGAAGGAGTGGTGCTACATTGCTGCAATTGAACATGCAGGACGAGTGTTCGGTTGTGATTCGATGATTACACTTTCAGGTCCCTCTGACCGCAAGTTTGGACAACAATCAATACTGGATGTGCACACCACGAGCTGCAATACATTGATGAATTCGGCGAGACATGGAGTCAATAAAGCCCTGAATCGCTTCCTGAGGAATTGTGGCCCATGCTTGCTGCACTGCACGGGTCAGTTGTTCCAGAGTTGTGGGTGGCTGAGGACGGTTGGCCAGTTGTCGACCCATCATGTCCCACACATGCTCAATAGGACTGAGGTCCGGCGATCTGGCGGGCCATTCTAAGGTTGTGATGTCGTGGAGAGCTTCTCTGGAGATGCGTGCAGTGTGAACCCGGGCATTGTCCTACTGAAACATCCCATTAGCAATGTTCACCATCATAGGGACAACCATTGGATTGAGTACCCTATCAACGTACAGTCGAGCAGTCATAGTGCCCTCAACAAGCACTAATTGTGATTTCACATTAAAGCCAAGAGCTCCCCAGACCATAATGCTTGGTGTTGGCCCTGTGTGCCTCTTGACAATAAGGTCTGGGCAGCCCCTCTCCCCGGTACGTCGGCGCACATGATTCCGGCGATCACTGCGGGCAAGACAGAAGTGCGATTCATCACTAAAGACGACCATATGCCATTCGTCGACCTACGTCGATCGTTCTCGACACCAGGCCAGCCTTACAAGTCGCTGTTGTGGGGTCAATGGAACACCTTCTGCAGGGACACGGGATCGTAAGCCAGATGCACGCAGGCGATTACCAACTGTTTGTTGTGTAACGTGGGGTGCCACAGCTGCTCGAATTTGCGCTGCTGTTGCATGGGGTTCCATCCGGGCCATCCGAATGATGCGGCGATCCTCTCTCACAGTTGTCTGTCGCGCTGGGCCTGTGCCAGGTCTACGAGTGTGGGTACCTCCTTTTGACCACTGCTACCATACATGTTGTACCGTAGATGCCTGTCGGCCAACACGTGCAGCGAGAGTCCTTAGCAATAATCCAGCCTCACACAGCCCAATTATCCGAGCCCTCTCAAACGGCGACAGTTGTTGATAGCGAGCTCTTCTCTGTCGCCGAGGCATGTTTGATGGGGAACACTTCACTGCACAGACTGCAAGTCAACTACGCTACACCCGAGTCCGTATACTGGAGTTGATTCCTCCGCGACCAATCACGTGGGGAGACCTGTAGCAACAATCCAATGGGTCTGAAACTTTGATCGTTTACATACCTACATGGCATTGTTCCATATCTTGAAAATCAACACAAACGACCAATGGCTTCATGGTGTTGCAATTTCCATTTTCTTCAGTGTATTACTATTTACCTATGCAAAACACCTGTAGCGAAGTTCAATTGAAGAAGAGAAGCAGCTCTCGCGTTCTTAACAAACTCGTCGAATACCTTAAGCGGTCGTGAAAATTAGTATGCCTCTGCAGTTTGCACATAGTTCCTTAATGGAAAGGTGTTTGATTTGAGGGTCTTGGGCTTCGTGTCATTTAGCCCTGTGTACTTGGGTGTGTGGGGGGAATTTTTGTGTGATAACCTGTGTTATTGTGAGGGCTGTATTAGTGCACGTATTTGTAATTAGGTGAGGATCGGAAGGGAGGCGGCCGTGGTCTTAACTTGAAACCATATCAGCATTTGCCTGGAGTAGAAATGGAGAACTCTTCTCAGTTTTGGCTTATGTGGCTGAGTGTACCTCGTTCCAGCCCTCAGACCAGAATTACATTTCTTGGAAGGAGCCGGGAATCAAACCTGGACCTCTGAGGCGACAGCGAAGAATGCTAGCCGCTATACTACGAGGTGGCCTTAACAGAAAGAGGCGAGAGATGTGAAAACTGATTAGAATTCAAATACCCTACATTTTGTTTTAACGACTGTAATAGTCTAATGTTATATTTGTTTTGACAACAGTATGCAATCAAGCACAGCCTGAGGTTCTTGATGTATGCTTGGACCACCATAGCAGGCCTAGTATTCTGCCATAGATGGCTCACGGTAGTCGTTGTCATAGCAACTGGCCGTGTGCATCCCTCTTTATCTAAAGGGTAGTGCAGTATGCCTGGTGACCAATGAGAGGGCGGGCCGTAGAGGGAGAAAGAGGAAGAAAGTTCTTGTGCTTCATTCAAAGTGACGATGTTATAATTATGATATACATAATACTACAGTATATAATTATAATTCTGAGAATGTACAGGGCCCCATGGTACTGAATGAAACGCCACTGGTGCCCCATGATTTGAAGCATTTTCTGGATTACCATAGAGATTGCCCCAAATGAATTTAGAAATCGGGCTGGAAAATTATGGATGGAAGTATGGTGAAATTCATGAGACACATATTGTGGTATTGTTCTATATAAGCCTATATAGAGGGGGAGGGGAAGAACATTATTATTCGAACGATGTGATGTTAAGTGTTGCTAGCTGCAGATTACATTGGCGTGATGCCGTGGCACAAACGGGTAATGCGAGGAACTTGTGTACAGTTTATTCCACCGTTTTCTGTCAGTGGGTTACGGATGGGATGCGCATTGGAATACCATACACTCTACGAACCTCCAATTCTGATGTATGCCCGTTGATATGTAAATTTTCAGTCGCGCCGAGAGCTTGGCCGCTGTGGGTTCTGCTCGTGACCAGCAGCACCTCCAGTGAATTATCACTCGACTATTAGACTCACTTCAATGACCGAGCTGTCTAGGTTACCGGCAGAAATCGATGGAGTAAACTGTACAGGCAGTGCGTCAAGTTAAGGTTCAAGTCCCACTTCCATTTACCTTAAAAAGGAAAAAAATAGGAGGATAAAATATGCGATCACTGTATATTATCTTGAGTCATCATCATCATAATCTTGCACAGTTTCCAGCAACTGGCCGGGTCTGTTTGGAACACAAGCCTCTCCAACGTCTTCTGTCTTCCCACCATCTCTCAGCCTCCACCCTTGTCCAGTCTTCTCCTCTCTTCTTCACGCTTTCTTCCACTCCCTTCAGCCACCTGTCTCTCGGTCTCTTTCCTTCCCACTTCGTCTCGTGTACCCTCCTGGGTATCCTCTTCTCCTCCATTCGTTTTACATTTCCATACCATCTAAGTCTAGATTTCTCTATACCATCCTGTAATGGTTCCTCCTTCATTAATTCTCTGGTCCTCTCATTTCTTATTCTGTCCATCTTTGTAGCTCCAATACTGCTTCTCAAGAACCTCATCTCACTGGCCTGTATTTTGCTCTTCTCCCTTCCTTTCATAACCCAGGTCTCCGAGGCATACGTCAGGATAGGGACATAGTACGTCCGATATATGATCTTTTTGCTGTTCTGAGGGACATCCTTGCTCCATAACATGCTTCTCACGCTCCTCCGGAATGCTTCTTCCTGCCTCCCCCGCTCATTTATTTCTCTATCGTTTCTTCCATTATCTTGTATCAGGCTTCCCAGATACTTGAAACTCTCCACGTTCCTCAGCTGTTCCCCACCAATTGTTATTCCTGTTGTGGTTCTTTCCTTCTTCCTTGTTGTGATCACCATCTCACTCTTATTTATGCTAAATTTCATCCCATATCCTTGTATTATTCCTTCCCACACGTCAAACTGTTCCTGTACCTCCTCCTCCATGTTTCCCCAAATCATCAAATCATCTGCAAACACCATTGCTTTCATCTTTCCTTCCCCAATTACTTGTGCCACTCGGGTTATTATGTCATCCATCACCACAATGAAAATTAACGGTGACAGTGCACTTCCTTGTTTCAGGCCGTTTCTCTGTTCCAACCAGTCCGATCTCTCTCCTCCCACTTTCACACAGCTCACGCTTCCCTTGTACATCTCCTTTATCCTCTTTATAATCCATTTCTCTACTCCTCTATCCTCCAGGGACTTCCATACTTTGTTTCTGCATACAGTCATATGCTTTCTCAATGTCCAAGAAGGCCATCAGTAGATCTGTTCCATACTCATAGTGCTGTTCTTGTAACTACCTTACAGCAAAAATCAAATCCACTGTGGACCTTCCTGCTCTGAAGCCATGTTGTTCTTCCCTCATCCCTCCTTCTATCCTTGTCCTAATTCTCCTTTCCAAAACTTTCTCAAAGATCTTTGCACAATGACTCATCAGTGTTATTCCCCGATAGTTTCTGCATTCTGTTCTACTACCTTTCTTGAAGATCAGGACAATTATTCCTTTTTTCCAGTCCTCTGGGATCTTCCTTTCCTTCCATGCTGTCCTCATCACTCGGTACAACCATTGTATCCCCACCTCTCCTGCTGCTCTCACCATCTTCACACTCAACTCATCCACACCCGGTGCCTTCCCTGGGTACTATTCTCATTTGTTGAATAATTAATAAAACACCTGTTCAAATTGTAGAATTTTTAATAGCCTTGATTATGAATGGATGTTGATAAAATACAAATTTTTGTATATTTTGACATTTTTTCTCAGTCCATTCAGATTTGAATTATTATCCAAGTTCAACGACACTGGCATAGGCTTTCACGGCCTGGTGAAGAACCTTCAGAACGGCTATTGGGTTGTTAGGCTGTGTTAAAAGTTTCTTTATATCTAATGTTTTCACAGCAAGTACAATTGGCATTTCCCACGATTTGTTCTGAATGGTTTGAATTGGCCTGGAATGAACACTAAACATGAACAGATTCTGGTAGTTTCAGGTTGACAATTCTCTTGTTTGGTTTGCACATGGTGATGTTAATGATATCAATGGTTACCTGCTGTGTGATGCTCCATCCCTGTGTATTGCAGTGAGGAGAGCGTGAAGTGTGCCGCATTTCAGGAATTGTGTCCCAGAGGAGGCTGACTGCTGGTCTCCAAATCACATCCATATAGAGGATCTCCTTTTCCCAATCGAAATTTAGTGGTTGTTTATAAATTTCAATGGCCTCTCTGTAAAGTCTGGTGAGGTGGTTCGATGTTCTAGAGATGTCTTGGAATTAAATTACATGATCACTTTCCAGATGGGCTTTGAAGATGGGCTGAGGGAAGAACAGTATGGATTCAGGCCAGGAAGGTCAACAGTTGACCTCATCTTTGCAGTAAGACAGCTACAAGAACACCATTATGAATATGGGAAAGATCTGGTGATGACCTTCTTGGATATTGAGAAAGCATATGATAGTATTAATAGAAACAAGGTATGGGAAGCAATGAGAGCAAAAGCAGTGAACAAGGAGACAGTGGCAAGAGTGAAAGCAATGTACGAGGGAAGCAAAAGCTGTGTAAAGGTGGGAAGAGAGAGAACGGAATGGTTTCAACTGGAGAGTGGTCTGAAACAGGGAAGTGCCCTCTCACCCCTGTTATTTTTAGTGGTGATGGATTAAATCATACGAAAAGTGGTAAATAGCATTGGGGAAAGGAAAATGAAGGCAATGTTGTTTGCTGATGACCTTCTGGTATGGGGAGAGGATGAGGAAGAAGTACAAGAGCAATTGGATGAGTGGGAGAAGGTAGTGTTATCATATGGGATGAAGTTCTCAGCACAAAAGAGTGAAGTGGTCATCACAACGAGGAGGAAGAACAGACTGGATATGGGCATAACACTTGGAGGACAGCAGTTGCAGAAAGTAGAATGCTTCAAGGACTTGGGAAGCATAATTGAAGAAAAGGGAGGCAATAGGATGGAAATAAATGAAAGGGGAAGGTGCGCAGATGGATATTTCAAGAGTGTTAGGGGGATGTTATGGAATAAATATGTACCACAAAAATGTAAAGGAATCATCTACAAGACCTACTTTGTGCCAATTTTGACACATGGTTCAGAAACATGGGTGATGAAGGAAAGGGACAAGAATAAAATACGAGCAGTGGAGATGAAGTTCCAGAGGGGTAGGGTAGGAGTGACAAGAATGGACAGAGTAAGAAATGAGAGAGTCAGAGAGATGGTAAGAGAGGAACCATTGCAAAATAGAATAGAACGATCTAGGCTACAATGGTATGGACATGTGAGGAGGATGCAAGAGGAGAGGATACCGAAGAAGATGTTTGGAATGGAAATGACGGGAAGGAGGCCAAGGGGAAGACCAAGGGACAGATGGACAAAAGGAGTTAAGAAGAGTGTGGAGGAAAGAGGAGTGTGCTGGGACACAGTAAATGACGAGAGATGGTGGATGGACAGGAAACGATGGAGAGGCTTATGTTCCAAGCAGACCAGACCAGCGGTTGGAAACTGCTCAAGATGATGATGATGATCACTTTCCAAGACATGTTCCGCTACAGCAGATTTATCAATTTGTTGGAGTCTGCAATTCATTAATTTTCACTTTTACACTTCACTTAGTTATGCCAATATATACTTGGTCACATGAACATGGAATTCTGTATACACCTGCAGAGGCCAGTTGATCAATAGAGCCTTTGGGGCTACTGAGAATATCTTATTAAATGTGGAGAAATATTTGGATAATTTGCTGGTCGAAGCACCAGAGATGTTGCACAACCAGGGCAACATTCTTACCTGCTATGAACTCTTGCCAGCCTGTCCCTCTCCCAGCTCTTTTCCTTGTGAACACAAATGGTGCTACACGTACCCACTAATACATTCACCAACAACACTACCAACACAACACACCCCAGACCAGGTCGCTATGACTGCACATCCAGCAACATCATCATCTACAAGCTCAAGCGCAAGCACTGCTTTCAATATTTGCATCATCTATAGTTCAGTAGCTACATGGATGTGTGGACATCACAGTACCTGTAAATCTGTTAACCTCAACCTCCCCATACCTATCCACACCCCCAACCACCATACCACTTCTGACGAGTGATTCACTGCCAAAATCGCAACCTCCTTACTTTGAGTGATTTTGATGTGGGGTATCAATTAGTACTAAAACCAAGGAGAGACTGGACTTGATATCAGATGATCCTCCTGTCCATCTACCCATTCCTTTTCAACTTGAATTTTTCTTTCTCCACCTTCCCCCCCTCCCAACATTAGCAACCAGGTAAGCATTTTTCCTGGGCCATTCTTGTCATCTTCACTGATGTATGTTCATCTGAAAATTCTGGATACATGTAACATTCTTTGTGTTATTTTGGTTTTCTTACCTGACAAAGTCACTGCTTTCCATCTGTACAGTCTTATATTTGCATTAATATCCAATGAAATGGCGAATATGCCAGGAAATCTGCTACATTAGTTTATTTGTTTCAGGGTCTAGGAAATAAAAAATTTCTAGATAGGATTAAGGATCTTGTAAATTAAGCAAGACAAAAGATGGTAATGTTAACTGGTTTGGCATAAGCAAATTTCCCTGAGGTAATAAATCTGCTTATGATTGGAGAAAAATCACAACTTTGTCAACACACTGTCAGCACTATTTATAATAATAATAGTTTTAATGCAGCCAATGGCCATTGAAAAAGTAAAAAATACAATGCAGGTACTGTCAGTCGCTACAAAATTGCGTCAGGGAAGTTAATCTTCCTTTACAATATGCCGCATGATATCGGTCACAGGGCTCGCTACACAATTCACATATGCATGTAGCTGCATTTGGAGGGTGAAAGTCTTTTCTTCCGCAACACCTGAAATGAAATCTATGGACTGCGAAACGCGTCACAGTGTGTCGTAAATCGTAGTCTGCTCTCTTCCAGTCAGACGATAACATCGCTTCTGTCCCATAGAAGTCCAACCATATTTCTTTCTTTTTTGATTGAAATTCCGCAAGAAGTTCCTGATAGGCAGCGCTAGATGGAAGCTGCATTTGTAGTCTGATTTGCTCAATACAGAATGGCTCTGCAGACAGCTCATACATTAGCCGGGACGGAGTAAATTTCGATGCACACAATGCTTTCTTTAGGAAGATAGACTTTACTTGCTCTATTTCCTTTAAGTTGGTTTTGGTCAGATGAGGCCAGATCAGTTCCAGACTATTTATCAAAGCTTAAGGCAAGGATTTTTGGTAGTTTATTGGGACTATACCAATATTATGTTATCACCTAACATTTCCCAAGAAAATACCTGTGACAAATACCACTTATTGACATGCTTAAAGAGGACAAAATCGCTTACAGAATATAGCAAAGAATAATCTGTTATTTTAGATGTGATTCAATATGTGTAAATTAATGCTCAACTCGAGCGCACTTTTCTTGTTAATAATATAAGAAAGAATTGGTGTTTCCATAAGGATCTCTTATACAACAATTACTGTACCGAATAGATTACTTTACAGTCAATCATCTCCCCAAACACTGGACAATCTACAAGTGCAGTTGCAGGAAGAATGGTTGACTGTGCTCAGGGACACAATCCACCACCTGTATGATGGAGTGCCTCAATGTATCACTGCTTGCGTGGATATTGACTTAGTATTTTGCAGAAGCAAAAAATGTGCCCTCTGTGTGCGGAAGACTAATCACTACTCGAGTGTTAATATTATCTATCTGCCCATCAGAACAGAAAGAGGGTGTAGTGATTCTGTGTACTATATGTTAATTATTTTAACATATTTTATTTTAAAACAAATACTGAAACCATCATTACTTCTGATAGAAGACGAGACTAAAAGGACATATGGATATACAGCATAATAAATAATTATTCATGTTGAAAACTCAAAATAGGCTTTATTTATATATCTGGTGCAATATACTGTATTTACAACCACGATACCAATCCATCACAGTTCAACAAATATACAGTACATATATTTTAAAAATCTGGTACAATCTATTTCATAGCAAAGCACATACATTAATATTTAATGCACTTGAGGAAAATAAACATGAAAGACACAATTTAAAAATGGAAAGCAACATACAGTAATGTCAATTGTTCCACAAGTTGGTAAATAGAACACTGCCTCTCATTTTGTTATATGTAAAACAGTTTGAGATAAAATATTATAAAAATATATTTCAATACAGATTGCTGCCAGTATGGCCAGGGTGACCAGGTCAGAAATAATTACAGTACATATTCACATTGCTACGATGGCCTATTGTAGGTCTTGTATGCACCTTGTCTTTAATTCATAATTTGGATGTTTTCAGATCACTCAAAGAGAATAACTGTGGAAAAATAATTTTAGGGTGGATCAGTGTACACTTCAAATAATTATAATGAATTACGCATAGTTGTCATCCCAAGTGAATTGTAAATGCAAACATTCAAATTTTTACTGAATGCCTCTACTGTAGCTGAATGTTTCAAACAAATGTAGAGGTGGTTTAGAGATGTGGAAAACCTTTAGAAATTGACATCAAACTTTATACAGTAGCGACTTGGACAACACTATAATTTACTATACTCAAACAGGAATTCAGAGTGATATGAAGTAATGTACAGTTTTGTGGAATCCCAACTCAAAAAGTTTAGGAATTTGGCATGCTTAAAATGATAATTGTACAGTAAATACAATCATATTCTTAACAATTCATCCAACTGCTACCAAAGGTTTCAGTCAAATATAGTGATGGCAACAGGTATTAGGAGCATCAACAAATTGCCATCCAAACATACTGTATGTTGGTGACAAGTCTCTTCAAGTATATTATCAAAAAGTATTCAAGTGGAATACAAAGCAGATGTCGTGCTAACACCGCTTTGGACTAACTGGTGGACTATCTAGAGCAGGGCCATCCAGATAGTGCTCCCAGAGCGCTTTGTTGGAAGGTAGTTTCAGAAGTGGTGGGAGGAGCTTGGCTGGCTGAGCGAGCTGAATTGTGCAGACGATCCATCAGTCGCTAGTCTAGTCCAATGCGCTTTGTTGACAGCGTGTAAGTAAATCAGATTCACAGTAGTCATAACTGAACAGCATACAATAAAAAGGAGTGGAAATTTCATTTTTCTGAACAGCTTATAACGGGCATTTCAAATGTTTAGTGTGCAACAGAGATGTAATGTGTTAAAAAGAACACAATTCGTTGTTGAATTTTCCTCTCTAATATGTTCACATTTCAGTTTGGAATAAATCATAATATTCTTTACTTAACACTTGTGTTCGTTTCCTGCACATTCCATACATCGGAGTACCATTCGATTTGTATATGTGGTATATTTGTTACGGCAAAACAGCCCTATTAATATGTCAACAATCCAACAAGAGCCGTCAGCCGCACGACTGTACATATGTATCTAGTCACCGTGGTCCGAACATCGTCCGTCTCACTCTCATCACTGCCACAGTGTAATGGAGGTAGGGGAAGGAGCGCTAGTCTGACTGCCCAATGCTCCCCGAGCGCAATGACTGGATGGCCCTGATCTAGAGTAAAATGAGTATTGCCAAGTGAGGAGTTCAAATACTTGCAGTTTGTCTACCATTAAAACTGTACATAGGTTAGATAAAAAGTAGTGGCATGTACAACTTATGTTGGTGTTGTCATTTAATTTCATCCAACCAATGTATGTTCCACTTTTTTCCTTCCATCCCCACTTATTCCAGGTTTTGCACAGTTTAAAAATTTATCAAAAGCTGAATCCTCCTGGCTGGCCACCCTAATGCCTAGAGAAATATTTTGTCTACTTGATTGTTGTTTCAAGGGGCAGCATTAAAGGTATTGTTACACAAATTGTATTGTTGCATTTGCTTTATCAAGTTCTTTCTTATTTTTTTTAATAACAATTTCCCAAACCCACAGCACAATAGTTACAGGGCAGGGATTCAATCTAACAATATCACAGTCCATGTCATAACAAACCTGCAGTATACAGATTCACCTAGAACAAATATACAAAGATCATAAGTTAGGAAAAAAAAATTATCATAAAGAGTACTGCAGTCGATAAATAACAAAATGATATATTTGGATGAATATTTGATGAATGATAATCAACAAAAATTAATACTGTAAATGCTGAATGATTAAATAAATAAAGAATAAATAAAAACTAAATATGTGTATATAACTTAACGATATATAAATAAATAATTATGATAAAGACTATATATATAAAAAAAATAAAAAAATACATAATTACAATGTTTGAAATTTTTAGCAGCAAATTGCAACACAAAAATTCTCTCTTTTTACCTTATTCACACTTTATAAAATATATTTTAGCATCAGGGCACTAAGAATTATTTCTAGATAAATATAAATAATTTAAAAAATCACAACCTTCAATAGATTAAATGTCATCATGTGATTTCTGAGTACTGCATATTTTAAAAATATGAACCAAAGGCTTCAATAATTTTAATAATCCTTGATATGATACGGTTTTATACAAATAGGCCTAATAAGCTAAATATAACATAATATGAAGAATGGCTGATATGAAGGGTCTATCAATAGAATCACTTTTCAGTCGGTCAACGTGAGTCTGTAGATTGAGCAGGGAGTAAGAATTAATTTAATCATCTACTGCTTGAAACAAATACATGAATTATTTATACACTTAATAAAACACTTCTCACATAGATGGGGGTTTAATTGGATGACTAGTTTCATTCGTCAAGCGATCATTTAGGTTAAGTGGATACGTGTATACCACTTGTGTACAACAGTGTTTACAATGAAGTTACAGAAGTTTTTACTCAAACTTGTAACAAATCAGACTTTATTAACCAATTATTCTTTATTCTATTAATCTATTTCACTTCTGTAAGTGTTGAATAGTTTTTTTGTTATTTTTTTTGTTATTAGTACTTTTTACGTTTTAAGTGTGAAAACCCTTTGAAAACTTCTATGTAGCGAGCTTTTGAAGCGATTCCATTCAAAATTATTAATATTCAAAATATATAATGAGATTTTGTAGTTGGTAAGTTAGGTTAATCACTTGAACAAACACTAAAATACCGTATAAATTAGTTCATAAAGTGATTGTGGAGACTTAGCTGATTTCTGGTTGTTCTTGTACTTATGTCCACTGCACTTAACTCTACACTGTGGACCGACTGAACAGCAATTCTATCAAAAGATTACTTAGGCAACACTGAAAAATGGCTTCTGATATTTCAATGATATGAAGGGTTCTGCATGAAAGTTCTGCTGTTTCCCCTTCTATTTGACAATAACTACCAAATACAATACAGCAAGTTTTGAAAGAAAGGAAAATAAACAAGCCTACACATGATATAAAAGAACAAATTAATGTGATAATATGAAAGTTATTAGAGGTTAAGCTCAACACACCCTTCATTCCAAATAAGGTCCAGAGGCACTATAGTGATAGGCTAATAGGGGTCGCAAATTAAAAGTGAATGCATATTTGAAATGGCTCATTGTAATACATGTTATCCTCATCGGCTGTAACTCGTTTCTGAGAACAATGATTTTCCTAATGGTCCTTTCCAGTCTTACCCCAATTTGTGAATGTAATTCAGGGAACTAGGCTATATAGGCATTATGAAACATACATTGTTGCATTGAATGAATGGGAGAGGGCTATGCAATTGGCGCTTTGTTTCTTCATGTCTGGGATGCTCTTGTTAGAAAAGAACTACATCATTATAGGTGAGGTGATGCCACCGTATGAATCTTCTGCAAGTGCCTCCCAGTTTTGCAGGTTAATGCCAGTTGCCTTCATGGTTTGTTTTACGGTAGTTGCTCTTCATACAACTTGAGAGCAAAGTACAGCAGAAAAAACTGCGCTCTGTTCACTAAAGTCCACTAACAGAATCTCGACAGATATTTATGAATATTTATGTTAGAACATATAATAAAGTTATCGTCGAACATAAACGGTTGTATGCAACTCGCCTATAATGGTAATTAAGACACTTGTATGGACACCAAGAGCCCGCTGATGAGCCAGCTTGGTGTCCTAAGCGAAACCCCACACAAGACACGGCACAAACCTAGAAAAATTGCCGAGTTTTAATTCACTGGCCCTGAAAGCTAATATACCATATTATTAGTTATTCCAAGCAAAAACTTAAATTTATTAGCACAGAAAAACATGAAATAAATGCTATAGGAGTAAACGGTGAATCTGTCGGCTATCTTATACACAAAAACTAAAAAACGGAAGGCCACTAACAATGCGCATAACAAAGTTTGAATGCAATTTTTTTACGTTAACGACAAAACAAACGGAAAGCAAATCAACACTTAAGAAGTGAACTCAGTGATCTTCTTCTGAAGCAACTTACTGAAATACTGTCATATTTGATGAAAATCCACCTAATCCAAATTTTCGCTAATATGTGAAAAAAAAAAAGTGGTCTATCTCTTCTTTGGAACTTCCTTGAATTTCTGACGCACCATTTGAACTGATCTGAGGCCACACATATTTTTACGGCTTTAACAAAGTGAGTGCTGCACAGAACTGTAAATATACAGGTTTAGCAAGGGCGACTCATCACCGCACAACGTATCTTTACGGGTTCTGCATTGAGTGGGTTAAACATGCCATTGGAACTTGGCCAAAATAGTTATCAAGAGAGTACTCATTCTTAGTCTGACCAAATGTATAAATTGGAAGCACAATACAAGTAATTACTATATATTTGTCAAATACCACTCACTCACTCATTCATCACGAAATCTCAGAAACCACCAAACGGATTGGAATGAAATTTGGTATGCAGCTTCCTCAAGGGCCGCAAACGCCCGCTACGAAAGGATTTTTGGATATTCAGGTTCTAAAGGGGTGTTAAGGGGGTAGACCTACATTTCATTGAATAGCAATATCTCCCGATTGGTTTCATTGGGGGATGTGATACTCGGCATATAAACTCATCATTAAAAATAAGAAGACACATGTCGGAGGGTTTTCGATGTGGTGTATATTATGAGGTGAAAGGGGTGAAAAGTGGGGGTTGAGGGATTCCTAACGGAGCGTGTATCTCTTAAGGGTACCTCCCCCAGGACATGGAGTCAAAAAATCGATTTTTGGTTTTCTATGAAATTTGATAATTGAAAATGTACCCTCTAAGATGATTTTTTTTAATGATACTTTCATATTAGAGCATTTAAAAACCATTTAAAAGTAAGGCATGATGTGCTGCCCCGCCCACTTTTTTCTAATGCGATTCGATACCGACTTTCCCTAAGGCATTAAATGTAGGGATAAAGTTTTTCTAGGCAGTTTTGTAGTGGCTATACTTCAGACTGTGCACAGCGTTGCTCATTTGTTTGTTTCTGCTAGTAAACACAGGGTGGTTGAGCGGTAAAATAAGTATATCAAGGTTTTGTGTGGAATATTGTGAGTGCATTGTGTATAAATTCAATAAAGTTTAGTCTTGTGCATACACAATGACCAAACCAAAAGGTGTATTCAAGAAGAGGCGATATAAAGGAAACCAGTTCAATAAGATTGCAATTTGTGAGGTTATTGTACGGGATCCTAATACTCCAGCACCCAGAAGTAAGTTAGAAGTTGTGACCAGTGCATCAAAGAATAAAATGTCGTTGCCTTTCAGGGGAGAATACAATCAATTTGCAGACAACACTGGTAAGTCTGGTAATGTCATAATTAATTTAAATATTTTATCAGACACAATTTTTCATTTTGTACAATGTAGACAATGTGGTGGGGTTGAGTGTGTTCGGCTTCAAGAAAATGACAAGCCAAGGAAAGGCCTGGCAGTGTCTTTAGATCTTATATGTGTAAAGTGCTCCGCTGTTGTTTCTTTTATGACTTCATCTAAACCAGAACAGAATGGTCCATATGAAATCAACACTAGACTTGTTTATGCTCTGCGTTCCATTGGGAAAGGAATGACTGCAGGAAATATGTTTTGTGCTGTGATGAATTTGCCTCCACCTCCAAAGAAATTTGAGAAGCTAGGCCTAAAGTTGGAGAAAGCCATAACAGAAATGAGGAAACTATGCAAGATGCAGTAAAGGAAATTGTGAGAGGTAATGATGGATACTCAGGGGTGCACCCGGGGTGGGGGTGGGGGGAGGGGGCAGGGGCTGGCTTTGGGGGCCTAAGCCCTCCCCCAAAAAACCTGGGAACACTTTAAAAACATTGCATCACATACACATAAAGAAACCTTCCAAGAAAAAATGCAACTTTATTTCTTACAGCTGTGTAATTTTTATAAGAATGACATAATTGAAAGTGGAGGAAACAATAAAGGCCTGCTTATGGCTGAGTTTGAACTGTGGCACAAGAGCTTCAAGACCCACGCTAATATCCCTAAAAATTCAATCGCAATCAATGTGTTGAATCTATGTGACAAGGACTTGTTGAGAATTTTGTGTACCATCCCTGTGACTACAAGCACTGCTGGGAGGTCATTTTCTACACTACGTCGGCTGAAAACATCTTAGGAATACCATGGGTGCAGACAGGCTGACTGGACTAGCAGAACTGAATATTCACCGGGAAATTGAAGTCACCAGTACAGAGGTAGTTTCCGTTTTGAAAGATCTGCTAGGCGGCTGGATTTTGTTCTGTGAAATTTGAGTTTCCACATTATTCAAACAACGTTAATGTTAATTCATTAATACATGATTTGTATTCAACTATTTGTTTAAACTTGCATTCAGCCTGTGTAAATAAGTTCAACTTGAATTTCTAGAAATGTTTAAGATTTTCTATTATAATGTTAGTTATTAAGGAAAGTTAAAATAACTTATATATTTTCACGTACAGTACTTAAAATATTTGTTACAATCCATAACACTATGGTATACAATTACATCTCGTACGTTTTAAAATATAATTTTTAGTTCCAATTAAATTTACATATTCAAAATCAAAATGTTATTATGAATTTCCTAAAACCTATACTAGTTCTTGGTATATACAACTCAACACTTAGTAAATGATTGCAAATAATTGATGTTACACATCAATCTGACGATCCTGGTAGCTGGATATATAGTTATGATAATAGTGAGCAGAGCAATCCAGTCGTTATCGCTCTGATGGTGATCAAAAGATAATTCTTGATAAAAATCATGCAGTTCCTTTTTATTACTTGTATAACCTTAGCGCCATGGTACTGTAACTAAAATTTGTATAAAACCAATGCACATTTTGTTTAAATAATCTCCAGTCCAATAGCATCTTTTGTATTGGTTTTAACAGAGCATTCTACAGTATGTTTGATCTTATAGAATATATTTGTATGCATATGATCTCATATATACATATTTACATACAAGACTAATAATGGACACATTCTCTTTCCATAGCTGAAATCATGTTATTGAGGAAAGCCCCCTCCAAACCAAAAGTCTGGGTGCGCCCCTGGTTGTACTGACATAGCCATTGCATTGGATGGAACCTGGCAGAAAAAGGGACATACTTCCCTAAATGGTATTGATACAGCTACTAGTGTAGACACTGGTAAGGTGGTTGATGTTGAAAGACTCAGCAAATACTGCCAGACATGTAGACATTTAGAAGAGGAAGTTGAAAAATCAGCATACAAGGAAAGTTGTGTTGCTAATTATGAAGGCACAAGTGGGGGGATGGAGGTTTCAGGAGTGCAGAAAATTTTTGCATGTTCAGTTGGGACGAGGAGTGTTCGCTACACAGAATACCTTGGGGATGGGGACAGCAAAGCCTTCAGTAATGTAGTTAAGTGCAAGCCATATGGTGATACAGAGATTCATAAGCTGGAGTGTGTAGGTCACGTACAAAAACGTTTAGGAACAAGACTGCGTAAACTTACTGTTGATACAAAGGGGAAAAGACTAGATGATGGCAAACTTCTCATTGGGAAAGGTCGGTTGACAAAGGCTGAAATAGACAATTTACAAAGGTATTTTGGACAAGCAATTAGAAGAAACAAAAATAACTTGGACAAGATGAAACGGGATATATGGGCAATTTACTTCCACAAAGCCTCAACGGATGAGGAACCATGTCAACATTTATGTCCTGCCAAGCTGGCTCATCAGCGGGCTCTTGGTGTCCATACAAGTGTCTTAATTACCATTATAGGCGAGTTGCATACTGAAACGTTATTTACTTTGCTCCACGTTGAGCGTACAAATGAGACGTTTTGCTAGCTCCTAACTGTTGGGTGAGAAATGTAACTGTTTACCTTTGCCTAAGCTATGTTGTTTTAATGGGCGCCAAGACCTCAACGCAATGTTGAAATCTAAATTTGTATTTAACAACGTCTAGCTCTGGCAGAACACCTTCAAGACTCTATTCACTCAGATCGTGGTATGATTTGATCATTAACCCAACAAACAATTGTATCAGGAGAAGGAATTGGTCTATATCTAATGCTACCTACTGAAAGCAAAGATTGCATTGTAAAAGAAATGAATTTATTATATAAAACAAGAATAGCAAAATTAATAATAATAAGTATAAAATTTAAATTGGAGCGTTGTGATTTGAATATTACCGATAGAAAATTACGTGAAAACGGAGTCTGATAAATTGATTTTACTCTTATTTCCAAGCTATGAAGTTACTGAAATATGAAATGTAGAACAAAGAAAATGAGAGATTGCGTATTTCTGCGTCATTGGCGCTTACCACTGGAAATTGCCAAAGCATTTCCCTCGTCCTTGAAGATGTTGTGAGCTTCCCACAGTCTCCTGGACGTCGTCATCTCCGTCGGAATTTGATGATATTCTGGTAGATTAGATAATTCTATGGTCCGTACCTCGGACCCAAACACTCGTACAACCAAGTTTTACAAAAGTTCGTCGCTAACTCCACTGAACATCGGAGTGACACGCACTTGCGACCGTACACCTCAAGTATTTCACAGATAGTCCTCTTCCACGGAACATCGGAGCGATTCCCGCGTATATCCACACTCGGCAAGAACTACACAGATTGTTCTTGTTTCACGGCGCGTCGAACGATATATGCACCTGTTGGCTCCCCCACCATGGTACCGACATCTAGCTTACGTCGTCGCCACTGATTGGCTGCACCCTACGCGCTAGATCCCCACTCCTTCCTCATTACACTCCGCGGGAGGGAGAAGTCGATTTCCGTTTCCACAATTCGCCTTTTCTAGACCTTGCGACCCAAGATTGCGTCATGCTCCTCGACAAGATTCAGCGTGTACTTGAAATCCCAGTGAGTCATCTCTCTCAAATACCCTAACTGACAAAAACTCCGTAAAATTCCGTAATCAGATAATTTTCTATGATATCGTCGTTCGTAATAATTTGCTTGATAGCGTTTTCTAAGACATAGAAAACCTATCTGAATGCTAATAATTTTTATAAAATGCTCCGAAAATACCTTAATAATAATTATAATAAATTAATAATAATAATAATAATAAATTAACATGAAAAATTATCTTGGCTGAACAATTTGCCGCGTAAATAAATATAGAATGGCTTCCTACTGACTTATGCCAGTTGCATAAAACCCCACGAAAAATACGTTACATATTCGCCTCGGATCATCGGATGATTTTCCATGACGACGGTCCATTATCCGATTATCCCAGACACGTTAATAAACCCCATCCAAAATACATATTACATAAACGAAATCACCCTAAATTACAGATATATACACTCATATTTTTTCTTCACGCACTTTGCGTCAAAGTTTGTTGTCACTATGGATTGCACTTTGCAACCAGTCCAATGTTTTACATATGGAATAGTGTTCCACGGATATTTCCGCCTCTCAAATTTCTCTATGTTGGAGAAATAGACATAATTAATGTGTGAGCACTATGTATTTATGAGGTCATATCACACGCATTGAAGGTGTTCTGATATATTTATATCACCATAGAACTCCCTAATTTCACTGGAGGTCCCCTCCTTATGGTGACATTTAATTCCACTTATCACTGAGCACACGATCACACTACTGTGGCAGCGCCTCGTGACCATAATACTTAATCTCTCTTTAAAGTAGATTAAATGAATATTGACTTCTGAAAAAAAAAACAGTAAATGCGCATTACATATAACACCAAATATTTCTGTGCCGTAATCGCCCTGTCTTGTTAAGTTCCCGTTAACCATATTCTACTTAATACTAGTTCTCAACACAGACCATTTCTCCTCACACACATAATACCATTGTACAAATTATCTTAAATTACACACTTACAAATCTTACATGGCGAGGCCGTAAACAGACATCACGTGTGCTGATATGTATGAGTTTCATGAAGGACTGTCTCGCATTCTGATGGCCCATCTTTTATCTCGTGGACGCCTTAAGCTAACAAGCCCTATTCAAGCGCTCCCCCATCTCTTGGAGATAAATGGGAACCCATCAGCGCTGCCAAAATGGCCTTGGTGCATCGAGACAATTTAGTGCTCAACAGCATCCGACAATCCCGTCATATTTCCCTGTACCTTAAAAACTCTCATTTACTTACATACTACCCCCCTGTGTGACTTCTGATACGCCTGCCTTAAGACCAGATCTTCCACGCACCAGACACCACACTTACTCATTTGATAGGCTGGCTCGCCAGCTAAACACACTCACTTTATGACACATATTTTCGTAGACTATGTATATTATACGTCCCGTATAATCTGTTTCCCTCACTATTCTCCAGCACATATGCTGTTTTCCCAATACGTTTGGAAACTATAAATGTTTCTCCGTCACCTGCTTCCAACCTTGCAAGTGGCTCCCTTAAATGAACGTCATCACGTTGCTCTACCTAGCGTATTTCTCAGTGTCTGTAACGATGCCCTGTTGCTACTGTCCACACATGCTAACCCTACTTTCCTCTGGTGTCACACCACTACTCGACACTCTATGACCTAAAAAATGTCACTTCTGACTGACAGAATGACGACTTAGACAGCTTCAAAGTGAACCCTGCCTGATCTAACTTCTGAAAAACTATATTTAAATGACATAGATGCTCCTCAAAACTGCGTGAACTAATTACCATATCATCAATGTAAATGGTTACAAACTCTCCTGTGTCATCCCCTAATGCGATGTTTAAAGCCCTAATTAAAGCTGCTGAACTACTCTTTAACCCATAAGGTGTTCTACAAAATTGATAAAGGTTATATTTATGACTAAAAGCTGTAAATGGTCTATCTTCGTACATAAGTGGCACTTGCCAAAAACTGGAACTCAAATCTACACAAGTGAAATACTTCTTCCCCTCAAATGTTTGCATTAATTCCTCTATTGACATAGATTTCAGCTGATCTGAACTAATTCTACTGTTAACCAAACGAGCGTCTAAACAAATACGAACAGTGCCGTCGGTCTTGGGTACCGTGATCAAAGAATTAACATATGGACTGTTCGAGTGCTCAATAATCCCATCTTCAAGCATCTGATTAATTTGTGCCTCAACTGCACTCTGATAAGCGAAAGGTACAGGATATCTATGTCCTGTGAATACTGACCTATCAATAACGTTCAATGAATGTGTATAGCAATTGGCCATACCAATGCGATCGTCAAAAACTCTCCTATTACACAATAACACATCATAGAGCCGAACACACTGTTCATCCTCTATATTACCCTGAAATGCAGCCTCACGTAACGAGTCCTCTAGACTTCCGTTCGTAATCACACTGCCCACAAAACATGGAGAACCCCGCTCTACGGCTGGCGATATCTCATTTAAAGTACAAATCACACCTACAATACTACTCCTCTGAATATGGTCATTGAACGCTACTTCTACTTCAGAATCTCCCCATTTAAATTTCAAACTCCCTACATCATAACATAAGTTACCAGACACTCTACTTAGCCACTCTGAACCCAAGATAACACTGAATACTAAATTTGGAATTACAAGGCAAATCTGCTTCTCTACATGATTATTAATTTTAATGTCTACTAAAACTTGCTTAGAAATTACTTTAGACCTCTTCCCAACAGCTGTGATAACAAAAGTGCTTTTAATTGGCATCTCCTCAAAATTTACTCCAGTTCCTTTCATTTTATCATAAAATGCACTACTTATGCAACTCTTCATACAACCACTATCAATTAAAACATCTGTGTACGCCTCGGACACGTTAAATTTAACTATGGGGCTCTTACTAACCACTTCCTGAATAATACCTTCATCATTTAGTTCATGTAATAATTCATTTCTTACATTTAGGTCATAGGGTTCCTGTATAATTGTATGGACAGGGCATGCTACAGACTGAGATTCTGACCTTACTTCGCAGCCTGGTTCGCGTTTAAAGAACCGCTACAGCTGGCCGTAGTACTAGTTACTACTGCACTGGTCTGGTTGTTCTGAGTTGTGTTGTCATTGTTTGGCTGTATATTACTACCACTAGGCTGTCCTCTTCCTTGACCCCTATTCTGGTTGTAATTATTGTCATTATAATTTCTCCCTTGATTTCCCCTGAAATCATTGTTTCTCCCTTGATTTCCCCTGTAATCATTGTTCCTCCCTTGATACTGATTACCATAGCCATTTCCTCTGTTCTGATTTAGCTGATTATTATTATTTCTATTTTGAGCATTGGCCCCTTCGCCACCGTTCCCTTGAACTTCCTGATGCCTGGCTTCATTAGGTCTATTATTATTATTACCCTGGTTCCTATTGAAATTGTCCTCATAACCCCCTCTCCCTAGTGCATCAAATGTGCTTAACAAACTTTCTACTTGTGATATAGTCTTTACATTCTGGATACAAGCAGCCTCCTTGATCCTATAGGGAAAGTGCCTAAGTAGCAACCTTACCACATCACTTTCCTCCTTCAAGCCATCCAGATATTTACACACTAATACCTGCCCTAAAAAGTATTCGGTCATGGTGGAGCTTCCTTTAGGGTTATATTTACCACACACTACTCCCTCACGATGCTGCGACTGAATAACCTCATTCCAGAACTTTTCACAGAATTTTATTTTAAAATCATTCATATCAGTAAACTTGTCTCTGTAGACAGCAAACCAATTCCTCGTTTCCCCCACAAACACTTGTTCTAAAATTTCAACTACCTGGCACCACTCAATACTACCATTTTCCAACCTCTCCCCGAATTTATTTTCTATAGTGTTCATGAACTCCATTGGGCACCCCTGTCGATTGCTGAACTTACCCAGTTCTACCTCCCTGTGTGTGCTATTCACAAAAACTGGCCTATTCTGACTATTTTCTTGCCTGATCCTAGCTTTTAATTTTAACTCTAATTCTGCGATTTTCTCCTCAGCCTTCCTCTCAATACTGTTTACTGTTAATTTAATGTTTCCTTCTGATTCTTCTACTTTATCATATAGCTTTGCTTGTTTCTCCTCAATCTTGCTAATGCTCTCTTTATTACTCTCTCTTAAATCATTTACTTCTGCAACTATTTGTGAGTGGACTTTCTCAATTCTACCCCCCAGCTGTTCCTTAACCTCTTTAGTAGCCACCTGAATTTTGTCAATTTCTCCCCCCAATTGCTTTTTGACCTGCTGTGTTTCCAGTTGCACTAGTTCTTTTAAATTTTCAGCCTGTGTACTGATTCTAATTTCCAACTCCTCCTGTACTTTTCCTAATTTTCTGTCTACATCTGCAATAATCTCTTTAGCCTTTTCTTCCATCACCCCCCGGATCTCACCTCTAATCAGTTCGAATTTGTCACTCATTTCCCTACTGTTTTGTTCTAATCTGGCGTTTAAACTATCGCTCAATTCCCTATTACTCTCTTTATTTTCCCTACTGTTTTGTTCTAGTTTAGCGTTATTCTGTTCTAATTTTGCATTTAAAGCTTCTGTACTTTCTTTATTTTCCCTACTGTTTTGTTCTAGTTTAGCGTTATTCTGTTCTAACTTTGCATTTAAAGCTTCTGTACTTTCTTTATTTTCCCTACTGTTTTGTTCTAGTTTAGCGTTATTCTGTTCTAACTTTGCATTTAAAGCTTCTGTACTTTCTTTATTTTCCCTACTGTTTTGTTCTAGTTTAGCGTTATTCTGTTCTAACTTTGCATTTAAAGCTTCTGTACTTTCTTTATTTTCCCTACTGTTTTGTTCTAATTTAGCGTTATTCTGTTCTAACTTTGCATTTAAGGCATCACTACTAACTTTGTTCTGATACATAAACTCGAGAAGTAAAGTTTTTAATTCTGGTTGGCCGCCTACACTCCCTGTTTCAGTATCGGGATTTACCTCCGCTACCCCGGTACTACCATCACTCGACATACTGCTCGTATCATCACTCTCCCGTTGATGACCACTACGTAACCTCATCTGTCTTTCTTTCTCATCCCCCATAATGATATACACTGATACAGACAAATAACCCCCAAAATACAGGCACAGAAATATATACCCTTCTCCTTCCACAAATGTTATTAGGTTTTCAGCCCCAAGTTGTCGGCGACAAGTGAAACGTTATTTACTTTGCTCCACGTTGAGCGTACAAATGAGACGTTTTGCTAGCTCCTAACTGTTGGGTGAGAAATGTAACTGTTTACCTTTGCCTAAGCTATGTTGTTTTAATGGGCGCCAAGACCTCAACGCAATGTTGAAATCTAAATTTGTATTTAACAACGTCTAGCTCTGGCAGAACACCTTCAAGACTCTATTCACTCAGATCGTGGTATGATTTGATCATTAACCCAACAAACAATTGTATCAGGAGAAGGAATTGGTCTATATCTAATGCTACCTACTGAAAGCAAAGATTGCATTGTAAAAGAAATGAATTTATTATATAAAACAAGAATAGCAAAATTAATAATAATAAGTATAAAATTTAAATTGGAGCGTTGTGATTTGAATATTACCGATAGAAAATTACGTGAAAACGGAGTCTGATAAATTGATTTTACTCTTATTTCCAAGCTATGAAGTTACTGAAATATGAAATGTAGAACAAAGAAAATGAGAGATTGCGTATTTCTGCGTCATTGGCGCTTACCACTGGAAATTGCCAAAGCATTTCCCTCGTCCTTGAAGATGTTGTGAGCTTCCCACAGTCTCCTGGACGTCGTCATCTCCGTCGGAATTTGATGATATTCTGGTAGATTAGATAATTCTATGGTCCGTACCTCGGACCCAAACACTCGTACAACCAAGTTTTACAAAAGTTCGTCGCTAACTCCACTGAACATCGGAGCGACACGCACTTGCGACCGTACACCTCAAGTATTTCACAGATAGTCCTCTTCCACGGAACATCGGAGCGATTCCCGCGTATATCCACACTCGGCAAGAACTACACAGATTGTTCTTGTTTCACGGCGCGTCGAACGATATATGCACCTGTTGGCTCCCCCACCATGGTACCGACATCTAGCTTACGTCGTCGCCACTGATTGGCTGCACCCTACGCGCTAGATCCCCACTCCTTCCTCATTACACTCCGCGGGAGGGAGAAGTCGATTTCCGTTTCCACAATTCGCCTTTTCTAGACCTTGCGACCCAAGATTGCGTCATGCTCCTCGACAAGATTCAGCGTGTACTTGAAATCCCAGTGAGTCATCTCTCTCAAATACCCTAACTGACAAAAACTCCGTAAAATTCCGTAATCAGATAATTTTCTATGATATCGTCGTTCGTAATAATTTGCTTGATAGCGTTTTCTAAGACATAGAAAACCTATCTGAATGCTAATAATTTTTATAAAATGCTCCGAAAATACCTTAATAATAATTATAATAAATTAATAATAATAATAATAATAATAAATTAACATGAAAAATTATCTTGGCTGAACAATTTGCCGCGTAAATAAATATAGAATGGCTTCCTACTGACTTATGCCAGTTGCATAAAACCCCACGAAAAATACGTTACAATACAACTGTTTATGTTCGACGATAAATATCTGTCGAGATTCTGTTAGTGGACTTTAGTGAACAGAGCGCAGTTTTTCCTGCTGTACTTTGCTCTCAAGTTGTATGAAGAGCAACTACCGTAAAACAAACCATGAAGGCAACTGGCATTAACCTGCAAAACTGGGAGGCACTTGCAGAAGATTCATACGGTGGCATCACCTCACCTATAATGATGTAGTTCTTTTCAAACAAGAGCATCCCAGACATGAAGTTATATTTATGTCCTAAGGGCGAGTCATCGTGGTGTCCATAAACAGGGCTATCATAACAGGAGAAGCTTATTCCCACAAGCATTCACTTCCTATCCCAGTTCTAGAAACTATCAAGCCCATTTTCAGAGACTTAGCTAATCCTGAGCTCCTCAAAAAGTGCCTTCATGGGCAGACGCAGAATCCAAATGAAAGTTTTCACAATGTTATTTGGAACCGCATACCTAAAAATGTGTTCATTGGTATGCACACAATGAGAATAGGGGTCTATGATGCTGTGTTGACATTCAATTGTGGGAATATAGGCAAATGCTGGGTCCTGAAGAAACTAGGTATTAAGTCCAGGCAAAAGAATTGTCAGTATTCTTCAGGAGATGGATTCCTAAAGACTTGCACAGGCAGAAAAATCAATGTCAGCTCTTGCTAAAAAAAAGGAAGAATGATATCAAGAGCAGTCAAGAAGAGGCTTGAGGACAGACTGGAAGCAACAGAAGACCCATCTTATGGAGCAGGACTCTTCTAAGTAACTGTAAGTTGAGATATCAGTCTCATATTTAGACAAATATCTTTAAAGGGTGTTTCCTGAAAACCTACTTTTTATATATAAATGCCCCATTTACTCAGAAAGTTTTTAACCTAACCAAGTAAAACTTTCTGAGCCTATGAACTATGTATATTGACCTTGAACCTATAAAATTGGGAATTATTTCTTTGCATGTCTTATAAAAAAATTGCATTCATGCTTAAAATTCCTTAAAATTTTATTGAAATGAAAATCCACAGCCTGTTTCCAGTCTCCGACCGGGTCAGGAATGGAATGAATGAAGCCCCCATCTAGCGGCGAGGATATGAATTGTGCCGGCTGCCGAGGCCTGACGCACTCCTCTGGGGCAATGATTAAATGAATGACAGATGAAATGAAATGATAGTGGAGAGTGTTGCTGGAATGAAATTTTGACAGGGAAAACCGGAGTACCCGGACAAAAACCTGTCTGCCTCCGTTTTGTCCAGCACAGATCTTACATGGAGTGACCGGGATTTGAACCACGGACCCAGCGGTGAGAGGCCGGCGTGCTGCCGCCTAAGCCACGGAGGCTCTAAAATTTTATTAATATTTCTAATTAAAAAATAAAATACTCTAAACAATAATTCTATTATTCTCTTAGGTTCAGTTGGCCCTCTGAAGGTTTATAATGCATTGCCAGAAACGTTTGTGTATGTGTTATAGTTTCCAAGGAAACGGGTTTTTAAAATGAGTTGAATTTACATTGTTTAGATAGGCCAGGGGAGGTCCCCTTAAACAAGATAGGCGAGGAGTTTGAAACTCAGCGGGAAAAAATCAGCATAAAAAATAAGTAAAAAGGTGTTTGACAGTTTTTTCATAAATCCAATTTAAGGGGCCCATGGGGAGGGGTGAAATTCTGGGGGAAAAAAAAACAGGAAAGAAAGTGTCCTTACTGATTGACTGACTGACGCACTCATCAAACTCAGGGGGAAAAAACTGCTTAAAAATAAGTAAATAGCTGTTCGACAGGTTTTTTTTTTTTCATAAATGAAATTTAAGGGGTTCATGGGGAGGGGTGAATTTCTGAAAAAAGAAAACTGAAAGAAAATGTCCTGACTCACTCACTCACTCATCATCGACCAGCCAAAATGGAATGAAATTTGGTATGCAGCTTCCTCAAGGGCCGAATACGCCCACTAAGGAAGATTTTTGGATATTCAGGTTCTAAAGGGGTGTTAAGGGGGTAGACCTGACACATGTCTAATGGTTTTCCGATGCGGTGAATATTATGAGTTGAAAGGGATGATAAGTAGGGGTTGAAAGATTCCTAACGGAGCGTGTATCTCTTAAACGACATAAGCGAGGAGTTTGAAACTAGGAGGAAATCAATCAGCTTAAAAATAAATAAATAAAATAAATAGGTGTTCGACCGTTTTTTCATAAATCCAATTTAAGGGGCCTATGGGGAGGGGTGAAATTCGGAAAGAAAAACGTCCACTAAGGAAGGATTTTTGGCTGTTCACTCTCATCGACCAACCAAAACTATTAAAGTTAGAAGAATGATATTTTGGGAATATGTTTGTTGTGTGTTGAAAACGTCTACTAAGGAGGGATTTTTTGATATTCATGTTCTAAAGGGGTGTTAACAGGGTTAAACCTGCATTTCATTGAATAACAATAAGACACGACTATGACGCGAGCGAAGCCGCGGGTACCTGCTAGTAATTACATAACTTGAAGGCCAGGAAACATAAAGAGCAGTAATTTGGCGATACTCTTATACAGTGCACCAGGGAACTTTCTCTGCAGTGACTCCAAGCTCATGAGAACTGTGAGCAACAGCAGTTATGTTGGTAGCATGAGCGTCAAGTGAAATACACCAAAATGGAAATTGTATATTCGCTACAATCGTAGCAAATGTTGTCTCCGCTGAAGGCTTAGTGCAACCTGTTTAGGGAAAACTTTCACTAAAGTTTGTTCTGTAATAAACTGCACATACAGGGTCTTTCATATAAAATAAGAGCGCCAAGCGGCGGCTTTGTTAACCGCAGCTGCGGTCACCTTGGCCGAGCTTGTGGCGTGCCAAGGCCCCTGCTTTAAGCATGTGTACAATCCTATATGATGCAGCGGCCTTGCTAGCGTGTGTACAATGCTGAAATCTTACTTTAGTTAGTTAGTTAGTTATTGTTGATGAAACCAAAAACCCTACTTGTGCTAATTTTGTGAGTGATTTATTCGGAGACCGTTCAAGATTCTCGCCAATGTCATCTAGCTCATCCTCTATTAAAATTGTTCGTGTGCGGGGATGTTTTTGAGCACCGAGCCAGAGTATCAAACTTATTTGCAATAACGTGAATCTGTGCTAATGAAGGTGGCACTTCATCAGGAAATTGCTGAACAAATGCATCACGTACCCGCCGAGCCGACTCGTACTTAAAATAAGTTTTACATGAAAAAATACGATGTTGCAATGATAACTGTCTCACCATGTTAGCACTAGAGGTTTAGACTGGCGACTGAGCACCTGCACGCTTATTGCAAGGTCAAGTTTGGTAATGCCGATCTGTTATTCTTATACAGTCCATCTCAACTTGAGAGAGAGAGAAAAAAAAAAAAAACAGCCCTCGTATGTACTATGCGCGCACTTTCAACACTACAGCAGGGGGCCTAGGCGCGCCA
Organism: Meconema thalassinum; assembly: GCA_946902985.2. Classification (NCBI taxonomy): domain Eukaryota; kingdom Metazoa; phylum Arthropoda; class Insecta; order Orthoptera; family Tettigoniidae; genus Meconema; species Meconema thalassinum. Next base: position 1,047,241,286 of record OX336388.2, read on the forward strand.
AAAGCTCAGCCAAGGTGACCGCAGTTGCGGTTAACAAAGCCGCCGCTTGGCGCTCTTATTTTATATGAAAGACCCTGTAATATTCCATTTTTAGTTCAGAAATGGTTTTTGTATTATTGTCACATAATGCAGATTTTGTTACATGTCAAAGTAAAAAAATCTGTTGGAGTCAAATTGGGGATATGAGGTGACTAGAATCCTTCAATTATTATTCTTTCCCCAAGAACCTCAGTTAAATGTGCAAGGCATCGGTTTCGTGTATGTGCTGTAACACTGTCCTGTTGAAAGAAACAGCACTCAATTTCATCTTCTGTCAGTGGAGCAATCAATAAATTCCAAGAATTGGATTTTCATGACTGCAATGATGGCAAATGAAGGCTTTGAACTCTTAGGTCATCTTCTTGTTCTTCTTCAGCATTTGTCCAGCGTGGCTGCAGGGTCCGCTACATGGATCCGTTGTCTCCATTTTGCTCTCTCTGAGGCCGCATCAGGATGGAGATTCACGCTATTGAGGTTTTTATGTAGCATGTCACACCAACGTTGCAGAGGCCTTCTGCCGACGACTTCAAGTGTGTATCCCGCCTTGACAATCATTCCACCTCCTGGTGATATAATGCTCAGACAGTGCAAGCAATGTAGATGGAAGTTAGGATAATTGAAATGTATGGCCCATGTGCATCATTGCTAGGTAAGAATTCAAGTGTCCCTCATTAGTAGTCAAGAGCAATGGTGTAGAATACGCGCAAGAAGAGCTTGCCACAGAATCCTGCGCAGATCTTCGGCAATGTTCGGGTGGGCTCGGTAGTGGCAGAACACGCCCCTCCCACTTTGCTTAAGTATCTCGCTGGCAGCAGTTCTGAGGCCAGAGGCTTGGCATGCTAAACTGTGACTAGGGTTCAAGTGAGATCTCAGTGCGTGTATGTGATGCCATACATAGTAGTTATTACCTGAGCCAGGACACAGTAACTTGTACCCTAATTTACCCTATATGGTTTGCTGCTTCCTTGCACTCTACGCTTGAATTACAACTGTTGGCCGTGTCTTTCAGCGAGCCCGCATGGTTGAAGAATGCAGTGAGCCCGATAATCAGCATTCGGGGGACACACAGGAGCCCCGCAATGAGCATTAAACTATGCTGATTGATATTGGTCTCTGCGCATCGTCGAGTTTCGGCAAGCTCTTCTTGCGGGTACTCTACAAAGTGGAAGGTCGAGGGAAACACACAAGGAATTTTAGTTTTACATTGTTCATAAACAGTCTTCGTGATGCACTTGTTCCACCAAATATTCTCGCTCTTCAATCGTGAACATTATCACATGTATCATGTTGCACTGTCACAAAATTCTCTGTTCCATTTATAAGTATGCACACTACAATGTAAACCGACCACTACCCAATGAAGGACATGCAAATGACCCTAGTGACTGCTATTAGCTTGTTGGGGCAGCCTCTACTACCGTCATGGCTGCTGTTGATAGTGTGCTAACCTGCTTGCAGCTGCTACAGAGAAAGTTCCTTGGTGCACTGTAGCTAGAAACAATTTACCATAATCAGTGAGCCTTTATTTGTCTGCACAAAAACTCTTAATCTGCCACCTTGTTGACATAGAATGCTCAACTTGTGAGAGTTTACTGTGCCCATGACCTCACTTGTATCAGAACACCATGTTGTGGTTAACATCCTTAACCCTTCAAAACTGGCGTGAAAAAATATAACATGAGGAGTGGCACCAGGTCATTTTGACCCATAGATTGGCACCCACTTTTTTCTAGTCATAAGGATTTTAATGAAGTGATTTACACCTGGTGTCTTCCAATAAACCAGTCCCAAATATAAAATGTATAAAATTCATTCACAATACGTTTCTAAGGACACAAAAGCCAAAATCATCTATACTTATTTTCATACTATCTGGTTTGGGTCTGTTTTTACCCTGACTGGGTAAAAGTTGACCTTCATCTGAACACTTTTTCAGCTTGCTTTTAATATTCAATATTGAGACATTTGTGTCAAATGCAGCCCATTCAGTAGCTTGAACTAATGGCACAGTAACTACTGTGGCTTTTAGAGATGCTCGGGTACTGCAATTTTTACTCTAAAGGGATCTTTAACATGCCAGTGAATCTATGGATGTGGCTCCCTTGCATTTAAGCACTCCCAAATACAAAACTGACTGAACCAGAATTCAATCCTGCAACCTTGGGCATAGCAAGCGAGAATGCTACTGCTGTGCCATGCAGCCAGGCATATAAATACTTTAATTATATTAATTGTATTGTGAACTTCACAACAAATAACTGACATTACAGTTGACTCATCCACTGACGAGTAGCTGATTTCCCGATACAAACTGTAATGGATTTAAACTCTTACTGCCCAGGAAAGGCTCAATGACAAGGGATGAACATGGAAAGTTTCACATATTTCTTCCAGAACTAAACAGTAAGAAGTAGCACTGTACATGAAACGTGGACCAATTCACTGACATGAACAGACAACAGCTGATTAAAACAGTAAATTAAATAAATAATTAAATAAATAAATAACAAGCATTAGTAAAAATACACATCATTTTCAGTTCGACTAATAAGAATTTGACTATCATTTACAAAGAAGCAGAAACTTAAAAAATAATTCAATTTAAGAAATTGAAATGTAATTATAATTTGCCATTACCAACTGCTTCTCTTGACATAGCTCTGTGAATCCAGATCGGATAGACTAAGAGGAAGCAAGTAGTTTGAATAATAAGCTATGACTGGTCAAAGGGAATCTATAGATTTTCTTGACTTTGAACCGCTCAATAGAGCATGGAGCTAACTGGAAGATTCAACCTTTGTAACCAAGTCTAACGGCCACAAAAGCAATGGACTCATAAAGCATGTGCACAAAACACAATGCTAAATTTCTGGTTCCTGCTTGTTTCAATCCACAGCTTCATGCTCTGAACTATCCCCTTTAATAGCCAAACTCTCCTTTGAGTTGTTTAAATAATTTTCATCTATATCTGATGTATTCTCCTGGTTACATTCTTTAGAAGGCTCTTCATTTACGAGATGAAATTCAGAATGTCTTAATTCTGTATTATAATCTCTGTAACCTAATATTTCTTCACTACTAAGCTCTGAATCACCTTCCCTTATAAGCACCAGAGGTGTAAAGTTCATGACTGAAATATCACTGAAACCATTCTTCATGTGAGTCCCCTGATGTTTACGCAGATTTGCTAGTTGAGTAAAACTACGATTACACTCTGTGCACCGATGTGGTTTTTCCCCAGTGTGTATCCGTAAGTGAGTCCGCAAGTTGCTCCTTTGAGAGAAACTCTTGGGACACAGGGGACAAGGGTGAGGACGCTCACCCGTGTGAGTGAGGATGTGCTTATGGTAATCTCCGCGATGTGTGAAATACTTTCCGCACTGTTCACATTTATGCTTATACTCCCCAGTATGCAGTCTCATGTGAGCGACCAGACTATTCTGCTCTGTATACAGCTTACCACACACTCTACACTTGTGCAATATCTCCGCATGACACCTCATGTGCCTCCGCAGCTTGCTGCGGTGAGAATACACTTTTGGACAGTGGGTACACTTGTGGGATGTAGGGGCAATGTGCAATAGCATATGAGCGATCATATTCTTATTTTGTGAGAAGTTCTGTCCACAGTGAGGGCACCTATAAGAGGTCTGAATGTTTGAATGAGTCCGGAGATGTGTTCGCAAGTTGCTGCTCTGTGTAAATGTCTTGGTACAGACCATACATGAGTAAGGACGCTCTCCAGTATGGGTGAAGAAATGTTTGCGGAGATCGCCACGGTGACTGAAGACCTTGCCACACTCTGGACACTTGTGAAAAGTTTTCACTCGACGTGGAGTAACTTTAGGGCTTGACTCATTCCCCACAAAGCCCCAATTTTCAGTCTCGGTATCAGGCCTGAAATTAAATAAAAAGAATATAAACTGAAACAATATGAAGCCCTTAAAGAAAATACTGAAGGATACCACTAGTGATTTACTGCTGCACAGAACATGGCAACACATTGTCACAATATAGTACAACCTGTGTGACATTATGAAAATCATCAAAGCATAACTAATCAAATACAGCAAACCATTCATTATGCAAATTTAAATCATCTGTATCAGATTTTATGGGTAACATATTTTAAGTTTTTATCACTCAAATACCAAGTTTAGTTCATATGTGCAGGGTCTCATGTGGGTGAACAAGCGAGACAATTACCTAAGGCCCAGGCCAGGGATTTGAAGACATGTGCATATCCAGAAATTATGTTATTTTCAAAATGTTTAAAAAAATTCTAGGAATAAAAAATATCTTGAGACATGAAACTGCATAGTAGACAAATCAGTCACAATTTCAACTCTACAGCCTGGCATTTGTTTGTAAATTTACTGTCATGATAGTACTAAATACATTTCATTCAAAGTGGACAGCAAACAGCCCATAATTCTGGAGGAGACCAAATCCTGGCTTTTATACTTTTACCTGGCATATTATTGAAAATATATGATTGTCACACCTTTCTGGGAGTTTTTAGGAATTGAAATTACTGTCAATTATCACTACTGCATTGGAAATATTTGTTATACTACGATGTAAATCATCAGACGGAAACTCTACCACTGACCCACAGTTACACTAATATTAGTTAAGAGAGAATAGTCAAATCATTCAATTTTATATGATCCTATTGCAATGAATGATGCAAACAATGGGGCATTATTACAATGTTAGCAAAGCAGATTGATACTTTATAGTAGCATTCTCAACCTTTTTGACTGTGAGCACCACCCTCATGCCATAACAAGTACCTGACCACCATTAAATCAAATATAATAATAATAATAATAATAATAATAATAATGCAACATGTGCCTCTCTCTCCCACTGAAGTGCTGGAATAGCTAGGGATTCACCGCCCACCAAGCATGTTGCAACTGCTTGCATGACTCAGACAGAAAATATACATTCACTTGTGGACAGTAGAGCCGAATCAGCATGTTTCGTATTACTCATGAAACAGGGATGTCCAATTATTTTTAATGTAGATTTTAAAAAACTATTTCACAAAACGATAAAATTTTTGACAGTCAAAACTTGTATTATTCCCGTTCGTGCCACAAAATTTGAAGAATGAATCTCTGAGTAGCTTGTGTTCACAAGCACTTTCTGGCTTGTGTGGTATGAGCACCAAATTTCACTTAAGGTGAGAAACTCTCTGGTTTGGGGTGGGAAAAAAAAAACCAAATTTAGTTTTTTATTGTTTTTGAATAATTAGTATGCGGATAGCTTAAATACGTTCATAAAATGAAAAATGTCTTAAAAATGTGCATGTTATGACACTTTTTGTAATCATGGTACTCTTTGAAAAGACACGCACGCGATTACCTCAGCTCATTCTTTTGTGGATAATTTCTGAATTACTGGAGGTAAATTTTTGAATGCACTACCATTTCACTTGGTAATGATCGATTTTCAATTTGGTAGCCGTGAAACAGCATTAAAAAATATTCACTGTGTTGTATTCCATCTCAATTTTTAACATTTGTCCCAGCAACTTTCCCCTTCCCTATAGGTCTACATCTCATGGCATAAACGTACCTGATATTGACTTCATAACCATGATCAGTAGACTTTGTTGTAACAAAGTTCATCGAAGAAACTAACACACTTGCACACGGATGGTTAAATTGCAAGAAAAATCCATTTAAATATTTAAAATTTAAATTTCGCATCGTCGCCATGTTGGGTTTGTGCTCACCAGGCTATAGAATTAGTGGTTGAAGACATGACAAAAAAGGGAAGGAGAATAGAGAGGAATCTTTAAAGGACTGAGGAAGATGCAAATAATCCAGATTATGGGGCAGGAAAGTCTTGAGAACCTTCACACGTAAGAAATTACACTTTAGGTTCAATTTTCTAAGTTGTATATTTTTTTGTACTTTGGTATCATTTGAGAAAAGTTCTTATGCTAGGCCACTGAAACTTTTTCTGTGGCTTAATACGTCCTCTGTGAATCGTAATAGGAAGGGATTTTTCAGTATGTTACCTAAGAATAAAGTTATGAATTTTTTTTAAGAAAATATTTGAAAAAAAAAAATGTATTTTTAAAAACTTCATTCTGAAAAAAACTATCCAATTTCCGTAAATAATCCTTCCTATTATTACAGAGAAAGATGCATACAACAATCTCTGAAAATTTCACTGTAATAACCCAAATAAGTTTTGAGTAATCTGTACCAAAAAATTGAAAATTTAACATGGGCAAGATAGGGAGGTGGTTCTCACCTTAATCCTTGAGAGGGCGCGCACGGTCGATAGCACCGGGTTCATTCATTATCACTCGGTATCATGATGACTACTTAAGCTTACGTCCCCTCCCTCATGCCTTTGCATGGACTAGCCCTTTGCCGGTTACGCTTGGGTCAGGTGATGAAGTTCTATTAGGTATACCGCCAGCCATTATTGTCTGTCAAACTTGTCTTTAAGATAGTGCGCGCCTCCTCCAGTTTTGTTGACCCGGTCAAATACACAACGGTCACGTGCGTCTGTTGTGCAAACCATGACTCAGATATTGGCACTGACTGGGTGCCTAGTAAATGTGAGTGAACGACAACCATTATGGAAAAATTGATGACAATTTTGTTTTGTTGATTGTTTTACTTGTGTGCGACTTCTGGAAACAGTGGTAGGCCTATGTTTAATGATTATAGAAACGTATTAGTTATAAAAACCATGTTAAAAATAAAGTTGTGTGTGCGGGTATGCTATATTTTTTGTTTTTTCTTAAACCCGGTCTAAACCACCCTGCGCGCCTCCTCGAGTAATAAATAAGGACACACCCTCTCAACGGTTAAGAACACCTGCTTTATACAATGCAACTTGTTCAAATCAAATGGGTTCAATATCATTAGACAATCAAGAATAGCGTTTGACACCAACAATCTGTTATCTTCATGAGGCTGAGTGTACTCCAAACCAACACTCAGACCAGAACTAAATTCATAGGCAAAGCCAGAAATCAAACCTGGGACCTAAAGGGTGGCAGCCAACAATGCTAACCCATCGTACCACAAGGTGGTTGGAAAGCACCTGATTGCAGTGAATGAGAAGTATCAGTGACAAGCAAAGAAGATGATGATGATGATGATGGTAATTATTGTTTTAAGGGGCCTAACATCTAGGTTATCGGCCCCTAATCGTCTGGGTGATAGCAAAAATGACAATGAAGTGGAAACAAGAACGAAAATACAAACAGGAACTCAGATTGAAACAACTCACAAAATGGAGAGCGGTAATACTCACAAAAGGAATAGATTGAAACATACGCACAAAATGTAGGTTAGATTCAAAATGCGTACAAAATGCAATGTAGAGTCGAAATACTTTACTTACAAAATGCAAGTGAAATTCGAAATACTTACAAAATGCAAATGAGATTGAAAATACGTACAAAATGCAATTGAGGTTCAAAACACTTACAAAATCTAATTGAAATTGAAAATACACAATGCGATTTAGATTGAAAAACGTGCATTTCAGACTCCAAATACTCACAAAGTGCAATTGAAATTCAAAATACTTACAAAATGCAATTGAAATTGAAAATGCTTACAAAATGCACGGTAGATTCAAACTACTCAATTGGATGGACAATTCTTACAAAATGCAATTTAGATTGAATATAGGCCTACTTACAAAATGTAATTAAGTTTAAAAATACCCACAAAATGCAATTGAAAATCAAAATACAGTACTTGCAAAATGCCCACCATACAAAATGCAATTTAGATTGAAAATACTTGCAAAAAGCGGTTTAGGTTGAAAATACAAAATGCAATTGAAATTCAAAATAATCACAAAAGTCCCATCCCCTAGGCTATATTGAAAGACTTACTAAAAAGCAATTTAGATTGTCAATACTTACAAAATGCAATTGAGGTTGAAAACACTCGCAAAATGCAATTTAGATCGAAAAGACTTACAAAATGCAACGTAGATTGAAAACACCTACAAAATGGAGTGTAGATGCAAAAAATCGCTAAATGGAATTTAGATATACGGGGAGCCAATAAACAAAAACAGTGCGGGAATCTTAAAGAGAAAAGGAAATATAATGAAAAGAAAACAAGAGGTCTGACCCCTCGAAGAAGGAGGGATCAGGAAAGATGAGACAAGGGCCAATTAAGGCGGGAAAGTGAGAGACTCCCTAGGCCTCGGATACCCTAATACCATCGGAGCGGAAAGGAACAAGAGTTGACCAAGGGAGGTCGACAGGAAAAGACGGAGAGGGGCCCGGCTCAAGTAAGTGGAAGCAATGCCGGACTCAGCTGGGGTCCCGTGGTCGCCAACCCACGTCCCACTAGAAAGCAAAGAAAGAGCCTATTACAATGAACACTTACACAGTACGATAACCAGCTGCTTCTTTTCTGCATGGCAGTCCTTTTGTGTAATAACAGGCTGCATTGGAGTATGATGAGGATTTTATTCTCTATAAGTTCATAATAGAAGTAATACTCACCCAAACATTGTGCCATTTTCATGATGTATACTATAATCTTCCTCAGATTCCAGTTTCATTGCCACTTCAACCTGAAATACAGCATCAATTAAGTTGCCTTAGGCAGGAAGCCCAGGGTTTGGTGTTAAAATAATGTGATTTTTCTTTTAATTAAACCAATATTTTTACAGGAGCTATGGAAAAGAAACGGAATACGCTAACAAAATCATAAACAAGAGTGTAAAGCACATGCATGAATTTCATGTTCTAAACATTAAGACTGATGTCAAGCAGAGCTTGGATATGATGCATTATACCTAAGTACATACCGGTACTATTACTTTTACAGTTCATATTTTCAAATGTAAAGAAGTTTGTTTACATCAAAGAAAAAAATTAATGAATTATGAAACATACAAGGGTAATAATTTCAAAGAACAACTACTGTGGATTTGCCAGTTAAGTAGATATTCAGATTTGTGATAAAAATTAAAAATAAACTCATCTGAATTCCAAGGGCAGCATAAAACAAAAGGCTATTCATACCTAAGAAACATCATATCGTATATTTCAATAACTTACAAAAAAGTGTACAGTAATGCCAATTTCCTAGTTTATAATAGCTAATCTCAAGGTCGGAGATATACTACATAGTCATTATCTATGTGCGCCCTGATAAACACGGCAAGCTAAGCCGGCTGTGACTGGCGCAGATCGCGGGCGCGCATATCCTGTTCAGCCGGTGGTGGCACGCACTTTCACACTTTTACCAAACATGTTCAATAATGTGTACTTACAGTGCTCATAGGCGATACTGAAAATATAACACACACCTGACAGCTTCTGATAAAAAAAATGTCCATCAACTCTTTTATTATTTACTGAGCCTGTTTCCTTGAATCGTTTAGCAAGCCTCCTAATTGCACATGCATTAGGCATACGTCTTCCCGGAAACTTGATTAGAAATTTTCGTCTTGTTTCAGAACAAGATTTTCTGCTATTCATATACGAACTATGGATATACACATGTTCGCACAATGTGAATTGGTGTGTAGGCATGACCAACAATCACAGTAATCACAATACTCAGTAAACGTGCAACACTAACGTCTAAGCATTGTAGAAACACGTCCATATGAATGACAAAACACATGTGAACTAACGTGCAACACTAACGTCTAAGCATTGCAGATGCACGTCCATATGAATGACAAAACACGTGTGAACTAACGTGCAACACTAACGTCTAAGCATTGCAGATGCACGTCCATATGAATGACAAAACACGTGTGAACTAACGATATGAGGCAGTGGAGTGCGCCTACCACCGGCTGAACCGCGTACATGTGGGCGCCATCTCCACAAGTCACAGCCGGCTTAGCTTGCCGTGTTTATCGGGGCGCACATAGATAATGACCCTGTAGATCAAAGACGGGTGCCTGCCAATAACCTAAATCGGTTTTTCTTGAATTTTTCTTGGGTTATTCCAGTTTTAATTTATTAATGCAGCCAATGGTCATTTTTTTTTTTTCAGGAAATGTCAGGGAAGGGATTTTGGAAGGAAATTGTCCGTGGAACCGTGAAAGGAACCGTCTCAGCATTTGCCTAGTGGCGAAAATGGGAAACCACGAAAACCATTTTCAGGACGTCCAAAGTGGGATTCGAACCCACGCTCTCCCGATGCCAGCGAGGCATGAGGTAGTGCATTAGCACTCCAGGCCAGTCATTATTTTAGTTTTTCCTGCTTTAAAAATAATGGACCAGGCTACACAAGAGTGATGCTCATTTACATTTACCAGTATAAAAATATACTTTTTGATGGAAAACATTTTACACCACAGACTAAAGGAGGGAAAATATGTGAAAGTTGACATTGCAATTTTAGAAACCATTTCTCAGTGACGGCTTCATAACCTACATATACAGGAGTACTATAAACTAACAAAATACAAGTAGAAATTTGACATGTTAATTTTATATAACTTAAAAATTGTATATATTATTGTACATAGGTGTTATAGGCTATACATATCCACAATTTTCTTTTTTTTAAGCCTAAGTGAACAGAATCTGATGATGTTCATCTGATGAATAAAACATGTCATCAAATTAGCCCCCTTGATTTGAGAAGTGTAAAAAAGTATATAATAATTCAAGTAAATCTATTCCAGGTTGGTAGATGTGAGCAGATAAGTGTTATTCCCCACCAAATTTTAATTGGGCACATTATTGTGTTAACCGACTGAAAAGCAATACTTGTACTAAATTCTGTGTGTACCAGACAAATCTTAATAACTTTAAAACTATCCATGTACAAATATGCAATACACAGTTCAAAACGACTTCATGTGCCGTCACAAGAGGGTCACCAACTTGGAATGGAATATCACTGGTTCATTGCACAACAACATTAATTTAGCTTGGGAATGTATGTGTATAAGACATTGTGCGAGGTGTCATTTAACTGAGCTTGGCAAGTACAGTACTATTATATCAAATATGAATAATAACAATAGTAGAACAACTGGAAACAATGCAGTGACAAAACTTTGACATATATTCCTTAAAAAATTAAAAATCTACAAAACAAGAAGGAAAATTAAGTAACTATTCTAAATGTTTATAAATAATAACAATAATAATAATAATAGTAAGCTTACAAACTTAGCTGGTCCCACTAAAATAAAAATGCATATCCACGGCTGCGAAATGATGACATTATAAAACGGTAGTCTTGTCGGAAGCCTTATACGCTTCAGAAACCACAAGCACCAAGGGAATGGCAAAAATTAAAGACATTGAAAAAAAAAAAAAATTAATTCCTTAAGCATTTTATATTCATGTGTTTTAATCATCTTGACGATGTAAAAAATTTTACAAATTTTTAGACTGTTTTAGGAGAATATTTTAGTGATTTTGACTGAAGAAGGCTCACAGGGCCGAAACATGTCTCAAAATGTATTGTAACGTGTTTTTCGAGGGGTTTTATGCAACTGGCATAAGTCAGTAGGAAGCCATTCTATATTTATTTACGCGGCAAATTGTTCAGCCAAGAGAATTTTTCATGTTAATTTATTATTATTATTATTATTAATTTATTATAATTATTATTTAGGTATTTTCGGAGCATTTTATAAAAATTATTAGCATTCAGATAGGTTTTCTATGTCTTAGAAAACGCTATCCAGCAAATTATTACGAACGACAATATCATAGAAAATTATGTGATTACGGAATTTTACGGAGTTTTCGTCAGTTAGGGTATATCGAGAGACGTGACTCACTGGGATTTCAAGTACACGCTTAATCTTGTCGAGAAGCATGACGCAATCTTGGGTCGTAAGGTCTAGAAAAGACGAATTGTTGGAACGGAACCCTCCCGCCGAGTGTAATGACCCGGAGGAGGAGAAGATCGCGTGGTGGGTCAGCCAATCAGGGGAGACGACGTAAGCTAGTTGGGACTGAAGAGTGGGGAGCCGGCGTGTGGTTATATCGTTCGACGCGCCGTGAAACAAGGACAATCTGTGAAATAATTGACGAGTATGGGTGCGCGTGCGAGTGGCTCCGATGTTCGGTGGAGTTAAGGACAATCTGTATAGTACTTGACGAGTATGGATGCGCGTGCGAGTGGCTCCGATGTTCGGTGGAGTTAAGGACAATCTGTATAGTTCTTGCCGAGTGTGGATATACGCGGGAGTCGCTCCGATGTTCCGTGGGACGTGAACAATCTGTATAGTACTTGACGAGTATGGTTATACGCGGGGGACGCTCCGATGTTCCGTGGAACGGACTATCTGTGTAGAACTTGCGGAGAACGGTTGCAAGTGCGTGTCGCTCCGATGTTCAGTGGAGTTGGAGGACTAACTTTTGTATAACTTAACCAGTGCGGTTGTACGAGTGTTTGGGTCCGAGGTACGGACCATAGAATTATCTAATCTACCAGAATATCATCAAATTCCGACGGAGATGACGACGTCCAGGAGACTGTGGGAAGCTCACAGCATCAGCAAGTACGGGGGAAATGCCTTGGCAATTTCCAATGGTAAGCGCAAATGACGCAGAAATACGCAATCTCTCATTTTTCTTTGTTTTACATTTCATATTTCAGTAACTTCATAGCTTGGAAATAAGAGTAAAATCAATTTATCAGACTCCGTTTTCACGTAATTTTCTATCGGTAATATTCAAATCACAACGCTCCAATTTAAATTTTGTACTTATTATTATTATTATTATTATTAATTTTGCTATACTTGTTTTATATAATAAATTCATTTCTTTTACAATGCAATCTTTGCTTTCAGTAGGTAGCATTAGATATAGACCAATTCCTTCTCCTGATACAATTGTTTGTTGGGTTAATGATCAAATCATACCACGATCTGAGTGAATAGAGTCTTGAAGGTGTTCTGCCAGAGCTAGACGTTGTTAAATACAAATTTAGATTTCAACATTGCATTGAAGTCTTGGCGCCCATTAAAACAACATAGCTTAGGCAAAGGTAAACAACTACATTTTCTCCCAACAGTGTGGGCTAGCAAAACTGCTACATTTGGCCCTCAACGTGGAGCAAAGTAAATACCGTTTCACTTGTCATCCCAGCCAAAGCAAAACCATTACATTTGGCGCCCAACGTAGGGACAGCCAAAACGTTTCAGTATATTGACATCAAGTGATATATAAAAAGATAATTTTGTATTGTAAAGTGGACATTTGCATAACTTATCAAAATCAATACGGGAAAACTTGGAAAAATGACTAAAGTCATAGATATTCACTGAAAAACAAGAAAGGAAAATTCTAAGAAAAATTTACGGTGCTGTTTTCAGAGATAATTTCTGGCAAAAAAGACCAATAGAAGAATTATACAAAAATACTGAATCAATCACAACACTAATCAGAAAACGCAGAGTGAAGTTCTTAAAACACATCGCCAGAATGAACGACAACAGACTGACTAAAAGAATATTCAACATAATTTCTACGTCGAAATTGGGTACTTCTTGGTACAAAGAAACTATGGAAGACTTACAACAATTGCATATCACTATACAGGGTCTTTCATATAAAATAAGAGCGCCAAGCGGCGGATTTGTAAACCGCGGCTGCGGTCACCTTGGCCGAGCTTGTGGTGCGCCAAGGCCCCCTGCTTTAAGCGTGTGTACAATCCTATATGATGCAGCGGCCTTGCTGAAATCTTACTTTAGTTATTGTTGATGAAACCGAAACCCCTACTTGTGCTAATTTTGTGAGTGATTTATTCGGAGATCGTTCAAGATTCTCGCCAATGTCATCTAGCTCATCCTCTGTTAAAACTGTTCGAGTGCGGGCATGTTTTTCATTGAGCACCGAGCCAGTAGTGCCAAACTTATTTGCAATTACGTGAATCTGTGCTAGTGAAGGTGGCACTTCATCAGGAAATTGCTGACCAAATGCATCACGTACCTGCCAAGCCGACTCGTACTTAAAATAAGTTTTAGATAAAAAAATACGATGTTGCAATGATAACTGTCTCACCATGTTAGCACTTGACTGGCGACTGAGCACCTGCAGGCTTATTGCAAGGTCAAGTTGGGTAATGTCAATCTGTTATTTTTATACAGTCCATCGGAACTTGGGGGGGGGGGAACAGCCCACGTATGTACTATAAGCGCGCTTTCAATACTACAGCAGGGGGCCGTGGCGTGCCACAAGCTCGGCCAAGGTGACCGCAGCTGCGGTTAACAAAGCCGCCGCTTGGCGCTCTTACTTTATATGAAAGACCCTGTAGAAGACATCCACGACCGCAGCATTTGTAGAGAAAAAATCAGAAACCAGAAATTTGAATTTAGATCACAACCCAAAAGAAATAGGTGTAAATGGACAGATGAAGAGAAGAAGGCACACAGTGAACAGATGAGAGGTTTTTTGGGAAGACACGAAGAAGAAAAGAGCCACCAACAAAAGCTCGATTTATGTGTTTTTAGAGCTCTCCTTAAAGGGGAATGTACGCAAATAACAATAATAATAATAATAAATGGGTAGCAGGTGGAGACACCCGTTGGGACAGCTCCACTCAGGGAATCCTTGTCCATGCAGCCCTAGGTCCCTCTGGCCCGAAGTGTTGCACCCGGTAAGGGTGGGGTAGGCAGGACGCCAGAGCCGCAGTGAAGGCAACCTGTCTAGGAAACACAAAATTCCAAAATGAAACCTACCTACGGTAGTGTCTGACCCGGAGCAGGTGGCTGCCAACAGCATCTGTCTCCCATGTTAGGGATGGCATGGTTGTTGGTGTAAGAAGCAAACACATCGAATGCATGATGGATACATTACAGAGTAATGCCACTGCCTGGGGAGCTCCAGGGCACATTTTGAGCTGGACGTGACAGTATGCGAGCCGCTGGTAGTAGTGGTAGAGGAGCGTTTAGATCCCGAAAATGAAAAATACGCTGAATTAATTCACTCTATACTTTGTAAAAGTGACAATGACAATATTCGGATTTAGACAATATATTCCTTCCAAGCCAAATAAGATATGGCATCAAAATCAACGCTTTTGTGGAAGTTAAATTTCTTCTTTAATCTAGAGTGTGAGTGTGATAACCTGTGCCATTGTGATGTCTGTAGTAGTGTGTGTATTTACAATTCTGGTGGAGATTGGGAAGGAGGCAAACATGGCTAAGTTAGGAACCATCCTGGCATTTTCCTAGAATAGAAGTGGGAAACCACGGAAAACCACGTCCAGGATGGCTGAGGTGGAAATCGAACCCACCTCTTCTCAGTTTTGCTTCTTGAGGCTAAGTGTACCCCATTCCAGCACTCAGACCAGAATTAAATTTCTTGGCTGGGAATCGAACCAGAGTACTGCAGCGAGGTCCACCGCACTTCGAGCCCATGGACTTTTGAAGCTCAGCCCGTCCAGTGTCCTTCTCATCTAATGCGGCCGTGTACTGGCCCATAGCACTAGACTCACAAAACCCACTGTAGCCCACCGCACTGGCCGGGCGGGCCAGTCCAAGCAGGCAGATACGCGGATACACATGTATCAAATACGTCTTGCAATGGCCTTCCCAGTGTGCACTAGACAGTGTCTTGGTGAGGTGTGCTTTAACCAACTGAAGAGCCCAATAGCACACCGGGGCGAAACACTGTCATCTTGTTGAGTTATGCCGGAACATTTAGCAATATTTGTGTTTAAATATATTATGGCTCAACGGACAATACATATTTTCTTATGAAAAATTGTATAACCTTCACAAAGCGTGAACATCAAAATATTCGCTCTACACTCCTATTCAGAATTGATAGCAATACGTTTGTCACTATGCTAATGGTATAGTTCAAACTGGCTAATCTCAATCTGAAATACATCGATAGTTGTTGATTTAGGGGCTTTACGATATCATGGTCATGCAGTCCCATGTATTTGTGAGTGTGCAATTTGTCTGATAGCCTGTGATATTATGATAGCTGTATCAGCGTGTGCCTTTGTAATTCAGATGAGGATTGGGAAGGAGACAGCAGTGGCCTTAAGTTAGGAACCATCCCAGCATTTGCCTGGAGTAGAAGTTAAATAACAAAGCGGAAATTAAGTACCGAGTTTAACTAGTAGGCCTGGCTTACAAATATTACTTTCGTCAAACTATTTGAACTTTGAAAGAATAATAGATTTTCCGCCTTCAACACTGTTTATTTCTAATTACTTACAGGGACTAGTTTCGGGGGCTAATACTCCCCCTTCCTCAGCCTGTCCAACAAAACTTCACAAAGGTAAAACTTCCCTTGTATAAGCTCATACAAAAACAAACCGGATGCGCCTTGCGAAGTCTCTTACAGCTGACTGTTAGTGACGTCCTTGGGAAAACAGCAATACACGGCGCGTCAACAAACCTCACTCATTCTCATTTCCTTAGCCTCCCATCTCCCACAACCCCAACCGCCACCTTTTCCCAAGCACGTCACTAACAGTCAGCTGTAAGAGACTTCGCAAGGTGCATCCGGTTTGTTTTTGTATGAGCTTATACAAGGAAAGTTTTTCCTTTGTGACGTTTTGTTGGACAGGCTGAGGAAGGGGGAGTATTAGCCCCCGAAACTAGTCCCTGTATGTAATTAGAAATAAACAGTATTGAAGGCGGAAAATCTATTATTCTTTCAAAGTTATAGTTACATCAATACGGACCTGAATAATCGACATTATGAAACTATTTGAAGTTATTAGCCATTGGACAAAATGAAGTTTGAACTTAGTTGGTTGGTTCTTAAGTTTAAGGGCTGCGACAACGTGGTCATGTAGCCCCGTAAGTTTGAACTTATATATTATGTCATTCTAAATATTGGAGAAGCCTCCGTGGCTTAGGCGGCAGCACGCCGGCCTCTCACCGCTGGGTCCGTGGTTCAAATCCCGGTCACTCCATGTGAGATCTGTGCTGGACAAAACGGAGGCAGACAGGTTTTTCTCCGGGTACTCCGGTTTTCCCTGTCATAATTTCATTCCAGCAACACTCTCCACTATCATTTCATTTCATCTGTCATTCATTTAATCATTGCCCCAGGAGAGTGCGTCAGGCCTCGGCAGCCGGCACAGTTCATATCCTCGCCGCTAGATGGGGGCTTCATTCATTCCATTCCTGACCCGGTCGGAGACTGGAAGCAGGCTGTGGATTTTCTTTCTAAATATTGGCTTTATCTTAAAGATGTGTCACTATTAGGAAATTGTGCCAATGGCAGGAACAATAATAATATAATAAAAATGTGTTGAGAAATTTGAGCCACATTTCTCAAATAAAGCAAGGACTCTGTGTTTAACATGTTTAGTCAATACTTGGGTGGAGGGGGTATTACTGTTTTATTTTATTAAGAGCAGAAAAGGAGATAGCAATTCATATCACATATTTCTTCACTTCATTTATGAACATCAGCATTTCGTAGAGAAGGCCATTTCAAGCAAAATAATAGAACATTCCACAGTTTTTTTTTCACTGTGTGTTAACGTCGTCCACAAAAATGGAATAACACTCATGTTTCTGCCATGGTCCTCTCACGCTATGGCTCACGTCGTCTCAAGGATAATTCAGACAAAGAGAATAACTTGTATTCAACCACGGCCTCCTCGAATACCCCATTATGACACTAGTCACGCAGTGTCATTTAAAATAGGAGGCCGTGGAAGTCTGTGACTGTGGCTCTAGCTTGGCCGTAGCCTAATGCAAGTCACTCTGTCTTCCAGCAGCACGCATTGACGTTGCCAGCCTATGGGCTACCAAAGCGCTCTCATTAGCCCGCCGCGTAAAAAGCGCCATAGCATGGGCCCGGCCCAGACCGTGCGATGACGTCACGGGCTGCTAGGTCTGAGACTTGTCAAGCTCAGTGTGGTCTAGTGTCGAAGCAGCCCATGGGCCAGGCCGCTGTGCAGGACTCTGAATAGAATCGTAACTTCTGGTGCGACAGCCAAGAATGCTAACAGCTACACCTGAGGTGGACTCTGAAGACAGCTGTAGTAAAGTAGAAATTGAAGTGGTGTTTTCGTAAGTTGTGCATATATTGTGTTGAGATGTGTATTGATTGTGTATGTTTGTATTACTTAAGATGGATTAATCGACTCTTTACAAGTGGATAAATGTTTCTGAAATGCTGTCAAAAATGAATTGAGATTTATCAGGTGAAATTGCGTAAACTTGTATCCTACAGATAGAACGCAACCAATTGCGTAACTTGTGCGCGACTAACGGAGGGTTAAGAGCAACTAACCATAACAGATTTTCTCCCTCCTAGCTAATAAATATTACTCTATACCAGCAGTTACACATTGGTATAGTAAGCCCTTACACCTTGTATACAATAATGTACAAAACAAGGGAGTACGTCAAGTAAAAGCAAATTTCCGTCCCTCTACCTGAATTTAAGTACACCTACCAATGTAGTGATAGCATGGTCGGCTGTCACCCTGGGTGCCCGGGTTCAATAATTATCAGTTCGGATAAAAAAAATCTGGTTTGAGGTACTGGAAAATTCTTGTTGACATGCAAGTCACCTATGTGGTGTCAATTTTGGAGACTTGCACCAGGTCACTTGGCTACACAAGTTTATTGGTTTAAGTATATATCGCAATACATACGTGTCTAGAGGAAATTTTTAGTGAATCCGATGAAGTCACGGACAACGTGCGGACGTTGATGTTCGTTTGATGCTTTGGCTTGAATTGCTGGCATTTTGTCAGTTGTGAAACAGTGCGTTGTTAGATGCTGATGTAGCGACATGTGTTGAAGTGCGACGTGTGGTGGTGAGTTACGAATGTTCATAAATTACTTTTGGTTCCATTTAATTGAAAAGTTGCACTGCACTCTTCTAAAGCCATGGCGAGACAAAACCATTGGTCACTACTTAGTTAAATGACAGTCTGGACGAAACCAATGGTCGCTACCAGGTTAGATAACTATCTGGACGAAAATTATTCTTTGTACTGGAAGCAAGGGGGTCTGGGGCATAAGCCCCAGGGTAGGTTAGTGTTTGAATGTTAAGCCTTATTAACATATAGAATTTAACATGTATTCATCTTATAAGCCTTTAGTATATTCCATGATGTCATGGATGCTGCTATTTTGTGTCTAGGGGAATTTTGTAGTGTAAATGTATTGCGATCTATACTGCTCCCTAAATTCAAGAAATATTCTAGAGTGTCTTCTGCTATTCCCTAACAACTTCATTACCTGCATATCATCCTCATCAGGAGGTTCCATTTTAATATCTAGGAACTTTGATGGGTCAATTTCCAAAGTAGTTTCATTTTCTGACCCAGAGTCCTGTAACAAACAGAAATTTAAGATAAAGTACTGTACATATTAAATAACAATATTCATTTTTCTCCCGTAAGTATATTATGTAATAACCTCCGATCATAAAGGCTGCATCACACTATATTTAAATGGGTAAGATAGCCTATTAAGTGCTAGGTTTGCAATGCTTGAGTGACTTGGATGCTATTAGAGTCAATATCTCATGACTTATGGCATAAAATATGTTACTTATTCAATTAGTAATTCAATTTTTTTTGAAAGATTGTACATAAAAATCAAGCCTAAAATGTGATCTGGAGATTTGGGATGACAAAAGTTTAAGTGCACACTTCAGAAGTTTTCCTACTGTAGAGACTTCCTTCTACTGGACATAGGGTAATAGTTATGAATTATACTGAACATGTTTGTCCATAGAGACAACTCTATGAAGAGGACATGTGGGTCTCGTCTTTCCAGATGTTGAAAGCAGATCGTCTGGGTGGTTCTCATTTCTTTCTTATGTTCCTCCCATATTTTTTTATTATGGTTTCACTGTTACCCTTAAACCTACCAACCTGGGCCCAATGTTTGGGAAGCCAGGCTCTGTCTGCCACAAGTCAGGACAAAAGGCGAGTGATAGAGAAGTAACACCTCTGTAAAAAAACTTGCACCAGCTGACTCGGCTGGTAGTCCCATGTAAGGGTCCCTTGCCAGGGCTACGGTGAAGACCTCAATGGCATCTACAGTGGAGTGGATAGAGAAAGGAGCAGCCCTGTACTTGGGGAATAATATGAGTCACAACCTGCTGTCTTGTAGGTTTGATTGGGGACTATCAAAGGCTAAGGGAGAAAACACTGACAGAAATATCCTTTCTAGCATTAGGCTTAGCAGGTCATCAAAGAGAGACATTGCAATTGCTTTGAAAACAAGAAAGAGCCTCGGATACCATAGTAAAACCCCGAATACGACCTCATCTGAACAAGGCTCGGTTAGGGATGATGGTCAATGGCCTGATGTTAAACAGAGTCATGCAAAAAGAAAAAATACCCTGAGACAGAATACGACACGAATTGGGACTTGAAACATCATGACCCTGACTGCTAAGTGTGAAGAGCTCATTGATCTCATGGAAAGGAGAAGATACGAGGTTCTAGGGCTGAGTGAAACAAAGTGGAAGGGGAAAGGTGTAAAATCACTTCATAAAGGTTACATTCTCTACAGGCATGGTAATCCAAAAGAAGCCCGCAATAGTGTAGCATTTTTCCTAAGTAAACACGTAGATGCAGTCTCGGACATAGAATATGTCAGTGAAAGGATAATTAAGTTACGATGGAAAACAAATAAGAAAATCTTGACCATTGTTAAAGTGTATGCACCACAGTCAGGATGCTCTCAAGAGGAGAAGGAAACCTTCCTTGAAGACCTAGAAGAACAAGTAGAAGAAGATAATATAATAGTGATGGGAGATCTGAATGCTCACGATAGTGTTGACAGACGAGGGTATGAAAACGTGATTGGTCCCAATGGGTTTGGTAACAGGAATGCAGAAAGAGAACACCTTTTAGATTTCTGCCTGAGGAACAACCTCCTTATCAAAAATACTTATTTTAAGAAACAGATGAGCCATAAAGTCACAAGGTACAGTTGGGATGGAGATCTTAAATCCCTAATAGACTACATAATATCTGATAAGCTGGAAATCTCATCACAGATGTTAAGGTATTTCCAGGAGAAAGCCCCGATAGTGACCACCGACTACTAACTGCCACTTTGCGAAATATTCCATTCTACACGAAGTTGTATACCAAAGATAAAGGTTTGGGAATCAGATTGTCCTGAGAATAAGGAAACATACCAACAAAAAATCAAAGATAATCTACCACATAATGAACTAAGAACAGGACAGGAAGAGTGGAATAGATTTAAAGACGTAATTGTGAACACAACACCCAATATTGTTGGTAAAACAAGCACAAGGAAAAAGGAACTCTCTGGTGGAACGATACTGTTCAGAAAGCGATAAAAGAAAGAAATATGGCTAGACAGCATTGTGAAAAATAGAAGGAAACCATATGTACCAGTGCAAGCCATTGAAACTGAAGATGGAATGGTTGTATGGAATGAGACGGATATAAGACAAGAGATTAGGAATTATTTTGCACAGTTATATAATGGAAAAGATGTGAAGATAAAGGAAGGAGTAAGTTCAGAGGCTGAAAATGAGAGAAGAGAAAGAGACTGACCTGGTCAGAGGTTGAAAACGCTTTGAAGAACATGCGTAAAGGCAGGTCATCTGGTATAGATGAAATGACATGATAAAAGCTGCAGGAATTCCTGGACTTCACTGGTTGTTCCGAGTTATGAATGCCATATGGAAGGAAGATCAGATCCCAATAGATTGGACAAAAGAGATTATAGTTCCCCTTTTTTAAAAAGGATGTTATGGAACTGGTTAAAAGAGTCTACTAAGTCGTTTTTGGACCCTAAATGGCAGCTGCTAGCTGGAGGGCCATCTTGTGGAGTTTGGACTCTGTGACAAAAGACTGTGGCAGTTGTTGTTCGTTGTTCTATGTTTGAATATGTCTGTTGTATAGTTGTGTAGTGAAATAAATAGTTAAATAAGTAATGGTTAACACTAATTCGGTGAATTAGTCCCTTAACAAAACATATGGTGACCCCGACGTGATTTAATACGTAAATTACGAGAAGTTACGGCAAGATACGTAAGATTTCTTTGTGTGTGAAAATCTTGGTATAGCCTAGCCTACACGACAATGGAAAAGCTTGTGAAACAACGTAAGCCAATTCGAGCGTCCTGCACAAAGACGTATAATGAGGTAATGCGTCATTTAACCAGCGAAATAGTTGACCTGGAATCGGCACAGAAGATGCTGATGAAATTGGAGAGGTTAAGTGCTGAACTTGCTCCATTGGATGAAAAAATACTGGAACTAGCATTAGAAGAAGAGGATGATGTCTACAGCCGTGAGTACGGAGCAGTTGAGACTTATAGAGATAATTTAGATGAAGTAAGGTTAAAGATGACGAATATTTGCTCTAATGAGAATGTTAGTGTGGTCAGAGAACACATTTCTGAAGCTTCATCTGCAGCTAAAAGAAACTTGAAACTTCCTAGGTTGGAACTAGCCAAGTTTGGAGGGGACGTTAAGATTGGTTAGGATTCTGGAGCATGTTTAAGAGAATCCATGAAGATAGTGACATAGAATCAGAAGATAAATTTCAATATCTGATTCAGTGCACCAAACCTGACAGTCGTGCCAGAGAACTTCTGAACAGTTTCCCAGCCACCGCTGAAAACTATCCAAAGGTTATAGAGTGCATGAAGAATCGGTTCGGTCGTGAAGATCTCCTGACGGAGTACTACGTTTGGGAGCTGATTGGGTTAGTCATTCAGATTGTGTCGCACAACAATGACAAATCAGGAATAGCTGTAGGCCTACTGTATGACACATTAGAGAGCAAGTTAAGAGCTCTAGAATCTATAGGTGTGACAAGGGATAAGTATGGGTCCATGTTGTTCCCTCTCGTGGAATCATGCTTACCTGAAGATGTTTTAAGGACATGGCTCAGAAATCAATCAGCGAATGATGAGTTGATTGGTGAACAGAAAGATAGGCTAGAGGCTCTTTTAAATTTCCTCAAACGTGAAGTAGAGGGAGAAGAGAGGATAACCTTTGCTCGGGCAGGTTTTGGTCTGTCCGATACGAAAAGACAAGAGAGAGTGAGAGGAAAAAATGTTGACACACATTTACCAACGGCGAATTCTTTGTTTTCGGCCAAGTTTGAAGGCAAGAAGAGAAAGTGTGTGTTTTGTAGCAAATTCCACGAGAGCAAGGAATGCCACCTTGCTCAACAAATGAGTTTGGAGGAAAGGCGCAACAAGCTGGCCAAAGAAAACTGTTGTTTTGCTTGTCTTAAGGTAGGACACAGAGTGAAAAATTGCAAGGCACATCTTCGTCGCCCACTGTGCACTAGTCCTCACGTTGTGATCATGTGTCATAAACTGAATACAAAGAAGGTCGAGGAGAAACCTGAATCTAAAATACAGGATGATAGGGAAAGGCAGAGCAATATCTCCATGAACATTCAGAGTGCCACAAAGGAGGTGTTTCTACAGACGCTGTGCATCAAACTGACACATAAAGGAAAGGAGAAGATGGTCCGAGCACTAATAGACAGTGGGTCACAAAGATCCTACATTTTACAGAAGAAAGTTTGTGGAATATGGAAATGTGTTTCAGGAGTGGATAAATGAGGGCATAATTGAATAGGTTCCAGAAGGAGAAAAGGAAGACCTGTGCTATTATTTACCATACCGGGGTATCTTCAAAGAAAACTCTACCACCAATGTGAGACCCGTTTTCGATGGATCCAGCAAATCGAAGAATATTCCTTCTTTAAATGAGTGTCTCGAAAAGGGTCCTAATTTGCTACAACAAATCCCCACGCTTCTATTGATGTTTCGAAAAAATAGGATAGGAGTGATTTCCGATATTATGAAGGCTTTCCTGCAGATATCTGTTCAGGAAACTGACCGTGATTTCTTGCGCTTCTTGTGGTGGAAGGATTCAAAGGATAGTGAATTGAAGGTTTTTCGACATTGCCGAATCGTATTTGGCCTGAATTGCAGGCCATTTCTGCTGGAAGCAGTTCTTGACCTTCAATTGAAAGAGAGCGTAGACCACCAAGAGACAGCAAAAAGACTGAGAAATTCCTTCTATGTAGACAATTGTATCACCTCTTTGGATAATGAAGAAGAATTGAGTATGTTTATAGAAGAATCTACTGCATTGCTGACCAGAGCACGTTTTGATCTTCGTAACTGGGAGTACACAAGTCTAAATTCTCCCGAGAGCGACTCGTCAGTTCCTGAGGTAACCTCGGTATTAGGACTTCGATGGAACAAGACAGAAGATGTTCTTTCTTGTGAGAAAATTGACATGTCGAAGATTGGCGACAAGATCACTAGAAGAAATGTATTGGCGGCTGCTCAGAGAATCTTTGATTATACAGGATTCACATGTCCTGTCTCTCTAGTACCGAAGTTGCAGTTGCAGGAAAGTTGGCGGAAGAAAATGAGCTGGGATGAAGAAATGAAGGATGACATGAGGAAGAAGTTTGAAATTTGGCATCAAGAACTTGAGGTATTGCCTGATATTAAAATTCCCAGACAAATGGCACGCTGCAAGACACGGGAATCTTGGAGCCTTCATACGTTCTGCAACGCAAGTGGAGTAGCATATGCTGCGGTTGTGTTTCTTCGTTCAGAAGATGGAAAGGACACAAATATAACACTTCTTCAAGCAAAGTCTCGTGTAGCTCCGCTGAAAAAAATGACTATTTCGCGGTTGGAACTCCTAGCTTGTTCAATTGGAGCTCACCTTGCATTTTCCATAAAGGCAAGTTTAGGATTAGCAGAGCTTTCAACATATTATTGGACAGACTCCACAACAGCTCTCTGCTGGATCAAGAGGAAGGAAGTCTGGGGAACTTTTGTATCAAATCGGGTGAAGGAAATTAAACAGTTGTCTAACCCTGATAGCTGGAATCATGTACGTGGAGTGAATAACCCGGCTGACCTACCTTTTAGGGGTTGTTCTGCTTCCAAACTCATGACATCGAAATGGTGGGAGGGCCCTTCTTGGCTGAGATCTCCTAGTTCAGAATGGCCTCTTGACAATGCCTTGCCTGATGAAGAAAGGATAAATGAAGAAAAAAGGAAAGGAATTTCAACCGTACTAGTTTCTGTGGAACCAGAAGAAAAATGGTATCTGAAATACTTTTCCAAGTACTCAAAAGTTGTCAGGATGACAGCCTGGATTCTACGACTCATCCACAACACAGCAAAAGGGGGTGAAGTACGTTTTTCAAAGGAACTCCAAGTCGAAGAATTGCAAGTAGCTGAAAGAAGACTGTTGAAGATCGTTTCGCAGGAGATGCTCGCCGAAAAGGAGCAGTCCTTCAAAAATCTGAACGTGTTTGAAGATGAAAGAGGATTACTTCGAGTAAAAACGAGGTTAATAAGGATTCCGGACGATGAATTATTCCTCACTCCAATTCTGCTACCAGCTAAACACCAGCTAGTTCACATGATGATCATGGAGAAACATCTAGAAATGTCTCATGCTGGAGTACAAGTTCTTCTCTCCACTTTGCGAGAAAGGTTTTGGATTGTTAATGGAAGAAGGAGAATAAGAAAGGTGATTTCTGGCTGTGTCAGGTGCAGAAGACACCAAGCAAAGGGGATTACCATCGAAGTTGCACCTTTACCAGAGGATCGGATTAGAGACGCTTCTGTCTTTGAAATTGTAGGAATTGATCTGGCTGGCCTGTTATACCTCCGAGGAGGTGAAAAGGTCTGGGTGGTGCTATTCACGTATGCGGTCTTCAGAGCTGTGCATTTTGAACTCGTTAGGACACTATCTACTCCAGGGTTTCTGCAAGCATTGAGGAGATTCGTCGCTCGAAGAGGAAGACCAAACATCATTTACAGTGATAATGGGACAAATTTTGTGGGAGCAGAAAATGCTTGCAGTGAAGTTGACTGGACCAAAATAAATGTTGAGGCTACGTGCATGAGAATTGTTTGGAAATTCAATCCTCCCACTGATGCATGGTGGGGCGGGTTTTGGGAGCGTATTGTTCAAATGCTGAAGAAGTTGTTGCGACGAGTACTAGGTCGTTCCTCCTTAGACTATGAGAAACTATTAATGGTTCTGTTGGACGCAGAGACAGTCATCAATTCTCGACCTTTGACTTATTTATCTGAAGATAGTGATGGTTTGGTAGCGTTGACACCTGCAATGTTTCTTCTGGACATTCCGAGGGTGGGAGTACCCGATATTGATCACATTGATCAGCTAAACCATGGAAAAAGGTTCAGGCACATGCAGCATTTGAGGGCAGAATTGCGAAAAAGATTCAGACTAGAGTACCTAGGGCAACTCAAACCGGGAAAAGGCAAAGCAAATTCACATCGAGAATTGAAGGTGGGAGAAGTAGTGATCCTTGGAAGTGATAGTGCACGTAGAATGGACTGGCCTTTAGGAAGGGTGGTTTCAGTACATCCCGGAAAGGACAATGTCGTCAGAGTGGTCAAGGTGAAGACTACAACTGGAGATATGAAGCGGCCTGTGCAGAACATATATCCTCTAGAAGCAACTCCGTTTACTGAGTGGCAGTGTGAAGAACAGGTCTTGGATAAAGACCCTGGTGTTCCTGTTTCGAGCTCTGGTGTTCCTGTCTCGATCCCTGGTGTTCCTGTTTCGAGCTCTGGTGTTCCTGTATCGAGCCCTGGTGCACCTGTATCAAGCCCTGATGTTCCTGTCTCGCCCCCTGGTGTTCCACATTTGAGTTCGACAAGGTGTGGGAGGAAGATACGAATTCCATCCCGCCTCAATTTGTAAATTTTCCTTGATCTGTAGTATTTGAAGTACAGTGGTTTTAATCATAGTATGATAAAAAGGTGGGAGGATGTTATGGAACTGGTTAAAAGAGTCTACTAAGTCGTTTTTGGACCATAAATGGCGGCCGCTGGCTGGAGGGCCATCTTGTGGTGTTTGGACTCTGTGACAAAAGACTGTGGCAGTTGTTGTTCGTTGTTCTATGTTTGAATATGTCTGTTGTATAGTTGTGTAGTGAAATAAATAGTTAAATAAGTAATGGTTAACACTAATTCGGTGAATTAGTCCCTTAACAAAACAAAGGAAGTAGGAGAAATTGTAACAACTACAGAGGAATCACACTCCTGTCACATGGGTTAAAATTAATGGCAAAAATTATTGATAAGCAAGCGACTCAGAAACATCATTGAGCCTCAGAAGAAGAGCAATATTGGATTTAGGAGTGATAAAACAACTACTGACCTCATCTTTACTATTAGGATGATTATAGAAACACTGGGAGAAAGGACGAGATATCATTTTTGTCTTCTTGGATCTCGAAAAGGCTTATGACAGCTTGCCTAAGGACAAGAGATGGGATTGTTTATCAAAGAAAAACATACCAGTAAAGAGAAAATGCTGGATAGCCATTGTCAGACCTGTATTCAAATAGGGAGTAAATATTCAGATTGGTTTGTTACATCAAAGGGAGTGCAACAGGGAAGTGCATTGTCACCATTCCTGTTCATCTCTGTAATGGACAAAATCATAAAAAGGGTAAAACAACAGAATCTTGAAATGGATTTCACTGCATTGGCCTTTGTGGACGATGTGGTGATTTGGGGTTGCACAGTTGAGGAGGTAATTTACAGAAGAAATTAAATACCTGGAACAACCAATTTAATGAGTTTGGGCTAAAAGTTAGTCCTACAAAGACAGTAGCCACGAAGGTTAGTAGACAAAAGGGTAATTTAAATATCATGTTGGATTGAAGGAACTTGCAAGAAGTTGATCAGTTCCAATACCTTGGCAGGCTTATAACTCGAGATGGTCGTTGCTCAGCGGAAATTACCAATAGGATTCCGAAGGGAGCTAATTTGGAAATGTCTTGAAGACTCAAAAGTGCCCTACTACCTTGTTGACAAAATAAGGATGTTATATCGGAGTTGTTATAGTTGTGTCCAAATAGGAAATGGTCGTTCTGAATGGTTTCATGCAATAAGGGGAGTCCAGCAAGGAAGTGCCATTGTATGTCACTGTTATGGACAGAATTTTAAAATCTATTAAGGACACTGCAAATGAATCACGAGCCCTGGTATTTGCACATGACGTGGTCTTATGGAGAGAAACAGAACTGGAAGTAGAGGAGAGACTAACTGCTTGGAACAACAAATTTAAAGAATTTAGCCTGAAGATCAGCAAGGCCAAGACTGTTGAAATGACCATTAGCAGAGAGAGGAAAAGTTCAAACATATATTTAGAGGGAGTAAAACTAGAATCAGTTTCTCACTTCCAGTATCTTGGAAGTATGGTCTCCAAGGATAACACCTTCAAACAAGAAATTCTAAATAGGACACAGAAAGCATCACATTTTTATACTGTAACAAAGTTCGGCACTTACTTTGGGACAAAAAATATATCCTTGGCAGCAAAGGCAACGTTGTATCACACCTACTTTGTTCTAATCCTTACTTATGGTATGGAAACATGTACCGTATATTTATTTATTTATTTAATTATAGGGTACAGAAAGTCCCAGTGAGCTGGTAGCTCAAGGGGGGACTGCCCTTTACAAATATGGCTTAGCAACTTATACTAGAATATATTAAGGTGGTAGGATCATTTATTCAGTCTTTATGGGTTCATTTATATTCTTCAACATATTGTTTCAGGAAGTAAGGATTACAGTAGAATTCAAGCCACAGAAATGAGATTTATTAGAACTACTAGCAGGTACCCGCGGCTTCGCTGGCGATCAAGACAATGGGGACGATGCATTATTGCTGATAATTGGTTTATTCTATTACAGCAATCGCGGCTACAGGTGGGTAGATTCAAATTCTGAGAATTCTGATACATACAGTATATAGATATGAGCATCAAAGTGGGAATTTTATAGAGTTGTGAACACATTTGAAAATTTTAGTTTTGGTTTTGCCATCTTCTGCTGAGACATAACGATTTTGTTGGCCGGATACTCGCCAGTACGCCACATACAGTTGTCCATGGGAAAAAATGGTTTTGTCTAAACGTACACCTGGAATGGCAAATCTATCTGAATATGGGGAATTATAAGTATTTTTCCTTAAGGTATTCTGGATATAATTTTGCCACACTTATTGATGATTTGAATGTCAACATGTCGCTATTAATAGACCTATAGTAAAATATCTCTCACCTTGGTCGCTGATGTACATTATGCAGTCACTTCCAGTGTTACATCCCAGGGATTGAAATTCTCCAACAATTCTCCACCTCTGATCGAACTGTCTCTATCCATAGTCTCCTTGGTCTTCCTCTTGGTCTCTTCCCTCACATGCCTCTCTAAGTAATTAAAATTCCCCATTGTTGTTGTTTGAGTCTTTAGTTTTTTGACTGGTTTGATGCAGCCCTCCATGCCTCGCTCTCCTGAGCTAATCGTTTCATCACTACATAGCTACCACACCCTACATCCGAGGCAATCTGTATAACCCTGGTCTACCCCTACAGTTCTTGTCCTTGACCCTCCCATCCATAACTAAGCTTGCTATTCCTGGGTATCTTAATATGTGTCGTACCAACCTATCTCTTCTCTTCATTAGCAGTCGCCAGAAACATCTCTCCTCTCCCACTCGTCTTAATAGCTCTTCATTTGATACCCTATCTAACCATCTGATCTTCATCATTCTCCCGTAACACTACATTTCAAACGCTTCAATTCTCCTCTTTATTGCAGCACCATTATTCCAAGTTTCACTTCCTTATAGTGACTCAAAAGCTTTCAAAAATGACATCTTAATACCTAAATGTATATTCGATGTCAAGAGATTCCTTTTTGTGTAGAAATGCTTTCCTTGCCTGAGCCAACCTGCTTTTTACATCCTCTTTGCTTCGTCCATTACTGGTTATTTTGCTTCCTAAGTACTGGTAACAGAAGTCTCCTACTTCCCGTAGCGTTTCACCTGCCAATTTGATGTCCATAGAGGTTTCTGATTTATTTCGGCTGCATTCAAATAATTTTGTTTTTCATTTATTGATTTTCATCATGAATTCATTCGTCAAGACGGAGTCCATATCATTCAAAAACTCGTTCAAATCTTCTGGCGTATTGGCCAAGATGACGATGTCATCAACAAATCTCAGAGATGAAATTATTTCTCCTTGAATCTTCACTCCGACTTTACATTGTTCTCCAATTTCCTGATTATTGTGCTTTTAGAGATCTTTGAAATGCGTTGCCCTCGCACATGGTGTAGATGCATTGTCAAAGGAAAACATTCCATGTTACGAACATGGGCCGCATAACCAGTACCGAAAGCCTATTCTGGACAGCAGTTCCTTGAACTCAGATTTGCCAACATTTTATTTTATCTTTCCATGTGGTATGTCTCTGTACCTCAACATACAGAAGAGTGCTTTAAAAATCATTTCTTGTGTAAATTTTGGAAAATGTAGTGAGTGTGGTTTTTGCCGGAGTGGATACTCGCTAGTAGAAATTCTTTTCAGTAAAATAGACTGGTTCACAATTTGGTAAGTGCACATTGAGGTATATGACGGCGGGATGCCTTAAGTGTTAAGGAAACGGCAATAGCCGCCTCAGAGCTTCGTTGCTATTGAAATTATGACCAGACCAATATTTGTACTTAACTATACGGGATTTGTGAGCCCAGTGTTTATGAAGTTGAACGTAGCTATATCGCTACCTTTATTTAATAGCCGCTACTGTAGTGTTTAAAAATTAAAGGTGGTATTAGAAGGCGCTTCCCCTAATATTTTTTACCCCTGGCACTACAGCCCATGAAGGCCCTAGGCCTATCATGCGACCGCTTCCCAGCCATTTGGCCTGTAGATATTGTGGTGACGCGTGGTCAGTGCATAGTGTCCCCTCAGCCGTTAATCTTGTTCTTCGTGACCGGAGCGCTGCCTCACAGCTACTCAATTTTCCTCACGAATCTGAGTTCAGCCCGTTGCAGCCCTCACGTCAGTGTCTAAAATCTCTGACGGAGCCGGGAATCGAACCCGGGGCCTCCGGACGGGAGGCAGGCGCGCTACACTGTTCTTATTGTGTCTATATATATCTTGAAAAAGATAATAAATGAATTGGCATTGCCTCCAAGAGGGATATGTAGAAAATCGGATGTCATACCTTGAGGTAGTGTTGCCATGGAAACGGACTGGCGATTAGTTCATCAATCAGAGCGAAGATAGTTTTCTGCGAATATCTTTGAAACTGTTGGTTTTAGAGCCTTAAAATGTAGTTTTCGGTGTCCCATAGGGACCTACCGAGTATTGTTTCTTGCATCGAGGGGAGTAAAATGAGCTTTGTCCGGTCTTTATGCGACAACTTCGATATTTTGTCCTGGTTGAGTATTTTTGGTGACTTTTCAGTTATGTTGCCCATTCCACGGGAACAATGATTTATTTCCGGACGAAAGGCAGCCTATATGTTATCCCAAGGTATAAGCTGTCTCCATTTCAAATGTCATCCAAATCCGTCCAGCCGTTTTAGTGTCAAGAGGTAACAAACTAACACACACACACTCACACACACACACACGGACACACAGATTTTCACAATTATAATATATATATAGGGATGAACCAAAGAACCAGGAGAGACAATGAGGTATACAGAGCAACAGCTGGCATCAGGGTCCCTGTTACCAACTTTCTGGGGAAATGCAGACTTCAGTGGTATGGCCATGTAATGAGGAAGGATAGCTCTAGAACAGCTAAGAAGTACTTCAACCTGGATGTCAGAGGGAAGAGACCAAGAGGAAGACCAAGGAGACTATGGATAGAGACAGTTCGATCAGAGGTGGAGAAGAATGGTTTTAATTGGGGCGATGTCCAAGAACAAATGGTGTAGCAAGAAAGGGCAAGATGGAGAGCGCTTGTTTAGCACACCCGGGAAACTAGAGATGGAAAATGATGATGATGATGAAGTCAGGAAACTCCTTTGGGACAGTCAAATTCCTCTAATACCAAAAACAACATTGTATAAGGCCTACTTTGTACCAACAATATATGGCCTGGAAACGTGCACCAATAATAGAAGGGATAGCAGCAGACTTCAGGCTGGGGAAATGAAATTTCTGAGGACAATGACCTCGGAAAACGAGACGTTGTGATAAGAACAGGAATGAATATATCCGTGAAGACATACAAGTGAAACCACTTAGGGAAACTATAGCAACATCAAGGTTGAGATGGTTCGGTCACTTGAAGATGATTGATCTGAAGAGAGTAGTACGGAAATGGTTTGATAAGGACATAAAAGGAAAGCAAACTAGGGAAAGACCAAGGAATGATGGATCTCCCAAACAAAAGATGATCTGGAAGATAGAGGAGCGGAATTGTGTAAAGTTAAGAAGAAGAATTGTATTTGCATAGACGGGAAACTGGAGACGGTTAAATGATGATGATGACTGTTACCCTTGATAGACACAACTAACTTGTCCAATTGAAATTACAAATACTTATCTCACAACAAGCACAATCGCATGTTATTCCTTGAATGGAACTTGGCGTTTTCATGCTTTACAATACCGGCTATACAGTAGTACCATATGCATGGCAATACTATATTGTCCATAAATCATGCATATAATGGCAGACTTAGCTGCAATTTTATCTATGTAAGTCATGATCTAAAAAGGGGATGGTGGGAGGACAATAGAAAGTGGAGGAGAAAACATCTACTGTATTATTACATCATCTCAGTCTTTCTTTCCATATATACTACAAGAACAGTATTTTGGCTAATATCAGTAGTTTAAAACTTTGTTTCTCCAGGATTTGGTCTCCTCCCACGTTACCCATTACTACATCTAACCTACTTATCTCAATAAGCCAGTAGTAAACACCAAATTTTATTATTCCTGTGTTTCATCGATTATGAAAAAACCTTCGACACTGTTCAACACGATAAACTGATGAATATTTTATGTGACCTGGGACTAGATGGACGTGACATCCGATTAATTGGAAATCTGTACTGGTATCAACGTGCTGCTGTACGTGTTGACGGTCAGCTGTCTGAAGAAGTATCGATTATGAAGGGAGTTCGCCAAGGTTGCATTCTTTCTCCACTCCTCTTCAACATCTATTCTGAAAAGATTTTTCAAGATTCTCTTGATGGAAAGTCTCAAGGAGTAGTGGTAAATGGATCTATCATTAATAACATCCGATATGCTGATGACACTGTCATCCTTGCAACAAGTATGGATGATCTACAAACACTACTGGATTCTATTTCTGAAGAGAGTAATGCCATGGGATAACATTTAAATGTAAAAAAAAAAGTGGATGGTTGTTAGTAGAAACAAAGAAGAAATTCAGGGCATTCTTACACTTGGTAATGAAAGAATTGAAAGGGTTTCATCATATACATATTTAGGATGTCAAATCAATGATAACTGGGACTTGAGTCAAGAAATTCGCTGTAGAATTGAGCAGGCCAGAAGTTCTTTCATGAAAATGGGAAAAGTTTTGACCAGTCTGTCATTACGCACCCGACTGCTTCGATGCTACGTTTTTAGTGTCCTGCTCTATGGAGTTGAATCATGGACACTTACCGAGGTTTTAACCTTTTCACTGCTACTACTGTGAGAGACTATCAAACCCCTCCATGCTGAATAAATTTTTTAAAGTATGTTATTCAGATGAAGTTGCCGACGAGATATCTCGGGCGCAGCAAGGACTTGACGTTCTACCGCACCCGAGATATCTCGGGCGTAACTTAGTAGTGTAAAGGTTAAGTAAGAAACTGATAGCATTTGAAATGTGGACGTATTGCATGATTTTAAGGATATAATGGACAGCTAAAGTCACAAATGTGGAAGTACTGCTGCGTATGAACAAATTCTCAGTATCATCAAAAGGAGAAAACTAGAATACTTTGGTCATTTCATGCGCAACAACAAATACCACCTCTTGCATTTAATTATCCAAGGGAAGATTGATGGCATTAGGGGTCCAGGACGCAGATGAATATCCTGGCTAAAGAACTTAAGCCAGTGGTTTGGACTTAATACAGTGTCACTGTTTAGAACAGCTATGGACAAACAGCAGATCATGCTACTGATCGCCAATGTTCTTGGAGGACGAGGCACTTGAAGAAGAAGAAGTGGACCACATTGTGTTACATCAATAGATTATAAATAATAAACAAGGGGAAAAAGAAAGCACAGCCCTAGAATAGTTTAGCTGTCTACTGAAGATTGCTGCTGGACTGCATTGGGAACTAAGCAGGTGCTTTTACAGGGTATACAGCCTTGGGCTTGCTCGCCTTTCCTCTTCGGAAACAATGTGGACACCACTTTCATCATCCCCCTGGTCGTTGGCCTTCCATTAGGGTCGCAAAGCTGAGATTCGAACTGTAATGTGCCAGTAAATCTAAAATACTTAACTCAGAAACACTAAACCTGTAGTCCTCTGTCCCCGAGCTGATAGTTTAAATGAGACTTAATAAAAAAGGAAGGAAGTTTGTAGTTTTACGCGACCGTTAATCTCGCTATCATAAGCCACAGGACCTCCTTTTTACGTGGAATACTAGCCACAGGACATGGCATTGCACTTTGTAAATCTCACATGCCTTGACCAGGAATCGAACCCGGTCCACCGTGGTGAGAGGCATTGGTTTGACCGCTGCGCCACCACACCCCACTAAGAGACTTAATAAGCAAGGTGAGAAGCGAGGTATTTCAGATAACGAAATATTCATTGAGAATTAATATAGGCTATGAGGCACGTCTTGTTTGATTTATATCCAGGCACTTTTAATCACTTAGCTATTAAAACTAGGATAATTAAGTTAGGCTGTATGTTGCTCCAGTCATTTGTCTATAACTTACCTTGAGGAATCCAGTATTTTGCATTTGTCTGAGAACAAATGAAGAATCCACGGTATAAATGGGGTAAGTCACATTCCGTATATTTTTCAGGAGAGCAAATTTAAAATTTCAACACTAAAAAGAAATAATTAGAACACTCCAATTGAGGGTAAGCAATATAGTTTCGTAGTCAGTTTACCATCCAAAGGGGCCGATAACCTAGATCTTAGGCCCCTTAAAACAACAATTATCATCATCATCACATTACCATCCAGGTAGGCTTTTCCCACGGACTCAGCGAGGGATCCCACCTTTACTGCCTCTACGGGCAGTGTCCTGGAGCTTGACATCGGATCACGGATACAAGCAAGGAAGCTTGTAGTTTAACGTGACCGTTAATCTCGCGATCATAAGCCACGGGACCTCCGTTTTACGTGGAATCCGAACCACAAGACATGGCATTTCACATCGAAAATCTCACATGCATTGACCGGGAATCGAACCCGGTCCGCCTTGGTGAGAGGCATACAGCTAGACCGCTGAGCCACCACGCCCCGTGGATCACGGATACAACTGGGGAGGCGGGACTAGCGCCTCGCCCAGGCGGCCTCACCTGCAAAGCGAGGGATGGGACGGGATGGGTAGAATGGGAGGGATAAACAAGGAAGAGGGATGGAGGCGGCCGTGGCCTGACGTAGATACCATCCCGGCATTTGCCCGAAGACGAAGTGGGAAACCACGGAAAACCACTTCGAGGATGGCTGAGATGTGAATCGAACCCCTTCTACTCATTTGGACCACCCTAGGCTGAGTAGACCCCGTTCCAGTCCTCATACCTCTTTTCAAATTTCGTGGCAGAGCCGGGAATCTAACCTCGGACCTCCGGGGTGGCAGCTAAGCACGCTGACCACTACAGCATGGAGACAAATATGAAGGAAGTACATGTAAAACAAATAACAACTTAAGTTAAATTATGAAAAAAGTGAGAGGATATGGGATGTACTTTCTGTTTCCACTGAAAATAAAAACCTCTGTATCTTGGTGACTTTCCGCTTTATTTGATTAAGTAATTTCAACTGATCTGTAGTGATGATGGCTAGCCACCAGAATGCGCCATAAACTCATTTCCGAAAAAATAAACTTACACCGTTCTTTCCGTTGGGTCTTCAAATGTGCTAGAGCTAAATCAGGTTGATCACCGATGTCTCAGTCTATTATATAACTGCTATTTACGGAAGCTAGCGAGGTATGAGTGGTGTCGAAGAATGTAATTTGGGGCATAACTAATGATTGTGGATATTGTGAAAGGCGACTATTTATCGAGGCAAGACTTTCGGCCCGACTCGGTAAGGCAACGGCAAATTACCTAGCTCCTCACCTTGCTTATTAAGTTCCATTATAGTACCGTCTTGGGTTTTGAGGGTTTCTACCCACAAAACCTATGGATAACACCAGCCTCAGGGCAAATCGGGAACTTATCAAAACAGTAGAGGGTATCTAAAAGGAGAGGGGGGTTTGGATTTCATTTAAAACCATTAATATATCACACACACTGAAAATTAGATGGTAAAACCTTACCAAGAATAACAAAATTTAAATATCTAGGTTCTGTCATTGCTGAAGGTGGCACGATAACCGCTGATATAATCCATAGGGCCACGTCTGGGTGGAACAAATGGCGCGAACTAACAGGAGTTTTGTGTGATCCGAAAATACCCATAACAACGAAGGGTAAAGTTTATAAAACTGCTGTAAGACCAATCCTACTCTATGGTAGTGAAACATGGGCTACTACAAAGGCACATGAGCAAAAGGTACATACCACTGAAATGCATACAAGTTATGTTGGGCAGGTGGAGTTATTCTCAAAGATAAAATCCGTAATGAACATGTGCGAGGCAGTTTCAAAGTAACGCCTATAACTGAGAAACCAGGCTAAGGTGGTATGGACATGTTATGCCAAGACCGGAAAATCATGTGGTGAAGAAGTGCCTTCCCATGGCTACACAAAAGAGAGGGAGCGGCAGACCTCAAACAACATGGATGACGAATGTCCAAAGGGACATGAGAGTATTAGGCCCTGCTGCTGATGCTTTACAACGAAATGATGGGCGCCTCAGGATTAAGCAAGCCGACCCTGCGTAACGGGAAAATGCGAGGAAGAAGAATACATGAAAAATTAACAGTGACTGAAGGTTTATGGTCTGGTTAGTATGTTCTGGGTTGATTCATGGCTCCGCCAAGAATTTTAAACTCTAGGTTATGTCTCGCACGGGAACTCCCTGTCTTGTGATAACCGATGGAAACCTACAGGATGCCATCAGAAACTATCAACCTAGGCCTATTTTGGTAGAAGGACTGGAAAT
Source organism: Meconema thalassinum (assembly GCA_946902985.2). Taxonomy (NCBI): domain Eukaryota; kingdom Metazoa; phylum Arthropoda; class Insecta; order Orthoptera; family Tettigoniidae; genus Meconema; species Meconema thalassinum. The sequence continues at coordinate 1,047,278,363 of OX336388.2, forward strand.
GAACAGGTCACCTTACTGTACTGTAAATTCTAGCTAAGGACACTTGGTCATCCCGTGTCATAGTCGAGGACACTGATCATGTCCCTTATGGATGTGCCACTCACATCATTACAAAATTATACAGGAAATCAAAAGAAGCATAGAAAAATAATTGCTGCAGTTCCTCACCATCTCATCTTTCTCTCCGCGACCCAAAGCATTCTTCAAGATCACCGATGATTCATACTCCATCACTTTAATGCTCATGGCCTATCTGTAAAAAATTATAGATACATAAATATTGATAGTCAACATTGCTTTATCGTTTTCGAAGAAAGCAAATATTAACACACCATTACTTCCTATGGAGAGAAAAGATCTACACTAAACGCACAGTAAATACAACGAACACATGTTATTTATATCATAGTAATATATAGATTTGAAACGTTTAATGTCCTTAAACATATGATTAATATGTTTTCATAACCTCTTTTCGGAATCCTGACACTTGAAATAAAAGATGAGCATCGAAATTAGAGCACGATGTCGGATCAAAGATGGTATAAAAGAATGGCCATACAGGGTATGGATTTTCGTAAAGCTTTCACTTTATTCGTTTGTTCTCTTGCCGTAAGAAGCGCTACTTTCGCTTCCCTTATTCAGATTTTAGGCCGGTATTACCATGGAGGGAAGAATAAGAGGAGATGCCCTGAGCCCCTGAGCTCGTTTGAGTGAAGCCAAGCGCTGCACCCAAAGTGGGCGTAACCTTATCCTGTATTCGGTGTTCCGTGACGTGCATGGTGTTTTCTGAGTTATCCTTGCAGGATATCTTTCCAGCCTTTTCTCATCTTAACTCATGCTGGAGCAGTGATGATGAGTTTTATATATATATATAAATTGTTGGGATATGTGACCATGGTTTGTGTTGGTCACACTGTTAATCAGTTAACCTGCTCCATAGTGATGTTTCTCTTTTGTTTTTTTGTTTTGGTGTGTATAGAAGAATATTGAATCACCTTGTTCGTTCAGTTCTGTTCTAGTAAATGTCAAGTACATTAAACGTGTGTTCCATTTCAATTGCCTGTTTGCCTCATAATCTTACAGGTTATGGGCCCAGCCACGAATCCACCGTACGAATATAAAGTGCGTATGATAGACTGCTCGTTATATGAACTATGAATTTCGCTACGTATCGAAATCAACATGTCTGCAACCAGCAGCTCGTTACTGGCTATAGATAAACTGCGAGGTAGTCTAAATTATGTGGATTGGCGATTCGAGATGGAAAACGTCCTAAGACTCGAAGATTGCGGAGCTGTATAGTTGGCTACCCGGATGGAGATACTACAACATCTGCGAAGAAAGCGAAAGACGAAAGTCGGGCTAGGGCCAGACTTAACCTCATGATGGATAATTCAAGTTTCCCAATCGTCATGCCTTCTAAGACCACGAAGGAAGTCTGGGGAGCTCTTGGAAAGTCCTACTCAGATAAAGGAGTGAATCGGTGGATCGGCATCTTGAAGAAATTGTGCAAAGTTAAATTAAAGCACTCCAAGACGATGGAAGGGTATGTTAGTGAGGTTATGGGACTTGCTCAGCAACTTGCGTCTATGAATACGGCACTGAACGACGAGTTTGTGGCAGCTCTTATGCTGAAAGGTCTACCAGATGAGTTTCAGCCTATGATTATGGCTCTGGAAAGTTCCGAAACAGACCTTACTGCAGGCACAGTCCGATCCAAGTTGCTACAAGATACTACTTGGAGTGGGAAAAGTACTTCCAAGCCATCCAAGGATACTGTTATGTTTTCACGAGAAGGCAAGACGAAGAAGAAGCCCTTCTGCTGGAAATGCAAGAAGCCAGGACACTGGAAGCGGGATTGCAGGAAAGAGGAGATGCAGAGCTCAACTCAACAGAAGTCGAAGGAAGACAAGATGATGCTGGCGAACGATGGACAGGCATTTAGTGCAAGGGCCTCTACAGGGGCCTGGTTCGTTGGCTCTGGTGCTACTAAGCATATGAGTTCAAGCAAAAGTGTGATGGTGAACTTCCCTGCTGGTCCTAATCTGGAGATCAGTACAGCAAACAATCAAAAATTGTATGGCCAAGGATCTGGTAACGTAACTGTTCAATTAGAAAATGGTATTTCCAAACCCTTGTCCAATGTAGAATATGTTCCTGGTCTCACTGCTAATCTTTTATCTGTGTCTGCTGCTAATCAAAAGGGTTATGTTGTGGTATTCACCGACAATACTTGTGAAGTTTATGATAGTGAAAACTTTGTTGCTACAGGTAATGTAGCACTGACTGCGAGTAATGTGGGGGGTGTTTACCAAGTAAATGCCCTGAGTGCTCAAGCTAATATTTATACAGAGGACTCAGAATATTTATGGCATAAACGACTGGGCCATCTTAACCATCACAGCATGAAGTTGTTAAGAGATGGTCTTACTCAAGGAATTAATTTCTCAGATAATGATTTTAAAAACTGTTTTTCATGTGCTGAAGGTAAACAAGCTAGACAACCCTTTAAGTCAAGTAAGAATAAAACTGTATGTAAAAATAAGCTAGATCTTATTCATTCAGACTGATGTGGGCCTATGCCAGTTTCATCTTGGAGCAATGCTCGCTATTTCTTGACCTTCATTGATGATCATTCTAGAAAGGTTTTGTGTATTTCCTTGCTAAGAAAAGTGATACTAAGAACAAAGTTCCAACTGGTTCCGCCTCGTCAATACTGTTTTTTTTTTTTTGTCAACATGGAAGCAACAAGCAAGACAATAGGGGCGGAAGAGGAGAGGGGTGAGAGTTCGGGAGTGTTTTGGTTAGGAGTGGGGAAGGGGGGGGGGGGTATGGAGTAAGTTTAGGGGAAGGTAACATGGATCAACGGTTGCGGATTTAGTTTCTATGGTGGTTTATATTTTGTTTTGTAATGGATTAACGTTTCATAGAGTACGTTGTTTTCGAAATGAATCTCATTAAGATTCGTGAGGGGGGCGGTCTTTTGGGCTAAATCGATTTCAATTTCTTCTAAGATGTTCATTGTAGTTCCTTTATTTGCTCGATGTAAGATTCTCATATCGTTGTTAATGTCTGTGAACTCATGTTTGGTATCTTTCATATGATTTGCCATGGCGGAAAATTTATTGTATTTAATGGCATTGAAACAGTATTGACGAGGCGGAACCAGTTGGAACTTTGTTCTTAGTATATTTCAGTCAATACGGGAAAAAATGTGCGACTCTCAGAGTCAAAAAGAAGAAAAGTGATGTTTTGGATTGCTTTATTGATTTCAAGGCACAGGTCGAGAATCAGTGTGAAAGATATATTAAGGTCCTACGCACTGATAATGGTGGTGAATTTTGTGGCAAAGCTTTTGAGAGCCTACTTAAATCAGAAGGGATTCGGTATCAAACTACAACTAGCTATTCTCCACAGCAGAATGGTATAGCTGAACGCATGAATAGAACATTACTTGATAAACGTAGAACCATGATGAGCGAGTCTAAGGTAGTTAAACGCATGTGGGCTGAAGCAATAAATACAGCAGCCTATCTTGTAAACAGGTCCCCAACCAGAAAAATCCAGGTAAAGTTCCAGAGGAGATCTGGACTGGTAACAAGGTCAATATGGAGCATCTAAGAATTTTTGGTTGTGTAGCACCAGTTCATGTCCCTGATCAAAGGAGAAACAAGTTGGATCCTAATAGTGAAAAACACATTTATTGTAGTTATTGTGAGGACAGTAAAGCCTATAATTCATGCATCCTCTTACTCATAAACTTGTTAAGTCCAGGGATGCACAGTTCTTTGAAGATTTGTTCCAGGAGGTGTCTTATGTGTCTCCAGGTAATGTTGGCCCATTCTTGCAGATTAATGAACCTGCAATGTTGCAGATCTCAGTTCCCACTGACAGTGAGGCAGAACCTGACAACTCAGAGGATGGGGCAGAGTGCATTTTGGAACTTGAAAGCGTATTACGCATTAGCAGTGCTGGTGTGGCTGATACTGTTGACTCAGCTGATTTAAGCTATGTCCCTAGTAGAACAAATTCAGCCTGCAGTGATTCTGAGAGCTCTGCCACCATCGTCAACAAGCCAATGGAGGGGGATGCCGAAGGTAATCAAAGGTATCCTAGGCGCAAACAAAAGCCTGTAGACATGTCTGACTATGTGACATATTTGATAAACCCCAGGGCTATAATGTTGTCAGTATTAAGTGGGTTTTCAAATTAAAAAGAGACTCTAATGGTAACCTTCAAAGGTATAAAGCCAGACTTGTGGCCAGGAGCTTCACCCAAAGGTACGGAGTAGATATTACAGAAACTTTCTCTCCTGTTGTTCGACACAGCACGTTAAGGATGCTGCTAGCCTTGGCTGTCCAAACAAATCTGAAGGTGGTACATTGGGATGCTGAATCTGCTTTCCTCAATGGAAAGTTAGATGAAGAGATTTACATGTGTCAGCCAGAAAGTTTTGTCAAGAAAGGTTCAGAGCATAAAGTTTGCAAGTTAAAAAGATCTATTCATGGCTTAAAACAATCTTCTCATTTGTGGAATGAGATAGTTCACTCTGTTTTTGTCAAATTGGGTTACAAAAATTGTGCTGATGAACCCTGTGTCTACTTTAAGAAACAAGCCCAAGGTATGGTAATTATTGCATTATGCGTTGATTTCATTGTGGCTTATAATGATGAGTATGAGATCAAGACATTGAAGACCTGTATTGATAAAGAAGTTAAGGGACGAGATCTTGGACTAATTTCTTATACTTTAGGTATTACAGTAAGGCAAGATGGGAAGAATGGTACAATGTATCTTGGCCAAGAGCAGTACATCAGTGAGATTGCAAAGAAATATGGTACCGTATGCATGATGCACGTCCCATTGGTACTCCTTTGGAAACTAAACCAAATCTTGGTGTTTCTGATACAGAAACTAGTAATCTTCCTTATAGAGAACTCATAGGTTCACTCATGTATTTAAGTGTTTGCACGCGTCCAGATATAAGCTATGCGATATCATATCTCAGTCAATTTATTCATTGTTACAATTAATCTCACTGGTCTGCTGCAAAGCGAGTGCTTCATTATTTAAATTGCACAAAAGACTTGTCACTTAAGTATGTCAGGAATGAAGGTCAATTCATGGGATTTGTTGATGCTGACTGGGCTAATGATAGCACCGACCGAAAATTATTCAGTGGTTTTGTGTTCAAAATGGCAGGTGGTGCTGTATCATGGGGGGCTCAAAAGCAAAAATGCATTTCCTTAATATCTACTGAAGCTGAGTGCAGTAGTGGCTATTCAGGTGAAGAGAGTGAAGAGCCTCTTCACTAGCCATCTCTTAAAATAAATATTATGTTATCTTATTTAAATTAAAACGTAGCCACCGTTTAATGTAGTGTATTATTTCTACACTCCATTGTTAGATGGCACTGCATGACCACAGATTGCCCTTGCCCTGTGTGCGGTCTTAGTGTCAGTTGTACACGCTGTCGCTAGATGGTACTAATGTCGTAGCGTGGAAAGAAACCTGCAGATGACGAAGTAACTTAAAATATCAGCAACTTCGTCTGGTTGCCATGGTAACCTAAAGCAGTGGTGACGTCATTACATGCCGTTATACAGAGAGGGATCGTACGAGTGAAGAATGTGCTGCCTCTGCAAGGAACTTCGTCTAGTATATTTGTTGAAAGTTGGCATCGCGTCAGGCTTGTCTTTCTGTTATGTTGAAGATTGGATTTATATTTCCGATGAATAGTATTTACTTAATACGTCACATACCCTGGTGTTGATGATAGGTGGTGGCTTTTAGTGTATACCGTAATGTTTTCACTGAAGGACACAGTGTAAATTTTATTATAAATGTCCTTCACTAGGTGGAAAGACGAAGACAAAAGGGATTTATTAAATTGTGGACGTCCAAAGGAATTAATAGAACTGTGCACTAAAAAGAAATCAAGAAAACCGGTAAGTCCTATAGCCTTCATTGTAAGGGATCTTGGTTCGAACAGTTCACATGGTTGTGCAGTAGTTTTTTTTCTTTCTTAAAAAACTGTTCTGTCGGCCTTGCCTACTTTTTAGTAACAAATGTGGTGTATGGAATAAACAAGGTTTCGGTGATTTCCAAAACATTACGCGGAACACAGTTTTTCTTGTTTGAAAATACTAAAAACTTTTACAAGAAATACAATATCCTAGTCCAGACTTACATCATTGGCTGTTATCACCATACACCGTGAATTGTTGCTGAAACTAATTGAAGACCAGCCTTTCTACGAGGACATCATAAGGAACGGAGGATTGATTTATTATATAAAAATAGGTGAGTTTGACTTTTTAGTACGGTAACTTATATTTGGTAAAAGTATTCGTTTTTTAGCATTCAAATACGAAAAGAAATATGTTAATATTCATAAACGCTGTACCGCTGAAATTGAGTTTGGCTCTTCACCTACTTTCTCATCTAAGAGCCGCCACTGGCTGAGTGAAGGTGTAAGGGAAGCTGTTTGGTTGAAACGTGTTTTGTCTAACTTTATAGATCTCAAGTCACCCATAATATTATTGAGTGATAGTCAATCAGCTCAAAAACTGGCAGGATAAACAGAGGCTCATGCAAAGGGCAGTAAAACACGTGTCTTTTATGTAAATCAATCTGTTCTGATTAGAGATTACAGATCTCAAAGTAAATGGATTGACGGAGCTGTGGTTAAACAAATGAGCACCACCATGTACTTAGTTAGAATAGGTTCAAGTATTATTTGGAAGAGGCATATTGCAATTGATGCACAGGTGGGCGAGCCGGGTAAGGAGTTCTTGGGCCAAGCAGCTGCCAGTTTTCCAACTCAGTCAGCTGAGCAGTTTGACGTATGTTCGAATTTGACAGCCTCACCATCAGCTCAAAGAAATCAAGTCATTGAAACAAAAAATAAAAGAACATGACTTAATCATCACAAAAGCAGATAAGGGAAACACTACAGTAATTTTGAACAAAACAGAATGCATCGAAAAAACAGTCGAATTCCTAAACAACAACGAAATCAAGGAATTAACAAAAGACCCCAGCAACAAATTCCAAAAACAAATAAAAAGTGCGCTAAAAGCCAAAAAATCAAAACTAATAAACATGAACCCAAAAATACCGTAATTGAGGGGACAACCAAAAATACACATAAAGGACTGCCCAATGAGACCAATAGTCAATTGTAGGAATGCCCCTAATTACAAAATCAGCAAAGAGTTACTAAAAATCTTAAAATACCATCTTTCCAACGAATAAAGCAACTCTCTAAAGAACACAACGGAACTGGTAACAGCATTGAACACCCTACAAATGAAACCTAGTTTGAGGCTAGTATCCTTCGATGTAACTGTGAGTATCTATATGTAGGTATTCACAATTATATAACGCAAGACTGCACTTGAAAACTCTTGTTTTATTTCTTACAACAACTAGGCAGGAACAAGCACAGAACTCCAAATACAAGAACACGAAATATACAGGGTGTATCTTAATTATACCGACAAAAAAATCAGGGACGCTCTGCGTGTTATGTAAAAGACGATGCCGCAATCTGATTGGCGGAGAAAATTTTTCCCTCCAAGAAAATGAGGTTACTTTGTTACTTCCGGGCGCGCGATTCAAATCTACGAACTCGCCGTATTTGCTGAGCTAGAGAGCAAGCCGCTGGCCACCGCTGTGCTTCAAGCAAGGGAAGGTAGTGTGATAGAAGGTGACAGAGATATGCTGGCGGGCATGCGCAAGTTTCCCCGATCGCCTCGGCTTGCAGCATGCCCGCCAGCATATCTCTGTCTCCGTCTATCACACTCCCTTCCCTTGCCTGAAGCACAGCAGTGGCCAGCGGCTTGCTGCCTGGCTCAGCAAATACGGCGAGTTCGTAGATTTGAATCGCGCGCCCGGAAGTAACAAAGTAACCTCATTTTCTCGGAGGGAAAAATTTTCTCCGCCAATCCGATTGCGGCATCGTCGTTTACATAACACGCAGAGCGTCCCTGATTTTTTGTCGGTATAATTAAGATACACCCTGTATAAAAAACAAAAGAAAGTAGTCTGTCTTCTCCCTGACCGCACTCTTTGGTCAGAAGATAGTTCACTTCCACTACACTTATCAGAAGATAGTTCACTTCCACTACACTTGTCAGAAGATAGTTCACTTCCACTACACACTCCCCCCCCCCCTAAATAACCACAAGTGAGTCCAGGAACCTGCTGGGAAAATGAACTGTTCGACCAGAACTAGTTTTTCTCATAGGTCTTTCACTGTTACGGGCACAGGGGTTGTTGGTGGGTAATCTGTTTGTTGAATTTTGTCTGTATCTGACTGTGGGTGCTGTGTTGTTGAAGAATGATCCTCGAGTATGAAGACTGGTTTCAAGCGGTCGATAGTGATCTTCGTAACCTTCCCTTTGACCTCGACTTCAAAATACTTCTGGCTGCGCTTCTTCACTTTGTATGGACCTGTGTACACTTGCTGCAGTGGTGCTGGTGTAGCGTTCTGATATACAAACACATGGGAGCACGTTGTCAGATCCTTGGAGACAAAAACGTTTCTGTTCCAGTGTTTAGATGTAGGAACAGGTTTCAGCAAGTGGATTGTCTCCTGAAGACGTCTGGCGAAGTCTTGTTGGGTGATGTTAGGGGTCTCGGAGAGAAATTCGCCTGGAAGTCGGATGGTTGTGCCATAGACTAGCTCTGCAGGTGAACATCCTAAGTCTTCTTTGACTGCGGTACGAATACCTAAGAGGACTATTGGGAGTGACTCCACCCAAGAATGTGATTTGAGCAGGTGACATTTAAGGGCAGCTTTCAATGTCCTGTGATGGCGTTCTATGAGTTCATTTGCCTGAGGGTGGTAGTGGTGTTGCTCTGCGAACCTAAATACTTGGCAATTGTCTTGAAAAGGTTGCTCTCAAATTGCCGACCTTGGTCTGTTGTGATACGAGCTGGTATACCAAATCTTGAGAACCAACACGAAATTAAGGTTCTGGTAACAGTTTCTGCTGTTTGGTCTTCTGTGGGTGCTGCTTCTAGCCAGCGGCAAAACCTATCCACAACCGTTAATATATATCGAAATCCTCTGCAAAATGGTAAGGGACCAACAATGTCCACGTTGATGTGTGAGAATCGTTCATTAGATATTGCAAAATCTGTTAGAGCTGATTGCGTGTGCTTATTGACCTTACATTTCTGGCATTCCAAACACGTTCGAGACCATACTTTACAATCCTGTCTTATGTTTGGCCAAATGAATCTTTTAGTGACCATTTGTGTTGTCGCCCGGATTCCAGGGTGAGACAAGCAGTGCATTGCTGAAAACGCTGTTTTTCGTAATTTTGGAGTTATGTAAGGACGAATGTAGCCTGTTGATATGTCGCAGTAGATAAGTTTATTGGAGTTAAGTATGTGAAATTTTGTCATCTTCAAGGAGTTACTTTTCTTGAGCACTTCTAGATCGTCGTCTTCCTGTTCGTTGCCATGCCATCATAGTCTAAGGGTGTAGGTGAAGAAATGGTGCTTATGCTTGACAGTGTAGCTGCAACCACCTTTTCGGTTCCAGAGATGTACCTGATGTCTGTGGTGAACTCGGCAATATATTGTAATTGTCAGGCTCGCCTGGGAGGTGTCTTGTTTAAGTCTTGCTGGAAGGCATAAACTAAAGGTTTTTGATCTGTGAATACTGTGAAATTCTGTCCTTCCAATAAATACCGGAAGTGCTTGATTGAGCTGTAGATAGCCTGAAGTTCACGGTCATAGGCACTGTACTTGATTTGTGTCTTGGCTAGGCTTCTGGAGAAGAAATGTAAGGGCTGCTTCACCTCATTGACTTCTTGATGGAGGACTGCCCCAATAGCACTGTCTGAAGCATCAGTAACCAAAGATAAGGGAGCTCGTTGTTGCTGAAGAGCCAGTAGAGTCGCGTTGCAGAGGGCCTTTTTCACTGCAGAAAATGCATTTCTTCTTTCGTCAGTCCACTCTAGTACTTTCGTGCTGTTCTTCTTTTTGGTTAGCGGTTGCTGTATGGCTGCATAGTTTGGAACGAATCTGTGGAAAAAATTGAACATCCCAAGAAAACGTCTTAACGAAGTGGCTAACTGAGGTTCGGGGAAGTTCTTGATGGCTTCTACTTTTGACGGAAGTGGTTTCAAACCATTTTGATTTGTTAAGTAACCCAAGAAATGTATTTCTTCTACTCCAAACTTGCATTTTGCGATGTTAAGGCAGAGACCATACTCATCCAGTCTTTCAAAACTGTGTGAAGATGACGTCCATGCGTTTCTTTGTCAGGTGAAACCACGAGTAAGTCATCTAAGTAACAGAAGACGAAATCGAGTCCCATTAACACAGTGTTCATGAACCTTTGAAAGGTTTGGGCACCATTTTTAGTCCAAAAGTCATATATGGGAATTCAAATAGCCCAAATGGATGGTGATTGCTGTTTTAGGGATGTCTGCTTCATAGACAGGTATTTGTTGGTAAGCACGGGTCAGGTCAATGGATGAAAAAATCTTGGCTTCTGACAATACATGGCTGCAATCAGTGAGGAAAGGTAAAGGGTATCTATCGGGAACTGTAATACTACTGAGGGCCCTATAATCACCACAGGGTCTCCAATCACCAGACTTCATTTTTCTGAGATGTAGGGGACTGGACCAGCTACTCTTGGAAGGTTTGCATAAGCCTTGTTTGAGCATATATTCAAATTCTTGTCGAGCTGCTTTCAACTTCTCAGCTGTGAGTCTCCTTGGTTTGGCAAATACAGGGGGACCTTTAGTCTCGATATGATGTTCTATGTTGTGACTTCTGCTATTTCTGTTTACTATATTGGGGCGTGTTAAGTCTGGAAATTTATTTAAGATAGACTGGTATGAGTTCCCATGTTCTACTACTCTAACCTTTTCTGCACTATTTTGGTAAGTTATGCAATTGGCAACCAATAAGGTATTGCCATCGACTAAGCGTTTGCGCTGACTGTCGACCAGCAGGTTATAATGTGAGAGAAAATCCATTCCAATGATGGGTCTACTTACATTAGCTAGGATGAAAGGCCACTGGAATTCTCGGCGTAACCCAAGTTCGAGCTTTAACAACTTCTGGCCATATGTTTTAATTTTCGTGTTATTAGCTGCGAAGAGTTCAAGTTTACTTACAGTTTGCTTTTCATCTTTTGAAGGTGGGACAACTGAAATATCTGCTCCCGTGTCTATCAGGAAAAGGGCTACTGATTCCTTGTCACTAACACACAGGTGACTCAGCTGAGGCCCCTGACTCTCTGTCGCCATGGAGAGACGGGCAGTTAGTTTTCCGAATTATCTGGCTGGGCTTACAGTGCCGTACTCATATTGCATGGCTGCAGACACTTATACGCACGTTCACCGAACTTCGAATGGTAATAACACACGTTTGGAGTAGCACGGGAATTACGGCTGTTGGACCTCCTGCCTGAATTTGATCTGTACCGCTGACGAGAACGAGACTGTAGTTGCTTCTTTAATTCTGACACTTGAATGGAAAGTTCAGATATCTGCTTCTTCAAGTCTTCCATGTCATCTCGTTGGGACTTGACAACGTTTATAGGTGCTATCTGGAAGGATGGAGTAGGTTTCAGTTCCCAAATTTGATCGGCCATGGTGGCTAGCCTTGTCAAATCGTCACTGCTCACTGATAGTATAGTACGCATGTCACGAGGCAGACGTTGTAACCATAATGTCTTAAGGAACTGTTCACCAACCTTATCATCGGCTAAGTTCATCATTTCGCACAACAGCTGGGAGGGTTTGCGATCCCCAAGCTCCAGTTCCGTTAACAGTTTCTGTGTTCTTTGAGTCTCACTATCCGCGAAAATTGAAATTAGCCTTTCCTTAGTTGCGTTATGTTTTCCGGTATCGGGCGGTATAATCAGGATATCAGTCACTTGGGTTGATATTTCCGCGTCGATTGAACTCCCCACTGTGTCGTATTTCGTCTCATCTCGTGTTATGTTTCTCGTACGGAACTGAGCGTCAAGTTGTATAAACCAAATTTTGGGGTCTGGTTTCCAGAATGGTGGGACTTAAAAACTTACGCGCGCTATCACATTTTCGTGTCCGCTATTTGCTGTTTCGTTTTCTTGCGGCATCACGTCAGGGTCACCAATGTGGATATCTATATGTAGGTATTCACAATTATAGAACGCAAGACTGCACTTGAAAACTCTTGTTTTATTTCTTACAACAACTAGGCAGGAACAAGCACAGAACACCAAATGCAAGAACACGAAATATATACAAAAACAAAAGAAAGTAGTCTGTTTTCTCCCCGACCGCACTCTTTGGTCAGAAGTTAGTTCACTTCCACTACACTTGTCAGAAGATAGTTCACTTCCACTACATAACTAACATGTACACCATTATTGCGATTATTGAAGCAATCAACACTATCGAAAACTACTTAAAATCCAACAATTCGGCAAAAGAAACTGAAGATATTGTGAGATTACTGAGGATCGTTCTCAGCCCAAACGTGTTTCAATTCGACAATAAAATGTACACTCAGAGAGAAGGCGCTGCGATGGGATCGCCACTAAGCGGGTTAATCGATGACATCTTCATTAATGCACTAGAAAATGCGTTCTTAGAAAATACTTCAACAAAGGGAATAGTAATATGGAAAAGATAACAAGCGAAGAAACAATTCTCCAATCCATTAATAGCCTACACCACTCAATCAAATTCACTAAGGAATCCGAAACAGACCGAAAAATAAACTATCTCGACATAACTATTGGACGTAAAGACAACGAGCTTTCATATTCCATATTACGGAAAGCCACACAAACCTCGCATGCTATCGACAATCAGTATAATCACCCCAGTACGCATAAATTAGCGGGGTTCAATTCAATGGTGCACAGGGCTTTAAACATACCCATGTCAAAAGACAACTATAATAAGGAAATATGAACCATTAAGCAAATAGCAAAGAAAAACAATTTCCCGTCAAGCAAAATAAACCATATTATAGCCAAACGTAAGAATAAAGATAAAACGATTCCCAAACCGGACAGTAATGAGAAAAAATTTGCGCGTTTCAACTACCGGTATGTGAATGCGAATACATATAAAATCACTGATCTGTTCAAAAAGCAAGGCATAAAAAAGCATTCACAACGAAAAACACAACCAGTAGGCACCTACAAGATAATAATCTAAATAAACATGACCTGTATTCAAAGTCAAGGGTACATTCTATAACGTGCAAAGACATTGGTTGTCAAGCCAATTACATCGGACAGAGTGGAAGACGAGTAGACATGCGTTATAATGAACATAGGAATGCGATAAGATACGGAACACATTCAGCCGTAGTACCGTATGCGAACATATGTGTGACACGGGGCACAGCTTTACTAACATCGAGACGAATCGAAAGGCAGAGCTCTTGACATAAAGGAAGCAATCGAGATACACCTAGCCAAACGAAACAATCTAAATGAACACTCGTTTATGGAGAGCTCACCCCTCTTCATTCTACTAAAAATCACACCCTGTCGGAAACAAGACACAACTTAGCGATACAGCCAATCTAGATAAAAAGGGGGGATTAGGGGGTTTTAATAAATAGTTATAATCTTAGTAATATATACCTGTTAGTTCTTTTATTTTATGCATGTAAATTCTGACGTGTCCTATATCAAAAATGTATTGAATGCATGTATTTGATCAAATGGAATTAATAAAAATCTATCTATCTATCTATCTATCTAATAGGTAAATGTTATCTGGATCAGGTGTACGATGTACTTTTCTTCGGCAATAAACCAAGGCCCAAGACCAGGTAGCGCTTAGTTTGAATGGCTTATGGTCCACGCGTGGCGGGGAATGTTCCACGGTCTTTAATTGTTGTAGACCCACTGTAATGTTTTTTACTAATGGATCCCCTAAGTTGTTGTTATTAAAAGGAATATTAAAATTATTACTGAAAGGGTAAATATAAGAACCAACAACCAATCCCACCATTAAAGTAACACCTGAAAAAGTTTTATGGATAAGAAGGAAAATCCGGGTGGGCGCCAACTCATATACAAATTAAATCTATGAATAATCAATCTCTTGTTCAATGAAATAGAAAAACAAGTCCTCTACAATCTCAAGGGGTAGGGTATTTCTGAATACCAACCAAGATACCATCAGTGAGGAAAGCAAGTTTAGATATCTACTGCAATATACAATCAATTACAGGGAATGTTACTTACGGTTTGAGGAGAAATATGAATATTATATATAATATATTTGTTTTGCTCCAGTAAAAGTATATGATTTCCTAGATCTTTCTTTATTAAAAGCAATCTTCTCTACTAGAAGCATTACGGGACCAGCAATGATAAACAATCCAGACACGTTCATTCAGTGTAACAAAATCTTCCAGTTCACATATACAAGCACATACCCATATCATAATCTCCAAACCTACAATAATGATTTTTTTAAATCCTCCCACATCCAGTGTTCATATATCACATCTTCTTGCCTTTTCTAAGATAATCCACTTCCTCTACCGCTAGATCCTCCTCCATGGATTCCTCAGATTAGCAATCAAATATGCATAGTTCAAGATCTTACCACCGAAGCGCTACTATGATAAAAAAATGTCACATTCGCCCCCAGAAATCTTGACAACAAAGTCATTTTGGAGGGATTTCTGATACACATTTAACCCAAATATCCATAAGTTCGTTAGATACCAAGTCCAAGACCATTTACGTCTTCAGTAATCGGAGCAACATCTTCATGAAGACCCTTCACCAGGATTTTTCCATTTTTGTCGACAAGGGTGCTGAGATGTTATATCCAGTCAGGCATTCTTTCATACATAGTTCCACCAAACCCTCCACTGTGAAGATCCTTGGCAGCATATTCATCTTTTGCATATATTCATTCATGTGAATAGTCTGTTCCATCTTGAACTTGGGGAGAGTCACATCAACTTTTGTTCGCCTCAGTCCATTTTGAACAGCAGTGAGGTTCACAGTCCGAGAGGTCATCCAGTTCTCTGCTATCTCCACAACCCGCTGCTCACGGGAATAATTCCACCTGATCTGCGCAGATCGAATGCCCTATTAAGAGAGTACCAAAAAATCTGCAGAAATCCTGAACTACCCATACAAGAAGACATCCCTGCACTCAATCTTCAAAGATTGAAGTCACGCCATCCACCTTTGCGTGATGCTACCGACATGGCTCACAACAACTTCGACGCTGTGAAAGTTTGGAAAGACCGTTGGGAAACTTCCACAGACTTGTCCCTACACAACATATTTTCTGGTGCGCAAATTGCTAGTGGATTCCATCTACCACGCAGGCAGTGGGCCACTCTTAACAGAGTTCGGACAGGCCATGGAAGATGCAGGGACTCACTCTACAAGTGGAACTGTTTAACGTCACCAGAATGCGACTGTGGTGCTCCACGGCAAACCATCGCTCATATCGTCGGCAGCTGCAAGCTGAGAGCCTACTCGGGTAGCTGGGCTGATTTCTTGATCCCATCAGAGGCAGCACTAAAGTGGATCGAAGGACTGGACATTTCTATTTGAAATTGTTTCTTGTTATTGTATCATATTTAATTGTATATATGTTACTTATGCCATACGCTAATAATAATAATCCACAACCTCGTGGCAAGAGAATCAACATGAAGAGTTTATCTCGCTGGTAGTCCAGCTGAATTGCTTGGTAGTCAAGGAAGTTACCATACATATAGCTATCTGTTGTATGCACCATATCCATATTTGTCACATCATTGCATGACGTATGAAACTGCTCAGATCTTGTGTCTCTCGAGTTGATTTACTTTGTCCAGTTGCCTTTCAAGTATATTCCATTAACTAAATCTGCACGAGTTACTGTGGTTACTGCATCATTATGTAGGGTCTATCATAACCAGTCTTCATATCTCCATATAATTACCATATTTAGACTTATTGAATACGAAAACTTAGAAATCATATATTTCAATTATACAAAATTACTGTACCAAATCAAATTAACAGATGCAAAAACCAAGGTAAATTATGGTCAAAAGATATTATAAAAGAGAATTAATGGATTGACTAAAAATAAGAAAGAAAATTAAATAACATTCTCACTAAAAGATATGTACATTACAGCAAACCAACAAATGTACCCTGTGCAAATATATCCTAAGACAGATCACAATATAGACATAATATGCCTCAAAACATGAATCATAATAATGAAGTCGCGTAACACGCCCCCTACACATTTAATTCCAAATATACATCCATCACATACACACTTCTTACACACATAAGAATATACATGAATATAATTAACTAAACCATAAACTCTGCATTCAAATTACCTATCTCTAAATGCCAGGCATAGATGTAACTATACTTCCTTTAAACAACAAATTTCCGTAATGAGTGTACATCATAATGTACCATACAGAATTCTCCCCTCATCTTCGAGTACATATGTACATGGACCTATCCTCTTATTAATTTTATATGGACCAGAATATAAAAGAAAAAACTTCTGCATCACCTTTTCTGAGCTACAGGATTGCCTTGGTACCCGTAATAGTACTAAATCACCCACCATAAACTCGTCTGTTTTTTATTTCTTTGTTGACGTTTTCTTTTTTCAGATGCTTTATGTAAATTCCTACCTGCCAACTTGATAAACATACTCCTTTCCCTCTTATCTTCCACAGATAAACCCAAAGTTTTTACCAATTCATTTTGAATATTTTTACGTAGATGAATTTCCATTGGTGTAAACTTAGTACTCTCATGCTGTACCGAATTCAACCAATTTTCGACTTTATAAAGTTGAGATACCCAAGTTGTATGCTTATCATGAACTAAAGCACGGAATATACGACCAATCTCTTTCATAACACGTTCACAAAGGTTTCCCTGTGGATAACGTATTGATGAATGTACTTGTTTTATCCCAACTTGTTCCATTCTGTTTTTCCAGTATTTAGATATAAACTGAGGTCCACTATCCGTCAAAATTTTAAGTGGAGTACCATATTCTGGGATATATCGATCTACTATCATATTACTACATGCTTTTCCTGTTGCCTTCCTCATTGCATATAATTTTACAAATTTCGAAAAAGCATCAACCACCACAAATATATATTGATAACCAAATTGTCCTTTTACCACTGGACCAAACAAATCTGCACATATTAACTCCCCAGGATTACTTGTAATTACAACTTGCATAGGACCATAAAGATACCTACAAGGGAATTTAGATTTTTGACAAAGAACACAAGTAGATAGAATCTTTCTAACATCTCTTCCCATTTTATACCAAATAAAGTTTTGTTGAGTTCATACAAAACCTTATTTGCACCGAAATGTCCTAACTCCTTACGAATAAACCATACTATCTCCTCTCTAAGGCATCTCGGTACACAAATACCCCACTTACCCTCTTTACTTTTACGTGCCAAAAAGCCATCTTGTAATTTATACACATGTCTACCTATCTTAAGACTCTCAAAACCTCCTGCCTCTGATTTTACTAATATATCACTCAATTCGTCATCCTCTCTTTGCCTTTCTAATAGTTGCCTTAATGATTTCATAGACTTCTTATTACTCTCATCTATGCAGGCACAAATTAATACACCCTTCTCACCCTTCAAAGTATATTTTTCTCCTATTATCTTTCTATCTCTAGATAAAATATCATCTAATATATTATCCTTCCCTCTTATATGATATATATCAAAATCATATTCCTGTAAAGCTAGTATCCAATGACTCACTCTATTCGAACTCAATTTACAGGATTTCATGAATGCTAAAGCATGATGATCCGTATAAATACTAAATCTACCTCCCAAAACATACATACGGAACTTACACATACTATAAACAATTCCTAAAAGTTCCAATTCCGTTATAGTATACTTTCTGTCAGCAGATGTTAATCCTCTTGACGCTAATGATACAATCCTAAGATGATTGTCTTCATCTTTTTGACATAATACACCCGAAATCCCTATCTGTGAAGCATCAGTCACCAAAATATATTCCTTATCCCTAAATGGATATTTCAACACTACAGCTTCCATAAATCCTTGTTTTAATGCCCGAAATGCATCCTGATGAATCTTTTCCCATTTCCATTTCGTGCCCATCTTCATTAGGTCTCTAAACGGTTCCACTAAGCATGCGTACTTAAGTACAAATCTTCTAAAAAAATGCACATTCCTAAATAAGATTTTAGTTCTTTAACATTCCTAGGCATATCAGTATCCAGGATTTTCTCTATCCTATCAATCTCCGGAGATACACCTTGTGCAGAAACTTCATGACCCAAAAAGATAACCTTTTGCCTACAAAACATCGATTTAGACAGCTTTAATGTGAAACCAGCCTTATCCAATTTGTTAAAAACACAATTCAAATTATTTAAGTGTTCTTCAAATGTTTTAGAACTAATAACTAAATCATCTATATATATAGTAACAAAATCGGTACAATCATTTCCTAATGCAATGTTGAGAGCTCTTATCAAAGCAGCAGTACTACTTTTAAGTCCAAAAGGTACCCTAAAGAAATGATATAGGTTATATCTGTAACTAAAAGCAGTAAAAGGCCAATCTTCTTTTTTTAAAGGTACTTGCCAGAAACTTGAACTGAGATCTACAGTAGTGAACCACTGTTTATTCTCAAAATTCTGTACTAGTTCTTCTATAGACAGAGATTTAAGTTGATCAATTGAAATATGCTGATTTAGTAACCTAGCGTCCAGACATATTCTCACGTTGCCATCTCCCTTAGGTACAGTTATAATAGGATTTATATATGGACTATTAGATGGCGCAATAACCTTATCGGCCAACATCTGATCTATCTGTAACTGTACTGCCGACTGAAATTTAAATGGAATAGGATACCTATGTCCTACGAAAACCTTGTAATTATGAACGTTCAAAGAATGTACATAACAATTAGCTTCACCAATCCTATCCTCAAAAACTCTTTTATTACTTACTAGTACCTTAAATAATAGTTCTCCCTTTTCTTCACTCAATTGACTTCGTTCAATTGCTTTCCCAAACAAATCTCCAAGATCATCTCCAATAAGTACTGTATCAATAATACACAATGTCTTACTTTCTTTAAACTCATCTCTTACGTCAGTATCTATTCCTGCCTTATGTATCTCCAATTGCTCCTTAATCAAACATATTCGTTGATATTCATTGTTTAATCTCCCTTCTGGATTAAATTCAACACAAGCCTCTATACCCTTTGATTTAAATCTTATACATGCTTCGTCATAACATAATCTAGCATTATAGCTAGACATCCAATCCGTACCTAGAATAACTTTATATACCGAATTTGGAACTACCAAACAAACCTGAGTACCAATAAAATCTTTAACCTTAATTTCTACAACAACTTGTCTAGATAAAATGTGTGACCTCTTCCCTACGGCTGTTACCACATATGTAGATTTTATTGGTATTTCCTCTATTTCTTTATTTCCATTCTTTAATTCAGTGTAAAACTCAGCACTAATACAAGATCTCTCACATCCACTATCCAACAAAACATCAACCTGCGCCCCCAACACATTCAATTCCACAATAGAAATCCCATTAACCTTTGCTGATTGTACCTTTTCCTCTACTAAATCTTTTAAGTGATCACTTTATATCTAGGTCATAAGTTCCGGACAATATAGTATTAGCGGATATAATATCAGACTGATAATCTGACCTGTCATTACCGTCTGATTCTAGTTTAAATTTCCCCTAGACTCATCCACTGTTTCCACATTTCGACTCCTAACAGTGTTACTCTCTTGTCTCCTCTCCTCTCTTCTATCCTCTACATTTTCTTGTCTATTACGGGGATTATTCCTTTGATAATTATTATCATTCCGCCATCTATTATTTCTATTATTATGATTTTGATAAGGATTACCTTGTCTATGATTCGCTTGATTATTAGAGGAATTTAGTTGTTGATTATTATCCCTATAATTATAATTATCTCGACCTCTATGGTCCTGATTTATGCGGCTCCCATAACCACTTGCTTGATTCTCACTTCTTCCCCCCAATGCATCGAAGCTCCCCAATAAGTTCTCTAATTCCGATATATTAGTAACTTTTTGCATACATGACGCCTCCTTTACTCTATAAGGAAAATGCCTAAGCAACAGCCTTACTACATCATCATCCTTAGCCATCCCATCTAAATATTTACATATTAACACTTGGCTCAGAAAATATTCAGTCATACTCATACCATCTCTACTATCGTATTGTCCAAATATCACTCTTTCTCTTAATTGTGCTTGTATTGATTCGTTCCAATATTTATCACAAAATTTCTTCCTAAAACTACTATAACTATCCAATGAATTCCTATATACTAGGAACCAGTTCCGAGTTTCACCTACAAAAGCTTGATCTAATAGTTCTAAAACTTGACTCCACTCTATACTTCCTTCATTAAGTTTATCTTCTATTCTCTACAATTTCCATAAATTCCATAGGGCTACCCTGTTTATTGTTAAATTTCGGTAACTCTAGTTCTTTCAGATTATTCACTCCTAATAAACCCACTCTAACTTGACCATTCTCATGTTTTATTTGAGACTTTATTCTCACTTCCATATCTAATATCCTCTCACCAGTCACCTTTTCAACCTTCTCAATTTTCTCTAGAATATGTTCCTGTACCCTTTCCAATTTATTATCTGCTTCTCTAGTCATATCATTTATTTTCTCTGGTATTTTCGTTTCCATTTTCATCATTTTCTGATCTAATTCTTTTATAATTGCTTCCGCCTTTTCCTCCACCATACTCCTTACCTCACCTCTAATTTCCTGTTTTACCCCCTCGATACTATGCTGTAACAATCCATACTTCCTATCTAACTCCTCATTAACATGCATTACTTTATCCAATTTCTTACTCAACTCCTGATTATTCTTATCAAATTTTTCATTCATTTGTTTTATCATCTCCTGATTATTATCAAATTTTTCATTCATTTGCCTTAACATCTCCTGATTATTCTTATCATATTTTTATCCATTTGCCTTAACATCTCCTGATTATTCTTATCAAATTTTTCATTCATTTCCCTTAACATATTTAAGATATCCTTCACCGGCATTAACACATCCTGTACTGGCCTTACAACATCCTGTACTAGTACATCAGTCATCTCTCCTTCCATCACACGACTGCCAGTCTCATTCCCATCACTCTCCAACATGCACACCACCACATTTTCACCATTCATCTCCATCCTGCTACAACTCACTCCATTCCCATTCATTATTCTCATTCGTTCATCCTCCATGTAAATACGTACACAATAACCTATCCCTCAGATAACACTTGCACAAGTCACACTCTCCTACTCCCACACTGATGTATCCTGGTTCTCGAGTCCCACGTTAAGGTGCCAAATGTAATGTTTCTTACTAATGGTTCCCCTAAGTTGTTGTTATTAAAGGAATATTAAAATTATTACTGAAAGGATAAATATAAGAACCAACAACCAATCCCACCATTAAAGTAACACCTGAAAAAGTTTTATGGATAAGAAGAAAAATCCGGGTGGGCGCCAACTCATATACAAATTAAATCTATGAGTAATCAATCTCTTGTTCAATGAAATAGAAAAACAAGTCCTCTACAATCTCAAGGGGTAGGGTATTTCTGAATACCAACCAAGATACCATCAGTGAGGAAAGCAAGTTTAGATATCTACTGCAATATACAATCAACTACAGGGAATGTTTGTGTTGGCGGAAAATCCCGAGATTAATTTTGCCATTGAACACGGCCTACTGAATTCAAATGGGTTCTTTAACATGCCAACAACGCATGACATGAGTGTCGTGATTTTTGTCGCCTTCAAAAATCACCCATGGCCAGGGGCGAACCTGCAATCTTGGGGTTGGTAGTCCGACACTATAACCACTCACCCACCGTGGCAAGCTCTTCTGAAATGATGGTAGTTTACTGATTTTGGTGTTTGTGAAGTAAAATTTATGGTATTTATTGAATTTTATAGTAATCTACGGTAAAGTTGAAAGTTGCGTTCGTACGGCTTTTTTTCTTCTGTGTTGCAAGTCTGTTAAGGGAATGTAAAATGTGTAACAATGTGAAGAAATCCTTTCTGATGGCGAGGTTAATTTTTCCGTTCTTTTTTTAATTTACCGATAGCTGGCAAAACTAATTGCATTTTGAACTTGCTCTCTGTCTTCGCTTATTGTCGAAACTGGACTATTACAGGAGACGACTTATTAAATTATAATTGGGCACAGTAAAGTAAGTGGAGATGTCGAACTTATTAGCGCCTATGAGGATATCTTGCGGTGTTTTAACATGTAATACAGGTCACAAGTTTTTAGTCTCGTAAGCGTCAATGCTAACTTACATTACCAAACGGAGCCAGCGCTGCGCTGCGGCGGACCAGGCGTACTAGGCCAGTGATATCACTTCTTATTCTATTCGTTATGGCCCAAGTGTAATGGATCTGATGATGATCGCTTGACGATCGAAACTGGTCATCCTAGTGTATTTATTAATCTGATGTAATTTATTCCAGGATTAGGGCATAACCCAGTTCTTTTGGGTCATTCATGTTGACCGACTGAAAAGCACTAAATTCATGGTTACTAAGGCAACACTGAAAAAATGGCTTCAAACCCCACAACAAAATAGAAATCATTAAAGCCAGATTCCTTAAACGAGTCCTCTCGATCTCTAAATTCACAAGGAACAGCTACGCGTATACTATTGGCAACTCCAGCTATCTGATATGACATCTAGCGGTAAAAATGAGAAACTTACCAAGTAGGGTACATTTGTCACGTGGTGACTGTTTGTATATGGTTTCTTGTATTGGTAAACAGATCGTGGTAAATTGTTCGTGTCTTTATACATAAGTAATAAGTTTTACTCGTTGATAGAGTGAAAAATGAGTAAAAGCAAAGTGTATTGCTCAGTTTACGGCTGTAAGTCGATGTATAAGAGGGCTGCGGACATACGTTTTCATCACTTTCCAAAAGATGCAAATAGCAATAGCCGAAATGTGATGATACCTAATAATACCTAATACCTAATAATACCTTTCCACCCCGGGAAGGATCTAACACTTGTCGAGGTAGACAGACAGAAGACCTGCGACGTAAAGCCAGCGAAGGTTATTCAGTTTAAAAACAGCTGTTACGATGGGCGCGCTGGTAAGATTGAAGTTACTTGAATAATTGATTATTGGCTGCTTGGTAGGGAGAAGGGATGAGTTTAACTTGTATTAAAACTCGGGGGGCGACAGGAATTGCTTGATTTGGATGGTTAAAAGGTGGGTTTGGTGTTGAATATTTGAATGGTAGCGGAATCACTCATTCTACAGTGCCCACGGGGAGGCAAATTAGGCCTATATGACTCGTAGTGGAATAGCTCGAATATCGAATAACTTCGCGATTACGAGGTGTAGGCTTGGCGGAAAGGCTGGCGGATCATCAGTTTGACATCAATTCACGATATAAGTCGGAGCTTGGAAAAGTGGCGTCTGGTTTGCGTGGATGCTAGTCTCGGAATGATAAAAGTAGCACAGCTTCGGTGTGTTATTTATTTGTTTATGTACCGTATTTCTCTATTTGAATGTCCTCGGCGTTGACTCAGGATCGACATTTACATTATATTGCGCATAATAGTACCGAAGTGTAGCCCTGTGTAAATTTGAATCAGCTGATCTACATCACCCATAAAAACTGATGCTTGATAATATGCAAATGACACCAAAATTCCAGTGGAACACACAAATTAGATCACGTGTATCGCACAGTTATACATATATACAATTAAAAATAACACTGTCATTACTTTAGAGACCATATTTACTGATTATAACCGAAAAATAAAAAGTGTTCCATATCAAACGCGTGTTATTGAGTATTTTAAACCCTACTTATTCAGACCGACCGCAGCGCCCCAAGTGTTAGTTTGAGTTGCCAATAGCACGAGAGTGATTCTTCATAGAGGACAAAAACTCTCCTTCGGATTACCGGAAACACATGCATAAAAAACAGCCAACGAGATCCCGAAGCAAATAATGGACACAGAAGCGAAGAAAACAGAAGCCTGTGGGAAGGGACCCAACCATGAGCTTCCATGGGAAGTTATGTCTGAACAAAATATACCATGAACCGGAGAACGACTGTGTATGTGAATTATGCACAAACCATGCCGCAGGTATCACTTGCGTAATTGTAGAAACAGAACCCAGCCGCTAAACACGCTAACGAAAGACTGGTGAAAAACAAAAGTAAAAATGTAAACTAATTTTTGTAAATTAATTTACACATTGTGTTTAATAAATTATGATAATACGTAATTCACACATTAAGTCCAGTGGAACACACAAATTAGATCGCGTGTACCCGTACTGTTATATTTAATATAAGACTGACAGAGTTTTTTAACCTACCTATCCCCGCCATGTTGGATCGACCGCAGCGTCCCAAGTGATGGTTTGAGTTGCCAATAATGCTGGTGAGTTTTGTTTTGGTTAAAAAAAAACAATTTAGAAGGCAGTGAAGTCTCGACCGGAATAAACGTCATCTTTGAAGCAAGCCTTTATGACCCTTCCGGTGCGCTCAACAGGGTGACTTTGGTCTAGTGTCAATCGTTGAGTAAAAATCTTTTCCCATCTTCCATCATGAGGATCTACAAGGATATTTTTACAGGTAAAATTGAAGACTATGTTGTATTTCGTGTATACCAAATTTTCTTAAGGTGTTCCCTCTCATATTTATAGGAAGAAATAAACAATTTTAATTGTCGTTCACTGTCTATATTGTATGACATTCTGGACTCGAATGAGGTCATATCGTATTAATTCAATGGATTGTGCTATTTGTTAATATACCGTGCCTTATTAAGTGTATTTTCTTAATGTACAGGTAATTTTAATTTATATTTGCTATATTTATGTGTTGGTAACCTAAGTGAACTTTTTCGAAATTTCCTTGGTCTTATTTCTTTTTCAGGTGACGAAATGTTCTCTGATACCTACAAAATGAAGCTGATAGACGAAGTTATGTATGAAGTTTATGGAAAGGTAATTTCGTATGGCATTGACATGTTTTGTTTTGCTGTATCAAGTCTTGTTGACAGTTGTCTTATCTGGTTGGTGTCAAGTAGCCATCGTAGTAGCAGTAAATTCGTGTCTTCGAAGATTTGGGTTAATGGAGTGGCAATAACTCCTAGACAGTTTCTCTATGTTTGATATGTATAGCCTTCGGTATTTGGAAGTGCAATATTTTATGGGAGAGGATGAGTGGACCTCCAAAATCCTGTTGCAGTAAAATAAGATTGCCATAAATTTAGCCTCTTTTAAAATAAGGCCGTCCAATTGCCAATGTCTTGGGCCTGGATATGAAAACGTGTGTTGTTTGCTTTTGCTTGCTTCCCATTTGAGGGTGCCAGTGTTAGGAAGTTAGAATTTTGATGTTCTTATGATAAGAACAATGAATTTTTCATACTTCTTTCTGTTAAGTAGTAGACTAATTGATATGGGGCTGATAACCTCCATGTTAGGCCCCTTAAAACAACAATTATCATCATTAATAGACTAATTGATGGCTGAAGCATTTTCATTAATCAGACATGGTGAGAGCATCTTGGGAAAGAGCTGTCATACTAGCTTGACTACTGAATATGCACGGTGTCAATGTTTTCCCCCTTATTAATGCCTTCTCTTGTGTAGATGTCTTGTTTGAAAGCTGGAATCCAATTCACCCACCCTTATTATAAAACTTTCTTAAATACCAAAATATTGGGGATCATTCGGTCTCGTGAGGACAGTAAGTAAAACCTGAATTTTCCGCCGAATCAGTACTTTACTTATAGACAATTCTCTGGGTACATGTTTCGGAGACCCTACTGTCTCCTTCCTCAGCCCTCTTTTGGTACTCCAAACATCCTATGACATTCGAAATCCCCTAATAAAATACACATCACAAATTACAAAGCCACAACATATTATAAACTACGAGCTTAAAACACATTAATTAAAATTCAACAGCAACCATGAATACAGCATGTAATGCTCCTCGCATTTTCAGTCATTCAATTCTTGTTAAGTTTACGTCTTTGGACACGTTAAAATACTGTTTATGCACAACCATTCCTTTTGTTCAGTGTCTTCAATCTCTAAAATAAATGTAATCAATCTATGGAGATTCTTGCGTACGTAGAATTTGCCTATTGTTGAAGGACACTTATGATTTGATGATGATAATTGTTGTTTTAAGGGGCCTAACATCGAGGTTATCGGCCCATAATTATGATTTGAGGTAGAGCATCAAATAATATGGTGTTCCCTCTCTATAATACTTAACAATAT
Organism: Meconema thalassinum; assembly: GCA_946902985.2. Taxonomy (NCBI): domain Eukaryota; kingdom Metazoa; phylum Arthropoda; class Insecta; order Orthoptera; family Tettigoniidae; genus Meconema; species Meconema thalassinum. The sequence continues at coordinate 1,047,304,780 of OX336388.2, forward strand.
GCCGTAGTGAAGCGACTGTTGTTTATGAATAACGGTCCAATTAGATGGCTAGTATAGAATTGAGGACTGTCAATTCAGGGCTTCTTAGATGATGGTAGCTGACGGTCGGCGGCATCGATTAAAAAAATTTCTTTACTATGGTTTTGGTCGAGGAACATTATCAAGTTGACACCTCGTCTTATTCGTCATGGAAAGCTGAATAGTTACAAATATTCTGAGGAATAAAAACATCAGAAAACGCCTTTGTTAGTACGTGTTTCCATAGTTATGGTTTTACTTACTGTAAACACGGTCAATACGGAACCTGAAATGAGTGCTGTCTCGTGAGGAGGTGTCGCTGACATACCTATTAACTTCCACCAGGGGCTCACATCGAGTGGGACATGGGTTGGCGACCACGGGACCCCAGCTGAGTCCGGCATTGCTTCCACTTGTGCCGAGCTCCCCTCCGTCTTCTTCCCTGTCGACCTCCCTTGGTCAACTCTTGTTCTTTTCCGAGGCCTAGGGGTCTTTCACTTTCCCGCCTCCCCCAGGGGCTCACATCTAGTGGGATCTGGATTGGCGACCACGGGGACCCAGCTCAGTCCGCATTGCTTCCACTTGTGCTGGGCTCCTCTCTCTTTTTCCTGTTGACCTCACTTGGTCAACTCTTGCTCTCTTTCGACCCCGACGGTATTAGGGTATCCGAACCCTAGGGAGTCTCTTCCTTTCCCGCCTTAATTGGCCCTTATCTCATCTTTCCTGATCCCCTCCTTCTGGGAGGGGTCAGCCTTTTTCTTTTCCTTTTACCTCCTGCCTTGTGTTCAAGGCCCTCCCCCCCCAGGGGCTCACATCTAGTGGGTTGTGGGTTGGCGACCACGGGGCCCCAGCTGAGTCCGGCATTGCTTCCACTTACTTGTGCGGGGCTCCTCTCTTTCTTCTTTCCTGTCGACCTTCCTTGGTCAACTCTTGTTCTCTTCCGACCCCGACGGTATTAGGGTATCTGATGCCTAGGGAGTCTCTTCCTTTCCCGCCTTAATTGGCCCTTGTCTCATCTTTCCTGATACCCTCCTTCTGTGAGGGGTCAGCCTTCTTGTTCTTTTCCTTTTACCTCCTGCCTTGTGCTCAAGGCCCTTAAGGAGGCAGGGTGTCTGTAGCCCCACCACTTCTGGTGCACCGTCGATAATGCTACACCCTCAGGGGCTCACGGCTGGTGAGTTCGGGCGTTGGCGACCCCGAGGGATCCTGAGCTGGGTCCGTTTTCCCCTTTTGTCCCTTCCCTTTGGGGCGGACCTTCTCCTCTCTCCCCTCCCCTCTCCTCTTTTCCTTCTATTTCCTTTTCTCTTTAAGATTCCCGCACTGTTTTTGTTACTCGAATCACCGTGTATCTAAATTCCCTTTTATCGATTTTTAAGGCATTTTTGATCTATGTTGCATTTTGTAAGTTTTTTCGGTCTAAATTACATCTCGCGATTGTTTTCAACCTCAATTGCATTTTGTAAAGATTGACAATCTAAATTGCTTTTTAGTAAGTCTTTCAATGCAGGTTGCGGGGCATTTTAGTGAGTATTTTGAATTTCAATTGCATTTTGTAAGTATTTTCAACCAAAACCGCATTTCGCACGAATTTTGAATCTAAATTGCATTTTGTTTGGGGGCATTTTGCACATATTTTGATTCTCAATTGCATTTTGTGGGTATTTTGAATCTAAATTACATTTTGTCAAGTATTTTCAATCTAAATTGCTTTTTGTAAGTATTGTCAATCCACATGAGTCGTTGGAATCACCGTACATTTTGTAAGCATTTTCAATTTCAATTGCATTTTGTAAGTATTTTGAATTTCGATTGCACTTTGTGAATAATTTGGATTGGAACTGGGATAAGGCCTATTTCACTCTGAATTGCATTGTGTATTTTCAATTTCAATTGCATTTTGTAAGTATTTTGAACCTCAATTGCATTTTGTACGTATTTTCGATCTCATTTGCATTTTGTAAGTATTTTGAATTTCAGTTGCATTTTGTAAGTATTTCGACGCTACATTGCATTTTGTACGTATTTTGAACCTAGCCTTCATTTTGTGGGTATTTTTCAATCTATTCCTTTTGTGAATCTTTTCGTTCTAAATTCCCTTTTGTAAGAACATTTTGTGAGTCGTTTCAATCCGAGTTCCTTTTTGTAAGTCTTTTCCGTCTCACTTAATTTTCGTTCTGGTTTCCGTTTCATTATCATCTTCGCTATCACCCAGATCATTAGGGGCCGATAACCTAGATGTTAGGCCCCTTAAAACAACAATTATCATCATCATCATCATCAAGGCCCTAAAGGAGGCAGGGTGTATGTAGCCCCACCACTTCTGGTGCACCCTAGATAATGCTACACCCTCAGGGGCTCACGGCTGGTGAGTTCGGGAGTTGGCGACCCCGAGGGATTCCTGAGCTGGGTCCGTTTTCCCCTTTTGTCCCTTACCTTTGGGGCGGACCCTCTCCTCTTTTCATTATATTTACTTTTCTCTTTAAGATTCCCGCACTGTTTTTGTTACTTGGTTCACCGTGTATCTAAATTCCCATTTAGCGATTTTTTAAAGATATTTTAAATCTACGTTGCATTTTGTACGTTTTTTCGATCTAAATTTCATCTCGCGATTGTTTTCAACTTCAATTGCATTTTGTAAAGATTGACAATCTAAATTGCTTTTTGGTAAGTCTTTCAATGCAGGTAGCCGGGCCTTTTAGTGAGAATTTTGAATTTCAATTGCATTTTGTAAGTATTTTCAACCAAAACCGCATTTCGCACGAATTTTGAATCTAAATTGCATTTTGTTTGGTGGGCATTTTGCACATATTTTGATTCTTAATTGCATTTTGTGGGTATTTTGAATCTAAATTACATTTTGTCAAGTATTTTCAATCTAAATTGCATTTTGTAAGTATTGTCAATCCACACGAGTCGTTTGAATCTACCGTACATTTTGTAAGCATTTTCAATTTCAATTGCATTTTGTAAGTATTTTGAATTTCAATTGCACTTTGTGAATAATTTGGATTGGAACTGGGATATTTCAATCTGAAATGCATTGTGTATTTTCAATTTCAATTGCATTTTGTAAGTATTTTGAACCTCAATTGCATTTTGTACGTATTTTCGATCTAATTTGCCTTTTGTAAGTATTTTGAATTTCAGTTGCATTTTGTAAGTATTTCGACGCTACATTGCATTTTGTACGTATTTTGAATCCAGCCTACGTTTTGTGGGTCTTTTTCAATCTATTCTTTTTGTGAATCTTTTCGTTCTAAATTCCCTTTTGTAAGACCATATTGTGAGTTGTTTCCATCTGGGTTTCTCTTCGTACGTATTTTCCGTCTCACATAATTTTCGTTCTGGTTTCCATTTCATTCTCATTTTCGCTATCACCCAGATCATTAGGGGCCGATAACCGAGATGTTAGGCCCCTTAAAACAATTACTGTCATCGCGGCAGGAGATGGCAGTTGAACACGCTGTGACGGGGTGCGGGGGGTCTTGCAGTACGCATGCGCGGTCCACCTATTCCTAAGTTAAATATATCAGCTTGCCGCATGCCAATGGTTGTCACTGCAACAGGCGACACTCAGCCACTGAAAGAAGGAATGTGCTGAGTGAGTGTAGCATGTAGTGACCAACTGAATGTTTTTGGAATGCGCGATACGCAGTAAGCGGGAAGACCCCCGCAGTTCAAACCCGACTGCCAACTCCTGACGCGATATCAGTATCATCATCGGCATTTTGTACGTATTTTCGATCTCATTTGCATTTTGTAAGTATTTTGAATTTCATTTGCATTTTGTAAGTATTTCGACGCTACATTGCATTTTGGATGTATTTTGAATCTAGCCTACGTTTGTTGGTCTTTTTCAATCTATTCTTTTTGTGAATCTTTTCATTCTAAATTTCCTGTCGACCTTCCTTGGTCAACTCTTGTTCTCTTCCGACCCCGACGGTATTAGGGTATCCGAGGCCTAGGGAGTCTCTTCCTTTCCCGTCTTAATTGGCCCTTGTCTCATCTTTCCTGATACCCTCCTTCTGTGAGGGGTCAGCCTTCTTGTTCTTTTCCTTTTACCTCCTGCCTTGTGCTCAAGGCCCTTAAGGAGGCAGGGTGTATGTAGCCCCACCACTTCTGGTGCACCGTCGATAATGCTACACCCTCAGGGGCTCACGGCTGGTGAGTTCGGGCGTTGGCGACCCCGAGGGATCCTGAGCTGGGTCCGTTTTCCCCTTTTGTCCCTTCCCTTTGGGGCGGACCTTCTCCTCTCTCCCCTCTCCTCTCCTCTTTTCCTTCTATTTCCTTTTCTCTTTAAGATTCCCGCACTGTTTTTGTTACTCGAATCACCGTGTATCTAAATTCCCTTTTATCGATTTTTAAGGCATTTTTGATCTATGTTGCATTTTGTAAGTTTTTTCGATCTAAATTACATCTCGAGATTGTTTTCAACCTCAATTGCATTTTGTAAAGATTGACAATCTAAATTGCTTTTTAGTAAGTCTTTCAATGCAGGTTGCGGGGCCTTTTAGTGAGTATTTTGAATTTCAATTGCATTTTGTAAGTATTTTCAACCAAAACCGCATTTCGCACGAATTTTGAATCTAAATTGCATTTTGTTTGGGGGCATTTTGTGGGTATTTTGAATCTAAATTACATTTTGTCAAGTATTTTCAATCTAAATTGCTTTTTGTAAGTATTGTCAATCTAAATTGCTTTTTGTAAGTATTGTCAATCCACATGAGTCGTTGGAATCACCGTACATTTTGTAAGCATTTTCAATTTCAATTGCATTTTGTAAGTATTTTGAATTTTGATTGCACTTTGTGAATAATTTGGATTGGAACTGGGATAAGGCCTATTTCAATCTGAATTGCATAGTGTATTTTCAATTTCAATTGCATTTTGTAAGTATTTTGAACCTCAATTGCATTTTGTACGTATTTTCGATCTCATTTGCATTTTGTAAGTATTTTGAATTTCAGTTGCATTTTGTAAGTCCCCCCAGGGGCTCACATCTAGTGGGTTGTGGGTTGGCGACCACGGGGCCCCAGCTGAGTCCGGCATTGCTTCCACTTACTTGTGCCGGCTCCTCTCTTTCTTCTTTCCTGTCGACCTCCCTTGGTCAACTCTTGTTCTCTTCCAACCCCGACGGTATTAGGGTATCCGAGGCCTAGGGAGTCTCTTCCTTTCCCGCCTTCATTGGCCCTTGTCTCATCTTTTCTGATTCCCTCCTTCTGCGAGGGGTCAGCCTTCTTTTTCTTTTCCTTTTACCTCCTGCCTTGTGCTCAAGGCCCTTAAGGAGGCAGGGTGTATGTAGCCCCACCACTTCTGGTGCACCGTCGATAATGCTACACCCTCAGGGGCTCACGGCTGGTGAGTTCGGGCGTTGGCGACCCCGAGGGATTCCTGAGCTGGGTCCGTTTTCCCCTTTTTGTCCCTTCCCTTTGGGGCGGACCTTCTCCTCTCTCCCCTCTCCTCTCCTCTTTTCCTTCTATTTCCTTTTCTCTTTAAGATTCCCGCACTGTTTTTGTTACTCGAATCACCGTGTATCTAAATTCCCTTTTACCATTTTTTTTAAGGCATTTTTGATCTATGTTGCATTTTGTAAGTCTCTTCGATCTAAATTACATCTCGCGATTGTTTTCAACCTCAATTGCATTTTGTAAAGATTGACAATCTAAATTGCTTTTTAGTAAGTCTTTCAATGCAGGCGTCAGGGCATTTTAGTGAGTATTTTGAATTTCAATTGCATTTTGTAAGTATTTTCAACCAAAACCGCATTTCGCACGAATTTTGAATCTAAATTGCATTTTGTTTGGTGGGCATTTTGCACATATTTTGATTCTCAATTGCATTTTGTGGGTATTTTGAATCTAAATTACATTTGTCAAGTATTTTCAATCTAAATTGCTTTTTGTAAGTATTGTCAATCCACATGAGTCGTTTGAATCTACCGTACATTTTGTAAGCATTTTCAATTTCAATTGCATTTTGTAAGTATTTTGAATTTCAATTGCACTTTGTGAATAATTTGGATTGGAACTGGGATATTTCAATCTGAATTGCATTGTGTATTTTCAATTTCAATTGCATTTTGTAAGTATTTTGATCCTCAATTGCATTTTGTACGTATTTTCGATCTCATTTGCATTTTGTAAGTATTTCGGCGCTACTTTGCATTTTGTACGTATTTTGAATCTAACCTACGTTTTGTGGGTCTTTTTCAATCTATTCTTTTTGTGCAACTTTTCGTTCTAAAATCCCTTTTGTAGGACCATATTGTGAGTTGTTTCCATGCGAGTTCCTTTTTGTACGTATATTCAGTCTTCGATAATTTTGTTCTGGTTTCCATTTCATTATCATTTTCGCTATCACCCAGATCATTAGGGGCCGATAACCTCGATGTTAGGCCCCTTAAAACAACGATTATCATCATCATCATCATTTTGTAAGTATTTCGACGCTACATTGCATTTTGTACGTATTTTGAACCTAGCCTTCATTTTGTGGGTATTTTTCAATCTATTCCTTTTGTGAATCTTTTCGTTCTAAATTCCCTTTTGTAAGAACATTTTGTGAGTCGTTTCAATCCGAGTTCCTTTTTGTAAGTATTTTCCGTCTCACTTAATTTTCGTTCTGGTTTCCGTTTCATTATCATCTTCGCTATCACCCAGATCATTAGGGGCCGATAACCTAGATGTTAGGCCCCTTAAAACAACAATTATCATCATCATCATTCTAAATTCCCTTTTGTAAGACCAGATTGTGAGTTGTTTCCATCTGGGTTTCTCTTCGTACGTATTTTCCGTCTCACATAATTTTCCTTCTGGTTTCCATTTCATTCTCATTTTCGCTATCACCCAGATCATTAGGGGCCGATAAACTAGATGTTAGGCCCCTTAAAACAATCATCATCATCACCTTAAGGGGGCAGGGTGTATGTAGCCCCACCACTTCTGGTGCACCCTAGATAATGCTAAACCCTCAGGGGCTCCCGGCTGGTGAGTTCGGGAGTTGGCTACCCCGAGGGATTCCTGAGCTGGGTCCGTTTTCCCCTTTTGTCCATTACCTTTGGAGCGGACCCTCTCCTCTCCTCTTTTCATTATATTTCCTTTTCTCTTTAAGATTCCCGCACTGTTTTTGTTACTTGGTTCACCGTGTATCTAAATTCCCTTTTAGCGATTTTTAAGGTATTTTTAATCTAGGTTGCATTTTGTAAGTTTTTTCGATCTAATTTACATCTCACGATTGATTTCAACCTCAATTGCATTTTGTAAAGATTGACAATCTAAATTGCTTTTTAGTAAGTCTTTAAATGCAGGTTGCAGGGCATTTTAGTGAGTAGGGGAAAGTCTGGTAGCCCCGGACATTTTCATATTTTGTTTGCTGTCCGTACCCATTCATCGAATTTTAGGCAATATTTACATTATCACACAGTTTATATACAGTAGCACACTGTTTAAGGCAGTATTAGTAATTTGAAAATGTTTTGAAGGAGTTGTTGGTTTGATAAATTTATTCACAATTCGTACAATAAATCAATCTGTGTGGTACCCCCGGACACACAAATAACTGCTCTAAGATTTTCACAAAGATTGAACTTAACCCAAAAATCATCAACATGCATATGTCACAGATATAATTATCATTATGAGTTGTTTCTAACTCAGCACAACCCTCATGAGCCCATCCCTTGCACCTACAACACTATATCCAGTTTGTGGGTCGTATGAGGAAGAGTCCTCAAAATATGCGCATGGTGAGAACGTGCAAATATCACTTGCAAGTCTTGAACAGGAGGACAGGGCTTTCCTCTGTAGGATGCACATGCTTCACAAATTTTTTTCATCCATATTAAGAAATTCTCTGCATTTTGCTGCATCACTACAGTAAATTCAGTAGGTGAATTTATCATAAGCCTGTCATTGATCCAGTCTTTTATATGTTGCACCATCTCATACTCCAGTTGTTCCGAAAATATGTTTTCGAACCTATCGATAATTCAACTTCACAGCCTTTTATTTTCTTAATTTTATCACCCAAAGAACTTTTTGGCACGCCAAATACTTGAGCAGCTTCTCTACATGATCTTGTATTCCCTAACACCCATTCTATCGCTTGTTTCATCGCATCTTATCTACAGGTACCTTACCTCCATTGGTATTCCTGCCTTTAAACTTCAGCAATTTTTAAGCCCAGAATATACCTGCAACAAATAAAAACATTGTCACTCTGTCCGGGGCTACCATCACAACTCAACTGGTGTCCGGGGCTACCAGATTGTTTATGTAAGAGAAATTCATTCACATCCCCTCAACTACAATTACTTTCGTTATGAAATATGTTTGCTGTGTTTTTTAATATATTTTGAATAATTAGGATAAGTGCCAAGTGGGTGCTTTCCCTGCAAAGTCTGGTACAGAGCTTCAAATTTAAATTCTGTCCGCGAGTATTGCGCGCCAAAACATGTGTTCACAGAAAGTATGCTTGCCAACTTACAAAAATAAAACTATTCACAAATGTACGTGGATGGTATCTACCAAGCAGCAGCAATTGCATGCTGCTCTATCTGGTGAGTAGGTGTGAAAGTAAGCCATGTCCGGGGCTATCGGACCTTCCCCTATTTTGAATTTCAATTGCATTTTGTAAGTATTTTCAACCACAATTGCATTTCGCATGAATTTTGAATCTAAATTGCATTTTGTTTGGTGGGTATTTTGAATCTAAATTACATTTTGTAAGTATTGTCAATCCACATGAGTCGTTTGAATCTGCATTTTGTAAGTATTTTGAACCTCAATTGCATTTTGTATGTATTTTCGATCTCATTTGCATCATGTAAGTATTTTGAATTTCAGTTGCATTTTGTAAGTATTTCGACGCTACATTGCATTTTGTACGTATTTTGAACCTAGCCTACATTTTGTGGGTATTTTTCAATCTATTCTTTTTGTGCATTTTTTCGTTCTAAATTCCCTTCAGTCAGAACATTTTGTGAGTTGTTTCAATCTGAGGTCCTTTGAAGTATTTTCCGTCCCACTTAATTTTCGTTCTAGTTTCCATTTCATTATCATTTTCGCTATCACCCTGATCATTAGGGGCCGATTACCTAGATGTTAGGCCCCTTAAAACAACAATTATCATCTTGTTTTCTTTTCATTATTCCCACACTGTTTTTGTTAATTGCCCCCCCCCCCCTCCCCCTGTGTATCTAAATTCCAAGCAGCTTTTTTCTCCCCCCCCCCCCTTTCCATCTACCCTCCATTACATTTTGTAAGGATTGACAATCTAAATAGCTTTCAATATAGGGTCTAGGACTTGGTGATTATTTTGAATTTCAATTGCATTTTGTATTTTCAACCTAAACCGCTTTTTGCAATTCTGCACACAGTGAGAACATGCCTTTTCGTAACTTTTAACAAGGTATATTATTGAAAATATAGTATTTATGATTTACATACCTTTCTCGGAGTTGTTGGGAGTCGTTTCACAATCTCAACTACAACTGCCGCACCTCAAGATTTTATTTATTTGTTTAGAAAATAAAGAATTTTCATTGTGTTCATTTCACTACGGACGCCATCTTGGACAATACGTCATGTGACACCCGCCAGATGGACATTTGACTACGTTACCATCATGTCTCACACAAAATTCACCATTTCACACGTAAAGACGTAAAGTTTGAAATTGTCTGAAATTACTGCTAGTACCACAAGCAAGGGGGTCTGGGGCGTAAGCCCCAAGTTTGGTTTGTATTTGTATGTAAAACCCCATAGTCGTCGTCGGCTGTAACTCGATTCCGAATAAACATACTTCTTCCTGCATAGAGCTTTTCAGACCAGCCTGTGGATGTGCTTCTGATGACTAAACAGGCCAATCCTGGCATAAAACATGCGCCCACATAAATTGCACTCAATGGTCGGGGGAGGGCGGGGTTGCAATTGACGAAGCTTTCTTGCTTGTCGCTTGGCCTCTTCATGTCTGCGACGTTCTTCTTCAAAGAAGTTGACAGCCGTCGATGTAGTGTTCCGCCACAGTAAACGGTCCGCAGCAGATGTTTCCCACAAGTGGATGTCTATACCAGTCGTCGTCATGATGTGTTTTAACTGGTCTTTAAAACGCTTCAAAGGGGCCCCATGAGGTCTAGTGCCGGAGCAAAGCTCACCATAAAGGAATTGACGTGGAAGCCTGGTATCACTCATACGGTGAACATGGCCTAACCATCTCAGTTGATGAGCGATGATAGTTGTCTCAATGCTATCGAGATGCGCTCTCTCGAGAACTGCAGTGTTGGTCACGTAGTCCTCCCACTTGATGTTCAAGATGTATCTCATCTTTTGTTGGTGGAAACGCTCAAGTTTCTTGATATCACGGCGATAGTGTGTCCAAGTTTCACAGCCATACAGTAGCGTTGAGATGACGACAGCTTTGTACACCATGAGTTTGGTATGCATCTTTAGGTCTTTATTCATGAAGACTCTGTGCATTAAACGGCCAAATGCTGCATGGGCAGCCCCAATTCTTTTGTCAACATCCTGTTCGCAAGTGCACCGTTTAGACAAGATGCTGCCAAGATATGAAAAATGATCAACCTGCTCCAGTGTTGAGTCTAAGATGGAGATATTGAACTCAGGAAGAGGTAATCCTGAGGCAGGTTGTGCAAGCACCTTTGTTTTCTTTGCATTGATGGTGAGACCAAAGAGATCACACGCAGTGCTAAAGCGATTGACCGATTGTTGAAGCTCTGCAGCTGTCGGAGCAGGAGATGCGGTGTCATCGGCATACTGCAGTTCTGTCACCCGGGTAACTTGGGTATGTCTCTGTGAACGAAGTCTTGCCAGATTGAAAAGACCTCCATCGAAGCGAAACTTAATCTCTATGCCTGGGTTGTTGGAAGATGATTCATACATCATGGCAGCCATGTACAATGCAAAGAGTGTTGGAGCAAGCACACAGCCTTGTTTCAAACCGTGAGTGATTGGAAATGGATCGGATACAGAGTCACCGTGAAGAATCTTCCCAGACATTCCATCATGAAGAGCTTTAACTAATTCCACATAGCGATCGGGACATCCAAAGTGCGTTAATACTTTCCACATAGCAGGTCTTGGTACAGAATCAAAGGCTTTTTCCAGGTTATAGAAAACTAAATACAGGGGCTCCTGTTGCTCTCTGCACTTTTCCTGGAGTTGTCTGGCACAGAGTATCATGTCTGTTGTGCCCCTGGAGGTTCGGAAACCACATTGAGACTCGGGCAAAATCCTCTCCGAGATACTTTGGAGCCGGTTTAGGAGTTTTCTTGCTAGAACTTTACCTGCAATGGATAATAGCGATATACCTCGGTAGTTCCCACACACGCTGCGATCGCCTTTCTTGAAGATAGTTATGATGGCAGCATTCTTCAAGTCGTCAGGTACTTCAAGAGTTTCCCAAATTAACAGGATAAGTGTAAAAAGTCGAGTCTTCAAGGCCATACCTCCACTTTGTAACAACTCCAGAGGGATGTTATCAGGACCAGGAGCCTTTCTCGGCTTTAGTTGATTGAGCGCTTTGGTGAAATCTCGGAATGTCGGCGGAACCGCCATCCATGGCTGTTGGGGCTGCTGAGGGATGTTTCGAAGAAAGTCCTCGGCAACATTGGAGGCACGATTTAGAAGTGCAGAGAAATGTTCCTTCCAACGCTCCAAAATTTGTCCTTGTTCAGTTAAAATGGCGGAATTGTCAGCAGTTTTCAATGTACCTGATGATGATCGGATTGGGCCGTATACCTCCTTTATGCCTGCATAGAAGTTTCGCAGGTCACGGGCATCAGATAGTCTTTGCAGTTCTTCAGCTTTTCGCTACCACCAGTTGTTCTTTATTTCCCTGATTTGTGCCTGACATTTCCCCTTACGTTGCACGAATTGTGATTTTTTCACACTGGAAGACGGATCTTGAAGAAAGGATAGATGGGCTTCCCGTTTGGCATTGATGAGACACATAATTTCATCATTATTTTCATCAAACCAGTCTTGTCTTTTGTTCTTCACAAAACCAATTGTTTCCTCAGCTGACTCAGTAATGACCTTCTGAAGCGTTGTCCATTCCTGTACAACACTATTTGTGCTAACAGGGTGACTAGCCAGCTTATTTGCGATTTCATTTCTGTAATCTGGAGCAATTGATTTTACTTGGAGTTTTGAAGTGTCAAATTTCCGTCTCGACAGGTTGTGGATGGATCGTTTCGGTTTGCGGCAGATTGAGATCCTCAACCGGCAAAAAAGGAGCTTATGATCTGTCCAACAGTCATCGACACTTCTTGCGGTCCTGGTGACAAGGATGTCCTTTTTATCACATTGCCTGGTGATGATATAGTCAAGGATGTGCCAGTGCTTCGAGCGAGGATGCATCCAAGTGGTTTTGTAGCGATTCGGCAGGCGGAACTGAGTGTTGGTAATAAAGAGTTCATGTTCAGCACATAGACCAAGAAGTAATAGGCCATTGGCATTGCAGTTGCCAAGTCCTTGTTTTCCCATCACATTGTTCCATAATTGATGATCTTTACCAACTCTAGCGTTGAAATCGCCAAGCATTAAGAGTTTGTCTCTAGATGGTACTTTGGTGATTGTGCTCAGCTGGTTGTAGAATTGATCTTTAACTTCTATATCAGCATCCAAGGTGGGAGCATATGCAGAGTTAAGAGTCATAAAGTGACCCCCGGAGAGTGGGATTCGAAGAGTCATAATTCTTTCACTGACAGCAGTTGGAGTTAGCTGGTGATCATTCACCAGTGTGGTCTTTATAGCGAAACCAACACCATGAATACGGCGCTCTCCCTCATCTTTTCCCTTCCAGAATATGGTGTAACCTGAACTGAACTCTGTAATTTTACCTTCGTTGGACAATCTGGTTTCACTTAAGGCAGCAATATCTTATGTTCATTCGACCAAGCTCATGGGTGACGAGTGCTGTTCTTCGCTCAGGCCTGTTATTGTCCTTCAAATCGAGTAACGTACGAACATTCCAGGATCCTATCATTAATGTTTGGATATTCTTTGTTTTCGTTTTTCGACCGCAAAAGGGGTGACCCGCCGGGTGCGGCCTCCCAGCCGGCTGAAGGTGTGACTACCGATGTTTAGCCCACATTTTCTAGGGCCTTCCCCATTCGGGGTGGGCAGCGGTGATCCTAAATAGGCCTGCCCAAACACAGATGCAGGACCGAACTCCTGAGTAGTCACGAGGTCTCAGAAAGACGACCATCACACATCTCCTGCCAGCGTGCAGGTCCGAACTAGAGGCTTCCAGTTTCAACCCGAAAACCTGCCTCCACCATCCTTATCCCATCGCCGCTGGACTTGTTGAAAGATGTGACAGCAGGAAGAAGGTGCCACAAGCGAGATTTTGTTTAAGGTGGATCACAGCTTGCAAGGAAGTGACCCACACACTATGATCTCGGAACTATACCCTGCGGCACAAAAGAAATGAGACGTGCAGGTTCTAGCACCGTGACTGCAATGGACTGCCGCAGACTCAAAATATAATTGAGTTGCGCCTTCACAGCCAGTCCATCTGGCATGACCTCATCCGCCTCCACGACCGTTGAGAACCACAAGGAAAGTTCCTCCTCCGTCCGTTTTGCCGTTGGGCCAATATATACGTAATGGGTTTCAGTGTCATTTCCTACACTGAGGGGCCATCACCCCACCTGAAGGGGCTCATCCGCCAGAAGCCGTTGGCCCCTTCAGGGGGTCGAGTTATTTACCGCCGCCCAACATTCGGCGCCATAGTATATACGATTGAAACTCGCTAAAGTAATTTCACATGTCACACAATCCATGGTTAAAAGTACGACTGACGAGTTAGATTTGGCGCAATTGTATATTACATTATCGACGCTCTTTTGTTTCTTTGTATACCCGGTGCGAGATAGTACCAAATGCGTGGGGTTGGCATTCTTGAATTAGTGAGAAAGATGGCTCCCAGAGACTTCATTTGAACTATATACCGTATATACTCGAATACCACCCGCACATTTTTAAACAAATTCGGACGTGAAAAATTGGGGTGCGGGTCTTATTTGAGTCATCCAAATTTGAAAGATCTAAATTTCCCGCCGCGCGCGATATTGGGTGTGGCGAGTATCCGCTAGATGGTGCTAGCCTTCTTCCGGCTATAACTTTGTTTTACCGTAAGCACGCGGCGTCATACAGTCATGGGAATACTAATTGCCATTTCTGGTCCGTATTGACGTATATAAAGATAAAAACTTCACTTATACGATTTTCAAGGGACCAAATGAAAAAAAACGTATAAGCGTGAAAAACGCGTAAATGAAAGTCGCTTAATAAAAACTGCAAAATGTATGTGACATTATGGGTTATACAGGGACTTGGTGTTATATGCGACGCGGACCCTCGCTCGCGGCGCCGGTCCCCCGTCAAGCACTTGGCCGTAATGCGCTTCTTGGCGCCACAAGTTTCCCTCCTTTGCAGTGTGCTTGAGCAGTGTGGGGTTCAGTTTAGTCAATTGTTCACGTCTTTAGTGCTCAAGGTGATGTTCCAATGCGATTTTCATTACGTGAACGTGTGTAAATACCTTCTTAAAGTACAGGAAATCTTTCGCGAAAATGAGCTTAAAGACTATATTACAGTTGAAATACAGTCAATCGGTGGTGAGGAACTTCAGAACGTAAATGACAATTTCATAAAGAGGTGCCAGCGATGTGGAGCAGTGGATGGCGAACATTTTCAGCGCCAGCTGTGAACTACAGTATAGGCTATAGGCCGCGCGAGCTACGCATTACGGTAAAGTGCCTGGCGGGAGACAGTCCCGCAGCGCGGGCGAGCGGCGAGCGATGGCCCCCGTTAAGAAGTGAACAACAGCAATCGTAATGCACTTCCTTTTCCTTTCACCCATGTTCACTGCTATCAAGGTTAACCACAACTGAAGCACCGAACAAGGCAGAACAATGACTGAAGCAAGTGATGTTGTATTTCGCAACACACGCAACTCCGGCTGAACATAGCTTCAAGGTCGTTCTCGCCACAACATAGCGCCGCGCGAGGGATGGTTTCCGAGAAACGTACAGTGCGTCTCATAAGTTTCTGGCTCCAATATTTTTAGAGATTTTAGGTAGGGAAACCGTTGTAAACGTATAAACGACGCATTTTTCTCTCGGGGACGTAAGATATGATCGTATAAGCGTGAAAAACTAATAAATGTAAAACTTATATCGGAAATAAATTAACATGGAAAGTATAGGGATTTTACCGGGACCAAGAAAAAAATCGTATAAGTGTAGAAAACGTATAAAAGAAGTTTTACTGTACATACAGTCACACGCACGTTCTCAGAGTGTAAACATGAATGCTACGAAACGTTTGCGGTCATTTACTGTGAGTGAGAAATTGAAAGTTGTGAGGGAAGCTGAAGTTATTGGAAATCGTGCCCGGTAGGAAATATGATATTGACGAGTCATGTATTCGCGTCTATGCTGCGTGAACCGCCCGTTCAAAGCAGCCTTGAAACAGCTGTGTACGGAGCGGATGGCGGCCGATAAGCACACACCGACTCCAACTGGTCGTATTCAGCGCCCGAAAGTTCAGCTGCTGTGTTCGTGGATTTTGACGGCATGGAATCGTATCCCTAGAGATCTCATGCGGAAGAGCTTCAAGAAATGTAGTATTTCGAATGCTATGGATGGCAGTGATGACGACATTTAGTGGGAAAGTGATGGTGATAAAAGTTCCGAAGTTGGTACTTCTGATGACGATGAATGAAGTGTTTGTGTACTTTTATTTGTATTTTTAATCGTTTGATGTGTGTTATTTTAGGACGACTTCAAAACTGTTGGAAACTATTTTGGATAAATGCTATTCTGTTTTTTAGTTAGGATAGTAAATAATTTTGAGTAAAAATTTTTTTTTAATTTTGTTCTTCAAAATCAGGGTGCGGGTCTTATTCGGGGGCGGGTCGTATTCGAGTAAATACGGTAAGTAGTGTTGCTATTTGGGATGGCTGGGTGGGTCAACATCCATTAATTTATCATCCCCAGATACCATTACTACAGGTACTTTGGCTAATTTCATTACTCAATTTTTTATTCATATGTTCTCACAGTCTGCAGCGCCACCGTACTTTCAATCTAAATTGCATTTTGTAGGGTGCGCATTTTGCAAGTATTTTGATTCTCAATTGCATTTTGTGGGTTTTTTGAATCTAAATTACATTTTGTAAGTACCGGTATTTTCAATCTAAATTGCATTTTGTAAGTATTGTCCATCCAATTGAGTAGTTTGAATCTACCATACATTTTGTAAGCAATTTCAATTGCATTTTGTAAGTATTTTGAATATCAATTGCACGTTGTGATTATTTAGAATCTGAAATGGGCATTTTCAATCTAAATTGCATTGTGTATTTTCAATTTCATTTGCATTTTGTAACTATTTTGAATTTCACTTGCATTTTGTATTTCGACTGTACGTTGATTTTCTACTTATTTTGAACTTAACCTACATTTTGTGCATATTTTTCAATCTATTCCTTTTGTGAGTATTTTCGTTCTAAATTCCTTTTTGTAAGTATTATCGCTCTCCATTTTGTAAGTACCGTAGTTTCAATCTGATTTCCCTTTTGTAAGTATTTTCCTTCTCACTTAATTTCGTTTTGGTTTCCACTTCATTGACATTTTTGCCATCACCCATACCATTAGGGGCTGATAACCTAGATGTTAGGCCCCTTAAAACAATTATCATCTATCCAAATGAGTAGTTTGAACCTACCGTACATTTTGTAAGCATTTTCAATTTCAATTGCACTTAATGAATATTTTGGATTGGAAATGGGAGCTTTCAATCTGAATTGCATTGTGTATTTTCAATTTCAATTGCATTTTGTAAGTATTTCGAACCTCAATTGCATTTTATACGGTACATATTTTCAATCTCATTTGCATTTTGTAAATATTTTGAATATCAATTGTATTTTGTAAGTATTTAGAACCTAAACTATATTTTGTGCGTATTTTTCAATCTATTCCTTTTGTGAGTATTTTCATTCTAAATTCCCTTTAGTAAGAATTACTACTCTCCATTTTGTGAGTAGTTACGAGTTCCTCTTTGTATTTTAAGTCTCACTTAATTTTCGTTCTGGTTTCCCCTTCATTGTCATTTTCGCTGTCACCCAGACCCAGGGTGTCGAGCGATACGGGAATTATACGGGAATTTTAGTGACCCGGGAAAAATACGGGAATTATACGGGAAATTCACACTTGATACGGGAAATCTTAAGTCTCATAATGCCTGACTTCTTAGCCCTCGAACGTTCGGTAGAGTCCTCCCGCTCAGTCTTCTATTTCGCCTGCAGACCGCGGTGCCACCCGCAATTTGCGCCACCGATGGAGCGCTAAGCGGGATGATAATCCAGGCAACGTCGAATGCATACTTTGCCTGGCCGACCGCCGGCCGTACCCTCTACGCGTGAGGCTATGCGCGCCGCGCTCGTTGCTGACAATGACATACAGGAATCATTCCGCATTGTTATTCACAGAGGAGACCTGGGTTTCTCGACAAGAGCAGCCCTTAAAGAAGCTAACAGCTCAAGATCTCAGAAAATTTCAGACGCGGATGTGCTGCAATTTCGCACCAACTGCCGAGAATTGTACATGTGTATCCTATGGCTGAAAAAATCAAAGAGAGGTCAACTCTTGCTCACAAGAGACCCGTGCTATTTCCTGCCTAGACCCTATAGGGGTCGCTGAGACTCCTAAGTTTGAAGAAGTTAGGATCGTCATTGCCCTGGAAATTCTTTGTGATCAGAAGAATTTGCTTTCTGGCGCAATGGCTGACCGCATCAGGAGCAGCTACTCCGCAGTTCTGAGACTGCCCTCCGTCACAGCGCGTTTGAAGCAGGTCGACGGAAAAGAGCCACTGCTCGACGTGCTGTGGTGTGAATTAGTGGCTTCAGCACCTTCCTCAGTTCCTGCCAAAAACGATCCTACAAGCTTCGTTAAAATGATACTGACTTTGTATCACAACAGTGCAGCTCTAGAGAGAAGGAGTGCATGATCGTCAATCTCAAAGAAGCAAGTCTGATTGGCATGCATACTGTTCAGGACGCTGTGATGGCAGCTGGTGGAGTAGAAAAGATAACCGTGAGCACGAATCCACACTGCACGAAACTCCTACGCCGTGTTCAAGGAAGCGAAACAGGTGCGAAGCGACGGCTAAGGTGGCAGTCGAAAGAAAAACCACAAAAGATCTCCAGGAATTGGAAAAAAGTACTGTGAAAAGAACAATTTTGTGCTGTGTATAACTGAAGTTCCTAGTAACAATCTTGTATTTGTCAAAGTGACTTATTTAATTTCGTTTTGCATTATTTTATTTTCTATTATCTACTTTGATAAAATAAATCTAAATTAAAAAGTATTCGCGGCGTGTCGCGTGTGGAATTTTATTGTTTTTAGCCTTTTCATGGTCTTCTTTCGCAGGGGAGATGCACATACCAAATTGTTTTAAAGTCCGTTCAAACACTCAATGCAAATGCGTCACACATGCATAAATCGACGGTCCCAAGTAGTAACATTGTAACTCACTTTTTTAGGGTTTTGAGTTAAGTTAACCAATGAACTAACATTGAAATTATCTATCATTTAAGCCATAAAAAATTGTATGTTTGCAATTGAAAAAAAAAAAGTTATTTCCAAAAATATTAATATTGTAACAGTAACCAGATCCTATGTTACAGGTATTAACATTGTATCTTGAGTTACAATTATATTACTCGAAGCTTTTCATTGTTGTGTAACATTGTTGAATATTTAATTATATTGTTAGTTTTGTTTTATCATGTTTCCTACACTGCTACAACATACGAATAGCGCTTCTATTGTTTTGCCGCCAATTCACAGCTGATGGTCTGCAAATGGATGCTAAAGAAGCTTGCATTGCATCCTCTTTGTCATTATTTCTAAGTGTTCTTTAAGTGAAACCATGAGTGATTTTAGTTCCCGCACAAGAAAAATGGTGCAAATGGCACTGAATATCGTCGAAAATAAGGAAATAATTAGTTTAGGTAAGTGTTTTTGGTATTATAATAATAACAACCACAATTACTGTTGTTGTTATTAACAGCTTCATTCTTTAAATTTTAATTAGAGGAAATAATATTTGACTGAATTGCCTACAGAGTCATTCCTTGTGTAAGTTTTATCTGCAGTCGTTACTCTATGTTATTAATAATCCTTTTTTTATTTTAACATCTCAATCACAGTATCATCGGACTTTCTCAATGAGGATACTACAGTGGGAAGTTCTGTCCCTTCTACAAGCAATAATGATGCCCCCATGGCATATAATGAAGGTGTGTTGATTACTTCTATGCTGTAAAATAGACTTTAGTGAAGTAGGAAAAATGATTTGAATTTAATATACCGAATGTGTATTTATGAAGTCCTTATCTATTTTTCTTTACAGGTCAATACCACGTAATTTCCAACTTAAACCCGTTGTCAGATATTTACAGTGAGGACCGGACTATAGTCTCCTTCCCTCCTACAGTTAATGTTGTATCGAGAAAGCCATCTGAAGGTAAATTTCATTGTGCATATTCACTAATTAGAGCGTTAAGCTATGAAGTGAATGTTATTTCTTACTATGAGGCACTGAGATCACTAGAAATTTATTTCAGCGAATTTTATTATTCACAGACGCAGGGGAAAGCCCTAACCCATTACCAGATACCTTGAAGAACACTTCCATACAAGACAGTGAGCCCAGTGACCAGAGTACATCTTTAGATGTAAGTACGTCTTCGAATACAACCTTTGATAACAATGAAAATAAAATAAGAAAGAGTAGAAAAGTTCCAAAGAAAGACACCACAGGAAGGAAAAGTCCAAGGAATGTGAATAATTGGAAGGTAGAACAATGCAAAAAAGCTAGAGGTATGGGACAGTCGTATGTAAGTCGCAATACTGGTAAAACTGTACCAGCCAGAGAACTAGGACCAGGTTGTGGTGTGACATGTCGTTACAGCTGTAAAGTTAGGATTAATAATGAAGAGAGATTGCAATTATTCGGTAAATTCTGGAGTATTGAAAGTCATACACGTAAATGGGATTTCATTGCTTGATGTGTTACAAAACTAGACAAAAAGCAACAAACCGTAAAAGGGAATTCTAGAAGAAAATGTAGCTTACTATACTCATTTGAAGTCAACGGAAAATTTGTGAAAGTATGCAAAACAATGTTTCTTCATACTTTAAGCATAAACGATATGTGGGTCATGTCCGCTCTAAATAAGGTCGATAGTTCTGGATCTGGTGCTATTTCCCCAGACAAAAGAGGAAAACATGTCAATAGAGGTAGGCAAATTATAAAACATTCTATAAAAGAAAGTGTAAGAGCCCACGTTGCTTCCATTCCTGTTGTTGAATCCCACTATTTGAGGAAAGAAACTAATCGTAAATATTTTGAAGAAGGGCTGTCTATAGGGAAACTCTTTAAGTTGTATGAAGAATGGGCAAAGAAAATGGGATACCAGGAACTTGCAACTGCCTGACAATATACAGACATATTTGTATCAGAATTCAATATAGGTTTTTTTTATACGTAAGAAGGATCAATGTGAGTTATGCAACCTTTACAGAAATTCAGATCAAGAACAGAAGAACGACTTACAAACAGCATATGAAACTCACCGTACAGTCACAGAATTTCTCAGGGAAGTTAAGGAAAAAGAGAAAATGAGAGCGATTGATGATCCTACTGTATGTGTAGCTTGTTTTGATTTACAAAAAGTTCTAGTAACACCACAAAGTGAAGTAAGTTTGTTTTATTACAAACGAAAATATTCGACTTACAACTTCACTGTATATGACTTGTGTAAGCATGAAGGTTACTGTTACGTTTGGCATGAATCGGTAGGACAAAAGGGAATCAATGAAACTGGAAGTTTTTTAATGAGTTTTATGGAAACTAAAATTGAAAAAGGTGTTAAGGAATTCGTATTATTTTCAGATAACTGCAGCGGTCAAAACCGTAACCGAAATGTGTATGCTAGGTGTTCGTTGATTGCTGATAAATATAAAGTAAACATCACCCAGAGGTTCCTTCAGAAAGGACACACGCAAAATGAAGGCGATTCTATGCATGCCCGAATTGAAAGGGCAAAGAAGGGCATCACTGTCTACACTCCCGATCAATGGATTATGCTAATTAAAACTGCAAAACTTAACGGTAAGGCATATATAGTAAAAGAAATAACTCAAGACGATATTTTTGATCTGAAGGCACTTTTAAAATTAGATAATAGGAACTGGTCGCATTATGCAGATGGTGAAAAAGTTCAGTGTAATAAGGTCAAAGAAGTAGAGATAAATGCAGAAAATCCTACATTACTCCGCGTAAAAACTGACCACCTAAGTCCAGAAGTAAAAACAATGGATTTGTATAGTAAACATCGTGGTAGAAGAACATGCTATAATCTAAAATGTGCATTTTCAAAACCATTGCCCATTACAAAAGATAAGTACCGTGACTTAATGTCACTTTGTACTTCTGGACATATCCCAGCATGCTACAGACCCTTCTATGAAAACCTAAGCTACAAATAGAAAAGAAAGAGAAAATGAATATTTTGTTAGGTTTAATCACTATTAAATGATTAATTGTTGCAATTATCTTTTATCATTGTTTGTTTTATTTCAGGTCAAATTTTTTATCTTTCTTACTGTGTACAGTAGTTCTGTATCTTAAAAATTCCATGAGCATCTGCTATTTCATGTGTTTGTTGAAATTGTACCAGTCAGTTTTTAATCAATTGTAGTTATCATTATGTGTAATTTGGAATTTCATTTCATTTTTCATTTAAATCTATTTATTACCTTTGTATTATGCTTAAAATAATAGAATGTCAAATAATTAAGTATGGAATATTCAATAATTTTAAGTGTATGTTAGAGATGAATAATTAAATAATGATACCTATGTTGAAACAGAATGTACGATGAAACATATTTAAATAATTGTAAAATTTTTATACATTTTACTAGTATTATCATTGTAACTCAACATACAATGTTCATATTTTGAATCATTTAGGATCTGAATATTGTATCTCATGTAATTCTGTAATAAACAATTAAAATATATCAAAAATTGTATATATTGTTGTCCTTCTGTCCAACATCAACAATAAATTGTAAAATCAACAATAAGTAGTTTCCCTGATTTGCAAGGAACGTGCAAATAAGTGCCATATCTCAAAACATTGAGTTTTGAGATACAATGTTACTACTTGGGACCGTCGAAATTTCAAAAACTACAAACAATATCTCACAGCTCTTGACATTTTACTATCGAACACCCGTCACCAACATGTGGCTGCAAAATACACCACACAAGTGACAGAATTCTTCTCGTATGGGCAGGCATCGTTTCAGTCGCTTGTTAACCACTGTCTGTGTCGGATTTCCTTTCATTGTTATTGTCATTGTTTCGTTACTTTTACTTCGCCGAAGTTCGACCCGAGGACTGGACACATCCCGTACAGCATGTACAGAAAGAAATACTGTAGGCGGTCTGGATTTCGCGGTGGATGAAATGATTATTAACCTTGGCAGTTCATCAAGCTCTGACGAAGACAATGATGGTAGTGATGATGATAGGGACAGTGAAGGGATGGAGGGTGTCTAAGAAACCCTTGCCAAGTGACTGGATAATTTATTTCTTGGTGTCAGTTCGCTTGCGTCAATCGATCATAGAGCACAGGCTATTGTTTCCCGTCATAGTATTCAAAATACTGCCTACAATTCGACAATTTAAAACTACGACAATAATATCGCCACAGATGGGCTTGTTTGAGTGCTCAGTGCTAAATATGTATTTACCTTAACTTTACTTTTGCTTTATCATGAAAGCTAATATTAACCGTAGAGAGTCGCGATTCTGTGAGTGTGCATGGTGTTATCCGTCGACTACTGTAGTAAGCTGTGAACGACCTCCACTCAGACTCTTGTTTCATGTTAAAGGATAATCATTGCATGGCGAGTTTTTTTATATTCATTAGCTTAGAGGGTTTGCCCTCTTTGTCGTATTTATTGAATTGAATACCTGTGATAAAGGTATCATAGCTTCGGTGTGTAATTTATTTATTCATCTAAAATATCGTATTTCTCTGTTCGAATGTCCTCCGCGTTGACTCAGGATCGTTATCTTAAATATATGACGTATAATTGTACCAAAATAATGTCTGAAGTGTAGCGCTGTGTATTATTCGAATCAGCTGATTTACAGCACTAAAAACTTAGCAACACAGCTCAGCTGTTCCAAGCTCCCGACATATCCTTCGCGTAGTTTCCTTCGAAATACAGGGTGTAGGTGAGAAGCATGCTCAGAAATCTTGCCGTATGGCGGTTGGGCATAGGGTCTTGTTATGTGGCGACCGTGGGTTGCGGAGAGGAAAAGCGGGGCAAAGTGACAGGAAGGCTGTCAGTACCGAATGCGCGGTTCATTAATAAAATAGGGTAATTAAGCACATTATTAAAGGGACAGATGACCTTGTTTTTCCGCCCCTGAAAACAACAGTTATCATCATAATTAAAATGGCATTTCGAATAATATTCATAAAAAACAATAATTAAATAACCGTTCTCTATGCATGAAAACTATTTTAGGCCTTATTATTTTTTCGACACAATGAAAAAATGAAAAATATGGAAAACAGTAACTAAATATTAAAAGTGAAACGATGGAATGGTATCATCATGACCATAGTTACGTTGTTGCTTATAATATTGATATTATGCGAGAGAAAGATAATGTTTTGCTCTCAGTGTTCCTACTGCCATTACTTTTGACTCTCAAAATCTGCCTAACTTAATGACTTATCAATAATTGGAATAAATTGCAGAAACTCCTCATGTACTGCATTATCTTTAACGAAACGGACACACAATTAAAGCAACCCGAAGCGACGTGAAAAAGGTTATCGATCGCACACTTTAACAGTAAAACTGATCCATGGCTTGCTCCAACGCTGAAGGAGGAGTCTCGCTGGGAGTTGACTGCAGGACATTTACCAAGTGAGGAACGTGATCACATTTAAAATATATACAGGAGTAATAAATGTTGCACATTTTCCCGTAAATTACAGCAGTTTATGTTTGAACTGCTTATAAGATAGTGACAAAGAAGGTGTTTTTCAAATTGGATTGTATTTAACTGTGTGCACGAGGTGCATTTTGTTTTTCATGGAGCAACATTACACCGTAGTAGGCACGCAGCCTTTTGTATTTAGTTTTCTGGCATCTTGTTTTAAATTATTGACTAACATATTTCCAAATGCAGACAATCCATACCTCCATTAGGATTCGGGTTCCATAATTCATGCAAAATGAGGTTCGTTCGTTTGTGAAATTGAGGTCATAACTCCCCTATCCTTTCAGTGATTACCATGATTTCAGTGATTTACGTAGACTAGGGTGAAGATGTAAATGAGCATTTCAAAAAAAAATTGTCGCCAGTTGTTTGGTTTATTATCGTAGGATAATATTTTCCATAGGTACTGAAAACTGGGCACGGTTGGATTTTGAGGTGGAACCGCATGTGCTAACAAATATCGCTTTCTTGCAATACCTGGAATATGTATAGAATTATAAAATGATTATTGGTTAAATAAGGGTTAATAGATAGGCTATTATGATTATAATGATTAAATAAATATTACAGAAGAAACGATGCGTTGTTAGTGAATATTAGGCCTACCGGTACGGGGAATAGCCTACAACTCGTAGCTTACGTCGCAAGTTAGCATTTAAACGGGTCACGTTAATGCATAATATAGGCTACTAATATAACAAACGGATATCAAATTATAATAATATTCTCGCATATAAAATATTTAATCTGCAGCAACTTAATTATTGTAGTCTAAGATATGTTTGACCACTCCCGTTTGAAATGTGCAAATCGCACACTTTGTAGGCAAGCTGTTTGTTATGGTCGTCTCTGATGCGAAGTTTTACTAATTACTCTTTTAGGAGACACTTGTCTTTGGAATATTCATGAAAGGCCAACCCTCTAGTTCTTAAATCATAAGTTGAACGCCTAAAAACAAAACCAAAATGCGAAATAATAAAGAAGATAATCACGAACGAACGATTCACTGCCAATGAAAATCAAATGGAGATTCACGGACCGGAAGTTCGCTATGCATATGCTTCGGAGCCATTTTAACTCGTGGAAGCTCTATACGGCTACGGTACCATACAATTCAGTCACTTCCCGTAAACATTTATTATGTGACACTCGTATTCTCTACTCTCTCTCAACCCTCCTCAGTAAAACAGTCATTTATATCAGCTCTTCTCAGGTAAACGGTACTTTATTTGTGTTCGTAGCATCTCGTCCCATCTGCGTGAGAGTTCGCTCGCTCGCGCGCACGCGCTTTGCTCACGCTACGGATTAGGCCTAAATCTCGCCATCACCCGTGGACTGCGGAAGTATCTCCAAAAATGCAGTTACACTTACGCCAGAAAATCTTGATTCGCGCTTTAAGATTAATTTTTCAGCCATTCGGTATGCGAAATCTAGTGTTAGAGGATTCTAAAATATACGGGAATTTGGTGGATTTTCGTACGGGAAATACGGGAATTTGAAGAAAGATCATCGCTCGACACCCTGCAGACCATTAGGGGCCGATAACCTAGATGTTAGGCCCCTTAAAACAATTATCATATTTTCAATCTAAATTGCATTTTGTAAGTATTGTCCGTCCAAGTGAGTAGTTTGAATCGGTAACAGTGCAGGAGACATGAACCCAGGAGGAAATCAAAAACCTTCTGAAATTTGCAATAAATATCTCTTCTAATGATTCAAAATTGATCTGGGAATGATGTAGGCCTAGTTCAATCCTCGGCTGTTTATAACCCACCCGCCATCCCAAATTATAACATGACTTGACTTAGCTGTGTCTGCCATCATCGGCGTTACAACCGTATTGCCGAACCTCAAATGCATTTTGTACCTATTTTCAATCTCATTTGCATTTTGTAAGTACAGTACAACCTGTCACATCCGGACACATCTCCGAATGAATTTAAGTCTTAGTTGAGAGCGAGGATACATTAGTGTGCTAGCCAGGGAGGACGAGTGAAAGTTGCAGCGCTGGAAGACTGTGTGCGTGCTTGACCGCGAGGGGTTGTGGCCTGACTTGGTCAACGACATCTTCCCGGAAACTCATCCCTTTGTGTGAATAAGCGATATTCCATTCACGGCTTCTGCCTGCCTGACACCTACGTCAACACGAGGCTGCCTCTCTTTCTACCCTTCAGTCTGTGCGTGAGTCTTGAAGCGACCGTTTGTTTTGCGAGTGTGTTTCTGTTGTTACTGTTATTGTTTACCGTTGTTATTGTTATCTTTTAACATTGTTTTTTTTTTGCTAAGATGTCCGAAAAAAGGAAAAAACTGTTGTTACTATGGAAGAAAAGTTCCGTGCTCTAAAAAGGTTAGATGCTGGTGAAACGGCCAAGAGATTGCCGTGGATATGGGAGTAGGAACAAGCACTGTGAGTGACTGGAAAAAGGCTCAGAGTGATATTGAAAAGTGGTGCTCGTCACAAGCGTCAACAAGTGGTGTTAAAAAACTTAAAATGATGAAAAAGGCAGCTAACAACCAAGTTAATGAGGCATTGTTTCTTTGGTTTACCCAAAGAAGAGAGCAAGGGTTACCTATCTCAGGTCCTTTACTAAAAGAAAAGGCACTACACTTTAATAAGGAAATTGGAGGGGATGAACAGTTTAAAGCAAGTGAGGGGTGGTTGGAAAGCTGGAAAAATCGTCATGGTGTGCGGAAACTACAGATCAGTGGTGAAAAGCTATCGGCTAACCAAGATGACGTTGAAAAATTTAAAATATTTTTAGTCTAAATGATCAACATGGGATTACTGGAGAGCAGCTCTATAATTGCGACGAGACTGGGCTCAACTATAACATGCTTCCCACCTACACTTTGGCTTCCAAGAAAGAAGACAGTGCACCGGGGTATAAGAAGAAAAAGGAGAGGGTCACCATTTTAGCCTGCAGCAACGCTACAGGAGATCACAAGCTTCCATTAGGATTCATTGGAAAATTCAAAATGCCAAGGGCTTTCAATAACTTTAAAGACTTGTCTGACCTACCAGTTTGGTACAGAAACCAGCGCAGCGCATGGATGAACTGCGAAATATTTAGTGATTGGTTTCACAAGCAGTTTGTGCCACAAGTGGAAAAACATTTGTTGAAAAATAACTTGCCAAGAAAAGCAGTGCTCCTACTTGACAATGCACCCTCACATTCAAGTGAAGACGAACTTAAAGATGGAGATATAAAGGGTGTGTTCTTACCACCAAACGTGACATCACTTTGTCAACCTATGGATCAAGGCGTGCTTGAGTCACTAAAGTGAACCTATCGCCGTACTTTCTGTGTTGATTGCTGGAATGGACGAATAGCTAGGCGACCAGAAATAATTCACGAGTTTGTTGTTTAAAGGGGCCTAACATCAAGGTTATCTGCCCCTAATGGTCTGGGTGATAGTGAAAGGACAATGAAATGGAAACCAGAACAAAAATTAAGTGAGACTGAAAATACTAACAAAATGTAACTCAGATTGAAATGAATCACAAAATGGAGAGTGGTAATACTTTCAAAAGGGAATTGATGAGAAAAAAATATAATCTACATGTATAATGGTCGATACACTGAAATTTTTCTCTTTAAGTCTTTATCTAAGAAGGGGTCTCATCATTACAAAAGGTATTTAGTCTAATTTTATCGTAGGCTTGGCTCTTGAGCAGTGTCGCCAGTAATTTAAGTATGTTCTGGTTAGATAGGTTGGACTGCTAGACAATTGAAGGAGTAGGGTGCCTCGCTTTCGCTACAGTTGCCAGTCCAAATTTGTATTCTTTAATCTGTGTTAAGAGGGGCAGATGACCTCGTAGTTCCACCCCTTAAAACAATAACTAACTAGGTCGCACATTTTTTTTTTTTTTCTCGAAATATCAATGGAAGTAAACTAAATCTCATCAGTTACCACTGAAGCAAATTTTACTTCAGAACCAGAGCCAAACCCATTGCTGTGAAATGGAACTGGTTTGGACCATTCTGTGTAGAAATAACCTCCGGAGAATCTGTTAAAATTCCTAATTTGCAACCTCTCGTAGAATTTTTTCAGGGTTTAAGGAAGAGAGTGCAAGTTGTTCAATAATTTGACTCGCATCACACTAGCTATTCCGTTGTAATTGTCCTTCAAATTTGAGCATTGCTCGAACGTGCAATGTACAGTAGAGGTTTCTTTTTCTTTGTTCTCCATAGCGAAACATCATTCAGTTAGCTCGGTAAGAATTATTTCCAAATAGATAAATGTGAAATGGCCTATAGTTCAATGATAGTTTCTTTGGTAACTCTGAATGAGACATCGTACGATAACATTTTCTAAAGTGTTGAAATTAACCAGAAGATATTTTCTAATGATGAAAAATAAGTCAGAAAATGAGCAGTAATAGATGTTAACTACTCGGGTGTCCATAACCCGCCCACCATCCCCTTTTTAGATCACCACTTATATGGTAAAATTCCAGCTGTGTCCGCAATTAAGCGCGTAAATTATCATCTCGTACAGTATTGCCAGCCCTGTGCTTATCATACTCTGTAAAATTTGTTCAATCCAGGCCAATAATTATTAGGTATCACGACCCAGAGCCATGTTAGTCATATATACACCCCTGGTTTTTGTCAGTGGGGTGCTCGTGCATTAATTTTTATCCAGACCTTTGTGGTGTATTTTGTATCCCACATGTTGACAACTGTAGTGACGTCGATGTGTATGCCTTTGTCACAGTTGAAGAGACCCCATGCGGCTGTCGAATGTGGCTGCCGTCGTTAAATGAGCAATAAACAAAAACACATTTATGTAATTTAGCACATATTTCCGATACAGTACTTCCCAGGGTTAGTAGCCAGATTTCAATTGGTGATGTTCCCCAGAAGATGAAACAAGGTACAGTATGAAAATCATCGAAATGCACTGATGTCTCATTCTGAATTAATGTTTCATTTTACCCAGTCTATTAAAATAAGATTTATGCCCCTCTCTTAAGTCAATTTCACTTCCTTTCATATCTGATATTATAGAAGTTGGCCCAATCCTGTAAGAGCAGATGTATCCACCATACATTTGATACAGTCTCACCACATGCGAAAAGGTTCTCAAATACTGTCGGCCGATCACAGCACTTTCCTGACTGCAACTCTGATCCAGCCTAATGATTTACCATGCGCTCAGTATGAACACCGTTCACCAAATGCGGGAAGCTAAGCCACGGCTGCACCTTCCCCTAACCCCCCCCCCCCCCCCCTTTTTTCTCCTTTTCTTTATTTACCTTATTGGACAAGTCAGCTAAAACCCTTGTGTGCGCGAACATGATTTCACACTGGCACTTCAGACTCGATGGATGTAGTATATACTCTGAATTATCAATAAAGCTCGCTGACAGCTGTCAAAGTTAAGCACGTGAGGAATTGCTGCGTTGCCACCGAGGCAGATCATGACTGAGTCATAACATTCCAAGAGGCTTGTCGGAAGACACAAATACTGTGGAAGTTAGCCCTCCTGCCTGGCGCTCTAATGACCGTGACGAGTGAAGACACACTGAGTCAAACCCTGTGCTTATGCTGTGTCGGCATACATTGCTGACTGTAGCCATGGAGACCGTTACCCCACTCGTCACCACTCCTTACCTCACCCATCAAGCGTATGACAGCGTTCTCCGAGCATCTTTTGTAAATCAGAGTATAGTATAAATGTATATTATTTGTTTGTTCCTACGACACCATGTTCTTGAAGACCTGATGCTCAAATGATTATACGAGGTAGTAGAGGTAGCAAGCATAACCTTCGTCTTTTGTGAGTATACCAATGGCAATCTCGCATTCCATTCACTGAATTTGTCACTTGTTATTACAGTACTATTTTTTCAACTGACGTGACATTATTTGGTCTGGCAAGAATTATGAAAATTGTATGCAGGAAGCAAGTGTGTGTGTGTGTGTGTGAAAAACCTGTAAGAACATTCAGTTAAACTGGCAATATGCCATTTGCTGTCACTGACAATCATTCAAAATTTTCCTGTTTTATACCCACACCAATAAAACAAGCCACCTGGCCTATAAAGTATGTAGTCCTTTATTATGTGTTTGCATTGTGTTTTAACACAAACAAGGTAATTTTGTTTACGAAGAGGTAAAGCTACAATCAGTGTATGTCCACCTTGTGTAGAGTTAATCAAATAAGTGTGTTTAATTCCTTGGGGGAGTGGGGTTTCCACATGCTGGCTTCAGCTAAGAATTTCACTGATCTTTCTGACATGCATGCCATCTAGAATGTTTTATAAATTAGTCCTGTGTGGATGGTTTTAATTAGGCTACTTACATTTAAGTGAGCTGTGTAGTGACAATTGCATACTCTAATACCTAGTGGTTGTGATTCTGTAATCATTGGGAGCAATGTATGCTAGAGCAATGATGTAAACAGCCCAGATTAGAAGGTCTATGGTACCTCTAAATCTAAATTTGTTAACGTACATTCTTAGTTTCTCTAGTATGATTTTCTCTACCACTACCTACCTCATAGTTCCACCCCTTAAAACAACCAGAACAACCTGCTGGGGCAGATGACCTCTTAGTTCCGCCCCTTAAAACAACAATAACTAACCTGCTGTAGGCCTACATACACGAATAGATCCACAAAATGTGACTGCTATTGATAAAGCAAGGTGGTTGTTTTTTAAATCTTGGCAGCATGTGCTAAATTATAATTTTTCCCTAATTTATATTGTAGAATAATTAAATTTATTTGAATTATGTAAGTAGAACATTTAGGCATAGAAATTACATTGAATTTTAAAATTGTTTCTTGCACAGATTTGTTATAGAATTTATTTTTAGTGTAGTGATTTACAATGAGATATTTGAATCCTATGCCATGTTTCAAAAGATAGAACCTGAAAGATTTGGCGGGAACGATATAAAATGGCCACCGCAGTCTCCAATTGGCTGGATTTTGACAGCTAGAGTAACACGTTGCCAGCGTATTGTTCAGTCATTCCGTCTCTTGTTAATCACTGTCTCTGTCAGAGTTCCTTTCATTGTCATTGTTTCGTTTTCTTTTACTTCGCCGAGGTTCGACCCGAAGACTGACGCATGCCGTACAGCATGTACAGAAATACTGAAGGCTATTGAACAAGTAGATCTTGATATCGTGTTGGGTGAAATGATTATTAATCCTGACAATTCATCAAGCAGAGGTGCCAACTATTACGGATTGTCCGTAATTATTACGGATTTCAGCTCACGATTACGGTCGAAGGAGAAATTATTACGGAAAAGTGACATCACGAAAAAAATACATTTCTTTAAAGAAAAAAAAGGAATGTTACAGGGTGTCGACCGGTAACGAAAATTGTCGAAAGTAACGAAAAACTAGCTAATTTTACAAACAGGTAACGAAAGTAAAAGTAGCTAATTTTCATGTCTGCATAGTTGGAGGTAGGCCTAACGAAAATTCGCAGAGGTCGGTTTAAATCGTCTAAACTCGCGCCGCTTGGCTCACAGATTGCGATGGAGCCGATTGCGTATGCTATATTTCCCCGTGCCCGACCTCAAGGAAATGCATACTGAGGATACCTTGAGTGGTATATATCAGTCCAACGTATAATTTCGGTATCGAGAAGAGTTTTTTAGTTTTGTGTGAAATATTTGTCTGTATTATTAGGAAACCTTACTTTCCGCGAGACGTTTATTCGCGTAAAATTCTGAAACTCGACAGAAACCTCTCTTTTCTGTTATTGACCTCTACATTTGGAGACTATCTCAAATTGAAGTCCAGAAATAAGGTGAAATAATCTAATGTCGCAATCTTGCGAAATGATACAGTTTCGGAAAAAGAATCCCGAAAAGCTTCGAAATACATGTATTTTAAAAATCTAGCAGTCTCAAAAATTTGCGACATCCAGTATGGTTATTTCGAAATTCCGTTATGTAGACTTTTCCTTCGAACTTTGGTTCCATCGGATAATTTAACCGGTTATCTCGAAAATTTGTATAATTCGAATTCGAAAAAAAAGTGCCCTCTTGTCGTATTATTCATGCAATCCTATCAGAATAATTCGTAATATTCGATACCTACTTCAAACGTTCATCCTCCGAACTCACATGAGCAAGACGGCCGGCTGACTGCACGGCTTGCCTGCGGGAATCTCGTCAAACGGACAGAGATCGATGCCAGTTGCGTAAAATCATAAAACACGTGCCCAATCGCGAACTAGTGACCACGAGGACTGCGGGAATCCTGTCAAAGGTGATTGGGCACCCATCACGAAACATCCCGTAACCTACTCGCCATTTTCCCCATAACTGTATATTTAAAAGTGTACGGGGAGCGAGAAGTGCGTCAACCCTTTTAGAAATGACAGTCTACGTAGTATCGCGATACTCATTTCTCCTCGTGATCCACCGTGAACTCCCAACCACAGCATAGGGACAGCGGGAATCATGGCGCCGACCATACTTCATGTCGATAACTGCTCGTGAATTTTAACCATGCACAACCTCGAACTTGCCTCCGCCATTCTGCCAGGCAGACAATCGTTGAACGGCCGGGTGCGGCGTCGATTGCATATTATCGCGTTCTCAGTGACCAACCGCGAGGACATCGTGATTCTCGTATAACGACCGATAGCGGCAGAGATTGCAATACAACGCGATATTTCTCCGCATTCGATGACGAGAATAACTGGACTCTTGTCAAACGTACAGCAAGTGGCGCCGATTGCGTGATTATGCTATAATTGCAAGGACAATGGAAATCTCGTCGATCGGCTAAAAGTGCCACCAATTATGTAAATAGCGATTTTTCTCCGTGTTCTATCGTGAAAACTACGGGAATCTCATCAAACGGCTGAGGCCAGCGCCGATCGTGTAACATCTCAATATTTTTCTTTTTCTTAGAATGAACGTTTCCTATTCATCTCTTGATTATTTTGTTCAAAGATTCCCAAGTTTGGTCAAGGAAAGTGAACATGACAAACTTGAAGAGGAATTTGCTGTTTATCAGTGTGGTACTTTCCCTGAATATATTTTACAAGGACCTAGAATTGATGTAAACTGGGGCAAAATTGCTGAGCTTAAAAACGAAAGTGGATAGTTCAAGTATAAAACTTTAAGTAATGTGGTATTTGCAATATTACTTGTACCTCACAGTAACTCTCCCATAAAAAGAATTTTCAGTGTTGTTAGGAAAAATCAGACAGAATTCAGACCTACATTAAGCACATCTACACTGGAATCGCTTATGATTCGGAAGGCGAAAATGTCATCGTAGGGGGGAGTATGTTACAAGAACTCTTTCACGGAAAACCAGTTACTGGGTACAAAACAAGCTACAAGGGTTTTTTTATCACAGAACTAGACGGCAATGTGCAAATTTTATTGTGTAATATGATATTCTTTACAATAGGTTGCTTCCGGGTAGGGCAAAGGTGGTGTCATAATCGAGAATGGAGGAGCAATCTTTGGATTTGACGTGAAAATTTTTCAGTGGGTGGGGGGCAGTATAAGGTATTACTGATAACCCACTTCAAAGGTTGGCACCTCTGATCAAGTTCTGACGAAGACGATGATGATGGTGAAGGGATTGAAGGTGTCGATCCCTTGCCGAGTGACTGGATAATTTATTTATTGGTGTTAGTTCGTTTGCGACAGTCAATAACAGAGGCTATTGTTTCTCTTCAGTGTTCAAATACCGCCTGTCATTGAATGCGCTACAACTCGACAGTGTAAAAGCACGGCAATACGAATAATATCCCCACATAGTGGCAGAGTGCTCGGTGCAAAATATTTATTTACCTTTACTTTTGTATTATCACAAAAGATGTGTCAACTACTGTACTGCATGCTGTGAATGACCTCCACCCATTCTCTTTATCTGTGTAACATATTTCTCTATTTGAATGTCCTCTGTATTGACTTTTAAAATATATTACGTGTTATTGTGCCAAAATAATGTCCAAAGTGTAGCCCTGCATATTATTCGAATCAGTGGATTTACAACAATAAAAACTTGGCAACACAGCTCAGCTGTTCCAAGTTCCCGCCATATCCTTCACGTTCTTTCAAAATACAGGGCATAGAGCTGCTGCACTAATTTTCCATAATGTACAGTCAAAAGGAAAACTGCATTTGTAAACATATTTAATCATTGACACCTGCAAAAATAACAACCTAGTTTTGAAATCTACTGCGTTTAAACATCTTCCTCGGAAAGCAAAGACATGGAGACATCCAAATCCACTTATGGGTGAATTTCAACTGGATCATGTGGCAATATCAAAAAAATCAGATCGTGAAATCCAAAATGTGAAGGTCCTGCGTAATGCGAATATAGACTCAGATCATTATCTGTCCCTTATTAAAATGAAAGGTATTCCATTTAGGAACAATAGAGTGAATGTTGAAAAGGGAATGAAAACGCAAAAGTACAACATCGGTGGTCTGAAGTCAAATAACAACACTTTTGCGGAAACACTCCACAACAAACCAAAAGATGGAACATGGTTTACTTTAAGGAACGCCATTGTTACTGCGGCTTCGGAATCCATTCCTCTTGATAGAACGTGCAAGCATCCATGGTGGAACGGTCAATGTGATCACGCAATAGAGGAAAGAAGAAAAGCTTGGATCAAGTGGAATAACAAGAAAGACGATGTGAACCTTGAGAAATTTCTCTGCATCAGGAAAGAAACTTGTAAAATTTTAAAATTGGCAAAAAGAAATTTCCACAAATCTCAAATTATTCAAATTGAAGATGATTTTCAAAGGCACAAAACAAGGGATTTCTACCAAACTTTTAAACACCAACTGTCCAAATACGTCGCCCCTACTCTTCACATCCGAGGATCTGATGGTAAACTTAATCTCAATAATAAAGACTGTGCTAAAGCTTTTGGAGAATATTTTGAAACCCTTTTGAACACGGACATACCTACTGAACAACTTGCTTTCTATCCTAGCGTTGCATACCACGACAGTTCACCACCCTCCGTCGAAGAAATAACACAAATCATCAAGGCGCTAAAAAATAATAAAGCCTCTGGGGAGGATAGTATTGTGGCTGAATTATGGAAATATGCAGATAATGACTCCATCATTTGTCTCCAGAAAACCATTGAAGAAATATGGCATAGTGAAAAGTTGCCGGAGGATTGGACTTCTGCCATCATTCATCCTATACATAAGAAAGGGGATAAATCCGACCCAAATAATTATAGAGGTATTTCACTGGTATCGGTAACGTACAAAATATTTGCAAGGGCTCTTCTGAACAGAGCAGAACCGATATTAGACCGTCAGTTAGGGGAATATCAAGCTGGGTTCAGGAAATCAAGATCCTGTCCTGAACAAATTCATAACATTAAGACCATAATTTCCTACTGTACGGTACGATCTAAACCTTATGTTGTGATTTTTGTGGACTTTCAAAAGGCTTATGATTGCATTCATAGAGACACAATAATTAACACCTTACGTGAGTTTGGCCTAGACAATAAATCAATTAATTTGTTCAAAGCAAGCTTAGAAAACACCATTTCTAAGGTCAAATTTCGTGGTGAATTGTCCGAAGCCTTTGCAATCAAGACTGGCTGTAGACAAGGTGATCTGGGATCACCGATGCTGTTCAACTGTGTCTTGGAAAAAATTATAAGAGAATGGTTAACAATCTTACCAAATAATTATGGTATTCGAATTGGTTATAAAAAAGAAGACCTGAATATAAACTGTCTCGCTTTTGCAGATGACATTGCTTTGTTCGCTAATTCAATGGAAGAGGCCACTGACCAACTTAATAAACTACAAATCATAGCTGCTAAAACTGGACTTAAAGTGGCCTTCCATAAAACTAATTTTATCACAAATGTCAAAGATGCCTCAAAATTCATCACGATTGGTCTGCAAAAAATCAAAAAAGTCCGAAAATTTAAATACCTAGGCGAATGGATTACCCCTAATAATTCAGAAATAGCTGCTATTGAGAGCAGATGTAACAAATTGGAAGGTGCCTTTCAAACCTGCAAAAACATTTACAAAAGTAAAAGCTTGTCCCGGAATGTCAAACTTTGTCATTATAATACAGTAATTAGGCCATCAGCACTGTATGCTGCAGAATGCTTACAGATGACAAACAAAGGCCCATTGAGAAAATTAGAACTTAAGGATCGGAAAATTCTAAGGAAAATATTAGGACCTGTTAATGATAATGGTACTTACAGAAGAAGACATAACAATGAATTATTTGAACATATAGAAGATTTGGTGAGTGCGATGAGAAAAAGGAGAATGTCTTTCTTTGGACATTTGGAGCGGATGGAGCATCATCGACTTTCATATCGAATCCACTCATCAATCTCTAAAAAAAATTCCTATTGTAAATGGTCGATGCAAGTTAAAAAGGACCTAACAGAAGCTCGAATCAATCAAACTCTGGTTTGGGATAGGAACCTGTTCAGAAAGGCGGTTAAATCAACCAGTAATCTACACCCTTTAACATCTGTGATGCCTCGCCCTCACTGCAAGTGGACGGAAGAAAGGAGAGCTGAACATTCGGCAAGAATGAAGATCTACTGGCAGACAAGAAAACAAGCTTTACAGTGATCATATGAGTGAAGAACATCGTGGTCCATTGATGGCCGAAACGACTCAAAAAAAAAAAAAAAAAACTTAACCTTATCATACATCGTTAGAAGGCTAAAAGACTAATCTACATTATGTTGATTCCACTTGGATGTAGAGATGGGACTATCGACTACTTTTAACCATCGACTGACTAGTCAATCTGTGGAAGAAATTATAGACTAGATAGTCGACTACTTTCAGTCGAATGGTTTCCTGAATAAGCATAGCTCTTAAAGCGTGTTGTTTCATGTATTCGACTTAAATTAGTCGCTTCTATGCGGCGTAAAAAGCACTGGAAGCCATTACCCGCGGAGTTCAGTCGTACCAACAGATGAAAAACAAACTTCTCCTTAACCTACCTATTTTTGCAGACGTTAGTTTGGACTACGCGACACTCGGCAACATGCAATTGGTCAGTTATTTATTTTTACTGTGCTTCGAATGGTGGTTGCGGCGTCGTGTTAGAGTGCAGCCATGATATTGGTATAGGGCACATTACCTGTATGTACTGTGGATAAGAGAAGCAATAGAGCAATACTTCATTAAATTACTAGAACTGAAAGGGAGTTCGTAAGTACCGGTAACAATTCCATAGCCAACATGGAAATAATCACACATTTTTGTAATGCCACTAAATAAATGCAGAATATTTCCACCGTTAACGTACACGTAATATCGCTTATTTACTTATGTAAGCCTATTGTATGGTAGGTATTGTAGAAAAAAGACAGCATTCACGCTACACATATTTATGAACTGACGAATTAATAGTTGTAGCCCCTGTAAAGGAAAGTAACTTGGGCCCAGTATTTGAGTACCAAACATAACAATTAATTTAGGAACACTTAAATGTAAACCAGACAAATCAACTACAGTATATTACACAATACAATTTTTAACTTGAGTAGCCTTCTGTGTGTCCAGAAATTTCTTTTCGGACAGACCAGAGAAATGTGAACACGATCACTTTAAACACATAATATAATCAAAAAACGAAAATTATCAACTACTATAATTATTACACAATACCATTTTAAAACCTGAGTAGCCTTCTGTATGTCCAGAAACTTGTTTTCGGACAGACCAGAGACATATGAACATGATCGCTTAAAACAGACAAAATATACAAGAAACTAAAATTATAAACTACTATATTACACAATACCATTTTAAAACCTGAGTAACCTTCTGTGTGTTCAGAAACTCGTTTTTGGACAGATTAGAAAAATAGGAACATAAACACTTTAAACATATAAAATAATCAATAAACTAAAATTATAAACTACTATATTACACAATACCATTTTATAACCTGAGCAACCTTCGGTATGTCCAGAAACTTGTTTTTGGACAGATCAGAGAATTATGAACACAATCACTTTAAACGCATGAAATAATCAAGAAATAAAAATTAATAAACTACGATATATTACACAATACCATTTTAAAACCTGAGTAGCCTTCTCTATGTCCAGAAACTTGCTTTTGGACAGACCAGAGAAATATGAACACGATCACTTTAAACACATAAAATAATCAAGAAATTAAAATTATAAACTACTATATAACACACTAACATTTTAAAACCTGAGTAGCCTTCTGTACGTCCAGAAACCTTCGGACAGACTAGAGAAATATGAACATGATCACTTAAAACACATAAAATAATCATTAAACTAAAATTATAAACTACTATATTATGCAATACCATTTTAAAACCTGAGTAGCCTTCTGTATGTCCAGAAACTTGTTTTCGGACAGACTAGAAAAATAGGAACATAATCACTTAAAAAATACGAAACAGTCAAGAAACTAAAATTATGAACTACTATATTATGCAATACCATTTTAAAACCTGAGTAACCTTCTGTATGTCCAGAAACTTGTTTTCGGACAGACTAGAAAAATAGGAACATAATCACTTAAAAAACATAAAATAATCAAGAAACTAAAATTATAAACTACTATATTACACAATACTATTTTAAAACTTGAGTAGCCATCTTTCACAAGTTTTCATTTAAGAAGACAAGCATGTCAATGTGTTTTGGTTTCAGCAAACTCCACTTTTCTGAAACGATGTTACCAGCTGTTGAAAATATCGTCGGATGGTACGGAGCTTTCTGGAATACACAAGTACTTCATAGCCAGTTTATATAGTTTTGGCATCGAACTGCGATGCCTTGTCCAGAACTTTTCTGGAGAACTTTGCCTATTCTCGTACTCCAGTTCGAAATATTGCCTTAGCATTATTGTGGCACTTGTGGTAGGGGTACTCCATTTACTCATTCCAGAGACTTTTGCGTCAAATTGTCCCCAAATGTCGTCGGAAATACCAGTTGCTACAGGTGATCTCGGAATCGCTGAACTCCTCTTGCTCATTTCGATGACACAAGCTGAAAGTTCGGATGTTAGTGCATCTACTGCTTCTTTCAAATCCGCGTCGTTACCAAATGCAGCCTTCTTAATTCGGGGATCCATCAATGTTGAAAGAGCTATTATTTTCAGCTCTTCTACGGACCCGAATCTTGAATTGATCCCCTGGATCAGATGGGTTTTCAAGGCTTTGAAAGTATGATAAAATTTCCGCCTTTCAATACTACAGAGAGGATATCTATCTCGCAGACCCTCGCTCGCCCACGGCGCCAGCCTGTCTTCCACCGCGCACTTTGCCGTTATGCGGCGCCCGCCCGGCACTGAGTCATTTAGTATAGGAATTTGTACTTACCTAGTTCACAGCTGGTGCTGAAAATGTTCGCCATGCACTGCTACACATCGCTGGCACCTTTTTATGAAACTGGCATTTACTCTCTGAAGTTCCTCAGCACCGATTGACTGTATTTCAGCTGTAATATAGTCTTTAAGCTCATTTACAGTGTGAGGGTTTCTCGCATACACTCTATTTTTAAGCGTCCCCCACAAATAAAAGTCACATGGTGATAAGTCTGGGCTTCGCGGGGGCCACACGTTCCGACTTACAATCCTCGTACCGAAAATGCGACGCAATTCTGTCATGGATGCTTCGGCAGTGTGAGCAGTGGCAGAATCTTGTTGAAAGTAATTCGACAATCGCTCTCCGTAAGTCAGTTCGTCAAAAAATTGGTCAAGGATCACATTGAAGTACAAATTCCTATACCCAATGTCTCAGTGCCGGGCGGGCGCCGCATAACGGCAAAGTGTGTGGCGGGAGACAGGCTCGCGCCGCTGGCGAGCGGGCTAGCGAGGGTCTCCGAGACAGATTATCTTCTCTGTATTTATTGCTAATTACTTACAGGGACATGTTTCGAGGTCTAACACTCCCCCTTCATCAGCCTGTCCAACAAAACTTTAAAGGAAAACTTTCCTTGTATAATAAGCACATACAAATCACATGAAGATCCTTTAAAGTTTTGTTGGACAGGCTGATTAAGGGGGAGTGTTAGACCTCGAAACATGTCCCTGTAAGTAATTAGCAATAAATAGTATTGAAAGGCGGAAAATTTATCATTCTTTCAAAGTTATAGCTACGTCAATACGGACCTGAATAATCGACATTATGAATTTTCAAGGCTTGTCCCAGGTTAGAATTCACCACTTTGTGGGATGTTACCCTTTGAATTCTTCTAACCAATGGAATTATTTTTGACACTGGGGGATATTTTTCTGCTGAAACTTCAGTCAGCTCTTCAAAAGGCTTCAGCAGCAACAGACATTCCCCGACAACTTCCCACTGCTCTGCTGTTAGGTGTCAAGGGCCCTTTGGCAATGACACCAATGCTGCTGACAGAGGCTCCTTCACTTCGAGACGTTCCAGCATCCCAAGTGTAGAGTTCCTCCTTGTAACGACATCCTGCTTCAATTCTTTGGTGCCAAGCTGATGTTGTAAATGCCAGAGCTTCTCAGTGGCGGCAGTGCTGTTTTTGAAATGTGTCGCTATCGACCGACATAACTGCAGAAGGTCTGACAGTTGATCACATTTCTTTGTGGCATTACTCACGATCAATTCAGCATGTGAGCCA
Organism: Meconema thalassinum; assembly: GCA_946902985.2. NCBI lineage: Eukaryota > Metazoa > Arthropoda > Insecta > Orthoptera > Tettigoniidae > Meconema > Meconema thalassinum. The sequence goes on from OX336388.2 coordinate 1,047,345,529, forward strand.
CGCACGGAATGTGTTGCAATCCTAACAATCTCACAGCTGCCTTGATGTTCGCACCTCAGTCAGTCACAACAGCTACAATTTTGTTCGAAATGCCCCACTTGAAAAAGATGTTGCTTCATGTGTCTGCTAAATACACAGCAGTGTGGCTCTCAGATAATTTTTGCGTTCTTACCGTAAAACACTGAAGAGTTCTTTGCTGCTCCTCGAAAAAGTGGACGGTAACTGTTATGTAAGACACAGTATGGAGAGGTCCAAATGTCTGTGGTAACAGCCACACAATCCGCTGGCTTGAGTTTGTTAACTGTTCTTCGTGGAGCTGTATAACTCCGGTATAAGACCGTTGGTTAGACGCTTCCTGCTAGGCAGGGTGTATCCCGGAATAGCTTCTTTCATCAGCTTTTTAAAGCCTCTCTCTTCAACCATTGATAGCACGTGTTGGGTCTACTGAAACCATTTCCGCACTTTTGCTGACAACTCACTGCTCCTTCAGTGCAAAAACATCTGAATTTGCCGCCGTGCTCGTGTTGGTACTGACGCCTGCGTTGATGTGGAGGTGGAAGGTTGGTCAACATGAACATCGGCGCAAGGCATCCGTTGTTCATTTGCAGATGGAAGGTGCCATCCATACCTGGTAAACCTGGTACCGGTATATCAATACCACTACTCTCCCTATTCAGATGACGATTAGGTAAATCTTTACGTTTGAGGTGATCCCTGACATTAGAGGTATTATTTGACCTCTTAAAGTCTTTTTTGCATAGCAAACACTCTGCTGTAATCTCAGATTTTTTCTGAAAGAATTCCCAGACTTCAGATCTTTTCTTACTCAGTGTCCTGGAACAATGATATGCATTGTCAAATATATATATAATGTTGTTTTAGAATATAGTCTCTATAATCAAGTTCCAGCAATGGTATAGAGGCAAATTTTTTATAAAAAGAAAAACCTCCCCCAAAATACTTTTTTGAGATTTATATTGCTCATTCCAGTAAATCTACTGATACGGCTCCCTATTATTTGCGCACCCTCAAATGCCAGCTGACTGCGCCAGGATACTAACTTGCTTTTTCTATAGAAACCTTCCTCGAGAAATCCTTAACAGAATGGTGAAAACCGCATCAAAATCCATCTAGTGGTTCTCTAGATTACCTGTTACGCCCAAGAATCGGGGACTCGTTTTATACTATGTGGAGATTACGTGCATTTTAACCCTTAATAGGACTAAAGACTGGGGGTATAAAATATGTATATATATATATTTTTTTTTTTTTTTTTTTTTTTCGCATTTGTAATTAGGGGTGATAGATGAGTAGGAATATGCTACAATTTTATGGGTGTGGATTCTATTTTATGAAATATGGGGTGGGAAATTATTATCCCACTGCCCACACCCGACAGTATGTTTCCTTAAAATGAGAAATGGGGTAATAATCTCCCACCTCCAAATTATAATGATACTGTGTTTATCACTAAATAATGAGGTTTATTTAAAAGGATATAATATATAAAAACACCCATCACGCTCTATAATTTAAAAAAACTAACTCCCACGCAACACAAGGTCAGTGACCTATATCATCTTTGGCAAAAACTGCACGAAAATTATAAAAGTGATTTTGGAATGTTAAAAGTTAGTATATTCGAATATAATTCAATAATTTCAAAATAGTATTTACTAAAAACACAGAAAATTAATTTTAAAAATCTTCTATTCTATGGCAAACTCCCTGAGCAGGATAATTATTTCCATTCTAGCTGAAATATATTTACTCAAGTGACTAAAACCATTATTAACATTGTATTTCAGTTATATACCAAAGTTTACATATCTCTTATCTCAATAATTTAAAAAAACCTTCTGTAAAACAATGCATTTCTATCACTCAACACAACCGAACTGGCGAGCACGTGCACTATGGAGACCACTGGGATATATGCTTCCCATCTTTGGTTTCTGATGACAGTATACATCAAATTGATAAGTTTTCAATATTTCTCTGCATCTAGCTTGTGGATGCATGTGGAACAGCTTGAAATGAAAGGGGTGGGAAGATAGTATCCCAAGGACCTATTAAAGGGTTAAGGCTGGGCAGCTATATTAATTATTAATTTTAGTTGTGGTTTACCCACTCTTCAGTTTATTTCCTATGTGTATGAGATAAATTTCGTAGCTTAGTATTTTGTTTACATTCTAATTTTTCTTCTTTCACCTTATGATATTTGTTAAGCTTTGTATATTAGCCTTGTAAGTCAAGGAAGCATATCAAATATATAAAGGTTGTGAAGTGTGGTCGCAAGTGAATTTGTACACCCCTTGTTGCCCTTGCACACAGATTGGTTTGATTCTAGCATGATTAAAAAGATAATTTATTGAAACTTGCAGTGACAATTTCTTGACATTGAAAGAGTGAGATATGCTTGACCTCATTGAGTTGAGAAACAATGGTATGGCTGTGAGCCATGAAATGTTGCACAAGAAGGCCTGGGGTGTAAACAAAAAAACACATGAAATTTCCAGTCAGGAATTTAAAGCCAACTGGGGATGGTATACTAGTGTATTAAACGTCATGGTCTGAGCATGCGAAGAACAACCCCTTCCCAGCGGTGCCCAATGACGACACTACGTTGTGAAATTTAAACTGGTTTATTGTAAGTCAGCTATATGAACATGGCTTTCTGCTTTCACAGATCAGAAACAATATGAGATGGAAAAGTGATCACTTACTAGACCCATTTAGCTCAATATTTTGATTCACAAAACTACAGCCCTTGTATTAAAACTTATCAAGTTTTAGCAAAAGTTACTTTGTATTTATCTGACTGTGTGCTGTCATATCTATAAATAACTTATTTGTCTCTTTGTAATTTGCATTCATATTTTAGCAACGTCTTCTAAAACTTTCTTATGACACTTTTTATTATTTTGACAGCTGGTGACGAGAAAGCATGGCGAAGTGCAGATAGATGGTTTCAATCCATCTGCTGAGGAAGCAACAGAGGGTACAGAAGAAGGTGTAGAATCTGGTGTCGATGTGGTTCTAAACCATAGATTGTGTGAAACTTATGCCTTTGGTGATAAAAAGAGCTACACCGCTTACCTCAAGGACTACATGAAGAAGTAAGTATGATCTGAATTTTAAGATAGGTTTTCCACTCTACACATCCACAGATGCATTGTGACAAGAATAAACAAGGTAGCAAACACTTCTCAGCTATAGTAAAAGGAACACCAAAAATATTGTGTGTTGAGCACGAATTACCATTTCCCAAAATTTTAAGTGCTTATTGGGATCTAGGTTTCTTTTAGACGTTGCAGAACAACCTTTTTACAGCTATGTTACCCAAGATTAATAGGAATTATTTTGGGACCACAAAATTTGGATGATGAATCTGGGGAAACTAAAGAGGTTTCACAGTTAATGATCAGTCAAGGTTGCACTGTACCTATGCATCTGTTATCCTTTCAAGAACTTCTCCAGGCTAATTTTACTTTCTTTCCTGCAGGCTCGTCCAAAGGCTAGAGGAGAAAGATCCCGAACAAGTTAATGTCTTCAAGAATAACACCAACAAAGTTATGAAAGATATCCTGGGTAGATTTAAGGACCTCCAGTTCTTCACAGGTAGGTTGTATAATTTTATTTACAAAAGAAATTTATATTTGTGTTCACAATTTTGAACTTCCCAGTTGAGAAAGCCATGAGAAAGAATTTGCTAGGAAATGGGCACTATTAACTTGGTTCAATATATACCGTGATACGTATGTGTCTAGGGAAATGTTTTAGTGTAGTCGATGACGTAACTAAGTTGATATTAGTTTGTTCATGGTGTGGCTTGAATTGCCACCATATTGGTCAGTTGTACGAGGTTTCAAACCGTGTCAAATTTTTGCCAATGTAGTGACACGTCTTAAAGTGCGAGGTGTGTTGGCCACTGCTAGGTTAGACGACAGTTCGGGTGAAACCATTGGCTATTACCAGGTTAGATGACTGGGCAAAACCATTGGCCGCTACTAGGTTATACGACAGGGAAAATTACTGGTTTGACTTGCTGAATCCACGGTATGTTCTTCAGTTTTTCTGCGAAGGCCATGATCTTGTGCTTGGAAGTCTGCCACAAAATTAGATAATTTCTCAGTTGCTTGACATGATTTTAACCTGTAACCATATTCTGTTCTTTATGGGCCAAGATTTTTCTCAAGATCTTATTTCTTCTTTAAGGATATTTTCCAAGTCACCCTTCCTGTTAAGTATCAGAGTTTCACTTGCATGCAGAGCTCGTGGTTTGATCGCGGTGTAGTGTCTGGTCTTTGTATGTGTGGACATGCACTTTTTGTTGTAGAAGTCGCACGTTCTCCCGTACCCTCTCTTCAGTTTCTGTAGCCGAACTCTTCGTGTTTCCTTTTCTAAACCTGTTGGTTCCAAGATCTCCCCGAGGTACTTGAAGTGAGACCCAATTGAGTTTTCCATATTTGCTGTTTGATTTCCGTATGTTGAACCCAGTAGACATGAACTCAGTTTTCTCGAGATTTGTAGGCCAACGTTTCCCGCACATTTATCAAGGACTTCTGTTTGATTGCAGTGATTTCCAGTACAGTAGTATCACTAGGCCATCTGCGAAAGCTAAGCAAGTAACCTTAATGTCATCTTTTGCTCATCCAAGTTGATTGGGCTTCCAGTGTTGTTGGTAATTCGGCTCCTTTTCCCATTCTCGTGAAGTGGAGTGGCGACAGTCCATATCCTTGATGAATGCCGGTCTTAATTTCGAACGACTGTTCTGGGGGACATCCTTGCCCCATAACATGCTTCTCACACTCCTCCGGAATGCTTCTGCCTGTCTCCCCCGCTCATTTATTTCTCTATCGTTTCTTCCATTAAGTGGTACTGGTTCAAAAGAAAATCAAAGAAGACAGGAAATGAGTTAAACGAAATTGTGTGGGTGTTTGTGCAAGATCAAGAAATTTCAAATTTCCAGGCCTATGCTTGAACAGTAAGCAAAGGAAGTAGCTGAATAATTAGGTAAAGATTATTTTACAGCCTCTTAACGGCTGGAATGTTTCGGAAGCAGAGACACTATTGCTTTTAAGACTATATGGTGAAGTTGGAGACGTTAGTGAAGATACCGTGACTGAATGGGCTGCCAAACTATCGTCACAAAGCACAACAAACCAAATGACATCACCAACTGTGAAGAGATTATTCATCCGAGCACTACCAAACAAAACTCTTTAACTTATAAGGCTAATGGTGTTTTAGCGGGGAACTTTCCAAAACACGACTGACAGTTTTCTGTGGATTTATGACCGGGGAGATGGAAATACCCTTCTTATTCTTCTTCATTTCCCGGTTCCAGTGATCTGGGTCGGGATGTGAATCAAGGACCTTCATGGAAATACCCTAGTTATAGGCAATTCACAAAAACCAAGATGTTTTAAAAAACATAAACATTAATGAACTTCCTGTTCTGTGGAAATCGAACAAGGTGTGGATGACTGCTGCAATAATGGAGGAATGGCTGAGGAACTTGAATTTTAGAATGAAGAAACAGAACTGGCATATCCTGTTGTTTCTCGACAATGCTACATGTCGTCCGCAACTTGAGATGTCAAATGGAAAATTAGCATGGTTTCCACCCCATACAAGCCTTACACAACCAATGGGCCCGTGAGTTATAAACTGCGTGAAGATAAATTATCGCAAAGAAAAGTCCTAAAATCTCTTCTTGCCAATATGGAATCTGCGACTTGAGACAGGGTTCATTTCTGTGCTTCATGCCATTGTATGGATTGCAGAAGCAGTCAAACAAATTCAACCAGGAACTTTACGAACTGAGAAGAATTAGCCACTGCTGATGACTAGGGTTAGGAATTTTTCGGTGATTTCACCGTGAAGAAAGCGTTATTTTAATGTGGCAAATTTGGTGGTTTCAAGTGCACTTTTCGGTACTCTCAAAATGATAAATTTTAGGCTGAATTTTTTTAATATCGTGGATAACATGCGTAACATAACACATTTCAGTCATCCTTCAAAGTATACTTCAGTAGAGATCCAAATTCTCTTGTGACAAACGGTGACTCATATCACTTAACGTGCTAGAGCTCGCGTCAGCCCGGAAGCCGGCCGGCTCTCTGGGATTTGCAATAGGTCCACCAAGTCCGAGTCCCACACCGCAGGCTGCTGCCATGAGTTCCTGCAGTATGGCAACACCGTCGCTTAGCTCATCGAGCCTGTCTCTTTCACGCTGCATTACACTTGGCTTTCCTGACAACACACTAGCTCAGATTCTCAAGACAGACTGACTGTGATTGGTGGGATGGAAGTGAGGCATGACGTAATGGTAGCTTTGTGTTCTGCGCACCGCCTTCCCGGCTGACTCGAGCTCTAGTATAAGCTGAAAAACAAAAGTTCACAGTTAGCGTTTGAACAGGGTTGGTTGGTTCTTAAGTTTAGGGGCTGCGACAACGCGGTCATTTAGCCCCGTGTACTTTGGATGTGTGTAGAATCTGTCTGATAATCGGTGTTAATTGTGATGACTGTATTAGTGTGTATCTGTTTTTTAATTTAAATACTGCAACTTAGAATTTTTCAAATAGTTCCTACTTTTGCCGCCACCGTCAACGACTACTAGGCCAAGTTCAGAACTTAGCTATTAGATGCCAACACAGTCGGCTCTTGGCAATGAACGTAGAAACCTAAGAGCGTGGTTTTACAACAGAGTTTCTGAGAACTTTGGAAATGCAAATGTCGTTCCTTGCAAAACTCCAACAATGTCTGTCTTGGTCCTGTCATGCATCTGCTTCTTGATTAAAGTTTGCAGTTCATTGTATCCTCTTATCACCTCACTTTCTTCCAGTGTTGCACAGAATGGCAACTTCTTAATTTTCTTTGCAAGGTCCTCATTGATGTTCATTGGCACTATTTCTGCTGGATCAAATGCTCACATTTGTAAATCTTGTTCCCAGGGTCAACGGATCTCACTGATTAATTTTCTAGGAGCATGGGACCCAGCGTTCACTAAAACTGATGTATTTTTCCTCTTTTCGACACATTTCCACAACCCTCCAACAGCTTCTTAATGTTGCTACCATAATTTCCAGAAACAGCAATTTTAAGGGCTTACTGAATTCTCCATAGGTGTCCATCTAGATAGTGAACAATTGGATAACACTGGCCTTCTAATAAAGGCATGAGTTCAGTGATGTATGTGCCAAATTTTTTGAATCTCAAGTATTTGGCCATGTGAAACATTGTTCAGAAAATCAACACCAGAGTTATCAGTCCCTACTACTTCATTCATAAATTGCACAATATCTTTCAAATACTCTTGACGGGTACACTACAGAATGAAACCAAGATGATCACCTGGTTAAGACAGGTTCAGGAAACAGTGGCACATTTTAATATGGATACTTGCCATCTAGATATTCATGTCTGAAAGGCACACTCATACCTGCCAAGTTTTCCGGTTTTCCCAGAAGGTTTCCGGATTTTGGGGTGTTTTCCGGTTGTCCGGATTAACATGATTTTTTCCGGATTTTCAACTCCCTAGCGTTCTTCCGTTCTCTGAATCCAAATCGCATTTCAATTTTCATTTTCGATAATAGCTGCTATTCTGAGATGCGATTGTTTAAATTCGACTGATAAGACTCAGGGTGTCGACCCGTAACGAAAAGTAACAAAAAAGTAGCTAATTTTATAAAGGTAACTAATTCTTATGTCTGGATAGTGGAGGTAACGAAAATTCGCCAAGGTCTGTTTAAATACTTTAAACCCGCACCGCTAGGCTCGCAGATGCGATGAAGCGAGTTTCACGCAAACAGCGCAGATTGCGTAAGCTATATTTCCCCGTTCTCGACCTCAAGGAAATGCATACTGAGGATACCTTCAGTGGTACTGTATACATCGGTTCAACGTTTATTTTCGGCATCAAGGAGAGTTTAGTTTTGTGTGAAATATTTTTCTGTATTAATCGGAAACTTGATTTTTTGCGAGACGTTTATTCGCGATAACTTCCGAAACTCTACAGAAACCTCTCATTTCTGATATTGGCCTCTAAATTTGTATATCTCAAATTCTCCTCTTTTCTGCTGCACCAGTAGTCCAAGTTTCACTTCCATAGAGTGCCATGCTCCAGACAAAGGCCTTCAAAAATGATATTAAAATATCCTTCTTCTTCTTCGTCGTTTGGGCCTACTGAGGACCATGGGGCTCGTATCTCCTCGTTGCTTTGTCTTTTCTCTTCTTCCAGTACTCTTTCATCTTCTGACTATGAGCCAGCTTTCTTTCCTCCTTCTATGGTGGTCTGCTGACACCAGTGTTCTTCCTAGCTGTCAGTGATACAGGAAAAACTCCCTGTCGGATGTCTTGCTAGAATTGTTGGCGGTCCTGTATGGAATTAAGTGGGATCCCTAGGTGGTCTAAATCCGTTCTGACCGTAGGGATCCACTTGGTCCTAGAGGCCTTACCTCTTCCTGCCACTGTGAAGATCTTACTGGTGAGCCGGCAAGGGATCATTCGGGTCAATTGTCCATAGAAGGCCAAGCGCCTCTTTCTTATACAAGTCACAATGTCTTCTTGATGGCTGTAAAGCTCATCATTGTGCCGAATTCTGTAGGTGCTTCCCTCTTCCCGTATAGGTCCTAGTATCCTCCGCAGGATCTTCCTCTCCTTGAGTTCAAGTTTCCTGAGTGGGCCTTTCCTGGTCATCACGATGCATTCAGAGGCGTACAGAACAGATGGTTTTACTACTGAATTGTAGTGTCTTGAGTTTTAGTTTTTTTGGAGAGGAACTTCGATGCGTAGATGCTGCGGCAGGAGTGGTAGGCCCTCTCGAACTTGGTGCACCTGGTGTCTATGGCCAGATTCTCACTCTGGTTTGCCGAGATCCACTCTCCTAGGTACTTGACCGCAGGGACTTTTCTGATGAAGACCCCCTCAAGTGGAATTGTGGACGGGGCTTCCTTGATGTTAAAATATCCATTATTTATTTTTATCTAAATTTTTATGACACCGTAAGTGAAGTTTATTCACTGCTTTAAACACAGTTCATTGTTGTTTTCCTTCACTATGCGATGAGCTTCTATGGTTGGCGACCGCAGACGTATCTTGAATTAAAAGGTAACTAAAATTAACTAAAAGGTAGCTAAAAAATAACTAATTTTTACTTCTTTTCTCGCTATTTTTAAGACCTTGCGACCCATGTATGCGTTAAATTTTTGTGCTTTGGGATCTTCTGGATTTCTATTTTTGAAAGTTGGCAGGTATGCACACTATATGACGCCACGCGTTGAGTAGTTGCTTGGATGAACGGGCAGATGATTTCGCTGTTCTGGACCTTAAAACCTCATTAACTAAGTAACTTACCAGGATGACCGCCCAGATTGATAAAGATCGCTGTATGCAGAAAGCGAGGCCCGCTATCTTCCGTTAAGTTTCCGATCTTACCGTGTTTGTTGAATGCTCTACATGCAGTAAAGTCATGGGAGAAAATTACCGCTACTACACTCTCACAAAAACAAGCGTTTGTCGGCTTCTGTGGCGACTGTGGTCTCACTACAATGACATGGCAAAACCTGCATGAATATGAAGATGCAGAAGAAAGTGACATTCAGTAGTTTAGACTTCGATAAAGACAATCGTGGTTTTAGATATGAAAGCGGTGAGGATATTGTACGGAATTTGACTGTTGGTGAGGTAAACTAATATCCAGTACATATCGAGTGAAGGAGTGATGCAACGGAAATCCCAAAAGTCCCCACAGTCAAGCTAGTGTGTCTAGTCGCACATCTCTGATATAGAAAATAGAGATGAATTTTCGTTCTCATTTCTTCAGAATTGTACAATCTAAAATTAGAAAAAAATTAACAATCAAAGAAACAAAAATTGATGACAGTAATTTTTCTTGGTTTTTAATATTGGTATAATCCACATAGTGTGTCTGAGAACTTTGGAAATGCAAATGTCATTCCTTGCAAATCTCCAAGAATGTCTGTCTTGGTCCTGTCACGCATCTGCTTCTTGATTAAAGTTTGCAGTTAGTTGTCTATATTGTTGAAAGTTATTTACAAACCATATTGTCCAGTAAAGTATTATAAAAAAAAAATTGTGTGTTCATAAGATACATTTTCATTTTTTAACCAATGGTTTTCTTTTTGCTAGGCGCAGAAACATTATTGCGGATAATTCGCGGAAATTCGTGAATTGACGCGAATTATCAGAAGTACACTGTTAAGAAAAAAGCTAAAATATGAGTTTTCGTGCGAAATTTTGCAAGTTTGAAAACAATTTTTCCCCCCCCATTTTTAGGGTTATGAAAACACATTACTTCATTTGATAATTCGCAATCGCAGGTTTTTCCTATCCCTACTGACGACTCGGAGAATCTTCAGGAAATATTTCACCTAGCGAACTTAGGTAACATCCGAGCATAGATGTGAATATTGAACCTTACTCATACCTTACAGACATTGGATCAATTCATTGCTGACTCGAGAAAACTACTAAGATAAACGAGAGCTCGAGTCTGATGAAGCTCCACAAAAACATCACTCTGAATCGAACATTAAGACCTATCGAGAGGTCTTACAGCACTCGAGAGATCTGCAAGATTTCTTCCTAACAAGAAATGGTTCAGATTTATTTCAAGCAATAGGTGTAGTGTGAATGGTGGCAGAGAGTCGTGCCTTCAAGACCAATAGTGCTCGTACACTAGACAAATACTGGAAAAAGTGAAACACCTTATTGTACCATCAGTTAGCATTTAGAGTGAAAGTTAAGTTGTACTGAGGCATAATGCGGTACATGTAAGATTGGTTGGTTCCTTTTGTCACACGAGTGAAATTGTTGTATGTACGTAAATAAACGAGTTTGTGAAAAATCCAACATGAATGGATTTATCACCTGTATCCTTCATCACACATTTATAAGGTATGTAATTATGCATTTACAGTAAACTCCCGATTATCCGCGGAATTGACTGGCGCGGATAATCGAATTTCGCGGATAAGCTGTAAAATTGCTGGTAATGGTTAAACAAAGGTCGAAGGCACTAAAAAACAACACACAAGTGCTTTAAATAAGTTTATTATACAATAAAAGGACGTACATGATAACAAAACTGTCAATGTTATGTGTGTTATTAAAAAGTCTTGTTTACGGTTTAACAAAAAATCGGTCATTTGCTTTTGCTTTTTCGTAATGAAATCATTTTTCTTTATTTGTGGAGTTTTCTCAACATCATCTTGTCACAAAGTGTTGCGTCGTCTTGGTCTTCAAGGTATTGAAGAATCCTGTCAATGTGTCCTAATGCTGCATCATGAGCAACGGTCCTCTGCATCTGCGTTTCCTCATTGTCTTCCGATCTGCAGTGCCGCTGGTCGCGTCCAAAAATGATCAAGCACACACCGATGTACAGTACTGTACACTAATAACTGAACTACTGTACAAGTTTTGTACTGTACATTATTAGCGGCTTCGGTGGCGTAGTCTGTAGCATGCTGAACTGCTATGCCCAAGATATCGGGTTCAAACCCGGCCGAAGTCGTCTGATTTTTTAAGAGCGTTAAAAATTCTTCAGTATGCCTTCCTTCGGAGGGGAAGTTAAGCCGGCGGTCCCATGTAAAAGATCCTTTCACAGACTAAACTTGTGTAAAGCAAAATTTGTTAGGTTAGATTTCGTCAGAACGCTCTATCAAAGTTCCTACGTTCACCACTAGGTATCATTGATATCTGGTGGCGAAAGTTGGAACTACTTGAAATTGAACAGAATTTGTAGCTCACCCTTTAGGGTGTCCGCTGGAAGCAGCTACAGACTCAGGCGAGCCGAACATGTCCTCGGACACTCCCGGCAGTAAAAGCCAAACGATAAATAAATACTGTACATTATTAAGTGTACTGTACTGTATTTACGATTTTTATTACGTTTAAGTATTTAGTAACTTTATTTCAATTTTTGAGAAATAATTTTCGGTTTCAAAACCTTCCCTTTTTTTATAAAAATGTTCTCCTATAGGCACCGCGGATAAACCGCCCGCGGATAATCAAGAGTTTACTGTATTTCAATTTTATATCCAGAACCTGTTCTGAATGGAAACCTGATCTCAACAGTTTTTTTTTTTTTTTGCGGTCGGACGTTATTCAGTTTCGGGCAGGTTTGACTGCAATACAATTTAGAATTCCTTTTTCATTTTTTAGAAAATATAATAAACCACAGGCTTGATTCATTCATTAGTCTGTTTCAGCCCCCGTATGTTCAGGTGACCAACACAATTCCAACACTTAAAATATTTTGAAAATGGCAGCATGAGTTTCATTTTTAAATGTACACTGAAGCTACTGTACGACAGTGTTTTAATGCAATATTTATTTGATTATAATTTTTGGCTAATAAATTACTAGTGTTTCACAAATTTGTCTTATGAACCTTATCTGGGTCACTTTTTTATTTATTTAAAGACCCATCTGCATTTTGTCAGTCTTGTAAATTAGGTTATTTATTTTTCTTGGTCGCTTTGGTCATGTTCCCCATGCACTTGGGTGCATGTTGAATTTGTCTGATAACTTGTTTCAATGGTGAGTGTAATTATAATTATTAGGATCTAGGATTGGCATATGCTTGTGGAAACCCCATGTGAAGGATAGTTCTCGGCACATCCTTTAATCTCTGGTCCTTTTGCAAGACTTCATGCCCACTGCTACTCTTCTGTGCAAATTCTTTTTTATTTGTTTGTTTAATGACTATCAGGTGTACTATATTGTCAAAAGGTATTTACAAACCATGACCTCATGATGTATATACCGTTGGTGAACTTGCAATACTGCACTTGTGGCATTTTACAGGAGTGGGTAAAATATCACAATGGGTGCACTTTTCAGACTATGAATAAATTTTATTTTACTCAGTTTGATCTTGTAGTAATCTAATCTCAGAATTTTTAGTTTCCACATGGTATTATCAAGTGCTGGCCAACATTTCTGGCACACATACGTGGTATTGCATATCCTAAACAAACCATCTATTTTTTCATTCTAAATGCTTAACCCCTCAGCGTCGTAACCATTTAAAGGGCTCCCTTCACCGCTGCCAGAGGAGATGTCAACTATTCGAAGAAGAATCCATTGCAGGTTCCGTGTTGACGTTTTATAATTCAGTATAACAAATATCAACTTCCCTATCTGAGAAAAATTGATTCGTTGCTATTCCCAGTGGGATCGGGATCTTGTCAAGCTTTTGGACGTTGTTGTATTTCAATTTTAGGTTGTGTCTGTAGAGTACGGCATGAATGGAAGCGACGATCACGTTGAGCAGGTCCGTGGAGCTCTCAGCACAAGATAACACATCCATGTAATGTGCTAATTCCAAGTCAAGTAATCGAATGAGTTTCCCCGTTCTATTATCTATAAAGCACATGTCAGCGCACTTTCAAAGAAAGTGCCGGAACCAAGGTTTCCACTTGCGTCAACATTTACCCACCAGTACAGCAAGTTATTTGGGTCATGGACACTAAAATAATGTGCTCTTTGTTTTTATTCACAAAAAGGGATTAACGACTGCACAATTTGACCATCGCACACCTAACAAGAATGTGCATAATAGTGATTATTTAATTAAGTGGCTATTAACAGCAGGAATGTTTTGTTTGTATTGTCCATAAGCTTGTCATGTTTTAAAGTGTTTAATTAGTTTTATAGTATTTTTAATATTAGTGTGATATGTTTCTACATGGACGAGGTCTTTTCGGTCTATGCAATGATGTTCCTAATATGAATTATAAAGGGCTGAAGAAGGAATTGGAACAAATTCCGAAACATGTACCCAGAAAACGCTAACTAGAATAATAAATGAGTGTTGATTAGGCGGAAACTTTGATATTTGTTATACTGTATTATGAGATGTCAACTACTCGCGGCTGAAATACGTTGATTCTCTAAAAACGTTAAAAGTACAAGAGTAGCCAGTTATTTACGAAATTTGGAATTCCTTATGATAAAACTATGTACATGCACATAGGCTAGTTATATAATTGTTTCACATTACCTTAGTAATTCAGCTTGGTGTGATAAGAGTTCGAAGCTATTCTCGAGACAGACCCACATCACATTCTTCGCAGCAGTATACCGATGTGCTTCGAACACACTACACGTCGTCTCTGAGGTTTAGATTTCTCAGTTTTGGGAGCTAATTTCCTTATAAAATGTCTTTCCTGTAACCTTGGAACTGTATTATCTGATGCGCACCGGCCTTGAATATTTAGTTCCATGCCCACGCCGGCTTTGAATATTTCGTTCTGCACTCGAGCAAGCATAATTTGTAAACAAACCTTTCGCCAGCTGAACCCAATAAGATAATTGCTCAATGTTTGTGTCACTTGCCTAAATATTATTAGAGAATTTAAGACAGTTGCGTTCAAGACTCGCTTGAACAGTTTTATATACCATTTAGCCGTTCTTTTTCTTTCGACTAAAAACTTGTAGTAACTGGTTCTTGAAATCAACTCCCCCCATGCCATGGTTGTAATCTACCGCGCACAAAGGCTTTTTAGTTTCTTTTCCCCTCTTGGTAACGCTTTTTGTTTCTGCATTGTGGTTTGTAGACACTAACATAAAATTCTTTCTATCACACCATTTTAGCACAGTGAGTGGACCAGAATGCCTAGCTATTATTTCCCCCTACGTAAGTTTTTTTCTTTTACTCCCTTGGGAACGTTTTGTCTTCAGTTTCAGTATCCCAACGCAATCTGCCGAATGATGTTTTATAATCCTGGCTAACTCAGGACTGTTGTAGTAATCGCCCATCCATAAAGTGTGTCCGCAGCCTAACTAAGGTTCTAACAATTTTAAGACAATTACTGCAGTTTTCAGGGTTTCTGGAGTGATAAGCGTTGATTCAATGAAAGTTCCTTTCCCAATGTATACAAGAAAAACACCACAAATAACCAGTACTTTACACGCACAATTCAAATGTTTTTATACCAATTTTTTAGGGCTTTAAAGATTAGTATTGCCGAAACGAGGGCGCCCTTTCCATGGTGTCAAAATTTTGCTGTGGTAAGTACAGGGACTGAAATTTTATATTCAAATGACACAGAACAGGATATATATTGAACAATTTTGGAGGCCCTTGATATGTAGGCAAGCTGCTATCATATATATATATATATATATATATATATATATATATAAAAACACTGACCGGCAAAAAAAGTGGAACACTTTAATTTTTCATGTAATTTCTTAATTTATTCCACTAAAATGTATCGGTTTTCCAATATTTGAATTATTCCTGTAAATTTTAGATAGTTGGCAACAGAAAATACCGAAACATGTTTTACAACACGCTTTAACTCACAAATTTCGTTACATTTTGCAAATCTTACTATTTTTTAGTATGCTCCTTTGGGCTCGTGTTTATCAAACGTATTGCCAAACAAAACAGTATTAATGTTTGCACTGCACGAGAACACTGGTCACTAAAAACGAGTGTTTCCACCCGTAGCGTCTATGACAGCTTGTAAACGCTCAGGCATACTGTTCACAACTCGTCGAATGCATCTGCCGGGATGCGATCCCATTCCTCCAGCAGCGATGTTCTCAGTTGTGCCAAGGTGGTGTGGTCACGCTGTCTGACGTTCCTTACAAGCATATCCCATACATGTCAAGTCAGGACTACGAGCTGGCCAGTCCAGGGTTTGAATCTCCACTTCCTGCAGATATTGTACAGCACAGCGAGCAGTATGAGGGCGGGCATTATCCTGCATCAGCATGAAATTCTGACCAATGAAAGGCGCAAAGGGCATCACATGGTTCATCAGGCTCTCTTCCATGGACCTTTGGGAATTGAGCGTCCCGTGATTGATGCACACCAACTCAGTGCGGGCCATAACGTTGATGCCACCCCACACCATAACTAAGCCACCTCCAAATGGAGTCCTGGAGGAGAAAGCAACAGTGCTGTACCTCTCCCCGTGCCTTCTCCACACTCTTTCTCTTCCATCAGGAGATCTAAGGTTAAAGCGACTCTCGTCAGTGAAGAGAACAGAGACCCACTGCTCGTGGGTCCATCCCAGATGCTGCCTTGCGATGCGGAGATGCGCCTCTCTGTGATGTCGTTCGAGTGTGGGTCCACGTGCAGGTCTCTTGGACGAAAGATGAGCTTCTTCAAACCTTCTTCTTACTGTTCGCTCACTCACTCTCACATTTCTGACATTTTCCAGTTGATTTCGTGCCTGGACTGCTGTGGTATGGCGATCACGCAGATCTTGGAGGTTAAGAAATCTGTCATCCCTGGCACTTGTGCTTCTTCTACGGCCTGACCCTCGTCTCCTGTCGTATGTTTGGAGCTCCCTGTATTGTTGCACTGCTCGATGTATGCTACCGAGAGATGATCCAATGACCTCAGCAACATAACGGAAGCTGCGGCCATCCTCCACCAATACAACTGCCTGTGCAGCTTCTTCATGGCTAAGAGGCATGTTTTAGTGTGAACTGCAAATGGATAACTTGCTAAAATGTGTGACAATGGTTTCACGTGTTCAACAAATGCCAGTTGTTATCCCTAGAACAACAATAAGCGAGCGGCAACACTCATAAACCTTAAACGCTTACAATCCGCTTCCCGCCATAAAACCATTAAGATACGCTCATCGAAGATTGGGGGTAATTGGTGGAAATAAACCACCCTAAGAAATGTCTCATACTATCAATTTCTATTCACGGATGTTTCAGATGTTTGTACTAATGCATGAAAAGCTTTTAAAATGTGATTAAATCTTTTTCATGGCTAGTTTTATACTATTTATATTACTTTTTTTAACTGTTCCACTCTTTTTGCCGGTCAGTGTATATAAAGCTCAATGTTTGTCTATCGGTCTGTCTGTTTCTAAACAGTTTCACTGGTCTGAACTAAAATTTTTATACTTACCCTTTGGAACTCTACGGGTAACACTGTCCACTTAAATTTCGGACAGACCCCTCCATTCCCTGCATTTAGGCCCTTTGACACAAATCTACACCGTTTCTCTGATTTGAAACAAAATTTGTATACTTACTCTTTGGAACACTGCGGGTAACACTGTCCTCTTTCAATTTTGGACAGACCTCTCTATTCTCAGCATTTATGCCCTTTAGCACAAATCTACACCGTTTCACCTAATTACACCAAATTTTACTTGCTTACCCTTTGAAACCCTGCTGGTAACACTGTCCACTTGATATTGCCCTACATTTAGAATAACAGACTAAAGGAACTTGAAAAACACGTTTTAAGGCTCAAGAACCTTCCATGTCCATAGTAGTGTAACTGTAAGAATATGTCTATTGTTGGCTGGCAATGCGGGCTGTATCACGTCACCCCTACCAGTGTTCTGGGGCCTGTTCGACGCACGAACTTTGCAACTTTTCAATTCTTGCAAAGTCATTCTGTTCCACCATGATCTATGTATTTTCAATTTCTTTGCAAAGTGAAAAGGCTTTGCATAGGAATGATCCGATCATGTTTATTCCATGAACAAACTGTATAATACTCCCATGATTTAATGCTTTATTTTTCGTGGTGAACTTGAGTACTTTAGTAACAGTTCTGCAAATAGTTCATTTTGATGTCCCATGCATTGCTGTCATATCGTGCTGGGCATCATTTCCTAACCAATGTAAGCATATAAGAATTGGTTCTTTTTCGGAACGAGGTCGACTTCTTTTTGTTGCTGGTTTCAATAAATGGCCAATTATTCAAGAATAGTCACCTTGTATTGGGGCAATTGGAAACCACTCACGAAATTCCGTCGAAGTGAGGTTATGAAAATTCATCCTGTCTTTGTATGTCCTCTTGATTCTTCATCACTGTCGTCACTTTATGATAACAAAAGCTCTTGTCGTACCATATTTATAACACTGATCCAAATTCTGCCCCGAGAAACTAGTGTAGAGACTTGTTCATTGACAGCTGAAAAGGGAATAGTCTCTTTGCAAAAATTTCTGAAAACTTTTCACTTCATTACTTAGCATTTCCGCACCAATGGAGGAACATAACAGGCTTCAAAGGTGAAAAGAGTCCTCCTAACTTTTCACTTTGCAAGACCAATCTTAAAAGTTATGGTGGAATAAAATCTGAACTGAAAAGTGCAAGGTGAAAAGTTGCAAAATTCATTCGTGGAACAGGCTCCAGGTGCAGAATTGTGAACATGGTTACATCTTGCGCTGCTTATGAATTCTTAGGCGCCTTAAAATAGTTATCATGGAAGTATTATGCCTCTGTATAAGTGCGAAGGTGTTGGTGCAGTAAATTGAGGTCATCAGCTGCAGTAAGCATTGGTGTTTTCAAATTGACTTGCATTTATCCTTGGGCATTAAGTGGCGATAAATGAGACCATTGCTACCTCAGGAGCTCGGGACAGCCAAAGTTTTCCAAAGTGCCCTGATTATTTTCCTACGACACTAGGCAACAAAAGACGACACTATTGGTCTCTACTTTTCTAACAGCCAATGGGATATAGGTAAAGCCCTGCGCGGATGCGGATATCCGCAACATTTTTCGCCATGCGGATATAGTTTGCATGGCTTTGCGGATAGCGGGTAAGCTGAGGATAATATTTGGAGTAAATTTGCGGGTAGTTTTAGGATACAATCCGAACTTGTTGAATATTGTTACGGCTGTGAGTTTGTGTCATCGCTCGCCGCTTGAGTCACAACTGCCCCAGGGGCTGGGCTGTGGCTTGCCTCCTGTATTGCGCGCGCCTTATGCAACAGGGCTACTACAGACAAGGGATAGTCCAGAAGATTCGTGATTGGACCAGCGATGGAAACCTCGAGAAGCCGTGGACCCTGGATGGATCTAGAACCACTTATTGAGTCACCGGCCTGCTATATAAGAGTGACCCGTGAAGCAGTTGTTGTTGTTGTGTTTTACGAGCTAGTGTGAGCGTTTATTCTGAGCGACAGAAGTGTGGTGACTTGCGAAACCCCTAGTGTAGCGGCGAAGTGAGGAACATACAGGGGACTGCCGTGTTCTGAGTAAGTGTGCTTTCACTGAGTGTCAGATATTGTGGTGTTGAAATCCAGTGAAATTGTTTCTCCCAGCTGGTGAACAGCGCGCAGCAAGTGCTCGTAAGTACTGTAGTAGGCGCACATTAGAAAGAAGTTGCATGCAGTTCTGTCAAGGCCACTAGGCTCATTAGCGGCAGGATTAACTTCTGTGGTTTGTTGACAAGTGAAAGGGGCAAGAGCTCTCCACAAGCAAGATACTTTGTAAACTAGAGTAAGGCTCCTAATTGCTTGTATTTGCTGATTAGTGTAATTTTCTGGCCTGTAATAAATTATATTTCTTTAAGCAGTAATTGGTGTTGTGCTTTGTACCCCCACCGTAATCCAGTTAACAAAAGTGCCACTAGGGGGTGGCACGTAACAACTGGTGTCAGAAGCCGGATTACGAACTCAAGCACAACACCTGACGGTCCTGGTTTCAAAACCCGAGCAGGTCATTTTCTCTAATTTCCCTGTGAGTGCATGCCCTTTACAAGACAAACAACTAAAATGGAGGAGAAATTGGCAGCATTGCTACAAAAGTTAACTGGCATGGAAGACGGCCAGAAGAAATTAGCCAAGGACCTGAAGGAGGACCTAACTGCTAAACTAGAGGCTGGCCAGAAGAAGTTAGCCGAGGACCTAACTGCCAAAATGGAAGACGGCCAGAAGAAGATGGAAGACGGCCAAAATAAGCTAGCGGAGGACCTGAAGAGGATAGAGGACGGCCAGAAGAAGATGGAAGACGGTCAGAATAAGTTGACACAGGACCTGAAGAAATTAGAACTGGGTCTGCGTGAGGAAGTCACGGCAGTGGAAAAGAAGTTCGACGCCTTACAAGTGGAAGTTGCCGAGCTGCGCCAACGCCCGCTGATGGGGGTGGAGGAGAAATTCAACGCCTTACAAAAGGAAGTTGCCGAGCTGCGCCAACGCCCACTGACGGGGGTGAAAGAGGAATTCAACGCTCTACGAGAGGAAGTTGCCGAGCTGCGCCAACGCCCGCCCACCGTTACACCGGGAATATCAGGAACGGGACATAGCAGAGTGACACCCCCAACCTTCGACGGAAAGGTCCCGTGGAGCACCTACTTACGTCAGTTCGAGGCAGCCTGTTCCATAAATAACTGGAACAACACAGAAAAGGCTACAGCTCTCATTGTAGCGCTGAGAGGCGACGCCCTTAACGTCCTTCAGGCCATCCCGACTGGATCCCAGGACTACGCTTCACTGATCGCCCATATGGAGTCCCGATATGGAGATAGCCATCTTCAGCAGGCCTACCAGATGCAGCTCCGGACCCGGGTACAGAAGAACGCGGAAACCCTGCAGGAGTTCGAGATGGACATCGCACGCCTCGTAAGGCTCGCCTACCCAACAGCGCCGGCCGACTTTCTGGAGCAGATAGCGACGCAGACTTTCACCGACGGGCTACGGGACTCGGACACTCAACAGGCGCTGCGACTCGCGCGCAATAAGACCCTGGCAGATGCGCTCAGCCACGCACTTGAATTCGAGACGGCAAAACAGGTATCTAGAATGTGCGCGCGGGTGCGTCAGGTGGACGTCGACGAACCAGCCAAAGCCAACAAGACCAAGCCCCTGGCCGATGAACTGATGGAGGCGCTAGGCCGGTTCTTCAAGAGTCGCAGTACCACCAACAAAAACTTAGCCGAAGGACATACGGAGAGGCGGCCCGGAAGAGGACTACCGACCTGCTGGACCTGCCGTAAGAGAGGCCACCTGAGCAAGGACTGCGGTGATCGCCGCCGCCAAGAGTTTCCGTCGGGACAGTCAGTCGTAGGGAAACCGCGCGGCCCAGGAAAGCAAGTATCAGCCAGCCATGAGGGGCGAAGGTTGGCTTGTGACAGTCGTCAAGCCCCGGCAGTCAAAGTTCGTGTGACGCAGTTACGGAGGGATAAAAGCAGCCTGATGGTCGACGGAGTCATCAACGGAGTGAGCTGGCCCATGCTGATCGACACGGGAGCATCGAGGACCATCGTCAATCCCTCTGTGATCCCGAAGTGGAGAGTGCAACCCACACCAAGGAACCTCCAGCTAATAACCGCGACCGGAGAGACCGCACCGGTACATGGCGAAGCATCACTGGAGTTCGTCATTGGTCGACGGGTGATAAAGCATCCAGTGCTTGTGGCTGACGTATCAAACGAAGTGATCATCGGACTGGACGTCCTGGACCAGAACATCATCATCTTGGACCTGAGTACCAACACTCTGCACTTCGGAGGTGAGGAACTTGCTTTGCAGCCAGCACACGAGGCCGTCACCGCACGACGAGTAAGGCTGAGAGAGGACGCCATCGTTCCCGCCAGGACGGAGGTCAGCGCTGCCGTAATTGTCGACGGAACTGCTGAGGGAGTGGCGGCTGTCATCGAGCCAAAATATGAGGACATCCAGACAAAAGGATTGCTAGTTGCCAAGACTCTCATCAACACGACGTCTCGGCTGTACGTCCGCCTGTCCAACCTGAACGACTACGACATTACGGTTCACCGGGACACCAACCTAGGAGTCTGCGAGCCCGTTACCTGGATTGCCCACATTACAGACACGACGGACGGACACCTGCAGACGCACAACCGAAGAAGACGTGCCCTGCCAGAAGAACTACAGAAGCTGTACCAAGGATCCCAGGACCATTTAGACGAGGAGCAATCACGCCAACTTCAGGACCTGCTACGCGAATTCCAGGATGTCTTCTCCGTGGGGAGCAAAGACTTCGGTAGGACAAGCTTGGTCCAGCACAGAATCGACGTTGGGGACAGCACACCGATTAGGGCCCCATTCCGACGTGTCCCGCTCGCCAAGCAAGCCGAACTCGACCGGATGGTAGAAGAGATGAAGGAGCAAGGGGTGATCGAGCCATCACATAGTCCTTGGAGTTCTCCGGTCGTGCTTGTGAAGAAGAAGGACGGTTCCACCAGGTTCTGCGTGGACTACAGGCGGGTGAACGACGTCACGAAGAAGGACAGCTACCCTCTACCCCGGATCGACGACACGCTGGACACCATATCAGGATCAAGATGGTTCTCCACCTTGGATTTGAAGAGTGGCTACTGGCAGGTGGAGGTCCACCCTAAGGACCGCGAGAAAACGGCGTTCTCTGTGGGCAGCGGGCTCTGGCAGTTCACCGTCATGCCATTCGGTCTGTGCAACGCCCCTGCAACCTTCGAAAGGCTAATGGAGTCCATTCTGAGGGGACTACACTGGAAGACCTGCCTGGTATACCTAGACGACGTCATCGTTCTGGGGAGGAGCTTCGAGGAGCACTACAGCAACCTGAAAGAGATCTTGTTGAAGCTACGGGCTGCCCAGCTGAAGTTGAGCCCCAAGAAGTGTCAGCTCTTCCAGAAGCGGGTCCAGTACCTTGGGCATATCGTCTCCGAGGAAGGGGTGCGCACCGACCCAGAGAAGACCGCAGCTGTGAGGGAGTGGCCAGTTCCGAAGGACAAGTCCCAACTACGAAGCTTCCTGGGACTCTGCACTTATTACCGTCGCTTCGTGAGGGGATTCGCCGACATCGCCAAACCTTTACATCGACTGACTGAGAAGGACCAATTCTTCACGTGGACAGCAGAATGCCACAGTGCCTTCGAGCAACTCAAGCAGGCTCTGTGCACCGCGCCTATTCTGGCCTACCCCAGACCTGGAACAAGGTTCATCGTCGATACCGATGCCAGCGACTTTGGCATAGGGGGAATCCTGTCGCAAGTACTGGACGGCGAGGAAAAAGTAGTGGCCTACTTCAGCAAGGCCTTGTCAAAGCCAGAAAGGAACTACTGCGTCACCAGGAAGGAGCTGCTCGCCATCGTGAAGACCATTGAACACTTCCACAAGTACCTGTACGGGCAAGAATTTCTCATCAGGACCGACCATGCATCCCTGCGGTGGCTCCTGAACTTCAAGCAGCCCGAGGGTCAACTCGCGCGGTGGTTAGAGAGGCTTCAACAGTACAACTTTGAGATTCAGCACAGGAAAGGCCAACTGCATTCTAACGCCGACGCCCTGTCACGAAGACCGTGCCCCGAAGACTGCACCTTCTGTACTAGGAGGGAGGAGAACACCGGGATACAGTGCCGAAGGACTACCGTGGAACTTCAAGGGAGCTGGAGCCGCGAATCTTTCACGCGGGCACAAGCAGAAGATGATGACCTGGGACTGATAGCCGAATGGAAGGGGGCCTGTGTCCCCAGATTCGGGTGGAACATTGTGAGTGACTGCAGCCCAAAGTTTAAGTCCTACTGGGCGCAGTGGGACTCGCTGATTGTAAGGGATGGCCTCATCTGCCGCGCCTGGGAGAGCACCGACGGGAAGACATCTCGGGAACAAGTCGTCGTTCCAAAGGCTATGACGGAGGAAGTCCTGAAGGAAGTTCATGATCATCTGGTGGACACCTAGGGATAAAGAAGACCCTGGAGAAGCTGAGAGAGCGGTTCTACTGGATCGGATGCCGAACAGACGTGGAGAACTACTGCGCGAGGTGCCACGATTGCGCAGCCAGCAAGGGCCCAGGGCGAAGACGACGGGGTCCGCTGAAGACCTACAACGTGGGCGGCCCCATGGAGAGAGTGGCCATTGATGTTGCTGGGCCATTCCCGTTAAGCGAGGCAGGGAACCGCTACATATTAGTCGTCAGCGACTACTTTACCAAATGGCCGGAGGCGTATGCGCTCCCTAACCAAGAAGCCGCGACGATTGCAGAGACCCTGGTGAAGGAATTCGTCAGGCGGTACGGAGTACCCCTGGAGCTGCACTCCGACCAAGGGAGGAACTTCGAGTCGCAGGTGTTCCAGAACCTATGCCAGCTGCTGGGAATTCGGAAGACAAGGACGACGCCGCTACACCCTCAGTCTGACGGGATGGTAGAGCGATTCAATCGCACCATCGAGAACCATCTTCGAATAGTCGTCAGCGAGCACCAGAGGGATTGGGACAGACATCTTCCTCTATTTCTCCTGGCCTACCGCGCCGCCGTGCATGAAGCCACCGGGTGCACACCAGCCCGGGCTATGTTTGGGAGGGAGCTCCGTCTACCCGTCGATCTTGCCTTCGGTCGACCTGGGAATGATCCGATCCCGGTAAGCCAGTATTGTCAAGAACTGGTCGACCAACTGGAGGACGTGCACGCGTTCGCGAGGAGGAAACTGCGGATCGAGACCGACCGAATGAAGACCCGATACGACCAGCAGACGGATGCCGGAGGATTCCACGAGAACGACCTGGTCTGGCTCTTCAACCCATTACGGAAGAAAGGCCTGTCACCCAAACTGCAGAAGTCCTGGGAGGGCCCGTACCGAGTCGTGAAACGGATCAACGATGTCGTCTACAGGATCCAGCGGAGCCCGAGGGCGAAGATGAAGATCGTGCATCGAGATCGCCTGGCAGCCTACGGAGGGACACAGACGGACCAATGATTGATCGGGACGATCAGCCTTTTTAGGAAGGGGGTGGTGTTACGGCTGTGAGTTTGTGTCATCACTCGCCGCTTGAGTCACAACTGCCCCAGGGGCTGGGCTGTGGCTTGCCTCCTGTATTGCGCGCGCCTTATGCAACAGGGCTACTACAGACGATAGTCCAGAAGATTCGTGATTGGACCAGCGATGGAAACCTCGAGAAGCCGTGGACCCTGGATGGATCTAGAACCATTTATTGAGTCACCGGCCTGCTATATAAGAGTGACCCGTGAAGCAGTTGTTGTTGTGTTTTATGAGCTAGTGTGAGCGTTTATTCTGAGCGACAGAAGTGTGGTGACTTGCGAAACCCCTAGTGTAGCGGCGAAGTGAGGAACATACAGGGGACTGCCGTGTTCTGAGTAAGTGTGCTTTCACTGAGTGTCAGATATTGTGGTGTTGAAATCCAGTGAAATTGTTTCTCCCAGCTGGTGAACAGCGCGCAGCAAGTGCTCGTAAGTACTGTAGTAGGCGCACATTAGAAAGAAGTTGCATGCAGTTCTGTCAAGGCCACTAGGCTCATTAGCGGCAGGATTAACTTCTGTGGTTTGTTGACAAGTGAAAGGGGCAAGAGCTCTCCACAAGCAAGATACTTTGTAAACTAGAGTAAGGCTCCTAATTGCTTGTATTTGCTGATTAGTGTAATTTTCTGGCCTGTAATAAATTATATTTCTTTAAGCAGTAATAGGTGTTGTGCTTTGTACCCCCACCGTAATCCAGTTAACAAAAGTGCCACTAGGGGGTGGCACGTAACAATATCTTGGGGAAAGTTTGGTAATTGTGCGCACCTATGTTTTTCGAGTTGTTAGTACAACTAGCACCTCAGTTCCCTGCTACCCTTAAGCTGTCATCGTACCTATCAGATAGGGACAGTCAGCATGATGCCATTTCTTTGCCAGTTGCTATGTGATAGCCGTGAGGCTTGGATGAAGAAACTTTACACGTTGCATGTTATTTTCTGTAGCCAGCAAAAAAGAAGGTAAGCCTACAGTTGTGATTCAATTATTTAAAATTAAATGTTGTTTTAAATGCCAGTTTTTACAGTGTTTATGCATGTATTTATTTTTCAATATAATAGGTAGGGTTTACCGGCATTAATTAAGTTTTAAAAGCAGAGTAGGGTAATGGTGCGCAGAACATAATGATACAAGTAAATAAAACGTGAAATTA
The DNA here is from genome assembly GCA_946902985.2 of Meconema thalassinum. Classification (NCBI taxonomy): domain Eukaryota; kingdom Metazoa; phylum Arthropoda; class Insecta; order Orthoptera; family Tettigoniidae; genus Meconema; species Meconema thalassinum. The sequence goes on from OX336388.2 coordinate 1,047,371,178, forward strand.
ATGGCAAAATATTTCGTGTTTGTTCTCCAGATGCCAAGAAATTATACGCGGAAAACGGAGAAAAACTCCTACCCAGCAGAAAATATGCAGAAAGCTCTACGTGCAATTGGGGATGATGGGAGGAAACTGAGGGAAGTAGGGAGACGTTTCAACATTTCCGAGTCAACCGTGCGAAAGCAGTTGCTGCAATATAGGCTTGTTCTCTCTCGCCTGGGCCGTAAACTTGTTTTTACCAACGAAATGGAGTCACAATTATCCGAATACGTTTTGACATTCGCAAAATTATTTTATGGCTTAACGCCCACCAAGCTTGTCAGGCGGTTTGCGTTCAAGTTTGCAGAGGAGAAGATTCCCCATAATTTCAATAAATTTAAAGATCTAGCAGGCAAAGATTGGTTGTATGAGATCTTGAAGTGAAATCCTACATTAACGTTGAGACAACCTGAAAAAACAAGCCTAAATTGGATTGCCTCCTTTAATGCTGACGAAACGAAGATATTTTATTCTAATATACAAAACTGAAGAATTTTAGTATCATAGCATTATTATGCTATTGTAAAAAGCATTGGAATATTCTAATGTTAATGCACAATACAAGTATCAGCCAATTCACATTGTATTATTATGGCTTTCCAACATTCATCCCATGCTCACAATTCCCCAACCCATGCACATGATTACCCTGCAGGGTGGGTAATTGTGCGAAAGTGCATATTTGCGAGATTTTTAATTATAGTCCACCAAATATATTTTTGAATTAAATATGTTTCTGCACATCGAATATAGGATTACTAAGGTTCCCTTATTCATAACTGCAGCTGTGTTATCTATTATGAGACCATCACAAGACCGATTCTTGCTTAAGTGCGCTCAATTCCCCCACTGTCCCTTACTAGGGCCCGGATGTTCATGACTTTTTTTTCGTTATGTTTTTTTCATGACAAATGTAAGATGATGATTTACGCTAATTCCATTCAAATTATGTCATTAAGCTTAATCAACACTCCGAACTGAAAAGAGTTGCAATTCTAGCTGTGTAACATTCATTTTAAACATAGCACATACATGGCCTAGGGAAAACACTTCCTGCTCAAATGTCTAAAAGATAAAGTATACTGTAAAGCAACACATTGAAAATATTATTGTAATGCCAGTAGATTCAGATAACAAAAGTGCGGATGTGGGGCGGATGCGGATAACAGTCGTGCGGATGCGGATAACAGTCGTGCGGATGCGGATAACAGCCATGCGGGGCGGTTGCGGATAACGTTTTGTTTATCCGCGCAGGGCTCTAGATATAGGTAGGGATAGGATAAATTCGTGAATTTCGCGAATTATTAAATGAAGCAATAAACAGGTGGTAATATGTTTTAATAACCCCTCAAATGGCACAAAAAAATGTTTTTGAACTCACAAAATTTCGCATGTAAATTTGAAGTTTGCACGAAAACGCGAATTTTAGGTTTTTAGTTTTTTTTTTTTCCGATAATTCGCGAATTATCCGCAGTATTGTTTTTAAGCCTAGCAAAAAGAAAACTATTGGTTAAAATATTTAAATGAATTTTATGAACACGCAAAAAAAATATAGGCCATTATATATAGTACTTTATAACATAGTATTGTAAGACTCACTATGTGGATTATACCAATATTAAAAACTATGAAAAATTACTTTCATCACTTCTTGTTTCTTAGATGGTTTATTTTTTCTAATTTTAGATGGTACAATTCTTAAGAAAACAATAGACCTATGTAAGAACGAATTTTCATGTGCCAGTTCTTTAGTAGTAAAAATCTACCGGGCGAAGCCGGACACTGCTAGTTTTCTATAAAATGCAAAAACCTGCTAATCAATTCAAACCTGTCACTACTAATTACATCTGAAAACCCAGGTGTTGATATGACCCTTTTCTTCGAAAAATACGACCGTGCTGTTGGCTTTTGTACAATGCCCATCGGCAGAAATAAACCTAATACTGTAAAAATTTAATTTACTGTGACAGGTGTCCAGAATCGAACAGGTGACCGAAACGAAAACAGATTTCCCCAGGCAATTTTTATATTGCTACACATACCTATTAGTTTCTTTCACAATTAACTCGACTACAGTAATATCAAAAAACTTGCAAAACATTCAACGATTTCATTGATATTTCCTCCCACCTTTTGATTCAAATTCACTGTTCAAAACTTCCCTTTGACATGCTTAATTATCCATTGTCTCCCACAGGAAATCTCCCAAGTACTTGTTCATCCTCATCGTCACTCTCATAATTTATCACTGACATCGCCACGTCATCTATTTCATTATCACTGCTGCTAATACTATCATTACTACTTCAGACTAAACTTTCATCAGAATTATGCAATATTTCAAGCACGTTACTGTCAGTCAAACCACAGATGGAACTTGCCATTGTGCGCGGCGCAGCACACTAACTGATGCAGTTGCAGCGCGACCAAAAAAAGGAGAGACAAAACTTAGTGTAGGGAATAAAATTTATTACGAAACGAACCAACTCTATATAAATTTCCAATAACAGATCGAGACATCTCTCAAACAAGATACTTACCATGCACAACTGGTTCTCGTATCGTATGACAGAGAGCAGCACTAACTGATACGTACACACTGCACTGGTAGATAGTTACGGAAATATTTCAAGCCAAGAAAAATCCTGGATACAATAAAATAATCCGCACTCTCTGCGTACAAATAGAGTAAGGAACATCAAGCGAAAAGACAAACTTCTCGGGAACTCCGGCAATTTTTTTTTTTTTTTATGCCGTGACTTGTGTGGGGTTTTGCCTAGGGTCACCAAGCTGGTTCATCAGTGGGCCCTTGGTATCCGCACAGTTTTAATTCACGGACCGTGAAAGCCAATATACCATCTTCTCAGATCATGTTTTCTTCATTTCATTCTGTGGAAAAGAATGAAGCAAACAGGCTTTCCAAAACTAGAAATTATTCCTCAGACTAGCTTGAATTCTTTTTTTATCCTTGTACAAACGACTATATTTTAACGAACTACAATTCTTATTTTACAACACTGATAAACCCCACCATTTCTTCTTGAAATCAAAACCATTTGCATTTTGATCATTCCAAAATGCGTTACGCTACAACCATAAATGCGAAGCCATGTATGGGTCTATACCACGTATAGAGGTCGGCACTGAGGGGTTAATCAGCTCAAATCAGTGTAAAAGTGTAAAAACATTGAAATTTGACTTTCTTCACAAAAATGTGTCATGGAAACGAGGGAAACTGGAATAGGTCATACCATTATTAGGGTCTATCCTAGTGGTGCAGAAAATGTAGTGTTTTACTGCACTCTATTCACTCGCACGATTTTATTACGATTGTTGGTTTTTAAGTCTGTGAAAATCATCATTAATGCTGGTTATAATAATTATAAACCTTTCTATGCATGGCAAATGATAATGCACATACTAAAATGCTATGCACTACAAACATTATACTGTGGAGCGTCATTATTTATTTCATGGGAAAAAACAAGTACATTATGGTAATAACCACCAAGCTTCTCATTTAGCTTTAACGTTTTCTCACATAACAAAGGTCCAGAAATGGGATCTCCCTTACTTGTCCGAATAAATCGTAAGTACACCACTTCTTCCAATTTTTATCCCTAGCTGATCTCATGGCTCTACTCTTTCTTGACACTTCTTCCCTATCTAACTTCAATGCATAATTCAGAATTTCAACTTTCCTTTCTTCAAATCATAAATTGTGGATTTTCCAACACTAAGTTTTCATTAGACACTGCACACTCCCACCTTGATCCAGTTTATTAAGGATCTCCACCTTCTTCTCAATGGATAAAACATTGTGATTTCGTTTTTCTTTTTTTTGTCACTCGTAGAAGCCATTTTCACAACGGAATTCGGTACTGTACAGTACACACACACACACATACATTGAAACATTATAGAGTAAAAAAACGGAAGGAGGTTAGAGGCAACAATTGAAAACGAGAACCGACTCGCTACTGTAGTGAGCGCGCCCTGCTCCGTTTTTTTTTTTCTCTCTTCTGGATAATTGAAGTTCCGGTTGTTTGACGTCCGGATAAACAACGTTCTGCTGTAGATCAAATTGATTCCAAGTTTTAATGTATTTCGCATAGGTTATGCTAATCTAGCATAAATGAACATTAACTCAGTATTGTTATTTTTTAAATCACAAAATCAATCGTGGGGCAACTCGTAATACTAGTCAGGCCTGTGGAATAACAGTCTTCAAATCCTGCAGATATTTTGAAGTATTGAGTTTTCTGACATCTGTTGTACGGTGCTGGAAAATTCGGATCATTCAGCGACGTCTTAGCTCTACTCGATTAGGAAGCTCAAGGAACTAGCCTCCATAGCATAGTTTGAATCTGATTATTCCTCCTGGATTGTATTGCAGAACTCTAATAGTGAACGTATACAGTAGTTTACAAACTTGAAAATTGTTCTGTTGTATTGCTAATACAATAGCTAATAGAATGATTTCCGTAGTGGTTACGTGCAGCTGTGAGTGGTTGCCTCATCGGTTTAATTGGTAGCACGGTGTCTTTGACAGGGTGAATCCCACACTTGTGGGCTGTAGCCTGTCGAAATCGTCGGTGTGTATTGCAATTATACTCTGAATTACCAATAATGATCGCTGACAGCTGTCAAAGCTAGCACGTGGGGAAATGCTGTGTTGCCACTGAGGCTGATCATGACTCATAACATTCCAAGAGGCTTGCAGGAAGACAAAATTACTGGGGAAGATGACCGTGACGAGTGAAGACACAGAGTCAAACCATGTGCTTACTGCTGTGTCGGCATACCGTATATACTCGGATACCACCCGCACATTTTTTAAACAAATTCGGACGTGAAAAATTGGGGTGCGGGTCTTATTTGAGTCATCCAAATTTGAAAGATCTAAATTGTCCGCCGCGCGAGATATCGGGTGTTGCGAGTATCCGCTAGATGGTGCTAGCCTTCTTCCGGCTATAACTTTGTTTTACCGTACGCACGCGGCGTCATACAGTCCCGCGCACGTTCTCCGAGTGTAAACATGAATGCTACGAAACGTTTGCGGTCATTTACTGTGAGTGAGAAATTGAAAGTTGTGAGGGAAGCTGAAGTTATTGGAAATCGTGCCTGGTAGGAAATATGATATTGACGGGTCATGTATTCGTGATTGAGCGGGATGACGTCTATGCTACAACCACTGGATGTCTACATGAACCGCCCGTTCAAAGCAGCCTTGAAACAGCTGTATACGGAGAGGATGGCGGCCGATAGGCACACACAGACTCCAACTGGTCGTATTCAGCGCCCGAAAGTTCAGCTGCTGTGTTCGTGGATTTTGACGGCATGGAATCGTATCTCTGGAGATCTCATATGGAAGAGCTTCAAGAAATGTAGTATTTCGAATGCTATGGAGGCAGTGATGACGACATTTAGTGGGAAAGTGATGGTGATAAAAGTTCCGAAGCTGGTACTTCTGATGACGATGAATGACGTGTTTGTGTACTTTTATTTGTATTTTTAATAGTTTGATGTGTGTTATTTTAGGACGACTTCAAAACTGTAGGAAACTATTTTGGATAAATGCAATTCTGTTTATTTAGTTAAGATAGTAAATCATTTTGAGTAATTTTTTTTTTTTTTTTCTAAATTTTGTTCTTCAAAATCAGGGTGCGGGTCTTATTCGGGGGTGGGTCGTATTCGAGTAAATACGGTACATTTGCAACATTGCTTGACGTTGCTATGGAGACAGTTACCCCCTCTCGTCTCCACTCCTCACCTCACCATTCAAGTGGATGACAGCTTTCACCAAGCATCTTTTGTAAATCAGAGTATAGCGAGCGTATGTGTCATCAGCACTTCCAGCATCTGTTATGAATGGCTGTGGTGAATACAAAGTATACTGTTTGCTTGTTATTAGAGAACACAGAGATGACAGAATGCATTCTGTACATAAGTCAAGCAGCATTGCGTGTCATAGGAGCTCATGTGACCACAGACACTTCAATGATGACAGAGGCTACTTGAGCTGAGTCATATCCTATTCGTGCAACTGTACCTGTCAACAAAGCAGGCTGATGTGTGACACAAGTAAACAAAGAATAGTTCCCATCTCGACCGCCGGCAATCATTTCGTGGAAGGCTAATATCCCGGACTCATTGTAGAAGCCAGTTCATCAATGCTGCCTTTCAGAATCTAAGTAAAATGCTCTTCAGTTGGTCATATTTCTACATGGATTATATGGCTATCTGGGCATAGAAATGACTAATGCCCTTTCGGCTGTTAAATTAATATGCAGTTATCAATAGTGTGCTCCTTTTATTGAGCAACTGTACATATTGTGTGTGAAATTAGTAATTATCATTTAAATTATAAGAATGCCAATATTTCGGATTTATTTTGAAAACATTTTGTTTTCTATCTCATTAACATCTGGTATGGCCATAGGACGTTTTTTCTACTAAGCCCTGGACTTCGTATAAATTTTATGAAAGGCTGTCCAAAATCATCCACAGGACAAGTTATGAAGTGAATTAATGAATATTTCAATAGGTCAGTTTTCTTGAAATGCTTTGGTACATTTTGTCATGGGAGAAAAAATAAGATTGCTTTATTTTCGTGCATTTCTGTGATTTTCAAGTCTGTGCCTTATTTTTTAATGTAAGTATGTTTAAAATACAATATTCTTCCAGCATTTTGTTTTTTTTTATTCTAGGAGATTCAATGGACATCGATGGGATGGTTGCCTTAATGGAGTACAGAGATATTGATGGAGGCTCGGTCCCTGTTTTAATGTTCTTCAAACACGGTTTAGAAGAAGAGAAATTTTAGGCATCACAACTGCAATGAAAGATATGTAAGTTTTAATAATTTTCCTATTAGTTTTTAGTTTAATTAATTTTCCTATAACATTTTAGTTTAATTATCATGTCCTTTGCTTAGAGCAGAGGTTTCAGAATACCAGTCGCTGGTTTGCCAGACCTTTTTTTTATAACCTGCAATATTTTCAATAATACATGGTTTTATTACAAACTGTGTTAAGATTTGTATTACAGTAGAACCTCGGTAATCCGAGGTAATTGGGCCCAAGAGGTGCTCGAATTTGGGAAATCTCGGATTACACAAAGTTATGAAATGTTAAGACCTTTCATTTAAAATTAGATGCACAAGAACCTTGTGTTTAAATATTCTTACAGTAAACGGCATTATTTCATCAGGTATCGTATAATGTGTTGCAGTTGGGCTTTGTTTCAGAAATTCAAAACCATATTCTACAAAAGAAATGCAAATATATACATATTTACTTAAAAGTACAGTCTGAACAGACACTGGCTAGTTGGTGGGAGGGCGATAGCGGGCAGAATTGTAAACAACGCATGTGCGCATCTCCGCCAAAAACCTTGGGTAAGCTATGCGTCTCACTGTCATCCACCTCGGATTAAACGGGGGCTCGGATTACCGGGGTTCTACTGTATTGCTAAAGAAAGTGGTAGTTCTGGATTTACACTGGACATTGACTTTGTTGTTAATGTCTTGGGTCCCATGTATTAGCAATCTGGTGACTCGTGTACACTTCCACCTCTTCACCAAGTGGAATGAACACTGACCGCTGCTGTGGAGATTGCCGTGTGTCTGTTTCTCCCATGCTGACGTATCAGTTCCTTTACTACTATGCACATGGTAGGAAGCCATTTGCCATGATGGTATTAAGAGGACTGGTCTGTTAACTTATTAACGTTTGTTCAGATATCAGATTGAACAATGATTTTTTTAAACTATTAAAAATTAAACCAGGAACGGTGGGGAAAATATTTTGTCGCATGCATCGATGAAGAGCTGCAGTGCTTAGTGTGCTTTCAAGGAAGTCAATAAACACTAGTGTGTTCAAAATTCAGATCTTTGTAGTTACAAATCAAGCTTGTCATGTGGAAACGGTTTCGTCAAAACTGGTAAAGCTGTGCCACTGACAATTCAAAATAAAGACATAGTGGCTTGTGTCTATGATGATCAGTGGTGGATTGCAGAAGTCGACAATGTTGATAACCAAAACCAAGATTTGCACGTCATATTTTATACTTACCCAGAATATATTTTACAAGGACCGAGAATTGATGTAAACTTGGGCATCATTGCTGAGCTTAAAAACGAAAGTGGACAGTTCAAGTATAAAACTTTAATAATGTGGTATTTGCAATATTAGATGTACCTCACAGTAACTCTTCCACAGAAAGAATTTTCGGTGTTAGGAAACATCAGACAGAATTCAGACCTACATTAAGCACATCTACACTGGAATCACTTATAATTTAGAAGACGAAAATGTCATCTCGGGGAAGTATGTTACAAGAAAACTTTTACAGAAAAGCAGCTATTGGGTGCAAAAGAAGCTACAAGGATTTTTTTTAAATCATAGAACTAGCAGGTAATTTGCAAATATTATTGTGTAATACGATATTCTTTACCTAAAGGAGATCACAGAAAGTAAAATAAAAGTATGGAAATTGAAAGACAAAGCTGTACAGGAAGATTTTCAGGAGAGATTGAAGCAACAAATCCCAGTTACTGAAGTGGAAAATGTAGAAGAGGAATGGTCCCACTTTAAAAAGGCATTTGCTGGTGCAGCAGAGAGTGCTTGTGGTAGGACGTCAACAAGAGTGAAAGAGAAGGAGACACCGTGGTGGAATGAGGAAGTGAGGAAAGCAGTGAAAGAAAAGAAGTCTGCATGGAAAGAATGGAACAGAGATCAAACAGAAGAAAGCAAAAGGAAGTATCACGACAGCAAACGGAGGTGTAAGAAAGTGGTAGGAGAAGAAAAGAAGAAAAGTTGGGAAGAATTCACACGAAGAATGGAAACAGATGTAAGTGGCAGTAAAAGGATGCTGTATGGGCTTCTAAGAAGTAAGAGGAAAGAAACACACCCAGAGGAGATAAAGGGACGATGGAAGGAGTATTTCGATAAGCTATTGAATGTGAGCAATTGTACTGGTGAGATCGAAATAACACAGCCTGACGACTCTATAACAGAAGATGATATAACAATGCTGGAGGTGGAATTAGCAGTACAGAAAATTAAGATGGGAAAAGCAACAGGGGGGGATGAAATTAGTGTAGAAATGATAAAGGCTGCTGGACCTGTTGGTATGCAATGGCTGTATCGACTGCTAAAGTGTGTGTGGAAACGGAAATGTGTACCAGAAGACTGGAAGAAAGGGCTAATAATACCAGTGTTTAAGAAAGGGGACAAGAAAGTGTGTGATAACTATAGAGGGATCACCCTCATATCACAGATAGTAAAAATACTGGAAAGGATATTAGAAAGAAGAATGAGAAGAAAGGTGGAAGGAGAGTTGCAAGAGGAACAGTATGGCTTCAGGAGTGGAAGATCCACAGTGGACCCAATCTTTAGCTTGAGGCAGGTGATGGAAAAGAACTGGGAATATGGAGAGGATTTGATCATGACTTTCATAGATCTAGAAAAGGCATATGATAGTGTCCCCAGAGAGAAGGTATGGAAAACCATGGTTAAGAAGAGACTGGGAAGAGAAATGTTGGAAATGGTGCAAGCAATGTACAACAACTGTGTTAGCAGGGTACTGACCCCAGTTGGAAAGACAGATTGGTTTAGGAACAAGACTGGACTAAGACAGGGGAGTATGCTGTCACCTCTTTTATTCATAATGGTAATGGATGAAATTGTAAAGGAAACAAAGGAAGCATATGGACATAAAGAAATGAAGCTACTATTATTTGCAGACGATATTGTGGTCTGGGGAAGGAACACCGAAGAAGTGCAAAAACAACTAGATGCACTGAACGAAAATATTCAGAAGTATGGCCTGAAAATCAGTATAGAGAAAAGCAAGACCATGGTGATGACAAGAGGGGAAAGACAAGGAAAGGGCACTGTGAAAATTGGAAGTCAGAGTTTGGAAATTGTGGACACGTTCAAATACCTAGGAAGTGAATTGATGCAAACTGGTAGGTTGGACATGGAGATTGGCAGGAGGGTACAGCAGAGCAATGCATTCTATCAAAGTGTAAGGAAACTTGTTTGGGATAAAGAAGTACCAAGGAAAAGCAAGGAGGTAATGTATAAAATGTACTATGTACCCATATTAACTTATGCAGCTGAGACTTGGACCCTGACGAGCAGGCAAGAGAGTAGAATACAAGCCAGTGAAATGAAATTCCTAAGAAGTATGATAGGTAAGACAAGGAAAGACAGAGTGAGGAATGAAAATGTTAGGAAGGAAGTTGGGATGGGAAAACTAAATGAGAGAATTGAGAAGAATAAACTAAGGTGGTTTGGACATGTAAAGAGGATGGAGGAAAATAGAATACCAAGACAGATGCTGGAGGCGAAGTGCAAGGGGAAGACCTAGAACAAGGTGGATCGATTCAGTGAAGAACAGCGTGAGAAAAAGGAATCTGGACTGGGACAAGATCGTGGAAGAAGAATTGTGGAAGGAAAGTGGAGAAGTGCCATAAATACCCCGACCCGGCAGGAGCTGGATAAGGGGAAATGATGATGATGATGACGATATTCTTTACTATAGGTTGCTCTTCCATGCAGGGCAAAGGAGTAGGGAGGATCATGCTTTGGATTTGGCATGAAAAATTTGGGGGGGGGGGGGGGGCAATATAAGGGATTACTGATAACCCACTTCTAAGGTTGGCACCTCTGTAGTCAAAGCTACAACAGTACATGCTAAATATTCACCTAATTTACCAACAGACCATAAATTAATTAATTAATTTACATGGTGTCATTTAAGCTGCTTAAAAAAATCCATTACTTTTTTTTGCACTCTCCTACAGCATATTTTTTCATGTCCATTCTGAGCTTCCTAATTACTAGAATGTCTGAAAAATCCGTATCGTCCTCTTGCTCCAAGAATTCCATTAGTGTTTCAGCTGACTCCAGTGCGGTCTGAAGCAGTTGCGATTGTTTGTGTCGCACTCTTCTTCCCCATCCCCCTCATTTTCATTACTTACTTCGCAGCTGACTGCCGTGTTCCCGTTGGCGTTGGTGCTTTTATTTACTATTTCGTCATCGGTTAAAATGTGATGCCCAGGTAATACATCGTCAGTATGAAGCCACTCCTCAATGTTACTTTCATCCACTTTTCCAATAGTCTTCAGGATATCTTTGATCATCAATCCTTCATTGTCATCTTCATCTGTGAACCCATGAAAATCGTCGGCGAGCTCTTCGACATCAGCATTCAATTTTGTCCACGATAAAGTGGTGTTCTGAGCGGTTACTATATCCCAGGATTTCTGGGCAAGATAAAGTGCTTCCTTAAGATTGAGTTCTTTCCAGAACTCGACCATCGAAGTTTCTTCAGATAGTAAGAGGCCTAACAATTCCCGCTTATAATGCGACTTAAAGGTTGCGATGACGCCCTGGTCCATGGGCTGAATTAATGAAGTTGCATTAGGTGGCAAATAGGAAACAAATGTTTCCATCCTCTGATTTCAACTCTGTATCAACAAGGTGAGAGGGTGCATTATCAAGAAAAAGGACGGCCTTGAATGGCAAGCCCTTGGACGCCAAAAAATCTCAAACCCGCAGAACGAACTTATTATGGAACCAAGTCCTGAAAATGGCACGTGTCATCCATGCAGATTTGTTATGATTATAATCTACTGGAAAATATTTCATCACTGTTCCTTTGAAATAACGCAGATTTTTTGCTTTACCAATAACAGCTAATTTTAATTTATGGTCGCCCTCGGCGTTCACACAGCACAAGATGGTAATGCGCTCTTTACTAGTTTTGTGACCAGGAGCTGATTTCTCTTCAGCAGCTGCTAGTGTTTTACTAGGTAAGCAATTCCAATGAAGTCCAGGTTCATCGGCATTGTAGACTAGACTTGGAACAAAATTGTTTCTCTCAATTATGTACTCTTTTCTAAAGTTTTCTGCTGCACTGCTGTCACAACTTAGTTTTTCTCCTTCGGTGTTTAATTCTCATACGCCATGTCTGTCCTTAAATCTCTGTAGCCAACCCTTGGACGCTGGTGAGGACCCTGAGGGCCGCATCTTTTTGTGAAAAATTTGTGCCTGCCTCCTTGTTATTATTGATCCACTAATAGGTACACCTTCGCCTCTGTTTTGCTGATTTATTTATCGTATGGCTTTTATGCCGGGAGTGTTCGATATATTCGGCCCGCCTGAGTATGTAGCTGCTTCCAGCGGACACCCTTAGGATGAGCTACATTTTTATTTATTTTTTGCGACGGATAATCCGCAGAACGGTTGATCGAGAGATGGATAATCGAGGTTTTACTGTTCAATTTCAAGTAGTTCCAACTTGCGCTGCCAGATATCAATTATACCTAGTGGTGAATGTTGGAACTGGGATAGAGCGTACCGACGCAATCTAACTTAACAATTTAGCTTCACACAACTTTAGTCAGTGGAAGGATCTTTTACATGCCTTAAATCTATGACATGGAATCGCCAGTTTTACTTCCCCTCCGAAGGATGGCATACCGAAGGATTTTTAACGCTCTTAAAAAATCCGACTATTTCACGGCCGGGTTTGAACCCACTATCTTGGGCACAGCAGTTCAGCATGCTACCAACTACGCCACCGAAGCCGCTTCTTTTGCTGAAACCACGTGAATAACGCAGCATCCAGTTCTTTTATAGATTATGCTTTTATTGTTTTTCTTTTAGTAAGTCCATGCAAACTATCAGAATTCTCCGCAACCTGTAACACTTCATTCTCCATTAGGTCCCGCGCTGTTGTCACACCGAACTTGGATGCTAAATTTGAGAATAGTTCACCTTTCTTGAACTGTTTGATTATATTAACTTTATTTTGTATTGTTAAAACTACAAGTTTTCTTTTCACTGATTTCGATCTCAACATTTCTTGGCTGTTAGAACTGAAAATTGATGAGTCACTCACTTTCTTGCTTTGAACTACAGTACAGAATGTAGCCTACCTGCTACCTGTCTAAAAATAGCCGAGGTTGACACCGATGGACCGCCAGGCTGGTTTCTGATCCCTGTGAATTGTGAAATATTTACGATGCAGTAGCCTGTGGTGAAATTATTTAACCTTGACAGAGCACGAGATGAAAGATCTACGTACGGTACTCGATGTTGGCATCATTTAGAAGTAGAAATGATCAGCATACCGGACTCTACGCTCCGTAGGCTGGGAGAGGGCACGTTACAGTACATTATTCTTCAATAATGGAATGGATGATAAAGTTTGTGACTGTTGAATTTGAATAGTATCCATCTTTTTTTGGCGACGGATAATCCTGATTTTACTGTAGTAAATTTCGCTATTCGTGGCCTCCGACCAGGGTGTCCAGCGACCTTGAAAACTGGAAAAACCCTTGAATGAAAACAAACCTGGAAAAAACCTTGAATCGCCCCGAAAAATCTGGAAAAGGCCATTTCAATCTTTAGCTGACACTCGTGACTTGGTCAGCTAGCAATGTGTAGACTGTTTATTAGTTGATTTGGCTTTAAGCGATGTTTATTGTTCGCTGTTCGATACAAGACTTGACCGCTGTTGCGCAAGAGACGTTAAATGGTGTTTGAGGACCGTTGCCAGTCAGTCACCTCTCCTTGAATTCCTCGGAGGAATGCGTTTCGACCATGAAGGATATGTTTCCCGACTCAAAGTATTCAACTTCATCGGACAAAAAATTGGCTATGCGATTGTATTTGGCATTGCTCCCTATTTTATGATAAACGTTAATGAGCTTATCTCTCGTTGCGATGACAGTTGTCAGATTTGACGAAACCTTAAATTCAATATCCCAATAAAACTCAGATGGACATGTACGCGAGGTTCTGGCATCCGGATAAAGCTCAAGTTGCCGTCCGTTATTTAAATTCAACTTTTCGTAATCGTACTCGGGTCATTGATTTAAGAGAGGAGTTAGTCAAGTCTTTGTAGACCGTTGATGGTCTGAAAAGGGTTTCCCAACTCTCTATGGACTTCTCATGTTAATCATAAAGTGTTTCGAGAAATAGATGCCGAAGTGAAAGATTCGTGCGGAGTTCAATTGCTCGATATTGGAAGCTGCGGATTTCATGTTGTCCCATTGGCTTTTAAAGTAGCCATTATGTCTACTGGCTGGGATTTAGCATCCATTTTGTATTGTATGTATGACTTATATAAAGACGCGCAGGCACGGCGGAGTCTTTACGTTCAGTATACTGGCTGTACCTTGTTTCCGTTGCGATTTTGTGGAACACGCTGGGTTGAAAACAAAAGGGTTACAGATCGGGCCATAGAAATTCTTCCCAATCAAAGAAAGTTTGTCATTACAGCTGAAAAGAAAAATACCGCTCCAGTTTCACGCAATTTTGAGATAGTCTCGTCGGCTGTTAAAGACGAATTATTGGGAACTAAACTTGCATATTTTGGCTCAATCGCCGGCTTAATAGAACCATTTCTGAAAGAGTTCCAGACAGATGCTACTATGGCGCCATTTTTGTTCGAGGAATTTCGCTCCCTCCTTGATACATTTATGAAATGGATTGTTAGGTCTGATGTTATGCTGACAAATTCTAATTTGCAAACCCTTAAGTTAGAATTTGATTCACGTCAAAAAGTTTGACATTGGATTTGCTGCTAAGGACGAGTTGTCAGATGTTAAAAACGTGTAGGAATTAGACATTCTTCGCTTGAAGGAAAGTATGCTCGGTAGTCTAGTTAAGCTTGTGGAAAAATTGCAGCAATTTCGCCGTAGTCTAGTTAAGCTTGTGGAAAAATTGCAGCAATTTCGCCACGATTGTTGCTAAGATTAGTTTCCACATGGTTGATTAAGGAAATGGAATCAATGTTTCAATATTTTAAATTGTCTTGTATCAGCTACTAGCATCTTCTTAACTCGGAGAGACGTAACTCCCTGATACGAAGCTGTGACATGACTAAATTGGAAAGAAAATTACCTTATAAGGGCATACCTGCCAACTCTCAAGATTTAGGCTGGAGACTCCGATTTTTCACCACTTCTTCTGCCCTCCCGCTTAACATATTAAATCTCCCGATTTTTGTTTTTGAAAAATCCCACGCGTAGTTTCGGACTAAACGTGCGAGATAACAAACTCCAGTCATCAATCGAACGGATCGGTTTTACGTGTATTGTATTTCGATACCGCAGTTTCGCTTTGTATCCATAATTTATAGATAATTCTCCATAACTACTTGTAACGCTTAAGTTGGATTTGAATACGTTTCTCTTTGTTTGAAATAGTCCACGGTTAATTCAGCGCGTGTTCCTAGAAGTTTTCATATTAGCCTGAGGGTGAGAAGTAGTTGTAGGTTGCGGAATATTGTATCTCTTTATGAAATTATTTGTGTATAACTTTAACGTCGTTGGCATTAATATGCCGGTAGGCTATTATGATTTTTCGATTTGAATGATTTTGTAGGTTCCTTGGTAATATGGCGAAGAAATATGGTTAGACATTGACCCTCTTCAAAATCGCCCGATTTTTCAGTTTGAGAGGTTGGCAGGTACGAAAGGGTGATTTCTCTAAAATAAGACCAAAAAATTTACCAAACTTTAAAAAATACTCTTAAAATGAAAAAATAGCAAAAAGATGCAAAATAAAAATGACATATTGGAGGACGGGGTGGCCCGTTTGGAGTTTCTGTGTACTTCAGCATTGTCTTAGACAGCTCAGTAAAAAGATGACAAGTCATCAACATCCGGGCCCTAGTTAGTAGCATAGCCAGAAGGACAAATTATTGTTAACAAAGAAAACTTCAAGTCCTTCCGCGGTGTGTAAAAGGGAAAGTACGAATGTGTGGATATAAAAGTTCTGGAGTGGGTTCGAGAAACTCGAGACAATGGCCACGCTGTAAATCACGAAATGATGTAGTTTAAAGCGTGCGAAATAGCACGAAGTCTTGGCATTGCAGGGAATGAATTTCAAACTAGTAGAGGTTGGGCAGGATGCGCTGGAATGAATTAAGTTTGCGGTGAAGAACGTCACTGTGCCAGCAGCTTCTATCGGATTATACCAATAGCGATCGAATTTCATCACTTTGTTATAGGACTTCGGAAAGAGTTTCTCTGGTCTCAAATTAGTAAAGTCTGTCAGATGCCACTGTTCTTCGATATTTATTATTAGAGTACTTTATAAAAATCTGTCTGTATTAGGAACAAATATTTCGTATTTCAGGTAGTTCCTGCGTAATCTTGAACTCAGCGCATGCAATGCTGTGCGACTGTGGCTCTGCCTTAATCCTGTGACCAGTCAGCTGTGGTGCAAGAGCGGCTGATGCAAAACTTTAAACGGGCTATTACCGTATTTCCTCGCATAATCGTCGCACTTTTTTTGCCAAAAATTCGTGGAAAGAAGCTGGGTGCGACGATTATGCAAAGAATATTTAAGTTCAAAGAATAGACTGTATCATTATTTGCTGCACGGGCCAGTCATTCGCGTGGCGTGAGTCATAGCCTGCAGTCAGAGACAGGCTTCTTTCTTCTAACAAGGTCACGACAGGTTAACCCTTGCGGAATGCGCTGATGAAGCTGGCCATTCGCGTCGTGGTTCGTAGCCCGCAGGCATAAAGACGAGATTACTTTCTCCCGACGAGATCACGCCAGCATGACGAATAGAAATAAACAGTGTCATCACTCCGCTACTTAAGCATTGTAGTTCATGGTCCAGCCAGTTTGTGGCGCGGAAGTCACGCCGAACCATAAGCAGGTGTGACAAGTAGCCCACGAGGTTAGTACTGTAATATCCTGTGCACGAGAAGTCATATTATGCGAGGGAATTTGTTTCTTTGTAATGGTTTACGAATGTCTGTGCAGTGCTTTGTGTGTGCAAACAACTAAATTTTCGGCTGTTTCGGGAAAACTGGATGTAAATCTGGTTAGGAAGGAAATCTGATGGTAGACATTTTTTAACACCGCCAAAAGAAACAAATCTGTTTGCGAAATGGGCGAGAGTTATTCCGCGGAAAGGTAAGCAATTGTCAATCAAAAATAGAATCTGTGACGTGCATTTTTCGGAAGATTTAATTATTATTATTAAGGCGGACTGTTTCGTAGTAAACTATGAGAACGTGGAAATTCCTCACGTGAAGTGGAAATTTAAACCAGGATCTGTACCTCACATTTTTCAAAATTTACCAAAATATCTATTGACTGATGTAAAATCATGAAAGGCGCCCAGTAGGATGTGGAATGGAGGCAGCCTTTCATGGTTACTTGTTCTACTTCATGCCATCCTTGCCTAAAACGAAAAAATATATAATCCGTCTTAATAATAATAGGCCTAAAATAATAATAGTTGTTGATTCTTTAGGGACTTCGTGACATCGTGATCACGTAGCCCCGTGTGCTTGGGTGTGTTTAGAATTTTGTCTGATAAGCTAAGTCATTATGATGTCATTATAGTGTGTGTATTTGGAATTAAGGTAGGAAGCGGCTGTGGCCTTCTGGTAGGTACCATCCCGGCATTTGCCTGGAGGAGAAGTGGGAAACCATGGAAACCCACTTCCAGGATAGCTGAGATAGGAATCGAACGCGCCTCAGTTTTGCCTCACGAGGCTGAGTGAACACCGTTCCAGCCCTCAGACCAGTATTAAATTTATTGGCAGAGCTGGGAATCGAACCCGGACCTCCGCTGTGATAGCCAAGAATGAGATGGACATACAATAATAATAATGGCCAACCTGTCAATAAAATAAACTGCCATCCAATTCTTCGCTTCCGTTACCGTCCTCCTGATCTACGGATCTTGTTTCAACTTTGTCTTCAGTATCAGAGTCACAAATTCCTTTGAAATTACTGAATCATGAACTAGCTATTCGTTATCTTTCAGCAAAAGGTGACACGCTTCATCTGCATCCTTAGGTTTCCGTAAGGCGCAATCTCCTTACTGATATTGGGAGCGCTGGTACTATCAATCCCACGCTGACAAAATGTTACACGTGGAGAGTTATTTTTAGGCACATCGTTTCACATCTCCAGGAAAATGCTTACTAAGGTTTGGTGTAAGATGTCACGAGACGATAAGATCATAACTTGAACTGTTGGCTTGATATTAAAACTAAAACGAACCATGGAGCTGTCAGACCAATGCGCGACTAACAGAGGGTTTTAAAAGATAGTATACTACATGGGGACTGAGAATATAGTTATAATCGCGTTGCCGCAGCCTTCGTAAAGAGGTTTACGTAGCCCAGCGCGTATCCCACTTTTGAACAGCTGACAGTGTAGTGTTGGGGATTTGCGCCGCTAGCCGAGCGGGGCACGCTTTAACTCGGTCAGTGATAACACTATTTATTTCTATTCGTCATGACGCCAGATTAGGCCTATAAACTCGCGGAATGTGCGCTGGCCTTCGCGTCACAGTTTATAGCCCGCAGGCATTAAGATGAATTACTTTCTGCTGTCAAGATCATGCCAGATTAGGCCTATAAGCTCGCGGAATGTGCGCTGGCCGTTCGCGTCACAGTTCATAGCCCGCAGGCATAAAGACAAGAGTACTTTCTGCTGACAAGATCACGCCAGATTAGGTCTATAAGCTCGCGGAATGTGCTCTGACCATTCGCGTCACGCTTCATAGCCCGCAGGCATAAATACGATATTACTTTCTCCTGACAAGATCACGCCAGATAAGGCCTATACGCTCGCGGAATGTGCGCTGGCCGCTCGCGTCACAGTTCATAGGCCGCAGGCCTAAATATGAGATTACTTTTTGCTGACATGATCACTCCAGATTAGGCCTATACGCTCGCGGAATGTGGGCTGGCCGCTCGCGTCACAGTTCATATCCGGCAGGCACAAAGACGAGATTACTTTTTACTGACAAGATCACTTTTTACTGACAAGATCACGCCAGATTAGGTCTATAAGTTCGCGGAATGTGCGCTGACCGTTCGCGTCATAGCCCGCAGGCATAAAGACGAAATTACTTTCTGCTGACAAGATCACGCCAGATTAGGTCTATAAGTTCGCGGAATGTGCGCTGACCGTTCGCGTCATAGCCCGCAGGCATAAAGACGAAATTACTTTCTCCCGACAAGATCACGCCAGATTATACGCTCGCGGAATGTGCTAAGTGACGAAGCTTTCCGCTCGCGTCACAGTTCGTTGCTCACAAGCATAAAGAAGAGATATATTTCGTCTGACAAAGTCGCGACAGCATGTGCGACTGACCGGCGCACAATTACGAACATGCTATGCGATGACATTTTATAAACCTATTTTAGTGTTTGAAAAGTGGGGTGCGACGATTATGCGAGGAAATACGGTGTTACTCTTTTCGTAAATAAGGTATAGGTTAAAATAACTATTTTGTGTATTGATTTAAGAACGATAGGTGCTCCTTTTTGTGCCTCTATACCACGCCATCCTAAACTATATTAAGGGACATTATCACCTATTATACCCTCCCCTAGCATCGTCCAGATACGAGAGAGATTGGGAAGCTAAGATCTTAAGTCCAGTGCACTAAAGGCTCTACGATTTATAAAGCCTTTCAAGATAAATGCTCAGCAGTTGAGTGAGACACTGAAATCCAGGAAGTGAGGAAAGCAACCACCTTGTAAAAGGACATGGTCAGTAAGAACAATAAAACTGGTGTACTAAAGCTAATGAGGCATTTTTACATAATAGGAGCAGAAGAGTTCTATGTGTGTCCAGTATTTTTGTAAATTAAGTTTGCTTCTGTTTATGAAACCTTCATGGAAAAGTATGATACTAAATTGTTGTATTATTGTATTTCTATGCAAAATGAACTATAAAATAAGACTTTTTTTTGCAATTAATGTTTAAAGGTGATTGAGGAGAGGCTAAAACAAAACCCACATTGAATGTGTGTAATTACAATACTTTCAACTTCTATCTTTGCATTTTTCAGTTTTGAAAAAAAAAAAGTGATTTCACTTGAAGCTGTGCATCCAACCTTATTGCGTGAAATTGGCTGAATGTATTTTAATCAACTATTGAAAGCGTCAAGTTATCGTTTATGCACATCTGCACTTTACTCTCTATAGTCCTTCCTGCGACATGCATAACTTACCTGAGGGGTGTTATTTTTCTGGTGCAGTGAGTTTAGTCTGTGAATGTTACATCAGAGGTGGAGTGGCTTCATTCTGAGACGTATGGACAAAATGACATACAGTAAACTTTCTCTTAACCATGAGTGGTTTGGCAAAAGAAAACCATGTTCTATGCTAAATAAAATTTTCCCGCTGGTATAAGCTTACAGTTAAACAGTGCATTGTTGATCGTATATACCACGCATCTGGCGGTCTTCCAATTGTCAGGGTAGTTGCCCTTCACTCTTCCATTTACCTTGGGTTATTTGTCACAAACGCTATTCACCATTGCACTGCTTATTGTAACTAAAGTTAATAGTCTGTCTGTTAGGTGGTCAGCCCGAAGGCTGGTTGGATCCTCAAAAATAACCACTGTTAGGTTATGTGGGTAGATACCCCACAAAAATCCAAGGCAGCACTATATTGAGGCATACTAGACAAGAAGAGGAGTGAGGTAGTTTGTCATTGCTTTCCTCACTGAGTCAGATCAGCAGTACTAACCTTATGAGTAGAACCTTTCACAGCATCCACAGGCACTGACTGTGCCCTGAATGTCCTTACTAAAATCCACCCATACCTCAGTAGCCATGAGTGAGACTGAGACATTGGTGAAAAGTCACATTTTACTCTAGCCTGTGCCAACCAACAGATGCAAATGTACTGCATTCATCAAAAGATGGCAAACAGGCCAAGTTACTAGTAGTAATAATAATATTGTATGATGCCGGGTACAAGCTTTATTTGACACCCAGCGGGCAGCTTGCATGTCGAATTTCGTTGATCCTTGAAGCACTATGAAAGTCAAGGAGGTTTGATATCTAAGCTCCTTGACATTATATCACTTTCTAGTAGAGAAATGAGGAACTTTGTGTTGGTGGAAAATCCTGAGGTTAATTTTGCCATTATGAACACGGCCTACTGAATTCAAATGGGTTCTTCAACATGCCAACATCATATGACATGCGTATCGTGATTTCTGCTGCCTTTCAAAAATCACTTACCACGGCCAGGAGCGAACCTGCAAGCTTGGGGTTAGCAATCCGACATGATGACCAATCGCCCGCCATGGCAAGCTTAAGTTACTAGTGATATGGCATGGCAGATAAGAGTGGACTTGTTGTTCTATCTATAGCGAAGAGTTAGGGATCAATCAACTTAGATACTGATAAAAACATTTAGTGTGACTGAACACCGATGCATGTGAACTAGGATTTTAGCCGCTGAGTAATGCGCACATGGACAGAGTAAGTTCAGAGGAATAGCAATTAAATAAAGAAGAAACTACTGAGGAATTGCCCGTTACAAGACATACAAGTGTATGTAGTACATGGCAAAACTCCATAGACTACACTAACTTTTTGACACTCCAGTAAGAGTTTTCATTTCATGTAAGGTTATGTGTCTTTTTCAATTATCAGTGTTTTCCGTTACCAGTGCATCTCAAGTCCGCATTGCCATGGATAATCAAGAGTTTACTGTATTTGAATTGTTTGGAACCTTACGAACATTGAATCAACTTCATTTCTGTTACAGTAGTCGTATTCTAGCTTTAAACAGTGGTTAAACGGAATATTGGCAACACATTGTTGCTTTGTGAAAGCATGAACGGTTATGTTTAGAGCATGTTATAATACCAAGCATATGTACTTAATATGTGCTTGGCGCTACACATGCAAGAGTACTGAATTGGTTTGGGGGAACAGGGCGTGAGAATGTTTCCCATGCCATTACCCCCAGCCTGCACAGTTTATAGCTCTTTATAAGGTTTTTTTGTTGTTTTTTTCTTTTGTAGTTAGATGAAATATTGATTCAGGTTTGTTTTATGTTGCAGACGAGATTCCAACAGGAGATGAAAGACTGGGCAGATTTGGTCTTATTTCATCCATCAAGACAGTTTTGTCTCTTTGTACACTTGTTTTAATGTGGTAAATTTCCAACTGTATTATTGTACATAATGTAACTGCCAGCATTTGTGCTTTGTATATTTATTTATACTGGAAGATGGGAGAAGATATATTATTGCCTGCATGTGAAATTTGTCATCTTGAGTTAGCAATGAGTAATGCTTCAGACCATTGCAAAAAAAATAAAAAATATTATTCAATCAAAATAAAAGATTTTCTAAGACTATAATCATTGCTTTATTTCCCTGACCACACTCAACGAGTATGTGTGCACTTTGTGTTCAGCCTTTATAACACAAGCATTATTACCGCCAGTGACTTGGTGAGGCGTGTGATACCAAAAACTGTGCAAAAATACAGGCCGGACGTTTGTTTTAGATGAGTGAAAAATCTTAATGGAAACCTGAAGGCGAGTTACTACAGTACCTGTGTTGTTGTCAGCTGCCCCCATGCGATCAGATGATTGACAAAGCTATCTCACGCTACTGCTGAAGTACAGTCATTGTCGAATATACTGGCGTTCTGTTCGTAACTATGTAACGTGTACTTCTGCACCACACAATACTTCGACGTGGACTGTACTATCTGCACGGTGGTGTAGTCACGTACTCAAGTCTGGAATTCCATTACATAAGACCGGTGGTGACAAATGTGAAGGGAGAGGGCTAGGTAGTGACTATACAGGCTCACCCGCAAGTTCAAGGGCTAACGTCCGGCTTGTACTGGCAAACTGATTTGAGCTCACCTGATCAATTTTTTCAAAATTTTCCAATTTCTTTAAATTGTGATGCAATGTCATTAGGTTCATTTGGAGTACAAAATATCCTGGATCCTTTAGAAAACAGTTAATTTTTGTTACTCAACTGAACATTAGTCCAGTCAATAGAGCCTCAAATAGGGGGTTCACCTTACATCAGAAGCGGGATCATTTTTATTTTTTGATGTTGTTTAGGACCATTAGCTAGTTATTAATCCAAGTTTCCGTCATCCCTCCCCCCTTGCTTCATCCACCATCTTCTAAAAACTGTCGGAAATCAGCACTTTTTTCAGTTTATGGCCTCTAGCCCATTCCCAGTCCATTTTTTGAAGATATGTTTAAGTAAAGAAATGTAGATTACTAAATTTCCATCAATATTGATATGGAAGGTTTTTTGTAGGACCAAGCATATTTGAGCTACGAGAAGCCGAAAATTGGCAATTCGGCAAATGTTTCACTTTCATTCCACTTTCCATCGCAAAAACAGGGGGACGACTCGATATCAGCAAAAAGTTTATTGAATGAAAGTTGTAGAGAATTTAATATCCTTTGAAATGCATGTATCCAAAAAAAACATTACTATAAGGCATCCAACGTTTAGAATGAAGCATTAGTCTTATGGCGTGTTACGACAGGGTTGCCACTCCATGGGAGGAGGCAGTACAAAGCGCTTCGCGTACACTTTCCGCACATCCAGCGATCGTGCAGTGACGAAGACTTGAAGTACTGTATAATAATACTAATAGTAGGCTAACATAACACAACGAAATTAAATTAACTATAAAGTCATTATATTTAACATTTCTGCTATTCTTGCGAAGTGTATTACTTGGCCTCCTTTTGCGTGGCGACTACTGGAGCCTGTCCTCTCACTACGTATTTTAAAAATGCTAGTATTTGATATTCCTGTGGCCAGAGCAGTTTCATTGACTAAATTATTTATACTTTCGTTAGGTTTAAGATTCTTAGAATAACTGAACACATTAATTACGACCTGTTTTTCCCTCCTTCTGAGCACTTGACCATGCTTTCTTTTCACAAAACTATCCATTGTTGTACGTGAAATACGTAAAATACAACACGTTAAATCTAACTGAACTGCTGCACACACACTCAAGATAGACTGCTGAACAACTGAAATACAAGCTCGAAGGGCACAGTCAAGGTTGATACGCGACCGGGAAAAGTCAGGGATTTTTGTTGCGGTCAGGGAATTTTGTAAAAAGAGAGAAAGAAGAAAAAAAAGAATTATGGTTTGACAGTTAATTTTTGGTTGGTATACCAGGGTGTCGACCGGTAACGAAAAAGTAGCTAATTTTACAAACTGGTAACGAAAAGTAGCTAATTTTTATGTCTGGATAGTTGGAGGAAACGAAAATTCGCTGAGGTCGGTTTAAATCATTTAAACCCGCACCTCTAGGCTCACAGATTGTGATGAAGCGAGTTTCACGCAAGCGGCGCCGATTGCGAATGCTTCCCCGTGCACGACCTCAAGGAAATGCATACTGAGGATACATTCAGTCGTACTGTATACATCGGTTCAACGTATATTGTCGGCATCAAGAGGAGAGTTGAATTTTGTGTGAAATGTTTTTCTGTATTCGGAAACCTGACTTTTTGCGAGACGTTTATTCGCGATAACTTCCAAAACTCAACAGAAACCTCTCATTTCTGATATTGACCTCTAAATTTGGATATCTCAAATTGACGTCCAGAAATAATGCTATATAATTTATTGTCGCGATCTTGCGAAATGATATAGTTTCGAAAAAAAATCGCAAATTTGCTCCGAAATGCATAGACGGCGGTATATTTTAAAAATCTATCCGTCTTGTAAATTTGCGACATCCAGTTTGGTTAGTTCGAAACTCCGTTATATGTCTGATTTCCCTTCGAACGTTGGTTCCGTTGTATATATAATCTAACCGGTTATCTCGAAAATTTGTATAATTTGAATTCCTCTTGTATTATTCGTGCAATCCTCTCTGAATAATTCGTAATATCCGATACATACTTCGAACGTTCATCCTCCAAAATCACATCCTCAATACGGCCGGCTGGCCGCACGACTTTTCTGCGGGAATCTCGTCAAACGGACCGAAATCAACGGCAGTTGCGTAAAAGTCATAAAACCCGTGCCCGGTCGCGAACTTGTGTCCACGAGGACTGCGGGAATCCTGTCAAAGGTGGTTGGGCACCCGTCACGAAGCATACCGAACCCTACTCCCCACTTTCCCATTACCGTATACTGAAAAGTGTACGGGGCGCGAGAAGTGCATCAACCCACTTAGAAATAACAAACTACGTAGCATCGCGATACTCATTTCTTCTCGTGATCCACCGTGAACTTCCATCCACAGCATAGGGACAGCGGGAATCACGGCGCCGACCATACAACATGTCCGTAACTGCTCGTGAATTTTACCATGCCCAACCTCGAGCTTGCCTCTGCCAGGACAGTTAGGCAGACAATCGTGGAACGGCCGATTGCATAATATCACGTTCTCAGTGTCCAACCGCGAGGACAACGTGAATCTCGTAAAACGACCGGCAGCGATTGCGATACATCGCGATATTTCTCTGCATTCGATGAAGAGTACAACTGGATTCTTGTCAAACGGACAGCAAGCGGCGCCGATTGTGTAATAATACTATATTTTTCCGTGACCTACCTCAAGGACGATAGAAATCTCGTCGAACCACTAAAAGTGACACCGATTATGTAAATCGCGATTTTTCTCAGTGTTCGATCGAGAAAACTACAAATCGCGTCAAACGGCTGATACCAGCGCCGATCTTGTAACGTCTCGATATTTCTCCGTACTTGACTGCGAAGACATGATTCGGTGACGATAACGAATGTCGCATATATTTCGTGATCTTCCGCGGGTACAAAGGATATCTCCCCAAACGGCCAAGATCAGAGCAACTTCTTGGTAATCATAACTTCTTGTACACAAGCCGGCATATTAACTGAAAAAACTAATTTGATATTAATTATCTAATGTTAGAATAAAATGTATCAGTTGACAGTTTCTAGACACTTTTATTGTGATTGACTAAAAAGTAAGAATTGGTGATTGATTGCTTTCTTCCGTTATTTTTTTAAATTTGATGTTAGCAAATTAGCATTTATTGTAAAAATAATGTGTTCCTGTTCTTATCTTAATAAACGTTATTACAGTAAGGAAATGTTTGGTTTTTGTTGTTATTTGTTTTTATACTTTTAAAGAAACTTGTTAACTTATACAGAGAACTACATATAAGTCCGGTTTATATAATGAAACATTGCTCGGATATTTTTTAATCACTATTATTTTCATCTACTACAACATTTCTCCTCGCGTCTAAGAATAGCCTTTCACAAATAATAGTCTAAAATCTGTTTTTCTACCTTAATCGTAATCGATCATAAAGAAGAACGTTTCCTAAAGGTAAATGCACTTTTGCTAGGTTTGGAAAAGCGAGGTAAATGTCGTCCCTGTGGTCAAAGAATTTTCTATACTTTGCTCTGGAAAATCGGGAAAAGTCAAGAAAATAAACGACTCTGCGGTCAGGGAATTTCTTAAATTTTGGTCTGGAAAAGTCAGGGAAATTTGAAATCCTGATAGCGTATCAACCCTGACAGTAATAAAGCTGTGAGTAGCGAGCTGCACCCTCTGTCCTTCGAAAATTCACTCATATAATCCGCGGTCAATGAACAGCCCGGCCTGTGTAAACAATTAAACCTACACTCTGGGTAAGCAGATAGAAAACTTCTTCCAACATTCCTCTACAACTCTCAAACTGACATGACATGGTTATCTTTAAAAATAGAAAAGTTGTTCAATGCTGCTATGCGGTTATGAGAGATATTAAGAAGTTTTACCTACATGAAAATTGTAATATTGCCAGTATAAAATATTTCAATAATCCATCAAGACGGCACATTTACCTACACGTGTGTGAAAAATAGGCATCACAAAGTCGATGCAACATGATATGAGATCGATTTTACTAAAAAGGGGACACAGTTTATCGTTTTTTTTAAATGTGGATATCTAATTTTTCTAGCATTTCTATCAAGTTACGTGGTTCTAATATAGGACAAAAAAGATCCGCAAAACATAGTTCTACCCGAATATGCCGTCTTATCGACAAAGAAAAATTTTCGACTGATGTGGCAACAGTGGATTGCTTGAAAATGACAGCGTCATACATGTCTCACGTGCAACAGAAAGCGAGAAGAATATCCCTATCTAACCAGTGCTTCATTCTAAACGTTGGATGCCTTATAGCAATGGGGGGGGGGGTAAATTTAAATAAACCAGAAGAAATGAGTTTTTTTTTTTTTTGTGATTCAGTCCTGGAGTGCTGTGTTGGTGAAAGATTTTCCTTTTCATTATAATACAACCAGTTTTTGAACACAGCAGTGCATCTTAAGACCGCTACAAACGTTCCGGTCTACCTGTCAAACCGGAGCGTGCGTAGCGTCATCAGTTCAGGTTCGACTGCAGAGAAAAGTGCGAGTTTCAGCCGCAATGGCGTCGAGAGCCAATAACATACAGTGCATCAAAACATTCATAGAAATATACCCTAATGAAAGCGACATCGGTGGTGTAGTTGGTAGCATGCTGAACTGTTGTGCCCAAGATAGCGGGTTCAAACCCGGCCGAAGTAGTCTGTTTTATAAGAGCGTTAAAATCCTTCATTCCCCCAGGGGCTCACTTCTAGTGGGCGTGGGTTGGCGACCACGGGGCCCCAGCTGAGTCCGGCATTGCTTCCACTTGTGCCGGGCTCCTCGCCGTCTTCTTTCCTGTCGACCTCACTTGGTCAACTCTTGTTCTCTTCCGACCCCGACGGTATTAGGGTATCCGAGGCCTAGGGAGTCTCTTCCTTTCCCGCCTTAATTGGCCCTTGTCTCATCTTTCCTGACACCCTCCTTCTGTGAGGGGTCAGCCTTCTTTTCCTTTTACCTCCTGCCTTGTGCTCAAGGCCCTTAAGGAGGCAGGGTGTATGTAGCCCCACCACTTCTGGTGCACCCTAGATAATGCTACACCCTCAGGGGCTCACGGCTGGTGAGTTCGGGAGTTGGCGACCCCGAGGGATTCCTGAGCTGGGTCCGTTTTCCCCTTTTGTCCCTTACCTTTGGGGCGGACTCTCTCCCCTCTCCTCTCCTCTTTTCATTATATTTCCTTTCTCTTTAAGATTCCCGCACTGTTTTTGTTACTTGGTTCACCGTGTATCTAAATTCCCTTTTAGCGATTTTTTAAGGTATTTTTTATCTACGTTGCATTTTGTAAGTATTTTCGATCTAAATTACATCTCGCGATTGTTTTCAACTTCAATTGCATTTTGTAAAGATTGACAATCTAAATTGCTTTTTGGTAAGTCTTTCAATGCAGGTAGCCGGGCCTTTTAGTGAGAATTTTGAATTTCAATTGCATTTTGTAAGTATTTTCAACCAAAACCGCATTTCGCACGAATTTTGAATCTAAATTGCATTTTGTTTGGTGGGCATTTTGCACATATTTTGATTCTTAATTGCATTTTGTGGGTATTTTGAATCTAAATTACATTTTGTCAAGTATTTTCAATCTAAATTGCATTTTGTAAGTATTGTCAATCCACATGAGTCGTTTGAATCTACCGTACATTTTGTAAGCATTTTCAACTTCAATTGCATTTTGTAAGTATTTTGTATAATTGCACTTAGTGAATAATTTGGATTGGAACTGGGATATTTCAATCTGAATTGCATCCTGTATTTTGAACCTCAATTGCATTTTGTACGTAATTTCGATCTCATTTGCATTTTGTAAGTATTTTGAATTTCAATTGCATTTTGTAGGTATTTCGACGCCACATTGCATTTTGTACGTATTTTGAACCTGGCCTTCATTTTGTGGGTATTTTTCAATCTATTCCTTTTGTGAATCTTTTCGTTCTAAATTCCCTTCTGTAAGAACATTTTGTGAGTTGTTTCAATCTGAGTTCCTTTTTGTAAGTATTTTCCGTCTCACTTAATTTTCGGTCTGGTTTCCGTTTCTCTATCATTTTCGCTATCACCCAGATCATTATGGGCCGATAACCTAGATGTTAGGCCCCTTAAAACAATTATCATCATCAAAATCCTTCAGTATGCCTACAATCGGAGGGGAAGTAAAGCCGGCGGTCCCATGTCCTAGATTTATGGCATGTAAAAGATCCTTCCACAGACTAAACTTGTGTGGAGCTAAATTTCTAGGTTAGATTTCGTTGGAACCCTCTATCAAAGCTCCAACATTCACCACTAGGTATCATTGACATCTGGTAGCGAAAGTTGGAACTACTTGAAATTGAACGGAACGTGTAGCTCGTCCGCTGGAATCAGCTACAGACTCAGGCGAGCCGAACATGTCCTAGGACACGCCCGGCACTAAAAGCCATACTATAAATAACCATAGTGAACCGTGCTTGTGGAAAAAGGGACGCAGCATATGCATGATTGGTGGAAAAATTGAAGGAAGTAGAACCATCTGCGCCGGACCTGTGGGGTTGGGATAGGGCGCCTGCCACTCACCTGGAGGCCCCGGGTTCGATTTCCGGCTCCGTCAGGGATTTTAGAAACTGATGTGAGGGCTGGAACGGGGTACACTCAGCCGCGTGAGGACAATTGAGTAGCTGTCTGACAGTGAGGCAGCGCCCCGATCACGAAAACAAAGATTAACGACCGAGGAGACCTGATGCGCTGATCACGCGTCACCCCAATATCTGCAGGCCAAATGACTGGGCTGCGGTCGCTTGGTGGGCCTAAGCCCTTCATGGGCTGTAGTGCCAGCGGTTATTATTAGAATAATCAGCAGATAAAGATAGTGTTGTGTGAAAAATAAACAACATACGAAGTAATTATCGGAAAGAATGTAACAAAGTGAAGGCATCGTCAAGGACAGGGACTGCTACAGAGGATCTCTACCAACCAAAATTACGGTATTTTACGCTTCTTAGCTTTCTGAATGTCTCCCCCAGGGTCTCACATCTATTGGGACGTGGGTTGGCGACCACGGTACCCCAGCTGTGTCCGGCATTGCTTCCACTTACTTGTGCCGGGCTCCTCTCCCGTCTTCTTTCCCGTCGACCTCCCTTGGTCAACTGTTGTTCTTTTCCGAACCCGACGGTATTAGGGTATCAGAGGCCTAGGGAGTCTTTCACTTTCCCGCCTTAATTGGCCCTTGTCTCATCTATCTTCTAGGGGTCAGACTTCTTGTTTTCCTTTCATTATATTTCCTTTTCTCTTTAAGATTCCCGCACTGTTTTTGGTTAATTGGCTCCCCGTATATCCTAATTACCTTAGGTGAATTTTTTGAATCTACACTACATTTTTTGGGAATTTTCAATGTAAGTTGCAATTTGTAAGTATTTTGGATCTAAATTGAATTTTCTAAGGATTGAAATCTAAATTGCTTTTTAGTAAGTCTAGTAAGTGCATAGTTTGAATTTCAATTGCATTCTGTAAGTATTTTCAACCTAAATCGCATTTTGCAAGTATTTTCAATCTACATTGCAGTTTGTAAGTATTTTGATTCTCAATTGAATTTTTTGAGTATTTTGAATCTAAATTACATTTTGTAACTAGCCTATTTTCAATCTTAATTGCTTTTTGTAAGTATTGTCAATCCAACTAAGTAGTTTGAATCTACCGTACATTTTGTAAGTAATTTCAATTGCATTTTGTAAGTATTTTGACTCCATATTGCATTTTGTACGTATTTTGAACCTCACCTAAATTTTGTGCATATTTTTCAATCTATTCCTTTTGTGAGTATTTTTCTTCTAAATTACCTTTTGTAAGTATTTCCACTCTCCATTTTGTAAGTCGTTTTAATCTGAGTTCCATTTTGTAAGTATTTTCAGTCTCACTTAATTTTCGTTATGGTTTTCATTTCATTGTCATTTTCGCAATCACCCAGTTCATTAGAGGCCGATAACCTATTAGCCCAGGCATATTCAGTTTTAACCTCCATAAAAAATAATGTAAAGCTGGAATTTGGCATAGATGTACCCTAGTAACAAATCCTGAAAAGTCCCCATCTCTGCGTTGTCCGCGTCATAGTTTTTGGTGAGTTCAAAAGGGCTTAAATGGGGCCTAAGTGACAAAAACAGCATTTTTCCTTCCTGCGTTCAAAATATTGATCCAAAATCTGTTCTAATCAGCTTTGATAGTAATAAGAGAAGGACTGCGTTAAATATAACACTCTTATTGGCAGGGGCGGCTCCAGGATTATATTTTTGGGTAGGCACAGTTTGTGGTTACGGGGGGGTATGGAATACCCCCCAGCCGAAGGGGGGTCCGGAATTTTAAAAAAAAAATTGGATGCAAATTGGTGATTTTTAAGGCTTTTTGATGGTACATTTTACTCTTGCTTTTATTGGGCTATACATGTGGTATAGCCAAATAAAAGTAGTTTCGGTGTCTCAAATAAGGTTTTAGAGCTTGCAGAGCCTAGATGTTTTAGTCATGGAATTAAGCCTAAAATATTTCGTCACTTGCTTAGAATTTAGACCTTTAATTGTTTTTCCAGGTAGTGATAAAATAATATATTAACTGACGTTTTTGAAATTGACTGTACACACTCTCTAATTGTCAGGAAAGAAAATTTTGACAAGACTTAGAATCGCTAATCACAATTCCAGTAAGTTGTAATCACAATTACAGTAAGTTGTTGCATAAGATATGGTCTACTTGTAATAATAGTTTATTTGCAAGAGCCTACTATGCCTATTAGCTTTTATTGATTCAAAACACAAAATGACTTATTCTAACTAAGGGGGATATTATTCGAAATAATGGATTAACCTTCAAAATAAAAACTCATAACACTTTTTGAATTTCAACAAAATACACTTTATTACCTATAAATTTCACAAAGCTAATTTTAACTTTAAGTAGAAAACTCAAAATACAACTCAAACCAATCCAATAATATGCACGCAAACACATCTCAAATGCACAGTTCATTTAATGGAAAACTGCAATCTTCTACCCTTCTGAGAAGCAAATTCATCAACGACGGGATGAGGATGGTTTAGAAGTTCGCAGCTTGCTTCTCTTTTGATAGACATTATTCCCAAACTGTTGAGTCTCTTCCCAGTCATCGTGGCCCGCAAATTTGATTTGATTCTTCTCATTGTAGAAAAAGTCCTTTCAGCAGACGCTGTGGAGACGGGCATCGTCAATATAATGGTCATAATGTGTTGTAATTCTTCAAACGATGGGAAATGGGTTAAGTCCTTCAACACATCAATGCTACTATTGGAGTTGCCAAACATTAATTTACCTAAACCACACTGTACTTTTAGGGTAGAGGTAAAGTCACTATCCTTGCCGTGAAGTTCTGCAAAATTACACCAAACTTCAGGATTCAAAAACTCTTCTGATTTTGGATCACATGCCAAGATACAAGCCATTTGAACATCATTGTTAATAAACCTTTTTTTCATTTCACATAGTTTATTGTCAAGTACATCAAAATACACCCCTCTTAGTTTTGCCTTATGCTCACTTTCATCACTCTCTACACAATTTGACCTTCCCTTTCCAGAGGTTTCTAGAACAAAATAGTTATCAAGACTTGTTGTTGTCTTTTGTTTACGGCGGCCTCGCCCAGTGTCGGTTGAACAATAAATGTCATTGTTTTCGCAAATCTGTTTTGTTTCTTCAAAAAATTCTTCAAACTTTTCCTCTGATCGAAACTGGCCTAAGCTATCCATTGTTGCTTTTACGAGCTTAAGACACTTTCCTATATCCATGGTTGGAGACTGTAGTTGCTTTGATAGGATATTTACAACTTGTAAAATACCCTCAAGACTAACTGGAATGAAGACATTCTCAAAAGATCTAAATTGCATCAGAAGACCTTTTGCCTCAGCTGCTTCTCTTGGTTTTGAACTTTCAGTGCACTTCTGCAAAGCATTTATTACAGTGCCAAACTGGTTCTTAAAGAAATTTACCCCCTTATACTTTGCCACCCATCTAGTGTCACTATGTTGAGGCACTGTGATGACTTTCCCCCCAGTTTTAGTACCTTGAGTAAATATGAACATTTCAT
The DNA here is from genome assembly GCA_946902985.2 of Meconema thalassinum. Taxonomy (NCBI): domain Eukaryota; kingdom Metazoa; phylum Arthropoda; class Insecta; order Orthoptera; family Tettigoniidae; genus Meconema; species Meconema thalassinum. Next base: position 1,047,403,979 of record OX336388.2, read on the forward strand.
GGCGAAGCGTAGAACACGATTGAAAAGCATATATTGCTTCCAAAAGGCCCATAGTTTCCCTAACTATTTGTACATTTTTAGCGACGTCAACCAAGACTAAATTTAACCGATGTGCATGGCAATGTACGTAAGGGCAAGGATTTTCAGTCATCTGTCTAATAAGGGACTGCAGCCCGTTAAACCTTCCCGACATAACGGAAGCACCGTCATATGACTGACTTACACAGTTCCTTATTTCAAGTCTAATTGATTCCAAAAACTGTTTTATTTTGCTAGCTAAAGATTCAGCGGTTAGCTCTTTCAATTGAACAAAACCCAAAAATCTTTCTTTTATCTTACATTGATGAACGTAACGACAGCAGATACTCATTTGTTCTGTGTGTCCTTCATCTCGAGCTTCATCCACTATAATGCTGTATACGTTACTAGATTTTATTTCCTCAACTATACTGCGAGTAATCAAATTCGCAGCGGTGTCTAAAATGTCATTTTGTACATCTTTAGATGTATACTTTGCGTTTCCAGGCATGGTTTTTAGATTCAAATTAAACCGGTCATTTTCTTAACACAATAAGTTTATTAATTCTTGAAAGTTCCCACGATTTACATCCGGAAACTTCTCAGCCCCCTCCTTTGCTTCATCTGGTTCATTACTGTCACTGCAATTTCCGTTTTCACGCTCCCTGTGTCCTCTCAGAGCAATGTCTTGGTGTGCACAAAATATCACAGTTCTCACGAGGGTCTTTAATGTATCTCTATTCTTTTCTATTGTTTACGCCATATGCTCGTTAATTTTGATAGTAACGGCACCAGTTTTTTTGTGTATCCAGCCATCCTTTGTACTTTGTTAGGCAAAGTTTGTGATAGCTAGATTTCTCGTGTTTGTCTGACATTTTACTGAAATTTTTCCAGTCATTATGTCGCGAAGTAGTAAGTACTTCTCTGCCTGTGACAGAGAAGTGTCGGCAAAAGAAACAAAATACAGCGTCATTTCCTACTGAGTATTCTAACCAAGAATACTTACTATACCAGTTGGTATGGAAGGACCGCTGTTTTCCTCCTATATTCCGTCTAGGAAAATTAAGCTGCGGTTGCTTCGGCCCATCACTGGCACTTGCGCTAGGATCAAGTGGTCGTTTCGGCTGAACATTCGTAGAAGGATCGTCAGTTTTTAGTTTTTTTAACTGCTTGAACTTCTTCTTCATCGGAACTTCTACTAGAAGACTCACCGTCAATACATTCTTTTGAAGGTTCATTAGGTTTCTTCAAAGTCTGCTTCAACTTCACCAAAAACTTTTCCATACCAACACTAAAAACCACCAAACAAACAGAACTAAACCAAGTGGCGTAATGGCGTTAGCGTAACACTGAAATGAGGACTATCGTCTGCCACTGCCAGTTCGATCCGCATAAATGTAAACAAAGAAAAACTCCCGCCAAGCCTCTAGCGCTAGCGTACAGCTGACTGTCCGTACAACAGGCAGTGTCGCCACTCTATTCCGCGCACAATCACTTGCAACTACAAACTATAACAAATATTCCTAAGTAAATACACTATATTCTTTAAGGGTAGGTATAATTTATTGATTTATATCTTTAACTTTGTAGTTTACAGTATCTAACTACTGTTTACTTGTTTTATATTAAATTTGAAATAAACCAAAGTAATTATTATGTAGTAGGCTATTTATAATTTTTTTCAATTAATACCCGGATTTTTTTGTTTGTTTGGAAAATGTGGGTAGGCCCGGGCCCACCCGCTGGAGCCGCCACTGCTTATTGGTCGTAATTATTGCCATACATTTAAACAGATGAGTAATCAAACATTTTTAGCTCAACTTTTCTCACGTTAATTTAACTAATTTGTCATTAGCCGGGACTTACCGTGTAAACAGCTGCTGATAGCGACTAAAGACCCGAAGTAAAAGTTGTAAAGCACACTTGTAGCTTTAAAACGATACATTGCCCATGTTCATCCGACAAACAGTAGCAGAGATACAGTTACAAATACACTGGTCAAAACAATTAGGGGATCAGTTGAGATATCTAGGTTCTGACGTATTGTCATCGGCAGAATGACCTAAAATGGTTCGTCGTCTTTCTTGTCGGTTCTACGGAGTGGAGACAACAATATTACGGCAACCAAGATAGTGGTAATAACAGAAAGTTGCTGCAGAGGGGGTTGGTGTGGACGTGTGTTTGCACTACCAAACGAATTGCACAAGCAGTTGGGTTCAGATGGTGTAGTGAGCAGGTAGTGCAATGCAACAACAACGTGACTTACCCGAAGGTATGGCATGGAGAGCCATAGGAAGGTTGGAACCGGGACGGATACAGAGGGAGGTGGCTGCAGCTATTCGAGTGTCCCAAAGTGTAATTTCCAGGACCTGGACGCGATTTCAGACAACAGGAACCGTTAAAAGAAGGCCAGGTAAAGGTCGTCCACGGGTATCATCAGCAAGAGATGACCGTTATCTCCGGTTAATAGCCCGTCGAGACAGGAGGCTGAATGCATCTCAGCTGCAACGCACCCTCCAGGCGGCAACAGGACGCGCAATATCAACACAAACAGTCCGAAATCACCTTCGGTAAAGTGGCCTTTACGCATGGAGGCCTATGGCGTGTGTCCCATTAAAACCACGTAACCGTTTAGCCCGCAGAAACTGGGCGGAGGAACATCAGGATTGGCGTCATAACGAATGGCACCGGGTTTTGTTCACAGATGAGTCAAGATTTTGTGATCAGCCGGACATTCGTCGTTCCCTCAACTGGAGTGAACGTGGAACTCGGAACAATCCCGCTTATGTGCAGGAAACAGCACCATACCATGGTGGTGGGCGAATGGTGTGGGCAAGAGTCAGTATTGGCGGACATACGGACCTCTATGTCGTTCAGAATTGCGCTTTGACTGCCCAGAGGTATCGAGACGAGCTCCTTCGACGGTTTGTTGTGCCCTACGCTGGTGCCATAGGCGATGGTTTCATTCTGGTGGACGGTAACGCACGTCCCCACAGAGCTGCACTGCTGGACAAAATGCTTGACGATGAGGGCACTGAACCAATGGAGTGGCCTGCTTGTTCACCGGACTTAAACCCGATTGAGCATGTCTGGGATGCACTTGGCAGACGCATTGCAGCCAGACCAGCACTTCCCACAACGGTTGCCGAGCTGGATATTGCACTCATGGAAGAATGGCCAAGTATACCTCAAGAGCTGATTAATAACCTCATACTGTCCATGCCACGCAGGTGTGCAACTGTCCTGACCGTCCGAGGTGATCACACACCATATTAGAGGGAAACGAGAATGACTTTTTCACTATTATGGTAGCCCCATGGTGCCTCGCTCTAAGTAAACGCCATGTAAACCTCCAGTAAAGAGTCGAGACAGCACAATATCGTACTGTAGCACACACAAATTACAATAGGGATGTAGCCTGAGAAAGTTCGCGCCAGATAGCGCTCGTGTAGTACTGGGTAAGCGCAAGGCGATCGTCCTATGTTTCCCCCAGTCAGCTACGAGGAATGTATAGATTGTGACCGAGTTTTCTAAGCTAAAGTAAATTATATCTTCTCTAATTTTACTCCAAGACTATATTAATTAATTCTATAGGTCTATCCTCTAATATATTATGAACGATTTTCAGCGTTTAAGCGTTAAACAGCTGTAAAATGAGCTGCGGACTAGAGGCGCTAAAACTAGTGGGAGGAGGGAAGAATTAGTAGGTTACAGCGGTAATAACAAAATTCTAACACGCTTTATTATTCAAATTATGAATAGGAGTCAGCATGCTTGAGTATTGTAGGCCTATATTAATAAATAGCCTATATCTCCATAAGACTTAAATCATAAATAGAGATTTCCAGGTCAATGCATGTGAGATTTTCAAAGTGAAATGCCTTGTCCTGTTCGGATTCCACGTAAAGAGGAAGTCATCTGTGCCTTATGATCTCTAGATTAACGGTCACGTAAATCTATAATCTTCCTTTTATAAATAGAGATTTAAATATTCACTGGCTCCCCTTGCTTATAGACTTCGATTCGTGTATTTTTTTTTGGTTGATAGCGTACATGAAACGGTCTTGTTTTAAGGTAAACATAATCAAAGAAAGTTGGTACCGGTATTGTTTACCTCAAAATGCATCACAACGTTTGGTTCTTTTGTAATTTGTCAATTTCTTAATACAAATCGTTTCCGTACCCCTTGGAAACGACTTAGGGGTACAGTATTTAAAAAGTTTGAGAATCCCTGTTTTAAGGCCATGAACTGTTTCCATTCATCTGGCTAACTTAGGCCTATTACTCAAGAATGTAGAAGTCAGTCACTACCGGTACTGTACCCGTTTAAACCATTAGAGCTGCTTGTCGTATCCGAAGATCAGCTGGATTGCAGAATCTCGAGGTCCCCGGCTCAAAAACCTGGAAATCCTACCAACAATAGCTAAATGGGGCGTGCACACTTTCTAAGATCATGTTTTGGTAGAGCAAAATGGGTATATCAACTAAATAAACGAAGAGCTCGAGATACTAACTATTCTCGGTTAAGTGGGCGAAATTAGTGGTTCAATAAAACCTCAAATGCACCAAAACATAATCCTCCTTCATAACTTAAATAAATCATCAAAACGCAGTTACAAAACTAACAAATAAATTTATTAACGAAGTGATAATAAATAAAATTGAATTAACAAATATTCCTATAACATTTACATGCAATCCGCAAATGATTCTGCAAAAATTCCTATAATAAGATTATGAAATTAAATCATCGTCCCATGGACGTTAGAAGTACTCCACTTCTTAAATAAAATTAAATAAACAAATTATCAATCAGCTGTTTGCATAACAGCTCTTAAATTTTACTCTTGTTCCCTAGTAATATATGAACAAAGATCGGTTTTAATACATCCAATGTCTTCCCGTGACATTTCTACTTACTATTCCAATGTCCTCCATTGGTAAAATTAATAGAAATTAATTTTATACTGATCTTCCATAAGATCACCTTTACACAATAGTAAACAACCTTATTGTATTTAAAGAACGTCGTCACGTTCTTTAAACGTCACTCCAATTTATGGTTTAAACGTTTAAAAACATTTAAGTATATTAAACTTTCGTTTAAATGTCAACTAAGGTCCCCAAAATTATTTAATGATTAATGGTAGAAATTATTATTAAATAATTTAATTAAAGACTATTAATATTTCCAAATTATTAATTAAGTTTGTAAAATGTTCGTTATTTAAATGTTTATTAATTATTTTAAAAAATTATTAATAATGTTAATCCAAATAATAAACCATATTATTATTATTGTTTTAGGATCAGATATTTATTAAGAAAGTTATTCAGTTAACTTTATTATATCGTTAAATTCTCCTAGTTATTAATAGTATTATATTTAAATATTGTTAACAAATGTCTTATGTTATTTACATAATTCGTGATGATTCTCAATCATCCAACCTTCCTCCTCTGTTCAACTACTGACAATCCCAAATTTTTATGCTCTTAAATAAAGTGTCACTGTTACAATTTCATATCACTATCATCATAATAAAGATGTTTCGTTTCATAATTGGGCATACATACATCGCCGAACGGTTAAGTTAAGCTTATATAATTAATGTCTTATCCTTGATAATATCTTAATAATAATTAACAACATTTTCACCTTCCATCCGTTTCCCAAATATTTTCCGCCAATAGAACTAATCAATTCAACTGAGAGTCGTTTTACAACAATACTGGACAACTAAGGTCTTACTTAATTCTTTACTGTCATATATTTACATATAATTTCCAAATAAACGCTCACAACGCGTATAATGACCTTCCATTCTCTAATAGACTGAACAAATATCCACAGAATACTTAAACAACGACTTCTCTCAATTACATAGGTAAATTCCGTATAACATTTTCCTCAGCTTGATATTAAATAAATATACCTGCTATAATTCTTCACTTCAAGCTCTTAATACAGTATTCTGGTATAATAACTTATTTAAATTGCATATATTGCCTTGCTTCGTAATATATTTACTTATAATAATTACAGCGTATAGCTCTTTCAGATGTTGTGAAAATACATAATAATCGACTCTAATAAACAGTGATGACGTAATGGTTTACTAGTATAAGTTACTTTAGATTTCAAATAATTGTTGTTAACATTTAATAAATATAAACATTCGTTACTTCTCTCTGGTCTTTCCAAAATATTGCGTTAATGCAATTAAAGTCAATAACAATCCCCAAGAGTGTTGTAAAATTTCGTAGAATACTCAAATGTGCTAATTTGTCTGAGCAGATAAGATCTCTCAAATAAAATAAAATAATTTATCCACAGATAAATTATTATTAGTTATGACTGGCTAAAGTGGAATGTCCAAATAATGTTTCATCCTTCCACCAATTCAAAATGTTTGATTAAATAATTACTTGAGCGAAGTCAGACTCGAAGATGACTATAAAGTCTTGGAAATGTCCAAATAATAATTCATTTCCAAATAAATATTCCTTTCAAAGTCTAAGTTGCTTGGGTCAAGTAATACCATTTTCTAGAATATTGAATAATATCCAATAAAAATCCAATAATATTCCAATAATGTTCAATAAAGTTCAATAACGTTCAATTAAATTCAATAAAATACAATAAAACGCAATAAAATTCACTAAAGTGCAATAAAATTCACTAAAGTGCAATAAAATTCCCAAAGATACGTGGATCGAAAGAACTTCGATAAACGAAATTATTAATAAAATGAGCTTAAATCTCAAAACCTATAAGTCAAAATCCAAATGTTACTATCCGAAAATCTCACTAAAAGAAAATTAATCTTTAAATGTCCAACGCTGAAAATAATTCCTGGGCTTAAACTATTTCACACACAACAGAATAATTTAGCGTTGAAATGGTGCCAAGCTCTTTGATATTCTAATCTACGACTAACTACAATAAGAACCAACAATTGCTACTAATGAGGGTATCTTTTTCTACCTTGCGATGACATCTTGTAGAAGAAGTATGGAGGGAATTACTGACGACACCAGCAATTCCACACTTACTGATCTTCATCCTCTTTCTTCGGAAGATTGCCTTGTCACGACTCGAACCCTGCTCCCCGATCGTCAATCCCCCTGGCTGGCTTCGAACACGGAGCTCGCCTCGATCAGCGGAACCGCAAGAATCCCCCAGTCTCGAAGTATGATGAACTGCCTCGCTTCGGGTCGGATAATACCTAGCCATGACGCGGTAATCAAGTTCCATCTCGTAATGTTGGATTGTAGCCTTGTAATCGTTACACCACATCTTATAATTTTAAGATTAACTTCGGTTGCCCGGTATCCCAGTCCAACAGTGTAACATCACGTTCCCTACGCATAACTTGGCTTAAAACATGATCACTACTGCGTTAAACTCAACGTTAACTGTTCCCCTTAACGCTTGCATGTCGAACATTTCGATAAAAAGCTTGCCACTAAACATGACTTGCTGTGAATGAGAGCTGCTGTCCTACAAATGTTAGCACAAGCAGATAACGGGCCTTGCCTTCTCGCCTGTATAGCTGACACGCACCAAGCGAAACGTGCTTATTTAACGAAAGTGCTTTCAACAAAGAAAACTATCTTATTCCTTCGAATTTCGTCTTGAAACTTTCATGTAATGAGCACACGATGTTTCTCTTTAGTTTAGTCAAACTTTCAATACTAGTTTCACACGAGAACTGATATTACGACGATATTCTGTTCCCCACATCTTCACCGGACTTCCCATGTTAACTCCTGACCGACGGGACTGCCTTCCTCGCCGACAAACTATATTCACGTGAGACCCCTCTCGCGCACACGCTAGTTTCAGGAACTCAATTGTCGCAGGTCCATTCCGCTCGTCACCTCAACACAAAAGACCTCGATCAACGGAGCGTCACCTCGCATCTCAAAACCAAACGAATGGCGCGTCATGAAAAGAAGCGGCAAACCAATCATAACTTATATCTTCTTACAGGATTATCCAACTTCCATCTCTGGGTGACTATCATAAATCCTTTTAATTTAGATCCTTTTTCAATAGTTTTAAATGTGCAGATTCTTTCTTCTTTAATAAATGGCAGTTTATAAATCGACGAAGCTCCTCATCAAGCGCGCTCATTTCTTCTACCCTTCCTGATTCTGGCAATTGGATTAGCCAATCAACGCATTTCTCTTCGAACTCTACAAGTTGCTATGGGCAGCCTAGCGAAAATACTACGCAGCATTGCCCAAGCGCGGCTTCGCTCGCCATTTTGTTGTCGTCAAACACAATCTGAAGCTTCCTCTCGTATTAAAATTTTAAAAATGTCGTAATTCCTCCAAAAATATCGCAATCTTCTCCAAATTTCACCAAAACGTCCTAAATAGCATCCTGTCCATCCTGAATCATTTAGAATTCGAGTTCAGTACCACATTCTCCGTCGGGCAGATGTAAGTTGACGATTAATTCTGATTTCAAGAAACCAACCATAATACGTTTTTGACTGTTAATGTTGTGACATTTATTCTTGAAGTATGCCTTTGAAAATGGGAGTCACAAATGTTACATTCACTTCTTCATGTATATTGACGATTTCTTCCCGTACCGTACTTCAATGGAGATAATGTGTGCAGATTCCGATATTGTAGGCTTATCGTGGTAAACTGGCAATTTTCTTGTGTATGGCCTCTTCCTTATTTTTGTTGTGTTCGTGGTCCACGGAAAAAGCGATGGAACAGTGCCCGGTTTTAATCTTGCTCTCTCACCTTCAAATACTAACGCATAAATTCAGTGGTTGTTATCGATATGTCTATTCAGTTTATAGGTAGACATTATTTCCCTTTGCAAATCACACTTGCCCAACACAGTTTTCGTGAAGTCATCGAGTTGAAAACGATGGGAACACACTTTAATATTTTCGGTCAGATTTTCTTCACCGAAATGTTTCCTTCTAATAGCATGTAACCATTTCTTCCTCATTTCTTTATTTTGTGAAAATTGGTGACACGAAATCGGATTTCCCTGTTTTTTTGCAAAGAGGAACACTGCAATAGCTCGGCATAGTCACGAAAATAGCAATTTAAACAACTTAAATTCGTGGATATTAGCGGCATGAGAACACAGGAGACAAATGAAGAGCGCCTTGCGCTTACCCAGTACAACAGCAGTGCGCTCTAACGGTGCTAGTTCTATACATCCCTATTGTAACCGAACTCTGAATAAAAGACGTTACCATGTGTATCATGTGTATGATATATCACCTGATCCCCTAATTGTTTTGACCAGTGTATAATAGTGCAAGTGTGGCAGTCGCTTTCCGAACGAACGCCCATTTACACTGGTGGGCTCCATCTATTCACCTTTGCTGACACCATTTTGTATCTTTAATCAAGAGCTTTTAGGATGGTATTCCTTTGAATACAGGTAAACTAGCAGAAACAGCTTGCATAGAACAAAACGAGTTTAATGCAGTTAGCAGTTAAACGTACATTCATAATATGCATAATGCAAATAATAACAAAACAAAGCTTAACAAGCTTTCTTTAGGCAAAGAACACTTGCAAAACAAAGCTTACATCGGACTCAACCGTGCTCCTCATCGTCTGTGCCATCAAATGTGACGTTGCCACACTCTTTTCCACTACAGTGTCCACACATTAAGGAGCATTCTAAACCGGAACGTACACACTCACACCGGCCTCCACAAGAGATCTTGCAGTTGCAAGATACCAAATTGAGGAGATGATCTGGAGCAGCAGGAAGATGAGTTGTCACTGGTACTAAAGCTGAGTATTGGATTTTCCATCCCCATTGGGTCGGGTCCAAAGAAAATCCTAACCATTCCTGAACTTGCAAATATACCCGCAGTGAATGTTGTTTGCATGCCGCCGAAGTCGGCGGAAGTGAAGCCAGCTGAAATGATGCTGTGACCGGTTGTTTGGCAATTTTTTGGCTGTATTTCACTACCCGAAGTTCGTCGAGGCTTTTGCACTCCAATTTGGCACTATCGACGAGACAAATGGCGAACTTCTCTCCAGCTGATATTATGGCCTTTTCATCTGGAGCCGTAGAGACGAATAGGCCTACCTTCATTTCCTCACGTAAAGATGCGGAATCCTTCAATATTTTCCAGGCTTGCTGTTTGATGTACTCTACCCACAGCTTTCCTGTGCGAGATTTCTGGCTCATTGAAGAAAATGTCATGAAGCGACTCTTGAGGCGTTGAAGGCAAGTCGTTGGCGGTGCCTTCTTGGAATGCGGTAAAAAAAAAAAAGCGCCTATATTTCGTCCTTGTCATCTTTCAGCCCGTCGTTCATGTTGAGTAACATTGTCCCGACAGCATAATTCTTTTTTCATCCCGAGCCTAGCCACAGTATGTATTTCCGAGCTTCTTATTGGCTGTAATGTCAAGCCATTCTCCTGGTTCCGAATCTAGACGGTAGATAGTAGCAGGGGTCACATCCGATCAAACATGGAGGAAGGTTATCGAGTGAGATGTGGATAACATTCGATGTTGAATTGCATTATTAGCTGGAAACAGGCATGAAACTTGCTTTAGATCAAGTTTAAAACAACCCACGCAGCAAATGAATGCGTTCCAATCAACATTTTAAAGTCTAAGTGAAATCATTCGACATTTAGCCACATGTATTAAGACCCATGTTAATTTACTAAGATTTCGAGTGCAGATGTGCACAAGTGGTACTGTAAGAGCTTGATAACTTTGTGTCCCGTGTTCGAGACTACCCTAGGGCAATTTTTTTTACTTCTTTTGAATTATTTTATAATATGCTCCCTACCTTTTACAGCATGTTTTATGCCATGTTTTATTGAAATTATCTGTATGGGTGATTGAAATAATAAACATTTTTAGGCGGAATTCTTCCCTATTCTCACTTGAATTTATATTCCTCTGCTTGCTGTTCAACGCGGCTAGCGTTCTTGGCTGTCTCCCCAGAGGTCCGGGTTCGATTCCCAGCTCGGCCGAGAAATTTCAATTCTGATGAGAGGGCTGAAACGGAGTACACTCGGCCTCATGAGCCAAAACTGAGTATAGGTGGGTTCGATTCCCACCTCAGCGATCTTGGAAGTGATTTTCCATAGTTTTCCACTTCTACTCCAGACAAATGCCGAAATTGTTCATAACAAAGGCAAGGCTGCAACTTGTCACCCATACTTTTCAATCTTTACATTCAAAAAACCAATGAAGGAAATTGGTGAAACATTTAAAGTGGAAGTGCAGATTCAAGGAGACATAATTTCAACTCTGAGATTTGCTGATAACATCGTCATCTTGGCCGACACGCCTGAGGATTTGGATAAGTTTTTGAATGGTATGGACTCCGTCTTGAGGAAAGAGTTCATCATGAAAATTAATAAAATATAAAACAAAAAATATTGGAACGCAGCCGAAATAAATCAGAAACCTCTATGGACATCAAATTGGCAGGTGGAAAGCTCAAGGAAGTAGCAGACTTCTGTTACTTAGGAAGCAAAATAACCAGTGATTGGCGAAGCAAAGAGGACATAAATAGTAGGTTGGCTCAGGCAAGGAAAGCATTTCTACAAAAAAGGAATCTCTTGACATCGAATATAGATTTAGGTATTAGGGAGTCATTTTTGAAAGCCTTTGTCTGGAGCGTTGCACTCTATGGAAGTCAAACTTGGACTTTTGGTGCAGCAGAAAAGAGGAGAAATGAAGCGTTTGAAATGTGGTGTTACAGGAGAATGATGAAGATCAGATGGGTAGATAGGGTTACAAACAAAGAGGTATTAAGACGAGTGGAAGGAGAGATGTTTCTGGCGACTGCTAATGAAGAGAAGAGATAGGTTGGTAGGACACATACTAAGACACCAAGGAATAGCAAGCTTAGTTATGGAAGGAAGGGCTGAGAACTGTACGGGTAGACCAAGTTTAGAATATGTTAAACAGATTGCCTCGGATGTAGGGTGTGGTAGCTATGTAGAGATGAAAAGATTAACTCAGGACAGGGAGTCATGGACCGCTGCATCAAACCAGTCAAAAGGCTGAACACACAATCTCGCGATCATTAGACACGGTACCTCCAATTTAGTTAGAAACCAAAACTCAGAACGTGATAATTCCCTTCGTAAATCTCACGTGAATTGACCGGGAATCGAACCCTGTCCAACTTGGGAAGAGGCAAGCAGAAGTTGACGCTGATATTGCTCTTGTTCATTTGAGCAAATTGGACATGGTGGTCATTGAGCCCACCTACTTGTAAATAAATTTAAAAATATATATCTGATAACCTGTGTTATTTGGTACTCAGGTGAGGATTCGCAAGGAGGCGGTCGTGCCTTTGTTATGAACAATTTACGCATTTGCCTGGAGTAGAAGTGGAAAACTATGGGAAATCACTTCCAAGATGGCTGAGGTGGAAATCGAACCCACCTCTACTCAGTTTTGGCTCATGAGGCCGACTGTACTCCGTTTCAGCCCTCACATCAGAATTGAAATTTCTCGGCAGAGCTGGGAATCGAACCCGGACCTCTGGGAAGGCAGCCAAGAACACTAGCCGCGTTGAACAGTAAGCAGAGGAATATAAATTCAAGTGAGAATAGGAAAGAATTCCGCCTAAAAATGATTATTATTTCGATCACCCATAGAGATAATTTCAATAAAACATGGCATAAAACATGCTGTAAATGTAGGGAGCATATTATACAATAATTCAAAAGAAGTAAAAATTCTTGCCCTAGGGCAGTCTCGAACCCAGGACTCTAAGTCAGCAAGCTCGCACGGTACCACTTGTGCACATCTGCACTCGAAATCTTGGTATATTAACATGGGTCTTAAAACATGTGGTTAAATGTCGAATGATTTCACTTAGACTTTAAAATGTTGATTGGAACGCATTCATTTGCTGCGTGGGTTGTTTTAAACTTGATCTAAAGCAAGTTTCATGCCTGTTTCACGCTAATAATGCAATTCAACATCGAATATTATCCACATCTCACTCGATAACCTTCCTCCATGTTTGATCGGATGTGACCCCTGCTACTATCTACCGTCTCGATTCGGTACCAGGAGAATGGCTTGACATTACAGCCAATAAGCGGCTCGGAAATACATACTGTGGCTAGGCTCGGGCTGAAAAAAAAATTATGCCTCCCGACAGCCTGTTTTGTCAGAAAATTCGCTCTGTGGGCCCTAGAACATGCACAGTTTCGCGTTATTGATACATTTGAAATTGAAGGCATAACGTAATCATTAACAGCGAGCTAATTGCAAGCCTACCTAGAATATGCGTGTCCAGCCATCATGTGAGTCACTGACGATTTAGCGTATATTTCCGCCCAGAGCTCCTCCAAACCGCTTCCATTCATCACGTAGCCGATTGCCCCAAGAAACGACATCAGAAGGTGAAATCCGCCTAGACGAACAACCACGTGTTTGAGTTTCTCTGAAGTGTCCGATGCGACTATCTCTGCAACTTTCGCGTATAGGGGCTGGTCAAAGGTTATGAAACAAGTGCTTTCTTTCAGTTCCGCGCACTCTCTTGCGGCAAACTTCAACGCGGAATATATAGTTGATGGATAGCTCGGTTCCAAGTTAATGAACGGCAGGGCATCAACTGACGTCTGGGAAGCTGGTTGAGCATGAGCAGACAGTGACGTCTTCATAAAGCCGTACCACGAAGCGGGTAAATTAATACCTGACCACCGTCCAGATAACCACAAGGAGTCCATCATCGACGCAATAGCCACAGAGTTTGGGGCTTCCACAGTTAACTCCGTAATCTTGACGTCCTTTGAACCAGGAGAAGAGGGTTTCCGATACCACGAAACGTTGAGCTTTACCATCGCCGCAATCACACCAGCATTAGGAACTTCTCGTGTACGTGGGAGTGGAGATATTTCACTGTCAGGCTCTGGACCTGTCTTGATGCCTCCCATGCAGTGAAATGTGTTTCGCCCGTCCAATGTCCTTATGTTATAGTCAGCGTTGTCAAAGCAAAACTGCGTGAACGCTCCAGCATCGGGATTGGACGTTCTTCACGAAGCGCTGAAACTTCGTACCTGTGGACTTCCGCCACATTTACTGAAAATCCAAGACTGTTTCGAAGCTGAATTAATTGTTTCGAGTATTGTTGGCCTGCTCCGACAGGCCGAGCGCTGTCACCTAGAAACGCGATCGGGTGCCTTTTCAACAGCGGTTATGCTTTGGGACCGTACCTCGGTAACCGTTTCTCGCATAGACATGGGTAATGTACCAATGTAAAGCTAAAAGTATGCTTTATAACTTTCATTCTGGGTCTATAGTCAATATCAGCAGTTGTTTAAAAAATAATGACCTGTTAATGACAAATTAACCAAATTTTCGTGTAAAAATTGTGCTAAAAATGTTAAATTATTCATTTTTTCCTTCATCAATAGTAATAATTAGGCCTGATAAGTCCGTTATCCTACTGGTTCATTTTTATTAATTGCTAAACCTTTCAAGAACTAAATTTGGAGCAATATTTTGAACGCAGGAAGCAAAAATGCGGTTTTTGGCACTTACGCCCCATTTAAGCCCTTTTGAACCCTCCAAAAACTATGACGCGGACACCGCAGAGATGGGGACTTTTCAGGATTTGTTTCTAGGGTACTAGGGAACATCTATGCCAAATTTCAGCTTTACATATTTTTTTTAGGTTGACCGTGTTTTTTGCATATAATGCCTGGGCTATATATGTTAAGACCCTTAAAACAACAATTATCATCATCATCATCATCATCATCTTTCTGAATAAACCGAGCAAGTAGAGAAAGGAGCTTCAAGAAAGTTTCTTCATTCATACGCAGATAATTACGCCAATCTTTTGGAAACACTTTCAATTCACTTAACAAGTTAACATACAAATAGATGTTTCTTTTCTTCAACCAGTCCGTGCACCCCAATGTGTGCCTTTTTTCGTTTGAAGCCACTTGTTACTGATAATAAGCCCAATAGAGCTAGATAATCGTCATCTGTAGATGACATGGCCAACTGCAACCAACACAGGTACACCTGAGCGTGTGGGCGCGCGGGGGTATTCAGGCAGATCTGCACAGGTGCGCCTGTACTGGCGAATCTGACAGGTAGACCGGAACGTGTGTAGCGGCCTTTGATAATATTTGAACCATTTTTTGTAAAAATGTGACCACACACATACACATGCATATACAGGGTCTTTCATATAAAATAAGAGCGCCAAGCGGCGGCTTTGTTAACTGCAGCTGCGGTCACCTTGGCCGAGCTTGTGGCGCGCCAAGGCCCCCTGCTTTAAGCGTGTGTACAATCCTATATGATGCAGCGGCCTTGCTAGCGTGTAATGCTGAAATCTTACTTTAGTTAGTTATTGTTGATGAATCCGAAACCCCAACTTGTGCTAATTTTGTGACTGATTTATTCGGAGACCGTTCAAGATTCTCGCCAATGCCATCTAGCTCATCCTCTGTTAAAACTGTTCGTGTGCGGGCACGTTTTTTATTGAGCACCGAGCCAGTAGTGTCAAACTTATTTGCAATTACGTGTATCTGTGAATCAAGAAATTGCTGAACAAATGCATCACGTACCCACCGAGCCGACTAAAACTTAAAATAAGTTTTACATAAAAAATACGATGTTGCAATGATAACTGTCTCACCATGTTAGCACTTGAGGTTTAGACTGGCGAGTGAGCACCTGCACACTTATTGCAAGGTCAAGTTTGGTAATGTCAGTTTGTTATTTTTATACAGTCCATCGGAACTTGAAAAAAATCAGCCCTCGTATGTACTATGCGTGCGCTTTCAATTCTACAGCAGGGGGCCGTGGTGCGCCACAAGTTCGGCCAAGGTGACCGCAGCTGTGGTTAACAAAGCCGCTGCTTGGCGCTTTTATTTTATATGAAATACCCTGTATATATATTATTTCTTTTGAAACTTGATTGTAAATAACAAAATATATTTCATCAATAAATTGTTTAATGAATAAATATTTTTCATTTATTATGTTATATATATATATATATGTACATTTCATGTACATCTCAGACGTGGCCTACGTTATACTCAAGGCCTGGAAATAGAGCTGAAACTTGGTACGCCAAACTGGTAGTTCCACTTTACGCCACTAGGATCGCGGTTCGGCGCCCTAGTTGTCTGCTTTTGACTATGCGTTACATGCAACTCAAGTACATGTAATACATGTTTTTTAGCACTTTTTACCTGTTTTCCTCCAGTTTCCTGCAAATGGTGAATACGGCTCACTGTTGACTGTATTTCACTTCACTTTAAGAATGTTTCTGTCAAGTGGCTTACTTCTTGAATTCAGAAACGTTGCACTACTGCCCGTGTGGTTCACACCAATATTCTTTGCCTCAAGAACTTTTGCAGAAGGACTACGGAGATAGAATTGTCAATACACACTTCACATTTTGTGTGCTCGGAAAACGTGTCAGTTAAAATAGTTGTGAAATTTGACACTAAATATTTTCGATACATGAAATTTACGGCTGTTGTGTCAAAGTGAGAAATTGTTTCCAACGGATGCATAAAAGAAGCTTTAGGATATCTTAATCCCCCTCTGTCTTGAAAATGTATTAAACTAAATAGCAGGCTTGAATTTGCTGGAGCTGATATTTTCTCTAAGCAACCTTCACAGTCTGTTCTCTCTTCTGCCACTCTTACTAGAAATCCCGTTACCATTGCAATTGAAATGGAAGATAGAGACGCTGGCTTTTCTGGAAACAAAAATAGAGATTTTAATGCTAAAATGTCAATGATAATGTTTTATTTCAATTAACTTAATATAGGCTAGGCTATATGCCCCATATTCTTACATTGAACAGGGCTTTCAAGAATCTCCAAGATATGTGCCGGAAGCTGAGGTGTTTCTTTAGCATTGGCTGGGTTTTGAACCTTCCGCGATTTTTTAGGCTTCAGAAACTTGGTCAAGGCGCCTGTTACGACTGCATCTTCCCTCAGCTCCGCATTCCCACTTCTAGAAGATGCGATAATTCCTGTGCTAAGTGTTGACTCGATGGCATGCAGGCATGATCTTACGTCCATCATCTCATTGTTACCTCCCTTATTTCTCAGGTGACTGAAGAGCAGTTCTACAACGTCACTTGAGAGATTCCGCGTAAGCACATAATGGAAACCAATAATGATTAGAAATCGTATGCAGGACACGGTTGATGAAGTTGTTAGCAGCAAATCTTGATAAGTTTCCTTTGTAAGTCTCATCTTTTTATCGGGATAACTTTGAATCTGTGACAGGTAGGGCAGAAATTCATTGGTCAGCCATGAAAGTCTCTCATCATGAACTTCACTGAAAATAAGCTTGTCCCTGTTTCTGGAATGAAGTCCGTGTGTGGTATTGCAGATATCATGTATATTAAACCATTTTCTAAAAATTTCCAAGAATTTTGTTGTTTCATGTAGGCTGTCCTTATCTTCAACTTTCTCTGGGCACACGACTTCCATGCTCTTATGCCCAGCTATTGTCTCTGGAGTAAACACCAATTTGTCTCTTGTCACATTCATTTTTCTAAATTGCTTGGATATACAACCTTCCTGCTTAATTTCCTAACTGACTTTACTTCTAGCTTTTTTCTGTAAGGGGTGATCACTAGTTATTAAATTGTCATCTACGTAGAAGTTCCTACTCAGATATTGTGATCGTACATTCTTAATGATGTGACTTGGATCGAAACTAAGAAAAAGTGGCCTCTGCTCGTCCTTCGAGTGACGAATTTCATGATACATTCACCTGACAGTTGTCCGTCACTATTCTGACGACCTTAAACCCGCATTCCTCAACCGCAGTCAGTGCGTCCAGTGTTATCATAGATAACTGTTGTCCTGTGAGTCCACATGTAAAGTAGAACGAAACAGGTATCCTGTAGAAGAATGACAGGCCCTTGAACAATATGCATAATAATTTATTAGCCAATTTATGTTCGATTCCAATTGCATCTTTCTCAATATTACTAATGCCGAGAAACATGTCTAAATTCTTGTCATACAATAGTCTAGACTTGATGGCGATTTCATCAGTGATTAATGAACCGACCTTCTCATTATCTTGAGGCAGTGACTTTTCTTCAGCTGTTAACCTAGCTTTTGCAAGTGACGTGACACCTGTCTCTCCGTTCGTATGTATACCCAATGTACGTTTTCAGTGTTCGTGAATGAGGAAGTTTTAAAATATTTATATCTCTCAGTAAGCGGTAAGCCGACGGTGATTTATTAGAGAGCAATACACATATTTTTATTGTTGTTTCATTGTATTGACACTTTCGTTTCGTGAATGCTCGAATCTGTTCAAGTAAGAAATTAGCCTTCAAGTCCCCACGATCCGCTTCATTCTTGAGCTGCGATATTTGAACATCGAGTTTGTCCTGACGTTACACTGAATGTAATTTTTGTTTCAATGACATTGTCTTCTGATTGAATGACTTAATTGTAGCTCTGTATACTGTATTTTTTCTTAGTGCTCCCCTTAATTTTAATTTTCTTGACTTGCAGTGAGTTTGTTTGATTGTAGAACATTGCGTTCCTACACTAACACGTGGTTGATCATGGTTTTCTTCAATTCGTTCATCACAATAGTATTCCGTAAAATTTAAATTAGGCCTACCTGCACATTTCCTTTTATTGTTGATATGTATGTCTCTAACGACACGTGCTCTTTTGCGCGTATTTCTATTTATTTGTGCTTTTTTATGTTCGGGGTAATCCTCAAAAACCGTCGGAAATGTGTTCGGTAAGAGCGTTCTCTTTGTAGTACTTATACTAAAATCAGAATCCTTGAAATGCTTGCTACAAATTGTAGAAGACTGTTTTGGTGTCCACAAAGATCCTGGCTTTAACCCCTCAGGTGAAACAGCTAGAACCCATTGTTTCAGTATGCCATTGTTCAATGGAAATTTATGAAACGAAAGTCCATTGCCTTTAACTTGACGAGATTTACAATACGGCATGCTACAGCACACCATTTTTGACGACCAAAATAATAACACTAATATTTACACATAAGTTACTCCATTAAAATCATTCAGTAAATTATATCTAAAGTATTTATCACACATACATGTCACATTTACGCAAATGCGCTGGATTAAAACTTGCTTTCCACTACGTCTTGTTCATAAAGACCACTTAGCACCCATCTCAATATCAGTCAAACAGCAGTCTACTGCTCTTAACGAAAGCACAACTATAATACGGCACGCTTCGCCAGTCAATTTCAAACTCACCTTAGCTTTCTCACTCATTAGGACACCTTATTTACCGCCAAATACAGACACACTAATCACATTGTACTTAATGCAAATGGTGCGATTAAGGGCGCCAGACAGCGAACCTAGTGGCAAAATGCGGAACAAGTTCGAACCATCGCTCGCAATGTTGTCTGGCGCCTCATTTCCAGGCCTTGTATATAACGTAGGCCACGATCTCAGATTTTTTACATATTGTGCCTGTCAAAGGAGGGACAACATGACGCGTTCTGCGAGGATGAATGCCCCCCAGTTGGTAGCATTTGCTGGTTCGACTGAGCTTCAAAGATTTGTGAAGAACCCACAAGGTGGCTTGAAAACAGTTGTAATCAAGGATCTTGATCGCCTGCCCTTGGCTCCTACTGATATATATCGGTCCGCTGCAGACATCTTGTGGCTTCATGGGAAGTCAACTGGTAGACATTTGCCAGGATGGAATGGTTACATGGAAAATGCCACAGCAAACAAGGAATTCCAGCGATCTAAAATAATATATCTACCATTTATCAATGCCCCTCCAACCCATGATGACACTGTCTACACATCCTTGGTCAAGGCTCGCCGAGAATGCGATAGTGTAAAGCAAAAAAAAAACGCTTTGTGACGTTCGACCAGCCACTATATATGAAGGCACAGGAAATTCTCCACAACGGCACACAGCCACTATTGAAAGACGTCATAGGAAGACTTGGGGGCTTCCACTTGCTCATGCCATTCTTTGGAGCTGTTGGCACAATAATGAGCGGCAGTGGAATCTTCGAGCAATTTGCCACCATCTATGCCGAAAACAGCACTGATAAAATGCTGCATGGCCATGCCTATTCTCGAGCTGTGAGGGCTCATTTATTGACACATCAGGCATTGGCCAAACTGATTCTGGGTACGATTGAATTTACCAACGACGAAACAACTGTTGTCAACAGGCTACTAACAGAGGTGGACAGTCCAGGGTTCTGGAAGCATATTTGCAAAGCAGAGGTCCAACAGCTCAGCTCTGGGTTCAGTACTATTACATGGTGACTCTTGTGAAGAAATTCATACAAGCAGAGAGGATGGGCAACTTTCAACTCCACTTGGACACTATCAAGATGATACCGGTACCATTTTTCCATGCTGCTGGGCATTGGCCTTATGCAAAAAGTACGAATTTGTACCTTCAATAAATGTCCTGTTTGGAAGACAGAATGAATCCGGCAGAGTTCCAAAAGTTCACAAAAGGTTATTTCACATCCGAAGGTAAAAAAAAAAAAATATATGGTCAGGCGTTTGGACTGACGTGACAATCGAACAGAAACTCGTGAAAGATATGAAAGTTGGAGGTGACTTGACTGGTGGAAGGGGAATGACAGACTGTACACTGTTGAAGTGGACTCTTGCAATGACTTCTCTTGAGGTCCAACAGCTCAGCTCTGGGTTCGGTACTATTACATGGTGACTCTTGTGAAGAAATTCATACAAGCAGAGAGGATGGGTAACTTTCAACTCCACTTGGACACTATCAAGATGAAACCGGTACCATTTTTCCATGCTGCTGGGCATTGGCCTTATGCAAAAAGTGCGCATTTGTACCTTCAAGAAATGTCCTGTTTGGAAGACAGAATGAATCCGGCAGAGTTCCAAAAGTTCACAAAAGGTTATTTCACATCCGAAGGTCAAAACAATTACGGTCAGGTGTTTGGACTGACGTGACAATCGAACAGAAACTCGTGAAAGATATGAAAGTTGGAGGTGGCTTGACTGGTGGAAGGGGAATGACAGACAGTACACTGTTGAAATGGACTCTTGCAATGACTTCTCTTGAGGATATACAGGGTGTCTACCGGAAACGAAAGTAACGAATTTTACATACGGGTAACGAAAATTTTCCGAAGGCGGATTGAATCATTTGAACTCGCGCCTCTAGGCTCAGAGATTGCGATGGAGCGAGTTTCACGCAAGCGGCGCCGATTGCATAAGCTATATTTCCCCGTGCCCGACCTCGAGGAAATGCATACTGAGGATACCCTGAGTGGTATACATCGTTCAGCGTATATTTTCGGCATGAAGATGACTTTTTAGTTTTGTGTGAAATATTTATCTGGTGTTATTAGGAAACCTGACTATTCGCGGAAACTTATGAAATTAATCATAAACCTCGCATTTATTGGAGACTATGTCAAATTGAAGTCCAGAAATAACGCGAAATAATTTAATGTCGCAATCTTGCGAAATGTTACCGTTTCGAAAAAGGATTTTGAAAAAGCTTCGAAATACGTAGGCTATAACTTATTTTAAAAATCTGTCTCGTAAATTTGCGACATCCAGTATGGTTAATTCGCCGGCCCCGTGGTGTTGGGGTAGCGCGCCTGCCTCTCATCCGGAAGCCCCGGGTTCGATCCCGGGCTCCGTCAGGGATTTTAAAACTGACGTGAGGGTTGGAACGGGGTGCACTCAGCCTCGTGAGGACAATTGAGTAGCTGTCTGACAGTGAGACAGCGCCCCGATCACGAAAACAAAGATTAACGGCCGAAGGGACCCGACGCGCTGATCACGCGTCACCCCAACATCTGCAGGCCGAATGGCTGGGCAGCGGTCGCTTGGTGGGTCTTAGCCCGTCATGGGCTGTATAGTGCCAGGGGTTGACTTTTTTTAGTATGGTTAATTCGAAATTGCGTTATATGTCGATTTTTCCTTCGAACTTAGGTTCCATCTGATATATTATAATCTAACCGGTTATTTCGAAAACTTGTATAACTTGTATAATTCGTGATTCGCATTCGAAGGAAAACGTGTCCTCTAGTCGTATTATTCGTGCAATCCTCTCAGAATAATTCTTAATATTTGATACCTACTTCGAACATTCATACTCGAGACTGCTGGCTGACCGCACGACTTGCCTGCAGGAATCTCGTCAAATGGACCGAGATCGACGTCAGTGGCGTAAAAGCATAGAACCCGTCCCCTATCGTGAACTTGTGATCACGAGGACTGCGGGAATCCCGTCAAAGATGATTGGGCACCAATCACGAAACATTCCGGAACCTACTCGCCACTTTTCCCATGACCGTATACTTAAAAGCGTACGGGGAGCGAGAAGTGCATCAACCCACTTTGAAATAACAGCCTACGTAGCGTCGCGATACTAATTTCTCCTCGTGATCCACCCTGAACTGATGAGCTCCCAACCACAGCATAGGGACAGCGGGAATCACGGCGCCGGCCATACAACTTGTCCATAACTACTCGTGAATTTTAACCATGCCCAACCCTGAGCTTGCATCCACCATTCTGTCAGGACGAGTAGACAATCGTTCAACGGCCGGGTGGGGCGCGGTATGCATAATATCGCGAGGACAACGTGAATATCGTAAAACGGCCGAGAGCGGCAGCGATTGCGATACATCGCGATATTTCTCCTCATTCAATGACGAGGAAAACTGGATTCTTGTCAAACAGACAGAAAGTGGCGCCGATTGAGTAATAATGCTATATTTGCTCGTGCCCGACCTCAAGAACAATGGAAATCTCGTCGAACGACTAAAAGTGACACCGATTATCTATCTCGCGATATTTATCCGTCTTCTATCGCGAAAACTACGGGAATCTCGACAAACGGGTGAGACCAGCGCCGATCGTGTAACATCTCGAAATGTCTCCGTACTTGACTGCGAAGACAGAATTCCGTTACAATCACGTAACGTCCATAAATTTCTTCGTGATCTACCACGGGGACAAAGGAAATCTCGCCAAACGGTCAATTATAAAAACGCCTTGTGCACAAGACGACATAATAGCTGAAATAAGTCATTTGATAATAAATATCTAGTATTTATTTATTATTTTTTAAATTTTTATAACTCCCTATTGAATTGTATTTACCGCTTTAAACACAGTTCATTGCTGTTTTTCTTCAGAGCGTGATGAGCCCCTTTGCTTGCAGACCGCAGACGTATCTTGAATTCAAAGGTAACTAAAATTAACTACAAGGTAGCTAAAAAGTAACTAATTTTTACCTCATCCTTACAGTAGACACCCTGATATAGCTCAACAAATGAAGCAGTACACTGAAGTTACAGCATTGTCTTCAGAACAACATGTGGAGCTGAGGCCCAGCAGGATAACGCGGGATGAACAAGATGTACAACGGCTGCTCGAATGGTTTTCAAAACACCCCCCTTTCTCTGAAGCAGAGGAAATTACGAGCATCAGCTCTGGTGTAGTTGGAAGAGCAGGTGAACTGCTACAAGGCTCAGCAAGAAGGTATGGCAGGAATCTCAAGAAGAGTCGGAACAACCTTCGGTGAAGTGTCCTTCAAAAATAAGGGCAAAGTGATATCTTTAGCAGCTGACAAGAACATCCTGAAAGTTGCTGTGGACCCACTCACACTCTATTACTGGATGTGCATAGCAAAAACAACCCAGGACGACCTTGAGGAATATCTCTCTTATGAGCTTGCACCGTATCCTATGTCGTTGTTCAACGAGGATGGCGTGCGCAAGGGCACAAAGTGTGCTTTATATGCAGCGTTCACACCACTGTCCAATGATTTCGAGCTCCCCTCAAATCACCTCACTGTCATCGATGGTGGGCATCTGCTCCACAAAGTTGTGTGGGATCGAAATTCGACTTTTGGGCAAATTTGTGCCGATTATATCAAGTACATCCACCAGCATTATGGGACAGTGGTGATGGTCATCTTCGACGGATTCCCAGACAATCTTCTGATGAGTACCAAGAATGCTGAAAGTGCAAGAAGGCGCAAGCCGAACGCCTCAGCAGATGTGATATTTGATGAAACCACAGTCAACACAACTCACCAAGACAAATTTCTGTCCAATGAGAGCAATAAAAAACGATTTGTTACTCTCCTCAGAACAACATTTGAAGCGTCAACGTCATGAACAAGCAAGCTGAGGAGGATGCTGACGTGCTCATTGTGACCACTGCAACATCGAAGGCTTCTTCGTATTGTGGGGGAAGACATCGATTTATTAGTCATCCTCACTGGCACAACAAATACGGTGAACAACGTATACCTTAAAAAACCAGGAAGAGGCAATTCACCTGACGTCATGTACTCCCCCTCATCATTTATGTATGACTTCGCCGTGAACCTGCTGCTCATCCACGCCATCAGCGGGTGTGACAAAACGTCAAACATTTATGGGTTCGGAAAGACCAAATTTTGTCCACTGTTCCGGAGGAATCCATTAGTGTTGGAGAAAAGTTATGTCTTCGTGGACCCAGAAGCCACATTAGAGGACATCTCCAGAGCAGGAGATCAAATATTAGTCGTCCTCTAGGGTGGGAAAATCGACCAATCACTTTCTGACCTCCGACACACAAAATTTGTTGCCACCATGACAAACTTGAACCGGAAAAGCTGCCCCCAACCTCTGATGCAGCGCGATACCACTCCTTGAGGATATACCACCATGTGATGGCCTGGATGAGCAGGAAGAAAGACACGATCATCTTTGGCTGGACAAGAGGAAGCAGGGGCTTGATTCCGAAAACAACCACTTGAGATCCTGCTCCTCGTACACTGCTGAAGACGGTATCATGCAGGTGTGTCACCGGCTGTTCCGCAGCATGTGGATGCAGAAAAGCCGGCCTGCATTGGTCCACTTTCTGCAAATTCTGCTGCGGCGGAATGTCCTTCGACAACCGTCCCTTGATAGTCGCTGATGAGGAAGAGGAAAACATCGACGACCCATCCATACCATTCGACGAAGACCCTGCCGAAGAGTCAGCCCTTCCGACCCACTTTGCGAAACGTCCCCGGTTACTGTAGGAACCCCCCTCCCTTCTTTTTTTTAAGTTTTTATTTTACTGTGTTCATTATTCTCTAATAATTAATAAGTAAATAATTAATATATAAAGCGCATTGTATTGTAATCTATATTTTGTAAATACACACTAACTTTTTAAATGAATGTGTAACGAATTTGTTCTCTCCCATCTATTCATATTTATACAAAAAAAGGTTCAAATATCATTTAGATGCACTGCTGTGTTCAAAAAATGGTTGTAATATAATGAAAACGAAAAACTTTCACCAATATGGCACTCCAGGGCTGAATCACCAAAAGCGCATTTCTTCTAGTTTTCTTAAATTTACCCCTACTCATATCCATTGCTCGCAAATATTTTTTGATACATGCATTACAAAGGAAATTAATTTCTCTACAACTTTTATTCAATAAACGTTTTGCTGAGATCAAGTCATCCCCCTGTTTTTACGATTTGAAAGTGGAGCGAAAGTGAAACATTTGCCGAATCGCCAATTTTCGCCCTTTTTCGGCTTTTCGTAGCTCGAATACGCTTGGTCCTACAAAAAAACTTCCACATCAAATTTGTTTGAAATGTAGTAATCTACAGTTTCTTAGTTAGACATATCTTCAAAACATTGAACTGGGAATGAGCTAGAGGCCAAACACTGAAAAAAGTGCCGATTTCTGACAGTCTTTTCAAGATGGCGGACGAAGCAAGGGGGGAGGGATGACGGAAACTAGGTTTAATAACTACCTAATGGTCCTAAACAACATCAAAATAGTACATTATGCAACGAGCCTATAATGGCTATAATTAAGACACGAGTATTTTTTATAAAACGAGCGTACGCGAGTTTTATAATTTCCATACGAGTGTCTTAATTACCATTATAGGCGAGTTGCATACGACTGTTTATGTTCGACGATAATTATAACTTTATTATATGTTTTAACATAAATATTCATAAATATCTGTTGAGAGTCTGCTACTGGAATTTTGTGATCGCAGAGCGAGCGTTGGGTGTTATACCTTCGTCTTTCAAGAGCTTTGAACGGCCGACGCATGCGCTCTGCCATATGCAGCCATATGTTTACATCAGCCGTCCCTCAGTAATATTGTCACCGCAGTCATTTGAAGACAATGCGCTGTGTAGAAATTAGTGTTAGTGATTTTAAGGTACTGTGCTATTTCTTGTCTCATATTCGCCAGTTTATTTACGCGAACTTATGGACGGTGGGTATTCCATGTCGGTAATTTATTATAGTTCGATGTTGTGTTTATGTCCGACATGTTGGATTTTGAGCGCATGCGCGAAATTATCGTTACCTAATTGGTCAATGAACGAGCTCTGATTGGCTGGAGAAACTGTATCGTAATGAAAAACGGTGTTATAATGACCATCATTATGATACAGTTTTCAAACACATAATAGTGAGGGTCGAACATAAAATAAAAAAAACTATCCCGCATCTGATGTAGGGTGAAGTTCGTTTATTGACTGGACTACATTGTGTTGGAAGCCTCCGTGGCTAAGGTGGCAGCACGCCGGCCTCTCACTGCTGGGTCCGTGGTTCAAATCCCGGTCACTCCGTGTGAGATTTGTACTGGACAAAGCGGAGGCAGACATGTTTTTCTCCGAGTACTCCGGTTTTCCCTGTCACAATTACATTCCAGCAACAATTTCATTTCATCTGTCATTCATTTAATCCTTGCCCCAGGGGAGTGCGACAGGCTTCGGCAGCCGGCACAGTTCATATCCTCGCCGCTAGAGGGTGGGGGGCTTCATGCATTCCATTCCCTGACCCGGTCGGTCGACTGGAAGCAGGCTGTGGATTTTCAGTTAGAGGAAACGAAAATTCGTAGAGGTCGGTTTAAATCATTTAAACTCGCACCGCTAGACTCACGAATTGCGACGCTACTAGTTTCAGGCAAGCGGCGCCGAATACGTAAGCTATATTTCGTCATGCCCAACTTCAAGGAAATGCATACTGAGGATATCCTGAGTGGTATTCATGTATATTTTCGGCATCAAGAAGAGTTTTTAGTTTTGTGTGAAATATTTTTCTATATTAGGAAACCTGACTTTTCGTGAAAACGCCAGAAACTAAACAGAAACCTCTCATTTCTGTTATTGCCTCCACCATTCTGCCAGGACAGATAGGGAATCGTTGAACGGCTGGGTGCGGCGCCGATTGCGTATTATCGCATTCTCAGTGTCCAACACGGAGGACAACTTGAATATCTTAAAACAGTCGAGAGTGGCAGCGATTGCGATACATAGGGATATTTCTCCGCATTCAATTACGAGGACAACTGGATTCTTGTCAAACAGACAGCAAGCAGCGCCGAAAGTGTAATAATGCTATATTTTCGCGTGCCCGACCTCAAGGACAATAGAAATCTCGTCGAATGACTAAAAGTGACACCGATTATGTAAATCGCGAATTTTCTGAGTGTTCTACCATGAAAAATACGGGAATTTCGTCAAACGGCTGAGACCAGCGCCGATCTCGTAAAACTAAATATTTCTCCGCACTTCACTGCGAAGATTTCGGTGACGGTCACGTAACGTCACATATATTTCCTCATGATCTACCGTGGGGGCAAAGCAAATCTCTCCAAACGGCCAAGATCAGAGCAACCTCTTGGCAATCATCACTCTTTGTACACAAAACGGCATATTAGCTTAAACAACCCATTTAATATTAAATATCAATTATCACTTTTGGCGAAACTTCTCCAGTACCGATGGAACTGAAGGCCGGATTCAGGCTAAGTCCGTAGCTTTGCCAATGCGCATGCGCCAGTATGTAGCAGATGGAGAAGATAGCAACACAAAACAAATATCTGATCAGAGCCGAGATATTTATGTTGCGATAACGCAATATAAGAGCGATTACATCCATTGGAGCAAAGAATATTGCGAGAACAACGCCAGGAGGTTAAGGTGTTGCAAGTTATATGTTTATTTATGTGCCTTGTATGAGCACTGACATTATTGAAACTTAACCGCAGTGGTGAGAAATATCTTTCAAAGAAGCTAGAGCGAGCGGAGTATCTACGTTTCCGTTCTCTATGAAATTGTAAAAGCAGTTACATCTTTGTACATATTTATTTATAACCAACAACCTCATACAACGAACTATTCTTTATCTACTCATGTGTATTTGTGAGGTCACAAGTGGACAGTGATTGTGAACCCGTTATTATAAAGAAATCACATTTAGCTAGGAACACTCCATTGAGCCACAGTGAAGTCATGTGTGCTCAAGGCCAAACAAACCCGTTATAAAACATTACCCACAAGCCCAGTGTATTCTCCTGGCGAGACCACGACTTCGATTGACTTGTTTCATACATATTTTTGTAAGGGATTTCTTATCGAGCCATGTTTGGTAGATGCACGAGCATGACTAGGTCAAGAAGCAGCTGGTAACACTGCATTGATACAGGGTGATTAATTAGTCACGTATTTTGATATTTCGCAAGTGTTGTTAGCGATTGAATGTTTAATAATTTCATGATCTATTAGATGATTAGAGTTTCTTATTTGAAGAACGAGACATTGTATCAGACTAGTTAACATTTTATTGTTAATTGTTATATCCGTGTTTAGACACGAGGAGTGTTATACTCTTATATTAGGAAGCCGGCAGTTCATAGGCGTGTGCTAGACTGACCGTGGTATTTCTTGTGAGCTTAGAGAGCCGCGAAGATTTCTATTGTTGTTGTCGGTGATTTTTATATCCCTTGTATTTATGATGACGATTTTTGTCACGCACTACTTTTTTGTAAGTACCGTTCAGGTAGCTTACCTTTTGAAGCCTTGTGTCTTATGGTCATTCGTCATAAATAATGAACTAAACCAACGATAATAATAATAAAACTCTTAAATCATGAAACTCATTACCGTTATTCTTCGAAGCTAATATGCTTATTTAAATAATTATTAGTTAATTCTTTATCTGATTTGCCTACAGCTGACCAACACATTGCGCTTATGAGTATTTTCTCATGGAAATGTTAGAACCTAACACTATTTTTGACTGACTGGATCACTGGCAACCCAATGGTTTGTAATTAGGGGGCCGTAGTGACCTCCTGTGATGTTAGACACTGTACATACAGTTCATTCGTTAATTTGACCTTACACAGCAGATGACGCATAGTAGCAAACAACTTTCTAATCTGTTGTAGGCAGATTAATAATAATATTATTGAGTGTCTTATTTATTTATGTGTTATCCTATTATCCCTGCTATCATGTATTTTTGTTAGTGTTGTACAGTTGTTGTATTATTAAATGTGTTGTAATACGATGACTGTCATCTTAGCTTTGATGTAGTTTTTCTTTTACACTGTCGCTTTTCGCCGTAGTTTATTGTCAGTTAGGATTAGCTAGAATAGGTAACGTTCATTGTAAATACGGGAGTGGTACCAGTATAATTTAGATTTGCTGTTATGTTTGACTTTCTTGCTGTATGATGTTTCTATCTGGACTCATAATCCTTACTTGTATCTTCAATCAGGGTTGTTTTTCGTACCACGTCCCAAGCGTTGCTGTTGCTTTCTTTCATGTAATTATGACCTGTCGAGAGGGATAATTTAATTCCATTAGGGGTTGTTTTTGTTGTTTTTTAATGTTAGCTTTGCTGATTAACCGACTCAAGCCCTCCGATAGTAGGATGGGGGTTTGATTCCCGAATAAATAGTTTCTTCGAATTTTACTTAAGACTGGATGTTTTCATTTACTAGTTTTGTGTTTTAGTGGTGCATTTCTTTGGGTGTCATTGACATTGCTTTCGTTTGGACCCGATCCTTTCGAGATACTGAGTCTTGTGCCAGCTAGCCCCACAAGAAGTGCATCCTATCATTTCAGGTGGTGTGTTTGAAGGATGGGGTTGTCTGGAAGGCCATATTCGCTTGGTGGTAACCAGATAACCCCTCTAACGGGCTCAATACCTCAAAACACCGACAGTAGTGGCTACGCGGGCTAAAGCGCTGCGTTAGGTCAAGGGGCCAAGCTCTCTGCTGACTCGGTAGACGCGTGGGTTCGAGCCCCACCGTCGGCTGTCCTTGAAATGGTTTTCCGTGGTTTCCCATTTTCAACACCAGGCAAATGCTGGGACAGTACCTTCTGACAGGCCACGGCCGCTACCTTCCACATCCTTGCCCAGTTTCATTCATCTTCATCAATTCCATCTCTCATCCCGACGCGCAGGTCGCCCACGGGCGTCGACTAGAAAGACCTGCACTCGGCCTCTCAGGAGGCTACACGACAAAAAAAAAAAAAAAAACCTCAAAACATCTGTGAATCACTGTTCACCAAGTTCATGGACACCCTGTGTTCTATAACAATAACACGGACTCGTCAGTCCCCAATCATCAGTCGACATGCCAAAAGCACACAATGCCAGTGGAATAGTACCATAACCACACACTTGCTCCAAATCACGAGCGAAATTGTCACCCAGAAAGTCTCCACTTCTCTAAACAACACAATAACATGATCCTAAATTGTACCGAATGTCCCATCCATGGACTCAAATTCGTAATAACTGCCTTAATGTCCATTCATTCCGAACCAGAAATCTCTCATATTAATAGTCGAAAATATGAATAACTTCAATAATAATTCAGTGTCTAATACACTATGGAATGCTGTACTCAAATCTGTTATGAAAACTTCCAAGTCTAGACCTCCTTCGAACCAGCGATATCTCGCATACAAAACACTCAATTTCATTCTGTCTTATACAGTCGTCGAAAAGTCATAATCAAATAAATAACAAAACAAAGCTTCCTCTCCTTTCTCGTGCCCTGTGGTTATGATCAGGTTCACGGCTGACACAAAAAAAGTTCGTCAACTCACAGCCTTAACAATTCGCATTCAAAAATCCTGCTACAAAACTAGCGTGCTCCCAAAGCGATCAATAATATTGGCCTTCTCACAACCTTGGTAAACACATGTTAGCATTCCACTGCTCTCGCTATTATGTCACAGCCTTCTACAGTTTAAACTTGACAATCTGACGAAGCCACTCACTCGGCTCGTAATAAAATTATGTGCAAAAATATTTACAAAAGAGCCTTCTTCCAGGCTTAACTTGAAATGATACGTCTGACCAACAGTAAATTTAAAAATAAACGAAAAATGTGCGCGCCTATGAGAATGTGCATAGAGTATGACCATCTAAATCTAGTCTACTCTTTACATCCAACACATACAGTATAGTAGTTGAAGCGATGTTCACGTACATTCTGCTAGCGTTCGTTCGAGTCTCGCTTGGGTCATGTTGGCGATTGATGGCCTTCCTCCTAGCTATAGTCAATACTCCGGCATTATCCAACACCCATCGCACTCCCAAGTCATGGTATATTACTCCATCTCAACCTCTTTCACAGAAAAAGGATACTTTTCTAGGTTGGCTTGGCTTCGATAACCACGTGGAATCATGATGAAGGTAGCGTATTCTCATTGGATTTAATTTTAACGTGTTTAAATTATACTAGTTTCACGGAAGTTACACATGTGTGGTCTCAGCAAATTGACATATCACTCCGTAACAGGCTTTAATAATATCATTAGGATTATATTTTCCAACACCAAAAACTGTACTTTTTACACAGGATATCACCACGTGATCATAATATTAATATTACGTTGTAAAATGATTTTCTACAGTTTCTCTCTCCAATTTTTCCAATAATAATAATTCACAATAATTTTGCGCAAACGTCCATTTATACTCACGAATATCGAGTTCTACAGGTGGCCATGTGGTCGCAATGTTACTTAAGTTCATGCACCATGTGCTAAATTGTAACTTTGGCAAATATTGCCTCAATGCAGATAACTGATTAAATAACTATCCCACTGCACTGTGCTTGCAGTGATGCACAAAAAATGTCACACTTTGACAAATGTACCGTGTTGATAATCACTTCCACGTTCGTATACTTTCACTGATATAAAGCACGTCTCCCTACCATGAGGGTTGACAAATAAAGTGTGTCACGTCGTAGATGATGGAAGTACTCTGTGACAGTTTGAGTCAAGTACTGTACTCATCCAATAAATCCATTTCGCATATCTGCGATGTTATACCATTACTAGATGTATTAAATAATTCCGAAATTGCGAAATATTGCTTCCAAATGATTCCAAATATGATAAAAATGCAGGATGTTCAAAAATAAATTAGCAGGGTAATCAAGTCAAATTAAAGTGCTCAAAGAGATGACATAGCCCTTAGGTGCGCACACTACTGTTCCAATGTGACTTCTTAGCAATTAATATCACGCTGCAATCGATCACCATATCGATTATGATTAGATTAGATTAGATTTGTATTAAATCAATTTGATCAATAACATGTATACAATACATTTTTGATATAGGACACGTCCGAATTTACATCTATAATATATATATTACTAATACTATAACTATTTATAACTTATTATAATAACAGATCTTAAGAGATACAATCTTATTGGACAACTATTTACACCTTACTCTATTATCATAATATGAAAACTTAATTATATAAATACAACTTACAGCTAGGTATTACAATTAAAATAAAAAAGTCTGGCTGCGTGGCTCAGGGGTTACGTTCTCGCTTGCTGAGCCCAAGGTTGCAGGTTCGAAATCTGGCGCAGTCAGCTGGCATTTGAGGGTGCGCAAATGCGAGGGAGCCGTGTCAGTACATTTACTGGCACATTAAAGATCCCCTTCGGGGCAAAATTCCGGCACCTCGGCGTCTCTAAAAGCCAGGGTAGTTAAAAGGGACGTAAAATCAATAACATTATTATTACATTATTATTATAAATTAGAAAAGTAAAATATAATTATAGATTTCATCGCTCCTATACGCTAAGATATTCAACTACAGAGTAAAAACAATGGCACTGCAGATAAGCATTCGACATTCTATCAAAGGTTTTTATTTTTGGGGCTAGTTTTATATACTGGGGTAGTTTATTGTATAATTTAACCCCTGTGTGAAAAGTTCCTTTTTGATATATGCTTGTGTGTGTGTGTGTGTGTGTGAAATATGAATGTTTTATTTTGTCTTGTGCTATGCCTATGAACATCATTGTTTGTTTTAAGAAAAACATCTTTATTAATTAAATTATTTTTAAAAACATAATACTTTCAAAGATATATATGCGGGGCAGTGGGAGAATGTTTAAACTTTTAAACAGAGGTCTACATGATTATCTAGTGTTTACATTTGCCATAATTCTAATCTAATATTTTGTATCCTAAACGTGCTTAGTACATCTGGAGACATACCCCAAAATATGACCCCATATCATAAGTATGAATGGAAATAAGCAAAATAAGTATTTCTTAATGTGTGCATGATAGTGCAGGTTTTCAAAATACGTAACGCAAAGCACATCGAGTTCAGTTTAGTATTCAGATATTGTATATGTTTATTCCATTTCAAGTCATGTTGTATCCATAACCCTAAAAACTTTGTTTCTGATTTATTTTCTATTTGATGACCATTTAATGTTATATTGTGCTTCGCAGGATTCATATTCTGTTTAGTGTGGAAATTTAGACATACTGTTTTTATAGTTTATTATGAGGTGATTATCTTGTCACCATTTGGTTAACTCTTCTGTACCGGAGTCAACAGACTGCTGTAAGACCTGTTTAGTTTCACCTTTCATTACGAGTGTTGTATCGTCCGCAAACAAAATTTCCTTATGTGAATGAATGTTCTGTGTTATATCATTGATATATAGAAGAAAGAGTAGTGGACCCAAAACCGATCCCTGGGGTACTCCAAATTTAATAATTCCCTCATTGGACAATGTTTCATTAAGTAATTTGGTTCCATCATCCTTGTGTCTCAAGCTTACTATTTGTTTACGCCTTGTTAAATAAGACTCTATCCATTTATTAGCTATACCTCTAATGCCATATTGATTTAGTTTTGTAAGGAGGATTTTATGGTCAACAACATCAAATGCTTTCGATAAATCCAAGAATAGGCCAGTTACATGTTCCTTATTGTCAATTAATTTCAGTATACTATTACTACATTCATAAATTGCTGTCTGTGTAGATTTTTCCGTTCTGAATCCATGTTGTGAGTTTGATAGTATTTTTTTTCTATAAAACTTATCAGTCTCTTACACATGATTTTTCCACAATTTTTGCAATACCAGTTGGTAAGGTAATAGGAAGATAGTTATCTAATTCGTATTCTGAACCGTTTTGTGCACTGGAATTACTTTTGATAACTTCAAAATATCCGGGCAAGTTCCTGAGAGAATTGAACTGTTAATTAAGGACGTAAGTGGATTTATTATATTTTCTGCACATTTCTTTAAAATTGCACCAGGGATGCCATCAATACCAGCACAGAATGTATTTTAGCTCCTTTATAACTATTCTTACCTCTTCACTTGTGACATGATTTATAAATAAAGAATCACTGCATTTATTTATTTTATTATTAGAATTTAGTGTATTTACCTGTGATTTATTTAATAACTTTTGTGGAATTTCCAGAAAATAGTCATTAAAAGTGTTTGCTACTTCCTCTGGATTATTAATCACTTTATTATTTCTGGTCAGTGTAATGTTCCTTTGTATTTTAGCAGATTTTCCAGTTTCTTTCTTTATCACGGACCACATAGCCCTGTTTTTATTAGATGATTGGGAAATAAAATTATCATTATGCATTTTCTTTGCTAGTCTTATTACCTTATTTAATATGCTAGTATATTTTTTTTGTTGTATAAATTGAATTCGGGTGTTGTGTGGTATTGTTTATATAATTTGTGTAGAAATTTCTTTCATTGACATGAATTTATAATCCCTGTTGTTATCCAATTGCTAGTTTTGTTTTTTTGAATAGTTCTTTGTTTAAAGGGGAATGCTGTTTCAAAATAGTGTTTTAGAGTACTATTAAATGCATTAAATTTATCATTTACATTTTCTAGTTTATAAATTTCTGACCATGTTTCCTTATTTAATAAGTCGTTGAAATATGTAACATTTGTTTCAGTGAATGACCTGCACTTTGATTGTATTCCATTATCATTATTATTGATTCTTTCGGGTACTTCAAAACTCAGTATTTGTCCATGGTGGTCACTAAAACCCGGACAATAGACTTCTATTGAATGGTGATATTTATCTGTATTTATAAAAATTTGATCAAGAGTGGTTTTACTAAATTTTGTTATTCTTGTTGGGGTATTTACTGTAGGTTTCAGTCCATAGGAAATTAGTAACTGTGTTAATAATTCACAATTTCTATCACATTTTAAGAAATCCGCATTTATATCCCCACAAATTACTATATCGAAATTTACTTTGCTCATGTTATTGAGTAACAATTCTAATTTATCTATAAATAAACGAAACTTTCCTGACGGAGAATGGTATACGCTTACAATTATCAACTTAAACTGCTGTATTTTTACGGCACAGAATTCAAAATCCTGCTCCATCATTAGATAATCATGAGCTGTTAACTGTTCATGATCTAAATTATTTCTTAAGAAGATACAAGTACCACTATGGCTAATATTAGATCTAGAGTATTTACTAGCTGGTATAAACCCTGGGAATTGAATTAATTCGAGTTGTTCCTCTTTCAGCCAATGTTCTGAAATACATAGTGCTGAGATGTCTTTAAGTTCATTTTTAAGCATTAGATTTATGTAATCAATTTTATTATAGAGAGACTGAACATTCTGGTGGTAAATTTTAAATTTGTTACTTTTGCAAGCTTGTGTTGGTGATTTATTTACATTATTATTATCATAATTGTTATTATTATTGTTGCTAGACAGATCCGATTTGCCATTGTTGCACTCAGTTAAATTTGACATCGAAAGATCTGAATGTCAAACCTCACGTTTGGCTTCTTTTACCAGTTTCCATGCTTCCACTCTAAAGATATTACTGTTGAACTATTCTTACCATTTGAATTTACAATTTTGCAGATTTCATCACTAAGATACTCTTTTCCTAACCTATTTAAGTGTAGGCCATGTCGAGTGTGGAACTTCCTGTCTAATTTACTTACATCTGTAATTTGGACATTTGGAAAACTCTTACAAATTTTACGAATTTTTCCATTTATAGCCTCTATTTCTACATTTACACATGATTTGAGAAATTAATCGTATCTCTGCGGAATGTTTACAATAATGACATTTGTGTTATGCATGGATGGCAACGTACCCTTTAAATCTTTGATTACCCTTTTACTCTCGTTTCTATAGACGTCGTTTGCTCCAGCGATGATTACTGCATAGTCCTTTGAAGTAAGGGTCGCACACTCTCCTACCATCCCGTTCGTGACCGCTGCAATTATAGCTCCTGGTTTTACTATCGAAGTGACCTCCATTTCTCAGATTCTCTCCAATACGCTTCCTGCTACATCTCGTCCGTGACTATCCGCAAATATCCGCATCTTCCTGGATTTTCTCTTTATCACTTTCTTCTTTTCTTCTTGAAGAAAGTCATCATTTTCTTCGACGAGCGCTCCAAATGAATTTGAGACGGGAATTTCAGTTACATGTACTGGCCTAAGCTTATTCAATCTTACACTACCAGCAACCAATGTCGACCAAGTTTCCTTGCTTTTCTCTCTGTTTCCTTTTAATTTATTCAACTCTTCCATTAACTTAGCAATATCTTCCTTTAACAGCTTTATAATTTCATCTTTTGAGGACAGTTCATTTCTCAGGTTATGACATTCGCATGACGGTACCGGTAGGCCTACATTACGACAATCGGTTTCACTTTTCTCCTCACTCAATTTTACCTCAGATCTTGTGATTATTTTATTTGCATTTTTTATTTTTATTTTGCACGACGAGCATAAATCTGTAACGGTTACACTACCTGACGAGACACTAACTCTGTTAACTGACGACATACTAGATATCTAAGTTAGCCTAGATGTTTATACCAAATTACACAAATTTTATTTTAATTATTACTACCTAAATGAATTAATTTAATTACCTACCAATAAAGAAGAATGTGAAATACGTATATCTTCCAATCGGGTGAAATCTCGTAAAAGCACCACTGCTCTACTTGGTTCAAACAGTGATTGAAGAAGTGACAGAATCTTTGGATACACGTTCCCACAACTTAGTTTAAGTTTATTAAATTATCAATAAGAATTTCTAAATACTATCAATATTCCATATTTCACTTGACCTAAGGTAAGTAACTTTATAGATTTTAAACCTATGTTATAATATTTTACCACTTTTATCAAATATTTACACTAGCTGCTATTTCACTACACTTTCACTGTGACGCCATCTTGTAGTGTGCGCAATCGGAAACAATATGAAAATAGGCTATTGAGTCCTTCACGGAACTACTTTTTTTGTGTCTGAGAAAGAACGGACTGAGAACGGCTTGTATAAAATCTGTTTTACAATACACATTGCCATTGTTCTTCTTCTGTCGATTTTGGTATAATGTGTACCGGGTAAATAATCGGTCGTCTTGTAGCTAAGTCTCCTCCTTCTAGCTTCAGGCCGATGACCTTGGTTTATGAATTATTTTTTCCTGAATTCTTTTGAATTTATCAACCTTCCCTCGAAACCCTGTTCTGTTTATAGTATATCTTCCGGATTAATTCCAACTTCTTGGTGATCCTTTCTTGTTTCTTCATACCATATTGTGGTGGACTTCAAATTGGTAATGTACATGAATATCCTTTTGGTCAACCTATTGTTGTTTATCCTTGTGAGGTGTATATAAAATTTCATCTTTCCATTACGTAACGTTGTGTACAAGTCACTATTTCTCCTTTTCCTCCATAAGCCATCTGCCTCTTTTCTGGCCCCAAAATCTTTCTTAGAGTTCTTTTCTAACTCCTCAATTTCTCCTTTTTTGTTGTTGTTGAGAAACAGGCATTCTGAGTGCTTGAGGTTTAATCACCGTGCCATAATGTCTTGTTGTTTACTTTCAAGCTGTTTACAGACCAGATGAAATTGTAAATTAATTGGCTGCAGGTATAAATCTTATAGACGGAAACAAATCTGTGATAATAGCAGGAGATTTAAACTGCAGGCTGGATATACCAAACCTCAAAACAAACATCGTAGTCGATTATATAAGACAAGAGGGACTGAACCTAATAATCCAAAGTAATGAAGTGACCTGTGTTAGTCATTCAGGAAGCAGTACAATCGATCTTGTTTTTACTACTGAGAGTGTAGCAAACCAAAAGGTTTTGAAAAACATCGTAGCACGGAAACATCTACCAGTAGATACAACAATATACTTAAGTACTACTACTGCAAAAGACAACATTAGGAACCGTAACCAGGGCCGTCGCGTGGTTTATTGGTGCCCGGGGCGGGATGTTGTCAGGCGCCCCTCCCCAAACACACAATGAGCGATGCTCGTTAAACAAAGTTGCGTGGCGGGTTGCGTCGCTGTCTGAACAAGAGACACCTAAACGGATTGAATTACCTTACAAAAATACTAGAGTCAGGAATCAGGAATTAAATTAAGTATTTTTTTTTTGATGAAAATAGTTTTTAATTGATAATAATTAAATCCATACAAATAAAGCAAGAAAATATTAACACCCATAAAAAGTACTGTATATATATGTTATTAATTAATACAATACAAATTGAAATTAATGCAAAGGTGTGCAAAACCTCAAACCAAACCTACTCTGAATAGAATATAATTAATAAAAGAGAACCTAGTTATCACAATTAGGTATAAGATCCTAAATATTAAATGGTATTCGCCTGGATTTTGCACGAGCAAATGTCTTGAGAATGTCTTTAAAGTCTATTTTTCTAGCCTCATCGTTTTCA
The DNA here is from genome assembly GCA_946902985.2 of Meconema thalassinum. Taxonomy (NCBI): domain Eukaryota; kingdom Metazoa; phylum Arthropoda; class Insecta; order Orthoptera; family Tettigoniidae; genus Meconema; species Meconema thalassinum. Next base: position 1,047,442,847 of record OX336388.2, read on the forward strand.
TTCGACATGATGGCAAGAGCATTCAGTCTCTCCTGTGACATGGTTGACCGTAAATATGTCTTCATAAGTTTCAGCTTACTGAAGCTACGCTCAGCACTCACAACTGTCACTGGTGTAGTTAACAAAACTCTTAGTGCAATCCAGAGATTTATAAATAAGTCTTTGCTGCCCGTTTTCTTGATTGCTCGATTGGTCGAACTTGCCGAACTTGGGGTTCATTCAGCTTCAAGATGGAGTTCACATGTAGTAGTTCACAAAAAAGTTAATTGCCGTTGATATCTGATACGCCGTCAGTACTTTTTAAGAGAGTTTCAATCAACTTTGTTTTAAGTCATCTTTTGGTGGAAGGTTAGCCAAGTTATACAAAAAAACACTGCGAGTTATGATTATTAATTGCAGTGGACCTACTTTTCACTGATGTTGCAACTGTATCCACCAATGGTTAAAATACCTCCCTCTTGAATGTATCTTCTCAGATGTTTGCACTTCGTCACTTGCACTTTCGTACAAAAAGACACGTTTCTTTTTGCGAATTCTTTTTTTAGGAAAGATTGGTTGTATTTCTAGCTCTTCTGCAATTTCCTTTGAGGAAATTACTGCGTTAGTGTATCCATTTTCTCTAAATTTGTCTAAGAAGTCCAAGCAATTATTGAACTCATTCACAGCATCACTGACGCCTTTGGCTTTCCCTTGAAGACTTTTACTGATGATATTGATTTCAAACAGCAAATCATGCCATACTAGTAAGCATACTAAGAAAGAAAAGTCTTCCATCTGGTTGACTAAGGAATGAGCCTCACTTGCTGTCTGAGCGTCGTCCGTTTTCTCATTAAGTTCCACCAAAGCATCCCGGACTTCGACATACTGTTAGCGGACAGCCTGCACCGAATATATGCGGGCTTCCCATCGTGTTTCACATACTTGTTTAAGCGTGAGATCCTTGACATGTTCACTAATCACACACCAACGCTTTATAGAGCCTGCAAATACCGTATATATATATACGCTGGAGTGTTCCAAATATATATGTAGATTTGACCGAGGATTTCGCTCCATCAGCAATTACCAGGTTCGGACTATGGAATCCCCAAGGCATGAAAAAAGCCAGAGGGAAATCTGCTAGTACACGAGCTTGAACTCCTTTGTGGATTCCTGCCATATTGGCACCATTATCGTACCCCTGGCCCCGACAGTCTTTCATGTTTAGTCCACATTCGTCAATTTCCTAAAACTTAAGGTCAGTGAGAGCTTCGCCGGAGGTTTCTTCAGCCACTCGATACGCTATAAAGCTCTCCTGTATGTTAATTTCATCATTTTCTTCATTAACATAGCGAATCGTTAGAGATGTTTGCTCTCTGCGGCTAATATCCGGAGTGCAGTCGAAAATTATAGAAAAATACTTGGCATTCTTTGCCGTATTTTGTTTATGATGCTTTCCTTAACTGCATTGCCTAACATATTAATAAACTCATTTTGAATCGACACACTTAACAAGTGAAAGTTAGTTTCAGTGGCTTCGGTGGCGTAGTCTGTAGCATGCTGAGCTTCTATGCCCAAGATAGCGGGTTCAAACCCGGCCGAAGCCGTCGGATTTTTTAAGAGCGTTAAAAATCCCTCAGTATGCCTTCCCTCGGAGGGGAAGTAAAGCCGGTGGTTCCATGTCATAGATTTATGGCATGATAAAGAACCTTCCACTAATTGCACCTGTGTGAAGCTAAATTGGATTGGTTAAGAATGTAAACAACGCTCATAGGTTTCTACGTTCGTTGCCAAGAGCTGACTGCGGTGGCATCTGGTAGCTAAGTTCAGAACTTGGCCTAGTAGTCGTTGACGGTGGCGCTTGGCGGCAAAAGTAGGAACTATTTGAAAAATTCTAAGTTGCAGTATTTAAATTAAAAAACAGATAACACACACTAATACAGTCATCACAATTAACACCGGTTATCAGACAGATTCTACACACACCCGAAGTACACAGGGCTACATGACCGCGTTGTCGCAGCCCCTAAACTTAAGAACCAACCAACCAAAGTTAGTTTGTCGGTTGGATATTTTGCGTAAATGTTCCATTAAAACTACATCGAACTTCCCTAATAGTTGTACAAGACCGAGGAAATTGCCATTGTCTTTTGTAAATAACTGGGAAGACGAGCCTCGAAACGCTATGTTATGCTCTGCCAAATACAAAGTGATTTCGACCTCCTCTGAGCGCTGTGTTTCAGTGTTGATTTGATTAATAATTTCTTGGTTAATTGAAGTACCCCCTTTGAGTCTACTTTCAGCCGTGCACCACTGTACCATGTATTTAAAGTGATCCTGTGACATTTCGTGAGATTTCAACCTCTCAGCCATGTGTTTCCAATTATTAAAACACATTTGTCCAAACTGTGATTTTGAGGATGGGTCAAAAATCCTGCAGCAAATACAGTATGCCGAATCATTCTTTTCTGAATAAACTAACCAACGTCTAAGAACGTTTTCGCCGTTTTCAGTGAAACGGAGTCGAAAGCCATTTGAAAAATGCCTGTTATTGGAATTTTTTGGATACTGATAATCTTCCTTGGAAAATTCAGCAGGGTATTTTAAAATTAGGTCATTGCGCTGCTCATTTAAGATGAGATCTGGCCATGTTTCTGTATCTTCAGACAAAGCCAAACTATCAACATGTTTGCTAATGCTGGTGTTATCGTCAGTCTTAGACTCTAAAGTTAAATTTACATCTTCCTCTTGGTTATTATCTCGACTTTCAGTTTCAATGGCAATGACAGTAGGAAGGGCAGAAATTTCTCCGCTAGCGCTAGCCCCTTGAGAACTCTTACTTGACACTGGCAGGTCACAGAGGGTATCGGGTTCTGACGCTGGGATTGAAGATGAAGTTGAAGGATTAAAATAACTAGTTAGTTTCGGCACTTTGGACAGTAACACTTCCCGAGCTAATTCACTTTCTTTATTTAATTTTCTCCGCTGAGATCCCGATAACTTTTTGGACATATTGACACTGACACGATTCACGTAAATAACTCGTTAATCACTCATCAAACTAAGCTGACAAGAGTGGCAGCTGAGCTGAAACTGCCGACTGCCGTAGAAGAAAGGAGGGGGTAGTGGTGGGTGGGGGAGGGGACACTCGTCAAAACGTGCATATGTGAGGTCAGTGTCTCCACCATGTGTCATCGTCAGCGTCCCAAGGTCGGCCGTCGGCCGGTCGGGCGAAATAAAAATAGAACAGGGCAGCGACTCGTGTGTACAGAGCGACACTATACGACATTGCAATATTGATTTATATTAAGATAATTAAGTTGGGACAAGGCCTTCAACTCCACAGTGGAGTTCATTATTAGGCTATTATTACTAAACTAAAAGTAGTATAAAAGCAAATCCAGCTACTCAATTTTTCTAAAATATTTTATTTGGGAAAACGTTGCTAATATATAAAGTGATTGGTGTCAAATATGTATTTGTTCAATAAATGCATACAACGTAATATTCAAAATTCAGTTATACCTAACTTTCCAAAATACGTTATGTACATCTAACTTATTTTTTCAAATTGTTTGTATTACTTTTGCCGTGGCACCCGCGGCGCCCCCCAAAGCCGTCGCTTCCACGTCGCCCGGGGCGGTGGCTCCGGTCGCCCTACCCACGAGACGGCCCTGACTGTAACTATACACCAAGATACAAGATTGACGTGAGCTACTTCGACGGGAAAAACGCACAAAACATAGATGATGCTCTAAGTGATGGTGATCTGAATAAGGCATTTGAAGTAATAAAACATCAAATTCAAAATTCAATGATAATAAGTGAAAAACCGAGGAGGAAATCAAAGCCCTGGCTCACCTCAAACTGTTACGTAGCAAGGAAGATAGCAGTAAATGCTTTACACAAGGCTCTAAGTACATAAGCCACGGCAGGTCTGCAATTCTACTTACAGAAAAAGTGAGAATACAAAGAAAAGATAAAGGAAGCAAAATCTGCTTTTCAGGCTAAAGAAGAAGAAAAACAAATAAAAAGAGACGAACAAAAATGGTACAAAGCAGTCACCAAGGAACAGCCATACTTCACAAGACACATACCAATAAAATTTGGGAAGAACACTTTAAGAAAGTTCTGCAATCTAAGGAAACGGTACCACCAGTTGAACAACAGGAAGAGGAATGTGATTTTCCTATCCAACTATTCACAATAACAGAAATAGAGAACGCTATAAAAAAGACAAAAGATAACAAAGCCTGTGGTCCAGATGGAATATATAACGAACACTTGAAAACTACTGCTCCTTACCTAAAAGAACAATGGATAAATCTCTTCAACGAATGCTTAAGAAAGGGCAACATACCGGAAGCTTGGAGACATGCAACACTAAGGATATTACACAAAGGGAAAGGTGACACTGCAGACCCCAACACTTATAGGGGTATAGCACTGGCGTGCACATGCTTCAAGTTACTGACAACATTACTATTACAGATACTATACAAATTGACGGAGAATGCCATTCCCGAAGAACAGTTTGGATTCCGTAAGGGAAGGTCAACAACGCAAGCTATCCGATGCTTACTAGAATATATATATGATGCCACCAGACACGCAAGAGGAAAACTCCATGCAATTTTCATTGATTATACTAAAGCCTTCGACTTAGCAATCAGAACACTCATTATGGAGAAGCTAGTAGAATTTGCTGGGAGGAATCATGTGACAAGGCTCGTCAGGAACATCCTTGCAAGAAATGTCATCGTGATTGATGATATGGTCTCCAAATCAAACCCAATTGAGCAAACAAACAGTGTGTTGCAAGGGGACTCTCTGAGCCCCTCCTGTTTACTGTAGCTACCGCAGAGGTTACGAAAGCCATCACTACTGAAGATGTAAGAATGTATCTTTATGCAGACGATATGGTTCTTGTCTCGCAGAAAATTAACAGGCTACAAGTAGCCTTCAATAAATTAATAGAATGGTCCGAGACGAACGACCTGATGATAAATCAAACAAAAACAATAAAGATGACTCTCAGGAAAGGAGGAAAACCAGTAGATACTGACAACATATTATACCAAGGTATTCCACTGACAAACACACAGCAGTTCAAATACCTTGGGATCACCCTACAGACAAATGGTACGGCATTCAGCAAGCACATAAAGGAAAGAGCAGCAGCAGCTACCATTGCGTCAAATAGTAAACAAAATATCCATAAGCTATCCATAGATACAACAATGAAATTATTCCAACTAAAGATAATGCCAATCGTAACGTACGAACTAGACGTATTATGGGAACAGCTGACAAAAAGTAACCTAGAAGATATAGAAAGAATAAAAGCAAATTTCCTGAAGTGAGCACTATGCCTCTCAAAAACTACAAAATCGAGACTTGTGTATGTACTGACAAGACAAACATTTTCCATTGAAGATCTGCGTCATCAACTGGCACTGCCATCTACGTCAGCATATATATGACTCTTAAGTGAGCGACAAGCAAAAATGGAAGAAATCTGGATGGACTTTTATACTACAGACGCAATGACAAATAGAGACTGGATGCGAACCGACTACGAGCTCAGACATATGATGACGCGACTCGCCGTGCACGGTTTTCACCACCTTATCTGCCAGAACAAAAGCTACCACCAACCAGAAGACCAGTGCATTTGTATTCTGTGTTACAAACTTTGTGATAGATACTACGTCCTTTAGTGTGACAAAAGAAAAACCTCCCTAACTGACTTCTGTCGAGGTTAATGTATGAAATCTGCACATTGTATTATTATTATTATTATTATTATTATTATTATGATTATTATTATTATTGCCACCCGTGGACGGCTAGCGTGGATGGGCCCTACTTACCTTTATTTAGGGGTCCGCGTCGCTTCCACTGCAAAATCACCTCCAGATGACATGTCCCAACAGAAGAGCTCCAAAAGGGGTGGAAGGAAAATGGAGAAGGGGAACGCACAGGCTATTCCACAGACACCCCCCAATAACCGACAGAACTGCTGTCGATGAAATAATGCCACAACAGTTGCTAAAAAATGAAAATAAGAAATTTAATGTTAAAATTTAAAAGGAAAACACCTCACCATAAAACAGAACACGCATGCTTGCAAAACCAAAAAAGACAAGAATTAAATTAAAAATTAAAATGTTATAAAGCCCAAAGATTAAAATAAAATTACAGGCATGATTAAATGAGAAAGGGCTCGATAATTTACAAGGGAATGCAATACCGATCCGACATGCGGAGATCCAGACCACGATGAAACGAGAAATTAAAAATTAAATTAACAAAATAAAATTGGATCAGAAAAATAATTCCATCATTTGCATGACGGAGAAAAAACACAGGAACATTTACCAAAAACACAAAGTTAAACCAACCAGAGTAAATTTAAAAAAATGTTAAGCTAACACCACAACACGTTTGAGTTTCGCGGTCGGCGCCAAGAGACTGACCTCGAGACCAGAATGCATTTCGGCAAAACAAAAAACAAACATGGCCACTAAAAACAGGAGACCGCATGCCCGATCGAATTACGGCAAACAATTTAGCAAAACTAAATTTTAAAATCAGCAGAAAGAAAAGAACGGAGGAAAACAATTACGTCTAAACACTATTAACAAGAGAGAGGAGCCACGGATCTTAAATCAGATAAATAATATGCCAATCCCAAGATTGCCAAAGGAAAATAAATATAAAAAAATTAAAACGTAAAATAAACTTAGAAATGTGTCTCCAGAAGGTACGAAGAAAACAATAGCATTTTTTTATATCAGGTGACGTTGACAAACAGAAATATTAGGCCTATAAAACAAATAAGGTACAGAATTAAAACATTACTATAAGACGATATCGGAGCTCCATAACAATAATAAATATACATGAATAATGCAACGTACCTTACATCCTTCTCAGTGGAGACACAATGAAAATAAAATAATTAACACACAATATAAATAAAATATAATCTGGCACTTGATTGCCTTTAAAATGGCTAACACGCCCATGCGCCGTTTTGATGTCACAAGCACTCCTGTTGTATCCAGATGCGATTTACTTTGCATATTTCCTCTTCACGGCGGAACGATGAAATTAAATCCTTATTTAGCACAGGCGTTTCCTTTTTCTTGAATATGTATTCAATTTTGGTAAAAGCTAGGGGCCAATGCCCCTAGCACAACGGATAGATACTCTTGGACCAGCAGCCGGTTTGTTATCTTGACGACCGACAGCAACACACAACATGGCGGAGAATTCCGCGTCAGATACCGAACTGCATTCATGTAAATATTCATCGTCCAATCAAGGCTTGACACATCAATCAACAATGTCATAATTAAGTAACAAATTTGGCGGTATCATGAAGTATATATATTCTTTTGTTTATGACGTCGAATATAATTGCCATCAATTATGCCACTAAAGGGAAGAGTTTAATAAGGCACAACTAACGCATTCTAGCGGAGAAGAAGGAACCCCGAAGTCCGACAGCAGGTGCCATCTCGTGTTCACAAATGGGATCAAGTCACCAGGCGGTCGATTCAGAATGTCATGAATTCCATCCAGGGGTAGATACATGTTTGAAACGTTGGGACGGGCTCTTGCACGTAACAGACTCCCTCCCTTAAGCGTGAACACCGTTCACGAATATGCCTAGGCATAGGCAGAACTCCTTAACTAGTCGATTCACCAAGCATGTTTCCAGAAGGTAATGTTCACCAGTTAACTCCAATTGATGGATGAAACCGCATCGTTTTGGTTAGGAAGAGTGCAGGGTCAGATTATCAGTGATGGGATAATTGATCACATCGCAAACCACTTAGTCAACAGCATCACTGTGTCCATCAGTCTTCAGAAACGCAGAACACCAGCACCAGCAGTGCTTTCATAGTCCGAGACACGTTAGGTAATTTTTTAATAAGTCAAATATAGTTAGCTTTAAACGACGTAGGTGGAAGCAATGTGCCATATATCATGCGACGCGTGGCCAGCCATTTACAAAATAGAAATTAATCTAATTTCAAAAATAAAGGTTTAATAAGTACAATTTCTTACTACATTTTAAAAAGAGAAACAAAGTTGAATTTATATGAAGAAAATATTTCTGACCATGACCTAGATCCGTGTTTACAAAATTTCATTTACAAATTTACCTTTTTACAGACTAGAAGTACCTTTCAAGATGACATGAGTTAAACGACTATACATTTAGAAGGAACTACGGTAGAGGAATGACCACTCAAATTCCCAAGGGAACATGTATACAAGATATCATGAGTTAGGTCTCCCACCGAGTCCAACTTACATGTTAGCATCTTTTATGAAAACAACAAAATTTAGTTTCAAATTTTACAATTTACCACAAAAATGGGAATTACCCAACAGTTACAAGTTGTATCCCAGTAGAGTTTGCAAATCCAGTTCAAAACTCCAGAAGGAACAGATGCCTGAAGGCTTCAATGAAGGTTAGGGATACTCTACATTATACGAAATCAGTTTACAAAATTTATGGTAGCATTTCCTCATTAGAAACCTCTCCACCTCGTTTAATGTGCGACAGATGCACTCTGGAAATTTTCTTTGCTTTGGGGTTTCTAATAAGCAGAGTAACGGGAGTCAGGAATGCCTCTACATAACATGGGCCCTTGAAACGAGGTGTCAACTTGCTTGAAACTAGATTACTGACGCCCTTGGGCTCGAAATTGCGAACGTACACAACATCACCAATTTCCAAATCCGTTGGCTTGCGACAGGCATTGTGTCGCTTGGCAAGTTGGTCATGTGATACCTTAATATTCTCTCTAGCCTTGTCGAATTTCGCCCTCATATCCTCGGGCGTGAAACTGTCTGGAAGGAGATCGTGCAGGTTCCACAGATTAGACAACGTAGAATTGGCCATAAAGGAAAACATTAACGAAAAAGGGGTGGCTTGCGTGCTCTCATGCACGGCGGTGTTGAAAGCAAAATTGAGCCAATGCAAATTAGAATCCCACTTGGAATGGTCGTCGTGGTGGAAAGCAATCAGAGCAGAACGGAGATTACGATTGACTCGCTCAGCGAGAGATGGGTTAGGAAAATAGGGAGTGGTGGTTACATGCGAAATAGCATAATCAAATAAGAATTGACGGAACTGATGAGATACAAAGCACTTGGCTTTATCTGATACCAGGAACTGACATGGCCCAAAAGATGAAAAGATGGAATTAAGACACTTTATGACGGAACTGGTCGTAGCCTGTCTGGTGGGGAAAATCCAACTACACCGGGTGAAACCGTCAGTGCAAACAAGCGCAAATTGGTTTCCCCGACCAGAGCGAGGGAACGGCCCAACATGGTCGATAAACAGCCTCTCCATGGGTCTAGATGCCGGTTCAGATGACAACAGGCCAACCTTAGTAGAAACCGGAGGTTTGCTAATACTACATGCAGCACAATTCCTAATGAGCCTCCTAATGTCGCCATCCATACTTTGCCAAATGAAAAACTGTCTGATTTTAGCTCGGGTCTTGAATACTCCTAGGTGGCCACCAATAGGAGATTCGTGATAGTAACGAAAGATTTCCGGAATGAGGACTGACGGGAGCACAATTTTAGGTAGACGGTCATGACGAGACGAACAACACAATACACCGTCCTTCAGAGAGTAGGGCTTGATCACTTCACCAGTATTGATTCGGTCAATAAGGCTAGATAAGGAGGGATCTTCTTTCTGGAATCGTCTCACATCCTCAAAAAGCACAGGGGAATTGCTAAGAACGACATTGACACAATTTACAGCAGATACAAGGTTTACGGGTTCACATTCTTGAATATCCTCTTCAGCTGTTTCCTCGTACATGCGGCTTAATGAATCAGCTACCGCATTTTCGGACCCACGAATATGGTGGACAGTGAACTGGAATGACAGAATCCTAGTTGCCCATCTGGCAATCCTACCAGTTTTACGGGGTTTCCCTAAGACCCAGCTCAAGGCTTGGTTATCGGTCTCAAGGAGAAACTTAGTGTGCTCAAGATACATACGGAATTTTTCTAGAGCGAACAACACAGCTAAACCCTCAAGTTCGTATATGGAATACTTCCTCTCTGCGTCCGTTAAGGTACGAGAAGCGTATGCAATGGGTTGCCTACCCAGATCAGATTCCTGCAGTAGGACACAACCAACACCACGACCAGACGCTTCAGTCTGCACAATGAACTGCTTCCCAAAATCCGGAATGGCTAGCACAGGGGCGTTAGAGAGCGCAAGCTTAAGATCTTCGAAGGCTGCCTGCTGAGAGGGACCCCACTCAAACTTCACAGCCTTTTTGCGTAATAGATTTAGAGGAGCAGCACGGTCGGCAAAGTTACTGATAAACTTACGGAAGAAGTTCACCATACCAAGGTAACGAGCAACACCCTTGGCGTTCTTGGGTGGTTTAAAATCTCTGATGGCCTGCGTACGAGACTGGTCCACGGAGATACCAGATTCGGAAACAATATGTCCCAAGAAGGAAATTTTGGGCTTGGCAAAGGAAACCTTGGACAATTTGACGGTTAGGCCAGCGTCACGCAACCGATCAAGTACAACTTTCAGATGATCAACGTGTTCCTCGAAGGACTCAGAATAGATCACCTCATCGTCAAGGTAGTGGTACACAAACTTGAATTTAATTTCGGAAAACACCTTGTCCAGAAGTCTGCTCAACACAGCGGCTCCGGTGGATAGGCCAAACGGGACACGGGCATACTCAAACAGGTTCCAGTCAGTGGAAAAAGCAGTAACATGCCTGGATTCCGGAGAGAGGGGAATTTGGAAGTAAGAAGAATTTAAATCGAGGATCGTGAACACCTTCGCGTTGCGAAACCAACTAAAACATGTGTGAAGGTCCGGCAAAGGAATGGATTGCAAAACAACTTTTTGATTAAGAGCCCTATAGTCGACCACCAGCCGAAAACCACCGTTAGGTTTTGGCACAAGAAACACAGGGGATGAGTAGGCAGAGATAGAAGGTTGGATTACACCTTCTTCTAACATCTTATCGATAATCTTACGAAGTTCAGCCATCTTGGGCGGGGCAAGGCGATACGGGATGGAACGCACCGGCACAGAATCGGTTAGCTCAATCTTGTACTCCATCAAATGGGTTACACCCAACTTGTCCGTAACTACATCACTATACTCCTGACATAACCTCTTAATGGCATCCTTTTGAAGACTCGTTAAATTTTCCAGATCGAGATCCTCAATAGTCACAGGTTCACTAACTGAATTGACAGCAGGAGAAGATAAAACCGGGTTAAATGATAATTTACTCTGCGGATTAAACTTAAACCATAAGTTGCGAGCACCAAAATCAAGAAGCATACCAACGTGTGACATGAAATTAGTTCCAATGACCACAGAACAAGAAAGATTTCGGGCAACAAAAAATTTAAGCTTCCAAGAAAAATTTAGAATATGAATTTTGACGGTCATACTACCCAAAATATTTAAGTTTGAACAATTTGCCGAAATAAAAGATTCATTGTTAGGCTCTAACTCAGGAAATTTGCAAACACTCTTCATAGATAAAAACCAGTCCTCGCTTATAAAGGATGCGACACTACCAGAATCAAGCAATGCAGAAACGGGCTCGTCATTAACACACATTTCAATAAACCGGGATATTCCTTTAGCCACAGGAGAATTTCCAAAACCATTACTCACTCTAAAACGATTACAAGTAGATGACGAGGACACCCGCACCACAGGTTTCACATTATGTTTAGAATTAGGCTGACTTGCCACGACATTGCTCACCGACAGGTTAGGTAGGTCAGCGACATAAGCAGAATTAGCACGTGAAGATTTAGTTTTCAACGAGTTATCAAGACTTTCATTGGTAGGGCGACCAGAACACAGGGTTTTCCCAAATTCACATGCACATAAATATCCTTAGAAGTAACACCCGAGTTGGTCTCCACAACATCCCGTCATTGGCGATACACCACCTGGTTACTCGGACACACCTTCTTGACATGTCCCACGCCACCGCACGTGTGGCACTTAATATTGGGTCTTGGGTGGAACATAACCTTAGGCGGGGGACGAGACATCAAGGAAGGAGGGGGACGAGACATCAAGGAAGGAGGAGGAACATTAGCTACCCGAAGGGAATCTGCATGTTTCACAGCCATAGCCTCTATAACGACCTGTTTCAGCTCGACAAATGACGAAGGCCTGGTACACATAGTCATGTATGACCTATATTGAGGCGAAAACCCATTTACAATAGATGACACCAACTGTCGTTCAGTTAAAGGGGATGCAAATACCTGGGCATACACCTTAATGTCACTGACATAGTCGTTAAGTGACTCGTCCAACCTTTGGACACGATATAAAAACTTTTGCTCGAGAGCACTAAGGGCACTCGCAGGGACAAAAAACCACAACACTTCCCTAATAAACATGACTAAGGACATGCGGAGGTGGATAGCTTCAATTAGCTTATCGCGCAGCATACCGGAAGCAACCGGATATAACAGTTGGAAAATCTGATTTTCCGACATCCCAAAAATCGAGGCATGGTTACCCAATTCGACCACTTGCTTTAAAAATTGGACCACTTGGGTAACGTCATCTAGGTTGAAATGCTTTAACTTAGTTAAGAAACCAGAAATAGGATGAGGAATCGACCCATAATTAACGGTAGGCGAGAATGTAGTATTAGGAAAAGAGACATTGTTACCAGGGTAGCCCGCTCGCACACCCTCTACAGGAGACAAAACATTTACATTACTAGAGAAGGAACCGGGATGGAATGGGTCGGCAGGGCCCAGGAAATCATTAGGTGACCTATCATGAGAAGAATGACCGTAAGCAGGGTTAAGAGGTCTGGGCGAGCCAGAACTAGACAAAAGAGGGGCAGGCAAACCACTACTAGAAATCGATCCCAAAACCTCAGACCTAGTAAACATACGTGATTCACGTTCAACCCCAGAAGAACTCTCCAAATTCACAAGGTTATCTCTTAAGTCAATTAAATCGAAAACACTATTGTTGTCGGCCATTTTGGAAAACACAGAATGCAGACAGCCAATATAGAAGGAAACAAATTTTAGGAATTACAAGGACAGTTTACACTTTCACAACAAAACAAAAAATACCAATTACCACCACCATAGATTAGGTTGACACTCGAACACAGCCACCACCTATAATACAAGATCATGCACAATGCTGTCCAGAACTGCATACGTCACCGCCTGCTTGACTAGAGAACAGGAAGCTAAATTACAAAAATTGGCACAAAACACATGGCGAACAGCTTCCGATAGGGCTCCAGGACGCCTTCACTCGTAGCATGTAGGCTATCAGAATATTAAGAAATCCCCATTTCCCATGCCAAGAACACATGTCAGTCACTCACCGAGCTTCTTTTTCAGTGGGGATGCTGCATACAAACAGGATAAAATACAGCAGCAAACGCCTCGCTTCTAAACAGGTCACTTACAGCTCACCACATGGATATTCAGAGGCAAACATGAAATAAAACAAACGACAAGGATTAGCAAAACATAACATTAAGTGCACTGCCATGGCGAGTTCCCACCAACAACCGCCCCATCAGCACTAGAAGGGTCCATAAAACAAGCCTGCGGGCACTGGGGAGGGGATAGTTATGGAAGCGAACTCGAGCGCGGTCTGCTACCAGAATGCCACCCGTGGACGGCTAGCGTGGATGGGCCTACCTACCTTTATTTAGGGGTCCGCGTCGCTTCCACTGCAAAATCACCTCCAGATGACATGTCCCAACAGAAGAGCTCCAAAAGGGGTGGAAGGAAAATGGAGAAGGGGAACGCACAGGCTATTCCACAGACACCCCCCAATAACCGACAGAACTGCTGTCGATGAAATAATGCCACAACAGTTGCTAAAAAATGAAAATAAGAAATTTAATGTTAAAATTTACAAGGAAAACACCTCCACCAGAAAACAGAACATGCATGCTTGCAAAACCAAAAAAGACAAGAATTAAATTAAAAATTAAAATGTTATAAAGCCCAAAGATTAAAATAAAATTACAGGCATGATTAAATGAGAAAGGGCTCGATAATTTACAAGGGAATGCAATACCGATCCGACATGCAGAGATCCAGACCACGATGAAACGAGAAATTAAAAATTAAATTAACAAAATAAAATTGGATCAGAAAAATAATTCCATCATTTGCATGACGGAGAAAAAACACAGGAACATTTACCAAAAACACAAAGTTAAACCAACCAGAGTAAATTTAAAAAAAATGTTAAGCTAACACCACAACACGTTTGAGTTTCGCGGTCGGCGCCAAGTGACTGACCTCGAGACCAGAATGCATTTCGGCAAAACAAAAAACAAACATGGCCACTAAAAACTGGAGACCGCATGCCCGATCGAATTACGGCAAACAATTTAGCAAAACTAAATTTTAAAATCAGCAGAAAGAAAAGAACGGAGGAAAACAATTACGTCTAAACACTATTAACAAGAGAGAGGAGCCACGGATCTTAAATCAGATAAATAATATGCCAATCCCAAGATTGCCAAAGGAAAATAAATAAAAAAATTAAAACGTAAAATAAACTTAGAAATGTGTCTCCAGAAGGTACGAAGAAAACAATAACATTTTTTTTATATCAGGTAACGTTGACAAACAGAAATATTAGGCCTATAAAACAAATAAGGTACAGAATTAGAACATTACTATAAGACGATATCGGAGCTCCATAACAATAATAAATATACATGAATAATGCAACGTACCTTACATCCTTCTCAGTGGAGACACAATGAAAATAAAATAATTAACACACAATATAAATAAAATATAATCTGGCACTTGATTGCCTTTAAAATGGCTAACACGCCCATGCGCCGTTTTGATGTCACAAGCACTCCTGTTGTATCCAGATGCGATTTACTTTGCATATTTCCTCTTCACGGCGGAACGATGAAATTAAATCCTTATTTAGCACAGGCGTTTCCTTTTTCTTGAATATGTATTCAATTTTGGTAAAAGCTAGGGGCCAATGCCCCTAGCACAACGGATAGATACTCTTGGACCAGCAGCCGGTTTGTTATCTTGACGACCGACAGCAACACACAACATGGCGGAGAATTCCGCGTCAGATACCGAACTGCATTCATGTAAATATTCATCGTCCAATCAAGGCTTGACACATCAATCAACAATGTCATAATTAAGTAACAAATTTGGCGGTATCATGAAGTATATATATTCTTTTGTTTATGACGTCGAATATAATTGCCATCAATTATGCCACTAAAGGGAAGAGTTTAATAAGGCACAACTAACGCATTCTAGCGGAGAAGAAGGAACCATTTGAAGGAACCCCTGAAGTCCGACAGCAGGTGCCATCTCGTGTTCACAAATGGGATCATGTCACCAGGCGGTCGATTCAAAATGTCATGAATTCCATCCAGGGGTAGATACATGTTTGAAACGTTGGGACGGGCTCTTGCACGTAACAATTATTATTATTATTATTATTATTATTATTATGTCTTAGCATTGCTCTGAAGGAGATGCTTTTCGCTGACCAGCAGTTGGACCAGATGCTTGTTGGGCTGGATAGTTTTTTTTAATGAGTTGAATCCTTTCTCGTGTAGGATTTATAATTTATTAGTGTCCATTATGTATTTATGTACAACAACATGGTGTAGCAGCTAGCATTCTCAGCTGTCGCCCTGGAGGTCCGCGTTCGATTCCAGGTTCTACCAAGAAATTTAATTCTGGTCTGAGGACCGGATTGTGGTATACTCAGTCTCGTGAGGCAAAAATGAGAAGAGGCGGTTTCGATTCCCACCTCGACCATTCTAGAAGTGGTTTTCCATTCCATGTGCTTGAAACTTTTTATTCAACAGGAAATATACGTCGTAACCTAAGCGTCAAGGAATCAATCACATACCGTATTGGCATTTCAGTTTGCCATGTAAACGTAGTAATTGTTCATTTCCACCCCAAGATTGCAGGTCAACGCATGTACCCGCCACGTATTTTTTAAACCTCGACACGTTGAGATTTCAAGGCTTTATTGTTAATTGGACTTGGTAAAAACTATTTTTATTTGTCATCGCCACAGCAGACTTGGTAAACACACTTGCCGGTAATGAAAACATGATGCTATATGCCTATGCGGTAGACAAGGTGGTAGTCTCGTCAAGTTAAGAAGATCTACAGGTATCATCTGATAAAATGGCAAGCTGGGCAGATGAAAATGAACTGAAAATAACTTAAATGAGGGAAAATCAGTGTCATTGACATTCAGAAAAGGTGAGCAATCTCAATTTTGTGAAGAATATGAAGGAGGATTGAGATGCCTTCTGGTAAACTGTCGTAGTGTAGTCAGAAAAGGCATAACATTTGGAACCATGGTGGAAATACATGATCCAGATGTTATAATCGGGGTTGAGTCATGGCTAGTTGATAATGTGGTGGAAGGAGAGGTATTTCCTATGGGTTATAGGGTATACAGGAGGGACAGGGGAAGCACGGGGGGTGGGGTTTTTATATTAGTTAAGGATATATTTAGGAGTCGCCTAGTTTTTACAGATGAGGAAAATGAGATTCTGGGGGTTAGGGTTGGTTTTAAAGATATGGTAGACATTTTGGGTGTATATAGAACAGGAAGGGGGAAAGGGATGCCAATTTAGGAACAACTTTAGTAAATTATGCTATGGAGGCTGACAGGGCAGGAAGAAATATAATTGTAGGGGGTGATTTTAATATGCCAGGAGTGGACTGGGACTTTACCAATCGCTGGCCAACAAAATCATATGGGAGGTGGGCTTTGTTCAAGTTATTGAGCGATGCACTAGGGGGAACAGCTTATTGGATGCGTTTTTGATGAATCCTTAGGATATTTGGGTCAAATCAGAGATCATTGAAGGGATATGTGACCACAAGGCTGTTGTAGTAGAGGTAAAGTTGAGCATTGAGAGGTAGGTCAAGAGGGAGACACGATTGGTAAAACAGTACTACAAAGCTAATAAGGAAAAGATTGGTAGTTACTTAGCTGACAATTTCAATCAGTGGATAGAGAGGGGACTAGATGTAGATAGACTGTGGGCTGGTTTGAAAACAATAATTCTGGATTGTGAAAAATTACATGTGCCATTTAAAAAAGCAGGGGCGACTACTGATCCACTTTATTACAATAAGGAGGTAAGAAGATTAAAGAAGAAATGTAGATTAGAAAGCAATAAGATTAGGAAGGGGATAGGCCACCGAATAGAATTAAATAGGTTAAGGATGGAACTGGTTAGGGCTAAGATAGTAGCAAAGAAACATTTTATGGGTAGGCTAGTTGGCGGAGGGACGACTTTCAAGGAACTGTGGAGGAATATTTATGTCTATTTCAGGAGAGTATGAGGGGTTCAAGCCCGCATACCTGATATCGAGGGAGAAGATGGATCGCTGCTGGTGGAAGATGGGGAGAAGGCTGAGGCATTTAATAAGGTATATGGTAAGGTGGTAGGAATTACAGGGGATGGAAATGTGGATCAGGGAGGAGAGCAGGGTATTGAGGAGGGTAAGAAATTAAGTTATGTAAATAAGGATATCTATAATGCAATACGGGGATTAGGGTCAAGAAAATCAGCCGGGGTATATGGGATAAATGGGGAATTGTTAAAGGTTATGGGATGGAATATTGCCTTATTTGAGATTTCTGTTTGACTTTTGTCTAAATAATGGGGTAGTGCCTGAGGACTGGAAACAGGCGTTGGTAGTTCCGGTATATAAAGGGAAAGGGGGAAGAGGGGATAGTGATAGTTACCGACCTGTCAGTCTAACATGTATTATATGCAAAATTTTTGAGGGAATTATGAATGAATACATAAGGGAATGCTTAGGGAGTAGTAGGTGGTTGGGAAATAAACAGCATGGTTTCAGAGAGGGATTTTCGTGTGAATCGCAGGTTGCAGGCTTTCAGCAGGATAGCAGTGAGGCCTTGGATAACAGAGGTCAAGTTGACTGCATTGCAGTTGACCTATCAAAGGCTTTTGATAGGGCCAATCATGGTATTCTCTTAAGGAAAATGGAGGCTATATGATTGGACAGGAGAGTAGTACAATGGGTGAGATCTTTTTCGGAGGGGAGAAGTCACAGGGTAAGGGTTGGTGGGTCAGTGTCAGAACAGTCTAGGGTGGGGAGGGGGTACCTCAGGGGAGTAAATTGGGTCCTTTACTATTTCTCATTTACATAAACGACATAGGAGTTAAAATATCATCCCAGATAAGATTATTTGCTGATGTTATAGTAGTATACAGGAGGATAAATCACCCGGATGACTGCGGCATATTGCAGAGGGACTTGACGGACATACAACGCTGGGCGGATAAAAGTGATATGATGATAAATTCAAAGAAATGTCAGGCAGTGAGATTTGTTAACAAAAGGAATCATATTGTTTTTGAATATTCAGTGGGGGAAAATAAAGTTGTATTTGGGGACGAATGAAGGTATTTAGGTGTAACTGGGGGGGGATTTTCACTGGGGTAAGCACATAGGGGAAATAGTAAAGAAAGCATACAAGTCACTACATATGGTTATGCGAGTGTTTAAAGGGGCTGGCAGAGAGATTAGGGAAAGGGCATACATGTCCCTAGTCCATCCTCTGCTGGAATATGCTGGGGGAGTGTGGGATCCATACCAAATGTATTTAATAAAGGAATTGAAAGGAGTGCAAAGGAAGGCCGCCAGGTATGTAATGGAGGATCACAGGTCGACGAGTAGTGTGAGTAGGATCATTCAGGATTTGGGATGGGAAAGTCTGGCTGATAGACGTTCAAGAGCAAGACTAGGGGGTATTTTCTTTGCTTACAAGGGGGAAATTGCATGGGAAGACACTCATGAGAGATTGGGAAAGGAAGGTTCATACATGGGCAGTTACAGTCATTGTTGTAAATTAAAATTAAGTCAGTGGAAAAGTAACTGGGGCAAATATTCGCTCATTGGGAGGGGGAAGTAGAATGGAACAGTTTGCCAGGGGACATTTTCAGCCCTTTGCCTTCTGATGTTGGTAAATTCAAGGAGTTGGTGAAAAAGCACCAGATCAAGATGAAGTGATGAACGGTGCATAAGTTGAAGCATGAAAGAAGGTGTAAATGTTAGTATTTTATGTTTATTTCTATTATTAGAATAATTATTTTTATGATTACCAGTTTCTACTTTTAGCAACTAATACTTATTTTCTAATTAGTCCTAATTTTCTAAAATTATTGTGGTTGTGAATTGTTTTGTGATTATTTATTGTGATTTGCCACCATGGACAGTGTCCACATTTGCAAATAAATCATGTATGTATGTATGTATGTAGGTGGCAAACAAGGAACTATGAAGTACCGTACAAAGGAAGTCCGTTAGTATCCGTGACACATTTTAAATACTTATAGGAGTACGGTATCCCTACGATTAACAGGGACAGCTTTCACGATATACGTGAAAGAAAAGGTAGACGGAGCGACAAAGTCTACTGGTGCCTCTGAAATTAAGAAGTTGCGAGCGTTGTCTCTAAAGACGGCTATAAAGTTGTTCCACATAAAAGTGGCTCCAGTAGGCACATACGGCCTAGAGGACATATTGCCACATCTCAAATACAGTCACTTGAAAATGCTAGAAAGAGTCAAATCAATCTTCATAAAAAGAGTTCTTTGTCTGTCGAAATACACTCTATCGCGCCTAGCATACAGACTAGCCAAATAGCCATTCTTCATTAAAGAAATGAGGATGCGTCTACGCCTTCTACAGAAGGTTACGAAAAGGTGATGAAGGAATTGGAGAGGAAGAGAGAGGAGATCAGGATAGATTTCTACTCCACAGACGAGATGACTAAGGACGAGTTAAGGCATATACCGCAGTGATAAAGTTGTGTGTAGATTGTGTGAGAACAGTTGTAAAAGATATCATGTGAAATTATGCAAAAAGAAAAAAAGAAGAAAAGAAAGTGCTCCTTAACTCAGTTTTAAGGACGATCAACTTATGCACATTGTGCGCATTTCTCTAAATAAAATAAATAAAAACTATGGTTTATCTTTTCTTTGTCATATCGCCTTAAAACATCGCCGTCTCTCTCTCTCTCTCTCTCTCTCTATATATATATATATATATATATATTCAAAAATATTATTGACAAGGCAGAATAGGTTAATATTCTTTATGAATTATGAATATGTTCAACCGACAATAATACATTTCAGTGTTGTTTCATTATTTTTATGAGAACGAATATTTCCAAACATGATGTGCAAACGGAAGGGGGAAAAGGAAATTCTGCTGCTGCAAGGGATATTTATAACTATCCGAAGGTTGGTAATGAGGGTGTATATTCAAAATGGCCCTGCATGGCAAAAGCAGAAGAGTAAATATAATCACGTGTTTATGAAGTGCAAGATGTGAATGACAGTAGGTTCAGTACCAAAGTGTCAAGCAGCGTGGAATCCGAGTTTGTGAAATCGAAATAAAGAGGTGTGAAAGTGATTTGTCTCTGAGATGAGTAAAATGGGTAAAATTAGGAAGAGGAGTAGGGTTAAGGATGTGTTATCGTCTGGAGATGATGGATTCTTCGAAGGTATTGAAGTTTCTAAGAAGTGGTACGAAAGTTCATCTTTCAGTGTAAGTTAATTCACTTTTTTCAGATGTATTCACCAAAGGAAGTTCGTGTTTTAATTTTTGACAAATTTAGTAATGCCATCTTATTTTTCTAGTCTTCAGCAGAGCACAGTGAAGATTCTGCGTTATCCGATACAGGGATTATGAACTTGAAAGCAGAAGCTCAAAGAGCTCTAGAAAATGAAGCTCTTCTTTACAGTAACAGTGAGTTAAATCTTCTCATACACACTATTCTAGCCTATTTCCTTTGAGCATAAGCTGATTTTTGAGCATAAGCTGGTGTTTGCAGATGATTTGATGATTTGGGGAAACGAGGAGGAGGTACAGGAACAGTTGGACGTGTGGGAAGGAATAATACAAGGATATGGGATGAAATTTAGCATAAATAAGCGTGAGATGGTGATCACAAGGAAGAAGGAACGAACCACACCGGGAATAACAATTGGTGGGGAACAGCTGAAGAAAGTGGAGAGTTTCAAGTATCTGGGAAGCCTGATACAAGATAATGGAAGAAACGATAGAGAAATAAATTAGCGGGGGAGACGGGCAGAAGCATTCCGGAGGAGTGTGAGAAGCATGTTATGGAGCAAGGATGTCCCTCAGAACAGCAAAAAGATCATTTATCGGACGTACTATGTCCCTATCCTGGCGTATGCCTCGGAGACCTGGGTTATGAAAAGAAGGGAGAAGAGCAAAATACAGGCCAGTGAGATGAGGTTCTTGAGAAGCAGTATTGGAGCTACAAAGATGGACAGAATAAGAAATGAGAGGACCAGAGAATTAATGAAGGAACCATTACAGGATGGTATAGAGAAATCTAGACTTAGGTGGTACGGACATGTAAAATGAATGGAGGAGAAGTGGATACCCAGGAGGATACACAAGACGAAGTGGGAAGGAAAGAGACCGAGAGGGAGACTGAGAGACAGGTGGCTGAAGGGGGTGGAAGAAAGCGTGAAGAAGAGAGGAGAAGACTGGACAAGGGTGGAGGCTGAGAGATGGTCGGAAGACAGAAGACGTTGGAGAGGCTTGTGTTCCAAACAGACCCGGCCAGTGACTGGAAACTGTGCAAGATGATGATGATGATGATGACAAAAGCCAGGGGTGTTTATAACTTATTGGCTACCTAACAATTATTCGTCTAGGCGAAAACCATTGGTCTGGATGAAAATATTGGTCTAGGCAAAACCATTGG
This sequence comes from Meconema thalassinum, assembly GCA_946902985.2. Classification (NCBI taxonomy): domain Eukaryota; kingdom Metazoa; phylum Arthropoda; class Insecta; order Orthoptera; family Tettigoniidae; genus Meconema; species Meconema thalassinum. Next base: position 1,047,464,682 of record OX336388.2, read on the forward strand.
CCTGGACACAGATTATTGATGCGTGACTATCCCCACTGTGCGTGACAAAAACCAGGGGTGTTTATATTAGCTCGCTACCTAACAATTATTGGTTTTGGCGAAAACCATTGGTGTGCCAGTTGCGATATGTAGTATCGAATGCAATTGACGCCAGAAAAGTTGGATGGCGCAGCCACGCGGTAGAATGTTGAAGCTGTAACATTGTGACTGGTGAGGTTTATTTTCATGGTGAAGCATTGATGTCGTGATGGAAACAGAAAGGAATTTGTCAAATTCGAGGAGGTACTGCTTTGCATACGGTTGCAAATCGTATAAAATGGGTACGAAATCTCCTCACTACATTCCTGTACAAAAAGTTCAGAGAGAAAGATGGGCTTCGGCGCTGTCAATTGGAAAACGTGTTACACGTTACATGACAGTGTGCAGTCTGCATTTTTGTGAAGACGACTTCTTTCCACAGCGTAAGCACCGGTACTGTTGATTATTGATAGTTATTGTCTCTAATTTGTATTCACAAGGATTTAGCTACATCAAAAATACTGATAAACTTGTAGCCTAATACTTCTGTGCCGTACATTGAACCGAATGTAATCCGCTCTTCGTAAACTTATTTTAGGGGTTCTTCCGATTGACAATAGTCGAATGGTTAGAAAACTTGAAAAATGCTGTTCCTAGCCTTAATTTGCCAGAGAATTTATATTCTTACCTTTGAACAGCAAGTATGTAGCTCAATATTTGCAATATTTTAAGTATGATTTGGCTTAAATTGTGTTTTTGTCTATGATCTCCTTACTGTTGAATTTAGTTAATTAATGTGTAAAATCTTAGTTTTAAGTACCGGTTTGGTGACCCATCATCCCAGGCAGGCCGGTAGCACCTATACTACTCAGGCAGATAGGTCACTTAGCCGTAATTTAGAAGTTATAGTGATGTTAAATATACATATGCGGTTATGTAGCAGGAGACCTGATCGGCCTGGGCTATTCTAACTTTAATTAGTTCCCATTTCAGGGTTTTTCAGTTTTGAGTGCGAATAGTTGGTTTGAAAGTTGTACAACAGTAAGGAGAGTATGTTTTGTATAGGTTTTAATTGGTATTATGGTTTATGTCGAGCTGAGGAGTGAATTTGATTTGGCTTAAAGTGTAGTTTTTGATCTGTTCCGTTTGCTTATGACAAGTTCAAATGGAGACTCCAGCTTTGTTAAATATCTGTATTTTAAATATTTAATTAAATATATTGATAAAGAGGATGCCTCCATTTTAACTTGCCTGTGGCAAGAGATTAATAAATTTATATTCTTGCCTTTGAACAGCAAGTATGTAGGTCAATATTAGCAATATTGAAGTATGATTTGAGCATCCCAAGTAACGCTTCTTTGAACCCAAAACATTCATGCAAATTCAGGGTTGCTGGATTCAATTTATTATCAGGGAGTCGTCCTTTGTGTTATGTGAGATATATATATGTTGTGAAATTAATAAAAACATCGATACCGCTAGGCTCCCAGTACAGGCTTCATATATGTAACAGCAGACAGTAAATTAACTATCTACAGGTGGGTAATATTTTTAACTGGTAGTCTAGTAATTAAGCACTGCATTTAAATTTATTATAAAAATATTTCTATCAATGAAAGAAAATATGTAGTATTTTGCCATCATAAATTAGAAGCCATAACAAACGCACACCCTATCACTGTCTTGCTTACTTCTCGTCACTATCTCGCCGCCATATTGCAAACAGCTGACCGTAAGCTCCTCCCCCGTTTCGGACGTCAATACTATACATGATGCGAAAAAGGCAGATTAAGCTGGAATTTCATCTACGGTATATACAGGGTGGCGCACGAAATGTCATACACTGGAAATTGTTATAGAATATTTAATGTACATTATCTATCTATACATATTAGTGATGGGACTATCGACTACTTTTAACCATCGACTGACTAGTCATTCATTGGAAGAAACTATCGACTAGATAGTCGACTACTTTCAGTCGAATGGTTACCTGAATTCGCATAGCTCCTAAGCGTGTTGTTTCATGTATTCGACTGAAAGTAGTCGCTTCTAGGCAGCGTTCAAAGGACTGAAAGCCATTACCGGCTGAGTTGAGTCGTACCAACAGATGAAAATCAAACTTCTCCTTAACCCACCTATTTTTTCAGACGTTAGTTTGGACTACTCGACGCTCGGCAACATGCAAATGGTCAAAGTTATTTATTTATTTTTACTGTGCTTCGAAATGGTGGTTTACGTCGTGTAGAGTGGAGTCATTATTTGCAATGTTGCACATTTCATTTAATGGCAGCCTCCGTGGCTTAGGCGGCAGCACGCCGGCCTCTCACCGCTGGGTCCGTGGTTCAAATCCCGGTCACTCCATGTGAGATCTGTGCTGGACAAAACGGAGGCAGACAGGTTTTTCTCCGGGTACTCCGGTTTTCCCTGTCACAATTTCATTCCAGCAACACTCTCCACTATCATTTCATTTCATCTGTCATTCATTTAATCATTGCCCCAGAGGAGTGCGTCAGGCCTCGGCAGCCGGCACAGTTCATATCCTCGCCGCTAGATGGGGGCTTCATTCATTCCATTCCCATACCTGCCAACTTTTACGGTTTATCCGTAAAATTTACGGAAATTGCAGCATTTTACGGTTTTACGGATGAACGGTGTCATTTTACGATTTCGCGGGCAAAAATTTGAAAAGATAATTTACATTCGATAATACCGCCCACTTCCGTACAATCGATTGTTTGCGTGGGTCGAAGGCAAGTCCACGATAGTCGATAACTCGTTCTTTGATATGATTCGTACTTTTAACCGTGTGATGTTTGTGTCTTCATTGTAATTGAATTTGAAGCCGGGATAACCGTTCTTCCATGTGAATCTTAGGTGTCGACAGGCTCTGCTTCGCAAATTCTTTGTTCCGCTCCGTTCGCTCGTTGCGGTTTAAACCATATTCTTAGACCACGCGAGTTGTTCATTGTTTGCGAAGTTGGCGTTCCTTGAATGTTTTCGTCTTTTAAGGTTATGGCATATTTTAATGAAGCGTTCGAGTTTTTGTGCTATAACTTCGTGCTTCGCAGTTTCCTGTATTCCTTGGACTAATTACATTCGTTCCACGTGTGTGTGTGTTTTTTATTTCTAGGATGTGCATATTCTTTCTTGACGTTGACAGTGACGTAATTAGGGCCGAGTGTCTGTTTACTTCCTTTTTGGTGGAACACAATGTGCCCTTAAGTGCGGCTGATCATGCTGGTGCTTTATTTAAGATGTTTCCCACATCAGAAGTTGCAAAGAAATATAGTTGTGGTCGCACGAAAACGACATGCTTTGTAAATAAAATGGCAAAAAATGCATCATCTGAAGTTGTTAAGTGCCTTCAGAACGGACCGGATACAGATAAATTCCTTTTCTTTCCATTAGTGAGAAACTACTTTTGTACTGCCTGTGACTACATCATCAACAAGTTTCCACTCAAGGATGACGTGTTAAAGAATGCTCAAGTTGCTAGGTTAGACAAAATTGAAGATGCACAGTTTTCTTCCATTCGTTTTTTCTTGGAAAAGTTTCCTATCATGTTATGCAAGGAAGAGAATGAAACTACAGATGAGGTGGTGAATGAGCTTCAGAGGCAGTTCACAGCTCTTCAGGTAGATGACACTTCGGCTGCACATCAAGATGCTGCAAGTGATTCCAGTTGGGCACAAATATCAAGAATTCGTGGAGCCGATAGACTTCTTAAGTATAACCGAATTTCTAGAGTAATGCTCTCTGTTCTCACCATACCCCATAGCAATGCAGAATGTCAACGTGTTTTTAGCCTTGTGAAGAAAAATAGAACACAGTTCAGGTCATCCATGTCCAATGAATCTCTGGAGTCTATTTCTATTTTGAAGACCAGGAGTTCTGGTCGCTGTTATGACAAAACATTTTCTCATGACTTTTTGCAGGAAGCTAAAAAGACCACAACCATGACTTTAAAGTCGAACTAGCATGTGATTTGCAGTGTGTATATTATTTCTTGCCTGTGTTACGTTAAACAAGTTTTATTGTGTAAAGCCTTTTTCAATTATCGTATATCAGCTTAATCTATCAAGGAAATCCTGTTATGTGTGCTCCAAACCAATATTCACCACGCCTGCTGCTGATTAACATGGATTTCTTCTGGATTGTTATGTTCATCTACAAATTATGTAAGTAGATATGATTTCATGGAAGTATCCTGTTTAAAGCATGAATTATTGTATTTTATAGCCCAGAAGTATTATTATTTTCGTCAAGCCGGGGGTATATCGAAAAGCGTTCGATTTTTTGCCGCGCGTGAGTTTTACTGATAGCCCTTTTCAAAAGTTGGCAGGTATGCATTCCTGACCCGGTCGGAGACTGGAAGCAGGCTGTGGATTTTCATTTTCACATTTCATTTAATGCAAAATGTGTGAGTAAATGTTCCCCGATACCGGTATTGATACAGGGCACATTACCTGTATGTACTGTGGATAAGTGAAGTAATAGACCAATACTTAATTAACCTAAGAGTAAATTAAATCACTATTACTGAGAGGGAGTTCTTAAGTACCGGGAACAATTCCATAGCCAACATTGAAATAATCACACTTCATAGTAAATACACACGAAAATAGAACACTTTAGAACAGCAACGAGGGCGAACATTCAGTGGAGATGTTGGCAACAATGTAAATACTAAGTTTTTTAATGCGCGCGCTATCCATGTGCTGAAACAATTGACGACCAGAACGTAAAACTATCCGAGCGCGTTCTACATGTTAAAAGTTAAAACACAACTGGGATATGTCGTTTGCAAACGACTTGTTTATGTTTCGGTGAGTAGTCGTTGAATTCATTCGACTGTTTTTTAAAAGCAGTCAAACAAGTCGATGGATTTAACATTTTTCAGTCGACTGCTGCGGTGCTGCCCATCTCCAAACAATTGACGACCAGAATCAATTTGTGCGTACGGTCAAGCTATCCTCACAGTACCCGCTGCAATAGATGTAGAGATTCACATCACCACTCTATCTTATGATGGATGTCAGTACATAAAATCAGCCATAAGGCAACGGCAGTTTAACCACAGATAACGCTACAACTCTTCCATCCCTGCCCTCATGTCTTTGCCACTAACCCCTTCCCCCTCTCAAACAGCACGCCACTGCTAGGCCTGCTACAACAACTCTCAGCCATAACCCTGTAAACTACAGCTAAACCAAACCCAGAAACCCCTAATACACTTCATTTGCAGAGCAATAAAATCCATAAAACAACTCCGCAACAAGCTTCACAAAAACCTAAATTATAAACGAAAAGACTACTCCACAAACACCAAAATCAGTAAACCTCCCTCATTTCAGCCACACTACACCTTAAACAGACATAGAAGGCATAGTCATGACCCCTTCATGGAGTAGGCTATTGTCTAAACACGATCATGTCTCCTTCAACTTTACTGAAGACTTCATTAAATTCTATTAAAAAAATCATAAACTCATTCCACAAATCTTAAAAATCAGTCTACATCCCTCATTTCAGTTACTCTATTCATTAAACAAACATAGAAGGCGTAGCCATGACCCCTTCATGGAGTAGGCTATTGTCTAAATCTGACCATGCATACTACAACCTTACTCTAATTCAAAATTACGGCTAAATGATCCATCTGACTGGGAGGCAAAGGTATTTACCGGCTTTCCTGGGATGATGTGCCACAAAACCGGTATCTGGAGTTCAAACATAACCTAAATATTGAATGACAATATTGAATTGTCCAATAACTTGGACAATTGGATTTAGGCTATTTCATTGAAAGAATCAACGAACTGTATAAAACTATAGGCACCTACAGGTATACTTAACTTATTAATTAAAGCTTTACAATAAACATACAGCACAATGAATTGTAGCATGAAGTTATCCTGAAGAAGTCGTTTGATTAGAACGACTACTTAAATTCGAATGATTCCATTCGCTTGGAATTAGTCGTTTGCCAACGACTTGTTTCATTCGAATGATTTCCAACGATTGCTTTGGGATCAGTCGTTTACAACGACTACTTTTATTCGAATGATTCCATTCGCTTGGAAGTAGTCGTTTGCCAACGACTTGTTTCATTCGAATGATTTCCAACGATTGTTTTGGGATCAGTCGTTTACAACGACTACTTTTATTAGAATGATTCCATTCGCTTGGAAGTAGTCGTTTGCCATCGACTTGTTTCATTCGAATGATTTCCAACGATAGCTTTGGGATCAGTCGTTTGCAAACGACTTGTTTATGATACGGTGAGTAGTCGTTGAATTCATTCGACTGTTTTTTAAAAGCAGTCGAATAAGTCGATTGTTTTAACTATCGACTAATTCGACTGTTTTCAGTCGACTGCTGCCCATCTCTAATACATATAAAGCACAAAGTTTGTCTGTCTGTTTGTCTGTTATGTATACAAATCTACACCGTTCCACCGATCTGAACCAAAATTTGTATACTTACCCTTTGGAACCCTGCGGGTAACCCTGTCAACTTTAAATTTCGGAGAGACCACCCCATTTCCTGCATTTAGGCCCTTTTGCACAAATCTACACCGTTTCACCGATCTCAACCAAAATTTGTATACTTACCCTTTGGAACCCTGCAAGTAACACTGTCCACTTAAAATTTTGGACAGACCACCCCATTCCCTGCATTTAGGCCCTTTGGTCCAAATCTACACCGTTTCACCGATCAGAACCAAAATTAGTATTCCTACCCTTTGGTACCCTGCGAGTAACACTGTCTGCTTGAAATTGCGGATAGACCACTCCATTCCCTGCATTTAGGCTCTTTGGCCCAAATCTACACCGTTTCACCCATCTCAACCAAAATTTGTATATATACCCTTTGGAACACTGCGACTAACACTGTCTGCTTGAAATTGCGGAGAGGCTACTCCATCCCCTGCATTTAGGCCCTTTGGCACAAATCTACACCGTTTCACCGATCTGAACCAAAATTTGTATACTTACCCTTTGGAACCCTGCGAGTAACACTGTCCACTTAAAATTTCGGACAGACCACCCCTTTCCCTGCATTTTGGCCCTTTGGCACAAATCTACTCCGTTCCACCGATCAGAACCAACATTCGGATACTCACGCTTTGGTAGCCTGCGAATAACACTGCCTGCTTGAAATTGCGGACAGACCACTCCATTCCCTGCATTTAGGCCCTTTGTCCCAAATCTACACCGTTTCGCCGATCTCAACCAAAATTTGTATATTTACCCTTTGGTACACTGCGACTAACACTGTCTGTTTGAAATTGCGGAGAGGCCACTCAATCCCCTGCATTTAGGCCGTTTGGCACAAATCGACACCGTTTCACTGTTCTGACCCAAATTTTATACACTTACCCTTTGGAGCCCGACAAGTAACACTGTTCACTTTAAATTTCGGACAGACCACACTATTCCCTGCTTTTTGGCCCTTTGGAACAAACCTACACCGTTTCACCGATCTCAACCAGATTTTACATAATTACCTTTGGAACTCGACGAGTAACACTGTCGACTCGAAATTTCGGACAGACCACTCCATTCCCCGCATGTAGGCCCTTTGGCACAAATCTACATCGTTCACCGATCGAAAACAAAATGTGTATACTTACCCTTTGGAACCCGATGAGCAACACTGTCCACTTGAAATTTCGGACAGACCACTCCATTCCCTGCATTTAGGCCCTTTGGCACATATCTACATCGTTTCACCGATCTGAACCTAAATTTGTATACTTACCCTTTGGAACCCGACGAGTAACACTGTCCACTTAAAACTTTGGACAGACCACTCCATTTCCTGCATTTAGGCCCTTTGGCAAAAATCTAATGTGTTTCACCGATCTGAACCAAATTTTACATACTTACCCTTTGGAACCCGACGTGTAACACTGTCTAAATGAAATTTCGGATAGACCATTCCATTTACTGCATTTAGGCTCTTTGGCAAAAATCTACATCGTTTCACCCATCTCAACCAATCTTTATGTAAGTTACTTACCCTTTGGAACCCGGCGAGTAACACTGTCTGCTTGAACTTTCGGACAGAGCACTCCATTCCCTGTATTTAGACCCTTTGTTACAAATTGACATAGTTCCACCAATCTGGACCAAAATTTGTACACTTACTCTTTGGAAACTAACGAGTATCACTGTCCACTTTAAATTTCGGACAGACCACCCCTTTCACTGCATTTAGGCCCTTTGGGAAAAATCTACACCGTTTCACTGATCTAAACCAAATTGTTTATACTTACCCTTTGGAACCCGACGAGTAGCACTGTCGACATGAAATTTCGGACAGACCAATCTATTCCCTACATTTAGGCCCTTTGGCACAAATCTATACTGTTTCACCGATCTGAACCAAATTTTACATATTTACCCTTTGGAACCCGATGAGTAACACTGTCCACTTGAAATTTCTGACATACCACTCCATTCCCTGCATTTAGCTCAGGAATTCCTCGGGGTTGCCAGCTTCCTAACTTACCAGCCATGAGCAGCCCTTGAGGGTGTACCAGAAGTGGAGGGGCTACACACACCCTGCCTCTTTGAGGGCCTTGAGCAGAAGACAGGAGATATTATGAAAAGGAAAAGAAGGCAGACCCCTCAAAGAATGAGGGTATCAGGGAAGATGAGGCAACGGCCAATTAAGGCGAGAAATTGAAAGACTCCCTAGCCCTCGGATATTGTACACGTCAATACGGACCTTGCGAAATGGATATTCTTCCAATTAATCTACCCCAATACAGCCGGGGTCGGAATAGAACAAGTGTTGACCAAGGGAGGCCGATAGGAAAGAGAACTGAAAGGAGCCCGGCACCAGGAAGTAGAAGCGATGCCAGACTCAGCTGGGGTCCCGTGGTCGCCAACCCACGTCCCACATGTTGTGAGACCCTGGGGGGGGGGGGGTCAGTTGTGAGAATAGCTTGCTGATTCATCGCGAGTTGACATGAGAGGACTTTCCAGAGCCCGCCGTGTTATCTGCTGTCTATGCTGATGCCAGCACAGGGCCGTTGCGAAACAGTGAGTGATTCCCGGCCAATCTAAATAGGACGGGGAACCCCGAACGTATGTCAGCATATTTCGTCATCATCTGTGATCATCTCAGGTTCGTGCAGCTAGGACCCATATTCTTTGCCGAGCAGTACGCCATAAGCTCTTCCACTAGACGCATCGAGTACAAGCCTAAGCCAGAAAATAAGGTTGAGACTTCGGATGACATCGAAGCTAGACATCTGAATTACCTATATCAGTTTCAAAATAACACCATGTTCGTTTAGTAGTCATTTTTTCATTACCTTATTATTATTATCATAAGTGCAAATGACCTAGATGTTACGCGCATCATACCACTAATCACCGCCGCATTAAATCTTTCTCGACTGTGATTTTTAAAATATTTATTTTTATTACAGTACATTGTGTACGTTATAAGTCGAAGTGTCAATTCAATACCGGTAGTAGTTTCCCTTATCATCCTCGTCATAAGAGCAAATGACCTACATGTAACGCCCATTACACCTTTAATCACCACACACAAGTCTTCCTCGCCTGTGTATTACGAAATATGTATTTCTATTACGGCAGTTTGTAAGCTTGACGTGTCAATTCAACAGTAGTTTTTATTATCATCCTTATCAAAAGGGCAAATGACCTAGATATTACGCCCTCATTGTCTTTGGGGGCAAATGACCTAGATTTTAAGTCCATTATATTTCTAAGGAGACTTTAAGACATTATCATCATTCCACTGGGTGAAGCTGGGTACTACTGCTAGTATTTATTTATTTATTTATTTATTTATTTATTTATTTATTTATTTATTTACATATGTTACGCCCTCATTGGAGCACTTAACCAAAACAAGTATATACATATCTCAAAAAACAATATTAATGATTCAGCTTCTTATTTTTCTTCTTTTCCCAAAACATTTTCATTCTAGTCGACCTTGCCGCTCTCTCTGCATCGCTTATGGTGTAAGTTTTGCGGGTAAAGGTTTTTAAGGAAAGTCGGATGTTCTTGTTTTTCAAGATATTCTTCTCATCTTTGTTAGCAATTTGGGACATTGTCAAGCCGAGTTCATCCAGATCATTTTGAATTTCCATAAACCAAGAATTCTTTGTTTTACTTTTGAAAAAATAATTAAATAATACTTTTAATTGTCTGGTATCCGGCAGGCGTGAGAGATGACAAAAAAAAGCAATTCGCCTTTTTCGCATAGTATCGACTATAGACTCAGTTTCTTTATAAACCACTTCATTTGGTAATAGACGCCATTGACCATCCACCTGATGTTTTTTATTAATTATAGTTCTGAGAATTCTTCTATCAATCTTCTGTAATGTGTCAATAACTGATCGAGTGTTTAACTTGAAAAGTGTTTCACAAGCATATATTGCTTCCGGTTTAATAACTGATTCGTAATGTCGTAATTTGGCATTTATGGAGAGTGATTTTTTTTTGTAACTAGACCAAGTAATGTATTGCGCTTGTCTTAACTTTGTTGTTCTATTTTCGATTGACACTTTCTCATTCAAATTCCATGTTATAATCTCTCCTAAATATTTAAATTTATGTACAACTTTAATTTCTTTATTGTTGATCAATGTAATAGCTTGTGTTTCCACATCAAAGGATGCTAGTATTTAATAAAATATGGTATTAAAACATTCACTGAAATGTGTATGATTAGTCAGTATTCAGGAGATGTTCATAATGTCCACCTTCTCGGCGTTCAACAGCTTCAAAACGAATCTGCTTGTTTGTGACCACTCTACGCTACACGTCCTCACTCAACCCTCTGAAGAAAGTCACAATGGCCGTTTGCAATTGCAATACATTTTCTGGTTTTTGGCGATGGATTGTCTCCTTCAAATATCCCCCTCAGGAGGAAGTCACAGGGATTAAGATCGGGGCTATGTGGTGGCCAGATTGAGCCGCTCTGAAAACGTTCGGGATATCGATGGGACATCACACGGGGCCAGAAATGTCCATGCAGCAAGTCCAGAACAACATTTGCTGTGTGTGGACGAGCTCCATCTTGCATGAACCATTGTGTCTTTATTGGTAGGCATGATGCAAAGAGTACTGGAAGGAAACTGTTTTGCAACATGTCCATGTAACGCGCACTGTTGACTGTGTCATTGAAAAAGATAGGCCCAATAATTCCATGACTGGAAATTGCAGCCCATACACTCACTTTTACACCATGACTTTCAACATCGTGCACAATAGCAGGCCGCTCTTTCGCCCAAAACCGGACATTCTGTTTGTTCACAGCACCATTGAGATAAATGTATGCCTCATCACTGAATCATTTGTTGTGCAGTACAGGATCACCTTCTGCAATAGCCCACGCAGCAAACTGTACACGCCGTTGCTTGTCAAGCACCGTTAGTTTATGACCTGTTGTCATTTTGTGTGGGAATAGGTCAAGCTCAGACTGCAGTATTCTCTGAATTGACCGACGAGAGATGCCCAGCTGAACACAGGCTGTCCTGGTGGATTTGAAGGGGCTCCGAGCCACAGCCGCTCTTACAGCAGCAATATTCTCCGGTGAGCGGACTGGCTTGAGACGGGTCTGTTTTCTCTCCAGTATAGTGCCTTCTGTTTTAAATTGACTGGCCAGTCTATACACCGTATGTCGGCAGGGAGCCCACCGGGTACGGAAGTGAACACGAAAACTTTCCTGAGTCCGAATTACACTCTGTTTCCGCATAAAACAACACTGTTTTCACCTGTTCGCGCTTCAATCTCCCTTTGTCTGCCATGTTGTATAACTGGAATCCGGTACGCATGCGCGACATGTGCTGCTGTCAGTCGAATCACACATGAAATAAGGTTTCTGTTCACGAAAGGACATGGTTGTGAGCCCAGATTTACACATTTTATAAGTCATTTTTGATGTATGACATTTCGTGCGCCACCCTGTAAGTCGTGATCATATTTGGAATGGCTGGGTGGGTTACAGACAGCGGACGATTAAACATATATTACTATATCATCTCAGCTTTTTTCCCTACCATTACTGCAGGTATTTTGACTAATTTCAGTAGTTTAAGAATTTTTTACTTCGGTTCTGGTCAACCTTACTCTTACCCATGCACTAATTGTAAGTTATGGAATATAACTCACACTCTCTCCTCCTGTCCAGACGGGTGGCATGACTTTATTTTACTTTGTCAACTAGTCTGTTCATAACTTGTTCTGGTACAGTAATGTAAGTTTTGGCTGTTGTTTTGCAGTGCTGATGCATGACCAAACTCTATTACAAGTCCATAATATGCCAAACTGCGCATGTGCACAGGATGCACTGCACATGCATCACAGATGCAAAATTTCAAAGAATACCAACAATATCTTGTATCTCTTTCGAGACTGCGATAATGCGCTACACCACACTCCCCTGCAGCGGGGTTAGACTACTGTTTGGATGAATCCATTGGTCGCTATTTGGTTAGACGATGGTCTGAGGAAACCATTGGTAGCTACTTGGTTAGAAGACTGTCTGTTTGAAAATATATGATTTTCATACCTTTCTAGGAGTCTTTAGGAATTGAATTTATTGTCAACTAGCAGAAGTACCCATTCTTCGAACGGTCTTCGGTATTAATAACAAGACGTAATCAATTGAGCTACTGTTGCAATGGTTAGAGACTTGGAACCTGTTTCTTGACAAAGCAAAATGATTAGTTAAAATATGCTCTGAAACTAAATTTACCTAACGTGTACTTCCTGACGTGGAAAAAAATGAAAACCTCGTAGACGAAACGCAATACACGTCAAATAAAACTGCCCTTCACTGTTGTGTCAAGTCCCCATCCAGAGGAAGACCCCTTTAATAAATTATAAAGGCTTGTGGTGCATGAAAATTCAGGTTTTTTAGACTCCAATGGCCCAAATTCCCAAAAGAAAAAAGGAGAAACCCTACCGTATTTCAATTCAGGAATTTTTGAAAATAATATTTCTGTTTGGAGATTTAATAGACCTTCTGTACGACATAATGCACATTTAAGTCGTGTGAAAAAATCTAGGGTACCCCTTGACCCCCTTAAGCGCAGTGATGAATTTTACAGTTTTAGTTGATTCCGTAATAACCCTATAGCCATTTGCAAACATTCACAGAAATTTAATAAATGGAGTGGCTTTACTTCTTGCAGAAATAGATGGAAAGTTGGATGTCACCCTTTCAGATATTGTTGTCATGGTTACTGGCTTGCATTCCTTCATTAGTTTATTAAATGAAATAAGTTTTCTGGGAATATCTCAGAAACTGTTGGTTTTAGAGCCTTAAAATGTACTTTTTGGGGACCCTTTACTGCTATTTAGGGGCACCGAGTTTTGTTTCTGACACCAAGGAGCTGAAACTAAGCTTTGTCTCGTCGTTGTAGGCCGTAGTATAATAATAATAATAATAACTATAATAATAATATGACAATATAGGGATAAAATAGACCTTCCGTACCACACCCGCACGTGTAAATCGCGTGAAAAAAATTAAGAGTATCCCTTGACCCCCTTAAGCGCATTATATGACATTGATGAATTTTATGGCTTAATTTGGTTCCGTTATAATCTTATAGCCATTTGCAAACTATCTCAGTATTGTAATAAATCTTTCTTTCTTTATTCGTGTCAGAAGTATCGACTTTACACATAGATATTTTAAAATACACGATATATACATTGCTACTATACAAATATACAGATATACACATATAAACAATCCTACTGAGCAACAAAATCGGAAGCTAGATAATTCTTGCCCAGTATTGGGCGACGTCAATAGCATTAGAGGAAGCTGCAACCAAGTCTATCATAGTGCACTTTGAGGGACATAAGACACACTGACATAAATGTTGGATTGTTTGCTGCTTTCCACAATCACAGAGTGATGAGTCGCTTGAGAAACCCCACTTCCGAAGATTTACTTTTGTTCTGCCCACTTCTGTACGGAGTCTGTTAAGGGATTTCCAGGTTGTCCACTTCTCCTGGTGTCCACATGGAAGACTTTCCTTCGGCTCCATCCAGTTGGAGAGATGGCTGGTTCTTTCTTTCCACATCTTGATCCTAGCATTCTCCGCTTTCCCCTCAAGGTTAACTGATGTGCGGAGAAAACTTTTTCTGGATTTCAGCCTCCGGGTGGCTGGGTGGTATCCATAGAGGGGATGTGCTTCTGAAGTAGATGATTGGAGCCTTTCTTTGTTAGCTGCTACCTCCCTACGAATCTCACCAGGAGCAATACCAGCTAGAAGTTGGATCTTCTCAATGGGTGTAGGTTTCAGGCATCCAGTAATGATCCTGCAACTTTCGTTGAGAGCGATGTCGACTTGCTTCGCATGGGCTGACCTGTACCAAACCAGGGAGGCATATTCACCTGCAGAGTAGCATAAAGCTAGAGCTGATGTTCTGATTGTTTGTGGTTGTGTTCCCCAACTGGTTCCTGACAATTTGCGTAGAATGTTGTTTCTAGCAGCTATCTTTTGTTTTTCGTTTTGACAATGTTTCTTGTATGTTAGTGTGCGGTCCAGCATAACTCCTAAATACTTTGGTGTAAAGCAATGTTCCAGTAAGTTCCCTTTCCAGATAACTTTGAGCTTCTGAGATGCCTGTGCATGCCGCAGATGGAACGCGCAAATTTGGGTCTTAGCTGGATTTGGTTTCAGTTGGTTTTTCTCATAATAGGTACCTAGCTCTTCTAATGCAACTAACCATTATATCTGTAAATATTGAAGGCTTGTCTACATCTAAAGAAGGAATGTTACATCAGCTCTGTCAAACACATGCATGTGATATATTATGCCTTCAAGAAACCCACAGAGATGAGCAACTGCGGCGGCCTAAAATAGCGGGGATGAGACTCGTGGCCGAAATTCCCCATAGACAGTATGGCAGTGCTGTTTTTGCCAAACCAGATTTACAAATTTTGTCTGCTGCAGTCACCACCGAAAACCAAATCGAGATAATAACCGTGGAACTCAGCAATTGCACCATCTCAGGTGTCTACAAACCACCCAATGTGAATTTCTCCTTCCGAACTCCAAACAATTACAACAATCAAAAGACAAACTTTGTAGTTGGAGACTTCAACAGCCATAGCAGTGCATGGGGATATATAGAAGACGATAATAATGGAGAGGCAGTGTTAGAATGGGCTGATGATTTCCAATTACAACTTGTTCTTGACCCCAAACTACCTCCATCCTTTAACAGCAGTAGATGGCGACGAGGCTTCAACCCAGACCTCATATTTGCTAGCGAACACGTGGCACAACAATGCGTGAAATCAATGTGTAATCCTATTCCAAATACCCAACACCGACCCATAATGTGTCAACTCTTCTCAGCAATTCGGCCAATAAAGGTTCCATTTCGAAGGAGGTATAATTTCAAAAAAGCAGACTGGGAAGAGTTCAGCTCAACTCTTGATTGTAATAAATGGAATTGTATTGCGTCTTACAGCAATAGATGGACCTGTGAGATTCCGTTGCCATGGTAACCGGCATGCATTCTTTCGTTATTGTATAAAATGAAATTAGTTTTCTGGAAATATCTCAAAAACTGTTGGTTTTAGGGCCTTAAAATGTGGTTTTCGGGGTCCCTCTCGGGCCCCCGAGTTTCGTTTCTCACACTGAGGGGCTGAAAATGAGCTTTGTCTCGCCCGTCTACGCCTATTTCAGCAAGTATTTTAAGGGGGTACCCTTTTATGAGAGGTACAGAGAAGAGTTACATCAATGATTAGTGTCGTGCCTCTGAAGGATATCTGTACCAAATTTTACGTTGATCCACCCAGCCTTTCTCGAGTTATAAGGGAACAACCACTTTGTCGACAGACAGACAAACAGACAGACAAAAATTATATTTTCGCGCGCATCCGTCATAAAACAGTCTGAAACGCGTAAATAACGCAAATTTCCATAGAAATTCAGAAAAAACAGACAAACTTTCATTCTTATATATATAGAGACTTATATATATAGAGATTATCACTGCTGCACCTGAAATATTTGTTATATTACGTAAATGTTTTTATTTCATGCTCATTCTGCGACGGCAGTGTTACCAACATGTAAGATATATAAAATACACCACCACATGATGTCTGGCGTGGTCTTTATGGCTAACGCGGCCCGCAGCCTAAAACCATTGTCAAAACCCATTGGATTGGACAAAACAAAGGTTAGAATGGTCGGATTGAGGTGCAGCATTGGTCACAGGGCACTCTTCATGACACGTTAGGTTGTAACCATTGGATTGGATGTATTAGGCCGTAATCATTGTCAAAACCACTGTTCCTTTCATTTGTACCTCTCACGGAATGCTACCTAGACTGCCTATACGATTAGTTTCATATGGGCGGGGGTTCGTTGAGGTTGGCAATACTGTACTTGTGCATAAATCATGTAGATAATAGCCGACACAGCTGGAATTTTACTATATAAGCTGTGATATAATTTGGGACCGCGGGTGGGTTATAGACAGCAGAGGAGAAAACATCTATTAGGACATCATTTCCACAATTATTATTCATCATTACACAGGATATTTCAGCTAATTTAAGTAGTTTTGTACTTGGTTCATCACTCCCGAAGTGTTACACAATAATTTTCAACCAGACCAATGGTTTTTGCTTCGACGAATAATTGCTGGGAAGCATGTTAGCTCATATATACACCCGTGGTTTTTGTCACACACAGTGGGGGTAGTCATACATCAATAATCTTTATCTAAGCCAATGGTTTTGCTGATTGATAATTTTTCACATAATTACAATATTAAATGTGTCATGTGGTGTATTTTGTATCCCACATGTTGGCAATGCCAATAACCTCTCATTAGAGTCGCTGAAGACTGCTGCTCTCGGTGGCTGGTATTGGAACCATTAAAGTCAGACCACGCTCTTTAAACAGAAACAAATGTCCATGTTGCGCAATTCGTCGAATAATGCAACTTGAGACGGGTTTACACGGCTCAGAAATGATAAAAGCCATGTATCGTCAGTGTGTCAGTAGCGTGAAGACCAAGATTAGACAAACAAACTGGTTCGATGTAGAAACAGGTCTCCGACAAGTTAGTGTATTCTCCCCTATACTTTTCCTCACTGTCATGAATGGAATCCATAAATGAGTGAAAGAGTCAGATGGTAGTTGTGCAAGATGGTAGGGACAATATTGCAGTAGATGGAAAACCATTCATCAGTCTAAAAGTGGTACCTCTTAAGTCAAGTTTTGGGCATATTGAGAATTGCTTATTAAAACTTGTGGCAAAAATAGCTTTACCTTCCTAGAGTAACCTCGTATGTCACAAAAATATCTGAGGGAAATTATTTTTGAAAACTTACAAGGTTACTCTAGGAAGGTAAAGCTATTTTTGCCACAAAATTTAATAAGTAATTCTCAATATGGCCAAAACTTGATGTACCACTTTTAGACTAACGCATTAGAAGTTGTGTAAAGCTTCAAATACTTTAGGGAGTGTCCTAACAGACAATGGAGGGATAAGTGAGGAAAATAGTAAGAGGGTCCAACAAGCAAATGGGTTTTACCAGAGTGTAAGGGGTCTGGTGTGGAACCAGAAATTTCCCGAGAAATGTAAAAAAATATTGTATTCAACGTATTACACACCTATATTGACATATGCTGCAGGCACGTGGACAACAGCTAAATGGGTTGAAAGTAGAATCAAGGCAGCAGAGATGAAGTTTCTTAGAGGTATAATTGGAAAGACTTGCAGAGACAAAATCAGAAACAAAGAAATTAGGGAAAAAAACAGGATTCCCAAAGTTAGGAGACAAGATCGAGATCAGTAAACTAAAATGGTATGGACATATGATGTGAATGGGAGAAGACAAGAGTCCTGAAGTGATTATTTACTGAGAAAGTCACAGGAAGGCGACAAAGGGGAAGGCCGAAGATGAGGTGGATGGAGGGAGAGTACTGAGAAAAGAGGAGTGCAAGTGGAAGATATACTGGAAGAAGGACGAGAGTGGTGGAGAGACAGAAAAGTATGGAGGTCCTTGATTCACACCCCAACTCAGATCACTGGAACTGAGAAATGAAGAAGAAGACATTGTTCTACTTAGAATTCGGTACTCAGAGGAAGATAACTTGGGGTGAAAATAAATGCTGATAAGAAAAATAAACCTTCAACCAGCACGCTCAGTCTAAGAAAGAAGAAGTTTTTAGAAATACTTGTTGACTAATGGCATTGTAATAACCCAGCCTCTCAATCTATTATATATTATCCAAAATTGACTCATCACCGCAGGGCTCAAACCACTAGACCTAGAAAGCTGAAATTTTGCATGTTGGTTGATCCGAGTATGTAGAGGCTCACTAAGAAACGGTTTTTGAAAATTCAATTTGTAAGTTACTTTTTTCGGCCCTTTGGCATTGACCATCCAAAATTGACTCGTCGACACAGGGCTCAAGCCACTAGACCTAGAAAGCTGAAATTTTGCATGTTGGTTGATCCGAGTATGTAGAGGCCCTCTAAGAAACGGTTTTTGAAAATTCAATTTGTGACTTTTTTCGCCCTTTGGCACTGAGCAAGGACAGTCGGTACAAAGGTCAGATTTAGCTCATTTTAAGCCGTCAGATACGAGAAACAATACTCGGAGGTCCTGTAGGGACCCCGAAGCACACTTTTTAAGTTCCTAAAATGAACGGTTTCGGAGATATTCCCAAATAACTGTGTTCCCTCTGAGAAACAGATCAACGTTACTATGGCAACCGCTGAAATTTCCCAGACCTGGGATAGTTTTCTGGCAATATCTCGAAAACCGTTCGTTTTAGGGCCTTAAAACGCGGGGTTCGGTTCCCACTCCTTTGAAGTGGAAACCACGAACATTGCTCCTCGCATTGATACGCGCAAGAAGAGCTATATTCCATATTTCTACGAGCAAATCGACTTGGAAAGTCTCATCTATTATATATAATCCAAAATTGACTCACTACCGCAGGGCTCAAACCACTAGACCTAGAAAGCTGAAATTTTGCATGTTGGTTGATCCGAGTATGTAGAGGCTCGCTAAGAAACGGTTTTCGAAAATTCAATTTGTAAGTGACTTTTTTTGGCCCTTTGGCATTGACCATCCAAAATTGACTCATCGACGCAGGGCTCAAGCCACTAGACCTAGAAAGCTGAAATTTTGCATGTTGGTTGATCCGAGTATGTAGAGGCCCACTAAGAAACGGTTTTTGAAAATTCAATTTGTAAGTGACTTTTTTCGGCCTTTGGCACTGAGCAAGGACAGTCGGTACAAAGGTCGGATTTAGCTCATTTTAAGCCGCCAGATACGAGAAACAATACTCGGAGGTCCTGTACGGACCCTGAAACACACTTTTTAAGTTCCTAAAATGAACGGTTTCGGAGATATTCCCAAATAACTGTGTTCCCTCTGAGAAACAGATCAACGTTACTATGGCAACCGCTAAAATTTCCCAGACCGGGTATAGTTTTCTGGCAATATCTCGAAAACCGTTCGTTTTAGGGCCTTAAAACGCGGGGTTCGGTTCCCACTTCTAACCACGAACATTGCTCCTCGCATTGATACGCGTAAAATGAGATGTATTTTATTTATAGTGGTGGCTTTTGGGGTCGGATACGATCGTGATTTTGAGTCTAATTTTATACTCTTTGAGCTGGTTATTGTAAGCGAGCTTTCAGATCTTTACTCTAATTTACAATATTAAGATTCTTTCTATTTTGCACGGTATGCTTTCATTTTCTTTATAAATTTGTTTTTTGTTAACTGAATATTTTTGTTTGCCAATTTTGATCTGCTCTTTTTCGTTTTTTACCATGATCAGCAACCCATATTCACAGTCGAATGTGTCGTATTCTACCGGCTGTCAGGTTAATAATATTTTTTCTTAATTACTCTTACTGAGGAATAATGTTGATATTTTGTGTTTCACGGCCATTGAATCCCCGCACAAGGCACGGCTTAAACCTAGAAAATTTGCTGAGTTGGACTAATGTACTAATGGTGCAGCAGAAAAGAGGAGAATTGAAGCTTTTGAAATGTGGTGATACAGGAGAATGATGATCAGATGGGTGGATAGGGTAACAAAGGAGGAGGTATTAAGACAAGTGGGAGAGGAGAGATGTTTCTGGCGACTGCTAATGAAGAGAAGAGATAGGAGGGTAGGACACATATTAAGACACCGAGGAATAGCAAGCTTAGTTATTGATGGGAGGGTCGCGGACTAGAACTGTAGGGGTAAACCAGGGTTAAAGAGATTGCCTCGGATGTAGGGTGTGGTAGCTATGTAGAGATGAAACGATTAGCTCAGGAAAGGGAGACATGGAGGGCTGCATCAAACCAGTTAAAAAACTGAAGACTCAAACAACAGCAATCAGGAATTTTAATTATTACTTAGAGAGGCATGTGAGGCAAAAGGGTGGTTGGAGATTTCAATCCCTGGGATGTAACACTGGAAGGGACTGCATAATGTACATCAGCGGCCAAGGTGAGAGATATTTAACTATAGGTCTATTAATAGCGATATGTTGACGTTCAAATCATCAATAAGTATGGCCAAATTACATCCAGAATAGTTTAAGTAAGAATACTTTTAATTCACCATATTCCGATAGATTTGCCATTCCAGTGTGCAAGAGTGCTGTTCCCTCTTCAAACAATATTCGCAATTTCTTTAACAAAGCGCAATGACACACACTTAACAGTAGCACGTGTACATTTAGACAAGAACCATTTTTTCCCATGGGCAACTGTATGTGGTGTGCTCGCGAGCATCCGGACAACAAAATCGTTATTGCTCAGCAGAAGATGGCAAAACCAAAAACGTAATTTTAAAATGTGTTAACATAATGTAACATCGAACCCTGCAGACATTCACAACTCTATAAAATTCCCACTTTGCTGCTTATATCAATATACTGTATGTATCAGAATATTCAGAATTAGAATGGACCCACCTATAGCCACGATTGCTGTAATAGAATAGACCAATTATCAGCAATAATGCATTGTCCCCATTGTCTTGATCGCGGGCGAAGCCGCGGGTACCTGCTAGTACTTATATATGTATGGGGTGCGTGGGGGTTAAACACCTGTACGATAATACCAACAGCAATAGACATTCACACCTAACTACTCCTCAGTGACCTAATAAATAAAACCCTTCAGATTCTGGTAAAATCGATAATATATTGTTAAACCATACATAAAACACACACTTCGCAGGATCCTCCTCGTACAGAATAATGACACTCCCTATCGTATTTACACAGATACACATATGACACGATATAGTTGACCCTTAGGAATAAAGTTGTCTGTTACTTACAGATGTTGGCTTCAGTGGTAGTGACCTAACTCTACTAATTCTGGGGTAAATTCTCCCAAAGGCTTAGTCCTAGATACTCGCAGCACAATTAATTTTGTTTCACATGCTATTTCTACTTTTATGATGACTATGATGTTTGTTACTATTGTAACCAGCATCCAACGATTTAATTTGCGTCGTGGATCTTGTACAATACAAATGCTTGGAATCCGTGTTGGATCGTTGCATTAACTCCGCTTGTGAATTTAATAATGCATAGCATATGTGACTAGCATTCCTGGACGAATAATTTGCCGCTATCGTTGAAATACAGATGTACAGATATCAGATCACAATAATTCGTGCTGTCCGAAATAAGTAATCTTGGCGATATACTTAAGACTAGGCTTATCATTCAATCAAGAACTTATAGCCAGCAACTTGGTTATTGTATCAAGAACACGCCTAGTGTTATACTGTTATGTCTCTTCCTCAACACACAAAACCAAAAAGACAAGTCCTACTCCCATGGAGTACCGAAGGATAATTGCAGCTCAACTCGCGGTCTGGAAACTGAGTCGACCACCCCGTGGTCCAAAAATGAATATACACCGCACCGCGGTCTGAAAATGAATCTACCTCCTCCCGCGGAGTTCTAAAATTGAGTGTCATCCACTTGCCTCCACAAAATCTAAGTAACCGTCAACATCCCCCACCACAATCACTGGTTACTTGGCTTCCGCCACGGAGTCCAACCAATCACCAGGCCCGACACAAAATATTAACATATAGAACACCCCTCTCCTCGACACACTCTGAACTCACACCAACACAGGGTTGTCACATTTCCTCATGTCGGTCAATCACCCCACCACACTCGGCTCACGGGAAAAACCTGGCTTCACCAACTGGACAATTTCCTCGTAACATTATTTTAACATTATTTTAACATCATCCCAATGTTAAAATATTTCAACTTCCCTAGTTTTGGATCCTGCTAAAATTACAATATTTATACGCTAAATAAATTACTTGTAAATCAAGCACGTCATATTATAAGACATAAAAAGACCTCAAATAAAAATATACACATCACATTAATAATTCGTAACTCCCCAGAACACGGGTTCGGTTTCTTGTAACCGGGGCGGTTACAGCATCTTATTTATGTGTCTTGGTATGATGTGGAAAGATGGTTGTAATATATAAGTTATATTGTCATATAGAAATTGAATGCGCTTACTGTTCAAGACAACAGCTACACGTCCATGCCCGTGGCCGGATTCGAACCGGCAGCCGAGCTTGAGTTCAGTTTCAAGATCAACCCTTTACCGCTGATCCATGCCAGCTGCCTAAAAGAAAGATAATGTAATAATGTTATTGGTTTTACGTCCCTTTTAACTACACTGGCTTTTAGAGACGCCGGGGTGCCGGAATTTTGCCCCGAAGGGGATCTTTAACGTGCCAGTAAATCTACTGACACGGTTCCCTCGCAGTTGCGCACCCTCAAATGCCAGCTGACTGCGCCAGGTTTCGAACCTGCAACCTTGGGCTCAGGAAGCGAGAACGTTACCCCTGAGCCACGCAGCCAGACTAAAAGAAAGAAAAGAAAGAAGTAATGTGCATCATTGGGTTACATTTACTCGTATGCCACATCTATCCCACCCTCGCATGTCAAAATATGCTGTCTGATGGTGAGAGGGCATGTGCCCGTTCCCATCAAAGCCAGTTCATCTGCGAGGAGAGGAAGTGATAAGAGATTATACAAATGTTTTAGTTCCCTGGACAGATTTAGAAATGTGTTGTAATATCCAAGACATGTTACCTCACTATATTTTTAGATCAGGAAATGAGTGATCACCAAGCCGTTATTACACCTGGCATTGCCATGCCAAGCTATGTATACAGATTGTGCAATTGCTTTACTGTTGGGGTTTGAGGCTTCCGGTTAACCCCCTCACCCTTTTGTGTTACATGAATAACTTAGTTTTATTTTGGGGGTGGCTTCTACTTACATTCGAATTTTCATGCCATTCGCTCCCGTAATTTCAATGCCAATCCATAACAAACAGATAAACAGACAAAAATCAAACTGCAGGTGGGCTTTATTTGGTCATTATACACCCCATCCAGGATAAATATAAAGTTTTAGCACAATATTCAAAATGTTCAGACAGAACGCTTACTGAGATGACTTTCCTAAGTCGTCTGATCTTTCCTTTGTTGTTTTACGTTCCAAAAATTGATAAATTCTACACACACTTTTTGTCTTTGTTGTCATAATGAAGGAGTGGCACTATGATTCAATAAGTAGACCTCAACTCTGTGCACACAGCCACTTCAATTTCAGATTTTGGACTTACATTTCCCTGAAGGGATAGTGTAGAATCCCCACTCAAGATGGCTGCTGTAAGGGTCTGGATTTGAACCTTGATGCAGTTCCCCATCGTAATATAGTCTATGATGTAATATGCAAGGTTATGCCACTGGGTGTCTCCCCTAATTCTATATAGGTTACTTTGTTATTTGTAATGTTGAAAACTAACTTATGTAATGTAATAATTAACATTTCTCTTTCTTTTATCTAGAAAGTAGTAAGTTGCCAGGAAAATCAAACTTTGAATGGCTACGGACTATCATGGCAAAAGGGACAGTATCTGACAGGGCTGCAGCAAATACTGTTATGATCCAGAATTCTCCCATTCATAATTTGGCCACACTGAGGAATTTGGTTAACATGGTAAAAGTTGGCAAGAAAAAAGAGTGCATCACTGTTATTGGTAAGTATTTTGGTTCAAGTATATATTGCGATTCCTATGTGTCTAGGGGTATTTTTTGGTGCAGTCGATGATGTACAGGCATTGATGCTTGTTTGTTTGATGTATTGCATTGAATTGCCGCGATGTTAGGCCGACTCTGTTGTGTTTGGTTTCAAACAGTGTGTTCTGATATGCAGATGCAGTCACATGTGTTCAAGTGCGAGGTTTGGTCGTAAGTTACAAATGTTCATAAATTACTTTTAGTTGTTCAATTTAATTGAAAGGTTGCACTGTACTCTTTTAAAGCCATGGCGAGACAAAACCATTGGTTACTACTAGGTTAGTTTCTCAATAATTATGTAGCTTATCACTGAAATAATAATAATTATTATAGGTATTATAGCAAGTTGAATGAACAATTGCATTTACCCATGGGGCCATGCGGTAAGAGTGAGAAGCTTCGTAATCTCGTTCTCAGACCACATGGCGAGATGAGAAATGTCAATCAGATTCTTGAAGCATGCAGAGTGAACATTGTCACATGAATAAAATACTCACAGGAGCAAGAATTAGTTTTCCATATAATTTTTGTGTCAAATCCATAAATAAAAGAAATGAGACTAATATAATTTGCATATTGACCTGCTAAACTGGGGGATGCATAAATGTTGTTGAAATGGGAGTAATGTTTTGAAAGAGTGAAATGCTAAATTTCTAAGAAATCAAGGTGTTTTCTTTTGTTTGCTTGTCATTTTATATACAGTACTTACTAAAGCACAGGGGGCTGCGTGGCGCAATTGCTAGCGGTGCTGAGCTTCGAACTGAAAGGGAGTGGGTTCGATCCCCACTCAGGTAGTGGATTTTAGATACAAAACTACCATTGTCAGAAACCAAATGGCCCTGGGGTTCACTCAGCCTACACCAGAAATGAGTACCAGGGTAATTCCTGGGAGCAAAGACGGCTGCGCATGGAGCTGACAATTCCATCCCAACTAGTGCCGATGACACAGAAATTGGAAGCCTCTACCTTCCACTACTCCCAGGGCCTCCATGGCCTGTACGGAGTTTGCTTTGCTTTTACTTACTAAAGCACACTCAATTGTACCTGGCATTTACCTAATTATTATGTATGGTATTTTTTTTTTAATCAAAGCTTCTTTGACATAAGCTAATTATTTATTGTCCATGTGATTGATTGTGTGTCTAATTATGATTATATCATATAGATTTATATATTGTAAGACCTCTTTGACAGAAACACTGACCGAGTTGTTCCTCACGGATCTGCTTGTTCCTGACAAGAAGCTTCGCACATTTGAAAATTGCCCTCTTGCTGCTGTGGCAGAAAAGAAGGGTCCATCAAGAAATTCAAGACTTATTTATTGGTATTTTGAGGACCAGCTGAAGGAGCTGTATCAAGCTTTTATCCAAGCACTTCAAGCAGCTGCCCAGGACACTGTTGAGAGTAACAAGGAGAAAGCTATTACTGCTATGTTTAAATTGCTTGCTGGGAACCCTGAACAAGAAAGTGTAAGGTTATATATATGTAAAGAAAAGCAAAAAAGACAAGATAGAAAGGGAATAATAGCGAGGAAAAGTGATTTACCAGTGTAAGTGGACAATAGATACACTCACAGTATGTAAGACACCAGAAAATTAATTAATATTTAATTAATTAAGATTTTGAATAAAGTCATCAGCAATGATGGAGAGAAGACAATGACTCCAATGTTTATCGAAGTAGAAATACGAAGAAAGAAATTGTTAAAAGATCAGTTTACACCACGGTGTTTGGCCGGTGAGTTCCGATTGTGCAGTCGTACAGAGGACATGTTGTGTACCTCAGGCATGTGCAATTGATACATGAATTGCTTTCCATGCAACTGAAATTGCACATGCCTGAGTTTCACAGACTGTCCTCTGTACGAATGCGCAACCGGGGCTGACAGGCCAAAAACTGTGGCGTGAACTGTAAAGTAACTTGCTTTCTGTTTTGAGTTAAAAGTAAGGCAAGTACAGATATTTTATTTATTTATTTCCCTTTCTAGCTTGATAAGGATATACTATATACCATATTTGCTCGCATATAACTCTCACTATTCTGATCGAAAATAAGTGTGAAAATCTTCGGTGAGAGATATATGCGGGGCTGTGTGAGGAAAATAGTGTATTCCTGTAGAAACGTAAAATTTGCATTATTGAAACAAGACGACTGGAATTGTCGACTGCCGTCGCTGCTGCCAATCTCTGAGCTACTCTCACGTGCATCTTCCTAACTTCCATCCAATGCATTTGCGATGCCAGTCTCCAAGAAGCTCTCAATAACGTCTGTCAACACCATAACCCACACCCCTACATCCAATCATGCAAGAGTTCAACTGACGGCCTTCTTTATTTTGTCTTCTGTCGTCAGCTTATCGTGACTAACAATACCAGATCTCGACGTATTCTAACCTAATAATTTCTTATTTAACGTGTGGAGCGCCAAATCATGCAAGAGTTCAACAGACGGCCTTCTTTACGTTGTCTTCTGTCGTCAGCTTATCATGGCTAACAATACCAGATCTCGATGTGTTCTAACCTAGCAATTACTTATTATTAGCGTGTAGAGCGCCAACAAAACGGCTGATGATCACACTCCGTATTGCTGTTTTGCTGCGTCGCCACATTTGAAATCGCCATATGTGTTTGGTTATTGGTTTCTAACGTGTCTTTCTGTTGACGCCAGTAGCGAATATCAAATTCATTCACAATGAATTCTCGACCGGCAGCTCTATTACCATCGTCGTCTGCCTATTTGATCACTTTGAGTATAAATCCAGCCGTATAACTTCCACGTTTTTACATAACTACAAGATCGATTTCCACAAGAAAACAATCACACTTAACTGAGAAACAAGAATGGAACATGAAGACAATGCCGCTAGACCTACTTGTCGACAATGCAACAGACGGACAACAAACACCGTGAAAGAAAGGAAAGCACCGCCACAAAAATGAACAATAACATCGCGGGCAAGACGTGTTTTAAAATTACTACGATCATCTTTTTGACGGCGTCAGAAATTAATGCGAGATATATGCGAGGAATATTTTTTTCCTGCAATTTCCAATTTAAAAATGTGGTGCGTAGATATACGCGGGGGCGAGATATATGCGAGCAAATACGGTATATATTTTTATTGTTCATTTAACAGACTAAATTTTGAAAGGTATAACCGTCATAAAAAATGAATAATCAGTTTATTTTTTGTGCTGTTTGTACTGCCTAATTATCTCTTTGTAGATTATGATCACTAATCACATTGCTGTGCAACGGTACCACTCTACCTTTCTCAGTTTACTTATTCGCACTGTCATTCGAATGTATACCTAGATGGCAGATCGGCCGAGACAAAATGGTGGATATAATTGGGATGGACGGCTTAATGTTGTATGTGGCTCCAAAGGATCATTCTTGAAAGGCAGGCAATTTTTGATCCACAATATGTACTCATGAGTGGAGTAGCTTCACAGAATAAAGAACATGCCTGGCTTGATTCATTATCCTAACAACAAACAATTTCAAAGGTGTACTTCAGCAAATTCAAATATACGAACGCTATACTGAAAGTCGTGAGCAACATTTTTTCTTTAATCACAATCATTTAAGATAGAATAACCATGCACATCAGCTCAATCAATCTCCCGACTTTCTGGAACACGTGCTGGTACTCTGTCAATTACTTTTATCACATGACCACAGCAAAGAGTTACAAAATGGCCAACATTGATGTTTCGTTCCGTCAACATGCTGTGATAGAATTCCTTCTTAAAGATGGAATCCCAGCTGCTAAAATTCACCAGAGACTTCAGCTTGCTTATCGAGATGTGTGCATGGGTGCTAGCAGTGTTTCGAGAAGGATGAAACATTTTAAAGATGGAAACACAACCATTCAAGATTTGTCGCGTAATGGGTGCTCTCGAACTGCCTCCACTGAGTGCAATATGACACTTGTTGATGACATCATTAAGGAAGACAGATGTGTCACTGTCAGTAAAATTGTGGTAAGACCTACAATAGGACACACTGCAGTGTAGGAAATGATTCATGAGTTAGGCTATCGAAAGGTGTATTCCCGCTGGGTCCCACGGTCAGTCACCAAAGAGAGCACGAAGTTCAAAGTCAAACCACCACTCAGATTCTTCTTTAGAGACAGGAAATGAATGAGATGAATATTGTTAAGGGAGATGAGAGCAGATTGCGAACCAGAAACTAAACGACAAAGCATGAAATGGCACTATTTGGATTGACCGACGGGGGGGGGGGAAACAAAGCCGTATGAATGTATATCCATGAACTTAGTCATGATTGCTTTCTTGGTCCGTATTGAGTACAATATCTATAAGATAACGTCCACTATTCAATACAACAACTTTATGTTTTATATTACTCTATTTTATATTTTAGATGATACATATTTTGGCTTTTTGGCCTTCATCAGTCAATAGCATCAGCAAATATTCATAAAATATAAAGTTGTATTGAAAAGTGGATGTTATCTTATAGATAAAGACGTATGAACAAGGATTTAAAAATTCTCAAATGTCATTAAAAGAAGAAAACTAGAATATTTTGGCTATTTAATGTGCAACAACAAATACAACCTGTTGCATTTAATTATTCAAGGAAGATTGATGACATAGGGGACCAGGATGTAGAATCCTGGCTAAAGAACTTAAGCCAGTAGTTTGGACTGTCGCTGTTCAGAAAAGCTATGGTTAAACAGCAGATCATGCTACTGATCGCCAATGTTCTTGGAGGACGAGCACTTTAAGAAGAAGAAAGACATTGCAGTCTGCTAGGAAAGTTATGGGCACCGTCTTCTGGGATGCAGAGGGTGTCATTCTGTCTGAATTTCTTGAACCTGGGAAAACCATAAATGCTGACTGTTTTGTTGAAACGCTTCTCCAGCTTCGTCGTGCATTGCCTGATAAACGTCTTGGAAAGAACATTATCCTGCAACACAATAACGCACGCACCCCCACGGTGTTTGTTTTGCCAGCGAGAACATCCAAAAATTTGGATAGTAAGTTATGCTGCATCATCCCTATAGTCCAGGCTTGGTACTGTACCATGTTTCGAACCTGCATTCAATCCTTCTTCTGAATCATTATTAAATTAAAAACAAACATCTCTTAGTAAGCTAATACAAATATCTATATTGTTGTTGCAACTATTACAATTACAATAAATTTAAAAAAAAGTAGAATCGAAGAATGTTGGGTCAATGAGCTAAATTGCATTCTTGATCAGTATAGTGACCTCTGTTGTTTCATAGTTAGATGTGGCAGTTTGTTTTTATTTTGAATTAATTGGCAATCTATCATCACAACAAGTTGTTGATTCTAATAGTAATACAGCACACAGTGATGTTTTTAAATTTTACAGCTACTGTTGAGAAGTATCGTGAACAAATTGGGTGATCCTAGTCCAAAGGTTTCTTCAAAGACTATACACTGCCTGACTCGGCTTCTACAACAACATCCCAACATGAAGTTTGTCGTCATGCAGGAGATAGAGAAGTTACTCTTCAGGTGGGTCGGAATGAAAGCAATTTTATTTTACAAAGGAAGATGACCATGTTGTTCTGCCCATTATAACAACAATTACCACCGCCAAAGTTTTTATAGCTGTTGAGAGTGAAATACCAAGCTTTTGTTGGTAATGACTAGTTGACAATTTGTGCTAAATCTAATAGTAGGGTATCATGAGCCTTTTCTCCCTCTCACACATGGATCTTGTAATTGTCATAGTAGTCTGGTTTTAGAAATTAGTAAAATAGTGAGACAGTATTTGTGATTTTTTGTTTGTTTGTTCCAGGCCTAATGTTAGTTCCAGAGCTCAGTATTATGGAATATGTTTCCTGACACTTTTTATACTGTCACGAGAAGATGTAGAATTGGCTGTAAATCTTATCAACTTGTATTTTTCTTTCTTCAAGGCCTCCTTGAAAAAGGTCAGTATCTTCTCGTCCATTGTCCCTTTGTAGATATTTAGATATTGGTACAGAGTATTTGGGAAATGAATGGTTTGTGTTGGAGGGTCTCATGGCAAATAAAAGAAGGATAAGAATATGGCACCCTACAACCATAAGTCAAATAGAGAAAATACCTTGTATACCTGAATTTATTTATCGTATGATGATATGGAGTTAAAATAAACATTATATACACTACATATAAAGTTATATATACAGTTATATAGAGAGAGTTTAGTTTGTATGTAACGGAGACCCTCGCTTGCCCGCTCGCCCGCGTTGCGCGCCTGTCTCCTGCCAGGCACTTTGCCCTTATGCTGCGCTTGCCCGGCACTGAGTCATTGAGTATAGGAATTTGTACTTCAATGTGATCCTTGACCAATTTTTTGACGAACTGACTTACGGAGAGCGATTGTCAAATTACTTTCAACAAGATTCTGCCAAAGCATCCATGACAGAATTGCGTAGCATTTTCGGTACGAGGATTATAAGTTGGAACGTGTGGCCCCCGCGAAGCCCAGACTTATCACCATGTGACTTTTATTTGTGGGGGACGCTTAAAAATAGTGTGTATGCGAGAAACCCTCCCACTGTAAATGAGCTTAAAGACTATATTACAGCTGAAATATAGTCAATCGGTGCTGAGGAACTTCAGAGAGTAAATGCCTGTTTCATAAAAAGGTGCCAGCGATGTGTAGCAGTGAATGGCGATCATTTTCAGCACCAGCTGTGAACTAGGTAAGTACAAATTTCTATACTCAATGACTCAGTGCAGCGCAGGCGCCGCATAACGGCAAAGTGCGTGGCGGGAGACAGGCTCGCGCCACGGGCGAGCGGGCAAGCGAGGGTCTCCGTTACATACAAACTAAACTCTATGTACATAGTCATAAACACAAGTTCTTGCTTTAAACTTCTAAATCCAGGCCATCAATCCACTGAAGTGCCTCAGAAGATGCATGATGAATGTCACCTCGTTGCGGACATTCACCAACAATATGTTCGATGGTTTGCAGGGTAGCTCCACAATCGCAGTTAGCAGAAGTAACCCAACCCCATTTGTGAAGCAGGAATCCACATTGGCCTTGTCCTGTACTGATCCAGTTAATGATTCTCCATTGGCGTCTGGGGAGTTTGAAACCTTCTATCCTATTTTTATTATTTGTTTTCTTTGTTGACCGGGAGGCCTTTTCAGGCAGTTCGGTCTCATCTCTATTTTGTTGCTTACTTAGCACCACCCGGGGGCACGTGTAGGGTAGCAATGGGTAAAACCTACGGACGTGAGCAATGTTTGACCCCCTATACCTGAATGTAAGACAAGGTATTTTTCCCAGCTTTGCTAATTTTAAAACTTGTCAAATATATTGAGTAAAAAGTTTCCGCCCAATCAATACTTTTTCTGAAAAAATTTACTTTTTTCTCACATTAGGGACATGTTTCGAACAAATAATTTGTTCTTCTTCAGCCTATACATATATCAACTTAGTAATTATCTTAGACATTGCATAATTAAAATACATGCACATTAGACAATTCATTAAGAGTATACAATTACATTCATTAAGAAACATACAACTAAAAAACGCAATGTTAAAATACTTGATAACACATTAAAATATTTGGAAAATTTCTTGTTCCCATTTGTACTGGATGGCCTTGTTATGAAGGCTTATTAAACGGTTATAGGCAGCAGTTCATTAAAAGCTCAGAATCAGCCCATCAATACATCACCGGCAAGAATAAACCAGAGGGATGATTCTGAGCTTTTAATGAACTGCTGCCTATAACCGTTTAATAAGCCTTCATAACAAGGCCATCCAGTACAAATGGGAACAAGAAATTTTCCAAATATTTTAATGTGTTATCAAGTATTTTAACATTGCGTTTTTTAGTTGTATGTTTCTTAATGAATGTAATTGTATACTCTTAATGAATTGTCTAATGTGCATGTATTTTAATTATGCAATGTCTAAGATAATTACTAAGTTGATATATGTATAGGCTGAAGAAGAACAAATTATTTGTTCGAAACATGTCCCTAATGTGAGAAAAAAGTAAAAATTTTTTCAGAAAAAGTATTGATTGGGCGGAAACTTTTTACTCAATATATTTGATTTGTAAGCGTCAATACGGACTTAAAAAATGGATAACCCTCCAGTTAATCTTTAAAACTTGTGGCTGTCTTATATTCAGGGTTTAAGAAAAATGTCAACCCCAAGTTCATTGTTTTTATGTTTTACTAGCGGACCCGTGCGAGAACTCTCGCATAATGGGTTGTGTGTGCCCATGTGTACAGACTATCCGTCCGGCTCTAGTGCTATGCGGGCTGTACGCGACTCATTTCTGCCAGGGGCTATAGTCCGGGACACCTTAAATAAGTTACTAGAAAACCAACATGGCCACCTTATCGGTGTTACCAACTTACATCATTCAACACCAAATATTCACCAAATACTTCCATGTAACAAGTAACCCAAAGGAAACCAAATAATTAAGACCTCCTTGCCTACATACATTTTACATAAACTCAAGGAGTGCTTGCTCGAGTAAGGGACATCTTGATCATCAGTCCCCTGTCGTCAAACCCATAACCAGTGTTATGGTTGAGAAGATAACTTTAGGTTTCTTCATTGCCTTATAAACCACCTTATAAAATGCAAAATTTAAGGAATATTAATACTTTTCCAGTTTTGCTGAGGAGCTACAGATGAACTTGTGATTTTATTTTCTTCTCACACATTTTTTATAGTATCTTTTTAATAATGTAATAATTAGTTCAAAGGCGATGGTTTTATATTTTTAGGTTGAATGATCAGGAAAGGAGAAATAAAATGGTACATATTTGCAGATTATTATTATTCATTATATCTTTATTTCTGTAAGTGCTCATTCCTTGCGTACACAGACCTTCGTGGAGACAGGATCGAGACACATCCCTTTTGACATGCAAGATAATAAAGGCTTTTTCAATGCTTAGGCCTAAATCCACTCTAACTAGTCTTGGATTTTAGGGGCAATTCTGAAAAAAAAAAAAGGTAAAGAATAATTCTAAATTAATATACACTCAATGAAATGAGAGGAGATCATGATAAAACTCCCAAAGACATCAGGTGTTGTGTTGTTAAAACGACGATTCTATCTCTTGAGAGCTTTGCCAATATTAAAGACCAACTATTGACGACAGTCGAAACGATGAATGGTATGACAATAAACAGCATCAGCAGGTTTTTTAAATACTGTTGAACCTCTTACTCATACTTTAACTGGCTTGAAGCTGGTAACTTGCCTCTTAATTATGCAACATTCTATTAAGAAAAAGGGCCGATAACCTAGATGTTAGGCCCCTTAAAACAACAATTATCATTATCATATTAAGAAAAAATTAGCAATACAGAAAGGGTGGGGGAAGAAAAAAAAGGCCCTAGTATAAAGTATAAATTTAATTTATGAACATATTATCAAAATGAGAGTCTAAATTGATCAACCTATAGGCCTGTTTTTCTTATATTTTTATTGGGGGAGGGGCACCCGTAGCCTGCTCCCCCCGTGTGACGGTCAACCCAAGCTACACCGCCTCCGACATGCCATTAGTCCTAGGTAGCAGAAGGAAACAGTCAAGGGATTGGAAGGATTTGCCCTTTGAGGCTTAGTGCCTGTCCTCACACACTGTATATTTCAAGGCATATGAATATATCGCCGTGCCAGTGCAAGACCACGATAAGTGCAAATTTTTCAATTTTTATTTTTTTACAGCAATCAGTGTATTTTAATGTGACCTTCAATGTAAAAGTGCAAAAATTGCAAAATTTATATAATTGGGCCCTTGAAGTAAAATGAATTGGTTTTGCATTGGAGTATTTTTTTAAAGATGTTCCGTGCAAAACAGCGTCATCTGCAGATGCATCGGTTTTACACTGGAAATTGAAAGAGAATTAATTTACCTTCAGTGCAAGACCACGATATCTGCAATGACTATATTCCTGATACCAGTAGTTCAGAAGAGGAAGATACCTATGATGATAACAAACCAGGCAAGATGAGTATACAAGACAAAGACCTACCATCAACTAGCAAAGAACTTAAAAGCTCTAAAACTTCAGCATTTCCTTTGAAGGAAAGTTTAGTTAACGAAACATCAGACATCTGTGTTCCTTCGGAAAGTGCCAACTTAGTGAGTAACTGTGAAGGATCAGGCTCAACAACAACAGCAGCAGCAGCATCACCACCTCAGAAAGAAGCGTCGTCGTCAAAAACATAAATAGGCTCGAAACATAAGAAAACTTAAAGTAAATACAGGACAGTTTGTAAACAACAAAAATGGTACCTGTAGGAATGATAAAACATTAAAGAAAGGATGCCAAGGAAACTGCAATTTTAAATGTCCACTTTCAGAGGAGGACAGGATTTCAATCATTAAGAGCTTCTGGGATCTTGGAGATCTGTACAGGCAGAGACAATTTATTAGTCACTCATAACATGACGCAGGTAAAGCCGAAATATCGAAGAATCACTCCTGGAGGTGGAAGGTCTTGCAACATGAATTAGGTACAATTTAACCATAAGAGGAGATAGAATAAAGGTTTGCAAGAAGATGTACATGGGTACCCTTGGCATGGGAAACACCATGATTTCTACAGTTATTTCCAAGAACAAGGATGGTTTTCTTGAAGAAGAAAGAAGGGGGAAAGCTTGGAAAGCAAAAGAAGCTACCCCCAATGATAAGGGAAGGAGTGAGGCAACACATCAATTCAATTCCAAAAATGGAGTCCCATTACATTCGAGCTGATACAACACGAGAGTATTTTGAAGGTTCGTTGGATATATCCACATTGATGTAAGTTAGAAAATGAACCGATTGCAAAGAAGCACGTACACGAAACAATATTTAATACGGAATTCAACATCGGGTTTCATAGACCTAAGAAGGATCTGTGAAGAATATAAGAATTCTACTGAAGAAGAAAAGCGAAAACTTAAAGCCAAATATGAAAGACATCATGCAGAGAAAGAAACAATGAGACGGGAAAAAGAAAATGATATTCATAGGGCCACTGAGGAAAACCGTGGAGTGGTGGCTGTGTTTGATTTTCAAGCTGTTACACCTTGCCAAGAGGTGAAATATCATGCTTTTATTATAAAAGAAAACTTAATTTATTTAAATTCACTATTTACGAAGCAGTCTCTAAAATTGGAAGATGCTGCATGTGGCACGAAGGTCAAGCTGGAAGAGGGGCAAATGAAGTTGGTAGCTGCATAATAGAGTTTCTCAAAGAATACCCAAATCAAGAAGTGAAGAACAAATTCTTGTTATCTGCATACTTTTACGCTGTTCTAAAGTTAGAAATTCCGTCTATTCAACATAAGTTTTTGGTAGTAGGACATACACAAAATGAGGGGAGACGCTATGCACTCTCGCATAGTATATGAGAAGAAAAGAGCTCTGAAATCCGGTCCTATTTACGTTCCCCCTCAGGTTGCTACTATCGCAAGTCTTGCAAAAAGGACTGAGAAACCTTACCTTGTAAGACAAATGAAAACAACTGACTTCATAGATTGCAAGTCATTATGCAATGACCTCGGCAACAATTTTTCCATCAATGAGGATGGGGAGAAAGTTTCGTGGAATGCTGTCACTGAGATAATGGTGAAGAAGAATTCCCCTGGGGTGTTCTTTTATAAAACTTCCTACCACGAAAGCAATATAAACTAGTGCATATTAACAGAAAGACAAAGAGGAGCAGTCCACATCAACATCCCGAAACTCTTAAACTCAAACCAGCTTATAAAGTCTCCAAAAATATCAGCTAGCAAGAAGAAAGACCTTATTTCACTCTGTGCAAAAAAATCTAATACCGAAGACGCATCATCCATTCTTCGTTACTTTGGAAGCTGAAAAGGACTGAGGTTCTGACTATTGAAGCAAATGACGTGCTCATGCTGAACTTGTGAACTTTTTTCCAACATTCATTCCATCTTTGGCCTCAGTGTGCCTATTTTCAATAACAAGTGATTTTTTTCAAATCATTATTGTATATAGAATTGTATATAGAATGTTCAAATATAGTAGTAAACTAGGGAAACAATGAAACTGAAGTGTTGGTATTGATTAATTGTCTAACAATTTTCACAGAACAGTCAGTGCGAGACCACGACATCTGCATTTTAGCCCTTTTTGTGGGCTTTAATTACAAAATTTATAATTTTAATTAAAAGGACATGGTACACTATACAATCAACCGAAACATATCCAAAATTCAAAATTCTCTATAGATTTTCACACTGTCAAAAGGCTAATACAAAGTTATAGAAAACTTCAAACCCGTTTTTCTCAATAAAATGATTTTTGCAGATATCGTAGTCTTGCACTGGCAATGGTAGGACGTAGGGGCAGGTAAAAGTCCTGTAGGAAGAAATGGAAAGTGCCTACAGGTAAAACCTGGCATATTTGGAGATAGCACATGCAAGGATATGGTCTAGGATAGATATGGGTTGTGTTCGAGTTGGTTAGTTGTCGTGCATCATTTGAAAGTTTCATATCCAAAGCCAGAATGAATATATTGGGGATCCATACTTCTCTGGCACAAGCAAGGACCTGCAACTGGGCTTACCACTCGGCCTGTAAGACTTTAAAATCTAACAAATTAACATCCTACTTCTCAGGCACAGTTTCACCAGTTCCGCTTATCGAACTGTGAGCACTGCACCCTTCCGTAAGTGGTGCCTAGAAGAGTATAATCATATTTATTTCCCATTAGAAAATACACACTACAGAGACTTTCATATAAAGTAAGAACAGGAAGCGGCAGTTTTGTTATTCGCTGATGCGGTGGCCTTGGCCGAGCTTGTGGCGCGCCATGGCCCCCCTGCTGTACTATTGAAAGTGCGCGCATAGTACATACGAGGGCTTTTGTTTTTATTGTTTTCAAGTTCCGATGGACTGTATAAAAATAACAGAGTGACATATCAAACTGATTTTACAACTAAATGTTTGCTTGTTTTATTGTTATGTCTCAACATAATCGCCAAAAAGATTGAAACATTTTTGTCGTATCGTTACACCAGCTTTCCAATGCCCTAGGCAAAATATTCTGCCGCCACTGAGGTGGGTACGTCTGGACAGTCTCCTGAAGTTTTTCCTTTTTGGTGAGGCGTTGCCGCCCAACCATACCTTCAATTCTCGAAAAAGGTGAAAATCATTCAGTGCTGGTTTGGACTAAACGGCAGATGGTCCAAAACTTTACATTTGAATTCTTTGTAAAAGTCTATTGTAACGTTGGCACAATCTGGTCGTGAATGATTTTTACCCTTTTCGAGAATTGA
The DNA here is from genome assembly GCA_946902985.2 of Meconema thalassinum. Taxonomy (NCBI): domain Eukaryota; kingdom Metazoa; phylum Arthropoda; class Insecta; order Orthoptera; family Tettigoniidae; genus Meconema; species Meconema thalassinum. The sequence continues at coordinate 1,047,502,124 of OX336388.2, forward strand.
AGGTATGGTTGGGCGGCAACGCCTAGCCAAAAAGGAAAAACTTCAGGAGACTGTCCAGACGGACCCACCTCAGTGGCGGCAGAATATTTTGCCGAGGGCATTGGAAAGCTGGTGTAACGATACAACAAATGTTTCAATCGTTTTGGATTATGTTGAGACATAAGAATAAAACAAGCAAACACTTAGTAGTAAAATCAGTTTGGTATGTGAAACAGTTATTTTTATACAGTCCATCGGAACTTGAAAAAAAAAAAAAAACAACACACAGCCCTCGTATGTACTATGCACGCGCTTTCAATAGTACAGCAGGGGGCCATGTCGCGCCACAAGCTCAGCTAAGACCATCGCAGAAGCGAATAACAAAACTGCCGCTTGTCGTTCTTACTTTATATGAAAGACCCTGTATATGTGCTTTATGTTATAATGTCTGGGTAATTATAAAACAACAAATATAATAAAACCCAACCTTCGCGAGATTTGAACCATGGCTTCATGAATAAGAGTAATGCATTGTGACCACTCGACCAACTATTTGAATGTGGTAAGTAGCAGGTTCAGGAAATACCGCAATGATAAGGAAAATCTTTAGCTTACGAGGGAACGGTGTGAAGTCTGACCACGAATTTCGACTTTATTTTTACATAGTCGTGAAGGTCTTTTTTACGCTGAAACAGGTAGTGGAGGTCTAATTTTTCGCTGGTTTCTTTTTAAGGAACCACTTGGAAGCCCCAAGTTGGCGGTGCGCGCTCTGAATTGTACAGTACATGCCGGCACACGTCAGCGCGCACAGCCAGCAGCAGACTTGCCTTGCCTTCCCTCTATCCTCGTTCGGTTCTCCACTATCACCCACCACATAGGCTATGGTTGCCAACAGTGGGACTGCGAGTACTTTTCTATATGGTCAAGTTCTCCACGACTGATGGCTATTCCACATACAGGGGATCTCATTGGAGTCTTTGCATTATAATGACCGCTTGCAACATTATTGTAGCTCTTATTAATGCCTACGGTGTTCAGGAAGCTACAGAGCTTTATGATAAAGAGCAAATAATGTTCATATAAATAATGACAACGTTTGATGCAATTATGGAAGAGAGTTGTTTTGCGACTCCTACTTGACAAACCTTAAAAGGCGTTTGAAATTTCGGTACCGAAAAGTAACCAAACTCTTCGGTAAAACGTTTAAAACAGACGATGAAGTACGATATGAAGAGGCTAAAATGTTTGTTAAATTCATTATTGAATTGCAAGAAGAGAAAGAGATCCCGGACGCCAATATCTGGAATTCGGACCAGTCCCGATTCGAGTGCGAAATGGCAACATAGAGAAGTTTCGATTTCCGTGGTGTGAAAGACGTTCTTGCCACGCTCGTTTGCCAAAATAGTTCTATGCACACCCACACAGTGCAATATCACATTTCTAAAGCCGGAGAAATGGGACATTTGTTCTTGATCGTTTTCAAAGAAATTAATGGAAAGTTTGGACCTAGGGTACAAGAAAGTATCAACGCCTACATGAATGTCTTTAAATATGTCGTCATTGATTGTCCATCTTCCGGGAAAATGTGGAAAGGGCATGTAAGTTACTGCACGTGCCTGGTTCCAAGACATTTTCCATCCGCAATTAAAGGACGACGAACAAAATCTTCTTCTCCTAGATTCATTCAGTGGCCAGGGCAAAAATGCACAGCTTGAATCTCTGACGAACAAACAAGAACAAATTGAATGCATACCGAAAGGAACTACATATCTTTGCCAGCCGTGTGATCTTGGACTCTTCCGACAACTAAAATGTTTAGTCTGTCGAATGGAAAACATTTGCCAAGTAAGGAATTTACACGGCCAGTCAAAATTAAAACCCGACAACAGACTTTTCTTTATAACTAGTCAAATGCTAGCGCATAACCGATTACAAGCTGATTGTTTCGTACCAATGCTATGCTTGGAAAACGGGTGGTTATTCCATTACTGACAATATTATTATTATTATTATTATCTTGATTGGTCACATTGGACCACTTGAGTCGTTCCACAATCACTTCTTCTTTGAAGGTAGTACTGCTTGGTTCTTGCGCTCTTTCCAGTACTTTTTCATTCTTTCAGATCGGGATTTTCTCAACTCATCTGAAATCTCCATAGGCTTTCTATGTGTCATTTCTGCAGAAAATTTGTGAGTTTTAAGAATGGTGTTAATTTTATTTTTCTCCTCGGCATCTGTTATCTTAAGTCCAACTGCTTTGAGATCTTGTTGGATTTCTTGGATCCATTTTCCTCCAGTTTTCTTTCCTAGATTTCTCATCACCAGTTGGCGTACAATTTTGTTTTCTGGAAGCCGTAAGATGTGAAAAAAATATGAAATTCTTTTCTTCTTCATTGTGCTGGTGATTGGATCAATCTCACGATAGACAGTTTCATTTGGGAGAATCCTCCAGACTCCCTCAACCTGATACTTTTTATTTATGCACGTTCTAATGATTCTTCTTTCCGTTTTGAGGAGCTGATCAGTTCTTTGTTCATTTTTAATTTGGAACAGTGTTTCACAAGCATAAGTGGCTTCTGGGAGAGTTACAGTTTTATAATGTTGGATCTTAGTAGCTATTGATAGGCATTTTTTATTATATGTTGACCAGGTTAGAGATTGTGCCTTTTTCATTTTATTTGTTCTATTTATCCAAGTTACTTTTTCGTTTAAGTTATGTGTTATAATTTCTCCAAGATACTTAAATTGAGGAACTAGGTTAATTTTATGATCATTTATATAGACTTCATTTATATCTAAGGGTTTCATAGGCATGATCTCAGTTTTTTCAAAGGATATCTGTAATCCTATCCCTTGAGCAATCTCTTGGAGACTAGTGATCTGAGTACAAACCTCTTCCTTGTCTAGTGCTAAAAGAGCCAAATCATCTGCAAATCCTAAGCAGTTTATTTTTATTGATGGTTTTGTTCCAATTTTGATGTTAGGAGGGTTTTCCTTTTGCCAAACCTTCATGATATAATCAAGAGCCACATTGAAAAGCAGAGGGGATAATCCATCACCTTGTCTGAGACCAGTTTTTACTGAGAAAGCTGTTGATATTTCTCCCCTAAATTTAACTTTCGAATTTGTGTTTGTTAATGTTAATTGAATGATTTTTATCAATTTAGGATGGAGACCATATGATCTGAGGATTTTTAGCAGTGTCAGTCTATGAATACTATCATAGGCTTTTTTGAAATCTATAAAAGAGATAAAGAGTTGCTTATTTCTGTTTTTGTAATATTCCATTATTAATTTCAGGCTAAGGATTTGGTCTGGACAACTTCTGTAAGGGCGAAATCCTCCTTGATATTCTCCAAGTTGTGGTTCCAGAATGTTTTTGATCCTGTTGTAAATTATGCGAGAGAAAATTTTATATGTGCAGTCCAGAAGGGTAATTCCTCTGTAGTTATCTGGGTTCGTTTTGTCTCCTTTCTTAAATAATGGATGGATTATTCCTATGGTCCAGTGTGCAGGAATTTCTTCAGTAATCCACATTTTAACTAGATGTTGATGAAGATTTATAATCGCAGGTTTACCAGCATTTTTCCAGATTTCAGCAAAGACTAAGTCTTCGCCACAAGTTTTGTAATTTTTTTGTTCTTTAATTGCGAGTTCTACTTCATTAATGTTTGGAGGATTTATTAAATCAGGTGAAGTTAAAATAGGTGTATCAGTGTTTACTTGCAGGGTTTCCAGTGGATCATCACAATTTAACAGTTTCTCGAATGCTTCTGCAAGGATCTCTGTATTTTCTTGGTTAGAATGTGCTAACTTTCCCGTTTGAAACTGACAATATACCACAATATATCTCAAACTAATTTTCATGATTTGACTGATAAAGAAGTATGCTGGATTTGATTGCACCAATTTCTCTTTTATAATGATTTTCTTGTGTTTTGTTATTCACATTTTGTGTTAGATTTTTACTATCATGCCATGAACAATGCACCCATGCCAGACTGTGTTAGAATAAAGGCATTTCTTGAACAGATTGAACGGCATGATGATGAAGATGATATGTGATGATTTGTAAACCATTGTTTTTGTTTCTATATTACACAGTGAATTCATCTTTGTAAATAAAATATCCAAACTAATGTCAGTTTTAACCCGCCATCCCATGTACACAACTGTAGGCAGCCGTATGTGGTGGGTGATGGTGGAGAACCGAACGAGGGTAGAGGGAAGGCGAGACTAGACAGCTGCTGGCTGTGCGTGTTGACGTGTGCAGAAGAATATGGCCCGCATAGTACAAATTAAAAGAAGCATTCAACGAAGCATATGTTTATAAGAAGCTTGATATTAGCCACATATTCGAGAAGAAGTTGGCCAAGTTACAATATCCTTACCTGGATGTAATTTGGAATATATGAACCTTGCAATGGCTTCGTTAGCAAAATCATCTATTCCAGTTACAGTAAACACATGCTTTCGATGTTTGCCTGGTGTAACAAGGAGATCCCCCTTCCTAGACTGTAATATGACCTTCTGGACAGCAGAAAATCCATGCTGTAATAACATTACAAGTACCATAGATTAAAATTTCACAAATATAACATGATACATACATGCATATCAACTCTCTGAGAGAACGACGGAAGGGGGGTTTATTACATTACATTGAAGAGGCATGGTTTCTGGCCATGTCATTCAGCGAATAAAATCTCCCAGAATGGAAACAAGTCTACAATAAGATACATCAATCAATTCCTATGCTAAATGACTATAGTGGGAGGCTAATTAGCTAAAATAATGTTGCTACCGTAAGTGTACATTTCATAAGGCTATGTTGAGGTTATGTTAGGATTGATTACGAAAAGCATTCTCAAAAATTATCAAAATACTTACTCTCACCATTCCAGCAATTCTTACAATTCTTTCCGTATCACTACACGTAATTGCTTTTTCCTCATTCTTTTTTAAAGCAGTGAACGCTGCAAAGTGTAATTAGGCCTAGTCTTCTTTAGTGGAATTTGTAGCTGTTTCTGGCCTCTTTTAGGCATTTTGACGAAATCTAAATAACAATTTATGCAAAAATAAAGTTTATGAACATTATTAAAGTTCCGACTAGTGCAAATGTACACATAGGCCTAGGCCTACATATTATAGGCCTAATCTATAAGTCTAAAATAATCATAATAACTGTTCTAATTGATGTATTTTTGTAGCACTTACCTCGTAAAACTGCACTAGACGTAATATTCCAAAGAAATGTGATGATTTATCCAATTAATTGAACAGTTTAGGGATGTATGCTTTATACGAGAATGTTGGTCACACTCGCTGAGACATTTCCCGCGTCTACGTGTTTCAAAACTGTTTCAACTGTACGGTAAAAAATCTTACTGGTATTGTGGTATTTTTAGATGGCGAGATTTTCAGCAGGGTTGGCGAAACTGTGCTCACACAAAAGACAACTTAACTTCAAGAAATTCAACCACAAACCAACATGCGAGTAGGTATAGGGGATGGATGTTAACGTTGACTACCCTTTTTTTATTAGTAACTTATTTAAGGTGTCCCGGACTATATCTGGGTTTTGTGCACCCCATGTGTACAGACTACCCACCCGGCTCTAGTGGTATGCGGGCTGTATGCGACACAGTTCTGCCAGGGGCTATCGTCTTGTTTATTTGTTTAATAGCACTTTATAAACAAATAAATATACTGTATTTCTGTTGACTTATCAAGAAATACAATATTTTTCCTGTACTATTGAGACGATTTGGAAGATTTTGGTACAAACCACACCTTCTAACTCCCTCTGGTTTAGGAGATTGAGTTTTGTGAAACATACACCGTAGTGTATTATATAATAAGATAGTGGCTATAAGTTCATAACATCTCGTATTTGCATTGAAATGTATCAGGTTGACACTAGTGTTGTATTTGTGATTGATTTTCACGACTCTCCCTCTGAGAGTTGAAATAAAGAATGTAACTAATCCCATTTTATTTATGAATTTATATACAATTTGAAGTGTATACAGAAGTAACAGATGATGTCATGATCTGGGGAGAAAAAGAAGATGACATCCAACGACGACTAAATTAGTGGAAGGCAGGTTTTGACAAGTTTGGATTACAGATCAGCCAAACGATTACCATATGTTTGGTGATGAGCAGGGAAAGCAAACCTATCAAGCTGAAATTGGGACAACATGTTATCGTAATAGTTCAACATTTTAAATACCTTGGCAGGGTTTTGTGGACAGATACCGTAACAGGTTAACCCAAGAAACCAGCAGTAGGGTACAAGCAGCTGCAGAACTTTTACAACTCTGTTTCATGGCTTCTATGGGACAAAAACTTTAGTCAGGAAGCTAAAATTTTACTGGACAAATCCTACTTACTTCCCATTTTGGCCTAAGGTCTAGAAGCTGCTACAATGACTCCCTGGGACAACAGACGGTTACAAGCAATTGAGATGAAATTTCTAAGATCAAGTATTCAGAAGACCAGACGATACAAAATTAGAAATGAGTCAGTCCGCCTAAAGTTAGGGCTGAAACGAAGTGTTCTTGACATTCTTGAGGAGTCGAGATTGAAATGGTTCGGTCATTTGATGAGGATGCCCTCTTGTAGTACACCTAAAGCCTATTTTGTAAGGGAAATAATTGTCAAGAGACCAAGAGGTAGACCTCAAGATGGGTGGATGAAGCAGGTCCACAGAGCTGTGACTAAGAGGAGCGTAGAATGGAGGACAGTGGTGGAGTAAGAATGGTGGCAGGACAGACAGCTATGGAACGGGCTTGTTCATTCCCACACCCGGCCTGCTGGATTGGAGAATCGATGATGATGACAGTAGTAACAGCGAAACATCGTTTATGTAAAATACGTAATTAGAATTACCGGTAAGTAAAGAAATTTAAGTTCAGCATTGGTGCGTCAAAGTTATATTATATTATTGCAACAATGTGTTGAAACACCTGTTTATCAACCATTGCAGTATTTGCAGAAAATATCTATCCCCTTACCACGCAAATTTGGGTGCGCGATCATAAGTTGATAGATGTTGTCACCTACATCACTTTTTGAGGTTATATCTCTCATATACTCCTGAGAGGTTATTTTCAAGTGAACAGACATACAATGCAGGATCAGCTAAGAAATGGTTCTCTACACAGGTCCCTATGCACAAGCATCCAGCTGCACCATTGGTATAGAAAATTTGGCCTATAAATAATTATGCAGTTCAAAACTCTCTGGGAAAACATAAACATCAAGTGAACACCTATTATTGCAAACTTTGTATTTCCGACAGTGATAAATATGTAGCCAATACCGTTTATTCGAGCAATAATTCTAATTCAATAACAAGCATGATGCAATTCATTGCTTCGAAGCGATTATATTGTAAAGGCTCGCAATTCAAATATTTATTTCAGTAGCAACATATTACTGGTACCCTATAGATTTTCTGTCATTTTAAGTGGTATGTAACGACTTAGTAATAAAAATAAATTGACTTTATCAGTGAATATAACAATGTTTCTTGAATCTGGGTTTGGGGCATGATGGTGCAGTGGTCAAGCTGCTTGCCTCTTACCAAGGTAGACAACGTTCGATTCCCAGCCAATGCATGTAAGATTTTCAAATGAAATATCACGTCTTTTGGTTCGGGTTCTACATAAAAATGGAGGTCCCGTGACTCATGATTGAGAGATTAACGGTCACGTAAAGCTAAAAGCTTTCTTTGCTTGAATCTGGGTTGGCAATTCTGAATGCTTCTCCTTGCACAAATAAAATACACTTCACGCATAGACACCAGCAAGTTCAACCTGCATAGAATATTGAGGAATGTTCCTGAAACAAACCTTGTAAATATGAAATAAGCTTTGTATTACATTTCAATTAAATCAGCACACTCACTTTGCTCTAATGGCTGCAAGGATGAATTACATAGTGATCAATATAAATAAACAGAGGAAAGATCGATTTACAAGTTTCACAAATGAGGTTTTAGGAGAAATGCTCTTTTTATCCTAGGTGCTCAAAACTACCCCTTGTCTTAAACAGGGTTATTCAAAATTATTGTCGGGGTTACACAAATTTATAACACACAGTGCAATTGACGTAGGAAGATGAATCGTATTTTATTGTGTACTGTAACTCAAAAAGTTTTTTTTACATGCATTACAAATGTTCGATATGTGCGCCTCTGGTCACTCTACACACATCAACTCGATAGTCCATCTCTTCCCATACACGCCCCAACATGTCAGTCATGATGGTGTCGAAGGCGGCTCGGATACGCTGCTTCAGTTGCAGAATATTCGCCGGTAGAGGAGGAACAAATACCTCATCTTTGACATACCCCCACAGGAAGAAGTCATACGGTGTTAAGTCTGATGACCTTTGTGGCCAGGGTAAGAGCATCTGATCATGTTCCGTTCCACGTGCAATCCATCGTCTTGAAGTTCTTGATTTAAATATGCTCTAACATGCAGTTCCCTGCTGCCTCTTGTAGTCGATATCTTAGGACTACAGAGATAAACATCCCTGATCCGATTCACGTCTGCTTCTGACACACGGGGACGGCCAAGGCTTTTCCCTTTACACAAGCAACCGGTATTCACGAATTGTGCATACCATCTGCGAATAGAGTTGTCGGAGGGAGGGTCTTTCCCGAACGCCGTAGAAAAATGGCGCTGGACTATGGTAACGGACCGGTGTTGATGAAATTCGAGAGTACAAAACGCCTTGTCCTTACCGCTGACCGCCAGTTTGTCAAATACTGCTGTTACTGCCATCTGGTGGTTATACATGGTACTAAGTCGATGTAGAACAAAACTTTGAGAGTTAGTGTAACCGTTACTGCAACAATAACGATGGCATGTTGTCCACTGTTTCTACAAAAAATTCACGAAACCCCGACAATCATTTTGAATAACCCTGTATTTTGAGTCTTCAGTTTAATGTGGTTGGTTGACATAGTTTTATTTAATTTAAAAAAGTGCTGGGAATTCCTTTGGGGTTATTTAGATGAATGCTACTGTAGTTATAAAATTATTACATGGAAGTATATGACAGTGTTAGTCACCACAAGAAGAGTTGCCTGCAAACTGTTTGAAATTGAGACATATGAACAGGGCTGTGTCAACACCACCTAGAGAGAAAGCCTTGCGATACAATTTATGACGTCATAGCCTTCCGGCCGTCAGCGAGCGCGCTACCCAGCACGGCTGCTATGAACAACCTGTGAGGAAACGCGACTGAGTGTTTATGTGTCAAATTACGTTCTACAGACGCGAATAAATAAATAACGTAACCATAAATGAAACATATGGTCAGAAGTTGATGCGATCGATACATTACTCTAGCTAATAAATCGACGTTTTCGATCATAATCGATAAGTATGCATTTCGAACCTTGCGAGTGTGAACTTGACCGAAAACACTGATGTCTCAATAAATGCGATATATAGAAGAATTCAATAGAAAACTTGAAAAATATTCACCCCATTTTAACGTGAGATGTCGACTACACAACAACAAATAACTAATTAATTTGTAACAGTTAAAACGGAAATTAATATCTACAGTATAGTCAATCATATCTGTCCAAAGGAAAATAATTCTAGTTAGTTATTGTTGATTATTGTTGTTTTAAGGGGCGAAATTACAAGGTCATCTGCCCCTAAAAATACAATTCTGATTTTAGTGTGAAACGAAATTCACTCAGCCTCATGAGTTAAAACTGAACTGAGAAGAAGTGGGTTCGATTTCTCCTTTCTCCTCCAGGTAAATGCTGGGATTGTTCCTAGCAGAAGACCATGGTCACCTCCTTCCCAAGGGCAGATGACCTCGTAGTTCCTCCCCTTAAAACTACAATACCGGTACCTGACCTTCCCAATTCTAGCATAACAATACACACATACAAATTCTACCCATATCCAAGTACACATGGCTGATGACAGTGATGTCCTAACCCACTAACAAAACAACAACAACAACTAGCCACAGAAAGTTTTCATCCGTGATAAGAAAACAGGCTAGTAATGGCATGCCTATGACAGAAAAGGTTACCCACTGAAATGGAACAGAGCAGAAGTCATGAGCCATGAAAACATTTACAAAAGAGGAAACTTGTTGTTGTTGATGATTCATATAGGGGCATGATGATGTGGTAATAATTTAGTAACAAACACTTGATATAGAGTAACCCTAGAGTAGTTTTCATATTGCAATATTTATAATATCAAGCATGGCATACCCGACAATACATAAAACATGCTAATTCCCAGTTTGTTTTGAACAGAATACAGTGAGCCATCTGCAAAAACATGTTGTTCTCATATTTTATACGTTACACAAACTGTGCTGTTTTGTAAAAAAAAAAATTTTAAAAAATAATGACCACTCTAACCTTCGTTTTGTCCAATCCAATGTTTTTTGACAATGGTTACAGCCTATCACTAGTTAAATAAATATTGCCTTTTCAAAAGATCCTTTCCACTTTTCAACACAAAATTGTTGTATTCCCTATTATATTGGTAGCACTGAATGAAAGTAGAACGAGCGATAACATTTTCTATAGTACATGAATTAGCCAAAATACCTTATCAAACTATGAGAAATAAATCAGGGAATTATGTTTTAAAATATGTTTCCTCCTCCACTGTCTGTGACCCACCCAGCCATCCCAAAAAGGATCACGACTTATATAGGCAAAATTCCAGCTGTGGCCACCATTGTCCACATCAATCATCATCAAACCGGTATTGCCAACCTCGCCCTTATGGTACAATGCCGCACCAACACCCTTCGATTTGTCCAATCCAATGGTTTTTGACGCGTCCAGATCAATGGTTTTTTGTCAACCGTACCCCACTGGCTGTGCTCGGCCAAGGCCGCACCTACCCCCGACCATTCTAACCTTCGTTTTGTCCTATCCAATGGTTTTGACAATGGTTACAGCCTAACGCGTCCAGATCGATGGTTTTGTGTAAACCGCGCGCTGCCAAGGCCGCACCTATACCCTACCTTCTAACCTTCGTTTTGTCCAGTCCAATGGTTACAGCCTAACGCGTCCAGATCAATGGTTTTGTGTGAACCGTGCCCCGCTAGCTGCACGCGACCACTCTAACCTTCGTTTTTTCCAATCCAATGTTTTTTGACAATGGTTACAGCCTAACGCGTCCCGATGATTTTGTTTTGATCAACAGTGATATTGTATCCCACTTTTTTTTTCAACAGTGATTTTAGATCTCACACGTTGGGAACAATATGTGCACCCCGGTGCGTACCGCTAGAGTTAGCCTTGATGACAGTTGAACGAGATGCAAGCGCTGTCGAAACATGGCAGCCGTTTTTAAAATACAGTAGCAATAAATAAAAACACATATTTACAAACTTGAGCACGCATATGAGGTTCAGTAGTGACGATTCAAATTGAAATCAACGGTAGCTCTGAATGAAGATAGAACGAACGATGAAATTCTCTACAATACATGAATCAGCCAAAATACCTTATGAAACGATGAGAAATAAATCAGGGAGCAATGTTTTAGTAGATATTTCTTCCTCCACTGTCTGTGATCCACCCAGCCATCCCAAATAGGTCCACGACTTATATGGCGAAAATTACTGCTGTCAGCGCTATTGTTCAAATAAATCGTCATCAAAACAGAGCTTTAAATTCCTGCATTAGGTTTATTTTCTCCTTTAAATTTTCCTCACACGTGTCTCCTTTTTATGATTTACTTTCCTGGCTAAAAGTAGAACAACAAATAAACCTGCACATATGTACCCTCATCTATCGACTTCTCAATGAAATTACACCTCACTATCTCTCTTGTAATTTTAGTTTTCTTTCTTCCTTTCATGATCGTCACACACGATCTGGATCTATAATTGCAATTCCTCTACATCATTCATCTGCCTTCAGTAACTCTTTCCTCATGTCGGGAACTAGAATTTGGAATAATTGTCCTCGTGACGTTAGAAATTGTACATCCCTAACAACTTTCAAAACGTGCACGTAAAGATTTCCTCTTGAATCCGTAGGCCAACTAGAACAATTTGTGTATGGATGTGTGAGTGAATGACCATAGTATAATTTTGTTAAAAATGTATGTCATTTAAATGTTAATATCACGCAGTCACCAATTTAATTTAATTTAATTCTAGTATTTAAGTTTTCCTAGTATTTAAGTTTGGTAGGTTAAGTATATCATATTTGAGTATTCATGTAAGTTGCACTGTGTGTGGTTAAGTGTAAGAGAGGGTCTAGAGCCCTAACTTCGCCACAATAAAGGCACCAATCAATCAATAAATAAATGACAGTTCTGCCAACCTCGCCCTTATAGTACAATGAAAAGCAAAGAAGCGCCCAGTTGTCTCTAGTGCACATCATTCGTGCGCACCACTCAGTTCATTACATCGTGCACCGAATCGAATAGTTTCTTCACCATGGATTGCGGAAATTGGCTCATAAAGATCTGTAATTTCAATCGACGGTTCTATGATCAACTGTGACAAATATTTGGTTTTTCCCCCTGCATAACTGTGGTTTTGAAAATGTTTACAGCCTAACTCACCCAGATCAATTGGTTTTGTATCGACCGTGCCCCGATAGCTGCACGCGCCTAGGCCGAACCTACACCCGACCATTCTAACCTTCCTTTTGTCTAATCCAATGGTTTTTGACAATGGTTATAGCCTAACGCATCCAGATCAATGGTTTTTTACAATGGTTACAGCAAACACGTCCCGATGATTTTTTAAAAATCAACAGTGTGTGCCGCTCGGGTACGCCTTGTTGACAGTTCAACGAGACGCAAGCACTGTCAGAACATAGCGACCGTTTATAAAAAGAGCAATAAATAAAAACACATATTTATGTACTTAAGCACATTGCCTAACTTATATGAGGTGCAGTATTGACCAGGTTTCCGCATTTCAATGCTGATGAAAGTGTATAAACCGCGTTCTACTTTCATTTAGAATTAATACTATATTATTTATAGGGTGGATAAATTTTTCGGCATATGCACCTTCAACAGTCCTTATGCGAACACTTTCTAAAAATACTCTCTAGCACGTATCATGTGGATTTTCATTCACGTATCATGCTACATTAGATTAAAACTTTTAAAATAGGCCTACATTAACGTTTTCCAATGAAAATAGGTGTAAAATTCTTAAAGAAACTTGCAAGACTTCATTCAGTCCATTGTTAAAAATCTGGACAAATAAAAATTTGTTCAGTGCAACATTCTTCCTATACTTCAGTGGTGGTCAGTAATAAGGTTGCAGTATTGCACAACGACCAGATTAATTCAAGAAAAACAATTAATACCGTAATAATATTTTTAGTAATAAAAGCTGTACGTTTCCTTTTATATGTATAGGATTTCATAATTCTGTTCTTTAATAAATTCAGGAAATCTTATAGAAAGTTACTGTGAAATGTCTGAGAAAGCAAAACGCGCCAACCGGCTAGGAACCAGGCCCGAGCACCGACCATATCTCAATAGTGAAGGGTATGGCTGAGATGCTAGACCGAGTAGGTCCTAACCCAACAGTTAACTCGGCTCGTTGTTGTCCGCTGATTGCAACAAGGGAGCCGAGGAGTGGATGGAGACATCTGAGATGCTCCGTCAACTGCCGATAGTAACTCATGTCTTGCAATGTTGCGCATGCTTGTGACACTCACGGTTCTTTCTCGCACTCGTATTATAACTTATGTTGTTTTGTTCTTGTAAAGGTTTTCATGTAGCCTAACTATTTAATCCGGTGATTCAGTGACAATGTGATGTTCTCTGAACTGCGGCAATCGGGATGAATGAGGTACATCCGTTTTACCGCGCAATTGAATACAGTTTTCTTTGATATCAAGCAGTCTTCCCCCCCCCCCCCCCCAATGAAAAAGGACAAAACCCATAACAATTATCTGCCAGTCGCCACTGCTATACTTATAGATTAGTAATTAGCCATGCACAGAATTGGATCAAGTAACACAATATTAATTGAACTACATGGTCGTTATCTTGGTGCGCCCAGAAAATCGTGACAAACTGTGGTGTCATTTGGCTGGTCAGGTACGGAGCGAGTGGACCTCGCAATACCCCGCTCCGCTGACTCATATCGTTAGTTCACACATGTTTTGTCATTCATATGGATGTGTATCTGCAAAGTTTAGACGCTAGTATTGTGATTACTGTGATTGTTGGTCATGCCTAGACACCAATTCACATTGCACGAAAGTGTGTATATCCATAATTCGTAAATGAAAAGCAGAAAGTCTTGTTGTGAAACAGGATGAAAATTTCGAATCAAGTTTCCAGGAAGACCTGTGCCTAATGCCAGTACAATTAGGAGGCTCGCTAAACGATTAAAAAAACAGGCTCTGTAAATAATAAGCATTTTAACAGACAACGCTGTGTTCTTACAGAACGGGGACACCAAGAGCCTGCTGATGAGCCAGCTTGGTGTCTTTGGCGAAACACCACACAAGACACGGCACAAACCTAGAAGAACTGCTGAGTTTTAATTCACTGGCTGTAAAAGCCCATATGCCATCTTTTTAGATGAGATTGTTGTCCATTCTTTCATCAGAAGATGTCAGTTGTGCGTTACAAGAGAGGGAGGACATTTTCATCATCGACTATGAGCACTGTAAGTACATATTATTGAACATGGTTGGTAAAAGTGTTCAAGTGTGTGCCAACCACCGACTAAACAGTTCACTTAAAAAAAACATACGAGCAATAACCACTGATGTAGTGTCACGGTTGACTCAAAACTCATTGATATGGGCGCGTTAGGCTGTAATCATTGTCAAAAACCATTGGATTGGACAAAACGAAGATTAGAAGGTTGGGGGTAGGTGTGACCACGCGCAGCTGGCGGGGCACGACTGACTCAAAACTCATTGATCTCGGCACGCTAGGCTGTAACCATTGTCAAAGACCATTTGATTGGACAAAACGAAGGTTAGAAGGTCGGGGGTAGGTGTGGCCGCGCGCAGCTGGCAGGGCACGGTGGACTCAAAACCATTGATCTGGGCGCGTTAGGCTGTAAACATTGTCAAAAACCATTGGATTGGACAAAACGAAGGTTAGAAGGTCGGGAGCAGGTGCGGCCTTTGGGAGGCAATTTCCACAATCCATGATCAATAAACAATTCAATTGGGCGCACTATCTATGAATTGAGTGGTGCGCACGAATGATGCGCACTAGCGACTGAATTGGGCCCTTCTTTGTTTTTCATACTACCGTAAGCGCGAGGTTGGCAGTACTGTCATGGTACTGTTTTGATAACGATCGATGAGAATAATGGCGCTGACAGCTGCAATTTTCGCTATGTAAGACATGTACCTATTTGGGAAGGCTGGGTGGGTCACAGACATCGGAGGAGGGAATATCTACTAAAACATCGTTCCCTGATTTATTTCCCAGCGTTTCATAAGGTATTTTGGCTAATTCAAGTATTGTGGAGAGTTTTATCGCGCGTTCTACCTTCATTCACTGTTACCGTCGATTGTTTTCCACCTATCTAGCCAAGTCAAGTTGACTTGTGTTTTAGAGCGGATATGTGAATGAACTGTCCACTGGTTCTCTACGTATATGTTAGCTTGTGTTTGATGGCTGAATATCATCACCGTCTCATTTTTTTTAGTTTTGCTCTATGCTTTAAAATAAATTTCTGTGACCTAGGCCTACTTATATGGTGCACCATATTAAGTCTAATAGCCATTTGTTATGCTATTTTATAATTTTCTTATAGTGCTGCCTTGGTTTTTTGTGGGTATCTACTCACATAACGTAACGGCGGTACTTTTTGAGGATCCAACCAGCCTTCGGGCTGACTACCTAACAGACAGATTAATATTGGCTGATGAAGGGGATAAAAGCAATTAATCCCTGAAACATGTACCAGGAGCAAATCTAATTAACTTATATTTTCTTTCGTTTATGTATTGACTAAGGCGGATGTATAATTGTTGTTAAAAACTATGAGGCGAGGTGGTCGTTATTGGTTCCTGAAGAGGACTCCTAAGGCGTTTAAGTTGCGATACAATCATTATATCACCTTGCATTACATTAATTACACTACCGGTACTTATTCTAAATGTATTCAATCACCAACCTGACTCACACACACCACTTTCCCCATCCCAATAAGAAATCTAATGAATGAGATTACTGCAATAGATAAAAAATAGATTAATCAGGACCTGCTACAGGTTATCGGTCTCCAACCTCGTGCAGTTCTTGCAATTTAAACTCCAATAGAAATGAGATACTATCCACTTACACCTCCCACTTGAAATTGATAGCCCCCATAAAACAAATAAACCTAACCTATGACAGTAGCCTGTAGCACATAATTTAGGTTAGAATATTCTGATTTCTACATCTAAATGAATTTTCGAACAGAGGAGCTAGCCTATGCTAAAATTTAAAGGTAGGACTATCTGCTTACTAACATTTAATAAGTCTCGATTTATACAACGGTGCAGTAACTAGCTTTGCATTCTTTTCATCATACATACTAGTGCTCCATTCAATCTTATGTGGCTTGAAATGGAGCCCACACACCTACAAGAAAAGAGACTTGTTACAAGGTTCCTTCCTCCCATTATACTAAACTTGTGAGAATTGGAGCATAATAGATGTAACACGTACCATGGAATATTTCGTAGGAATCCTTGCGGTGAATGGCTCGAATCCATTTCGTCTCTACCTTCATCATTAGGGAAAGAGAAAACGTTTACTTTCGGTCCATTGGCATAATTGCATATACAATTTGGTACACTGCACTTATAAGGCATAATTTTACACTACACTGATAACCATTAAGTATAACCGGGTAGGAATTCGCAGAAAATCAGTACCTGAAACTGTAAACACGAAACACAACATGCGGAAACGACACCATAACCTCCATAACTCGAATGTTTTGTCTCAATTTTCATGGCCGGTCCTCCGTGACGTCACTCACACGTCAATTCCATATCGCAAGGCTTTCTCTCTAGGTGGTGTTGGCTGTGTGATAACACAGGTTCTCTTCTCTATGTTTTCTTCTTGGCTTGGCTCAGGTCATGGAGCCACTTGTCTCTTGACTAAGGTTGCAGGATGAAATCCTGGCACAGTTGGTTGACATTTGCATTATATCCCCATTGATCTACACCATGTGTCTAAAAAGTTCCAAGACTGATTTTATTCCTGGCGTATAAGCGATGTTAGTGCGGTAACTATGTTGAAACTGGAATTCACAACTATAAAAAACAGATGTGCATCATCACCGTTTTTGACGTGCACGGCATTATCCACAGGGAATATGTTCCTATCGGGGCACGTCTATAAATTCCCAGTATTATCTGGGTTTCATGGATTGGTTGTGCAAGAGGGTTCATCTGCAACAATGGAAGGGGAAGGATTTCTTGCTGCACTGCAATGTGCCCACTCACACAGTTGGAGTTTACCATGCAGTTTCTAGCAAAAGAAACTAGTGCCAGTTCTCAACCATCCTCCGTATTCACCCGATTTGGTGCCAAGTTAATTCTTTTATTCCCCAACTTAAAAATTCACATGAAAGGTCACTGCTTTGACGACATAACTGACATTCAAGCCAGTGTGACAGGCAAGTTGAACAACATCCCAAACAAGGACTTCTCTGACAGTTTCACATTGTTGTATGAACGTTCTGTGTGTTGTACTCAAGTGTATGTTGAACACCTGAAGCATTAAAGCCATCATCGTAATTTTTCCACTTTTATTAAATAATCAAGTCCCGAAACGTTTTGGCCAGACTCTGTATCTTCATACCCAGGTACTCAGGAGTATCACAATAATAATACTCAGCCAAATCTTCATTGTTTGCAAGTAATGGCCGATGATGATGATGATGAAGATGGCTGTAGAACTTGACTTAATTAACTTACAAAAAATATGATGTGTCCCATAGACTTAGGATCTGAAATATGAGTAAGCTATTTGGCATTTTCCATTTAGTCCTTCCTTATACAGTCTGCCATATCTGCGGATATGTAAAAGGTTTATATTCTAAACGTAAGCAAAATTAAGAAATTACGCAGGTTTACCGAGGATTACGCGAGTGACTAAAGTGTTAAATATTGTGTGAACAGTGTAGATAAAATACGTAGGAGAAATACAATACAAAACTTGTTAAAAGAGAAGACATATAACATATAATATCATGACGGTCAACTGTGCTCCATGCGGCAAAAAGATCAAGAACAATCAGCAGGCTGTAGGATGTGATGGTGAGTGTGGACGCTGGTTTCATGTAACATGCATGAAAATGAGTAAAGACACGTACCAACAATTCCGGAAAGATGATACTTTCAAATGGTCATGCAATCGTGAAGACTGCCTCCCGCAACCTAACCTCAAAGAGGTTATGGCATCTTTCTCCCAGAAACTTGAGGAATCCCTTTCGGCGATGAGAGAAGAAAACCACGAGGTAAGAAAACTAGCAACTTTCTTATCAGAAAAGTATGATGAACTCCACCGGGAAATTGAAACTCTGAAGAAAGAGAGAAAAACCGTCAAGGACGCAGAAATGGCAGCATCTAGAGCTATCAATGAATTGGAGGAACTAAAACAGTACCAGCGCAAGAACAACTTGATAGTGTATGGAATACCCACTGAAAGAGAGGAGGATGTATTTCACAAAATCTCGGACATTGGCAAGACGTTAGGAGTTGAAATCACCAGGGCAAACATAGACGCAGCTCACCGCCTCCCGTCAACAAAGCCTGGGCCTCAACCGATAATTGTGAAATTTAATAATAGGTGGAAGAAGGAAGAGATTCTCAGTAGCAGAAGACAAAAGAAGACCCTGAAGACGAGTGAAATTGGTTACAGTGATGGTGGTAATATATATATCAATGAACACCTGACCCCAAGAAACGAAACCATCGCCAAAAAGTGCCGTGAATTGAGACAACAGGGAAAAATCTTTGCAACTTGGGTCAGAGACTGCAAAATATACATTCGGAAAAATCAAAATGGACCCTCAAAGCTTATATCAAGTGCTGAAATACTGGATTCACTCGCCCTCTCAAACTAAAATCTATGGAATAGTAAGATATCTACTAAGTATTATCCCATATGGAACTAGAATTACAGAAATTAAATTTTTTAGGCAATTCAAATAATAATACACTAGAATTAACCGAGTGTAACTGTAATACACTTAGCGATTATTATAAAATTTAGGACAGTAAACAGATAATAACCGATACCAGTACACTAAAATGCATACACATAAATGCACATAGCATAAAAAACAAGTTCGATGATATCCAAATAATGTTAGACAGAATCAAAGGTGTAGATGTCCTAGCAATCTCAGAAAATTGGTTAACAGAACAAACAAAAATGTTTTTCAATATTAAGAAATATGTTGCATATCACATAGTTAGAAAGCAAACTGGAGGGGGAGTATCTTTGTATATTTCCAACAAATGTAGCAGTACCCTTGTAAAGGAAATAAATTCCACCCACAGCATACTGCACATTACTGTGAGAAAAGGCCATCAAGAATACAATATAATCACTGCTTATAACCCTCATAAAAGCAACATTCCACACTTTCTAACTGATCTCGAAGTAATTATTAGTTCTTACTCAACGAATCCTGTTATAATACTAGGTGATATGAATATTGATCTATTATTTGGGGACAGATATACTAGTAGTTATATTAACCTAGTCAAATCATACGGTCTAGTCTTATGTAATACAAAATATCCAACTCGTGTAACACAAACTAGCTCTACTCTAATTGATCATGTATTGGTGAACGACTGTGACAAAATATGTAATGTCTATAATATTGATAATGATTTGAGTGATCACCATTTACTAATCTGTGAAATGAGAAACAAAAAGATAAACAGGAACTCAATATGTGATGATAGGCCAATAGAAAAGGATAAAATAAACTACAAAAAACTTAATAAATATTTAATAACTCAAGAATTTGTATGCAATGAAACTAACATCAATGACTACTACAATAAATTCTGTGATTTTATTAATAAAGGAATAGAAGCCTGTACTATGAAATATACGAATAAGGAGCCAAGTGCCCCACCAATAAAACCCTGGATCACACAAGATCTTTTAGCACTAATACACAGGAAAGATAAGATATATACAAAAACCAAAGTTAAAAATCCATCTGCAGAAATTTTAGAAGAATATAAAATTATTAGCAACCAAGTTACAAAACTTAAGAGAAACCTACAAAGAAACTACTTTGACCAAAAAATTCAAAATGCAAATAATCAGAGGGAAGTGTGGAGTGTTGTTAACGAGATGTTAAATAGGCCAAAAAGGGGAAAAATGAAATTGTCAAACTTATAGTCGATGGCAAAAATGTCGAAAAAAAGGAAAATATATGTGATGAAATTAATAAATATTATGTCAATATTGCTAACAGTATATGGGAAAATCAAGGAAACGGTTCTACCTCGGACATTGCAAACTATAAAAATACTACTAGCACTAAGACAATCTTTATGTTACCTACTGATGCTAATGAAATACAATCAATTATAAACTCCCTAAAACACAAAAACAATATAAGTGAGGACAACACTACTAATGTCATGCTACAATTGTGTCTTGAGGGCCTTACACCATATCTTGTCAAAATAATAAATCTTTCACTGATGACTGGTATATTCCCCGATGCCTGTAAAGTCTCTAGGGTGGTCCCGATCTACAAAAAAGGAGACAAAACCCACCCATCAAATTACAGACCCATTAATATTATATCTGCCATCAGCAAGGTTCTAGAAAGCGTTGTTAAACGAAGACTTATGAATTTCTTCATGAAAAATGATTACTTTGCAAACTGCCAATATGGGTTTATTCCAAATAGAGGAGCTGATAGTGCTATATTTGAAGTAGTAACTGATGTAGAAAAGGCATTAGATGAAAACAAACTAGCTGCTGGTGTACTAATTGACCTTCAAAAAGCATTCGATCTGGTTAACCATAAGATTCTCCTTAATAAACTAGAATTTGCAGGCATCAGAGGAGTGGCACATGATTGGTTCAAGAACTACCTCACTAACAGAAAACAATATGTTGCAATCGATAATGTAAAAGGATCTCAAATGAGAATTGACACAGGAGTACCTCAAGGTTCTGTCTTAGGACCAATTCTTTTCTTGGCCTATATTAATGATATAGTATTATTAGAATTGAAAGGCAAGCTTAAACTATTTGCAGATGATATTTTTATACTCTATCTGGGAACATCTGAACAGGAAATTATGCTAAATATTAATTATGATCTCAATAAGCTGGTGGATTGGTTGAGAGCACACAAAATGGTTATCAATATCACTAAAACAAAATATTTATTCTTCCATAAACCATCATACAAGATTGAGACCACAAACATAGTCAACATAGCCAACAAAGAAATAGAAAGGGTTAAATCGGCAACATACTTAGGTATCACACTAGATAGTACACTAACCTGGGAAAATCATGTAGAAAATGTAAAACATAAAATCAGCCCTTTAATTGGTATTATTTTCAGATTAAGATATAGCTGTCTTACTAGCCAACAATTGAAAAATATATACTTTGCTCTGATACATTCACATCTAATGTACATGAATTTCTTATGGGGATATTGTAAGAAGGAGCTGATAAAAGAACTTGAGATACTCCAGAAACGTGCTATAAAATCTATCTTTGGACTTCCTTGGCTCACACCCTCAAATGAATTATACTCAAGAACTAAAATTATGCCACTGCAAAAACAAATAGCTATGTCAGCAACAGTATTTGTATACAAATTAGAAAACAAATTGATACACACACACATCCATTTTACCCATGCAAATGACATTCATCATTATGCAACAAGAGGAGTAAATCAAATATTCACCAGCCATTCCCAATCCATTAAATTTGGAACTAAAGGAATTATGTCCTCTATAATAAAAGAATACAACTCGCTACCATTAGGCATAAGGGAAAGTTTCTCTATAAAAACATTTAAGAGGAAAACAAAAGACTTCCTATTAAGGAATGAATAGTCCATGTACAATAGCCTTAAGCAATGCAATGTATCATACCGAATTATCTCTGTAAAGTTAGTCACTAGCAATCTAATATAAGTTAGGCTACTATTAAACTAAACAATAATGTTACCAAAATTATATATATGCCATGCTGTAACTATGTTACTTGATTGTCCCTAACACGAGCTCAGGCTCATTGGGACCTATGTAAATAAATAAATAAATAAAAATAAAAATAGTCATAGGTCAATGGAATCTTGCCTAATAAATATTTGTGAATGCCCACCTTTGAAGAGGACAGTGTGTCCAACTGGGAATATTGTCCTTGTTTTTACATTTTATCTCACCCTACACCCGTGCCTACCTCCCATTGGGTTAGTCCTCTTTATGCGTTTTCATCCTTCTTTACCGGACCAATGATCGTATATCCATCTTGTATTTTCTTAGATACTGTAGATTTATATGATTTATATCAGAAGAACTAATTGTTGCCTGCCCTCTTGATGAGATGGGTGTATCGAAACAAAGTTGTTCGGGGGGGCTATATCATTGAAGTGCTATTTGGAGTTTATCATACAGTTTCTAGCAAAAAAAAATCTAGTGCTAGTTCTCAACCATCCTCCGTATTCACCCGATTTGGTGCCGAGTTAATTTTTTTATTCCCCACCTTTGAAGATGATGGTGTGCAGATTATCCTTGTCCTTTTATGTTGTCCTTGTTTTCCCCTTATATATCTCCCTCTGCCCAAACCAGGCTGTCATTGCTTTTGTCCTTTTTACATATTTCTGTAGTTATTTTCTTGTCCAATGTTTGATTATCTGTGAATGTTCTCAGTTGAATGTTGAAAATAGCATTTTTGAGGGATAGAGTTGTTTTCTGTTTCATGTTAAATGTTGTGAATACTAATTGAACATTGCTTGTTAAGATAATAGCTGACTATTTGTTGCTCTAGGGAGACATTGATACTCGGCTCATGAGTGCTCTGCTGATGGGAGTCAATAGAGCATACCCCTTTGCTAAGGAGAAGTTGGTGGGGATTGAAGACCAAATAGAAACTGTCTACAAGGTTGTCCACATTGCCAGCTTCAATGTCAGTGTGCATGCCCTCCGTCTCCTCTACCAGGTCGCTGACTACACCAGTGCAGTCTCTGATAGGTGGGTTCTCATGCATCCTATTATTTCTGTTTCAATATTGGTAAAATTCCAAGGAAATGTTTTTTTTTTTTCCCTGATGGCTTTGATTGGTAAATTGTTGAAATGTGATGCAAATATAAAGTGCGTTCAAAAAGTAACGAGACGGAGACTGGAATGCGCAAACCGATGACTATATCGGCTAATCGTTGCATCTGTAACGAGGTGTGGTTCCGACCAGAGCGTGGAAGGTCACAGCCCGACACTGGAGGGCACGCGTGCACGTCACGTGACGATACAAAGCGAGCAGCAGCATGCATCAATCGTCCAACGCTGCCAGTCTAATTGCAAACAGTGAAATGGAGGCGTCAACCAAAGAGCAAAGAGGTGTTGTTCGGTTTCTGACAGCGGAAGGAGTAGGGGGAACGGACATTCATCACCGAATGTCACAAGTGTACGGCGAACACTGCATGTCCCTTGCAAGGGTCAAGGCATGGCACAAGTGCTTCAGGGAAGGACGGGTGTCATTAGCCAATGATGCCCGGTCTGGGGCACCCCCCTGCATTACCGATGACAACGTCCAGCTGGTTGATGCACTCATTACCCAGGACCGCCGAGTGACAGTGAACGCCATAGACGCCGTGGTCACTCCACGACAATGCACGACCTCATACAGCCAACACAGTCACGGCACTCCTGCAAATGGGAGGTTCTCGGCCACCCTCCATACAGTCCAGACCTCTCTCCCTGTGATTATGCCATGTTTGGTCCCCTGAAAAGGGCTCTGCGGGGTCAACGATTCACCTCGGACGCCAACGTCCAGCTGTACGTGCGGAACTGGTTCACATCGCAGCCCAGGAAATTTTATGAGACAGCCAGGGCCAATATTTCTAACATACAGATACTGGTTTCTGTAATTATGCCTCCGGCTCGTTACTTTTTGAACGCACCTTATAGAATGCAGTGAGAAATTTGTATTTTCTGTGTTTTGTCAAAGGTTACAATATCCTCCCTATATTTATTGGTTATTAATGTGCAGATTGTATCTGATTAGAGAAAATCTCAAATTATTTGCTTTATTTTCTTCGATTTAGTTATTAAACAAAATTATGCATATTTTAATTGTGTGTCAATTATTTCATATCTTTTGAGATGGTGGATGAGATTTCCACTCAAATTTGTGAAAACAATGTAAAGTTTCTATGGAAATATCTTGGGTTAACACTACTTTAGTTCATGCATTACAGTAGAACCTTGATAATTGGATACTGGTTAGTTAAAAAAAATTAAGAAAAATGCCACTTCTAAATTATCTTAGAAGCCTCCGTGGCTTAGGCGGCAGCACGCCGGCCTCTCACCGCTGGGTCCGTGGTTCAAATCCCGGTCACTCCATGTGAGATCTGTGCTGGACAAAGCGGAGGCAGACAGGTTTTTCTCCGGGTACTCCGGTTTTCCCTGTCAAAATTTCATTCCAGCAACACTCTCCACTATCATTTCATTTCATCTGTCATTCATTTAATCATTGCCCCAGAGGAGTGCGTCAGGCCTCGGCAGCCGGCACAGTTCATATCCTCGCCGCTAGATGGGGGCTTCATTCATTCCATTCCTGACCCGGTCGGAGACTGGAAGCAGGCTGTGGATTTTCATTTTCATTAGAAATATGGATAATTGTAAAACAGGAAATGAAATGTATGAAAGTGATGAATGAATGTGTTGGAAGTTGAAAGTCCCCAGTTTTTCCTTGGTTTTTGAGTTCTTGCATGGGATTTTGTTACATTATCACGACAACTTTACATTGTAAATGGGAGCTTCATACAGTCTGTTATGACAGACTTCAGGAAACAGCAGTAGTAGGTTAAGATGCAATCTGTGGCATTTTCGAACTTATTTTCACTGGGTCTTCAGCCTTAAATTCATAAGAATGATGTGTACTTTTAGCAAGAATGTTCCAATATATTATAGTTGGGGCAACTTTTGAGCCTGTAGACTCCATTGGCTGTATGGTCTTGAATTCACATGAACGCTGTATGTATTGATGTTGATAGTGTAATAATATGCAGTTGGTACTACTTTTGAGCTGGTGGATGTGATTACCGCTCAAATTTAAACTGCCTATGGAAATATCTTGATATTATATAGTTGGCACTACGTTCGAACTTGTAGGTGCTATTTTACTGGTTCTACTGTTGCTAGTTTATGGGCATGGTGTGCAATGCAGACCATAGTTTTTTTTTGTGCAAAATTAAAGGGAATCTAAGCAATTAGAAGTCATTTCAGGGTAAAATTACCATTTTTCATCTGTACTTGTGCCAAAATCATGGATAAATCTATTTTGTGAAAAAAAAAAAAATCTCCCCATTTGTAAAAAGAGAAAACAGAACATGTTCAAAATTGTGGTAAATTGTGAGCAGCAAATGCCCCTAAAGACTTCATACACTTCATATCTGTAAATATTTTACCATCGTGTAGGGAGGCGGGGAGGAAATTGGAAATAAAACCAGCAAAATTAGGGTGCTCGTGTGGATGTTTATTTAGCGTATGGCATACTATACAGAAAGTGCAATTAATATTAGGAGAGAATAATACAACATTGGCTATACAATGAAGCATAAAGAAATACAATGACACAGTAACAATAATGTTTCTACAATTCAATGTCCAGCTTTCCAGTCCAGTGCTGCATTGTAGGGGCCTTTCATTCCCATGATAGGCTCATAAGCTGCAGTTACTCACAATGCTGGATGGTCTGCTGTTCATACTCACACTATGGATGACTACAGTTTTTGTTCAAAATCCTCTTACATGCACAGAATTTTCTATAAATCTTTCATTAAACTCGTTATGTCACTCTTCATATTACCCCCTCTTGTTTGCACATCATGCAACATTGCAACTCCACAATTGCCATGCAAAAGGTGTTTATAAAGTATAGTGTTTTATTAATTTCTTCCCTCTTAGGTCTTCAATATGTGTTGACAGGGCTAGTCACCATGAGAATATCTTGCAGGGTTACCGGCTCATATTTTTCTTCTCACAGGTTCTACTCAGCTTTGTATAAAAAATTATCAGACCCTCAGCTGAGTGCTTCAGTTCACCAAGCTATGTTCCTCAACCTTGTATTTCGGGCTCTCAAGAAGGACATCTCAGACAGCAGAGTGAAGGCATTCATTAAGAGACTGTTTCAGGTGAGTGTACAATGAATATTTAGGGCCAGTTTCATCAATCGCATGAAAGATTTTACTGCATGTATTAGTATTTTAACCCCCTTAGCATGTACGGCGCAATGGTGCGCCCAATAGCCTGCTATGTTCACAGTGTGTACGGCGCAATGGTGCGCCTTCGAATTTGAATCGCCCGATACGTGGACTTCGTAATAGTTATTTATTTGGGCGTTAGATGGCAGGAAGAGGCAACTTATGGCTACAATTCGAGCTACTTATTATTGCCGGGAGGTGTCGCATATCTTCACAGTCATTTCTTTTTCAGATCTCTGCACACGTGTTTCCGCTTTTGCGGACCGTGAGTTTGCTTGTAAACATGGCAGGTCCTGGCACAGTTATTGATGACAAGGAATAGCTAATTTGCTCGATAATAGTGCCAACGAAAGTGATTCAGAGTGTGACAGCGATATAGAGGGTGAGTTCGCTATAACTTCCAGTGAAGATAGTGACGCTGACGATGTAATTCGTGATAGAACGCTAAGAAATACGAACACATTGGGCGACTGTGATATTGTCCCAGTATTGACGTGCCGCTGACCAGGGATAATCAGGTTATTGAAAGTTTATAATATTATGTTATATGTTGTTGTTATTGTGTGTGTTTTTTGAAAACTTTTGTCAGTGCGTTTGTAAACTATAGTGAAATGCATATGGTACCGCGCTTACCATTGGGAGTAGGCTAGAAATAATGCACGTTGTGGGTGCAGCCCAGAGTTTCACAATATCACGCTTGAGGGGTTAACAGCAATGTTAACGAAATTGTGTTTTTATCATTTTAAATGATCTTGTCGACTTCGTCGTTA
The DNA here is from genome assembly GCA_946902985.2 of Meconema thalassinum. Taxonomy (NCBI): domain Eukaryota; kingdom Metazoa; phylum Arthropoda; class Insecta; order Orthoptera; family Tettigoniidae; genus Meconema; species Meconema thalassinum. The sequence continues at coordinate 1,047,529,324 of OX336388.2, forward strand.
CGCTGAGGATCTGGCGTTACTTTACGGCGAAGGGACGAAATGTACCGAGAATGCACTGAGGTGTGTGACGTCATAGTACCGCTTGAGCTTCCTCCTTTCCCCGCGCGCTCCGGTGAGTGTGACGTCATCCAGCCAGCTACCTCCTTTGACCTTGGTTTGCACTTGCTAATGGAGTTTGAGTTCACGCAGTTCGCTGCATGATCATGAGGCTTTCACCCAGCATTTTTCAGCATTTGTAGCATTTAAAATGATATAAAGTCTAGTTTCAGACTGACTCTTACTCTTTTTTTCAATCATTGTTACTGCTAAATAATTCATTAAACTATCTGTTATCGTAACACCCCATACTTGCTCTCTTAAGCAAAATGGGTGCTCAGTTGTATTTCAATAATTGGTTTTTATAGGAAAATGTCCACGCTTTGTTGTTTTTCATATAGAGATTTATGTAACCTTTGCATGGTTCTTTTCTCCTTTTTGTGTTTGTCCTGTGTGTTCCAATTTTATTTGTCCTGTCATTATCTCTTTAACTTTCCCAGCTTTCTTTTCCAGGGTTGTCCAGTTTACTCTGGTTGAGCATATTGATCATCATCATCATCATCATCATCATCAAATTCCAGCTCCAGTCGCCCGGGTGCTGTTAACGAGCCCTCGCCACCTTTTCCTGTCCATGAATAGTTGGTCTTCATGGGTCCTTCTCCAGTCTAGCCCTTTGTCTTCAAGATCATCCTTGATTTGGTCCAACCATTTCTTCTTTGGTCTTCCTACTGGTCTTTTTCCTGGTATAATCTTGTTGAAATAAGCTTTTGGTGTCCTCTCATCTCCCATTCTTTGAAGATGCTCATACCATCCTAATCGTTGCTTCTGCAAATATTTTGTAGCACTGATATCTATGCCAGCTTCATTTTGGATGCCTGAGCATATTGATGCCAAATCAAATTGCAAAAATAATCAAAAAATTGAAATTGTGTGGCTATCTCAGTTTGATTTGCCAATGTTTTACCATGTTGAACCATTAAGCACAATCAAAACAGCTGACAATTGTATACTGTAAGATTGTTTTACTGTGTTGCCACATTTGAAAACGCATGAGGCATGGCTTTAATGCTGTCTTCTCAGACCTCATTTGAACTGTATTTCTGTAAGTAACCAGAAGGCCATGGTTGAGGCACAGTTTGAAACCATGCTTTATAACTTTGTTCCAGTCTCCGTTTCTACAATCCACCCATAGTCTCTGAAATATCTCGTGTCCAGATGTTCTCTACATGGGGTTTTTCATACACCTGCCCAAACACTTCTATGTCTTGAAATACAGGCAGCTATCTTGTGCCGCCAGATACCAGATAAACAATATCATGCGGCACAAATGGAGCTGGAACCCAGCAACAGTTAGCAAGTGTGAATTTCTCCAGGTTTTTTCACAGTCGGAAGTACAGTACATTGTATTAACATTTAATGCATTACTTGTCTTTGCAGGTGTGCTTATATACTCCAGTTCCATTAGTGTGTGGAATCTTGTACCTGATATCACAGTTGGTCCATAAGAATGATGCTTTACTTGCATTGACTGTTAAAGCTAACAAATTCAGTGCAACTGAAAATATGGATGAGGAAGATGAAGAAGAGCACTATGAAGATGTGAAAGTTGAGGTAATTCAGGACCATTTCCTTAATGTTCCCCTGTGATCCATTATTATTATTATTATTATTAAACATTATTGTGCAATATGTGAATGGGCGTCAAGGATGTAGAACAAATTGCAAGGGTGTCCCATACCATTTATTTGATGTAAAGGTTGTTCTTCAGTTAGTCAACACAGTCTTGAGCAGGTAATATTAATGAAATATCATAGAATGAGACAAAAGGATTTGGTCATTACTTTTGTGGATTTTAAGAAAGCTTATGACAGTATCCATCGAGGGTCATTACTTAACATCCTTAGGGAATTTGGGTTACATCAAAAGCTTATCAACCTCTTCGGCGTTACTTTGAAAGATACTAAATCAAAGGTTAAATTTCGAGGAGCCTTGTCTGAACCATTTGATATCCGGACTGGACTTCGGCAGGGAGATGGTCTATCACCGTTATTATTTAATTGTGTTCTTGAAAAGATCATGCGTGAGTGGAACAAAACTTGTCCTCCAAATGTAAAGATTGTTACTAATATAAAACTGAATTGCTTGGCTTTTGCGGATGACCTTGCACTGCTTGCAACCAGTATAGATGAGGGTAAACACCAAATTGAAGAACTGGGGTCTATTGCAGCAAAAGTAGGACTTCAAATTTCATTTGAAAATACTGAAATAATGGCATCCTTTGATGTGGAAACACAAGCTATTACATTGATTAACAATAAAGAAATTAAAGTTGAACATAAATTTAAATATTTAGGGGAGATTATAAGTAGCCTCCGTGGCTTAGGCGGCAGCACGCCGGCCTCTCACCGCTGGATCCGTGGTTCAAATCCCGGTCACTCCATGTGAGATCTGTGCTGGACAAAATGGAGGCAGACAGGTTTTTCTCCGGGTACTCTGGTTTTCCCTGTCAAAATTTCATTCCAGCAACACTCTCCACTATCATTTCATTTCATCTGTCATTCATTTAATCATTGCCCCAGAGGAGTGCGTCAGGCCTCGGCAGCCGGCACATTTCATATCCTCGCCGCTAGATGGGGGCTTCATTCATTCCATTCCTGACCCGGTCAGAGACTGGAAGCAGGCTGTGGATTTTCATTTTTTTTCAGGGGAGATTATAACATGGAATTTGAATGAGAAAGCGTCAATCGAAAATAGAACAACAAAGTTAAGGCAAGCGCAACATATTACTTGGTCTAGTTACAAAAAAAATCACTCTCCATAGATGCCAAATTACGACATTACGAATAAGTTATTAAACTTGAAGCAATATATGCTTGTGAAACACTTTCAAGTTAAACACTCGATCAGTTACTGACACATTACAGAAGACTGATAGAAGAATTCTCAGAACTATAATTAATAAAAAACATCACGTGGATGGTCAATGGCGTCTATTACCAAATGAAGTAGTTTATAAAGAAACTGAGTCTATAGTCAATACTATGCGAAAAAGGCAAATTGCTTTTTTTTTTTTGTCATATCTCATGCCTGCCGGATGCCAGACAATTAAAAGTATTATTTAATTATTTTTTCAAAAGTAAAACAAAGAACTCTTGGTTTATGGACATTCAAAATGATCTGGATGAACTCGGCTTGACAATGTCCCAAATTGCTAACAAAGATGAGAAGAATATCTTGAAAAACAAGAACAGCCGACTTCCCTTAAAAACCTTTACCCGCAAAACTTACACATTAAGCGATGCAGAGAGAGCGGCAAGGTCGACTAGAATGAAAATGTTTTGGGAAGAGAAGAAAAATAAGAAGCTGAATCATTAATATTGTTTTTGAGACATGTATATACTTGTTTTGGTTAAGTGCTCCAATGAGGGCGTAACATATGTAAATAAATAAAAAACCTATTCGAAAATGCCTCCACATTACCTGAAATAAATACACTGATAAAACACTTAAGAATTATACACTGCTTTAAAGAAATAATTGGGATTGAGGCTGAGATTGCTGAAGGAGAGTGTGGACAATACGAGCCTTTGCTTCAGTATCATCCAAAACCAGGTGACTTTGTGTATTCAGCATTTTATATCATAGTGTTAATGAACAATTCAATTTGCTACACAGATTTATTGTCGAACATTAATCTTGGATTAATAAGATATGCTAGGGCAGACTCCCCCAGGGGCTCATATCTAGTAGGACGTGGGTTGGCGACCACGGACCCCAGCTGAGTCCGGCATTGCTTCCACTTACTTGTGCCGGGGTCCTCTCCGTCTTCTTTCCTGTCGACCTCTCTTGGTCAACTCTTGTCTTCTTCTGACCCAGACGGTATTAGGGTATCTGAGGCCTAGGGAGTCTTTTCCTTTCCCACCTTCATTGGCCCTTCTCTCATCTTTCCTGATTCCTCATTCTTCTAGGGATCAGCCTTCTTTTTCTTTTCATTATAGTTCCTTTTCTCTTTAAGATTCCCGCCCTGTTTTTCTGAATTGGCTCCCCGTGTCTCTAAATTCCATTTTGTGAGTATTTTCAATCTACATTGCATTTTGTAAGTATTTTCGATCTAAACTCCTTTTTGTAAGTATTTTCAATCTCGATTGCATTTTGTCAGTACAGTATTTTGAATCGCGGGCTTCCACATATTGTGAGTACAGTATTTTGAATCTACCATACATTTTGTAAGTAATTTCAATAGCATATTGTAAGTATTTTGAATTCCAATTGCACTTTGTGAGTATTTTGAATCTGAACTGGCCTTTTTCAATCTAACTTGCATTGTGTAATTTCAATTGCATTTTGTAAGGATTTACAACCTTGTACGTATTTTCAATTTCAATTGCATTTTGGAAGTACCGTATTTACTCGCCTATAACACCCCCTTCTTTCCCGAATTTTTTGCTTCAAAAATAGGGGGGAGGGGAGTATATTAGGTGAAAATTTCCCTTGATATAGGTTAGGATGGCGTGGTATAAAAGCATACAAAGGAGCACCAATCACCTTTAAATCAACATACAAAATAGTTATTTTAACCTAGACTTTATTTACGATAAAAGTGATAATAGCCCATTTAAATAGCCACTCTCTTGCATCATCACAGCTGACTGGCCTCAGGACTAAGACAGCGCACAGCCGCGCACAGCATTGTGTGCATCGAGTTCAAGGTTACACAGTGTTGCAATATGTTACACGTCAACTAGGTTTACCTGAAATACGGAAGATTTGTTTCTAATACCGACCACATTTTCGTACTTTCCTTTTTTCACACCGCGGTAGGACTTAGAAGTTTTCTTGGTTACCAATAATTTGTCCTTCTGGTTACGCCAATAATGAATCGTACACGGCTGCGCTCCGTATTTATGACTCGCCGCTTTCACTCCATTTTCTGCAGCAAATTCTAGCACTTTCAACTTGAAGTATGCAGTAAAACTTGTTCTCTTGCTCATTTTCAGTCCTGCTTGTGTACTGCAAGTTTCTTAATTATACACTACACACGACCAGGCAGGACGCGAGACACGGAACTCGTAAGCTGGGGGGGGGGGTATGGGGAGTGAGTAACCATTGTCGAGATCAACGATGCACAGGTGGTGCAGGCAAAAGCGCGGGTTTTACCATTAACTGGAATCTTGTAGGCCTATTTGCTACATTTTTCTGATTATTTCTCCTTCGCAATTCCTTTTTTTTTTACAATTTTTTCCCCATTAATAGTAGAAAATTGAGGGGGATGTTATAGGTGAGGGGGTGTTATAGGCGAGTAAATACGGTATTTTGAATTTCAATTGCATTTTGTGAGTATTTCGAATCTACATCGCATTTTGTAAGTATTTTGAACCTAAACTACATTTTGTGCATATTTTTCAATCTAAATTCCTTTTGTGAGTCATTTCAATCTGAGCTCCATTTTGTAAGTATTTTCAGTCCCGTTTAATTTTCGTTATGGTTTCCATTTCATTGTCATTTTCGCCATCACCCAGACCATTAGGGGCCGATGACCTAGATGTTAGGCCCCTTAAAACAACAATTGAGGTGTGTAGATGCAAAAGTGACATTATCCACTTTAAGGGGAGATTATACTGAAATTTCATGAATTTCGAGGAAAATATCGAATTTGGGTTTATAGCACTAAAAAATACCCGGATATATCCTCTATCAAAAAATGTTTTTATTTTTTAAATACCGCCATTTTTAAAGTCTTCAGCACCATTTTTAAATGGCACTGCGGTGGCATTTAATTGCTCCATGCGCTACTCGACACGCCCCGTCCAGTTGCTGCTAAGAAATTATGTGTTTCTGAAGTCTTTCTTACTGGGATTTCAAATGCTATTGAAGAATATACTTGCAGAGGTGATATTTTGCAACTCAATGCTCAGTTGTTATACTATATGATCCATTATTAGTGAAATAAATACTAATGACCATGGTTTCACTCCTTGCGCTGAAATTTATTTCATAATAGTACTTCATTTTTTTTTATAGTGCTATTGGTAGTAATAGTAATAGAGTATTGTGAGTTGTGAGTGCTGTGAGTGAGTTCAACATGGGGTGTGTTAGAATACTTGAAGTCCTACAGTCCATCAGAGGGAAGCCAGCACCAACCTATGCTGTGAAAATCAGTACCCAGCGAGACCAAAAGCACATAAGACAAAGTAGGAAAATGTGCTCAGGTGACAGCAAGGGGCTGAGAAAAAAAGAAGGTGATGAAAATATCACTGGAGGAGGAAAGAAAGCAGTCTGAAGGGCATACCTATAGTGCAGGGCAGTTCTAAAGTGTGTGAATTTGCATAGATTTTTATTTTGAATTTTATGGCTTAACAAAATTTTAATGTTTTCTTTCATTATAAACGTCCTTGTCATGCAGTTTTTGCCTGATACAAGTAAAATTGTACACAGAAGTAGCTAGATAGTTGGTGCACGAATATTAGTATGCAATTTGTTGTGAAAAGACGATTCAAAATTATTTTTGACCTACCAAATTCTGTTTGCAATTATATTTTTAAAAAAATTTCAACATTACATTAAAAAAAAAATCTACATGCTAATGTATTTGTCAAACAACAAACTGTGACACTAACTTTTGTTAGCATAGGTATTAAGAAGGTTAGTGGAAAATTTGGTACCAATTGGAAAAATATTGTGATGCAAGGGACTTTTTTTAAAGATGGTGGTAAAATGGCATTTAAAAAACTCATACTCAGAAATTTTTATAGGTACAATATTCAAACTTGGTAACATTACTTTACTTGAAAAGGGCTATCACAGAAAACAAATTGGTAAAAATTCAATGAAAAATATAGAAGTTAGAAATTTCATATAATGTCCCCTTAAAAAAAATTAGAGTTATTGGTTGGTTGGTTCCTCAGTTTAGGGGTTGCGACAACGCAGTCATGTAGCCCCGTGAACTTTGGGTGTGTGTAGAATCCGTCTGATAACCGGTGTTAATTGTGATGGCTGTATTAGTGCGTGTTATCTGTTTCTAATTCAAGTAAGGACTGCAGACATTCAATTTTCAAGTGGTTCCATCTTTGGTACCAAACACCACCGTCAACAACAACTAGTTCTGCACTTGGTTACTAGTTGCCACTGCAGTCGGCTCCTGGCGACGAATGTTGGAACCTAAGAGCATCAGTCAAATCTAACCTATAATTTAGCTTCACACAATTGTAATTAGTGGAAGGTCCTTTTACAAGACAAATCTATGACATGGGATCACCGGCTTTACTTCTCTCCGAAGGAAGGCACACTGAGGGATTTTTGACGCTCTTAAAAAATCCGACGACTTCGGCCGGGTTTGAACCCACGACCTTGGCCATAGAAGCTCAGCATGCTAGCAACTTCACCACCGAAGCCGCTAATTAGAGTTATTGATACTGCCATATTGTGGTAGTAAATATTCATCTTCTATCAGTAGCATTTTACGTTAAAATGGACATTATCCTGATTAAGTAACGCATTGAATATTGCATCTTTCTTCATAAGGGACATTCTCCATGCAGCAGTGTGCTGCTAAAGGTACACTATCCTCTCCACCAATAAGAGACATTAGTACGGAGTCACATGATGTCAACAACAAAGATGGAGTAATGCACATAGGTTTGATTAATTTCGAGTGTTTGTAAGGTAATTAGATAAGAGAAAATAGTTTTGTAATAATTATTAATTAGTGAAATCGAAGAATATGCGACACCTATACCTCTTTAAGGGGTAACAAGGAAACAATCATGGTCTCATGGACAGTGGAAGTGGGGAAAATCAAGGACACATGGACAGAGGAAGCGTGAAATATCAAGGACACCCGGACAGTGGAAGCAGGGAAAATCAAGGACACATGGACAGTGGAAGCGGGGAAAATCAAGGACACCTGGACAGTGGAAGCGGGGAAAATCAAGGACACCTGGACAGAGGAAGCGGGGGAAAATCAAGGACACCTAGACAGAGGAAGCAGGGAAAATCAAAGACACCCGGACAGTGGAAGCGGGGGAAATCAAGGACACCTGGACAGAGGAAGCGGGGAAAATCAAGGACACCCGGGCAGTGGAAGTGGGGAAAATCAAGGAAGTTTCTGTTAGATGCTGCATTCAGTTTTAAAATGCAATTTTTTAAATTTTAATAATAAAACTTTTGTTTTGAAATGCACATTATCCATCATTTCCAATCAAAAGGTACATTATCCATTTTATAATACTTTTTTTTCCATTAACTCCTTATGATATTTGTTACTGGAAATTGCAGACTTACCCTATGTCATCCAATGTCAATGAGTTAGTGAAGAAAAATCAAGAATTACACAACTACCGGTATCTGAGTAATTACAAGTTTTTCTATGTTTCTGTAATTTTAAAGAAAGTGAATAATGTCCCTTTTGCATCTATATGCCTCAATTATCATCATAGAATAGAATATACATGTTTTAAACTAACATTAGTTGAAACCAACCAAAATATAATGATCAATGGGAAAATATGTACGGAAGGATTTCCTTACATACAACATTCTTTGTACGATTACTTTTTGGTACTGCAACTTTAAGGGCGTCGAAAGATCGCACTCTTGACATTGCAACGTATATCTGACCATGACTGAAAACTTGCAGAAGTAAATAGAGACCTATATGTTCCAGAGTTTCCCCTTGAGCTTTATTGATTGTGATATAGATTGCCAAGCAAATTGAAAATTGGCACCTCTTAAAAAAAATGAAAGTGTTTTATTGGATGGTGTTAAATCAACTTGTGGGGTTAGAGCTCTCTGCCCAATTTTATCTCCACTTATTATGTCCAAATCCAAGCAATTTTCATACATATTTCTTACAATTAATCTGGTTCCATTTAGGAGCCCTTGGGAAACGTTCGCATTTCTAAGGGGCATAACTATGGCTCCAACTTTTACAGTAAGAATATGTGGAGGCAAACCACTTAATTCCATAGAATTCAAGAACTCTGTAGGAAATTGAAAAAGCTGGCTTATGTCTTCAGTAATTAATCTGTTAACGCTAGTGTATGTTTTTGAACTACTGGGTTCAATGACTTTCAAATTAATTCCATTACAGTGTTTACTTTTTGGTGTAAGAATGCAAACTATCATGAAATTGATTTCGCAAAAGTGTATGTTTCGCTTTAAATATCGGTCATGTCATCCTCATGCGCTAAAATTCTGGTTGGTTGTACAACAACATTTGATTCCTCACCCTCCACAGAGAGGTAGTCATCACTACAATTTGTAGCAAAAAATCAGAAATTCCATTTCTTCTGGTTTTGAGGTTTTTCTTTTTAAAGACACTCTGCAAATGTTCAGGCCAAGAGCTTTTGTTAGAGTAAAATTTTGGGAATAGTTATAAAGTTATCCCGGAATCAACGTAAGCTATACTTTTCATCCAAAGGGGGCCATGTCACTTTTAGATCCAATTTACTCATGCAACATTTTGCCTATAAGGTTGATATAGCTCCAAAAAGCAAAAAATAATTTTCAAAAATTCTTGCCATGAAACATTTTTTTAATGTTGCTATACGAGTGTTAAAACCCAAATTTTCATGGCTCAAAAGCCATTTCAAGTTAATAAAGGAGTCTTTCTGTGTATGGAGCCTTTGAACAGCAGTGGGGTTCAGGTTTTATACGACCTGTACTGCTGTTTGTGTAGGAGGTTTTCAGAATAAATTCCATGTGAAGAAAGAGATTTTTGGCAAATAAATCTTCTTATCACCTTTCCTTGTAAAGAATATATTTCGTCATTAAATGAGGTTATCATGACAAAGATTTATATTTTATAGTTACGGAACTTGAAGGTCCAGTAGAGTGAAACGTCATACACGATAGAGGTAATTTGTCTCGGTGCATTTTTGCTGGCAGTGCTGGGATTCAATCTTTCAAATTGAAGACTTACATTTCTTCTTGCAGTTGTTTTTTTTTTTTTTTTTACAATATTGGTTAACAATACATACACAGATTTAATTTGAATGCCAAAAGGTAAGAACCTAAAACTTGGTTCAGTTTGGTGAAATGGTGTAGATTTGTACATTTTTTAGAGGCTATGATGGACATGGCTCAAACCAAATAACAGAATTATCACATTAGCTTTCCTATAGTAAAATAGATGGACGGGCTCTGTTAGATATTATGTTATGAAGTTGGATTACCTTCACAATTGTGTAGGTTAAGGTATGTCTCGGAAAGGTTATGGAAGCACTGGCTGTAAGCTTAGCCTCTACAGAAGTTGGATTAGCTTTGCTTTGTATAGGTTATATGAGCAAGAGAGAATCAAAATGCAAATGTATTTATTTAAACCGTACTTACCAGGCAAATATTTTTCGCGGAGAGTTCTCGTGTTGGGCAGCTCCCCTTGACTTGAAAATTCAGCAATCCACGCTCTTACAGTTTCATTTTCAAGCTTTTCTAAGGGAATATTTGCTTTTGCAAATACTTCAACAGTTCTTTTTGTGAAGTAGTGCTTGTCATGCTTCCATCGTTTGGCACCCTGTAGTCTTTCAATAACAGAGGTTTGTTTGGGTTCAGAAACTGTTGCGCATTCTCGTCGCTTCACAACATGTTTTACCGATGTAATATGTTTCTGAATATTGTCCTTCTTCTCCCACCCAACACGGCAGTTACAATATTTGCAAAATACTGTTGCAGAGTCGGAACAATAAAAGCCATGATTAGCGTACTGCTGTGCTCTTTCATGAGCAGTTACAGCAGTACGTCCCATTTCTAGAAAAAAACTTTGAAGCTTGAAGGTTACAAAAAGAATAAGGTTACTTTCAAGCGGCAAGCCGCAAAATTTTCCGTTTAGCGAAGTCCACGTGTTCGACAAACAACCAGTCGCCACGATGCGCCAAGTACACAAACGAGTTTCGTTCGTCAGCTGTCTGAATAAGTTATAGATAGTCGAAAGTTCGTATCGATATAGAAATCGATTGTTATATCGACCAATAAGCGTAGCACACTGCGAGTCCGAGATGAGGTAACGCTAGCGAGCGATTAGGCCACTTACTAAACATTTTCTTTTGTTTAATAAACAAATTCGCAAATAAATGAGCAGATTTAAAGTAATTTTGCTATAAAATCGCACTTATTTGGTATTTTCGCATTTTGGGTCACAATTCGCATTTTGTCGCACATTGATTTACGCGTTGTTGTTGTTTTTTTTTTTTTTTTTTCACATTAAAATTAACGTAAGCTTGGATTCTGTACGAAATTAAAAAATTCGCATTTATCGCAAATGTGATTGTTTCAGGTCCCTATATATTATATAGATGTACGTCTGGACTGACATTGAATTTAGTACGGTAATTAAAAAGTTAGGATTTTAGTCTTTGGTTGGCAAAAGAAAAGAGAATTGGTCATTCTAGGACCCTAAAATATCACATTTATTTAAGAGAGAATGAACAGCTTTGCAATTGATCACTCATAAAATGTCTTTAAACGAGAGAATATTAATTAATCAGAGGTGTGTAAATTTATCATCTATTGGTAATGCTAAAAACCATAAGCTATACCAAAGTGGTAAGATATTATTTAGAAAAGTCTTTCTATTTGTATTGGTAAGCTTCCTTGAATCTGTTGCAGTTTTCTTAGAAATAATTTGCAGGCATTATGTGGCGAAGCATCTTGCATGCACTGTAATTTTATTCATGATTGTCTGACCCATGTATATATGGTGTAGAAGCAGGGTTTGAATTGGAAATGGTTTTGATTGCAGGAAATTGAAGAATTGCAGGCAGTGTCACATAGACAGAGAGTGGAGAAAACTGAAAACAAACTAGTGGATGTGGAGGAAGTCAATGAGAAGCCAGTTGCTGCAACTTGGTTCCACTGCCAGAATTTGAAGGGCAAGGGCAACAAATCATCGATGGCATTGGGTCTTTACGATCCATACCAGCGGAACCCTCTCTTTGCTGGTGGAGATTTTTGTGCATATACTGAGCTTGTAGACCTCTGCAATCACTTCCACCCTACTGTATCACTCTTTGCCCATAGGATTTTACAAGGTATGTATCTAAAATAATTTAGTAGTTTTAATAAATAATTGGTACTATGATAATGTTGCTCTTAGAGCTCTCCTTCAAAGTTGACTTCCATCAGGATATTGCCCTGAGAAAGACAACAGAGGAGTAGATGGAATAATAATGTGTCAAGAAACCATTCGAGGATCACACACCACAACTTGTGTGTATATTCACAATATTCATAACATAATTAATGCAATTAACTATAAATACAATTAGAATTGAATACCAACACAATAAAAAACAACAACAAGAAAACATTAAACTATAAGAACACAATTGAACTAGCGGACCGTGCGAGAAATCTCGCATGTTCATATGCCACACTTTCCCGAATAGGTTTATAACAGGTTACTTAAGGAGAAAGGTTGTTATGTTTGTATTTGAACCAAATGATTATAGTACACTATTTACGTTTCAGGCGTCTGTACGGCCAAAATGCGAACTGAGCAGCAATGATGCCACGTATTTTCCTACAGCAACAGTATTTGCAAATCGCACACTTCTTACAAATATTGATATTTATGAAATTATAATGCAATTCGTCACTGCTAATGCCATTTGTATTCTGAGTCCATTGATTGACAGCTTAGCCGTAACACTCACCAGTTATTCGATACTTATGAAATTATACGATTTGCAAAATGATAAAGGAAAGACCTCAGAATGTTAAAATGACATGAAACAGGCGTCACAGCGGCCAAAATGTGAAGTGGACAGCAATTATGGAGCGTATCTTCCTGCAGCAACAGTATCTGCAAATCACTTACTTCGTACAGTTTTTTAAAAGTAATTTTTTAAAGAAATTATAGATATTTATGAAATTAGAGTGCAATGTGTCACTGGTAACGTATATTCTCTTTCATTTGAATGCTCATTTGCCACGATCGGTCGCTTGTTAGCACTGCAGGAGGGATCTATACTACTGAAATAATATATATATGGAAGGTAGTGCAATATGCTTCATAGAGCCAAACACTTCCCACACAAGTATCTACCTTAAGTATATACCACGAGCTGATATCCCAATGAATTTAAATTACTGCACAATTATTAATATTCTATTTATACCCATGATTGTATAAACAAACCAACAGCAATAGCTACACTTGATAGCTAGGCCATGGGGCCTAGCTATCTGCGGACTCGGTAGACGTGGGTTCAAATCCCACCGTTTGTCGCCCAGACAAATGCCGGGACACTACCTTTTAATAGGCCATGGCCGTTTCCTTCCATCTCCTTGCTCAATTTCATGTATCTTCATTCATCTCTCATTAACTCCTCTCAATAGGTGGGTGTCAGGAAGGGCATCCGATTGTAAAAGCACCCGCCACATAGACTTTCATTCCCAACCCTGTTGAAAACTGGAATAATGATTAGACATACATTGTATCAAACATCTTAAATTAAGAGAAACATTCCGTAACAGTAATCATCAGTTTACAGTTCCAGTTTCCTGGATACTGTTGATAAGCCTCCTCCATTCTATTCTGTTCTAAACATTTTATTCTCCATGATGTCTTCAAATGTTCTTCCCATAAGTGTGATGTCCATCTTAACAATGCCCATCCAACGGGTTCTAGGTCATCCCACCGGTCGCCTTCCTTCCACCTCCCTTTCCAAGTTTACTTGGGCTATTCTTGACGGTTCCATCCTCTCTACATGTCCAAACCACTGTAGTCTAGAGGCTCTGATCCTGTGTAGAACTAATGTTGCGATCCCAGCCTCTCTCCTTACCTTCTCGTTTCATATCTTGTCCAATTTGGTCCTTTGGATAGTGGACCTAGGGAACTTCATCTCCGATGCCTGTATTCTTGACATGCCTCTTGTGGTGAGGGTGCATGTTTCTATGCCATAGGTCAATATTGGTGTGAAGTAACTCTTGAAGAGTGTCAACTTTACCTTCCTTGGAACTTCCGTATCCCAGAGTAGTGTCCTCACTTGCTGGTAGAAAAGTATCATGCAAAATCCTAGTCCTCAGCAGTCCTTCTTAATAATTTCATATGTCAAGAATAATACAAATAGTACATCATAATTCCCAAACATCAGAAAAGACGTTCTCATTGGATCATTCAACCTAAAAAGGGGGGAAAACGTTTCTATAGAAATTCCCAACAGCATGATAAACAGTTACACAGAATTTTGTATCATTAAATAACAATAATGGAATATTGAGAAGGTGGAATGCACATACTTCATCTAAAAATACAGTTCTATTCTTCTTTAGTCAATCCATTATGTAGTCCATCTCTTCAAAGGAACCCTTCACTCATTAATTCAGAGTCTTTCTTGCAATTAAAACCTTGTTTGATGTAGATACATGATAAAGGTGTGGTTTGGCATACAACTTGAATGTAAAATTAACTGAACTTCCCCATGATTAGGAACTGCTATGAATATTGATAATACCTGTATGTTCTTACAAGTCTGGGACATTTAATAAGTGCCATAACCAGATTGGGTTCATACCATCAGTCCATTTCGAGTAACAATACTAGTTGAGGGTAATATCAATCTTAGGTGGATTGCAGAAAAGAAACAGAATAGGGTGACTTACATCCCAGAGCTTATTCACAGACATGATTCACTCCTGTTCCTGACCAAGCAAATACATTGGTGTCAAGTGAACCACCACCAGGAAATACTAGGCACCTAAGTCACAGAAAATAGGACAGTATGTTCACAGTCAGAAGTTGGGTTGACACCAAAGATATACAATTAAAGAAAAACTTAAAAGTTCACTGTAAACACTTACTTAGTTCACCACCAAGGCTGACCTGCCCTGAATGTTCCCCCAGATACAACTGATCTGAACTGTTCTTACATCTCTGCTGGGATAGAGGCCAATTTCACCTTATTCACACTCACTCGCACACTAGAGAGACTGCACAGCATCTCATTTCACCAGAAAGACATCAGATACCCCCTGGGTACTCAGGATAGGAGAGGCACGAGCTCAGTACTCAATCACCTGGCAGGTGGCCAGAAGGGAAAATAACTTGTCATAAAGACGGGGAATGTGCCAGTAAACATTAAATGTACAGTGGAACCTCGGAATGTGAGTAATGTGGTCTACGAGTGTTTTGCAAGACTAGCAAACATTTAAAATAAATTTTAACTTGATAAGCGAGTGATGTTCCGCTTGCCGAAGAAATTGTGTCCTTAGGGAAGACCATGGGGCTGGAGGTGAATGACGTGGACATTCAAGAGCTGGTGGAAGAACATAGCCAGGAACTGACCACCAACGAACTGATGGACCTGCATCGCGAACAACAGGAGGAGGTTATGTAGGAGATCTCGTCCGTGGAAGAGGAGGAGGAAAAAGTCAGTGGAATCTCTCACTTCAACTGAGATTCGGGAGAAGTGCAAAATGTGGGAAACGGTGCAAAATTTTGTAGAAAAAAAAACCACCCGAATAAGGATATAGCAGTGCGAGCGATGAATCTGTTCAATGATAATGCAATGTCACATTTTCGTGACATTGGGCAGATTCATCGTTAAAGTTGCACGAAAAGAAAACAATTCTAGTGAGCCAACAGATATAGTTCATCTACTGTAAGTTTGCACTTTTTTGACAGTTCACGCGGGAACGAATACTCCTACGGAACATATCAATCTGCCTCTACCACGTGCATTCCAGCCAATGAACTATCACCCATGTGGCAGCCAGCAATGGCCGCTGTATTCCGTCAAGGTGTCAACAGCTGTTATGAGTTGCCTAAACCTGCATTCATCTCGCAATATCAATTCATTGCCCTTTTTAAAGGAAACTTGTATTTCTTTGTGACATTTATCAAATAATAGTTCTAACAGACACCCACTGACGGCTCGCTGACAGAATAATGTTACATCATTGGACGCGCTATGACCAAGACCTTGGCTATGACACAGCAGCTGATAACTTACATATGAGAGTGGAATTATTTTAGGCCCATCATTTCATAGCTCGAGGAAAATGCTTACTGAGGTATGGTGTAAGATGTCCCTAAGACGATACGATCATTACTTGACCTGTTGGATTGATATTAAAATAAAACGTACAAAACATTTCACCATGTAAGTTAACTTGTAGGCCTAAAAAACAACTCATATTTTACGCCTACTTTTTTGCACAAATCATGCCATATGAAAATTATTCACCAGGCCAATGTCCTTGGGGAAATAAATAGTTCTGCTGACTTATTTTTTACCTCCAAAAAGAAGGAAATAAAATAAATATCTTGAACAAGAACTTCCGTATCTGCTTCAGGCTCGACATTAAAAACAATGATGTCCAACCTGGAGACATCTCAGTACTCAACATTTAAGATAACCACTTTATATTTATCTGAAAAATGAACACGCGTTCAAATGGAAATAATACTTTCAGACGACTTTGCGCAATATTATCAATTATATTTATTATTTAATATAATTAACACGTTATTTTCTCAGGCGGATGAACACAGTCAAGCGTCCATTACCAACCGCACGCCCATCCCACGAGCACGTAGTAGTTCAGTTTGATAATACAACTTTTCACTCTGGCCGACAGAATATGTTGCCAATATATTCACAATTACTGGGACAAGCGAAAAAATAACCTGAAGAAACTTACATGTGAATAAAACATGTATATATTTGTTATGGACTACAGGTTATAAATTGAGTCTTTCCTTATGAAGGTTGGCAACCCTAGCTGTCAAAAGAGTGCAAACTTACAGTAGATGAACTATAGCATTGATTCCATTATTGAAATTCATGCTACACAGTTCACACTGGCACTTCACAGATTGCTTGGACGGAGTTTATGTATGGAAGTACAGTTATGATAAATCAATACCCAATTCTCAATACTTCAGTGACATTATGATTGGGCACTTCATAACAAATGCATTTCTCAATTATCTGACTGGCTGCAAGGGGCAGCAGTAATGCTCTTGCCTCCTGTTCCCAAGGTTGCAGGATCGAATCCTGGCATAGTCACTTGGCATTTAAGGGTGCGCTAATATAAGGGAGTCGTGTCAGTAGATTATCTGGCACGTTCCCTTTGAGGCAAAATTCCGGCACCCCGGCGTCTCTAAAAGCATCAGAGGTTAAAAGGGACGTAAATCCAATAACATTATTATTATTATCTTAATTATCTCCAATAGCACATACATCTCAAATTTTAAAAAAGTATATACTGTATCATCATAGGAAAATTTGTTTACTCAAATTAACTATCTAAACCTACCGTTGATATTTTTCAATAATCGTTTCCTTTTAGTAAAGAATGTTATATGAAGCAATTACAAAGTGAAAATAGCCATTTCAGAAACTATATCTTAAAGTTCTTGATGAAAATCCATATTCCATATAACCACTTGCATTGCCACAACTTTGCTCTGGTTGAAATGTTATGAAGTGTTATGATTTTTTCCCCTTTTCCCTCGTATTGTGAGTAATCTATGTTTTGTGATTATGCGAAGATTGGTTTGTAACTGAAGTTGACTGCTGTTTTTTCCAGGTGAAAAAATTTCCTACACTGGTGATCCTCTCCAAGATTTTACGATTGCAAAGTTTCTAGATAGATTTGTTTTCAAGAACCCTAAAAAGCAAGCAAGCCAAGAAGATAAACCAAATATGAAATTTTCCCGCAAGTCGAGTTATCACCCAGTTGGTATTAAGAGTCTGGCTGTCAACAGTGCTAGCTATCTCAACTGTGCTGAGTCGGCTATACCAGTGGATGAGCTGTTCATGTACAAGTATGTATATATACATAATATGCTATACATTTCTGTGTCTGATATTGCTTCCACTTGTACTAGGCTACTTTCCTCCTGACCTTCCCTGGTCAACTTTTGTTCTCTTCTGACCTCAACAGTAATAAGCCCTAGGGAGTTCTTAATTTTCTTGCATGTTTCTTCTGCTACTCTTCTCTATACCCTTCTTTTTGAGAAGTTGGACTTCTTCATGCCACCACAAACTGTCCAATTCAGACTGACACATTTGTACGCGACTCACAGCAAGCTCAACCAAACGTTAATAAAAGAGACCTTTAAACCCAACAGGGCACATAGAACAAGAAAGGATAAAAGGACCTGCTAGTCTTTAATGTATATGTGTGTAATTTTAATTGTTTTTTAAATGTTTTTAAAGTGTTTATTTTTATCACCACAAAGACCACATAATGCACCAGGTTAAAACTCATAATAAACAATTTGTACTAGGGAAAGACTTAAAGCGAGACATGAGTCAGATTTTATTTGTTCTTATAAGTGTTTTAAAGTGTTTGTTTTTCATCACAATGACAACAGAAAGTACCAGGAATGTTACTTATAACAAGACTAGCAGTAGTGCCCGGATTTGCCTGGTGGATTTAGGCTAATTGTTTTATGGATGATAATGAATACTACTACAGAACTGGAGCGTTCAAGGATAAGGATCGGAAAGCACCAACACCATCGCCCTTATACAGAGGCATACTATTGTACTATTGTCATGATGATAACTGTTTTAAGGGGCCTAAGAAATCTTTTTGCACTAATTACTCCCCGTGACTGCAATTTATAAGCAGCTCGCAATTCTGCACCAGAACACTGGTAGAGGCGGCGTGATGCAGCCCGCATTGCCAGGCAACAATAGATTTAGGTATTATTGAAGCTGTTCGGGAGCGCTTGTTCTTCCGACTTACTGAACAAAAATCAATCTTGAAGGTTACCTGAGCGGTGTAGCCTAATGCTACATAGCCTCAACTATTCCTCTTGAATCTGGCTATCATATACAAAAAGAATTTTTCGAATCCCACTGGTAGTTCCAGAGATTAGCGGATCGATAGTATAGATAATATGTACCAGGGACAGGTTTTAAAAATGTTTATTAGTCAAATTTATTGAATCCTACTTGCGATTATAGTTATTCTTTGTCGGTATGTATTCTAAGTATATTTTCTTCATGGAAATTGGTATGTTTTGTATGTAATGTTCTTCTATGTTAGTGAAAGACAGGCTGAAGAAAGAGGAATTGACCACCGAAACATGTACCTGTGAATAAACTTTGTTGTAAAATTTAAATTGAAAAGGCGGACAATCAAACTCTTTTCTTTTGATTATCTACGTCAATACAGACCATTATGGAGAAGAATTACACTGCGAAGTAATTGTTGGGTTAGAACCCGTCGAGATCTGGTGTTGAACTGTTGCGTGATTGGGTCATACAGGTATAGGTTATGATACGTTATTATGAAGAGCTTCTTTAAGACGGGCTTCGCAAATGTGTTGGACGGAAGTCAGAATTAAGTACGCGAGAGTAGCACGGAGATTGACGCGGTGACAATGCCAGTTGTCTTGTTTCAATAATGCAAATAAGGCATGTCATCACAAGTTTAGCGGTTCATGGATATCACCGCAAACTATATGCGACTACACATTTCCATGAAGTAACAAAGGAATGTGTGTACTTTGTGTGGTGAAGGATGTGAACGCTATCACATCAACCGATGCAAAAATAGGACAAAATCAGTTTTGGAGTATAGTAAAGATCTGTAGGCTAAGCAACCAACATGAATTGTATTTTGGCCATTCGGCTGCAATTAAATGTATTAATAATGCAAATTCTAGGGTTTATCGGGAATATGGTCTTTCTCACACAAATCCCCTCATATCACGCACTGAATATTTTCACACTTATTTTAGGTCAAAAAAGTGCGGGTTATATGCAAGCAAATACGGTATTTCTTTTGATACTCTTGTTACTCAATACTACGAACTATGGTACAGTAAAACTTCTTTTATACATTGCATACTTAAACTAATTTTTTAAAGCACGTCATAGTTTGGATTCTTTTTTTCTGATATTCCATCCTAATCCTGTACTTTCCAAGTTAATATTTTTCAGTTATACATTTGATATCATGTCGGTATCTTAATATCACAGGTTCAGTATCTTACCATCACTTGTCAATGTGCTTGCAGGTATCTATCAAAGAAGAAGGCCAACAAACCTCAAGCAGATGAAGATGATGCGAGTGATGTCGATAGTGTGGGTAGTGAAGAGTTTGAGGAGATGCTGGACAACATGATGGGAGTAAAAGGAAAGGAGATAGACTATGCTGATGAAGTTGGAGATAAACTGACTAAAAGCAAAGACCAAGGTGAGCTCATTCTCTTTAAAAGTAACTGTTGTTGTCTACATAGTTAAAGTGACCAGTTTTCCTCTTATCCAAATAGGGATATCTGGCATATCAAAGTAGCATGTGCATACCATTAAGTCATACACTTGTTACTATAATACAAACACAAATGACTTACCTGGCAAGAGAATCACTGAAATACAAAATATTGATGTGACATATACAAAATGTTTGGGTGATCCTTTTAACATGTTATGTCATTCTTTTGTGTTTCAATGGTGCTCTTGTCTGGTAAATCAATATAATTCTCCAATGGTCTGTCCAGTCAGTATACACAATTCATATAAATGTTGTTTAATTAAACACAATTTCTCATATTTCAATCCAGTAATAAGCGGTAGTTAATGTAGGCATGCCAGCAAGATACCAACACCACACGATGCCACAAGAGTTCGTCAGAAAGAACACTTCATACTAGACCTAACAAAAAATTTGAATATAGTTAGAAATGAATATGCTTACCAATTAAAACTAGTCAAAGATAGTATAAAATAGAACGTCTGTTTTGAACTTTTCAATTTCCTAGATCTTAGTACACAATAAGTACAGACCCTGACTTTTCATGAGACATTTATTCATGATATCTTACGTTACTTTACAGAAACATGGCATTTCCCTCATAGACCACTAAATTTAGAAAATATCTCAAATTGAAGCTGTGAAATTATTTTCGACATCCTTCGTACGATATAGTTGATTCAAAATTGCATTACATATCGGATTTTCCTTTGGTTTCATTGATCATATGATATATATAAAATATCGAGATGTTACAGGATCCGCGCTGCCATTAGACGATATTCCCCTGGTATAATTTGTAATTCAAAAGAAAACTGTGCCTTCTCGTAGTTTTATTCATACAATTCTCCCTGAATAATTCGTAATATTCGATACCTAATTCAAACTTTCATCCGCCAAAATGATATCCTCAAGATGGCCGGCAGGACCGCACGACTTGCTTGTGGCATGTTCAATATTAGTTAAGTGTTCTGGAAGTCATAATTTGCACTCTTTCCCATGTCCTCCATATTATATACGTTATATATGTCTACCCCTTATTATTCCAGTTTCTACTTGGTTTGAATTGTGTGAAATTAGAACGCTTTCAAGAGGACCATTTATGACATTTTATTTCAATTTATTTCATAAGATTAATTAAGACTATTTGTGTGGCTCTCTCTTTTCTTAAACCAGGAGTTCCCAACTTGCAGGCTGTTCCTCTGGCAGAAGTCCAACAGTCTCTTTCCTTCCTCATTTCTTCCGCCCCAACCCTCTGGTCCTAGAACACTCTCATAACCTTGTCTTTCTCTTCCTACATGGGCATTCAGATCCCCCATAACAATCATATTTCTTCCTACCAGCTGCTTCTGCAATTCCTCTTCAAACTCCTCCTTCTCTTCAGAGGTGCAGCCTACTTGTGGAGCATACACTTGCACTATTTCTATGGTCTCTCCCCTCAGTGCTACTTTCACTTTCATCATCCTATCACTTATTCTCCTCACTTCTTCTTTTAAACCATCTCGTACTACTACTCCCACTCCATTCCTCTTTCCCTCTTCGTTCCCACTCCAGTACAGTCTATAGCCTTTTCTCAGTTCTCTCCTTCCTTCCCCTTTCCACTTTGTTTCTGCCAATCCCAATAAATCTTACTTCCTTCTTTCCATCATATCCACTATCTCCTCCACCTTCCCCATCAGCGTTCTTAGGTTTAAAGTTCCAAATCTTAGTCCGTGTGTACAGCCGTGTTGTCGTCTATTAAATCCATCATGTCCGAGGCTCGTTCCATTTTTGAAAGCATTTGGTTTCATCCACTACTGGCTTGCTGGGCCTATCGTAGCTTCACCAGAGCCCCGTTAGCCGTCACTTTTCAGGGTTCCTGTAGGACCTTCACAGCTACCTAACGGTCCCGGGGCACACGAAGTCCCCACTGTACTTCGCCCCTACAGGCGATCCCCTACTTTGTGTCGTTGCCCATCTCCCACGACGTGGACGAGGGACCAGGAAGTCGGTGGTCGACTATAAACTGTATGAGAAAGAACTAAATAAGAACATCACGGACATCAAGGTTATACCATCGGAGAACCTGGATAGCGACCATCGATTACTGGTAATGAACCTGAGAGGGAGTAAGATGAAGAAAGGGACTGAGAACCAGGAAAGACGTATAAGGATATGGAAACTGAAAGAAGGGGATAGAAGGGTCGAGTACCTCAAAATTGTAAAGGAGGGAATTCCAACAGATGAAGAAAGAGGGGTGGAAGAGGAATGGGCTAGATTTAAGAAGACACTAGTAGGTGCAGCAGAAGCAGTATGTGGGAGGACAAGTAGTAAGAAGAGGTGGAAGGAAACACCATGGTGGAATGAGAAGTCAAAAGATATAGTAAGGGAAAAGAATAGAGCCTTTAGGAGGTGGTATCAAAATAGGACGGTAGAGACAAGAGAAGAATACCAGGAAAGAAAGATGGAGGTGAAGAGAGTAGTGGCTGAAGAGAGAAGAAAGTGGATGGAAGAGTGGACAAAGATGATGAAGGAGGATAGTGAAGGTACAAAAAAGGTCCTGTATGGGATGGTAAAAAATAAGAGGCGGAAGGATCCTACGGATTATGTTAGAATGGTGAACAAAAGCGGACAAGAGATAGAAAATAGGGAAGAACTGAAGAAAACGTGGAAACAATATTTTGAAGAACTTCTGAACCCAAATGGAAAAGATGGTGAGGAGGAAGAAATCGGGGAAGAGGAAGATGAACTGCAAACAGAAAAGGGCTTAACATGGAAAGAAGTGGAAGATGCAATGAACAAGATGAAAGGAGGGAAGGCACCGGGTGTGGATGAGTTGAGTGTGGAGATGGTGAGAGCAGCAGGAGAGGTGGGGATACAGTGGTTGTACCGAGTGATGAGGACAGCATGGAAGGAAAGGAAGACACCAGAGGACTGGAAAAAAGGAATAATTGTCCCGATCTTCAAGAAAGGTAGTAGAACAGATTGCAGAAACTATCGGGGAATAACACTGATGAGTCATTGTGCAAAGGTCTTCGAGAAAGTTTTGGAAAAGAGAATTAGGACAAGGATAGAAGGAGGGATGAGGGAAGAACAACATGGCTTCAGAGCAGGAAGGTCCACAGTGGATTTGATTTTTGCTGTAAGGCAGTTACAAGAACAGCACTATGAGTATGGAACAGATCTACTGATGGCCTTCCTGGACATTGAGAAAGCATATGACAGTGTATGCAGAAACAAAGTATGGAAGTCCCTGGAGGATAGAGGAGTAGAGAAATGGACTATAAGGAGGATAAAGGAGATGTACAAGGGAAGCGTGAGCTGTGTGAAAGTGGGAGGAGAGAGATCAGACTGGTTGGAACAGAGAAACGGCCTGAAACAAGGAAGTGCACTGTCACCGTTACTTTTCATTGTGGTGATGGATGACATAATGACCCGAGTGGCACAAGTAATTGGGGAAGGAAAGATGAAAGCAATGGTTGTTTGTAGATGATTTGGGGAAACAAGGAGGAGGAGGTACAGGAACAGTTGTATGTGTGGGAAGGAATAATACAAGGATATGGGATGAAATTTAGCATAAATAAGAGTGAGTTGGTGATCACAACAAGGAAGAAGGAAAGAACCACAACAGGAATAACAATTGGTGGGGAACAGCTGAAGAAAGTGGAGAGTTTCAAGTATCTGGGAAGCCTGATACAAGATAATGGAAGAAACGATAGAGAAATAAATGAGCGGGGGAGGCAGGCAGAAGCATTTCGGAGGAGTGTGAGAAGAGCATGTTATGGAGCAAGGATGTCCCTCAGAACAGCAAAAAGATCATGTATCGGACGTACTATGTCCCTATCCTGACGTATGCCTCGGAGACCTGGGTTATGAAAGGAAGGGAGAAGAGCAAAATACAGGCCAGTGAGATGAGGTTCTTGAGATGCAGTATTGGAGCTACAAAGATGGACAGAATAAGAAATGAGAGGACCAGAGAATTAATGAAGGAGGAACCATTACAGGATGGTATAGAGAAATCTAGACTTAGATGGTATGGACATGTAAAACGAATGGAGGAGAAGAGGATACCCAGGAGAGTACACGAGACTAAGTGGGAAGGAAAGAGACCGAGAGACAGGTGGCTGAAGGGGGTGGAAGAAAGCGTGAAGAAGAGAGGAGAAGACTGGACAAGGGTGGAGGCTGAGAGATGGTGGGAAGACAGAAGATGTTGGAGAGGCTTGTGTTCCAAACAGACCCGGCCGGTGGCTGGAAACTGTGCAAGATGATGAATGAATTAAGACTATTTAAATGCACTTCTATCTCCCTCTCAAAATAGTTGATGACCAGACTTAACTTGGCTTATAAGTGAACACAGGTATGCCACTGAGTATTCATGTGCAGTAGACATAAGTGGATGCAAAGGAAGATTTATCAATCACATCATCATAATTGTTATTATTTCATTTTTCATTTCATCATCTTGCACAGTTTCCAGCCACTGGCCGGGTCTGTTTGGAACACAAGCCTCTCCAACGTCTTCTGTCTTCCCACCATCTCTCAGCCTCCACCCTTGTCCAGTCTTCTCCTCTCTTCTTCACGCTTTCTTCCACCCCCTTCAGCCATCTGTCTCTCGGTCTTCCCCTCGGTCTCTTTCCTTCCCACTTCGTCTCATGTACTCTCCTGGGTATCCTCTTCTCCTCCATTCGTTTTACATGTCCATACCATCTAAGTCTAGATTTCTCTATACCATCCTGTAATGGTTCCTCCTTCATTAATTCTCTGGTCCTCTCATTTCTTATTCTGTCCATCTTTGTAGCTCCAATACTGCTTCTCAAGAACCTCATCTCACTGGCCTGTATTTTGCTCTTCTCCCTTCCTTTCATAACCCAGGTCTCCGAGGCATACGTCAGGATAGGGACATAGTACGTCCGATATATGATCTTTTTGCTGTTCTGAGGGACATCCTTGCTCCATAACATGCTTCTCACACTCCTCCTAAATGCTTCTGCCTGCCTCCCCCGCTCATTTATTTCTCTATCGTTTCTTCCATTATCTTGTATCAGGCTTCCCAGATACTTAAAACTCTCCACTTTCTTCAGCTGTTCCCCACCAATTGTTATTCCCGTTGTGGTTCTTTCCTTCTTCCTTGTTGTGATCACCATCTCACTCTTATTTATGCTAAATTTCATCCCATATCCTTGTATTATTCCTTCCCACACGTCCAACTGTTCCTGTAACTCCTCCTCCTTGTTTCCCCAAATCATCAAATCATCTGCAAACACCATTGCTTTCATCTTTCCGTCCCCAATTACTTGTGCCACTCGGGTCATTATGTCATCCATCACCACAATGAAAAGTAACGGTGACAGTGCACTTCCTTGTTTCAGGCCGTTTCTTTGTTCCAACCAGTCAGATCTCTCTCCTCCCACTTTCACACAGCTCACGCTTCCCTTGTACATCTCCTTTATCCTCTTTATAGTCCATTTCTCTACTCCTCTATCCTCCAGGGACTTCCATACTTTGTTTCTGCATACACTGTCATATGCTTTCTCAATGTCCAGGAAGGCCATCAGTAGATCTGTTCCATACTCATAGTGCTGTTCTTGTAACTGCCTTACAGCAAAAATCAAATCCACTGTGGACCTTCCTGCTCTGAAGCCATGTTGTTCTTCCCTCATCCCTCCTTCTATCCTTGTCCTAATTCTCTTTTCCAAAACTTTCTCGAAGATCTTTGCACAATGACTCATCAGTGTTATTCCCCGATAGTTTCTGCAATCTGTTCTACTACCTTTCTTGTTATTATTATGGGGATAAATTCCATGCTATTCAAATTCTAATACAGTAGTTATCTTGAATAGTATCCATTCATGGTTTTGAACAGGAAGTAGGGAAAATGCAAATTTAAATAGTGAAGAGAACAATTTCTTTTATCAATATTTATCATTTAAATTGCCCCCGTAGATCTTGTAAATGAAACTAGATTGGAAACTTGCAGTACATGATGTGGAGGATATAATAATTAAAAAGGAATACATTTTTTGCCAATAGTAAGTCTTGAACCCATGCCCCTTGGATCTCTAGGCTGGCGCGATACCACTCATACACTTCCAGT
This sequence comes from Meconema thalassinum, assembly GCA_946902985.2. Lineage (NCBI taxonomy): Eukaryota > Metazoa > Arthropoda > Insecta > Orthoptera > Tettigoniidae > Meconema > Meconema thalassinum. Next base: position 1,047,555,644 of record OX336388.2, read on the forward strand.
GCAGTTTGAAACTCATTGTTGCACATCTTAACCTGTATGACTAAATGTGAAATGCTTTCAATTGAGGCTGTAAATACTGATTAGAATGCATTCATTCAGTGCCTGGCATGATTTCAGTACAACTTAACCCAAATTTTATGATTGCTGTGTGTTCATAATGTAAATATTACCTTCAATCTACTACCGTTCCCGTGTTTGATTCTTTACAACCTGGCACACAATATGCTAGCATGTGATATACTGTGCCCATTTCAACAATGAAATATGCAAATCACAGTTTGCCAGCAATGCTCAATCGGGAGTATCGGGGTTCATGGTTTGTTCTCCCACTCTGTGACTTACACACTTTGGATTAAGCATAGGATACACTTCCAAAAATAAACAAAATCAAACTCCTACTGTCAAAACATTTAATTATCCAAAATATGGCGCTACAAAAATTAAACAAATGAAAATACTGACACTACACTTCACACTTGTCCAAAGCTGAACAAGGAATTCAAATTAACTAATCACAAAATAATAATTACTGGTTTTCCAAAAACCAACAAAAACTCCAACTAAGTTTCACTCCCATATGGTATCAATTCTTTAAAATAATGAGCTCCAAATGGCTCGGTAAAGTTTACATGCATTTTGTTCACAATTTAACACACATCATTTAATATTTACATGAGTATATCTGGCTTTAATCATAATATCGATAGTCATCATCATCATCAAATTGATTTACATGCATTTTGTTCACAATTTAACACACATCATTTAATATTTACATGAGTATATCTGGCTTTAATCATAATATCGATAGTATGGCTACTCGTTAACTAATTTCGGGCTCTCACAATGTTCATCTGTTACCATCTCTCTCTCTCTCTCTCAAGCTACCAACTCACTACCGTGATTGGAAAAATCTGCGTATCCCCGAGTTATAGAAAACTACTGAGCAAGTCAACTTAAGATTACTCCCAGAATCTTAATGTTTTCATAAGAACTCGTGAATCACTGAATCATTTAATAATAAAGTTAGGGATTTATCATTTTGTCTTCAAAGACAATTATATCTTAAGAAAGCAACGATCTGAACTCTGCAAGCGATAATAATGAATGTAAAAGGGACCTCAGTTCAAATACTGGGTCGTTAAAACAATCTAAAACACTTCCGTGTACTGTGAATCAGACAGCCCATTCCTAACCTACCTCACTAAAAGAGTGTAAGGGTCTGTCTCAACTACTTGGCTGATTTATTGCTGTGGAGGGAGGGGAACTCTACAGTCATGCTTCCGCTGGGGACTGGCTATTCAGCTTTAAACACAGCTGTTTCCAATGCAATTCTCTGAATGGCAAGGCTTACGATACAAATTAACCACAAGACACTATTGAGGTTCTACTAACCTATTCTTTCAGCTTCGGTAAAGTATAATTATGAAGTGTCCTCATTAGTGAGTCAGAAAATTCAATAAAACAACAAATATTAAGGGGCTTCAACACGGACGACTCTGAGTTCGATCCTTTAAAATGCCTCGGGAGCAGTATCCCCACTTTGAGGACTTACACATTTGCGACTTAAGGAAGGCCTAGCCCATAACCAGCGCTCATAATACAACATAAATTGCACCCTTTTCACAATTCAACATAACTCATTACTGCACTAACTGTCCCTCAGAATTACTTTTACCGAGCATTTCAACGCATTCCTAGCGTGACAAATTACTTCACTGCGCGACATGGCGCTCATACATAAAATAGCCAAGTTGCCTTTCAAAGAACCAAATAAATTCAAATCAAAGTTTGATCTACGTCTCAAAATATATATACTCAGCCTCAGCCTCCATCAACAATAATCATTATACCATAAAGAACATATTGATTCACAACATTTAATAATTCATCTAAGGGGCTCTTGAAGCTACCACTTCTCAATATAAAATTCATCACGTAATTAATTTATTTAATTATTATTATTATTATTACGCTTGCTTTACCATAGTTATATCATTTACCATATACTGATATTCCACTGAATATTTTCCACAAGGGATTCATTAATACTTCACATATTTCTTATATTTCAATCAAATTAATCGTTCAGATCGCGCAATCTTTATTTCACATGTTTTTAAACATCCCTACTTCCACTCATGAGGATTATATGCAAATCTTCCCAAAACACATAATAATGAAATTAGTACTCACATGATTGTACGGTCAGAGACCGAATTCTCCACCGATGGAACATTTTCACCCACCAATTTCTTCTTAAGCCATATTCATGGTTATATCTACACTTGATAACACTTTCCTAACAGCACATAAAATATATACACTAATCACTTTGAATATAAAGAATACCATTTTGGATTCGTTTTCACTTAAAACACAAATACAATTTCACTAAAAATATATTACACTCAAAAATTTCACTATACTTGAATTACATAATTTTTTTATCACTCTGGCGTTAATTATTTGCCTTAACACACGTGATTTCTTTATTCTTTCCCGTTTCCAAGGGTTGCACTATATGCACGTCGGCTTCCTACTCTGATGAGATGATTGAAAGTCTCGATCGAACTAACCTCACTGGAACGGCTGATCTTCTAATTCTGGGTTTGACTATTGGCTTCTAAATTTTACTGCACGATGTCGTATCTTGCTAGACGCTAACTTGTTCGTCTAATAAAAGTCTGTCACTGATGTATTACTTTTATGATCGCTCGAACTTGTATGACGGCGACCTAGTAATTTCCTTGTCTAAGACTCCACACGTGGATTTTACTTTCTGTTACTTCGATTCTTGACTTATTGGAGTACTCCCCAATGTCTGACTGTTCATTTGTCTACACCTAGACAAAGCCTGGAACCTCGATTCCTAAATTCTATCGTACTTCGCTCTAGTCCCCTCAGTTCAGGAACACTAGGCGTTATTATTACGTTCTACCCTGATCTGGTTACTTAACGTAGATAGAACTGTATATTTCACTGTCCTTGGGTACTTCGAAATCTTATGATGCGTCGGTTCTTTAACTGAAACTATTAGACTCGAGTACCTATCGCCGGTAATTTCTTAAGTCCACAGCCTTAACTTTTGACTGTACTGGTGAACTTAGCTTGATGATATTATTCCCTATAACAGGATTCTGATGTGTCTTCACACAGCGATACTAATGACGATACTGGACGGTAAGTCCCATACGGGGTGCTCGTCTGCGATACAGAGTAACACGACCTCTCACGGCCTGGTAAATACTGCATTTAATGATGATTGTTCCAGCTTGCAGCGTCTAAGCGCTCACTAAGACTGAATTGGTGTACTTTGCGAAACAGTACCACGCTCTCCGGCGTCTCTGGTAAATTGAATGTACTTTGATGCAGCACTCCTACACTAGGAGTTCACTGAAGATTGCCTTGTTGTTGGTTGAAACAGCACGACCCCTCCTAGGGTTCGTAAGACTGAATGATACTTAATAATGTTCTTTAGCCCTTTATCGGGCCCACTTTGGCGTAACAACTACATATATTTACTCCTACTGATGATCTGAACACTGTGATTCAGCATGACACCCCTCGAGGTTCGTGGTAGACTGAATGAATCTCCTGGCGCGTCCAGGGTTTATATTGAAATCTGCTGCAAAAAGATCAAATCTGCTTCTTCTCCAGCACTAACTTCTGAAATAATTGTCGTATAATTTTGAAAAATATGTCTCCTGAAAGCTCTTGTTTTAAACGTAAAAGGGTTTCTTTGATCATGAAAATCGATCACACAATTCCAAGATATTAAATAATTTGGCTCCTCAGCTGTGTGGGTAGTGTGGTTTATTTTTCCCTCTCTCCCATCTTTGGGCTCGGGGAATAACTAACGACGTAATGCCGCGTATGCAATTCTTTCCTGTGCAATTATTATAAACTTTTTCCACACACAAAAATCTCTTTCCCAGAATGATCAACAGTGATGTGTTCATTTCATTAATTAAATGCTTGCAAATGGCTTAATTTTAATTATTTCTCTTCTTGCGTCATTGCAATGCTGCCATTTTATAGCTGAGTAAGACCTTTTTCCGAAACTCAATCTCACTCACTCGTCGTGAAAAGTTTCCAACTCTATTAATAATTATGCGCTAGCTTCTTATCGATGCGTCAAGCGTGATCTCATGCCCGCGTGACTAGTGGTCACCCGCTCTTGCATCACATTATAACAGCCTAACTTCTTAAAATCTTTCCAATTCATTCTAAAGACTGCATTATTTCCTCTCTTCTTTTGCATATAAAATATGGATTCGACGCTTGAACCAATTGCAGATGGGTTCAATACTTTGGTCATAGAAGCAGGTCTGCTGACAAGGATGAACAAAATCAGACAGGATATTTACCAGATATCATAATGGCTTCCTTGCAATGAGTGCCATGTGATATGGACTCTTGGCCAGTAAGGTCATAAATATACTGTACAGTAGATCAACTGATGGACACAATTAACTGGCTATGCAAGTTAAGTTTAATCAGTAAATTACCTCGATCATGACTGTTTTATTTTTATATTTTGTTATATTATTTACAGATTCTGGAGACGAGTCGGAGGATAAGGAGGATGACGAAGATACAGATGATGGGAGTGACAATGACTTGGATGATGATAGTGCTGAAGATATTGTTTTTGATGACGATGGCGAAGAAGATGAAGATATTGAATTTGATATAAATAATTTGCCCGATGATGATGATGATATTTTTGAAGATGCTGGAAAAAAATTGAAAGATAAGAAAGTAAGTATTCACTTAGCTGCATATCAATAGATCAGTAATAGACTTTATCATTATTGATTTTCAGTTCAGGAAATCTATCAGGAGTAATGATGTAATGATAATCAGATCACAAACTGATCTGCAGTGAATTGATTACTGTCAGATATAATAAGTAGAAAGTGAGATCTGTTTGCTGATGAAAAATGGAGGGAAATATTCAGGATAATGAAATTAGGCAAATATACAGTACACGGAAATGGTTGGCGATACGTTTCTAGGAAGTGATGGTCAAGAAGCGCAGGACATCAGAACAGAATGGTGGTTGAATGTCTTTCAACAGTGGTACAGTATAGAATAATGCGAGAAAGTGGATACTCTAGTGCAGGGGTCTCCAAACTACGGCCCGAGGGCCACATCCGGCCCGCGGACAGATTTTGTCCGGCCCGCGAAGAGCTAGCATACTTGAAAACTCCTTTTAGAGAACATATTTTTTTTATAGCAAATTAAATTTAGTTTACTGAAGTATTCTAATTTTATGTTGAATAATTATTAATATGACATCTACATTGATATGGTCATGGGCTAACTACTCATAACATTGTTGTAGGCTTATTGTTATTGTTTTTGTGATAAGTTGGATAAAGAAACACAGAATTGTAATGAGTAAAGACATGTATAACATGCAGACATATGAAATACTAATGAGATTTATGTAATTGAGATTTTCCACTGACAATAGTTTGTAGTTGTGGACTAATTTTACTTGTACCAATTATTAAAAGAGATTTAAGATGCTCATCAGTTAATTTAGATCTGTAAACATTTTTTGTGTACTTCATTTTGGAGAAGGTCTTCTCACACAAATAAGTAGTACCAAAAACAGAAAACAGCCCACGAGCAAATTTATGCAAATTATCAAATTGTGTCAGTGGAAGACTCTTATAAAATTCCAACAAAGATGAGTTTTGATATTTGTTCTTAATTATATCACTGCACTGTAGTTCAATCATTTCCATTTGAAGTTCCGGGGCTAGGGTTTCAATGTCAGTACAATTAAAACTTACAATTTCCGCCTAGTCAATACTATACTTTTTTAAAAATATTTCAAGGGTACATGTTTCAGGTCCCAATCTTTCTGGACCCTTCTTCAGCCCATAAAATCACACATGGAGCCCATCAAATCACAAAAACATCGATAAACACAAACTGCACACACACAATGAATAGATAAAAACACTGTAAAAACATCTAAGGGTCTAAAATCTAAAAATAACATGCATGTTTTACTGTCTTCAGGAACATGTTTTCACTTGTTCTTCATCTAAGTAAAATGTCATTTGACGCTGTGAAACACTGGGCACATATTTTGAAGTCTATAAGTGGCATGCTGTGAGAACTTGCTGTATATCTTGTACTGTTTTTGTGGCTGAAGATGGGTTGGACGTCAATAGCTACATGTTTACAAATTCTTGATTTAAAATTTTATGCATTTGGCAACTTGTCTTTTTATGGATTAAGATAGTCTTCTGCCATACGGTATCTGAAATGATTGACATAATTAGTACTGAATGTAAGGAAAAAACAACAATTACGTAAGACGGCTCGAAAACGGATTGCAATGTCAGTATCAAAAGGATCCTGAAAAATCTTAATTTGATTCGCAAAGTCATCGAAGTCCGAGAAACGAGTATCAAAATTTATTTTCAAAGCACTCAAAGTTTCGATTGCAAAATCGATAGGAAACTCAGTCTCAGTGGTGTGGCTGAATATTTCACATGTTTTAAAATGTGAAAAACATTTACTTCGTAGTTGTGATTGAAACAGTATCAATTTCTTCCGGAATGATTTGATATTAGTGTATAAATCAGGAAGATGCTGGTTTTCTCCTTGCAATCTCAAATTCAGTTCGTTCACATGTTTTGTCAAATCAACATAGAATGCTAACTTCCACAGCCATGCGTTGTTTTGTAATTCAGTAAGAGGGCGATGCTTTTCATTCAAAAAAATTTCGATCACTGCTTGAAGTTCAAAAAAGCGCTGAAGGACTTTCCCACAACTAAGCCAACGTACGGCAGTATGATAAGGTAGGTCATTTTCTCCAATCTCTTCAATAAATTGTCGGAATTGTCGGTGATTCAGCCCAAAAGATCTCATAAAATTAACAGTTGATATGACTGGTTACAGAACTTCAGACATATCCAAACATTTTCCACACAAAGACTGTTGATGAATGATACAATGTAAGACTAATGGTTTTGAACCACCGTCATTTTCTACAGCCTTTGACACAAGAGCGACCACTCCTTTATCTTTCCCACTCATGTTTTTGCCTCCATCAGTTGTAATACATTTCAAGTTTTTCCATCGAAGGTTCTTTTGATTAATGGCCATTTCAACTCCTTTAAAAATATCTGTACCAGTAGTTGTGCCATGAATACTATACATATCAAGAAGTTCTTCATGCACTTCATAGCTTTTATCTACTCCTCGAATATAAATCAACACCTGAGCAGTATCTGACACATCCGTTGACTCATCCAAGGCCAAAGAAAACCACTCAACATCTCCATTTTTGTCGAACAGTTGAGAGGATATATTTTCAGCGATGTTTTCTACCCTTCGAGCCACAGTGTTTGCTGACATACTGAGTTTTTAATAAATTTACCTTTTCAGGGCACATTTCTTCGGCTGCTGCAATTATGCATTCTTTGATCATTTCTCCATCGGTGAATGGTTTTCTACGTTTTGCAATTTCAAGAGCCACACGAAAGCTGGCACGAGTTGCAGCCTCTTGTTCGGTTTTGAGTTTTGTAAATGAAGATTGCTGCGATTTCAATCCGCGCTTCATAGCTTCGAATTTTTCTGTCCGCAAACTTCCTGTATATTTTGAGTAATTTTGAAAATGTTTTGTTTCATAATGACGTTTAATGTTATATTCCTTGAGAACGGCTATGCTTTCATTGCAAATCAAACATAGCGCCTTGTTACTGGATTCAATTACGAAATACTGAATGTTCCACTCATCTTTGAATTTTCTGCATTCACTATCAATTTTTCGCTTCTTTTCCATACTACTAAATCACACACAAAAGCAACAATTCAAATCAAAATACTGTTACAAAGATGTCTTAAACTTAAACACGCACAAACACGTTTTAAGGAGGTACGCACTATTTTATTTCACAACAGTGTCATAGGAACTGACTTGTGGTTGCGCAACTAGCCTTCTTATATGTTCCAATTACTGCCATCTAGAAGTGAGTGGAAGACACCAGAACTCCCTCGAACCAACGAGATTACTCTGTACGTGCTATTAGCGCCATCTGTTAGCGATAGAAGGTACTACCTATTTCCGCTTGTGTCCACCAGATGTCGTGTCACGTTACTCCTCATGGCTCGTACTCTACGACTAATCTAGAAATTACAGATAATGACAGGAAAATTAATAATATGCAGTGTTGCCGTTTTGCGGACTTTAGTCCGATTTGCAGCCTTTTTTAAACGTTGCGTACTTTTTCGGACTTTTTTTTTCATCAGTGGACTATTTCACTTTTTACCACCGGCAACAATGATAATATGGTTTTGGCCCTCGGAACTTACTGGAGTAATCAGTATGGCCCTAAGGGTGGAAAGTTTGGAGACCCCTGCTCTAGTGGAATGAATTGAAAACATTAGAACATGCTTGAACACCAGGAAGAGAAGAGGATCCTGAGAAACAAAGACGTGTTACTTAGTCTAAAAACTTCTACACACAAACAATACACCATAACGAACGAAGAACGAAACAGTTCTGGGTGAAGAAGAAGCCAAATTTGTAACTAATATTCCTAAGACTTGGCTGTATATAGATTGATTATAGTGCTCCAATGTGAGCATAAAATAAATGAAAAAAAATGAAAAACACCAGGGGTAGACAAAATTTAGGCAGAAGTGGTGAATAGTGGTAAAGGTGCATAAAATGGCTGCTCAGAAAAGCAGAATCAACATCCCGAATAAGTATTGTCTGAAAGGACACACACAGTAATCCCTCTAATTTACACATAAGGCAACAGAACATATTGCAACCAATCCATTCTTAATCAGTGTTACAGGTAAAGTGTTTCTAGGGATTGCAGAAGGAAGGGTAGGATCATATGTCTAGATACATGAAAATCAGTGTAATCGAAAACTATTTGTAGAAACATGAGTGTTTCAACAATGGGGATTTTTGTACGGTTTGTTATTGCTCTGTTCTACCAGATCTTGGTGAGCTTCTTCATAGCCTTTCGTCCTAGCATGATCTGTCTCCTTATCTCTTCACAACTTCCAATATCACAGATAGTTGACCCAAGATAGATGAAAGAACGCACAATCTCCAGTTCCCTATTTGTAGAAACATGAGTGTTTCAACAATGGGGATTTTTGTATGGTTTGTTATTGCTCTGTTCTACCAGATCTTGGTGAGCTCCTTGATCAATTATCATTGATGTGGTGTATAATGACCAAATATACCCTCAATTTAATTTTTGTCTGTTTGTTGTTAGTAAGCACAGTACTTCATTCTTTGTGGATCATCCAGTCAGTGTAATTTACTCCACTATTAGCAATTTAGAGGGCAAGGCTGTTTCACATTTTCTGTCATAGTACTTTCTTTCTTATCTTTGGTGATGGGAAGATGACCTCGAGATTTTCCTTATGAACATGAATCAGTGACCACCAGGTAATCATAACTATCAAGTATATAGAGAATTGCAATATATCTATCATTCACTTCATACAGCTGTGGGGATGAGTTAGGCATGCTACCTAAACTCTGTCTCCTGTCAGGAGTAGGTTGATGAATTTCCTCACAGCTATAGTATGTTTATTGCTGTTTAACCCTAACTCCACTTTTTCTCGACAAAGAATGTACTTAAATTGATTTCTTTCTATAGATTCAAACATAAGTAGTTTATTCTTCACGGAACATCATGGTAGTAACAACCTACTCCACTATTAGCAGTTTGAAGGGTAAGGCTGTCCTCCATCTATCTGTCAAGGATTTTTCTTTGGTGATGAGGTTATAACCTGTATAAACTGCCTTCCTGTATGAACCTGTCAACAATGTGTAATGAAAGCCAATTGTATCTTAGGGTTGAGTTTCGTATAGTGGTGTACAGAAAAGATTGAGACAAAATTTCACTAGACTTGCAGGTTCTCAAAACTTTCAGAGTAGTGTATAAACAGCTTTCCTTATAAATTCCTCCTCCAAACCACTATGAATATCGACAATATTTTTAAATATGTTAACAGTCTGAAAATCATATTCCTGCTTCATTTACAGGGCAAGAAGAAAAAGGATTTCTTGAAAGGAGGTATCAGTCGTAGTGTATTTGCATCTGCTGATGAGTTTGCAGAAATGCTTCAGGATGCTGGTGATACCAATATCAAATTGGGTGGTTTATCATCAATGTCCACTAAAGACAAAGCAGGTAAGCAAATTGACAAAAATTGTAATATCATTCCATCTCTTTTGCTTCTTGTGTTAATTATTGACAACAGTCTATTTCTTATTCATCTCCATTGCTAATATAAAAATACACAAATATTAATACAAACCTAGGAGAAGCAGTGACTTACTAGATAAGAATGTAGAAACACAAATGGATGTTATTGAATGTTGTCCATCTTTTTCGGATAACCTTCTGTCCGTTTTACTCTTCTCTACCAATGACAACATGTTGGACAACGAGCACTTTCTTTTGTGTCGCTACGGTGTTCTTACTTGGAAAGTCAGTACTTTCCATCTGTTGTCTCCAGTGTTTGTTTTATGTGGCTGTTAATCTTGAGATCATTAGCCACAGGACTTCCATTTTATGTGGAATCTGAACCATCAGACATGGTATTTCACTTCGAAAACCCCACATGTATTAACTGAGAATTGAACCCAGTCTGCCTTGATGAGAGGCAAGCAGATTGACTGTTGTACCACCATGGCATCTCTTATGTTTGTATTATACTGCTTCTTTTTTAGCTTTCCTACTTGATGATAAAAATTAAGTACCGTAGTGAAAAAGAAAGATCAACCTGAATGGAAACACACAAAAGATATGAATGTATTACATAGCTCATCTCTATAGGATACTATTGGAAAAGAAGAATAGCAACAGGAAAGAAATTACGAGCCTTACAGTAGTCGCATATGATGTGTAACATCTGACATAGAAGAAACCTCACTTGAAATTGTTGATACACCGGTACATACCTGCCAACTCTCCCGATTTAGGCGGGAGACTCCCGATTTCAGACCATTTCTCCCGCCCTCCCGCTTAACGTATTAAATCTCCCAATTTTTCAAAAATCCCCCGCGTAATTTCGGATTGAATGTGCGAGATGACACTCCAGTCGTCTATCGAACGGATCGACTTGACGTGCTTTGAAGTTATATCTCGATAGCGCAGTTTCGCTCTGTATCGATAATAGACAACTGCGTACTAACTCCCGCGTCACGTCCTGCTGTTATAAAAAGTTAATTCAGCGCTTGTTCCTAGTTGTTTTGCATAATGACCTGTGGGTGATAAATGTTTGCGCTGCGGCAAATTGTATCTGTTTCACACGTGAAATTATATGATTTATGTATAACTTGGTTAGATGTTGTTGGCGTTAATATGCCCGTAGGCTATTGTGATTTTTCGATCTGAGTGATTGCGTCCGCTCCTCGTTAATATGGCGAGGAAATATGATGTGACATTTAAAAGTGTGTACACAGATAACTTTCCGCATATAACTGAGTCAAGAAGAGGCGCAACATTTGCATTTTGTGATTTCAGGTGTGATTTCAGTATCTCACATGGTGGAAAGGGAGACATTTTAAAACATGTGCTCTCAAAGAAACATAAAGACAATGTACAATGTGTTGGGAAAAACAAGAAACTTGATTATTTCAAGTGTAAGGAGGAAGACACTGATAGTATAACACGTGCTGATGTATTGTTCACATCGTTTATTATTGAACATAACCTCCCTGTTAATTGTTCCGATCACGCTGGTCCTTTATTTAGGATGATGTTCCCAGACTCAAAAATTGCCGGGAGATATGGCTCAGCCAGAACTCAAGTATGTCAAATTGTCTAAAGTTATGCTTTCCATTCTGACCATTCTGCATAGTAATGCAGAGTGTGAGAGAATGTTCAGTCTTGTCAGAAAACCAAGAACGCAGTTCAGGTCATCTCTCTCCGACAAGACTTTGGACAAACTTATAACTCTGAAGTCGATTCAGAAAGGGAAGTGTTTTGATCAAGAATATAGCAAGACCTTTTTTGAAGAGGGCAAAATCAGCCTCAGTCACCTGTAACAACGACCAATAATAGGATCTTCGAGACATCACTAGCTTTGTATGCCTGAGTGTGGTCGAAAGAAAGGTATGCTTGTTTGATAGTTAGAATTTAAAATTACTCAGTCTTAAGTACATTTGTAAACTGGGATGTCATATCATGTTAGTCATGTACAGTTTAATAGTGTAACTTATATATTTGCTAAAATGTCTTAGCCTGTGTATGTATTATGTTGTATCACGGCCGTGCCCCCCCATCGCCGCCGCGTCCAATCTCCCGATTTTTCATTTTGAGAGGTTGGCAGGTATGCCGGTATTTTATACTATTATTGGCACAAATAGTAATCTATTGTAAAAGGGAGTGTTTTACAGATATTGTAGTTTATAATACGGAACTCATTTTATTTGATGATTTGTAGCTTCCACCAGCACTAGCCTAATTAAAGAATACGATATGGATCAACTAGATTAATAGACGCGACACCGCTCATAACCTTAAATTCCTTATAAACAGGTCCTCTTCATTCACAGACCAACACGTAATTTCGTATGGTTTCTGTTAAAATGAGTCATATTGATATGATATTACCCGTTTAACATTTGATTGCCGCTGAGCCTGGCTGCGCCAGTGTTTGTTGTTGATTGTAGCAGCAGCCCCGCGGGGCAAGCGGGGAACACAGGGATGACAAGAGTTCGTTCTGCACATAAGACGAGCAGCATTGCGCGTCACAGGAGCTCATGTCACCACGGCAGTCAAACGATAACTGAGACTATTGGAGCTGAGTCATACCCTACTCGCGCAACTGTACCTGTCAACGAAGCAGGCTGACGTGTGACACAAGTAAACAAGGAATAGTTCCCATCTCAACCGCCGGCAATCAATTCGTGAAAGGGTAATAAATATTGTTTAAAATGATAATCTGGTAGCAAAAATATCTACCCCGTCCGGGATTCGAACCCAAGATCTCTAGATTCACAGTCATAAGCACTAACCCGACGGCTATTTCGACTACGCAAATTTTGTGCACAAGATGGTGACTTATTTCCACGTTCCAATAATACTGCATTACGGAATTAAGTTTCATTTATATTTTGCTTGTTTCGATAATATTCCTGCGTGAAATTGAGTTTAAAATGCCTTATGAATAGGCCCTCTTGTGAGTAAAGAGAATGTATTCAGTAATAGTTCATGAAGGCTTGCTCAATTCTCGTATAACCACAACGATTATATTATATTGATGACTGCATTACCGTTATGTGGGTTAATATTTGAATAGCCATTGTGCAGAAACATAATACCGGCAATGCTGACTACTTACAATGTTTGATATTAAGGCATTTTACAATTTAAATACTGATACGAAGAATTCCAACATGTACCATGTCATTTGTTTCAATCACTTGACACCAGAGTTCGCATGAGCGTTTTCCGTTTAGTATGTCATATACATTCCACATGGCCGAGAGTATGTCATGGTATCAATTTCGGACACCGCGTGCTCATTGTTTCTCATACTACTGCCAGCTGGGTCTTACCACTGCCCGCTGGATCGATCGAGTTGGCAGTGCATCTTATACTTCCGTTCATTCCACCACTGCCAGCTAGTACACTTCCGTTCGATCGAGCGGGCAGTGCATACTTCCATTTTCCACCACTGCCAGCTAGTACACTTCCGTTCGATTGATCGAGCGGGCAGTGCATACTTCCGTTTTCCACCACTGCCAGCTAGTACACTTCCGATCGATCGAGCGGGCAGTGCATACTTCTGCTTGATCCACCACTGCCAGCTCGATCATTCCAATCCACTTCCGTCCCCAATTTTCAAAATCACTCCCACAAAAATATCCAGCAACCGAGCGGAAAGATGTTACACATCAAAAACCAAAGACTTAATGCAGCGGCTTACACACGGGGTGAAAAACAAACAGGAAAGACCTGGGCAAAATTCTGGCACCTCAACAAAAACCCAGCTGGAAGACTGCCACAAGTCAAAAAGGACACATTCTCAGGAGAAGCATTTAAAGATGTTGAGCTAATGGGAAAAATATAAATATTTACATAGGTAAAGTGAAAGTAGCATATTACTAACTTCTAACATTGTCTAGTACAACGTTTTTCATGGATTATAATTATGTGTTTTAATAAAAATAATAATAATTTTCAATTATGGCAGTTTTCTATTCAGTGCCATAGAATTGCTATATATAGGATCTGAGTTGTGGTACGCCTCCGTGGCTTAGGCGGCAGCACGCTGGCCTCTCACCGCTGGGTCCGTGGTTCAAATCCCGGTCACTCCATGTGAGATTTGTGCTGGACAAAACGGAGGCAGACAGGTTTTTCTCCGGGTACTCCGGTTTTCCCTGTCACAAATTTCATTCCAGCAACACTCTCCACTATCATTTCATTTCATCTGTCATTCATTTAATCATTGCCCCAGGGGAGTGCGACAGGCTTCGGCAGCCGGCACAGTTCATATCCTCGCCGCTAGATGGGGGCTTCATTCATTCCATTCCCTGACCCGGTCGGTCGACTGGAAGCAGGCTGTGGATTTTCATTTCATTTCATTTTCATTTCATTTCAGGATCTGAGTTGTGGCAGTTTTACAGGACACTGACATGATCATATGCATTTATAAGTACCACAAACTTCAAAATTCATGTTTTTTGACTTGTGGCAGTCTTCCAGCGGGGGTGCGACTAAATCGACACCAGTAAAAAATGGGCATTAATCCCATAACATTATTATTATAACTACTACTACTTGACTGACTGAAGAGCTACAAATAACAGTACTTCTGCACACTAAGGTAGCTGATGACCGTGGTATCTCAAGCCCTGTATGAAACAACAACAAAATCAGTTGGATGAGGAGGAGTCATCACTTACGCATGCCAAGAAAAATGTATTGCCAATAATGTCAGGAACAATTTCATCCATCTCCAGGTTTTTTGCATATGTACAATTGTAGAGATCCTGAAGGTTACCTCTGTGATATACTGACACTTACAAAGGAATAAATATCCACTTATGTTATTCTGCTTTAGCTTGTGTGAGTTCCCGAGTGTTCAGGCCACACAAAATAGAACTGTTTGACCAAGTGACTGATTTTAAAACTTGAAGTACAGCGTGACTGGATTTAGAACTTTGAGTATTTATACCCAAAGCTTGTTATCAAGACAGATTGAACACATCCTCACTTAAGTACTGCCCATGGGGCTGTGGACCACTCCTCTTAAATATCAGAATTGAAAAAGAAAAAAAATCTCTTGCACAGCATTTCTTGTTTCTTCTCAGCCCATTATCTCTCACTGCAATAACTATGAGCCAGGCTTAGGATGGTACAGTAAGAGGAAGATGTTTTTCATCCCAATTGGATGTTTGCAACGCTGCCATTTTAATGGATTTTGGAATGTTGATATAGATTTGTGAATTTTGTTTGCAGATTTGGGGATTTATAAAGAAAAGTATTTATTTAATTATTTATCCCATGGATATCTACGTATAGAATACATGGGATGAGATGCGGTACTCATAGTGAACACTTTGAATATTACGGCGAAAAGTTTGTATATTAATCGCATAATGAAATGTATTGTGGGTAAAATATGCAAGTGGTTGATTATAGGGTGAGAGGTGAAAGATGTCTTACCCGCCACACAGGAAGCAATGAGCTGTGGGTCGTATATGCTCATGCCTGCTAGGAGCAAAGTTTGCAGCAGTGGCTACTGGTTGCAGCTGTCTCTGGCCCATTTGGCAAGATTCCTGCTGTCCTTACAGATTAGAGTTTGCGACTGGCATTGGGAAAACATTGCGATGTTATACAATTGGTGTCCTACTCTCAGCCTGTTTGACAACATTCGTATTGTCCTGACAGAATGGCGGTCACAAGTTCATGGTTGAGCATGGGGAAAGCTTGCGAGTTGGTTTGACGATTGGCGCTGCCTATCGGGTAAGATTCCCGCTGACTTTATTCTGCGGTAACGAGTTGGAGGCATGTTTAGTGGACTGTTTGTAAGATGCCATTTCGGCAAGTAGGTTCCAGATGTTTACACTTAATTTTGTCATTATATGGGAAGAATTGGAATATTACTATGGATGTATACAATGTTTTAGCAAGCTATTCCTTTAAACAAAGTACTAATTTTTTATTTGTATGGCTTAAATGTTATGAAATTTGCCAAAAATAGCTAATTTGCATGTGATGATAATGCTGTGTGAGGAGTAGTCCTATAACAGTAAAACCTGGTTAATTCAAAGTCGAATAATTTAAATTTTGGCAATATTAGAAAGTTACTTGAAGCTTTGGTCTCATTGGATATAATTAATATTATAGCTTTCAGTTGGTCAACAAAAAAATCAAGCCAATTACTGGAACATGTGAATGATTTTTATGTTGACTGACTGAAAACTAGAATATTAATTGTTAATAAGGCAACACTGGGAAATGGCTTCAAAGCTATCATTAGATATACAGGGTCTTTCATACTGAGTAAGAACGGCAAGCGGCAGTTTTGTTGCAGTGGCCTTGGCCGAGCTTGTGACGCACTGTGGCACCCTGCTGTAGTATTGAAAGCGTGCACATAGTACATACTTGACCTTGCAATAAGTGTGGAGGTGTTCAGTCGCCAGTCTGAACCTCAGCTGCTAACATGGTGAGACAGTTATCATCGTATTTTTGTATGTAAAACTTCATTTTAACAAATACTCACACATTGGAGGAACTGAAAGGAAACATTACACATGCAATCAGAAACAAATCAGTGGCAGAACTCACTCCCGTCAGCCAGAATGTGGTTACCAGATACTATACCTGTATAACCCAGAAAGGACGACACTTCCAGCATCTTTTATAAAGTAAGGTTTCATATAGGATTGTACACACGCTTAAAGCAGGGTGCCACGGTGCGCCACCGCAGCAGCGGATAACAAAACTGCCGCTTGCCGTTCTTACTTTATATGAAAGTATGGCTCCCAGCTCATGATCCCTGGCGGGTGGGGAAGGTTGAGGGAGGGAAAGTAGAGTGGAGTGAGTGTGTGAGGGAGAGCGCTGCTGAGTGCGAGACAAGGAAATGTTTCCGAATGCTGTTAAGAAAGCATTAGGCGCGCAGGTGGCATTGTACCAATATACACCGGCATTGATTCGAGTAATAGTGATGTTTCTAGTTCTTCTGACAACACGGTTTACAGTGAAGCTGAATCTAGTTGTTGGTCTGAACTAGCAACACCACTGTGAACATCATCATCTGTTAAGTAAATGTTTCCTGTACCGTTAGTAGGAGTAGGTCCTATTAGGCTGTCCGCAGATGCGACGCAGGTGGTGCGGTCACATTCCTTGCAGGGATCACGAGCTCAGAGCCGTACTGTATGTGGCATAATTTGAAAAACTTGTATTTTTTTTCAACCAAAGGAAAAAATATGCCTTTTCGTGATACTATTCATTCAATTCTCTCCCTATTATACGAAATATTAAAAGCCTAGGTACTACTATGTCTAGCATCTACCCGCCGAAATGTCATCACGCTTAAAGCAGGGTGCCACGGTGCGCCACCGCAGCAGCGGATAACAAAACTGCCGCTTGCCGTTCTTACTTTATATGAAAGTATGGCTCCCAGCTCATGATCCCTGGCGGGTGGGGAAGGTTGAGGGAGGGAAAGTAGAGTGGAGTGAGTGTGTGAGGGAGAGCGCTGCTGAGTGCGAGACAAGGAAATGTTTCCGAATGCTGTTAAGAAAGCATTAGGCGCGCAGGTGGCATTGTACCAATATACACCGGCATTGATTCGAGTGATAGTGATGTTTCTAGTTCTTCTGACAACACGGTTTACAGTGAAGCTGAATCTAGTTGTTGGTCTGAACTAGCAACACCACTGTGAACATCATCATCTGTTAAGTAAATGTTTCCTGTACCGTTAATAGGAGTAGGTCCTATTAGGCTGTCCGCAGATGCGACGCAGGTGGTGCGGTCACATTCCTTGCAGGGATCACGAGCTCAGAGCCGTACTGTATGTGGCATAATTTGAAAAACTTGTATTATTTTTCAACCAAAGGAAAAAATATGCCTTTTCGTGATACTATTCATTCAATTCTCTCCCTATTATACGAAATATTAAAAGCCTAGGTACTACTACATCTAGCATCTACCCGCCGAAATGTCATCATAAAAACAGCCAGTGGTCTTACCACAGAAGAAAGTCAACTTCTCTGATAGGCAGAGAGCAGTGCCGATTGGGAATCAAACTCTTGAGATTTCCCCGTACCCGACCACAAAATTTTGTCTGCCACTCTACTAAGATGGTGGGAATGTTGTGAAACAGATTGTGACAGGTGTCAATCGTGTTACATTATGATATATTTCTCTTCCTGGTTACGAACAGTGGGAAACTTGCCGAGAGGACTAGAGAAATCTGCAACCAGCTCTACTGGGCACTAAGACCTTAGCAGGCACACGCAGACACTACCAACAGCTCATTGCTTCCTGTGGCAGGTGAGAGATTTCTCCCCCCTTAACTGACCGTTAACACATACTGCCACAGCACATTTCTTCTTGCGATGAGTAAACAAACTATTCTCCATGATGTTCTAAGTTTTCACTGTATCGTCTCTCATCCCACATATTCTATATGTAGTTATTCATGGGATTAATAATTAAATATTAAACATTCTGCAAATTTGCCCATAAAATCCGACATTCTGTTTCCGTCTATTAGGTAGTAAGGCCACAGGCTGGTTTGATCCTCAAAAAGCACCACTATAGATTATGTGGATAAAAACCTACAAAACCACAAGGCAGCACTATATTGAAGTGTACTAAGCACGATGAGGACTGAAGTAGTTCGTCATTGCTTTCCTCACTGAGTCAGTACAGCATTACTAACCCCATGCGTAGAACTTTTCACAGCATCCACAGGCACTTTCTGCTCCCTGAATGCTGTTACTAGGCACCATCCATACCTCAGTAGCTTTCATATAATCACAGCCATGAATGAGACTGAGACATAAGGTAAGAAGGCCCTTTTTGCTCTAGCCTGTGCCAACATACAAATGCAAAAATACTGCATTCGTCAAGAGATGGCGACATCCCAAAATCCGTTGAATTGGCAGCCCTGTGTATGAAAGCCTGAAGGGTTATTAATAAACATAATATTGCTTTGTCAGGGTAATATTTTACTTGTTTTGGTTTATAGGTGTGAAGCAACTGAAGTGGGAAATGGATAGGGATCACTGGTTGAAGGGACCAAAGCGAAGAAAACGAAAAGGCCAGCAATCTTCTAGACCTCCCAAGAAATTCAAACGGTGAACACTTGTGTCTAAAATAAAGTTTTGTACAAAGTAAAGAAATTTTTTAATGAAGCTTGTATAGAATATTTTGTGATCAATCAAACAAGGAATGAGCACATTCTTGGTAACTGCAGTTTTCCTTTTTAGTTTAATTCTCGACCCCAGAGCCGAAATTCAAAAGGAATGAGCAAAGTAACCTAATAATCATGGTTGGTGATTAGCATTTTTATTTGAACATTTAGTGTTTTGTAGTTTTTATACCAGTAAATTTGCAATTTAGCATAAAAAAAAAAAAACTTGGGTTAAATCTGACAAAAGAGTAATGTCTTTTGAAATTACATTAATGTGAAATTAAAATCTCTGTACAGTAAAAAGTTAATAGGGAGATAAAATAGATGAAGTAAATTGTGTACAGGTATCCCTCGATTTACGCGATGAATTTGTTCGCGAATGTATTATAATGTGGGTTAGATAGGAGATAGGGACTATTTCAAGGAAAAAAAATAAAATATTAAACAAATGCAATTTTTTAATTCATGCCATTAGTCCAGTGTGAAACTCAATGTACATACATAACTTTCACAGTCTTCAGTCTGATGATGAAATGACTGGGTCTCGTGAGTCTGTATTATCCATCTCTGGTTCTCTTGAAGGTCCTGGGACAGCAAATTGAGGATTGTTATTTTTCTTTATGAAGTGGTCGAGACTCAGCTGGCGGCTAGCATTCTTCTTCTCTCTGTAGAGTTCTTTGTAGCAAGCTACAGAATTCTCAATCTCTCTGGCAACTTTAGAACTTTTGTCCTCGTTAGGGTCATTCTCTTCAATAAATCTGATGGCATCGTAAATGTGTTTTAAAAAGTCAGCCATTTGTTTTGTTGTAAACTGTTTTATAGGTTCACAAATTTAAGCCTCTTCCTCTTCACCATTCACTTCTTTCTCCAATTCAAGACGGTCTTCAGTGGTGAGTTCTGCTGAGTGGGACTGGAGGAGTACATTAGTACATCATATCTTTGTACCTTACTACACATCTTATATAATTTGTCATAAAATTCATCCTTATCTTCTTGTTCTTCAGCTTCCCTAAGTTGGTGTATTAGCAGAAATTATAGTTAAGTTTCTGAAGCGACCTTTAAATCTTATTTTACTCATCCTACTACCCATAGGTTCAAATCCCAAGTACTTTTTCCTCATTTCTGATGTTATAATAAATCCTGTGTCACCTTGTTCTGTGCGTTGTTCTGATCCACTATAGAACGAGGAGTAATCTTTCTTATCCACTCTACCATTTCCGGTCCATCTTATCTCTTGTAATGCTGCCACATCTATCCCATATTTCAGAATCTCTTCAGCTATCTCTGCCATTTTTCCTGCTTGCAGCTTGGTTCCAACATTCCATGTTGCTAAATTTAATATTGAAGCCCGTTTATCATTATTCCGTAATTCACTGCCATGTTTGTCTTCAGGTTCACTTGTCCGAGGCATGTATTGTGTTGGTTTCGTAACAATGCTTTTTTTCCAGGGTAGGCCCTATGCCCAACCCCCAACCTGGAGTACCAGGGAACCTTATGTCAGGGTTGCCATGCCTGAGCTGAGATAGTTTTGAGGCGCCAGACACTCGCCCTCATCCGTCCCCATAGAGGTAGGATTTGATGGATTCATAAGTAGGCTAGCCTACCAACCGGAGCATTTCTCAGTACTTAATAGAGGCACCTACTCAGCATTAGTGCTTCCACTGAGGCTTTTTAACCATCCATTTACCCTCCCCATTTTCCGGGCTTGGGACCGGCATTGAGTTGAGCTGGATTGCTACCCCGATGTCTGGGTTGCTCATTGCATTCATATCGCTTTATAAATTCCAGTTTTTCTTCAAGTGTATTGATTTCCTTTGCTTTTGGAAGCATTTTGATCACACTTTCTTTTCTCCATAACGTTTTTAGAAACAATAAAACACAGCTTGTTAACTCAATGCTCTCTTTAATAATGACCACATGCCGCCAGTCAACACTGAAACATCACAACACTGCTACTCAGCACTCCCTTTGAGACAGACTACATGCTGCCTTGCAGCCCTGCACACTCAATCACGAAATCATCCCACAGGGTGATTGTGAATCCGCAACCTAACTTGCATATAATGTTTTATCTTATATAATTATGTACATTTTTTAAAATCGCATTATAGCGAAAACCGGCTACGTGAGAATGCGTATATCGAGGGATGACTGTACTGTATTTGACATTTATTAGAAGAAAATTGTTACCGGCTAAAGCATTACGGCGGCCTTGGTGGCGTAGTTGGTAGCACGCTGAGCTGCTATGCCTAAGATTGCAGGTCAAAACCCAGCCGAGATCGTCGGATTTTTTAAGAGCATAAAAATCCCTCAGTATGCTTTCCTTCGGAGGAGAAATAAAGCCGGCGGGCCCATGTCATAGATTTATGGCATGTAAATGAACCTTCCACTAACTACAAATTGTATGAAGCAAAATTTGTAGGTTAGATTTGATTAATGCTCTATAAGTTCCAACGTTCGCCGCAAGGTGCCGGTTGTGGTTGCATCTAGTAGCCAAGTTCACAGCTAGGCATTATTGATGGTAGCATTTGGTAGCAAAAGTAGGAACTATTTGAAATTGATCCTCTGTAGTCCTTACCTGAATTACAGATAACACACACTAATACAGCCATCACAATTAACACCGCTTATCAGACATATTCTACACACACCCGTAGTTCACGGGACTACATGACCGCGTTGTCGCAGCCCCTAATCTGAGGAACCAACCAACCAGAAGCATTACACAGAAAAAAAAGTTGCTTTCTCAAAGCACATTAAAAAGTGGTTTAGTCTACAGGTTGTGAAAAGTGAAAATACAAAAGTACAAACCATTATGAGCATTTTGCGCCTTATCACATTTGCGAAAAAAACACCACCCCTACTAATAATTTTTATTTAATCATGACACTGCTGTAAAGATTCTTGTGTAAACCCCCATTAGGACTTGTCCAAATTAGTTATCAAGAATGTGCTCATTCTTTGAGTGCCTGTACATTTTTCATGTTTTATGTAATATCTGAGAAGAAAGAAATATGTAAAAAAAAAAAAAAATGTGATTAAAAAAATTGTTTTTTTTTTTCTTTAGCCTATTTTATCATTTTAAATGATCTTGTCGACTTCGTCGTTACGCTGGGGTCTGGCGTTACGTTACGGTGACGGGACGAAATGTATCAAGAATGCACTCAGGTGTGTGACGTCATAGTACCGCTTGGTGCATGTGTTCCCGTCGATCTCTACTTCGTTAGTATAAGACAAAAATCCCCGATTCTTGGATGTCACGGGTAATCTCGAGAACCACTGGATGGATTTTGATGCGGTTTTCACCATTCTGTAAAGGATATCTCGAGGAAAGATTCTATAGAAAATAATTTATGTATGATCAAAGGAAGCCAAGCAGTAACGATTTCAGAGAAAAAGTCGAAAACAAACTTGGCATCCGTGCGCTTCTTAAGCTTACGCTGGGCAAACCATTAAAAATATCAATATACTATGAGCGTAAGAATTGGTCAGCATGAAATGTTCTGCAAAAAAGTCCGCGAGAGCATATCTCTGTTTTCAATACATCGCCCACTGTAGGTGTTTTTAGACTGGATGGAAGGGGCACGTCATCCAGCCATCCCTCTCTGCGCGCTTGACCTTGCTTTGCCCTAGGTTTGCACTTGCCGTTCGCGAGTAATTTGAAACAAGGTAAAGTATTATAAATCAAGATAAGTATTATGCAGATAATTTTCTAACATGTCAAGAGTCTTTGGATTCGAGCGAAGCGTGAAGCGTCCAGCCTTTGTGGCATTTTTCAGCATTTGTAGCATTTAAAATGATATAAAGTCTTGTCTTTCAGACTGACTGTCACTTTTTTATCTAATAAAATATACAGGCTCATGAGCTCCACTGATGTCTTCTTGCCAAAAGAGTCAATTGTGCTCTATTAGCTCAATGTTAGAGCATTGGTTGATACATTTTCAAAGAATGTCAACTACAACTGCTCTGTGCATGTATTCTTGAGAGCTTAGCTCTCTAGTGCCAGATCGACAAAGCTCAGTAAACTTTGTATTAGGTGTGTTCAAAAAGTAACGAGCCGGAGGAATGCGCAAACCGGTGACTACATCGGCTAATCGTGGGTGTGTAACGAGGTGTGGTTCCGACCAGAGCGTGGAAGGTCACAGCCCGTCGCTAGAGGGCACGCGTGCAGCAGCAGCATGCATCAATAGTCCGACGCTGCCAGTCGCATTGCAAACAGTGACATGGAGGCGTCAACCAAAGAGCAAAGAGGTGTTGTTCAGTTTCTGACAGCGGAAGGAGTAGGGGGAACGGACATTCATCGCCGAATGTCACAAGTGTACGGCGAACACTGCATGTCCCTTGCAAGGGTCAAGGCGTGGCACAAGCGCTTCAAGGAAGGACGGGTGTCGTTAGCCGATGATGGCCGGTCTGGCGCACCCCCCTGCATTACCGATGACAACGTCCAGCTGGTTGATGCACTCATTACCCAGGACCGCCGAGTGACAGTGAACGCCATAGCCGCCGTGGTCGCTCCACGACAATGCACGACCTCATACGGCCAACACTGTCACGGCACTCCTGCAGAAATTCAAATGGGAGGTTCTCGGCCACCCTCCATACAGTCCAGACCTCTCTCCCAGTGATTACACCATGTTTGGTCCCCTGAAAAGGGCTCTGCGGGGCCAACGATTCACCTCGGATGCCGACATCCAGCTGTACATGCGGAACTGGTTCACATCGCAGCCCAGGGAATTTTATGAGACAGCCATTCACCGCCTCGTGTCACAGTAGGACAAGTGCCTCAACAGCCAGGGCCAATACTTCTAACATACAGGTACTGGTTTCTGTAATTATGCCTCCGGCTCCTTACTTTTTGAACGCACCTTATAAATGCAACTGGCAACTTCAACTGAAAAAATAATTACAGCCTGATGGACATGTGTATGTCCTGGTATACTGATGGTAATTAACACTTGGAGCGCGGGCGGCGTAATATTACGTTCGAAGGTAACTTTTTAAAACTGCGGCGAGCGTAATATTACGTTGATCGATTTCTCGCGCTTTGTGTTGGAGACGAACGTAATATTACAGCTCTAGCACTTGCGTGTGGGTGCCAGTAAGCATGAAGTTGCACATACTATCGCTAGATAGCACCACGTCACTGTTCAGCAGAAGAATATCGATCTGTTCGAAGGCAAGCGATGCAAGTTCAAGTAGATCAAATATGTTTTCCTTTCCTTTGTTTTTATTCTTAGTGGACAGATTCTTCTCTCGCAAAAACGTTGAGTTAGTATATATATTTGGGGTTATAATTCCCATTACAGATTCTGAATCTGACCCAACCGAAGAGACATTTCTCCCTTCTACTTCTGCCAGCGCGCCCGCTCGTTCCAGGACAAGAGCGTGCGCAACAGCTGTTTACGGCATTTTTTTTACATTATAGTTTTATTTTCAATCGTGTCGGATTTTTATTAAATTTGTAGTGTAAGGGTTCGGAAATCGAACTGACTTTTCAATTTATTTGGAACTCAAACCACATTCAGTTTGTGACATTCTGAACATAGCCATAAATTCTGGAAATCAGCCAGCACAGGGGTGAGGAGCAACATTTAAGGCATCAGCAGGGTAAGTGTTAAAGGAGCTATTACAACATACTACTAATACTTTTAAACTTAACATAGGAGAAGACGATGAAAATCAACGTCTTACCAGATAAGAAGTTTACCGCTCCTTGATTTTCTACTTGAGTATTTACAGAGGAGCTATAGGTTTGACAAGCTTTAAACCAAGGCTGCTCATATTAATCCAATAGGCAGAACATAAATACTGTATTGCACTCTAAAAACGAAACACCATTAAATGAAACAAATGAACTGAATAATCCCTGCTTGCAACATTTAGGCTACTACCGTTATTTTTGGAAGTCATGGACATAAAGAAAACTTTGTCTCTGTGGTATGAGTTCATGTCTTACTTCTAGTAAATATTTTTGCAACATTTTGTGGGCATTTATGTACAGTACATTTTCGAGAATGAGCTTCGATACTGACAAATGGTAAAGATCAAAAACAATAATATATTTTAATTACGGTAATATATTCATAATATGCAGAGAGCTTGGAGATTACTAAGACGTCTAAATAATGATCATTCTCAAACAAGTACACATGCAAATGTCAAAGCTGATGAAATTGCACACCAGCTCGTTGAAAATGGAAAATCTACTAGTTCCATCAAGACTAGTAAGAAGACACTAGAGAGGAAACCTGATCAAGAAACCAGTATTCGACATCAACCTTTTACTCAGGCTGAGCTTGATCATGCACTGAGCAAAACCAAGAATGGTAAAGCAGCTGGCCTTGATGACTTAAGAGTTGAGCAAATTAAGAATTTCGGTCCAGTCACAAAGCACTGGTTAACAGAGCTAATGAACAAATGCATCCAATCATGCAAGATCCCGAAATTATGGAGGAAAGCCAAAGTTATAGCCATTCGTAAGCCAGGTAAGGATCCAAATGACCCAAAGAGCTATCGACCTATTTCGCTCCTTTGTCATCTGTACAGGATCCTTGAAAGACTCATACTCCACAGACTAATGGAGAAATTAGAGGCTATCTATATACCACAGCAAGCTGGCTTCAAAATCGGGAAGAGCTGTACCTCTCAAGTGTTGAAGTTAACGCAGCATATCGAAGATGGTTTTGAAAGGAAACAGATCACTGGAGCAGTGTTTATCGACCTTACAGCTGCATATGCTACTGTCAACCATAGACGTCTCCTCATGAAACTATACAATGCTACTAATGATTACCAGCTTACCTGCTTCATAACAAATCTCCTTGAAAATAGAAGATTTTTCGTCGAATTTCAGGGGAAAAGAAGCACGTGGAGATCACAGAGGAACGGATTACCTCAGGGAAGTGCGCTCTCTCCGTCATAGTTCAACATCTACACCAATGACCAGCCGCTACCTGTAGGAACACAAAGCTTTATCTATGCAGATGACTGTGCCATCACCACCTAAGGCTCCTACTTTGACGCTATTGAGCAGAAACTATCTAATGCACTTACAGAGCTGTCTGCTTAATACAAGGAGAATCAGCTGAGTCCAAACCCCAATAAAACACAGACTTGTGCCTTCCACCTTAAAAATAAAATGGCAAACAGAACCCTTAAAATCACTTGGGAAGGAACCACATTAGAGCACTGCATCTCACCAAAATATCTTGGAGTTACCCTCGACCGTGCTCTCACTTACCAGAAACACTGCTCGAACCCCAAGCAAAAAGTGGCATCCAGAAATAATTAGTAATGTGCTTGAGCCCGGCTCGAGCTGCTCGAACAGACGAGGTCAGAGTTCGAACAAGTTCGAGCTGTGCTCGAGCTTTTGAGCGCACCGTGACCAATCGGCGTGTTCTTATCACCCAGAAACCTCAAGAAGGTTGTGTTTAGAGTATTGTGCTAGGCGGAATCGACTCGTCATGTTGTTGCTGTGCACTGCTGTATAGTTTGTTCATATTACCCCTTCAAACAGTATCTGTAATGTTGAGACAGCTACAAGCCGTATTTGTGCGATGATTCAATTCACATGTCTCCCCAGAATATACAAACTGCCTACTGAACATCATTGGAGTGCACAGGACAAATTCACGGGTCACAACTCTTCCTTAGTACAATGGTGTGGCAACAGTATGTGTATATATGCGATTGATTAATTAATTAATTTTACCTCAGTGACTCCTGCATCAGCGGACTATATTTTTAATTCAGATGTTAAATTATGAGACTATCTGTTCTCCTTTTTCTTTTCAATGTTTCATTAAGCCGTAATATGATGTAAGTGTGTACCATACCATACCATTATTATTATTAATAATAATAATAATAGTAATAATAATAATAATAATAATTTGTTCCGTTGCAGGAACATATGATTGCTATTATCGTCGACAGTATTACATCCTTCCCTGAAGCCAAAGGCGTATCAGAGATGGGGTGTGGGGGAATTATCTTATTAATATTATTATTATGTACAATTTCTCTTTCCCTGCACAAAGCACCTGATGGTCACCACTCCGCACACAGCAATATACTGAGAGTATAGGCCGGACGCTAGTTTTAGACGAGTGAAAAATCTTAATGGAAGCTTGGAGGCGAGTTACTACAGTACCTGTGTTGTTATCAGCTGCCCCCAAGCAGTCCGATGATTGACAAAGCTTTTTCACACTATTGCTAGGAGTACAGTCATTGGCAAATATAATGACGTTCTGCTCGTAACTACGTAACGTGTACTTCTACGTCACACACAATACTTCGATGTGGACTGTACTGTCTGCTCAAGTCTGGAATTCCATTACATCAGATCGGTGGTGACAAGTGTGAAGCGATAGGGCGAGAGAGTAAGTGTGTGTAGGCTCACCCGCAGGCTTCAAGGTCAAGGGCAATCGTCTAAAACAAACGTCCGGCCTGTAGTAGTCAAATAGGTTCATTCACACCGTACGCAACAGAATCTCTACTTAGTATAAAACAAAGTACCCGATTCTTGGCTGTCACGGGTAATCTCGAGAACTACTGAATGGATTTTGATGCGGCTTTCACCATTCTGTAAAGGTAATCTCGAGGAAGATTTCTGTAGAAAATAATTTATTTAAGATCAAAGGGAGCCAAGCAGTAACGATTTCAGTGAAAAAGTCGAAAAAAGAACGTGGCGTCCGGGCGCTTTTTAAGCTTACGCTGGGCAAACCGTTTAAAATATCAATATACTATGAGTGTAAGAATTGTTCAGCATGAACAATTCTACAAAAAAGTCCGCGAGAGCATATCTCTATCTTCGATACATCGCCCACTATAAGTGCTTTTAGTTTGGACGGAAGGGGGATTAGTCTCTCATGCACCTCGCCATTCTTAAATTACGTCTGACAGGAATTCCTTGCACATTCATAACTGTTCCCGGGCGAAGCCTGGGTGGGTTGCTAGTGGTTCCATAAAA
This sequence comes from Meconema thalassinum, assembly GCA_946902985.2. Classification (NCBI taxonomy): domain Eukaryota; kingdom Metazoa; phylum Arthropoda; class Insecta; order Orthoptera; family Tettigoniidae; genus Meconema; species Meconema thalassinum. The sequence goes on from OX336388.2 coordinate 1,047,583,995, forward strand.
TATCGTCTGGGCGGTCAGCGCTTCGCATAGTTTGTGTGTGCTCCCTTGACAGTTCGAACAGGTTCGAGACCGTATCGAGCCTACGTTGCGTATCGGGCTGGCGCGACCCCACTCGAACTTGTGTATCATATAGTAATGCGCTTCAGCTCGGCTCGAGCTGCTGGAACAGATGACGTTGGAGTTCGAGCTTGGCGTGAGCGCACCGCGACCTATCGGCGTGTTATTATCACCCAGAAACCTCAAGAAGGCTGTGTTTAGAGTATTGTGTTAGGCGGAATCGACTCGTCATGTTGCTGTGCACTGCTGTATAGTTTGTGCATATTACCCCTTCAAACATTATCTGTAATGTGGAGACAGCTACAACCTGTGTTTGTGCAATGATTCGATGCACATGTCTCCCCAGAATATACAAACTGCCTACAGAACATCATTGGAGTGCACAGGACAAATTCACGGGTCACAATTCTTCCTTAGTACAATGGTGTGGCAACAGTATGTGTACATATGCGATTAATTTGTTCCGTTTCAGGAACATATATTTGTTTATATCCTTGACAGTAGTACATCATTCCCAGAAGCCAAAGACGTATCAGAGATGGGGGCGGTGAATAACCTATATTCATACAGTATTATTATGTACAATTTGGTTTACGTCGCACCGACACAGATAGGTCGTATGGCGACAATGGGATAGAAGAGGGCTAGGCGCGGAAGGATGCGGCCTTGGCCTTTATAAAGGTACAGCCCCAGCATGTGCGTGGTGTGCAAATGGAAAACCACGGAAGACCATCAGCAGGGCTGCCGACAGTGGGATTCGAAACACTGATAGCCTAATACGTTCACATATACCGTACGCGGGCAACAGTTTGTAGAAAATATCGTCTGGGCCGTCAGCGCTCCGCATACTTCATGTGTGGGGTCGCCTGGCAGCTCGAACAGGTTCGATACAGTATCGAGCTTGCGTTGAGTATCGAGCCGGCGCGAGCCCGCTCGAACTTCAGTATCATTCGCCCATCACTAGAAATGGTTTTCCGTGGTTTCCCATTTTCAACACCAGGCAAATGCTGGGACAGTACCTTCTGACAGGCCCCGGCCGCTTCCTTCCACATCCTTGCCCAGTTTCATTCATCTTCATCCTTTCCATCTCTCATCCCGACGCGCAGGTCGCCCACGGGCGTCGACTAGAAAGACCTGCACTCGGCCTCTCAGGAGGCTACACGAAAAAAAATAAAAATCACTAGAAATAATATTATAAGGAAGATAACGGGTACTACCTGGGGGGCACATCCCAATACTGTGAGAACCTCTTCCACTGCTCTATGTTACTCTGCTGCGGAATATGCATCCCCAGTATGGTACAAGTCAACCCTCGCCAGGAATGTAGATACAGCTCTAAACGATACCTGTCGCATTATTACCGGATGTCTAAAGCCTACTCCTTTGGATAAATTGTACAGTCTTGCTGGCATTGCCCCTCCTAATATTCGTCGTGAGATTGCAGCAAAAATTGAGAAGAAGAAGGTGGTAACATCTAAAGCTCACCCTCTGTATGGATACAAGCCAGCTACTTCGAGACTAAATCAAGGAAAAGTTTCCTCAGAATTACCGAGGCTCTTAAGGGGACACCTCAACAATCCCGAATCCATCTATGGCGTGCAAGCTGCAATCGCTCCGAAGAATGGCTGACACCTAGTGAAGAACTACCACCTGGTCATATGGAGAAATGGAGTACCTGGAGATCTCTGAACAGATTACGGGCAGACGTGACAAGTTGTAAAAGTAACCTGCAGAAGTGGGGTTTCGACATTGAGTCCTCATTGTGTGAATGTGGTGTAATCCAGACTACGTCTCATTTGTTGCAGTGCAGCAGGTGCCCTCAAACATGCACAGTACAAGATTTGCTTCAGGCGAGAGAAAATGCACTGGATGTCGCTAACTTCTGGGCAAAAGTAGTATAGACTCTTGTTTGTTTAGTGTGACTTTGCATTGTATTTAATCCAGTAAGAGTTTTAATGTACCATATACATATATAGTATTAATGCTTGTGATACGAATAAATAAAATAAACATACTGATTTTACATTACGTTGTTACATTTCACGCCTGCTGTTCCCAAGGTTGCAGGATTGAATCCTGGCACAGTCCGTTGGCATTTGAAGATATGCAAATGTGAGGGAGCAGTGTTAGTAGATTTACTGGCATGTTGAAGATCTCCTTTCTGGGCAAAATTCCGGCACCTTGGCGTGTCGAAACGCCACAGTAGATAAAAGGGACGTAAAATCAATAACATTATTATTGTTTCATTTCAGCCCCCATGTGTAGTCCATGACACCTTCAATAAGTTACAGTACTAACAATGTGACCTTATCACTCACCCTGCCCCATTACTACGAACATGGTGATTTATAGTATAGTTTCTTGCTGTTGGGTTGTATTCACTGTTGCCTCTCATATTTCAAATACAACATGTTTGCAGACCACTTGCAGACACTGAAACTGGCTCTTATAACTTTTAAGTTGGCAACCTGCACTGATCGTCTGTTTACTGTTAGGCAGACTGGCTGCATAATGGAGCAGTAATGGTCTTTCCTGCTGTACCCAAGGTTGTAGGATTGAATTCTGGCAGTCAATTGGCACATTTGAGGCCACGTGTCAGTAGATTAACTAGCACATAAAAGATCCTCTTTGGGGCAAAATTCCGATATCCCGGTATCTCTAAAAGCCACAGTAGTTACAAGGACATGAAACAAATAACATTATTATTATGGTGATGTAATTTAAGTCGCAAATCTTCACATTCTTGGTCAGATAACAATGCATAACGTCACCTATAATGTTCATTTTCACTTCAAATAGTGTTAGGAACACTGAGTGAGATGTTTTTGTTTATTTTAGAAATTAAGCAGCCCCTAAGATCTAGGGGGCATTGACTTGTGTAGTAAGTAAAAATGACGTTGCATGTAACGGACAACATGTAATGCTAGAGAAATAAAGTTCTGTTATTTTTATGTTTATTAAATCTTTCCATTGGTGGAGGGTCGAACATTTGACATTTGGCGCCCAGCGTAACGGCACAATAGTTTTCTCGTTACTTCCGCAATGGAGAAGATTAAAAGTAGAAAAAGAATCGACAGAGCATTGTTCATGCGACATTTTCTGTTGCACTTGATAAGTTTCTTGAAGAACAAAAGTATGAAGAAGCTCGAGCATCATTTGCTTCTTTGGAACAGTACTTCGAGAACATCAGTGCCCAGAATGAAGAGGTTATGGAATGGATGCTGGATAACGGTGCTGGTGAACAAGAACTAGATCAAGAAGCGCTGGCGGCTGAAGAGTATTGCAGTACGTACGAACTGTTGAAAGTATGGTGTTTAAAAATTGATTCCCTAGACCGACAATCTATCGAGAGCGAAGGTTCAACAAATGCTCAAGTAAATAGGAAAATGAAGCTTCCAACCATAGAATTTTGTAAGTTCGGTGGTGAACTCAGAGATTGGTTGCCATTTTGAAACTAATCCCAGCATATTCATGAGAATGTAGGGATTGCACCAGGTGATAAATTCTATTATCTGATTCAAGCTAAGTTATCCAACGTCAGAGCTAGGTCTGTTGTAGACAGTTTTCCAGCCACAGATGATAATTACATGTTAGTGATAGAAGCACTTCATGAACGGTTTGGTAGGGAAGATCTTCTAATTGAAGTATACATCAGGGATCTTCTCAGTTTGACCCTGCCTGCTATTAAAACATGCCGTTCACTCACAGAGATGTATGATAAACTGGAGTGTCATTTAAGGGCACTTGAATCTCTTGGTGTCACAACTGGGAAATGTGCAGCAATCCTTTGTCCTTTGTTAGAATCATGCATGACTGAAGACCTTTTAAGAGTATGGCAGCGAAGATCTTTATATAGTGATATATCTCATGCAGAACAACGACTTAATAAGTTCACGTCCTTCATGAAGGTTGAAGTGCAAAATGAGGAAAGGATCCATGTGGACCTGTCTGGGTCTAAACAGTCAGCTGATAGGGCAAAGAAAGTGCAGAAAGATAGCAGTCCTAAATCATGTTCTCAGCAAGATGTTCCTACAGCAATGGGTTTACTTTCATTATAGGAACATAAGTGTTCTGCTTGTATTTTATGCAGTAATGAACACCATAGCAGCACTGACTGCTATAAAGCACGGGATATGCCTCTCTCGGAAAAACTTGAAATTATTAAGGATAGGAAATATTGTTTTATTTGCATTAAACCAAATCATGTGGCTAAAAAGTGCACCTTCAAGCAAGTGTTTGATTTGTGATTAGCGTCATGTTACGTTGTTGTGTCCAGATTTTAAGAGAAGTAAGAATGTAGTTAACAGTACTGACTCCCCTAGGCCTGTTGTCATAACCATAAAGAAAGATGAAGCCCTTGCCAATCTAACATGTGATAATAACGTGCTGCTTCCTATGCTTCTGGCGAAGGTTCGTCGGAATGGATGTGAACGTACTGTGAAAGCAGTTCTTGATACAGGGTCACAACGATCATATGTCTTGAAGGGAACAGCACGGGAAATTAATTATTCTCCTGTTGGGAGAGAAACTATTGTCCATTCACTGTTTGAAGGTCAGAAAACCGGTATTTGTGAGCACAATAAATATAGGATTCATCTTGCCAGTCTCAATAATGATTTTTTGTGCAATTTTGAGGTCTTGGACCAAGACAATATTTGTGATAATGTACCTCATATTCAAGATAGTGCCTGGATTAATGAAATAATTGATAGTACCAACAATATACAGGAAGCCATAGGTACTGCAGGTCCTGTAGAAATTCTGATTGGTGCTGACATTGCTGCCAGACTCTTCACGGGCAATGTTTGAAGTGTATCATGTGGTTTGATAGCTATGAAGACTAGGTTAGGTTGGACCATTTTTGGTAAATATCCCAGTGAACAACCCAGAGTTACAACTGCTATGATTGTCTCATCAATGTTGATTATTGATTTAAACATCTCAGATCTTTGGAAATTGGAGTTGATTGACATTACGGATCCTGTTGATCAGAAAACTAAGCTTGAATTGCAGTTGGAAGTTGACAAGCATTTTCAAGAGATTGTAAGGGTGAATGGTGAAAGTCGATATGAAGTTATTCTTTCCTGGAAGGATAGGCACCCCCCTCTTCCATCGAATTACATCCTGGCAGAAAAACGACTGGATTCTACTATAAAGAAGTTGAAGGCTAATACCCTGTACCCAGATTATGAACATGTTTTGAGGAATGGCTTGAAGAGGGTGTAATTGAACGTGTTTGTGACTCTGAGATCGTTAGTGATAGGTGTCATTATCTTCCTCACAGACACATAGTGAAAGAAAATAGCACCACAAAAATTAGACCTGTGTTTGATGCATCAGCTCGTGAGAAGAATAGTCCATCATTGAATTCGTGCTTGGAGAAAGGGAGATCATTGATAGAACAGATACCTCCACTTCTTTTAAGATTCCGTCTGATGCAAGTGCGAGCTTTCTTGAAGATTAGTATACATGCAAATGACAGGAACTTCCTACGTTTTTTTTGGAAGGATGATTTGGGGAATATAATTGTTTATTGACACAGGCGAGTTGTGTTCGGTGTTGTTTGTAGTCCTTATGTATTAAATGCAGTTATCAGACTTCATCTCTCACAGGTTCTATATGAATGTCACGAGGGAATTTCTGCATACTCTGAGACCACAATTAAAAGTCTTTTGGATTGTTTTTATGTTGATAATGTAGTCACTAGCCTTAATGACGAAGATCAGCTTAAAACATTCGTTCAAGAAGCCACCTATATCATGGCTGAAAGCAAGCTCAAATTGCGTGGATGGGAGTTCTCAGATCCAGATATACTAGGTACTGTACTTACAGAGGCTTGTCTCACTAATGTACTTGGTTTAATCTGGGACAGAAAACATGATACTCTGGCCACAAGCCCAGACTGTTTCCAGAATTTTCCAAAGAAAATTACCAAAAGGACTATTTTTTCCACTGCCCATAAGGTGTTCGATCCAATTGGTTTTTCATCTCCTTTGACCCTAGAACCAAAACTTATCTTAAGAGAATTATGGAGTGTAAGCAATGGGTGGGATGAAGAGGTGGATCAAGGCATTGTCAACAAATTTGTGAAGTGGGCAGATGATATTGCATGCTTGAAAGACTTGAAGATCCCAAGATGGTTACATTCTAACAGTGGACCTGCTGAATGGAGTGTGCATACATTTTGTGATGCCAGCAAGGATGCCTACGCTGCAGCTGTGTTCCTGAGGGTGGAGACTGTACATTTGTACAGTTGATTCAGGCAAAACAAGAGTTTCTCCTACGAACAATACAGTCACGATACCTCGTCTAGAATTGCTTGCTGCATTGATAGGTGCTAGGCTCCATGCAGCAATAATTGAAGATCTTCCCACTAGCTGTGAGTCATATTTTTGGAGTCATTTCATCCACAGTCTTAGCATGGATTAGAAGAAATGATCAGTGGGCTACTTTTGTGGGAAACCGGGTGAATGAGATAAGGAAACTAACTCAATCAGAACAATGGCATCATGTTCCAGGATTTTGTAATCCAGCTGACCTGCCATCTGGAGGCTGTTCAGGTAAAAGGTTTCTTCAGTCATCATGGCGGGAGGGACCTGAATGGTTGCACCAAAAACATAGCTGTTGGCCTTTGGCCGAAGCCAAGTTTGAAGAGGATGTTATTATTCAAGAAAGAAAGAGTACTGTTGTTTTTCTATGCTTTGTGCAGATGCCGATTCTCTTCCAAGTGACTGGTACTGTTGGTATTTTTCAAAGAATGAGAAAATTATTAGAATGCTTGCTTGGATATGTTGTTTTTTAAACAATTGTAGAGCTGCTGGCTCTGAACATTTTATGAAGAAGACAGGACCACTTTCTATTGAAGAAGTCACTTCTTCTGAGATAAGGGTTTTGAAACTAGTTCAGAAAGATTCATTTCCCAGTACCACGGATCCCAGAATCTCCAGCCTACACCCCTTTGAAGATCATGACGGTCTCCTCCGCTTGCTAACCAAGATTTTCTATAGACCCGACAACTATGACTTTCGGTATCCTGTACTTTTACCCAAAAATCATCCCTTTGTGTCACGGCTGATTATACCTAGGTAGATGTTCATGTTCGTAGGTGTCGTGTTGGCATTCAAGGTCTGTTTTCGATTATGAGGGAAAGATTCTGGGTGATGGGAGGAAGAAGAACACTACGGTCAGTGTTAACCAAGTGTGTTCCTGCAAGTGTCAGGAAGCTAAACCATTCATAGTATCCACTCCACCACTCCCAGCAGAATGTGTAAATGCCCGAGCCTTCTATGAGCCATAATGATCGCGAGCAGAATCAGTCATAGTGTGTTGTTTCCACATGCAAAACAAGAAACTCTGCTTCCTGTGATGGTTGCGAGTGGCGCAGTTATGATGATGGCCAATTTAAATGAAAAGAAACCCCTTCGGTGTTGTCGAAATGAACTGTACAAAAGACGAAGTGGGTCGGAATTATTGTTGGACATAAAGTTCCAGAGCGTTAGTGGTCAGTACAAAAATTTCACAAGGATGTCACCTACTGACTTTGAGACTTAACTAAGCAGAATAGGCCACAACATCTCGAAACAGGAAACATATCTCCGATTTCGGCTCAAGACAAGTTCGTGATTTTTATTTTCCTCTTTACATAGATAATGCAATATAGTTTATAGTTTGCAATCATCCACAGGTCGTCCCATTGATGCACCGATGTCGCTTTACATTTTTTTTGTAGTGATTGTCATGTTATGGGTCCCATAACACAGAATGTGACCGATACATATCAATTAGCGTACGCACATCATCTTCGGACCAGGCCGCCATGCTGTGGCTCGCAGAAGCAGGTACAGACTTCCGAGCACGTATCTCTGCCGTCCATACTGACACTGAGCGTTCCTTTGTGCTCCCTGTAAAAACCGACTTCAGCCGGCTCAAGATCGGCTCGAACTAGGCTCACAAGCCTGTACACATGGTGTAACTACAATGGTGAGGCGGATCGCTCCCTCTCTCTTGCGCGGATGACGTCACAACGGGGGCATTGCGTTCGGTGACACAGCACGAAGTACATGTATTTGACATGGCTCTGGTCTTAAGTTGAAGGCATAATTAATAAATAAAATGTATTATAACACTCAACATACTTTGTATTGTAAACTCTGATAATAATGTTGGTAATTATGAATGCGCCGTACCTCTAAATAATATTAATAGTCCAATAACGAGATCAACTATTTTCTTACATTGATGAATTTACACATTTTGCCATTCAATTTTCTCTGTGAATTGCCGAAACTTATTTTTCTGTTTAAGCCAAGCAACCTAATATATGTTCGGGTTCGAGCTAAACAGTGAATAACCTTATATGCAATATTAATATGAGGCAATTTTTACAAGGTCCTGCTGGTTACTTCATTGAATATAAACATATCATTTGATAGCGAAATGTCATGAGATTTACGAAACTCAGCGTCCATTGTTGTTTCAACTTCCATATGTTCATTAGAGGGATACAAACGATTTCCCCTTGAAATAAACTGGAGCCAATCTGGGCCTTCATTACTGGGTTAATGTTCTTGAGATACAAAGTACACTGGACTACATGACCGCGTTGTCGCAGCGCCTAAACTGAGGAACCAACCAATGTTCTTGAGATAATGTTCGCAAATTTTTGTACTTATCCCTGAATCTATGTGCTACATATCCTGTACTGTATTTGAAACCTTCATGGTTCATTTCATCTTTAAAATCTGAGACATGAAATTCATCCAACAATTCATTCTGATGATCAGTCATTTTAAACAAAACTGATATTCATTTCCACAGTTTCGTAATTTGATTCAATAAATAAACTGGAAGCTAGTTTTTCTTAGTCAGGAGCATCCATTATATCAGGAATATGTTTGGCAACATTCACTAACGCAAGCTGCGAGAAACAGGTAGGCCTATCGGTTTCTGTTTTCATTGGTTTAATCAGACACTTTTCGTCAATATCCCCCTCTGTAGTTTTATTTAAAGTAAACACTGAAGCAGAGGGCTTGTCCAAAATGTATCATCTCAATCTACAGTTTATTTAATATCCAGAGGATATGGGTGATCATTGGAGCCTCCCATTCCTCTAATATATGTGAGAAGGTTCTCCAAAATATCTTGATTTAGACGATAAGTTATTATGTACTCGACTTGGTACATCGGCTTCAAGCATCTAAAAAGGTTAACTAAATACGTGTTGCTGAGTAGAATTCCTTTTCGAAATGGGAGTAAGGCTTTATGTCGGTCAACTTTCATGGACGTTATCAACTCATTGACATTATTTAGCACACTGATTTGCTTGTCTAAATCAGTACCAAATGCATTTCCTTCAGAATGATGATGATGATGATACTAATTGTTGTTTTAAGGGGTCTAACATCTAAGTTATCGGCCCCTAATGGTTTGGGTGATAGTGAAAGATGAGATGAGAATGAAAACTATAACTAATACAAACTAGACTTACATACTAAAAGAAGAAATGGTAAACAAATAAAGGATAAGGCAAATAAAGGACAGGAAGAAAAGAAATGCCCTCAACCCACGAATAATGAGGATTGAGGGACTTGGAAGGAAGGAGGAGAGGGCCCATCCCAAAGTCAGTGGTAAAAGGGGACAAAACGGTCCCAGCTCAGGAATCCCTCAGGATCGCCAACTCCCGAACTTACCAGCTGTAAGCCCCTGAGGGTGTAGCAATATCCAGGATGCATCTGAAGTGGTGGGGCTACACACACCCCGCCTCCTTGAGGGCCTTGAGCAGAAGGCAGGAGATAACATGAAAAGAAAAAGAAGGCTGACCCCTCGCAGAAGGAGGGTATCAGGAAAGATGAGACAAGGGCCAATTAAGGCGGAAAAGAAGAGACTCCCTAGGCCTCGGAAAACCTTCGGGGTCGGAAGAGAACAAGAGTTGACCAAGAGAGGTCGACAGGAACGAAGACGGAGAGGAGCCCGTCACAAGTAGGTGGAAGCAATGCCGGACTAAGCAGGGGTCCCGTGGTCACCAACCCACGTCCCACAAGTTGTGATCCCCTGGGGGCTTTCAGAATGACTCCCAAATTTGTTTTTAGCATTAAATAAGCCAAACCAGTCATTTATTAATTTTATACATCTAGCAGCTTCTTCTCAGTCAATGTTTTTCATTAAACCTTTCCCTCCACACCATTCAAGAGCCTTTGATACCTGGTTTGAAAGTACTTGAGCTGCAGGCCGAAATTTTTGTCTCTCTGATCCCTCTAAGTCTAAATGATATCTGCTAATTTTGTGTGCAATAGTGAGTTCAGAAGAAGACATAGACATTAGTAGTTCCAAAACATTCCTTGCTCACCTTTTTCCCATTGAGCAGTACACATCCCTGATCTAATTACGGACAAATCTGACAAATGATTTCTCACAAGTTTCAATAACTGAGGAATGTTTGCAAACACAAACACCTTTAAGGAACCGTTGCTTGGATGATTGAAGACACATTCCTTATTATGCCGTTGACGGAGATTGAAATACAATACTTTCACTAGCAACGTACACACCTGTCAACATTAACATCATTATTTCAATCGACTGCGGATTCACGCGCCTGACTCCCGCCTTTAGCCACAAGTCACGGCTGCTCCCGTTGTGACGTCATCCGTACGAGAGAGAGGGAGCGATCCGCCTCACCATTGTAGTTACACCATGCCCGTACACACTGACGAGGCTGGTAGTGTGAGTGGCTCATGAACCGCTCAGCTCACAAGTGTGTACCCGCCTTAAGAGATGCTCTTTTTGAGTTTTAAAGTCGCACATTTTTCTGTATTGACAGAATGTACCGTAATAATAAACAAAGTTTTTTATGGTTCCGCCTAGTCAATACTTGTTTCATTAAAGATTTTATCGTGACATAATCACTTGTCTTTACGTATGTTGGTACATGTTTCGGTGTCTTGTAACATTGACACCTTCATCAGCCTACGGTTATTGGTAACACTCAATGACATTAAAATACTTATTAAAATAACACACAGATGATTAAAATAACACTTTAAAAAGTTTTTTTAAAACACTGTCATAATGAAAGTTCATTAAAAGTCTTGGAAAAGGCTTGGTGCACTGTTTTGGTTTCCAATGTCCTGCTTCTGATAATAACCTCCGAAAACCAGCAAGAGGTGACCATTCATAACTGGAAAAGAGAGTCCCTGTTTGAACTATGGTAAGTATTAAACCGAAAAAGTGGAAGGCTGAACAAAGAAAAAGTGGAAAGAAAAGAAAAAAAAAAAAGTGTGGTGAACTTACGGTGTGGTTGCGGCTCGAGAAATCGGGCCGTGCTGAGGCATACGGAGACATATTGGAAGAAATCGAAATAGATTTTGCCCAAAGAACAGACCCCCTAACCAATATCAATGAGATCAACTTTGAAAATAAGTACTCTTTGAGACCTTAACTAATTACAGAGTTAAATACAAACCACCTTAATTTTAACATTTAATCGAGGATCTACAAATCCCCTCATTCCACCCCTCCACCCCATCCCGCTCCTGTCCTCCAAAATTGCCAGTATACTTCCCCTCCCCCCGCCCCTCTCGCTTCCCCCAAGCTATTCCATACCAGTACTGCACAGTCTCCGTATGCCTCAGCACGGCCTGATTTCTCGCTGCCGCAACCACACTCCTTTTTTTTAAATATATTTCCACTTTTTCTTTGTTCAGCCTTCCATTTTTTCGGTTTAATACTTACCACAGTTCACACAGGGACTTTCTTTTCCAGTTATGAATGGTCACCTCTTGCTGGTTTTCGGAGGTTATTATCGGAAGCAGGACATTGGAAACCAAAATAGTGCACCAAGCCTTTTTCCAAGACTTTTAATGAACTTTCATTATGACAGTGTTTTTAAAAAATTTTTAAAGTGTTATTTTAATCATCTGTGTGTTATTTTAATAAGTATTTTAATGTCATTGAGTGTTACCAATAACCGTAGGCTGATGAAGGTGTCAATGTTACAAGACACCGAAACATGTACCAACATACGTAAAGACAAGTGATTATGTCACGATAAAATCTTTAATAAAACAAGTATTGACTAGGCGGAACCATAAAAAACTTTGTTTATTATTAAGAGATGCTACTGCCTTCGAAGTTTCAGGTGTGGACGTGGCTGGACCACTTCATCTGAAAAACTATGAAAAGGCATGGATTTTCTTGTTCACGTGTGGAGTCACCAGAGCTGTTCACTTATACTCTGTGAGCTGCCAGAATAGGATTGACATTTGGCCGGAAATTCCACGTCGGTCATCTCTGCCTCTTGACCAATCCATGTTCGCATAGTTGATGTTATAATACTCTGCGTTGCAATATTACAACCCACGTGCTTCAGTGCCTGGTCAGCTGTATCTCTGGCTTGTACAGTTTGGCAACCTTGTTCTCAGACCACATGGGGAGACGAGAACTGTCAATCCTATTCTGGCAGCTCACAGAGTATAGAGCTACTCCTGTCAATATCAACAGATGGCTTTTTTGCATGCATTTCTGCGATTTGTAGCTAGGAGAGGACGTCCAGCTGTAATTTTCAGTGATAATGGGACTAACTTTTCCTGTACTGAAACTGCCTTCAGTCAAATTGAGTGGTCAAAGGTACATGAGTACTGTTCAGTGGAGAGAATAAAGTGAAAGTTCAATCCACCCACTGCTGCCTGGTGGGGAGGTCGGTGGGAGAGCTTGACAGGACTTGTGAAAAGATTAATTCGGAGAAGACTAGGATGTTCATCTCTTACATACTCTGAGATGGAAACAGTGCTATGTGACTGTCCAAGTGTAGTAAATTCAAGACCTCTAACATGATGATGATGATAATTGTTGTTTTAAGGGGCCTAACATCTAGGTTATCGGCCCCTGAAGACCTCTAACATATACAACTGATAATTCCATTGAGCTAGGAGCAATAACACCTGCCATGTTTCTTCAGGATATTTGTGAAGCTGCTGTGCCTGAGATTGATGTCATCGAGTCCTCCAGTTTGAACAAGAGGTTGAAGTGCAGATTAAAACTTGAGGAGAATCTGAGAAAGAGGTTCCGCAGTGAGTATTTGGGTCTACTGCGACAGCAGATGGATGTCAAGCAGCAGAAAATTGTTCAGGTTGATTTTGTTGTCCTCATTGGCAATGACAACTCAAAGAGACTGGATTGGCCAGGTCCTAGAATTCTTGCCCGGAAAGGATGGAGTCACCTGTCTTGTTCGCCTTAAGACTACATCTGGAGAACTTCTGCGCCCAGTTCACTCAACCTCCTTCTAGAAGCCCAAGGTAGTGATCTTATATCAGCGATTGAACCTTCTACTTCAGACAGTGAACAGATAACTGAACTGACTGTGAAAGAAGATAGTGATGTATCATGTGGTAGTGTGAGTGACATAGGGGAAGTAAACAGGACACGAAGTGGAAGGATTGTTAAAGTGCCAAAAAATCAACTTTAGATTAACTTGAACTTGTCTCTTTTGCGTCAATTTGTTTCAGGTGTGAACAGATGATGTTCCCAGGACTATTTTAAATTAACTGTCCCACATCCGTTAACTTGGTGGGAGAATGTTGGGAACACTGAGTGAGATGTTCTTGTTTATTTTAGAAACTAAGCAGTTCCTAAGATCTAGGGGGCATTGACTTGTGTAGTAAGTAAAAATGGCGTCGCATGTAACGGACAACATATAATGCTAGAGAAATAAAGTTCTGTTATTTTTAAGTTTATTAAATCTTTCCATTGGTGGAGGGCCGGACATTTGACATAGAGTCTACTATGCATTATTATATATGGCTGCCACATGACTATACCATGAATAAATGACCTACTCATGGTGGCCACTCAAATCGGTCAACAATTTTCCAGGAGTTTTCCAGGAAATTTCTAGGAGTAATTCTCATGTTTCCAGATTTAGATATAAGCGCGAGTGCGGGGGTGCTTTATCGGTTGCCTACTTCAAGACCAAAATAAAACAGTTGTGTTTGGTCTACTTATACAGATGTTGGCAAAAATTAGTGGTGATTGTGTTATTGATACGCAAGCCTACACACAAATGATTTAATTATTGTTTAAAAAAAGCCTTTGTGACTCAAATATCCGCTTTAAAAAAAAAAAAGAGAAAAGAATCCCGCCTGCAATTTTATTGCGGTGAAGTTGTCTATACTCAATATGTTTTCCAAAAATACTATCGTGAGTTCTTGCACACAGAAACAGGCAGCCTGAGGAAATTTCTTTCGTTAACGATAGAGTGCTCACCCAAAACCGCAGCGGGAGTATGATTTAAGATGGAAAGATTTTTATAATTAGTTAATAGTGGCTATTTTCCAGGAGTTTTCAAATTTTTTGTCATTTTCCAGGAGTTTTCCAGACCTAATAAAAATCCAGGAGTAGTGGCCACCATGGACCTATTGCTATGTTTTTGTGCCACGATTTTATGATGGTTACGGAAGTAAATATCTGTGTTGGCAGTTTTGTCTTGGCCAAATGAACAACTTGCTTTGTAGTGGTTCAAGTAAGATGACTGACTATACTTGGGTGTGTGTGTATATATAACTTATATATTTTTTTTTTTAAATGTTTGATGACCTAGGTTGTTGCAGTGCCTGTAATAGTGTGTGTATTTGCAACTGAAGTGAGAAATGGGAAGGAGGCAACTGTGGCTTGAGGAATCATCCTGGCATTTGCCTGGAATAGAAGTGGGAAACTACAGAAAACTGCTTCTACGATGGCCAAGGTGGGAATCTAAACCATTTCTTCTCAGTTTTGCCCCAGGAGGCTAAGTTTACTCCATTCCAGCCCTTGCATCAGAATTAAATTTCAAGGCAGAGCTAGGGAATTGAACCCAGACCTCACATAAGTGTATGTTCACTATACTAATGCCGTATTTATTTTGTTCTAATTTGAGCTTGATCATAAAACAGTCCTATGTTGGCAGCTTTGTCTCGGCCAAAGAAACAACAAAGCCAAACTGTTCGGAAATTTATCAGTTCACTCATAATGTCTCATTACACTATGATGTTACAGGAAAGAAGGGATGAATTAACTGTGAGGGCTGGTCAATAAAGAATGATAATAATAATAATAATAATATTGTATGGACTCGGGTGCCGGGTGCAAGCTTTGTTATTTGACACCCAGAGGGCAGCTTGCATGTCGAATTTTGTTATTCCTTGAAGCATTATGAAAGTCAAAGAGGTTAGATATCTAAGCTCCTTGACACTATAGCGCTCCCTAGTAGAGAAATGAGGAACTTTGAGTTGGCAGAAAATTCCGAGATTAATTTTGCCATTATGAACACGGCCAACTGAATTCAAATGGGTTCTTTAACATCCCAACATCGTATGACATGTGTATCATGATTTTTGCCGCCTTTCAAAAATCACTTACCACGGACAGGAGCGAACTGCAAGCTTGGGGTTAGTAATCCGACACGATAACCACTCATCCACTGTGACAAGCTAATAAAGAATGATCATAAATATTTTGTGATAACATACCTTAACTCATCTCCCAAATTGTGATGGTCTTTCTCACCGTTATCTCCATTGGATGTTACACACTTGCTCCACCTTTTTCCCCCTGTCTTCAAAGACATACTGGAAGTCAGTTTTGATAGGTCCTTCAAAATCACGTCCACTGCCTTCGATGATGAAAAACACTTTCCACGAAAATGCTTCTTCAGACTAGGGATCAAAAACAGTCGCTCGGGGCTAGGTGCGCACTGTAAGGAGGATAAAGAACACACGTCACATTGATTCGTGCGAGATGTTGAGCAACATCATTTGTGATGTGTGGTCTTGCATTATTGTGGTGAAGCATCTGGCCTATAGCTTTCAAATGTTACCTTATGCATTTGATATGGAGAGTTTTCAGTACATCTCGATATTATACTCTAGTTACAGTTGTATGTGCTGATGCGACATGCTGATACAGCATTCCCTGAATATCAACAAGTAGTTCCGTGAAGAACTATACAGCCTATTTTCATATATAGCCTACTACTTATGTTAATTGCCTCTATCAACATACACAATTTCAGTTTGATTGCTATAATAGATTCATAGATATTGAGAACCGACTAAATATTTCGGATGGTCGCCATGTTGGATTTTATATATGTAGGTCCTAGAGTTATGTAGGCTACTGTTACATGCAGATTATTGTGTACGTGTAGCATTCAAACTTCAATCGCATAATTAGGACACAAGAAAAAACAAGGAGATTTAAAAATGTTCACAGCTGCCATCTTGAGGTTATG
Organism: Meconema thalassinum; assembly: GCA_946902985.2. Classification (NCBI taxonomy): domain Eukaryota; kingdom Metazoa; phylum Arthropoda; class Insecta; order Orthoptera; family Tettigoniidae; genus Meconema; species Meconema thalassinum. The sequence continues at coordinate 1,047,600,313 of OX336388.2, forward strand.
GAAACAATTGAAATAAATTAGATGCCAGTGGATTAACATTCGGATAAAGATTTACTGTACCAAGTTTCACTGCACGCGGATGGTTAAATTGCGAGAAACGTCCATGTGAATATTTATAATTCGCGTCTCCACCATGTTGGATTTGTGATCACCAGGTTATTTAAAGTCCTATAGGTGAACTTAAGTTCATAGCCCCTATGAACATTAAAAAATGCAGTTTGATTGTTAAATAGATTCGTAGATATTCAGTATCGTCTAAATATTTCGGATGGTCGCCATTTTGGTATTGTTAAATGTATAGGCCATAGAGTCATGTACCATTAAAGGAAAATTATTGCGTAGGTTCATTATTCAAACTTTCACTTCGATCGCATGACTACATCACAATAAATAAAAACTTAATTTTAAAATTTGCACTGCCGCCGTCTTGAGGTTATGTAAACAATTGAACTAAATTAGATACCAGTGGATTACAATGTGTATAAATATTTCCTGTGCCAGGTTTCAGTGCGCTTGGAACATTAAATCGCGAGAAAGGTCTATTTAAAATTTTCAAATTCGCTTGGCCGCCATGTTCGTTTTGTAGTTAACCGGTTTTTGAAAGTCTTATAGATGGACTTCCAGTAGTGCCCTTTATCTCCGTACAATATTTCAGGGTTTTACCGCTAATAGTTTCAGATATATAGAATGCCGGTGAAATATTTCGCACATCCGCCATCTTGTGATTATGTAAACAATTGAACGAAGTTAGATGTCGGTGCATTACAATGTATATAAACATATACTGTACCAAGTTTCATTGCGTTTGGTTGGTCAAATCGCGAGAAACATCTATTTAAAAGTCGCAAATTCGCTTGGCCGCCATGTTGGTTTTGTAGTTACCAAGTTTTCAAAAGTCACATAAGTGAACTTATAGTAGTTCCCTTTATCACCGTAAAATATTCCAGGGTGATATCGGGAATAGTTTCGGAGATATTGAATGCTGGTGAAATATTTCGCACAGCCGCCATGTTGGATTGGTGAGTCGTAACAAAATTTGAAGGGCACGGTCGAGGTCGCCGGGAATAGTGCTATGAACTTTCCGAGTTTCATTGAAATCGCTCCTGCAGTTTAGATTTTATTAGGGGGGGACACACACACGAATCACACACACACACACACGCACGGACAAAAGGTGATCTCATAAGCCTATTTTTTTCAAAATTGAAAATAGGCTAAAAAACTATATGACCATAACTTTCCCAGCAGAAGCCACTATTTGCTTTTTTTTTCGTGTTGGTGATGATGGGAAATTCCACACAGAATTTTGCTGTTTGCTTTCAGGATCAGAATGGTTGGTTGGTTCTTAAGTTTAGGGGTTGCAACAACACGGTCATGTAGCCCCGTGTACTTTGGGTGTGTGTAGAATCTGTCTGATAACCGGTGTTAAAGTTGATGACTGTATTAGTGTGTGTTATCTGTTTTATAATTTAATTACAGACTGCAACTTAGAATTTTTCAAATAGTTCCTACTTTTGCCGCCAAGCTCCACCGTCAACGACTACTAGGCCTAGTTCAGAACAAAGCTACTAGACGCCACCGCAGTCGGCTCTTGGCAACGAACGTAGAAACCTAAGAGCGTTGTTTACATTCTTAACCTATCCAATTTAGCTTCACACAGGTGTAATTAGTGGAAGGTTCTTTAACATGCCATAAATCTATGACATGGGACCGCCGGCTTTACTTCCCCTCCGAAGGAAGGCATACTGAGGGATTTTTAACACTCTTAAAAATCCGACGGCTTCGGACGGGTTTGAACCCGCTATCTTGGGCATAGAAGCTCAGTATGCTACCAACTACGCCCCGAAGCCGCTCAGGATCAGAATGATGTAGTCAAGTTTCATCTGCAGTTATCACCTTCATAAGAAACTCCTTATCTTCCTGTAACTTCAACTACGAACGAACTTGCATGCAAACATCCTTTTGTTCGGGTATGAGCAGATTCAGAACCTACTGTGCAGACACGTCTCATGCTCAATTTCTTTTCGTGGGTGGCACCCAATGAAATGTGCATTATTTTTGAAAGTGTTCACAAGGTTATTCTGGCAATAGCAACAGCAGTGCTAATGCTGACTTTTGTAAGAACACTGACTGGAGTTTTGAGTACACTTTCCTTAAAAATTGATTGTCTCCCCTCTTTAAACATCAGGGGTTGATAACCTGGATGTTATGCCCCTTAAAACAACAATTATCATCATCATCTTTAAACATTTGAAACCATTTTCTAGCTGTGCTATCGGGAAGAACAGACTGTCTCAAGCCTCCTGTAGCAATGCATGGGCCTTCGCTGACGATTTCTTGAGGCGGAAGCAAAATTTTCAATTTCAATTGTTGAGAGTTACCTCCATTATTTCGGTAGCAGATACTCAACGTGCCTCAACTTGCTTGGCTGGTACTAATGCACCACTGGAGTCAAATTAATGAAACTTTTTCCACATTAATACATTAACATTAAACTAATAATATAGAATAAACTTTCTCTCAATAAATCTTGCGAATAAGAAATTGTGATCATTCTTTACTGAACAGCTGTTGTATCAATTAGGAAAATAGGAGTGCTTCCTCCATAGAACCACAATCAGACAGAGTAAATGTAATTTGAAACTTTCAGTAAAAACAAAACCTGTATTTAGCAACAAATGACTGCTTCATAAAAAAATGGTCTTGTAGGGGCATGGTGCCTTGAAAGGGGTAGACATTCTAAAATACACTACTAGTATTAAGTAATGTAATACAGTGATTCTAACAATAGATTCAGGTGTGTACCATATGGTAAGTTACTGTAATTTATTCACTGTACATTGGTTCTCATTTAATACAATTTGTATTCACAATTTTGATCTTAGCTTATCACTACCATTTAAAAGTAGTAAGAACTCTGCTTCTTTTAAAACCTTTTCACCTCTTTTAAAATCATCTGTGATGGTGAGTGAAGCATTACTTATTGTTTGCTGTTGAGATGCTTTTCAAATGTACGAGGGTAACCCCAAAAATAAGGTCTCCTATTATTTTATAAATACATAGACCTGTTTATTTCTACAATGGTTTACATCATTTAGCTTGAACATTTAGCTATTTTTCTACATAATCACCATTTCGGTCGATGCCAAGCCAAGACTTAGTGCCTCAGTGCAACGTGTGCATGTTTATATGCGAGCGTGGGAAACGCTCTTCACAATATTGTTACCAACAGTCACATGAACAGAGTTCTGTATTAATAAAAAAAATAGGAGACTTTATTTTTGGGATTACCTGTGTATTATAATGTGGCAGATTCACTGCCTGGCTGGTAAACAACTTTTCCTGCTGTTGTGAGCACACCTTCGCACGAGTGAACCCACGGTAAATGCTTAGGCGCTTATCACTGGTGTTGCTTTACTTAGGACCTGAGAGACACAAACTCTTCAGTACAGTCGAACCTCAGTTATATAGTTAAGAGGTTTTTCAAGGGGAATGACAAAAATGATATTGGAGAATAATATACAAGTGAACTTGTAGAAAGAGGATCCCTGTTGTACAGCAAATATGTGTGTAGAAACTCTTTAATGCATTTTGGGCTTTCTGGTTGAAAGCAAGGATCGTTGCCTCTTCCTATAAGGCTTTGTTACTTATGAGTGACAGGTGGATTTTTCTGGGAACAACAATTGTGAACTGATCTAATGCAGTTTTCACATGGTAGACTACCCATTTGAAGTCCATTGGTCACAATTTTCATCCCGCCAAAGGAGACACATAGTATAAGGCTTGACGGTATCTGGCAGTTTGTTTACAGAGAGAGATAACACACCTGGCTTCAAACCAAAACAGTCTTAAGCTAAGGGGATTACAGAGAGTAAAAGGAACTGCTGCATTTTGCTATCATAAACACAGTGAATGATTCCTTTAGGAGTAAATTCAAGTTAAGTCTCTTGAATAAAAATGATAAGTATTTATATAATTCATGAAAAGTGAGCAAAATTCAAAAATGTTTGCTTCCATGTGCCATCATTTCAAAGTGACCAAAGAACAGTCAGTAAAAATAAATACTATTCCTTCATTTTTTTGAGCGACTGCACATCATTATACCTCTGCCCTTAATTAATTCCAGTTACATTTAGTGTGCATTCATTCACCATAAGAAATCATCCTTTTATGTAGTAGCATGCATTTCAACACATCATCATCATCATTTCCCCTTATCCAGCTCCTGCCGGGTCGAGGTATTTATGGCACGTCTCCACTTTCCTCTTTCCTTCCACGATCTTGTCCCAGTCCAGATTTCTTTTTCTCATGCTGTTCTTCACTGAATCGATCCACCTTGTTCTAGGTCTTCCCCTTGCTCTCTTACCCTTGCACTTGGCCTCCAGCATCTGTCTTGGTATTCTATTTTCCTCCATCCTCTTTACATGTCCAAACCACCTTAGTTTATTCTTCTCAATTCTCTCATTTAGTTTTCCCATCCCAACTTCCTTCCTAACATCTTAATTCCTCACTCTGTCTTTCCTTGTCTTACCTATCATACTTCTTAGGAATTTCATTTCACTGGCTTGGATTCTACTCTCTTGCCTGCTCGTCAGGGTCCAAGTCTCAGCTGCATAAGTTAATATGGGTACATAGTACATTTTATACATTACCTCCTTGCTTTTCCTTGGTACTTCCTTATCCCAAACAAGTTTTCTTACACTTTGATAGAATGCATTGCTCTGCTGTACCCTCCTGCCAATCTCCATGTCCAACCTACCAGTTTGCATCAATTCACTTCCTAGGTATTTGAACGTGTCCACAATTTCCAAACTCTGACTTCCAATTTTCACAGTGCCCTTTCCTTGTCTTTCCCCTCTTGTCATCACCATGGTCTTGCTTTTCTCTATACTGATTTTCAGGCCATACTTCTGAATATTTTCGTTCAGTGCATCTAGTTGTTTTTGCACTTCTTCGGTGTTCCTTCCCCAGACCACAATATCGTCTGCAAATAATAGTAGCTTCATTTCTTTATGTCCATATGCTTTCTTTGTTTCCTTTACAATTTCATCCATTACCATTATGAATAACAGAGGTGACAGCACACTCCCCTGTCTTAGTCCAGTCTTGTTCCTAAACCAATCTGTCTTTCCAACTGGGGTCAGTACCCTGCTAACACAGTTGTTGTACATTGCTTGCACCATTTCCAACATTTCTCTTCCCAGTCTCTTCTTAACCATGGTTTCCCATACCTTCTCTCTGGGGACACTATCATATGCCTTTTCTAGATCTATGAAAGTCATGATCAAATCCTCTCCATATTCCCAGTTCTTTTCCATCATCTGCCTCAAGCTAAAGATTGGGTCCACTGTGGATCTTCCACTCCTGAAGCCATACTGTTCCTCTTGCAACTCTCCTTCCATTTCTTCTTTCTAATATCCTTTCCAGTATTTTTACTATCTGAGATATGAGGGTGATCCCTCTATAGTTATCACACACTTTCTTGTCCCCTTTCTTAAACACTGGTATTATTAGCCCTTTCTCCCAGTCTTCTGGTACACATTTCCGTTTCCACACACACTTTAGCAGTCGATACAGCCATTGCATACCAACAGGTCCAGCAGCCTTGGAGGCTGGATTTAGACAGCTCCTTAACCCGGTCCATGAGTCAATCCTAATTGGCTACATGGATAATTCTTGCCAGGCGCGTCCACGTCCCGGGGGTGGGCAACGGTACTGTAATATACCATGGAACTACAGTACCGGCTAAGTTCTGATGAGGACCCAGTCCTATGGGGTATAACATAGGCCCCGTGCACAGGGTTACGTGCGAAGACCTCAACGGAATCTGCAGCGGAGAGGATGGACTTCAGAACGGTGGAGATTGCGGAAGAGACAACCCAGTACTCAGGGAATAGTATGAGTACAGCATCAATCGGCAGCGTCTGTTTCCCATGTTAGGGGCGGCCTGAATAATAGCTGGCAGTAGCTTCATAAAATGCCTCTGGGAGTGGCGACCCCATCGTAATAATAGCCTAAAATGGAAATGGCACTTCCAATGATTCGGAAAAGGTTAGGGCGTACCCTGCAGGCGACGCGCAATTCCTTTGGTACTGGGGGAACTGTGAGAAATGGGCGACCAGTAACCGAAATGAAAGTGGGAATCATGAATGTCATGACCCTGACAGGCAAGGTGGAGGAGGTGGTAGACTTCATGGAGAGGGAGAAGGTTGGAATGATGGGGCTGAGTGAAGTGAAATGGAAAGGTAAAGGAAGGAAGAAATTGAGGAAAGGATATACATTATACTGGAGTGGTGGCCAAGAGGCAAAAAATGGCGTAGGACTGATAACCTCGAAACAACTGGAGGAGTATGTTGAAGTGGTAGAGTGTGTGAGTGACAGAATAATGAAAATTAGAATGAAGATGAAGAATGACGTGATGGACTTCATACAAGTGTATGCACCACAGACTGGAAACAGAGAAGAAGATATTGAAGTATTCCTGGAGGATGTAGAAAGAGTAATCTCAGATGTAGAAGTGGTGATCATGGGAGACATGAATGCACAAGTCGGAAATGAGAGACAAGGAAAGGAAGAAGTCGTTGGACCATATGGATATGGGAAAAAGAACCGAGAAGGAGATGAACTTGTAAACTTTTGTGAAAGGAATGGACTGATAGTGGGTAATTTATGGTTTCGGAAGAAAAACAGCAGGAAAATTACGAGATATGGGTGGGGTGATAGAAGAACAAAATCAGTAATTGACTACTTCCTGGTGGAAAGGACAAATCGCAGAAAGCTGATGGATGTGACAGCTTTACCAGGAGAAGCATTTGATGGGGACCATAGAGCTGTGGTGGCAAAATTTAGATGGGGAAAATTGGAAAACCTAAAGGAGATCAGAGAAAGTAAAATAAAAGTATGGAAATTGAAAGACAAAGCTGTAGAGGAAGATTTTCAGGAGAGATTGAAGCAACAAATCCCAGTTACTGAAGTGGAAAATGTAGAAGAGGAATGGTCCCACTTTAAAAAGGCATTTGCTGGTGCAGCAGAGAGTGCTTGTGGTAGGACGTCAACAAGAGTGAAAGAGAAGGAGACACCGTGGTGGAATGAGGAAGTGAGGAAAGCAGTGAAAGAAAAGAAGTCTGCATGGAAAGAATGGAACCGAGATCAAACAGAAGAAAGCAAAAGGAAGTATCACGACAGCAAACGGAGGTGTAAGAAAGTGGTAGGAGAAGAAAAGAAGAAAAGTTGGGAAGAATTTACACGAAGAATGGAAACAGATGTAAGTGGCAGTAAAAGGATGCTGTATGGGCTTCTAAGAAGTAAGAGGAAAGAAAGAGTTCATACAAAGCTGGTGAAAAAGGAAGAAAGAGAGTTGTTAACACACCCAGAGGAGATAAAGGGACGATGGAAGGAGTATTTCGATAAGCTATTGAATGTGAGCAATTGTACTGGTAAGATCGAAGTGACACAGCCTGACGCCTCTATAACAGGAGATGATATAACATTTCAACACAATCAATGACAAATATCAAGAATTGGTATACTGTATGAATCACCTTTATGCTCAGAAGCTAAATCATCTTCAATGTCAATAAAAAATCATACGAGTGATTTCTATCACTAATATTTAATTACCGGTAATAGTTATTTAGCAGCTGATATTGTAATATATCTTGGAGATAAATGGCAGTATGTCTGCCTTCTGATCCCAACATTGCAGATTTGATTGCTGGCCGAGGTAGTTGGACTTTAGAAGGGCTGCAAAAATGCACAGCACTCCAAGTTGTAAGACTTGTAAAAGATCTCTGGTGTCACATTTGGTAAATACAAGACACTATTAATCAAATCTGAGCCACACGTAACCAAGTAGAGTTCTGGTTTTGCTGCTAGATGGCAGTGCAAGCTGAACACCAAAACTGGAGAGTAGAATGCCTAAATTACTTAAACAAAAATAAATAAAAATATCTATACCAGGTAGCTGAAGCCATAATATTATTATTATAAAACATGCAAGATAAAAATCCATGGATAAGACTTGTTCATTCCCACACCTGGCCTGCTGGAGTGCAGAGATGATAAAACATACTGATAATCTGTATTACAGTTTTAGTCTAGAGAGTGTCTTTATTATAAAGGGATGAATTTTCATGTTGCAGAAGGATAAGAATTGTTCCCTTCCATACTGTACAGGATATAGCTAAGAGCCTTTTTTGTTTGTTTTTGTTTTAGCAAAAAGTGATTTTTTTTTAATGGTAGTGAATTTTTATGATACGGAGGTGTTTTGACATACTTCATATGAATTTTGGCAATACCCATAATTTTTTGTTACATTACCCAAGTCTTCACAAAACCGGCTTGATATTTTAAATCCAATGTATTTTTTGTACAAAATTATTTATGTTGACAATATCCAGAAGTATAAAATTCAGTCCACATTTTTGTTTACAGTATAAGAAAGCTTGTAATTTTACATGACTGTTAATCTCGCGACCATAAGCCAAGTGACCTCCATTTATACTGGGAACCGAACCACAGGACATGAGATTTCACTTGTAAAAACTCACATGCATTGACTCAGCCTTGATGAGAGGCAAGCAGCTTGGTTCAACCAAGACACATGGTATACGATGTTAACTTTCGCATGGCAAGAACACTGAACGAGTCGCAATATTAGCAGCGGCAAATTTCTTTCTAGCCTGTATGAAGCGAAATCCTCTGGATGGGAATTCAAGGTCACTCTGTCTTGTACAATGTTTACAGTATCAACAATTAAATTCTAAAATTAAAACGTTTCTAATCTAGAGCTCATATGAAACAAGATGGCATTGTTAGTAGTAGCATGCCTCTTTTTTGAAGAAATGTAAATTCTTTTCCATATTTCAATGAAATATATGAAACAGGAAATAAAACATTCTTGATTATATAACAACAAAGAGAGTAGCAGGAAAAAGGTTTGATTGGAGAGCTGCCATGTGAGGACCTGCCCTAGGGCAGAACACATGATGATGATGATGATGATTACATTAAGTAGGGTGGCTAAAATTTTTAGCATAATTTTAACTGTCATCAAATTTAGATAAATTGTAATGATAGTCATATCTTATTATATAATACACTAAGGTGTATGTTTCACAAAACTTAAGCTCCTAACCCAGAAGGAGTTTGTACCAAAATCTTCCGAATCATCTCAATAGTACAGGAAAAATCTTGCATTTCTTGAAAGGTCAACGGAAATATATTTATTTGTTTATAAAGTGCTTTTAAACAAATAAACAAGACGATAGCCCCTGCAGAACTGTGCCGCGTACAGCCCGCATATCACTAGAACCGAGTGGGTAGTCTGTACACATGGGGCCCACACAACCCATTATGCGAGAGTTCTTGCACGGGTCCGCTAGTTTTAATTAATTTATCAATACCTTTTTTCAATTTTTGCTATGGTTTTCAACAACTTTCCATAAATTTTGTAAATCTTAATAGTGATTTTCTTAAGTTTTCTTAAGTTTTTCCTCCACAGTTGAAGACCTCTGCTTATAGCACAAGACCAGCATTCTAGTAGGTAGTGGTCTATAGGGTGACCATGAAGTTCATTCCACAGAATCAATCAACTATTATTACTCTACATGCTGTCCATCAGTCGAGGCTACATCATGATTATTTCAAATTGACTTAACATGCATTTTGTAGTGTATGGTAATTTTCATTTCCCAGAAATTTTAGTCTCTGATTTCTGACTCATAAACATGTCAAAGACTCTACCACAAATGCTGCCAATACATTTGGGCAACATTTTGCACATGGATACAACATTTAAATGCTCATTAAAAAGTGTCCACACCAATACAAAATGAAAATCATATTTGGCACAATGTACAAATTATCATGTTGACAGCCATTTTCAGTGTTGGCTTAGTAATTGAAATCTAATGTTTTTCAGTTGGTTAATACGATTATACCCAATTCCAATGGGCGGTACCCTAATCCTGAAATAATTTACACTAGATAAACCTTTAAATTGGGTACAACCGTGTTGTCTGACTGAAAAACATAAATTTTGATAATGTACAAATTTGTGTGCACTCGAATAAATGTGTGCAAAAATTAATGCAGCATTCAACAAGTGTGGCCCATTTGTTGTTGGTCTATACAAGGCATTCCAAGATATTAGTGCCACAAGATGCAGTAGTTGTAATAGTGACAGACAATGGTTGAACCAAGACACATGGTATATGATGTTAACTTTCGCGTGGCAAGAACACTGAACTAGTCGCAATATTAGCAGCGGCAAATTTCTATCTAGACTGTATGCAGCCAAATCCTCTGGATGGGAATTCAAGGTCATTCTGTCTTGTATAATGAAACACAGAATTATAACAAATACTGCATTTCAAACATCAAGATCATCATCTGGATCCTCTTCATCCCAATCATCAGCTGCATCGGGTTGATAGAATACCTGGCCTCCACCTCCATCACCTTTCTCCCCAGATCTGAAATGAGAAGCATAACTCTTGTCCATTCTGATTTTTTCAGAATAAGATTCAGTTACCACCTATACAGATATAACAACATTTTTAGTAGTCAAGTGTTTGGGAAAAGTGGGATATTTTCCCATGAAATCTGTTTTAGCTTAAAAAAACTTTCTTGTTTTAAACTGATGATAATCAAGAGATTCATTAATACCACTGTGATTAAATATAAGTTTTCTAGAATTCAAATTAAAAGTAAAAATTGCCTTTATGCCCAAATTACAATGTAGTGCTATTTATCCATCATGGTCATGAATTTTCACTAGCCCAGATGTTTTTATCAATGTTAAATAAGAAATTATAATGTATGTTTTTTGGTTGCATTCAAAATATTTTTTAAGGGCCAAGAGAAATGTATGCATTTCCATATGATCAATAGTTTCCATCTCTGTACACTGTTTTTGTTGTTTACATGATTGATCTGTTGTTCATAATTGATCATGCTTGCTCCCTTCGAAGTAAACACCTGTTGAGAAAAATTACAGAGACAACAGTGAAGCGTATTGGAGATAATGGCTAGTTGTTACTGTATTCCCTTGCTAGTTTGATAACAATGATTTCGATCCAAATGAAACAGTGAAATTATATGAATATTGCATCATAGTCACCCCATTTCTTCTAAGTACACAATACGGTAATTGTATACTGTATTACGAAGAGTAAGAAAGTTAAGTTATCAATAAGTTGTATGGATATTGGCTTCATGTAAAGGTTCAACTTCAGCAATTACCGTATTTCCTCGCATTATCGTTGCACATTTTTAGCCTAAAATTCGTGGAAAAAAGCAGGGTGCGACGATTATGCAAAGAATTATTTAAGTTCAAAGAAGAAAACCACAATTTTTAAATATGTACTGTATCATTATTTGATAAGATATCCACAGCTTGGATGAAAAGGCGAACAACAACTGGCATCACTTGCGACAGGAGGATGAAAGATCACCTCAAATCTAAAATCTATCATACTGTCATCTGACCTGTCGCACTGTATGGTTGCGAATGTTGGACTACTATGACTGAGATGGAGCATCGACTGGGAGTCATGGAGACCAGGATGTTGCGGTGGACAGCTGGTGTTACTAAACTGAATCGCATCCCCAATGAATGCATCAGGGAGAGATTTGGCATTGCACTCATTCCTGAAAAAATGCGCAAGAGTCGTTTAAGATGGTTTGGACATGTGCTGAGGACAGGGGCTGACACTATAGCAAAGACGGGTTACATGTTGGAAGTTGCCGGTAATAGACCAAAAGGACGACCAAAACAGCGATCTGAAGATCTGAAGAGCGTCAATCTCCACCCTGACATGGCCCAGGACATAACTAAATGGAGACATCGAATCCATGTAGCGGACCCTGCCACCAGGCAGGACAAACGCTGAAGGAAAAGAAGAAGAAGATCATTATTTGCTGCACTCTTGTGTGCTTCTTATTATTTGTTAATTATGTAATCCCTGGTATTTCACTTTCATCAAGATCATCATACAATTCTTGTATTTTCTAATTTTGGACACCACATGCTGCTTCGTATGGCAGCTTCTTGAATCTCGTCATTCCGAGGCCAACTCATGGAAGCGATAGGTCCACACAAGTTTCACTCCCGTGGGGTTGCGTTGAGTGCGATCATTGTTTGGCGTGCTGTGGGCCAGCCATTCGCGTAGCGTGAGTCATAGCCTGCAGTCAGAGAGACAGGCTTTCTCTCTTCTGACAAGGTCACGTCAGGTTATAAGCTCGCGGAATGTGCTGAAAGGAGCTGGCCACTTGCGTAGCGGTTCATAGCCCGCAGGCATAAAGATGAGATTACTTTCTTCTGACAAGGTCACGCCAGGTTATAAGCTTGCGGAATGTGCTAAGTGACGATGCTGGCCGCTCGCGTCACAGTTCATAGCCTGCAGGCATAAAGACGAGATAGCTATCTTCTGACAAAGTCACGCCAGGTTATAAAGTCGCGGCAGCATGTGCAACTGACTGGTGCACAAATACGAATATGCTATGCGGTGATAATGCGATGAAATTTTATAAACCTATTTTAGTGTTTGAAAAGTGGGGTGTGACAATTATTCGGTGGCAACGATTATGCGAGGAAATACGGTATAACAAAAAATAATAACCCCTGGCACCACAGCCCATGAAGGGCCTAGGCCTACCAGCCATTTGGCCTGCTGATATTGGGGTAATGCGTGGTTATAGCGCATCGGGTCCCCTTGGCCGTTAATCTAGGGTTTCGTGACTGGGGCACTGCCTCACTGTCAGACGGCTTTTCAATTATCCTCACGAGGCTGAGTGCACCCTGTTCCAGCCCTCACGTCAGTCAGCTTCTAAAATCCCTGACGGAGTCGGGAATCGAACCCGGGACCTCCGGGTGAGAGGCAGGCGCGCTACCCCAACACCATGGGGCCAGCAACTTCAGCAATTGAAAGCAGCAAAACACTTTGATTTCTCATTTTTGAGGCCTTGTGTTATTATTCCTTTTCTGATGAGTGTTTTATTTTTAATTTAGTGTTTCAGTTCAGTATAGTCCCATCCAATTTACCAGTAATTAGAACAAGGCATTTTCTTTTTTCTTAATATTCACAGTAGTTTTCTGCAGTGGGCTATCTGTTCACTGTTGCCTGTTGATTCAGCAATAACTTCTCTGTGTGATGATTGTTTCAGTTTAAATCTGCATTTATTTACACATGGTTCATATTTTACCCTTCTTACAGGAATTAATACCATCTTTCTTCAATGGATGAAGACTCCCAGGAAGCATAATGCAATGTTCCAAAATACTTCTTTGACACAAAGAGAGATAGATACAAAATTTTGAGTCATTGTAGCCACTGTCTGTAGAATTATTCAACAGCAGGCTGTTTCCAATGTACTCAAGATAGGAAGACAACACAGAGGGTTAGCTGAAGAGAGTTGTTTCATGACCTGCAGGAGAGGTTTTTAGATGGTGATAGAATTTTCCAGCAAGAGTTGGCTCCTTGCCAGTCTACAAAGAAAGTCAAGAAATTCTTCAAGTGATAGCAAAGTTTGGGTGCCAGGGAACTCTCCAGACAAAAAACTGATACAAAACATGTGGAAAATAAGACAAGAGATATAGGTCTGTTGCACAAAACAGCTCATGATACAATTCAAGTGTGATTTCGTTATAATGACCTTAATAATATAATATCCATCAAACTTGTGGAACCTATATCAAATCCAGTGGCGGCTCGTGAAGAGGAGCTGCAGGGCTGCAGCCCCCCCCCCCCCCCGGGTATTAGACAATATCAATTTACACTTTGAAAGTAACGGGGTAACGGTGTAATTAAATAGATCTCTTTAAATTTTTCACAAGTAAAGGCCAGGCTGGCTCGTAAATCCACTTCCCCCCACGGCTGCTGCATTCTCCGAAGCACCTTAGGAACTTAACATTGCACTTCCTGAATCCACTTCCCCCATTGCCAAGTTGTCCTATGAAAGCCTCTTTGGGTGCTGCGATCCTTGCAGCAACGCCACCGACTGCCAACTCATCTTTGGAAACAATAGAGTATACAGTTTACAAACAGCTCAAATATTGTACTGGCAGCGGCTAACAGCCCCTAATTCGTATTCAGAAAATTTGCGACTTATATTCTAATGCAATAAATTATAAATAGAATCATAATACTATCGCAATAAAATATTTAAATGGGAAAAGCTTTTGCTGCAACATGGCTAGGTTTGTAGCACTGAATGGCAATGAGAATCATGAGTAGAAGAAGGATGGAACTCACGTAGGCGCTCACGGCATCTAGTGGGTACTAGAAGAACCAAGTCCATTATCATCCCTTAGCCAATGAAAGGGAGGCATTCCACCTTCTCCATGATTTGTGCATTTTCTTCAAACACTTGTACAATCAGTCTTGCCAACATGCGAATTATAGATCAATATTCTAATGTAGTATGCTTGCGTGATATTAACAAATATTTGTATATTATTTCACAGTATAGTCGATGGAGAATTTAGCTGAACTTAAAAGGGAGTGACAGATCTTAGAAAACTGAGCGAAGAAATTCAGAAGCACGCATCTTCCGGAACTCATTTAAATAACATGTAAAATTTTGCAGTGTTACGCTTAATTTCGGCGTATCAACAATCGGTTGAGCGTCATAACAATCAAGTAACTAGAAACAGGGAAATATATAAATAGAATCATAATACTATGACTGTCTGTTACATAGTCAGCCCGAAGGCTGGTTGGATCCCCAAAAAGTACCGCCGTTAGGTTATGTGGGTATATACCCACAAAAACCAAGGAGGAGTACTAGGCAAGAAGAGGAGTGAGGTAGTTTGCCATTGCTTTCCTCACTGAGTCAGAACAGCAGTACTAACCCTATGAGTAGAACCTTTCTCAGCATCCACAGGCACTGACTGCACCCTGAATGTCATTACTAAGCACCACCCATACCTCAGTAGCTTCCATATAATCACAGCCATGAGTGAGACTGAGACATCGGTGAAAAGCCACATTTTACTCTAGCCTGTGCCAACATACAAATGCAAATGTACTACATTCATCAAGAGATGGTTAACAGGCCAAATACTATCACAAGAAAATGTTTATATCGAAGAGAAGAATTTCGAAATATCAGTGGAGCTGTAAAACCTTCGAGTTTCCTTCTCGCTGGAAACTTAGGCCCGTCATCTACAGAGGTCGTTAAACGGTTACGTATCGCTATCACCCTGCCTATGACTACCGCTGAACCAGAACGCTGCTTTTCATACCTCAAGATGATCAAAGTGTACCTCAGGAATGCCATGGGTAAAGCCCTGCACGGATATCCGCAACATTTATCGCCATACGGATATGGTTGCATGGATGTGTGGAAAGCGGATAAGTAGCAGATGTTTGGAGTAAATTTGCGGATAGTTTTTAGAATACAGTACAATCCTAACTTGTTGAATATCATTACTAGGACCCGGATGTATACTGTTATGTTTTTTTTCTTCATGACAAATGTAAAATGGTGATTTAAGCTTATCTCATTCAAATTAAATCATTAAGCATAATTAACTCTCCGAACTGAAAAGGGTTGCAATTCTGGCTGTATAACATTCATTTTAAACATAGCACATGACATACATAGGCTAAGGGAACGACTTTCTCCTCAAATGTCTAAATGTGTTGCTTTAATGTATGTCTACACCTTATTACTCCCTGTTCTCAAACTGGCCGGGGATGAGATGCGATGTAAGTCTTTGTAGCAGATGGTTTTTACGGCCGGATGAATGTGTTGCTTTAATTAAAAGTAAAAATATTATTGTAATTAATTTATTAAGACGCGCTCGAAAGAGCATTAAACCTAAATCTAATACGTTGATATTTAGTTTTCACTATATTCTCTTATTGTCTCTGTTCTTTTGCCACAGAGTATTATATGGTAACGGTCGCACTTCCTGTTGCACAATGAGCATATACAGTCTTCACCAGGTTGGTGAAACCTTTGAGTTCGGCAGATTTTATGGTGGAAGCCATGGGTAGCAAGTCTGGTTACCACATGCCTTTGGTCTTGCCCAGACGTTGTCCATTGTCGGTCTATCATTGCGCTTGTGCCATAGAAATCGGGATCAATATCCTTCCTCTTCATCCATCGTGATTCGAGTAGCGCTTGGAATGGGCCTGTAGATGGTAGCATGAACTGAAGTCTTAAGTCCTCCACGAAGAAACTTTCCCTTGCCAATTGATATACTATCCTTGAGGGTGCATAAATCCCAACTCCGAGAACTCTCTTCAGGTATCTTGCTTTCACACTTTCCAATCTTGTGAGATCGCTGTTTGTTAAATGCGGCCATATTAATTCTATTCCATATGAGGCTATTGGTGAAACGACTGCCTTAAATAAGGTCATTGCAGTAGACAATGATAGTTTGCTGATATTCTTTATTCTGTGAATGGCTTTTATAGCTGCTGAGACTCTCTCTTGAATGTGGATCCTGTATGAAGACATGGTTGTTTGTAAATACACTCCTAAGTATTGAAATTTATTCACTGTTGTTAGCTTAACACCTTGCAGGGTTAAATGATCATCTGTTGCCAGTTTACCTCCTTTTCTGAGAATCATGTAGAAGGTTTTTTCTTCGTTGATCTCGAGGCTATTTTCACCAGCCCACAGTGCGAGCTTCTGGAGTGCGATTTGCAGGTCTCTTTTGCTGTGCAATCCTAGTGCCATATCATCAGCGTACATTATTAGTTTCACCGTTGGGTGGTCCTGAACGATGTTGAAAATGTCAGCTGTTAGGACATTAAACAATAGAGGACTCATGGGGTCGCCCTGAAATACGCCGTTTGTCTGTATGATCTTCTTTGACAGGACTACACCGCCATTAATAACGATATAATTGTATGTTAGAATTGCCTCAACTATTCTTGCTAGTGGATGCGCGTATCCCAGCATCCCTTTTAGTTTATTTATGAGGATATTCCGATTGATTAAGTCAAAAGCTTTTCTATAGTCAATGAAGACCACATGGTATTTCCCCTTCTTGTGCCTTAGTGCCTGTTCCGCTTCTTCTTGTAGTACTTTTACTGCTTGTAAAGTACTCCTTCCTTCTCGGAAGCCGAATTGACAATCTGGTATGAACTTATCCACTTCCGTGATTAGTCTTTTCGTCAAAATTTTGGAGAAAAGTTTGAATATCGTAGATTCTAGAGCTATACCCCTGTAAGAGTTCGGGTCTGCAGTGTGCCCTTTAATTGTAATGCCAGTAGATTCGAATAACAAACTTGCGGATGTGGATAAAGTTTTCTTTATCGGCGCAGGGCTCTAGCTATGGGACAAGAAAGACTAACTGCACTTGGAATGCTGTCTGTTGAGAAGGGTCTGATTAACAGCTTACCGAATTTCAATAACCTCGTCATCGAAAATTTCGTCACGTTCAAGACTTGACGCCTGGAGCTGATCTACAAATAAGGTAAGTTAATGCTTGTGCATGCAGCCTCACCAACTGCGAAATGTGCGAGCCGCCACTGATCAAATCAGGTAAAACATACGAGGACACATTAACTGTTAAGAATGTTTACATGTACATAATGAATAATTGAAAAATATGTGGAAATTGATATTTTATTGTCCTGTTTCAATTAATTTGCAGAGAACTGAAGATCATCATCATCGTCTTGAACTCGAATCCGAGTATAAATCTTCTTCCTTCAGTCCAGTTTGTGGATGTGTTTACGGTGACTAAAGAGTCCAATCCTGGCATGAAACAAGCGTCCACACAAGTCACATAGTATTGCTGGAAGAGGACGTGGTTGGGCTGCTCGAAGTTTCCTAGCTTGACGCTTGGCCTCTTCATGTGTGCGTCGATCCCTTTCAAACGTTTTTACAGTATCAGAGATGGTACGGCGCCAAGTTGAGCGGTCTTCAGCCAGCATGTCCCAGGTTTGTGAATCAAGACCTGTCAATTTCAGGGTCTGCTTAAATTGGTCCTTGTAGCACCTCTTAGGACCACCATGAGGTCTGGTGCCATAGCATACTGGTAGCTCACCATATAGCATTTGACGAGGTAATCTCACATCATCCATCCGATGGACATGACCAATCCATCTAAATTGGTGACCTATTATGGATGATTCTATGCTGTTGATTTGAGTCTTTGCAAGAACAGCAATACTGGTAATGCGGTCTTCCCATTTAATCCTCAGGATTGATCGAAGGTTTTGTAGGTGGAAGCGCTGAAGCTTCCTAAGATCACGTCGGTAAAGGGTCCACGTTTCACAGCCACACAACAATGTAGAAATGACTACTGCTTTGTACACCATAAGCTTTGTACTCAAGGACAGATCTTTATTAATGAAGACCCTGTGTGCTAATCGTCCATATGCTGCGCCAATTCTCTTATCCACATCCTGCTCACAGGTACAGCTCACAGAAATGGTACTGCCCTGGTACGAGAAGTGGTCTACCTGTTCTAATGGCAAATTTGAGATGGAGATATTGAACTGAGGAAGAGGTGTGCCAGGTGAAGGTTGTGTCAAGACTTTAGTTTTATTGACGTTTATGGTAAGACCAAAGCGATCACATGCACTTTTGTAACAATTAACTGACTTTTGCAGCTCTTCCAGTGTGAGAGTTGGCGACGCAGCATCATCCGCATACAACATATTAGTAACATTAGTAACCTGAGTTTTCCTCAAGGAGTGGAGACGAGTTAGGTTGAATAGCCCTCCATTAAAACGATACTTGACCTCCACACCTGGGATGTTTGTGGGTGAATCATGAAGCATTGCAGCCAAGTACAGCGCAAAAAGTGTTGGAGCCAGTACACATCCTTGTTTCAGTCCATGGGTAATAGGAAATTCATCGGACATCTTATTCTGATGGCAAACCTGACCTGCCATGCCATCATGGAGAGCCTTGATTAGATCTACAAAACCCTGAGGGCAACCAAACCGCTTCAGCACCGCCCACATGGCTGGTCTTGGAACCGAATCAAATGCCTTTTCCAAGTCATAAAAGACTAAGAAGAGTGGATTCTGTTGTTCTCTACATTTTTCTTGTAGCTATCCCACACAGAAAATCAAGTAAATTGTGCTTCTGGAAGCTCTAAATCCACATTGTGACTCTGGGAGGATCTTCTCAGAGGCGGTTAAGTAGAATTCTTGCAAGAATCTTCCCCGCAATTATTAGCAGTGATATGCCACGGTAGTTGCCACAAACACTGTGATCACCCTTTTTAAAGATAGTGATGATAGTGGCATGCTTTAGGTCTCCAGGTACCTTTCTTGATTCCCATATTCTGAGGATAAGGGGAAAAATCCTTTTTTTTGAGGGAATGACCTCTGGTTTGAATTAGTTCCAGAGGGATGTTATCTGGGCCAGGTGCCTTTCTGGGTTTCAATTGGGTGAGAGCTGCACTGAATTCATGATAAGTATGAGGTACTGCCAACCACAGTTGTTCAGGTTGTTGCAGCATATCACAAAGGAAGTCTTCAGCAGCTGCTGATGGACGATTTAGGAGATGGGAGAAGTGCTCCTTCCAGCGTTCAAAGATTTCTTGACTATCAGTAAAGGTAGTAGAATTATCAGCGCTTTTCAGTGTACCTGATGATGAGCGGGATGGTCCATATATTTCCTTGAGTACTGCATAGAAGTTCCTCAAGTCTCGAGCATCCGATAGTCTCTGCAGTTCCTGAGCCTTCTGTTGCCACCAAGTATTCTTAATCTGCCTTATCTGCGTCTGACATTTACCCTTGAATTCCAGTAGTTCGTCTCTCTTTGTGTTGGAAGTTGGGTCTTGAAGATGGGCAAGATAGGCATTCCTTTTGGCATTGATGAGAGACAGAATTTCTTCATTGTTGTTATCAAACCAGTCTTGTCTTTTCCGCACTATAAAACCAATGGTTTCCTCAGCTGACTGTGATAATCTTCTGTAGTGTGGCCCATTCTTGCTGAATGTCATTCGTTACTGGGATTTCTGATAACTTGGTGATGATCCTGTTTCCAAAATTTTTATAGATGGATTCATCCTGAAGTTTGGATGTATTAAACTTCCTTCTTGGCAAATTTTTGATGTTCCTAGGTGGTTTAGGTCTGATGGATATCCTGAGCTTACATATAAGAAGTTTATGATCTGTCCAACAATTGCCTATATTCCTTGCTGTTCTGGTAATAAGAATGTCCTTCTTATCACATTGCCGGGTAATGATATAATCAAGAATGTGGCAATGTTTGGAACGAGGATGCATCCACGTGGTTTTGAAGCGGTTAGGTAGCCGGAACTGCGTGTAGGTAATGAAAAGTTGGTGTTCTGCACAAAGACCAAGAAGCAATAGTCCATTGGGATTACATTTTCCAAGTCCCTGTTTGCCCATCCATGTTTCCATAGCCTGTGATCTTTCCCAACTCTGGCATTGAAATCACCGAGGAGCAAGAGTTTATCTGCAGATGGTACCTTGGAGATGATTTCACTTAGCTGATCATAGAATTGAGTCTTTACTTCATCATCGGAATCTAAGGTAGGAGCATAGGCAGAGATGTGCGTCATAAAGGAACCTCCTGAGAGTGGTATGCGGAGGGTCATGAGCCTTTCGCTGATTGCAATGGGCGTAAGTTGGTGATGATTTATCAGTTTGGTCTTCACAGCGAAGCCCACACCAAGAATACGACATTCACCCTCCTCCTGTCCTTTCCAGAAGATGGTATATCCTGTTCCAGATTCAGTAATCTTACCTGCAGAAGACATCCTAGTTTCACTGAGAGCAGCAATGTCAACGTTGAGTCTTGATAACTCATGGGTTACAAGAGCTGACCTTCTCTCAGGTCTAATGTTATTGTCCATATCAAGCAAAGTTCTGACGTTCCATGATCCAATAATCAATTTGTGAGTCTTTACTGTCTCTCTTGAAAAATATGTGGAAATTGATATTTTAAAGTCCTGTTTCAATTAATTTGCAGAGAACTGAAGATAATGTTGGACTTAATAGAAGTTTTGTTTTGTATGGAGGGTGTTGTGACATCTTTCCTCCCCCCTCCCTTCTGTCTGGATTATGCATCTCAAATTTTGGCTGTCCATGGACTCAGTTATTGGTACAAAGTTGTATATTTTCAAGTTTTCATGGTAACATATTTCCAATTTTTGTTGCCCCCATGCAAATGTGCATGTGGCTCCACTGGTAAAATCAACCCTGGGTCTCAATGAATTAGGAAAACATGTCTCACTTGAGGTAAGGCAGCACAAGTTGGCTTCGGGCAATTCTCTCCTCCTCACGGAGTCCAAGCTTGAAGGTTGTCAGCTCGTCCATGCTGCTCACTGGATCCATGACGGGAGCTGGAATCTCAGGTGAGTGTTGCAGATCACAGCTTATAACATGGCCTTCTCCATCAAAGTAGAACTGTTCCAGCTGAGGAAGAAGGAATTATCCATAAAAGCAATTGATGAATGATCATGTGGCTTCCGGAGAGGCCAAGTGCAGGTCTTTTTGTTTGACGCCCGTGGGCGAACTGCGCGTCGTAATGAGGATGAAGATGTCACATACACCCAGTCCCCGAGCCACAGGAATAAACCCCAGGAGATTAAAATCCCTGATTGCTCGGCTGGGGCACTTCGGGCTAAAGCCTAGCGTGCTAACCATTTAACCACGGAGCCGGACATAAAAGCAATTAACAAACATTCATGCAGATAGAGAGGCATTGCATGAAATTAATTTAAATCTCAACGAGTCTTGCTGAGCATCATGAGTCTGATAAAGAACTAGAAACCCAAGTCAGTCTAAGCATGTTAAAAAAAAATGTGGTTTTGAAAGTGCTGTCATTAATGAAAGTGACAGAACATCATTAGGAATGCATTATTCTGTTGCAGCACTTTAACTCTAAACATGCATCCACAATAGTAGAAATTTTCATGGCGTTTCGAATGTAGTACATACGTGTGTACTAAGAATTTAATCCCTTTATAGATATGTTGGTTGCATGCAAACCCACACAAAAAATCTGCATTACATTCAGCACACACAATCCATTCATTGTTGGTTTTCCCACCAGGCAGTAGTTAAATCAAAGAGAAATCAGTATAATTTGTACCTTTTTAACAACTTTTCCTCCTGGCTTTTTATGAGTTATCCTTACAATTGGATATCCAAAATTTCCTCTGAAAGGAGGTTCAACCTCTAAGTAAGTCGTGGCTAAATGCTGAAGCCGTAAAATAGTGGAGTCTCTGTCTGGCAGGAAATCTTCATGAGCCACACATATAAGCTGTTTTACTTTAACACCTGAAAAGTAGAGAAGAAAATAAATTACAGCACTAGTTTACAGCGCATATGCACAGATGTGCTTTTTAATACCAATCACCAGAATTGCATTAGGAACTGACCTGGAAAAAGGGATCTTGAAACCAATGCATGCAAATCTCTGTAGCATTGAGCAACTCCATAATTGAAGAGGAGGGGAGACAGTGAATCAATGGCTAAAATTATATCACTGTCTGCACTTCCAACTGCTTTCTTTATTGTCTCCAACAAACTGCTGTCTTCAGTGGCTCCTGTGTGAATAGAGAAGACTAGCAGTAGTACCCGGCTTCGCCCAGTGTATTTATTCATTTGTTTTATGGATGATAACGAATACTACTACAGAACTGGCACATGATACTTAAACTAACTTAACAAAAAAAATATTTTAAACATGTAACTTTTTGTGGTGGTGGTGGTACTAAGTAGTACAGTATAATGGACGTAACATCCTGGTCATTTTACTCTATTGATCATCATCATGAACCAGAGCAGTTTCCAACCGCAGGTTGGGTCTTCTTGGAGCACAAGCCCCTCCATCGTTTTCTGTCCACCCACCACTTCTCTTCTTTCACTTCGCTTGCCGAGCCCAAGGTTGCAGGTTCGAAACCTGGCGCAGTCAGCTGGCATTTGAGGGTGCGCAAATGCGAGGGAGTCGTGTCAGTACATTTACTGGCACGTTAAAGATCCCCTTCGGGGCAAAATTCCGGCACCCCGGCGTCTCTAAAAGCCAGTGTAGTTAAAAGGGACGTAAAGCCAATAACATTATTATTATTATATCTTCTTTCACTGTTGTCCAATTAACTCCTTTTCTCTCGACACTTTTCTTCACTCCCTTTATCCACCTATCCCTTGGTCTTCCACTAGGTCTCTTTTTCTTCCACTCTATTTCCAATATTTTCCGTGGTATTCTCTCTTCTCCCCTTCTTTTCACGAGTCCATACCACTGTAGCATTGATTTTTCAATCCTATCCTGTAGGGGTTCTTCCTTTAATATTTCTCTGACTATCATTTCTGACTTCGTCCATTCTCGTTACACCTATACGACTCCTCTGAAACTTCATTTCCACTGCTTGTATTCTGCTTTTATCTCTCTCTCTCATCACCCAAGTTTCTGATCCATATGTTAGGATCGGCCCAAAGTAAGTCTTGTACATGATCCCTTTACATTTCTGTGGCACATCTATGCTCCATATCAGGCCTTTAACACTCTTGAAGAATCCATCAGCACACCTTCCTCTTTCATCTAATTCCAAGGCATTTCCTACATTTTCTTCAATGACACAAGATACTTGAAGCTCTGCACTCTCTTCAACTGCTCTCTGCCTAACTTTATCCCAGAGTATACTCTGTCCTTCTCACGTGTTATCACCACTTCACTCTTTTGCGTCGAAAACTTCATTCCATAGGATGACACTACTTCCTCCCATGCATTGAGTTGCTCCTGTACATCCCTCTCCTTGCTTCCCCAGATCATCAAGTCATCTGCAAACACCATTGCCTTCATTTCTTCCTCCCCAATATGTTGTGCTACCTTTTGCATCACTTCATCCATCACCATTACAAAGAACAAGGGCGAGAGGGCACTTGCCTGCTTTAGACCATTAATCATCTCAAACCATTCTGTTCTTTCCATACCTACTTTCATGCAGCTTCTGCTTCCTTCATACATATCTTTCACTCTCATCACTATTTCTTTCCTCTATTGATAATGATAATAATGAACAGGGAAACAGCATTTTACTAACTACAGTTCTGACACAAGTACCGACAGCGGTAGCTACGCTCGCTAACACTCCAAATATATAAAATACCATACGAAAGAAATAATACAGTTGAATACACTCTCTGACAATTTTATTTGATCATGAAGCAATATTGCAACTTAATTTTTTCATTTATTTATTTATTTATTTACATATGTTATGCCCTCATTGGAGCACTTAACCAAGACAAGTATATACATGTCTCAAAAACAATATTCAAGATTCAGCTTCTTATTTTTCTTCTTTTCCCAAAACATTTTCATTCTAGTCGACCTTGCCGCTCTCTCTGCATCGCTTATGGTGTAAGTTTTGCGGGTAAAGGTTTTTAAGGGAAGTCGGATGTTCTTGTTTTTCAAGATATTCTTCTCATCTTTGTTAGCAATTTGGGACATTGTCAAGCCGAGTTCATCCAGATCATTTTGAATTTCCATAAACCAAGAGTTCTTTGTTTTACTTTTGAAAAAATAATTAACTAATACTTTTAATTGTCTGGCATCCGGCAGGCGTAAGATATGAAAAAAAAAAAAACGCCTTTTTCGCATAGTATCGACTATAGACTCAGTTTCTTTATAAACCACTTCATTTGGTAATAGACGCCATTGACCATCCACGTGATGTATTTTTTAAATTATAGTTCTGAGAATTCTCGCAATCAGTCTTCTGTAATGTGTCAGTAACTGATCGAGTGTTTAACTTGAAAAGTATTTCACAAGCATATATTGCTTCCGGTTTAATAACTGATTCGTAATGTCGTAATTTGGCATTTATGGAGAGTGATTTTTTTTGTAACTAGACCAAGTAATATATTGCACTTGTCTTAACTTTGTTGTTCTATTTTCGATTGACGCTTGCTCATTCAAATTCCATGTTATAATCTCCCCTAAATATTTAAATTTATGTACAACTTTAATTTCTTTATTGTTAATCAATGTAATAGCTTGTGTTTCCACATTCCTTTTTTCATTATTGCAAACTACTATTCTATTGTAGGGTAAGTGAGATTTCCATAGACCAGCGTGAGAATGGGGACTTAATGCTGGTTTGACTTATACAGTGATGAGATCACTGCGAAAACCAGCCATCAGTTGCATTAAAATCATTGGTCAAATGCAAATTTTTATAAAACTTTCAGATTACAGTATTTCCTACTTAATATGCTTTCCAGTTTTGCAACACTCGCGACTTGACAATATGAAAGCGTGATATTGTTTCCCGGACCCGCTACTTCAGCGTAACACTTTGGAATGCAGTGATCAAGGTCAAGTTGAGGATTGATGTTGAAACTGTACTTCAGAATCGCTCTTTGCAGAACTTTTACTTTTTAAACTCAACTTCTAAAAGTAAAATATTATTGTATTTTAAAAAAATCCAAAGGCAGAGGTAGATTTCACCATGCAGGCGAAAATAGGCAAAATATGGAGGTTTTCTTAGAAGGATCAGACCTCATTTTATACACTTATTGCGAGAAAGTATTTTACAATAATTCGAGCTTAATAAACTTTGTTTTTCGTCTTTTTATGCATATTTTAAACATTTTATTGTCTTATGGGGACAGTAACCTTGGGAAAATTTTCCATTTTTGGTCCGTATTGACAATTGTAATTTGTTTATTCAAATTAGCGGTTCCGCCTATCAATACCTTATTGCATTTACTTAAAAACTAGATACAGTACATGTTTCGGACTATCATCAGCCCTTCATCAGCTGACTATGTCTTGTCACAGCAAAATACATAAAAAACATTGAGCACTGTCACAAAGATATGCATACATGTTGAAATGTTACAATCCTTCTTTAAACTTCATTAAAAATATGCAAGCTTTAAAAAGATTTAAAAAAAAGAAATTAAAAAACACTGCAAGTTCAATGTTTCTGTTAATTGATGCTGATTTCTTGCTTAGCATCTTGTCAGTTAAGTACTCCCGTACTCTTCTCATATGAGCAGCGAAGTCGTGCAAACTTGTTGGTCTAATATTGCCTTGTATAGGGAGCAATCAAATGGATGGAAAACTGTGCCAATTGCGCGGCTCGAAGCAAGTGGAAAATACTAATTGGATTGATCAGGCAGCAAAGTAATCCTCTGTTAAACAAGAAAAAGAAAAAGTATTTAGGCTTGTATTAAGGAGAAACAAGAAAGAAAACTCAGCAAATGTTGTATTCTACGAGAAACCGCTATTGAAGGTGAAAATGACAACTCTTACCTCGTATGCGAGCAGTGTGCACACCGGCTGAGCTGACCGCAGCAACTGAAGTGCTGTTCTGAGCAAGGTCAGGTCTGTGAAAGGGGGGAAGGGGGAGGGGAGCGGGTGTGGCTAGCGGGATGGGGAATGAAAGACTGGGGAGTGGGAGAGGGGACGAAATTTTCAGTCTGGGATAGGCCTAATTGTTATTTGGAAACACAATTCACTGCTTAAATAAATTAAGTGAAAAATCACCACTCAGAAAAGTTGTAGGATAAAATTTATTGGTGTTAGTAAATCAGCTGTAAGGTTATGTAGGTTGTCGTTTATAATACTTATAGTACAAACCATATTTAATTACAACTACACTCCCCACATGAACCAAAAACCCCTTTATGTGACATATATGTCCTAAATATCTCTCTATATTAGATATACTCTATCCACTAAATGATAAATATGTATAATTTGTAGTACCCCGCCATGCAATTCTTGCCTCAGGAGTGAGGTCAACTTTATTCATACTATCTCGCAAAATTCTCGTACTTTATCCATAAAATGGGGGCTTTGTACGTCTCCTATACGCTGCCGAAGTGACGCGCCTAGCAACCGCATGGGCGCAGCCACATTGGACCCAAACAACTGGTTGCTAGGTTTTTTATACATAGGAAGCTGCATTAACGCTGCGCAGCGTCTTGGATTTTGTGGATAAAAATGTGTAATACGCGTGATATAAGGCAAACGCCTCCCGTGAAGATCATCTACAGTGTTGGAGCTACAAAATAGAAGTGAAATTTTATGGATAAAGTACGAGAATTTTGCGAGATAGTATGAATAAAGTTGACCTCACTCCTGAGGCAAGAATTGCATGGCGGGTACTACAAATTATACATATTTATCATTTAGTGGATAGAGTATATCTAATATAGAGAGATATTTAGGACATATATGTCACATAAAGGGGTTTTTGGTTCATGTGGGGAGTGTAGTTGTAATTAAATATGGTTTGTACTATAAGTATTATAAACGACAACCTACATAACCTTACAGCTGATTTACTAACACCAATAAATTTTATCCTACAACTTTTCTGAGTGGTGATTTTTCACTTAATTTATTTAAGCAGTGAATTGTGTTTCCAAATAACAATTAGGCCTATCCCAGACTGAAAATTTCTGCCTAAATATTTTATTTTTTGCACTTTCAGAAAACAATTATAATGTAGGCCTACCAGTAGCCTAGGCCTACACCCTGCAACAAAGTTACAGTACCGTATAGTGACATTATTCAAGCCAATGAATACTGCTTATTTCTGAAGTGGCAAGTCTTGTTGTGATTATATTTAGAGATAGGATACGAAAAGTGCCCCATTATTTAGAATGACGTAGGACGATAGGCCTTAATTGTAGACTTGTCGAACCTGTAAGTGAGCACACAGGTTAGGCTTAGTTAATTGATTCGTTTTCAGACAAACGCGGCGTTGTGGTAAACACACAAATTGTATTGAAATGCAGTCTTTGTGTCTTCTATAGCTGTTGATGAGATTTGGCCTAAACTCTCATCCAAATATTTTAAACTGTTCCCTTATGCATTGATAGACCTTAAGTTCATTTTATTCGTCACTTACTGGTAGGGCCTACGGTACTTTATTTTCCGTAGTATTGGTCATTCATACGGGACGTGATTCACAATATCCAAAAATGTTATATTTTCATGTTTTCACTTAATTTAAGGTAAATATCGTAGGCCACATCTCTATGACCTACGTTCTAAGACTTAATGTGCATCTCGTACGCAATATTTTACAACTTTACTGGACAACTATGTTAAATTACTGTAGAAAATATACTTTTCTATGCTTTCTTGCCTCTGGACATCCATGCATGTACAGTTTTATACGATACAAATAGGAAATAATGACGGCTCAAAGACTGAAGCAAGCTATAAGGGAGCCATGTTGTATTGCTCCAGTTGCTTAGCAACGGAGCGGAAGTGACGTTGACTTCGGCAGCGTATTAGTGACATAGTTTGTTAGTGTTTCGTACAGAATGTTGGTATCATAATTAATATCATTAAGATTGTGCGAGGGATTATTCCTTAGGGCCTGTTCTATTTCTATTTGTTCCAAAATGTTGAGCATACACCCTTTGTTACAGTAGTGTAGAATTTCCAGATCATCTTCGATTTTCGAAAAATTATGATTTAACTCCTTCATATGATTACCAATGGCCGAGAATTTTCTGTGTCTTATCGCGTTAACATGTTCATTATATCTAATTTTGAAACTGCGTCCGGTTTGTCCTATATAGTCCGCATCACAATTTTGGCACCTTATCCTGTAGATTCCTGATTTTTGAAATTTATCTTGTGTATTAACAGACTGAGAATTAAATAAATGTTTCTTAGTGGTGTTAGTTGTTTTGTAAGCTATTTTTACCTCTTGTTTTTTAAAAACATTTGTAATATTGTGAGTGAGTTGGTTTGAGTATGTGAAGATTGCGAAGGGCTTGTTCTTTTCTATTGGTTGTAATTTAGTTATCGGTCTATTCTTTATTTTACTTAAAAGGGAGTCAACGTAGGGCTTGCTGAAACCATTGGCTCTAGCAATTTGATGTATGATAGAAAGCTCGTTGTTCCAGTCTTCCTCTGATAGGGGTATGCTGACGGCCCTATTAATGAATGCTCTAAATGCAGCTTTTTTGTGGCTAGGTGGGTGGTTCGAGTCCTTCCTGATAATGGTGTGCGTTTGGGACGGTTTCCTGTAAATTTTGAAACGTAGGCCTGTGGCGTCTCTGATGACAGTCCATAAATTACCT
The DNA here is from genome assembly GCA_946902985.2 of Meconema thalassinum. Classification (NCBI taxonomy): domain Eukaryota; kingdom Metazoa; phylum Arthropoda; class Insecta; order Orthoptera; family Tettigoniidae; genus Meconema; species Meconema thalassinum. Next base: position 1,047,629,322 of record OX336388.2, read on the forward strand.
AGATTTAACTGTCATCAGAGACGCCACAGGCCTACGTTTCAAAATTTACAGGAAACCGTCCCAAACGCACACCATTATCAGGAAGGACTCGAACCACCCACCTAGCCACAAAAAAGCTGCATTTAGAGCATTCATTAATAGGGCCGTCAGCATACCCCTATCAGAGGAAGACTGGAACAACGAGCTTTCTATCATACATCAAATTGCTAGAGCCAATGGTTTCAGCAAGCCCTACGTTGACTCCCTTTTAAGTAAAATAAAGAATAGACCGATAACTAAATTACAACCAATAGAAAAGAACAAGCCCTTCGCAATCTTCACATACTCAAACCAACTCACTCACAATATTACAAATGTTTTTAAAAAACAAGAGGTAAAAATAGCTTACAAAACAACTAACACCACTAAGAAACATTTATTTAATTCTCAGTCTGTTAATACACAAGATAAATTTCAAAAATCAGGAATCTACAGGATAAGGTGCCAAAATTGTGATGCGGACTATATAGGACAAACCGGACGCAGTTTCAAAATTAGATATAATGAACATGTTAACGCGATAAGACACAGAAAATTCTCGGCCATTGGTAATCATATGAAGGAGTTAAATCATAATTTTTCGAAAATCGAAGATGATCTGGAAATTCTACACTACTGTAACAAAGGGTGTATGCTCAACATTTTGGAACAAATAGAAATAGAACAGGCCCTAAGGAATAATCCCTCGCACAATCTTAATGATATTAATTATGATACCAACATTCTGTACGAAACACTAACAAACTACGTCACTAATAGGAGACGTACAAAGCCCCCATTGAGAACATAATGATTTCACTGCCCCCCCCCCCCCCCCCCCTCCGGCATTCCTCCCTCTCATCCCCTCTCCCACTCCCCAGTCTTTCATTCCCCATCCCGCTCCCCTCCCCCTTCCCCCCTTTCACAGACCTGACCTTGCTCAGAACAGCACTTCAGTTGCTGCGGTCAGCTCAGCCGGTGTGCACACTGCTCGCATACGAGGTAAGAGTTGTCATTTTCACCTTCAGTAGCGGTTTCTCGTAGAATACAACATTTGCTGAGTTTTCTTTCTTGTTTCTCCTTAATACAAGCCTAAATACTTTTTCTTTTTCTTGTTTAACAGAGGATTACTTTGCTGCCTGATCAATCCAATTAGTATTTTCCACTTGCTTCGAGCCGCGCAATTGGCACAGTTTTCCATCCATTTGATTGCTCCCTATACAAGGCAATATTAGACCAACAAGTTTGCACGACTTCGCTGCTCACATGAGAAGAGTACGGGAGTACTTAACTGACAAGATGCTAAGCAAGAAATCAGCATCAATTAACAGAAACATTGAACTTGCAGTGTTTTTTAATTTCTTTTTTTTAAATCTTTTTAAAGCTTGCATATTTTTAATGAAGTTTAAAGAAGGATTGTAACATTTCAACATGTATGCATATCTTTGTGACAGTGCTCAATGTTTTTTATGTATTTTGCTGTGACAAGACATAGTCAGCTGATGAAGGGCTGATGATAGTCCGAAACATGTACTGTATCTAGTTTTTAAGTAAATGCAATAAGGTATTGATAGGCGGAACCGCTAATTTGAATAAACAAAAAGACAGTAATCTTCTCGTCATTTGGGGACCACTGTTATACTTGTGGTCACACTGTCCTTATGCAAGGTTTTGACACTGATGTGTAACTATCTAATGGTCTGTTACTACTTCATGCAAAATTTTATCTTCCGCAGAGATATTGGTAGGTTCCTCAGTTTAGGGTCTGCGACAACGCGGTCATGTAGCCCCATGTACTTTGGGTGTCTGTAGAATCTGTCAGATAACCAGCGTTAATTGTGATGTCTGTATTAGTCTGTAGTACAGGTAAGGACTGCAGACGGTCAATTTCAAGTAGTAGTTCCTAATTTTGCTACCAAATGCTACCATCAACGACACCTAGCTGTGAACATGGCTACTAGATGCCACCGCAACCAGCAACTAACGTTGGAACTTCCTCTCCGAAGGAAGGCATACTGAGGGATTTTTAACGCTCTTAAAAATTCCGACGAAGTCAGCCGGGTTTAAACCTGCGACCTTGGGCATAGAAATTCAGCATGCTACCAGTTACGCCACCGAAGCCACTTCCCACAGAGACAGACGGAAAACTGAATGTGATCTCATGCAGTAGCGTTGTCATGGCAACCTTTGATGGCTCTTGGCATTTTCTTACAATTCCGAAATCATTTTGCTCATCCCTTGGCGTAATGGTGGGTCATATCAAAAATTCTTTCAGACAAAAGTTTTAGGTAATTACTAGGGGAATATTGTCCATTTTATACGGTTTTGATATTGTGCCTATTAAGAGAGGTATGATTTATGTTTTCAAAAAAACCCACTTTTTCCCACCCCTTTGGTCAATATTGTTGGTGCTACCAAAAAACCTTTCAAACACAAATTTTTGGCCCTTATCCGACACATAGTATGAACTTTGAATGGATTCGATATTTCACGTATTAAGAGAGTTATAGCGATGTTTCACTTTTTCGAAAAATAAAGCCCCCCATTTTCACCCCTTTCGAAAGATTTTGCCCATTAATGAACTCGAGATTTAAAAGGGATACATATTATGTAAGAAATTCAAAGTGATTGGTGCAAAATTGCAGTAGTTATCATGTCCACAAGAAAGTGATGATACATATATATACCGTATATATACATAAATTATAAATAAACTTTTGAACTGGCGATGGTTTTGAGGTCAGGGGGATGTGAAATTCGAAGATATGTCAAAATTTTCCAGAAGTCAAAACACGGTACCCATTGCAATAGTTACCTCTCTAATGAAATCTACCTAATAAGGTACCACATTTTTTTTATTGAGGGACTTACTTTCCCCCGCGTGGTATCTGAATCGGTGATACTTCGAACTACGTTATTGTGGGCTTCTACTATACTTGGTCGCACGAACATGGAATTTTGTATATGCCTGTAGAAGCCAGTGGGTCAATGGCATCTTTGGGGTTCCTGAGAATATCACTGAGTTTTTGTGTTGACCTGTAAGTTTCTACGGGGTGGTTGCTTCAGCATTTTTCCAGTTCTGTCTATGGCACCCTTGATGTAAAGTAGATAAGCTTTGCCTCTTACTTTTGTTTCAGTTTCCTCTCCAGGTGGGGGTTGTTCTTTGGTGGACATGCTACATGGTTAATATCAGAGCTGGAGCAATGGAGATATAACATGGAAATCATGTACATAGCAATTAAGAACAACTTCTTTGATGGTATTTAAGTGGCATCTAAGGGGTGCTAATGAGTAAATAAGTGTCATTTAAGTTATCTCTATATGGTATCAAGGGGAAAATAAGGTGACAAATTAAGAACAACTTCTAAGATGGTATTTAGATTGCATATACGTGGCATTAAGGGGGAAGTGAATGGCAATCAAAGAACAACCTCACATAAGTCAGTGAGAATATTACTCTCCCTAATGTGCGAGGAAGATTGGCACCATTGTCATGCAGTTTTGCACGAATATCATTGCCCCTAGTTTACAAGGATGTATGGCCCCATTCTCACGCTGATCTATGGAAATCTCACTTTCCCTACAAAAGAATAGTAGTTTGCGATGATGCTTGGTGTTGCTCTCATGCATAACTGAATGTAACTATACAGAATCATAAACTTAGCTCTATTAGATATTCATGGGCCAATGATCTAGATGTTAAGTCCCATTAAACAATTATCATACAATCATCTATTATCTTACTTTCCCCTTTTCCAGCTGACACTGGATGGGGGCAAATATTGTTGTTGTTTCCTATGGCTAGCCCGGATTCCAATCCATCAGCTTTCTTGTGTTCCAATAGAGTTGTGTGAGGTTTCCAGAAGTTCTAGCAGTCACATCAAGTTTGTTGCAGTGTAGCAGGTGCCCCTTATCCATTTTACTTCCAGGTTCGTGACAAAGTGTGCATTCTTCAGATCTCAGGATGTTGATTCGTTTCAGATGAGCTGCAAGGCAGTCGTGGCCAGTGTTAAGTCTGAAGAAGGCTACAGCTTCTCTTCTTGGTGTTAATTTATATTGATCCCATTTAGCATCAATGTCTTTCCATAATTTGGTTTCTGCTGTTTTCTTTGCAACTTCTTCACACCTGTTTTTGATAGTATTTTTCAAGATCCTTTTTGCTGACATAAAATCAGTCTGACTGACAGGTTGTTGTAGTGCGGTACCTTTTTTTTGCTAATCTGTCTGCGCTAAATGTTCCGGCATAACTCAACAAAATGACAGTGTTTCGCCCCGGTGTGCAATTGGGCTCTTCAGTTGGTTCAAGCACACCTCACCAAGACACTGTCTAGTACACACTGGGAAGGCCATTGCAAGACGTATTTGATACATGTGTATCCACGTCACGAGCAAAGCCAGTGCACTATGGGAGCCGAAACTCCACTCCAAAGCAATTATAACCTTACCTTGGCATTGAATATATAATTTTCAAAAGAAAAATATGTATTGTCCGTTGAGCCATTATATATTTAAACACAAATTGTGCTAAATGTTCCGGCATAACTCAACAAAATGACAGTGTTTCGCCCCGGTGTGCAATTGGGCTCTTCAGTTGGTTCAAGCACACCTCACCAAGACACTGTCTAGTACACACTGGGAAGGCCATTGCAAGACGTATTTGATACATGTGTATCCACGTCACGAGCAAAGCCAGTGCACTATGGGAGCCGAAACTCCACTCCAAAGCAATTATAACCTTACCTTGGCATTGAATATGAAAATGAAAAATCCACAGCCTGCTTCCAGTCTCCGACCGGGTCAGGAATGGAATGAATGAAGCCCCCATCTAGCGGCGAGGACATGAACTGTGCCGGCTGCCGAGGCCTGACGCACTCCTCTGGGGCAATGATTAAATGAATGACAGATGAAATGAAATGATAGTGGAGATTGTTGCTGGAATGAAATTTTGACAGGGAAAACCGGAGTACCCGGAGAAAAACCTGTCTGCCTCCGTTCTGTCCAGCACAGATCTCACATGGAGTGACCGGGATTTGAACCACGGACCCAGCGGTGAGAGGCCGGCGTGCTGCCGCCTAAGCCACGGAGGCATGGGCATTGAATATATAATTTTCAAAAGAAAAATATGTATTGACCGTTGAGCCATTATATATTTAAACACAAATTGTGCTAAATGTTCCGGCATAACTCAACAAAATGACAGTGTTTCGCCCCGGTGTGCAATTGGGCTCTTCAGTTGGTTAAAGCACACCTCACCAAGACACTGTCTAGTACACACTGGGAAGGCCATTGCAAGACGTATTTGATACATGTGTATCCACGTCACGAGCAAAGCCAGTGCACTATGGGAGCCGAAACTCCACTCCAAAGCAATTATAACCATACCTTGGCATTGAATATATAATTTTCAAAAGAAAAATATGTATTGTCCGTTGAGCCATTATATATTTAAACACAAATTGTGCTAAATGTTCCGGCATAACTCAACAAAATGACAGTGTTTCGCCCCGGTGTGCAATTGGGCTCTTCAGTTGGTTAAAGCACACCTCACCAAGACACTGTCTAGTACACACTGGGAAGGCCATTGCAAGACGTATTTGATACATGTGTATCCACGTCACGAGCAAAGCCAGTGCACTATGGGAGCCGAAACTCCACTCCAAAGCAATTATAACCATACCTTGGCATTGAATATATAATTTTCAAAAGAAAAATATGTATTGTCCGTTGAGCCATTATATATTTAAACACAAATTGTGCTAAATGTTCCGGCATAACTCAACAAAATGACAGTGTTTCGCCCCGGTGTGCAATTGGGCTCTTCAGTTGGTTAAAGCACACCTCACCAAGACACTGTCTAGTACACACTGGGAAGGCCATTGCAAGACGTATTTGATACATGTGTATCCACGTCACGAGCAAAGCCAGTGCACTATGGGAGCCGAAACTCCACTCCAAAGCAATTATAACCTTACCTTGGCATTGAATATATAATTTTCAAAAGAAAAATACATTTTGTCATTTTGTTGAGTTATGCCGGAACATTTAGCACAATTTGTGTTTAAATATATAATGGCTCAACGGACAATACATTTTCTTTTGAAAATTATATATTCAATGCCAAGGTAAGGTTATAATTGCTTTGGAGTGGAGTTTCGGCTCCCATAGTGCACTGGCTTTGCTCATGACGTGGATACACATGTATCAAATACGTCTTGCAATGGCCTTCCCAGTGTGTACTAGACAGTGTCTTGGTGAGGTGTGCTTTAACCAACTGAAGAGCCCAATTGCACACCGGGGCGAAACACTGTCATTTTGTTGAGTTATGCCGGAACATTTAGCACAATTTGTGTTTAAATATATAATGGCTCAACGGACAATACATATTTTTCTTTTGAAAATTATATATTCAATGCCAAGGTAAGGTTATAATTGCTTTGGAGTGGAGTTTCGGCTCCCATAGTGCACTGGCTTTGCTCGTGACGTGGATACACATGTATCAAATACGTCTTGCAATGGCCTTCCCAGTGTGTACTAGACAGTGTCTTGGTGAGGTGTGCTTTAACCAACTGAAGAGCCCAATTGCACACCGGGGCGAAACACTGTCATTTTGTTGAGTTATGCCGGAACATTTAGCACAATTTGTGTTTAAATATATAATGGCTCAACGGACAATACATATTTTTCTTTTGAAAATTATATATTCAATGCCAAGGTAAGGTTATAATTGCTTTGGAGTGGAGTTTCGGCTCCCATAGTGCACTGGCTTTGCTCGTGACGTGGATACACATGTATCAAATACGTCTTGCAATGGCCTTCCCAGTGTGTACTAGACAGTGTCTTGGTGAGGTGTGCTTTAACCAACTGAAGAGCCCAATTGCACACCGGGGCGAAACACTGTCATTTTGTTGAGTTATGCCGGAACATTTAGCACAATTTGTGTTTAAATATATAATGGCTCAACGGACAATACATATTTTTCTTTTGAAAATTATATATTCAATGCCAAGGTAAGGTTATAATTGCTTGGGAGTGGAGTTTCGGCTCCCATAGTGCACTGGCTTTGCTCGTGACGTGGATACACATGTATCAAATACGTCTTGCAATGGCCTTCCCAGTGTGTACTAGACAGTGTCTTGGTGAGGTGTGCTTTAACCAACTGAAGAGCCCAATTGCACACCAGGGCGAAACACTGTCATTTTGTTGAGTTATGCCGGAACATTTAGCACAATTTGTGTTTAAATATATAATGGCTCAACGGACAAAACATATTTTTCTTTTGAAAATTATATATTCAATGCCAAGGTAAGGTTATAATTGCTTTGGAGTGGAGTTTCGGCTCCCATGGTGCACTGGCTTTGCTCGTGACGTGGATACACATGTATCAAATACGTCTTGCAATGGCCTTCCCAGTGTGTACTAGACAGTGTCTTGGTGAGGTGTGCTTTAACCAACTGAAGAGCCCAATTGCACACCGGGGCGAAACACTGTCATTTTGTTGAGTTATGCCGGAACATTTAGCACAATTTGTGTTTAAATATATAATGGCTCAACGGACAATACATATTTTTCTTTTGAAAATTATATATTCAATGCCAAGGTAAGGTTATAATTGCTTTGGAGTGGAGTTTCGGCTCCCATAGTGCACTGGCTTTGCTCGTGACGTGGATACACATGTATCAAATACGTCTTGCAATGGCCTTCCCAGTGTGTACTAGACAGTGTCTTGGTGAGGTGTGCTTTAACCAACTGAAGAGCCCAATTGCACACCGGGGCGAAACACTGTCATTTTGTTGAGTTATGCTGGAACATTTAGCACAATTTGTGTTTAAATATATAATGGCTCAACGGACAATACATATTTTTCTTTTGAAAATTACATATTCAATGCCAAGGTAAGGTTATAATTGCTTTGGAGTGGAGTTTCGGCTCCCATAGTGCACTGGCTTTGCTCGTGACGTGGATACACATGTATCAAATACGTCTTGCAATGGCCTTCCCAGTGTGTACTAGACAGTGTCTTGGTGAGGTGTGCTTTAACCAACTGAAGAGCCCAATTGCACACCGGGGCGAAACACTGTCATTTTGTTGAGTTATGCCGGAACATTTAGCACAATTTGTGTTTAAATATATAATGGCTCAACGGACAATACATATTTTTCTTTTGAAAATTATATATTCAATGCCAAGGTAAGGTTATAATTGCTTTGGAGTGGAGTTTCGGCTCCCATAGTGCACTGGCTTTGCTCGTGACGTGGATACACATGTATCAAATACGTCTTGCAATGGCCTTCCCAGTGTGTACTAGACAGTGTCTTGGTGAGGTGTGCTTTAACCAACTGAAGAGCCCAATTGCACACCGGGGCGAAACACTGTCATTTTGTTGAGTTATGCCGGAACATTTAGCACAATTTGTGTTTAAATATTGGCAACTCCAGCTATCTGATATGACATCTAGCGGTAAAAATGAGAAACTTACCAAGTAGGGTACATTTGTCACGTGGTGACTGTTTGTATATGGTTTCTTGTATTGGTAAACAGATCGTGGTAAATTGTTCGTGTCTTTATACATAAGTAATAAGTTTTACTCGTTGATAGAGTGAAAAATGAGTAAAAGCAAAGTGTATTGCTCAGTTTACGGCTGTAAGTCGATGTATAAGAGGGCTGCGGACATACGTTTTCATCACTTTCCAAAAGATGCAAATAGCAATAGCCGAAATGTGATGATACCTAATAATACCTAATAATAATACCTTTCCACCCCGGGAAGGATCTAACACTTGTCGAGGTAGACAGACAGAAGACCTGCGACGTAAAGCCAGCGAAGGTTATTCAGTTTAAAAACAGCTGTTACGATGGGCGCGCTGGTAAGATTGAAGTTACTTGAATAATTAATTATTGGCTGCTTGGTAGGGAGAAGGGATGAGTTTAACTTGTATTAAAACTCGGGGGGCGACAGGAATTGCTTGATTTGGATGGTTAAAAGGTGGGTTTGGTGTTGAATATTTGAATGGTAGCGGAATCACTCATTCTACAGTGCCCACGGGGAGGCAAATTAGGCCTATATGACTCGTAGTGGAATAGCTCGAATATCGAAGAACTAAGCGATTACGAGGTGTAGGCTTGGCGGAAAGGCTGGCGGATCATCAGTTTGACATCAATTCACGATATAAGTCGGAGCTTGGAACAGTGGCGTCTGGTTTGCGTGGATGCTAGTCTCGGTATGATAAAAGTAGCACAGCTTCGGTGTGTTATTTATTTGTTTATGTACCGTATTTCTCTATTTGAATGTCCTCGGCGTTGACTCAGGATCAACATTTACATTATATTGCGCATAATAGTACCGAAATAATGTCCGAAGTGTAGCCCTGTGTAAATTTGAATCAGCTGATCTACATCACCCATAAAAACTGATGCTTGATAATATGCAAATGACACCAAAAATCCAGTGGAACACACAAATTAGATCACGTGTATCGCACAGTTATACATATATACAATTAAAAATAACACTGTCATTACTTTAGAGACCATATTTACTGATTATAACCGAAAAATAAAAAGTGTTCCATATCAAACGCGTGTTATTGAGTATTTTAAACCCTACTTATTCAGACCGACCGCAGCGCCCCAAGTGTTAGTTTGAGTTGCCAATATAATGGCTCAACGGACAATACATATTTTTCTTTTGAAAATTATATAATCTGTCTGCCTCTTCATTTCCTGCTATTCCAACATGAGAAGGGATCCACTGAAATGAGATCTGTTTGTGGAGTCTTTGAAGGGTTTTTAATCATACAAAAAAAATTCTTTCAGTTCTTTATTTTGGGGCTTATAATTTGACGAGATGGCTTGGATGGCTGCTTTTGAATCTGTAATGATAACGCATTTTTGATAATCAATGTTTCTGCCTAATAACTGATGGAGTGCATGTGAAATTGCTCTTATCTCAGCATCAAAGTTTGTTTTGGCCTACTGGGAAGTAGAGTGAGAAGAGAGATGAATGTATTCCTGCTCCAGTTCTTTTTTCTTTGTCTTGTGAGCCATCTGTAAATATTTTTAGCCATTGATTAGATGGATATCTTTCCTCTATTGTACAGAGGGCCAGTTGTTTTAGATCTTGTGGTGAAGAGTCTTTCTTGCAGACCTCTTCTAACAAAGTAAGATCTGTAGTCACTTGTATATATTCAATGGGGTTGACTGGCATACAGAGTGGTTCAAGTTTTATTTGCAGATTGCTCTTATTGATGTATTCTTTGGCGAGACTTAAGGGATCTTTTTGTGTTTTAAGATTGGGGCTAGAAACTGGTTTTTTGATCCATGTCATTTGAGGTAGTCTTTGTATACTGAGATATGCATTGGCTGTTTCATCTCTTCTTCTATTGGTAAGTTGTGGGTATATAATTTCAAGGCGGTTATAGGTGTGGTTTTTATTGCACCTGTTATGATTCGTAGGGCATTATTCTGACACCTCTCGAGGCGATCAATGTTTGACTGGGGTGCTATAGAGAGTACTTCACTGCCATATTTTATGATAGGTTTGATATAAGTATTGTAGGTTTTGTTGAGTGTGTCTTGAGTGCTCCCCCAAGTAGCTCCTGCTAGTCTCTTCAGTAATTTCATCCGTTTGCTTACCTTATCCTCCACATGTTTTATGAGTTTGGTCCAGTTCAGCTTCTTGTCCATGATGATACCTAGGTACTTTGTACTTTCACTTTTTGGAAGGTCTTGATTACTGAATTTGAGACTAAAAGTTGGATTGTGGTGTCTCAGGGAGAAAAACTGGTATACTGTTTTGGAAGTATTGATTTCCATATTATTGTTTTCAGTCCAGTTTTTGAGTTTTATAAGTGCCTGGTTCATTCTGTGTTCAAGAAGCATTTGCTGATTTGGGCTGTTACGTGCTGTGGTCCAAATGATAACATAGTCTGCAAACATGCTGATATTCACATTACCTACTTTGGCAAATATGGTTCCTCTCCACTTTGTTCTGTCGTTCCACCATTCCTCTTCCGACACGGTGTTCCAATCCAGGTTCCGTTTACTAATGTCGTTCTTCACCGAGTCCATCCAACACATTCTTGGTCTTCCCCGTCCTCTCTTCCCTGTCATCCGTCGTTCCAGTGCTCGTCTTGGTAGCCTTACTTCATTCATCCGTTTGACCTGTCCAAACCATCTCAATCTGTTTTGCTCCAGTTTGGAATTTAGTTTCTGTACTCCCAGTTCTTTCCGTATATCTTCATTTCTCACTCTGTCTCTCCTCGTTTTCTGGACCATACTTCTCAGGAATCTCATCTCAGCTGCCTGTACTCTGCTCTCATTCCTCTTAGTCACTGTCCAAGTTTCTGCTGCATATGTCATTATAGGAACATAATATGTTTTGTACATAACTTCTTTAGCCTTAATTGGTGGGGGCGTGGTGGCTCAGCGGTCTTGCTGTATGCCTCTCACCAAGGCGGTCCGGGTTCGATTCCCGGTCAATGCATGTGAGATTTTCGAAGTGAAATGCCATGTCCTGTGGTTCGGATTCCACATAAAAAGGAGGTCCCATGGCTCATGATCTCAAGATTAACGGTCATGTTAAACTACAAGCTTCCTTCCCTTAATTGGTATATCCTTGTTCCATACTAGTCCCCGTACCTGTTGGTAGAAAGCACTCCCGAGTTGTATTCTTCTGCTAATTTCCAAATCTAGTCTTCCATCTTCAGTCAGTTCACTTCCCAAGTATTTGAAGTGTTTCACCACTTCCAATTCCTTATCTCCTGCTTTGATTACTCCTCTTCCTTCTTTCTTACCTCTACTCACCACCACTGTTTTACTCTTCTCCACATTTATCTTCAATCCCCATTGCTCAATCTTTTCATTTATTACGTCTAACTGTTCTTGTACCTCCATCTCATCCTCGCCCCAGATCACAACATCGTCTGCAAACAACATTACCTTCATCTTTGCCCTACTATAGTCTTTCATTCCTGCCTTCATGATGTCATCCATCACCATTAAGAACAATAATGGTGACAACACACTTCCTTGCTTTAGTCTAGTGTCAATTTTAAACCATTCCGATGTCCCGACTCTAGTCTTCACACTACTGTAGCAATCCATGCACATTCCTTTTATCATGTCTCTCAGTTCCTTGTCTATCCCCCTATTTGTTAAGCTTTCCCAAACTTTTGTTCTAGGGATGCTATCATAGGCCTTTTCTAGATCAATAAAAGTCATTACCATATCCTTCCCATATTTCCAACTCTTTTCAATGTTCTGTCTCAGAATGAAAATGGGTTCCACTGTTCACCTGCCTCCTCTAAATCCAAACTGCTCCTTCTCTATTTGGATTTCTACCTTTACTCTAATTCTTTTTTCTAGGATTTTTCCATTACTTTGGCAACATGCGAGAGATGATGGTGATTCCTCGGTAGTTGCCACACACCTTCCTGTCTCCTTTCTTGAATACAGGCAATATTATTCCCCTTTTCCAATCTTCAGGAACTTTCTTCTCTCTCCACACCCTCCTGAGAAGTCTTTATGTCCACTGCAGTCCCACTGTTCCTGCCGCCTTGATCATTTCTATTGCCACTTCGTCGATTTCCACAGCTTTCCCCATCTTTATCTTCCTAACTGCCCATTCCACTTCTGCCATATGTAGTAATGTCTGGATCTTCTTCTATTTTTTCCTCCACCGTTTTGGCTGTTTGGGTAACGTCTCCGCATGTCTGGCGTCTCACATTCAACAGCTCGCTGAAATATTCTTTCCATCTGTCCGTTATCTCTTCTGGATTTGTCAACATTTCACCTTCTTTGTTTTTCACGAATCCAGTGTTCACCTTTTCATTTCTTCTACTTTTTATAATTCCAAAGAGCAATTTCTTTCCACAATTTAAATCTTCCATTATTTCCTGAGTGAATTCTTCCCAGCTTTTCTTCTTTTCCTCTGCAATTACTTTCTTGCAATCTCTGTTTGTTTCTCTATACATGGGTTGGTTTTTTAGTTTTGGCACCAATGCTTCAGTGCCAAGTTGCAACAATGTTGGGCGCTGCCACTTTTACCGACGGTTGCTGCCCTGCATCCCCTCCCTCAGAGCACATGACCTCGCCCGTCCTCACCACCGCTCGTGCGCAGACGCGCCTGTTAGATGAGTAGTGTGAGACCAGCGCTCGCAAAAGACAGTCGCAATTTTTTCCAAGCAGGAGCAGAGAATATGGATAAAAATTCAGTGTGCTAGGGGTCGCAGTGCTAAACAGTGTCACCGAGGATTGCAGGAAGCGTGCAGTGCAGCTGCGTTACCGTTCAGAACGGTAGCAAGATGGGTTGCAGCCTTTCGAGATGGGCGCGAACGTGTGGAGCACATGCCTCGATCTGGTCACCCACCAGTAAGTGATGACAATGTACAGATGGTGTCCGTGTTAGTACAGGTGGATCGGAACGTAACGATTCGTCAATTAGAGCAAGATACCGGACTGGCACATTCCACTGTCCTCCACATCCTGAAGGACTTACTGAAAATGAGGAAGATTGCGTCCAAATGGGTTCCGCATGACTTAACCGACATGCACAAATGGCTGCGATATGAAGCTTGTCGTATGCAGTTGCAGCGTTATGATGCGAAGGAGAGGCCTTCTTACGGCGTATCATAACCATTGACGAGATGTGGGCCAGATCTTATGAGCCACAGTTAAAACACCAATCGAACGAGTGGCGGCACCACAGAAACAAACAGTTCGACCAAACCCCACCAATGTGAAGGTAATGTTGTTTCTTGCCAATGATTGGGATGGTGTGATCATTCACCATACTGTTCCCCGAGGGCAAACCGTTAATGCGGCGTACTATTGTTCGTTTCTGCAAGACCATCTCAGAGGTTCTCTGAGAAGGAAACGGTGCCACCACATGGTTACACCGCCCATCGTTCTGCATGACAATGCTAGGGCACACACAGCAGGCGTTGTGTCGGCATTGTTGGATCGCTGGGGCTGGGAGGTCCTCTATCAACCCCCCATATTCTCCCGACATCAGTCCCTGCGACTATGATCTCATCCCAAAGATGAAGATGACAATGCGCGGGGAGCGCTTCCGTACCATTGAAGACGTTAAGCAGGCTGCCGAGCGCTCTCTCGTACCATCAATAGATTGGGCAGTGCCAACGGGATCCAACGACTTCCGCATCGCTGGGAACACATTGTATGCAACGGTGGGGACTACATCGAGGGCCTGTGAAACTTGGAACCATCTAAGTGAGTTATTAATCCAGTTATAACTAAGGTGCCAAAACTAAAAAACCAACCCATGTATTTTGCTCTACTTTCTTCAGTCTTTTTTGTTTTCCATTCCTTCCAATTTTTCTTCTTCTCTCTTACCTTTTCCTTCACTCAATCATTCCACCATTTTGTCACCTTTTCCCGTACCTTTCCTGATGTTCTACCACATGTTTTCTCTGCACTGTTCACAAATGCACTCTTGAACTTTTCCCATTCTTGTTCCACATGGGTAATATCCATCCTTGGTATCTGTTCTTGCAATTCTTTCTTAAACTCTTCTGCAACCTCCTTTTCCTTTAGTCTCCAGACCTTAATCTTTCTTTCCCTTTTTTCTGGTAATCTTATAACTTTTCCTACTTTTAATTTTGCTACCACTGCCCTATGGTCTCCTCCAAAGGCTTCCTCTGGCATGGCTGTGACATCCATTAGCTCTTTCCGATGTCCTTTTTCGACTAATACATAGTCTTTCTTCTATCTCCCTATCCATACCTCGTTATCTTCTATTTTCCTTTCTGAACCAGGTATTCCCTATAATTAATTGGTTCCGCTGACAGAAGTCCCTTAAGAAATCCCCTTCTGCATTCTTACTGTCATAACCATATGGTCCCAAAATCTCCTCTCTTCCCACTTGTGCATTCAAATCTCCCATTACTATTATTTCCCTATCCTCTATATATTTTTCCACCGCCATGACACATTGACATCTTACACTACGTCATCTATATATTTTAAAAAATCCACTGAACTATTTTTTGAATATTTTGAAATTATGTTCTTCTTAATCAATATGCATGTGTTAAGACGAAATATAATATTGAGAAATGAATAATTTTTCAGAAGAGGTACTTTTCCGTTTTCACAACTTTTACAAGGCAGATTATTGGAAATTTATTATTTATGAATCACATACCTTTCTTGGAGTCATTAGAAGTTTATTTCAATTTGAATTGTCACTGCTGCACCGGAAATATTTATTTCATTACGTAAATAAAAATCATTGTCCTTCTTGTTCATTTGACGACCACCGCCATGACACATTGACATCGTATACTACGTCATACCCGTTGCCAACATGTCTGATACAAAATACACCACATGACACGTGAATAATGAAATAAAAGGCAAAACCATTGGCGTGGATAAAGATTATTGATGCGTGACTACCCCCACTGTGCGTGACAAAAACCAGGGGTGTTTATATTAGCTACCTAACTATTATTGGTCTAGGCGAAAACCATTGATCTGCCGGATGCGATATAGTACCGAATGAGTGGGGTTTAAAATTGATGAATCAGCGGAATTTTGATTATATGACTTAAGTCGTGTTCATATTTGGGATGGCTGGGTGGGTCACAGACAGTGGAGGAGTAAACATCTATTACTACATCATCTCCAGATACTTTCCCGACTATTACTTCAGGTAATTTGCTTAATTTCATAAGAATTTTGGAGCGATAAGTACAGTACCGGTACCTCTTCTCAACTCTTACCAAGAAATGTAACATTTTTACCCTTTGACTAGACATAGATTACACCTTAGGGGCAAATGACCTCGTAGTTCCGCCCCTTAAAATAACAATAACTAACGAACACCTTAAATTAACTTAATTCCTGAAAATCTTAACTGATAGGCCTACAGTTTAACTTTTAATTATTGACTGATTTAAGTTAGAATAACAGCAAAAGTTTCCAGCAAATATATTAAGTTATTAGGCTGAAAGAAAATTAACAGAACAGAAAATCAAATACGAGAAATTAACATAGTGATGAAATTTTTAGAAACTTTTGCAATTGCCAATAGTAACACTGTTATTTATGAATAGTATCATAAAGATTTCTCTCTTGGGACTTTTGTAGCCATTAGGTTAACTTTTGGATTTTCTTGCTGGTGTATTTCTTTCAAAAAACAAAAAAAAAGTCAACCCCTGGCATTATACAGCCCATGACAGGCTAAGGCCGACCAAGCGACCGCTGCCCAGCCATTCGGCCTGCAGATATTGGGGTGACGCCTGATTAGCGCGTCGGGTCCCCTCGGCTGTTAATCTTGGTTTTCGTGATCGGGGCGCTGTCTCACTGTCAGACAGCTACTCAATTGTCCTCACGAGGCTGAGTGCACCCCGTTCCAACCCTCACGTCCGTTTTAAAATCCCTGACGGAGCCGGGGCCTCCGGGTGAGAGGCAGGCGCGCTACCCCAACACCACGGGGCCGGCTAAGGTGTATTTCTTTGGATTAACATATGCTTAGCAAATTACCATCTTCAGTTTGTGTAATCTACCTTAAAAATAAATGCCTTGCAAGGAAAACGGTGGCATGTTGGTTAATCCAAAGAAATTCACATGCGGTGCCTAGAAAACCCAAAAATTAACTCTAATATCAGAAATATTGAAAGGCTACCTTATAACAGGAATTGGGTTTCCAATCGATAATTCATTGTGCACATCTGATCATCTCCCTGTAATACTGAGAGTAACATAGTTGAAATATTTGTTGTATTCTTTTACCCTCACGTTCTGTTCTACGATGTGTTTATTTTGCACTGTCCTGCTGAGTCACTCTTCCTCTCTATTTTCGCTTTACCATCTTGGAGAAGGATTATCACAATGACAAGCAGGTGACAGAAACAACAAATATGCTACATAGAACTAATGATGCACAGGCCTATTGCTTTGCATACACAGCAGTGAAGTAAAAACTTTGTCTCCAAGAACTTCAGTTAGATATTGTGAGTGGTTCATACCATTAATCCAGCCTCTTGGGTTTGAAAAACAGTTGTGAAGTTGAATGTTCGAACTTTTGCAATTATCTATAGTCTCACTTGGATTTTCAAAATACAGCACGTGAAGTGCATACTGTTCGCTCATACTCATCTGCTGTATGAATGACTGCCATAAACAACGCCCACTGTAATTAAGAGAATCTGAAAAGGGGGAAACAAACACTGTATCAATGTGGATGTCAAGACAAATAAAATAAAATGGACAACTATTAAAAGGAATACCTTCTATTACAACGATGTTGCTTTGATGGATTCCACTAACAAAATTTTTCAACATTTTTGCTCTTTCTTAGTTCTTAAAACGATATTTCTGAAAGGTAAAGGACGACCATTATTATTGGGCGTATCCCAAATCACTTCCAGTACCCAATACCTTTGTATACCAACATTTTTGAAAACACAATTTCAAGGTGAAGAAACACTAGGCTCTTATATTAATATGATGTGAGGAAGGAATGAAAATGTAGGAATGTGTTTAAAGCTGTCATTCCTTTTCTCAATGTCAGAAATCTGAATTACTATTCACACATCCTCGTGTACTTTTATATTTTGATTTGTTTATATTTTCATACAACTATCACCCACGAGTGAGCACAAGGCCACAAGGGACTACTCGGACATTTATCGATGTCATAGGATCGATTTATAGATAAAGATAGTTTATTCCACTTCCATGGAAGATTATTGCGAAACATGAAAATAAAAGAAAGGAAATGTTTCAATGAAAATAAGAAAATACTATTTTATGGGCATCCTATAATTCTGAGAATTATGATATATGATATATCAATTGAGACCCCCTATTGAAGCAAGCACTATATAGCGCCACCAGCGCTTCAGGTGGAGTGGATGGTTGACGGACATAGGACATTTTATTCGGAAGTGACGTTTTAATGTTGTGTTTGCTGGCGGTCGTCTTGTACAGTAGTGAAAAGTTTATTTACAGACCTAGGCCGGTAGTCCTGAATATTTGAATGAATAATTTATGTTTTGGTTTGATATCACTTTGGATCATTCAATTACTCATTATTATGACATCTGAAATTATTATCCATATATGTGTCACAGTAGTATAACCTAACTTGGAATAGTGGGAGCTGCGATGGATAGATTTCTAAAATGTATCTCTATTTATGTGAGCAAGTACCTTATTAAACTTTTAAATATCGAATAAGTAATATATTGCCAAGACCGACTACAATAAATCAGACCATAATGCCACTATCGAAATCGTAGAAAATGGCGATAATCGTAGGGGATTGTTTACATTTGGTCAACCAACATTTAAGTGGGTCTGCTGCGAGAATTTCGTTCAAATGTCGCATATTTCAAGTGATTTCGAGCTGTTATATATTGTAATAGTGTACCTTAAGTAGTGAAGTGCACTGTGAATAATTATAAATGCCGAAGATACGTAATGTGAGAAGCATTGGCTGTTTATTGTCATTACTGTGTACCTGCCTGTAAATTTAATACTGCTGAAGATACTTCAACTTTTAAATTTCCTAAAGACAAATCTTTGAAAGAGAAGTGGATGAGAAATATTCACCGGGATCATTTTCGAAGTTAAAACAGTTGTATTTGTTAACTTAAACATTTCGAACCTAAATTTGTGGTTATGAAAATTGGCATACTAACCCCTGATACCATTTCGACAATTTTCCCAAATCAACCGTCCTACACAACTCCTGTTTGTTAAAGTAGATGATGGTAGTTTTAATGACATACCAGCAGTGTCAGTGTCTTCTAAAGTGTCAAGTTCTTTAAGTGTAAATATATTCTATAAGAATCATGAATCAATAATCTTTGTGTGCTTGTGGAAAAAATTCAAGTGGGTACTGTAATCTGATGGAAGCAGTGATTTTAAATGCAACAGGTATGTAAATAGAATTATGCTCCTGTTAGTATCATAAGCTAGGGGGCCTGGGGAGTTATCCCCAAATTAGGTTTGTTTTTGTATATACATTTATGTCTGTTACTAGGTTAGGTAGGCCTACTGCCTGGCCGAAAATTACTGTTAGTAGGCTACCACAAGCAAGGGGGACTGGGGCGTTAGTTGCTGGTTAGGTTTGTTTTTGTATTAAAAACATTAATAAGATAGAATGTATGTCCGTTGGAATTCTATACACATCGAATTTGAAGAATGACAAGTTCATAATACAGTAAATTTTCATTTTAAAGAGTTTGTAACATCAATTGTGTGTTATTGGCAAATGCTATTTGAAATAAAGTACTAATGAGAGTACTTATGCGCCATCTGTTGGAGTTAGTTCAGGATGTCCCGATACAGATAGAAGCGAGTGCGATCTCACAGCTCTCTACGCTCAAAACAAACAACCTACGGCCGTGTTTACCTATACATAGGGTTGGCAATATCTTATTTGTCAAATAAGCCACGCCCACTGGCCGACACAACTGAAATTTCACTATATAGCCCTAAGTCGTGTTATAAATTGGGATGGTGGGTGGGTTATAGACAGCGGAGGAGACTACATCTATTAGCAGATCACTGTTGTTAAAAAAAGGCAGTCATCGGAACGCGTTAGGCTATAACCATTGTCAAAAACCATTGTTCTGGATGCGTTAAGCTGTAACCATTGTAAAAAACCATTGGATTGGACAAATCGAAGGCTGCGGCTTTGATTGTGCGCAGCTATCGGGGCAGATTGATACAAAACCATTGATCTGGACGTGTTAGGCTGTAACCATTGGATTGGACAAAACGTAGGTTAGAATGGTCGAGTGTTGGTGCGGCTAGTACCGTAATGGTGAGGTTGGCAGTACTGTTCTGACGATGGTTGATGTGAATAATGGCATCCACAGCTGGAAATTCACCTATAGCCTATAATAATAAGGGGTTTATTGCAGCCAATGCCCATGCATATAATGAATAAAATCTAAAATCATACAGTAAACTAATTGTTATTCCCTAGGAATATCAAAGATTCATGTCTTAATGTGCAGAATATGGCATGGTATCTTCGGTTGAACTATACCTTCCGATACACCGGTATCTGGGGAATATTTAGGGAGATCAGTGACGTCACCGTGATCTCACGTTTGACGTATACGAACAAAAGGATGACGTACATATGTACGACGAGATACAAGTAAAAGAGGTACTTTTGAACATTTAGGCGAATGGTAAACTAAACTGAACTTACGCCGAAATACATATTTCAAAATATCATAGTAATTTGATACTTAAAATGGCTAGGAATATATGCCAACATTAAATATTATATTGCAGCCTGATTGTTCATCATTTTATCCTTCGATCAAAGGCAGCATACACAATAACTAAGTTATAGGCCTACTGGCAAAAAATACAAGTCGTACATACATTAAAATAAAATAAAAATAAGGTTAGGCTGGTAATGACTAACAATAAAGAAGAAAAAGTATGTTAATTGGTATTCAACATTCATATGTGTGTGAATATGCATAAGCCTATAACTAAACAATTAAATAGATGCTTGGTGAACAAAAATACATAGCCTGCTTTATTTATACAAAACAACCACATGTTCAATATTCTTCAAAGCAATGGGGCATGGTGGCGCAGTGGTCAAGCTATTCACCTCTCACCAAGGTGGACCAGGTTTGATTCACGGTCATTGCAAGTGAGATTTTGGAAGTGAAATGCCATGTCCTGTGGTTCGGATTCCACGTAAAATGGAGGTCCCTTGGCTCATGATCACAAGATTAACGGTCACGTAAAAACTACAAGCTTCTTTTTCTTCAAAGCAGGTCGAAACTTCGACCTCACATAAGTCATACAGCAAACGAACAGGTCCTGCAGGGAAGATCCCTTAAGCCGAATTATTTTTATCGTCTCCAAGACTGACATCATAAAAGTATACTGGAAAATGTGAAATTTTATGCCTATGCTGATGAAGAAAGTAACAGTAAATATTAGGCTACTTGTCGTTCAATAACTCTCGGTCTTTTCTTGGGTGGCTGAAGCCGATGCTGTGGGAAATTGCAATTTGCAGGTACCGCTTCATCTTTAAGCAGTGGTTTGTTTCTATTTGAATGAAACAAGTAGCATGTTTATAAAAGTTTTCACAGCTATAACCCATTTCTTTAATAGGCCTACATCTGGGCGTTTCCATGGAAATCTGTAATATAAGCTAGACGTAGGTTATAATTCTGTGACTAACTTAATAACTTATAACCTACAATAGGGCCTACGTGTATTTGTCATACGTGCTATTTAGGCCTATGTCAAAATTTGATGTAAGACATATCCATAAACGCAGAATAGGCTACTTCGAAATAAAGTAGACCGTAAACCTACCGTATTATTGGAAAGTACCATACATATAACGTTGCACAGAGGTACGTACGTTCAAATATATGAAAAGAATCACGACATATCAGCTGACATGCAACCTAGAGTTAAATGGTATGACAGTTTTTGGTGCGACTAGTTACGCCTGGCAGTGCACCAGGAAGCAGTTTTCAGCGAGGGTTACCATGGGAGGAGTTGTTCCAATAGTACCGACAGTTCAATGGTCTCAGCTCGCACCCCCCCCCACCTCTTCCAATCGTCAAAAATCATAGTGTCCGTGGCGCAAAAATCCTACCAATGTTCTTTGGCTCTAGTGTGTCCATGAGTTTTACATATCCTGGAGTAGAAGGTAGCAGCATTTGAAGTCTGAGTTCTTCTACATTATAAACCTCGCGAGTCACCTCTTACACCGGTCTTGAAGGTGTATACTTTGATAAACCCAAGGCCTTCTTTATGTAAGTCGCCTTCATTTTCTCCATATTGTTCCAAATACTTCATATTTAAATGTGTCCAAATGCTCTCCAGTCCATAAGTCACAATACGGGTAACATTTAACCGCAAAAGTTTTAAGGCTGTTTTTATAGATAGCTTAGTCAAATGTTTTATGTCGTTGAAGGCTTTGGTAGTGACGCTGGGTCTATCCTTGATTTGCAGTGTGAAAACATTGTCAGTTGACTAATGTAGGACCTAAGTAGGACTACTTGTAATGTGGTACACCCTCAAGCGGTTTTCCTGCAATGTGGAAAATTGCTGGCTTTCCCCCTTTCCTAAAGGTCATAGATTTAGTCTTGTTTCTGTTTAACCTAAGGTCATTGTGTAACACCCATAATTCAAAGGGGTCGAGAGCAGATTGCAATTCGACCTGTGAACTTGAAGCGAGTACCATGTCATCTGCGTATATAAATGAGATTACCCGCTCTGATAATATATCTGTGATATTATCTGCCATAGCAGTGATAAATAACACGAGGGCTTAATGGGTCTCCTTGTAGCAGCATGCCTGTAGTCTGCTCAATTGGGCTTGATGTTGTAATGCCATCGTTAATGACTATATTGTTAGAGCCTAAAATACTTTTGACAAGATGTTTAGTGTAGCTGTTACCTCTCAATAGTCTGTCTAGTTTTTCCAATATTTTCTTCCTGCTAATCGAGTCAAAAGCTTTAGAGAAGTCAATGAATATGGATTGTAACTTTCCCTTCGGTACTGACAGGGTAGACGCAATCTCAGTTTGAAGACTTCGAATTGCCTGGATTGTGCATCTTTCTCTCCTAAAGCCAAATTGTGAGTCACAATGCTATTTGGGATGGCTGGGTGGGTCACATACAGCGGAGGAGGAAGCATCTTTTAAAACATCATTCCCTGATTTATTTCTCGTTGTTTGATAAGGTATTTTGGCTAATTAATGTACTATAGAGAATATTATCACTCGTTCTACTTTCGTTCAGTGGTACCATTCTGTTTTAGACCACCTCGTTGTGTAGTGCCTAGCATTCTTGGCTGTCGTCCCGGAGGTCCGGGTTTGATTCTCCGGCTCTGCCAAGAAATTTAATTCTCATGTGAGGGCTGGGATGGGGTGCACTCAGCCTCATGAAGCAACTTAGTAGAGGAGGGTTCAATTCCCACCTCAGTCTTTCTGGAAGTGGTTTTCCATGGTTTCCCCACTTCTAATCCAGGCGAATGCCAGGATGGTTCCTAACTTAAGGCCATGGCCGCTTCCTTCCCACTACAATACCCAATTTACAAACACACTAGTTCAGCCATAACAATAACACAGGTTATCACACAAATTCCACACACAAATACATGGGGCTACAAGACCACGATGTCGTAGCCCCTAATATAAGCAACAACCATTTATATTTGCATTTTATATTTGCCTAGGCCCTTCATGGGCTGTATAGTGTCAGGGGTTGACTTTGTTGTTGGTTGACTATTCTTGTAGTTCCATTTAGAAATATTTGCATTTTTTAACATAATGTCTTACCTCTGCTTTATTTATGTCTGTATTTTTAGCTACTGTCTGTTCTCGTTGCTTGTAGCGAAATACGTCAGGGTTTTATATTGAATTTGTGCCTTATTACATAAAAACCTGTAATTTCTGGCGGAATTTAATCAAATATGCGAATGTTTGTCTTCGAATTTGCCGCTATTTCGATGGCGCCATGCCCGCCAGTTGCTACAGCTGTTCCCCTACGATTTCCGCCATCTTGGTTTTGATGTTACGGTCTGAGATATTGTAGTCGGTCTTGATATTGCTTACGTAATACGTTATATATTGCTCTAAAATCGAACTCGACAACAGGCAATGGCTGGTAACTTCTGGCAAAGTTCACACCAGTAAGTTTGACAATTTATTGTATATTTTAGACTACTTGTGTAATGCATGCTGTATTCATTATTTCTTGTATGCTGACCGCCTACCTTAAAAAAGAATAGAAAACAACCGTAGGAAGTTCATAGTAATTTACTTCTCTGTGTGGAGAGTAAAGTGATGTACCAGCTTGCATATCTTTCCATTGATGTTATTTATTTCAGCCAGCAGTGGCTCCGGGACAGGCAAGATCTGATACGTGAACGTCAGTATGACCTGGGAATCTTGACTGAAGAGGAGTATCAGAAGATATTCATTTTCTTTTGTAATTGTGAGTAACATATTGCTTGGGAAACTATTGTTGTTGTTGTTGTTGTTGTTGTTGTTGTTTTAAGGGGCGGAACTACGAGGTCATCTGCTGTTTGGAAAACTACTGTAATAATTAATATATATAAATATTAATGAGGTTTGGTGTAGTTGAAGTACTGTACCTTATGTTCGAAGACTTCTCTGGCAGTTTGTGGAGGTAACTCTGCACTGATAGTCTCGTTGCAGTATGCCGCGCAATTCTTGATTCAGCTGTGTCAATACTCGGTTGAATAAAAGTCATACAAAATTACTTCTCTTTTTCTTTTCTCGGTCTTCCTGGTGTTTTGCAACATTCTTAGTAGTAGAGAGCACCAGGAACTTGATTTGGATATAGGATGTCTAGGTAATTTGCAAGCTATAACTTAATTGTTGGATAGTTTTTCAATATGCCTAGAGCTGTTTTCAGGTGACACTTAATTTAAATGGCACTAAGTACATGCTGTGATTCGTTTTCTAAATGGAAAAGGTGTGTTGGTTAGTTCCTCAGTTTAGGGGCTGCGACAAGACGGTCATGTAGCCCCATGTACTTTGGCTGTGTGCAGAATCTGTATGATAACCTGTGTTAATTGTGATGGCTGTTTTAGGGGCAGATGACCTCACAGTTCCGCCCCTTAAAAAACAACTAACTAACTGATGGCTGTATTAGTGTGTGTTCCTATCTGTGATTCAGGTAAGGATTGCAGACGATCAATTTCAAGTAGTTCCACCAGAGTAGTTAAAAGAGACGTAAAACCAATAACATTATTATCAAGTCACTCCTACTTTTGCTACCAGGTGCTACCGTCAATGATGCCTAGCTGTGTACTTGGGTACTAGTTGCCACTTCAACCGGCACCTGGCGGCAAACATTGGTTCTAATAGAGTATTAATCAAATCTAACCTACAAATTTTGCTCCACACAGTTGTAGTTAGTGGAAGGTTCTTTTACATGCCATAAATCTATTATATGGGCCCGCCGGCTTTACTTCCCCTCCGAAGGAAGTCATACTGAGGGATTTTTAACGCTCTTAAAAATCCGACGAATTCGGCCGGATTTGAACCCACGATCTTGAGCCTAGTGGAAAAGGTGTGGAAGTGGTTAAAATTCATTGACTGAAGTAAAGTGTACATATGGAGACACACTATGAGTGAAGATATGGTAAAAACATTTGGGACTACTATACATTGCGATCCAGCCGCGGATAAAATTCCCCTAAAACAAAATGGCGACTTCCGTGACGTCATCAACGACGTCACGAAATACTCCTCTAGCAAGCTTACGGGAAAAGCCTGGGTAATAGGGGTTTTTGGGTGGGGAAACACAAAAGCCTCGAAACGACCAATGCATCGAAATCTATAATTGACCTATGTAGCTCAATTAAAGATTCCGATACATAGAAAAATTCTCGTCATTAATTTAAAATTTCCGTATCGAAATATTTAATTGTCCTAGGTTGGTCGATTAAATATTCCGATTCACATCGTAATTATTTTCATTTCATGAATAAATAAAATTGCATCGAAAACTATAATTTACCTATATAGCTCAATTAAAGATTCCGATACATAAAAAAAATTGCAAATTCACGTCATATATTTAAAATTTCCGTATCAAAATATATCATTGGCCTATGTAGATCAATTACAGATTCCGATACACATCGTAATTATTTTCATTTCGTAAATAAAAAACATTGCATCGAAATCTATACTTTACCTATATAGCTCAATTAATGATTCCGATGCAGAATAAAATTTCGCAATTTAACGTCATACTTTACAATTTCCGCATCGAATTCTGTAATTGGCCTATATAGGTCAATTACAGATTCCGATACACATCGTAATTTCAGTTGATATTTTTAATTTTACGCATCAAAATCTATAATTGGCCTATGTAGATCAATTACAGATGACTATACACATCGTAATTATTATACTGTAATTTCATATTAATAAAACATTGCATCGAAATCTTAAATTGAGCTATATAGGTCAATTACGGCTTTCGATACAATGTCTTATAAATATAAAATTAATTACGACGCGTAACGTCATCTGTAATTCAACTATATAGGCGAATTACAGATCCCGAAACGGAATTTTAAAAATATGTCATAAATGTAACCCTAAATTAAAATATTTTCGTATGTACGGTGTGCCAAATTGAGGTAGGCCAATAAGGTTTTTTAATGCTCATTTCTGTTATTGAGTTGTCACCACCCAAAATAACCTATAACCAAGGCTTTTCCCATAATCTTGCCAGAGAAGCATTTCGTCAAGTGGTTGGTAACATCACAAAAGCAGCCAATTTGTTTTTATAATATAGTCATGCACAAACGATCCCGGTCTGTAATAATCGCCGGTTGGCATCAATACATTAACCTAGCTGCTGACACATTGTAGTATTCTTTTAAAACATTGTGGTCAATAATGTTATTGACCCCACCACATAGCAAGAAATGGTTTTGTGTAGTTTTTTTTCTTCTAAAGTTGGCTGCAAATACGCAAACACAAGCACAATGCCATTATAAAACATTGTGGTCAATAATGTTGTTTTTGCTGGGGGGGGGGGCTGTCCGCCCTCCCCCCCCTCTCCGCTAGGTTTTATGTTTTCCAATATTGGCTGCAAATACTTGTATCTCAATTAGAAATCACAATCCTTAACATACTGTTTAATAATGCCTCACAGACATACTATATGAAACTTCAAAAACAAGACCTAAGGGCCGATAGGTCTAATACAAAACACTGTCATATCTATTTTGCAGGTGTTCATGTAAATGCCAA
This sequence comes from Meconema thalassinum, assembly GCA_946902985.2. Taxonomy (NCBI): domain Eukaryota; kingdom Metazoa; phylum Arthropoda; class Insecta; order Orthoptera; family Tettigoniidae; genus Meconema; species Meconema thalassinum. The sequence continues at coordinate 1,047,656,114 of OX336388.2, forward strand.
TTTGTCTAAATTTTACCCATCCATTACTATTTTAACAGGCGTATTCCCCAACACCGTTCCTGACGTAATATTATCGTTTAGACAAATGGCATTGCCTATGGCTTTAGAAGAGTACAGTGCAACTTTCCTATTAAATGCAACAACCAAAATAAATATATGAACAACGTAAAAAACTCACCGATAGATCCCAGATGCCGTATTATTCCACATGTACAAGAAGAAGCACTAATTTTCGACCACACGTTGCCTCACATCACAAGTAACGGAATTTATTTGAATGCAACAACTTCAGGAATTCAACAATTTTATCACAAACAGCCAATACAATCGGGCACACGACACTGCTAATATCAAAATCTTGCTCTATAGGGTATTCAGGGAATAATAATCGTTCAAATTTCGGTTACAAAACTCAAATCTGTGGGGAAAAAAATGGACATCCTTTTCGGACAACACCGCGCGAAACTGATGTATGAATCAGCTGACTCCCAGCAATCAAAGCGTGTCAATATCGATACGTGCCGTGACTCCCGGCAACCAAAGCGAGTCATCACGGTGACGTCACTGAGATCCCTAAAAATTCCCTAAACGCCGGTGTATCGCAAGGTATAGATGAACCAAACCTTTAAAGAAGGGCGTACTAAAGCCAATGACGAGGGGTGTAGTGGGTGACTGTCTTGTCGTGACTGAAGACTTGCTGCAGAAATTTGATGCAAAGGTTTGAGAAATTATCGTAATTATTTTCATTTCGTAAATAAAAAACATTGCATCGAAATCTATACTTTACCTATATAGCTCAATTAATGATTCCGATGCAGAATAAAATTTCGCAATTTAACGTCATACTTTACAATTTCCGCATCGAATTCTGTAATTGGCCTATATAGGTCAATTACAGATTCCGATACACATCGTAATTTCAGTTGATATTTTTAATTTTACGCATCAAAATCTATAATTGGCCTATGTAGATCAATTACAGATGACTATACACATCGTAATTATTATACTGTAATTTCATATTAATAAAACATTGCATCGAAATCTTAAATTGAGCTATATAGGTCAATTACGGCTTTCGATACAATGTCTTATAAATATAAAATTAATTACGACGCGTAACGTCATCTGTAATTCAACTATATAGGCGAATTACAGATCCCGAAACGGAATTTTAAAAATATGTCATAAATGTAACCCTAAATTAAAATATTTTCGTATGTACGGTGTGCCAAATTGAGGTAGGCCAATAAGGTTTTTTAATGCTCATTTCTGTTATTGAGTTGTCACCACCCAAAATAACCTATAACCAAGGCTTTTCCCATAATCTTGCCAGAGAAGCATTTCGTCAAGTGGTTGGTAACATCACAAAAGCAGCCAATTTGTTTTTATAATATAGTCATGCACAAACGATCCCGGTCTGTAATAATCGCCGGTTGGCATCAATACATTAACCTAGCTGCTGACACATTGTAGTATTCTTTTAAAACATTGTGGTCAATAATGTTATTGACCCCACCACATAGCAAGAAATGGTTTTGTGTAGTTTATTTTCTTCTAAAGTTGGCTGCAAATACGCAAACACAAGCACAATGCCATTATAAAACATTGTGGTCAATAATGTTGTTTTTGCTGGGGGGGGGGGGCTGTCCGCCCTCCCCCCCTCTCCGCTAGGTTTTATGTTTTCCAATATTGGCTGCAAATACTTGTATCTCAATTAGAAATCACAATCCTTAACATACTGTTTAATAATGCCTCACAGACATACTATATGAAACTTCAAAAACAAGACCTAAGGGCCGATAGGTCTAATACAAAACACTGTCATATCTATTTTGCAGGTGTTCATGTAAATGCCAATTTGTCTAAATTTTACCCATCCATTACTATTTTAACAGGCGTATTCCCCAACACCGTTCCTGACGTAATATTATCGTTTAGACAAATGGCATTGCCTATGGCTTTAGAAGAGTACAGTGCAACTTTCCTATTAAATGCAACAACCAAAATAAATATATGAACAACGTAAAAAACTCACCGATAGATCCCAAATGCCGTATTATTCCACATGTACAAGAAGAAGCACTAATTTTCGACCACACGTTGCCTCACATCACAAGTAACGGAATTTATTTGAATGCAACAACTTCAGGAATTCAACAATTTTATCACAAACAGCCAATACAATCGGGCACACGACACTGCTAATATCAAAATCTTGCTCTATAGGGTATTCAGGGAATAATAATCGTTCAAATTTCGGTTACAAAACTCAAATCTGTGGGGAAAAAAATGGACATCCTTTTCGGACAACACCGCGCGAAACTGATGTATGAATCAGCTGACTCCCAGCAATCAAAGCGTGTCAATATCGATACGTGCCGTGACTCCCGGCAACCAAAGCGAGTCATCACGGTGACGTCACTGAGATCCCTAAAAATTCCCTAAACGCCGGTGTATCGCAAGGTATAGATGAACCAAACCTTTAAAGAAGGGCGTACTAAAGCCAATGACGAGGGGTGTATTGGGTGACTGTCTTGTCGTGACTGAAGACTTGCTGCAGAAATTTGATGCAAAGGTTTGAGAAATTATCGTAATTATTTTCATTTAGTAAATAAAAAACATTGCATCGAAATCTATACTTTACCTATATAGCTCAATTAATGATTCCGATGCAGAATAAAATTTCGCAATTTAACGTCATACTTTACAATTTCCGCATCGAATTCTGTAATTGGCCTATATAGGTCAATTACAGATTCCGATACACATCGTAATTTCAGTTGATATTTTTAATTTTACTCATCAAAATCTATAATTGGCCTATGTAGATCAATTACAGATGACTATACTCATCGTAATTATTATACTGTAATTTCATATTAATAAAACATTGCATCGAAATCTTTAATTGAGCTATATAGGTCAATTACGGCTTTCGATACAATGTCTTAAAAATATAAAATTAATTACGACGCGTAACGTCATCTGTAATTCAACTATATAGGCGAATTACAGATCCCGAAACTGAATTTTAAAAATATGTCATAAATGTAACCCTAAATTAAAATATTTTCGTATGTACGGTGTGCCAAATTGAGGTAGGCCAATAAGGTTTTTTAATGCTCATTTCTGTTATTGAGTTGTCACCACCCAAAATAACCTATAACCAAGGCTTTTCCCATAATCTTGCCAGAGAAGCATTTCGTCAAGTGGTTGGTAACATCACAAAAGCAGCCAATTTGTTTTTATAATATTGTCATGCACAAACGATCCCGGTCTGTAATAATCGCCGGTTGGCATCAATACATTAACCTAGCTGCTGACACATTGTAGTATTCTTTTAAAACATTGTGGTCAATAATGTTATTGACCCCACCACATAGCAAGAAATGGTTTTGTGTAGTTTTTTTTCTTCTAAAGTTGGCTGCAAATACGCAAACACAAGCACAATGCCATTATAAAACATTGTGGTCAATAATGTTGTTTTTGCTGGGGGGGGGGCTGTCCGCCCTCCCCCCCTCTCCGCTAGGTTTTATGTTTTCCAATATTGGCTGCAAATACTTGTATCTCAATTAGAAATCACAATCCTTAACATACTGTTTAATAATGCCTCACAGACATACTATATGAAACTTCAAAAACAAGACCTAAGGGCCGATAGGTCTAATACAAAACACTGTCATATCTATTTTGCAGGTGTTCATGTAAATGCCAATTTGTCTAAATTTTACCCATCCATTACTATTTTAACAGGCGTATTCCCCAACACCGTTCCTGACGTAATATTATCGTTTAGACAAATGGCATTGCCTATGGCTTTAGAAGAGTACAGTGCAACTTTCCTATTAAATGCAACAACCAAAATAAATATATGAACAACGTAAAAAACTCACCGATAGATCCCAAATGCCGTATTATTCCACATGTACAAGAAGAAGCACTAATTTTCGACCACACGTTGCCTCACATCACAAGTAACGGAATTTATTTGAATGCAACAACTTCAGGAATTCAACAATTTTATCACAAACAGCCAATACAATCGGGCACACGACACTGCTAATATCAAAATCTTGCTCTATAGGGTATTCAGGGAATAATAATCGTTCAAATTTCGGTTACAAAACTCAAATCTGTGGGGAAAAAAATGGACATCCTTTTTGGACAACACCGCGCGAAACTGATGTATGAATCAGCTGACTCCCAGCAATCAAAGCGTGTCAATATCGATACGTGCCGTGACTCTCGGCAACCAAAGCGAGTCATCACGGTGACGTCACTGAGATCCCTAAAAATTCCCTAAACGCCGGTGTATCGCAAGGTATAGATGAACCAAACCTTTAAAGAAGGGCGTACTAAAGCCAATGACGAGGGGTGTAGTGGGTGACTGTCTTGTCGTGACTGAAGACTTGCTGCAGAAATTTGATGCAAAGGTTTGAGAAAGCAGACGCTTTGTGATTTCATCATTATGTTATAGGTTTCCTGAAATTTCAAGGTGTCTTTTTTATGAAATTGTGGCAGGACACTTAGATTACTGGGAGTTGTGCTCACGCTGGATACTGAAGATGCTGACGGAGGTGCACAATATCAAGCGCATACATAGTGTTTATGCACACTATTATTGTGACTAAAGTTCCCGTCTATCAATACATGAATATGTCATCAACTGCACTCAACATTTTGCTCCCTTCTTCGGCCACTAGTTTTTTCAATCATACTGTTGTCATATGCTCCAAAGACATTGAAAAACCATAACTTATATTAATATTAACAAAATATCTGGTTGAGAGTGAAAAGCAAATCCCCATGCACACCTTTAAGATTAAAATATGAAAAATATACACCAATTAAAAACTATATGCATGCGTTTTGATGATTTGGTCTATTGGTATTAAAAGTAAAACATAAGAAGTTCACTGTGATGGGCAACCATACGGTGAGCTCAGGCCATACATTCTTTGCCATAGATGACGACCTTAAGATCCTGCAATACTGTAACAAAGGCTCCTTCTTGAACAATTTAGAACAAATAGAAATTGATTGGCTCAAAAATTAAACCCTGACCACAATTTGAATGAGATTTATTTCGACAGCAACATTTTATGACATTCTAACTGATTATGTAAAGAGTACGGCAGCCAAGAAACCCCCTTGATTGGATTATTGCCATAATGCAGATAAAGTATGTCATATGCCATTTTTCTTTCCTCACATATCCCGCCCTCTCTCCCCCCACCCCCCTCCACATCCCGGTCTCTTGTTCCCTCTCCATTCCTCCCCCCACCTACGTCACATAGCCTTCACGCAGTACACATGACTCTGCGCTGGCAACTCGCAATCCATATTTCACACAGAATCGATTAGAGGTAAGACCCGTGCTGGGTAGATTCTCATTTTTGCATTCGCAATATTTTTCACACATACCGGTACATTTTTTCTTCCTTAATTTTCCACATAATATGTAAACTCTTTCCTGTACACGGAATCCAGGAACTTGGACCCGGTTTGCGTTCTTCTTTCAAATGGGACCACATGTAAGTCTTTCATTTCCTCTGTTTTTGAACAAGGGTAATGGGCCTGTCTTCTTACCGATTTGGGTTTTCTCTCTCTTTTTCTCGGCTAGCAGTAGTATCCGCATCTGTGGTCTCACCACACTCCCGCATTGGTCCGCACAACGCAAGCTTGTTACAACGTCATTTCAGAAAACCTAGAATGTATCTCAGCTACTACAAGAATATGAACAGATGAATAAGTTGGGCAAGATAATGAACTTTGACAACGAACATGTACTTTTATTGGCAATAGACCAATTTTATTCTTCAATACACATGCATATAGATTTTAATTGTTATGTAGTCTTTATAATATTTTAATCTTAATAGTGTGCATTGGGATTTGCTTTTCACTCTCAACCAGATATTTTGTTAATATTAATTTTTTCAATGTCTTTGGAGCATATGACAACAGTATAATTCAATAAACTAGTGCCTGAAGAAGGGAATAGTTGACGCCCCGAAACATGTCCCATCGCAAAATGTGAGTGTGGTTGATGACTTATTCATGTATTGATATACGGGAACTTTTGTCACAATAATAGTGGGTATAATTATAATTGTCAATACAGACCAATGATGGAGTCTAAGTTTTCTAAAACAATAGGCATTGTTTGACTTTCCTTGAGCAGTACAGTAATGAAGGTGATGAGTTCCTATGCTGAATTGTTACCAGTGATGAAACATGGGTGGCTCATGTTTGGCTGGAATCAGAATAGCAATCTATGAAATGGAGACACTCAACATCACCCATGAAAATTAAGTTCACGCAAACTATTTCAGCTCGCAAAATCATGTGCACTGTGTTTTGGGATAAGCAGGGTGTGTTGCTTGTGAATTTTTTGTACGGGTGACATTACAAATGTAGAAACTTATTGAGAGACCTTACGCAAACTCCATCATGCAATCCAAAATCCAAAACAAATGGCATAGCATGTTCATGACAATGTCCACTCTCACATGGCTAATCAAATCCCAGACCTCATCACTTCATATGGTTGGGAACAATTTGATCATCCTCCGTACAGTCTTTACTTAGTTCCTAGTGACTACCACTTATTCCTGTACTTGAAGAGCATTTAAATTAGGAGGTCAGCTCCATAATGACTACTGCAGTGGCTGGCATATCAGGCAGCTGGTTTCACGATGTGATAAGTGCCTTAATATGTGTGAAAATTATGTTGAGAAGTAGTTTAAGGTACATGCTTAGGCCTACCGGTACATGTAAAAATAAGATCGTTTAAAAATTTGCATTTGTGCTTTTAAAATATCAAAACGTTACCTACATGCCTCGGAACTTGTAATTACTGAGCGATATCAAAAATTATATTGCTTCATATTCTGCGAACTTGATACTGCCACTGTAATAATTTATACTTCAATATGTACACAGGTGTTGAGTCACCTTCATGTTGTATCAGCAAAATAAAAAAAATGAAGTTACTCATATCGTGTCTTATATGGCTTCATTGAAGTGAACATATTAACTTAACTCTTCGGTTCATTGCTACATTGCGATGCGGCCGCGTCTAGGGAATTTTTAGGGATCTCAGTGACGTCACCGTGATATCGTGGCTGACGTTTTGGTGCTTGTCATTCATTAAAAGGAATGTAGCTACCTTTAGACTGGGATTATTACCTGGTGGCACATGCGCACGCATTGAGTTTTGTATGTGGAAGAGTCCATTGTGCTGCACTGTGATTGTGAGGGAAGGTATGTTCACTTTGCTTGTTGCTATGGAAATGTTCACATCGGCTCTTACTGTAACTGTATTTTCCACGTTAGTGTGTCCTCCGTGAGCACAGCAGCAGTGACCCCTCCACTACCTTCCTTCTCCTCCTTTCCCCTCTATGTTCTCGGGATCGGCAGATTTATGCCATCACGCCACCAGGTATTAATCTCAGTCTACTATTACTGTTAACTTAATTAATAATGCTGTTACTGCTCGTTACTTACAAAAGTAATGTCGTTTCAAGTAATTCGAACCTGATTATTGTTATTTTTATTATTATTATCAAAGCAGATTTCCTAGTGTAGGGTAGCACACTTGCCTTTTACCTAGGAGGCCCAGCTTTTAATTCCCAGTTCTGCCAGAGATTTCATATCTGACATGAGTGTTGGAACAAGGTGTGTATTCTCTAATGTATAGTTTGCGAGTTGGGTGGCAGCTGTTCTGGGATACTCATAGTCCTCCGAGGATCAACCATTTTTTTTTTAAATAATTATGATTTATCTGGCTATGTATTCCAATGTGGACCATTACTAGGTATTGAACCCTTATTGATCTTCGATAAATAAGTATTCATATTTATTATTATTATTACTACGGCCTAGGCAGCACATAAGGAAGTCGACTTGGATATTAGGGAGGCCAGCATTTCGTAATGATTGCAACAGAAGCTGAGTTGGTAGCTATTCCTGGGGGACGGCCAGAATTAGTCGAGTTCAAGGCCAAATTGTGCAACTACTGTACCAAAATTGGAGACATAAAGGAAGAATCACGAGGTCCTCTCAACGAACATACGATTGAATCAGCCAATCGCAAGAGACCAAGCTGTGACCACGAGGTGGACGGCGTCAGTAGTAAAAAGCGCGCGGAAGTGTGTATCTAAGGAACCGCCGAACGGATTAATCTCCGCTCGAGTAATTTGAGACGTTGGATTTATTTGGAGAAGAATGACACTAGCCCCATCTTTGTGAGACAAAAACTCTGGAAGTTTTTATCCGACTCCGCCCCACTCCTCCGCCCTTGTCAGTTTCTCATAAATAGTTTGGCCTGACGCCAATCTAAGTCTTATTGTGTGGAGCCTTCAGAGGCATACTCCACGCCAGTTTGTCGTGTGATTTTGACGCTCGAATTTATCGGAGTACTTATTGTGTGGAGCCTTCAGAGGTATACTCCACGCCAGTTTGAAGTGTGATTTTTGACGCTCGAATTTATCGGAGTACTTATTGTGTGGAGCCTTCAGAGGTATACTCCACGCCAGTTTGAAGTGTGATTTTTGACGCTCGAATTTATCGGAGTACTATTCTTGTGGAGCCTTCAGAGGCATACTCCACGCCAGTTCGAAATGTGATTTTTACGCTCTAAAATCAGTGAAGCTAATTTATTTTCTGAGCTCTGGGGAGCTAAAGTCGCAGCGTTTGCAATATCGAATTTTAAAAGCTATAATACATTTTGTTCTAAAATCAACTAAATTGTGTGATCTAAATATTTCACGCCAGCGCGTGATAAACTGTAACATTCTTTTAAAGACGACGAGTTCAACTTTAAGGGGGAAGTATCGTATCACCCTAATTAGCGCTTACCAGAACCGAAGTCCAAGACGGGACGGAAATACCAGACGAGATAGCGACTGCGAGTGCAGCCAGGATTTTGAACTTGTTAACGAGCCAGTGGCGCGGACTCGAGATGTATATTTTATGTATAAATTGTGTGTATTGTACATATGTGTGTTTTTATAGTGCGTATGTGCGATATAATTAGGGCCAGTCTTCGCTATTAATCGCAGTAGGACAATTGTGGGTGAACTGAGTAGCCTGCAAGCGATTATAGATAGGCAAAGATTTAACATTGAACTTTTCTGCCAAGGAGTCGAGACCAAGATGATCAGCACGTGGTTTGAAGTTGGGATGAGCTTCAAGAAATCAACGCAGACGACTACTATGGAGTGCTAAATTGTCCATAGGGCAATGGGTTGAGGAGGATGTCCTTAGTCCTACATGCAGAAGCGGTGATGTACTAAAATTGGATTATTTCAATTATGTAGTTAGATTTGGCCGGGGAACTGTGTAAATAGTCATGTTTTTCTTTCTTGTTTTATAGCTGTTTTTCTTGTACCGACACTATATGTTTAAATGTCCGTTGGCGCGTGGCCAAAGTGTTTGTTGATATTTTGATTTTTTTTCTTGAGTCATGTGTAATGTACGCGGCGTGCGTGCGTGATTTTATCCTTGCAATTGCGAAACCCGTTACATTCGATAAATGGTGCTTTATTAACGTTAATATTTGAAATAGGAATGGGAGGAATTGATTGTAAAACATTTTGCTGAACAGGTTATTATTCATGTTAGGGTAGCCGAGTGCACCAACTTAAAAGTAATTGTAGAACACCTTCGTTCTAATTTGATAGATTTTTCTTGAGTCCTTTTCAGGTGACTAGTCACGGCATAGAACGATGGCGCCAGCATGTGGATATTTTGTGTCTTTTATTTCAGGGTCTGTCACAACCCATACGTGTGGTTCAGTGTGTGTTGATGTGTCTAGTGTGTGTTGATTCTACGTGAGGAGGGGGTAGTTGTCCTACCGCCCTTATATATTTTTGCTGCTGTTGTATTTTAGATGGAAAGACAGAGTGCTCTTGGGAGGCTGCTGATTCTTGTCCATATGTTTTTCTGACACACACGTATTATTGTGCTTTGGGGCACATTTCTTCGAGGTTCGACCCCATGCTCTGGGAGGTCGAGGTTATTGACACGTCGGTTGACAGACATGCAGAGTTCCACAAACCGCCCGTTTTGCCTGTGACTTATTTTGATAGGCAGTCCTATTTGTCCGACTGAACCCTGTAAGCTTTCATGCAGCAAACCTGTTCATTGTGATGGCTAATTTTAAGCCATAATTAATTGGGGAGTTCGCCATGTGTGTAACGGATTGTTGTACCTTGTATGGATAAGAATATTGTGGTTAACGTAAATGTTGGCTGTTTGCCTATTGCTTTGTTGATGACTCGATTTCATGTAATTTTGTTTGTCACACCCGTGTGGTGTAGTGGTAGAGTATTTGTAAATTTTGACAGCGGTCATTTGAGTATTTTCTATTGGTCACGTGTTAATGTACTTGTGTTGATTTGTGTGAGAAGTCCTAAGATTTTAGGCAGTAAATGTTGCTACGGCAATTTAAGTCCAATTTCACGCGGAAATTTTGTGTTTGTTTATAGTAGATTTAGGAAGTGTCGGTTTAATTTAAGTAGTGTAGTTGTGTTCCCTCGTGTCGGTCTAGCTCTAGGAAATGCGGATTCGTTGTCTGAAGGGTCATTCTGGATGATAACGAATCACGCATTCAAAGTACACATCGTGATGCATGTAGAACGGCATACGCACTTATATGGTCATTTTTGTATCTTTTATTTAAGGACACTTGGTCCAGGTAATTAATCTCTCCAGAGATATCGCCTAGTTTTTTGGCATTTTTATTAAGCGGGAGTCAGTTGGGAGTTTTTGTTGTTAATTGTTTATGTGTAAATATGGTGATTTGTTATTAAATTCAGTTGTTTTTAACCCTGGCTTCACTCTTTCCTGCATGTTATTTTGTTATATGTTACCCTGCAAGTTAATGAAGCGCCCTGACAGCAACTTACGAATATGACCTGTTACGCCCCGAATCTGAGTCTCATATGCTTCTTTGCAAGGGTTCATAAAACAAAAATGGCTGCCCAAGTGGGGATTGTTGTTGTTGTTGCTTCGCTGATCTCATATTTATTTCGTTGAGAAATGATGCCAGGTCAAGCGGACATGTAAATTCAGTAAATGGAGGCGATGTTGTACCGCCATGTGCATTAGTAAAATCACTGAGTTCCTAAAGTTAGAAATATTGAACAAGGTTAGAATTTGATTTGGTATTTGTTGTAAACTTGTTCTGGCGCCCACATTAAAATTAGAAATTTGCATTATTGATGAACTCAGTCAAAGCAGGAAGATGTTGCCTTATATTCGACATTTAATTGACTTCGGTTAATTGGTGTTTCGTAAATTCTGTTGGTTAGGAATTTAAAAGCAGATCACTAGGGGTTATTTTGTTGTTTGGGAATAAGTGTCATTGTATTCAGTAAATTTTGTTACTGAAATTTTCATTAAATTAGAGCCAGTAATATTTAAATGTGTGACATGTATGTGCGTATAGGGCTGAAACCTTAGCCCATAACCCTGTTTTTCTCTGAATATAGTTGTGTGTGTGAAATGGCGATCGTTGATGAAATTAAGGCATTGTTAGAACAGATGTCGATCCAAATGTCCGCGAAAACGGAAGAACAATTAGAACAGATGTCGATCCAAATGTCCGTAAAGACGGAAGAACAATTAAAAGAACAATTAGAAGCTCAGCGTGAGCATAGTGAAAAACAATTACTTGATATGAGCGGTAACATTTCGGTCCAGTTAGAAGTCCAGAAATTAGACACTGACAAACAATTCAATGAACTAAACCACAAATTGTCACAACAGGCGGTAACACAAACCGAACAGTTAGGAAAAATCACAAATGAGATTAATCAGAGCGTTCAAAAAGTAGAGAAACTGGCAGGCGAGGTTGCGGAAAACAACATCAAACAGTTAGGCGAAATGAAGAAATTGGAGGCGAAATTTGATAACAAATTAGTACAATTTGACGAGATGGTGGCAGATAAACTCAAGCAGATAGAGGCAGCATGTGTCAGTAACACCGCGGGAGTGAAGAAGACCCAAGAGAAACTACAGCAGCAAATTAATTCGGTAGATAACAACGTGCTGGAATTAATAAAGGAAATAGATAAAGTCGAAGTTAAGGCTGAAACCGAGCGGATACACTTGCGGGAAAACTTAGAGGAGCAATTAGGCAGAACACAAGAGATCATAAGAAAAGAGATGGAAGGCCAGCTAATAAACACACAAGAGGTCATAAGACAAGAAGTAGGGGAGCAGCTCGTCAAAACTCAGGATAATTTGGAAGAACAACTAGTAAAAACGCAGGAACGGATACGTGAAGAGCTAGAGAAAAATCAGGAGAGGAACGAGGAGAAAATAAATAGCTTAAAAAGTAGGATCCGGCGAGATTGGGACCAGCAGGCTCATGCGAATAAGGAAGACAGGCTGGCAGTTTTAAAGCGAATGCAGGCACTGGAGGAAAATATGAAGTCGAAATTACAGGAACACTCAGAATTAATCATAAAAAACGAGATTAGATCGTTAGAGAATGCGACATTATTTTCAAACGAAAATATTCCGGAAAAGCAAACAAGTATTGGAAGTCCGGCAGGTTCGAAGTTGGCTGAGGACACGAGTCGGGGTCAAAGTCCCAGACTAACGACTAATGCATTCCAGCAGTACAGGGGGGAGACTTCAACTCCGCAACCGAACTTGGCACCAGCCCAAGTCATCCAAGTCATTCGGGGTAATGATTTTAAGCCCGATAAGTTTAAAGAACATTCAGGAACCACTCCCAAAGCATTTCTACGGCAATTAACTGACTACTTTAATGACCAACACATCGGCCCGGAGAAACAATTAAGACTGGTGGAGAAATTTTTAGAAGGACCTAGCCTGACCTGGTTTTTAAGTTTCAAGTACACGTTTACAGACATGGCTCAATTCCGCGAGGCGTTTTTGAAGAAGTTTTGGAGTCCTTCGTTACAACAGGGGTTAAGAATGGACCTGTACACGCGCAAATACCACAGTACACATCCAACCCGTTTTTCAGAATTCTTCAGTCAGCAATTGGTAAAATTCAGGGATTTTGATGACCCGCCTAGCGAGCCGAATATGGTTCTAACCATCGGAAAACAACTCCCAATGCATATCCAACAATTATTAGTCGCAGGAAATATTCAGACCGCAGTCCAAGCCGAAGAATTACTCAGACACTTAGATGAGACGAGTATGGTAAGCCCACAGACAGGAAGAAGGAATTTGGAATGTGTCAACACGGCAGAGGTAGTTCAGGGACTCCAAAATAACCACGGCCAGGGGAGACCTTTACTTGGCCCAAGATGAGATTCACCATTGTTGAAGTAATTAGAACGTGTGACGCTTGTCAGCGCACAAAGCCGAACAACTTTATTCTGAAACAACCTCCAAGACCACTATTACCGCAGAAACCATGCGAGATGCTCGCGATTGATTGCTTTGGTCCTTTAGTAAAAGGAAAGCGTGGATGCCGACACCTCTTGGTATGTGTCGATGTATTTTCGAAGATGGTCGTGCTATGTCCTATTCAGAAGACGACATCAGGACAAGTCCTTAGTCGAATTAAGAACAAAGTCATTCCGATGCTTGGGAAGCCGGAATCCATTCTATCAGATCACGGTACCTATTTCACAAGCAATGTTTTTAGGCAAGGTTTGGAGAGCCTAGGAATAAAACACATATTTTCAAGTATTCGTCATCCTTGTGGAAATCCGAGCGAAAGAACAATTCGCTGTGTCGCTAAATACTACAGAGTAATGATTCCTAACGAACACAATAAATGGGTAGACAAAGTAGGGGAAATTGAGATGTGCATGAACACTACTAAGCACGAGTCGACGGGTCAAGTCCCACTGATTGTACACCACAACAGGTTGCCGGAAAGAACTTGGGACAAGATCATTCCTTGCCCAAGGGATCCATTATTAGCGCGTGATTTGCGAATCCAGCGAACGAGAGAGCACATGAGGAACCAAGCGGACCGAAGGCTGAGACGGTACCGAGGAAAGAAGTTTCACCGAGAGTTACAAGAACAAGAATTAGTGCTGGTTCGTAGACCACCGATCTCCGACCCTAAGAACAAAGTCTTCGCCAAGTTCTGTCCAAAATTCATTGGCCCGTTCCGGGTAATTAAGAATCTGGGTAACAATGCCTACAGATTAGAAGAAGTGAGCACTGGTGCAAAATCTGTTTTTAATAGCGCCAATTTGAAACCGTACTACAGAAGGGAACCATTTGATGATTAGGAAAGATGATATGTGCAGAATCTGTATTGCAAAAATTTATTATTTTTTTTGAAAGCAAACACTCAAATCCACGGGGAGCGCGTGAGTACGCATTTTGTTTGTAAACAACGAGCAGCTGAGACGACGGGAGTGGCAACTACGTGAGGAGAAGGGGGAGACCTAGAGAAAATATGAATGACATTCCAGCGAGAAGGGAGCACACTAATTGAGTCAGAGGGGCATACACTCGAGCAGCTGAGTGAGATTTAAAGAGATGTGTTGTTACTACAGTGGATTTTGTTTTTGAAATCCAAACCAATAAATTGTTTCGAATTTCAAAACCTTGCTGAGGATAAATGAACCCTTATTGATCTTCGATAAATAAGTATTCATATTTATTATTATTATTACTACGGCCTAGGCAGCACATAAGGAAGTCGACTTGGATATTAGGGAGGCCAGCATTTCGTAATGATTGCAACAGAAGCTGAGTTGGTAGCTATTCCTGGGGGACGGCCAGAATTAGTCGAGTTCAAGGCCAAATTGTGCAACTACTGTACCAAAATTGGAGACATAAAGGAAGAATCACGAGGTCCTCTCAACGAACATACGATTGAATCAGCCAATCGCAAGAGACCAAGCTGTGACCACGAGGTGGACGGCGTCAGTAGTAAAAAGCGCGCGGAAGTGTGTATCTAAGGAACCGCCGAACGGATTAATCTCCGCTCGAGTAATTTGAGACGTTGGATTTATTTGGAGAAGAATGACACTAGCCCCATCTTTGTGAGACAAAAACTCTGGAAGTTTTTATCCGACTCCGCCCCACTCCTCCGCCCTTGTCAGTTTCTCATAAATAGTTTGGCCTGACGCCAATCTAAGTCTTATTGTGTGGAGCCTTCAGAGGCATACTCCACGCCAGTTTGTCGTGTGATTTTGACGCTCGAATTTATCGGAGTACTTATTGTGTGGAGCCTTCAGAGGTATACTCCACGCCAGTTTGAAGTGTGATTTTTGACGCTCGAATTTATCGGAGTACTTATTGTGTGGAGCCTTCAGAGGTATACTCCACGCCAGTTTGAAGTGTGATTTTTGACGCTCGAATTTATCGGAGTACTATTCTTGTGGAGCCTTCAGAGGCATACTCCACGCCAGTTCGAAATGTGATTTTTACGCTCTAAAATCAGTGAAGCTAATTTATTTTCTGAGCTCTGGGGAGCTAAAGTCGCAGCGTTTGCAATATCGAATTTTAAAAGCTATAATACATTTTGTTCTAAAATCAACTAAATTGTGTGATCTAAATATTTCACGCCAGCGCGTGATAAACTGTAACATTCTTTTAAAGACGACGAGTTCAACTTTAAGGGGGAAGTATCGTATCACCCTAATTAGCGCTTACCAGAACCGAAGTCCAAGACGGGACGGAAATACCAGACGAGATAGCGACTGCGAGTGCAGCCAGGATTTTGAACTTGTTAACGAGCCAGTGGCGCGGACTCGAGATGTATATTTTATGTATAAATTGTGTGTATTGTACATATGTGTGTTTTTATAGTGCGTATGTGCGATATAATTAGGGCCAGTCTTCGCTATTAATCGCAGTAGGACAATTGTGGGTGAACTGAGTAGCCTGCAAGCGATTATAGATAGGCAAAGATTTAACATTGAACTTTTCTGCCAAGGAGTCGAGACCAAGATGATCAGCACGTGGTTTGAAGTTGGGATGAGCTTCAAGAAATCAACGCAGACGACTACTATGGAGTGCTAAATTGTCCATAGGGCAATGGGTTGAGGAGGATGTCCTTAGTCCTACATGCAGAAGCGGTGATGTACTAAAATTGGATTATTTCAATTATGTAGTTAGATTTGGCCGGGGAACTGTGTAAATAGTCATGTTTTTCTTTCTTGTTTTATAGCTGTTTTTCTTGTACCGACACTATATGTTTAAATGTCCGTTGGCGCGTGGCCAAAGTGTTTATTGATATTTTGATTTTTTTTCTTGAGTCATGTGTAATGTACGCGGCGTGCGTGCGTGATTTTATCCTTGCAATTGCGGAACCCGTTACATTCGATAAATGGTGCTTTATTAACGTTAATATTTGAAATAGGAATGGGAGGAATTGATTGTAAAACATTTTGCTGAACAGGTTATTATTCATGTTAGGGTAGCCGAGTGCACCAACTTAAAAGTAATTGTAGAACACCTTCGTTCTAATTTGATAGATTTTTCTTGAGTCCTTTTCAGGTGACTAGTCACGGCCAACGAGCTAGAGAAAGGTATATAGAGTGGAAATGGTGCCGCCATGTTGGAAGCAGGTTGAACTGGCAGCCGCCATGATATACACTGTCAAGAGGGTGGGAGGCAGGGAGGGAGAAGCGTGACTAACAAGGCGTAATATAAGATTAGGCCTACGCAAGACCTGACAATTTAATTTGTACATTGAACGAAAACTAACACAATCATCTTACAAGACAATACGCTACGTAGCTTATGCACAGTACATTGCATGATTTCATTGTCCTTTAAATAGAATAAGTTTTGTGTACAACTGACGGACCTGTTGACCTGTCTCACGTTGAGGTTGTTTTCTGCAGAAGTGGTGAAGCCTGCATTTATAATACTGTTTCACAATTCGCTCGATGAGTGAAGCATAGTGAGACTTTTCCCCAGGCTCAGTAGCTGTAAATAGATGGTTAGATTTCTGAAACAGATAACCCAGCATAGCATAGACATCAGTCTGCAACTTCAGCATGAGATTCTTCGTGTTCTTTCGCAACATACTGCCATTATTCCTGATGACAATCTCAGCTGTTTTACATAATTTCACTAAATCATTTGATGGATTCAAAAGGCCATCTTTAATCAGTCCTTCTTTCTGAAGAGGGGCGTGGTGGCTCAGCGGTCTAGCTGTATGCCTCTCACCAAGGCGGTCCGGGTTCGGTTCCCGGTCAATGCATGTGAGATTTTCGAAGTGAAATGCCATGTCCTGTGGTTCGGATTCCATGTAAAAAGGAGGTCCCGTGGCTCATGATCTCTCGATTAACGGTCACGTTAAACTACAAGCTTCCTTTTTTTTTGAACATCTTGACCCGATGACTTCTAGGCATTCAATACAAGTTAATTTTTTAGACACTTGGCGAACGACACTTCCTGCTCTGTAGGCTTACTGAACAAAATGTTCTACATATATATCGTTCATGTGCATACCCCGCCCAGGGGCTCACAACTTATGGGACGTGGATTGGCGACCACGGGACCTCAGCTGAGATTGGCATTGCTTGCAAATCCACCCGTCAACCTTCCTTAGTCACCTCTTGTTCTCTTCAGGCACTAACGGTATCCGAGACCTGGAGAGTCTTTCAAATTCATGTCTTATTTGGCCCTTGTCTCATCTTTCCTGATACCCTCATTTTTCGAGGGATTAGACCTGTTCTTTTCATTGTATCTCCTGCCTTGTGCACAAGACCCTAATGGAGGCACAGCGTGAGCAGCCTCTTGAGAATTAGGCATCGTTACCAACGAGCTAGAGAAAGGTATATAGAGTGGAAATGTTAGTTCCTGCTTCTGCAAAGGGAATCTGAACAAGAAATATCACACAAACTTAAACTGCTGCTGCATCATGCTTTCGTAAAGAGTCTACCGCATTAATTTATGAATTTGGATGACATTTCTTACATGAAATATGACACTCCTGTTGTCTTATTACTTCTATTCGTACAATTGAATGACGAACACACTGACGGCATGGTCTATGTATTTTTAAATAAATTTCATTCAACGCATGTTCCTGCACTGCCCGAATAATCGCAACAAGCTCTTGTCAGACGACGTTTTGAATCATGGCCGCCTTAACTCAGGTTGCCTCCGCCCAGAGCGCTGCTACGCGGCTCCTTGCCTCTCTATATACCTTTCTCTAGCTCGTTGGTCACGGCATAGAACGATGGCGCCAGCATGTGGATATTTTGTGTCTTTTATTTCAGGGTCTGTCACAACCCATACGTGTGGTTCAGTGTGTGTTGATGTGTCTAGTGTGTGTTGATTCTACGTGAGGAGGGGGTAGTTGTCCTACCGCCCTTATATATTTTTGCTGCTGTTGTATTTTAGATGGAAAGACAGAGTGCTCTTGGGAGGCTGCTGATTCTTGTCCATATGTTTTTCTGACACACACGTATTATTGTGCTTTGGGGCACATTTCTTCGAGGTTCGACCCCATGCTCTGGGAGGTCGAGGTTATTGACACGTCGGTTGACAGACATGCAGAGTTCCACAAACCGCCCGTTTTGCCTGTGACTTATTTTGATAGGCAGTCCTATTTGTCCGACTGAACCCTGTAAGCTTTCATGCAGCAAACCTGTTCATTGTGATGGCTAATTTTAAGCCATAATTAATTGGGGAGTTCGCCATGTGTGTAACGGATTGTTGTACCTTGTATGGATAAGAATATTGTGGTTAACGTAAATGTTGGCTGTTTGCCTATTGCTTTGTTGATGACTCGATTTCATGTAATTTTGTTTGTCACACCCGTGTGGTGTAGTGGTAGAGTATTTGTAAATTTTGACAGCGGTCATTTGAGTATTTTCTATTGGTCACGTGTTAATGTACTTGTGTTGATTTGTGTGAGAAGTCCTAAGATTTTAGGCAGTAAATGTTGCTACGGCAATTTAAGTCCAATTTCACGCGGAAATTTTGTGTTTGTTTATAGTAGATTTAGGAAGTGTCGGTTTAATTTAAGTAGTGTAGTTGTGTTCCCTCGTGTCGGTCTAGCTCTAGGAAATGCGGATTCGTTGTCTGAAGGGTCATTCTGGATGATAACGAATCACGCATTCAAAGTACACATCGTGATGCATGTAGAACGGCATACGCACTTATATGGTCATTTTTGTATCTTTTATTTAAGGACACTTGGTCCAGGTAATTAATCTCTCCAGAGATATCGCCTAGTTTTTTGGCATTTTTATTAAGCGGGAGTCAGTTGGGAGTTTTTGTTGTTAATTGTTTATGTGTAAATATGGTGATTTGTTATTAAATTCAGTTGTTTTTAACCCTGGCTTCACTCTTTCCTGCATGTTATTTTGTTATATGTTACCCTGCAAGTTAATGAAGCGCCCTGACAGCAACTTACGAATATGACCTGTTACGCCCCGAATCTGAGTCTCATATGCTTCTTTGCAAGGGTTCAGTATGTAAATTGTCTTACGAGTTTAATCCATGAAATGAGAAACTGTGAATGACTTGCCATTATTTAATTACAGTGATTCAGATCCTGGGTGAACAACTGAAGTTGAGACAGCAAGTGATAGCAACAGCTACTGTGTTCTTTAAGAGATTCTATGCTCGCAATTCCCTCAAATGCATTGATCCTTTGCTGCTGGCTCCAACGTGTGTCTTTCTGGCATCCAAAGTGGAAGAGTTCGGAGTTATTTCTAACAGTCGACTCATCACAACCTGTCAGACTGTAGGTGAGTGGATTCTTATGTACTTCAGAAAACCTATGAATTTGAGCGTGTCTACCGAGTTGTGCACGGCCACATTGAGTACTAAGACTGCGTGATATTTATTCTTTGAATCATGTTTGCAGCAAAAATTTGAGTTCTAGGAGGCTGTGATATCATTACAACACAGCTGATAATTTTTAGTTGCATTGCATATGTATTACTACTCAAATACGATATATCCTTTGATTGGAGTGGTGGAAGCTGAAGTCACCAAACAAACCTAATGTTAACAATCATGTTCCCGCAAATTCCTCTGTCAACTTCCATGCCTCGTGCTGTAGCAATGGAAACATCGTGGGGCCTTAAACGTTCTGCTTTTCATATTTCCATTTTCCGCGTACTGCATGCATGGAAATGAGTTTTAAGTTGATTTTTGCTGTATATTACCTCAGTTCTAGGTTGTATGTTCTTAGTCCAATCTTAAATACTGAAGGCAACTATTAACTACTTACGGTAGATACCATCCTGAAATAGTGCTGATATAGTGTTCAATTACTGGGCCTTTTTCATGTACACTACATGCACACAAAGTTGTGCAAGTTGATGCTGAGTGTAGCAAGGATTCTGAACATCATTTTATTTTAATTTCTGATGGTTCGGAAATGAATTCTTTTATTATTTTTTCCTTCAAAATCTCTCGTCACATAATATTCAGTTATGAAATACAGCATTCATCGCTGAACACAACAGTGTGTCATTTCATCTTCCAGGTGCTCCTCAGACGGCAGCAGTCGAACCGTCCATGTCCATCTTTGGCGAGAATGGCAGATGGACTAGAAGTGCGAGTGCCCATTGTCCCTCTGCTAGTAACCATTGCTGACATTTTCTTGTATGTTTAATGTGGTGACTGTATGGTCTGCCATTGGTATCCCTACAATATGACGATCTTGTATTGTACTGCGTGGATGTCTAGAACCTTGTCTGTGGGTGTGGGAATATTTTGCATCCCCGGTGCAAGACTGCCACAAGTCAGTAAGGACACATTTTCAGGAGAAGCATCTAAAGATTTTTAGCTAATAGGAAAAATATAAATATTTACATAATTAAAGTGAAAGTAACATATTACTAACAGCTAACATTGTCTAGTACTATACAATAACATACAGAGTTCTTTCATGGATTATAATTATGTGTTTCAATAAAAATAATAATAATTTCGAGCTATGGTAGTTTTCTATTCAGTGCCGTAGAATTGCTATTCATAGGATCTGAGTTGAGGCAGTTTTACAGGACACGGATTTGATCATAGGCATTTATAAGTATCACATACTTCAAACTGGATTGGAACACTGTGTCGGAAGAGGAATGGTGGAACAACAGAACAAAGTGGAGAGGAACCATATTTTCCCCCCACCCAGTGTCAACTGGAAAAGGGGAAATGAAGATGATGATG
Source organism: Meconema thalassinum (assembly GCA_946902985.2). NCBI lineage: Eukaryota > Metazoa > Arthropoda > Insecta > Orthoptera > Tettigoniidae > Meconema > Meconema thalassinum. The sequence continues at coordinate 1,047,677,219 of OX336388.2, forward strand.
ATACTTCAAAATTAATGTTTTTTGACTTGTGGCAGTCTTGCACTGGGGGTGCAACTGGCATGGCACATCAGTCTTTGGCATAATTTCTCCAAAAATACCATCCTTGCCACTTCAAAAATCTTGGGCCCCTCTCAAACTCATTCAGTTGGCTGTAGGAAGCACAAGTGGTATGATGTTGGCTTGTTCTACCCATCTGAACCTTCTAGCAACAGGCATTTCCTTTTAAAGGGTAGACACAGATGGTGCATTGCAACGCCAATTGCTGGTGGACAACAATGAAACCATTATCAGTACATCTACCAGCTTCTTCTGTAATATGTGGATACGATCTCATATGACTAACAAATTCTACAATCAACTCTATACGAAGTGCTACATCTCACCTTACCAGGATGCTAAATACACAAACTCATAAATAGGCACAATAGATCACGGTATTCACAAGCTTGACGAGCAAGTAAAACTGAACTTTAATTAAGATAGCAGCATGCTTTATTAGGGTGCAGTTTACCCTTTGAGGTTTAAGATTTCAAGGTTGCCCTACCTGTTATCTCTTGCAACTTTCACACGTCCCTTAACCAACAAGGGATCTTATCTGTGATAAGGCTCACTTCCCACATGGGATGAACAAAAAACTCTTTCAAGGCTGGAAAAATTCAATTGAACTACACTAAAATAATGATATTTACATGAAAAGTGAGGTATATTTATGTAAATTAAATATGACAGGTATTGGGGTTTAAAAATTACAGTGTGAAAACTATAAAAATGTTTTAATGAGGAATGTATTTATCCAAGTTTCACTGTACTCCTAGCTGATAGTTTTAGTCATTCAGAGGCATAATGTGTGGAAATAATGACCATAATTTTGCAAGCCTCTAAAATGAAATGATAACAAAAGAAAATAGTTTGAATTTTTAATAATAATACTTTTATTGCAGCTAAACAGTCATTAAATACATTTAAATTCACTGTTTGCGCACCTGCACCTTGGGTAGCATAGTCTTTTATGGACTTTATTCTTTTGCTGCATTTTTCTATATGGTATCGTTCACATGTGTGTCCGCATAGTTGACATACACATGTGTCATCCGGTTCATGGTATGCTTTGTTTGTACAAATCAAATGGTGAAAACCATGAACTGCCAGGCGTGTGAACATGTGCCTCATCTCAAAGCTAGCAGATGTCCTCGCCCGGTCAACCATGGCCCCTGTTCCATAAAATTCCAGTGGGATTTCTTCTCTCTTTCTTCTGAGTGTCGTTAATAGGTTTTCCGCACCTCTTGTGCTAGGTAATACTAGAAGCGTTCTAAAGTCTTCAAATAGGAATGTTTCTCGCGCGAGGAGGTAGACTAGCCGAGATTTGGTCGTCTTGGAAACTCCAATAGCTTTTTTAATGTATAATGCTTTAACACTTTCAAGTGATGATAGATTCTTTTCAGTGAGGAAAGGCCATATGATTTGTATTCCGTATGTCAATATTGGCATTATTTTATTTTTAAATAAAATTTATGATGTGTGTTCCTGTTTGTTTGCAGTGAAGAACAAGTTCGGCTATGCCTATACTCAGGAGTTCCCATACCGTACAAATCATATCCTGGAGTGTGAATTTTATCTTCTGGAGAACCTAGATTGCTGCTTGATTGTGTACCAGCCATATCGACCCTTACTACAGCTGATCCAAGACATTGGCCATGAGGACCAGCTCCTAGCACTTGCATGGCGTGTTGTCAACGACAGCTTACGTACTGACGTGTGTCTTCTCTATCCCCCATACCAGATTGCCCTAGGTATGCTTTTCTCAAGTTGGTTTGTGGTAGACATTTTTATACTTACAGTAGCCCAAGTGCCCCCTAGTGCTTTGAGCCTATTTGGACTATCACTGTAGCTGCATTGTGTGGCACATTATCATATTGTCTGTGCTCAAACATAGTCATAAACCATACTGCTACTGAAGCATGAAGATCAGGTCTCTGCACGGTTGCTGTCTCTAGCAGCTACAACCAGGTGGCCAGTCTGGCTGGTCAAAGTAATTGAGACATGAAAGTATATGTTTGTCCATGCATAAAAAAGACTCCTACAATGCCTACCTCTTCATTTGTCTGATGAAGGGGAAAGAGATCCCCGAAACATATATAATTTTCATATTTGTGTTGACAAGGCTGCCATCCAGTTAACTTATAATCAAGTTATAAGTTTTGTTCAACAAAAGGGCAAATGACCTCGTTGTTCCGCCCCTTAAAACAATAACTTTGTTCAATATTCGTTTGTCAATACTGACCATACAGCATGGCTAATACCATAAGAAACTGCAAATGTGACTATAGTAAAGCCATCATTACTTCCGACTTGACGTTTCAGTGCTAGGCTAGAGTTTCGTTCGCTAAATCTCGACATCGCGAACAAAATTCGATTTGTCGTGATACATCTATTTGAATGACTACCTGTGATTGGCTAGTTAAAGTGATTTTCCTTCTGACCGCTAGATAACTCTAGGATAACACTGAAACGTCAAGTCGGAAGTAATGATGGCTTTACTATAAACAACATCTAATATTCATGTGGTATACATTTTATTACCTCCACAAATGAACAGAACATTCCTTTAGTGGATTCACAGAATGCTTTCATACCATATTTTTGATTTTGTGTGATCTTGGCACATACCATATTTACTCGCATATAACTCGCCGTCGTGTATATTTCGCACCTCATTTTTAAAATTTAAAATTGCTGGGGGAAAAATTCCTCGCACATATCTCGCATTAATTTCTGACACCATCATTAAGATGATTGTTGTAATTTTAAGTTCGTAACCTCACCCACTGGACATCAAATGTCATGCCCGCAATGTTATTGTTCACTTTGGTGGCAGTTGCTTTCCTTTCTTTAATGGTGCTTGTCCGTCTGTTGCATTGTCAACAAGTACCAGTGTTCTGTCTTCACTTTTCATTGTTGTTTCTCAGTTAAGTGTGATTGTTTTCTTGTGTATGACAATCTTTATGTTATGGAGAAACGCAGAAGTTATACATCTGGGTTTAAACTTAAATAGATAAAATACATAGAAAATCAAGGTATTAGAGTTGCCGGTCGAGAATTCAGACTGAATTTAATGTTTGCTACTGTCGTAAACAGAAAGGTGTGCTAGAAACCACTAACCAAACACGTAAGGCGTTTTCAAATGTAGAAACACAGTAAAGCAACCATACACACAGGGTGTGATCATCAGGTGTTTTGTTAGTGCTCCACACACTAAATAAGTACTGTAGATAGGTTTGATCACTTCAAGATCTGGTATTGTTAGCTACGATAAGCTAATGCAAGAGTAGTTAGGCTTGAACACGTTGAAATCTAGTATTGTTAGCTACATTAGCTGACGCCAGAAGGCAAAATAGAAGACCGTCAGTTGAACTCTTGTGTGACTGGGTTATACGGGCATGGGTTATGGTGTCGACGGATGTTATTATGAAGAGCTTGTTGAAGACAGGCATTGAAAATGCGTTGGATGATGACCAAAATGATGCACAAGAGAGTAGCTTGGAGATTGATAGCAATGAAGATGAATAGGGTAATATTACTGTATGTACACACCACAGACTCCGATCACGATTTACAGTATTGCGATTTGACTGATCGCGATTAGTCAATTTCAAATGTTGCAGGTGTACTAAATTTAGATTGCTACAGTTAAGATATTGAAATTATACAAATGCATAATTGATTTCATGTTATGTCAGTCGTAAAACATGTTGAGTTTGGTCATTATTGTCAACATTTCTTACTATATATGTGCGAGGTTAGAGGGACTTCTGCTTGTGGAGATTCTCATATTTAATGTTTCTGGAAGTTGTGTGCTTTAATAAATCACATTTACGGTACCGGTATATACCGTAAATTTCAAATCTTGAACCGAATCCTTCACGAAAGGACTTGATTTAACCTCAACACTAGTCTTTAGGGTTAACATTGTTCATGATTGGTCCGTATTGACGAATGATAGTTTAAAATTTGAAAATACACTTATTTTCCGTCTAGTCAATAATTAAATGTTTATTTACACACTAGGGCATGTTTCGAGGCATAATATTTTCTTTGAAAATCTGCCCCTTCATCAGCTAGTACAATTATTGGCCAGTTATTGTGACATTAAAATTGATGAAAAATGGATGATGTGGATGAAATGTGATGAAAACATAAATGATTGTTGCACTTGCATATTATAACAAGTAGTTCCGTGAAGAACTAGACAGCCTATTTTCATATATTCTACTTATGTTAATTGCCACTATTTAACATACACAATTTCATTTTGATTGCTGTAATAGATTCGTAGATATTGAGAACCGACTAAATATTTCGGATGGTCGCCATGTTGGATTTTATATATGTAGGTCCTAGAGTTATGTACTGTTACATGCAGATTATTGTGAACGTGTAGTATTCAAACTTCAATCGCATAATTAGGACACAAGAAAAATCAAGGAGATTTAAAAAAATTTCACAGCTGCCATCTTGAGGTTATGGAAACAATTGAAATAAATTAGATGCCAGTGGATTAACATTCGGATAAAGATTTAATGTACCAAGTTTCACTGCACGCGAATGGTTAAATTGCGAGAAACGTCCATGTGAATATTGGATTTGTGATCACCAGGTTATTTAAAGTCCTATAGGTGAACTTAAGTTCATAGCCCCTAAAAATGCAGTTTGATTGCTAAAATAGATTCGTAGATATTCAGTATCGTCTAAATATTTCGGATGGTCGCCATGTTGGATTGTTAAATGTATAGGCCATAGAGTCATGTACCATTAAAGGAAAATTATTGCGTAGGTTCATTATTCAAACTTTCACTTCGATCGCATGACTACATCACAAGAAATAAAAACTTAATTTTAAAATTCGCACTGCCGCCATCTTGAGGTTATGTAAACAATTGAACTAAATTAGATACCAGTGGATTACAATGTGTATAAATATTTCCTGTACCAGGTTTCAGTGCGCTTGGAACATTACATCGCGAGAAAGGTCTATTTAAAATGTTCAAATTCGCTTGGCCGCCATGTTCGTTTTGTAGTTAACCGGTTTTTGAAAATCTTATAGATGGACTTCCAGTAGTGCCCTTTATCTCGGTACAAAATTTTAGGGAGATACCGCTAATAGTTTCAGAGATATAGAATGCCGGTGAAATATTTCGCACATCCGCCATCTTGTGATTATGTAAACAATTGAACGAAGTTAGATGTCAGTGCATTACAATGTATATAAACATATACTGTACCAAGTTTCATTGCGTTTGGTTGGTCAAATCGCGAGAAACGTCTATTTAAAAGTCGCAAATTCGCTTGGTCGCCATGTTCGTTTTGTAGTCACCAGGTTTTCAAAAGTCACATAAGTGAACTTATAGTAGTACCCTCTATCACCATAGAAAATGTCAGGGTAATATCGGTAATAGTTTCGGAGGTATTGAATGCTGGTGAAATATTTCGCACAGCCGCCATGTTGGATTGGTGAGTCGTAACAAAATTTGAAGAGCACGGTCGAGGTCGCCGAGAATAGTGCTATGAACTTTCCGAGTTTCATTGAAATCGCTCCTGCCGTTTAGATTTTATTAGGGGGGGACACACACACGAATCACACGCACACACACACGACAAAAGGTGATCTCATAAGCCTATTTTTCCAAAATTGAAAATAGGCTAAAAATACCTTATAATGATTGCAAAGAAAGCCAAAACACTGGAAGTACACTTCATTTTCAGCAGCAAACAATCAATCACTGTGAAAAAACGCTCTAGTCTGTCTGTCTGTTAGGTAGTCAGCCCGAAGGCTGTTTTGATCCTCAAAAAGTACCGCCATTAAGTTATGTGGGTAGATACCCACAAAAATTCCAGGCAGTGCTATATTGAGGCATATTAGGCAAGAAGAGGAGTGAGTTAGTTTGCCAAACCAGCCCTCGGGCTGACTACCTAACAGACAGACATAGACCAGAGAGTTTTTTCCCCAGTGATTGATTGTTTGCTGCTGAACATTAAGTGTACTTCCAGTGTTTTGGCTTTCTTTGTAATCATTATAAGATTTTTTATAACATGCAAGTGCAACAATCATATACAGGGTCTTTCATATAAAGTAAGAACGCCAAGCGGCGCTTTTGTTATCTGCTACAGTGGCCTTGACCGAGCTTGTGACGTGCCGTGGCCCCCTGCTTTAACCGTGTGTACAATCCTATATGAAATAATACCTTATAAAAGATAATGGATGTGTCGTTTTTTCTGGGTTATACAGGCATTGTATCTGGTACCACATTCCGGGCTGATGCGAGTGAGTTCTGCCACTGTAATGTTTATGATCTTTCATTGAACACTGAGCCAGTAGTGTCAAACTTATTTTCAATTAAGTGAATCGTGCTAGTGAAGGTGGCACATCGTCAGGAAATTGCTAAACAAATGCGTCACGTACCCGCTGAGCCGACTCGTACTTAAAATAAGTTTTACATACAGAAATACGACGTTGTAATGATAACTGTCTCACCATGTTAGTACCTGAGGTTCAGACTGGTGACTGAAAACACCTTCACGCTTATTGCAAGGTCAGGTATAAACTATGCGCCCGCTTTCAGTACTACAGCAGGGAGTCGTGGCGCGCCACAAGTTCGGCCAAGGCCATTGCAGTGGCGGATAACAAATCCGCTGCTCGTCGTTCTTATTTTATATGAAAGACCCTGTATGTTTCCATCACATTTCATCCACAGCATCCATTTTTCATCAATTTTAATGTCACAATAACTGGCCAATATTGTACTAGCTGATAAAGGGGCAGATTTTCAAAGAAAATATTATGCCTCGAAACATGTACTAGTGAGTAAATAAACATTAAAGTATTGACTAGATGGAACACAAGTGCATTTTCAAATTTTAAATCAACACTAGTCCCCAGTGATTCTGCATCAGTTCACTGTGCGTCAAATACTCCCGAGAATGTAGTGAAGAATTATTGAAATTTATTCAGCGTGTGAATACAGGAATCGAGTAGCCTACTTCAGGACGAAACTAATATAAACCGAACTACAAACTACTCTATGTTTCAAGTTGTTTCTTGGGCATACAGGAATCTGTACTAAGTCTGTCATCTACTCTTCCATAACTGGCAGTCACTGTCTCATATCTGCACAAATAAAAACAAAATTTGATTTAATAATTCAACAGAGCACCAATCGTCAACAGGGCTTCCCTCAATGTGATTGTCTTGTTGTGGAAATAGCATTGACCTGATGCGATTAGTGACGTGACCAATCACGATCAACCTAATTGTGCAAAACACTACCCTCTCCAATCGCGATTGGGCTACTAATTGTGAATGGGAAGGGTAGTGTGTATGTAGTATAAGTATGCCAGTTGTTTTGTTTCATTAATCCAAAATTTGTGTGTTTTCAAGAACACAGTCTTCCTCGGGTATATCATTCACCAAAAATTTTCACTCTTATATTTGGTTTAAAAAATGCAAGTTATATGCGTGTAAATACGGTAGTTTCTTGCAGGTGGAATCATAGTAAATATTCCTTTGCTGCTTCCTTGGTTTCACTACCATTTACCAATTTCATTCAAGGCAATCTTCATTCCCTTGTCAGGATGACTGGAAAGAAATTCTTCTTTTTCATTGTCTTCTGTACCTGCTGTCTACTCTCACCCAAGAGTTTGTAACAGTCTACATTAATGGCATGACTGAATACTGTAATCTAATGTAGCCCAAGTTTTTTGTGATTCAAATAGAGGAAATCACAATTATAAGTACCATATTTACTCGCATATAAGACCCTTTTTTATCGTATTTTTATTGCTCAAAAGTTGAGGGGGGTCTTATATGCGCATATCTCAAAAATGAATAGCGTATCAAGATATCCATTAAATAACAGCTATACATGCCACCATCCTTGAAAATACATTTCAAACCAGAAAATGTATTATTCAAAAAGACACAATTATGGACCATTTTACAATATTAGTCTGATATAAATCTCCTGCGTTCGCTGCAAGTATCGGTATACGTGCGTGGTAGGGTAGGCCTAATTTTGCGTTCACAGCGTCTGAAATAACCTGAAAATACCGTTAGGGATATTCTACTTTTAATATTAAAAGTAAAATTAAAAGTAGATCCATTACTATTAGGTGAGAAATATCGTCACTTTCCCTGACTGTATACAACCAGGCTACTGTCATTAGACTGAACGAGCACTGTGTGATAATTATACTGACAATGACAGAAGAGAGAGAGATGCCTGGCTGTGACTGTCTGGCTAGGAATGCGGCCTTGGGGCAGGGATTTCCGGGTTATTTCTGTTACAACAGCTAGCCCGAAACTTTCTGCAGTTAGGAAAGAATGCATATCATGCTTGTACTGTCACAAAATACCGTAACAGCATTTGGTACACTCCTTATATTTACGGTAATGCAGGAATGTCCGCGGAATACCATATCGAAAATAGGAATAGCAGACACTCTGTAGTAAACACGCATCGTTAGCTACCCGTATTTTGTTAATGGGGTCCAATATGCGAGGCAGTAACATTTTTATTTTCCTAACTTAAAAATAGGGGGAGTGTCTTATATGCGATGTAGGTCTTGTATGCGAGTAAATACGGTAATATTCTGGTGGTAGTACTAAATAGCCCCCTCACATCCATTAGAATTACAGTAGAACCTAGTTGACCCGGTTCAACTGGGACTAAGGCCAATCCGAGTTAACGAAAATCCGGATTATCCAGGGAATGACGGAAAAACGATAAAGAAAACATGTACATCAGCAAAATATTTTTAATGTAGTTTAGAAATTATTATCGGCACACTTTCACCTTAAAACACATTCACTGTATGTACTGTAATAGCCAATGTATTTGCACTGTACACAATATAGCTACGAACTAGTCGGTTGTAGTAAAGGCAGTGAACTTCTGCTGTCTCAGTTTAGTGTATCGCTTACCAGCAGCACAATCTCGCATCCACGTTAACATTAGAAGTTCATTTGGCAATGTTTCAGCTTGACTCTCGAAGTAAATCATCAATTTCTCTATGTTTGCTGCTGCTTCTGCGTGGGTCATAACCACAGCTGTTTCATCAACACTGTCTGAATCTGAATCCTCTTCATTTTCAATTTCAATAACACTGCATGATGCAATAATGTCTCCCTCTGTAATCGGTTTATATCCTCCGCCATTGTCGATTTGCAACCAATTGTCAATGTCTTCTTCGTTTGGGGTTAACATTGTTCATGATTGGTCCCATATTGATGAATGGTAGTTTAAAAATTTCTTCATCAACAATCGGAACAGCCATCGAAATGTTTAAAAATGTCTATAAAATCTTCTTCCATGCTTATTTTTTATTATTCTTCTTCTTCCTCATCTTGTTTTCTGGCAAGTCTTAGACACCAGGCCACAACTTTTTTCATGACTTCATCAAAGTTTCTCTTTCAACCTGGTCCCAAGATTCCGCAATAATATAAATAAGTCTTTACCTTAAAAGATTTCAGCACCTCTCCCACACCATGCTCTCCTTTGTTCTGTGCCAGTTGACTTGCCATTTGCCTTTTGTACACTTTTTTTTCTTTCTAGAACTCCTTGGTCCATCGGTTGAACGAGAGAAGTTGCATTAGGTGGTAAACACCTCACTGAAAAATCATCTTTGACTAGTTCATTGATAGAAGGATGTGAAGGTGCATTGTCAATCAGCAAAACCACCTTGTTGGGGAGGCCACACTTCATCAAATATATTTTTTACTGATAGCACAAAATTCTGGAAAACCCATTGTTTGAAAATGTCACTAACCATTCAAGCACTTTCTTTGTGAGCTGTAAACGACATGCAATGAATCTCGTTTCACATTTTTCAATGCACGGGGGTTTTTAGACTTCCCTATTATAAGGAGAGGAAGTTTGTGCTTTCCTGACGCATTACTGCAAGCCATTATGGTGAGGCGGTTTTTCCCTCTTTTATACCCATTTGCTGAATCTTCTACCTTTGAGGCTAGCGTTTTACTCGGCAACATCCGGTAAAATTAACCGGATTCATCGGCATTGTAAACTTGATCTGCCGTCAAGTCTTCAGACTCTTTTTTAAATTTTTCTGCCGCTTCATCCTCACCTGACAAGCTTTCCCCAGTGCTTGTAAGTTGATGCACTCCATGCCATTTTTTCCACCTGTCCAACAATCCCTGGCTAGCTGTAAAATTTGGATCTCCATGGGGCAACTGTTTGTTCAAACTCAATACTTTCAGTTGGATGATGGGTCCAGAAATCTGCAAACCACGTTCTCTTTCAGCTAGAAACCAGGCAAACAATTCTTCATCCAGAGTTTCTAGTTTAGCAGTTTTTGCTTTACACCGATTATGCAAACTGTCCTTAGAAATAATCTTGAAACAAAAGTCTTCAATGCGTTTTCTGTTCTTTCTCCAATCAGGTACGGTCGATGTTCCTATTCCAAACTCTTCAGCAATGTTCTTTAACGATTCTCCTTTATCAATTCTTGTCAAAGCTTGCACCCGGCACCCGAGGCCATACGATATTATCGTTATTAATTCTTGTCAATGCTTCCATCATTTTTCCCTTAGCCACAACAATGTTTTTACGTTTTGTCGCCGTCGCGGACAACGAGCAAACTAAACAGCACAACGATACTGAACCTCGACCGTGACGCTAGGAAAACTCACGAATACTACCGAGATTGCAGTGCAACTGAGGAACGTTGTTTCTTGGTCAATGTCAAGTGGGAGGTGCAGGTGGGGAAGGAGAGGGTTGAGTCACCAGCCTGCTGCGTAGCAACAACAGGTGGGGTGAGTGCAATGAACTCGCCTGCTGGCAAGAGAATTCGAGTAATGTACCTATTGAGAATAGCAATTTATCGTCTGTAAAACAAGTCTTCATTTGCTATGCTAAACATCTTTTTGTTTCTTTCAAAACTGGTCTGGGTTAACAAAGTTTTACTGTAATAGCAAATGTGGGGAACTTTCCTATGAGACTTAACTGCCAGAACTCTCTTTCATAGCTGAATTTTGATTGGACATAGATGCATTGAATTTTTTTCTTGTCTCATTAGTACATTATACTGATAAATACTTGCAGCACAAATTGGAAATTTCCACAACTGCTCTGGTAACAAACGAAGCTTTCAACTATTAGATCATGTTGGGTCACTGATCTCTATACATGGATCGCCGATGGCAGTGCTCCGCTGCACGAGAAAGTACGCCAGGTTGAGCGCGCGGTCCGCCATGTTGGTCTACCCATTCTCGAGTCCTCCTTATGGGCAAGCAATGATAATCTAGTCAATTTTAAATCGTAATTAATGGTGCTTTGGAGCACATAAAAATATAGAGATATGTTAACTCATAGCATAAGAGCATTGGGATCACTGACACGTCATTCCGAGGTCAGTAAATCTCCGGAATATCAATAAAAATGAATGTATAATAACGGCTGACAAATATCAACTTAGGTGCTGAGTACACGCAATTAGCGATCAACAGAGTAACGAGTGAAAAACAATTCCTGGAAACATTCTTGTAAATTGTATATAGGCTACGGTACACATGTATATATGCCACAAAATTATGCATTCTTCAAATGATGTACCTATAGGCCTAAACGTAGCTCACTATACAGGCCTAGATTCGACATATAGTAATCGGTAATTGGTACCGTAATGAATTCCTGTTTCCATGAAATAACCAACACTTCCTACAAGTAATCCCAGCACTCTACATCAAATACTACAGCTTTTAATCACTCTAGCAGCACAATAAACTTAATAATAACGGGAAGTAGATCAAAGCCAAAAATGCACTTGAAGCCAAACCAATTTCACTCCTCAGCTCCACATAAAACTTAACTCAACTAAAAACCTACTCAAAATATACTCTCCCCCACCGTTTTACTACTATTAAGCGAACTATTCGCACCCAGAACCGAAAAACCCTGAAATGGGATCAAATTTAAACACGCAATAGCCTAGCCCGATCACGTCTGCTTCAGCACCACCGCATATGTATACTTAACTTCACAATAACTTCAAAATTACGGCTAAGCGACCTATCTGCCTGAGAAGTAAAGGTATTACCGGCTTGCCTGGGATGATGGGTCACCAAACCGGTACTTAAAACTAAGATTTTACGCTTTAAATAACGAAATTCAGCCCATTTTACAACTACAAGAAACACAAAATATTTACTGCCAGTATAAATACATGTATAACATCCAAACTACCATTAACCAATCACAGAGCCGGATTCGCAATATTGCACCATGCGCTCGCTGCCATCTTGCTACACCTGTCATCGTCTATTCGGCTTACTGCTGCCTTAGCTACCAGCCATCCATGTATAGAGATCAGTGTGTTGGGTACATTGATTAAAAGCCATAAAGATGTAAAACCCAACAATGAGCTACGATACAGAGAGATTGTTCTAGCATATGCAAACTCCACACGCGTATCCTTGCCTAGATATTGAATTCTTGTGCTGCTTTAGCTCAATGGTAGGGGATTGGCAGTCAAAGCCAATGGTTGCTGGTTGAATTCTTGCATGCATCATGACATTTTAATTCTTGACTTTACATATACTGTATATGGCTTGTACTTCATGTAAATAACACAGCTTGATGATCGAACGCCTCCTTGGTCACAAATGTGAGAATCCTCATATTGTCTAATTTCTGTTTCAGGTTGCCTTCAAATTGCTTGTGTCATTCTTCACAAGGACCTCAAAATGTGGTTTGCTGAACTGAATGTAGATATTGAAAAGATTCAAGAAGTGGCTAGATATGTAGTCAACTTATTTGAATTATGGAAATCCTATGACGAGAAGAAAGATATTCAAGCTCTACTTGCAAAGATGCCAAAACCCAAGACACAACCAAGTAGATAATATAGGTCAATATATGTGCAATTTGAGTATTGTCAAAAATTGCTGTGACAATGAAATGAGTATAACTTTAATATGGATTTGTGATACTATAGTATAATTCTATGAGGCTGAAAGTATTGTATGAATTGTGTGTTAAAAATAATATCGAAGGAGTAAATGTGTTGAAAAACGGATTGTGTTTGTAAAACTATCTTGATTGCTACTACTTGTAGCTAACGTTATACTATAAACTGGGAGATTCGCAGAACACAACTCCATGACCGTTATGCACTGGCTACCGGTATGCATTGTGAATCGCAAAATTATGTGATCTGTTGTGAATTAGTGAAGGATTACAAAGATGTTGGGCATTAATTTTTAAGTTATTTCTGGTTGTGCTATATAAAATACTTGGCTCTAAGAGGGGTACAATATCTCTAAACAAGTTTAGGTTCCGGATTATTTTCTTTAGTACCCTCTTTTCCAAATCTCGGATTGCTACAGATTGGGGAATGAGCATTATTTATTGCAACTATCACTTGATATGGCAACGGCTTGGTCATTTTGGAATACCACATTTTTTTAGATCTCCTAAATTAAGCAGCATTGGGTGTGGTCAGAACTTCAATGATTGACTGGTTCTGGGGGACCATAAGCTGTTAATGGGGGAAGGGAAGGAGGAGTAGAAAGAAACTGGCCACTCTACTGCAAGTAAACTGTGGCTCAGGACTGCTTCTTTGGAGGCATAAACCAGTCTGCAGGATGAAAGCCTTTCTTCTCTCTCTTGATACTTGCAATTTTTGAAGTAAAAAATTATCAAATATTGAACAGTAGTAGATTTAAAAATATGGTTAAAAACCATACAAATGAGTTACCGTACCTGATATGAAAATGTCTTAAAACAGTTAGGAAGTAGGTAAAATCCTGTTGGTTTTGTTGTGAAGTGATGCATTACTTGTAACACCATTACTGGGGGACATGGTGAAGCAGTGGTCAAGCTGCTTGCCTCCCACCAAGGCAGACTGGGTTCATTTCCCTGTTAATACATGTGAGATTTTTGAGGTGAAATGTCATGTCCCATAGTCAGGGTTCCACATAAAAACAAAGTCCTGAAGCTTATGATCAAGAGATTAATAAACTACAAGCTTTCTTCTTTTAACACCGTTACTGACTGGCTGCATGGCGCAGCAGTAATGTTATAGTCTGCTGTGACGAAAGTTCCAGGATCAAATCCTTGCACCGTTTGTTGGCATTTGAGGATGTGCAAATGTGAGGGATCAGTGTCAATTGATTCACTGGCCTTTTGGGGCAATATTCCCGCATCCTGGTGTCTTAAAGCTGTAGTAGTTGCATGGGACATAAAACCAATAGCATTATTATTATTTAACACCATTACTTTTCTACAATATAGTGGGTAACAACATTTCTAATTAATTAAAAAACTGTAATGCTGGTACATTTAACAGAAACAATGTAACAAGTAGTTCCGTGAAGAACTAAGCTGCCTATTTTCATATAATTATCCTACTTCTTTTAATTGCCTCTATCAACATACAAATTTTCAGTTTGATTGCTGTGATAAATTCGTAGTGCCTCTATCAACATACAAATTTTCAGTTTGATTGCTGTGATAAATTCGTAGTTATTGAGAACGGTCTAAATATTTCGGATGGTCACCATGTTGGATTCTTATATATATCTTAGAGCTGCATAGTCAGCTGTTCAAAAATGGAATACGCCATGGCCTATGTAAACCTCTTTACGAAGACCGCGGTTACGCTGGTTACAACAAATTGTTTGTTTAGACTTATGAATAATACTGTCAAGAAGTTGTTATTAATGTTCTCAGTCCCCATGTAGAAATATCTTTTAAAACCCTCAGTTATCGCGCATGGGTCTGACAGTTCCATGGTTTGTTTTAGCTTTAATATCAAGCCAACAGTTCAATTTATGATCTTACCGTCTTGGGACATCTTACACCATTCCTTAGTAAGCATTTTCCTGGAGTTGTGAAATGACTAGCCTAATAAAAACTCCACACGTGTAACTTTTCTCATGTGAGATCGATAGCTCAAGCACGCCCAATAATGTAACATTCTGTCAGTGAGTTGCAGCTGTGCTGTTTTAGCGGTTTTTGGTTTGGTACACTGCCTTAGTGAATATCAGTAAAGAGATTACGCCTGACGAAAACTTAAGGATGTAGAAGTAGTGTGTCGCCTTCTGGTGAAGGATAACGAATCGCTAGTTGATAATTTTAAAAAAATTGGTGACTGATACTGAAGACAAAGTTGAAACAAGATCCGGAGACTCGGATACTGACCATGATATTGATCAGGAGAACGGTAACAAAGGCAAAGAATTGAATGGCAGTTTGTTTTATTGGTAGGTATGCCATTATTCATCATCATCATCATCATTTCCCCTTATCCAGCTCATGCCGGGTCGGGGTATTTATGGCACTTCTCCACTTTCCTCTTTCCTTCCACAATTCTTCTTCCACGATCTTGTCCCAGTCCAGATTCCTTTTTCTCACGCTGTTCTTCACTGAATCGATCCACCTTGTTCTAGGTCTTCCCCTTGCTCTCTTACCCTTGCACTTGGCCTCCAGCATCTGTCTTGGTATTCTATTTTCCTCCATCCTCTTTACATGTCCAAACCACCTTAGTTTATTCTTCTCAATTCTCTCATTTAGTTTTCCCATCCCAACTTCCTTCCTAACATCTTCATTCCTCACTCTGTCTTTCCTTGTCTTACCTATCATACTTCTTAGGAATTTCATTTCACTGGATTGGATTCTACTCTTGCCTGCTCGTCAGGGTCCAAGTCTCAGCTGCATAAGTTAATATGGGTACATAGTACATTTTATACATTACCTCCTTGCTTTTCCTTGGTACTTCCTTATCCCAAACAAGTTTTCTTACACTTTGATAGAATGCATTGCTCTGCTGTACCCTCCTGCCAATCTCCATGTCCAACCTACCAGTTTGCATCAATTCACTTCCTAGGTATTTGAACGTGTCCACAATTTCCAAACTCTGACTTCCAATTTTCACAGTGCCCTTTCCTTGTCTTTCCCCTCTTGTCATCACCATGGTCTTGCTTTTCTCTATACTGATTTTCAGGCCATACTTCTGAATATTTTCGTTCAGTGCATCTAGTTGTTTTTGCACTTCTTCGGTGTTCCTTCCCCAGACCACAATATCGTCTGCAAATAATAGTAACTTCATTTCTTTATGTCCATATGCTTCCTTTGTTTCCTTTACAATTTCATCCATTACCATTATGAATAAAACAGGTGACAGCACACTCCCCTGTCTTAGTCCAGTCTTGTTCCTAAACCAATCTGTCTTTCCAACTGGGGTCAGTACCCTGCTAACACAGTTGTTGTACATTGCTTGCACCATTTCCAACATCTCTCTTCCCAGTCTCTTCTTAACCATGGTTTCCCATACCTTCTCTCTGGGGACACTATCATATGCCTTTTCTAGATCTATGAAAGTCATGATCAAATCCTCTCCATATTCCCAGTTCTTTTCCATCACCTGCCTCAAGCTAAAGTTTGGGTCCACTGTGGATCTTCCACTCCTGAAGCCATACTGTTCCTCTTGCAACTCTCCTTCCACCTTTCTTCTCATTCTTCTTTCTAATATCCTTTCCAGTATTTTCACTATCTGTGATAAGAGGGTGATCCCTCTATAGTTATCACACACCTTCTTGTCCCCCTTCTTAAACACTGGTATTATTAGCCCTTTCTCCCAGTCTTCTGGCACACATTTCCGTTTCCACACACACTTTAGCAGTCGATACAGCCATTGCATACCAACAGGTCCAGCAGCCTTTATCATTTCTACACTGATTTCATCCACCCCTGTTGTTTTTCCCATCTTCATTTTCTGTACTGCTAATTCCACCTCCAGCATTGTTATATCATCTTCTGTTATAGAGTCATCAGGCTGTGTCACTTCGATCTCACCAGTACAATTGCTCACATTCAATAGCTTATCGAAATACTCCTTCCATCGTCCCTTTATCTCTTCTGGGTGTGTTAACAACTCTCCATCTTCCTTTTTCACCAGCTTTGTAGTAACTCTTTCTTTCCTCTTACTTCTTAGAAGCCCATACAGCATCCTTTTACTGCCACTTACATCTGTTTCCATTCTTCGTGTAAATTCTTCCCAACTTTTCTTCTTTTCTTCTCCTACCACTTTCTTACACTTCCGTTTGCTGTCGTGATACTTCCTTTTGCTTTCTTCTGTTTGATCTCGGTTCCATTCTTTCCATGCAGACTTCTTTTCTTTCACTGCTTTCCTCACTTCCTCATTCCACCACGGTGTCTCCTTCTCTTTAACTCTTGTTGACGTCCTACCACAAGCACTCTCTGCTGCACCAGCAAATGCCTTTTTAAAGTGGGACCATTCCTCTTCTACATTTCCCACTTCAGTAACTGGGATTTGTTGCTTCAATCTCTCCTGAAAATCTTCCTGTACAGCTTTGTCTTTCAATTTCCATACTTTTATTTTACTTTCTCTGATCTCCTTTAGGTTTTCCAATTTTCTCCATCTAAATTTTGCCACCACAGCTCTATGGTCCCCATCAAATGCTTCTCCTGGTAAAGCTGTCACATCCATCAGCTTTCTGCGATTTGTCCTTTCTACCAGGAAGTAGTCAATTACTGATTTTGTTCTTCTATCACCCCACCCATATCTCGTAATTTTCCTGCTGTTTTTCTTCCGAAACCATGAATTACCCACTATCAGTCCATTCCTTTCACAAAAGTTTACAAGTTCCTCTCCTTCCCGGTTCTTTTTCCCATATCCATATGGTCCAACGACTTCTTCCTTTCCTTGTCTCTCAATTCCGACTTGTGCATTCATATCTCCCATGATCACCACTTCTACATCTGAGATTACTCTTTCTACATCCTCCAGGAATACTTCAATATCTTCTTCTCTGTTTCCAGTCTGTGGTGCATACACTTGTATGAAGTCCATCACGTCATTCTTCATCTTCATTCTAATTTTCATTATTCTGTCACTCACACACTCTACCACTTCAACATACTCCTCCAGTTGTTTCGAGGTTATCAGTCCCACGCCATTTTTTGCCTCTTGGCCACCACTCCAGTATAAAGTATATCCTTTCCTCAATTTCTTCCTTCCTTTACCTTTCCATTTCACTTCACTCAGCCCCATCATTCCAACCTTCTCCCTCTCCATGAAGTCGACCACCTCCTCCACCTTGCCTGTCAGGGTCATGACATTCATGATTCCCACTTTCATTTCGGTTACTGGTCGCCCATTTCTCACAGTTCCCCCAGTACCAAAGGAACTGCGCGTCGCCTGCAGGGTACGCCCTAACCTTTTCCGAATCATTGGAAGTGCCATTTCCATTTTGGGCTATTATTACGATGGGGTCGCCACTCCCAAAGGCATTTTATGAAGCTACTGCCAGCTATTATTCAGGCCGCCCCTAACATGGAGAACAGACGCCCTTGCAGCCGCCCCTAACATGGGAAACAGACGCTGCCGATTGATGCTGTACTCATACTATTCCCTGAGTACTGGGTTGCCTCTTCCGCAATCTCCACCGTTCTGAAGTCCATCTTCTCCGCTGTAGATTCCGTTGAGGTCTTCGCACGTAACCCTGTGCACGGGGCCTATGTTATACCCCATAGGACTGGGTTCTCACCAGAACTTAGCCGGTACTGTAGTTCCATGGTATATTACAGTACCGTTGCCCACCCCCGCGACGTGGACGCGCCTGGCAAGAATTATCCATGTAGCCAATTAGGATTGACTCATGGACCGGGTTAAGGAGCTGTCTAAATACTATTATATGTCCACCTCATTCTTGGCTATCACCGTGGAGGCCCGGGTTCGATTCCCAGCTCTGCCAAGAAATTAAATTCTGGTCTTAGGGCTGGAACGGTCTTCACTCAGCCTCGTGAGGCAAAACTGATAGAGGCGCGCTTGGCTCTTACCTCAGCCATCCTGGAAGTGGTTTTCCGTAGTTTCCCATTTCTACTCCAGGCAAATACTGGGATGGTACCTAACTGAAAGCCATGGCCGCTTCTTACCCAAATCCTAACTCAATTACAAATACACACACTAGTACAGACATCACAGTGACATAGGTTATCAAACAAATTCTACACACACCCAAGTTCATGGGGCTGCATGACCAGAGTGTTGCAAAGCTCCTAAAGAATCAACAACAACTATTATTATTTTAGGCCTATTATTATGTCGGATTATATATATTTTTATTTTAGGCAAGGATAGCACGAAGTAGAACAAGGAACCATGGAAGGTTACTCAGATACGACCCAACAATATTCTGATGAAACAACCTGGTGTTGTAAGGACTAGTAAGAATACTAGAACTGAATTTGAATGTTGGAATCTTTCTGCTAGTGATTAAATACTGTAATTGTTGAAAATGCCAACTACCATATAGGCAGAGAATATTAAGTTGAAATAATGAACGGTTGTCAATAAGCAGTAACATAGGGCTGCCAGACCCAGTGCAACAAACGGTGTTTCGCAAACCCGTGCGCCTAAGTGAATAAGACAAAATACTACGAAAAGCGAAAGCAATATTGTGCGTTACCGTACCTAATTATAAGAGAATAGGACCACCTCGTGGTTGTGTGGCTAGCGTTCTTGGCTGTCGCCTCGGGGGTCTGGGGTTGCTCCCCGACTCTGGCAAGAAATTTTAATTCTGGTGTGAGGGCTGGAACTGAGTCGACTACACTCTGCCTCGTGAGACAACACTGAGAAGAGGATGTTCGATTCCCATCTCGGCAACCCTGGAAGTGGTTTACCCACTTCTACTCCAAGCAAACGCTGGGTTGGTTCCTAACTTATGGCCATGACCACCTTCTTCCCTATCCTAATCCCAATTTACACATACATACACTAGTACATCCATTGAATATCACAGCTTATCACACAAATTCCACACACAGCCAAATACACAGGGTTATATGACCACGATGACACAGCCCCTAAAATAAGCAACTAGGCTGTAAAAAATTTTAAAAAATTAAACCGAGTTTGTCACTTTAAACACACAAAACAAACATCAGATTGCAAATAACACTTGACACTTTTCTCAAATGAAGTACCTCGTGGTGTAGCAACTAGCGTCCTTGGCTGTCGCCCAGGAGGACCCGACTCTGGTGTGGGGGCAGAAACGGAGTATACTCAGCCTCGTCGTAACATATTTTATTCTACATTTCGAATTGCAAAGAGAATAGAACTTATAAGTACTGTAGGTATCCAGTGGATACACTACAGACTTAGCATCTATGACCTGCAAAATGGCTACTGCTGCTATTGGTTGAGTGGTGACGACATTAGGAACTATATTTAGATGGGGGAGCAAAGAATAGTGTAAAGAGTGGTTTTTTTTTTGGGAGAGGATCTTCAACAGAGAGAGAGACATAATGGAAAGTTGGTTGGGAGACCATATGAAAAAAGCTATAAAGAAAATATATAAACTACGAATTATTTGAATGCATACAAATGTAAATAATGAGACATATATATAATATATATTATGTTATTCATATATGCCCAGAATAATATACATAACAAGCAATTAAATAAACCTATTGTTCAGAGAAATTTTGGTTAACCTATATATACATAATCTATGGATCAACAGGTAAGCGTAGTAATTATAGAATATGATTTTCAACAAGTTTTCCAATCATATTAGCATTTATAAAATCTTTTCCTGTAGCTTTGCATGCGGTATCATCGGATATATCACAGTATATGATCACTTTCCTCTTATCCATTGAAACCTGGTTGGTGATATTTCACCCTACAACTCGAGTAAAACGAGTCTCCTAGCTCTACCATGTATATTATAATTGCTTACAAACTATCTGTTTGTTCGCTGGCACCTGACGAAATATTTATTACAATTGGCATCCACAGTTGTTGGGTTATTTGTCGTTGGTTTACCTTAACCTATATTGAATGATTCAAGAAAACATTACATCGTGAGGCAAAACTGAGGAGAGGAGGGTTCGATTCCCACCTAGGCCATTCTGGAAATGGTTTCCCACTTCTATTCCAGGCAAATGCGGGGATGATTCGTAACTTAATGCCACAGTCGCTTCCTTCCCAATCCTTAGCTGAATTGTTTCCTGCTGGGCGCCTTTCGTGATTTTACATCAGTGGATAGATATTTCGGTAAATTTGGAAAAATGTGAGGTACTGATCCTGGTTTTAATTTCCATTTCATAGGAGGAAGTTCCATGTTCTCACAGTTTACTAAGAAACAGTCCGCCTTTATAATTAAATCTTCCGAAAAATGCACGTCACATATTTTACTTTAGATCGACAATCGCTTATCTTTTCATGGAATAACACTCGCCCATTTCGTAAACAGGTTTGTTTCTTTTGGCGATGTGAAAAAAAGGTCTAACTTACCATCAGCTTTTCTTCCGTCACCCGATTTACATCCAGGAATGAAACAGTACAACATTTTATCGAAGCAGTAGAAAATTTAGTTGTTTGCACACACAAGGCACTGCACAGCCTCTAACACAGACATTCATAAAATATTACAAAAGAACAAATCGCATATATGACTTCTCGTGCAGGATATTACAGTACTGACCTCTTGGGTTTCGCACGTGTTGAGGTGCTGAGCGACTTCCGTGCCACACACTGGCGGGACCATGAACGATCATGCTAAGAGAGTGGAGTGATGACACTGTTTATTTCTATTCGTCATGTTAATGGTATAGTTCAAACTGGATCTCAATCTGAAATACATCGATAGTTGTTGTTGATTGATTTAGGGGCTTTGCGACGACATGGTCATGTAGCCCTGTGTATATGTTTGTGTGTGTAAAATTTGTCTGATAACCTGTGTTATTGTGTTGGCTGTATTAGTGTGTGCCTTTGTAATTCAGATGAGGATTGGGAAGGAGGTGGCCGTGGCCTTAAGTTAGGAACAATCCCGGCGTTTGCCTGGAGTAGAAGTGAAATAACAAATCGGAAATTAAGTACGGAGTTCAACAAATATTACTTTTGTCAAACGAATTTAGATAACTATTTGAAGTTAATAATATCGTATGGCCTCGGGTGCCGGTTGTAAGCTTTGTAATGTGACACCCAGAGGGTAGCTTGCATGTCGAATTTCATTGTTCCTTGAATCACTATGAAAGTCAAGGAGGTTAGATATATAAGCTCCTTGAACACTACAGTATAGCGCTTTCTAGTAGAGAAATTAGGAACTTTGTGTTGGCGGAAACTCCCGAGATTAATTTTGCCATTGTGAACACGACCTACTGAATTCTAATGGGTTTTTTGACATGCCAACATCGTATGACATGCGTGTCGTATTTTTGCCGCCTTTCAAAAATCACTTGCCACGGCCAGGAGCGAATCTGCAATCTTGGGGTTAGTAGACCGACACGCTATCCGCTCACCCACCGTGGCAAGTTATTAGCCATTAGACAAAACGATGTTTGAACTCATATATTACTGTCTGTCTGTTAGGTGGCCAGCCCGAGGCTGGTTGGATCCTCAAAAAGTACCGCCGTTAGGTTATGTGGGTAGATACCTACAAAAAAAACAAGACAGCACTATATTGAGGCGTACTAGGAAGGAAGAGAAGTGAGGTAGTTTGCCATTGCTTTCCTCACTGACAAGCAAACCTTCTGTTTGGGGCAGAAAAGAATTGCATTTTTTCTTCTTTAGTCATGTTTAGGATGTCAAAATATGTGCTCTAACAAATTTTAGCAACAGGTGGGCAATTAGTGTGGGAGATACATGGCAATGAATGAGGGGGAAGTTATGAGTTCTTGTAGGCTTATGAGTCGTTTCTGTGGGAAACAACAATTTTAAAAATGGATTATTCTCTGTGAGCTGCCAGAATAGGATTGACATTTAGCCGGAAATTCCACGTCAGTCATCACCCCTGTGCCTGTTGACCAATCCATGTTCGCATAGTTGATGTCATAATACTCTGCGTTGCAATATTACAGCCCACGTGCTTCAGTGCCTGGTCAGTTGTATATCTGGCGTGTACAGTTTGGCAACTTCGTTCTCAGACCACATTTCGAGGCGAGAACTGTCAGTCCTATTCTGGTAGCTCACAGAGTATAGTCTGGAACAAACAGACTGCAGTAATCGTAGTCTACAAAAAAGTGCCTAAAACATAACTTTTCTGTACACCAACCACATCTAATTATTGCTCCTGCCTCACATTTATTACACTGTCCTCTCAAATTCTTGAAACAATAATCTGTAGTATTACGAAAGTGGTGTGGGTTTCTTGCAGTTAATCCAGCTAACACCCATTCGTACTGGTGAGCGTGCTCAAAGCGCGGAGAAAGGAACTGCTGGAATGATAGCGACTGTAGTTTCAGGATGTTATCCCGCTGCTGCAAGGTAGCAGGTGACCCGTCGAAGTCAGCGTTGTGTGAGATCTCGCGTATCATGTATTTATACATTCTAAAGAAGTATCAATCTAGGGGCTGAAGTTCATACGTTGTGTTGGCCGGTATTATTTTTACTGTTAATTTGTCGGGATCATGATTACCATCTTTCAGAATGAACGACAGTGCACAAAATGAAGGAATTTATTGAACAGCAATAGAATTTAGTAACAAAATGAAGACAGTTAATAAGTGCACATTTGAAGAATTTCCAAAGTGGCGAGCAGTGAATCAAATTGTGAAAGAACGTAATTTACAAAAATTTGCGACGTTCAAGGCCCACAAGTTACAAATTGATGAAAACAAGTTCAAGGCTAGTTCATCTTTGATGCGCTATAATATAGTAAGCCATAAAATAACATAATTAATAACAAGTAACAACGGCAGTTCGAGATACAGTCCATCAAGAACAGATAATACAGGCTTTTAGAGATGACTGCAAAGCAATCGTGGAGTCATATCCAAATGACCAAGTTTACAATGCCGATGAGAGTGGTTTTAATAAAGAAATGCCCTTGGGGAGAACTTTAGAGTGTAAAGGTGCATGTGACATAAAGGGAGCAGTGCAATCGAAAGGGGCAACCACACATTCGTACACAGTCATGCCGATAGTGTCTTCATCCGGGAAGCTAATGCCAAAATTATTTGTGATTTTATACGAACCAACTGGCATAAGTGACAATGTTCAAGCCAGACAATTTATTGTGCGATGGAGTTCGTCAGGAAAAATGGCAAGGCAGTTGTTCACTACGTTTTTAAAAGACGCATTCCTACCATTCGTAATTGCAAGAAGCCTGCTCCTTTTAGACTCTTACAGTGTCCACAATGACATTGCAAATGTAAGAAAAATTCTGAAAGATGGTAATCATGATCCTAACAAATTAACAGTAAAAATAATACCGGCCAACACAACGTATGAACTTCAGCCCCTAGGCCGATGCTTCTTTAGAATGTATAAATACATGATATGCGAGATCTCACACAACGCTGACTTTGACCAGTCACCTGCTACCTTGCAGCAGCGGGATAACATCCTGACACTACAGTCGCTAGCATTCCAGCAGTTGCTTTCTCCACGCTTTGAGCACGCTCACCAGTACGAATAGGTGTTAGCTGGATTAACTGCAAGAAACCCACACCACTTTCGTAATACTACAGATTTTTGTTTCAAGAATTTGAGAGGACAGTGTAATAAATGTGATGAAGGAGCAATAATTAGATGTGGTTGGTGTACAAAAAAGTTATGTTTTAGGCACTTTTTTGTAGACTACGATTACTGCAGTCTGTTTGTTCCAGACTAATCCTATTTGTAAAATTGTTGTTTCCCGCACAAAAGACTCACAAGCCTACAAGAACTCATAACTTCCCCCTCATTCATTGCCATGTATTTCCCACACTAATTGCCCTCCTGTTGCTAAAATTTGTCAGAGCACATATTTTGACATCCTAAACATGACTAAAGAAGAAAAAATACAATTCTTTTCTGCCCCAAACAGAAGGTTTGCTTGTGAGTCAGAATAGCAGTACTAACCCTGAGTAGAACCTTTCACAGCATCCGCAGGCACTGACTGTGCCCTGAATGTCATTACTAATCACCACCCATACCTCGGTAGCTTCCATATAATCAGTCATGAGTGAGACTGACAACGGTGAAAAGCCACATTTTACTCTTACCTGTGCCAACAGACAAATGCAAAAGTACTGCATTCATCAAGAGATGGCAAACAGGCTGTATGCCATTCTAAATATTGGTTTTATCTTAAAGGTGTGTCACTATTAGGAAATTGTGCCAATGGTAGGAACATTAATATAATATTATTAATAATAATGTATGGACGAATTTGAGCCACATTTCTCAAATAAAGCAAGGACTCGGTGTTTAACATGTTTAGTTAATACTTCGGTGGGGGGGGGGTATTGCTGTTTTATTTTATTAAGAGCAGAAAAGGAGATAGCAATTCATATCACATATTTCTTCAGCTCATTTATGAACATCAGCATTTCGTAGAGAAGGTAATTTCAAGCAAAATAATAGAAGGTTGCACGTTTTTTTTTTTCACCGTGTGTTAACGTCTTCCAGAAAGAAAAAAAAGAATAACACTCATATTTCTGCCATGGCCCTCTCACGCTATGGCTCAGTCGTTTCAAGGATAATTGGGACGCAGAGAATACCTCATATTCGACCACGGCCTCCTCGAATACCCCAGTATGACACTAGTCACGCAGTGACATTTAAAATAGGAGGCCATGGAAGTCAGCGACAGTCACCCTAGCTTGACCTTAGCCTTTAACGCAAGTCACCAGCAGTACGTATTGAAGATGCTAGCCCATGGACTACCAAAGTGCTCTCATTAGCATGCTGCGTTAAAAGCCCGTGCGATGACGCTAGGTTAGCCCATGGGCTGTGCAGGACCCTGCCTTAGTGAACCATTATGATATTTATGATCCAGTGTACTGAATAGGAAAAAGACAATGAATAAGCAGCATTTCCAGTCAATGTAAATATGTTACCATTATGTGGGGGTTTTACATTACTTTTATAAACACGCACTGTAAATATTTTTACCATGTTTTGTCCTCGGAGAACCACGTCTATTCAAGGAAAACAGCCACTCAGCATATAGTTTGTGGATTATGGGGGGTGCATGGCTACTGCAATGACACTTTCAGCTGCATTATCTTGGTTTTAAGCCATGTGAAGCCACTTCTCAGTGCACTGTGTTCCAGCCTTCACCTCAGAGCTTAAATCTTGGGCAGAATAAAAGCTGGGGTCTCCTATGTAAGAGGCAATTAATCTTTAGGCTCATGAGAATAGGTAATGGTCACATAGAACTACAGGCTTCCTTAGCCAGCATATTCATTGCTTTTCAGCAACGATATCTTGAAGACCTATTGCTGTAAGGTAAGTAATCCTTTATGACCAATCTATAAATCTGTACTTCTTGCACAATGATACTTGGGGAAAATGCAATTTTCGACGTGGAGTAGAGCACTCACTTGAGATTGTTGGGTATTTTCCCTAAGTGAGCCTGCCAGTTCTTCAACAATTCTGTATAATGTGTCATAGATAGCGATTGACATACTGAAGAAATTCAGAGGTGTTAACGAACCAATGAAATGATAGCGAAAGAGAAGAATTAATTTTGTGGCTGGGAGAGGTATCAGTGCTGCAGTTGTATTACCACTTAAAAGCACCCAAGTGAATGAAACAAGACTCTGTGCAATTAGACGACTCTACTAATACATGTGCTGGTGAGGAATGAGAGAGACAGCTCCTGGAACTCGGTGATGAGGAAAATGGACAGGAATCAGTGATGATCCAGATGCACATTCTGAAAGAGGCTAACAATATTCCAGAAATACGAGGTTTTTGGTTTGTTTCCATGCAAAAGGGAAAAAAAAAAAAAAGCCCTATATTGGGATTGGGAAGTTCCCTTCCTCGATGACTTCGGGGTGTAGAATGGAACATATTGCTTTTGGATGCCTTACTGAGCAGCAAGTGAGATTCAAGAAAACATCCTATTTTTCAGGGGTTACAGAATACTTTATGTGCAGTTCCATTGACCTAATAAATAATGTTTTTCAGATTGACTTCAACTTTTCACATGCACCAGGTAGTTTGACCAAAGGTGCACAAAATATTTAAACTTGTACTATTAGATAGCTAAGACGATCTTTTATCATGAATACAAATGACGCTAAGAAGCCTAGTATGTAACTCTTCTTTCACTGGAAATCATACGCCAAATCTTAATCCACTTTTAGTATCAGCTGTGAAGCTCTGTGGCTAAGATTTGCATAGCATTAATTTGAATTCACTGTATGGAGTAGATACAGTAACTCAACTTGTCATCTTAGAAGTGGAGTTCCATGGATACATTCTAACTATGTCTTACATGTGGGGTGGAGCAGGGGCAGATCCAAGATTTACTTCAGGGAGGGGCACATATTTAAATAACCCTTTCATAAGTAAATTGTACTAGGCCTATTAGATTTATCAACTGGATCCTACCAGGCCTTGCTGTTGGAGTTACAATCCAAGAAGAGAGAAATATGGGAAGATTTTTATGGGCAGAAGCAATGTACCGTATAATCAAGAATGGATGAGGCAGGATATGACCTCCGCCACTCAGCGACTTGTTTTGCTGTTCACAGTTTTCACTTCCGAGTGTGTGTGGTAAAAGTCTTATATGCACCAAGTGGGGCGTGTGTGTAAGTTGTGTGGTGATATCTATGAACGTTGTCACGTACTACATTGTAAACAGAGGCTTCTAACAGAATTTTGTAGTGAATGATGTATTAGGTAGATTTCATTAGAAAGCTAACTATTGCAATGGGTACCATGTTTCGACTTCCGGAAAATTTCGACATATCTTCGCGTTTCACATCCCCCAGACCCCAAAACCACCGTCAGTTCAAAAGTTTATATATAATTTATGTATATATATATATATCAGTTTCTTGTGGACACGATTACTGCCGTAATTTTGCACCAATCACTTTAAATTTTTTACATAATATGTATCCCTATAAAATCTCGGTCGAGTTCGTTAATGGGCAAAATCGGTCGAAGGGGGTGAAAATGGGGGGCTTTCTTCGAAAAAGTGAAATTTCGCTATAACTCTCTTAATACGTGAAATATCGAATCCATTCAAAGTTCATAATATGTGTCGAATAAGTGCCAAAAATTTATGTCAAGTAAGTTTTTTGATAGCTCCAACCATTGACCAAAGGGGTGGAAAAAAGTGGGTTTTTCGGGAAACATTAATCATATCTCTTAATAGGCACAATATCAAAACCGTACAAAATGGAAAATATTCCCCTAGTAATTACCTAAAACTTTTGTCTGAAACAATTTTTGATATGACCCACCATTACGCCAAGGGATGAGAAAAATTATTTCGGAATTTAAAAAAATGCCAAGTGCCATCAGAGGTTACCATAACAACGCTTTTAAATTGATAAGGGATGATCTATCAGAGGTTGCCAAGACAACGCCATTGACGAGATCACATTCATTTTTAGCCTACTTTTCACACTTTTCAAAAATGAGGAAAAAGTAGACTTATAAGATATATCCGGGAAAATGTGTCTGTCCTTCTGTCTGTCTGGCTGTGTGTGTGTGTGTGTGTAACCCCCCCCCCTATCAACTCCTAAACGGCTGCAGCAATCGAATCCAAATTTAGTATGAGTAAAGATGTATACCGGAATATCTCAGGCCCATATTTGAAAAAGATGCCAGTGCTACCAACTGCTAAAAAAACTCACTAGAAATTTGAGCTCCATGTTGGATATCTTGGAAGGTATACATGGGAGCTATTCTAAAATTGGCACACATGTAGATAATACTATTTCAGTTTAATTTCCAGGTGGCCATACATGACAGCGTTGCCAAAATAATTTTAAGCCTTTGATAAGTCCAACTTTTAAATGCATATAACTACACTATCAATTGGATTTCAGCCAAATTTTGTATGTAATATGTGTACATAAACATATATGACTGAGTGTATTCTTAAGAGCCACCAGGGCTGCCAACTGTTAATAATTGCTCTCTATTTTGTATCCAAATATATCAGAAAGTATGCAAGCCGACAGCTTTAAACTATGCACACGTAAATTACCCGACATTTTACATTAATTTGGAGTAACTTATATACGTCAGTTCTACCAACATGATTCTAAGCCTGCTGATAGGACCAATTTTTAAATACATGTAACTTCTATACCAACAAATGGATTTCATCCAAAATTGGCACAAAAATATATAATATTTCAGATTATTTCTGACCAGCACTCGCATGCCATTGTTGCCAACATGCTTTTACGTGTACTAATAGATCCAATGTCTAAATCCATGTAACGTCCTTTGGACTTCAACCACATTTTGTATTCTGTACCTTAGGTGATGGAAGTAAGAATATATTCAGTCACCAGAGCTGCCAACTGTATTGCTCTATTAGGCTACATTATGCCTAGTATACCTTACTTCGAACTAATTAAGACATTTCGATATTACCCACTTAATTTCGTCATTATTCTAGATAGGTTCATATACTGTAGATTAATCTATGGCATGAATCTTAATTTTAAGAAAAGTAGGCTCTTTAGTTCGTCACGGAACTTCTTGTTCCATCTGACTATGAGGGAAGCGGCTAACTGGTAGCATGCTGAACTTCTATGCCCAAGGTGCTGGTTCAAAGCCGGCCACAGTCGCCGGATTTTCTAAGAGCGCTAAAAATCCATCAGCATGCTTTCCTTCGGAGGGTAAGTTAAACGTTCGTTGCAAGTTGCTGGTTGCGGTGGCATCTAGCAGCCAAGTTCACAGCTAGGTGTCGTTGACGTTAGTATTTGGTACAAAATTAGGTACTACTACTTAAAATTGACCGTCTGCAGACCTTACCTGAATTACAGACTAATACAGTCATCACAAATAACACCGTTTATCAGACAGATTCTACACACACCCAATGTACACGGGGTTACATGACCACCTTGTCGCAGCCCCTAAACTGAGGAACCAACCAACATCTCTGCGGGAGATAAAATTTTGCGTGAAGAAGTAACAGACTGTTAGATAGTTACACATTAGTTCCAAACCTTGCATAAGGACAGTGTGATCACAAGTATAAAAATTAACCCCAAATGACAAGAAGGTTACCATCCCCATAAGACAGTAAAATGTTAAAAGTATGCATAGAAAGACGAAAAAATGTTAACTAACCTCCAATTGTAAAATACTTTCTCGCAATAAATGAGGTCTGATCCTCCTACGAAAACCTGCATATTTTGCCTATTATAGCCTATCCCCTAGTTTGCCCGGTGAAATCTACCTCCGCCTTCCGGCGTGCCGAGAGGAATTTTTTTTTTTTTTTTTTTTACTAATGGCCATTGGCTTCAATTAAGTCTATTATAAGTAAATTAAACTGTAATCCAGCCCCTAGCCCACTGTGCCATGGTGTTTGGTATTGAAGTCTGCCCTGCTGTGATACTGAAACATCCCACTAAAATTCACTCAGTGATTTCTTATCAAAGGGTGAAAAGCTTATCTTTTCTGAATGGCATTTCTTATTTATATTCTAGTACTGCAGTTGTGCATAACTATGGTGAAATGTGTAGATCTACCCCCAGTGATATGTGAATTACACTTATTCTTCTATGGCATAGTCCTACATTGTTACCTATGACTGTATAGAGCTATAGACGGAAGCAGGGCAAAACTACCTGACCAGTCTCCCTTATTCCTCCTGTGAATGTCTTCCAATTTCTTTGACTTGTCCACTTGACAGACAACTCACTTCAGTTACAAATTCATCACCCTACATTTATGCAGTTTAATATTATTAATTTAGAACAGTTAACACTGACATTAAAACTTACATATGAGCACATCTCAGCCCAAACGCTTGGAAACGCTTTTCAATGTATTTTAAAACCCTAGGGGAGCTCAGATTGGAATGCATGCCTCTTGGCTCTCTTCCCTGGATTAGCCATCAGAGTGGGAAGAGGACGAGGGCATTTGGCTTTTCATAGGGCGAATGTTGTCAAGTTAGAAAAGAGTAAATTCAGCTGCCTTTGAAATAAAGACATGAGTCAGGCAGAAAGACGACCTTCATCCCCTTGTGAGTTCTTGAGAAAGTCTTCCACAAAATCGGAAATTGGAGTGACTAGGCTACAGAAACATGAATCTCGTAATTTAGGGTTTAGCTTTAGCGGATGATCTCGCAATGTTCTCAGTTTCCTCAGATAAAGCCTTAAAACAAATTCAACCAGCTTAAAGCACAGGCGTCGAAGGCAGGCAAGCCTCCAGCAGATCTCCTTTTAGAAGACAAAGTTCATATAGTCCGCGATACCTTAAATAAGTTACTAACCCTGTAAACTTGCCATAATTTGTCCCCCATCACTACAAACATGACGATTTACAGAATATCTTACTGTTGGGTTGAATCAGGGTTGTATTCACTGTTTTCACTCATGTTTCTAAGTCACCATATTAATTGACCACTTGCAGGCTCTGAAACAGGCATTTAGTAGAACCCCGATTAACTGAAACCCGGCTTAACCGAAATGCTCTGAGAAAAAAAAAAAAAATTGCGAAAGTCCAGTGACCCTTCTCCATTAATATTACATCAGTGACTCTTTGTAATTCCTGGAGGAAACTGTATGAAGGGATAATTCGGAAAATGATGACAATCTGCAAGAGATGGTGACACAAATTCCAGGATGTGAGAATGTTAACCAGTGTGAGGTGAAGATGATGCTGAACTTGATCTAACAGACCAAGAAATTGTGGATTCCATGTTACTGCCTACTGTCGACCAAAGTATTATGTGCACTCGAGTTTGAAGGTTGTTTGTGAAGCAACCAATAGACCTACATAAAATCCAATAACATCATCATTTTTGTCGTTCTATTTTGCGTTAGTTCATGTAGGTTTGGATTTTTTAATTTATGTTTTAATATTTTTTTATCGCAGTTGTAACACAAAAAGTGCACGTTTTTAAGCGTGTTTCAACCATGCGTCATATTTAAGAATTATTATCTCAATAACCCGTCATCAGATCGAATCCAAATTTTAACACAATATACATTGGAATGTTGTATAACTGGTTTATTAATTTCAAAATTGTCTGTGCCCAAGAAACAAAGTTGTTGTCATTTTTGTAAGGTAACATTTTCTCGGCTCGGGGTGGTTGGAAAATGTAGTTCTTGGTTGCCATGTAATCGTTTTACATCAAAACGTTATGCTGTATGACTGTGAAATACGTAAATTAATTCACTTATTTTATATCGGTTTGTATTTGTACGAGGAAATAACACATGGTTCACCAGCAAGCCGCGCCGGGAACAGCTGTACAGCGTTGCCGAAAAGGTGCCCACACGCACCATGGCGCGTCTCGCTCGGCGGTGATGGGCTCCATCTCAGCAACGCTGTACAGCTTTTGCTGGAGTGGCTAGCTGTTGAACCATGTGTTATTTCCTCGTACAAATACAAACCGATATAAAAGAAGTGAATTAATTTACGTATTTCACAGTCATACAGCTTAACTTTTTGATGTATAACGATTACATCGCAACCAAGAACTACATTTTCCAACCACCCCGAGCCGAGAAAAAGTTACCTTACAAAAATGATAACAACTTTGTTTCTTGGACACACACAATTTTGAAATTAATAAACCAGTTATACAACATTCCAATGTATATTGTGTTAAAATTTGGATTCGATCTGATGACGGGTTATTGAGATAATAATTCTTAAATATGACGCATGGTTGAAACACGCTTAAAAACGTGCACTTTTTGTGTTCCAACTGCGATAAAAAATATTAAAATATAAATTAAAAAATCCAAACCTACATGAACTAACGTAAAATAGAACGACGAATATGTTGATGGTATTGGATTTTATGTAGGTCTATTGGTTACTTAACAAACAACCTTCAAACTCGAGCACACATAATACTTTGGTCGACAGTAGGGTTGAAGCAGACGACTCCGACCTTGACAATAGCAGTTCTGAGAACCGAGTTTCAGCAGATGATGGATTTGGAGGTAAGATTAATTTAAAAATTCTATTAAAATACCACATGCTTAATTAATAAAATTACTGTATATTCAGTTCAGTAGTAACAAAATAAATTGTTTCATTATTTCAGATTGCTTTGCGCTTGTTGAACAAAGCAATGAATGAATCTACACCAGCTGATGTAGGCCTATTGTTGATAAAACGGTGGCGCGACATAGCTGCACCAAGAAAATTCAGAAGAAAATCACTGATTTTATATAATCAGTGACATTATGTAAACATTTTAATGTTAATATGCAGTATGCACCTTTGCTTAACAGAGTTTTGCGTTTTTATTTCGACATTTAACTTCCGGATAAACGGGATTCTACTGTATATAATGTAGGCCTAACTTGAAAAGTTTGCAGCATGAACTGATCGATATCTGGTGCTGTGACAACATTCCGAGTTAGTCAATCTTTACATCGTTAAGGGGCCGTCCACATATTGAGTAATCACTTTTTGGTCGATTTTTGACCCCAACCGCTTACCCCCATGTAATCACGCTTAATCGTCGCATCGACCCTTCTGTGTTACGTAATCGCAAACAAATACCTAATATTTCTGATTTCGTCCCGATTTATCCGTATAGGCCTACGGTAAATGAAACAAGAAACACAATGTTAGAGACTCAGGGACGTCAATTACTGTAAAAAATATTATAATTCGCAATTTCCTGAGCTGATTCGGGGGCAAGAAAGCACAAGATTATATACTTTATTTTTCATCAGAAATAGTTCTTGAACCTCTTTATGAACTGAATAGAAGTATTCTTTGAAATGATTAGTAATCATTTCGTTTACCCCCACCTCGCACGTAATCAACGTAATTACAAGCTTCGACCCCCTCCCTCTTTGTCATTACGTAAGTTAGTATGTGGACGGCCCCTAACCAGATACCACATAATCTAACCTACAATACAACGCCTTTTGAAGAATATTCATACATTTTCATTTCATCCAGACTGCACATTTATTTCATCATGTATTATTGTTAGAGTTTTTAACATTTACCATAAATGCAAAATTGGGTGAAACTCGTAAGTGTATGTGCCTTCATGTTTTATGACTTAAAATGATTTTTAGCGATTTTAAGTTTGCGAAAAAATGCAAAATTGCTTGAAAATGTGATAAATGCAATATTATACGATAAACGCGAAATAACTGCGAATTTTCGTAGATTTATGCTAAATATATATTTTTTTTATAAACGACGCTGTTTTTCGCAAGAAAGATACATGTTTTTATTTCAGGGGAAATAATTACTGCGCATGAAATCGTGAATCGAAGAGGAGTGTATGGAACAGCCAATCAAATTGGAGTTCTTAAATGAACATACTAGGCCGCTTGCCTGCCAATCTCGTCACGCGTAACTGTGTCCGCGCATTTCGCGAGTTTGAAGAGATTGCTAACGCCCACTGTTTCCATCCACAGCATGCTATCTCTCTCTCTCTCATTTTGTGTTGAACCGCATTCGTGGTACATTCTTCATCTTGGTATAGAGTATTTCTGATTAAAAGTACGGTAGCAATCTATTGTGTGGTAGCTACGGATAGAAGCGAAACAGCATGCGGAGAGTTATAATCTGCTTGCCACGGTGGGTGAGTGTTTAAAGTGTCGGTCTACACACCCCAAGCTTGCAGGTTCGCTCCTGGCAGTGGAAAGCTATTTTTGAAAGGCAGCAAAAATTACGACACGCATGCCATACGATGTTGGCATGTCAAAGAACCCATTTGAATTCAGTAGGCCGTGTTCATAATGGCAAAATTAATCTCGAGAGTTTCCGCCAACACGAAGTTCCTCATTTCTCTACTAGGAAGCGCTATAGTGTTCAAGGAGCTTAGATATCAAACCTCCTTGACTTTCATAGTGCTTCAAGGAACAACTGAATTCGATATGCAAGCTAAATAACAAAGCTTGCCACCCGAGGCCATACGATAATTATTATCTGGAACCATTAGATCTTGTGTACATGAAGTACAAGCCATCAAGATGTAAAACAGAGAATTAAAATGTCTGACATAACCAGGACTGAACCTGGGACCTTCGAATTTCCTGCACTATACTTTACTCCTACCAACTGAGCTATCATGCACATTTATTTTCGGCCTGGCGAAGGTAGCCTACATCTGCTGGGGCAACGACTACTTTCATGTACTTGTAATTCATGTACACAACATGATCTAATAGCTGAAAACCCGCATTTGTTATTCAAATGGTCGTGAAAAATACCAATTTCAAAAGTTAACTTTCTTTTGGGTGACATATGTTTGGAATTTTTAACGCAACGAATTTGCACGGTCAACAACCAAATTTTTTTTTTACTAAACCGGTTGTTTGTAAGAACAATAAATTACGGTGTAAATCATATATATTATTTCAGTAGTATAGATCCCTCCTGCGGCGTTCACAAGCGACCGATCGTGACAAATAAGCATTCAAATGAAAGAAAATAGACATTAGCAGTGACGAATTGCACTCTAATTTCATAATTATCTATTAATAGCTGAAGTACCCGTTCTTCGAACGGCTTTTAGTACTTGCTGGCCTAAATCATTAATATACAGTATATAATCACACATTCCTAATGCAGTTATGTTATTTACATGTGTATACTACATGCATTTTCACTCACCAAATTATTAATCAGAGGTAGGAAAGTGAAAATCCTTAGCCTGCTTTCAGTCGACCGACCGGGTCAGGGAATGGAATGAATGAAATCCCCATCTAACAGCAAGGATATGAAATGTGCTGGCTGCCGAAGCCTGTCGCACTCCCCTGGGGCAATGATTAAATGAATGACGAATGAAATGATTGTGGAGATTGTTGCTGGAATGAAATTGTGACAGGGAAAACCGGAGTACCCGGAGAAAAGCCTGTCTGTCTCCGCTTTGTAGGTGAGAAAGTGCGTTTATATATCTATATCTATCTATATATATAAAAATCAATCTTACGTGATAGTTTGTCTGTGGGTGTGTGTGTATGTCTCCTATGCATTCATATACCACTCAACCGATTGCGATGAAACTTGGGTGAGATGTTGAGTATACTCTAAGGAAGGTTTCTGACTTAGTAAATCCATTTTACAATAGGTAGCGCACGCGTAGATTCAACAAATGAGTGACGATGCGCGAAGCGTTTCAAACAAGTCCCGTATGTGTTCATATACCATTCGTCCGATAGCGATGAAACTTGGGTGAGATGTTGTATACACTTACGTGAAGGTTTCCAAATTAGTGAGTACATTTCGCAGTAGATAGCGCACGAGTAGATTCAACAAATGAGCGACGACACGCAAAGTGTTTCAAAAATGTCCCGTATGCATTCATATACCATTCGTCCGATAGCTATGAAACTTGCGTAAAATGTTGTGTACACTTCAGGGAAATTTTCTGGCTTAGTAAATCCACTTTACAATAGGCAGCGCACGAGTAGATTCAACAAATGAGCTACGACGCGCGAAGCATTTCAACAAAATCAGTTTCAAAAAAGTCCCGTATGCATTCATATACCATTCGTCCGATAGCTATGAAACTTGCGTAAAATGTTGTGTACACTTCAGGGAAATTTTCTGGCTTATTAAATCCACTTTACAATAGGCAGCGCACGAGTAGATTCAACAAATGAGCTACGACGCGTGAAGCATTTCAACAAAGTCACGTATGCGTTCATATACCATTCGTCCGATAGCGATGAAACTAGGCTGAGATGTGTGCACTCCAGGGAAGGTTTCTGGCTTAGTAAATCCCTTTAAAAATAGGAAGAGCAGGAGCAGAATCAACAAATGAGCGACGACGCGCGAAGTTTTTCATCAAAGTCCCATATAAGGTCATATACCATTCATCCGATAGCGATGAAACTTGGGTGAGCTGTTGTGTACACTCCAGGGAAGGTTTCTGGCTTAGTACATCCATTTTACAATAGGTAGCGCAGCAGTAGATTCAACAAATGAGCGATGACACGCGAAGCGTTTCAACAAAGTCCCGTATAAGGTCATATACTATTCGTCTGACAGTGATAAATGTTTGGTGAATTGTTGTGTACACTACAGGAAAGGTTTCTGGCTTAGTTAATCCATTTTACAATACGAAGCGCACGTTTAGATTCAACAAATGAGTGACTACGCGCGAAGCGTTTCGACAACGTCCCGTATACGTTCACATACCATTCATCCGATTGCGATGAAACTTGGGTGAGATGTTGTGTACACTCCAGGGAAGGTTTCTGGCTGAGTACATCCATATTACAATAAGTAGCGCAAGTAGAATCAACAAATGAGCGACGACACGCGAAGCATTTCAACCATGTCCCGTCTGCATTCATATACCATTCGTCCGATAGCTATGAAACTTGGGTGAGATGTTGTGTACACTTCATGGAAGGTTTCTGGCTTAGTAAATCCACTATACAACAGGCAGCGCACAAGTAGATTCAACAAATGAGGGACGACGCGCGAAGCGTTTCAACAAAGTCCCGTATAAGGTCATATACCATTCTGCCGTTAGCGGTGAAACTTGGGTGAAATATGGTGGACACTCCAAGGAAGGTTTCTGGCTTAGTAAATATATTTCACAGTAGGTAGCACACGAGTAGATTCGACAAATGAACGACGACACGCGGAGCGTTTCAATACACTCCCCTATGTCTTCATATCCCATTAGTCCGATAGCGATGAAACTTGGGTGAGATGTTGTGGACACTTACGTGACGGTTTCTAACTTGGTAAATACATTTTACAGCAGGTAGCGCACGAGTAGATTCAACACATGAGTGACGGAGCGTAAATCGTTTAAACAAAATCCGGTATGCGTTCATATACTATTCATCCGATTGCGATGAAACATTGATCAGTTATTGTGTACACGCCAGGGAAGGGTTTCGACTTAGTAAATCCATTTCACAATAAGTAGCGCAAGAGTAGATGCAACAAATGGGTGCCGACGCGCGAAGCGTTTCAACAAAATCCCATATTGGGTTCATATAACCTTCTTCGATTGTGATGAAACCTTGATGAGTTATTGTGTACACGGCAGGGTAGGGTTTCGACTTAGCAAATTCATTTCTCAATAGGTAGCGTACGAGTAGAATCAACAAATGAGTGACAGCGCACGAATCGTTCAAACAAAATCCCGTATACGTTCATATACCATTCATCCGATTGCGATGAAACTTTTGAAAGTTGTTGTGCACGCTCCCACGATTGATTCTAAATTAGAAAATCCATTTTACGATAGCATAGGGGCAGTTAACGGAAATTGAAAAACATGTTGTGTATCCAAAAGCACTTCAAAAAACAGAATTTCAACGCCAACACTTTCTTTGATTGGCATTGCAACGCATGCCGGGTACAGCTTGTTGGAAATAAATATCAGCTTCTATGTAGTAAAAGTTAAATAACCTGTCTTAAATATTGAACACCTATCGTTTAACGTCTTCATACTATATTTAAACATATAAACATTATACTAAAAATACATCAAACTTGTCTATCTATATATATAAAAATCAATCTTACGTGATAGTTTGTCTGTGGGTGTGTGTGTATGTCTCCTATGCATTCATATACCACTCAACCGATTGCGATGAAACTTGGGTGAGATGTTGAGTACACTCTAAGGAAGGTTTCTGACTTAGTAAATCCATTTTACAATAGGTAGCGCACGCGTAGATTCAACAAATGAGTGACGATGCGCGAAGCGTTTCAAACAAGTCCCGTATGTGTTCATATACCATTCGTCCGATAGCG
This sequence comes from Meconema thalassinum, assembly GCA_946902985.2. Lineage (NCBI taxonomy): Eukaryota > Metazoa > Arthropoda > Insecta > Orthoptera > Tettigoniidae > Meconema > Meconema thalassinum. The sequence continues at coordinate 1,047,715,883 of OX336388.2, forward strand.
ATGAAACTTGGGTGAGATGTTGTATACACTTACGTGAAGGTTTCCAAATTAGTGAGTACATTTCACAGTAGATAGCGCACGAGTAGATTCAACAAATGAGCGACGACACGCAAAGTGTTTCAAAAATGTCCCGTATGCATTCATATACCATTCGTCCGATAGCTATGAAACTTGCGTAAAATGTTGTGTACACTTCAGGGAAATTTTCTGGCTTAGTAAATCCACTTTACAATAGGCAGCGCACGAGTAGATTCAACAAATGAGCTACGACGCGCGAAGCATTTCAACAAAGTCAGTTTCAAAAAAGTCCCGTATGCATTCATATACCATTCGTCCGATAGCTATGAAACTTGCGTAAAATGTTGTGTACACTTCAGGGAAATTTTCTGGCTTATTAAATCCACTTTACAATAGGCAGCGCACGAGTAGATTCAACAAATGAGCTACGACGCGTGAAGCATTTCAACAAAGTCACGTATGCGTTCATATACCATTCGTCCGATAGCGATGAAACTAGGCTGAGATGTGTGCACTCCAGGGAAGGTTTCTGGCTTAGTAAATCCCTTTAAAAATAGGAAGAGCAGGAGCAGAATCAACAAATGAGCGACGACGCGCGAAGTTTTTCATCAAAGTCCCATATAAGGTCATATACCATTCATCCGATAGCGATGAAACTTGGGTGAGCTGTTGTGTACACTCCAGGGAAGGTTTCTGGCTTAGTACATCCATTTTACAATAGGACGCGCAGCAGTAGATTCAACAAATGAGCGATGACACGCGAAGCGTTTCAACAAAGTCCCGTATAAGGTCATATACTATTCGTCTGACAGTGATAAATGTTTGGTGAATTGTTGTGTACACTACAGGAAAGGTTTCTGGCTTAGTTAATCCATTTTACAATACGAAGCGCACGTTTAGATTCAACAAATGAGTGACTACGCGCGAAGCGTTTCGACAACGTCCCGTATACGTTCACATACCATTCATCCGATTGCGATGAAACTTGGGTGAGATGTTGTGTACACTCCAGGGAAGGTTTCTGGCTGAGTACATCCATATTACAATAAGTAGCGCAAGTAGAATCAACAAATGAGCGACGACACGCGAAGCATTTCAACCATGTCCCGTCTGCATTCATATACCATTCGTCCGATAGCTATGAAACTTGGGTGAGATGTTGTGTACACTTCATGGAAGGTTTCTGGCTTAGTAAATCCACTATACAACAGGCAGCGCACAAGTAGATTCAACAAATGAGGGACGACGCGCGAAGCGTTTCAACAAAGTCCCGTATAAGGTCATATACCATTCTGCCGTTAGCGGTGAAACTTGGGTGAAATATGGTGGACACTCCAAGGAAGGTTTCTGGCTTAGTAAATATATTTCACAGTAGGTAGCACACGAGTAGATTCGACAAATGAACGACGACACGCGGAGCGTTTCAATACAGTCCCCTATGTCTTCATATCCCATTAGTCCGATAGCGATGAAACTTGGGTGAGATGTTGTGGACACTTACGTGACGGTTTCTAACTTGGTAAATACATTTTACAGCAGGTAGCGCACGAGTAGATTCAACACATGAGTGACGGAGCGTGAATCGTTTAAACAAAATCCGGTATGCGTTCATATACTATTCATCCGATTGCGATGAAACATTGATCAGTTATTGTGTACACGCCAGGGAAGGGTTTCGACTTAGTAAATCCATTTCACAATAAGTAGCGCAAGAGTAGATGCAACAAATGGGTGCCGACGCGCGAAGCGTTTCAACAAAATCCCATATTGGGTTCATATAACCTTCTTCGATTGTGATGAAACCTTGATGAGTTATTGTGTACACGGCAGGGTAGGGTTTCGACTTAGCAAATTCATTTCTCAATAGGTAGCGTACGAGTAGAATCAACAAATGAGTGACAGCGCACGAATCGTTCAAACAAAATCCCGTATACGTTCATATACCATTCATCCGATTGCGATGAAACTTTTGAAAGTTGTTGTGCACGCTCCCACGATTGATTCTAAATTAGAAAATCCATTTTACGATAGCATAGGGGCAGTTAACGGAAATTGAAAAACATGTTGTGTATCCAAAAGCACTTCAAAAAACAGAATTTCAACGCCAACACTTTCTTTGATTGGCATTGCAACACATGCCGGGTACAGCTTGTTGGAAATAAATATCAGCTTCTATGTAGTAAAAGTCAAATAACCTGTCTTAAATATTGAACACCTATCGTTTAACGTCTTCATACTATATTTAAACATATAAACATTATGCTAAATATACATCAAACTTGATGGCAATTATCATATCCGCAAGAAGTAATGTTGCGGAAAGTACGTACAGTCATGATAAAGAGTAACAGTAACGGAACAAACTTCTATCAGCCCAAGTAATAATAACAAAAACAAATTAATCACAGAACATTTTTCTAAGTTTATGCCGTGTCTTGTGCGAGATTACGCCTAGTAACTCCGAGATGGTTCATCAGCGGGCTCTTGTGGTTTATTTGCGAACTACCAAAGGAGTAGCAAACTATGCGATACCTCAATTCTTATTTAGAACACCTCAGCTACTTTAATGCGAGTGCTAAAGGCTAAAACAGTCTTTCCCCTCCCTATAAAGGCTTCCAAAATGATTGTGTATTGAATTTCAGGGCCGAGCAATTAAAACTCAGCAACTTTTCTAGGTTTACGCCGTGTTTTGTGCGTTTTTTTTTATTGGCCGTGAAAGTCAAAATACCTACTTGATTGAAATAAATTTGCCCAGTTCTGAACACTAAATAAACTAATGTGACAGTCGTTAGTCCCCGACACATTCGTCTGTGAATTTGGGTTTCGGATCATGGTAAAAAACGAAAAAAAGCAGATAAATATTGGCCAACTGAAATATTAATTTAACGAAAAACAAATCGATAAAAAGGATGAAAGCATACGGTGCAAAGTAGAAAGCACCATAACATTGTGAAACAGCGTCAAGATCCAAATACTCACATACAATAACCGGCACAAAGAGTATAATATTAGACTCCAAATCACGTCTCTGTTCGGACCTCACAAACTACCTCTATAAATAAAACAGTTCATGTAGAGACTAACATAGACTAACATATCACTCGGCGTTGACCGTGTTTTAAAATACATATTTAGGTTTTACTCGCTAACCGTTGGAGATACACGAAAAGTGATAAGGACCTTTCGGATAGAAAATTAAATTTTAAAGCTCGTAGTGCCATCAAAAGTTTGCTATTTCTTAGCGTTCTCTTTTTATTTGTAATGGAAATATGAAAACAGTCGCCATTTTTAAATAGTGCAAAATATCGAAATCAAAAGTATCCTATATGTAAGAGCGGGGCTATTCCGCTCATTTCAAATTGTAAACATTTTACAACAAAAACTATTCATTTGTCTAAGATGGAACCAACAGCAAAGCACACCTTATTTATTGCTTATTACATACGAATGTTGTCAAAATACAGTTATAACAATATACCGGCTTGATTAAATAAAATATAAATCAAAGCAAAAATGACGAATCACAAATTTAATGGGGCTATTACGCCCATGCTTGGGGCTATTTCGCTCACTGTAATAATGACCTTTCCTCAACGACATTTACCACAAATGAGGTTTTTCCTTCCTGTAGCCCCAACATACATGTCATGATACCAAGTTTCACAGTCTTTGCAATGAATCCAACCACCCTTTAATGATGACTGAGCGGTATAAAAGTTACGCCACAAAATCCACATGGTGTTTCTTCTTTGTGAAAGTCTTTTGGAAGTACGGATTGAAGGTCCCGGTCATTTGCCTTGCAAATGTCTCGAAGATGTTTTTGGCAACCTTTTCTTTACGGGCCTTATCAAATTTTAAGCTCCGTTTTGCCCTTCGAATCTGTTCTGGTGTGCATCCAAATCCTCTTGCTGCCAAGCATTTTATCCGGGAAGCTAAATCCGTCTCCTCTTGCATAATAAATGCTGTGGGATGACCCGGTGGTTTGTCCACTATGATTTTCTCTAAGGGTCCTTGTCGTTTACACAAATGAACACGATTTTTGTGTGTGTTGAATAAGGAACATTGCAAAGTCCAGCTGCACCTCTCATGCTCATATCGCCTCGTAATACACTTGAAATAGCTCGGTCAATATCTTCCTCCGTCCATTTTCGAACTGGCTCTTTCCTTTTATACGTCCGTACCATCTCTAACGTAACAAGAAAGAGATAATAATTTGCTATCTGAAATAATTTGGTTGCAATATCATAACAAGAGAGAAATCTTAGCTGAGCGGAGTAGCCCCCATATTTCTGGGCGGAGTAGCCCCAATTACTGAAATTTACAATAGCGCGTCTTTTGTTGGCTGTGACCAAGGAAACGCGCTACCTGCTATGTCAAGATGTAACTTAACCTTCAGACTGCCAGGCACCACACTTCCGGGGGGAAAAAAAGCCGCTACTGTGGACAATAATCCTTAAGTTGCAAGCACAAATTCTTAATGACGACAAATTTCACAACATGAACAACGTACCTTGCAGTATTCTTCCTTTGTTTTACTCAACACTCAAGCTGTCACTCTCAAACAAACGATAGATGTAGTAGCGCAGAGACAGGGGGTCACACTGAACACAAAGAGCAATATCAGCTGAGCAGGGTGGCTGCTCAGTGCAACGTCAACCTTATTTTGAGCGGGAAAGCCCCGTGGGCGAATTAGCCCCACCGTACCCTAAACCTGGTAAATCAGCTACATCCATGCAAAATTTCATTGAAATCGGACCAGTGGTTCTTGCGTTATTGAGTAACAGACAGACAGACAGGACGACAAACACCATCTCATTCTTATATATTAGTATGATTTCTTTAAAAAATGGCTTTTAAAAATTTGTGCGATTTGGAGATACTGTTGCTGTAGGAAAATACGCTCCATAATTGGTGTCCACTTCACATTTTGGCCACTGTTAAGCTTGTTTCATGTCATTTTAACATTCTGAGGTCTTTCCTTTAACATTTTGCATGGATTTCGGAAACAGTAGCCTAAATCAAAGGAATGAGTACTCAAATCGTATGATTTCAGAAATATCGAATAACCGGTGAGTGTTATGATGATCCAATTTTCAGTGATTGCCTTCTTAAGTTAGAGAACGTAGAACTTGGAATTCTAAATGAAATGTAAATAGTGTTCTATAATCATTTGGATGAAATAAAAACATAACAACCTTTCTCCTTAAGTCTCTCATTATAAACCTATCGGGGAAAGTGTGGTTTATGAACATGCGAGATTTCTCGCACGGGTCCGCTAGTCTTCATAATTGCGGTATGTTTATCTCTATGTTAGGTTCTTCTGTCTTAGCTTTCCATAGTATTTTGTTAATAATATGACGCGCAATATTATATTATTATTCAGTGGCGTGTGGTGACCCTCGAAACTGGTGAAGCATGGTATTAAAGTGCAGGATAACTAATTGAATACCCATTTTAACAACAATAATATCATCATCAACATTACAAAATAAATATTTTGAAGTCATCTTCATACGGTACAATTCAGAACAGCACATAGACTACAGAAGGCTAGAATAATTATTATAATAACAATTTATTGTCATTAATTCTAATTTTTAACAAGATGTTCAGTAAAGAACATATAGCCTACTTTCTCCTAAATGCATGGGTATTGTTATAACTCTTTGTCCTTTTCAAGGAGTATGATTGAATGTTGGTTGTAGTAGCTTGTTGAAATACAACGTGCTATAGGGATATTAAACATGAATATGAGGTGCCCTTTGCTAGTGCTACCTCTGTACCAAATTTCGTTCCATTCGGTTTCACCGTGTACGAATTGATAAGGGGAATCGATTTTCACACAAAGATGGCCGCCATCCGCAAAATATTAGGCTGATGACCTATTAGTTTGGTCAAAGGATGCTCCCTCCATAAAGGTATGTTGTTGCTAAATTTGCTAGAGATCGGATGATTAGGCTAATCGTAATTTGATTTAAGCTTTGAACATTTGTGTGGCCGCCATTACGTTTCTGTCAATATGGCGGCGATATAAATCATGACACTGAGATGCCCTTTGCTAGTGCTACCTCTGTACCAAATTTCGTTCCATTCGGTTCCACCGTGTTCGAATTAATAGGGGGAATCAATTTTGACATAAAGATGGCCGCCACCCGCAAACTATTAGGCTAATAACCTATTAGATTGGTCAAAGGATGCTCTCTCCATAAAGGTATGTAGTTGCAAAATTTGGTAGAGATCGGATGATTAGGTTAATCGTAATTTGATTTAAGCTTTGAACATTCGTGTGGCCGCCATTACGTTTCTGTCAAGATGGCGGCGATATAAAACATGACACTGAGGTGCCCTTTGCTAGTGCTACCTCTGTACCAAATTTCGTTCCATTTGGTTTCACCGTGTTTGAATTAATAGGGGGAATTGATTTTCACACAAAGATGGCCGCCATCCGCAAACTATTAGGCTAATGACCTAGTTATTTGGTCAAAGGATGCTTCCTCTATAAAGGTATGTTGTTGCAAAATTTGGTAGAGATCGGATGATTAGGTTAATCGTAATTTGATTTAAGCTTTGAACATTTGTGTGGCCGCCATTACGTTTCCGTCAAGATGGCGGCGATATAAAACATGACACTGAGGTGCCTTTTGTTAGTACTACCTCTGTACCAAATTTCGTTCCATTCGGTTGCACCGTGTTCGAATTAATAGGGGGAATCGATTTTCACACAAAGATGGCCGCCATCCCCAAACTATTACGCTGATGACTTATTAGTGTGGTCAAAGGATGCTCCCCCCATAAAGGTATGTTGTTGCAAAATTTGGTAGAGATCGGATGATTAGGTTAGTCGTAATTTGATTTAAGCTTTGAACATTTGTGTTGCCGCCATTACGTTTCCGTCAAGATGGCGGCGATATAAAACATGACACTGAGGTGTCCTTTGCTAGTGCTACCTTTGTACCAAATTTCGTTCAATTCGCATTCACCGTGTTCGAATTGATAGGGGGGGGGACAGACATTCAGAGTACACACACTCACACACACACACACAGACACACAGACACACACACACACAGACTCACACACACACATACACACACACAGACAGACACACTTTTTTCGCCCTGTGTTGATCTCATAAGTCTACTTTCATTTTTTGCAAAAATCGAAAGTAGGCTAAAAATAAGGACACGTCCATACACTGCAATGCCGCAATTAGGTAGATTTCATTAGAAAGCTAACTATTGCAATGGGTCCCATGTTTCGACTTCCGGAAAATTTCGACATATCTTCGCGTTTCACATCCCCCAGACCCCAAAACCACCGTCAGTTCAAAAGTTTATATATAATTTATGTATGTATATATGCATATATATATGTATATCAGTTTCTTGTGGACACGATAACTGCCGTAATTTTGCCCCAATCACTTTGCATTTTTTACATAATAAGTATACCATTAAATTCTCGGTCGAGTTCGTTAATGGGCAAAATCGGTCAAAGGGGGTGAAAATGGGGGGCTGTTTTCGAAAAAGTGAAATATCACTATAACTCTCTTAATACATGAAATATCGAATCCATTCAAAGTTCATAATATGTGTCGGATAAGTGCCAAAAATTTATGTCAAATAAGTTTTTTGATAGCACCAACCATTGACCAAAGGGGTGGAAAAAAGTGGGTTTTTCGGGAAACATTAATCACATCTCTCTTAATAGGCACAATATCAAAACCGTACTAAATGGAAAATATTCCCCTAATAATTACCTAAAACTTTTGTCTGAAAGAAATTTTGATATGACCCACCATTACGCCAAGGGATGAGAAAAACGATTTCGGAATTAAAGAAAATGCCAAGTGCCATCAGAGGTTACCATGACAACGCTTCTAAATTGATCAGGGATGAGCTATCAGAGGTTGCCAAGACACCGCCATTGACGAGATCACATTCATTTTTAGCCTATTTTCAATTTTGAAAAAAATAGGCTTATGAGATCACCTTTTGTCCGTGTGTGTGTGTGCGGGTGTGTGTGTGATTCGTGTGTGTGTGTCCCCCTAATAAAATCTAAACGGCAGGAGCGATTTCAATGAAACTCGGAAAGTTCATAGCACTATTCCCGGCGACCTCGACCGTGCCCTTCCAATTTTGTTACGACTCACCAATCCAACATGGCGGCTGTGCGAAATATTTCACCAGCATTCAATATCTCCGAAACTATTCCCGATATTACCCTGGATTATTTTACGGTGATAGAGGGAACTGCTATAAGTTCACTTATGTGACTTTTGAAAACCTGGTAACTACAAAACCAACATGGAGGCCAAGTGAATTTGCGACTTTTAAATAGACGTTTCTCGTGATTTGACCAACCAAACGCAATGAAACTTGGTACAGTATATGTTTATATACATTGTAATGCACCGACATCTAACTTCGTTCAATTGTTTACATAATCACAAGATGGCGGATGTGCGAAATATTTCACCGGCATTCTATATCTCTGAAACTATTAGCGGTATCTCCCTAAAATTTTGTACGGAGATAAAGAGCACTACTGGAAGTCCATCTATAAGACTTTCAAAAACCGGTTAACTACAAAACGAACATGGCGGCCAAGCGAATTTGAAAATTTTAAATAGACCTTTCTCGCGATTTAATGTTCCAAGCGCACTGAAACCTGGTAAAGGAAATATTTATACACATTGTAATCCACTGGTATCTAATTTAGTTCAATTGTTTACATAACCTCAAGATGGCGGCAGTGCGAATTTTAAAATTAAGTTTTTATTTCTTGTGATGTAGTCATGCGATCGAAGTGAAAGTTTGAATAATGAACCTACGCAATAATTTTCCTTTAATGGTACATGACTCTATGGCCTATACAATTAACAATCCAACATGGCGACCATCCGAAATATTTAGACGATACTGAATATCTACGAATCTATTTTAGCAATCAAACTGCATTTTTTAATGTTCATAGGGGCTATGAACTTAAGTTCACCTATAGGACTTGAAATAACCTGGTGATCACAAATCCAACATGGCGGTGACGCGAATTATAAATATTCACATGGACGTTTCTCGCAATTTAACCATCCGAGTGCAGTGAAACTTGGTACAGTAAATCCTTATACGAATGTTAATACACTGGCATCTAATTCATTTCAATTGTTTCCATAACCTCAAGATGGCAGCTGTGAAAAATTTTAAAATCTCCTTCTTTTTTCTTGTGTCCTAATTTTGCGATTGAAGTTTGAATACTACACGTTCACAATAATCTGCATGTAACAGTACATAACTCTAGGACCTACATATATAAAATCCAACATGGCGACCATCCGAAATATTTAGTCGGTTCTTAATATCTACGAATGTATTACAGCAATCAAACAGAAATTGTGTATGTTGATAGTGGCAATTAACATAAGTAGGATATATGAAAATAGGCTGTATAGTTCTTCACGGAACTACTTGTTAGCCTACTTTTCACACTTTGCAAAAATGAGGAAAAAGTAGACTTATGAGATCGATCCGGGAAAATGTGTCTGTCTGTCTGTCTGTCCTTCTGTCTGGCTGGCTGTGTGTGTGTGTGTGTGTCCCCCACCCGTATCAACTCCTAAACGGCTGCAGCAATCGAAACCAAATTTAGTATGAGTAAAGATGAATACCGGAATATCTCAAGCCCATATTTGAAAAAGATGTCAGTGCTACCAACTGCTAAAAAAACGCATTAGAAATTTAAGCTCCATGTTGGATATCATGGAAGGCATATATGGGAGCAATTCCAAAATTGGCACACATGTAGATAATACTATTTCAGTTTAATTTCCAGGAGGCCATACATGACAGTGTTGCCAAAATAATTTTAAGCCTTCTGATAGGTCCAATTTTTAAATGCACATAACTTCTACACTATCAATTGGATTTCAACCAAATTATGTACGTAATATAAGCACATAAGCAGGTATGACTGAGCGTATTATTAAGAGCCACCAGGGCTGCCAACTGTTAATAATTGTTCTCTCTACTTTTTATCCAAATACCAATATATCAGAAAGTATGCAAGCCGACAGCTTTAAACTATGCACGCGTATAGTACCTGACATTTTACATTAATTTGGAGTATCTTATATACGTCAGTTCTACCAACATGATTCTAAGCCTGCTGATAGGACCAATTTTTAAATACATGTAACTTCTATACTGTCAGTTGGATTTCAACCAAATTTCATATGTGCTATGAGTAGGGATAGGAATTTTTCGGTGATTTCAAAGTGAAGAAAGCGGTATTTTAAAGTGGCAAATTCGGTGGTTTCAAGTGCACTTTCGGTACTTTCAAAATGTTAAATTTTAGGCGGGATTTTTTAAATATCATGGATAACATAACACATTTCAGTCATCCTTCAAAGTATACTTCAGTGAAGAGATCCAAATTCTCTTGTGACAAACGGTGACACATATCATTTAACGTGCTAGTGTAAGCTGAAAAACAAAATTTCACAGTTAGCGTTTGAACAGGGTATCAAAATTGTTTTCAACACAGATTCTGAGAACTTTGGAAATACAAATGTCATTCCTTGCAAAACTCGAACAATGTCTGTTTTGGTCCTGTCGTGCATCTGCTTCTTGATTAAAGTTTGCAGTTCGTTGTATCCTCTTATGACTTCACTTTCTTCCAGTGTTCCACAGAATGGCAACTTCTTAATTTTCTTTGCAATATCCTCATTGATGTTCATTAGCACTATTTCTGCTGGATCAAACGCACACATTTGTAAATCTTGTTCCCAGGGTCAACGGATCTCAGGCTGTTTAATATTCTAAGAGCATGGGACCCAGCCTTTACTAAAACTGAATGTATTTTCTCTCTTTTTAACACATTTCCACAACACTCCAACAGCCCCTTAATGTTGGTACCGTAAGTTTAAGGGCTTGCTGAATTCTCCGTAGATGTCCATCTAGAAGGTGAACAGTCTGATAAGACTGGCCTTCTAATAAAGGGATGAGTTCAGTGATGTCTGTGCCAAATTCTTTGAATCTCAAGTATTTCGTCATGTGAAACATTGTTCAGGAAATCAACACTAGAGTTATCAGTCCCTACTACTTCATTCATAAAATGCACAATATCTTTCAAGTACTCTGACAGGTACACTACAGAATGAAACCAAGAAGACCACCTGGTTAAGACTGGTTCAGGAAAGAGTGGCACATTTTGATATGGATACTTGCCATCTAGATATTCATGTCTGAAAGGCGCACTATATAACGCCACGCGTCGAGTAGTCACTAGGATGAAGGGGCAGGTGACCTTGCTGTTCTGGCCCTTAAAACCTCAATAACTTAGTAACTTACCAGGATGACCGTCCAGATTGATGCCGAAAGCGAGGTCCGCTATCTAACGTTAAGTTTCCGATCATTCCGCGTTTGTTGGATGCTCTCCATGCAGTCAAGTCATGAGAGAAAATTACCGCTACTACACTCGCACAAAAACAAGCCTTTGTCGGCTTCTGTGACGACGATATTTCAAATGGGCAAGGTGGTCTCGCTACGATGTCATTAGGGCAAAACCTGGATGAATGCCAAGATGCAGAAGAAAGTGACATTCAGTAGTTAGACTTCGATAAAGACGATCATGGTTTCAGACATGAAAGCGATGAGGATATTGTACGGAATTTGACTGTCGGTGAGGTAAACTGAGATCCAGTGCATGTCAAGTAAAGGAGTGATGCAACGGAAATCCCGAAAGTTCCCACAGTCAAGCTAGTGTATCTATAGTCGCACTTATCTCTTATATAGAAAATCGAGATGAATTTTTGTTCTCATAGGCCTATATTGTTTTCTTCAGAATTATACAATCTAAAATTAGAAAAAATAAACTAAGAAACAAAAAGTGAAGACAGTCATTTCTCTTAGTTTTTAATATTGGTATAGGCCTAATCCAAGTAGTGTCTCTTACAATACTATGTTATAAAGTATTATAATTATTTTTTTCTGCGTGTTCTTAAAATACATTTCAATATTTTCACCAATAGTTTTCATTTTGCTAGGCTTAAAAACATTACTGTAGATAATTCGTGGCTTTCAAAAATCCGCGGAAATTCGTGCATTAATTGCCGCGAATTATCGGAAGTGCACTATAAAGAAAAAAGCTAAAATTCGCGTTTTCATGCGAAATTCGCGTTTTCATGCAAAATTCGCGTTTCATGCGAAATTCGCGAAAATTCGCGAGCTCAAAAACATTTATTTTCGCCATTTTTAGGGTTATTATAACACATTATCACCTGTGTATTACTTCTTTTAAAAATTCGCGAAATTCGCGATCGCGAATTTTTCCTATCCCTAGCTATGAGTAATATAACAGATATGACTATAAGTATTTTTATGAGCAATTAGGGCTACCAACTGTTAATAAATGGTGTCTATATTTTTTACCCTAATATCAATATATCAGAAAGTATGCAAGCCAACAGGTCTATACTTTGCATTCGTATAGCACCTGACATTCTAGATTAATTTGGAGTAATTAATATAAGTCAGTGATGCCAACATGATTCTATGCCTGATGATAGCTCCAATTTTAAAATACATATAACTTCGATACTAAAAAATGGATTTCATCTAAAATTGGCACAAAAATATATCATAATATTTCCGATTATTTCTGACCAGCATACGTATGACATTGTTGCAAACGTGCTTTTACGTGTGCTGATAGATCCAATGTATAACTCCATGTAACATCCTTTGGACTTCAACCACATTTTGTATTCTGTACCTTAAGAGATGGAATTAAGAATATATTCAGTCACCAGGGCTGCCAACTGTATTGCTGTATTAGGCTACATTATGCCTAGTATACAGTATTTCGAACTAATTAAGACATTCCGATATTACCAACTTAATTTCGTCATTATTCTACATAGGTTCATATACTGTAGATTAATCATTGGCATGAATCTTAATTTTAAGAAAAGTAGGCTCTTTAGTTCCGCACGGAACATCTTGTTCCATCTGACTATGTGGGAAGCGGCTAACTGGTAGCATGCTGAACTTCTATGCCCAAGGTCGCTGGTTCAAAACCGACCAAAGTCATCGGATTTTCTAAGAGCGCTAAAAATCCCTCAGCATGATTTCCTTCGGAGGGGAAGTTCCAACGTTCATTGCAAGTTGCTGGTTGCGGTGGAATCTAGCAGCCAAGTTCACAGTAGGTGTCGTTGACGGTAGTATTTGGTACAAAATTAGGTACTACTACTTAAAAATTGACCTTCTGCAGACCTTAACTGAATTAGAGACTAATACAGTCATCACAATTAACACCGTTTATCAGACAGACTCTACACACACCCAATGTACACGGGGTTACATGACCACGTTGTCGCAGCCCCTAAACTAAGGAACCAACCAACATCTCTGCGGGAGATAAAATTTTGCGCGAAGAAGTAACAGACTGTTAGATTGTTACACATCAGTTTCAAACCTTGCATAAGGACAGTGTGATCACAAGTATTAAAATGAACCCCAAATATGACAAGAAAGTTACCATCCCCATAAGACAATAAAATGTTAAAAATATGCATAGAAAGACGAAAAAAAGGTTAATTAACCTCCAATTGTAAAATACATTCTCGCAATAAATGAGGTCTGATCCACCTACGAAAACCTGCATATTTCGCCTATTTTAGCCTATCCTCTAGTCTGCCCGGTGAAATCTACCTCCGCCTTCCGGCGTGCCGAGAGGAATTTTTAAAGATATATCTGTTTAAAAATGTGATAAAAGAATAATTTAAAACATAAACTGCCTACTATAAAAGTACGGGGGCTATAATGCAATTTTCATGTGAATTTATATTTAACAGCTTTTGCATAGAAAACTTCCAACTGAGATGTTAGTATGAACCTTGCACTCACAGAAGGTTGCTGTGGATGTGGAATATGCTATCTCCTGTTGACAACCAATACGCTGCCGAAGTGACGCGCCTAGCAACCGCTTGGGCGCAGCCACATTGGACCCAAACAACTGGTTGCTAGGTTTTTTATACATAGGAAGCTGCATTAACACTGCGCAGAGTCTTGAATTTTGTGGATAAAAATGTGTAATACGCGTGAAATAAGGCAAATGCCTCCCGTGAAGATCATCTACAGTGTTGGAGCTACAAAATAGAAGTGAAATTTTATGTATAAAGTACGAGAATTTTGCGAGATAGTATGAATGAAGTTGACCTCACTCCTGAGGCAAGAATTGCATGGCGGGTACTACAAATTATGAATATTTATCATTTAGTGGATAGAGTATATCTAACATAGAGAGATATTTAGGACATATATGCCACATAAAGGGGTTTTTGGTTCATGTGGGGAGTGTAGTTGTAAATAAATATGGTTTGTACTATAAGTATTATAAACGGCAACCTACATAACCTTACAGCTGATTCACTAACACCGATAAATTTTATCCTACAACTTTTCTGAGTGGCGATTTTTCAATTAATTTATTTAAGCCGTGAATTGTGTTTCCAAATAACAATTAGGCCTCTCCCAGACTGAAAATTTCTGCCTAAATATTTTATTTTTTGCACTTTCAGAAAACAATTATCATGTAGGCCTACCAGTAGCCTAGGCCAACACCCTGCAACAAAGTTACAGTACCGTATAGTGACATTATTCAAGTCATTTCTGAAGTGATGGAGTGGCAAGTCTTGTTGTGATTATATTTAGAGCTAGGATAGGAAAAGTGTCCCATTATTTAGAATGAGGTAGGAGTAGGACGATAGGCCTTAATTATAGACTTCTCTAACCTGTTAGTGAGCACACAGGTTTGGCTTTGTTAATTTGATTCGTTTTCAGACAAACGCGGCGTTGTGGTAAACACACAAATTGTATTGAAATGCAGTCTTTGTTTCTTCTATAGCTGTTGATGAAATTTGGCCTAAACTCTCATCCAAATATTTTAAACTGTTCCTTTATGCATTCATAGACCTTAAGTTCATTTTATTCGTCACTTACTGGTAGGGCCTAACTTATGGTACTTTATTTTCCGTGGTATTGGTTATTCATGCAGGACGTGATTCACAATATCCAGAAATGTTATATTTTCAGGTTTTCACTTAATTTAAGGTAAATATCGTAGGCCACATCTCTACGACTTATGTTCTAAGACTTAATGTGCATCTCGTACGCAATATTTTACAACTTTACTGGACAACTATGTTAAATTACTGTGGAAAATATACTTTTCTATGCTTTCTTGCCTCTGGACATTCATGCATGTACTGTTTTATACGATACAAATAGGAAATAATGACGGCTCAAAGACTGAAGCAAGCTACAAGGGGGCCATGTTGTATTGCTCCAGTTGCTTAGCAACGGAGCGGAAGTGACGTTGACTTCGGCAGCGTATAGCCTATACAGTAGGCTATAGATGACATTTTGTCATGTTCACCCCTAAGCTGTCCGGAGCGGCCTATCGTGGGGTTCAAAGTGAAAGTTTCCTCACCTTCTATTCAGTGCAGTTCTTGCCCTTAGACTATGCCTGCTGCTGTTAGAGACAAAAGGAACTAGGAGGTTTTGTAAACGACGTGTTGAATGCTTCAGTTCGACCTGCTGGAATGCAAGGCAGTGCAGTGCGGGTGTAGGACCTGTAGGAGTACACGCTATATACTGCATTCTCTGTGTTACCTCGAGGATCTAGCGCAAGGGAAGCAGTGCTGCACCTCGAGGCGAGAGGAAAACTGAGCGCTCAAACAAGAGGAAATGTGGTCATAACTAATAATAAAGAAATAGACGAATATAACAGGAATTTCGGGCATTGAAGCAGTGCTTCCCTTGCTTCATCCCAATGCACGTCACTGTAAGATCTATATTATTTTAGTCCTAATTGCTACATTACAATATCGGTCTAAAACCTTAGTGATGTTACTGGATATTTTTGTGGGAGTGATTTTGAACAATGGGACGGAAGTGTGTAAGCCGCACTGCCAGCTCGATCGCATTCCTCCTGGCTGCTTTAGCAGCTGACAGTTGTACCATATGGAAAGTATATAACATACGGATTACTTCAAGGTTTGGAGCCGCCATTACAGATATTTCTACAATGAATGATCGTCAAGTTGTCGTTCATTGGTGTAAAAATATTCATTAAATCATATTTGCTGAAAACAATATTATGATGTATTAAGAGTCTGTTTTTAAATCTCTGGATAAAAGTGATGGGCATCCACTCGCCGAATAACTTCCCTCAACACTCTCATATTGAACGGTAAACGCTCATGTGAACTCTGGTGTCAACTCATTGAAACACAAACCAGTATTTAAATGATTATGCTTATATATGAAACGTTGTAACTAGTCGGCGAAGCCGGTATTATGTTTCTGCACAATGGCTATTCAGATATTAACCCACATTGCGGTAATGCAGTGATCAATGTAATATGTATCGATGATTTTATACGGGAACTGGGCTAGCCTTTCATAGACCACTATAGGAATTCCCTTTACTGTCAAGAAGGCGTATTCATAACTAATTTAAAACTCAATTCCACGCAGGAACATTATCGAAAAGAAAAAGCAAAATAATAATGGAGCATAAAAAGATACTTCCATATTATTACCGCCACGTGAGAATGAGTACCTGTCTTGTACTCCAAATGTCTGTGGTGTTAATGGCTGCGTGGATAACATCTTGGTCTGCAAATCATGAGGTCTCAGGTTCGAACCCCAGTCCCGGCAATTATTTTTTCCACCGGATTATCGATTTAAACGATATATATCATAACAATATGCGTCATTTTAACAGAATCTACATGAAATTACGATTTATCTAATTTTAATTACAATAGTTTGCACCAAGCAGGAGTTGGGAAATTTGATTGTATTGAACATTATTTCTAGTAGTCTATAGATAGGCTAGAGACTATGGTTTCATTCCTCCTCTTAACTTACAATTTGTGATGTTTGTTCAAATAAGTGTGACAGTAGCATATCTCCAATTCAATCTATACATTCATCGTAGAACCAGTATGAAAACGGAGCGTAAATTTACATTTTAAGAATGTCCAAGCTGTGTAGTATACGATTAGGATAACATGTCAGATGACTTCGCATACATTTCATCTCAATTTCATATTAGGATAACATGTCAGATGTTACACATCATATGCGACTACTGTAAGGCTCGTATATTTTTTTTAAACCAAATCACTAAAAATAATACTAAATCTGAATATCACAGTAGATGCTACAAAATTTTAAAATCGGAATTAAATAGGCGAAGTTTTGGATTTTTATCTGCTAAAAGCCACAAATTCTGATTATCGCATGTGTTTGGCACAATAGTATGCCACCTTTAATTTGCCTACGTTATTATGTTATTGCCGCGTGATTTCACGATGGTTGCGTAAGTAAATATCCATGTCCGCCTCGTTGCACTTTTGGCTGTAACCGTGAAGGCCCGGGTACGATTTCGGTTCTGCCATAAATTTAATTATAGTCTGAGGGCTGGAACGGGGTACAATCAGCCACGTGAGGAAAAACTGAAAAGAGGTGGGTTCGATTCCCACCACAGCCATCCTGGAAGTGGTTTTCCGTGGTTTCCCATTTCTACTCCGGGCGAATGCCAGGATAGTTCCTAAATTAAGGCCATGGCCGCCTCCTTCCAAATCCTCTTTACACACACACGAATACAGTCAATACAAAAAACAGGTTATCAGACAAATTCCACACACCTTTCGGCGTTAGAAGAGACACCGAACCTTGGAGTAGAAGTGTGTGCATGTATGCAGTATGAAACGGCAGTGTTGCCAATTCAGGTTTTCAAAAAATCGCCCAAGTAGTAATCAAAAGTTCGTAGATTCACATGTTATCACAAGAGGAACTTTTTTTTGTCACTAACAGGTGTTTAAATAGTCACTAGGTCCCTATCCAAACAATACTAAATGTAATACTTTTTCGCCAACACTTTCGGAAAAGTCGCGAGTTCTAGCAACAAAGTCCTAAATTGGCAACACTGTGAAATAGCTCAGTTGTCACATATTGAGGTAGGACTATTTCTAGATTATGCACCTGTATATAAGCAGTTAATAGTTATTTTCTGTATTTAAGGTTGTAAATAACAAACAAACAAAACTTAGAATTTACAACCAAGAACTTAGAAAATATGCTAGAAAACCAACTTAGGTGCATTAATTTCGTATGTTGACACTTGCATTTAACCTTCTTTTTCATTCTGCGTTAATATTTTGAATCAGAAGAATGCAGATATGCATGCTACATAGAATTCAAAACTTGTCAGTTTCCAGCTAAAACTGGAATATCTCCTGAACGAAAAGCCTGACTGATACCTTATCACTTGTACTGTACGTGCATTGATATTAATTAGCTTACGAACAAATTTTTGGGAAATGATAGGTGTTCTTTCAGTGTGCCCTGAGGAAAATTGAGGACCGTCCATGATGGCGACGCTACATTAGAAACGTGAAACGGAGATAGATCCGGGGGCGTCATGACGCTCACATGTGACCAAAATTAATAGTAATTATGATGATAGGTGTCCTACTTATAGGAGCTTTGCTTAAATCCTTATGTGGCACACTAAACTTATTACACTGGCTTTGATTCTGGAATAAAAATATAAAAATCCCACGTGATATTAAATCCCGAACAGAAATTTTGGCTGGTATAAACGAACCAACCCAGAATACCAGATTAATTTCCCTAAGTTGTGACAGATGTGGATGTGTCCACATGATTAGCTTGTGACGTCATTAGTAGAGGTGACACATTACAGCTGCAATTAGCATCAATGCGTGGCGCGGTACGTGATTAAGCATTCAGTTTTAAAACCAATTTGTTGGTAATTAAGTTGACTATAATGAGAGTTTATACAATAGAACGAGTCAATACAGCGAAATATCACGCCATCAATGTCATACCTCCAATTATGCTGCCTGTTGACACGTCACTTGGAAGTCATTCTTTCACAGGTGCAATTACTACCACGACACTCCTCTAGAGTAAGGAATATTCCAGTTATCCTCGCCTCACCGCTCAACTGGAAGCTGATGATAATCTACTCTTAATCCGACTAAAAGATCCTTTTGGCCTCCAGGAAGAGCGTGCTTTATTCCTTCTTTTCTTATTAAACAAATCCCCAACGAAGCACACCTGTCAGTTGTGTGAAGTAGTTGGCAAGGTTCGTGCCTACTGTGTCTAAGGTTGTGGGATCGAATCCTGATATCTGAGGATGTTCAAATGCGAGAGATTAGTGTCAGTAGATATACTGACATCCTTCAGGGAAACATTCCAAGTCAGAATTTTCGACACACCAGCGTACTTATGCTTATTGTTGCTTATTTCGATTGTGGTCATATAGCCCCGTGTATTTGGGTGTGTGTGGGAATTTGTGTGATAACTTGTGTTATTGTGATGGTTGTACTAGTGTGAGTATTGGTAAATTTGATATATGTTTGGGAAGGGGGTGGCCGTGGTCTTAAGTTAGGAACTATCCCAGCATTTGCCTGGAGAAGAAGTGGGGAAACTCAGAAAACCACTTCCTGGATGGCTAAGGTGGGAATCGAACCCTCCTCTCCTCAATTTTGCCTCACGATACTGAGTGTATCCATTTCCAGCCCTCCCACCAGAATTAAAATGTCTTGGCAGAGCCGGGAATCGACCTGGACCTCCGATGTATTTTATTGATCGCAGCCAATGGCCAGACAAGAAAAGAATGTAGAATGAAGAGTAAAAAGTACGCACAATGTCACTAAGTCTGTTTAGAGCAGTCACACAAGGTCTTCGATCCTGTCTTACAATACTGTATGTAATAACTGTCACATCTCTCACTACATAATTCACACACACATAAATCGCAAGGGTCATGATATTTCATTTTGAAAAGCTTCTTTTCGGTTCCATAGATGTCATTTGTTTGCACACAATGTGCATTATATTTGTTTAGCGTAATCACACAATGATTTTTTTTCTATTTTTGCAAAATTGCAAGTGGTATCTGCCACACCGAACATCACACAGTTTACACACACACGAATCACAAGGTTCATGAAATCTATTATTGGTGCAGACTGCATGATGGAAACCATGACATGCAAACCTGGAGACACCAGGTCTTAACTCGTAGTTAGTCTGAGTCCAGTGCCTATTCGACATCGCGTCAGAGCTGTAAAATTCCCACCATACGTCTGCTTTTTTTTGTTCTCGTCTGCCTATAGTTTCTTGGAAAGCGGTCGTTGATGGCAGAGACATTCTATTTCTGATCTCTTGTATCAGATAGTCTTCCTTAGATAGTATATACACGAGTCTTGAACGAGTGAATTTCGAGACACCAAGCGTTCTCTTGAGGAAAGAGGGCACTTTCTCTGGAGTTTCTAGATCACTCACTTTCAATTGATATAAGCTCAATTCCATAAGTCTAACCCGGTATTATTTTCGCTCGAAGGAGTTTCATTGCAGTGGTTTTGGAATGTCTTCATAGCTCTAATTGCTGCTGTTGCTTTTTCTCTAACATGAAAACAGAAGGTGGTTCGTGTAGTTTGAAGGCAAATGCCTAGATATTTGAATTGATTCACGATGGCTAATTTGATTCCTCCTAAGTACAATTGGTCTTGTAATGCATTTCTTCCTCCCTTCCGGAACGCCATCTGAACTGTCTTCTTGGTATTGATTGTTCATTTTATGAAAAAACAAGATGTTCAGTAAAGAACATATAGCCTACTTTCTCCTAAATTCATGGGTATTGTTATAACTCTTTGTCCTTTTCAAGGAGTATAATTGAATGTTGGTTGTAATAGCTTGTTCAAATACAACGTGCTATAGGGATATTAAACATGAATATGAGGTGCCCTTGTCTAGTGCTACCTCTGTAAAAAATTTCATTCAATTAGATTTCACCGTGTTTGAATTGATATGGGGAATGGCCGCTATTTGCAAACTATTGGGCTGATGACCTTGTAGTCAGTCATAAGATGCTTTCCACAAAAAGGCATGTTGTTGCAAAATCTGATAGAGATCAAATTATTAGGATGGTCGTAATTTGATTTAAGCTTTTAACATTTGGGTGGCCGTCATTCCGTTTCCGTCAAGATGGCGGCGATATAAAACATGACACTGAGGTGCCCTTTGCTAGTGCTACCTCTGTACCAAATTTCGTTCCTTTCGGTTTCACCGTGTTCGAATTGATAGGAGGAATCGATTTTCACACAAAGATGGCCGCCATCCGCAAAATATTAGGCTAATGACCTATTAGTTTGGTCAAAGGATGCTCCCTCCATAAAGGTATGTTGTTGCAAAATTTGGTAGAGATCGGATGATTAGCTTAATCGTAATTTGATTTAAGCTTTTAACATTTGGGTGGCCGTCATTCCGTTTCCGTCAAGATGGCGGCGATATAAAACATGACACTGGGGTGCCATTTGCTAGTGCTACCTCTGTACCAAATTTCGTTCCATTCGGTTTCACCATGTTCGAATTGATAGGGGGAATCGATTTTCACACGAAGATGGCCGCCATCCACAAAATATTAAGCTAATGACCTATTAGTTTGGTCAAAGGATGCTCCCTCCATAAAGGTATGTTGTTGCAAAATTTGGTAGAGATCGGATGATTAGGTTAATCGTAATTTGATTTAAGCCTTGAACATTTGTGTGGCCGCGAATACGTTTCCGTCAAGATGGCAGCGATATAAAACATGACACTGAGGTGACCTTTGCTAGTGCTACCTCTGTACCAAATTTCGTTCCTTTCGGTTTCACCGTGTTCGAATTGATAGGAGGAATCGATTTTCACACAAAGATGGCCGCCATCCGCAAACTATTAGGCTAATGACCTATTAATTTGGTCAAAGGATGCTCCCTCCATAAAGGTATGTTGTTGCAAAATTTGGTAGAGATCGGATGATTAGCTTAATCGTAATTTGATTTAAGCTTTTAACATTTGGGTGGCCGTCATTCCGTTTCCGTCAAGATGGCGGCGATATAAAACATGACACTGAGGTGCCATTTGCTAGTGCTACCTCTGTACCAAATTTCGTTCCATTCGGTTTCACCATGTTCGAATTGATAGGGGGAATCGATTTTCACACGAAGATGGCCGCCATCCACAAAATATTAAGCTAATGACCTATTAGTTTGGTCAAAGGATGCTCCCTCCATATAGGTATGTTGTTGCAAAATTTGGTAGAGATCGGATGATTAGGTTAATCGTAATTTGATTTAAGCCTTGAAAATTTGTGTGGCCGCCAATACGTTCCGTCAAGATGGCAGCGATATAAAACATGACACTGAGGTGCCCTTTGCTAGTGCTACCTCTGTACCAAATTTCGTTCCATTCGGTTTCACCGTGTTCGAATTGATAGGAGGAATCGATTTTCACACAAAGATGGCCGCCATCCGCAAACTATTAGGCTGATGGCCTATTAGTTTGATCAAAGGATGCTCCCCCCATAAAGGTATGTTGTTGCAAAATTTGGTAGAGATCGGATGATTAGGTTAGTCGTAATTTGATTTAAGCTTTTAACATTTGGGTGGCCGTCATTCCGTTTCCGTCAAGATGGCGGCGATATAAAACATGACACTGAGGTGCCCTTTGCTAGTGCTACCTATGTACCAAATTTCGTTCCATTCGGTTCACCATGTTCGAATTGATAGGGGGAATCGATTTTCACACGAAGATGGCCGCCATCCACAAAATATTAAGCTAATGACCTATTAGTTTGGTCAAAGGATGCTCCCTCCATAAAGGTATGTTGTTGCAAAATTTGGTAGAGATCGGATGATTAGGTTAATCGTAATTTGATTTAAGCCTTGAACATTTGTGTGGCCGCCAATACGTTTCCGTCAAGATGGCAGCGATATAAAACATGACACTGAGGTGACCTTTGCTAGTGCTACCTCTGTACCAAATTTCGTTCCTTTCGGTTTCACCGTGTTCGAATTGATAGGAGGAATCGATTTTCACACAAAGATGGCCGCCATCCGCAAAATATTAGGCTAATGACCTATTAGTTTGGTCAAAGGATGCTCCCTCCACAAAGGTATGTTGTTGCAAAATTTGGTAGAGATCGGATGATTAGCTTAATCGTAATTTGATTTAAGTTTTTAACATTTGGGTGGCCGTCATTCCGTTTCCGTCAAGATGGCGGCGATATAAAACATGACACTGAGGTGCCATTTGCTAGTGCTACCTCTGTACCAAATTTCGTTCCATTCGGTTTCACCATGTTCGAATTGATAGGGGGAATCGATTTTCACACGAAGATGGCCGCCATCCACAAAATATTAAGCTAATGACCTATTAGTTTGGTCAAAGGATGCTCCCTCCATAAAGGTATGTTGTTGCAAAATTTGGTAGAGATCGGATGATTAGGTTAATCGTAATTTGATTTAAGCCTTGAACATTTGTGTGGCCGCCAATACGTTCCGTCAAGATGGCAGCGATATAAAACATGACACTGAGGTGCCCTTTGCTAGTGCTACCTCTGTACCAAATTTCGTTCCATTCGGTTTCACCGTGTTTGAATTAATAGGTGGAATCGATTTTCACACAAAGATGGCCGCCATCCGCAAACTATTAGGCTGATGGCCTATTAGTTTGATCAAAGGATGCTCCCCCCATAAAGGTATGTTGTTGCAAAATTTGATAGAGATCGGATGATTAGGTTAGTCGTAATTTGATTTAAGCTTTTAACATTTGGGTGGCCGTCATTCCGTTTCCGTCAAGATGGCGGCGATATAAAACATGACACTGAGGTGCCCTTTGCTAGTGCTACCTCTGTACCAAATTTCGTTCCATTCGGTTTCACCATGTTCGAATTGATAGGGGGAATCGATTTTCACACGAAGATGGCCGCCATCCACAAAATATTAAGCTAATGACCTATTAGTTTGGTCAAAGGATGCTCCCTCCATAAAGGTATGTTGTTGCAAAATTTGGTAGAGATCGGATGATTAGGTTAATCGTAATTTGATTTAAGCCTTGAACATTTGTGTGGCCGCGAATACGTTTCCGTCAAGATGGCAGCGATATAAAACATGACACTGAGGTGACCTTTGCTAGTGCTACCTCTGTACCAAATTTCGTTCCTTTCGGTTTCACCGTGTTCGAATTGATAGGAGGAATCGATTTTCACACAAAGATGGCCGCCATCCGCAAACTATTAGGCTAATGACCTATTAATTTGGTCAAAGGATGCTCCCTCCATAAAGGTATGTTGTTGCAAAATTTGGTAGAGATCGGATGATTAGCTTAATCGTAATTTGATTTAAGCTTTTAACATTTGGGTGGCCGTCATTCCGTTTCCGTCAAGATGGCGGCGATATAAAACATGACACTGAGGTGCCATTTGCTAGTGCTACCTCTGTACCAAATTTCGTTCCATTCGGTTTCACCATGTTCGAATTGATAGGGGGAATCGATTTTCACACGAAGATGGCCGCCATCCACAAAATATTAAGCTAATGACCTATTAGTTTGGTCAAAGGATGCTCCCTCCATATAGGTATGTTGTTGCAAAATTTGGTAGAGATCGGATGATTAGGTTAATCGTAATTTGATTTAAGCCTTGAAAATTTGTGTGGCCGCCAATACGTTCCGTCAAGATGGCAGCGATATAAAACATGACACTGAGGTGCCCTTTGCTAGTGCTACCTCTGTACCAAATTTCGTTCCATTCGGTTTCACCGTGTTCGAATTGATAGGAGGAATCGATTTTCACACAAAGATGGCCGCCATCCGCAAACTATTAGGCTGATGGCCTATTAGTTTGATCAAAGGATGCTCCCCCCATAAAGGTATGTTGTTGCAAAATTTGGTAGAGATCGGATGATTAGGTTAGTCGTAATTTGATTTAAGCTTTTAACATTTGGGTGGCCGTCATTCCGTTTCCGTCAAGATGGCGGCGATATAAAACATGACACTGAGGTGCCCTTTGCTAGTGCTACCTATGTACCAAATTTCGTTCCATTCGGTTCACCATGTTCGAATTGATAGGGGGAATCGATTTTCACACGAAGATGGCCGCCATCCACAAAATATTAAGCTAATGACCTATTAGTTTGGTCAAAGGATGCTCCCTCCATAAAGGTATGTTGTTGCAAAATTTGGTAGAGATCGGATGATTAGGTTAATCGTAATTTGATTTAAGCCTTGAACATTTGTGTGGCCGCCAATACGTTTCCGTCAAGATGGCAGCGATATAAAACATGACACTGAGGTGACCTTTGCTAGTGCTACCTCTGTACCAAATTTCGTTCCTTTCGGTTTCACCGTGTTCGAATTGATAGGAGGAATCGATTTTCACACAAAGATGGCCGCCATCCGCAAAATATTAGGCTAATGACCTATTAGTTTGGTCAAAGGATGCTCCCTCCACAAAGGTATGTTGTTGCAAAATTTGGTAGAGATCGGATGATTAGCTTAATCGTAATTTGATTTAAGTTTTTAACATTTGGGTGGCCGTCATTCCGTTTCCGTCAAGATGGCGGCGATATAAAACATGACACTGAGGTGCCATTTGCTAGTGCTACCTCTGTACCAAATTTCGTTCCATTCGGTTTCACCATGTTCGAATTGATAGGGGGAATCGATTTTCACACGAAGATGGCCGCCATCCACAAAATATTAAGCTAATGACCTATTAGTTTGGTCAAAGGATGCTCCCTCCATAAAGGTATGTTGTTGCAAAATTTGGTAGAGATCGGATGATTAGGTTAATCGTAATTTGATTTAAGCCTTGAACATTTGTGTGGCCGCCAATACGTTCCGTCAAGATGGCAGCGATATAAAACATGACACTGAGGTGCCCTTTGCTAGTGCTACCTCTGTACCAAATTTCGTTCCATTCGGTTTCACCGTGTTTGAATTAATAGGTGGAATCGATTTTCACACAAAGATGGCCGCCATCCGCAAACTATTAGGCTGATGGCCTATTAGTTTGATCAAAGGATGCTCCCCCCATAAAGGTATGTTGTTGCAAAATTTGATAGAGATCGGATGATTAGGTTAGTCGTAATTTGATTTAAGCTTTTAACATTTGGGTGGCCGTCATTCCGTTTCCGTCAAGATGGCGGCGATATAAAACATGACACTGAGGTGCCCTTTGCTAGTGCTACCTCTGTACCAAATTTCGTTCCATTCGGTTTCACCATGTTCGAATTGATAGGGGGAATCGATTTTCACACGAAGATGGCCGCCATCCACAAAATATTAAGCTAATGACCTATTAGTTTGGTCAAAGGATGCTCCCTCCATAAAGGTATGTTGTTGCAAAATTTGGTAGAGATCGGATGATTAGGTTAATCGTAATTTGATTTAAGCCTTGAACATTTGTGTGGCCGCCAATACGTTTCCGTCAAGATGGCAGCGATATAAAACATGACACTGAGGTGACCTTTGCTAGTGCTACCTCTGTACCAAATTTCGTTCCTTTCGGTTTCACCGTGTTCGAATTGATAGGAGGAATCGATTTTCACACAAAGATGGCTGCCATCCGCAAAATATTAGGCTAATGACCTATTAGTTTGGTCAAAGGATGCTCCCTCCACAAAGGTATGTTGTTGCAAAATTTGGTAGAGATCGGATGATTAGCTTAATCGTAATTTGATTTAAGCTTTTAACATTTGGGTGGCCGTCATTCCGTTTCCGTCAAGATGGCGGCGATATAAAACATGACACTGAGGTGCCATTTGCTAGTGCTACCTCTGTACCAAATTTCGTTCCATTCGGTTTCACCATGTTCGAATTGATAGGGGGAATCGATTTTCACACGAAGATGGCCGCCATCCACAAAATATTAAGCTAATGACCTATTAGTTTGGTCAAAGGATGCTCCCTCCATAAAGGTATGTTGTTGCAAAATTTGGTAGAGATCGGATGATTAGGTTAATCGTAATTTGATTTAAGCCTTGAACATTTGTGTGGCCGCCAATACGTTCCGTCAAGATGGCAGCGATATAAAACATGACACTGAGGTGCCCTTTGCTAGTGCTACCTCTGTACCAAATTTCGTTCCATTCGGTTTCACCGTGTTTGAATTAATAGGTGGAATCGATTTTCACACAAAGATGGCCGCCATCCCCAAACTATTAGGCTGATGGCCTATTAGTTTGATCAAAGGATGCTCCCCCCATAAAGGTATGTTGTTGCAAAATTTGATAGAGATCGGATGATTAGGTTAGTCGTAATTTGATTTAAGCTTTTAACATTTGGGTGGCCGTCATTCCGTTTCCGTCAAGATGGCGGCGATATAAAACATGACACTGAGGTGCCCTTTGCTAGTGCTACCTCTGTACCAAATTTCGTTCCATTCGGTTTCACCATGTTCGAATTGATAGGGGGAATCGATTTTCACACGAAGATGGCCGCCATCCACAAAATATTAAGCTAATGACCTATTAGTTTGGTCAAAGGATGCTCCCTCCATAAAGGTATGTTGTTGCAAAATTTGGTAGAGATCGGATGATTAGGTTAATCGTAATTTGATTTAAGCCTTGAACATTTGTGTGGCCGCCATTACGTTTCCGTCAAGATGGCGACGATATAAAACATGACTTTGAGGTGTCCTTTGCTAGTGCTACCTTTGTACCTAATTTCGTTCAATTCGCGTTCACCTTGGTCGAACAGACATTCAGAGTACACCTCACACACACAGACTCACACACACACACACACACACACACACACACACACACACACACACACACACACACAGACACATTTTTTTCACCCTGTGTTGATCTCATAAGTCTACTTTCATTTTTTGCAAAAATCGAAAGTAGGCTAAAAATAGGCTTATGGGATCACCTTTTGTCCGTGTGTGGGTGTGTGTGATGGTGTTTGTGTGTGTCCCACTAATAAATTCTAAACGGCTGGAGCGATTTCAATGAAACTCGGTAAGGTCATAGCACCATTCTGGCTGTCCCCGACCGTGCCCTTCAAATTTTGTTGTGTCTCACCAATCCAAAATGGCGGCTGTGCGAATTATTTCACCAGCATTCAGTATCTCCGAAACAATTACTGATATCGCCCTGAAATTTTGTACGGTGATAAAAGGAACTACTAGAAGTTCCTTTATGATACTTTCAGAAACCTGGTAACTACGAAACCAACATGGCGGCCAAGCAAAGTTGAGACTTTTAAATAGACTTTTTCTCGCGATTTAACCATCCAAAACGCAATGAAACATGGCACAGCAAATGTTTATACACATTGTAATGCACTAGCTTCTAATTTAGTTCAATTGTTTACATAACTCAAAATGGCGGCTGTGCGAAATATTTCACTGGCAGTCAATATCTCCGAAATTATTTATGATATCGCCCTGAAATATTGTATGACGATAAAGGGCACTGGTACAAGTTTATCTATATACCTTCAAAAACCCGTAAAGTACAAAACGAACATGGCAGCCAAGAGAAGTTGAAACATTTTAATTGACTTTTCTCGTGACTTAACCATCTGAGCACAGTGAAATGTGGTACAGTAAATAATTATACATATTGTATTGCACTGGCATCTAATTCAGTTCAATTGTTTACATAACCTCAAGATGGCGGCTGTGCGAAATTTAAAAATTAAAATTCTTACTTCTTGTGTCGTAATCATGCGATCGAAGTGAAAGTTTGAATAACGAAGCTACGCAATAATTTTCCTTTAATGGTTCATAACTCTATGGCCTATACATATAACAATCCAAAAAGGCAATCATCCGAAATATTTTGATGGTTCTCAATATCTACAGCAATTTACAGCAATCAAACTGATTTTTTAAATGATCATAGAGGCTATGAACATAAGCTCACCTATATGACTTTCAGTAACCTGGTGAGCACAAATCCAGCATGGCGGCGACGCGAAGTATAAATATTTAAATGGATGTTTCTCGCGATTTAACCATCCGAGTGCAGTGAAACTTGGCACGTTAAATGCTCATACAAATGTTAATCCACTGGCATCTAATTTATTTCAATTGTTTTCATAACCACAAGATGGCAGCTATGCGAAATTTTAAAATCTCGTTTTTTACTTCTTGTGTCTTAATCATGCGATTGAAGTATGAATACCACAAGTACACAAAAATCTTCATGTATTAGTACATAAATAAAAATCCAACCTGGCGACCATCTGAAATATTTAGACGGTTCTCCATATCGACGAATCTATCACAACAATCAAACTGAAATTTTGTATTTTGATAGAGGCAATTAACGTAAGTAGGATATATGAAAATAGGCTGTATAGTTCTTCACGGAACTACTTGTTGCAAACTTATTTTCCATTGCCCAATCCGAGAGTCTATCGATTGCAACTTGGACATCTTTCAGGATTGGTCTTCCAATGATAATGTCTTATCCATCCCATGAGTGAGTCTTGTCACATCGGCTGTTACGATATTGAATAATACAGGACTCATGAAGTCACCCTGTAGTACTCCATTCGTTTGAGTTATGACACTGGATGAAGTAATGCCATCATCTATGACCACTCTTGTATCAGATAGTATGATTCTGATTATTACGGCAAAATAGTTTTCCCGTCCTATGATGCGCTCTAATTTCTTGATAAGTAATTAACATCAGTGTTTTTCCTTCTCGAATCTCTGAAAAAAATCAGAATACATAATGAAGTGAAAATGAAAAATCTGCATTTATTAATAAATAAATACAGGGATAATTAATGATTAAGTTGGCGCAGAACATTGTCAGTGTTTCAGTCACATTTTTGCAAAACATCGCATGGTATCTGCCACGTAGCCCACCACAGCGCTTACACACACATTCCAGTCCCGGGGAGTGGATTTTCTCTCTCTGAAATATCAGGTGAAGAAACCATGTACCGCAGACCTAGTCACTACTGTACATGTTTGAGGTCGTAGTTTGAATACATAACTCATCCCTAGCGTAAGTTCCTGGCAGTCTCGAACGGTGTATTGTCATAATGAGGGCCTCTCTACAGAACCTTCCATGTAAAGTTTATGGCGTGATGGTCCGGGTGGGAAAACTATGGACATAGCACTGTCTTGCATGCGAATTCTTCTGTGCTATGAAAGGATTTTCCTTTCTCTTCAAGGGCCTGGAGAATCGGTCCAACGTTGCGTTGAAGTGAAATAGAAGATCTCGCCATTTCACTTCCTGCTTCTGTGTCTGTTTGAAGGTCAAACCGGATTACGAGAGATGGGTCCACCCTACGCCCTTAAACAGGTACTTAGACATTGTTCACAGCTTGCAGAAGTTAATGTTTTACACAATAATATATTTATACATTTTCAGTTGTCTCGTGTTCCAGGTACAATACAAGTATGTTAGTGAGTTCTGTGAATGAAGTTAATTTCTATAAATTAATGTGTTTTTACTTTTGTGGTACGTAGTTATTTAATATGCTGATTGTGTGCGACATAGGAAAATGAATGAAGTGGATTTTTTAATTAACAAATCCATATTTTTCTATAGCTCTGAAAACACAGTTAGAAATAAAATAAGAAAATAAGACCTCATCAACCAAGGTGATACATAAATTTGCTTCATCCAAGCACAGGAGTGTACATATTTACAAATAAGGAGCCATTTGAGTACAGTTTTTAATGCATGAACTACTGTATTTATTAAAATTTGTTTCAAATGTTGTGTTGTGTGGAATGATGATAATGGCAATATTGGCAACAGTGGTTGTCAAATATAAAACAATGTTTAATTTAAACAACAATAATATTATCTGGCCCACCCTAAATTTTAAGTCAGGAGCCGCCCCTGATTATTATTATTATTTTAAGGAGTCATTAATCCTTATTATATTTACGCCAATCAAACCCATCCGACAATAAATCCCACATTTCCTTTTTTGCGATCTCCTTACTAACGAACTAGGTGGGCGCTTCAACTAGGGAGATTGTTTTCGGTATTATCGCGATGAATAGTTAGTCGGTTGGCTGAGTCTATCGAGTTTGTGGAGCGGAAGGCAAGAAGCAGCGATTTTCGTGCTAATTAGTGGGTGTAATCAGTGTAAAATTCACCGCAAATGTAGCACAGGGGAGGGGAGATGTGATTATTATGAAGGGCGTCGACGTGTTGTGTTGCGTCATCCGACTAATGGCGCGCTGTGTTCCCTGACGCAACAATACCTCCCCTCCCCCTGCCCCCTTCCTCTCACATTCGCTCGCTCCCGCTTCATACCGTGTTGCTCAGGGGGCTGTGTTTCCCATCTCGTCTCAAGGACCTCTGACATGTGAACATTTATGCGAAAGGGAAGGATCTGAAACTTGATTGTTATTCTATTAGGTAAAAGTACGAGTTGTGTGTGCCCGTCGTTGACTTGCACTAGCTTCATTCCGTGTTGCACAGGGGGCTGTGTTTCCCATCTCGTCTCAAGGACCTCTGACATGTGAACATTTATGCGAAAGGGAAGGATCTGAAACTTGATTGTTATTCTATTAGGTAAAAGTACGAGTTGTGTGTGCCCGTCGTTGACTTGCACTAGCTTCATTCCGTGTTGCACAGGGGGCTGTGTTTCCCATCTCGTCTCAAGGACCTCCTCCGTCATATGAAAGCGTTATTTCCATAAGAAACTTAATTCAGTTCCACAATTTTGAGGAAAATGAAATAAAGCTATTATCTTCATTGCGTTGATAAGTTCAGCTCTATTAACAATACTTTCGAATAAAAAAAAGATACGAGCCTTACAGTAGTTGCATATGATGTGTAAAATCTGACATGTTATCCTACTATGAAATTGATGTAAAATATAGCCTATGTGAAGTCTATTTTTTCGGCTGTACTCCTCCTCCAGTTTTTAATTTTTCCTCACGTTTCTTTTGTCGATAATTTCGCATATATTCTGCTCTGGATTTACCCATCTCTGCGAATCACAAAATCATGAAAAAAAGGGGGGGGGGGGCAGCAGCCCGAGTCCTACAATACCTCATACAAGTCCCTAGCATTATTGGTTCATGAAATATTAAAAAGCCGATGACCCTTTATTTTTGGGTCCTTTGGTTAAATTAAGGGGGTTTTAGGAAAACGGGGGTGTCACCCCGTGTCCTTGGACACCTCATACAAGCCCCTAGCATTATTGGTTCGTGAGATATTAAAAAGCCGATGACCTATTAGTTTAAGGTCCTTTGGTTAAATTAAGGGTGCTATAGGAAAAGAGGGGGTGTCACCTCACGCAAAATGGGTGGCACCATCTCATAGCCATCTCTCCGCCACCGCGCGGGCTCATTGGTCAAATCAAATAGCGCGCGCTTCCCTGGTTTCCTGTTGCACATTTCCGTCCCTTTTCCAAAATCACTCCCACCAAAAATATCCAGCAAACGAGAGGCAACACTATGTTGGCCGACAGTACGTCGTGGTACCAATCTCCGCTACCGCGCGTGCTCATTGTTTGCTGTGTTTTGGCCGACAGTACGTCGTGGTACTAATCTCCGCCACCGTGCGCGCTCATTGTTTCCTGTAACACATTTCCGTCCCTTTTCCAAAATCACTCCCACAAATAATATCCAGCAACCGAGAGGAAAAATGTTACACATCAATAAATGAAAATAGACAAGCAACACGTGCGAAATGTCCGACCGTCTGTCTGTGTTTATTACTGTCCTTCACCCTGTCAATTCCCAAGCGACAAACCGAACTGAATAATAGGGAGGGTACCTCAATTTTACATTCTATACGGTATCGCCGCCATCTTAACCCCAGAATGGTAGCGCTAATTGCAACGTTATCGGTAGCGCTTCGCCTCGGCGACGACAACGATTCTAGAAACTGATAATAAATACCACTTACGTTAACTTTTATTTAACTCTCTAGGCTAGCAGATGGAGACAGTTTTCGAATAATTTTATTTGATTTTTGTCATTTTTTTTAAGTTTTTACTAATTTAAAAGAAAATTGAATTTTTGAGCTGGTTTTCACTAATGTGATTGTTTTCTTTTCTTTTTTTTAACTCTTTGAGCTCTTTTGCCAAATTTTGATTGTTTTTTGTATTGTGACTAATTTTGATTTTTTAATGATTTTAAGTATTCTTTTTTACTTTTAAAGCTTTTCTTTGACAAATTTTGCTTGTTTGGGGGGGGGGGGGGTATGGATTTCGACAAATTTTGATTTTTTGTCAATAATGTTGAAATGGTAATAAGTTAAACAAGTTTCAGCCACATTGCGGTCTTCTTCAGAAACTATTCTCTAATAGTAAAATTATTACTTAGGCCTAATATAATTATTATGAGCAAAATTGATTAATTATGAGCAAAGTTGATTTGATATTATTTTTCATTAGAAAACGTATTCAAAAAGATCTGTTAACAAAAATGTGCTTTAATTTCTTTTATGATAGGCTGAATACTCATAAAATAATTATTTTGAAAAATATGTTTTATAAATAGAAGACATTATTTCTTTAAAAATATCATATGATGGTCACTAATTGGATGAAAATTGGGTTCCTTGTTGAGGGGAGTATTCGAGATGATGACAATAAAACAGGAGTTTATTCTAGGTAAAGAGAGGAAAGGTGTTCGTTGTATAATCTTGTATTGGGCAGATTTAGAACATTAATTTCACTGATGAAGGCATCATTGTTTATGCCGAAACATGTAAGCCTACTTTTATCTCTAGAGTGAAGTCGGGAGAATTGGTGCACTGTTTTTAAAACTTTCTTAAAAACTACATCTTACCTTGACATTCATGGAAATTTTGTGGACACACTATTTATGAATAAAAACACAGTTTTATACACCACTAGCTGAAGTACCCGTTCTTCGATCGGCTTTTAGTACTTGCTGGCCTAAATCATTAATATATATAATCACACATTCCTAATGTAGTTATGTTATTTCCATGTTACCAACTACTTGTGTATACTACATACATTTTAACTCACCAAATTATTAATCAGAGGTAGGAAAGTGAAAATCCTTAGCCTGCTTTCAGTCGACCCACCGGGTCAGGGAATGGAATGAATTAAATCCCCATCTAACAGCAAGGATATGAACTGTGCCGGCTGCCGAAGCCTGTCGCACTTCCCTGGGGCAATGATTTAATGAATGACGGATGAAATGAAATGATAGTGAAGATTGTTGCTGGAATGAAATTGTGACAGGGAAAACCGGAGTACCCGGAGAAAAGCCTGTCTGTCTCCGCTTTGTAGGCGAGAAAGTGCGTTTATATATTGGAAATAAATATCAGCTTCTATGTAGTAAAGGTTAAATAACCTGTCTTAAATATTGAACACCTATCGTTTAACGTCTTCGTACTATATTTAAACATATAAACATTATGCTAAAAATACATCAAAATTGATAGCAATTATCATATCCGCAATAAGTAATATTGCGGAAAGTACGTACCGTCATGATAAAGAGTAATAGTAACGGAACAAACTTCAATCATCCCAAGTAATAATAACAAAAACAAATTAATCACAGAAAAATTATCTAAGTTTATGCCGTGACTTGTGCGAGATTACGCCTAGTAACTCCGAGATGGTTCATCAGCGGGCTCTTGTGGTTTATTTGTGGATTACCAAAGGAGTAGCAAACTGTGCGATACCTCAATTCTTATTTAGAACACCTCAGCTACTTTACTGCGAGTGCTAAAGGCTAAAACAGTCTTTCACCTCCCTATAAAGGCTTCCAAAATGATTGTGTATTGAATTTCAGGGCCAAGCAATTAAAACTCAGCAACTTTTCTAGGTTTACGCCGTGTTTTGTGCGGTTGTCTTTATTGGCCGTGAAAGTCAAAATACCTACTTTATTGAAATAAATTTGCCCAGTTCTGCAGTAAGATTAATATGAACACTAAATAAACTAATGTGACAGTCGTTAGTCTCCGACACATTCGTCTGTGAATTTGGGTTTCTGATCATGGTAAAAAACGAAAAAAAGCAGATAAATATTGGCCAACTGAAATATTCATTTAACGAAAAACAAATCGATAAAAAGGATGAAAGCATACCGTGCAAAGTAGAAAGCACCATAACATTGTGAAACAGCGTAAAGATCCAAATACTCACATACAATAACCGGCACAAAGAGTATAATATTAGACTCCAAATCACGTCTCTGTTCGGACCTCACAAACTACCTCTATAAATAAAACAGTTCATATAGAGACTAACATGGACTAACATCGCTCGGCGTTGACCGTGTTTTAAAATGCATATTTAGGTTTTACTCGCTAACCGTTGGAGATACACGAAAAGTGATGATGACCTTTCGGATAGAAAATTAAATTCGTAAGCTCGTAGTGTCTTCAAAAGTTTGCTATTTCTTAGCGTACTCTTTTTATTAGAAATGGAAATATGAAAATAGTCGCCATTTTTAAATAGTGCAGAATATCGAAATCAAAGGTAGCCTATATGTAAGCCTGGTAAATCAGCTACATCCATGCAAAATTTCATTTAAATAGGACCAATGGTTCTTGCGTGATTGAGAAACAGACAGAGACAGACACACATACACACAATCTCATTTTTATATATTAGTATGGTGATAGTATGATGATGATGATATACTGTAACATTGTGAAAAAACATAAAGATCCAAATACTCACATTCAATAACCGGCACAAAGAGTATAACATTAGACTCAAAATCACGTCTCTGTTCGGATCCCACAAACTACCTCTATAAATAAAAAAGTTCATGTAGAGACTAACATAGACTAACATCACTCGGCGTTGACCGTGTTTTAAAATACATATTTAGGTTTTACTCGCTAACCGTTGGAGATACACGAAGAGTGATAAGGACCTTTCAGATAGAAACTTAAATTCTAAAGCTCGAAGTACCATCAAAAGTTTGCTATTTCTTAGCGTTCTCTTTTTTATTAGAAATGGAAATATGAAAATAGTCGCCATTTTTAAATAATGCAAAATATCGAAATCAAAAGTAGCCTATATGTAAGCCTGGTAAATCAGCTACATCCATGAAAAATTTCACTTAAATCGGACCAGTGGTTCTTGCGTGATTGAGTAACAAACTGACACACAGACAGACACACACCATCTCATTTTTATATATTAGTATGATTTACACATGCTAGTGCAACAATCACAATAACGCAGGTTATCACATAACTTCTACACACACACCCATGTATACGGGGCAACATGACCACGATGTCTAAGCCCCGCAAGTGAAATATTAACTGTGCATACGATACCATAGTGAATACTACAGTCCAATACGGATTGTCAATCGGTCAGTTTTCCCATGTGTCCTTTAGCAGATTTTACCGGACTATCATGATACAGAGTAAATCGTTGTTGCCTAGTGACAACCTGTCCATCAATGTTGCGGCGTTGACTGTCACGATACAGTGATAGTCGTTGTCTCCTAGCGACAATATGTCCGTCAAGTTATTAGATCGGTGAAACGGTGTAGACTTGTGCAAAAGGGCCTAAATGCGGGGAATGGAGTGGTCTGTCCGAAATTTAACATAGCCTAAACTATTCCTCTTGAATCAGGCTATCATATACAAAATAATTTTTCGAATCCGACTGGTAGTTCCAGAGATTAGCGCGTTTAAACACATAAACACACAAACACACAAACTCTTCAGCTTTATTATATTAGTATAGATTGTACCTGATCTAAGAAAGAAAAATAAATGTTTTAAAGAAGATTGTATTTTCTTCATCTCTCCCATTGGGGTGGTTTAGATGACGCAATTGTGAAGGAGAGATGATTAATGTGGAAACACTCACTGACACTATAGGCTACTTACTCAACTTAAAGCGATGTTTCCTTTCTTCTTCTTCTGAATTCGCCTACACGATTGACACATTTCGACCACCTCGTGGTGTAGTGGTTAACATTCTTGGTTGTCGCTCCGAAGACCCGGTTTCGATTCCCGGCACCGTCATGGATCTTAGAAACTGACGTCAGGGCTGGAACGGGGCGTACTGAGCCTCGTGAGGGCAGTTGAGTAGGTGTTTGACAGTGAGGCAGCGCCCTGGTCTCTGTAACCAAGATAAGTGGTCACGGGAACCCAACGTGCTGACCTCGCGTCAACGACCCCCAATCGGTGGGAGTCCTAGTCCTTTGGAATATGGTTAACGGCATTCGAAACTGGGATTTTTTTAATAGTCTGTTGACACATCGAAGGAAAACTAATAGTGTTCAGTATTGTTTGCAGGATATGCTTGCAATGCTTTCAGGATGCAAGCAGAGCAACATCGACCTTCCTAACAACAACGCTAGTTGGGCTGCATAAAACAATATTTTTAGGGGCAGCAGATTTACTATACTGTATGTTATAGGCTACATTTCTCTTGAGCTCTTATGGGGGGACATAACCGAGAAGCATTGCTGGCTTTCAAAAGTCACTGAGTCCACAATAAAGGACATAGCAAGTTGAAACTTAGTATAGTTGTTTAAAGGTGATTGAAATATTATGCGGCAAACAACATCCATCTTGGTTGGCAAAATGGCACCAGTACAGTTGGTGACAAAAGTTTGTTACATCCCCTTATTTAGGTACACATTACAAAATAATTGTAAAAGATCCTGGCCTGGGCATTTTACTAGTTCAAACATATGTCACTATCTCCAACTTAATGGAGAATTATGCAAATATTATGAAAAGTACTTTTTAATTGTTATTTTAATGTTGGGTGATCACTGAACATATTAATGTAAATGCTTGCAAATTCTTTAAATGGTTACATAGAATCACAGTTCTTCATAAATGTGTGTATTATTACTCAATAAGCAAACCCTGAAAATTTCAGTACTGTAGCATTTAGGGTTTCAGAGAAACGTGTACCTATGTGGTGGAAAAATTGATACACTATTGAGAAAACAACATTTGAAAGTTGGATATGTTCTTTTACTCACTTTTAAGTAACTTTGTCTATAGGCATGCAGCATCAGATATACATTTATTTTAAAAATACTTCCAGTTGAGTAATGAGCTTTAAATTTTTACACAAAGTATAAAAGAGACCATACATACAAAAACACATATTTCAAAAATCCCTCATCGGTTACATCCCCTCTTAATATGTTGCAATTTTGTGGGTCACAAAATGTTTGAGATGTCTAATGATAAGCTGGAGCACATGTCAGGTAGCTTGCTCTGCACCTTGTTTGTTCGCAGGCAGCGCTAATCCCCAGAAAGAAGAGTCTCCGCGCTGTTCCGTGTAATAGGAAGGGGAGAGAGAGCCTAATCAACACATCTGACTTGCAAACGCGACAGCATGTCTCATCTCCGAGCTTCCTTCAACAGCTGACAGATTCCCAAAATTAATATCACTCAAGTTCGGAGAAAAATTTCAGCTTCTAGCATAGGCGAATGAAATAACAGCAGGCAATGGATGCATCTTGTCGATTCACGGATAGTGTGAACAGGTTTCTAAATACAAACAATCAAATAAATCAGACAGACCTTCAAATAAATAGTTTTATTTCTATTTGGATTATGAACTACTAGCAGTAGTGACGGGTTTTATGGATGATAATAAATAGGCCTACTCGCACGTTATACATAAACTAACAGAAAACAAAAACAAATGTAAAAATATAACTTTTTGTGGTGGTAGTGGAGCTGATACGTAGTACGGTATAATGGACGTAACATTCAGGTCATTTTCCCGTAATGATAATGATAATAATTAATAGGGAAATGGCTATTTTCTAACTACAGTACTGATACAATACATGTAATTTTCAAACGAATTGAAAAATATGTTTAGAAAGAGGAGTATGTGACATAAACGACACTGGCTAGGGCCTATATCTCATTGGCTGTAAGAAAAGTATAGACCAATAGTGTCGTGTGTTGTCGCATAGCGCTGTAGGAAAATAATCAGACCACTTGGGAAAACTTTGGCTGTCCCGAGCTCCTGAGGTAACAACAGTGTCATTTAGCGCCATGCCTCCATGTTTTGTTATGCTTCGTACTTTCCTTATTTTTACTCTGTTGTTAATTCAGTTTAGAGGCTTGAGACATCTTGGTCATCAGTCAAGTAGTTGAGTGTGTGTTGAACTTGTCTGATAACCGTTTTCACCGTGCCCACTTTTTAACCTAGTGTATGGATCTTGCTGACTTACGAAGAAACCTTGGTTTGCAGATGACACTCAAACTTATATTAGCCGATGACGCGGTGGCTACTGATCTCGTCATCCGCTTTATATGTGAGAGTGGGCAATCTAAATTTTCCAGTGTACATTGACTCGAGGACTTTTTCTTTTTTGAATTCTGAATTTTTTGTTTATTCCGAAAATTTTGTTTATTATTATAATTATTAGTTTTAGGGGAGCGTGATGGCGCAGGGGTTTAGCTGCTCGTCTTTCACCCGGATGGCCGGGGATCGAATCCCGGTGATAGCTTGGTGGAATTTTCTCCCTAAAAATCACGTGACGTCACGAAGGGAATCCGGTCTTCAATCCCTGGCCAAAACCAAAGTGAGCCAGGTTGGCTCCGGCGACCCCAATTAGACTAATTGGGATATGCCGAAGAAAGAAAAAATATATAATTATTAGGCTAGTTTTATTTAACTTTTTGTTTTATTAATGTTCGGTCTTTTCAAATTTAGATGTCCACCTCTAAATTTTAAATTCCATTCCAAATTTGTATAGGCTACTTTAATCTGTGTTAAGGAGGGCAGATGACCTCGTAGTTCCGCCCCTTAAAACCTCAATAACTAACTTGTATTTATGTGATGGCTGTACTAGTGGGTGAGGTTGTACAGTATTAGAGACAGTGATGAGTTAGGTGCCCGAGGACTTGAAGTAAGGTTCCATCCGGTATTTGCCTGGAGAGAGTGTGGAAAAACTCGGGGGGAAACCACACTCAGCGCCGGGAATCAAACCTGCGATCTCCGGTCTTGCTGCTGCTGCCCTCGTGACCGTGGTGAACAATTTAACGAGCACGAGCACGGTTCTTTTACGCTGGAGTGGATGGTGATGGCTAGTTGGTTATTGACTTGCGCTGACACCTTTTGGCTAGATTATTATTATTATTATTATTATTATTATTATTATTATTATTATTATTAGTGTTTCCGAACTTAGGTAAAGTAGTTTACCTCCTAATACAAGGGAATTGCAGATGCATATAAAATGTATAGAAATTTAGTTGGAAGCAGTGCTTCCGTCACTATCTTGCGATAACCACCACTGATTTAATCCGGCATTGAAGCAGACAAAGAGATTGCAGCATCAGGGCCACATACATGGAAGTTAAATTCAGCTGCTAGTTGGAAGGTATTGTTAGATCTTTTTTGCTGATAGAGAAAAATGTCAATACCTAACAGGATGATAATAATCTGCTGTAAAAATTACATTGCACCTAACTATCCATGAAGTTCGTCACGCTCAGTGATATAATGATCGAGGACACCCACCAAAGCATATTATTTTACAAAATGTCTTTAGGAATTTAAAATTCCGAACCCATACCCAGTGGCGTTGCTACGAGACGATGGGTGAGTCGACATCCCCAGGTGACATGATCAAAGAAAAAGCAGAGAAAAAAAAACATCAATATATTTTGACCACCTCGTGGTGTAGTGGCTAGCATGCTTGTCTGTCACCCTCGAGGTCCAGGTTTGATTTCCGGCTCTGCCAAGAAATTTAATTCCGGTCTGAGGGCTGGAATGGGGTACACTCAGCCTCGCGAGGGTAGGCTCAATTCTCACCCCATCAATCTTTTAAGTTGTTTTCTGTGGTTTCCCACTTCTACTCCAGGCACGTGCCAGGATAGGTCGTAACTTAAGACCACAACCGCGACCTTCCCAATCCTCACCTGAATTACAAACTCACACACTAATATAGCCATCACAATAAGACAGGTTATCAGACAATTCCACACACACCCAAATACACGGTGCTACATGATCACAATGTCGCAAAGCCCATAAAATAAGTCAACAACAAGAAGTTGATGTTTGTAGTTTTACGTGACCGTTAATCTCGCGATCATTCTTTTACGTGGAATCCAAACCGAAGGGCATGCCATTTTATTTTGAAAAGCTCTCATGTGTTGACCGGGAATCAAACCCGGTCTGCCTTGGTGAGAGGCCAAAGGGTTGATCTCTGCACCACAACGCCCTTTCAACAACAACAAAATCAAGATATATGGATACTGAAATTTAATTGGATTCACAATTTCTGTTGTTGTTTCATTTCAGGAGCTCTGCGTGTCTGTTAACCTGTGTCATTGCGATGGCTGCACTGATGTGAGTGTTTGTAATCGGGCCTAAGATTTGAGTAGGAGACGGACGTGGCCTTAATTTAGGTACCATCCAGGAGTAGAAGTGGAAAACCACGGAAAGCTAAACCTGGGATGGCTGAGGCAGGA
Source organism: Meconema thalassinum (assembly GCA_946902985.2). Taxonomy (NCBI): domain Eukaryota; kingdom Metazoa; phylum Arthropoda; class Insecta; order Orthoptera; family Tettigoniidae; genus Meconema; species Meconema thalassinum. Next base: position 1,047,757,188 of record OX336388.2, read on the forward strand.
ATCAAACCCGGATCCCCCCGAGACGAGGTGAATACATTAAAAGAAACACGATGACTGGTAGTGAGCAAATAATAATAATAATAACAATAATAATAATAATAATAATAATGATACGTCGATAAAGGATATTTCAGAAGATTTTTAGGCAACAGACAGCTTGATGGGCAGCAACGTTTGGGAACCAATAAAGAACTATACACCAAGATAGGACTAATAATGTCGTCCATCAAAAAGAAAAGATTGCTGTTCTACGGGCACATCTTCCGTGCGCCTGGTGACTGGCTAAGAAATTCTAAAATTCCACAAATTCAAAGGCAACCAAATGAAGATGGTTTCAAGATTGTGAGAAAGACCTGATGCAAATTGGTGTCCCAGGAAAGAAAATCCACAGCGGATTAGAATTTTGAGAAAACTGTCAGTATTTGATAGTGTAATCTGAACTCAGAAGACGGAGAAACATGAAAGAACTGCTCAATGGACTTAAGAAATACTGAGAGGATAAGAAGGCCGGTAGAAGAACAAAATCTAGACACAAATGAAATTGATTGTTAACCTGCAGTCCGTAGAGGCTCAAAAAATGTAAATAAAATAAAATAAAAATCATTTCGATTTGAGACTATTTTTAGAGTCCTACGCGAATAAAAAGTACGTTACCCGAATCCGCTCCGCATCCACACGACTGTTAACCGCATCCGCTCCGCATCCGCACGTTTGTTATCCGAATCCGCTGACATAACAATAATATTTTTAAATTATTAGATAAAGCGTAAAGTAATAAAGCAACACATTTAGACATTTGAGGAGAAGGTCGTTCCTCTAGGATATGTATGCCATGTGCTATGTTTATAATGAATGCTTTACAACCAGAATTGCAATCCTTTTCATTTCAGAGTGTTACTTATGCTTGACACAATTTAAATGAGATTAGCTTACCTTGAATCATCATCTTACATTTGTCATTAAAAAAACATAACGGACAAAATATATGTCATGAACATCCGGGTCCTAGTAATGATATTCAACAAGTTCGGATTCAATTCTAAAAATTATTCGCAAATTTACTACCCACATTATCCGCTATCCTCACAGCCATGTAAACAATATCCGCATGACAAAAATGTTGCTGATATCCTCATCCGCGGCAGGGCTTTAACTATTTTGCTTTTCTGCATCCAGTCTCTGTTTGCGAAAGACAACACACTGTTATCCAGATCCCAAGTCGCACGTGCCTCAATGAACCGAGGATAATGTTTATTGCTGTGAGCAGTGGTATTTCAGTATTTTTGCTAGAATGTTGAGCACAATGTGAGGAAGCGAGTTACCACAAAACAAGCTGAGTGAATGGCGAAGGAGTGATTGGGCCCGCCATGAACACAATTCACGCTTTGTACCATGCTGTTCTGAGGCCCTATCCTTGCTCATATCTCCCAGATCCTGGTGATATTTATGAAATGGAATATAAAAGGGAACATTCTGCTGAATGTCCACGTATGCATTACCTGTTATTGTGTGCCACATTATGATGCATGCGAGCATGACTGCTTTTTTCTGTATCCGCTCTTACTCGCGTGACTTAAAGCGAGAAGGTAGTTTTTATTCAGGAAGTTATGTCCTCCATGGCATCTATAATATCCAGCTGTAAAGTGGAATACACAACATCAGGAAAGAAAGCAATACTAGTGAATAAAATGTATACATTATAAGTAGGCAGAATGCGATGTGACGAGACTTAGAATACTATCCGCACAACAAGGAGGAAAGGGGTAGGATAGAGATGGCTTAAGCAACGCAAGCGCTAGTGGGGGACTTGTGACGCGTCCTAAAATAAGCAAGCAATTCCCACTCGGTCTGTTTTGGTGGGTGATTGAAATTTTTCGATAAACGTCCAGCTGCCATAGCCTACTGATGTCGATCCCTATTCTGATAGGAAGGGGGATTAATTTGATGACATGTTTCGCTTGTGAGGCGGACATTATCAGATCACCCCTTTTCGACAAGTGTATTGCCCATTTAAGATTTGATTGCCGCTGAGCATGGCTGCGCCAGTGTTTGTTGTTTATTGTAGCAGATGCCCCGCGGGACGAAGCGGGGAACACAGCGATGACAGATGCATTCTGCACATAAGTCAAACAGCATTGCGCGTCACAGGAGCTCATGTCACCACGGACAGTTAAACGATGACTGAGGCTACTGAAGCTGAGTCATATACTACTGGCGCAACTGTACCTGTCAACGAAGCAGGCTTACGTGTGACACAAGTAAACAAAGAATAGTTCCCATTTCGACCACCGGCAATCAATTCGTGAAAGGGTAATACAAAACTATGTAATTAATCTATGTATTTTTTTATAGATTAGTAGATGCGAGAACTAGAAGCTCAGGCAGCCATAAACTCCCTATGAAGGCTTCCAATAAGAAGGTATATTGGCTTTCACGGCCAGTGAATTAAAACTCAGCATTTTTTTCTTTTTGGAAGCCTTCATAGGGAGGTTATGGCTGTTTGAGCATTTATTTCTCGCAGTAAAGAAGTGAAGGTGCGCTTCATAAGAAGGGAGGTAGCGCGCAGTTCGCTACTCCTATGGGGGTCCGGGCGGGACACCAAGAGCCCGCTGATGAGCCTGCTTAATATCCTAGGTGAAACCCCACACAAGACACGGCACAAACCTAGAAACATTGCTTAGTTTTAAGCCAATATACAAACTTTCACTAGATAAGAACTTTTAACATATTTTCCTTTTTAGATGTGCTTTGTAATATTACATTCAAGGAAATTCGATCATTCGTCCAATAATGAAACGAGTTGTACGTCTCTTTCTTCGTTATCATGAACAACAACATTGTGGTTTTAACGTCAATTTTAACGGGTGTTGCCTTAGAGATGCCATGATACCCCTTGGAGGAGATCTTTAATTTGCCAGTAAGTATACTGACACGAATTCGTCAAATTTAAACGCCATTAAACTGATTCGGGATCGAACCTACTATTTTGGGTTTTGAAGGATAGCTATTGTTTGTTTTTTTAAATTAAACTATATTATACATTGTGTAATGCATCATAAGTACACGGACATAAATGTTATTGGAAAACTCTGGAAACTGCAAGTTTCTAGTTCGTATGGTTACCTAATCCCCCCCCCCCCCTATTTTTTCTCTTAATCAACCATCACATATAACACAAAAAGCATAACACCGACAATCCAAACTGAAACAGATGCGTTGAAAACTTCTGTACTTTCGCCTTGAACCATTGTCCAGCGTATTCTTCTGATGGAACTTACAAAGTCTCTTAAGGTGCCCCCACCTCTTCCGTGCGCTGCTATGTTCCAATCCACTGCTGCCGCTATAAACCAGGTTACAGCGTTTTGATTTCCCAGTAAGTTCAAAATCGCAAACCGTTAAGCGCTCCGACTGCATCACTCAGCCCGACGACAGTAATATTGAAAGTATTAAATTCCATGTGGTCATGGTAGAGCAGATGGTATTGGCGGAGCATTAGTCTGGGAAGATTTCTTTTGCTGAATTGTGCCAGCTTTTTGCGATCCACATTATGGTACAAACGCGCTCAACACTAATGCTGTTGCTCATTTCCTGCTCCTGCCGTCTACACTTGTCCAAAGCACTATAATAAACATTTATTGCAGCCAATGGCCATAGCAAATAAATTAACATACGAGGGTAAGTCAATAAGTATCTGCAATTGTGCTCTACGTGCCGTTAGGTTGGCTGTATGGCGTTGTGTGCTCACCAGCCGCACGTCTGTGGTAGGTTTCAGCGATATCATATCACTAAAGCTTGCGCTGTTTCCACCAAGGAAGAAGAAGAGCATTCCGTAATCCGTTTTTTGTGGTCTGGGGGCGTCCCAGGAGTGGAAATTCATAGACCACTTATAAAAGGAATTGCTAATGTACGTTGAGTCATGCTACAAGATTGCAATTTGGACCTGCAGCAAGCTCGGAGATCGGAGGTTTGAACCCCGACACGGACAGTGGCCATCTTGAGTGTGGGGATTCCCCGGGCTCCTCCATACGCTCTCCAAGCAAACGGTTGTCCCCGTATTGTGCTGAATGTTATCCGGCACCTTATACTTGTTTGTTTGTTTGTTTCCTTGTGAATATTGTCTGATAGTCCGAGTACTTGCCTCCGTATTTTGGTAGGCTATGAGAAATGGAGCCTTAATGTAGGCTACACACGTAACATTTTAGTGTAGCGAGTTGCTGTATTTCAGGCTGTAATAAATTGTTTGCAGAAATTTATTGACTTGCCTCCGTACAATAAAATAATAAGGAAGTAAGAAAATAAAGAAATTTACATTGTCCGCAGATTAAATTAATATGAGAATATCTCACAATGTGCATTAATTGGTACAGAATTGCGTTAGGGACATCTTGAGTTCAATGCAATATAACTCATGATATCTGACACAGAGTTTCCCACACAGAATGCACAAGCAGTTCAAATCTGACTGGTGGTACTTCTTTTCTGCACAGACCTTATGGTGAAAACCGTGCACCGCCATTCGCGTGATCATATAGCGAAGTTCATAGTTCGCTTTCATCCACTCGCAGGTCATCATGGCATCTGTGCAGTAAAAATCTCTCCATATATCCTTCCTTTTGACACATAGTTCGTTCAGCAGTTCATCATATACTCCAGTGCAGGGCAGCATCCATTGACTTCTTATATCTTCTATATAAGATTGTTGCTTGGCTAAGACATATACAGTATACAGATGTGTTACTGCAGGATCGTGCATTATGACTAGCGTGGGAGAGCAGCTTCATTCCCAACTTTTAACCGTGCTTGGGGAAGGGAGCTGGCGAGAGCCACATGCCGATGCCTACGTCAACGTTAAAGAACCAGGATGTTTTGAAAATGTACATGCGCATACTCAAATGCATATATTTCAAGCTTATTAGTTTTATAAAATGCCTAAACATTAACCATTATGACAATAGTAATAATTAATATCCGTGTTGACTGATAGTATTATGTTATTCAATACAGCATTGTCAAACACTAAAGAATGTGGGTTAATTACTGCTTATACGTACATGTTTTGGTGTTCAATGACACCTTCGTCAGCATAGATTGAATTAAAATAATCTTAAAACTAAGTTTACAAAGATAAAAGAGAAAATGGGTATCCTTACAAAACACTATTAGATATTTAAATAAAAAGAAAGCTCACAAAAAGAATTAAAAACATATGAATGGTTTGATTACAGTTAACCGGACGTCGCTGCTATATAATGTATCTTCTACAGTAGTTATATCACGATCAACTTCAGTGTGGTTTAATATTATCAGACGTAATATGACTACTAATTAACCTTAATGGATACGGCAGTCTGTATCACATTGATGTGATTGAAATAAACCAGAAGACTTCTACTAGTTGGATCGTTCTGTTGAAGTTAGCTGTCCAATTTGGTAATGCAGTAAATAATCTTAATCCAAACTGACCTAGTGTTTTATATGTGCAAGACGTATGAAACAATTTGGATATTGCCAAGCCAAAATATAATGTATGGATACGTTGAGGAATAAAATAACCAACATTCATTAAACAGTGGGCAACAAATTGGAATATACAAATGTAAATTGTGATAATAACAAGTATGCAAAGTAAACTTAAGATTATTTTAATTCAATACACGCTGAAGAAGGTGTCATTGAACACCGAAACATGTACGTTTAAGCAGTGATTAAACCACACTTTTTAGTGTTTGACAAGGCGGTTTTGAATAAGATAGTTATTAGCTTTATTCAAACAAAACTACATGTTTCAGCATGCATTTTTGAAATTAAGTATACTTTCACGATCTCTAACAAAATTTGTTCCCCCCCCCCCCCCTGTATTTTGGACAACCCTTGCCTGTTGCTATTTTAAACTCTCTAAATTAATCAACATGTGAATTTCATTCATGCATTTATATATTTATTCTTTCAAAAAGTGATTTTCAGCTTAGAACCTAGTGGCACAGTTCTTCACGTTTGACTTGAACTCTTTCAGAAAGCAACTTGTTTATTGAATTTCGCTCCAGACAAATTTGGAAAGATTATTAAACTCAAGTAAAAGAATATTAGAAAATATATATTGAATCTGAATCCAGGACTAAACAAGATTTAGTCAATTAGTCAATTTTTGAGTGGCGTTAGGTCAGTTAGTTAGTTAGTTATTGTTGTGTTAAGGGGCGGAACTACAAGGCCATCTGCCCAACTCCACCAGATTCATACCAGATGAATGTTACCAACCTTCGGCTCCGGTATATAAATATTTTCCAATCACGTCGGTTGATGTAGAAAGATAATTGAGAACCTATAAACTCATCTTGACGAACAATATATGTCCTTTGTCACAGGAAAATGTTGAAAAGCTTCTAGTTGTGTATTGTTATGCTAATTTCAGTAGTGAATGATGCATGTGAATAAGCGAATCTGAATAAAGTGACCTGTTTTTATTATTTTTGTTTTTGCGAATGATTTCCGTCATTTCGTGCATATTTCCATGTCTATTTCAAGTGTTTTAGTAGGTACATAATGACCCTGGCCCTAGTTAATATGTTGTGTAATAATAACTCGGGAATCTTCACTACACAGTTCGTAAAAAACGAGCCAGGGCTATGTGATTTTTTAAATGAGGAGTACAAGGATAAACATACAGTATGTCCATAAATGTAAGGACACATTCCTGACGCCTAAACATCACAAAAAGTGCATAGGAACATGGGCCCCAAAATCTTTCTTTAGGGCATTATGAACGGAATTCCCCGTAGTGATCCCTGATTATGTAATTCACTCCAAACCTATCTCACTTTAGTTTGATTGTTCGCCAGTATCTTGATAACCAGTTTTCGAGAGATGGGTTGGTCGAGGAAGATCCATTACATGGCCTGGCCGATCGCCAGATTTGAATCCGATGGATTTTTAGTTCCGGAGACACGTAATATTCTTGTTGCAAGTAACGCCTGTACATAATGTCCAAGTTCTAAGGGAGCGTATCCAAAACGGATTTGACCAGGAGCGAAACACTCCAGGAGTTTTCTACAGTGTACGGCAAAGCATGGAACGCAGACTTCGGGATTCATCAAAGCAGGAGGAAGTCACTTCGTGCAATTTTTATAAATGCATTTTGTAAAACGTATCGTGTGTACCATTATACATAAACCTAACTTCTAAACGAAGGATTTTTGGACCCATGTTCATATACTGTATTATGAACTGTTTGTGATGTTTTGGTGTCAGAAACGCAACCTTACATTTATGGACACATATTTATATACACCCTGTACGTGCTCGTTGTAACAACAATATTTCGCTCGTATTGTTTTTCACACAGACAACACACGGAGTGTGAGCTAATAGGCTAATCAAGGATTTCTTAACCAATGAATCGCGACCCAAACATGGATCGAAGAGCAAGAGCTGATTGACGTCCCAAGTAACAAAACACTCCAGGATATTTCCACAGTGTACCGGAAAGCATGGAACGCAGGCTCCGAAGCACTTAGAGCGATTTTTATAAATGTATGAGTGCTTGTTACCATTTGTCCCCATCACTACAAACATGCTGGTTAATAGTGTAATTTCTTGTTTCTAGGTTTAATCAGGTTGTATTCACTGTTATCAGTTATCACCCATGTTTCAAAGTCACCATGTTTGCAGACGTTGAAACTGTCGGGTATAATGTAACTAGTGCGCCTCTTTGCGTATTGGCTGGCATTCTTGGCTGTCAACATAGAGGCCGGGGTTTGATTCCCGGCTTTGCCAAGTAATTTAATTCTCAGAGCTGGTACGAGGTACACTCAGCCGTGTGAGGAAAACTGAGAACAGACGGGTTCGATTCCTATCTCAATAATCCTAGGAAGTGGTTTTCCTTGGTTTTCCACTTCTACTCCAGGAAAATGCCGGGATAGTACTAAACCTAAGGCTATGGCCGCTTTCTACCCGAATCTTACCTTAATTACAAATACACATACTAGTACAGACATCGCAGTGACACAGGTTATCAGACAAATTCTACACACATACAAGTAGACGGGGTTATATCACCACAATGCCGCCAAGTCCCTCAAAATAATCATCAACAACAACTATAATGTAAGTTGAAAGTTGGCAGCAGGTCGGATAGTCATCTGTCTTTCTGTGTCATCATTCAGAGTCTCCAATATTCCATCATTATCGGGATAACATAAACCTATAATTCAACGCCTATTGAAGAACAGTGATAGCCTGTACTTTCACTTGATGTAAATTGCCAGCGAGGCACAAGCAAGCGTGTTACCCCCTCGGTCACCGTGGCCGATAATGAGTATTTCAATTATACAGAACATGGATGGAATGAAATCAGTAGTCTCTTCTGTTTTTATAAATAGAGGCTTTAAAATTTGAAAAGCGTGCCATTAGAGTTGGTAGCACCGATTTCATCGAAATGTACTGTACATGGGTGAGGTAATCGTAGCAATTCTTACATAGCTCTACATACGTACATATGGCCCCGAATGATCCTCCATTTATTAATTCTGAATCAGACATCATTTCCTTGTTGCCTTGTTTGATCTTCTAGAGGACATTGCAATTGAAATGACTAATTCTGGTCACTACTGTACCGGGAATGTGTGCTAATTACGTAAATATGTGGTTTTATTTATAGCTCATTAACAACGACAGCCATGTTCGGCAGCGCATGAGGTCTATTCAACTGTCACTAAGGCGCACACACCGAGGCGCACACATTGTTGCCAACATGTGGGATACAAAATACACTACCCTTCAGTGCGTTACAAAAACCAGGGGTGTATATATGGCTACCTAACAATTATTAGTCTAGACTAGGGGTCTCCAAACTACGGACCACGGACCAACACCGGCCCGTGAGCAACACCAATCTAGCCCGCAGTAGTCGACATGACATGCCCGGTATCCAGCCCGCCATGGCTACTATTGATTAGGCCTACATTGTAAAATTCCTTGTCACGGAGGGTGAGTGGTTATGGTGTTGGACTACTAACCCCCAAGCTTGCAGGTTCACTCCTGGCCATGGTAAGTGATTTTCGAAAGGCGACAAAAATCATGGCACGCATGTCATACGATGTTGGCATGTTAAAGAACCCATTTGAATTCAGAAGGCTGTATTCATAACGGCAACATTAGTCTCAGGATTTTCCGCCAACACAAAAGTTCCTCCTTTCTCTACTAGAATGCGCTATAGTGTCAAGGAGCTTAGATGTCTAACCTCCTTGATTTTCATAGTGCTCCAAGGAACGACAAAATTCGTCATGTAAGTTGCCTTCTTGGCGTCAAATAACAAAGCTTGCACCCGGCACCCGAGGCCATACGATATTATTATTATTATTATTATTATTATCTTTATCTATATATATAAAGCGCAAAGTTTGTCTGTCTGTCTGTCTGTCTGTCTGTCTGTTATGTATACAAATCTACGCCGTTTCGCCGATCAGAACCAAAATTCGTATTCTTACCCTTTGGCACCCTGCGAGTAACACTGTCTGCTTGAAATTGCGGACAGACCACTCCATTCCCTGCATTTAGGCCCTTTGGCCCAAATATACACCGTTTCACCGATCTCAACCAAAATTTATATATTTACCCAATGGAACACTGCGACTAACACTGTCTGCTTGAAATTGCGGAGAGGCTACTCCATCCCCTGCATTTAGGCCCTTTGGCACAAATCTACACTGTTTCACCGATCTGAACCAAAATTTGTATACTTACCCTTTGGAACCCTGCGAGTAAAACTGTCCATTTAAAATTTCGGACAGACCACCCCATTTCCTGCATTTAGGCCCTTTGGCACAAATCTACACGTCACCGTTTCACCGATCTGAACCAAAATTTGTATACTTACCCTTTGGAACCCTGCGGGTAACCACGTCCACTTGAAATTTCGAACAGACCACCCCATTCCCTGAATTTAGGCCCTATTGCACAAATCTACACCGTTTCACCGATCTGAAACAACATGTGTATACTTACCCTTTGGAACCCGGCGAGTAACACTGTCCACTTAAAATTTCGGACAGACCACCCCTTTCCCTGCATTTAGGCCGTTTGGTCCAAATCTACACCGTTTCACCGATCAGAACCAAAATTCGTATTCGTACCCTTTGGTACCCTGCGAGTAACACTGTCTGCTTGAAATTGCGGGCAGACCACTCCATTCCCTGCATTTAGGCTCTTTGGCACAAATCTACACCGTCACCGATCTGAACCAAAATTTGTATACTTACCTTTTGGAACCCTGTGAGTAAAACTGTCTGCTTGAAATTGCGGACAGACCGCTCCATTCCCTGCATTTAGGTCCTTTGGCCCAAATCTTCACCGATCTCGACCAAAATTTGTATATTTACCCTTTGGAACACTGCGACTAACAATGTCTTCTTGAAATTGCGGAGAGGCTACTCCACCCCCTGCATTTAGGCCCTTTGTCACAAATCTGTTTCACCGATCTGAACCAAAATGTGTATACTTACCCTTTGAAACACTGGGAGTAACACTGTCCATTTAAAATTTCGGACAGACCACCCCATTCCCTTTGACACAAATCTACACCGTTTCACCGATCAGAACCAAAATTCGTATTCTTACCCTTTGGCACCCTGCGAGTAACACTGTCTGCTTGAAATTGCGGACAGACCACTCCATCCCCTGCATTTAGGCCCTTTGGCCCAAATCTACACCGTTTCACCGATCTCAACCAAAATTTATATATTTACCCTTTGGAACACTGCGACTAACACTGTCTGCTTGAAATTGCGGAGAGGCTACTCCATCCCCTGCATTTAGGCCCTTTGGCACAAATCCACACCGTTTCACCGATCTGAACCAAAATGTGTATACGTACCCTTTGAAACACTGCGAGTAACACTGTCCGTTTAAAATTTCGGACAGACAACCCCATTCCCTGCATTTAGGCCCTTTGACACAAATCTACACCGTTTCACCTATCAGAACCAACATTCGGATACTTACCCTTTGGTACCCTGTAAGTAACACTGTCCACTTGAAATTTTGGACGGACCACTCCTTTCCCTGCATTTAGGACCTTTGGCAAAAATCTACACCGTCTCACCCTTCTCAACCAAATTTTACATACTTACCTTTTGGAACCCGACGAGTAACACTGTCTACTTAAAATTTCGGACAGACCACTCCATTACCTGCATTTAGGCCGTTTGAGAAAATCTACACCGTTTCACCCATCTCAACCTAATTTTACATACTTACCCTTTGGAACCCAACGAGTAACCCTGTCTACTTGAAATTTTGGGCAGACCACTCCTTTCCCTGCATTTACTTTTAATTTTGGGCAGACCACTCCTTTCCCTGCATTTAGGCCCTTTGGCAAATATCTACACCATTTCACCCATCTCAACCAAATTTTACATACATAACCTTTGGAACCCGACGAGTAACCCTCTCTACTTGAAAATTTGGGCAGACCACTCCTTTCCCTGCATTTAGGCCCTTTGCTAAAAATCTACACCGTTTCACCCATCTCAACCAAATTTTGTTCTTGCTCGACTGTGATTCATTATTACTATTACGATAGTTTGTAAGTTTGACGTGCCAATTCAATAGTTGTAGTGTATGTATGTCCCCTATGCGTTCATATACCATTCATCCGATTGCGATGATACTTGGGTCTGTTGTTGTGTGGATTCCAGGGAAGGATTCTAGCTACAAATTATGAATGTAACACGAAAGGGTGAGGGACTTAACAGGAAGTTTTAAATGCCCCAGTAACCCAATTGCACAATGCCAGTTGTGATGATGATGATGATGATGATGATGATGTTTAAAGGGGCCTAACATCGAGGTTATCGCCCCTAATGGTATGGGGGATCGTGAAAATGAAACTAATACTGAAACTAACTACAAAACTTATGGGCTAGAAGAAGATAAGGACAAAAGAAAGGAATACGGGAAATAAAAGACAGGAGGAAATGAAATGCCATCAACCCTAGATAAATGAGAATTGAGGACTTGGAAGGAAGGAGAGCCACGAAATGCAGATAGGAAAGGGAAAGAGGACAGGTTCCGTCCCAAAGGCAATGGAAAAAAGGGGTAAAACCGGACCCAGTTCAGGAAACCCTCAGGGTTGCCAGCTCCCGAACTCACCAGCCATGAGCCCTTGAGGATGTAGCACTATCCAGGGTGCACCACAGAAGTGGTGGGGCTACACACGCCCTGCCTCCTTGAGTGCCTTGAGCAGAAGACATGAGATATTAAGAAAAGAAAGAGAAGGCTGACGCCTCGAAGAATGAGGCTATCAGGAATGATTAGACAAGGGCCAATTAAGGCGGGAAAGTGAAAAGAGTCGCTTGGCGTCGGATACCCTGATACCATCGGGGTCGGAAGAGAACAAGAGTTTGACCAAGGGAGGCTGACTGGAAAGGGAACTGAAAGGAGCCCGGCACCAGTAAGTAGAAGCAATGCTGGACTCAGCTGGGGTCCCGTGGTCACAAACCCACGTCCCACAAGTTGTGAGACCCTGGGGGTTGGAGGGTGGGGGGAGGGGGCAGGTGTGAGAATAGCTTGCTGATTCATCGCGAGGTGACATGAGAGGAGTGTCCGGAGGCCGCCGTGTTATCAGGTATTGCTGACTATGCTAATGTTCATACACGGCCTTTGCTCAAACCACTTTAGTGTTACGAAAGAGTGAGTGATTCACCGGCCAATGTATAGGACCGGGAACCCCCCCCCGAACGTCTGTCATCATATATCGTCATCAACTGTGATATTCTCAGGTTCGTGCAGCTTGGACCCGGGCAGTACTTCATCAGTTTTTTCACTAGACGCTTCGAGTATAGGCCTAAGCCAGAAAATAAGGTTCAGACTTTGGAAGACATCGAAGGTAGAAATCTGAATTACCTATATCAGATTTAAAATTACACCATGTTCGTTTAGTAATCATTTTTCATTACCTTATTATTATCATAATAAGGGAAAATGACCTAGATGTTACGTCCATTATACTACTAAGCAACACCACAGTCTACCTAGCCTGTGATTTTTAAAATATGTATTCCCATTAGATTGTAAGTTTGATATACCCGTTCAGTAGTAGTCGTCTACATAAATAAAATTTATCACTTTGAGTGTTCAGGAGACTGAGATATTATCACCATTCCACCGGGCGAAGCCGGGTACTACTGCTAGTCTACTATAAAAGCCTCCGTGGCTTAGGCGGCAGAACGCCGGCCTCTCACCGCTGGGTCCGTGGTTCAAATCCCGGTCACTCCATGTGAGATCTGTGCTGGACAAAACGGAGGCAGACAGGTTTTTCTCCGGGTACTCTGGTTTTCCCTGTCAAAATTTCATTCCAGCAACACTCTCCACTATCATTTCATTTCATCTGCCATTCATTTAATCATTGCCCCAGAGGAGTGCGTCAGGCCTCGGCAGCCGGCACAGTTCATATCCTCACCGCTAGATGGGGGCTTCATTCATTCCATTCCTGACCCGGTCGGAGACTGGAAGCAGGCTGTGGATTTTCATTTTCATTATCTACTATATAAAGCTCAAATACCACTGACTGACTGATTCATTCATCACGAAATCTCAGAAACCACCGAACGGATTGGAATGAAATTTGGTATGCAGCTTCCTCAAGGGCCGCAAACGCCCACTAAGAAAGGATTTTTGGATATTCAGGTTCTAAAGGGGTGTTAAGGGGGTAGACCTGCATTTCATTGAATAGCAATATCTCCCGATTGGTTTCATTGGGGGATGTGATACTCGGCATATAAACTCATCATTAAAAATAAGAAGACATATGTCTGAGGGTTTTTCGATGTGGTGTATATTATGAGGTGAAAGGGGTGAAAAGTGGGGGTTGAAGGATTCCTAACGGAGTGTGTATCCCTTAAACGACATAGGCCAGGAGTTTGGAACCCAGCGGGAAACAATCAGCATAAAAAATAAGTAAATAGGTGTTTGACCGTTTTTTCGTAAATCCAATTTAAGGGGCCCATGGGGAGGGGTGAAATTATGGGGGAGGGGGGGACGTAATATGTCTGAGTGTAAAATTATACATGGCCTATGTTGTAGACAATAACACATTACATCTTTTTTGTCTCTTGCTATTTCATCATACGACGAATACTTACGGAGTTATTAATGATTTTGTACTTTTTGGCCGGAATTTTCCAAGTCCCAGGAATGACATAAAAATTGATTCGAATGAAATTTCAAAAAATATTTTTTTTAATACTTTTATTATATTTTTCACATCTTTTAGGGTCCGAAACCAACATGATATTTTGATGTTTTTTTTTTTCGTCCCATGCATTTTTGGTTTCAGGTGATAGACCATGCTTATCTATCTATATAACTAATGTTATAACGGGATTCCAAATGTTATTGCGGGCGAAGCCGCGGGTAACAGCTAGTATATTATAAAATTCAAGTTAATCATACAAATTATAATCAGATGTTTGTATTTAACGACCAGTTAAGACATACAATAACTGACATAGCCTTCACATTGAAATTGGGCATTTTAACTGTGATATTAATGACATGAGATTTATTCTCAAAACTTAATATTTGTGAAATACATAGGTTATTCACACAATTAGATTATTCATTAAGCGGCTTCGGTGGCGTAGTTGGTAGCATGCTGAGCATCTATGCCCAAGATCGCGGGTTCAAACCCGGCCGAAGTCGTCGGATTTTTAAGAGCGTTAAAAATCCCTCAGTATGCCTTCCTTCGGAGGGGAAGTAAAGCCGGCGGTCCCATGTCATAGATTTATGGCATGTTAAAGAACCTTCCACTAATTACACCTGTGTGAAGCTAAATTAATTATAGGTTAAACAACGCTCTTAGGGTACCTACGTTCGTCACCAGGAGCTGACTGCCGTGGCGTCTAGTAGCCAAGTTCCGAACTAGTAGTTGTTGACGGTGGCGTTTGACGGCAAAAGTAGGAACTACTTGAAATTCAATGTCTGCAGTCCTTACTTGAATTATAAACAGATAACACATACTAATACAGACATCACAATTAACACTGGTTATCAGACAGATTCTACACACACCCAAGGAACACGGGGCTACATGACCGCGTCGTCGCAGCCCCTAAACTGAGGAACCAACCAACCAAGATTATTCATTATTATTACTATGATTAATGAGATTTATGTTGCTGTAACTGACAATTGTCTGCAGTTGTGAATCAAGTTTACTAGTGGAAAATTATTGGCAGCGACTTCAAATGCTCATCAGTTAATTTTGATTTATAAAGTTTTGAAATGTTGTTATGGAGAAGAATGGAGAAAGTGAAATGGATCGATAGAATGAGAAATTAGGAGGTGCTAAGAAGGGTAGGAGAGGAGAGAAGTTTCATGAGGATGATACAGAAGAGGAACACATTTTGGATGGGTAGGAATTGTCTACTACAAAGAATCATGGAAGGAAAAGTAGAAGGAAAGAGGGGGAGAGGAAGAAGAAGGTTTGGATTGTTAACAGATGTGAAGAGAGTTACAAGCAGATGAAAGAAGATGCTCAGGACAGAGAAAAAAGGAGGACGTCCAGTTGAAAGCTGTCTGTTGACAGATCTACTGAAAGAAAAATAATTTTGTTGTGTATTTCATTTTGGAGAATGATTTTCACAAATATAAGTAGTGCCGAGAGCTGAAAAGCACATTTATGCAACTGATAACACTGTGTGAGTGAAATACTCCTATAAAATTCCAGCAAATTCTTTCAAACTATCGCTACACTGCAAATTACCCTCGCACATTGCGCCATAGATATCTCATCCGCCGGCCAGTCCCGAAAGGAAACTTGGCGCGCTATTAAAAACGTTGGTATGATGAGCTTCGCCCTTGGGCTAAAATGTTTGGAGACCCCAGGTCTAGACAAAAGCCATTGGTCTGGTTTCAACAAATTTTACAGTAGTACCGTAAGCGCAGGGTTGGCAATACTGTATTTGACGATAATTCACGCGCATAATGGCGGATACAGCTGGGATTCTACTATGTAAGTGGTGATCTAAATAAGGGATGGTGGGTTACGGACAGTGGAGGAGTAATCATCTGTTACTACATCATTTCCTGATGTATTTTTCATCATTAATAATAATATTAATAATACTAATATCGTATGGCCTCGGGTGCAAGGTGCAAGCTTTTTTTATTTGACGCCCAGAGGGCAGCGTGCATGTCGAATTTTGTCATTCCTTGGAACGCTATGAAAGTCAACGAGGTTAGATATCAAAGCTCATTGACACTATAGCGCTTTCTAGTAGAGAATGGAGGAACTTTGTGTTGGTGGAAAATCCCGAGATTAATTTTGCCATTATGAACACGGCCTACTGAATTAGATGGGTTCTTTAACATGCCAACAACGTATGACATGCATGTTGTGATTTTTGTCGCCTTTCAAAAAAAAAAATTCACGTACCACGGCCAGGAGCGAACCTGCAAGCTTGGTGTTGGTAGTCTGACACGATAACCACTCACCAACCGTGGCAAGGTAATTTGGCTAATTTCAGTACTTCAGAAGATTTTATCGTACAATGACGTCTCGTTTAGTGTTACTTTCCATTTTAGACGAGCAATGTAATAGGCCGACTTGGAATGATAATAGTTGAGAAATCGATCAATTATTGGGACTGCTTGCCACGGTGGGTGAATGGTTATCGTGTCGGCAGCTAACCCCCCAAGCTTGCAGGTTCGCTCCTGGCCATGGTAAGTGATTTTTGAAAGGCGAAAATAATCACGACATGCATGTCATATGTTGTAGGCATTAATTAAGTAGGCCGTGTTCATAATGGCAAAATTAATCTCGGGATTTTCCGCCAACACAAAACGTTCCTCCATTCTCTACTAGAAAGCGCTGTAGTGTCAAGGAGCGCTGCAAGGAACAACAAAGTTCGACATGCAAGCTTCCCTTTGGGCGTCTAATAACAAAGCTTGCACCCGGTACCCGAGGCCATACGATATTATTATTATTATTATTATTATTATTATTATTATTATTATTATTGGGACTCGAACCTGAGTAGCCTACCCTGTACTCCGGGTAGCTGTATATATATATATATATTTCGTATGTCATGAAGATGCAATATACAATTATTTACATTATACAGTATTTACAATAAATATACAGATTGAGACCGTGATCTGCAAGTAGCTTCAGTTTTGTTAGAGCTGGATATCTAATTTCTCTAACCATTCTAAAGCTTCATCACTAGCTTGATGAATCTCCTTCAATGGACCATTGAACCTTCGGAGTGGGCAACCCATAGCGATGTGACTGATGGTCTGAGCTGAGGCACATCTGCACAGTTGCAGAAAGGATTCTCGGCAATTTTCCATTTGTGCTTCCAGAACTGACATCTACCGTGTTGAGTTCTTATACGGTTCAGCGACGTCCAGATTTTCCGGGGAAGGTCGAAACCAGGGGTCTGCTTAACTGGATCCGAGATAAGACCTAATCTGTCTGGATTTGAAGTCAGGCACTCATTGCGCCAAGCTTCAATCACTTGAAACTGCTCTTGGACCAACTTCCTTCCTTGTTTCCAAGAAGGATTCCGGGATTTCAGCCTGAGATCTTTAGGTGAGCAGTCTAGATGTATTGGCAGAAGAGGGTTGTCACAACATTTAAGCCATTCTCTCTTCAGTGCCATTTGTCTTCGAAGATGAGGAGGCGGAATGTTGGAGAGTAGTGGTAACCATTCCAAAGGTGTAGATTGGATGGTTCCTGATAAAGTCCTGATTGTGTCGTTCAGCTGTACGTCTATCTTCTTTGCATGGGCGCTGTTAAGCCATACTGGGCAGCAAAATTCTGCTACTGGATACACTAGGGCAAGTGCTGAAGTTCTGTGGGTGGATGCTGTTGGGCCCCAGCTCGTTCCTGTGAGTTTGTGCAGGATGTTGTTGCGGGTTTTGATCTTAGCAGATGTTTTGCCAAGATGTTCACTGTAAGTCAAGGATCGATCCAAGATGACGCCTAAATATTTAGGATGAGGATTGAATTTCAGTAGATGACCCTGGTATTGAACCCTAGGAATGTAGTTGGCTTGTTTGTTGCTCAGATGAAAGCAGCTGACCTCTGCTTTTGCTATATTTGGTTTTAGTCTCCAGGTTTTGAAGAACTTGTCGAGTCTGCAGAGATCTTCCGTAAGTACGGTTTCTGCTGTTGCATAGTCGTTGGACTGAGCTGTCAATGCAAGATCGTCAGCGTATATGAACTTTCTAGCACTAGTAGGAGGTAAGTCTGCGGTGTAAATATTGAACAGCAATGGGGCAAGGACCGATCCTTGTGGTAATCCATCATTTAGTTTGTGAGATCTGCTTACGTTGCCATTTAGGTGAACTTCAATCACTCTGTTGACCAGCATATTATTCAGTAGGATCAGGATGGCAAGTTTCTTGCAAGGGATTATTTTCAGGAATTTGAGGATCATTCCTTTTCGCCAAACTGTATT
This sequence comes from Meconema thalassinum, assembly GCA_946902985.2. Classification (NCBI taxonomy): domain Eukaryota; kingdom Metazoa; phylum Arthropoda; class Insecta; order Orthoptera; family Tettigoniidae; genus Meconema; species Meconema thalassinum. The sequence goes on from OX336388.2 coordinate 1,047,775,649, forward strand.
GTATGCTGCCGTGAGTTCCACAAACACAGATACGGTCTTCTTTCGATCTTGAAATCCTCTCTCTATGTGAGTGGTTAGGGCCAACGCCTGGTCGGTACAACTCCGCTTTGGTCAGAAGCCAGCTTGCTAATTTGGATGTGCTCAAGAACTGTAATTGAGATTCTATTATAAATTACTCTTTCCAGCAGCTTGTAACAGACGCTCAGGAGGGCAATAGGCCTGTAATCTTCTGCACTATCTCCACTTTTCCCAGGTTTGAGTACAGCAACTACTTGAGTTCTTTTGAGTGCTGGTGGAATTGACCATCGCGTAAGATGTTGCTATAAAATTTAGCAAGCCATTCAATTGTTCGAGGACCACAGCGTTGTAGGAATTCTGGATAAAGACCATCCAACCCAGCTGCTTTTCCTGATTTTACTTCTTTTAGCGCAGTTGAAACTTCAGCAGCCGTGATATCAACTGTAAACTGGGATGCTGTTTCTGCATGGAACACCTTAGATTTTAGTTCTAACTGAATTCTTTATGCCTCTTTCTTGTCAGTATCGGCAGGTTTTATTGTCAGACTAACTAATCTGCTTGCTATCGCATCTGGCTTTATCTTGGAGCACTTGGAACTGAATTTTGGAGTGCTGCTACCAAGTTTCCTTAAAAGAGACCATGCTTTTCGACTAGATTGTTGAAAATTCGTATTTCCATTAGGTTGGTAGCTGTGATAAGTGATAATCCACTACAGGAAGCTATGCGGACTAAATCAAAGCTCTAGGGCTATGCTAGGCGGTGCTCCCGCAGCTGGCAGCTACTATCTGAACTAGACGCCTGTAGTTTTGGTTCATATAAATGATTTAGACGTGTCTCGCTGGTATCGGCTGAGCGTGGCTTCGAATCCTACCTCGGCCGTCCTTAAAATGGTTTTCGTAGTTTGGCATTTTCCCCACCAGGCAAATGCCTGGACAGTTCCTTTCAACAGGTCCAGGGCCGACTTCCTTTCAAAAAGGTCCTCTCGGCACGCCGGAAGGCGGAGGTAGATTTCACCGGACAAACATGGGGATAGGCGAAAATACGCAGAATATGCAGTTTTTCGTAGAAGGATCAGACCTCATTTATTGCGAGAAAGTATTTTATAATTGGAGATTAATTAACTTTGTTTTTCGTCATTTTATGCATATTTTAAACATTTTATTGTCTTATGATGACGGTAACCTTCTTGTCATTTGGAGTCCATTTTTAGCCTATTTTCAATTTAAAAAAAATAGGCTTATGAGATCACCTTTTGTCCGTGTGTGTGTGTGTGCGTGTGTGTGTGCCCCCCTCCTAATAAAATCTAAACGGCTGGAGCGATTTCAATGAAACTCGGTAAGTTCATAGCACTATTCCCGGCGACCTCGACCGTGCCCTTCAAATTGTGTTACGTCTCACCAATCCAACATGGCGGCTGTGCGAAATATTTCACTACCATTCAATATCTCCGAAACTATTACCGATATCGCCCTGAAATTGTGTACAGTGATAAAGGGCGCTACTAGAAGTTCACCTATGAGACTTTCAATAACCTGGTGACTACAAAACCAACATGGCGGTCAAGCGAAATTGAGACTTTTAATTAGACATTTCTCGCGATTTAACTATCCAAACGTAATGAAACTTGGTACAGCAAATGTTTATACACATTGTAATGCACTGGAGTCTAATTTAGTTCAATTGTTTACATAACCTCAAAATGGCGGCTGTGCGAAATATTTCACTGACATTCTATATCTCCGAAACTATTACAGATATCATCATGCAATTTTGTACGGTGATAAAGGGTACTGATACTAGTTTACCTATATATATTTCATAAACCTGTAAAGTACAAAACGAACATGGCGACCAAGCGAATTTAAAATATTTTAATAGACTTTTCTCGTGATTAACTCTCTGAGCGCAGTGAAATGTGGTAGAGTAAATGATTTTGCAGATTGTAATGCACTGCCATCTAATTTAATTCAATTGTTTACATAACCTCAAGATGGCGGCTGTGCGAAATTTTAAAATTAAGTTTTTATTCTTGTGTCGTAATCATGCGATCGAAGTGAAAGTTTGAATAATGAAGCTAGGCAATAATTGTCCTTGAATGGTACATAACTCTATGGCCTATATATATATATATAACAATCCTAAATGGCGAGCTTCCGAAATATTTAGACGGTTCTCAATATCTATGAATCTTTTACAGCAACCAAACTGATTTTTTTAAATGTTCATAGAGACTATGAACATATGTTCACCTATAGGACTTTCAGTAACCTGGTGAGCACAAATCCAACATGGCGGCGACGCGAAGTATAAATATTTAAATGGACGTTTCTCGCGAATTAACTATCCGAGTGCCGTGAAACGTTGCACGTTAAATGCTTATACAAATGTTGATCCACTGGCATGTAATTTATTTCAATTGTTTGCACAATCACAAGATGGCTGGTGTGCGTACTTTTAAAATCTCGTTTTTACTTCTTGTGTTCAAATCATGTGATTGAAGTTTGAATACCACACGTACACAATAATCTTAATGTAATAGGACAAAAATAAAAATCCATCCTGGCGACCATATGAAATATATAGACGGTTCTCAATATCTACGAATCTGTTACAGCAATTAAACTGATTTTTTTAAATGTTCATAGAGACTATGAACATATGTTCACCTATAGGACTTTCAGTAACCTGGTGAGCACAAATCCAACATGGCGGCGACGCGAAGTATAAATATTTAAATGGACGTTTCTCGCGAATTAACTATCCGAGTGCCGTGAAACGTTGCACGTTAAATGCTTATACAAATGTTGATCCACTGGCATGTAATTTATTTCAATTGTTTGCACAATCACAAGATGGCTGGTGTGCGTACTTTTAAAATCTCGTTTTTACTTCTTGTGTTCAAATCATGTGATTGAAGTTTGAATACCACACGTACACAATAATCTTAATGTAATAGGACAAAAATAAAAATCCATCCTGGCGACCATATGAAATATATAGACGGTTCTCAATATCTACGAATCTGTTACAGCAATTAAACTGAAATTTTGTATGTTGATAGAGACAATTAACATAAGCAGGATATATGAAAATAGGCTGTATAGTTCTTCACGGAACTACTTGTTATACTTGTGGTCACACTGTCCTTATGCAATGTTTCGACACTGATGTGTAACTATGTAACGGTCTGTTAGTTCTTCACGCAAAATTATATCTCCCGCTAAGATTTTGGTTGGTTCCTCAGTTTAGGGGCTGCGACAACGCGGTCATGTAACCCGGTGTACTTTGGGTGAGTGTAGAATCTGTCTGATAAACTGTGTGAATTTTGATGGCTGTATTAGTCTGTAAATCAGGTTTTTTTAGCGTATGGCTTTTAGTGCCGGGAGTGTCCGAGGACATGTTCGGCTCGCCAGTTTTGTAGCTGCTTCAAGCCGGACACCCAATGGGTGAGCTACAAGTACCGTTGGGGAGCAAAGGGGGAATGTAAGGTCGAGGAGTTGGAAGGTAGCGGCTGTGGCCTATAGTTAGGGACCAACCCCGGCATTTGCCTGGAAGGAAGATGGGAAACCATAGAAGATCATCTTCAAGGTTGCCGGCGGGGGGATTCGAACCTCCTCGCCTCCCGGATGTGAGCGACTGCCATCAGTCATGCCGTAACGACCTCGGCTAACTCACCCGGTTGTAATTCAGGTAAGGACTGCAGACGGTCAATTTCAAACAGTAGTTCCTAATGTTGCTACCAGATACTACCGTCAACGACACCTAGCTGTGAACTTGGCTACTAGATGCCACCGCAATCAGCAACTCGCAACGAACGTTGGAACTTCCCCTCCAAAAGGAAAGCATACTGAGGGATTTTTAGCGCTTTTAGAAAATCCAACGACTTTGGCCGGCTTTGAACCCGCGCCCTTGGGCATAGAAGTTCAGCATGCTACCAGTTACGTCACCGAAGCCGCTTCTCACTTAGTCAGATGGAAATCTGAATCTGATCTCGTGCAAGTGCGTTGTCATGGCAACGTCTGATGGCTCATCCCTCATCAATTTAGTAGTATTGCCATGGCAACCACTGATAGCTCTTGGCATATATTATATTTATATTTATATATTTACTAGCTGAAGTACCCGTGCTTCGCTACGCGTCATAAATAAATTAAAATGTGAAGGCGAGAGTTAAAACAGGGGATAGGCGAGGTGCTGCGCAGAGGGAGATTAAGGATGGAACATTTTGTCCAACTACACCACTCGGCGTTGACCGTGCTTTATAGCACAAATTTAGGTTTTACTCGCTAACCGTTGGAGATACCTTTCGGATAGAAAATGTGAATTTAAACCTTGTATATGCCATCAAAAGTTTACTATTTCTTAGTGTTCTCTTTTTATTTGAAATGGAAATATGAAAGTTGGAGACCAAAGGGTGTAGTGACGTCACTAAATCGTCGCCATCTTTAAATAGTGCAAAGTATTGAAATCAAAAGTAACCCCTATGTTAACCAGGTAAATCAGCTACTTCCATGTAAAATTCATGTAAATCGGACCAGTGGTACTTGCGAGATTGAGTAATACACAGACTCACACCATCTCATTTTAGCCTCGCTTCGCTCGCGTCATAGTCGTGTCATATGAAATGCAGGTTTAACCCCGTTAACACCCCTTTAGAACCTGAATATCCAAAAATCCCTCCTTAGTAGACGTTTTCGACACACAACAAACATATCCCCAAAATATCATTCTTCTAACTTAAAAAAGTTTTGGTTGGTCCAAGAGAGTGAATATCCAAAAATCCTCCCTTAGTGGACGTTTTTCTTCCAGAATTTCACCCCTCCCCATAGGTCCCTTAAATTGCATTTATGAAAAAATGGTCGAACACCTATTTATTTTATTTATTTTTGAGCTGATTGATTTCCTCCGAGTTTCAAACTCCTCGCCTATGTCGTTTAAGAGATACACGCTCCGTTAGGAATCTTTGAACCGCCAATGTTCATCCCTTTCACCTCATAGTATACACTACATCGAAAAAACATTAGACACGTGTCAGCTTATTTTTAATTATTAGTATATATACCAAGTATCACATCTCCAAATGAAACCACTCGTGAGATATTGTTATTCAATTAAATGCACGTTTACCCCCTTAGCACCTCTTTAGAACCTGAATATCCTAAACGTTTTCGACATACAATGAACATATCCCCAAAATGTCATGTTTCTAACGTCAATAATTTTGGCTGGGCGATGATGAGTGAGTGAGTCATTCAGGACATTTTCTTTCATTTATTTTTGATAATTTCACCCCTCCCCATGAACCCCTTAAATTGGATTTATGAAACAAAGGGTCGAACACCTATTTACTTATTTAAAGCTGTTTTCCCCCTGAGTTTGATGAGTAAGTGAGTCAATCAGTTAGGACACTTTCTTTCCTGTTTTTTTTTCTTTCAGAATTTCCCCCCTCTCCAAGGGCCCTTTAAATTGGATTGATGAAAAAACGGTCGAACGCTTATTTACCTGTATTTTATGCTGTTTTTCCCGCCGAATTTCAAACTTCTCGCGTATGTCGTTTCAGAGATACACGCTCCGTTAAGAATCTCTCAACCCCCAATGTTCACCCCTTTCACCTCATAATATACACAACATCGATAAACCCTTAGACATATGTCTGATTATTTATAATGATTAGTTTATATACCGAATATCACATCCCCAAGGAAACAACTCATGAGACATCGTTATTCAATGAAATGCACGTTTGCCCCCTTAACACCTCTTTAAAACCCGAATAAACAAAAATCATTCCTTAGTTGACGTTTTCGACATACAGTGAACATATTCCCAAAATTTCATGTTTCCAACTTTAATAGTTTTCGCTGGGCGTGATGAGTGAGTGAGTCAGACAGGACATTTTCTTTCAATTATTTTTACCAGAATTTCACCCCTCCCCATGGGCCCCTTAAATTGGATTGATGAAAAAACACATGAACACCGATTAACTTATTTTTAAGCTGTCTTTTTCCCCTGAGTTTGATGAGTGAGTTAATCAGTCAGTTAGGACACTTTCTCTCCTTTTTCCCCCCTGAATTTCACCCCACCCCATTGGCCCCTTAAATTAATTTATGAAAAAACGGTCGAACACCGATTTACTTACTTTTTAAGCTGATTTTTTTCGCTGAGTTTCCAATTTCTCGCCTATGTCGTTTTTGAGAAAGGCCTACACACTCCGTTAGGAATCCTTCAACCCTCCACTTTTCACCCTTTCACCTTATAATAATACACCACATCGAAAAACCCTTAGGCACATGTCTGTTTATTTTTAATGATTAGTTTATATGCCGAATATCTCATCCACAAATGAAACCACTCGTGAGATATTGTTATTCAATGAAATGCAGGTTTAACCCCCTTAAGACCCCTTTAGAACCTGAATATCCCTTAGTGTACGGTTTTGACATACAACGAACATATCCCCGAAATGCCACGTTTCCAACTTCAATATTTTTGGCTGGGCAATGATGTGTGAGTGAATGAGTCAGGACATTTTCTTTCAATTTTTATTCATCAGAATTTCACCCCTCCCGATGAACCCCTTCAATTTGATTGATCAAATAAAACTGTCGAAAAGCTATTTACTTACTTTAAAGCAGTTTTTTCCCCGTGAGTTTGATGAGTGAGTGAGTCAATCAGTTGGGACACTTTCTTTCCTGTTCCCCCCCCCCCCCCCAGAATTTCACCCCTCCCCATGGGCCCCTTAAATTGGATTTATGAAAAAACGGTCAAACACATATTTACTTGTTTTTTATGGTGATTTTTTCCCGCTGAGTTTCAAACTCCTCGCCTATGTCGTTTCAGAGATACACGCTCCGTTAGGAATCTTTCAATCCCCATTTTTCACCCCTTTCACCTCATAATATTCACCACATTGAAAAACCCTCAGATACGTGTCTTCTTACTTTTTAATGATGAGTTTATATGCCGTGTATCACACCCCCCAATGAAACCAATCGGGAGATATTGTTATTCAATGAAAGGCAGGTTTAACTCCCTTAAGACCCCTTTAGAACCTGAATATCCGAAAATCCTCCCTTAGTGGACGGTTTTGACATACAATGAACATATATCCAAACTGTCATGTTTCTAACTTCAATAATTTTGGCTGGGCGATGATGAGTGTGTGAGTGAGTGAGTGAGTGAGTCAGGACATTTTCTTTCAATTTTCTTTTTTCATTATTTCACCCCTCCTTATGAACCCCTTAAATTTGATTTATAAAAAAAAACTGTCGAACAGCTATTTACTTACATTAAAGCAGTTTTTCCCCCTGAGTTTGATGAGTCAGTCAGTCAGTCAATCAGTTAGCACACTTTCTTTCCTGTCCCCCCCCCCAGAATTTCACCCCTCCCCATGGGCCCCTTAAATTGGATTTATGAAAAAAGGTCAAACACATATTTACTTCTTTTTTATGTAGATTCTTTTCGCTGAGTTTCAAACTCCGCGCCTATGTCGTTTAAGAGATACACGCTCCGTTAGGAATCTTTCAATCCCCACTTTTCACCCCTTTCACCTCATAATAAACACCACATCGAAAAACCCTCCGACTCGTGTCTTCTTATTTTTAATGATGAGTTAATGTGCCGAGTATCACATCCCCCAATGAAACCAATCGGGAAATATTGCTGTTCAATGAAATGCAGGTCTACCCCCTTAACACCCCTTTAGAACCAGAATATCCAAAAATCCTCTCTTAGTGGGCATTTGCGGCCCTTGGGGAAGCTGCATACCAAATTTCAAACCAATCTGTTTGATGGTTTCTGAGATTTCGTGATGAATGAATGAGTGAGTGAGTGGTATTTGACAAATATATAGTAGAAGATAGTGTCAAGTCTTTGTTATGCTAAACTCGGTTGACAGTGCTGTGTGAGAAGTTGAGTAACTAACGTGATTTCAAGTAAAGATCCTCATTTTCTATACCGGTAGTGCAGAGCGCAAATGGCATCCAGTCAGCCGTGTCTCGACTTGAGCTATGTTGCCATGGAAACTATCCGCCTTGCCATTCCTTCATGAGTATATTTTATGATTTGATTAGCATGTGCTGGAGTGCAAAAGGGTCGAAATCAGAAGAATGAGAAAGACTATCGAAAATTCATGTAGCCAGCGGTTCCTTCTGGGTCCTAAACTATGTGTATGCAAAATTCGGTTGAGATCGGTGTAACGGTGTAGATTTGTATATGGAAGAGACCCACCCACATACTTACCCACATACATACATACATACATACATACATACAGACTTTCACTTTTATATATATAGCCTATATAACTCCGCTATACCGGTCGCAAGCCCGGGGCCTCTTCTTGCAAGAGTCGAGGAAGGAGGAGCGGGAGGAGTAACAACCTCGTTAAAAAACCGGGGTTCAGCTGGCCCGGCTGATAGCACCCTGTAAGGGCCCCTGCCTAGGGTACAGGTGAAAACTGGACAACGGCTTCTGAGGCGGATGAAGATGGTTGGCATCATCTCAACGGTAAGGAAGGCGGAAGAACCAATATGGGGAAGATTGGTCTCCTCAGCCTTGGAAGACAACCAATCTACGGGAGACAACCCTAATTCAAACCTACTGGAGCTCACAACCTCGGTAGTAATTTGATCAGGGGGTTAAACCTCTGATCCCCCTAACCAATCTTCAACTAAAGCATGGAAAGTAAACGCACGGAATTAACTACCCCAGGTGGTATCAAATCCACCTCCGCTGTCGGCGGTGTTAGTGGGCCTTTGGAGTCTGGGGAGCCCACACCAACATGCTTTAAGGACGGGTCGGAGCGTCCTGGAACCACTAACAACAAGATCAGACATAAACAACAGAACTACTTCGCCACACTGAACATCAACTCGCTACTTAAGATAGGCAAACTGAAGCATTTAACAGACACATTGACTAATCACAAGATACTGCTCACAGCAATACAGGAAACCAGATATACTGATGAACATGCCTTTGACTCCCAAGGCTACCGTATTTTCAAAGGAAAGGTAGGACGTAGGAGAATGAAGAACGTACCACACCTGGGGACTGGTTTTATTGTAAGCCATAAGATACTGGATTCAGTTATTGACTACAGCTCTCTCAATAGTCGAGTGTCTTTAATAACCTTCCGGTGCACAAACAAGGTCTACACTGTAGAAAATGTCCATGCACCCATCAATGAGGACAATAAGCGTAACCCTGAAAATACTGACAAGTTTTGGGAAGAACTAGAGGACATCATATGCAAGGTCCCAGAGCGTCATACAATCATCTTACTCGGTGACTTCAACGCCCAGCTAGGGAAAGAACGCAAGTACAGAGACATTGTGGGAGATTTCCCGGCCCACACAAGGACAAATAGGAATGGAGAGCGCCTAGTAGGACTTTGTAAGGCCTTCAACTTGGTAATGAAGTCAACGGCTTTCAAGAGACTGCCAAGGAAGCAAAAGACCTGGACATCACCTAACTGTCTCTTGGGAGAATTCCAAATAGACCATGTTGCCATCTCAAAGAAGTCCCATAGAGAGATCCAGAATGTTCGAGTGTTAAGAGGAGCAAATTTGGACTCCGACCACTATCTCTCCAAGGTCAAGCTAAGATTTCTACCTCGGAATACTAAAAAAACAAAGTCACACAAACTTACTAAGTTTGACTTAGAAAAACTTTCAAATTGCAACCAGTTCACGGAGAAAATGGAAACCCTGGTATGTAAAACCTGGGATGAAGTGAGGGAGAACCTAGTGAAAGTTGCCACGGAGATTGCGCCATTACTGAAGCAGAAGAAGCATGCCTGGTGGACGACTACCTGTGATGAAGCGGTGACACAGAGACAAGCAGCCTGGCTTAAGTGGAACTCACAGAAGACACAAAACAACAGGGATAAGTTCATAGAGCAACGAAAGTTAACTGCCAGGATCATCCGACAAGTAAAACGGCAGTTCACAAAGGACCAACTGACTCAGTTGGATGACGATTTCAAGAAGAACAACACCAGAAATTTCTACAGAGGCTTTAAACGGAACCTCAGCCGTTATAATCCTCCCAGCCTCCACTTCAGAGGACCAGATGGACAGATAGCCTATAATGATATGGACAATTGCCACCTTCTGGCCAAGTACTTCGAGAATCTCCTTAACTGTGAATCACCTGACACATTCTTCACTTATCAAGACACCATCAGGCAACCAAACTCTCAACCACCAACCAAAGAAGAAGTGATAGACATCATAAAGTCCCTGAAAAACAACAAAGCATCAGGTGAAGACTCAATTGTAGCGGAACTATGGAAACAAGCTGGGAATAGGACTATAGGCAAGTTGACAGAAATCTTCCATGACATTTGGGAGACTGAAACATTGCCTAGTGACTGGACCTCTGCTTTGATTCATCCCCTACATAAAAAAGGAGACTTGACCGACATCAACAACTATCGAGGAATCTCGATTGTACCTGTGACATACAAGATCTTTTCTAAGGCCTTATTAAACAGAGCTGAACCCCAGCTAGACCCTCGACTAGGAGAATACCAGGCAGGATTTAGAAAAGGACGCTCTTGTACGGAACAGATACTGAACTTGAAATCAGTGCTACGGCAAGCAAAAATGGCTAGTAAGAAATATGTCATCATTTTTGTTGATTTTAAGAAGGCGTATGATTCGGTTGACAGACCTACTCTCATGAAGATCCTGCAAGAACTAGGACTAGACGAGAAGACACATAACCTTATCCAACAGACTTTAAAGATCACCATGTCACGAGTGAAGTTCAGAGGAACCCTCTCTGAAAGTTTTGTAATTAAGTCAGGAGTAAGACAGGGAGACGGTCTCTCACCTCTCCTCTTTAACTGTGCCCTGGAAAAGGTGATAAGGGAGTGGCGAAAGGAGCTAACTAGTCAGGGGGTACCAAGTGGTATCACTTTGGGACACAAGTGCAATGGGCTCAGTGTTGATTGCCTGGCATTTGCCGACGACCTGGCACTTCTATCTCATTCAATAAAAACGTCTGTGAAACAACTTAATGTTCTCACGCAACAAGCAGCTAAGGTAGGACTATATTTGTCACTTGAAAAAACACAGTACATCACAAACATCAGTGAATCTCCTTGTACACTGCATTTGGACCAGGGAGAGATCATGAAAACTGTCAGATATAAGTACCTAGGAGAATGGCTTGAACCGTATCTCTCGGAAGTAAGGGCATTATCAACTCGAGTTAACAAGTTAGAAATGGCTTATCAACTAACCAAGAACACATATAATAAGAAGTGTCTCTCCCGAAAGACTAAAATGAGACACTACCAGACAGTTATACGTCCTGAAGCCTTATATGCATCAGAATGTCTAGTATTCAACCGGAAGGGACTCCCGGACAAACTCGAAGTACAGGAGAGAAAGATAATGAGGAAGATATTGGGACCTGTTAAGGAAGGTAATGAATACAGAAGGAGGCCTAATCAAGAGCTCTACACGTACTGTGAAAGAATCACGGATGTTGTTAGAAAACGACGTCTAGCTTTTTATGGACACGTCTACAGGATGCATCCTACCAGGTTGACCAATCAGCTCCTCGGTTACTGGCAAAAGCGGAAGACCAAGTCACCATGGTTGTGGGAAGTGAGCAAAGATCTGCAAGAACTTGGAGGGACGGAAAGAGTCTTAAAAGACCGGACATCTCTCAGGAAGATGCTTCAGCAATTGAGGTTCCAGGACAAACCGCCAAGAAAGAAAACAGGTGCCCTCTGGACCCAGGAGAGGAGGGAACAACACAGCCAGAGGATGCGTAACTACTGGGCAAACATCAAAGCCCACTCCAAATGTAACAGTTGAACGTCGTGGTCCATAGATGGCCTATTCGAAACAAGAAGAAGATATAGCCTATATGAAAGTTTGTCTGTTTTTTCTGAATTTCTACGAAAATTTGGTTTTTTACGCGTTTCAGACTGTTTTATGACGGATGCGCGAGAAAATAATTTTTTGTCTGTCTGTATGTCTGTCTGTCTGTGGACAAAGTGGTTGTTCCCTTATAACTTGAGAACGGCTGGGTGGATCAACGTAAAATTTGGTACAGATATCCTTCAGAGGCACGACACTACCGGTAATCATTGATGTAACTCTTCTCTGTACCTCTCATAAAAGGGGGCCTACCACCTTAAAATACTTGCTGAAATAGGCGTAGAAGGGCGAGACAAAGCTCATTTTTAGCCCCTCAATGTGAGAAACGAAACTCGGGGGCTCTAAAGGGTCCCCGAAAACACATTTTAAGGCCCTAAAACCAACAGTTTTTGAGATATTCCCAGAAAATTAATTTCATTTAATACAAGAATGAAAGAAAGCCAGCCCGTAACCATGGCAACCAACTCACAGGTCCATCTATTGCTGTAAGACGCAATACAATTCCATTTATTACATTACTGAGATAGTTTGCAAACCGCTATAAGGTTATAACGGAACCAAATTAAACTGTAAAATTCATCAATACATATAATGCGCTTAAGGGGGTCAAGGGGTACTCTAGAATTTTCACGCGATTTACACGTGCTGGTGTACGGAAGGTCTATTATGTCCCTATCCCTATATTGTTATATATTTTTAGCCTATTTTCAATTTTGAAAAAATAGGCTTATGAGATCACCTTTTGTCCGTGTGTGTGTGTGCGCGTGTGTGTGTGTGTGTGTGTGTGTGTGATTCGTGTGTGTGTGTCCCCCTAATAAAATCTAAACGGCAGGAGCGATTTCAATGAAACTCAGAAAGTTCATAGCACTATTCCCGGCGACCTCGACCGTGCCCTTCAAATTTTGTTACGACTCACCAATCCAACATGGCGGCTGTGCGAAATATTTCACCAGCATTCAACATCTCCGAAACTATTACCGATATTACCCTGACATTTTCTATGGTGATAGAGGGAACTACTATAAGTTCACTTATGTAACTTTTGAAAACCTGGTAACTACAAAACCAACATGGCGGCCAAGCGAATTTGCGACTTTTAAATAGACGTTTATCGCGATTTGACCAACCAAACGCAATGAAACTTGGTACAGTATATGTTTATATACATTGTAATGCACCGACATCTAACTTCATTCAATTGTTTACATAATCACAAGATGGCGGATGTGCGAAATATTTCACCGGCATTCTATATCTCTGAAACTATTAGCGGTATCTCCCTAAAATTTTGTACGGAGATAAAGGGCACTACTGGAAGTCCATCTATAAGATTTTCAAAAACCGGTTAACTACAAAACGAACATGGCGGCCAAGCGAATTTGAACATTTTAAATAGACCTTTCTCGCGATTTAATGTTCCAAGCGCACTGAAACCTGGTACAGGAAATATTTATACATATTGTAATCCACTGGTATCTAATTTAGTTCAATTGTTTACATAACCTCAAGATGGCGGCAGTGCGAATTTTAAAATTAAGTTTTTATTTCTTGTGATGTAGTCATGCGATCGAAGTGAAAGTTTGAATAATGAACCTACGCAATAATTTTCCTTTAATGGTACATGACTCTATGGCCTATACATTTAACAATCCAACATGGCGACCATCCGAAATATTTAGACGATACTGAATATCTACGAATCTATTTTAGCAATCAAACTAAATTTTTTAATGTTCATAGGGGCTATGAACTTAAGTTCACCTATAGGACTTTAAATAACCTGGTGATCACAAATCCAACATGGCGGTGACGCGAATTATAAATATTCACATGGACGTTTCTCGCAATTTAACCATCCGCGTGCAGTGAAACTTGGTACAGTAAATCTTTATCCGAATGTTAATCCACTGGCATCTAATTTATTTCAATTGTTTCCATAACCTCAAGATGGCAGCTGTGAATTTTTTTAAAATCTCCTTGTTTTTTCTTGTGTCCTAATTATGCGATTGAAGTTTGAATACTACACGTTCACAATAATCTGCATGTAACAGTACATAACTCTAGGACCTACATATATAAAATCCAACATGGCGACCATCCGAAATATTTAGTCGGTTCTCAATATCTACGAATCTATTACAGCAATCAAACTGAAATTGTGTATGTTGATAGTGGCAAATAACATAAGTAGGATATATGAAAATAGGCGGTATAGTTCTTCACGGAACTACTTGTTTATTTATTTGCGAATTGACCACTTCGGATCACGCTACAATTTCATTTTTCTTTGCCTGAAGTTTCCTCTTCCTCCAGTACTCCTTCATATGGGCGCTATGCTGTTTCTTCTGCTCATCCGTCCAGGTTCTTCCCCTCTTTGTGGTTCTTCTGACGAGAAACCCTTCCAAATTTTGAATTATGTACCGAAATGTTTCCCTGTTTGACATCTGAACTTCCTGGATGTTGGAATTTTCGAGATCTTTTCGAACTTCCTTAATCCATGTCGTTGTTGTCTTCTTGTTCCACAGGTAGTCGAATAACTGTTTGGTTAGTCTAGTTTTGTCCATTCTGTGCAAGTGTCCGAGAAACGATAACCTCCTCTTCTTCATGGTCTCTGAGATTCTCTCCACATTTTTATAGACTTCATTGTTGCTCCGAAGTTTCCAGACGGTTTCAGTCTGGACTGGGCCCATGATTTTCCGTTATATTGTTATATTATTATTATTATTATTACACTACGGAAAGGAAGACCCCAGAGGACTGGAAAAGGGAATAATTGTCTCGATCTTCAAGAAAGGTAGTATAACAGAATGCAGAAACTCTCGGGGAATAACACTGATGAGTCATTGTGCAAAGATGTTTGAGAAAGTTTTGGAAAGGAGAATTAGGACAAGGATAGAAGGAGGGATGAGGGAAGAACAACATGGCTTCAGAGCAGGAAGGTCCACAGTGGATTTGATTTTTGCTGTAAGGCAGTTACAAGAACAGCACTATGAGTATGGAACAGATCTACTGATGGCCTTCCTGGACATTGAGAAAGCATATGACAGTGTATGCAGAAACAAAGTATGGAAGTCCCTGGAGGATAGAGGAGTAGAAAATGGACTATAAGGAGGATAAAGCAGACGTACAAGGGAAGCGTGAGCTGTGTGAAAGTGGGAGGAGAGACATCGGACAGGGTGGAACAGAGAAACGGTCTGAAACAAGGAAGTGCACTGGCACCGTTACTTTTCATTGTGGTGATGGATGACATAATGACCCGAGTGGCACAAGTAATTGGGGAAGGAAAGATGAAAGCAATGGTGTTAGCGGATGATTTGATGATTTGGGAAAACAAGGAGGAGGAGGTACAGGAACAGTTGGACGCGTGGGAAGGAATAATACAAGGATATGGGATGAAATTTAGCATAAATAAGAGTGAGATGGTGATCACAACAAGGAAGAAGGAAAGAACCACAACGGGAATAACAATTGGTGGGGAACAGCTGAAGAAAGTGGAGAGTTTCAAGTATCTGGGAAGCCTGATACAAGATAATGGAAGAAACGATAGAGAAAGAGAAATAAATGAGCGGGAGAGACAGGCAGAAGCATTCCGGAGGAGTGTAAGAAGCATGTTACGGAGCAAGGATGTCCCCCAGATCAGCAAAAAGATCATATATCGGACGTAATATGTCCCTATCCTGACGTATGCCTCGGAGACCTGGGTTATGAAAGGAAGGGAGAAGAGCAAAATACAGGCCAGTGAGATGAGGTTCTTGAGAAGCAGTATTGGAGCTACAAAGATGGACAGAATACGAAATGAGAGGACCAGAGAATTAATAAAGGAGGAACCATTACAGGATGATATAGAGAAATCTAGACTTAGTTGGTATGGACATGTAAAACGAATGGAGGATAAGAGGATACCCAGGAGGATACACGAGACGAAGTGGGAAGGAAAGAGACCGAGATGAAGACCGAGAGACAGGTGGCTGAACGTGATGGAAGAAAGCGTGAAGAAGAGAGGAGAAGACTGGACAAGGGTGGAAGCTGAGAGATGGTGGGAAGACAGAAGACGTTGGAGATGCCTGTGTTCCAAACAGACCCTGCCAGTGGCTGGAAACTGTGCAAGATGATGATGATGATGATACTACGGCCTACAACGACGAGACAAAGCCATTTTCAGCCCCTTGGTGTCAGAAAAAAAACCTCGGGGCCCCTAAACAGCCGTAAGGGGTCCCCGAAAACTACATTTTAATGTTCTAAAACCCAGAAAACTAATTTCATTTAATAAACTAATGTAGGAATGCAAGCCTGTAACCATGACAACAGTGTCTCAAAAAGGTACATCCAACTTTCCATCTATTTCTGCAAGAAGTAATGCCACTCCATTTATTACATTTCTGTGAAAGTTTGCAAATGGCTATAAGGTTATCACGGAACCAACAAAAACTGTAAAATTCATCAATGCGCTTAAGGGGGTCAAGGGGTACCCTCGATTTTTTCACAAGACTTAAACGTGCGATTTGTCGTACATAAGGTCTATTATATCTTCAAACAGCAACATTATTTTCAAAAATTCCTGAATTGAAATATTTTTTTTTGTTGCTTTGGGCCATTGGAGGCTAAAAAAACCTGAATTTTCATGCACCACAAGCCTTTATAATTTATTAAAGGGGTCTTCCTCTGGATGCGCACTTGACACAACAGTGAGGGTCAGTTTTTATGTGACGTGTATTGCGTTTCGTCGACGAGGTTTTCAATTTTATTTTCACGTCAGGAAGTACACGTTAGGTAAATTAGTTTCAGAGCATATTTCAACTAATCATTTATTTTTGTCGACAAACAGGTTCCAAGCCCCTAACCATTGAACAGTAGCTCAATTGATTACGTCTGGTTATTAATATCGAAGACCGTTCGAAGAATGGGTACTTCTGCTAGTTTTCTTATAATTCCAAAATCATCTTTCTCATCTCTTGGCGTAATGGTGGGTCATATCAAAAATTCTTCCAGACAAAAGTTTTTGGTAATTATTAGGGGAATATTGTCCATTTTGTACGGTTTTGATATTATGCCTATTAAGAGAGATATGATTAATGTTTCCCGAAAAACCCACTTTTTCCCACCCATTTGGTCAATTGTTGGTGCTATAAAAAACTCTTCAAACATACATTTTTGGGCTTTATCCGACACATAGTATGAACTTTGAACGGATTCAATACTTCACATATTAAGAGAGTTATAGCAATATTTCACTTTTTCGAAAAAAAAGACCCCCATTTTCACCCCCTTCGACCGATTTATCCCAGTAACGAACTCGACCGAGATTTTATAGGTATACATATTCGGTAAAATAATTCAAAGTGATTGGTGCAAAATTACGGCAGTTATCGTGTCCACAAGAAACTGATATACATATATATATACATACATAAATGATATATAAACTTTTGAACTGACGGTGGTTTTGGGGTCTGGGGGATGTGAAACGCGAAGATATGTCGAAATTTTCCGGAAGTCGAAACATGGTACCCATTGCAATAGTTAGCTTTCTAATGAAATCTACCTAAATCTCCTCCCTGACCTATCGTTCATTGGACCCAAGTTAGCGGCCTGTCACCAACTCCAGTTGCATCTGCTGGCAAAGTGTGTTCAGCTCCCAGACACCTTCCTTACGACGGTAGAGGAATGATCCCTCACAGAGTCTGTGGGTGAACCCGAGCAGGGAGGATAAGCGATAAGAAGAATGTAGACACTGAAATGTAAGAGTTGAAAAGGAAATGACTTCAATAATATTTCGTTGGTGTGTGGTAGGGGCGGGCATCAATTCCACCCGGGAATTCCAGTCAGGTAGCCAGGGTTACCTCAATTCCACCCGGTCCTCCAAGGTACCCAGAAATGAGTTCCTCAACTCCGCCCAGGCTTTTCCCCAATGACGTAAACAAATGTCATAACCCTCCTGCTCGCATACCAAGGGCCGGGGTTATAGTTTGAAATGAAGTAAAGATTTATGTGATTTTAAGATACTGATTTTTCTTATTTTATTAAATTTCCTGCCCATATTTTTATCTAACAACAGTGATTAATATCTAGCTCTTTATGTATTATGTTTATATCTGATTTAACGAATGAGCGGACTTGACTTCAGAGCGTTTGACCGATGGCGTGGTGGTGTTCGCGAGACATTGTTGTACCATTGGTCAACCGCTCTGATGTCAAGTCCACTCATTCGTTAAATCAGGTATAAAGTGTTTGGCACATTATAACTTATATGGCAGAAAATACAAGTGATTTAAAATTAATCATAATATTCTTTTAAATAAGTCTGCCAAGTTTTCTATTTTTTTCTACAAATATTATGCATTGTTTTTAACATGTGCATAATTAAATGTTTGTATGTTTTTTGACCTCGTCAGACATTATTAAATTAAATTTAGACAATACTAGGTGTATAATTTGTACCTAAAAATACTTTTGATATCAGCTGCGGATGCTGAAAATACTGTTTTCCAGCCTAGAACGGACAAATCAGCTGCATTCAAGAATTCACTCATGCGCTGCATAAGATGTTAGACCAGGGCCCTTGGTATGCGAGCAGGAGGGTTATGACATTTGTTTACGTCATTGGGGATAACCCTTTTGCCGACCCCTTGTCAAAACCTGAACGGAGTTGAGGAAGTTATTTTTGGGTCCCTTGGAGGACCGGGTGGAATTGAGGAAAATCGGGCGGAATTGATGTTCGACCTGTGGTAGAGATCCTCAGCGTGCGACGCAACACGTGCCCGGACGGAAGAGTATGGGATAGGAAGTGCACGTTAGCTGGTGCTCTCACTAAATTGAGTGACTGTAAAACTTGAATGCTGTTTCTATTTTATGAGCCGGAAAAACTGGCGCACAAGGGAGCGGAAGTGAGCAGAAGGTTTCCTCTCATTGTCCACCTCACATACTTTATTGTTATGGGATTCATTTCCATGTCAACTGTGCCGTGATAAATGCACGGGATTTTCCCTCGCATGGGCATCACAGCCACGGTAATTAGTAACTGGAATGTTCAGTATCAGGCAAAGAGGAAATATTTTCAACTGAACCCCATGTCCGCTGCCGTGGTTAACTGGTTGCTAATAATAATAATAATAATAATAATAATAATAATAATAATAATAATCATACCGGTAATAATAATAATAATAATAATAATAGCACTTTTTTAAATCGCTTATCCTTCCAGCTCGGCCTCACCGACGAGCTCTGCGAGGGATCATTCCTCTACCGTCGCAAGGACGGTGTCTGGGAGCTGAACACACTTTGTCAGCAGATACAACTGGGGATGGTGACAGGCCGATCGCTAACTTGGGTCAAATTAAGGAAGGGATTTTGAAAGGAAGTCGGCTGTGAATCTGATGAAAGAAACCCCCAGCATTTGCCTGGTGGTGAAAACGGAAAACCACTGACATTATTTTCAGGGCGGCCGAGGTGGGATTCGAACCAACGCTCTCCCGATGCCAGCGAGGCACGAGATAGCGCGTTAGTACTCTCGACCACCGTGGCAGGTATATCCAAGTACGCAGGGCTAAATGACCACGATGTCGCAAAGCTCCTGGATGATTTAATCACACCAGAGATTAATAAGTGGGACAGATCGACACACACAAATCCCCCTCCCAGGGGCTCACGACTAGTGGGCCGTACGTTGGTGACCACGGGACCACAGCTGAGTCCAGCATTGCTTCCACTTACTTGTGCTGGGCTCCTCACTGTCACCTTTTCTTTCAGCCTCGCTTGGTCAACTCTTGTTCTCTTCTGCCCCAAACGGTATTAGGGTATACGAGACCTAGGGTGTCTTTCACTTTCCCACCTTAATTGGCCCTTCTCTCATATCTCCTGATCCCTCATTCTTTGAGGAATTAGACCTCTTGTTTTCCTTCAGGTATCTCCTGCCTTCTGCCTAAGGCCCTCAAGGAGGCAGGGTATGTGTAGCACTTATGGTGCACCCTGGATAGTGCTACATCCTCAAGGTCTCACAGCTAGTGAGTTCGGGAGTTGGCTACCCCGAGGGATTCCTGAGCTGGGTCCGGTTTAGCCCCAGCGGCTTCTAGTTGGTAGCATGCTGAACTTCTACCCAAGATCGCGGGTTCAAACCCGGCCGAAGTCATCGGATTTTTTAAGAGCGTTAAAATCCCTCAGTATGCCTTCCTTTGGGGGGAGGAGTGCAGCGGGCCCATGTCGTAGATTTATGGCATGCAAAAGAACCTTCCACTAACTACAATTGTTTGAAGGTAAATTTGTAGGTTAGATTTGATTAACGCTTAATTAAGTTTCAACATTCGCCGCAAGGGGCCCCTGTCGTGGTGGCATCTAGTAGCCAAGTTTGCGGCTAGGTGTCGTTGACGGTAGCATTTGGTAGCAAAAGTAGGAACCACTTGGAATTGATCGTCTGCAGTCCTTACATGAATTACAGATAACACACACTAATACAGCCATCACAATTAACACCGGTTATCAGACAGATTCTACACACACCCAAAGTACATGGGGCTACATGACCCCTAAACTGAGGAACCTACCGGGTTTTCCCCTTTTTCCATTGCCTTTGAGGCGGACCTCTTCTCTTTCCCTTTCCTATCTGCCTTTCCTGGCTCCCCTTCATTCTAAGTCCGACAATCCTCTTTCTTCGAGGGTTGAGGGCATTTGTTTCCCCTTTCTTTTAATTCCCTTATTCTCCTTTTGTTTTCGTTTTCTTCTTCTAATGTGTAAGCTGTAGTTACTTTTAGTTGTAAGTTTTGTAGTTAGATTTACTTATATTTCCATTTTCCACGATCACCCAAACCATTAGGGGCCGATAACCTAGATGTTAGGCCTCTTAAAACAACAATTATCATCATCACACGCGTATCACCCTGTGATTGATCTCAGTAGAGAAAGTAGGCTATAATAAACCAAACATACCATGTTGGAGTGGTCGTGTACCCTGTGAATGAACACAGTAGTAATGTGTGAATTACTGAGGACAGTACTGTCACCTCACATTAAATATGATGTTCTGGGGGAACAATGGATGAGCACACAATGCGACCACTGCCTCACCCAGCGGAAGCTGCACAATGGCTACTGACACAGGTGAAACACCATGAAGCCACCTTCACACGTCATAATGTACTGTACAGGTACTTGCTTCATATTTCCAAATGTTTCACCCGCACATCTCAATTCAAGCTAAGAATAAATCATTCTGGCAGCCATGGGCGCCCATAGGATTGTTTCCAGGGGGGGGGGGGGGGGGGGGGGCAACTGATAAACTCGAGCCTATGGTTTTAGTAAAAATTACTTTTGTCAATAAAAATATTTCGCCTGATTATTACTAACCACTAAGTAAAATGGATAAAAACCACTATATCACGTACTCTTTACTACCATTATTCGCATACTCGACTGAAACAAGAGGAGTCGTGATATAGGAATGGTGATACGAACGTAAACAAACCACTTCTTTCAATGTGTAATTGAGCCTTATGCTCAAGCTTTTCTCTGTTTATGAAAATAATAGACGATACAATAAAACTGACAGATATTGTACAATTCCGTGGAGTTTTACAAAATTAACAAGTGTTATATTTCGCAGTATTATTGTACCTATGACGTAAATAATATATTGTCTAACAAATCTAATAGAAATACTTTTGGAGTTTTTAATATCTATGTGTGTTAAGGCTACCCTTAAAGAGGGGAAAATTAATCTTTTTATATTCAAAAAATGGCATTGTTGTAAATGTTGTTGCTTTATTTGTAAACAGGTTTAAACCCCTCCCCTTGTACCTGACTCTGAGTGAAATTCCGGTTAATTTAATAACGTGTCATTAGGCGAGTGTGTATAAGTAATGTTATTTCAGAGTACCGATACCGTAGTTTTGAGATAAGTGCCCCGAAACATGAAACATGATACGTACGTGGTATTTCGCTGAAGGTAGTGTTGAAAATATCGTAGGCCTACTAGGGATGGCTGCTGTCAGCGTCGGCAATCAAATTTAGAATATTTAGGTAACCACTCGTCATCGTGGAGCTTAAATTGAGGTACTCAACTAAACAGATGGGCTTAAAGATCAAATTACTACATTCTGTCCTCTCTTACAATGCATGCCACGTATGGATTTACGTTGCTGCCCCCGACTTGGAATATGCAGATTTATTAAAGTTGTAACCTTCCCAGGTCACAACGGATCGAACCCTTACTTTCGGGACGTACGATTTTCATAATCGTCCACATATTTTTATTTGATGTCTTTTTATGTTTTATAATTATGTAATGAAGTGTATAATATCATGTGATTTATTTCCGATTAATTTGTTTAGGTTATAAGGGATTGTAATTGGCAGGATCTGAGTCTAGTTATAGGCTATGTGAATATTTTAACATTGGAATAATCTTCAGTCAGATAGTCTGGAATTGTGTGCAAGAACCAGGAAGTAGGCTTGTTGTCGCCTGGGTCTTTCTCTCGCAAGCTCAAGTGCATGATGACTCATGCAGGTAGGAGGCTTGGCAACCCTGTGCTAGGGGTGTGTCTAGGGTATTTTGAAGACCAAGAAGGCACTCCTTATATGGTAATGTTTTGTTTTGATTGGCTGGACCCGTCAGGGAGGCCAGGTAAGCGAGTGATTTGTGGAGGGGAGATGAATGTTATTAGGACTTGACGAAGCTGTGAAGGCGACTCATTCTTAGGACTCCGTTGGGAGTAGTACTCATTCTTTGGACCGCGTGTAGAGCGGTGTACTCATCCTTTGGACTCCGTGTGGAGTGGTTCGTATTCTTGGTAAGACTCCGTGAGGGAGTGGAACTTGTATTTTGGACTTGTGTGTTTTTGGTGGAGAAGGAAGGTATTTCAGACGATCACAAATTGGTGTTCGATGTGCAATTACTGAGTTGCTGGCTAGTTTCAAACAAATAGTCTAGATTGTTTGTCTCGAATCGCATAAAGTATTGTAAACTAACGTCTGTATACCGGAATTCTGAGACCATAGCGGTAAATTGTTATACGACAAATACTAGTAAAACATGCTATGTATTAGTAAACTCAGGAGCGAACTAGATGCGATAATCCAACACACGGATTTAAAGCATCTTTGTATAATCAGATCCACGAAACTGGATAAATCGTTGGATGCTGACCATCAAAGTAATAATGTACATAATGTTCATAGTTGAGAGGCTTGCGTGTGAAATATATAGTAATTGTGCTGCGAGTAAGTAGGAGTGATTCTCTGGGAGCAACTAACCCCCGAATCAGTAAAGTTAAGTCGTCACAGCTGAAATCAAAGCCTGTACGCACCAGTCATCATTATTTCCGAGGGTCATCAATATGTCATAAGTGTGCCTGTGTGAATATGATAGTGAGTGTTAGATAGTCTGTACGACGAGGATCCTGCGAAGTGTATTTCATGTCTGGTATCAGAATATATTGTAAATTTTACCAGATCTATAGTGCTTTTATGTATGAGGTAACCAGTGTGGTTAAGAGTGAATGTTTATTGCTGTTGCTCATACCGTATAGGTGTTTAACCCTCACTCAATCCGTGAAGCCGAGCAGTTACAAAGTTTCCATAACATATAAGGCTGTTTCTTCACCTGAGTGTGTATTTAAACTGTGAATGGCATACACTATAAATATGCGTTTGCTAAAATTACAAATTTAAAAAAATAATACAAAGAATGTACATTAAATTTTAACAGATATCATACACAACCAATATGCAAAAACAATTATTTAAATACCGGTAACAAGTTTGGAATTTCTTCATTGGTACAATTTCACATTCAAGTCATATCAACAGCAAGAACACCAAGGTGACTAAGACGATCCTTTTATTTATGTCCTTAAATAATCAACAATGCCAAAGTATATTCTCTTGATTCTCTTGTGGAGGGCTTAAACTTAATCAACTTGACGTTTAATGACCAAGCAGTTTTGTACATTTTTCCAGAAATGTTTCCGCCCTAAAACCTGCCACCTTGGCAGTTGCAAGTTTGCCCCCCCCCCCCCTCGTCAATACGGGTCTGAATACAGTAAATTATCCAATAATTTAAGCACGACCTTACAGGACCAGTGTTTTTTACTAGTCAGCATAGAAAAGCTTATTTTAGGGGTTAAGATACGCTAGCGATGTTGCAATGTCTAAAAATATCTCCAGAACGTGCTTTTCATATCGACACTGCCGAAGTGAGGTGGCAAAAGTAGTAGCCACTCAAGATAGTGATGGCAAAACATACGGTACCGGTACGGTATTTAACACTAGGCATAACCGTATTGAAATTTGATACCTAGATTTTAGGCCCCTTTAAACATCAATTATCATCATCATCATCATCCATTGGTGGCAGAGTGCATGGCATCATTAGAACCATATTTTTATTTAAAAATTGTAAATACATATTACGTCAGCAACATTACAGATTTTTTGCTGTGGTAACAGTTGTCAGTTGACTATCTGTGACTTCCATTTATGGAATAAACTGGTGTGACAATGGACAATCTTATTTCAACATTCTCGGAAATCCAGTCCCCCTAAGGGCGCCCACGATATTAACCCATGCATGAGTACCAAATGGCCGAACAGACCCACTTAAAGCTTGAATATTCTAAGAACAATTCTTAGTGAGCACCCACAAACTGAGAGTAATCAACATGCAAAATTTCAGTTTCATAGCCCTTGTGGTTACAAAGATACGATGATCAACGTGTGAATACCTCCTTTTTGGATTATATATAATCAGATAAGATTGCATTACTTACCTTTAAATGAAATATAAATCCATTCGTAGACGAAGCACACAAAATTAATAAATAGTACTGTAAGCACACAGACACAGTCTAGGCGGCCGTTCATAGTGAACACAATACACACGAATGGAATGTAGGCTACGGGCATATAAATTACAATATTCCTTTGTAATATTACTCAAGTGTCTAATTTAAATCGAAAGCATACCAGCACTATTGCATAACTGACATAATATGTAGGATGATTTTAACCGATTACATGACAGTTCCCCACACTGACACTTCCACACACTGCCCAAAATACTGACACTTCCACACAGCCCTTGGACGCGGCTACCTGTTTAATGACTCAGAAATATTCCCGACTGACAGTTCCACACACATCCCCCCCTAAGGCTATTGGCTTCAGTGATCATCGTTACAGCCGCACCTGTGACAATGCACCTTAACATAATACTCATTTGGAGTGAAGAAAAGCGCTCGGACTATGTACTTCATTACTAACACGGTCTCGAAAATATCATTGTGATGTAGTGTAAATTCCATCAAAATAAAATAAATGCAGAGTCCGATTTCCATCACACTTTATCCAGACTGTGGACTGTCAAAATAATAACAAAACCGATCAGTTTGGTGTTGTTATCATTTTGGCGTGTTTAAAATCAGCTTTCTAGGCTTCGTCAGTTGTTATTTTTGTTGTTTTGTTGTTTTTTGTTTGTTTTCGTCATATTTGTTCAACAATAATATTAACCTACTCCTTTTTCTGTGAATAGGCAACTGCCTTCAGAAAACTTTTCATATTTTTGTCATTTTCGAACTTTTTCTGAATGTTCTCAATCCGTCCGTCCAGTTTGACATATTTTCGACTTCTTTTTTTTCCCTTCCATGTTGAGCTCGGCCTTGAAAAATGCGCAGTTTGTCTTCTCAGCTTCCGTCTTCAACACTTTGACAACCTCTTTTAATTTGGGGTGAGGTCTCCCGACAAGATTGTTGAGTCGGTTGTTCCAACCCTCAACAGCATTCTTTGCCCTGTGTCGTGCTTGGTGGCAGTCCCACATCTCGATTGGAATGTCTTGGTTATCTAGCCAGTTGTCAACGAAGTAGTCAACTTGATCTTTTCCATAGTAGCCTTGGGGGAGGGGGGATGTGTGTGGAACTGTCAGTCGAGATTATTTCTGAGTCATTAAACAGGTAGCCACGTACAAGGGCTGTGTGGAAGTGTCAGTGTTTTGGGCAGTGTGTGGAAGTGTCAGTGTGGGGAACTGTCCGGACACCATTTTAACCTTCCGGTGGGTGCTACTGACCTTATCTCATATTCGTCAACTACCTTTCAGTAGTTACGTCTTTCCACATGACATTCAAGTCCATATCGGCCAGTTTGTCAATGACCCTTCTACACATTTGCTGTTGTTGCAAAAGTGATATGCGAGGCAGATTGCACCTGATCGAGCACCTTTACGTAATAGACTATGTAGAGAACGAATGAGTGTATTCACTAATTGAAGAAAAACTATTCTTCAGCAATTATTGTAATTTTTAAAAATTCTGATTTCTGAGGTGCGCCAGACTGCCACTATACAGTATTTAATGTTTGGCCAGTCGGATTGTTAAATATCTGAAGTATTAATATTTAGTACAAATTAATTAGAATACTGTAAGCACTTTTGCAAAAAAAAAAAAGTCCGATTTTTTCATATCGTTTTATTTTTCAAGGATCCAGGGGGGGGCATGGCCCCCCCTGCCCCCCCCCCCCCGTATGGGCGCCCATGCTGGCAGCAGTAGCTCGAACAAATACTACTGGAGGTTCAGCGTCTGTATGTTACAATGAGGTTAAAGATATAATAATAATAATAATAATAATAATAATAATAATAATAATAGTGATTATGCGAGATTTTTATAGTGATATTTGGACATCATGTCTGTGCATGAAACTTGTTTACGTGGTTGCCTAGGGATTGCTGGTACAGGTTAGGTTAACATTACCACAAATACTTCGTTTAAAATAGTTTAATCTATGCCCTGTATTGTGTGTTTATTACTCCGTTTACTCAAGTAGTCCAATTGGGCCCCTATAACAGATATTCATTGTGTAATGTCGTTTATTTCATTAGAAACGGAGGTTACGATCGAGTGAATTGATATCAGTTGGATCACATATGTACAAAGAACCTCGGTCGATCAGTCAAACTAACACACTGGCATTCACAGGAATGTTGTAAACCTTGCCATAGGTATAAAAGGCAATACCCAGTGTCTTACGACAATGGTGAATTCTGAATTAATTAAACGCCCGCTACCGGAGGATCGTCCGGGCACGTCTAGTTCTGGCACCGGACGTGACAGTTTACAAGCCACCAGTAATGGCAGGTTGTGGATGCAGCGGACAACTGCCATTTCATCTGAAGAAACCCCCGCTGCCAACGAAAATTCTGCTGATACCCAACATCAACAGATCAGCACCGCCGAAAGTGCTTTGCAGAATTCATTTGCAACCACCAAGGCTGGCCGCAGTAGACAACGTAGACAATGGACACGTGAAATGAATACAGACGTCATGCGTTTCTACTTCCTAGCTACAGACATGGAAATAAATCTGACTGGATATAGAACTTCTCTGCATTCTAAGTTTATAAGTAAATACTCCCATTTGAATATCACAGAACAGCGAGTAAGTGATCAGCGTAGAACCATAATAAGGAACAGTCTCCTAAGCGAATTTGAAATTCAACAGATAAATGATGGGATTCTCTCAGAACTACAACCCATGCAGGGGATCAACAATGAAGATCATCCTGCCGTTAACATAGACACCACACCACGTCAAGGTACTGCAGAAAGTAATCAATCTTCCGTAGTCGAAATTGAAGGCAAAAGTAACACACTGGAGGATCGTAGAAATGTGATGAATATCTTACAGACAGAATTTATGAAATGGGAAGATAGTGATCCAAATTCAAGGAGTATTATTCCCAAGCTAAGATTTAAACATAATAGCCGACAAATAATTGAGGATGTAAACAATTACTTGGCAGCTTTCTTAGAAACAGTAGATAATCTTACGGACTTCCATTTGCTCATATACTGCGCAGCTGTTACTGTGTTATCACTCCATAACCAGGTGCCCTGCAACCAAAACTTCAGTCCTCGTACAGAAAGAATACCTCCATGGGAACGATGAATCAATAATAAAATAATGTCGTTGTGTAATGTAATAGGTCTGCTCACGCAATATGCTTCAGATAATATAACTCGAAAGATCACTTCAAAAATCATGAGGATAATTCCGAACATAAAACAAAGGGAAGCAAGAAATCCTGAATATCATGGACGACTACAAGCAAAAACTGGCAGTACAAGCAGCAAAACTCAAGAGATACAAGGAAAGTTATCAGAGAAGAACACAAAATTATCTCTTCAGAGCTAATGAGAAAACTTTCTACGCGAATCTTGATGGCAGCCGTGAACCAACAATCTCTAAAACACCGAATGAGGAGGAAATAAGCAACTTTTGGTGTAATGTGTGGTCAAACCCGGTGCAGCATAAAGAAGATGCAGAATGGATCCATAAAATAAACGAGAAACACTCACACATTAATCAAACACAAGAGTTAATCATTAATGAACAGGACATCCAAATAGCCATCAGCAAAACACACAGCTGGAAAACTCCGGGACCAGACAAAATTCAGAACTATTGGTACAAAATCTTTACCAGCACACACAGAAAATTAGCTGATCTTGTAGCTCAGGTAATCTATGATCCCGAAGAGTTCCCACACTTTCTCACAGAGAGACGAACCTACATATTGCCTAAGAGTGATGATGAAGCTAATCCAGCAAACTACAGACCAATAACCTGTTTGCCGACGCTCTACAAGATCATCACATCGGTCATCACTAATGTCATTTATGGCCACATGTACCAGCATAGCATCTTGACAGAGGAGCAAAAGGGTTGTAAGAGAGGCGGCCAAGGCTGCAAGGAACAGCTCACCATTGACAGTGTGATTATACACCAAGCGCAGAAGCAACAACGTAACCTCTTCTTGGCTTATATCGACTATAGAAAAGCATTCGATACGGTGCCCCACAGCTGGCTCATTCATACCCCTGAGATATACCGAGTAAACAAGACACTCATCACCTTCCTTGCTATCATTATGCAATTTTGGCGTACCAAAATCATCTTGAAATCTAACATCACTACCACTGAAACAGAGGTCATACCCATCAAACGTGGTATATTTCAAGGAGATGCCTTAAGTGCACTGTGGTTTTGTTTATGTCTCAAACCTTTATCAAAGATTCTAAAGATGAACAACTACGGATACCAAATGAAAGAAAATAAACAAAATCTCCTCAAAGTAAATCACCTCTTTTATATAGATGACATAAAATTGTATGCAGCAAATAGGAACCAACTGACATCACTCATCAATATAACAGATAACATTTCGAAGGACATTTGCATGGAGTTTGGCAGTGGCAAATGCAAAATCAACAGCATCAACAAAGGACAGTGGTGTAGAACAGAGGGAATAAGCATAACAGCTGACAAGCGAATAGGCAGCATGGGGAAAGATGAAACATATAAATATCTAGGATTTGAGCAAATTGTTGGAATCGACAGTAAATCTGAGAAGGAGAACCTCTACCAGAAATTTAATCATAGACTTTGACTTCTGCTAAAAACCAAGCTTAGTGCTCATAACCTAGCAAAAGCTATCAATTCATATGCTATATCTGTGCTGATGTATTCGTTTGGTGTTTTAAAATGGTCTCAAACAGACCTAGAGAACATTAATCACACAATAAGAACCATGCTTACGAAACACAGAATGTTGCATCCCAATGCTTGTATAGAGAGAGTAACAACACCCAGAAATGAAGGAGGAAGAGGTATTCTTGATGTTACAGCTCTGCACAATCAACAAGTTATACATCTAAGGAATTATTTTCATTCTCGGAAAGATACCAGTGTTTTACATCGAGTGGTAGCACAAGCTGACCTCAACCACACTCCTTTGAATCTCCATGAAGGAAATTTCGTCATGAAAGACAAGAACACACTGAACAGAGAGAAGGTGCAGAGATGGGCTGGAAAAGAACTTCATGGAAGATTCTACAACCAGTGTAATGACAAGAATATTGACAAACAGCTTTCGAACACATGGCTGTCAAGGGGAAAGCTGTTTCCAGAAACTGAGGGATTTAACCAGGCGATACAAGACAAAGTTATCACCACAAGAAGTTATAGGAAACGCATCCTGAAAGATCAGACTGTTATAGATGACGAATGCAGGAAGTGCAATACTGGCCCAGAAACCATAGAGCATATTACCAGCAGCTGCAGAATTCTAGCGCCAACATCTTACACTGATAGGCATAACGATGTTGCCAAAGTCATTCATCAAGAACTCGCCCTAACCCGATCTCTCATACACGACAGGACGCCGTATTACAAATACTCTCCAGAAAGTGAGCTGGAAATCGAAGATTACATGCTGTATTGGGATCGCACTATTCAAACAGACAAAACAACTCCTCATAATAGACCAGACATAACGTTAACTGATAAGAAGAACCATCACACGTACTTGATTGACATATCTGTTCCGAATAACCATAATATCCACCATAAATACAAAGAGAAGATTGATAAATATACTCCTCTAGCTCCTGTTTGCTGACGCTCTACAAGATCATCACATCAAAGACGCCCCAGCAAAACTGCAGACAAAATACGGGAAGATCAACAGAGTGGAAAAATTTAAGTACTTGGGAGAGATCATCATGAAAAGTGGACTGGACAAAGAAGCACTCAAGGAACGAGTACGCAAACTCGAAATAGCCTATCAAACATCGCGCTCAATATACAACAAGAATGCCTGTCCAAAAATACTAAACTACGTCATTATGAAACTGTTCTGAAGCCAGTAGTTATGTATGCACGAAACCCTATCCCTAAATGCTAATAAAGGACTCCTTGAAGAACTGGAGAAAACAGAGCGCAAAATCGTCAGAGGTATAATGGGATCAAATTACAAGAATGGTATCCACTATAAAAAATCCAACAAAGAAGTCTACAGTGAAATAGAGAAAATTTCAGAATCGATCCGTAAAAGGCGGGCACGGTATTACGGTCATCTCAAACGAATGGACGGAAACAGGCTGACTAAAGAGATTTTTAATTTATTTGACTCCAAACCCAAAACCACAATGCCCTGGTTTATGAATACCAAAGACGACCTCAAAATACTGCATCTAAAACCCGACGACGCCTTCAATAGAGATCTCTTCCGCAAAAAGATACTGACTAATGGGCTAACCCGAGACGAGACATCGAACCCGAAAAGAAGACAAGGTAACACCTGGACAGCGGAGCGCAAGATGGCCCACTCACAGAGAATGAGGGAATTCTGGGCTCAGAGGAAGGCGAAACAAATTGCCAAGTGTAGCAAGACTTAACGTGGTCCCAGATGGCCTCATCGAATTATATATATATAACTAGCAGAAGTACCCATTCTTCGAACGGTCGTCGGTAATAATAACCAGACGTAATCAATTGAGCTACTGTTGCAATGGTTAGGGGCTTGAAACCTGTTTGTCGACAAAGATAAATGATTAGTTGAAATATGCTCTGAAACTAATTTACCTAACGTGTACTTCCTGACGTGAAAATAAAATTGAAAACCTCGTAGAAGAAATGCAATTCACGTCACATAAAAACTGACCCACACTGTTGTGTCAAGTGCTCATCCAGAGGAAGACCCCTTTAATAAATTATAAAGGCTTGTGGTGCATGAAAATTAAGTTTTTTTAGCCTCCAATGGCCCAAATTCCTAAAAGCAAAAAAATAAAATAAAAAATAAACTATTTCAATTCAGGAATTTTTGAAAATAATGTTGCTTTTTGAAGATATAATAGACCTTCTGTACGACACATCGCACGTTTAAGTCTTGTGAAAAAATCCAGGGTACCTCTTGACCCCCTTAAGCGCAATGATGAATTTGACAGTTTTTGTTGGTTCCGTGATAACCTTATAGCCATTTGCAAACTTTCACAGAAATTTTATAAATGGAGTGGCATTACTTCTTGCAGAAATAGAAGGAAAGTTGGATGTACCTTTTTGAGACACTGTTGTCATGGTTACTGGCTTGCATTCCTACATTAGTTTATTAAATGAAATTAGTTTTCTGGGAATATCTCAGAAACTCTTGGTTTTAGAGCATTAAAATGTAGTTTCCGGGGACCCTTTACGACTGTTTAGGGGCCCCGAGGTTTTTTTCTGACACCAAGGGGCTGAAAATGAGCTTTGTCTCGTCGTTGTAGGCCGTAGTGTCATCATCATCATCATCATCCTCTTGCACAGTTTCCAGCCGTTGGCCGGGTCTGTTTGGAACACAGGCCACTCCAACGTCTTCTGTCTTCCCACCATCTCTCAGCTTCCACCCCTGTCCAGTATTCTCCTCTCTTCTTCACGCTTTCTTCCATCCCTTTCAGCCACCTGTCTCTCGGTCTTCCTCTCGGTCTCTTTCCTTCCCACTTCGTCTCGTGTATCCTCCTGAGTATCCTCTTATCCTCCATTCGTTTTACATGCCCATGCCATCTAAGTCTAGATTTCTCTATACCATCCCGTAATGGTTCCTCCTTTATTAATTCTCTGGTCCTCTCATTTCTTATTCTGTCCATCTTTGTAGCTCCAATACTGCTTCTCAATAACCTCATCTCGCTGGCCTGTATTTTGCTCTTCTCCCTTCCTTTCATAGCCCAGGTCTCCGAGGCATACGTCAGGATAGGGGCATAGTACGTCCGATATATGATCTTTTTTCTGTTCTGAGGGACATCCTTGCTCCATAACATGCTTCTCACACTCCTCCGGAATGCTTCTGCCTGTCTCCCCCGCTCATTTTTTCTCTATAGTTTCTTCCATTATCTTGTATCAGGCTTCCCAGATACTTGAAACTCTCCACTTTCTTGAGCTGTTCCCCACCAATTGTTATTCCCGTTGTGGTTCTTTCCTTCTTCCTTGTTGTGATCACCATCTCACTCTTATTTATGCTAAATTTCATCCCATATCTTTGTATTATTCCTTCCCACACGTCCAACTGTTCCTGTACCTCCTCCTCCTCCTCCTTGTTTCCCCAAATCATCAAATCATCCGCTAACACCATTGCTTTCATCTTTCCTTCCCCAATTACTTGTGTCACTCGGGTCATTATGTCATCCATCACCACAATGAAAAGTAACGGTGCCAGTGCACGCACTTCCTTGTTTCAGGCCGTTTCTCTGTTCCACCCAGTCCGATCTCTCTCCTCCCACTTTCACACAGCTCACGCTTCCCTTGTACATCTCCTTTATCCTCCTTATAGTCCATTTTTCTACTCCTCTATCCTCTAGGGACTTCCATACTTTGTTTCTGCATACACTGTCATATGCTTTCTCAATGTCCAGGAAGGCCATCAGTATATCTGTTCCATACTCACAGTGCTGTTCTTGTAACTGCCTTACAGCAAAAAACAAATCCACTGTGGACCTTCCTGCTCTGAAGCCATGTTGTTCTTCCCTCATCCCTCCTTCTATCCTTGTCCTAATTCTCCTTTCCAAAACTTTCTCAAACATCTTTGCACAATGACTCATCAGTTTTATTCCCCGATAGTTTCTGCATTCTGTTCTCCTACCTTTCTTGAAGATCGGGACAATTATTCCCTTTTTCCAGTCCTCTGGGGTCTTCCTTTCCGTAGTGTAATAATAATATTAATTATAATAATAATATAACAATATAGGGATAGGGATATAATAGACCTTCCGTAGCACACCAGCACGTGTAAATCGCGTGAAAAAATTCTAGTGTACCCCTTGACCCCCTTAAGCACATTATATGTATTGATGAATTTTACAGCTTAGTTTTGTTCCGTTATAACCTTCTAGCCGTTTGCAAACTATCTCAGTAATGTAATAAATGGAATTGTATTGCGTCTTATATTACAGCAATAGATGGACCTGTGAATTTCTGTTGTCTTGGTTACCGGCTAGCTTCCATTCATTATTGTATTAAATGAAATTAATTTTCTGGGAATATCTCAAAAACTATTGGTTTTAGGGCCTTAAAATGTGGTAGGGCCCCCGAGTTTCGTTTCTCACATTGAGGGGCTGAAAATGAGCTTTGTATCGCCCTTCTACGCCTATTTCAGCATGTATTTTAAGGGGGTAGGCCCCCTTTTATGAGAGGTACAGAGAAGAGTTACATCAATGATTGGTGTCTTGCCTCTGAAGGATATCTGTACCAAATTTTACGTTGATCCACTCAGCCGGTCTCGAGTTATAAGGACACAAAAAAATGTCCACAGACAAACAGACAGACAGACAGACAGACAGACAGACAGACAAAAATTTCATTTTCGCGCGCATCCGTCATAAAACAGTCTAAAACGCGTAAATAACGCAAATTTCCGTAGAAATTAAAAAAAAACGACAAACTTTCATTCTTATAGAGATAGAGATAGAGATAATAAAAACTAGACGACCCGTGCTGCTCCGCAGCATTCATTTCAACAATCCTACAGCACTTCTTTCCATGTGTCATTTGTTCAAATGTCTTCATGCTATTGACCTGAACAGACATTTACGGTACCGTTGCTTTTGGGTAAATGATGAAGTAGACTTATGAGATCAAATGTGTGGGCGTCTGCCTGTCTTCTGTGTGTGTGTCCCACCTAATCTTTAACGGTTTACCCAACGTAAGCTTAAAAGGCACACTGGCGACAGGTCCCAGACGCAATTCTGAAAAGCCGAGGTGAATAGCGAAACTCCAAATACTTCTCTGAAGTATTAACTCGACACGACTCGACAATTTGATGCTGGGCGAAACTGGGATGATATG
The DNA here is from genome assembly GCA_946902985.2 of Meconema thalassinum. Lineage (NCBI taxonomy): Eukaryota > Metazoa > Arthropoda > Insecta > Orthoptera > Tettigoniidae > Meconema > Meconema thalassinum. The sequence goes on from OX336388.2 coordinate 1,047,810,199, forward strand.
GTCGCTCGCAAGCTGTGTGACCTTCAACTGTCTACACATGAAAACTGCAAAATGGTGTTCCGCAGCATTCACTCCAACATTCCTACAGCACTTCTGTCCATATGACATTTGCATGTCTTCATGCTAGTGACCTGAACAGACATTTACGGTACCGTCGCTTTTGGGTAAATGATGAAGTAGACTTATGAGATGAGGCTCATTATAGTTCAAGTTTTATTATGATACAGGTTCTTCACCAATCATAGCTCAAGATTTGCATTACGATACAGCTGTTTGACCAATTAGGTAAGGATAGCATCGCATATCGCCTCCACCACTACAGATACTGTAGAATAGAAAGTAAAGGCGATTGATGAGAAATGAAAAGATAACTCACACAGGAGGAATTAATATTAATTAAGCTGTATATTTGATTGAGTGCATCTTAGTTATAGAAGCGAGGGAATGAAAGAACAGCATATAGGATAGTACAGTAATCACTGATGAAGGACAATAGCACTTTTTTTTAAACCATTACCACAGGACAGTTAGTGCATCCGTGGCTTAGGCGGCAGCACGCTGGCCTCTCACCACTGGGTCCGTGGTTCAAATCTCGGTCACTCCATGTGGGATCTGTGCTGGAAAAAACGGAGGCAGACAGGTATTTCTCCGGGTAGTCCGGTTTTCCCTGTCAACATTTCATTCCAGCAACACTCCCCATAATAATTTCATTTCATTTCATTCATTTAGTCATTGCCCCAGGGGAGTGCGACAGGCTTCGTCAGCCGGCACAGTTCATATCCTCGCCACTAGATGGGGGCTTCATTCATTCCATTCCTGACCCAGTCGGTCGACAGGAAGCAGGCTGTGAATTTTCATTTTCAATACCACAGGACAGTTATCGTATTAGGGATGCGGACGTCCTTGTATAATTTCTATTTAATCTGTGCCCCGTTTGCTGAGGTCTGTGCTCCTCCGCAACATTCGTTTCAACATTCTAATAGTACTTCCTTCCATACAACATTTGCTATTCATTTGCTTTTTGTTCGATTTGAACTTTGACGTCATGAAAGGATTTTGCTCGCGATAGTGCGACATACTGTTGTCTGTGGCTAAACACCGGTTGAGGTAAATAAATGCCTACTTGATCTAGTGTTTGAGCTTGAGCTTTATTAATAGTTATACAGAAATCCAAACGTACTGGAAACTGCCTCCTTTTGAAGGAAAATGGCATAGAAGTATCTGATGGCGTAAGGTCAAGGCGAGGAAGTAGGACATTGTTTCCAACATTTACGGCAGTAATAATTTCCAGGTGTAAGCAATTGTCATGCATCTTCCGAACCAACAGTCTAGTAAGTTACCGTTCAACATACCTTGGATAACATTAATGTTTCTCAACAAAATCACAATTGAGCCTTCTTTTAGTCGAAGGTTATGAGGTGGCAATCCACTTATGTCTATGCTGTCTAAAAATTCTGTTGGGAATTTTAGAAGTTCACTCTCATCTTCAGTAATCAAATTATTCACACTGATGTGAGTTCTCGATGATCATGGGATTAGCTCTAAAACTTTGTCATTGATTTCTATACAGTGTTCATTTTTAGGTGCTAAAATCGCTATTTTTGAAAAGCGTGAAATACCTGTCAGCGTGGAAACTTCGTGAAAATCTCATTCAATAATTCTTTCCAGGATTATGGAACCTCCCATTACAATCGGGTACAATCGTGTTGATCGAATGAAGAACATTAATTTTCGATTATTAAGGCAACACTGAAAAATGGCTTTGAATGCCATATCCTATCTCCAATTTACACATGCTAGTGCAATAATCACAATAACGCAGGTTATCACAAAAATTCTACACACACACCCATGTACACGGGGCAACATAACCACCATGTCTGATTCTGAGGCTCGCTTCCGACACGATCCTGGGGTTTTACTGCACGCAAACCCACACTTAGTTTGAAAGTGTAAATCAGCCACTGAATCGACTTGGCATCCACGTTCTCAACTGAGTTAGCCTAGCACTGATACCGGTATTTAGAACGTCATAATGACCGTCCCACCCATCCCCAGAGTATAACAAAGAAATTATTTTATTTGCTGGAGTATTTTCTGTTTTTACACTATGCGTTTTATTATTAGTAATTACTAGAATACCCGTGCTGCTCCGCAGCATTCACTTCAACAATCCTACAGCATTTCTGTCCATATGACATTTGCATGTCTTCATGCTAGTGACCTGAACAGACATTTACGGTACCGTCGCTTTAGGGTAAATGATGAAGTAGACTTATGAGATCAAATGTGTGGGTGTCTGCCTGTCCTCTGTGTGTGTGTCCCACTATTTACCCTGTGTAAGATTAATAGGCGTACGGACGTCAGGCCGAGGTGAACAGCTAACCCCAAACACATAAGCTATACTCTTCTCTGACGAATTAACTTGACACGACTCGGCAGTTTGATGCTGGCTGAAGCTAGGGTGATACGTCGCTTGCAAGCTCGTAAACTCACTCTGAAACAGTGTGGCTCTAGCCACGAACGAGTGAGGTCACGCATGTCTGTGCATCTGAGCAGTGAGAGTGCAGCCAACACACAACAGTTAAGTGCGCCGGATAGCTTCGCCTACGCTTAGTACTGGCTCTTTGTCAATTGGATAGAACCCCAGGAAGAAAATGCAAACCATCAGGAAAAATACGTTGAAATGCTCCTTCCAACGGAACACCACGCGTCCGTCGGCAGCGGAAATTCACACCTTTGTGGCGGAGATGCTGAAACTCACGGTCGACCAACTGGAGACCCTGCAACTTCACGCACCGTCCAACTCTGTATTTATAAAGGTAATCTCTCAATCTATTATGGACAAACTTTTGAGTAAATTTGCGGGAACACACAGGCTTACTTTGTTTAATGGGGAGTCTGTTTCGGTAGAAATTGCCTCTGCCGGCATGGAAGCCACGCGGGCAAGGCTATTTAATATTCCGCCTGAATTATCAAATGATACAATACGCAGCCATTTCGCAAAATATGGTACCGTCAAATCCATCACCAATGAAAGTTGGTCCCATTATTACAAGTTACCAGTTGCAAATGGTATCCGACAAATACACATTGATTTAAAAAAAGAAATTCCGTCCTTTATCATGATTGATGGGCACTGTGGACAGGTTAGCTATGAAGGGCAAGTTAAAACATGTGCCATATGTCAAGCTATGGACCATCTGCGTATCGCCTCTCCGCGCCGATATTCGGCCATGACGCGCCTTGAACGCGACACACGGACAACTAGCCTTGCGGCTATGGTCACCCCTAGTTCCAGCCGCCGTATAGACGACTCCCCGCTTCACAGCCCAGGCGATACTCAAGCACGCTATGATACAGGCTTCCCCCCGCTAGACTGCTCGCCTCCAATGGAGACGGAGCCTGTCACCCTGGCTGGCTGCATAGGTGTGCCAGACATGTATCCAGAGTCTGTGGTCTTGCACCAGGAAGAGTCTTCACAGCAACCCTTGGATGCTGACCGGTCACCCCCTCCAGTCGCCAAACCTACCCATAGTTCCACCCACGGATAAGGCTCGGCACAGGAAAATTCGGGGATTCCCAAAACGACCACCTGGTCTGAGGACATTGAGGAAAGCATGCTCGTTAGCCGTGGTCCTACTTCCGATGTTCAGATGCTTCGCTCGCAACCCCAGTCGTGAAAAATCGTAAACCTAAGCGCAAGGTTAACCCTACTTCCGATGAATCCGATGCTTCGCTCGCCACCGAACTTGTTAAAACACGTAGAGCACAGAACAAGCCTAAGCAGCTGAAGAAAGGTGAAATACGTGCCAGTGAGATAGACCCCCGTTTCCGAGTGCCGGAAACCCCCAGAAGTTGTCCAACAGAGGCCTCACCTGCTGCGAGCCTTACTACCGGCGAAGCCCTTGAGGTTCAGCAAATGATGTCGGACCTGTGTCATATGGCAACCCTTCCTAGCCCCGGACCCATTATTTCACTTCTACGCAAGTGCGCTCAAATGGGTCAGTATGAGGGAGTCCCCGAGTTCGTTAGCAAGATGCGGGCTAAGTATAGTGAGCAGCCCCGGGAGGCACTGCAGGATTTGGATCTACAGTTAGCTCCCCTCTTAGCCGATATCAACTATGGACCATAATTCACATTTGGAGACCTATGCCACAGTAAATGTTCCTGGCTTGAGGAATCCGGCCACTCAGGCGCTGTTAAGCCGTTTTCTGCGTGAATATGATGTTGACATTCTTTTTCTGCAAGAAGTCAGCGAATGCAACATTGGCTTCCTGTATGACCATGACTATATAGTTAACATGGGCACCACTGCTAGGGGTACGGCCATTATCTACCGTAAAGGCACCCTAGTAACTGATGTGGTGATGGATCCTTCCGGGCGTATAACGTCTGCTACGGTGCATGGTGCCAGGATCATAAATGTTTACAGTCCATCTGGCTCCATTTATAAATCTGAGAGATACGTTTTATTTAGGCAAGACATCTTACCCCACCTGGTAACGAATCTCCCCATTCTATTGATGGGGGATTTCAACTGCACCTTACGCCCCCAGGATCAGACGGGTTCCTTCAATTTCTGTCCTGGGTTACAGGGACTCACCCAGAGCATGCAACTAATAGATATATGGCCACACATACATGGCAACCAGATCCAATATACATTTTGCCGTGGCGCCTCTAAATCCAGGATTGATCGGACGTATATGTCCAGTACGCTCGCCTCACTTATACGCGGCTGTCGGAGAATCCCTGTCGCCTTTAGTGACCACAATGGCTTTTTATTTAAGGCACGAAGTGCCGCCCCTGCACACACAATACAAGGGCGAGGCACGTGGAAAATGAATACCAACTGCTTTGAAAGGGAAGAGGATTCACAGCGTTTTGAGGCTATCGGCAGTGTCAACGGCTGAAACACCGTTACAACAATGTGGCTGACTGGTGGTTAGAAAAGGTGAAGCCGGCCATTCGGGCAGTCGCCAAAGCCATAACCTTTGAACGTAATCAACGTTTATATCGGAAACTGGACTTCTATGACACCGTGTTACAGGACCTCCACCATCGAGAACAACTTGGGGAAAATGTGTCGGTGGCACTACGCACGATTAAGACAACCATCTGCCATGTCCGAGAAAGCAATTTAGCCACCCTGCAGCAGCATGTCAATAAATATTCCTTGATTGACAGGGAAGATATGTCTGTTTAACAGCTTGGCCGTCTCCGCCGCTCGCAAGGGCGTCGGTGTATTCGTCAGTGGACGGGACCGGATGGGGGCATATTAACGACCAGTGAGGAACTACTTGCAGAAGGTGAGCGCTATTTTTGGGAGATGCTGGCTGAGGAACCAGTCTCGGAATTGGCAGGTAACCAACTCTTGACGTCTGCGGACCGGCACCTGGACAACGACTGCATGCGTCAACTTGGCGCCCCAATCATGAAGGCAGAGATCGACTATGCTCTCCGAAACACAGCTAATAACAAGACTCCGGGAATAGATGCTCTGCCGTATGAATGGTACAAACACTTCTGGCACCTCGTTGGGGATGAGGTCACCCAAGTACTCAACTACCTATTCACACATGAAGTACCCCACGGCTTTACGGAATGCGTTATCCTTTTGATTCCCAAGCTTAATGGTGTGTGGGGTATTGCTGACTACAGACCAATAACTATTCTCAACACGGATTACAAGTTGCTGGCCAAAGTCCTAGCACTTCGGCTAAAAAGTGTGCTGCACAGCTTGATAGGCCCTGGTCAAACTTGCACGATACCCCAGAAGACCATTCTGCATAGCATTCTTGCTATCCGAGACCTCATTCTTTATGCTTCAGGTAATGGAAATCACGCGGCTGCCTTGCTGAATATTGCCCTGAACAAAGCCTTTGATAGGGTCGCCATCGCATATCTTTGGCAAATTTTGCGTCACTTTCACATTCCTCTGGGCGTCATACACTGCCTCCAACGACTCTATGCATCCGCTTCATCCAGAGTGTTGATATAAAGATTTTATCCCGTCCAATTCCCGTCCATAAATCCATCAGGCAGGGCTGCCCATTGTCGATGGTGCTCTTTGTTTTGGCTATTGAACCCCTGATCCGCAGTCTGGACGAGAACCTCCAAGGTATCGATCTGCATGGTGCCCATATCACCCTGCGGGCATATGCCGATGACGTGACCATCTTTATCACTGATGAGTCAGAACTTACGTCTAAGAATATCATCATGGACACCTACGCCCTAGCATCAGGTGCACGCATCAATGCTGCGAAGTCATCGCTCATGCCCATCTGCTTGCCTACAACAATCAGGACTCCGCACGACCTAGCCATTCCCATAGTTGGCAGGTGTACAATCTTGGGGATAACTTTCTTCCCCGATTTTGCAGAAACTGACAGCTACAACTGGAACCGGCGGCTAAATACGCTGAGATTTCAATTAAAGGAAGAACTGACGAGAAGATTGAACCTAATACAGAAAGTGTGGTTTATTAATACCTTTGCCCTGTCCAAAGTATGGTTTCTGGCACAAGCAATTCCAGCTCCGCACGTTCTCTGCCAACGAATGGAAATGGCCATCGGGTATTTCCTCTGGTCTGGATACCGCTATCGGATTCGTCGAGATCAAATGAACCTGCCACTTCGAAGAGGCGGACTGCAACTTGTGGCAGTTGAACACAAATGCGCCGCCTTGCTGGCCGCAAAGCTTTTTCGAGCGCAACAACATATGGGGGACCCCTTTTGACACTGTCTGCATCCAGTCACTTGTCCCAGGTGCGAATCCCCAGATGCTCATCCCAGCCAATGTTTTCAAGAAGGAACTCGCAATTCTTAACCGTCTGAAATCCAGTGTCTCCACACCCTTCACCGCCCTCCCTACCAAGGTGCTTTATAGGTTTCTGCTCGCCGAAAGACTCTGCACCCCTTATATACAGATGAAATATCCAACGCGAGCCTGGTCGACTATTTGGGAGAGCCTGTGGAATCCCTGGATTCCACTGGAATGGCGATCGATATTGTATGAGTACCTCAATGAAATTGTGCCGACCAGAGAAAAACTGTCTCGGCATGGGCAGAGTGATGTCGACCTGTGTGACGCCTGTGGTCGCACTGACACATTAGACCATCGGGTCACTACGTGTGGGAATGCGACAGTCGTCTGGACTTGGACCCTCCAGGCAGTATCTGGAATCTGCGGACGGCCGCTGGACATGTCCGATGGCATGAAGGTGCAACGTTTTGCAGTACAACATTCCACTGGGGAAAAGCGTAACGCCATCCTCTGGTTCACTGCGGGAGCGATTCATTATAACCTCTCCCGCCACAGGTCTCGGGGCCACACACTGGTGGGGTTCTTGGACCACCTCCGCAGGGAGAGATGGAAATCCGCCAAACATGGAACACTGACTGCAGCGTTTGGACGGCTGTTATGTATGTTTTGAATTGGACAGCCATGAGTTCTTATCGTCAGCCTGGAGTGTTTAATGCTTATAAGTGCTTTTGACTTTAAAATGGTGCAGTGACGATTACTTTCTGTGTTGACCTTTACAAAGGTGCAGTGACAATTTGTTTCTGTGTTGCTTTACAAACAATGGTACAGTGACGTTTATTTTCTGTATTAACTATTCACATTGTGCACTGACAATTCCTTTCTGTGTGTGTAAAGTTATTACTATGTAAATAAAACCACTTATCTAAAAAAGAAAGCTAGTAATTTAAATTTCCACTGAATGGAGATTGCTGGAAAAAATGAAAACGTGAAAACACTTACAGTGGTCGATGTAGGAGCTGTTGCGAACTTTCTTGCAGAACTTTTCATGCTGATCAATTCTCTGAGAATATCGATATTTTTAACGGTTTACCCAGTGTAAGCTTAAAAGACACATGGACCTTAGGTTTTTCTTCAACTCAATTCACTGAAATCGTAAAAGCTCGGCTTCTTTTGGTCATAAATAAATGTTTTTCTACCTAATCCTTCATCGAGAAATCCTTTACAGAATGTTGAAAACCGCATCAAAATCCATCAAGTTGCTCTCGAGATTACCCGCTACATCCAAGAATTGGGAACTTTGTTTTATACTAAGTAGATAGAGATAGACACACAATTTAAGGGTACAGCGGTACAATTTGGTGTTTTGTCTACTTATGAACAATGGTATATATTTAAAATAAAAGATGGGACTCTTATATGTAACTCTTGGTTAACATATAGAGGTGTGCAAATTAATAGAATTAAATAAATAATTTTAATTAGTCATTATTACTTTTATTCAAAATCATTTTATTGACCAACTTCTTTTGTTGTCCTACTTAGTAGTGTTTCCTCTCCCTTGGAATTACACCTTTTCCCATAAGGAATTGAAACTTTCAGATTATTGGATTCCGAGGGATATCTGAGTTGGGTCCATTTTCAATTTTTCATTGACTTTAGAATTCAAGTCAGGTGATTTCAATGCATAGTTCATGAATCTTTGAATAGTTCAATAGCGTTCATCAGCTAAAAGACCCCAAATCCCTCCGCTCTAAATTCACACGTAAAGTAGAGTGAAGTAATAAAAACGAAACGTGTGGCATTTTGCATTTGCAAGGCTCCTCTGTTAGTGGAAATTCTAAAAAATTATTTTAATTTGAGTTTCTTAAATGAAAATATAATTAGGAGCCTTGGTTAAACATTTGAAGTAATGTCATCGCCTTGTAAACATACTTAGTGCATTAAACCGTGAAAAGTAAAAATGCAATTTTGGAAAACTGACATAGAATCTAATAATTTGCGCATCTCTGTAAAGACAGCCATCGCCTCCACCCCTACAGATAGAATAGTAAGTAAAGGCGATTGATGAGAAATGAAAAGATAACTCACACAGAAGGAATTCATATTTATTTAGCTGTAAATTTGATTGAGTATATCATTGTTATAGAACTCAGGGAATGAAATAACAGGATGTAGGATAGTAATCACTGATGTAGGACAATAGTATTTTTTTTTTTACCATTACCACAGGACAGTTATCGTATTAGGGATGCGGACGTCCTTGTATAATGGTTATTTAATCTGTGCCCCGTTTGCTGAGGTCTGTGCTCCTCCGCAACATTCGTTTCGAAATTCCAATAGTACTTCCTTCCATTCGACATTTGCTGTTCGCTTGCCTTTTGGTTCTATTTGAACTTTGACGTCATGAAAGGATTTTGATCGCGATAGTGCGGCATACAGTAAAGTTGTCCGTGGCTAAATACCGGTTAAGGTAAATAAATGCCTACTTGATCTAGTGTTTGACCTTGAGCTTTATTGATAGTTATACAAAAAGCCAAACGTACTGGAAACTGCCTCCTTTTGAAGGAAAATGGCATAGAAGTATCTGTTGGCGTAAGATCAAGGCGAGGGAGTAGGACATTGTTTCCAACATTTACGCCAGTAATAATTTCCAGGTGTAAGCAATTGTCATGCATCTTCCAAACCAACAGTCTAGTACCGTTCAACAGACCTTGGATAAAATTAATATTTCTCAACAAAATCACAATTGAGCCTTCTTTTAGTCGAAGGATATGAGGTGGCAATCCACTTATGCCTATGCTGTCTAAAAATTATATTGGGAATTGTAGAAGTTCACTCTCATCTTCAGTAATCAAATTATTCACACTGATGTGAGTTCTCGATGATCCTGGGATTAGGTCTAAAACTTCGTCATTGATTTCTTTACAATGTTCATTTTTAGGTGCTAAAATTGCAATTTTTGAAAAGCGTGAAATATTTTTCAGCGTGGGACTAATTCTGAATGTTCTCCATCGACGTGAGGGTATTCACCGTTACCAATTTGAATCAAGAAGTTTGCAAAGTCACGTTGATCTGTATCCGCTCGCATATTTTTGTTGAGTTTAAAAAATTTGAATAATGTCCACAAAGGAGAGAACCTTACTGACATTTGGACTGATGCTGCTTTAGATGCGTGAGGCACAACAGGCAATACCTGCCTAAAATCTCCACTTATGATGATAATTTTTCCTCCAAAAGGCACGTCATTATTCATGATGTCCTTGAGCAACCGATTTACACACATCAACGCGTGCTTATTAGCCATAGGGGCTTCATCCCAGATGATAAGTTTTGCTGAACGAATATAAAAAGGTTCCTTGCTGTTAACTTTTATTCCTGATACAGAACTTTCATGTAAATGTAGAGGTAACTTGAACTGGCTGTGTACAATGCGCCCCTGAGGTAGTAACATTGCTGCATTACCAGTCCATGCAACAGAAACATCATTTAACCCCAAATTTGTGCAACTGTGAATCAAGCATTGGTAAAGAAATATTTTCCCGGTGCCCCCTGGACCGTCAATGAAATATGCATTACTCATCCTTTCATTGCTGTTTTGTACTAACCCCAAAATTTCTGTAATTATAGCCGTTTGGTTTCCATTTGCTTGGTTTATCATCCGACTTAATTGATCCTCATTAAGTTTTGGATAATTCATTGGTAAATTTGTCTGAGGGAAATTATCAATAATAGCTGGCAATTCGAGAGAAGTAATGGGAAGACCATGGAACTTTAATGTATTAGAAATATGTATAAGAGTGAACTGATATGCAATGTTAGGTTCGTGAAACTGCAGATTGTCTTCTGATAATGAATTCTTGAAAATGTCCCATAACTATCTTACATTTGAAGGGGTCTGAAAGATACATATGTAAGAAAACAGTTGTAACTGAGAAGGCATCTGAAATTGTGACGCTTCTGCCAAACAACGCTGCCATTCAGAATCGTCAATCAGCCAACTTCGCTCCTTAGCTGCTTCTTTAAAAGTAGAATAGACATCGGCTTTGTATGTTCATAGATCCTGGAAGCTGGTAGCCCCTATGACGTGAAGCAATAACAGGCGTAAAAATACCTTTCTGTTTCTGTAGGCGAAACATTATACATTCTGCCTATAGTTTTTGAAACTTTTTTTTTGCCACTGGCAGTTGCTCTTATTCCAGACTTAATGTACTGGTGTTTCAGGATATATATACGGACTTCTGGCATGCGAATCTTGATTTAACTTGAACCACGCTTGTAATTCCATGTTGCGCAACTGCGCTTGAAGTAAAATATCAGGAGCGTTATCATTTTTAAAATAGATATTTTGCAAGTTTGTCAAGTGAACTGGTAATCGCACGATAGAATGTGACTGTTCATGCATGTGAATTGGAAATATCCTGAATGCGGCTTCTGTTGGACCAAGAAGGTTAGGAAAGAAGTAACTTCATCGTAGTTCACCGTTTCGCCTTCAGGACATATTTTAACAATGCAGCAGTCATGACCTTTATACACATACTTGTGGATTTTAATATATAAGATATTTGTGGATGTATTTAACACTCCGAACACTTGAGCATATTTCAACATTAATATGAGCTTGCAAGTAAAGTAAAAGAAATGGATTGTAGGGAACAATGAATCGACTATCGATTTCAATGTCAATGCCTCGAATTGTTTTTATAATAATCCGTCCATTATTTCTTCTCCTATACGAAGGATAACCATTGGTATTATCTTTGGTCTCTTCCTGAAACTGTTTAGGGAAATCTTTCTTACATACGCCATCTTTCATGCAGAATGAAGATTCAAAGATCCGCGAGGACCATGTACCATATGACGCCTTACCAACTCGTATAGCGCTTCATCCTCGAGATCTGGTATTTCGGCTGACACCACACTGTCAATGTCAGAAATTTCTCGAAACTTACAATCTTCTGTTAATGTTAAGAGTAAATGGATGAGCGGGAGACATCATTTCTTAAATTTCACTGTATATAGATATGCTTTTACCGAAAATTTCCTTAACATTAATCAATCGTAGCAATTCCTTTATTTTGCAATGAAAAACTCTCACTTCAATATCAGGCCTATTATTAGCCGTTTCCCAAACTTCCTCACTATCGCCATCGCATCCTGATAATTTTGCAATATTTTCCTTGGGCTACCTGTAAAAGAAGGTGGCAAAACTACAATACGACCGACTCTGAGATTTTCATTGTCTGCTCGTACATGCAAGGCGTCTGCTAAACCGGCATATGTATCAACTCGTAACTTCGTTTGTTGATGACGTATATATTTTTACCGGTCACCTTCCATACGACAGTAGTAATCCACGAATAAATATCCATTTTGCAAACTTGAGCAGCGACAACTAACTCAACATGACCTCCATGAACACCATTCATAGACATATACATTTTGTAATCATCGCACGTATTGATAGCAGTTTCGTACATATCGCTGTTGCCAACAATACAGGAAGAATAATTATTCCACCTGTCTGTAACATGTTTTACAATTCGCTTTCTAACCTGTGTAAATAAACTCTGATTGTTGTACTCACAATATGCCAATGATCTGAACAGACAATTACCGACACATTTAATCTTTATAACATTTGTAATTGAGTGTCGCCTCTCATTCATCATAATATGATTCATTCTATTGATTGAGCACACAACCTATAAGGACGAATGATGAAACGAAAAGAAGACAGTTTGTAGCTGGAGAGACCGAAGACTATGTAACAGAAAGATCGGATACACAATTCAAAATGGCGGTTCCAACATTCGACTGTAGCGGCATCTTCGTGAAATTAGTTGTCTTTCGTATACAATATTTCTTGTCATTCAAAGAGATGTTGACATGACAGTGTCATTAGCAAAATGACTGCTGATTGTGCATGAGCATTTCAGTCTAAAAATAATTCATTCTTTGAGAAGTTTTAATTAAATTATGTGCACAGAATCCCCTTCTACTTTTTGTATGGATACATGCGACATTAGCTCCCGTGTGGAACAGGTAGAAGTTAACGATATCATGTATGGATACATGCGACATTAGCGCCCGAGTGGAGCAGGTAGAAGTTAACGATATCATGATGTAATTAGGGAACTCTCTGTTAATATCAAGTTAGATTTATTATTGGGGCGGCGTCCGTCAAGTCATTCGATTCTATTTTCGTGAGACCTGGAAGGAAGTAATATTCGCAATTATTTTAATACTTGAATTATATAATCAAGTAAGGTGGGTATCAATCGACGGTGCTTGACGGGCATTACATTTTAAGACAACAAACGTCGTCGTAGCGCAAATACTTCCCGAGATATTTCAGTTTTAGTAAAGGGTGAAATTTTTTGAAAACTATTTTAATATATAAGATGTCAATATCCATTTTGTAAACTTGAGCAACGGCAACTAACTCAACATGACCTCTATGAATTTCATTCATTGACATATAAACTTTGTAATCATCGCTCGTATTGATAGCAATTTCATACGTATCGCTGATGCCAATAATAAAAGGAGAATAATTATTCCAGTTGTCTGTAACATGTTTAACAATTCGCTTTCTAACCTGTGTAAATAAACTCTGATTGTTGTACTCACAATATACCAATGACCTGAACAGACAATTACCGTCATCTTTAATCTTTATAACATTTGTAATTGAGTGTCGCCTCTCATTCAACATAATTATGAATCATTGTTTTGATTGAGCACACAACCTATAAGGAAGAATGATGAAACCCAACGAAGGCAGTTTGTAGCTGGTGAGACCAAAGACTATACAACAGAAAGATCGGATACACAATACAAAATGGCGGTTCCAACATTCGACTGTAGCGGCATCTTCGTGAAATTAGTTGTCTTTCTTATACAGTATTTGTTCTCATTCAATGAGGTGTTGACATGAGAGTGTCATTGGCAAAATGGCTGCGGATTGCGCATGAGTATTTCAGTCTCAAAGTAATCCATTCTTTGAGAAGTTTTAATTAAATTATGTGCACATAATCCCGTTCTGCGTATTGTATGGATACATGCGACATTAGCGCCCGAGTGGAGCAGGTGGAAGTTAACGATTTTTTATTTTTTTATTTTTATCGTATGGCCTCGAGTGCCGGATGCAAGCTTTGTAATTTGACACCCAGAGGGTAGCTTGCATGTCGAATTTCGTTGTTCCTTGAATCACTATGAAAGTCAAGGAGGTTAGATATCTAAGCTCCTTGAACACTATAGCGCTTTCTAGTAGAGAAATGAGGAACGTTGTTTTGGCGGAAACTCCCGATATTAATTTTGCCATTATGAACACGGCCTACTGAATTCAAATGGGTTCTTTGACATGCCAACATCGTATGACATGCGTGTCGTATTTTTGTCGCCTTTCAAAAATTACTTTGCACGGCCAGGAGCGAACCTGCAATCTTGGGGTTAGTAGACCGACACGCTACCCACTCACCCACCGAGGCAAGCTGAAGTTAACGACCAGGAAACGCGCCCGAGTGGAGCAGGTAGAAGTTAACGATATCATGACGTAAATAGGGAAGTGATCGCCCTATACCAGTGAATGTTATAATTATATTTGATGTATTGAAACACCAAACGAACGAAATAAAACAAAAAATGGCAGGAAGAAATATTCTGTTTTTGGCGTGATTCAATCCGCATAGAAGATTCTTAAGTGAATGCATTATGACCACAAGGAGATTTGATCTCTGTTAATAGGAAGATGTTACGTGGATTCACATCACTACCATGGAAACCGCGATGAAGATGTGCACTCTACTTTATCGGACTATCATGATACAGAGTAAGTCGTTGTCGCCTAGAGACAATCTTTAACCCTGTTAGTGCCAGGCGAAAAGGTAAAGGTGAGTTCTAAAAGTGCCAGGCTGTTTTAATGGAAAATGTAGGCTTTCAGAAAAAAATATGTATATCCCCTGTTTTTAAAGATACGAAAGCGAACTTTAGTCGCGGAGTGCAAAACATAGCTATCTAAATTTCAGGGATATTTTCAGATCATTATTAAACTTATTTCTTTCTTTATTAATTAATTAATTAAAATAATTTCTTCGGTAAAATAAAAATTAGAAATTTTGATTATTCCTATTACCACACGCTTATAGGCTAAATGGAGTATAAATGAACACTGGAGAGCACACATACATAACAAAAGAACCAGGAAACGCAGTTTTTTTAGTATAAAAAATATCAGCAAGTGTGTCAAAAATCCATAAATTCTAAAATCTAGCATATTCATAAAATACACCAACAATGGCAAGCACTCAAATAAATAAAATAAAAATAATGACAGTGAAAATAAATAAACAGAAGGACCCTCTGTAGTTTTATCTTTCACATTTGTGGTTGTGTAGCCTGTGGAGGATTGTCCTGGTAAACATCCCTTTCTTCCCAGTACTATCAACATCATTACCATCACTATCACGTGCTTGGTTATGTACGATCGCATTCCGTGCAGGTAATTCATTGTCCGAAGCGGAATCGGCACTTGATTCGTCACACACAAGATCGTAATCACTGTCCTCGAAGTCCACCAATTGACTCATCAATTATTAATTCTTCAATTTCTTCCTCTCTCAAGTCTTCCTTCCCTTCGACGCCATGCTTTGACGAGTCGCACGTAACAAGTCAAGGAACTTCAAATATCGCTCGAGTATATCGATAGACAGAAAACAAAAGAAGTTTGCCAGAAAATGGTAGCTAGAACTCTCTTTAATGGTCACGTCAAGTTTAGACGCCATTTTCGGTCTATAAGCCCCTCTAAGAATACAAAAACGAAGCGTCTCTCAGAGCGACGCTGGCAAGTTTCGTTCATGTTATGAGGATCGCTCACAGCGACTCTGTCAATCAAGTTAGATTCATCACTGGTGCGGTGTTGACTATCAAAATACAGTGTTAGTGGCTGTAAAATGTGACCTTGAAGAAATGGATATTCGGAATTATTTTAATACATGGATGATTATAATAATGGAAGGTGGGGTTCAATCGATAATGTGTGACTGGCATTACATTTTAAGACAACAAACGTCGTCGTAGCGCAAATACATCCCAAGATATTTCAGTTTCAGTAAAATGTGTACACGGGGCAACATGACCACGATGTTTAAGCCCCGCAAATGAAATATCAACTGTGCATAAGATAGCATAGAGAATACTACAGTCCAATAAATCCCTGGCGGCTACGGTGGCGTAGTTGGCAGCATGCTGAGCTTCTATGCCCAAGATAGCGGGTTCAAACCCGGCTGAAGCCGTCGGATTTTTTAAGAGCGTTAAAAATCCCTCAGTATGCGTTCCTTCGGAGGGGAAGTAAAGTCGGCGGTCCCATGTAATAGATTTATGGCATGTTACAGAACCTTCCACTAATTACACCTTTGTGAAGCTAAATTGTATAGGTTAAGATTGTAAACAACGCTCTTAGGTTGCTACGTTCGTTGCCAAGAGCCAACTGCGGTGGCGTCTATTAGCTAAGTTCTGAACTAGGCCTAGTAGTCGTTGACGGTGGCGTTTGGCGGCTAAAGTAGGAACTATTTGAAAAATTCAAAGTCGCAGTACTTACTCGAATTAAAAAACATATACACACACTACTGTAATACAGCCATCACAATTAACACTGGTTATCAGACAGATTCTACACACACCAAAAGTACACGGGGCTACATGACTGCATTGTCGCAGCCCCTAAACTGAGGAACCAACCAACCAGTAAATCCTTGAGCAACACTGAAAAATGGCTTTAAATACCATATCCTATCTCCAATTTACACATGCTAGTGCAAAAATCACAATAACGCAGGTTATCACAAAAATTCTACTCACACACCCATGTACACGGGTCAACATGACCGCGATGTCTAAGCCCCGCAAATGAAATAAAAAACACATGAAAACTGAAAAATGGAGATAGGAGAATGTAGGAATGTTTGCCACTATTTTTCTCTAACAGGAAAGCATGCTAATATGTTGATTAACTGTGCATGTGATAGCATAGAGAATACTATAGTCCAATAAATCCTTGAGCAACACTGATAAATGGCTTAAAATACCATATCCTATCTCCAATTTACACTTGCTAGTGCAACAATCACAATAACGCAGGTTATCACAAAAATTCTACACACACATCCATGTACACGGGGCAACATGACCACGATGTCTAAACCCCGCAAATGAAATAACGACTGTCTACGCATGAAAACTGAAAAATGGTGATAGGAGAATGTAGGAATGTTTGCCACTATGTTTCTCTGACAGGATAGCATTACATTACATTTTGCACATATGCTGATTAAGTGTGCATACGATAGCCTAGCCCTAGAGAATACTACAGTCCAATACAATCGTTGATTCACAATCGGTCAGTTTTCCCTTGTGTCCTTTAGCAATTTTTTTCATGGGCAGATGACCTCGTAGTTCCTCCCCTTAAAACAACAATAACTAACTAACTTTGGCAAATTTTACCGGTTCTAAGGATGGTTTCGTCCGGGTTAAGATTGGCACGCTTACGTACGTGAGCTGTTACCTCACTCCGAACGAGCCCATTGCTGATTTTCAGAAGAAGTTGGATAGCCTTGAGGACACATTGCGTGGTATGGGAAATAACCTTATTGTAGCTGGAGATTTCAATGCCAAGGCCTTGCAATGGGGTATGCCGGATGTAGATTGCAGAGGACGTCGTATACTGGAAATGGCTGCAAGGTTAGGATTGACGACCGTAAATGTTGGAAATACGCCTACCTTTCGACGACCTGGCGGCAATGGAACCATACCAGATGTTACTTTAGCGTCAGACGATCTTTTATCAAGAATATCTGAATGGCGGGTGATTGAGGACTACACAGGAAGCGATCATCAGTATGTTACTTTCTGTGTACTTCAACAAAATCGACAACAAAGCGCTGTCATACGCAAACCATCATACTGGAATCCCACGAATATGGATAAAGAAAAGTTCTGAGGAATGGAGAAAGTCGAAACGAATTGCGTTTCATTTGAGGGGAGAGAGGCAGCGGATAAATGGGTAGATAACACTATGTCGCTTATTCATCAAGCCTACAATAAATCCATGTGTAGGAAGAAAACGCGAAAAAAACAAACAGCCAGCATACTGGTGGACGGAGGAAATTGCTGATATGAGGCGACACTGCCTGAGGATGAGACGAAAGGCACATAGAGCGAGTGGAAGAGAAGAGCCAGCCTTACTCTCCGAAGACCACAAATTAGCAAGAAAGGCGCTTCGGGATGCAATTAAAAGAAGTAAAGCTGACAAATGGTGGGAAATGGTCAAAGAAGTTGACAACGATCCTTTGGGACTAGGATATAAGATTGTATTGAAGAGACTGGGGACATTTTCTAATCCGATAATGGATGCGCACACTATGGACGAAATAGTCAGTACACTGTTTCCGGAACATCCGGAGAGGATTGATGAAGATGATGATTGCGTGGATATTGAAGAAATACCATTGTTCACCGAGGAAGAATTAATGAAAGCGATTAAATCTATCAGGAACAAGAAGGTTCCTGGAATAGCACTTAAGGAGGCAGCAAGAGCTTGCCCGCGACTCCTTTTGAACATGTATAACGCATGTCTGAAGGCAGGCGTTTTTAGTGCCTGCTGGAAGAAGGCCAGACTAGTTCTTATTAGCAAAGGGAAATTGGGAGGAAATTTGCCTTCATCATACAGACAATTATGTATGCTGGATACGGCTGGAAAAGGATTAGAAAAATTATTACAGCCTAGAATATTGATGGCAGTTCAATCTATCTGCCCAACAATACGGCTTTCGGAAAGGGCACTCGACTATTGATGCTGTGCGGGTAGTTGTAGAGACTGCAATCAGAGCTCAGATGGGCAACCATTACTCACGTGAAGTTACGCTACTTGTGACTCTAGATGTGAAGAATGCCTTTAAATCTGTCCAGTGGAGTGAAATTTTGGTGGCACTTCAAGATAAATTTAGACTGCCGAGATATCTCTTGCGGATAATGAGGGATTATCTAACGGACCGTATTTTGCAGTACGATACCGAGGAAGGACATAGGACTAAAAGATTAACAGCTGGGGCAGCTCAAGGATCTATTCTTGGGCCAGACCTCGGGGATATTGCATACGATGGCCTGTTTCTGCTGAAGATGCCCGAAGATGCAATATTGGTAGGATATGCTGATGATGTTGCTGCTCTGATTGTGGCTCGTGATATAGAGCTGGCGCAACTGAAACTCAATCAGGTAATGCGACGTGTCACAGATTGGATGACGGAACATAAGCTGTCATTAGCAGACCATAAAACGGAGATTGTTGTGCTGACGAGAAGGAGAATCAACACTCTTGTACTAATGCAAGTGGGAGGGACGATGATTAATTCATCAAGGAGTACGAAGTACTTGGGTGTGACGCTACTTACGAAGCTCACATTCTGGGCCCATATTCAAAGAGTGACGGTTAAAGCAGCAAATGTCTTGACCGCTTTGAGCCGATTAATGGGTAATATTAAAGGTCCGAAGCCTAGCAAACGACGTCTCCTGATGACAACAGTCCAGTCCATATTACTCTATGGAGCTGAGATCTGGGCTGAGTCCTTACGGTTCGAGAAATATCGTAAAAGGATAGCAGCAGTACAACGAAGAGGAGCACTGATGATCTCATGTGCATATCGCACTGTTTCAGAGCCTGCTGTTCTAGCGGTAGCGGGAGTAGCACCAATTGATTTACTTGCCTTAGAGCGTCAGGCAGTTTGGCGCACCAAAGGAGAACTGGGCATACACCAGGCAAAGACGTCTGCACACAATCATTGTATGGAACGATGGCAACAGAAATGGGATGATGAGACACGAGGTCGATGGACAAAGAAACTTATTCCGCGTCTGGCTGACTGGGTTGATCGAAAACACGGAGAGGTCAATTATTATTTGACACAGTTCCTAACAGGCCATGGATATTTTCGGAGATTCCTGCATCACATTGGCGTGGCTAATATCCCTTTGTGTCATTATTGTAATGAAGAGGATGATGCGCTCCACACATTCTTTGTGAGTGAACGTTGGTCAACACATAGAAGAGATCTGCAAGCTTCTCTAGGGGTAATCACGCCGGACAACATCCTACAGATAAGGCTCCGAAATGATCAAACATGGAATCAGACAGCTATTTACATAGAAGGTGTCCTGCGCCAGAAGAAGAGGGAAATGGATGCGTACGAACAACCATAAGAAAATGAAGAAAGAAGAAGTCTGAATGGCTAAGTAAGCACGTCATCACCCTGAAGTAATGCGAGAGCGGTTCCGGGGTGATGAACGCATCGTGGGAAAAGGGATGTGGTTTTTAGTGGGTAAGAATCCCACACTACTGTGGAGTGCGGACCCTTCACATGTGTCTTTTAAAGATTTTCCACAGTCCCTCGAGGAAAAAAAAAACAACAACATGATACAGAGTAAATCGTTGTTGCCTAGTGACAACCTATCCATCAATGCTGGGGTCATGATACAGTGTTAGTCGTTGTCGCCAGCGACAATATGTCCGTCAAGTTATTAGATTCATTTTCGTGCGACCTTGAATAAATGAATTTTCGCAATTATTTTAATACACTGATGCTATAATCAAGTAAGGTGAGGTTCAATCGATAATGCCTGACGGACATTACATTTTAAGACAACACACGTCGTCGTAGCGCAAATACTTCCCGAGATATTTTAGTTTTAGTAAAGGGTGAAATTTCTTCGAAATTAAGATATCGTATGATCTCGGGTGCCGGGTGCAAGCTTTGTTATTTGACACCGTGAGCTTGCATGTCGAATTTAGTTGTTCCTTGAAGCACAATGAAAGTCAAGGAGGTTAGATATCAAAGCTCCTTGACACTATAGCGCTTTCTAGTAGAAAACTTTGTGTTGGCGGAAATTCAGAGATTAATTTTGCCATTATGAACACGGCCTAATGAATTCAAATGAGTTCTTTAACATGCCAACATCGTATGACATGCGTGTCGTTATTTTTGCTGCCTTTCAAAAATCACTTACCACGGTCAGGAGTGAACCTGCAAGCTTGGGCTTAGTAATCCGACATGATAACCACTCACCCACCGTGGCAAGCTAGTTAAAGATATGAGTGAAGTTGAGTTGAACTCACGGTCAGTGATGCCCATAACATGGATGGTTGCGTTGGTCCCATGGAACTGCCCGGTTGTCACGGACACGCTTGAGTTGGGCCCAACGTTAAAACATTTCTCTGTGGATTACCATCGGCCCTAGATTAGGTGAGGTTAGGCGACTGCCAAGATTGATAACCAGTATACCACGAGGTGGTCTATTAACCACGCAGTAGCTGCTCCGATCACAACGAAATTTCGTGCAATGGTAGACTATTGCTTCCGAACATCCGATTTTTGTGTTTTTCATTAACATCACATCGCCTCCAACCCAATCCTACCCTCAACTACAAATACACACACTCACCCCACATAGACACCACAATAACACAAGTTATCAGACAAATCATTCATTCTATTCAACATTGCCTCGGCAGACATTACCAGCATAATAATGGACACCTCTACGCAGATGACCAGGAATTAGGGTCCTCAAAGAAACTAGAATTACAAAGAGCACTGATACAACAAGAAAGATGGGTAAATGAAAACCACCTCGAAATTAACTTTCAAATGACAGTACAAATGAAATTCAGGAAAGGAGGAAAACCAACGCTTAATATGTGTATGTGCCTGTGCCTTCATTCTCGCTATTGATTCAATCTTCCCATTCGTTTAAGAATTTCCCCCAGGGGCTCAAGACTATTGGGACGTGGGTTGGCGACCCCAGCTGTGTCCGGCATTGCTTCCACTTACTTGTGCTGGGCTCCTCTCTAGTCTTTCTGAAGAATTTCCATTTTAGTTTTTGCAATGTGTACGCACAATCAACGTAAATATAGACTGTCGGCCCATATGTACTACGTCCTGCGACGCCCAGTTTAAATTGAATACAGTACTCTTTAGTGTTTACAAACAAAATGTTGTTTAAAGTTTGTTCTTATTTAATGAATTAGTAAATTGGCCACAAATTATCTATTGAGATGTGAATCCCAAGCAGTGCCTTACTACGGGGGATGATCCGGGGGTACACCCACTCCCCTCCCCCAAGCTAAATAAAAAAATGTAATTCGATAAAAAAAAATATATATTTTGAATAAAATCAATCCTCGGATTGTTGACAAACGACTGTATTATGTACGTTTATACTTACCAATTTGAGAACATTTCCCTTTACTTGAGTAAAACTTTTTAAGTGTTACTTAAACTTAACAATTTATTTCCGAGCTTTTGCACATTGATAGATCGTATTAAATGTTATCGAGATCCAACTCGCAAACGTGTAGATTTGCTTTCGTTATTATGTCTCATTTTGCCCAAGCTCCCACTCCTACCGCATAAAGCAAAAACAAAAATAAAAAAATAAAAAAATCAAACACAAAGCAAAATTCAGAAACAAAAGTCAGATTAGAAAACGACAAATACGAAACCAAAAACAAAGCCACAGAGCAAAATAAAAGCAAAAGCACAAAGCAAAACACAAAAACCAAAAACAAAAGCCAAAGCATAAAAAACAACAACCAAGAAACGATTAACAAAATTCACAAAACCATTAACAAAAAGAACACAAAACAAAAAGAAAAACACAAAGCAAAAACCAATAACATAAAATCAAAAACAAAAGCAAGACAAGAAGCAAAAACATAAAATCAGAAAAAAGCAAAAATGAAACCAATAATATAAAATCAAAAACAACAAACAAAATAACAATAATATAAAATAAAAAACAAAATAAAAATACAATTAGGCCTATATAGCATAAAAACAAAGGTAAAAAACAATAATATAAAAACAAATACAAAAACAATAATATAAAGTAAAAAACAAAATAAAAAAGAAAAGAAACTAAAACATATAATATAAATTCAATAACAAAAACAAGAAAACAATAATATACAATCAAAAACAAGAGAAACAAAAACAAAAAATAAAAATCAAAGATCAAAAACAAAACAAAATACAAATAATATAAGTTCAAAAACTAAAACAAACAACCAATAATATAAAATATGAAAAAAACACACAAAAAACCAATAATATAAAATCAAAAACAAAAATACAATAATATAAAATCAAAAGCTAAAACAAAATCAAAAGGAAACACAAATTCAAAACAAACAAAAAAAACACACAACAAAACACAGACACTAAATCTAAAACAAAACCTAAACTTAAAACAGAAGATAGAGTGATAAATGCAGAGGTAAGCATTTGTAGTTCCGATCTATAAAGGGAAAATACCTAGTAAGACGCTCTTCATAGCTTATTAGTTCAGATTTGACTTCAATCATCCCCCTCCAGAAGCAAATCCTAGTTATGCCACTGATCTCGACATATTTATCGTGCAACAAGAGCAAAAGTTTCATTTGAAATGAGGCTGCTCGCCTGTCTTCCGCAGACTGTCTATGCAGTGTTGTAACAAGTATTCTTTAGTCTCACGTGGCATTACGTGTTTGCGAAACGAGCGCCACTGACCTTTGGTACACCAGCGTTTGTTGATATAGCAGATCGTAGCAGATGGAGCCTTGCGAGACAAACAGAGGGGCAGGGGGGACACAGCGGTTACGTAGAATAGTGTCCTCGTAAGTCCAACATTGCTATAAGTGTAACAGGAGCACGTGGAGAGGAGAAAGATGACTGATGCTGAGTGGTATCCTATCGGTGCGACAGTACTTGTCAACAGTGCAAGCTAACAACGTGCCGCATGTTGAAAAATAATAGTTCCCATTTGGCGGTCGGTACTCGTTTCTCAAACGGGTATTACGTGGAAAATCGAAGAGGACGGAAAGCGTAACGATCAAAGCCACAACGAAATTAATATTCAAAAGTTTGGTGCTTTTCAGTCGGTCAACACGAATGTATCCAAATAAGTTGGGTTATATCCTAATCATGAAAAAAAAAATACATGAGAGAAATAAATGCACTTGGATGACCAGTTTCGATCATCAAACGATCATCATCAGATCCATTACACGTAGGCTATAAAATCTATGTCTGAAAATACGGGTGAAAATATTTACAATATGTACACTTGTTTAGTTGCAGTTTTGGTAATTCAACTCGTCAGTATTTGTAGGTTGAAGTCTATGTGATGTTTTGGGGAGCGTGATAGCGCAGTGGCTTCGCTGTTCGCCTTTCACCCGGACGGCCGGAGTTTGAATCCCGGTGACAGAGTGGTGAAATGTTCACCTAGTTGGCTCCGGCGACCCCAATTAATTGGGATAAGCCGAGGAAAGAAAAAAAGTCTATGTGATGTTTTGGTGAGATACTGGAATAGAACTCCGGAATTTGCCTGTTTGGAGCGACTATGTGGTTGTCGTGAATAGTTAATTCTGATTGTACAAACTGTATTGTAAATATTTTCACTCGTAATTTCAGACAAAGATTTTATAGCCTAAGTGTAATGGATCTGATGATGATCGCTTGACGATCGAAACTGGTCATCCAAGTGTATTTATTGATCTCATGTTTTTTTTTTCAGGATTAGGTATAACCCAACTCATTTGGGTACATTGGTGTTGACCGACTGAAAAGCACCAAACATTTGTTTACTAAGGTAACACTGAAAAATGGGTTCAAGCACCATAATGTAATTAATATTGTAACTTTCAGTCGGTCAACACAAAATAATTCCAATTATTGGAGTGGTTGAAAAATAACCTGAAATAATAATAATAATAACAATACTAATGCTATTGGTTTTGCGTCCCTTTTAACAACTGCGGCTTCTACCTTAGAGACCCCGGGGTGCCAGAATATTGCCCCGAAGGAAATCTTTAACGAGCCAGTAAATCTACTGGCACGGCTCCCTCACATTTGCGCACCCTCAAATGTCAACTGACTCCGCCAGGATTCGATCCTACAACCATGGCCACAACAGGTGAGAACATTACCGCTGAGCCACGCAGCCAGTTTAACCTGAAATAAATGACAATATTAATTCTCATTTGGGCAACACTGAAATATGGCTTCAAAGTTATATTCAGGCCACAACGTTTCCATTGACGCGGTACCTGGCGCGGAACTACAGTAGATAGCAGAATATTGGACGATCCGTTATACATGTGATGAACGATAGAGATCATTCTATAATCGAGGAGGTTCACAACCATTGTCATACAGTACACCACCATACAGTAAGCTAGGACCAACAGCCTGCTCCACACACACATAAGTTGCACGATCCAACAACGGATGACATTAGTATCGCCCAGTATAGTTCAAGGTACAGCGGCAGATAGCGCTTGCAACCAACGAGGAGGCTTGATGGGAATAGACGTACCAGTCCTCAGCGGAAGTTTAATGAAGTGGACATCAGTACAGGAACATCCGCAAATCAGCTAAGTCTACAAAATCACATTGCCAACTCAGTTATACTGAGTATTTGTTAAAGTGTTTAACCTTGCTAACTAACTACAAAAGTTCATTATGTAAATAAGGCATTTTAATATCACTTCAATGGCAATAGCTCGCAACGATAGAAGTTATCGATTACAAAGGTTTCTCACTTATACACATAAAACGTACTAAAAGCATCACTTATATCCAGGTGTAATAGACTAACGAAAAAAGGGCGTGGTGAGGCAGTGGTCAAACTGCTTGCCTGTTACTTAGGCGTCCTGTGGTTCGGATTCCACGTTATAATGGAGGTCCTATGGTTCATGATCGCGAGATTAACAGTTACGTAAAACAACTTGCTTCCTTTCTTAGACTAACTGAATAAAGTAATAAAGTAATTGCTTAACACATCTGACTTGTTCCAAAGCTTAACAAGATGTTCAGTATGGTCTACTATACTATACTATACTCTTTGTTCTTATCAAAGAATATAATTGAATGTTGATTGTAGTAGCTTGTTGAAGAACAACGTGGTGTAGTATACATTTTAATGGGTGAAACAGTGAGGTCATCTGCTCCGTTTTATACGTTATACTATGCTAAAGATTTTCCTTATTTTCAGTCGTTACGGCACTTCCTGAACCTATTATCGACTTCTTAACTCAAAGTGGTACTTTGGTCAATTGGTCTAGATGCTTGGCTCTCACCCGTGTAGCTGGGATTCAAATATGTATATTTTAAACTGTCTTTCATTATATTTGTTGTTTTATAATTACTCATATAATTACAATTACAATTTATACCTATTAATAGGTAAATAAATTATGTTACACCTTACTGTACAGTTAATGATATATTGAAACTAATTATGATGTAACACCAGTTTCGGTTATCTTGTAACCTTCTTCAGTTATAATAAAAACATATTAAACTAATTACATGTAGTGCGTATTTAAGCCAACGGCCTTGTTGAAACATCGGATCCCTTGAGAACTCCGCAGTTAAGCAGCATTGGGCGTGGTTGGACCTTGGATGGAATGCCGGTTCAGTGGGACCACGTGCTGTTGGCAATGAAAGGAGGAGCGGGAAGGCCCTGGCCACCCTACCGCATGTAAACTCCGGCTGAGGATAGCCATTCCGGAGGCACGGACCTGCCTTCGGGCAGACTACCAATAATAATAATAAAAAGTGCGTATTTGCTAATGGGAAATAATTACGAGTTCCACAGCACGTTATATTGCAAGCTCCACAACAAAGAGGCTACTTCATTGGCTAAGGATTCCTTTGGCTAAAAATACATTGCCTGCTAGTAATATAAAGAATACTATTTGGTTTACGTGTCGGAAGCTATGTTGACTGTAATAGATCCTACCACGAATGGAAATCGCTGTGTTGAAATATGTGGTGCTATAAGTATACAGTATATACTACTTTCCACTGCAAAATTCACACAATATACGCTTAATATT
Organism: Meconema thalassinum; assembly: GCA_946902985.2. Taxonomy (NCBI): domain Eukaryota; kingdom Metazoa; phylum Arthropoda; class Insecta; order Orthoptera; family Tettigoniidae; genus Meconema; species Meconema thalassinum. The sequence continues at coordinate 1,047,836,897 of OX336388.2, forward strand.
ATAACTAGGGAGCAAAATTTCTATGACCTAAAATGTATGAAATGTGTATGCATTTATGACCTAAAAACATAAAAATATGACCTATAAAATTCAAAATATGACTTTAACCTCACACAATTTACAGAATAATATCACTCCATCCGTACTGAATATGTTTTCACCGAACTCGCGAACAAACCTTCGTAACTTCCCACAAATTGAGACTTTCGTTTTAGGCATATTGAAAAGAACTGAATGACTGAAGCTCCCTAATGAGTGACCAAGGTCATTCAGTGTGTTAAGGTGGAAGAGGGTAGAGCGAAGGAGAGAGATAAGAACGATGACAAATAACTGCGGAATTAGCCTACCTCTGCTTCCGTGTAAACAATAGCCCGGTTTCCAAGAATTGACCCAGCTAGCAAACAATAGCTCTTACTGTTAGAAACATTCCATACACTACTTTAGAATGGTGCTTCAGTAGTATATTCCAGTCTATCCTGAACAATAATTTCTAGAGCTTATTCTGATTTTTATAAAACGAAATTTAAATGAAAATTACCAAAATATGGTGTTTATAATGATATTTTGTTCAAAATATGCCATAAAACTTAAGAAAGCCTAAATATGCATTTATATGCCCAATAAAACCTGTTTAATTTTGATTATCATGCTTGGAAACGTGTTGAAAATACAAGACTATAAGATATAATGTTAAGGGGAAAATATGACTTGTCATAGAAATCCGCCCCCTAATTATAACGTTTGAATAACTATTAAACAATACATATTTGGATTCAATCCCCAGGCCTATGGGTGAGTGTCCATCCCACTAACCCCTTGGCCAAATCTGACCATTGTGAAAGAATGTTATCAACAGTCTCAGGGTTAACTGCTTAGCAAATGATGTCTTGGTATAGACAATTTCTTCAGTATATTATGCATTTATTATAAACCGTTTCATACTTAATTTTTTATTATTTATTTCACTACATTATATAAAACAACTTCAAGGTACTGATATATGGACCCGGCAGTGAACGTTAGTCACCATTTTGACTTGTGAGCTTTAAGTGCTCGGTGCTCCGTACGGTCACTTAACCTGATCGCTCTTAAGTCACTGCTACAGTATAATATATCCAACGGGTCACGTCCTTGAGAACAATTTAAATCTCCCTCTGTTCGATAAGCGGAACTGGTGAAACCGGGCCTTGTTGGATCATAAGTTACGGATTAGCCTATAATGCTTTCATGATTCACACGGCCGCCATCTTGAAATTATTTGGCTGATGGCCTTCTAGTTTGGGAAACAGACGCTTCCCACATGAAGGTATATTTTTACAAAATGTGGTAGAATTCGGGTGGTAAGTTTAGTCGTAAATTGATTTAAGCTTTGAACATTTGGATGGCCACTATTTTGTTTTGGTTAAGATGGCGGCGATATAAAACAGGACACTTGGGGGTATTTTTCTAGTTTTATTTATTTATTTATTTATTTATCGTATGGCTTTTGGTGCCAGGAGTGTCCGAGGACAAGTTCGGTTTGCCAGGGGCTGTAGCTGCTTCAAGCGGACACCCCTAGGGTGAGCTACAAGTTCCGTTCAATTTCAAGTAGTTCCAACTTTCGCTACCGGATGTCAATGATACCTAGTGGAGAACGTTGGAACTTTTTTAGAGTATTACAACGAAATCTAACCTAGAAATTTAGCTTCACAAAAGTTTAGCCTGTGGAAGGATCTTTTACATACCATAAATCTATGACATGGGACCGCCGGCTTTACTTCCCCTCCAAAGGAAGGCATACTGAAGGATTTTAACGCTCTTAAAAATACGACGACTTCGGCCGAGTTTGAACCCGCTATCTTGGGAACAGCAGTTCTGCATGCTACCAACTACGCCACCGAAGTTTTTCTAGTACTGTACTACCTCTGTACCAAATTTGGTTCTATTAGGTTTTGTCATGTTTGAAATGTTAGGAGGGACAGACAGACAGACAGACAGTCACACACACACTCGAACTTTTGGCCCGTGTAGATCTTATAAGTCTACTTTTTTTTTTTTTGCAAAAATCGAAAGTACGCTAAAATCTGGTGTAACTTAATAATTATAAATACTATTGCACATAATTGCTATAATACCCAAATGTACTGTAGGCTACATAAAAGAACCGTGGCACTACAGCCCATGACGGGCCTAAACGACCGCTGCCCAGCCAGTCAGACAATGTTAGACAGCTACTGAATTGACCTCACGAGACTGAGTGCACCCCGTTCCAGTCCTCATGTTAGTTTCTAGAATCCCTGACGGAGCCGGGAATAAACACGGGGCCTCCGGGTGAGAGGCAAGCGCGCTACCCCAACACCACGGGGCCGGCAGTGCTGAACCTAAATTAACCCGAAGTGAGTAGAATCTGATGATGCTCGCTTGATGAACGAACTATGATCCAATTTAGCCCCCCATTTGTGTAAGAAGTGTTTTATTAAGTGTATAAATAATTCATGCAATTTATTTCAAGCACACTCATGTTGACTGACTGGTTAACTTCTACTAATATATTACTTAGGAAAACGCTGAAAGTTGGCTTCTAATATTTCAATATTCTCCGGTGTTTCCACACTCCCTCCAGGCAAATTACAGGATACAGTATTACCTGATTCAAATCCTGGGGCACCCCGACTATAATAATTACAACTACAGGCACTACTACGACAAAAGATGTCCCAAGTTCATAACATTTTTTTTTTGGGTGTCTAGTGGCCTCCTGAGAGGTCGAGTGCAGGTCTTTCTAGTCGATGCCCGTGGGTGACTTGCGCGTCGGGATGAGAGATGGAATGGATGAAGATGAATGAAACTGGGCAAGGATGTGGAAGGAAGCGGTCGTGGCCTGTCTGAAGGTACCGTCCCAGCATTTGGCTGGTGTTGAAAATTGGAATCCACGGAAAACCATTTGAAGGACGGTCGACGGTTGGGCTCGAACCCACGCATCTACCGAGTCAGCAGAGAGCGTGGCTCCTTGATCTAACGCTGCGCTTTAGCGAGCGTAGCCACCTCTGTCAGTAGTTCATAACATGAATGAACATCAAAATACATATCGACTATATAATTACAGCTACACTCACCACTACAGTCACAACAGAAACACAGGTTATCAGACAAGGTCAACATACACACAAGTACACGGGGCTGAGGGAAGAGATGCCCCAAGCCCCTAATACGAATGAACAAATAAAAAGAAAAGGGGGAACACTTTCCTTGTACTCGAATGGCATTGGCGTACCGAGGGGGGTTAGGGTTTAACCCCGCCAGAGACATTTGTTTACTTGAATCCATTTACAGTCCCTGTTTTACATTACCACCTTCTTTACTGCTGTATATATTTTAAATGTGATCACGTTCGTCACTTGGTAAATGTCCTACACTCTTCTCGCAGCGAGACCCCTTCTTCAGCGTTGGAGTTAGCCATGGATCAGTTTTACTGTTGAAGTGTGCGATCGGTAACTTTTATCACCGTTTTAATTGTGTGTGCCAGTTTCGTTAAAGATAATTCGGTACATGAGGAGTTTTGAAATTTATTTCTATCAATGATGCAGATAAAGCCATTAGGATAGGCAGATTTTGGCAGCCAATATTAATGGCAGTATGAACATGGAGAGCAAAACTTTATTTTTATCTCACATAATATCAATATTATAAGCAATCACGTGTGAACATGATGATACCACTGCTTAATTTCAGTTTTAATAATTAGTTACTGTTTTCCATATTTAAAGAATAATCTTTTTTTTTCTTCAAATTTACTTGCTGAAAACATAATGAGGCCTAAAGTAGTTTACATCCAAACAGAATGTTTATTTAATCATTGTTTTTATGAATATTAATGGAAATATCATTTTAATAATGTATGATGATGATGATGACTGTAGTTTTAGAGGCGGAACAGCAAGGTCATCTGCCCCTTTAATAGTATAGGGTCCCCCCCCCCCCAGAAGAAAATCCTGTGTACGCCACTGTGAATGACTGAGCAACCAGAAAATTACAGTGATTATTTTTGAATTTCATGCGGCGGAAATTTTAGGTCGGAACATAACACTTTTTCGTAAGTCACATCTTGGATGTTATATAACACTCGATCATTGAGCCAGGTTTCGTGTTGATCGCTTGGATAGTTTCCTTTACATTGAATATCGTTTAGATGTATTGATTGGGGGTGAGAAATTTACTTGCACTACCAAGTTGTGTTGGTGAAGGTAATTAAAACAAAGAATGGATATATACGATCACTGGAGTAGAACCTACTAACGTTAAAGTTTCATTGATCAAACATTATTAGGCGGACAGACACACTTATACACACACCAACAAAAGGAGCTGTCACAAATCTATTTTCCATATGAAGAACAGAAACTAGAAAACGCTGACATTCACACATCACTGCATATCACACAAATTTCGACTGCTTGTCATCGGTTCGCCTGATTCTCCCCTCCATTTTACAACGTTGCGTTCAGTGTCAAACGCTTCAAACGCCTTCGAATGACACGAATGAGAGAATTAATTTATTTTATAGAATCCGCCTTGTCAATACTAAAAATGATGTTTATTTAGTATTGTCGAGGCGAATTCCATAAAATAAATTATCAATAGTCAATACGGATTAACCATTGCCATAACAATATGGTAAACATATACACATTCTACGAATGAGAGAATAAACGTGACACCATTGGACTATAAATTCCTAGAGACTCCAGAATCATTACATTTTTTGTTTATTGAATTACAAGGAAATATGATAAAGCATCTGTATATTTCCTCTATTATTACATTAAATTTGTCAAGGAATGTTTTATGCCATTTGGTGCAAGTTCGGTAGTACATTTTACGATTTAGAATTTTATTAGGGTACAAGGTAGCTAAGAGATTGTAAAGCGAGGATTAAAACAATGAAACGTTTCTGTAGCTTGAATTGTTTTCAAGTACATGATGCATTTGGCAACACAGTGGCTATTTGGTGGTTCTGTGAAGCGATTGATACTGAAGGCTGCTAACTACCTGAATTCTCCTGTACTCAAATGGCACTGCAGCTTTAGCACAACAAAGTCACTCGCAGCATTGAACACCATTACGTAAACATGAATAATCTAGAGCCAATCCTAACTCACCTTGGTTATGTTTAAACGTCAATGTTGTCAGGTAAGTCACTAATACCTTAATCACAACCTACTGTAAGTCACACTGACACGTAGGCCCTACCACGAACAAACTCTCCAGCGTGTCATTAAAGAGGTCTTTCATTATTTAATTCTTCGGCTAAACGATTTGATTTACGACAAACGAATTCCAGAGTGAATTGAGATAATGTCACCCGTCTGCGTACAGCAGCGTGAAGTTATTGGTGCCCCAGATCACTGTACACATTTGGCAAAAGACTACTATATCCTCTGCTAACGGCGCTTCGTTGAAGGAAATTATATCACACGCTGTATATTTGCCATGAAGAATAAACATCCCAAGTTGGGTGTGAGGCACCTTCCATCCTGTTTCAGCTGAAGATGGTGTTGAGCAAGCGAAGGTCCTGGTTGCTGTAGTCCTGGAACATCCCTGGGGGCGCGAGGTCCAGTTGTGGCTGCTGCGAGGTTACCTCAGATGTCAGCGTCAGGGGCGGCATCACAGGTTTAGGAGCTGTGGGCTCCATCAGGTTCTGCGGGGCAAACCCTCTACTCTGGTGGTGGTAATAAGACGGCGGTGGACGTCGCAAAAAGTCCATGGCAGGGGGAGGAGGCATTGGGGGCAGGAACCCCACAGGAGGAGGGGCGAAGCTATTGGCAGCGGCGAAGAAACTCCTGGACAGCGCCTCCATGGGATCTATGTAGGAGAATGAAGGATACGGGAAGCCAGATACTCCATCTTTGGATGATTGACTAGAGATCGTGGCAGGTCTCACCTTGCGTCTTGGACGGTACTTGTAGTCTGGATGTTCCTGCATGTGCTGGAAGCGAAGACGTTTCGCCTCGTCTATGAAAGGTCTCTTCTCAGACTCTGAAAGCAATTTCCACTCAGCACCGAGCCTCTTAGAAATCTCCGAGTTGTGCATCTTGGGGTTGTCCAGCGCGATCTTCCGTCGTTGAATACGCGACCACACCATAAACGCGTTCATTGGCCTCTTAATATGCGGTTGAGCTTCACCAGCCGTACGACTTCGTGCACCGTCCATCGTTATTATGAGAGTTCTTGACGTTATGATGTACAAATTCTCATTGTCACTGAGTCACCCTTACGAACATTACCACAATAAATACACACCACATTACTTTAAGACGACCTGATGTTTTACTCACTGAAAATACAATGCCGTTGATCGAGCAGCTATAGGGTACACAACACTTCTTGATTTCATTCTAACCTCATGCACATCCGCCGTCAAATATCGTTACTATTGTCAGTTTTAAACATACGAATTAAAGACACGATGGATACTAGAGAGATCTTTTAATGTCTGACCCTGATAATAGATCTGAGTACCTGCTTAGATAAGCGCTACTGAGAGGTCCATTGCTGCCCTACAGGTTTTGTTTGCAATTTTCTATACCGTATTTATATAAAGTGCATTTAAAGTATTTTCTATTAATTGGTTAATGTGATAGTTTGAAAGTCAGGTTTCTGATAGTGAGGCTGACAAATGGTCGTGTACTCATCTATTTTAAACCATCACTGTTATGATAATCGTCTAGAGAACAGCATAGTTGAAGAATACATCAGTAGGCTTATAGATAGTATTATCGGATAGCGACTCATTTAGTCCACGAACAAAGAAAGTTTTTATTGCCTTTTCTGTACGAATAGGCAACACTTTTCAAATAATAATAATAATAATAATAATAATAATAATAATAATAATAATAATAATAATAAATCACACGCTCTTGAATCTTCTAAAGATAAATGTAAAATTGCTTGAGTAACGGTTTGGTTAAAACGTTAAGTTGAAGTTCATTTTAACTTCCGATCCAATCGAGTTTCGTCTGTCCAATTTGTATAGCCTACTTTTAAGTGTTATTTACACTACATTCCAGCGTAACTTGTTAATGTTTGCGGGTTGATAACGTTTCTATTTAACACTTTAAAATAATTATCACCATCGATTAACTTAATTCTAATAATCCAAGCGACTAACTGTGCACATCGATAGCTCGATAGTTATTAAGTATTAAATCAAAGGAAGTTGTAACCACTAGATGCCGGATAGTCATGTCATGTATTACTTTCAATTGTTTTGATTTATGAATATGTCAACGAACTTTGACGACACACGGCCACTGTGTGCCTGCGCTCCCAGGCTCCAACTGATCAAACTACGCCCCGTACTGTGCTTTATGTAACGCGACCACACTACTGTACAGTATGTGTCAGCTGGTCGACTCACTATTATATCGTAATTATTTGTGTCCTTTGTGGCGCTGGATGTTGAAATCGTTCGCACACACAGCCTTGGGTGTACCTGCCTACTTAATTGGAGCGGATGAGTGGCGTCTGCTATCTCAACTATCAACACGAGGAAGAGATCCAATCATTCAGACTTTATGTTTTATTTATTTATTTATTTATTTATTTATTTTTATTTACCTGGCTGTGTACAGCAGCACGGCAATGAAGTTCTCGCAAGCCACTTTTTTGTTTCTTTGTTGTTGGCTTGGCACACGTATTGAACCTCTGGATCGAAAGGTCTAGGATTCGAATTCCGACACTGCCAAGAAAATTAATTTTCGTTACTTTTGTTATTCTTGTTGTTGTTGTTGTTGTTGTTGTTACATTAAGAGGCTTGTAGTCTTAATTTCATCCCCGTGTACTTTAAATGTGTACACACTTTGTTTGATAACCTGTGCTATTGTGATGTCTGTAGTTGTGCGTGTGCATATTTATAATTGAAGTTAGTATTTGAAAGGAAGCGGCCGTGGAATTCAGTTAAGAACCATCCCTGCATTCGTCTGAAGTAGTAGTGGGAAACCACGGAAAACCACTTCTAGGTTGGCTGAGGGTGGGAATTGAACCCACCTCTTCTTAGTTTTGCCTCTCGAGGTTGAGTGAACCCTAATCCAACCTTCAAACCACAATTACCTTTCATTGCAGAGCCGGGTTCACACATCTTCCAGGTTGTCATTTTAAATGCATGAGGACTTGAGACTTTTGTTGTTGTTGCTTATTTTAGGAGTTGCGATATCGTGGTCATATAGCCCGGGTTGTGTGTATATAATTTGTGTGAAAACCTGTGTTATTGTGATGGTAGTACTAGTGCATGTATTGGTAAATTGGAGATAGGCTTGGGAAGTAGCTGACCATGGCCTAAGGGGGGAGGTACACCTATAGGGGCAGATGACCTCGTAATTCCGTCCCTTAAAATAACAATAACTAACTAACTAACGAAGTACACCTTTGTAAGTGTAAAAAACACAGATATTTAAAATAGTTTTCCTCTGTAGGTTATCCCTTTGTTATGTTGATATGAAATATTGGACACTCCAAGAACTGTCCTTTATCTTTAGTTTTCAACTTGAATATTTGCAATTAACTTTCCCTACTTATTAAAAAATGTGGACTAATTTATACATTGATCATGCTTTTCCTTGATAATTTCTACAAAACTTCACATTTCTGGAAGATAATTGTTTTAGAATGTTCACAATGCTTGTGTTAAGAACTAAGATCTTTTGCCTATTTTTTGAAATAATATATTTTTTCTCCCTTTTTATAAGAGTAGATAATTTTGACATTTTACTGAGCTATGTTTACTCAGAAAATACAAAAAAAAAGTTACAAGAATGGTTCTCGTTCACATTCTTAATACACAAAATATACATGTGAATACAAAATTCCATTAAATATCTCAAAAACTTTGCCTCCCATCGGTAAGTTTAACGCTCGTTCCCCAAACTTTAATTTTTCTTTTGTTTTCCTTCATAACTCAAACCGTTTTTGAGATATTTTGATGAAATTTTGTATTCACATGTACTGTATCTCTTGTGTCTTAAGAATGTGAACTAGAACCATTGCTGTAACATTTGGTTTTTGGATTTTCTGAGTGAACATACCTCACTAAAATGTCAAAAGTATTCTACTCTTATAAAAAAAGGGAGAATAAATATTATTTCAAAAGATAGGCAAAAGTTGTTAGCTCACATATTTAACACTAGCATTATGAACATTCTAAAACGATCATCTTCAAGAAATGTGAAGTTTTAACTATCAAGAAAAAGCATGATCAATGTACAAATTAGTCCAAATTTTTGAACTTTTTTTAATAATTAGGGAAAGTTAATTGCAAATATTCAAGTTGAAAACTAAAGATAAAGACAGTTCTACGAGTGTGCAAAATTTCATACCAACAGAACAAAGGTATATCGAGGAAAACTATTTTAAATATCTGTGGTGTTTACACATGTAAAGGTGTACCTCCCCGCTTGTTAGGAACCATCCCAGCATTCGTCTGGAGTAGACGTGGGAAACCACGGAAAGCCACTTCCAGGATGGCTGAGGTGGGAATCGAACTCGCCTCTTCTCAGTTTTGTCCCAAGAAGCTGAGTGTAACCCATTTCAACTCTCATACCAGAATAACATTTCTTGCCAGAGCTGGGAATTCAAGGTAGGGGCTTTGAAACCGGAGTCTGAATACTTACCTAGACATTACGGGAGGTGACTCAAGTTTAGATGGCAGTCGTATCTGAGTATCGTTGTTGTTGTTTGATAGTTTTGAGGGTTTGAAACATCTTGGTTATCAGCCCCGTATACTTAGGTGCATATTTAATTTAACAACGGTTTCGGTGGCGTAGTCGGTAGCATGATGAATCGCTGTGCCCAAAATTGCGGATTCAAACCTGGCCGATGTCGTCGGATTTTCAATAGCTTTAAAATCCTTCAGTATGCCTTCCTTCGGAGGGGAAGTAAAGCCGGCGGGTCCATGTCTTAGATTTATGGCATGCAAAAGAACCTACCACTACAATTGGTAGTGTGTAGCCAAATTTGTGGGTTATATTTGGTTGGTTAAAAACGCTCTATCAAGTTTCAATGTTCGCCGCTAGGTGTCAGTGAGAGTGGCATCTCTGGTCGCCAAAGTTGGAACCACTTGAAATTGAACTTGATGCAATTTCAAAAAATCATAGCTCAGAAACTATCTGAGTTATTAAAACGTGTATTTTTTTAGCCTACTTTCGATTTTTGCAAAAAATGAATGTAGACTTATGAGATCAACACAGGGCGAAAAAAGTGTGTCTGTCTGTGTGTGTGTATGTGTGTGTGTGAGTCTGTGTGTGTGTGTGAGTGTGTGTACTCTGAATGTCTGTCCCCCCCTATCAATTCGAACACGGTGAATGCGAATTGAACGAAATTTGGTACAAAGATAGCACTAGCAAAGGACACCTCAGTGTCATGTTTTATATCGCCACCATCTTGACGGAAACGTAATGGCGGCCACACAAATGTTCAAAGCATAAATCAAATTACGACTAACCTAATCATCCGATCTCTACCAAATTTTTCAACAACATACCTTTATGGGGGGAGCATCCTTTGACCAAACTAATAGGTCATCAGCCTAATAGTTTGCGGATGGCGGCCATCTTTGTGTGAAAATCGATTCCCCCTATTAATTCGAACACGGTGCAACCGAATGGAACGAAATTTGGTACAGAGGTAATACTAACAAAAGGCACCTCAGTGTCATGTTTTATATCGCCGCCATCTTGACGGAAACGTAATGGCGGCTACACAAATGTTCAAAGCTTAAATCAAATTAAGATTAACCTAATCATCCGATCTCTACCAAATTTTTCAACAACATACCTTTATGGGGGGAGCATCCTTTGACCAAACTAATAGGTCATCAGCCTAATAGTTTGCGGATGGCGGCCATCTTTGTGTGAAAATCGATTCCCCCTATTAATTCGAACACGGTGCAACCGAATGGAACGAAATTTGGTACAGAGGTAATACTAACAAAAGGCACCTCAGTGTCATGTTTTATATCGCCGCCATCTTGACGGAAACGTAATGGCGGCTACACAAATGTTCAAAGCTTAAATCAAATTAAGATTAACCTAATCATCCGATCTCTACCAAATTTTGCAACATCATACCTTTATAGAGGGAGCATCCTTTGACCAATCTAATAGGTCATTAGCCTTATAGTGTGCGGATAGCGGCCATCTTTGTGTCAAAATCGATTCCCCCTATTAATTCAAACACGGTGAAACCGAATGGAACGAAATATGGTACAGAGGTAGCACTAGCAAAGGGCACCTCAGTGTCATGTTTTATATCGCCGCCATCTTGACTGAAACGTAATGGCGGCCACACAAATGTTCAAAGCTTAAATCAAATTACGACTAACATAACCATCCGATCTCTACCAAACTTTGCAACAACATACCTTTATGGAGGGAGCATCATTTGACCAATCTAATAGGTCATTCGCCTAATAGTTTGCGGATGGCGGCCATCTTTGTGTGAAAATCGATTTCCCCTATCAATTCAAACACGGTGAAACCGAATGGAACGAAATTTGGTACAGAGGTAGCACTTGCAAAGGGCACCTCAGTGTCATGTTTTATATCACCGCTATCTTGACGGAAACGTAATAGCGGCCACCCAAATGTTAAAAGCTAAAATGTATTTACGACCAACCTAATAATCTAGTCTCTACCAAATTTTGCAACACCATATCTTTATGTGGGAAACATATTCTGACCAAACTGCAAGAACATCAGCCCAATAGTTTGCAGATGGTGGCCAAGTATGTGTGCAAATCGATTCCCCCTATCAATTCAAACACGGTGAAACCGAATTGAACGAAATTTGGTACAGAGGTAGCACTAGCAAAGGGCACCTCATATTCATGTTTAATATCCCTATAGCACGTTGTATTTCAACACGCTACTACAACCAACATTCAATCATACTCCTTGAAAAGGACAAAGAGTTATAACAATACCCATGCATTTAGGAGAAAGTAGGCTATATGTTCTTTACTGAACATCTTGTTTTCTGTTAAATTCACCAACTCAAAAAGTTTTTTTCATACGTCGTAATGTTTCTATGTGCACTCACTTGGTTCGTCATACGTTCTAGGGCATCCGGGGAATTTCTTCCCGTCAACAATGTCAGTTTCCTGAAACTGTTCATACCACCGTCTAATGCTATTAGCATGAGGGAGATCCCTACCACAAACACGTCGGAAAGTGCTCTGAACAGTTATAAAAGATTTAAACTCCGCTAACCATAACACAACACACTGTGCTTTCTGCCATTGCAATCACACTACTGAAACAGTGGCGTGGAAGCTTGCTGTCGCGCACTCATTCTGCGCATCGACTGAAGGTTAGTCACATCTAAAACTAAAACTCGACGAGTTCCTGATTAGTTTTCAGGTCGAATTATTAATTTATCTCACTTACAACGGGAGATATGTTTTTTTTTTGAAATTGATGCAACCTTTTTTCGATGACCCTGTATTTAATTTGGCTGATAACATGTGTTTCTGTGGTGACTGTAGTAGCTACTTCATCTGACTAGGCGGTGTCGTGAGCTCCGAGTAGTTCCAACTACCTGGGAACTCCCCACTCACGTTTCCTCATCTGCTCACTTATCAAATTCGTCAGCTCCACTCACTTAGACTGGCTAGATATTCACGTAGGTACCACTGTATTTCTCGCTAGCCCCGAGCCGATGAGCAAGTGGCTCTCCTGTGCAAGTCAGGGTTACGTGATGCATGACAAGATATTTGACGATGAACACACTCAGTTTTGCAAACATGTTCACTCACACTAATGTATTATAGTTCTGAAAAACGCCCACCACAAGTTTTAAGTGCCATTTAAAAGCCATTTGGAGTTCAATTGAGATCACTAACGGAGACATAACGCAATCCCTGTGCCAGCCCACGGAATAAAACAGCCAGCAAACAATCATTTGACGGCGAGAACTGTTCTCAATGGCGCTATCAACAATGAATGGTTCAGCTGCCATTTTGTCGTGCACAATGTGAGGTTATTTCCTGTGTCCTTTGTGCTCGCTGGCATACTGACGCCCTCTGGTTGCACACGCATTCAATGATCGCTCCGATAAGAATTTGCGATTCATCATTTGGGAGTTTTCTTCTACCTCAACGTGGCTACATTCTGCGAATTGTCCTGAGCTCAATGAAAAGTCATGTCTGTCGTTCAGGCTCATGTAGTCAGTGTCCTAACCGTGACGATAAATTGGATTTTCATGTACTGTGCAATAATTCTGTTGTTCAATTTTTTTAATTTTTTTAGCGTATGGCTTGTAGTGCCGGGAGTGTCCGAGGACATGTTCGGCTCGCCAGAGTTTGTAGCTGCTTCTAAGCGGACACCCATGGGGTGAGCTACAAAGTACCGTCGCGTGTGGAGTGTTGTCTGGGGAGGAAAGTTTGAATGTAAGGACGACGAGTTGGCAGGCAGCGGCTGTGGCCAATAGTTAGGGACCAACCCCGGCATTTGACTGGAAGGAGTTCAAGGTTGCCAGCAGGTGGATTCAAACCTCCTCGCCCCCCGGATGTGAGCGGCTGCCTGCAGCCATGCCGTAACGATCACGGCTGACTCACCCGGTAATTTAGGAATTCATAACATCGTTGTTATTAGCACTGGGAGCTTAACATTTAATTGGCTTTCGACCTTATGTGATCATAATGTTGGTTGGTTGGTTCCTCAGTTTAGGGGCTACGACAATGTGGTCATTTAGCCCCGTGTACTTTGGGTGTGTGTAGAATCTATCTGATAACCGATGTTAATTGTGATGGCGGTATTAGTGTGTGTTATCTGTAATTCAGGTAAGGACTGCAGACGATCAATTTCAAGTAGTTCTTACTTTTGCTACCAAATGCTACCGTCAACGACACCTAGCTGCGAACTTGGCTACTATATGCCACCGTAACCAGCACCTAGTGGCGAAGGTTAGAACTTAATAGAGCGTTAATCAAATCTAACCTACAAATTTAGCTTCACACAAATGTAATTAGTGGATGATTCTTTTACATGCCATAAATCTATGACATGGGCCCGCCAGCTTTACTCCCCCTCCAAAGGAAGGCATACTAAGGGATTTGTAACGCTCTTAAAAAAACTGACGACTTCGGCTGGGTTTGAACCCACGATCTTGCATGCTATCAACTAAGCCACCGAAGCCGCCATGATCATAATATTATGGATTAACAAGATGTTCAGGAAAGAACATATAGCCTACTTTCTCCTAAATGTATGGGTATAGTTATAACTCTCTGTCCTTATCACCTCCTAATCTCTTCCTATTCGAAGTGCAAATTGGCACACAGGATTTGAGCAGTGGCGTTCAAACCATAGTTTATAATTTACCCCAGCATTTTGCAATTTCATCAGCAAACACTCCAAACAACGTAGGTATTCATTTTATTAACAACGACTACTTACAATAATTGAAACTTATTTACTCTAATAAGGCCCAACCACAATGCGCAGTCGGCAGTCCGTTGTTTGTTAGTTCTCAGTCGGCAGTCGCGGTCGTCCCCGTGTATACTATAGGCACCATACACAACATGCAGTTGCAGTTGGCAGCTGGTAGCTGGCAGTCGGTAGTCGGCAGTCAAAAAATTTATCCTCGACTGCCAACTACCCGACTGCAGCAATGTAATAGCCAATCAGAGCAGATCAGAAACTGACGTCACGTTGTTGTTCTGTGTCGTGTACAAAGAGGATATAGGACTAAGTGAAGTAACTTCGCAACCCGTAAATTTATAATCTTAAATACACGGTATAACAAAATAATCCATCTCCAAATCATCCATACTGCAAGTTTTGAGGTTATCAACAACGCCTCGGTGCACAAGGAATAAACGAATGCCATTGTATTATTACTCCTTGCAGTCGTTAAGACTGGGTTCACTAACTGGCCGGTATAGAGGGCACCTCGCATCTAGAGGGCTGTGGTTAGCTCCAAGGCTCCTGCATAGTACAACTGAAGGCTGGTAGATGTCACTCCGGTGGAGAATGTTGTTTTAATTAAATATATATTTTCCATTGCAAAAAAAAAAAAACATATAACGCTTTATTTTATAACGTCTCAGTACTCAAAAAACAATAAATATAAAAACATTCAAGCAAAAGAAATCCACTCTGTTGGGATTTGAACCCCGGCCAGCCAGGTCAAAGACGAAATCTCTAACCACTCGGCCATTCGTACACTCACACTTTAGGCGTTATCAATCAAATATATACATCGTATTAGCAAATAATCACTTGGACTGAATGATTTCTTCACTGGAGTATATTTCAAACAGTGTTCATTTCATATTAAGTTGATATAATTTTCATCAGTAGGTTATATTGCATGCAACATACTGAAACTAATAAAATATAGGTCAGAACGAGAGATCAGCTGCCATTTTGTCAAATAACCGAGACGACTCAGATTTTTACAGTCACTTCTAGACAATAATATTACAATATAAACTTTTAATTTCGAACGAACCACGTCGTTTAGAACAGATTAAACGATTCTTGGTTTGGTAATCGGAACTGGTGGGTCCCATGTTATGGATTATAAAGTTTGCATAATTCACACGGCCGCCATCCTGAAATGGTACATTTGATGACCTTGTAGTTTGGGCACAAGCCGCGTCCCATATGAAGGTATGTTGCTACCAAATTTGGTAAAGATCCGACGATTAGTTTGGTCGTAATGCATTATTAAGTTTTGACCATTTGAGTGGCCGCCATTACGTTTTGGTAAAGATGGCGGAAATTTAAAACATGACACTGGGGTACCCTTTGCCAGTGCTACCTCTGTACCAAATTTCGTTCAATTCGGTTTCACCGTGTTCGAATTGATAGGGGGAGGGGGGAGGGACAGACATTCAGAGTACACACAGTCACACACAAACAGACTCACACACACACAGACAGACACACAATTTTTGGCCCTGTGTTGATCTCATAAGTCTACTTTCATTTTTTGCAAAAATCGAAAGTAGGCTAAAAACGGACTGTAAAGAGACTTACTGCGTTTTGCAATTTTGCTGCCTGTTATACAATCACATGATCAGCGGCGGCTGGTGCATTTTAACTAGAAGTCCGAATAATAATAATAATAATAATAATAATAATAATAATAATAATAATAATAATAATAATTAGGGCTAGGATTTCGATGACTTTGCATATTCTTGCTGGTTAGCCCAATTTATTAATGACTTTTAATAATGTGTTTCAGAGTAAGAGGTGCTGAACTAAGCATATTTGTTACGGATTTTTTTAGCCTACTTTCGATTTTTGCAAAATATGAAAGTAGACTTATGAGATCAACAGAGGGCGAGAAATTGTGTGTCTGTCTGTGTGTATGTGTGAGTCTGTGTGTGAGTGTGTGTACTCTGAATGTCTGTCACCCCCCCCCCCCTATCAATTCGAACACGGTGAAACCGAATTGAACGAAATTTGGTGCAGAGGTAGCACTAGCAAAGGGCACCTCAGTGTCATGTTTAATATCGCCACCATCTTGACGGGAACGTAATGGCGGCCACCCAAATGTTCAAACCTTAAATCAAATTACGACTAACCTAATCATCCGATCTCTACCAAATTTTTCAACAACATATATTTATATGGCGAGCGTCTTTTGACTAAACTACAATGTCATCAGCCCAATAGTTTGCAGATGGCGGCCATGTATGTGTGAAAATCGAATCCCCTATCAATTCAAACACGGTGACACAAAATTGAACGAAATTTGTACAGAGGTAGCACTAGTATAGGGCACCTCAGTGTCATTTTTTATATCGCCGCCATCTTGACAAAAATGTAATGGCGGCCAGCCAAATGTTAAAAGCTTAAATCAAATTACGACCAACCTAATCATCTGATCTCTACCAATTTTTGCAGCATTATACCTTTATATATGAAAAAATAAAAAATTTTGACCAAACTACAAGGTCATCAGCCCAATAAGTTGCGGATGGCGGCCATGTATGTGTGTAAATCGATTCCCCCCATCTATTCAAACATGGTGAAACCGAATTGAATGAAATTTGGTACAGAGGTACCACTAGCAAAGGGCACCTCAGTGTCTTGTTTTATATGGCCGCCATATTGACGAAAACGTAATGGCGGCCACCCAAATGTTAAATGCTTAAATCAAATTACGACCAACCGTATCAACTGATTTCTACCAAATTTTGCAACAATATACCTTTATGTACGGAGAATCTTATGACCGAATTACAAGGTCATCAGCCCAATAATTTGCGGATGGTGGCCATGTATATGTGCAAATCGATTCACCATATCAATTCAAACACGCTGAAACCGAATTGAAAGAAATTTTGTACAGAGGTAGCACTAGCAAAGGGCACCTCATATTCATGTTTAATATCCGTATAACACGTTGTATTTCAACAAGCTTCTACAACCAATATTCAATTATACTCCTTGAAAAGGACAAAGAGTTATAACAATACCCAAGCATTTAGGAGAAAGTAGGCTATATGTTCTTTACTGAACATCTTGTTATTTTTCTCTAATTTTGTGGGATAGGGCATTTTTATGGGTTTTATTGCATTTTTATGCATTTCTCAATTCTTATGGGGTTTATTGCATTTTACATGCGTTTGAAATACAGTATTTCTTTGGTGTATTTTACTTTCATTTAAAATGTTTTCAGGGGCATGTTTGTCTTGCTCCTATTTCTACGGGAGTTGAGATGGGATGCGATTAACTTATATGTGGCGGATGCTCTTCCTGACGCCAGCCTTGTGAGAGGAGATGAATGACACTGGGTGAGGAGTTGAAAGGACGCGACCGTATTTAAGCTGATCTGAAAATGGGAAACTGCGGAAAACCATTTCAAGGACGGCCGACGGTAGGGTTCGAACCAATTTGTCTACTGAGTCTGGAGCAATCTGGACCCATGCCCTTGTGCCTCAGCGCGCATAGCTACCACGGCCGGTTTCATCTTTGCACCTCTAAGGGCATTTCATAAATTGTATAGATTTTTTTGGGAGATTTTTAGGTCATAACTGCATTTTTGAATGGTTTATAGGGCATTAAAATCCTAACCCTAATAATAATACGAACTACAGTCCAGCCATTGAGTGTCCAGCTATGACGTTTGGTGATGGTGGGAGAAGAGGGGCAATGAGACAATATAGCCAACTTACGGCAGTGAGAAGCTGTTAATATAACCTTAAAACTTGCCATCATTGTAATTCTTCTCTAGCGTCTTCACTATTCAACGTGAAAGTCCCACACCCCATTGCAATTGTATCCATTATTTTGTTATTCCGACATTTTGCGATTACAAAACCTAAATTCTTCGATCGCAGTGGAATTCTGCCTATGTTGGCGAAGTCGCTTACTGTCATGAAGAATGTTGTCACCTGCACCAATCAGCGGTTTTCCTGGTAAGACGGTCTTTAAATTTAGCTCGATGTTGCCAAGGCTCTGTTCTGTAGCCCAGTTGCTTTGTGTGTTAGGGCAGGTTTGTTGATTTATTGTCTTGTGTGTGCACACTTACCTGTTAGCTGTGTGTAAGTATATTACTTTAGTAATATGGTCAGCGGTTCGTCAGAATTCATTTAAAAACATGTGAAATATTTTATGTAGTGCACGTTTGTTTTATATTACGCGGTACAGAACCGGCAACGCTGTCTCCCTCCCTCATGAGAAATGTCAGAGCCGGACACTCGGCGGCTGGACTGTAGTTGTGTTGGACTAAAATTCCCTAAAGTTACTAACTGTCATACACATTTTCTATTTTTGTTTTCTTGTAGCATTTCCGAGTGTCATTTTAAATTTAAAAACAAATCAGTAATACCAACATAAAGTTTTAGCGTCAACGACTGTGTTTAATGAACAATTTGTGATATAATATTAAACAGAAGGCCCGTGCTGCTCCGCAGCATTCATTTCAAGTGGAATCTGAACCACCGAACGTAATATTTCAAGAATATCCTGAAATTAACGATCGCGTGAAACTAGAAACTTCCTTCCTTTTCCCTTCCTTTCTTACCTTTATTTCTTCGTTCCTTTTTTAACGATTCAGTCTAATATGTTAATATATTTCTAATACAATGAAAAATATGCTTACCAATAAATGAGCCATTTTAGACTTCAGTGAAATATAGCCTACTAGCAGTAGTACCCGGCTTCGCCCGGTGGAATGATGATAATGTTTTAAGGTCTCCTTAGAAATATAATGGACTTAAAATCTAAGTCATTTGCCCCCAAAAGACAATGAGGGAGTAATATCTAGGTCATTTGCCCTTTTGATAAGGATGATAATAAAAACTACTGTTGAATTGACACGTCAAACTTACAAACTACCGCAATAGAAATACATATTTCAAAATTCACAGGCGAGGAAGACTTATTGTGTGTGGTGATTAATGGTGTAATGGGCGTAACATCTACTGTAGGTCATTTGCTCTTATGATGAGGATGATAAGGGAAACTACTACCGGTATTGAATTGGCACTTCAACGTATAATGTACACAATGTACTGTAATAAAAATAACTATATGGCGGCTTCGGTGGTGTATTTGGTAGCATGCTGAGCTTCTATGCCCAAGATAGCGGGTTCAAACCCGGCCGAAGCCGTCGGATATTTTAAGAGCGTTAAAATCCGTCAGTATGCCTTTCTTCGGAGGGGAAGTTAAGCCGGCGGTCCCATGTCAGATTTATGGCATGTTAAAGAACCTTCCACTAATTACACCTGTGTGAAGCTAAATTGGATAGGTAAATAACGCGCATAGATGTCTACGTCCGTTGCCAAGAGCCGACTGCAGTGGCGTCTAGTAGCTAAGTTCCGAACTTGGCCTAGTAGTCGTTGACGGTGGCGCTTGGCGGCAAAAGTACGAACTATTTGAAGAATTCTAAGTTGCAGTTTGTACTTAAATTAAAAAACAGATAACACACACTAATACAGTCATCACAATTAACACCGGTTATCAGACAGATTCTACACACATCCAAAGTACACGGGGCTACATGACCGCGTTGTCGCAGCCCCTAAACTTAAGAACCAACCAACCAAAAATTAATATTTTAAAAATCACAGTCGAGAAAGACTTTATGCGGCGGTGATTATTGGTATGATGCGCGTAACATCTAGGTCATTTGCACTTATGATGATAATAATAAGGTAATGAAAAAATGACTACTAAACGAACATGGTGTTATTTTAAAACTGATATAGGTAATTCAGGTGTCTAGCTTCGATGTCTTCCAAAGTCTCAACCTTATTTTCTGGCTTAGGCCTGTACTGGATGCGTCTAGTGAAAGAGCGTACTGCTCGGCAAAGACAAAGAATATAGGTCCAAGCTGCACGAACCTGAGATGATCGCAGATGATGACGAAATATGATGACACACGTTCGGGGTTCCCCTTCCTATACAGATTGACCGGGAATCACTCACTGTTTCGCAACGGCCCTGTGCTGGCATCAGCATAGACAGCAGGAGATAACACGGCGGGCTCTGGAAAGTACACTCAAGTCACCTCGCGATGAATCAGCAGCTATTCTCACAACTGACCCCCCCCCAGGGTCTCACAACTTGTGGGACGTGGGTTGGCGACCACGGAACCCCAGCTGAGTCTGGCATCGCTTCTACTTCCTGGTGCCGGGCTCATTTCAGTTCTCTTTCCTGTCGGCCTCCCTTGGTCAACTCTTGTTCTCTTCCGACCCAGACTGTATTAGGGTATCCGAGGGCTAGGGAGTCTTTCAATTTCCCGCCTTAATTGGCTTTGTCTCATCTTTCCTGATACCCTCATTCTTCGAGGGGTCTGCCTTCTTTTCCTTTTCATAATATGTCCTGTCTTCTGCTCAAGGCCCTCAAAGAGGCAGGGTGTGTGTAGACCCACCACTTCTGGTACACCCTCAAGGGCTCATGACTGGTGAGTTAGGAAGCTGGCAACCCCGAGGAATTCCTGAGCTACATGCAGGGAATGGAGTGGTAGGCCTATGTCAGAAATTTCAAGTGGACAGTGTTACGCATCGGGTTCCAAAGGGTAAGTAAGTTTACACACTTTGTTTTCGATCGGTGAACGATGTAGATTTGTACCAAAGGGCCTTAATGCGGGGAATGGAGTGGTCTATCCGAAATTTCGAGTGAACAGTGTTACTCGTCGAGTTCCAAACGGTAATTATGTAAAATCTGGTTGAGATCGGTGAAACTATGTAGTTTTGTGCCAAGGGCCAAAATGCAGGGAATGGAGTGGCCTGTCCAAATTTTAAAGTGGACAGTGTTACTCATCATCATCATCATCTTGTACAGTTTCCAGCCCCAGGCTGGGTCTGTTTGGAACATCGGGTTACTCATCGGGTTCCAAAGGGTAAGTATACACATTTTGTTTTCGATCGGTGAACGATGTAGATTTGTGCCAAAGGGCCTAAATGCGTGAAATGGAGTGGTCTGTCCGAAATTTTGAGTGGACAGTGTTACTCGTCGAGTTCCAAAGGGTAATTATGTAAAATCTGGTTGAGATCGGTGAAACGGTGTAGTTTTCTGCCAAAGGGCCAAAAAGCAGGGAATAGTGTGGTCTGTCCGAAATTTAAAGTGAACAGTGTTACTTGTCGGGTTCTACGGGTAAGTATATAAAATTGGGGTCAGATCGGTGAAACGGTGTAGATTTGTGCCAAACAGCCTAAATGCAAGGGATGGAGTGGCCTCGCCGCAATTTCAAGCAGACAGTGTTAGTCGCAGTGTTCCAAAGGGTAAATATACAAATTTTGGTTGAGATCGGTGAAACGGTGTAGATTTGGGACAAAGGGCCTAAATGCAGGGAATGGAGTGGTCTGTCCGCAATTTCAAGCAGACAGTGTTACTCGCTGGGTACCAAAGGGTAAGTTTCCGAATATTGGTTCTTATCGGTGAAACGGTGTAGATTTGTGCCAAAGTGCCTAAATGCAGGGAATGGGGTGGTCTGTCCGAAATTTTAAGTGGACAGTGTTACTCGCAGGGTTCCAAAGGGTAAGTATACAAAGTTTGGTTCAGATCGATGAAACGGTGTAGATTTGTGCCAAAGGGCCTAAATGTAGGGGATGGAGTCGCCTCTCCGCAATTTCAAGCAGACAGTGTTAGTCGCAGTGTTCCAAAGGGTAAATATACAAATTTTGGTTGAGATCGGTGGAACGGTGTAGATTTGGGCCAAAGGGCCTAAATGCAGGGAATGGAGTGGTCTGTCCGCAATTTCAAGCCGACAGTGTTACTCGCAGGGTTCCAAAGGGTAAGTATACACATTTTGGTTCAGATCGGTGAAACGGTGTAGATTTGTGCAAAAAGGGCCTAAATGCAGGGAATGGCGTGGTCTGTCCGAAATTTCAAGCAGACAGTGTTACTCGCAGCGCACCAAAGGGTAAGAATACGAATTTTGGTTCTGATCGGTGAAACGGTGTAGATTTGGACCAAAGGGCCTAAATGCAGGGAATGGGGTGGTCTGTCCGAAATTTTAAGTGGTCAGTGTTACTCGCAGGGTTCCAAAGGGTAAATATACAAATTTTGGTTGAGATCGGTGAAACGGTGTAGATTTGTGCAAAAGGGCCTAAATGCAGGGCATGGGGTGGTCTGTCCGAAATTTAATGTTGACAGGGTTACCCGCAGGGTTCCAAAGGGTAAGTATACAAATTTTGGTTCAGATCGGTGAAACGGTGTAGATTTGTATACATAACAGACAGACAGACAGACAGACAGACAGACAGACAGACAGACAGACTTTGTGCTTTATATATATAGAAGATGTTTTATGTAATCCGCATTGTCATTGCTGTGAAATTATGTTTATTAATATTTAAACGTATATGTTTCGATATGACAATGATATCTTCTTCAGCGTTATTAGTTTAACACTAATAATATAAAATTAAATGGATATCCTTAAAAATTCGAATTAAAATAAACAAAAAAATGTTTACATGTTTAGTCGTTTACCCTCCAGGTTGGTGGAACCCACGGACTCAGCGAGGGAACTCACCACTACCGCCTCTACGGGCAGTGTCCTAGAGCTGGGAACATCGAATCGGAAGGGATACAACTGGTGAGGTGGGATTGGCACCTCGCCCAGGCGGCCTCACCTGCAAAGCGAACAGGGGCCTCATGAGGGAAGGTAAGGGATGCGTTGGATGGATAGGCAAGGAAGAGGGAAGGAGGCGTCCGTGGCCTTGAAGAACGTACCATCCCGGCATTTGTCCGAAGACGAAGTGGGAAACCACGGAAAACCACTTCGAGGATGGCTGAGGGGGAATCGAACCCCCTCTACTCATTTGGGCCACCCGAGGCTGAGTAGACCCCGTTCCAGTCCTCGTACCACTTTTCAAATTTCGTGGCAGAGCCGGGAATCGAACCCAGGACCTCCGGGGCGGCAGCCAACCATGCTGACCGCTACGCTACGGAGGCGGCATTAAATTTTAAACACTAGAAACATATTAATAAAATGGAGTAGCAATTGAAATTCTGGTGAAATGTAAAAACACTTTACGAGCCTTACAGTAGTCGCATATGATGTGTAACATCTAACATTGAAGACACCGGTATTGTATATCTACCCCTTATTATTCCCGTTTTCCTACGGGGTCGGGGATGAGATGCGATGGAAGTATCTGTGGCGGATAGTTTTTACGGCCGGATACCCTTCCTGACGCCAACCTCACGAGAGGTTTATGAGAGATGAAATGAATTATGGTGAATGAAACTGGGTAAGGATGTGGAAGGAAGCGGTCGTGGCCTGTCAGAAGGTACCGTCCCTGCATTTGCCTGGAGTTGAAAATGGGAAACCACGGGAAACCATTTCAAGGACGGCAAATTGTTGATACACCGGTATTTTACAATATTTTTCGCACAATATATTAATCTATTGTAAAAGGAACTGTTTTACAGATATTGTAGTTTATAATACGGAACTCATATTATTAGAGGTTTTGTAGCTTCCACCAGTACCAGCCTAAATAAAGAATATGATATGGATCAACTACAGTAGATTAATAGACGCGACACCGCTCATAACCTTAAATTCCCTATAAATAGGCCAACTTGCGAGTAAACGCAATATGCACAGCAGTAGATCATGAAAGGCTTGCTCAGTTCCCGGACCTCTTGATTCACAGACCAACACGTAATTTCACATGGATTTTGTTAAAATGAGTCATATTGATAAGATAAATATGGTTTAAAACGATAATCTGTTAGCAAAAATATCTAACTCTTACGGATTCGAACACGAGATCTCTAAATTCACAGTCAATGACGCTAACCCCACGGCTATTTCGAACACACGAATAATAGTACAAGATGGTGACTTATTTTCACGAACCAAGAATACTGCATCACGGAATTAAGTTTCATTTATATTTTGCTTGTTTCGATAATGGTCCTGCGTGAAATTGAGTTTAAAATGTCTTACGAATAGGCCCTCTTGTGAGTAAAGAGAATGTATTCAGCAATAGTTAATGAAGGCTTGCTCAGTTCTCGTATAAACATAACGTATTGTTACGGCTGTGAGTTTGTGTCATCGCTCGCCGCATGAGTCACAACTGCCCCAGGGCTGGGCTGTGCCCTGCCTCGTGTATTGCGTGCGCCTTATGCAACAGGGCTACTGGACAAAGGCATGGTCCAGAATATTCGTGAATCAGCCAGTGGAGGAAGCCTCGAGAAGCCGTGAGCCCTGGATGGGTCTAGATGCATTTATTGAGTCACCGGCCTGCTATATAAGAGCGACCTGTCAAGCAGTGGTTGTTGTTGTGTTTTACGAGCGATTGCGAGCGTTTATCCTGAGCGACAGAAGTGTGGTGAGTTACGAAACCCAGTGACATTGTTTCCCAGCTCGTGAACAGCGAAGCGGCGTGTAGCAGGTTTTCGTAAGTAACTGTAGTTTGTGTACATAGGGGAGAGTTGCATGTAGTTCTGTCAAGGCCACCAGACTCATTAGCGAGAAGATGTTGGTGTCGTGTGGCCTCCTGAGAGGGCGAGTGCAGGTCTTTCTATTCGACGCCCGTGGGCGACCTGCGCGTCGGGATGAGAGATGGAATGGATGAAGATGAATGAAACTGGGCAAGGATGTGGAAGCAAGCGGCCGTGGCCTGTCAGAAGGTACCGTCCCAGCATTTGCCTGGTGTTGAAAATGGGAAACCACGGAAAACCATTTCAAGGACAGCCGACGGTGGGGCTCGAACCCATGCGTCTACCGAGTCAGCAGAGAGCTTGGCCCCATGGCCTAACGCAGCGCTTTAGCCAGCGTAGCCACTACTGTCGGTAGCGAGAAGATTAACTGTTGACAAATGAAAGAGATCAAGAGCTCTCCATAAGGAAGAGACTTGAGGAAACTGGAGTAAGGTAATAATTGCTTGTATTTGCTGATGAGTGGTGTATGTTCTGGCCGCAATAAAGTTAATTATTTCATTTAAAGGAACAATCTGTGTTGTGTTTCAACCCACCGTAATCCAGTTAACAAAAGTGCCACTAGGGGTGTGGCACGTAACAACTGGTGTCAGAAGCCGGATTACGAACTCAAGCACAAGCACAACACCTGGCAGTCCTGGTTTCAAAACCCGAGCAGGTCATTTTCTCTAATTTTCCTGTGAGTGCATGCCCTTTACAAGACAAACAACTAAAATGGAGGCGCAATTGGCAGCATTGCTAGAAAAGTTAAATGGCATGGAAACCAAAATGGAGGACGGCCAGAAGAATTTAACCAAGGACCTAACTGCCAAATTAGAAGACAGCCAGAAGAAGCTAGAAGACGGCCAGAAGAAGACGGAAGACGGCCAAAATAAGTTAGCGGAGGACCTGAAGAAGATGGCAGACAGCCAGAAAAGTTTAGCCGAGGACCTAACTTCCAAATTAGAAAACGTTCAGAATAAGCTAGCAGAGGACCTGAAGGACGGCCAGAATAAGTTAGCAGAGGACCTAACCGCCAAATTTCTGGATGGCCAGAAAAATCTGGAAGAGTGTCTGCTGACGAAATTAGAGGAGAGCCAAAGGAAATTAGAACAGGACCTACGTGAGGAAGTCGCAGCAGTGGAAAAGAAGTTCGACGCCTTACAAGTGGAAGTTGCCAAGCTGCGCCAACGTCCGCTGATGGGTGTGGTGGAGAAATTCAACGCCTTGCAAGTGGAAATTGCCGAGCTGCGCCAACGATCGCTGATGGGGGTGGAGGAGAAATTCAACGCCTTACAAGTGGAAGTTGCCGAGCTGTGCCAACGCCCGCTGATGGGGGTGGAGGAGAAATTCAACGCCTTACAAAATGAAGTTGCCGAGCTGCGCCAACGCCCACTGACGGGGGTGGAAGAGAAATT
Source organism: Meconema thalassinum (assembly GCA_946902985.2). Lineage (NCBI taxonomy): Eukaryota > Metazoa > Arthropoda > Insecta > Orthoptera > Tettigoniidae > Meconema > Meconema thalassinum. The sequence continues at coordinate 1,047,863,190 of OX336388.2, forward strand.
CAACGCTCTACGAGAGGAAGTTGCCGAGCTGCGCCAACGCCCGCCCACCGTTACACCGGGAATATCAGGAACGGGACATAGCAGAGTGACGCCCCCAACCTTCGACGGAAAGGTCCCGTGGAGCACCTACTTACGTCAGTTCGAGGCGGCCTGTTCCATAAATAACTGAAACAACACAGAAAAGGCTACAGCTCTCATTGTAGCGCTGAGAGGTGACGCCCTTAACGTCCTTCAGGCCATCCCGACTGGATCCCAGGACTACGCTTCACTGATCGCCCATATGGAGTCCCGATATGGGGATAGCCATCTTCAGCAGGCCTACCAGATGCAGCTCCGGAGCCGGGTACAGAAGAACGCGGAAACCCTGCAGGAGTTCGAGATGGACATCGCACGCCTCGTAAGGCTCGCCTATCCAACAGCACCGGCCGACTTTCTGGAACAGATTGCGACGCAGAACTTCACCGACGGGCTACGGGACTCGGACACTCAACAGGCGCTGCGACTCGCGCGCAATAAGACCCTGGCAGATGCGCTGAGCCACGCACTTGAGTTCGAGACGGCAAAACAGGCATCCAGAATGCACAAGCGGGTGCGTCAAGTGGACGTCGACGAGCCAGTAAAAACCAACGAGACCAAGCCCCTGGCCGACGAATTAATGGAGGCGCTAAGCCGTTTCTTCGATAGTCGCGGCACCACCAGTAACGACACAGCCGGAAGGCAACCGGAGAGGCGGCCCGGAAGAGGACTACCGACCTGCTGGACCTGCGGTAAGAAAGGCCACCTGAGCAAGGACTGCGGTGATCGCCGCCGCCGAGGGTATCCGACGGGAAATCAGTCGTCTGAAAACCATGCGACCCAGGGAAACGAGTATTAGCCAGCCTTGGGGGGCAAAGGTTGGCTTGTGACAGTCGTCAAGCCCCGGCAGTCCAGGTTCGTGTGACGAAGTTACGGAGGGACAATAGCAGCCTGATGGTCGACGGAGTCGTCAACGGAGAGAGCTGGCCCATGCTAATCGACACGGGAGCATCGAGGACCATCATCAGTCCCACCGTGATCCCGAAGTGGAGAGTGCAACCCACACAAAGGAACCTCCAGCTAATAACCGCGACCGGAGAGACCGCACCGGTACATGGCGAAGCATCACTGGAGTTCGTCATTGGTCGACGGGCGATAAAGCATCCAGTGCTTGTGGCTGACGTATCAAATGAAGTGATCATCGGACTGGACTTCCTGGACCAGAACAACATCATCTTGGATCTGAGTACCAACACTCTGCACTTCGGAGGTGAGGAACTTGCTTTGCAACCTGCGCACGAGTCCATCACCGCACGATGAGTATGGTTGAGAGAAGACGTCATCGTTCCCGCCAGGACGGAGGTCAGCGCTGCCGTAATTGTCGACGGAACTGCTGAGGGAGTGGCGGCTGTCGTCGAGCCAAAATATGAGGACATCCAGACAAAAGGATTGCTAGTTGCCAAGACTCTCATCAACACGACGTCTCGGCCGTACGTCCGCCTGTCCAACCTGAACGACTACGACATTACGGTTCACCGGGACACCAACCTAGGAGTCTGCGAGCCCGTTACCTGGATTGCCCGCATCACAGATACGACGGACGGACACCTGCAGACGGACAACCGAAGAAGACGCACACTGCCAGAAGAACTACAGAAGCTGTACCAAGGATCCCAGGACCATTTAGACGAGGAACAATCACGCCAACTTCAGGACCTGCTACGCGAATTCCAGGACGTCTTCTCCGTGGGGAGTAAAGACTTCGGCAGGACAAGCTTGGTCCAGCACAGAATCGACGTTGGGGACAGCGCACCGATTAGGGCCCCATTCCGACGTGTCCCGCTCGCCAAGCGAGCCGAAGTCGACCGGATGGTAGAAGAGATGAAGGTGCAAGGGGTGATCGAGCCATCACATAGTCCTTGGAGTTCTCCGGTCGTGCTAGTGAAGAAGAAGGACGGTTCCACCAGGTTCTGCGTTGATTACAGGCGGGTGAACGACGTCACGAAGAAGGACAGCTACCCTCTACCCCGGATCGACGACACGCTGGACACCATATCAGGTTCAAGATGGTTCTCTACCTTGGATTTGAAGAGTGGCTACTGGCAGGTGGAGGTCCACCCTAAGGACCGCGAGAAAACGGCGTTCTCTGTGGGCAGCGGGCTCTGGCAGTTCATCATCATGCCATTCGGTCTGTGCAACGCCCCTGCGACCTTCGAAAGGCCAATGGAGTCCATTCTGAGGGGACTACACTGGAAGACCTGCCTGGTCTACCTCGACGACGTCATCGTTCTGGGAAAAAGCTTCGAGGAGTACTACAGCAACCTGAAAGAGATCTTGATGATGCTACGGGCTGCCCAGCTGAAGTTGAGCCCCAAGAAGTGTCAGCTCTTCCAGAAGCAGGTCCAGTACCTTGGGCATATTGTCTCCGAGGAAGGGGTGTGCACCGACCCAGAAAAGACCGCAGCTGTGAGGGAGTGGCCAGTTCCGAAGGACAAGTCCCAACTACGAAGCTTCCTGGGACACTGCACTTATTACCGTCGCGTCGCTTCGTGAGAGGATTCGCCGACATCGCCAAACCTTTACATCGACTGACTGAGAAGGACCAATTCTTCACGTGGACAGCAGAATGCCATAGTGCCTTCGAACAACTCAAGCAGGCTCTGTGCACCGTGCCTATTCTGGCCTACCCCAGACCTGGAACAAGGTTCATCGTCGATACCGATGCCAGCGACTTTGGCATAGGGGGGATCCTGTCGCAAGTAGTGGACGGCGAGGAGAGAGTAGTGGCCTACTTCAGCAAGGCCTTGTCAAAGCCAGAAAGGAACTACTGCGTCACCAGGAAGGAGCTGCTCGCCATCGTGAAGACCATTGAACACTTCCACAAGTACCTGTACGGGCAAGAATTTCTCATCAGGACCGACCATGCATCCCTGCGGTGGCTCCTGAACTTCAAGCAGCCCGAGGGTCAACTCGCGCGGTGGTTAGAGAGGCTTCAACAGTACAACTTTGAGATTCAGCACAGGAAGGGCCAACTGCATTCTAACGCCGACGCCCTGTCACGAAGACCGTGCCCCGAAGACTGCACCTTCTGTACTAGGTGGGAGGAGAACACCGGGATTCAGTGCCGAAGGACTACCGTGGAACTTCAAGGGAGCTGGAGCCGCGAATCTTTCACGCGGGCACAAGCAGAAGATGATGACCTGGGACTGATAGCCGAATGGAAGAGGGCCTGTGTCCCCAGACCCGGGTGGAACATTGTGAGTGACTGCAGCCCAAAGTTTAAGTCCTACTGGGCGCAGTGGGACTCGCTGATTGTAAGGGATGGCCTCATCTGCCGTACCTGGGAGAGCACCGACGGGAAGACATCTCGGGAACAAGTCGTCGTTCCAAAGGCTATGACGGAGGAAGTTCTGAAGGAAGATCATGGAGGATCATCTGGTGGACACTTAGGGATAAAGAAGACCCTGGAGAAGCTGAGAGAGCGGTTCTACTGGATCGGATGCCGAACAGACGTGGAGAACCACTGCGCGAGGTGCCACGATTGCGCAGCCAGCAAGGGCCCAGGACGAAGACGACGGGGTCCACTGAAGACCTACAACGTGGGCGGCCCCATGGAGAGAGTGGCCATCGATGTTGCTGGGCCATTCCCGTTAAGCGAGGCAGGGAACCGCTACATATTAGTCGTCAGCGACTACTTTACCAAATGGCCGGAGGCGTATGCGCTCCCTAACCAAGAAGCCGCGACGATTGCAGAGACCCTGGTGAAGGAATTCGTCAGCCGGTACGGAGTACCCCTGGAGCTGCACTCCGACCAAGGGAGAAACTTCGAGTCGCAGGTGTTCCAGAACCTATGCCAGCTGCTGGGAATCCGGAAGACAAGGGCAACGCCGCTACACCCTCAGTCCGACGGGATGGTAGAGCGATTCAATCGCACCATCGAGAACCATCTCCGAATAGTCGTCTGCGAGCACCAGAGGGATTGGGACAAACATCTTCCACTATTTCTCCTGGCCTACCGCGCCGCCGTGCATGAAGCCACCGGGTGCACACCAGCCCGGGCCATGTTTGGGAGGGAGCTCCGTCTACCTGTCGATCTTGCCTTCGGCCGACCTGGGAATGATCCGATCCCGGTAAGCCAGTATTGTGAAGAACTGGTCGACCAACTGGAGGACGTGCACGCGTTCGCGAGGAGGAAACTGCGGATCGAGACCGACCGAATGAAGACCCGATACGACCAGCACACGGATGCCGGCGGATTCCACGAGGACGACCTGGTCTGGCTCTTCAACCCATTACGGAAGAAAGGCCTGTCACCCAAACTGCAGAAGTCCTGGGAGGGCCCGTACCGAGTCGTGAAACGGATCAACGATGTCGTCTACAGGATCCAGCGGAGCCCGAGGGCGAAGATGAAGATCGTGCATCGAGATCGCCTGGCAGCCTACGGAGGGACACAGACGGACCAATGATTGATCGGGACGATCAGCCTTTTTAGGAAGGGGGTGGTGTTACGGCTGTGAGTTTGTGTCATCGCTCGCCGCATGAGTCACAACTGCCCCAGGGCTGGGCTGTGCCCTGCCTCGTGTATTGCGTGCGCCTTATGCAACAGGGCTACTGGACAAAGGCATGGTCCAGAATATTCGTGACTCAGCCAGTGGAGGAAGCCTCGAGAAGCCGTGAACCCTAGATGGGTCTAGAAGCATTTATTGAGTCGCCGGCCTGCTATATAAGAGCGACCTGTCAAGCAGTGGTTGTTGTTGTGTTTTACGAGCGAGTGCGAGCGTTTATCCTGAGCGACAGAAGTGTGGTGAGTTACGAAACCCAGTGACATTGTTTCCCAGCTCGTGAACAGCGAAGCAGGGTGTAGCAGGTTTTCGTAAGTAACTGTAGTTTGTGTACATAGGGGAGAGTTGCCTGTAGTTCTGTCAAGGCCACCAGACTCATTAGCGAGAAGATTAACTGTTGACAAGTGAAAGAGGTCAAGAGCTCTCCATAAGGAAGAGACTTGAGGAAACTGGAGTAAGGTAATAATTGCTTGTATTTGCTGATGAGTGGTGTATGTTCTGGCCGCAATAAAGTTAATTATTTCATTTAAAGGAACAATCTGTGTTGTGTTTCAACCCACCGTAATCCAGTTAACAAAAGTGCCACTAGGGGGGGTGGCACGTAACAGTATTATATTGTATTGATGACTGCATTACCGTTATGTAGGTTAATATTTGAATAGCCATTGTGCAGGAACATAATACCGGCAATGCCGACTACTTACAATTTTTGATATTAATGCATTTTATAATTTAAATACTGATACGAAGACTTCGAACATGTGCCATGTGCTTTCTTTCAATCACTTGACACCAGAGTTCGCATGAGCATTTACCGTCAGAATGAAAGTGTTCAGCAATGCGATCCAGCTGGCAGTGCGTCTTACACACTTCCGTTCGATCCACCACTGCCAGCTGGATCGTCCGATCCACTTCCGTCCCATTTTTCAAAATCACTCCCACAAATATCCAGCAACCGAGTGAAAAGATGTTAGACATCAAAAACAATGATATAGGGAAATGTATAATTCTACCTTATGAAACTGCCCAAGTCTGACTTATTACCGTAGTTGCTGTTCGGATAACCTCAACAAACAACAGAAGACGTCGCTTCCAAATGGACCCGCGATGGAATGAGGTGGAAACCGTAAAACTGATGTGGCTATTGAGCCGTATAACCTCGACATCTGTCAAAGTCAACAAACCCCACTTGTCAGCTCACTTTCGCTGCATCAAGATAATCAGCTGTTCTGGGGGGTACCAGAAAGCATGGATCAGTTGTGCACTCAATATACAAATATATGAGTGCACGTATTGGCCGATTTAATCAGATGTGACAGGCAAAAACATAGAATGCTTCAAATAGTATTGAGATATTCTCAATCAAAACACATTTGCCTACTGAAAAGCATTCCTCTCGGCACGCCGAAAGGTGAAAGTAGATTTCACGGTGCAAATAAAAATATATCGACTTCACTAAATTTATCAATTGTTGTATTCCTCAAGCGATCTACTTGTCTGACTTTCGCCATATTTTGGCAGGCTGAAATAGGCAAAATATAGAGGTTTTCGTAGAAGGAACCAGGCACATCTCATTTTAAAACCCCCATTGTGAAAAACTATTTTACAATTTCAGTTTAAATAACTTTGTTATTCGTGTTTTTATACATATTTTTAACATTTCATTGTCTTATGGGGACGGAAGCCTTTATGTCATTTACGGTCTATTTTTATACTGGTGGTCACACTGTTCTTACATATGCAAGGTTTCAACACTGATATCTGTGTAACGGTCTGTTATTTCTTCACGCAAAATTGTATCTCCCAATGAGAGACGGAAAGTTGAATGTGATCTCGTGAAGTGGCGTTGTAATGGTAACGTTTGGCTCTTCCTTCATCAATTTGGTATTTTCTTATAAATCCGAAAATATTTTGCTCATCCCTTGGCGTAATGGTGGGTCATAACCAAACATTCTTTCAGACAAGTGTTTTAGGTAGTTATTAAAGGAGTATTGACCATTTTAAATGGTTCAGATATTGTGCCTATCAAGAGAGATATGATTTTTGTTTCTAAAAAAATAAACACTTTTTCCCACCCCTTTGTTCAATGGTTGATGCTATAAAAAACTTTTAATAACAAACCTTTTTGGTATTTATCCGAATAATAGTGTGAACTTTGAATGGATTCGATATTTTATATATTAAGAAAGTTATAGCGATATTAACTTAATCGAGAAAAGTTTTCACCCACTTGGTCCGATTTGGTCCATTAACGAAATCGAACGAGGTTCTAAAGAGGTATACATTATGTATAATTTGAAAGTGATTGCCGCAAAATGGCGGTAGTTATCGTGTCCACAAGAAAGTGATATAGATAGATAGATACATAGATACATAAATTATATATAAACTTTTGAACTGACGGTGGTTTTGGGGTCAGGGGGATTGAATCGCGAAGATATGTCGAAATTTTCTGAAGTCGCAACTGGGTACCCATTGCTATAGGTAGCTTTCTAATGAAATATATCTAAAACAGTATATGGTTCATACAATTTGGTTACAATTTTATGACAATAAACGAGTATGCAGTCATTTTATATTAAATGTAAGCAATAAATACACAATGTAAACTGATAATAATAATAATAATAATAATAATAATAATAATAATAATAATAATTCAGGCGTAGGGATGTGGCGACCCCATCGCCCAGTGGGAAACCACTGCAATCAGCCACCCGAGTATTGGCGGGAAAACCATAACTATTCGGGTTAGGAGGAAATGCCTGCCCACCGCCGGATAACATCTTGAGGCCCTCCAAGGCTAACAACCTTGGTTGCATTCATTATGAGCAATTTGCTCCAAGCTAAACTAAAGCTTCTTAAGCATGATGGTAAAACAAATACAGGAGATTAATACCCCAGGTGGCAACTTTTCGAAGAAATCCACCGTCGCCCACGAGCGACGCATGCATCCCATTCGGACTCTGGGGGGGGATGCAACGTCATGCTAAAGACGAGTCGGAGCGTCTTGGAAATCCTGAACACTCACGAAAGCTGAAACCCAAATCTAAGAGTTTTTTGGCAACGTTCAACATCAACTCTCTAATACAAACTGGTAAGATGAAACAGCTGACCCTTGCCCTTCACGAAAACAAAATCGCAATAATGGCCTTGCAAGAAACTCGCTTCACTGACCAAGATACGTTTGAGTCTGATGGGTATCGGTTCTTCAAGAGCAAATCCCGTAGGAGGGTAATGAAGAACACCCCTATCTTCGGTACAGCCTTTGCTGTCAACACCAGAATCCTTAGGTCAGTCTCGAATTTTGAAGCTGTTAACGATAGGTTATGCCTTCTATCTCTGCGCTGTGCAAACAAAACATACACGCTAGTCAATGTACATGCTCCAACTAATGAACAAAACAAAAAAGAGTTGGAAGACACTGATAGATTTTGGAACCTCTTGGATGCTAGATTGGCAAAAATCCCGAAACACCACGTCAAGATCCTAATGGGTGATTTCAACGCACAGGTAGGACGTGAACGGAAATACAGGAATGTCGTTGGGCTCTATCCAGCACACAATAGAACTAACAAGAATGGAGAATGCCTCATTGAACTATGTAATAACCATAACCTCCAGCTGATGTCAACACACTTTCGTCACCTACCTAGAAAACAGACTACATGGAGATGCCCGAACAAAACATTAGGAGAGTTCCAAATAGACCATGTTGCGATATCTCGAAGATCTAGTCCGGAAATTCTGAACGTTACCGTAAAAAAGGGAATGAACATAGACTCAGATCACTATGTATCGGTAATAAAGTTCCGGCCCATTCCACTAAACAAAAAGAAAAACAAACCTACCATAATCCGCTTCGACACAAACATGCTCAGAGATAGGGAGAATGAATTCAAAGAACTTGCCCAACCAGTGGAAAAAGACTTCAACAGCACGAGAAAGCAGATGATAAACGCTGCAAAAGAAGTAGCAGAAACCAAGAAGAGGAAGAAACACACATGGTGGAACAATAACTGCGAGAAGACCTTAAAGGATCGTCTAAATGCTTGGAAAAAGTACTACACCACCAAAGAGGAAGAAGATTGGAACATCTATAGAGACCAACGAGCACAAACAGAAAAAATAATACGCAACGAGAAACGCAAGTATGAAAAAGAACAAATGGACAAAATTGAACAAAACTTTCACAGAAATGAGACCCGTGAATACTACAGGGATTTTAAAAAGAAGATACAAGGATACAAGGCACCTTCCCTTTGTTTTCTAAGAAAAGATGGAACTCTAGCAACATCCAACGAGGAAAACTGCGAAATTATAGCCGGGTATTTTAACGACCTCCTAAATTGCGAAAAGCCATCCAACCCCATCAGAACAAACAAACAAATGAACCACAATTTGCCATCTTCTCCACCAAATCACGATTAAATCAAACGCCACATAAAGATGTTGAGAAATAACAAGGCTCCTGGTGAAGACTCCATGATTGCAGAACTGTGGAAACATGCCCCAGAAGAAGCAATTGACATCCTACACCAAACCATTGTAGATATATGGGAGACAGAACAACTCCCAGAGGACTGGAAGATAGCTTTGATCCATCCTTTACACAAGAAAGGAAATATAAGAGATGTGAACAACTACCGTGGTATTTCTCTTCTGTCAGTAGCTTACAAGATCCTGTCACTTTCCATCCTTGAAAGACTGGAACAGCAAGTTGAACACAAACTCGGAGAATACCAAGGGGTTTTTAGGAAAGGCCGATCGACTGCAGAACAAATCTTTAACCTAAAACCCATAATTAGGTACTATGTGTTGAGAGGTCGAACGTATGTATCGACATTTGTAGACTTTAAGAAAGCGTACGACTGCATCGACCGTGATGTGTTGATTAACATACTTGCAGAAATGGGAGTCGATATGAAACTGCTGGCGATAATAAGGGCAACCCTAATTAATACCACATCCAAAGTCAAATTCCAAGGATGTATCTCTGAACCCTTTGAAATCAAGACAGGTGTTCGACAGGGAGATAGCCTGTCACCTCTGTTGTTCAACTGCGTGCTTGAAAAGGTAATACAGAATTGGCGACAGAAGTTAAAAGAAGGAGGCCTTTACAAACCTTTAAGGATCGGGACGAAGAAAAACGGAGTGGAAATAGATTGCTTAGCATTCGCTGATGATATAGCCCTGATGACAGAAGATTTCGAAAGTGCAACAGAACAGGTCAATATATTGAAGGAAGTAGCAGAACAAACAGGATTACAAATTTCCTTTCAAAAGACAGAAGTAATGTCGAACATCAAGGATGATACAGCACAACTAAACACCAAATATGGAACGATAAACCGTGTTAATAAATTTAAATATCTTGGGGAATGGATCCAGCAAAATAGCCTTGACAAGGAAGCCATAGAAGCAAGAATCAAGAAAATGGAAGTCGCTTTTCAAACCACCCGCAACATATATAACAAAAAGTGCTTTTCTATGAACACAAAATTTCGTCACTACAACACTGTCATCAAACCAGTACCGCTATATGCATCTGAATGCCTTATCCTATCCGAGAAATGTTTGCTCGCGAAGTTAGAGAGAAAAGAAAGAAATATCCTACACATCATACTTGGCCCAGACTACAAAAATGGCATCTACATCAGAAAATCCAGGCAAGAAGTTTACTCGAGGATAGAGAAGATCACAGACACAATGCGAAAACGCAGAGTTTGCTTCTACGGTCATATGCGACGGATGATCGATTCCCGATGGACGAAACGTATCTTCAGTATATTCGACTCAAAACCAAAAACGACAATGCCATGGTATGTTAACGTCCAGAAAGATCTGAAAGAAATGGGGATACGAGCAGAAGATGCACAAGACCGAAATCTTTATAGAGCAGCCATCAAGACGTTTGGGACTTTCCGGGACGAAAAACGGACAACTGGTGCGAAATGGACAGAGGAACGTCGTGCTAAACACAGTGAGCTCATGAAGGCAATGTGGATCAAGAAAAAAATGAGCAAATGCCAGAATGTAAAATGAGGCTTATCGTGGTCCCTAGTTGGCCGATTAGCGAAATTGAATGAATGAATAATAATAATAATAATAATAATAATAATAATAATAATCTTCAGCTGATGATAATTACACACCGCTTCATCTGCCATCTTTAGATTCACCAGTAAACGAAGTGAAAACTACAGAATACAAGATCGGGAATTGGAAACAGAAGGCGCTTCATGGGAGGTTTCCACATGAGTTGGACCAGCCTCACATCGACAAGTTGGCGTCGCACGCATGGCTGACCCACTCGGTTCTCTTTCCGGAAACAGAGGGATTTGTTGTAGCTATCCAATACCAAGTTATTGCTACTCGAAGCTATCGGAAATTTATCATAAAAGATCCAGCAACAGAGAGTGAGAAGTGTCGCCGCTGTGGCAAATGTAGTGAGACCATTCAACACATAATATCAAGTTGTTCCCACCTTGCCAACACTGACTACAAACATCGACACGATCAAGTTGCCAATATTATCCACCAGAAACTGGCCTTGAAGTACAAACTTCTTCAAAGCTCCGTCTCCTATTGGAAATACACACCATCCTCAGTACTCGAAAATGCCACACACAAGCTCTACTGGGACAGAGGAGTTGTGACAGATGTTGTAAAGTTTATACTGGGGTGAGAGTGCGGAAAAAACCTCCACAAGTCCCACGTTTGAGCTAATTGTAATGTTTACTCTGACTAAGATACGTTGAATTAATGGGCGCCAAGACCTCAACACTAAGTTAAAATCTAAATTTATATTTATCAACGCCTAGCTCGGGCAGAACACCTTTAAGAATCTTCACACTCAGACCGTGGCATGATTTGATCATTAACTCAACTAACAATTGTATCAGGAGAAGGAATTTGGTCTATATCTAATGCTACCTACTGAAAGCAAAGATTGCATAGTATAGAAATGAATTTATTATATAAAAACAAATAGTGGCAATTTTAATAATAATAATAATAATAATAATAATAATAATAATAATAATAATAATTTAAAAATGGAGCTTGACGATTTGAATTTTACAACTTGAAAATTACGTGAAAACGGAGTCGAATGAATTACTGAATTTACTATTATACCCAAGCTAAAAGTTACTCAAATTCTGATTATGAAACAATGAAAAGAGAGATTATGTAGTTCTGAATCATTCGCGCTTACCATTGGAAATAGCCGTAGCATTTCCCTCGTACGTGATGGTTCAAGAGAGGTTGCATCAGCCTTCTGGACGTCCCCATCTTCTTCGTCACTTGTGGAGATTGCTGTTGAAATGTTAAAGTTATGGTCCGATCACACCGGAACCAACCAAACGAGCGACCACTTTGGTCAAGTTTTACAATGTTAATAGCTCCTCTCTTCACGGCGCGCGAACATTATATGCACTCGCCGAATCCCCCACCAAAGTTCCACTCCCCTGCTACTCGTTTCACCTGTAGACCAATCATCGTGCGTCACGTCTCCCCTCCTTGGCTTGAGACAGGCGCGCGGGACCTCCCGCCACCAACTTTCCCACTCTCAGTAAATTTACCGTTCCACACCTATTCGCCTTTTCTTGATACAGCCAGCTGGAAGTGTTCCTCGGTTTCGTCATCGCTTCTCGACAAGAATATACCTGTAGCTGAATTCCCAATGACTCATCTCTCTCACAATAAACTCTAACTGACTAAAATCCGTAAAATTCCGTAATCATATAATTTTCCGCGATAATGTTGTTCGTAATAATTCGCTTGATAGAGTTTTCTATAAAATCGAAAACCTCTCTGTATACTTATAATCTTAAAAAAAAAAACGCTCCAAAAATACATTAATAATAATAATAATAAGTTAAATGAAAATTATCTTGGCTGAACAAGTTGCCGCGTAAATAAACATCGAATGGCTTCCTACGGACTCATGTCATTGGCGTAAAATACCCTCGAAAAACACGTTACAATGTTGCAGTCAGTAACAACCGGCCAGATATCATTGTCATCAATAAAGAACACAGAGAGGCATTACTGATAGATATCGCATGTCCCAACACTCAAAACATCCAAACAACAGCTGCTACTAAAATATCTAAGTACACATAGCTGGCAATTGAGATAAAGCAGATGTGGAAACTTGAGTCGGTGACTACCGTCCCAATAATTGTATCGTGTACTGGTGTTATACCCAAAACTCTCCACAGTAGTCTATCAATATTGAATATACACCCGCAGATATATATTGAACTACAGAAGGCAGTTCTGTTAAACACCTGCCATATTGTCAGGAAGTTACTTGGTGACAATACCCTCGCCGAACACTCAGCAAGGCTCGAAGATGATTCAGAAGGAAATTTAGCTCATTCTATAAATGAGGGAGACTCGTGAAGAGTCCGGACACGAAATTAATATAGTGTGAGGTTCCTATAATTTACATACATTGTGTTTCAGTACAGATGGTTCCTTGCTAAGGCCGAACCAGGCTGTAATAAAAAATGTAACCGGTATCTGCCGTGTTAATGATGCAATAATAATAATAATAATAATAATAATAATAATAATAATAATAATAATAATAATAATAATAATAATAATAATAATAATAGTAATAATAATAATAATAACTATTGGACCCGTGCGAGGACTCTCGCATGTGTATAAACCACCCGCCTGGCTTTACTGTTATGCGGGCTTCTATAACTATGGTTATTTGTTTAAACGCTCTTTTTGAACAAATTGTCGATATTTATGAAATCAGAGAGCTGCTGTTTGCACAATGGGTTGTGTGTGCCCCATGTGTACAGACTACCCGCCCGGCTCTACTGCTAGGCGTGCTGGACGCGGCACAGTTCTACCGGGGGCTATCGTCTTGTTTGTGTGTTTAAAAGCACTTATAAACAAATAAATATATTTCCGTTGATGCTTGATTTTTCCTGTACTATTGAGACAATTTGGAAGATTTTGGTACAAACCACCCCCTCTAGCTCCCTCTGGTTTAGGAGCTTGAGTTTTGTGAAACATACACCTTAGATAATAATAATAATAAAGCTAGCTAGGAGTTTCTGGCAAGGTGTTCCAATTCCAGGGATTGCACCTGTACTGTATGTTTGAACTGTATGTCTTTCCACTCGACGGGAGAAGAAAGATGTTAGTGTCACCATTATCCGCCAGGTTTCGCTGCTCTCAACGAGGCCAGGTAGACGAGGGAAAAGGAAGGGGAAACACAAATCTAGACCGGAAATTGAAATCCTTCTTTTTTCTCTTGAAGTTACCTGAAAATCGATTTTCTCTCAAGAAGGGAGTCAGTCACAAATGCGGTTTTTATTTATTCTGCTGCATAAAACCAGAAGACATATGACAATCCGATTTCCGACACGTTTCTTCGCGTCTGTTTGGCTGGCGGAGTTGAAGGGTTTCTTTCGCGTTTTGAGGGAAGCTATTTGCCTACCTTAAATTACAACCTTTCATCTTATAAAATGATTAAAGACTAGGTGTTTGCTGTTGTTAGCAACTCCAATTATGCACGATAAAGAAGAAGCAATCACGTTGAAGGGAGGCTGGGGATCGTTCAAATATCTCTTGCTTCTTGACTAAATTAGTGTGTTCTGTATTACCTACCTGTTACATCAAGAAATCAGATTCACTGGTATCAACACTGGAGGCTCCTTGCTTCCCCGAAAGTTCTAAGAGTGTTTTCCAAATGTCAATGCAATACAATACTGAAATAAGTGCGTGTGGTATATAAAAAGGGTTCAGTGAGTACATCATGTAAGTAATAATAATGTTATTGATTTTACGGCCCTTGTAACTGTGGCTTTTAGAGACGAAGGGTATTTTTAAGTGCCAGTAATACTTCTGACAAGGTTCGCTCACATTTGTGCACCCTAAAATACAAACTGCCTGCGTCAGGATTCGATCCTGCAACCTTGGGGACACCAGGCGAAAACGTTAGCGCTGAGCCACGCAGCACATGGAAGTTGTTGATAATTGATTTTATTTTAATATTAGATGTTATTTATTGTCTGGCAAACCACCTTCTTTGATCTCGGGATACGTATTGAGACTTCGTTCCGAAACGTTCTGGGTTGAATTCCTAGCTCTGCTAACGTGAAGAAGAAGAAGAAGATGAAGAAGAAGAGATTTCACGCATGACAACGAACGCCCTGAAGTAATGCGAGAGCGGTCGTGGGGCGGAGACACACGTCGTGGGAGAAGTGTGTGTGGCTTTTAGTGGGTAAGAATCCCACACACTTGTGGAGTGTGGGCCCCCACAAGTGTCTTAGGTAAGATTTTCCCTCGTAAAAATATACGTGTATAGGCCTAGCCTATATGTCGTAAATAATAATTAACTAGCATTACCCGTCGCGGCTTCGCCCGCGAATATTCTAGTTGTAAAAAGTACACTTAGCAAAATCTCAATCATGAATGCTATGCCTTGGTATGAATAATCAGACTTTATCAATTCAGCTACTGGTGCAGTGGTTAGGGGTATGTCATTCCTTCATAGGTATATCAGAGCGAAGTTAGTTTTCTGGGAATATCACAGACACTGTTAATTTAGGGGCCTTTAAATGTGGTTTTTGGAGACCCTTTATAGTCGGGTGAAAAAGACCTTTCGTACCACACTCACACGTGAAAATTGCGTGAAAAAATCTAGAGTGCCCCTTGACCCCCTTAAGCGCATTATATTGTATGTATTGATGAATTTTACAGCTTAATTTGGTTCAGTGATAACCTTATAACCGTCTGGAAACTTTCACAGTAATGTAATAATTGAAATTGCATTGCGTCTTACAGAAATAGATGGACCTGTGAGATTCTGTTACCATGGATACCGTGTTGTATTCTTTCAATATTTAATTGTAAATATACATGTTTTAAGGTATTTATTTAATTGTGAGGCATTTAAAGAGTAAGTGAATGCGTTTCGCTTACGCATTGGGTTATGCTGAACCTGTAGGTACTCCATATGTGTAGGTTGGTGTTAATGGGACCTTATTTTTGGTACAAAACTGGAATGGGACCTTAGCAGAATAATATAGGGAGGGATTAATGTGTCTCACAGATAAGTACTGGATTTGCCTTCAGATTCTTGAGACATAATCACAATAATGTACTATCAATAGTATTTAATAAATTATAAATTGAAATTATTATTATTATTATCATGATTCTCGTTAATATTATTAGTAGACTATTCTTCTTCTTCTTCCTCTTTCGTCATTATACCCATTCACAGAGCGCGTTTGAACTTGTTAGTTGGCTTGATGGTTTTCGCCTTCTTATCCTCCCAAAATCTCTTCCTGAATGCACTGTGTTGCATCTTGCGTTCTGTCGACCACTTCCTACCAGTTTTCTTTATGGGTTTCTCCCTAAATTTAAGGTTGGCTACTTTCGTTCTAAAAGCTCCACGATTATCTATGATGTCGTCTGTGATATTCATTTCTCGGAGGTCCGCCTTAGTTTCTTTTAGCCATTTTATCTTGACCTTCTTTGAGTTGATTACTTCGAATAATCTCTTAGTAAGTCTGTCGCTGTTCATTCTGTAGATATGGCGTCGCTTCCGTACGGCATTAGTGAACCTGTCAGTGAAGGAGTAGAGGTCCGCTGTTCTCTTAATCCACATTCCATTTTCTCTCATGGGACCATACATTATCCAGAGACTATTATTATTATTATAAGGTCACCCATAAACTACGTTCGCTAAAATGCCATAAAATTTACCCCTAAGTGAACGTCCAAAATAAATTACCCACACCCCTTTTTTAAATGAATTACGCTACTCAGTGCATGGAAACAATTCCACTTTACAGGAAATATATTTCTGAAATCATGAGAATGCTAAACAGCATGAAGTTTTACTTCGATAAATCAACCTACATAACAAAATGTTTCCTTTAAATTCGAATGTGGAAAGTGGCAAAGAGAAAATTCATGTTGATTGGTAACTTAATAAGAAAAAATACAAACTGATGAACTCACATATTTTCGTCAAGACGCCCCTCGCCCTCCAATTTTTTTGTACATTTCTGTCAAATTCTTGTAAGGACCCCCTCCCTCTTCCTGTTCGAGTGAACGTATTTTATGAATGACCACTATCATTATTTTCTGCAGAGGTATACTCGATCGCGACGAGCAATAATACCTCTAGTCACCTCAAGACCTTTGATGTTCTGGTCTGTGAAGGGACTTACGCGCCAGGAAATAGTTCCCACATTTTCTGCTTGTTTTTGGCGAACAAGATTTCCCAGCACATGTTGCTATGTTTCCAGAAGCTGGCTACATTACTTTTCAGAATTTCCTGTGTAAAAATCGACGAATAAAGTTTTCATTTTCACCTTAATTGAGAGCATTACCAACTTTGCTTTTCATGTGATGAATTGTGTGTGTGAATATCAAGGAGTAATAAGGTTGGTTGGTTGATTCCTTAGTTTAGGGGCTGCGACAATGAGGTCATGTAGCCCCGTGTACTTTGGGTGTGTGGAGAATCTGTCTGATAACCGGTGTTAATTGCGATGGCTGTATTAGTGTGTGTTATCTGTAATTCAGGTAAGGACTGCAGACGATCAATTTCAAGTAGTTCCTACTTAAGCTACCAAATGCTACCGTCAACGACACCTAGCTGACAACTTGGCTACTAGATGCCACCGCAACCAGTACCTGGTGGCGAACGTTAGAACTTAATAGAGCGTTAATCAACATAACCTAAAAATTTAGCTTCACACAATTGTAGTTAGTGGAAGGTTCTTTTACATGCCATATCTCTATGACATGGGTCCGCCGGCTTTACTTCCCCTCCGTAGGAAGGCATACTGAGGGATTTTTAACGTTCTTAAAACATCCGACGACTTCGGTTGGGTTTTGACGCGCGATCATGGGCTTAGAAGCTCAGCATGCTTACAACTACGCCACCGAAGACGCTATAGGCCTATAGTCGGTTGAGGGATGACAATCTAGAGTTTCCATGCTGAAAACATAAGAAGGGACAGAGAGAGGAGATGCGCAGAGGGACATTTTCCTTAGGACAGACCTGACGTTTGGTATAGCACCTTGTGTCGCGCTAAGAATATCTTGGCCACTAGTGTACACCACACAAGACGTGGTGTGAAGCGTAAATAACATTTGGGGTGCGCAGGAAGATTAAAAGTGAACACTCCCCCCCATCCCCCGCCCCTACTGCCAACTCACAAGTGTAATTCATTCCATAATTAAAGAAACCTATCAAGCAAGGAGCGCGCTCAAGGCATACAATGGGCGCCGTACGGCTTCTTCCTTCTTGCCATGGTCACGTGCACCGCTCTGGGTACGGTACCTTACAATTTAGATTTAAATCAATATTGGGAGGACGGTGTCGGTCGCTTTGACAAGGAGCACCTACACCTAAAGCAACGATGATGACTAGACATCCGACTTATGGCTAAGAAAAAGATCAATTTTATGTTTCTGAAACGAACCTTGAAATACCGTTCCATAAAACAATAACTAACTAAAGGAGTTATAAAACTTGAATACTACTACTACTACTACTAATAATAATAATAATAATAATGAGTGTATAAGTGAATGACCCAATCCTTTCCCGGCCTGGAAGGCCCAAGACCTGGGGATTTATTAATAACAAACAGTGTACATACATACAGTAAGCTTACAAGAAAATAAATTTACAAATACATTTACGACAATAGTAACACAAAAATAGCAAAAATAATTTAACAGTTTCTTGTTGTTGTTGTTGTTTATAATAATAATAATAATAATAATAATAATAATATTTTTTTTTTTTTTTTTTAGGGGAAGAAATGCATTTACGCACAGAGTGTCGGGCTCCTGCTCCTGAGTAGCAGACTACCGACTAAAACTCCCCCGTTACTTATGAACACTAGCCTGGAACCGTTTAGCACATTACTTCAGGCTAGAGTCATTTTATATTTGCCTGTAGGGCACTCTTCCGTAATGAATCATCTTCAGTGGCGATCCAGATCCGTCTTCTTTGTTCGGAGGATATCTTCAACAAAGCTTGCTACCAGTTTCCAGTTTTCCTCATTTTGTAGCATCACTGCAACAATATTGTCCGGGGATATCTCTACATCAATGTGATCTTGAAGAGACTGCCTATTTTGGACCCACCGTCCACAAGAGAAGAAGGTGTGATTAGCATTATCTAATTCATTGATACAGTAGATGCAATCTGATGAATCCACCTTCCCCATCTTCTTAAGATAGGAACAGAAGTACCCATGGCCAGTCAAGAACTGAGTGAGATAGTAACCAACCTCACCATGTTTCCTCTCCGTCCAAACCTGCACCTGAGGGATCATTCTCTTAGTCCATTGGCTTTGATCTCCTTGCTCCCATTTGATCTGCCAATTTTGAAAGGTTTGTACTCTTGCCGATCGTCTTGCATTTTGTAAACCCATATCAGATTTCCTCAAGTAAAGGTTCTTGCGTTCTTTCGCAAGAAAAAAAATCGGAATAATCCCGGCAATAACGAGAACTGCTTCCTCAGAGACCGTGCGATATGCAGATGCCACGCGCAAAGCACCCCGCCTCTGCACTTGCGCCAGTGGCTTCCTATAAATTTCCTTATCCAGGGCATCCGCCCATATTTCCGCTCCATACAGCAGAACTGAATGGATGGCTGTCATCAATAGTCTTCTCTTACTAGATTTTGGCCCACCAACATTGGCCATGAGCCGACTGAGGGACGTTACTCCTCTGGCTGCCTTATCTGCAGTCCGTCTAATCTGTTCTCCAAAATTCATTTTACTGTCGATCATGATGCCCAGGTATTTTGCTGCTGGCTGCGTCTCTACTTGAATTTGTCCTACCTGTATTGGAAGTATTGTCTGAATTCTCTTCTTTGTTAGGATGACAATTTCCGTCTTACTAAGTGCTAGAGACAGACCATGTTCCTCCATCCATCTATTGATTTTGCGCATTACCATATTGAGTCGCAACTGTGCCTGCTCGACACTTCTTCCTGCTACAAGAGCAGCAACATCATCTGCATATCCTACTAGAATAGTTTCTTCAGGCATTTCAAGCCTCAACAAGCTGTCGTATGTAACATTCCAGAGATCAGGTCCTAGAATCGAACCCTGGGCAGCCCCAGCCGTGACTTGTACTCTACGGATCCCTTCTGTAGTATCGTAGAGCAGAGCACGATCCTTCAAGTAAGAGTCTAAGATCCGAAGGAGATACCTTGGAACATGGAATGAAAATTCTAGAGCATCCATGATATCAGTCCATTTGACAGAGTTGAAAGCGTTTTTAACATCCAGTGTAACAAAAAGAATCACCCGGCGAGAGTAATGATTATAACTCTCCGCTCTTCGTACTTTATCGGCGACTTCTTGCACTGCATCCAGTGTCGACCGGCCTACCCTGAATCCAAATTGTCTTGGTGATAAATCGCCGGCTGCAATTATTGCTTCAAGCAATCTCCGTCTTATGAGTTTCTCAAATAGTTTGCCTGTTGTGTCAAGCATACAAAGTGGGCGGTACGATGATGGTAACTCAGGGTCACCCATGCCCTTACTAATGAGCACTAAGCGACAGATCTTCCAGCGAAAGCTAAAGATTCCTGCTTTCATGCACACATTGAACATTCTCAACAATAACAACAACATATCTTGATCAACTATTATTTTCAGAACCTCATTAGGAATCCCATCCGGCCCCGGAGCCTTGTTGTTCCGTAAAGAATGCGTTGCAACCCGAAGTTCATCTTCAGTAAACAGTGGGAAATCTAGATCACATTCAAAATTCCTCTCAGGTCTTGTGGGATGAGTTGGAAAAAGGGTTTGAACAATGGTGTTCATAATATCATCCTCCATGATGCACGATGTTCTGTGACTTCCAAGTTTCTGTGTTACAATTTTGTAACCCAAACCCCATGGATCAGTGTCAATATCTTCCTGAAGCTTTCTCCAACTCTGAACCTTGCTCGTAGTTATGGCTTTCCGAAGTAGCTTCTTTGCTGCTTTATGCTCCGCTGATTTTTCATTAGCTTCTTCCCGATTTCTTGCTCTCTGGGCAAGACGGCGAAGCCTGAGGCAGTTCTTCCTTAATTCTGCTATCTCTCTGGTCCATCAGTATACAGGGCTCTTTCGGTGACGTGGTACTGAGGAGGGCATCGAAACATCACAAGCTGACGTAATAATTTTCATGGTTGCAGAAACCAGATCCTCAGCCTCAAACTCCCTCCGTGCTTCAGCACTTCGAATCTGTTCTGCACCCTTCCCAATGATATATTTGAACTTGTCCATGCTAATCCTATTTACATTCCACCGTTGACATTTCTGGGGAGGTACTTCCCGTCCCTGAACATTTGATTCAAAGTCAAAGGCGATGAATTGATGATCGCTAGCACAATAATCTTCCAACACTTTCCATCTCTTAATGAATGGCACAATTACTTCTGATGCCAGGGAGACATCCGGAATTGTTCCTTCACATCCTGGACGTCGGAAAGTTGGAACTGTACCAATATTTAATATTAGAAGGCCTATCCTGGATGCCATCTCTAGAATGTACTTACCCCGGGAATCTGTACTTGGCATACCCCATTCCACTGCTTTGGCGTTAAAGTCTCCAGCCACTATGACACTATCTGTGGCGTTTAGAATTGCATCTTCCAAAGAATTTACTTTGCGGCGGAAGTGCTCAATTGCCTCATTAGGAGTTAGGTAAACACTAAAATAGGTGACCCTTCTGGTCTTCACCCAAACATAACCATCAGAACTTCCATGATCCTTTATAATAACTTTTCTAGAATCCAACACCCAGATTGCAGAAGTGCCAAGTGTGTCACTGAACCAAAGAGATGACTCTTTATCTTTATACTGTTCGCTGATTAGCAAGAGATCGCTTTGCTTCTCTGTGACTAGCTGATATAGCAGATCATTGGCTGTCTTACTTCTATGTAGATTGGCTTGAAGTATACGAATCATTTGAACCTCAGTGCCTTTTCTTTGTCCAAAGCTTCTCTGAAGACCTTACACTGGCCAGATCCCATAGCATGTGCATAATAATAATAATAATAATAATAATAATAATAATAATAATAATAATAATAACCCTTAGTGGTAGCTACGCTCATTACTGCTTAGCGCTAGACCATGGGGCCAAGCTATCAGCGAACTCGGTAGACGTGGATTTGAGCCCCACCGTTAGCCATCCTTGAAATGATTTTCCATGGTTTCCCCATTTTCAACTCCAGGCAAATGTCGGGACGGTACCTTCTGACAGGCCACAGCCGCTTCCTTCCATCACATTGCCTAGTTTCATTCATCTTCATTCATTTTATCTCTCATTATCTCCTCTCATGTGGTTGGCGTCAGGAGGGACATCCGGCCGTAAAAACCATCCGCCACATAGATTGTAATCGCATCTCACCCCCGACCCCGTTGAAAAACGGGAATAGTAAGGTGTAGACATACATGCATACATAGGCCTACATACATACATACATACATACATACATACATACATACATACATGCTTGCATACATACATACATACATACATTATTATTATTATTATTATTATTATTATTATTATTAATATTATTATTATTACAGGAAGGTAAGCACTATTCTAGGAAAATATCACTTGGATGTGAAGAACGCCTTCAACTCAGCTAGCTGGATAGATATGGTTGAGGCTCTTCAATTCACCTTCCAGTTGCCTGCATATCTTCTGCGTGTATTGAAAGATTATTTGAAGAACCGTACCCTGTTATATGACACTGCAGACGGTCAGAGGAGGAGATAAGTCACGGCAGGAACAGCGCAAGGATCTATCCTGGCTCCGGATTTGTGGAACATGTTGTACGACGACTTACTGTGCATGGAGATGCCCGGTGATACATTCCTTGTTGGGTACGCTGATGACAGTGCAGTAGTGATTGCAGCCCGACATACGGTTCTGGTTCAGTGGAAACTCAATCAGGTAAAGCGACGGGTGAATGGTTGTATGAACGCTCATGGGCTGAATTCAGGTATGGCGAAAACTGAAATAGTAATGTTAACTAGGAGGAAATTGGACACTATAATTTCCATAAAAGTTGGCTAGGTAGTCGTTCGAACTGGAGCCACTGCAAATTACCTACTGTCGACCAAAGTATTATGTGTACTCGAGTTTGAAGGTTGTTTGTTAAGTAACCAATAGAACTACATAAAATCCAATACCATCAACATTTTATTCGTTCTATTCTACGTTAGTTCATGTAGGTTTGGATTTTTTAATTTATATTTTAATATTTTTTTATCGCAGTTGGAACACAAAAAGTGCACGTTTTTAAGCGTGTTTCAACGATGCGTCACATTTAAGAATTATTATCTCAAAAGCCCTTCATCATATCGAATCCAAATTTTAACACAATATACATTGGAATGTTGTATAACTGGTTTATTAATTTCACAATTGTGTGTGTCCAAAAAACAAAGTTGTTATCATTGTTGTAAGGTAACTTTTTCTCGGCTCGGGGTGGTTGGAAAATGTAGTTCTTGGTTGCGTTGTAATTGTTATCCATCAAAACGTTATGCTGTATGACTGTGAAATACGTAAATTAATTAACTTATTTTATATCGGTTTGTATTTGTACGAGGAAATAACAAATGGTTCTCCATCTAGCCGCTCCGGCAAAAGCTGTACAGCGTTGCTGAGATGGAGCCCATCACTTCCGAGCGAGACGCGCCATGATGCATGTGGGCACCATTTCGGCAACGCTGTACAGATTTTGCCGGAGCGGCTAGCAGGTGAAACATGTGTTATTTCCCCGTAGAAATACAAACCGATATAAAATAAGTGAATTAATTTACGTATTTCACAGTCATACAGCATAACTTTTCGATGTATAAGGATTACAATGCAACCAAGAACTACATTTTCCAACCACCCCGAGCCGAGAAAAAGTTACCTTACAAAAATGATAACAACTTCGTTTCTTGGACACACACAATTTTGAAATTAATAAACCAGTTATACAACATTCCAATGTATATTGTGTTAAAATTTGGATTCAATCTGATGACGGGTTTTTGAGATAATAATTCTTAAATGTGACGCATGGATGAAACACTCTAAAAACGTGCACTTTTTGTGTTCCAACTGCGATAAAAAATATTAAAATATATATTAAAAATTCCAAACTTACATGACCTAACGTAAAATAGAACGACGAAAGTGATGATGTTATTAGATTTTATGTAGGTCTATTGGTTACGTCACAAACATCCTTCAAACTCGAGTGCACATAATACTTTGGTCGACAGTAGGTACTAGACTCTTGACACAAACTAACAAACTGGACTCATATAAAGATGGCAGCAGACAAGGCAGAGGTAGTGGCAGCCACCCTAAGTGGATTCATGGCTAATGCAGGCTACATGGTCCGCGACAAAGCAAGCGGTGACTCCTGATTTATTTATTTATTTATTTATTTATTTATTTATTTATTTATTTATGCTGGTTTACAACAGGGTCTTAAACCCCAATAACAGTAAGCCTACAAATTTTTAAACAGTAATTCTAATGTTTTTCAAAACTTAAATCAAATCGTAAATCTAATGTTAACATCAAAATTAATTACATAATAATAATATTTATAGCTTCACTCTAATGCTGTTACATATTCTACCTTTTTATTAATTAATTACACTCATGGCAATGTGGTCTTAAATTCATTTACAAATTTTTGGAGACTAAGATCGAAGTCTAGACTTTTATTACACAATACAGCTTTATTGTAACTACTGCAGAGTCTATAAAACGGTGAATGTTTGTGTGACGTGGTGCATGTTTTCTTATTCTTAAAAGTTTTCCACGTTCTTGAGGATAGACGTGGAACATTGAAATTCAGCAACGATTAAAAATACGAGTTATCTACCGTAGAATTTAAAATTTTGTGTAAGATCTTGGAGTCATTTATTTTCCTACGATCTTCCAAAGCTATAATTTTTAGATTATTCGATAAAATTTTATATGGGTAATTTCCGCTCATTTTATAATGTAGAATTCTGGCGAATCGCTTCTGAACTCCTTGTAGTAATCTTATGTATTTTTTACGCATCGGATTCCACACTACGCTTGCATATTATAATTTCGCCCTTACGTAAGCATTATAGAGTGTAATGGCCGTTTTCACCTCCCGAAAAGGTTTTACATTTCTAATGACGAAGCCTAGTGCTCGGTACGCCTCACTTGTTACCTTGTTTATGTGAGAAGCGATAGTCAAACCTTTATCCAGTACCACACCAAGGGCACTTACCCCATCAACCTCCCGCAGCGTGTTCAACCCCAGCTTATATTGGAAACTAACTTTATCTTCCTTCGGGTAAATGACATTGTTACACTCTTCGTTAGATTAAAATTAAGTTTATTTGTCCTACTCCAAAGATGTTGTCCAAGTCATTTTGGCTACTATCTGATTCAGATGTTGACTGGTCGTAGCTACCTTCGGAGTTACCTCTATCGGATGACCAAAGTAAGGAGTTCTATATGCTTTCACTGCAAAAGTAATCCAGATGATGTACATTAAGTTATATCATTACGTTCTTCGTCTGCATTCGATGGACGGTGGAAAGACAACAACTTGAAACCGACGTTGGTTCAATAACTCCAGACAGCATCGTCGAAATTATGCTGAGGAACCAGTACGGTTGAGGCAAGGATCGTTTTCTTTGTCGAAACGGTTCTCCGTCATAAGAAGAAAGAGGGAGACATATGACAAGGGAGTAAGGCTGAGATCTACGGATTGCGTATGAATTGAGAAGTAAGAATGCGTTTGGGAAGCATAGAAAACGATACATCATGAAGTAATAGGCCTACCGGTACGTAAGTGGTCCCGGGATGGATTTTGTCAAGAGGACAGGGTGTGGTTTTTAGTGGGTAAGTATCCTACACGCTTGAGGAGTGCGGAACCTTCTCAAGTGTCTTATGTAAGATTTTCCATTTCCCTTGTAGAAACCAAATTTAAGAACATTATTATTATAATAATAATAATTATTATTATTGTTGTGGGAAACGGTTTCCAGATCATGACACTCACAAGTATCGAATATAGGACTGAATTATTTATTTAAACAAAGAAACTTATTAGAATACAATATATAGAATTAAGGGAATGTGTTTCGCGGCTCATCGGAACACGGAATATTGCTTCTCTTCTTTTTATTCTCAGACAATGGCGCTGAGCTTACTCCTGCGCCCCCTAGATCCTATACTCGGCCGTCTTGATCCTCATCCGGCTCCCACATTCGGCCGTCCTGATCCTCATCCGACCCGGATGAAGAAGATCCGCCTGGCCAGGGCCTCATGAACTCCGCACAGGACGATGTGATTCTTGGTCCAGCATGGTCTCCTTCTCTGCTGACGTCATATGTGTCGTTGAGTTTAACTCGAGTCACTCGATAAGGTCCTAGACTTTTGGTTTTTAGTTTCAGATGTGGACCGATCTGAGTGCGTTTGATGGCAACCAGGTCGTCTACCTGATACTTCTTAGGCTCCTTAAGTCGTCAGATGAATTCAGCACGATTTTCAGATTGTACTTTTTCTATCTGTTTTTTTTTTTGCTTCTTCTCTCATCTGATCACGTTTTTCGTTGAACGAATCGATCAGCTCCTCTTCGATGAGTTGCACTATACGTAGACCATTTTGGTTGTGCATTCTGACTCCTGTCAGCACCTCGAAAGGTGACATTCCGATGCTCCTCTGGAACGTAGAGTTGATAGCTCGTTGGAAGGATGGTACAACCTTGTACTATTTGGTCTGATCGTCAAAGCTAAGTTTAGCGATGATCTTGATCACAGTTGAGTTGACTCTCTCGATTTGACCATTGGCTCTTGGCAGTCCAGCTGTAATCAAGATGTGCTTGATATCTTGCGATTTGCAGTAGTCCTGGAACTCATGGAAGGTGAACGATGGCCCCCTGTCGGTGATCACTTGAACTGGGTTTCCAAAGTTCGTCCTCTGAAACTCCATCTTTTCAATCGTCTCGGCCGATTTGGTAGTTTTCACAGGATACAGCCAGGTGAACTTCGTGAAGCTGTATAACAAACATATTCATCAATACCCCACATTTAAGAAATGAACTGTCACTATTTTATGCTCATGAATCCTGTCCTTTTTTCGTCGCTGGGTTAACAACTTATGGATTTCTGCACTGCTTGCCGCCACGTCAAACTCCTCATTCAAGGCCTTCTTCAGTGCAGTTCAGGACGTCAGTCCTTTCTCACCTTGAATAAAAAGCTTAGCTAAACCATCGAGTGATTTCTTAGCGAAAATAAACTTTTGCAGCTCACTCCATCCCATCAAGATTGACGTCTCCTCAAAATCTGCGATCCATTTCTTCACTGGGTAAACATCCTTACCGTTAAATGTTTGCATAGCGCCCTCTACGTCGCGGAACGACAATGAAAACTTATGTTGTTCTCTATACCTTCTGTGCTGGTCTTCCTCTTCGTTCTCTTCGTCTTCTTCGTCTTCTTCATCTTCGTCATCATCGTCTATATTAGTTGCGAGTTCATCCAATTTTCTCAAGTAATAACAAATGGTGTTAATCATTACCTCCTTTGTCCCGATCTCGGTATTAATAATCTCAGAAACACGCAACAGATCAGCCTTGGAAAATGTTTCTTCGATAAATTTCTTCTTAGCTTCCTCTTCAATGGAATTTTCGTCAAAATCGAACCCAGGAAACTCTCGCAGTCGCTTTCGATTCTTCCTGTCGTCTGGTATATTCTCGAAAATGAGGTTATGTAAAACTTTGATTGCTTTGACCGGAGCATCACTTATGTTCTTATTTATTTTCTCTATTGCACCGAGTGTAGTCATCTTATTTGTTTACTCACGTCTGTCAAGTAATTTTCCGTCAATATCGCTTCCTCATAACCTCGCTATCAAACCTGTTTAACCTCATTCACCAAATCGGTGATATTTGTAGGTGATATCGTTGAATACCGCTTCCCGTCGTTTCTCTCTGACGAGTCGCTATCCTCTTACTACATCCACAATCCTCTGTCGTCGTTTAGATTCCGACCCTCGTCGTCGTCACGGCACCACTAATTGTCACTGAAACTGAAGAACAAATTTTGCTAGCCTATGAATCCTCGTCGCAGATTCGCACGTCGTGGGCTCACAAAACTGCACGTCGTCTCGTCGTCAGCGTCGTAGGCAACAGCAACAAATATGATTAGCCGTCCACTTCGTCGAAAATAGCGTCGTATTTTGCGTCATACTTCGTGTCGTGGATTGCGTCGTAACTCGTTGTTTCAGTTCATCCCGGACGAGCCCTCATTTGTGGGAAACGGTTTCCAGATCGTGACACTCACAAGTATCGAATATAGGATTGAATTATTTATTCAAACAAAGAAACTTATTAGAATACAATATATAGAATTAAGGGAATGTGTTTCGCGGCTCATCGGAACACGGAATATTGCTTCTCTTCTTTCTATTCTCAGACAATGGCGCTGAGCCTAGTCCAGCGCCCTCTAGATCCAACACTCGGCCGTCTTGATCCTCATCCGGCTCCCACATTATTATTAATAATGATAATAATAGGAATAATAATGTCTTTATTGGTGACGGAGTTAGGGCTCCTAGACCTGTATTATACTTAACCAAATAGTAGCAGATAAATGTGATGCTAGAAAGTAACACAATACATAGACTATCATAAATTCTAACTTTAACTACACTAGTAAATTCACTGTTCCAAACTCCACATTCACCATTTCTGTGCAATCCATCCAACTAAGTATTACAATAATATAGATAATACAGTACAAATCGTAGAATGCTAGTTCTCTTTCGTTGTTGACAAAAATCTTTGGGGAAAAGGGGGATATTCTTGTGAATGTCGCACTCAGTCACAAGGAAGACGGATGTACAGGGGAGCACTCAGTGTCGCTGTCATCTGAAGTGAGGGAGCCATTTGTCGCACAGGTGATGTTGTGAGATATGAATGTTGCGGTGAACATTAATATCAGGAGCAATTCTTCATGTATTGTCATGACATATCTAAAGGTGACGTGAACCAGCAGCCATTTCCCAGCTCTGCTCAGTCCGTATAGTCGCTGTTACTCAATCCAGCCTCTCAAATAATAATAATAATATAAATAATAATAATAATACATTCCCACAAAATCATAACTAATACCTACAAAAAGTGCAGCAAATATATGGATTTAGCAACAGAAATAAAGCGCCTTTGGAAACAACAAACAGTCAGTGTCATCACAGTTATAATCTCAGCCACGGGAGTAATACCGAAACAGCTCTACACCAACTGAATGTACCATTCAACATCCATCAGAAAATGCAGAAGGCAGCAATACTGGACGGCTGTAATATTGTGAGCAAATTCTTGAATACTGATTGAGAACCAGCAAAGCTTCCTGTGTACGCCCACCGAAGTTTTGCCGAAGACCAGAAGAACTGTGTTTAATGAACTATTTGTGATATAATAATAATAATAATAATAATAATAATAATAATAATAATAATAATAATAATAATAAACCAAAAAAAATTACGAGCCTTTCAGTAGTCGCATATGATGTGTAACATCTGACATAGAAGAAACCTCACGTGAAATTGTTGATACACCGGTATTTTATAGTATTATTGGCACAAATATTAATCTATTGTAAAAGGGAGTGTTTTACAGATATTGTAGTTTATAATACGGAACTCATTTTATTTGATGATTTGTAGCTTCCACCAGCACTAGCCTAAATAAAGAATACGATATGGATCAACTAGATTAATAGACGCGACACCGCTCATAACCTTAAATTCCTTATAAACAGGACCTCTTGATTCACAGACCAACACGTAATTTCATATGGATTCTGTTAAAATGAGTCATGTTGATATGTAAAATATCGTTTAAAATGATAATGTGGTAGCAAAAATATCTACCCCGTCAAGGATTCGAACCAGAGATCACTAGATTCACAATTACAGGCGCTAACCCCAGGGCTATTTAGACTACGCAAATATTGTGCACAAGTTGGTCACTTATTTCCACGTTCCAATAATACTGCATTACGGAATTAAGTTTCATTTAAATTTTGCTTGTTTCGATAATGTTCCTGCGTGAAATTGAGTTTAAAATGCCTTATGAATAGGCTCTCTAGTGAGTAAAGAGAATGTATCATTTTCCGACACCGCGCGCTCATTGTTTCTCTTACCACTGCCAGCTGGGTATTACCACTGCTCGCTGGATCGATCGATCGAGTTGGCAGTGCATCTTATACTTCCGTTCGATTCACCACTGCCAGCTAGTACACTTCCGTTCAATCGATCCAGCGGGCAGTACATCTTATAATTCCGTTCGATCCACCACTGCCAGCTACTACACTTCCGTTCGATCGATCCAGTGGGCTGTGCATCTTATACTTCCGTTCCATCCACCACTGTCAGCTCGATCGTTCCGATCCACTTCCGTCCCCAATTTTCAAAATCACTACCACAAAACTATCCAGCAACCGAGTGGAAAAATGTTACACATCAATAATAATAATAATAATAATAATAATAATAATAATAATAATAATAATGGTATGCATAAACCTGCTGTGAGATCACCTAATATCTGCCCTTGGCTGAGGAAATACGGCAAATGTGGAGACAGGAAAGTGTAGTGGTTCTGCCCATAGTAATTTCTTCTACCGGCATCATCCCTAAATCATTGGCTTGCAATCTAGAAATATTGGGAATACATCCTGGTCTACATATCACCATGCAAAAGGCCGTCATCTTGGAGACCTGTTCCATTGTTCGCTCGTTTTTCAATGTGCCACCTTAAGAGAGGTTGTCATACCGTTTTGCAAACAAGCCGATGATATGTTGATTTGTCCCACGTATATGGTGAAATGAATGTGATAACAATAATATGAATAGACTATTAATAATAATGATAATTGTTATAATAATAGATCTGCTGATATTGGAATGCCCCTTGGTTTGGACAGGTGTTGGACCCTCACCACTTGACAGGGAAAATTTAAGGCCCGAGCATTTCAACTTGTAGACGGTTGTTTTGATAAGCATATGGAAGGTAATGAGTCCTACAAATATCTTGATCTCCTGAAATTAATTGAACTGATCATTCATTAAAAATCGATCCGTAGCTATCTACAATCATCGCCTTAACAAGATTTTAAAAACAAAGTTGAATGGAAAGAACACCTTCAAGGCTATCAACACGTATGCTATTCCTGCTCTGACATACACTTCCGGTATTATCAAATGGATGCAGACAGATTTGGAGAACGTCCTAATTAGGACATGTACCAGCACAGATGTTGAGCGACTGACAATCCCGCATCAGAGATGTGGACGAGGGCTCACAGACATTATCCAGTTACATGTCCGGTTCCATGGTTAATTGGTTAGCGTGCAAGGCATGGTCCGGTAGGGTCCTGGGTTCGATTTCCGGGAGGGTTATTAGGGATTTTAATCTCCTCGGGTTCAATCCCGCGGCTCGGGGACTGGGTGTACGTGAAGTCTTCATCATCACTTCATCCTCATTACGACGCGCAGGTCGCCCATGGGCGTCAACTATACAGCGTGTCCCTAAAGTCCGGTAACACTTTTCTTAATTTATTACACACGAACTACAAATGATACAGCTTTCCTATATATGGCATATTAAAGAGGAACTCAAATGGTTTTGTTAGATATTACCGCCAATGTTAACCGACAGTAGTGGCTACGCGGGTTAAGCGCTGCGTTAGGTCAAGGGGCCAAGCTCTCTGCTGACTCGGTAGACGCGTGGGTTCGAGCCCCACCGTCGGCTGTCCTTGAAATGGTTTTCCGTGGTTTCCCATTTTCAACACCAGGCAAATGCTGGGAAAGTACCTTCTGACAGGCCACGGCCGCTTCCTTCCACATCCTTGCCCAGTTTCATTCATCTTCATCCATTCCATCTCTCATCCCGAAGCGCAGGTCGTCCACGGGCGTCGACTAGAAAGACCTGCACTCGGCCTCTCAGGAGGCTACACGACAAAAAAAAAAAAAAAAAACGCCAATGTTTGTAGTTCCAACATTCGCCGCAGTTAGCGCTATTGGCCACATTTGTAAAGATGGCGACTTCTGGCGGAGAGCAGGCTTTCTGTGTGTTGGAATTCCACACGAATAAGAGTGCTACAGATGTGCAACGGAAGTTGAGGACTGAGTACCGTAAAGAGGCACCAAGCAGGAAGTCTATTTACGCCTGGTATGACAGGTTTGTGCGTTCTGGTTGCTTGTGTGTTATGAAACGTAGTGGCCGACCAACTGTGAGTGCAGAGACCGTTAACCGTGTGAATGAGGCATTCGTAAGAAGTCCGAAAGAATCTGTTCGTAGAGCATCCCACGATCTGCAAATACCATGTACGACAGTTTGGAAGACACTACGTAGGAGACTGCATGAAGCCGTACAAATTACAGCTCTTGCAACAATTGAAAGGGAATGACAAACAACAGCGTTATGAGTTTTGTATCAGAGTGCAACAATGGATGGCAGACGATGACGACTTCCTAAATCGCATAATTTTTAGTGACGAAGCGACTTTCCATACGAATGGTAAAGTCAGCAGGCATAACTGTCGTGTGTGGGGGACCGCAAATCCTCATGAATTCCTCGAACATCAGCGTGATTCACCTAAAGTAAACGTTTTCTGTGCAGTGTCATCGCGGAAACTTTACGGACCATTCTTCTTCGCCGAAAACACTGTAAATGGGCACTCATACCTGGATATGATACAGCAGTGGTTGTTCCCACAATTGCAGGAAGATTCCGACAATTTCCTTTTCCAGCAAGACGGGGCCCCACCCCATTACCATTCTAATGTCCGTGATTTTATGAACATTAGGTTACCTCAGCGCTGGATAGGACGAGCAGGGAATAATGATAATTGTTCCGACAAGTGGCCTCCCAGATCTCCAGATCTCACTCCCTGTGATTTCTTCTTATGGGAGTATATCAAAGACTGTGTGTATGTGCCACCTTCACCACAAAATCTCGAGGAACTCAAGGGTAGGATTCAAGACACTGCCACCACTTATCGGCTGATATGCTCCAAAAAGTGTGGCAAGAGTTCGATTACCGTGTAGATATGTGCCGAGTTGCACGTGGTGCCCATATTGAGTCGATGTGAAATTAAACAATGAAAAGAAAACCATTTGAGTTCCTCTTTTAATATCACGAATACTGTATATGAATTCTGTATAATTTGTAGTTTTTGTGTAAAAGGTTAATAAATGTGTTAAGAAAAGTGTCAGTGTGAAATCAAACTATGAAAGCAAAACCATTTGAGTTCCCCTTTAATATGACATAGGCTATATACTGTAGGAAAGCTGTATCATTTGCAGTTTTTGTGCAATAAATTAAGAAAAGTGTTACCGGACTTTAGGGACACCTAGAAAGACCTGCACTTGGCCTCTCAAGAAGCCACACGAAAACCAAAAAGGACCAGTTACATGCAAGGTAAGTGAGGAACCTTCAGAGATACTTTCTAGGCAGACATGGCTCTCCCATACATCAAGCTGCTGTCAAGGCAAAGTACACACCACTGGATCTTCTCCACGTAAGGGATATACAGTTAGCCATTGATGCGGAATGTACAGCCATCAAGCTTCAGCAGTGGACGCAGAAAGCACTGAACGATCGCATGATCTCAACCAGAAGCATGTTGCGTCGAACAGCTAGTTGACTCATGCGGACCTATTCACCGAGACATTGTGTTGTTCTAATTTGTACACACGTGCATAATACTTATACGTAAGTTAATTCACAAACCCTTATAGAAACAAACCGTACATAACGAGATTCAAACTGCGAATGGTAATATAAACACTAATTAAACGCACTACAAAAGAATCGTAGTTAGATAATATTTGTGTATAAATTTAAACCTCAACACAGTAATCAGGATCTGATGATGACCGCTTGAAGGTCGAAACGCGTAATCCTACAATTGCCCCATTTTATTAGTGACCATAACTGAGACTTATAATATTTCCCAGGAGTGCTATTTAATTATATTATTCATATACAGTACTATATACTTTGTACCCCGCCCCAGTCATTGTGTTGACCGACTGAAGAGTTACAACATAGGTTTTTTTATAGGCATCACTGAAAGAATTGCTTCATAACTTTACATTCCAATATCTCTTACAGTAGTTACGTGTTGATAGTTTCGTTACGACTTTATTTGTTTAATAGAAAACTGGAGTTAAAAGAGAGGAAGGAGGCATTTACAGAATCTGTCATAATGTTGAATTGTATGAACACCAGGAGGACATCATCACGTCTATAAGGAAAAGGCACCTGACCTTTTATGGACACTTGGCACGTCTGGATTCTGAAAGACTCACCAACAGGATATTCACAGTAACAGGAAGAGGCGAGGATTGTAAGAACAAATGGATTGCGTCAGTTAAGTCAGATATGGAACAACTAGATATCCCACTGGAACAAACTCGTGACCGTCTGATGTTCCTTCAGGTCATCCGACAGGGCGTTTTGCCAACGTCCCTTACAAGTAAGAAGACTACAGGAGCTAAGTGGACAGAAGAAAGAAGACTGACTCATAGTCAGAAAACGAGGGACTATTGGAGGAAGAAGAAGAAAGCAACAACTTTATCGAAGAGTAGATACGAGCCCCGTGGTCCTAAGTAGGCCTTAACGATAAAGAAAGAAGAAAGAATGTTGAACGCTGAAAAGTGTAAACATTATTGCGAACGGAAAGGAAGAGAATGAGTATCAAAAATGTATCCTTGACGAGCCATTCTGCTCTACAACTAGCGATGCAGA
Source organism: Meconema thalassinum (assembly GCA_946902985.2). NCBI lineage: Eukaryota > Metazoa > Arthropoda > Insecta > Orthoptera > Tettigoniidae > Meconema > Meconema thalassinum. Next base: position 1,047,897,603 of record OX336388.2, read on the forward strand.
AAAGTATAAAGTGTCTCAAGGATTGAAAGAAGCTCAGAAGTCATGGTTGTTTGGTTCCTCAGTTTAGGTGCTGCGACAACGCGGTCATGTAGCCCCGTGTACTTTGGGTGTGTGATACCTTGGAATACTCAATTTAATCGATTATACAGTATTTCACAGTAACATCACAATTATATATATTCTTACCCATACATGATGGCATCAGTCATAACCTACAGATGTCTACGTATATACTGTATGATATCCACATCACTGTTTCTACTTCAAGCTGTTTTTTGACGTGAGAACATCAAATAAATTGTTGTAATACAGTGACGTTCTGAAAAGGTGTTACAGTGAAAGGTGATGATAACTTCTGCTGCAACGCTCTCTCTCTCTCTCTTCTGTTGCTACGCTCGAGTGTCGCTACTGTCGTTTTTGGATGTCACGGATGAACCTCTGGATGGATTTTGATGGGGTTTTCACCATTTCTTCCAACAATCTCCATTCAAATACTGAGGCGACAGTTTTAAGAGCTGGCTAGGGGTGAGTCTATCACCCCAGTTACAGCCTAGCTAGCGGGCTAGCATATTACCCCAGATACAGCCAGCAGCAAACTGTCAAGTCGTGTTGAGTTAAAACTTCAGAGAAGAGTGGTTGTGTTTGGAGTTTCCCAGTCCGAGAATACGTTATCACGCTCAAATATCGTCGCACATCGTAATTGCACACACCCAATTTTTTTAATGAGGATATAGCCTACATCTTTATCTTAATGCATATTGTGTACAGATATGATTTTTTTAAATTTTAATGTGTGTCTTTAAGCCTTCAGAGGATTAGTGTTTTTTAGAATTAATTTTGATAACAACTTTTGATGTGGAAAATTATTGAATGTAAGTCTTGCATCTCTACGTATATATTATAATCTACCGCTGAGGAAAATCACAATGTGACCGAAATCGGTACTATAATTGGAAGTACAACCTATGATTAATTTTCTGAATGTTGTTACTCCAATGTAGTTCCCAAATCACTTGTGCACAGTACGTGTGTTTGATATTATTGTAGGTAATGTTCAGTTATTTTACAATTTGCCACCGAGGAATTGCCCCCGTTTCCAAATAAAGTATTGTTACGTACCACCCCCCTAGTGGCACTTTTGTTAACTGGATTACGGTGGGTAGGAAGCACAACACCAATTACTGCTTAAAGAAATAATTAACTTTATTGCGGCCAGAAAATTACACTACTCATCAGCAATTACAGACAATAGGAACCTTACTCCAGTTTCCTCAAGTCTCTTGCTTGCGGAGAGCTCTTGCCCTTTCACTTGTCAACAAACCCCAGAAGTTAATCCTGCCGCTAATGAGCCTAGTGTCCTTGACAGAACTACATGCAACTTCTTCCTAATGTGCGCCTACTACAGTACTTACGAGCATTTGCTGCACGCTGTTCACAAGCTGGGAGAAACAATGTCACTGGATTTCGACACCACAATATCTCAGACACTCAGTGAAAGCACACTCACTCAGAACACAGGCAGTCCCCTGTATGTTTCTCACTTCGCCGCTACACTAGGGGTTTTGCAAGTCACCACACTTCTGTCGCTCAGAATAAACGCTCACACTAGCTCGTAAAACACAACAACACAACTGCTAGACAGGTCGCACTTATATAGCAGGCCGGTGACTCAATAAATACTTCTAGATCCACCCAGGGTTCACGGCTTCTCGAGGTTTCCATCGCTGGTCCAGTCACGAATATTCTGGACTACCCCTTTGTCCTAGTAGCCCTGTTGCATAAGGCACACGCAATACAGGAGGCAGGCCACAGCCCAGCCCTGGGGCAGTTGTGACTCATGCGGCGAGTGATGACACAAACTCACAGCCGTAACAGTATTTGAATGAATCATTCCTTTCTCAATTAAATGTATTCAGTCCGTAAATGCAAGGATGTTGATGATGATCACGACAATAATGTTCAATCATAATAATGTATGTGAAATACATTAACTTACATGGGATGTTTTGTTACTTTATTTATCAGAATACCGTCGTACAGTATTACTTTTTCCAAAGGAAGCAGAGTCCCCAACTTGGCGTCTGTCGAGACGGACAAAGGAAATGCAGAGCGAATACATCCAATTGGGCACATCAAAGCGATCGTCTGCTCCAGGGGACGTTACAAGCTTGTGTTGTCAGGCCCTCTCCATCTTAGATGTTTTCTTGTCATTTTATAATACATTAGACACATCGACATTTGAAAGAAGTGAAAGGGAAATCACTGTTTAGATACGAGCAGACGCTGGAGTTACTTCTGGCCTCCTCACAATTACGTAAATGAACTTCATGTAGAGATACCTGACCTGACAATACAGACTAAGTTGGGTGGAAATAATAATAATAATAATAATAATAATAATAATAATAATAAAATCGTAAGGCCTCGGGTGCCGGGTGCAAGCTTTGTTAATTGACTCCCAGATGGCAGCTTGCATATTGAATTTCGTCGTTCCTTTGAACGCTATGAAAGTCAAGGAGGTTAGATATCTAAGCTCCTTGACACTACAGCGCTTTCTAGTAGAGAACAGAAGAACTTTGTGTTGGCAGAAAATCCCGAGATTAATTTTGCCATTGAACACGGCCCACTGAATTCAAATGGGTTCTTTAACATGCCAACAACATATGACATCCATGTCGTGATTTTTTCTCCTGATGAGAACCGCATTGATGCGCTGCTTTTCCCCACTTTCGTGGTATTACTTTGAGAGTTTACACTCTTGTCCGATGTCACTGTAAGCGACAGTTTTGTGTGAGACAAGTCTCAGATTTACCCCAAAGACAGCGAACTCCCCATGTCGTGATTTTTTCCACCTTTCAAAAATCACTTACCACGGCCAGGGGCGAACCTGCAAGCTTGGGGTTGGTAATCCAACACGTTAACCACTCACCCACCGTGGCAAGCTTGGGTGGAAATGAAGGCAGGGAAGGATATCAGTGAATTGTGTAGAAGCGTGCACCTATGTCTCTGAGGAATAGTGCAAATTATATACGACTATATGAAAACTCTGCATGTATATACAGTGTGCTTCACGGATGTAGTTGCCTACAACGTTGGTAGGGCGTAATACGGAAGGGAAGATGCCTACGTGGTTGTCGCACAATAGTGAAGACGACTGGCTACCTGAGCCTAGTGAGACTTCTGTTAATTCACGTGTGTCCTTCATAGAACCCGAGACCAAGGGAACATATCCTTAAGCTAGAGCAAATGCAAAACCGTACTACGTAACTTACTCTTCCTAACAATTCCAATCTACCTGGATAGATTATTATAATTAAATACGAGTACACGTTTGTGGTAAAGATTTTCTTTGTGTTTTGCATTTCTCTACCCTATGATATCCTAATCCTTTACCATTTCATATTATTGTTTGATTTATACCACAGTGTGCTTTCCTATTTATATTTGAAAAGGATCGCAATTTGCAATTTGCACGAAAACCGAGGCTCTTTCTCCAGGGCAATTATTTCTTAATTTTCCCATCATAATCGAAATAATGTCGAATGCACAAATAACTAAGAGCACTATAAAATAAGGGATTTTTAGAAAATAGTAACCAATAATTCACTCTTATGTACAATACAGCTGTAATCAAAAACTTACAAAAGCAAAAGACTCACTGAACTACTCAGGCTCCTCTTTAATCACTCACCAAAACCAGCTGAGTAACTCCAAGCGCACTACAAAAGTAGCACAAACGTGCAAACTCTCGAGTGAAAAGCATCAAGCCTGATAATCTGCGGTTATGCATCTACTTATTACGCTCTGCAATGGGAATTGCGAAATGCGCTATTGCAGGGGCACTCCTGTCTTTTAGACGAGTATAATACGGTAATAAACAACTGATAATAACGTTAGTTGGGTTGTATAAAACAATATTATTAGGGGCAGCTGATTCACCCGGTATAGAGGAAACAAAGCTAATAACAGATAATTGCAAGAAATCTAAGAAGGATCATAATAATGTGCCCAGATGCTGTACATTATAAAAGCAGACGCCAGAAATGTAGCCTCCCTTCTATAGAGAATTGTTTAACCAAAATGATTTAAGTTACTGTACTCGAACCTCCAGAAATCTTTTTCATAATACAGACTCCTTTATTATTCAGGACAAAATTTCCCTCAGAAGAGGCACGGTGTTGCACTGTACACGTCACTATCCAGGACTCTGTCGTACAAAATAAGGTTTTTAAATAGATCAGTTTGTGCATGAAACGACCTTCCACTCCACTTGAGGACCGGCAACCATAATAGCATCTAGTTTAAGAGAAATTTAAGAAGCATTATTTTGTGACAAGCAGGAAACATGTGCCTACTTGTACATACATTACATATCGATCTTTCTAAATTGCCTGTTGTGATAGGGTAGCATCCCATATGACCCTAATTCCAATATTTTGTTTCTTTCTTAATATTCTCACCTCTCTTGTATTTTCCTCCATTATTCTGTGTAAATGTGCATTTAACACTACCCGAAATGTTTGCTGTAAATAATGTATTTATTGCTCGATTTTTCCATATTGTGTAGGTGTAAATATAGCCCAGTATAAACCAGGTGCCTCATTTTCTCCTAATAATATTCTTTTATGCAGCCCAACTAGCGTTGTTATCAGGAAGGTCGATATTTCTCTGCTTGCATCGTTTATGGTACTAATGCACTGGAAGAATATCCCGCAAAAGGTACCGATCTCTATTATTTTTCACTCGATGTGATTACAGACTAATACGTGGGGAAAATAATAGAGATCGGTATAGTTTGTGGGATATACTTGCAGTGCATTAGTACGTACCACATGGAATGCAAGCAGAGGAATATCAACCTTCCTGCCAAGTCGCGTTAGTTGGACTGCATGAAATAATATCATTAGGTGCAGCTGATTCACTCGGTGTATACCGTAGTGGGGGCTATGACACTTCTCAAATGCGAAATGGGGCTTCCATCTTTTCAGAGGCTCCCTTCAATATACTGTAAGTATAGTGTACTTGCACTGATAAATAAATGTGAAAGAAAATGAAAATATTAGTCCAAATTTCAAACATCTAAGTTTTCATCATCCTTATTTATAAACATAATTGAAACAACCTAGTGATCGGAAACCTTGGAGATAATTTACCTAAAATATATTGCTGGAGAAATCCACTCAGTTTATCAATATTCACTTTCAAATAGGAATCTCTGTTTCGCGGGCTTATAGGTCCTTAGAACACGACCTATAAGCCCGCGAAACAGAGATTCCTATTTCAACGCCGATCGTGAAAGTCTGAATTTTTACTTAATTCACTTTCAAACATCATATATATTATTTGAGTAGTATAGATCCCTCCTGCGGCGCTCATAAGCGACTGATCGTGAAAATGAGCATTCAAATGAAAGAGAATAGACATTAGCAGTGACGAATTGCACTCTCATTCCAAAAATGTCAATAATTTCTTTAAAAAATGACCTTAAAAATGTACGAAGTGTGCAATTTGCTGATACTGTTGATGTATGAAAATACGCTCCACTTCACATTTTGGTCGCTGTGACGCCAGTTTCATGTCATTTTAACATTCTGAGGTCTTCTTTCCTTTATCATTTTGCATGGATTTCAGAAACATTAAATCAAAGGAATGAGTACTCTAATCGTATAATTTCATAAATATCAAATAACCAGTGAGTTTTACAGCACACTCAGCACACAAATGACATTATCAGTGACAAATTGCATTCTAATTTCTTAAATATCAATTTTTTTAAGAAGTGTTCGATTTGAAAAACCTATTGGGGGAAGTGTGGTTTATGAACATGCGAGATTTCTCGCACGGGTCCGCCTGTTTCTGGTTATAGCTAAACATGAGACCCTTTTCTTAAAATTCATGTGTGCAAATACTCGACTTTGTAGAAATTATTTCTTGTGCCACCGTAACGTGCAAAAACATCACTTTAAAGGGCTATACGAGTACTTACTATACGGGATAATATTTTAATCTTTTGTAGCATTTTGTTCGAAAAGCATATTATCAATATGAAATTGCTTTCTTACGATTGTTTAAAATACAAATCCTGTGTGTTACATGGCTCATAACCTCATGATTATCAACAATTTTAACGTGGAATTTGATTCACTGGATGCGACTCTTCGCTTCAAAAATCTCACATGCATCAACAGGGAACCAAATCCGGTCTTTAAGGTTTGATCTAGTGGAATTAGTGGAATTAGTTGTTATGATTGAGATGAACAATACCTGGTCGATTCGCTGGTCAGTTGAAACGAGTCTATTCTCAGTATTTCTAGTCATTGGCGGGCTGATACTTGTAGTACATCATTATTGAGATTAAACGCCCTCAGGAGCTTCAGGTTCCACTTTAACCCCTATGAAGACACAACCTAAATAGTGGGTATTTTCAAATTCCCCCACCTGCGATTAAAAGTTGTTAGCTGATTCTGTCATCCCTAATTGACCATCCATATAACAGTTTGGCAGCTATGTAACCAGTCGGTGGCAGCTCGTAATGTTACGGGTGATTTGTTGACCGTAGTGGGCTGGATTGCGTTTACGAATCACTAGTTGCGCATTCACAAGTGCAAACTCTCGAGTGAAAAGCATCACGCCTGCTAATCTGCGGTTATGCAACCACTTATTACGCTCTGCCATTGGAATTGCGAAATGCACTATTGCAGGGGCACTCCTGTCTTTTAGACGAGTATAATAATAAACTGCGATTCACGGCGCAGCAACCCGACGGTGAGAATGCTAATTGAGCAATCAGGTACATTTATTCTCACTTTTAAAATGTTATGGAATAATAATAATAATAATAATAATAATAATAACATCGTATGGCCTCGGGTGCGGGTGCAAGCTTTGTTATTTGAAACCCAGAGGGTAGCTTGCATGTCGAATTTTGTTGTTCCTTGAAGCACTTTTTGGATAAATTAGGTAGCTCTGAATGTATCTCTTTTCGGGTTTTACATCCCACGTAAGGTTTTGGGGACATATGTCCTTGATGATCCGCCCCTTAAAATGACATCATCATCACCCCCTCGTAGGGGATGTGGGTACTGATTAGCGCGAAGTAAACAGATGCTTTACAACTGCTAAGTCCATAGTTTTGCTTAGGTAAAGTATTATTATACATTTTAGTCCGCTTCGTTGCGTAGTTGCTAGCATCTTTGTCTGACACCGATGAGGCACTGGTTCGATTCCCGGCTCTGCTTAGAAATTTAATTTGGAGGGTTGGAAAGGGGTATACTCAGCTCAGTAAGGCACAACTGGGTAGGGGTGGATTCGATTATTACCTTAGCCATCCAAGAAGTGGTTTTCCGCGGTTTACTTCTTCTCCTCCAGGTAAATGCCGGGTTGGTAACTAACTTAAGGCCACAGCCGCTTCCTACCCAAATCGTACCTCAATTACAAATACACACACAAGTACAGACCTGACAGTGACTCAGGTTATCAGACAAATTGTACACACATCCAAGTACACGGATTTATATTTGAGCTGACCATCCCTTGTGTACCCCTGTTATTCCAGAAACCAAGCACCATTCTTCTTCTTATTATTATTATTATATCAAAAATTGTATATTAAACACAGTTCTTCTGGTCTTCAGCAAAACTTCGGTGGGCGTACACAAGAAGCTTTGCTGGTTCTCAATCACTATTCAAGAATTTGCTGACAATATTACAGGTGTCCAGTATTGCTGCCTACTGCATTTTCTGATGGATGTTGAATGGTAGATTCAGTTGGTGTAGAGTTGTTTAGAGCTTTTTCGGTATTACTTCCTTGGCTGAGCTTATAACTGGGATGACGGTGACAGTTTGTTGTTTCCAAAGGCGCTTTATTTCTGTTGCCAAGTCCATATATTTGCTGCACTTTTCGTGGGTCTTAGTTCTGATGTAGTGGGAGTTATTATTGTTGACGGAATGAGTGGAGTTAGTTAAGAGTTGGTTTTAAAATCCGAGATAATGGGGTTCAATGCGATGACATTTAAGCGTGCCGTGTCAAAATAATTAACCTAAAAATTAACCTATTATCTATAGTCCCCAAATAAAGCTACTACAAGCATTAGAAAATTAAGTAATAATAAAGTAAGTTCCTGATAATAAAATCAATTGAATGAAACAATAACTGATATAAACTGGAGTACATGTTTTGGATCGACATTGGATCCTTCCTCAGCCAAACTTGAAATATAATAGTTTGAAAGTCGCATTACCAAAGGTGTCAAGTATTGAATATAAACTAAACATCCTAAAAAATAATTGTAATTAATCAATATTATGTTAGGATAGACTCTGACTTAAAATAAACGTAATTAAGTACTTATGAAACTTAATTAATTAAAAAGATTAGCAGATTTTTAATATAGTTCTGGAAAATAACTATAAATTGACTAACATAATTATTTTCTTTATAAACCTTAAAAGCACTCTAGAAAATATTTTGATAACGTTGATGATAACTATTGTCTTAAGGCGCCTAACATCTAGGTTATCGGCTCCTAACAGTTTGGGTGAACGTGTAAATGAACCTATAAGTAAACCTAACTACAAACTTACAACTAAAACAAACTACCACTTACACACCAGAAGAAGAAATGGAAAACAAAAGAAGAATATGGGAACATAAAGACACGGAAATGAAATGCCCTCAACCCTCGAAGAATGAGGATTGAGGGACTTGGAAGGAAGTAAAGCCATGAAAGGCAGACCGGAAAGGGAAAGAGGTATCCCTTGGGTTCGCCAACTCCCGAACTCACCAGCCCTTAGCCCTTGAGGGTGTAACATTATCCAGGTTGCACCATAAGCGGTCGTCTACACACACTCTGCCCCCTTTAGGGCCTTGAGCAGAAGGCAGGAGATACCATGAAAGGAAAAGAAGAGACCCCTCGAAGAATGAGGTTATCAGGAAGGATGAGAGAAGGGCCGATTAAAGTGGGAAATAGAAATACTCTATAGGCCTCGGATACCCTAATACCGTCGGGATCGGAAGAGAGCGAGAGTTGACCAAGGGAGGTTGACAAGAAAGATGACAGAAAGGAGCCCGGCACTAGTAAGCCTAAGTGGGAGCAAGAATGCACTCAGCTTGGGTCCCGTGGTCGCCAACCCATGTCTCAGCAGTCGTGAGCCCCTAGGGTATGCGTTCTCAACCTTTTTGAGACTATGAGCTCCACCCTGAAGCCATACCAACGACCCAAGTACCATTATATCAAATATAATAATAATAATAATAATAATAATAATAATAATAATAATAGACTAATAATAATAATAATAATAACGCAACAAACAAACAATGGATCTCTAAACTGCAAAATGCTTACAGACTGACTTGGAACAGATATTATAATAAAAAATCAATACCCAGAAATGCAACATTACGGCATTACAACACTGCAATCAAGCCTGACGCACAATATGCTTCTGAAACGCTGATTATTGGGGGCAGATCATTAATTGAAGATGTAGAAAACAAGAAAGGAAAATCCTAAGAATTTTTTGACCAGTCTGTACAGGGGGAACCTGGACGAAAAGAAAATCCCAAGACTTATTCCTGCACTCGGAGAAAATCTCAGACACATTTAGGAAAATACGATTGAAATTTTACGGACATATCCTCAGGATGGACAATCAGAGACTGACCAAAAGGATTCTTAACCTTGCCCTGTCAATGAAAGTGAAAAACACCTGGCTGCTTGAAGTTGGAAAAGATATTTAGGAAATAGGCATCAGAGATGACATTGTACTAGACAGAGCTAAGTTCACCGCTTTGCAGACGATCCAAGCACTATCACCAACAATACCTGGTCAGAAGATCGCAAGAGAAAGGCAATGCCATCAGCTAAATAAGTTCAACCGCGCTCCTTAGTCAGGTATGACGAAGAAAGAAAGAAAGAAAGAAAGAAAGAAAGAAAGAAACAAACAAACAAACAAACAAACAAACAAACAAAGAATAATAATAATAATAATAATAATAATAATAATAAAACAAACATGCTCCTCTCTTTCCTTTCCCTATCTCTCTCTCTCCCTCTGAAGTTCTGACATAGCTGGAGATTCACCGCTCACAAGGCATGCTGCAACTGCTTGTATGCTTTATTTACATACAGATACAGATACATTAACGTGTGGACAGTCGAATCGAATCAGCATCTTTCGTGCTACTTATAAAACGGAGTAGTCCAAGTATTTTTACTGTAGAGTCAAAATACTATTCCATATTGATAACAGTTTTCCACGGTGGATGAGTAGTTATCGTGTCGGTCTACCAACCCCAAGCTTGCAGGTTCGCCCTTGGCCATGGTAAGTGATTTTTGAAAGTTGAAAAAATAAATCACGACGTGCATGTCATACTTTGTTGGCATGTGAAAGAACCCATTTAGATTCAGTAGGCCGTGTTCATAATGGCAACATTAATCTCAAGCTTTTCCGCCAACACAAAGTTCCTTCTTTCTCTACTAGAAAGCGCTATCGTGTCAAGGAGCTTAGACATCTAACTTCCTTGTCTTTCATAGCACTAAAATAGTTATTGAAAAGAATTATACACCCACCTGAATCAATACTATAAATACATTTATTATTAAACTTGTTCTTAGTACATGTTTTGGGGATACATAAAATTTTATCCCCTTCATCAGCTAAAAACATATTGAAACCAAATAAAGCGTAGCAATATGAAAAGTTATTAAAACTACTATGGTGCACCACATATTTAGGTTGAAAAAATTAGAATAAAATGAAGTAGTTGGTGACGGTAATCAGCCCGCAGATTCTAATGAAGATGTATGACGAACAGTACACACTACATTCACAGTTCCGTATTGAGAAGGTTAAAAGCTTGGGATAAAATTTGAATAATCCCCGAAACATGTACTAAGAACAAATTTAATAATTAATTAATTTATAGTATTGATTCAGGTGGGTGTATAATTCTTTTTAATAACTACTTTAGCATATCAATAGGGAACCTCCACGAATAATTTAAATAATGTAATTTCATAGCGCTCCAAGGAACAAAAACATTGACATGCAAGCTGTCCTCTGGGCATCATATAACAAAGTTTGCACCCGGCACCCGAGGCCATACGAAATTATTATATTGATAACATATATGACTGTCAGAACTTGCAATGAAAACACTATTATTCTGGTTCGTGCAACAGAATTTGAATTGAAGAATGGATCTCATGGGAGTTTGTGATCGTGAGCACTTCTTGGCTTATATGACGAGAGCACCAAATGTTATTTAAAGAGCACCGTGGTTCTCACGAGCATCAGGTAGAAAATGCCTGACCTAGGGTAATGAAAATATTTTATATACATTTTAATTTAATGTAGTATAATATGTTAGGTTTCTTCTCATCCAGAGTAGAGAGAATATAAAGCTAGCTTTTCAGTCGGTCAACACGAATTGTGTCCAATTACATTAGAGGGGGGGGGGACAAGAATTTACATACCCTACAAACTAACACACTCTTTATGTACAAATACCTACTTAATTGGATGACATGTTTCGTACGTCATGCGTTCATCCTCAGATCCTGTTCAGTTAGGCTTAACTAGTGTATGATGTTTATGAATCACAATTAAACACAAATACACTATTTATATTACATAAGTTTGTAAAAACTTGTGTAACGTGTCAACTATTTACAGACAGTATATTACACTTCTATGGTTGTTGCGTTATTACTACAGGGTCATTCTCTATGTGCGCCCCGATATACACGGCAAGCTAAGCCGGCTGTGACTAGCGCAGATCGCGGGCGCGCGTACGTGGTTCAGCCGGTGGTCGGTACGCTCCGCTGACTCATATCGTAAGTTCACGCGTGTTTTGTCATTCATATGGACATGTATCTGCAAAGTTTAGACGCTAGTGTTGCACGTTTAGTGAGTTGTGATTACTGTGATTGTTGGTAATGCCTAGACACCAATTCGCATTGCGCGAACGTGTGTATATCCACAATTCGTGTATGAAAAGCAGAACATCTTGTTCTGAAACGAGACGAAAGTTTCCAGGAAGACCTGTACCTAATGCCAGTACAATTAGGAGGCTCACTAAACGATTCAAGGAAACAGGCTCCGTAAATAATAAAAGAATTGACAGACATTATTTCATCAGAAGATGTCAGGAGTGTGTTACAAGAGAGGGAGGACATTTTCAGCATCGGCTATGAGCACTCTAAGTACACATTATTGAACATGTTTGGTAAAAGTGCGAAAGTGCGCGTCCACCACCGGCTGAACCGTGAACGAGTGCCAGCGATCTGCGACAGTCACAACCGACTTAGCTTGTCGTGTTTATCGGGGTGCACATAGATAATGACCCTGCATTATTATTAATGTGGATTATGTATGTTTCCTGTTGTCTATTGATTTGTTATTATGGATAATCTCAGTATTGAAATTATCTGCCTATTTCGTTATTATTGTTATAAATCAACCGTTCCTATTTAAACTATTAAACTTTATTAGAATTAGGCAACACTAAAAATGGCTTCTATCACTACAATTTAGAGAGAATATGTCAATACGGAGTTTTTCTTTATCTCATAAAACAAACGAACCCACATGAACGCACAATCTGAACATTATTAACTCTAATACTCTCAAAGCCTGTAAATACAGTGACACTGAATATGTTTATTGCTATCATTATAATATAATAACCCAAACAAAATACATACAGAAAAGTGAATAGCACATTCTGAGAGCTATACTTGTGATCCTCTTTGGAAACACCGACTGCTCAGCTTCTTTGAGACACGACCATTTATGATCTGACTAATTTAGAATATAAACCACCTTGACTTAAAGATTATTTCCCGTCACAAAAGGCGAGGCAGTGCACTTGAATCCCTCGAGTCTATCCCACTGAAGGAAATTGCACCCTCCCCTCCCATTTCCCCATCGCTCCCAGTGAATACGCAGTAACAACCAACAAAATGCCAGCCTTTCTCTCCGATTCTGTGGCTGAAGCTTTTGCAAACTCGCTCTCTTCTTTCTTTACCTCCGCCAAGAATAGAATATAAAAAGTATACAAAAAGATGGTGGAAGAATGGCTTAGAAAATATGAAAAGTACAAAAACCCTTGACAAAAGGAAAAGAGGAAAATAATAATAAATAACAAGACGGCGCTGGTGGGTTGACAAACAATGACGTCATCTCGAGCGCAACAGAAGCCTTCTATTATGCATGGCCTGCTGGATGACTTCTTATAGCGTCAGTCGCGCTCCGACCAACCGCTGCGCTGGCTGGTCCTACAAGATACACTGCAGTCTATTGTGTAACAAGGCTTCCATGTAGCACATTGAACTATTCTACTGTATGTGTTAAAAATGGAAAGTTACGTAAGGGCTAATTGACCTAAATTCCTTGACATTTCAGAACATCAACTTGTAAAATTACTAATAAATATTTATCGAAATTTAATGTTTTTCAGTCGGTCAACACGATTGTACCCTATTGTAATGGGTGGTTCCCTAATCCTAAAAAAACAACAAGTAGTTCCGTGAAGAACTAGAGCCTATTTTCATATATCCTACTTATGTTAATTGCCTGTCCCGTGGCTCATAATCACAAGATTCACGGTCACGTAAAACTACAATCTTCCTTCCTTCCTTTTGTTAATTGCCACTATCAACATAAAAAAAAACAGTTTGATTGATGTAATAGATTCGTAGATGTTAAGAACTGACTAAATATTTCGAATGGTCACCATTTTTGATTTTTATAGATGTAGTTATGCACTGTAACATGAATATAATTAGATACGTGTAGTATTCAAACTTTAATCGCATGATTAGGACACAAGAAGTAAAAACGAGATTTTTAAATTTCGCACAGCTGCCATCTTGTGATTATGGAAACAATTGAAATAAATTAGATGCCAGTGGATTGCCATTTGTAGTAGGATTTGCTGTACCAAGTTTCACTGCACTCTGATGGTTAAATTGCGAGAAACATTCATGTAAATATTTATACTTCGCGTCGCCACCATGTTGGATTTGTGATCACCAGGTTAATGAAAGTCCAATAGGTGAACTTATGTTTATAGCCCCTATGAACATAAACGAAAATCAGTTTGATTGCTGTAATTGATTCGTAGATATTGAGAACCGTCTAAACATTTCGAATGGATTGTTATAGACTATGTATAGGCCATAGAGTTATATACCATTAAAGGAAAATTATTGCGTAGGTTCATTATTCAAACTTTCACTTCGATCGCATGATTACGACACAAGAAATAAAATCTTAATTTTAAAATTTCAACGTCGCTTGGCCACCATGTTCGTTTTGTAGTTTACAGGTTTTTGAAAGTCTCATAGATGAATGTCCAGTAGTACCCTTTATCTCCGTACAACATTTCAGGGTGATATCAGTACTAGTTTCAGACATATAGAATGTCGGTGAAAAATTTCGCACAGCCACCATCTTGAGGTTATGTAAACAATTGAACGAAGTTAGATGTCGGTGCATTACAATATGTATGAACATATACTGTACCAAGTTTCATTGCGTTTGGTTGGTTAAATCGCGATAAACGTCTATTTAAATGTCGCACCTTTGCTTGGCCGCCATATTGGTTTTGTAGTTACCAGGTTTTCAAAAGTTACATTGGTGAACTTATAGTAGTTTCCTTTATCACCGTACAAAATTTCAGGGTGATATCGGTAATAGTTTCGGAGATATTGAATGCTGGTGAAATATTTCGCATAGCCGCCATGTTTGATTGGTGAGACTTAAACAAAATTGAAGGGCATGGTCGGTGTCGGCCAAAATGGTGCTATGACCTTATCGAGATTCATTGAAATCGCTCTAGCCGTTTAGAAGTTATTAGGGACACACACATCACACGGACAAAAGATGATCTCATAAGCCGATTTTTTCGTAAATAGGCTAAAAATACATGAGATTAATGGTCTACACTTGGATGACCAATTTCGATCGTCAAGCGATCATCATCAGATCCTTTACACTTAGGCTATTAAATTGAGACATAGACAGAGATTCATATGCAGTAGAGCGAATACAAATCTCTTTTACGAGACATCAGGAGAAGCTTCATGTTTGAACATTTCAAACAACATTTCGTGGCATACTGTTATGGTAGCAGAAATAAACAATGAATAACAAAGAAAAAGTAAGTGAACGAAAAAAGAATTTGAATAATATAATTCATGAATCCAGTATTTTAATGTATTTTTGCAGACTGTAAAAGTAACTAAATGTAGTGCTTAGTGATTAAATACAATTTATTGCCCATATATTGCAAAATATATGTAGGCTCAGTGGCGTACCGACGGGGGGTGTTGAGAAAATTGTAAATGTTAAGGTTGGTAACGTTTCGTTCCTATGTACAAAACTCTTTGGTTTTACTATTCTGTGAATTGTTGTTAACATATTTGTTTGTGAATAAAAGTTGGTTAGAAATCTTTGAATCTCAATAAAGTGTTCCAGATAATGTGTAGTTACAACTAAAAGAACATATGGCGACCGTGACAGGACTTTAACAAGCGTGTATAAACTTTGTTGAATTACAATTTGATAGTAGCGAGTATAACTGTGCCTGTATAATCCAGTATACCGTATCCTGTTGTTTACATCCGTAGTCCGTAATTATGGCGGGTACACAAATAACTAAGAGGAGAGCGGTTATCCGCACATTGTTCACGAAAGCTTGCAGTGCTTTAGACGAACTACTGACGCAGAGAGATGCAGATTTACAATTAATAAGTGCGCGTTTATTAGTGCTCGAAGAAAGAAGACACGAGTTATCGGAGCTGGACAGTCAGATTTGTGAAAACATCTGTGCTGAAACAAAGGAAGAGGAGATCGAAGAAGTACTGATGGCGGTAATGGAGAAAGCAGAGGAGTATACCTTACGTTACCACAGCATTAAAGGTAAGGCCTCTGATCTGATAACAAGGAATAGCGCTGCTCATACTTCATCTAGTTGTGTTGGCGATCGTTCGGGAAACGAAATATCTCTTCGCCTACCGAAATTAGAATTGAATAAGTATGACGGGGAAATAGCCGGTTGGATCTCATTCTGGTCACAGTTCTCACAAATTGACGAGTGTCAGTCGTTAAGTAAGGAGGAAAAATTTCAGTACTTGATTCAAGCCACGAAAGAGAACTCTCGAGCACGCGCGGTTGTTGTGAGTTTCCCTCCCTCAGGCGAAAATTACGGAAAGGCCATTCAAACACTTAAGGACAGATTTGGACGTAATGATCTCCTTATCGAGTATTATGTACGGGAACTACTGAGTTTAGTTATGGAAAGGAAGACGGTCAAGATCAGCATTTTGTATGACAAACTAGAAACTCAATTACGGGCACTAGAGTCATTAAATGTGTTCTCGAATAATTATGCCGCATTATTGTTTCCGCTAATAGAATCGTGTCTGCCCGCAGACATACTGAAGGTGTGGCAACGTTCCAATGAACCCAATAGGACACTGAAGGAACAGATGGATAATTTAATGTTGTTTTTGAAGAGAGAAGTAGAAGGGGAGGAGAGAGTTGCAATGGCAAATAATCAGTCCCTTTCCTACAACCAGGCTAAGAGTCCAGGAAAATCGCATGATATGGACAAAGTTAATTTTGCTTCTGCGATCGATCTTGCCAGTCTGAGCATTGAATCTGACACTCAGAAGTGTGTATTTTGTAAAGGGGTGAATCATTGTTCCACAGAATGTCTCCATGCACAAAAAATGTCCCTTGAAAACCGAAAAGATGTTCTGTATAAAGATAAGCGCTGTTTTGCTTGTACCAAAGCAGGCCATTCTGCACAGCAGTGTCGAGCACGATGTGTTATTTGTCGTGGACGACATGTACCATTATTATGTCCAGCTGTTCAGAAGTATCAAGCAGAAGAGAAAGGTTGTGTTGAGGGGAAGAATTCTGAGATCAAAAGAGAAGAGGTTTCCTTGTTTAATACTTCATCTATTGACAGCAATTTGTCAGTTAGCTCTCAAACGGAGGTCTATCTCCAGACTCTGTTAGTTTACGTTAAGAATGGTGACAAAATCAGGAAGGCCAGGTTACTGATAGACAGTGGATCCCAACGTTCGTATATTTCTAGTAGTTTGGCTGAAGAAATGAACTACTCTCCGATTGGGGAAGAGAGCATTATCCACTCTCTTTTTGGTGGTAAGCCAACAGGGGTAGTTAAGCACCGATGTTACAAGGTGCACTTACTCAGCTTGAATAACGACTTTGCATGCAATTTCGTAGCGTTAGACCAAAGGACAATTACAGCTACGATTCCATCAGTAGAAGTCAGGAAAGAAGTGAGGGAAGAATTACTAAGAGAACACATTCCGATGTGCAGAGATTCTGTAGCTCCTATTGACATCTTGATAGGTTCTGACATTGCGGGAAAGTTGTGGACAGGTAAAATTAAGACTCTACCTTCTGGACTGGTAGCCATTGAAACCTGTTTAGGATGGACGGTAACGGGGAAGAAGAAGGTAGTAGACACCGTGGGAAAAAAGGAGCTAGCGAAGCATGCAAGTATTGCGAATGCAGTCACTGCACTCAGTATTACTCAGCTACCCGTATCTGATCTGTGGAAAATGGAGACCATTGGGATAACCGATCCTGTAGAGAACACCACAAAGGAGGAGAAGAGGATGTCAGCACTGAGGTATTTCAAAAATACGGTTGCTTTTGTAGATGGCAGATACGAGGTACGTCTTCCATGGGGGAGAGATGCTCCAGACCTTCCAACCAATCGAGGGATTGCAGAAGGCAGATTGATTCGAATGACCCGAAAATTAAAGGCAAAGCCTGGTCTCTATGAAGAATATGACACTATTTTACGAGATTGGGTGAAAGAAGGCATTGTGGAAATGGCGAGGGATCTATCTACTGGACACTATCTTCCTCACCGTCCAGTGCTGAAGGAAAATAGTATAGCTACGAAAGTGCGTCCCGTGTTCGACGCATCGGCGAAGGAGAGAGGTTTGCCATCACTGAACGACTGCCTTGAAGAAGGACCTAACCTTATTGAAATCATACCCGAACTACTCTTGAGGTTTCGGCAACGAAAGATAGGCATCACAGCTGATATCAAGAAGGCATTTTTACAGATAAGTGTACACCCAGAGGAGAGAGACTACCTGAAGTTCCTGTGGTATGGTAATAATAGTGAGAAAGACCTACAAGTCCTTCGTCATGCCAGAGTGGTGTTCGGTGTTACCAGTAGCCCGTTTCTTCTTGGAGCAGTAATTGGCTACCACCTGGAATCAACTGATCCAAAGGAGGCTAAAATTGCATCATCATTGAAGAACAATTTTTATGTTGACAATCTGGTGACAAGCCTCGATCGAGCAGAAGAAGTTGAGGAATTCGTTTACCTTTCAAGGACTATCATGGCGAGGGCCGGGTTCGACCTTCGGGGATGGGAGTCAACCGGAGACGGATCTTCTCAGGAGTCTTCACTGCTTGGCATTAGGTGGAATCGCCAAGACGATACTCTGAAGATCAATATGGATTGGTGGGAGAGATCGTGTGAAATAGGAGATTTGACGAAGAGGACTATTCTTTCAATAATCCACCGCATTTTCGATCCGATTGGACTAACCATTCCAGTAACGATTAGGCTGAAACTGTTAATTCAAGAGTTATGGACCAGAAAGTTGGGATGGGACGAGCCTATCGACAAAGATACTCGACGGCGGTTGGAGAAGTGGCTAAAGGACTTGCCTCACTTAAGAGAAATTGAGGCGATACGTCACCTTGGCAATGAGGAGGACATCTCACTACACGTATTTTGTGATGGAAGTCAAAACGCATATGCAGCTGTTGTCTTTATCAGGAGCAGTTATCAGGGAGAGGCACATCTTCGGTTAGCAGTAGCTAAAGCAAGAGTAACACCGCTTAAGCCCCTGACCATCCCTCAAGTGGAATTATTAGGAACTCTTATTGGAGCGCGTCTGCTGAAATCAGTTCAAGAAAGCCTAGGTTGGAAAGAAGTAGCTGTTTATTGTTGGACCGACTCAAGTACTGTACTAGCCTGGATTCTTGGCAACGGAGACAAGACAGTATTTGTTAGGAACCGAGTGAAGGAGATAAGGGAGCTCACTGATGCACGAAGCTGGAGACACATACCAGGGGATTTGAACCCCGCAGACCTACCCTCAAGAGGATGTACTGTCGCACAACTAATCGAATCCAAATGGTGGGAAGGGCCTAAGTGGCTTGTTGAAGGAGAAGAAAACTGGCCTGAATCTTCTATACGCTATGAAGTGGTAAACGAACATAACCTTATTGCCATCACTCATAATACGACATGGCTGTATCACCGGTTCAGTAAATATGAACAAATTGTGCGGATGGTGGGATGGATCTACAGATTTCTCAACAACTGTCGACGCAATGAAGTTAAAAGAAGTGGTGCGTTATCGACAAATGAGGTGGCTACAGCCGAAGACAAAATTGTTTTGTTCATTCAAAAAGAGTCCTTCGAATTCCCAGACGATCAGAGACTTAAGAGCTTTGAAGTATTCCAAGATCAAAAGGGCATAATTAGACTCAAGACACGGATAGTCGAACGTGTGGATAAGGGTCCGTTCAAACTACCAGCCGTGCTACCTTCCGAACATCCGTTGGTCAAGAGGTATGCAGAAGAAGTGCATTGTAAAAACAATCACCCCGGTCCAGCAACTCTCCTAGGTTTGTTACGCGAGAGATTCTGGATCCTTAAAGGACGCCAGTTGGCGAAGGGAACAGTCAAGAGATGTGTTGTTTGCCGACGTTTTCAAGCAAAAAACTTAGACACTCAGTCTACTCCTTTGCCAGATCTTCGAGTTAACGATGCGGCCATATTCGAAGTCATTGGAATAGATTTGGCAGGACCCTTGTATATTCGTGATTCATCGAAGACATGGGTTGCTCTATTCACTTGTGCTTGCTACCGAGCTGTACATCTGGAACTAGTTCCGTCTCTGTCAACTGAAGCATTCATAAGAGCACTGAGGCGTTTTATCGCACGGCGTGGTCGACCTAAAGTGATCATCTGTGATAATGGAACAAATTTTCGAGGAACGTGTAATGCTCTTGAAAGGTTAGACTGGGAGAAAATCGTTACCTACAGCACTGGAGAACGCATAATTTGGAGGTTCAATCCGCCTACGGCGTCGTGGTGGGGAGGCTTCTGGGAACGATTGGTGAGCCTGGTGAAGCAAATTTTACGGAAGACATTGGGGAAGGCTTCATTGTCTTGGGATGAGCTTCAGACCATACTTATTGACTGTGAAGCAGTGATTAATGCAAGACCATTGACTTATACGGCAGAAGATAATAGAGATCCTATTCCATTGACCCCATCCATGCTACTGCAAGAAGTACGAGAGACAGGAGTTCCTGACCTGGACTGCATTGAGTCAGCAAGCATCACTCGGAAAATTCGGTATCTGCAAAGACTGAGAGAAGAGCTAAGAAGACGCTTCCGATCAGAATATCTGGGGCAGTTAACCTGGACCAAGCGGCGCAAAACTAGAAAGCCTATAATTGGAGAGGTGGTTATAATAGGATCGGACAATCGGAAGAGAATAGATTGGCCTTTGGCAAGAATTGAGCAGCTCATTCCAGGGCGAGATGGAAGAGTCCGTGTGGTTCAACTAAAGACTAGCAGTGGTACTGTTGTACGTCCTATACAGAGAGTCTACCCCTTGGAGGTCCAGTCCTGCACCGAGAGTTACCAAGAAAAAACCCACTTCATGGACGATGATGACAAGGATGTGTCCAAATCCCCTGAAGAATTGAGGACAAGAGCAGGAAGAAAAGTGGCCCCTCCTAAAAGACTAGATCTTTGATTTCATGTTACAGAGGAGAAGGAATTCAGTTGACATACATTGTACACCTGTTTTGACACTTTGATAATTTCCAATTTTGAGAAAATTGTAAATTAGGTGGGAGTATGTTGAGAAAATTGTAAATGTTAAGGTTGGTAACGTTTCGTTCCTATGTACAAAACTCTTTGGTTTTACTATTCTGTGAATTGTTGTTAACATATTTGTTTGTGAATAAAAGTTGGTTAGAAATCTTTGAATCTCAATAAAGTGTTCCAGATAATGTGTAGTTACAACTAAAAGAACAGGGGGTTAAGGTTTAACCCCTCCCAGAGCCATTTGTTTACTTAAATCCATATACTGTCCAATCTGTCACCTGTTTTACACTGCCGCCTTCTTTACTTCTGTATGTCCTACACTCCACTCGCAGCATGTCTCCTCCTCCAGCGTTGGAGTTAGCCATGAATCAGTTTTTCTGTTGAAGTGTGCGACAGTTAACTTTTTTTCACATCGCTTTAATTGTGTGTGTCCGTTTCATTAAAGATAATTGGGTAAATGAGGAGTTTCGGCAATTTATACCAATCAATGATGCAGATAAAGCCATTACGACAGGCAGTAAGAACATGGAGAGCAAAACATTATTAGCCTACTTTCGATTTTTGCAAAAAATGAAAGTAGTCTTATAAGATCTACACAGGGACAAAAATTGTGTGTCTGTCTGTGTGTGTGTTTGTGTGTGTGTGAGTGTGTGTACTCTGAATGTCCGCCCCCCCCCCCTCCTCCGAATTGAACGAAATTCGGTACAGAGGTAGCACTAGCAAAGGACACCTCAGTGTCATGTTTTATATTGCCACCATCTTTACCGAAACATAATGGCGGCCACTCAAATGGTCAAAACTTAAAATTAAATTACGACCAAACTAATCATCGGATCTTTACCAAATTTGGTAATAACTCACCTTCATATGGGGCGCGTCTTTTGCCCAAACGACAAGGTCATCAGCCATACCATTTCAGGATGGCGGCCGTGTGAATTATGCAAACTTTATAATCCATAACATGGGACTCACCTGTTCCGATTATCGAACCTAGAATCGTTTAAACTTGTCTAAAGGGCATGGCCCGTTCGAAAGTAAAAGTTTATATTGTAATATTATAGTGCAGAAGTGGCTTTGAGAAGATGAGCCGTGTCGATTACAGACAAGATGGCAGCTGATCTCTCGTTCTGACCTATATTTCACTAATATGAGTATGTTGCATGCAATGTAGCATATAGATAGAACTAATATGAACTTAGTATGAAATCAAATTTGTTTGAAATATACTCCAGTGAAGAAATCGTTTAGTCAAAGTCATTATTTGCTAAGACGTTGTACCTAATTCGATTGATAACATTTAACTTGGGAGGACATAATTAGGTCTGTGGTTACAGCGTTGGTCTCTCACCCGGTAGGCTGGGGTTTTAATCCTAACAGAGTTGTACTTTTTATATTTATTGTTTTTTGAGTACTGAGGCGTTATGCAATTGAGCTTTATATTGTGCATTTTGCAATGGAAAATATATATTTAAATAAAACAAAGTTGTCCAATGGCTCTGCTGGAGTGACATCTACCAGCAACTAGTTGAACTAAGGTATGCGGTAGCTATCCACTGCCTACTCGATGCGAGCTGCGCTCTATACCGGCCAGTTAGTGAACCGATGCCAGCGGTGTTATTGAGAATGGCCTCTTGTTGCCGATAGAGCGCACTGCCAGATATAGGAGCGATTAAAAATTAGGTGTGCAGTAGATAGTCTATATTAAATGTGTTTCTCGCAGTGATACGTTCAAACCAACGAAGTTTCAATTATTGTTAGTAGTCGGTGTTAATGTACTGAATTCCTTCGTTGTTTGGAGTGTTTGCTGATGAAATTGCAAAATACTGGGGTAAATTGTAAACTATGGTTTCAACGCCGCTGCTCAAATCCTGTGTGCCAATTTGCATTTCGAATAGGAAGAAAATAGGAGGTGATGTCGAATACATAGAATAAGATGTGGTGGACTGTATAAAGAAATATATTTTACATTGTATGTACATGATTAAACACTGAACAATTACAGTAGATATTACATGAGTGCGATGACACCATGTCCGGTAGCCACTGCTTCCTGCTTGCTAGTGAGTCCTACTTGACGCAGGTAAGAAAACGACCCTTCCTCTTAATGGGTCAACACCCTCCAGCAGGGTGACCAACTGTCATTAGAGTATGTACAGTGCCAGAGTTGCCAACATACTCCCCCCCTTGAAATAGCAAATATTTCAAACAACTAAATATTGTCACTTTGTTCTATTAACTGGAATAAGAGTTCAAATAAACATTATGTACACAAAACATTCACTTCTCTTCACTCAACAATGGGCAAAGTCTTGACACTGCTCTTTTCAAAAGAGCTCCGCTGGGTGTTTTGATGGTAACAACCCTCGTAACTCCGTCGGTTCCTGGATGAACTGCTGCGACACGGCCCAGTTTCCAATGAAGTGGAGGCACGCCTTCTTCCTTCAGAACAACCAGAGTGTCGATTTGTGGGGATTGTCCAGGCGACCGCCATTTAGTGCGCTGTTGGAGTTGTCCGAGGTATTCCTTGGACCATCGACGCCAAAATTGCTGGAACATAGCCTGAAGCAGTTGCCAGCGCTTCAGTCTATTAAATGGAGTCTGCGACACATCTTCTTCCACAGGAAGATGAAATGAGCCACCGATCAGGAAGTGGGACGGGGTTAATACTTCCGGATCATTGGGATCAGAGGATAGTGGGCAGAGGGGGCGCGAATTCAAAACTGCCTCT
Source organism: Meconema thalassinum (assembly GCA_946902985.2). NCBI lineage: Eukaryota > Metazoa > Arthropoda > Insecta > Orthoptera > Tettigoniidae > Meconema > Meconema thalassinum. Next base: position 1,047,921,254 of record OX336388.2, read on the forward strand.
ATCTGTACAAGCACTGTAGTCATTTCTTCAAACGACAATGCAGCACTTCCTACTATTCTCTTAAGATGGTACTTAGCTAATTTAACTGCAGCCTCCCACAACCCTCCGAAATGAGGTGAACCAGGAGGACTAAAATGCCACTGAATCCCCTTATCTGTAGCAAAGCTTATGAGTGACTGCTTGGTATTCCTATCATTAAAGAATTTCTTTAGCTCACGTGATGCACCTACGAAATTAGTTGCGTTGTCAGTGAATATGTGAGTGAAAGTTCCTCGTCTAGCCATGAATCTTTTCAATGACGCTAAAAAGGCAGCTGTAGACAGGTCGTTTACAAGTTCAATATGTACAGCCTTTGTGGTAAAACAAACAAACATAGCTTCATATGCCTTAATCCGAGCGCCCTTCCTGGAGGAAGGCCGTAAATATATTGGGTCACAGAAATCTATTCCTGAAGATGCAAATGGTCGACTGGGAACTACTCTCCTTTCAGGTAGCGATCCCATTACCGGTTGATACGGCCGAAACGAGAATTGAAAACACGTCTTACATCGATACACTGCCTTTCGAGCACCGTTCCTCCCGCATAGAGGCCAGTATTGCTGTCGCATCATTGTCAATAAAGTCTGAGCTCCAGCATGAAGAAAAACAAAATGAAAATGATCAAATAACATTATTGTAATGCGATAATTGCCAGGTAATGAAATAGGATGTCTTCTGTTGACCGATAGTTTAGTATTTTGCAGACGGCTCCTACCCGTAACAGACCCTGCTCATCCAAATACGGTGCTAATCCATGTAATTTGCTTCCCTTGGGCAGTGGCAAATTTTGTTTGAGAGCCTTTATGTCTTGTGAAAATTCAGAACCTTGAGCAATTTTACACCATAAATACTTAGCCTGCTCTAGTTCTACAGGATTAAGAGCACCTGTTTGTCTGTCTGTTTTAATTTTAAGATTTTTGATAAATCTGAGCACGAGAGCTGTCATTCTAATCAGCTTGCTCCAGGAAGAGTATCTGTTAATCAGATTCGATACAAGGGATTCTGTAGATGACACTAGAACAATTTTAGTTTTCCTAACTTCAGGTAATTCTTGAGAGCTATGCCTCTGCTCTGAAGGCCATTCGTCTTTATTATCTGAAAGCCAAGATGGTCCCGATGACCAAATTTAACAGCTTCTCCGCGGTAACACCTCTCGAGATCATATCTGCTGGGTTATGATGAGTAGAGACGTGCTGCCAACAATCAATATTTGTCAAGTGCTGAACCTGCGACACTCGATTAGCGACGTATGTTTTCCACTGGTGTGGATGGCCAGAAATCCACGCTAATGCTATTGTGGAGTCAGTCCAACAAAAACACTTGTCTTTAGTTACGTTTATGGATCCCATGACTCTTTCGACCAACTGAGCAAGTAATACAGCACTGCATAAACACATGCGCCGTAAGCAATCTGAGACGCGTCACAAAATCCATGAATTTCATACTCCACAAATTCTATTGCCCTAACATGACGGGGCACTTTGAACTCCTTCAATTTAGCAATATCCTGCATATAACGAATCCATTTATTTTGAAGTTCTATTGTGAGAACGTCGTCCCAATTTAAGTTCATTTGCCACAGTTGCTGGACGAAAATCTTACCCTTAATCAATACTGGGGTCAAAAGCCCTAAGGGGTCAAATATTTTAGCCAGGTCTGATAGAATTATTCTTTTGTTTATCTGTGTCGAACTGAAATCACTTCTCAACTCAAACTGAATAGTGTCTGTGATGGGTTTCCAAGATAGCCCCAACAACTTCAAGTCTTCACCTTCATCTACCTTAATAATGTACTTGGGATCTGTTTCGTGGTTAGAAATGCTCGATAGCACATTGGGCTCGTTCGAACACCATTTTCTTAAGGTAAAACCCGCACTGGATAACATATCTGAAACACACTTGTGAGTGGTTCTTAAGCCGTCAGTTGATTCACAACCTGTCATTAAATCGTCAACATAAAAATCCCGCCGTATTACATTCGAAGCTTCGGAAAATTCCTCCTTAGTGTCATTCGCCAATTGAGAGAGGCATCTTGTGGCCAGGAAGGGTGCACATGACGTGCCATATGTGACTGTTTTGAGACGATAATGCTTAAGCTCGTCCTTAGAGGATTCCCTCCACACGATACGCTGAAGATCAGTATGTGCAGGTTCTATGAGGACCTGCCGGTACATTTTTTCTATGTCAGCGGTCAATACATAGCGATGCATGCGAAATCTAGCCAATATTGAAAATAAATCATCTTGAACGATCGGTCCTACTAATAACAAATCATTGAGGGATAATACAGAATCGCCCTTCGAGCTGCCATCAAATACCACGCGAGTGCCCGTTGTCAATGAATTACCCTTAAATACACAATGATGCGGAAGGTAGTACTGTAGTGGTTTGTTTATCTCACTACTGGGAATTTCCTCCATATGATCCAGGTCAATGTACTCTCTCATAAACTGTACGTATTCTGACTTAACTTGGGGCTGCCTTTCAAAACGCTTCTCTAGGCTGTGAAACCGTCTGATTGCCTCATTAACATTGCTTCCTAGCTGACTCGGGTCCTCTTTAAGGAGTAGTGGGACTATGAACCTACCCTGTGGATTCCTTATGTGACCGTCAGCAAATAGCCTCTCACTAATCTCTTGCTCGGAATGTCCTTGGCCAAGCAGTGCTTTCCCCGGCTCATTGAATATCTTACCTGACACAAAGAGGCAGGAAGAACTGTTATCTGCGTGCTTTTCAGATAAACCAACACTACCTGCTGCTACCCAGCCAAGAGCCGTGTTGCGAAACAACGGTAGTTTGCTTGAAAAACTGTCGAGCTGAAATTGTTCTGCGCCGATAAGATCGTAAAAGAATTCTGCTCCAATGAGAATGTCTATGGATGATGACACATTAAATTGAGGATCCGCAAGGTTTTCTAATATAAACTCAGGAATACTCCAATCTGTGATGTTGATATTTTTAGTGGGTAAGCACTGACCAGTAATTGAAGGTATTACGTGAAATGTCATGATTCGTTCAAAGGAACCGAACCGCGAAGAAATCTTTGTTCTTACCACCGACCCCACCTTGATGGTAGTGTCATGCAACCCATGTATCGGAATATAAGTCTTCGTCTTTAACAATCGTAATTGATGAGCTAATTCCCTAGTTATAAAGTTGAGCTGCGAGCCGCTATCTAACACAACCCGAGCATGACGGAATTTTCCCTCTGAATTGTTGACATTCACTACTGCTGTCGACAACAATACTTGAGAGGAAACATCATTGTTGTGATTGTGCAATGAAACAGCATTACTACTATGTTGCTCATTAAGGGTGGACAATGAAGTATTATTGGACACAATACTCTTGTTTGAAGTCTGACTATTAATTGGGTTCGGTGACCCTCGGTCCCTGTGAAGCAAGGTGTTGTGTTTATCCTTGCACAGCTTACAACATGAACGAGTGCACTCGTTAGCGAAGTGATTTCCAGACAGGCAATTAACACAGAGCTTATGCATCTTGATCTCCCGCCATCTGTCATAAACACACAGAGAAGTGAATGTTTTGCATCTAAATATGGGATGTTCTTCCGTGCAAAGCGGGCATTTCTGATTTTTCTGTGAAAGGAAACAATTTTTCCCTGGGTTCGTGAAGGGCCTCGGTTTGAAACCAGACGCATTCGGTTTAGATGAAACTCCTACCTGCTTCAACTGTTTTGATCGATCACAGTTCTTAGTTTCGATCGATTCCAATGCATTACATGTTTCGAGTAGAAATTTGTCCAGTGTCTGATACGAAGGTAGATCAAAAGTTGGTAGCGAGGTCTCCCATTTTTTTAACGTTTCAGCGTCAAATCTGCTCGTTATTAAATGTATCAAAATGGCATCTAATTGTTCTTCACAAGATAACCAAGCGCTGATAGCGACTGTATGTGCCTTCTGAAGCCGTCATACAAGTCTCTTAATGCCTTGGAAGATTCTACTTCTATTTTGTTTATCTGAAGGACCGAATTAATGTGGGAGGAAACAATTGCTCGACGGTTATTGAACCTTTCATTTAACAGGTTCCACGCTATGTCGTAATTCGCTGCAGATATTTCTAGAGACTGTAACACGTCTGCCGCCCTGCCTAATAGCACTGATTTTAGGTGATGAAATTTCTGTCTTTTTGACAAATTTGCATCTTCATGAATGATATTCTGAAAGGTATCGGCAAAATTGGGCCATTCTAAATAATCACCTGCGAATGTAGGTAAACTTATTTGAGGCAGTTTAACTGAACGTGTTTGCGAACTGGAAGTTGATTCACCAATAGAATCACTTAGCGAAGTTGCTGACTTGGAAATTGCACTGTTTATGGATCTTATAAGACCAGATGTTTTGACGTATTGCTCCTCAAAGTCGGAGCGATAAGATTTTTGTTCTGCTTGAAATGATTCATCCTCTTTCAAATCCTCTATTTGTGATTGAACTGTTTCATATTCTTCCCAGATTTTTGATAAGTGAGCCCGTCGATCATTCCAACTGATCTACGTCCTTAGATTGAGAATCTAATTTCTCTACGAAGCCTTGTATGCGAGATAAGCTAGCCTTTAACCTACCCCTTTTGCTACACAGTGATTTTATCTTTTGTTCCATTTTTCACTAGCAATTCCCAATAAACTGCTGAATGATATAAAATCACAATAGACCAAATGCATATACGTAAAAGAATGACAAAACGAAAAGACAAATACGTAACATATTTACATAATACAAATATGAACTCCTGGTGTTGTTTCAAAGAGTTGTGGGAAAACTGCGTACACATAACATACAGTTTTACGGGCGAAATCATGTGTGATCACTAGCAATACCAATACATTGCAAGTACAAACGAACAGTTTTGAATGGAGAAACAAAGGAATGCATATGAGTCACAAGGAATAATTATGGATGATCGGTGACTTACCAAGACGATGAACTCTGTTGTCCAGTAGTCGCGATGCTGGTAACCACCCACGCCATTTGGATCACACGAGTTCAATTTTCACTGTTTTCCTTGCCATATAATCGTGCCCGGAGGACCAAAACTTATGTCGAATACATATAATAATATGTGGTGGACTGTATAAAGAAATATATTTTACATTGTATGTACATGATTAAACACTGAACAATTACAGTAGATATTACATGAGTGCGATGACACCATGTCCGGTAGCCACTGCTACCTGCTTGCTAGTGAGTCCTGCTCGACGCAGGTAAGAAAACGACCCTTCCTCTTAATGGGTCAACACCCTCCAGCAGGGTGACCAACTGTCATTAGAGTATGCACAGTGCCAGAGTTGCCAACAGGTGATAAGGACAAAGGGTTATAACTATCCCCATACCTTTAGGAGAAAGTAGGCTACATGTTCATTCCTGAACATCCTGTTTTCTCTCTCACATAATATCAATATTATAAGCCATCACGTATGGACATGATGATACCACTGCTTCATTGCAGTTTTAATATTTAGTTAATGTTTTCCATATTTAAATTCTTTTTCTTCTTCATTCTTTTATTGTGCTGGAAAAATAATGAGGCCAAAGATAGTTTACATCCAAAGATAATGTTTATTTAATCATTGTTTTTTATGAATTTTAATCGAAATATAATTTTAATAATGTATGATGATGATGATGATTATGATTGTCGTTTTAAGGTGCGGAACAGCAAGGTCATCTACCCCTTTGATAGTGTAGGCCTACACAATTACCCTCTATAGTATTGAATCCCCCTGCGTAAGCCACTGTGTTCGCCCTACATATTTTGACAATTTTTTGTTTTAGTGTCCATATTTTTTAAAAAACTATGTACATTATATGTACATTATATGTACATATTTTGACACTCTTTAGTACATATAAATCGTTGCCAGGATCAGCATGGTCGTGTAAATTCAATTCCTGGAATCTAGACCACTGGGGGCGACATTCACCCTAGAACACTAACCTTTCGTATATTCTTTTACGACAAGCAGCATTGCCTTCCATACATGCGTGTTCCCGCCATTTTGTGTGATTACGTATTTGGTGCAATTGTCTGAGGTGGGAGCGACTAGTGATACCTTTATAATTTCAGTGGTGTTTGGATGGGTGTCATCACATTGACGAACGGTTAGTAATTTTACAGATTACCTATTTGATAAATTTCGCAAATAACATGTTTTCAATAGGGCATACAAATATCACTAGGTAGTCTATATCTATTAAGCCCCTAAAATGTCACTGGTCTCTTTTTGTTGACTCTGGACGTAATCGTGCACGTTAAATTGCTCAACACGACCACGATGGAGGGCTGCAGCAAGTCTGGAGATTGGAGGTTCGAATCCCGGCACTGTTTTGCCACACTACCTCCAGGCGCATGAAGAGATTTTGGGGGAAGAGGAAGACAAAAGTTCCCAATAAGTTCAAACGCGTTCTATGAATGGGTATAACGAAGAAAGAATAATCTTCTTCTTTATTAGGGATATTATACAATACAGTAATTTTCTTTCAGGTATTCCATTTTCAACTCCAGGCAAATGCTGGGATGGTGCCTTCTGACAGGCCACGGCAGCTTCCTTCCACATCCTTGCCCAGTTTCATTCACTATCATTCATTTCATCTCTCATTAACTCCTCTCATGAGGTTGACGTCAGGAAGGACATCCTGGGGGGCATGGTGGCGCAGCGGTCAAGATGTTGGCCTCTCACCAAGGATGAGAGATTTTCGAAGTGAAATGCCATCCTGTGGTTCGGATTCCACGTAAAAAGGAGGTCCCGTGGCTCTTGATCCCATGATTAACGATCACGTAAAACTAAAAGCTTCCTTACGAAGGACATCCGGTCGTAAAAACCATCCGACACAAAGATTTCCATCGCGTCTCATCCCCCACCCCGTTGGAAAGCGGGAATAATAAGGGGTGTACATACACAGTAGTTTTTCTTAACCCAAAAATATTCTACTCCTCCACAAATTTCGGTCTTCAGCATCTTCCTCGGTTAAGCCTCTGGTAGCCAGGCTTCTCTTTACACCATCCATCCATTGGTCTCTTGGTTTACTCCGTTTCCATTTGCCTTCAACTTGCCAATGTAACATTAAATTTGAAATTATACTATTCTGCATCCTTTTCACATGTCCAAACCATTGTAATCTTCAACCACTTCTAGTACATTGTTTTTACCTACATTATTTCTCTGATTCTCGCATTTCTAATTGTAGGCCTGTCCAATCTTGATTTTCTTGCCGCCCTCCTCCAATAATCCACCTCTGTTAATAATAATTTGCTAGCTGTCTTTTTAACGTCAAAGTTTCTACTCGATATAACAAAATATTTTGTACCAATGAACTGTAAATAAGTTTTTTTTTTTTTTTTAATATTTCTGTTCCATAAAACAGAATTTAATGATCCAAGTGTTCTCTTAGTCTCACTTATTCTTTTCTCGATTTCAGATGAACTTGTTAACCCAGCTTCTATTATTGAGCCCACATATTTACATTTAGTGACTGTTTGAATTTCTGCATTTCCGATCTGTAGTTTCTCACCACCATTTTTCTGGTTGGTTGGTTGGTTCCTTAGTTTAGGGGCTGCGACAACGCGGTCATGTAGCCCCGTGTACTTTGGGTGTGTGTCTGTATGCCTCTCAACAAGGCGGACCGGGTTCGATTCCCGGTCAATGCATGTGAGATTTTCGATGCGAAATGCCATGTCCTGTGGTTCGGATTCCACGTAAAACGGAGGTCCCGTGGCTTATGATCGCGAGATTAACGGTCACGTTAAACTACAAGCTTCCTTTGGGTGTGTGTGGAATCTGTCCGATATCCGGTGTTAATTGTGATGGCTGTATTAGTGTGTGTTATCTGTAATTCAGGTAAGGACTGCAAACGATCAATTTTTCAAGTAGTTCCTACTTCTGCTACCAAATGCTACCGTCCATGACATCTTGCTGCGGACTTGGCTACTAGATGCCATCGCAACCAGCACCTGGCGACGAACGTTGTAAATAATAACGCGTTTTCAAATAATCTAACCTACAAATTTTGGCTGCACCCACAAGTGTAGTAAGTGGAAAGTTCTTTCTCATGCCTTAAATTTATGACATGTGACCGCCGGCTTTACTTCCCCTCCAAAGGAAGGCATACTGATGGATTTTTAACACTCTTAAAATATCCGACGACTTCTGCCAGGTTTGAACCCGCGACCTTGGGCATAGAAGTTCAGCATGCTACCAACTACGCCACCGATGCCGCCCACTATTATTCTCCAATGTAATGTATTCCGTTTTGTTGTAATAATAGATATTTAGTCCCCACATTTGATGTTCCTCAATTAATTTCCTCATCATCTAAGAGGCATCGTCTATATCTCAGTAATAATAATAATAATAATAATAATAATAATAATAATAATAATAATAATAATAATAATAATAATAATAATAATAATAATAAAATATTTATTATTATATGTTTGTTAGTGTAGTGTAGGTTTAGCGACTTATCAGTCACCGAGGTTGGTAAATTGATTCCTGTTCTAGGTAATGAGTTACCGTAAACCCAAGAAACTTGAAATAGGACTAATATTATGCGAGTAGTAAAATGTTGGAAACTCTTCAGTGTGTCTGAGTGTTAACATTGTGCGTGCAAAATGCTAGTCTGGCCTTTAACTACCGTTGAGCTGGATAATTAAAGTCGCAGTCGTTTTATTGCAGCGATTTGCCTTGGATGGGGTACAATCGGGAGTCCGAAAGAGACAAGGGTGGTGTGAAACCCCAGGGTCTCATTGGCAGACCGTAAACCGGGCCGCTATTTGCATAGTACCGGGGAAAGCTTTCACCGCATATTACTTGTCACTAAACAATCGTCGTAAAGTGCCCTCCATTACTACGATTAGAAACACTCGCGCGCGCCAAGCTGTGCCGGCAAATCGCTCCCCGGGGGGAGCTGTTTTAAAATATCCGCCATTAACTGACTAACGATATTACAGGGAGCCTCTGGTCAGCATTGTCTGTCGACGTGCTGCACACTTCTACCGCGGGATTAACAGCGACCACATTAGCATACAGGCACTGAGACATCGACGATCCTCATAAATAATACCTGGATGACAAACTATCTCAACGTAACTCACGCTAAAAGGTATTTCAAATGTAGGTTACCCCTTATAATTCCCGTTTTCTTTGAGGTGCGATGGGTTTTACGGCTGTATGCCTTTCCTGACGCCAACCACTTGGGAGGGGTTTATGAGAGATGAAATGAATGAATCTGGGCAAGGAGATGGAAGGAAGCGACCGTGGACTGTACTCAAACACCACTAAGAATACTGTTTCTTTTGTCTTCAGTCTTTTGATTGCCATTCCTCCCTGTCCTGTTAGGTGGCTTCGGTGGCGTAGTCGGTAGCATGCTGAGCTTCTATGCCCAAGATAGCGGGTTCAAACCCGGCCGAAGCCGTCGGATTTTTTTAAGAGCGTTAAAAATCCCTCAGTATGCCTTCCTTCGGGGGAAAGTAAAGCCGGCGGTCCCATGTCATAGATTTATGGCATGTTAAAGAACCTTCCACTAATTGCACCTGTGTGAAGCTAAATTGGATAGGTTAAGAATGTAAACAACGCTCTTAGGTTTCTACGTTCGTTGCCAAGAGCCGACTGTGGTGGCGTCTAGTAACTAAGTTCTGAACTTGGCCTAGTAGTCGTTGACAGTGGCGCTTGGCGGCAAAAGTAGGAACTATTTGAAAAATTCTAAGTTGCAGTACTTAAATTTAAAAAAAAAACAGAAAACACACACTAATACAGTCATCACAATATTAACACCGGTTATCAAACAGATTCTACACACAACCAAAGTACACGGGGCTACATGACCGCGTTGTCGCAGCCCCTAAACTTAAGAACCAACCATCCTGTCCTGTGCTAATCGTTTCATCTATACATAGCTATCATACCCTACATCCGAGCCAATAGCATATTCTAACCTTGGTCTACCCCTTCAGTTGTTGTCCTCGACCCATTCTTCCATAACTAAGTTTGCTATTCCTGGGAGTCTAAGTATGTGTCCTACCAACCTATCTCTTCTCTTCATTAGCTGTTGCCACAAACATCTCTCCTATTTCACTCACCTAAATACCTCTTCATTTGTTACTCTATCTACCCATCTGATCTTCATCATTCTCATGTAACACCACATTTCAAATGCTTTAATTCTCACCTTTTCTGCTGCTCCAACAGTCCAAGTTTCACTTCCATAGAGCCCCACGCTCTAGACAATGGTTTTCAAAAATGACTTCCTAATACCTAAATCTATATTTTAATGTTAATAGATTTCTTTTCTGTAGAAATGCTTTCCTTCCCTGAGCTAACATACTTTTTATATCCTTCTTGTTTCGTCCATCACTGGTTAATTTGCTTCCTAAGTAGCCTGAAGTCTCCTACTTCCTTTAGCTTTTCACCTGCCAATTTGATGTCTTTCGGCTGTATTCTATGATTAGCCTATTTTCATCACATGACACAATAGGCTTATGAGATTACCTTTTGTCCGTGTGTGTGTGTGTGTGTGTGTGTGTGTGTACTGTATGTGTGTCCTCCTAATAAAATCTTAAGGGATAGAGCAAATTTAATCAAACTCGGTAAGGACATAGTACTATTTTTTCCAACACTGACCGTGCCCTTCAAATTTAAATACATTTCACCAATTCAACATGGTGGCTGGGAGAAATATTTCACCGGCATTCTATATCTCCGAAACTATTACTGATATCTCCCTGAAATTTTGTATGTTGATAGAAAATACTAAGATACGTTCAACTATGTGATGCTTAAAAACATGTTAAGTACAAAACCAACATGGCGGCCAAGCGAAGTTAAAATATTTAAATGGCATTTTTTGAGGTTTAATCCACCGATCTTAGTGATACTTGGTATTATATATGTTTAATCAAAATTTAATCTACTGGCCCCTAATTCAATTCAATTGTTTTCATAAAATCAAGGTGGTGGTTGTGCAATATTTAAAAATTTTGTTATCACCTTTTGTGTCCTAATCATGTGATCGAAGTGAACATTTTAATAATAAACCTAGGCAATAATTTTCATTTAATGGTACATAATTCTATGGCCTACGTGTAGAACAATCCAAGATGACGATCATCCGAAATATTTAGACGGTTCTCAATATCTGTGAATCTACTACAGCAATCAAACTAAAATTTTGTACGTTGATAGAGGCTATTAACATAAGTTCTCCTATGTGCCTTTCAATAACCAGATGAACAAAAATCCAACATGACGGCGACAAGAAATTTAAATATTCATATGGATTTTTTTCGTAACTTAATTATCCTAGAGCAGTGAATCTTAATACTATATATTGGCGTCTATTTTTATTCTTTTTCTGAGAACTTAAAAATGGTGGCTGTTCTACATTTTCTAATTCATATTTATATTACTCGTGCCCTAAACAAGTGATAGAAATTTAGGTTGGTTTAATGAGCCACGATTGTAATATTCATCTGCTGGCATATAATTCTATAGCATATATATAAAACAATCCAACATGGCATCCATATGATATATTTCACCGGTTCTCAAAATCTCCGTAACTATTTAAGCGATCAAACTGAAATATTGTATGGTGTTAGAGGATAGCTAAGTACGGGCAAATATGTGACCTTTCCTAATCCTGAAAAACACAATACTTCATAGCGGCGAAGTGATTTTCAAATATTGCAAATAACTTTCCTGGCGATCTAATCACTCAAGTGCAATGAAACTTGGCACATTCGATGATGTTCAATTGTTTTCAAAAATAGTCAAGATGCGTCAGTTCGAATTTTAAAACCTTATTAAGTTACGTTAAGTCTCCGTGGCTTAGGCGGCAGCACGCCGGCCTCTCACCGCTGAGCCCGTGGTTCATATCCCGGTCACTCCATGTGAGATCTGTGCTGGACAAAACGGAGGCAGACAGGTTTTTCTCCGGGTACTGCGGTTTTCCCTGTCAAAATTTCATTCCAGCAACACTCTCCACTATCATTTCATTTCATCTGACATTCATTTAATCATTGCCTCAGAGGAGTGCGACAAGCTTCGGCAGCCGGCACAGTTCATATCCTCGCCGCTAGATGGGGGCTTCAATCATTCCATCCCTGACCCGGTCGGCCGACTGGAAGCAGGCTGTGGATTTTCATTTCCATTAAGTTACGCATGTTTTATTTCCCGTAGGCTATCTTATTCAGGCAGGGGGCTGCATAGCGCAGTCGGTAGAGGCGCTGGGCTACTAACTGAAAGGGAGTGGATTCGATCCCCACCCAGGTAGTGGATTTGAGAAACAACACAACCAATTTCGGAAACGCGAATAGCCCTGAGGTTTACTCAGCCTACACCAGAAATGACGGCCGGGCATGAAGCTGACAACTCTAGTGCCGATGTCACAAAGAGTGGAAGCTTTTAGGGGCAGATGACCTCGTAGTTCCGCCCCTTAAAACAGCAATAACTATCTAACTAGAGTGGAAGCCTCTACCTTCTACTACTCCTAGGGTCTCCATGGCTTGTACGGAGTTGGCGTTGCTTTTTATCTTATTCAGGCGATTGAAAAGATGATTCGAATGCTGGGTTATGATAACATAGAATCATAGAAGCCGTGTATTTGACGTTTCTAAAAATTAATTCCCGTGGTTGTTACAGAAAGATACCATCTCGCGGGAGGAGTCTTAATCACCGATATTGAAAGCTATGTGTTCTAGCACATAACTTCGCATTGTAATAGTGTTGGTGAAGACATAGGTCGTGAACCAGAAGCTATTTAGTATATCGCATCGAAAGTCTTTGTAATAGGCAGGAGAATTTTAATGGAAAAGACCACGGAAATGCTTGCTTTTATTTTACACTTGTTGATTTTCATCATGAATTCTTTCCTGTTGTTTTACAGTTATTGTTTAATTTGAGGGGCTTGGATATCTTGGTCGTTTATTCCCGTGTACTTGGGTATACGAAGAATTTATCTGATAACCTAGCCTATGTCCATAGGTGTTTGTAATAGTGTGTGTAATTGCAACTAAGGTAATAATAATAATAATAATAATAATAATAATAATAAATGTTTGTTTACATTCATGTCGTGGTTGCTACATCGTTAGTTACAGTGCCATATAACCCCAAATGCCTTCTCGAAATGGGTTATGTACGGTGTTTTGTATGTAATTGGGATGTTTCAAGCCCATTTATTACATACTTCATATAATGTGTGGAGGTAATCGGACTGTTTTCGTGTTAATATTACGAATGGTAAAGTTTACATCTGCTTAACCTACAAAATTAGGTTACACGTATTTGCTACATATATTCCTTCTCTGCTGGTCGTTTGCACTTAAATGACGTCTACTATTGTAATATAAACACTATCTCTGCAAGATAATTATACCGTATATCTAATGTGTGTTGTGAGAAATCTGCAATGACAAGGTATGTGCTAACCAGAAATGACGAGATATACTAAATGGGGTAGGCAGGACTCCTGAGCCGTAGTGAAGGCAACCTGTCTAGGAGATGGAAAACTCCAAAATTAAACCTACAATGGTAGCGTCTGATCCGGAACGGGCGGCTGCCAACAGCGTCTGTATCCCATGTTAGGGACGGCTGATAACAAAACCTGGCTGTAGGTATAAAAGGCAAACCCATCTAATGCATGATGGAGAAATTAACGAGTAATGCCTCGGATGAAATGCCGCTGCCTGGGGAGCGCCAGGGCACGTTTGGAGCCGGTGCTGGACGTGACAGTATGCGAGCCGCCGGTGGTAGAGGGCTGAACAGGCGGGCCCCTACCGGGCAAGATCCCGAAATCATTACAGCCGACAAGCGTTTGCATGATGAGCCTGAGCAGAGAAGTGAATCATTATCTAGTACTTCACCTGCTGAAGGTGCTGCACAGGTACCTCAACCTGTGCTCACCCAGGCAGGACTGCCACGACAGCGTATTAAATGGACAAATGTCATGAATGAAACCATAATACGCACTTATTTTAGGGTTACTGACTTCGGACATAATTCAGTTGGTTATAGGCAACGCTTACATTCTGTTGCATTACCCTGAACTAACTGTGACCGAACAGAGAGTATCTGATCAATACAGGGCTATTCTCCGGAATAATCTTATCCCTGAAGCCAGAATGAACACCATTAAAGAAGAGGTACGGCGTGAGAAGGAAGGTGTGAATGGAGACACTCAGAACAGTGTTCCTGAAGAACTGGAGTCGGCACAAGCTGATAGCCAGGACCTTCAAGAAGTAGATCCAGTTTCCATGCAAATTATCGATCAACACCAAATTGGAAATTTGAAGAATGAAATGATGACTACAGTCATAGAGTTTTATGGAACTGATACAAATTGCAGGCCGAAAATACCGAAAGTCAATGGTTCAAGAAAGCTGACAAAGATACTGAGTATCATGAATCGGGATGTTTTGCCGGAACATGTTGAAGCATCTGCCAATCTGGAATCCCTTCATACTATTATTTACTGTGGTGCAGTAACTGTTGTGAGAGCTATGGGTATTGGACAACATGAACGGAAAAAGCAAATGCCATCGATGCCAAACTGGGAAAGAAGACTTGTTGGAAGGATTGAACAGCTCAGGGCAGATATTGCTAGAATTACACAATATGTTCGTGGTACAAGAACAAGAAAATTACTGAGGAAAGCTGAGCATATAATGAGACAAAACACAGCCCACACACAGCGAGATGTACCGAATTCAACACCTGAAGAGTGCTTAGATACCTTGAAACAAAGGCTGTCTGTTTTATCCGCCAGACTTGCAAAGTATAGGGAGAGTATGAAGAGGAAGAAAGATAACTTCCTTTTCGCCAACTCAGAGAGAAGATTCTATCAGACTCTGGGTAAGATAAAGGTTTCTGCGGACAAAAGCTATCCGACTAAAGAAGAAGTTCAAGAATTTGGGGGAAAACATATGTCTACACCATCTCATCATGACACTCAATCAAGTTGGGTAAGAGAAGAACAGCAAGCTTCCCAAAGATTTGAGCAAATGCAGCACGAGAAATTCACCACAAATGATATTAAGGAAGTTATCAACAACTTAGCGAATTGGAAAGCCCCTGGCCCTGACCAGATTCAGAATTTTTGGTATAAGAAGTTCTGGAGCATCCACAATCGACTAGGTGAGTTCATTAATGATTCCATCCTTCATCCTGATAGCTTACCCGAATTCATCACACGTGGCATCACATATTTGCTTCCAAAAGATCTTCAGAATACATGGGATCCTACAAAATATCGTCCCATCACATGTCTGCCCACGTTGTATAAGATCATTACATCATGCTTGGCTAACAGGATATATGCACACTGTGAAAGAAACAATATAATTGCCGTGCAACAGAAAGGTTGTAAAAAGGGTTCAAAAGGGTGCAAAGAACAACTAATAATTGACTCAGTTGTGTGTGGCCAGGCACACTTAAATCACCGAAACCTTCATATGGCGTACATCGATTATAAGAAGGCCTTTGATTCTGTGCCCCATGACTGGCTAGTAGCAGTGCTGCGATTGTATAGGATCAATGAGGTATTTGTCAGTTTCTTGGAAAGGGTTATGTCAGCATGGCAAACTAGACTGTGTCTCAGTACGCCACGCGGAGATATACGAACAGATGAGATATCGATTCGGAGAGGCATCTTTCAAGGAGACTCCCTTAGCCCCTTATGGTTTGTCCTGGCAATGAATCCTTTATCTACCCAGCTTAACTCTACTCACTACGGCTTTTCTATCAAGATTGGAAAGAGAATTGGTACTCGGCTAAATCATCTGCTATACATGGACGACCTTAAACTCTATGCCGAAACAGAGTCACATCTGGAAAACTTGTTGAGAATAGTTGAAGCATTCTCACGAGACATACAAATGGGATTTGGTTTGGACAAGTGTCGGACACTAAAGGTGGTGAGAGGAAAAGTACAGAAGTCCGGGTATGAGCTGGAAGATGGACAGCACATTAGGGCTATGTTGGCAGAAGACACCTACAAATACTTAGGAATAAGACAAGCTAAGCATATTGACCATGTGTCAATAAAGAAAGATCTGTCCTGTGAATTTGTCAAAAGATTAAAACAAATTATAAAAACGCACTTGAACAGCAAAAACTTAGTGAAAGCTGTTAACACGTATGCTGTACCTGTGCTGAGCTACTCCTTTGGCATAATCAAATGGTGCAAAACAGACATCGAAGGACTTGAACGAAAAATGAGAACGATGCTCACAAAAGGAAGGAAACACCACCCACGATCTTCAATAGAGCGATTGACTCTACCCAGAAGCCTAGGTGGACGTGGGTTCGTTGACATTGATAATCAGATGAAACGGCAGATAGTCAGCCTTAGGGAGTACTTCTACGCAGAAGCGAGGTCATCTGTACTTCACAGAGCCATCAGTGAGGCGGACAGATCAACGCCACTGGTCTTGTGTCAGCAAGAGATTCAACACCTCCTATATACTGACCTTCAGAAGATGGAAGCATGGAAAGCAAAACCTTTGCACGGAAGACATCCAAATGAGGTGAGTCAAGCAAATGTTGATATAACTGCGTCAAACTACTGGCTCACTTCAGGACAGATCTTTCCAGAAACTGAAGGTTTTATGCTAGCTATTCAAGACCAAGTCATCCCTACAAGGAACTACCTCAAGTTCATTGTAAAAGATCCCGCTGTACCAGATGATAAGTGCCGCTACGGATGTCAACAGTCAGAAACAATACAGCATATTACATCTGCATGTAGATATTTCCTGGCAACAGAGCACAAACAAAGGCATGATGCAGTTGCTAAAATCTTGCATCAGGAGTTGGCTGATAAGTTTCAGCTTTTGAAAGGAGAGAAAGTTCCGTACCACCAATATCAGCCAGAGTGTGTTCTTGAAAACAATGAATACAAACTGTATTGGGACCGAACTATTTTGACTGATCAATCGGTATCACACAACAGGGCGGATCTGGTGGTTGTAAACAAGAAAACCAAGCAAACTACATTGATTGATGTTGCGATTCCTAACAACAAGAATCTCCAGTCAAAACACATTGAAAAGATCAGCAAATACAGCGAGTTGGTCGACCCTATCAAAAGACAATGGCATGTAGAGCGAGTGAAGACCATACCTATCATTGTCTCGAGTACGGGCGTGATCCCAACTACCTTGCTCCAAGGCCTTAAAGAACTGGATCTGGATACTGGGCTCTACAAACTAATGCAGAAGGCAGTAGTTCTATCGACAACCAGAATCGTTCGGAAGTTCATGGGTAGCGAAATTCTAGCTTAGAAGTTGCTGTTTCCGTAGCTATATTTTGGTTCACTGAAGCCCGTATAGTTACGTTGTAATATACCAGAAATGTGTTATATGTTCTGTATAAACCGAAATAATAATAATAATATCGTATGGCCTCGGTTGCCGTGTGAAAGCTTTGTTATTTGCGTCCAGAGGGCAGCTTGCATGCCAAATGTTGTCGTTCATTGGAGCATTATGAAACTCAAGGAGGTTAGATATCTAAGCTCCTTGACACTATAGCGCTCTCTAGTAGAGAATGGAAGAACTTTCATGTTGGCGGAAAATTCCGAGAATAATTTTGCCATTATGAACACGGCCTAGTGAATTCAAATGGGTTCTATAACATACCAACAACATATGATATGCTTGCCGTAATTTTTGTCGCCTTTCAAAAATCACTTACCATGGACAGGAGCGAACCTGCAAGCTTGGGGTTGGTAGTCCGACACGATAACCACTCACCCACCGTGCAAGCATAACTCAGGTGAGGATATGGAAGGAGATGGTCGTGGCCTTCAGTTAGGAACCATCCCGACATTTGCCTGGATTAGAAGGTGAGGACAGTACGGACAACCACTTCCAGATTGGTTGAAGTAGGAATTGAACGCCTTATTTTCTCTCAGATTTCGCCTCAATAGGTTAAGTGTATCCCGTTCCAGCCCTCAGACTAGAATCAAATTTCTTGACAGAGACGGGAATCGAACCCGGACAGAATGAAAAGCATTTCTCTTAACTTCATGCATTTTATTACTTAATTTTTTATTTGGTGTAGCGGCTAGAGTTCTTGGCTGTCCTCCCCGGAGGTCCGGGTTTGATTCCTAGCTCTGCCAAGAAATATTAATTCTGGCGTGAGGGTTGCGGCAAAACTGAGAAGAGGAGAGTTTGATTTTGACCTCAGCCATACTGGAAGTGTTTTACCTTCCCTCCTCCCACTTCTGCTCCAGGCAAATGCTGGGATGATTCCTAACACGGCCACCTCCTTCCCAATCCTATACCTAGTTTACAAATACACTCTCTACTACAGTCATCAAAATGACAAATGTTATCACACAAATTCCACACACCCAACCAAATACACGGGGTTATATCACTACGATATACAGTAGTCGCGCCTAAAATAAGCAACAACAACAAGCTATTGTGTCCTGTTGAATTATTGAACATTGGGGAACAGTGTGGTATGAACTAAACTCAGTCACGTTATACGCTCAGCGTAAAGCTGTGATTAGCTAGCGTATGTCGTTTTGTCTAGAAATTAGTTTAAAGCATCTTCGTTAGTAAGTTACATATAACAATTTATACATTTCATTAGTAAGTTATTATTGTTTTAAGGGGCAGAACAGCGAGGTTATCTTCCCCAATTTATACATTAAGTCAAATTCACGTAAATTAGTTTTATTATTATTTATATTATTATTATTATTATTATTATTATTATTATTATTATTATATCACTTTTGCCCTTATGGATAGTGTTTGAACTTATCTCATGATGACAGAATTTTCACTTCTCTCACTTCTTCCTCTTCTCTTCCCCAAATCTCTTCATCCTTTGACTGTGCTCTTTTTTCCGATGTTCTGTCCACAATGTTTTTGTCTTCATCTTTCCTTTTGCTTTAAATGTTGTATTCTTAATTTTGTGTCTGAATTCTCCTCTGTCTCCAATCATTCGCCTGTCGATCCCCACCAGCATTAAGTCTTCCTCTATTTCATGATACCAATTAGTTTTTCTGTTGGATGTTTACTAGATCAAAGATCTTCTTTGTAAGTCTTATGTTGTTGTTGTTCATTCTCTGTATGTGCCCGTAAATAGTTAGTCTGCATTTTCTGATCATATCGGTGAGTCTGTCTGTGTACTCGTATAGCTCATTGGTAGGTCTTTTCATCCATATGTCATCTCTGTGTCGTCTTATTCTTCTTGGCGTCATCCCGTAGGAACGGGGTCCGCTTTTTGGATCAATGCACGCCATGTCTTTCGATGTAATGCTTCCCGAGATTTCAAGTTTCTTGCTCGTAAATCTGTGTTAATAGTGTCCAGCCACCGCAATTTTGGTCTCCCACGCTGTCTCTGGCCGTCGACCGTTAGATGGTAGGCCGAGCCGATGACTGAACTTGGTGGTGCACGGACAACATGTCCATACCAACGGAGTCTCCATTCCTGCATTTTCTCATTGTTGGGAGCCACGCCAGCTATATGTCGAATCGTTGTGTTGGGGATATGGTCGAGCAGGGAAATGTCTAAAGATCTTCGCAGCATCCGCATTTCCATGACATGAAGTGAGTGCTCAGCACTTCTAGGTGCTGGCCAACACTCGGTACCATATAATGCAACTGGTCTCACCATTGTGCGGTATATCTTTGATTTTAGGCGGATAGGCATCTTCTTATCACAAATAACACCGGTGACATCTCTGAATCGCATCCAAATCGCATTGATTCGTGCTCGCACATCATCATTCACAGAACTGTCGCTATGCAGTCGTGAACCTAGGTATCGGAATGTATTTACCTTGGTAAGAGGAGCTCCATTAATACTTATAGTTCCAGGGGATGGAATCGTTTCGAGGTATTCAGTCTTGTGGATGTTCAAACGAAGACCAAATCCTTGCAGACAATCATGCCATGTCTGCACTTGGGTTTCAAGATCCTTCCTGGAGTCTGCCGCAAGCATCCATCAGCGTACAGCAATGTCCATGGGACACACTTCTGCAGGTCTCGCGTTATGGAATTCATGACGATAACAAAGAGCAGGGGAGACATAGCTGAGCCTTGATGAACCCCAACTGTCACAGGGAAGCTGTCAGTCAGTCCTGCAGGGCATCGCACGTGGCTTTTGGTGTTGTTGTACAGCATTTTTACCCAGTT
This sequence comes from Meconema thalassinum, assembly GCA_946902985.2. Lineage (NCBI taxonomy): Eukaryota > Metazoa > Arthropoda > Insecta > Orthoptera > Tettigoniidae > Meconema > Meconema thalassinum. The sequence continues at coordinate 1,047,941,464 of OX336388.2, forward strand.
TATATACATTTCTGGAACTTGATGATCTCGGAGAGCGTACCAAATCATCTGGTGTGGTACTCGATCAAATGCCTTCTCAAGGCCAAGGAAAGCAAGATGTAGTGGCCTCCTCTCCTCGCGAAATTTCTCCATCAGCTGGCGCACAGCGAAAATTGCGTCTATCGTGCCACATCCCTTCACAAACCCACATTGATTTGCTAAGAGCTGTACAATGTTCCTCATCCTATTGTCTAGGATACGTTCGAATATTTTCATAGTGTGGGAGAGAAGTCTGATTGGACGGTAATTGGTACATTCATCTGGGTCACCCTTACCCTTAAAGATAGGTACTGTGATAATAGTTGACCAATCTGTAGGTATTTGACCACAGAGAATAATTGAATTGAAGAACTTTGTCAGACAGGTGGTCGCGTTGTCAGTAAGTTCCTCAATTTTCTAGATGTCTGCATGAAGGTCGTCTAGCCCTGGGGCCTTTCCAATGGCAACTTTGACTTCATCTTCAGTGATACAAGGGACTGGTCCAGCTGTAACATTGTTGTCTGGTATTTGTGGGTGAGGGAATTCAGTGTTGAATACTTCACTAAAATACTCTCGCCAACGGTGCAGAATCATCTTGCTATCGTGAAGTCGTCGACCATTCTTATCCTTCACACACATATAGTGTTCTATATCCTGACCTGCTCTACACCGTGCTCGGGATAGTCAGTAGATAATTTTGTCTCCGTCTTTAGTTGTCAGTTGATCATATAAATGTTGGTAGTGATCTACTTTAGCTTCAATAGTGGTTGCGGTACGTATTTCCATACTGCAAATAGTTTCTATACCACGGCACTTGGCAGGTTTGTCGGTAGCACTATGTTTAATGATTCTAAAAGAGGAAGCACCAACAATGTCCCTTAGGATCCATGATGGTGGCCATTTTTGAACAAGCGTTTAAAAAACACGAAACAAATTAAATTTGTTAAATGTGTGGTACGTTGTGTTGTTTTCGACTAATTCCGACCTCTTGAACACAATTGAAATATTTATTTGAACGTCTGAGGGCATATAAGTACGTTTTGGTGGCAAAAAGTACCATTATTTTTGAATAAACGTTAAGAAATTTGAAAAACAAGATGTTCAGTAAAGAACATATAGCCCACGTTCTCCTAAATGTATGAGTATAGTTATAACTCTTTGTTTTTATCAAAGAGTAGTCTATAATAGAATCATTTCTTGGTTGAAGACCTTGGAAAATATTTACTTCTACCAAACACCACAACCTCGAAAAAAACTGCTACCATCATTGAAGAAAGAAAGAAAGAAAGAAAGAAAGAAAGAAAGAAAGAAAGAAAGAAAGAAAGATAAGAAGTGTCTCAAGAATGTTACGGATCTGGAGACATAATCGACCAGACTGGCTGCGTGGCTCAGCGGTAAAGTTCTCGCTTGCTGGGCCCTAGGTTGCAGGTTCGTATCCTGGCGCAGTCAGCTGGCATTTTAGGGTGCACAAATGCGCGGGAGCGGTGTCAGTAGATTTACTGGCACGTTAAAGATCCCCTTCAGGGCAAAATTCCGGCACCCCGGCGTGTCTAAAAGCCACAATAGTTAAAAAGGACGTAAAACCAATAACATTATTATTATTATTATTATTATTATTATTATTATTATTATGCTGGCCCCGTGGTGTCGGGGTAGCGCGCCTGCCTCTCACCCGGAGGCCCCGGGTTCGATCCCCGGCTCCGTCAGGGATTTAAAAACTGACGTGAGGGTTGGAACGGGGTGCACTCAGCCTCGTGAGCACAATTGAGTAGCTGTCTGACAGTGAGACAGTGCCCCGATCACGAATACCAAGATTAACGGCCGAGGGGACCCGACGCGCTGATCACGCGTCACCCCAATATCTGCAGGCCAAATGGCTGGGCAGCGGTCGCTTGGTCGGCCTTAGCCCGTCGTGGGCTGTATAGTGCCAGGGGTTGTTTTCTTTTCATTATTATTATTATTATTATTATTAATACATAATCGACCGGACGTGGGCAACATCCAACTTTGAGTTGAGACATGTGTTTACACGTCTGGCGGTGCATGGCTTTCACTACCCTAATTGAATTAACAAATCTTTCCATGGCCCTACAGTGACGTGTGTATACCAACAATGTGGATATTTTCGATTGCTATTTGGCTGCAATAAAAGTATTAATTAATATCCTGAACTAGCACCAACTGCTAGAGTTCAGGTACTATGTGAAATCGTTTTGTTCTTTAGTTCAAATAACATTTTCAATTAACGCACAATAGGCTGTTACAAACCCTTTAACATAAAAAGTAAAAATGTATCGTAGTATCATCTTGTCATTCTTCAAATTCGATGTGCATAGAATGCCAAAGGTATGCTAATCAATGGAGTCCCACGTAGACCAGTCGTGACATATAGTGTAGAAGTATCGAACAAGATAATCCTAACAGTGCGAGTGCATTCTAACGGCCATAAAAAGAAACTTATCAATAAAATCTGTAAGTTAATCTGTAGGCCGGCGTGCAGTTCGCAGCCAGTTAGCCATGATAATTCACGTTTTTGCTGCTAGATGTGCAAATCTGCTGGCGAATTTTGTTTTAATTAAATATATATTTTCCATTTTAATACCCACAATATAACGCTTAATTTTAAAACGTCTGAGTCATTACAAAACAATAATATTTCAAGAAAAAAAAGAACGAACTCTGATGGGGTTTGAACCTTAGCCATAAGAGTGATAGGCCAACGCTTTACCACGCACCCAAACGTGCCAACGAACATCGTCCGACATAAAATGAGTTACATAGAAAGTGTTAGCAAATAATGATTTAGACTAATCGATTTCATCAGTGGAGTATATTATTTATACAGTATATAAAGCATATCATACAAAATTTATTTATTTTGTATCAGTACGCTATATTGCATGCAATACTCAAATTAGTGAAATATAAGTCAGGCACAAGATATCCGCTGCCATCTTAACTTGTAACTGAGACGGCTCAGCTTTAAAAAAAAAAGAAGCTTGTAGTTTAACGTGACCGTTGATCTCGAGACCATGAGCTACGGGACCTCCTTTTTACGTGGAATCCGAACCACAGGACATGGCATTTCACTTCGAAAATCTCACATGCATTGACCGGGAATCGAACCCAGACCGCCTTGGTGAGAGGCATACAGCTAGACCGCTGAGCCACCACGCCCCCTGGGTCAGCTTTTTAAAAATAACTTCTGCACTATAGTATTACAAAATAAACTTTTAATTTCGAACGTGCCTCTTCCTTTAGAACAGTTAAAACGATTCTCGGGTCGATAATCGGAACTGGTGGGTCCCATGATATGGATTATAAAGTTTGCATCATTCACACGGCCACCATCCTGAAGTGGTACGGCGGATGAACTTGTAGTTTAGTCACAAGACACGTCCTATATGAAGGTATGTCGTTACCAAATTTGGTAGAGATCGGATGATATATTTTGACGTTATTTGATTTTACATTTTGAACGTTTAAGTGGCCGCCATTCAGTTTTGGTAAAGATGGCGGCGATATAAAACATGATACTGAGGTGTCCTTTGCTAGTTCTACCTCTGTACCAAATTTTGTTCAATTCGGTTTCACCGTGTTTGAATTGATAGGGGGGTGGACAGACATTCAGAGTACATCATTCATCATTCATTTCCGTGTCCAGTCAACATTTCCAAAAAAATTGCAGCTGCGATGGCCTTGTTACTTCCTCTAAAAGCATCTTCTATTGTGCATGGGTTGTCCAGGAGGGGGCAGATAAGTAGGTGGCTTGGGTCTTGTTCAGCTCTACATTCACAAGAGGTGTCTGCGTCTGCTGGAAGGATCCCCCATTTTTGCAGGTTGGACTTGCATCGAGGGACACCCACTCTTAAGCGGTTGAGGGACCTCCACACAGGATAAGGTAGGTCGGCGCCAGGAGCCAGTTCTTCCTTTGGTGTCATGTCTGTGGGCAGTGAGCTCCTCCATCTATTGAGACGAGTTGCCTCTGGTGTTCTCTCCCGCGGCAGAGTCCTAGCAAGGAAACTCTTGCGGGATCTGAAGCGAGACCTTGCTGCCTGGTGACCATATAGTGGATGTCGATGGTCATTCTCCTGCTTTGTTCTCTCAGCGTCCGCAGCAGTGGCCCTCCGGATGTTGGGTGGGCTATTCCAACAATAGGGTATAGTTTGTGCACTGGTGTTGGTTTCAGGCATCCTGAGATTATCCTTGCAGTGTCGTTGACAGCAGTATCAACCTGCTTAGCATGTGCTGAAGCGTTCCACACAGGAGCGGCATACTCAGCGGCTGACACACACAGTGCAAGTCCGGAAGTCCTCAGGAAGTGCGGGCTGGCTCCCCAGGTGCTGCCGATCAGCTTCTTGAGTATGCCATTGCGAGCACTGACCTTCTGTTTCGTGTTCAGACATTGCTGTCTGTATGTGAGAGCACGGTCTAGTGTGACACCTAGGTAAACTGGTGTTGGGCAATGTTTCAGTCGCTCACCTCGCCATGTGATGTCCAGCTGTGGCCGTGCTTCCCTGTTTCGTAGATGGAACGCACACACTTGTGTCTTAATAGGGTTCGGCTTCAGATAGTTGGCATCATAGTATTTGGAGAGTTCGTCCATCGCTAAAGTCAGCTTTCCTTCCACTTCTTCAAAGGTTGAGCCTTGAGCAGCCACTGCTGTGTCGTCGGCATAGATGAAGAGCCTAGTACTTGCTGGAATTGACTGATCATTTGTGTAGATGTTGTACAGCGCTGGAGCCAGCATGCTACCCTGAGGGAGACCGTTCTTCTGGGTTCGCCATCTTCTCCTCTTACCCTGTAGCGAGACTTGGAATCTTCTGTTCTGAAGGAAGATGCTGATTAGGGATGTTAGTTGGTGGTCCTTGGTAAGGTCATACACTTTCTTTGACAGCTTACTATGCTTCACAGTGTCGTATGTAGCTGTTAAGTCAACGAAGGCGACTCCCGTTATCTCACCGCGCTCAAAACCATCTTCGATGTGTTGGGTGAGATTCAAGATCTGGCTACAACATGATTTGCCAGCACGAAAGCCTGCTTGTTGTGGAATGAACTTCTCTTCAAGGATGCTACTGATTCGGTTAAGTACCAGGCGTTCCAGTATCTTGAAGGTATGGCATAACAGGGATATAGGTCGAAAACTTTTCGGGTCGTTTGGTTCTTTCCCAGGCTTGAGTAGTGCAATGACTCGAGATTTCGTCCACGTTTCAGGGATATGTAGCTTGGCAACACATGTGTTCATTAGGCTTAGTAACCACTCCAATGTTTTACGGCCAAAGTTCTTTATCTGTTCTACTCGTAGGTCATCGACACCAGCAGCCTTGTACATCTTCAAGCTGGAGATGGCAGCTTCAAGTTCAACCATCGAGAAGGGATCTCGAAGAAAGTGATTCTCTGCTTCCAAATCACGCTGAAGAGCTCCTGTGGTAACTCTCCCTTTTGTTTTACCATTCAACAGGAGCTGGGTCGCCACTCGATCAGGTGTCACTCCAGTGAAGTTCTTCTGTGGTTTTACAGGGTCGCCGCTAAGGTTTTTAAGCAGTTTCCAGGCCTGTCTACTATTCAGCTTCATGTCGAGGTTCTCTACCAGGTTGCTCCACTTGGCCATGCGAGTTTCTGTGATGGTTTGCAACAGTGTTTCCCCAGCTTGGATAGTTTCTTCAGCAAATGGATCCTCTTCATAGAGGGCCTGATACTTTTCTAACAGCTGTTTGTCATCACCGGACGTGCCTGGAACGTATTGAGTTCTACATCCTTTCGGAATAGTTTTCCTTGAAACTTGCTGGATGCATTCAACAAAGGTGTCGTACATTTCAGGTTGTGGAGGAATGTTTATTATCTCCGAGTCAAGCTCTTCACTGAACTTCGTCCAGTCAGCGTTCTTGAAGTTAAACCTCCTCTTGAATGGTACCTCTTCAGGCATCACCACGGAATTCACGGTGCAGATGACAGGCCTATGTTGAGTGCGAGGAATAGGGTCACTCATAGTCTTCACACATTGCCGAGAAACCTTTTAGGACACAAAGATATTGTCTGGATTGTACCCTCTTTTCCACCTACCACTGTTGAAAGAAGATGGGAGCTTTGGGTCGTGGATCAGATGCAAGTCACGAGCCTCAGTCCATATTTCTAGACTTGTTCCATTTGCATCAGAATCTGGGTATCCCCAAGCTGTGGTTCTACAGTTGAAATCGCCAATGACAAAGTTTACGTCCTGGTGGTTGAAGTTGGATGGTGTTCCAAAGCTGAAAGTGGTCTCGGGTGGTTTGTAGACTGATGTGATACAGAAGAATGGAGTACGCACTGTGAGGAGCTCGATGTCATTGTCTTCAGTCAATGAGGCTGAGATGATGTTCATGTTAGGTCTGGCAAAGATGGCACTGCCATATTTGTCGCGAGGCCATTCCAGGGTTGGTTCCATACCAGCAATTCTTGGACGGTATCTAGTACTCCCCCTGTGTGTTTCCTGGACTAGCAGGATATCACACGCATGTTTTTAGCACAGATTAGCTAATATGACTTCTTTCTCTCGAGAAAGTCCCTCGATGTGTATAGAGATAAACACAAGTGGTCTTGAAAAAGACCTTTTGGAATTTTGCAAGCCATTTGGATGGAGACAGGTACACACACTCACACACACACACAGATAGACGCACAATTGCTGGCCCTGTGTAGATCTCATAAGTCTACTTTCATTTTTTGCAAAAATCGAAAGTAGTCTAATAAGGAATTAACGACATCTGGCATGTGGTATGTTGTTTTCGACTGATTTAGACACCCTAAACACAACTGAAGTAGGCTATGTATTTGAACGTTTAAGGCATATAAGTACGTTTCGGGACAAAAAGTACCGTTATTTGTGAACAAACGTTAAGAAATTTGAAAAATAAGTAATTAACATCTGGCATGTGGTATATTGTTTTCGACTGATTTCGACGTCCTAAACACAACTAAAGTGTGTATTTGAACATCTGAGCGCATATATGTACGTTTCGGGGCAAAAAGTACCATTATTTTTAAACAACCGTTAAGAAATTTGAAAAATAAAGAACTGCCATCATTAGGCATGTGTTGTATAATTTTCGACCAATTTCGTTATCCAAAACACGACTGAAATATTTATTTGAACTTCTGATGACATATAAGTACGTTCCGGGATCAAGAGTGCCGTTATTTTTTAACAAACGTTAAAAAAATTGAAATATAAGAAATGGACCAAATAGAGTACAGGTTTGTGTTACATTGTTTTTGACTAATTTCTACATTCCAAACACAACAAAAATATTTAGCCTATTTTAAATTTTGAAAAAATAAGCTTATGAGATCACCTTTTGTCCGTGTGTGTGTGATTCGTGTGTGTGTCCCCCCCCCCCTAATAAAATCTAAACGGCTGGAGAGATTTCAATGAAACTCGGTAAGTTCATAGCACTATTCCGGGCGACCCCGACCGTGCCCTTCAAATTTTGTTACGACTCACCAATCCAACATGGCGGCTGTGCGAATATTTTTCCAGCATTCAATATCTCCGAAATTATTACCGATATTACCCTGACATTTTGTATGGTGATAGAGAGAACTACTATAAGTTCACTTATGTGACCTTTGAAAACCTGGTAACTACAAAACCAACATGGCGGCCAAGCGATGTTGCGACTTTTAAATAGACGTTTCTCGCGATTTAACCAACCAAACGCAATAAAACCTGGTACAGTATATGCTTATACACATTTTAATGCACCGACATCTAACTTGGTTCAATTGTTTACATAACCACAAGATGGCGGATGTGCTAAATATTTCAGCGGCATTCTATATCTCTGAAACTATTTGCGGTATCACCCTGAAATTTTGTACGGAGATAAAATGCACTACTGGAAGTTCATCTATAAGACTTTCAAAAACCGGTTAACTACAAAACTAACATGGTGGCCAAGCGAATTTGAAAATTTTAAATATACCTTTCTCGCGATTTAATGTTCCAAACGCACTGAAATCTGGTACAGGAAATATTTATATACATTGTAATGCACTGGAATCTAATTTAGTTCAATTGTTTACATAACCTCAAGATGGCGGCTGTGCGTATTTTAAAATTAAGTTTTTATTTCTTGTGATGTAGTCATGCGATCGAAGTGAAAGTTTGAATAATGAACCTACGCAATAATTTTCCTTTAATGGTACATGACTCTATGGCCTATACATTTAACAATCCAACATGGCGACCATCCGAAATATTTAGACGGCTCTGAATATTACGAATCTATTACAGCAATCAAACTGAATTTTTTAAAGTTCATAGGGGCTATGAACTTAAGTTCACCTATAGGACTTTAAATAACCTGGTGATCACAAATCCAACATGGCGGCGACGCGAAGTATAAATATTCACATGGACGTTTCTCGCAATTTAACCATCCGAGTGCAGTGAAACTTGGTACAGTAAATCCTTATACGAATGGTAATCCACTGGAATCTAATTTATTTCAAATGTTTCCATAACCTCAAGATGGCAGCTGTGCGAAATTTTAAAATTTCCTTGTTACTTCTTGTGTCCTAATTATGCGATTGAAGTTTGAATACTACACGTACACAATAATCTGCATGTAACAGCACATAACTCTAGGACCTACATATATAAAATCCTACATGGCAACCATCCACAATATTTAGTCGGTTCTCAATATCTACGAATCTATCTCAGCGATCAAACTGAAATTGTGTATGTTGATAGTGGCAATTAACATAAGTTGGATATATGAAATTAAGCTGTATAGTTCTTCACGGAACTGCTTGTTTTTTTAAAACTTCAGAGACCAATAAAAATCATTTGTTGGAGGGGATGGGGGTGGGGGGGTGGGGGGGGGGGGAGAGGAGGGGGAGGGGGGATGGATATTAATGAAAAGACAACCTTTGTATTTGGTACTTTTTTTTTGCAAATTCTCTTTGGTGCTCTATTGCGAAGTGAGCGTTTTTTTAAGGCATATAACATAAATGTTGTCCACGTTACATTTAAAATATAAATATTTTACACTTAATGTGTTTGTCACATAATGAAAATACTCTGTTTATTAAGTAATACTACTAATACTGTTTTGATTTTATTGATCACAAAATATTACCAACTATGCAGTAGCCTCATCACTGGAAAAAATATATAAATGTTTTCTATGTTATAGGTTACTTACATGATTTGAAAGGGTGTCTCTTTGAGTTTGACTTTCATTTTACCTGGCATTGTGGTATTTTCCTCGGCAATTTTTGCACATCATTGTACATGGCACATCGTTTCCAAAGCAACTACAGGCTTTCGTTGAGCAGTTTTTTTTGGCATCTACACTTGAGCAGTACTTCCCTTAAGGTTGTCCAAATCGGAGGCTGTGTTGTCCATCTAGGAGACCACGTGTCTTCGCACGTAAGCCATCCCCAGCCCTTAGTAAAACGCAAACTCAGTGTTAAAGTTTTCTACCGACAATACTCAGCAGACTTACATACACTTTTGATTGAACTTACCTGTGGTGATGGTAGAATAGGTTCGTTTTTGAGGGCCTGTGTCCAAACATGGCCGACTTGGAATGGAGACCGTAGTGCATGTTGCAACAGGGCGTCTGTTGTCGGTGGAAGACTTTCTATTGATTTGTTCTTGGTTGTTAGAAGAATTTTTCTGGCCTCGTTTGTCGACTGAATTTCAGGATCTCTGGTTTACAAAATAACCACATATTTTTTCAAAGTTTGAAAGACGTCATCAGGGTGATCAGGGAATGTGTAGATATTCTTCGGAAAGCGCTTGTTACTTCTTCAAAGGCTAGCCACGTTTTACATGCGCTTTTTTTAGACTTTGTTGCAAAAGAAGACGTTGTGTCACACCCACTAAAGGCGTTGAAACCTCTTAAGGCTGCGCAGTTTTCTTCACCCCACGATTCGGCAATGTCATGAACGGCTAAGTATCGTCGTTTTTTTCGACGCTGCAAAATAAATCCACAACTCTTCCAATCCAGCTTGCCTGAATACAGACATGAATGAAATAGACAGTTCAATAACGTCCGTATCGCAGGAATAAATCACCACTTTTCATGCTACGTGATCAGCCATATCTCGAACATGAAGCATCATTCTTGCATCGGCCTCTTCTAGTGCTTCACAACCGGGTGAGTTAGCCTTGGTCGTTACGGCATGACTGCTGGCAGTCGTTCACGTCCGGGAGGCGAGGAGGTTTGAATCCCCCAGCCGGCAACCTTGAAGATAGTCTTCTGTGGTTTCCCATCTTCCTTCCAGGCAAATGCCGGTGTTGGTCCCCAACTATAGGCCACAGCCGCTACCTTCCAACTCCTTGTCCTTACATTCAAACTTTCCTCCCCAGACAACACTCCATACGCGACGGTACTTGTAGCTCACACATTGGGTGGCCGCCTCGAAGCAGCTACAAAAATTGGCGAGCCAAACATGTTGTCCTCGGACACTCCCGGCACTAAAAGCCATAAGCTAAAAAAAAAAGTGCTTCACAGTCTAAGCCATCGATACTTGTTCTGCTTGAATCTGACGAAACAATGCGGCCGTCCATGTGGGTAACTAAGCATACCTCATTACTGCTATTTGCCAATGCAAGTGAGGCAATGAGTCGAAAAATTTGCTCTTTGTTTGAAGAACTGTTTAAAAAGTCTTGCCAATTTCAAGGCACATTTGCTTCGTCACTGATTTTTCGTCGTACGCCTACTCCTCTGGCATCTCGCGAGGATTTTTTTAAGACTGTCACCTTTGTAATGGTCCCACATGATGTCAAGTCGCTTGCACCCCAATGTGGATGTAAATTTGTTAACAGTTTCCCTTAATTCTTTTGTGTAGTAGTCATTAAAAGTTTTTGCCGATTTTGCATGGTTACCACGGACGAGTACAGCACCATCGTAGTTGACACCATCAAAATGCTTCGGTAATTCCGTCGTCTTCACCAGACCTTCAAGAATGTGCATTAAGTCGCTTTTTCCTTCATCGATGTGCAAATCTCCTTCGTAAGATAAAGACGGGGGGAAATTCTGGTTTTCATGTGCGCAGATTTTGTCGATGTCTAACTTCCTGTTCAGGCAAGAGACGAAGAGGTTAGAGAAAAGCTCGACATTGGCTCTAAGTGATCTTCTTTTTCCAGTTGCAGCTGTTACCTTCGACTTTGAGACAGCAACAATCCGACAGTTTTGCTTTTTAATCGGATCAAAAACAGACTTACTTCCCTCCGAAAATCGTTCCCGCTCAAATTCTTCGTATCTTCTCCGACCATCATCTTCGACACGGTCCAAACGGCCTTTTCCTACCACGATGCGACTGTCGATAACTACCAATTCAGAATCGGTGTGTTGGAAAGGGTTCCCCATTTCTTCGAAACTTTCCTTCATTTTGCGTACGTTTTCTTGAAATTTAGCTTGGAATGCAGGATAATCTTCATGGTGCTTCGTCTCGGTTTTCTGGGAAAAAGTTGCAGAGGTGTCAAACTAATTCAGTAGCCTGCAAACCTCTGGACTGGCGAGACACCAGCCTCTTAGGGCATTAGCATCTTCCGTCAAACCGATAGCTCCGCCATCACCCTTCACGACGGCGTTGTTCTGCTCGTGTGCCTGATCTACTCCAAAGGCCGAGAACAGTCGACAACAATTCCGGACGACAAAATTCCCTTTACAAAACTCCTCGTAAACCTTTGGTGCTCTCGTCCTTAACCGCATTTACGAGTATTAATGTCAAGGGCGCAGTAAGTTAATCAAGAAACAATTCCTTGCCCATAGCAGATATGAACAACCTTTCCTGGTATTTGTCAAAACGCGCTAACCGTGTTGAAAACAAAAAGCGGGAAGGGTATTTTGTCAAAGCAAATAATATTTATGATCTCGAAAGTTAAAACAATTATTACAGTTGTGTTTGGAATGTCGAAATTAATCAAAAACACTGAGGCCAAAATGTTGTGAATTTCTTATATTTTTCAATTTTTTTCACGTTGTTTATAATAACGGTTCTTTTTGCCCCAAACAGAACTTATATAGCCTCAGACGTTCTAATAAATATTTCAGTTGTGTTTGGTACGTCAAAATTAGTCGAAAAAAATATAACACATGCTATATGTTTTCGATTCCATATTTTTCAAATTTCTTCACGTTTGTTAAAAAATGACGGTATTTTTAGCTCCGAAACTTACTTTTATGCCTTCAGACGTTCAAATAAATATTTTAGTTGTGTTTAGGATGCCAAAATTACTCGATAACAACACAACGCACCCCACACTTACCAAATTTGGTTTTTTTTCGTATCTTTTTAACGCTTGTTCAAAAATGACCGCCATCTTGGAACCTAAGGGACATCAACCACAGTGTCACCAACAAACCTGCCAAGCGACGTGGTATAGAAACTATTTGCAGTATCTTCTTAGAATTTAGGATGTACCGCAACCACTACAGAAACTGCTCCTTGGTGGCTTTGTATTTCAGAAGATTCTCCTCAGTCGGGGATGTTCGCAACTGTTTAAAAGCTGATTTTTTTCATGCACCATTTCCTGAACTTTGTCTGTCCACATGTCATCTCTGTGTATTTCTCCTAATATTTTTCTGACAATTTTGCTTTATATATATTCAGTTTCTATGATGCCTGATGCTCCAATTGTTGTCGTTTCTGTCGCATATAAGATAATGCTTTTGGTAGTACGACTGTTTTGTAGTGTCTAGGTTTGACCTATCTTGATACGCTTTTCTTATTATAATGTAACCATGTGAATTTGGTTTCTAAAGTTTTACCGTTCGTTCTATGTTAGACGCCTTGTTTGACCCTCCTATCATTATATATATTTTTTCAGTAGCATAGATCCCTCCCGCGGCGCTCACAAGCGACCGATCGTGACAAATGAGCATTCAAATGAAAGAGAATAGACATTAGCAGTGACGAATTGCACTCTAATTTCATAAAAATCTATAATTCCTTTAAAAAGTGACTTTAAAAAATGTAGGCCTACGAAATGTGCGATTTGCAGATACTGTTGCTGTAGGAAAATACGTTCCATAATTGCTGTCCACTTCACATTTTGGCCGCTGTGAAGCCTGTTTCATGTCATTTTAACATTCTGAGGTATTTCCTTTATCATTGTGCAAGGATTTCAGAAACAGTAAATCAAAGGAATGAGTACTCAAATCGTATAATTTCACTATAAATCTATTGCGGAAAGTGTTGTTTATGAACATGCGAGATTTCTCGCACGGGTCCGCTACTTTGTATAAATTCCCCTTAATATAAGTTTTAATATTAGGTTTTAATATAATTATGTTGTTTGCTTTATAAACAGTACATCCCAAGTCTAGGGCTGTACATATTCCAATTGTTGGAATAATTTCGAATATGAATATTTCAATCGAACATACGAATAGTTCGACTATTTAAATTATTCGCACATTTGAATTTCGAAATATTCACATTATTGCAATAACCCGACTATTCAGTCAATAATTGTACGAATCCACGAACAAGTCCAATCATTCAAATGTAAATAATTATAATAAACACTGAAAGAAAGAAAGAAAGAAAGAAAGAGGTAACAAGTGATGATTGTTTCGAATGGTATTTATTTATAAGGATCTATCAGGCTCGACGGGTAAGGGGTTAACCTCATCCGATCCCTTGGATTCACCCCTGCTTCGAACAGCTGGTACACTGGACACATTTTATTACAAAGATTGCTGTAAATTTTGGGTAAGTTACTTATCATCTTCGAATTATTCAACGGGGGTCCATTGTAGCTCACGTCCGTAGGTTTCACCTGAAAGTACCCTACATGTGACCCCTGGGTGGTGCTAAGCGAGCAACAGCGAACAGCCGACCGGACATCCTGTCGACCAAAATATTATGTGCACTCGCGTTTGAAGGTTGTTTGTGAAGTAACCAATAGACCTACATAAAATCCAATAACATCATAATTTTCATCGTTCTATTTTACGTTAGTTCATGTAGGATTGGAATATTTAATTTATATTTTAATATTTTTTATCGCAGTTGAAACACAAAAAGTGCCCGTTTTTAAGCGTGTTTCAACCATGCGTCACATTTAAGAATTATTATCTCACAAACCCGTCATCAGATCGAATCCAAATTTTAACACAATATACATTGGAATGTTGTATAACTGGTTTATTAATTTCAAAATTTTATGTGTCCAAGAAACAAAGTTGTTATCATTTTTGTAAGGTAACATTTTCTCGGCTCGGGGTGGTTGGAAAATGTAGTTCTTGGTTGAGTTGTAATCCTTATACATCAAAAGTTTATGCTGTATGACTGTGAAATACGTAAATTAATTCACTTATTTTGTATCGGTTTGTATTTGTACGGGGAATTAAGACATGGTTCACCAGCTAGCCGCTCCGGGAAATGCTGTACAGCGTTGCTGATATGGAGCCCATCACTTCCGAGCGAGGCGCGCCATGACGCGTGATGGAGCCCATCTTGGCAACGTTGTACAGCTTTCACTGGAGCGGCTAACTGGTAAACCATGTCTTAATTCCCCTTACAAATACAAACCGATATAAAATATGTGAATTAATTTACGTATTTCACAATCATACAGCATACCTTTTTGATGTATAAGGATTGCAACGCAACCAAGAACTACATTTTCCAACCACCCCGAGCCGAGAAAAAGTTACCTTACAAAAATGATAACAACTTAGTTTCTTGGACACACAACATTTTGAAATGAATAAACCAGTTATACAACATTCCAATGTATATTGTGTTAAAATTTGGATTCGATCCGATGACGGGTTTGTGAGATAATTCTTAAATGTGACGCATGGTTGAAACACGCTTAGAAACGGGCACTTTTTGTGTTTCAACTGCGATAAAAAATAATAAAATATAAATTAAAAATTCCAAACCTACATGAACTAACGTAAAATAGAACGACGAAAATGATGATGTTATTGGATTTTATGTAGGTCTATTGGTTACTTCTCAAACAACCTTCAAACTCGAGTACACATAATATTTTGGTCCCGGTCAAGATACAAAAATGAACATGGAATATAACCAAAGAACCGCCAGTAACAACGGCTTCTGTTTGGCTTTTTAAAGCAGCAAGACGCCAAAAACTTCAAGTTGGAGGTTATACTTATTGGAGTGCCCTTGCGTGAATTAATGATCTTTAAATATAAATTTAAGCAATATTTGATTGTTTTATTGTTTTAAAATGTGTAAAACCAAATTAATAGCCTAACTTGGAATAATTTGCCTGTTGTTGAAAAAGGGAAAATTCAAAAGAGATGTTTGCAAGGATATGCTATTGTGTATACTATTTATTCTGTGGAAAATCAGATATTGTATCTGTAAAGACATACGCTAAATAAATAAATAAATAAATAAATAAATAAATATTCAAATATTTGAACTGTTCGATTTATTTGAATAATCGAGTATTTGAAATACCCGAGTACTTCGAATGCTCGAATGATTCGAACAACTGAATTATTTGGGACATCCACATTGTACGAACATTCAAATTCTTCGAACATTGGAATTATTTATTCGGATTTCGAATTAAGAAATATTCGAAGTACAGTAGTCGAATTAATCAACTACAGTAGAGCGTCAATAATCCGAACGTCAAAGAACCGAAATGTCAAATATCTGAACGCCCGCTTAAAACATGTGAACTGTATTTGCACGGTGCTGTAACAATGACCTTGGGAGTGTTTGTTTTGAACCATCCACTCCCCTTCCCTCTAGCGGGCCAGTCTATTTTTAACCCTGTCAGTTCAGTTGCTTCACTTGTTCAGTAGCGTAGCTGTAGTTGCATGTTGTGGTTCGTAGTGCGTACATAATTTGTATTTTAATTGCAGTACCGTGTGTGTGCCTTGTACAGTGTCTATTATGGCGTCATCAGGGACACTGAAGAGGAAACATAAATTTCTAACTACAGAAACCAAACTCGAAATATTAAATAGACTTGAAAGAGGTGAAAGGGCTCGTCTTTGTCAAAATATTATGGAGTGGGTAAAGCTACCATCTCGGTCTTTAAAAAGAAAAAAGGTAGCATTCTGACTTTTGCTTCTAAATTAGATTCAGATGATGGGTCTAAAGTCAGAAAAACAACAAGAACTGCAAATGACAGTTCACGAGAAGTACATAAAGTGTTTATTTTTATGTATCTTAACATTTTTAGTGTATGTAGGAATTTATAGGTTATGTTCGAAAATTCGAACAAATCGGAAATCCAAATCCCCCCAATCCCAATTAGTTCGGATTTTCGACGCTCTACTGTATTCGTTTACTTCAAACATTCGAATGGACGAATTATCGAATATTTGAACGATATGTGCAGCCCTAACAATTAGCCATTAAAATTACTTACATCAATGTGAAGTATCACACACAGCCTTTAGTAGAATATCAAATAAAGAGTAGTACCAACATTGTGAATTATAATTTACGCCTTACATAAAATTTTTACCGCTCTCTGGGAAACGTGTTCAAATGGAGAAGTGGAAACGATTCATTTCTTTGTGAGGAAAGGCTGTTTTTGTGATGCCTTGGTCGTTATGGTGTAATATTTATCTGTAAGTCTCGGTATACAAACATTAATCTACTTGCTGGGAGAAGAGGAGAAGGTTGCCCTTGTCAATATCCCACCCCTCAATCCCGAGTCTTTATTGCGGGGCACAAGAAAAGTGTTGTAGTGATTAGTTGGAGTGGAGGGTCAACTTCAGATCCTAATCAAGAGATACGTGGCGGACCATATGTTGGTTTGCTCTTGCGCGCCAGATTAACAGCTCAACTTTCTTTATTTGCGAACAATGGCAAGAGACGGCTCTGATTAACGGGAGATTAAACCCGGGTCGTGTGTAGTATAGGGTGACTCAGCAGTCTGTCACACACACGCCTCATATGACAATGCAAACTACCACAACCCTGCAGCGTAACAACACTGCAAAGAGATTACAGGGTTGGTTCCTCAGTTTAGGGGCTGCGACAATGCGGTCATGTAGCCCCGTGTACTTTGGGTGTGTGTAGAATCTGTCTGATAACCACTACCAAATGCTACCGTCCACAACCCCTAGCTGTGGACTTGGCTACTAGATGCCATCGCAGCCAGCACCAGGCGACGAACGTTGGAACTTAATAGAGCATTAATCAAATCTAACCTACACCTTTCGTTGGAACTACTGTAATATAGCGTTATCAAAGAATCTAACCTACAAATTTTGGCTTCACACAAGTGTAGTTGGTGGGAGGTTCTGTTTCATGCCATAAGTCTAATTGATAGCCAGGAATTTTCAATAGATTATCCTTCTAATCAATTTACTAGAATAAGTTGTGGTTGGTTGGTTCCTCAGTTTAGGGACTGCGACAACGTGGTCATGTGGCCCCGTGTACTTTAGGTGTGTGTAGAATCTGTCTGATAACCGGTGTTAATTGTGATGGCTGTATTAGTGTGTGTTATCTGTTTTAATTCAATTTAGGACTGCAGATGGTAATTTCAATTAGTTCCTAATTTTGCTACCAAATGCTATCGTCAACGACACCTAGCCGTGAACTTGGCTACTAGATGCCACCGCAACCGACACCAGACGACGAACGTTGGATCATAATAGAGCATTAATCAAATCTAGCCATCAAATTTTGTTTCACACAATTGTAGTTAGTGGAAGGTTCTTTTAGGCCTACATGCCATACATCTATGACATGGGTCCGCCAGCTTTACTTCCCCTCCAAAGGAAGGCTTACTGAGGGATATTTAACTCTCTTAAAAAATCCGACGACTTCGGCCGGGTTTGAACCCGCGACCTTGGGCATAGAAGCTCAGCTTGCTACCAACTACGCCACCGAAGCTGCCCAAAGAGGTTACAGTAGTAGTTGTTATTGCTTTAAGGGCGGAACAGCGAGGTCATCTGTCCCTGCAAAGAGGTATGAAAGGCCAAGACTGAAGGTTCGAAACCCGGCGCTGATCATGGCGAACCTGAGTGTGTAGTTTTCTTCACTCCTTGTTGTTGAGGAGCTCGGATATTATGGTCATTTAGCCCCGTGTACATGGGTAAGTATGAATCTTTTTCTGGTAACCTGTGTTATTGTGATGTCTGTAATTGTGTGTGTATTTGTAATTCATGTGAGGATTGGGAAGTTAGGAACAATCCCGGTATTTGCCTGGAGTAGAAGTGAGAAACCTAATTAATGTCGAGTGATTTGTTCATTCATGATGACGGATTTGTTAATCACATGCATTTATCGTAAACGAATAGTTTGATTTCTATTTGAATAATTGTCTAGTTACCCTTCGACTTAGCCGTGCGCATTAAACCGCTCACCCCGACCGTAATGGGGAGCTGAAGCAAGTGCGAGATCAGAGATTCGAATCCTGGCGTTGACAGCGGCCATCCTGAGTGTGATGTTTTCTACACTCTCTCCACGAATGTCTGAATGGTACCTTATTTCAAGTCCCGGGGCACCTACTTCATTCCCAACCCTAACACTACTATAGTCGGCATGGAAACACAAGTTATCAGACAAATTGAACACACTCCGAAGTACATGGGGGTGATAACCAGGATATCCCAAATCCTTGAAAAGAATTAGCAACACAAACTATCCAGCTGAAAAATGTATTTGAATAATGGCCTGCAATGTGCTCCTACTCGCAAAACTGGAACTGCTCTCGCGGAGAAAATAGGCTACTCAGAACGAAACACAGCTTACGTTAGACGGGACGTTTGGCAACCCTGTGTGTGGCATTGTGCTTTTGTTTCTATCTACCTCATCCACCTCGTGGTGTGGCCCGGAGGTATGGGTGTGAATCCCGTCTCTGCCAGAAAATTCTAATTCTGGTCTGACGACTGGAACGGGGTACACTCAGCCTCGTGAGGCAACTGTGAAGAGGAGGGTTTGATTCCCATCGCAGCCATTTTGGAAGTGTTTTTGCATGGTTTCCCACTCCTGTCTGTCTGTTAGGCAATGAGCCTGGAGGGTGGTTGGCTCCTCAAAAAAGTGTCATCATAGATTATCTGGGTAGAGACCCACAAAACCGAAGGCAGCACAATAATGAGGCGTATTAGGCACGGTGAGGAGTGAGGTACTGCTCGGGTCCAAGCTCTGTGAACTTGCGGGGTGAGGGGAAAGAGCAGGGAAGGGTCAGGCGAGAAGAGAAGGATCTGTCAACAGCCCGCCGTGATATCTGGTATTCCTTTCTATTCCAATACTGCTAACATAGGGCCGTTGCTCAAACCACTGTGGTATTACGAATGAGTGAGTGAGTCACCGACCAATGTATTTGGGTCTGTACTATGCACGGACCGAGAAACCTCATCACTCGTCAACACCACTTTTCATAGTCCGCGATGCTCATTCCTCTCAGGTTCACGCAGGTTAGACCCGAGCAGTAGTCTGTCATTGATCACTGAGTCAAAACAGCAGCGATAACCCTACGAGTAGAACCTGTCACAACAACCACAGGCACTGGCTGTGCCCCAAAGACCATTAATAAGCCCCTCAGTAGCTTCCATATAATCACAGACATGAGTGAAGTTGTTGATGTTGCTGATTATTTTTAGAGGGTTTGCAACATCGTGGTCGTGAATCCCCGTGTACTTGGGTGTGTGTAGACTTTGTCTGATAACCTGTGTTTCAGTGATGTCTGTACCAGTGTGTGTATTTGTAATTGTGGAAAGGTTTGGGTAGGAAGCAGCCGTGGTCTTAAGCTAGGTACCATCCCGGCATTTGCCTGGAGTAAAAGTGGGGAAACCACGGAAAACTACTTCCAGGATGTCTGAGGTAGGAATCGAACCCGTCTCTTCACAGTTTTGCTTCATAAGACTGAGTGTACCCCGTTCCAACCCCCAAATAAAAATTAAATTACTTGGCAGAGCCGGGAATCGAACCCGGGCCTCCGTGATTACAGCCAAGAATGCTAGCCACTACAGCCGTGATTTGAGACTGAGCTATCCGTGAAAAGCTACATTTTACACTAGCCTGTGCCAACAGACAAGTACAAAAATACTGCATTCATCAATATATGGTAAACAGGCCCCCTTCTAGTACAGGCAAATGCCGAGATGGTGGCGCAGTGGTCAAGCTGTTGGCCTCTCACCACGGCGGACCGGGTTCGATTCCCGGTCAATGCATGTGAGCCTTTCACAGTGAAATACCATGTTCTGTGGTTCGGATTCCACGTAAAAAGGAGGTCCTGTGGCTCATGATCTCGAGACTAAAGGTCACGTAAAACTACAATCTTCCTCGGTTCCTCCTCCTCTATCCTCACTTCAATTATTAATACACTAATTAAAAGGGACGTAAAACCAATAACATTATTGTTAAAATAACACAGGTTATCAGAGACATTCTTCACGCACACCCAAGTATACGGGGATACATGACCACGATATCACAAAGCCCCTAATTCAATCAACAACAATATGTATCTCCCTCGTATACACGCTGTCACTAATACCCACTTATGACAAAGCAGAATGAGATGATGTTTCCACAACCCCTGAGGGTTATACTCTATGTCTTACGCTTGAGGAGGCACGGCCCTTTTCACTTGAGCGGAACGGGCCACCACTCCAACCAGCCATCTTCTCCCGTCTCGCGAAACAAATGACTGTCGTGACCCGCCCCGCGCGCCTTAATAGCATTAAAAAAGAAAACACAGGAAATATGGCCGTTTTGTTGTAGACATAACTCATATCGCAGTGTAGGGAGAGGTTGGCAAATGGACTTCATTATCAATCATGTGGGACATATGGCGAGCTAATCACCCTAGGGCCAGGGGGCTCTGATTCTATTACAGTTATCACATATTCCAAGAGTAATGGGCCTTAAAGAGGACGCTCCCTTGTTTACTTTAACACTACCCTTGTTAGATTTGCATATTCGATAGCCTCCGTCCACTCGACATTATTTATGTCAATACATCTTTTGTTCGCTATATTGTAGTACATAGTTTTATGATGCATTGCGAAGAATTCATTTCATAGGCAGTGATTGATATCCCTGTGAAAGTCAACAGTGGGATGCCGAGCGGAAAGGAAATTCTGAGAACGGTGGATGCACATAACTTACTGTAAAATGTGATAGCTACTGTCGGCTTTTATTTTTTACCCTAGAATGGCACCGTTCGTCTCTGCGAAGGAAACGGGATATACTTCTGCTTCCCCTACTTCTTCCTTTTGTCCAATCCGCACCAGTGTTTGGCACTCCTAAAATACAAAGCAAATTAGTCAAAATCCAAAAAAAAAAAAAAAAAAAGAAACACACAAAAAATCAAGATGAGTCAAAATCCATAACCCCCCCCCCCCCAAAAAAAAAAAACACAATCAAAGTTCGTCAACATTTGTCAAAAAAGTTCAAAAAGTAAAAATAAAAACTAAAATTCGGTGGCTTCGGTGGCGTAGTTGGTAGCATGCTGAGCTTCTATGCCCAAGATCACGGGTTCAAACCCGGCTGAATCCATCGGATTTTTTAAAAGAGTTATAAACCCTTAGTATGCCTTCCTTCGGAGGGGAAGTAAAGCCGGCGGTCCCATGTCATAGATTTACGGCATGTTAAATAACCTTCCACTAATTACACTTGTGTGAAGCTAAATTACAGTTAAACATTTGATAAACAGCTTGCCACGGTGGGTGAGTGGTTAACGTGGCGGATTACCAACCCCGAGCTTGCAGGTTCGCCCCTGGCCGTGGTAAGTGTTTTTTGAAAGGCGACAAAAATCACGATATGGATGTCATACGTTGTGGCATGTTAAAGAACCCATTTGAATTCAGTAGGCCGTGTTCAATGGCAAAATTAATCTCGGGATTTTCCGCCAGCACAAAGTTCCTCCATTCTCTACTAGAAAGCGCTGTAGTGTCAAGGAGCTTAGATATCTAACCTCCTAGACTTTCATAGCGTTCAAAGGAACGACGAAATTCGACATGCAAGCTTTCCTCTGGGTGTCAATTAACAAAGCTTGCACCCGGCTTCCGAGGCCATACAATAATAATATTATTATTATTATTATTATTATCATTATTATTTGATGAACGCTCTTAGGTTCCTACGTTCGTCGCCAGGAGCCGACTGCAGTGGCATCTGGTAACCAAGTTCTGAACTAGTAGTCGTTGAAGTTGGTGTTTGGCGGCGAGAGTAGGAACTACTTGAAAAAATTCAATGTCTGCAGTCCTTACTTGAATTGTAAACAGAAACACACACTTATACAGTCACCAAAATTAACGCCGGTTATCAGACAGATTCTACACACACCCAAAGTACACGGGGCTACATGACCGCGTTGTCGCAGCCCCTAAACTAAGGAACCAACCAACCAAAAACGAAAAAACATTTAAAATCTAAAAAATACAAAAAAAATAGTCAAAATACAAAAAAACATAATCAAAATTAATCAAAAGAGTTCAAAATGTCAAGAAACAAAAACAAATAAATATTAGTCAAAATCCAAAAGGAAAACAATCACAATTAGTCAAAATTAGTGAAAACCAGCTCTAAAATTCCAAATAAATAAATTAATTAATAAATAATTTTTTTCGCGATAAACAAAAACAAGAAGTTCCGTGACGAACTAAATAGCCTACTTTTCTTAAAATTTAAGATTCATGCCAATGATTAATCTATATGGATCTATCTATATTAATGACGAAATTAAGTTGGTAATATCGAAATTTCTTATTAGTTTGAAATAGTGTATACCTGGCATAAGGTAGCCTAATAGAGAACTACAGTTGGCAGCCCTGGTGACTGAATATATTCTTAGTTCCACCTCTTAAGGTACAGAATACAAAATTTGGTTCAAGTCCAATGGATAGCATGGACGTTACATGCTGTTAACCATTGGATCTAACAACGCGCGTAAAATCATGTTGGCAACAATGACATACATGTATTGGTCAGAAATAATCTGAAATAATATGATCTATTGCTGTATCAATTTTGAATGAAATCCATTAGTTAGTATAGAAGTTACATGCATTTCAAAATTGGACCTATCAGCAGGCTTAGAATCATGTTGGCAACACTGCCATTTATGGCCTCCTGGAAATTAAACTGCAATATTATTATCTATACGTGTGCCAATTTTGAAATAGCTCCTATTCATACCTTCCAAGATATCCAACATGGAGCTCAAATTTCAATTGCGATTTTTCAGCAGTTGGTAGCACTGACATCATTTTCAAAAATGGGCGTGAGATATTCAGGTTTAGATCTTTACTCCTACCAAATTTTGTTTCGATTGCTGCAGCCGTTTAGGAGTTGATAGGGGGACACACACACACTGCCAGGCAGACAGAAGGACAGACAGACAGACAGACACACATTTGCCCGATCTCATAAGTCTACTTTTTCCTCATTTTTGCAAAATGTGAAAAGTAGGCTAAAAATATATCCGTTACTTGAGAATGTTGCTCTCTACCATTCTATTCATTTAGACCAGAGATTGCCAAACTGGGTGAATTCGCCCAGTAGTGGGCGATTTTAGCACGCTTGTGGGTGATTTGAAAAAATTGGTGGGCAAATAATTCAGTTTTTTATATATACAACATGACCGAGAAGTTTTAGCCTATAAAAACAAGGAATAAAATAAAAATGCAAACAAGTAATTTAATTATATCAAATTATGTTTCCGTTTTAATCTACTTACAACTACAGTAGTTTATCGAATTGCATTTATTAGACATAGGTATTCATGTTGTTTAATTAATTAGATATACAAATTCATGCAGTTTTAATTTTAATTTTTTCTTTAATTCATTTCATTGATTGTTATTCCTTTTTAGACCTATTATTTGCAAATTTTTAATATACCTAATTATACCTAAATAAACATGATGTAACTATTAAGAGAAAAATGTCCTTACAAATCCTCATTTCTCAACTTATATGTAGGTATTTGAATGCATGTGTTAGTAATTTTAATATTAGTGCTTTTTTTTGAAATGAGGTGGGCGAAAAAAAATATCTCGAAAGTGGGCGATGGTCAGAAAAAGTTTTGGAAATCCTGATTTAGAAGGTTACACCCCACAAGCCCACTACAGTGCATCCCTACAATTCACGGAAGGTGAGTTATCATTGTCAACAATCACCCAAAAACAAACATTACGAAGTTGTTATTGGGAAGTTATATACCGACTTAGTCTTGGGGCGTGACTGATCTTAAGGAACAGACTAGCTCAGAGCGGATGTTTAAGACACAATGAATAGAAATGTACGCTAATTTACTCAGAGAACGTACATTATTATTAATGTTGTTAATACAGCAAATTTTCTAGCATGGGGGAACATATTCATGACTCTCATCATTCATTTTCTTCTATAAACAAAGGTCACAAAATCTTACATTTAGGGGGGGTTGGCCTCTCACCAAGGTGGACTGGGATCGATTCCCAGTCAATGCATGTGAGATTTTCGAAGTGAAATGCCCTGTCCTGTGGTTCGGATTCCACGTAAAAAGGAGGTCCCGTGGCTCATAATCATAAGATTCACAGTCACGTAAAACTTCAGTCTTCCTTTCCTTCTTACATTTAGTACCGAAATGATATCACATGAATGTATTGAAAAGGCTAGAAATATTTTTACAACAGAGACAGAACCCTCATCTGAACCTCAATGAATTCCTGCAAGATGCAAACTCACTTTTTAACACCATTCTCAAAATATGTTTCAAATAAAAACAAAATGTTCAACCCTCCATGATTCCTTCAGTTTATCCTACATTAGGCATTCTTTCTCAGTAAATTTTCAAATCATAATACAGTATATTACATGTTCACCACACATATTAAGGTTTCATATTTTACAGATAACAAATCTTATATATAAAAGTGAAAGTCTGTATGTATGTATGTATGTATGTATGTATGTATGTATGTATGTATGTATGTGGGTGGGTCTGTTCCGTATACAAATCTACACCGTTCCACCAATCTCAACCAAATTTTGCATACACATACGTAGTTTAGGACCCAGAACGAACCGCTGGCTACATGGATTTTCGATAGTCTTTCTCATTCTTCTGATTTCGACCCTTTTGCACTCAAGCACAGGCTAATCAAATCATAAAACAAGATGTTCGGGAAAGAACATATAGCCTACTTTCTCCTACATGTATGGGTATAGTTATAACTCTCTGTCCTTATCATCTCCTAATTTCTTCCTATTTGAAGTGCAAATTGGCACACAGGATTTGAACAGTGGCGTTCAAACCATAGTTTATAATTTACTCCAGCATTTTGCAATTTCATCAGCAAACACTCCAAACACCGACTACTTACAATAATTGAAACTTCGTTGCTCTAATAAGGCCCATCTACAATGCGCAGTCGGCAGTCCGTAGTTGGTAGTCCTCGGTCGGCAGTCGCGATCGACTCCGTGTATACTATAGGCACCATACACAACATGAAGTTGCAGTTGGTAGCTGGCAGTTGGCATTCGCAAATTTTATCCTTGACTGCTAACTACCCGACTGCAGCAATGTAATAGCCAATCAGAGCAGATCAGAAACTGACGTCACGTTGTTGTTCTGTGTCGTATACGAATGATATAGGACTAAGTGAAGTAACTTCGCAACCCGTTAATTTATAGGCTAATCTTAAATACACGGTATAACAAAATAATCCATCTCCAAATCATCCATATTGCAAGTTTTGAGGCTATCAACAACGCCTCTGTGCACAAGGAATAAACGAATGTTACTGTAGTATTACTCCTAGCAATCATTAAGACTGGGTTCACTAACTGGCCGGTATAGAGCGCTGCTCGAATCTATAGTTTCTGCATAGTACAACTGAAGGCTGGTAGATGTCACTCCGGTGGAGAATGTCGTTTTTATAATATATAATTTCCATTGCAAAAAGCACCATATAACGCTTTATTTTATAACGTCTCAGTACTCAAGAAACAATGAATATAAAAAAAATCAAGCAAAAAAGTTCTACTCTGATAGGATTTGAACCTCGGCCAGCCACATGAGAGACGGGAGCTCTAACCACACAGCCAATCGTACACTCATAACTCACGCGTTATCGATCAAATACATATAACGTACTGTATTAGCAAATAATCACTTGGACTGAAGATTTCTTCACTGGAGTGTATTTCAAACCGAGTTCATTTCATATTAAGTTCATATAATTTTTATCAGTAGGTTATATTGCATGCAACATACTGAAATTAGTAAAATATAGGCCAGAACGAGAGATCAGCTGCCATCTTGTCAAATAGCCGAGACGATTCAGATTTTTAAAGTCACTTCTAGATTATAATATTACAATATAAACTTTTAATTTCGAACGAACCACGTCGCTTAGAACAGACTAAACGATTCTTGGTTCGATGTGCACAAGGAATAAACGAATGTTACTGTATTATTACTCCTAGCAGTCGTTAAGACTGGGTTCACTAACTGGCCGGTATAGAGCGCTGCTCGAATCTATAGTTTCTGCATAGTACAACTGAAGGCTGGTAGATGTCACTCCGGTGGAGAATGTAGTTTTTTTTTTTAATATATAATTTCCATTGCAAAACGCACCATATAACGCTTTATTTTATAACGTCTCAGTACTCAAGAAACAATAAATATAAAAAAAAAATCAAGCAAAAAAGTTCTACTCTGATAGGATTTGAACCCCGGCCAGCCACATGAGAGACGGGAGCTCTAACCACACAGCCAATTTTTTTTTGCACTTTTTTTTATTAACTCTTTACAGAATTACAGAATTTTCAGATATGATAAATACCATACTATTACATCACAAGAAAATCCAGATAGTGTCCATATTTATCGTACAATTGGCCACTTTCACTAAGCTTCCAACGCTCTTTCTGCAGGTGATACCTGAGATCCAGGAACGAGAAATGTTGATCATTGTCCATCACAAAGTGTACATATTGTCCCATTATCCACACAATGGCAGTCTGTTTAATTTGGGGGAAGGCGGTCACTGACAAACGAATCAACTTCCTGTCATCAAGGTCATCCGTGGGCACATTTAACAGTTGACATACTTTTCCCTTACACCACAGCCACGTGGAGACAACTCGCGTGCATGATGTGAAGCGGTGTATCGCCGTATCAGTTTGACCACATATAGTACACCATGGGTAAGCTTCAAGACGGATGGTATATCGCCGTAGAGCGGTTGGGATGAGATCGTTGAGGAAGATAAAAACATGGGAGTGTACAGCAGAAGAAATGGTCATAGCCCCAAAATTTTTCCAAACAGTGGGCCAATGGACGTAGAGGGTGGTGGCCTCAATTCGCGGTTTTGAGTGTACCATTTGCCGCAACATGTTATAAATACTTTTCGTCGTTGGAACAGTCCCTGAAGGCATTTGGCGAACAGTTTCCAGAAGGTGCTGTTGATGGTCCCTAAATATCTTCGGCAAAGCTCTATCACAACCACGGGCTGTGTTTCGAATATCTTTGTATAGCGCTTTCGTAAAAGTGTCATGTTGGGAAAGAATGGTGATATCGTTCTTGCAGAGGAGTGCACGGCATTTCATGCCATGAGCTGTTAGCCCTAGCCCGCCTTGCCGGGATGGGAGATACAACTGTTCCCGTTGTACTCGGAACAAAAATCCTTGCCATATAAACCAACCTGTATATTTTGCCAATTGGCTCTCAAACATTTTGGGAAGTGGGAAAAGTTGTGCGACATACCATATTTTAGAGAGCGCAAACACGTTGAGGACCATGACCCGTTGCACTATATTGAGGTTTCTTTGACCAAATTGGATCAGCACTCCCCTAACTTTGGCAATGACCTTAGTCCAGTTTGCTTGCACTGTGTCCAGAAGCGATTGCTTCCAGGTAATGCCAAGAATTTTCACCTCATTTACTATCCGGAACCAGGGCTGTTGGGTAATCACTAGTATTGAGCGGAAGCAAAGCAGTTTTCTGGGGGTTCGATTGTGCTCCAGAGGCGATATGGTAGAGCTGAAGGACGCTATCGATGTGGGAGATGTCTTCATTATTGCGGATCAATATTGATACGTCATCGGCATAGGCGCACATGCCAAAAACATGTGTGGACAGTTTGTAACCCTGTAGCTTCACCTGGGTAGTCCGAATGAACGGTTCAAGGCCAATGACAAAAAGTAGCATGGAAAGGGGACATCCTTGCCTAACTGATCGTTGTATTGGAATCAGAGGGGAAAGAAAACCGTTGACGAGCACTCGAGACGTAGCATTACAATTTATCATACGAATGTAGTCAATAAGGATTTCAGGAAATTCAAAGTGTTGCAAGACCATGTACAAGTATTCATGACTGATGCGGTCGAAAGCTTTATCAAGATCTAAAGTGAGAAAACTCATTGGCTCAGTGGGGAGCATTTCGGCTTTTAGGTGTAGGTCCCGTAGTATCGCTAAGTTTGTTAACAGAGTTCTTCCAGGAATACTGCAACATTGTTCATCACCAATGATATCATGTAGAACAGTCTTCAATCGGCATGCAAGTACTTTGGTAAGGACTTTATAATCACTGCAGAGCAGAGTAACTGGTCGGAAGTCACCAACTGCCATGGGAGAGGATGTTTTTGGTATGAGGACTATGGTACCCTCGTGATGTGATTGACAAAGAGCACGACGTTGGAGAATGGTACGCAAGACATGACAAAATTCTTTGCCAATGAGAGGCCAGAATTGTTTATACATTTCATATGGCAGTCCATCAATGCCAGGTGAGCGGTTGTTTGGGAGGTGCTTAACCACTGAGTGAATCTCTTCATCCGTAATATCCGCGCTGAGCAGAGTTTTGTTGTCCGGAGATAGTTGGGTACTGCAAGATGAAAGCAATAGGGTCACCTGCTGTGGATCAATTGGAGCCTTAGCGTAGAACCGTTGATAAAATAATGATATTTCACTACGTATAGCGTCAGGGGAGGTGACGACACTTCCAGTACTGGTGCGGAGGCGGTGGATATATTTACGTTGCCGCTCACGTTGTCCTTTGGCGATATGGTATACACTTGCACTTTCGTCCGGGAGCACTGTACGATCTTTTAAAGCCACGTTTATATGAGCGAGCGTTCGGAGCTGTAGAGACAGGAGCTTGGTTTTAACTTCCCGAATCTGATCATATATACGCTCCCCAGCATCAGATCTTTGCTGGAGCTGGTGAAGAACTCGATAGTAAAATTCAACTGTATCCCGTCTTTCCCGACCTCGTTGGTAGGATATGTTCTTAAAGACACGGCGGATCCCTGGTTTAACTAAAATATCCCACCAGTCTGCGCAGTCGCGAAATTTGCATTTTTGTTGGACCCATCGAGTCCAGTGTTGTCTGAAAATATCTTGGCATTCCTCCTCCAGTAACAGCGAGCAATTCAGTTTCCAATAACCTCTTCCTATGTGAAATATGGGATGGGGGTAAGAGATTGTACATACGACTGCATGATGGTTAGTGAAACTGGCAGGTATCACTTCATATCGTCTAGGCTGGATAAGTTCCTGTGAAAAGTAGATGCGGTCAATTCGTGATGAGGAGTTGTGACTTATACAGATGTAATGGGGCAGGGGCACCCTTAAACTATCCACAGCATCAATGAGGTGTAGGGAGGTAAGAAGGGTCCTGAGAGCCGGGTTGATACCTTGGTATGGACTAGTGGAATCCTCTGAGCGTTGAATACAATTGAAATCCCCTGCAAGAATAAGTTTTTCCTTAACGTCGTGCAGATGAAAGAACATTTTCCGTTCCACACGTTTATTGGACCCGGATGGGGCATATACATTTATCAGGGTGGTATTGTTTATGTGTCCAGATATTATGCGTCCTGATGGATGACATAGCACACCTTCGAGTGGGATATCATGTCTTATGAGGAATCCGGTCCCTCTATTCGTAGTACCGGTATTGATGTATTGTTTGTAGAAGGCAGATATGGGCAAACAGGGTATAGCAACTTCTTGAATGAAGGCAATGTCAATGTCTGCATCTCGAAGGAATCTCTCCAACAGTTGAAATTTCAGAGGGCATTCTATTACATTGATATTCACAGTGGCCACAGTGAGAAATTGCGCCATTAAGAGAAGTATAAAAGCTGTGCTAGACATACTGGAAGGTGGACTCGAGAAAGAAAAAAAAAAGAAAAAAGACACAGGTGAGAAATATACTGGTGCACTATGTCAAATTAGGTTGAGATAGTTCCTTATGACTGCCATTCATAGGCCGGCTGTCAGCGTTTGAGAGCGTTCGTGGGTCCCTAGATGACGTAGAATGAAGATTTTGTTTCTTTTTCACAGCTGCGGGAACGTTTGTAGAGCCAGTTTGATTCTTCGGGGCTGGTACGGCAATCGAGGCATTTGTTTTAATCTTCTTAGATACGTTCTCGGATCCCCGATAAACCAGCTTAAGTGAGTCGGTAGGTACCAGAGAAGGTGGGGGCAGTGAAGACAAAATTTCTGTGGCAGCCTGTAGGGACGGCAGAGTTGGTTCTAAGGCTGCGATACAGGTTGCGATAGCACAGGGGTACTCTGTGGCTCACTGATGTGGTCAGTGCAAGGTACCAGTTCTGCGTCATGTGTGTCCAAGGCCACTTCTGGTGTTGTCCCAGCTGACTGATCAATAAGCATGTTTTCATGTGACGTTTGCTGTGTCACTACTTCCGAGTATTGGACACGTCGTTGTTGTGTAGGAGTTATACCGAGGGGAATCATTTTCTTTGGGTAGTTGATACGTAGATGTGTGTTAGCATTGCAAATTAAACAGGTCTGTTTCTGTCCATTATACGATATATAGCCAGAATGGCCACCAAAAGTCTCAGTGGAGGGGATATCTTTTTTGATTTCCATAGTGACTGCACGTATTCCATTATACACCGGGAACTGATAAGCAGAAGACCATTGTTCTTTCCTGACGTCACTCACAGTGCCATATTTCGACAGGACGGATTTGAAAATTTCAGGGGGAACTTCGAGTGGGACATTAAATATACGCACTGTGGTAAAATTGGAATCCGCTGTGGAGAGCTTAACATTAGTCATTTCGCCTGAGTCATACTGAAATTTAATAGGATCTGCAAAAGTATTTAGCAATTTCTGATAAGTAGATATGCTGATTACCTTGATGTACATGGTTTTTTCTTGCGCATTTAACTGGATGGTTTCTACTTGGTCGACAGTCAACCGGAGGGTATCGCTAATCCACCGGTGGATTTCTCCTGGTGTGGGGCGAGAACTCTGCCTGTCCCATTGGCAGCGTACGGTGTTTTTCCTCTGGTATCCGGACATGATTTTCAGCGGGGTTTTCTGGGTTTCTGGTTTTGTTGTCCTATCTGGAACACTACTTGAAAAAGTATTGTCCGAATGACACACGGAAGGTCAGTACACCCATGGAACTATCGGGAGCACCGGTATTAGGAAACGTACACTCTTCCAATGCGGTCACACAGCGCGCACACACGTACCTCACTCGGCCACGACTAGTGACCAACTGTCAATCGTACACTCATAACTCACGCGTTATCGATCAAATACATATAACGTACTGTATTAGCAAATAATCACTTGGACTGAAGATTTCTTCACTGGAGTATATTTCAAACCGAGTTCATTTCATATTAAGTTCATATAATTTTTATCAGTAGGTTATATTGCATGCAACATACTGAAATTAGTAAAATATAGGTCAGAACGAGAGATCAGCTGCCATCTTGTCAAATAGCCGAGACGATTCAGATTTTTAAAGACACTTCTAGATTATAATATTACAATATAAACTTTTAATTTCGAACGAACCACGTCGCTTAGAACAGATTAAACGATTCTTGGTTCGATAATCGGAACTGGTGGGTCCCATGTTATGGATTATAAATTTTGCATAATTCACACGGCCGCCATCCTGAAATGGTACGTTTGATGACCTTGTAGTTTGGGCACAAGACGCGTCTCATATGAAGGTAGGTTGTTACCAAATTTGGTAAAGATCCGATGATTAGTTTGGTCGTAATGCATTATTAAGTTTTGACCATTCGATTGGCCGCCATTACCTTTTGGTAAAGATGGCGGCAATATAAAACATGACACTGAGGTGCCCTTTGCCAGTGCTACCTCTGTACCAAATTTCGTTCAATTCGGTTTAACCGTGTTCGAATTGATAGGGGGGGGGGGACAGACATTCAGAGTACACACACACACACACACACACAGACAGACACACTTTTTTTTCGCCCTGTAGTGATCTCATAAGTCTACTTTCTTTTTTTGCAAAAATCGAAAGTAGGCTAATATACTCATGAAGGAATGGCAAGGCAGATAGTTTCCATGGCAACATAGCTCAAGTCGAGACACGGCCGACTGGATGCCATTCGCGCTCTGCACTACCGGTATAGAAAATGAGGATCCTTTCTTGAAATCCCGATAGTTACTCAACTACTCACACAGCACTGTCAGCCGAGTTTAGCATAAAAAAGACTTGACACCATCTTCTACTATATATTTGTCAAATACCACTCACTCACTCACTCATTCATTCATCACGAAATCTCAGAAACCACCGAACGGATTGGAATGAAATTTGGTATGCAGCTTCCTCAAGGGACGCAAATGCCCACTAAGAGAGGATTTTTGCATATTCAGGTTCTAAAGGGGTGTTAAGGGGGTAGACCTGCATTTCATTGAATAGCAATATCTTCCGATTGGTTTCACTGGGGGATGTGATACTCGGCATATAAACTAATCATTAAAAATAAGAATACATGTGTCTGAGGGTTTTTCGATGTGATGTAAATTATGAGGTGAAAGGGGTGAAAAGTGGGGATTAAAAGATTCCTAACGGAGCGTGTACCTCTTAAATGACATAGGCGAGGAGTTTGAAACTCAGCGAAAAAAATCAACATAAAAAGGAAGTAAATATGTGTTTGACCGGTTTTTCATAAATCCAATTTATGGGGCCCACGGGGAGGGGTGAAATTCTGGGAGGAAGGGGGGGGGGGGAAACAGGAAATAAAGTGACCTAACTGATTGACTGACTGACTCACTCATCAAACTCAGGGGAAAAGTAAGTAAGTAAGTAAGTAAATAGCTGTTCGACAGTTTTTTTTCATAAATCAAATTTAAGGGGTTCATGGGGAGGGGTGAATTTCTGAAAAAAGAAAATTGAAAGAAAATGTTCTGACTCACTCACTCACTCACTCATCATCGCCCAGCCAAAATTATTGAAGTTAGAAACATGACAGTTTGGGGATATATTCATTGTTTGTCAAAACCATCTACTAAGGGAGGATTTTCGGATATTCAGGTTCTAAACGGGTCTTAAGGGGGTTAAACCTGCATTTCATTGAATAACAATATCTCCCGATTGGTTTCATTGGGGGATGTGATACACGGCATATAAACTCATCATTAAAAAGTAAGAAGACACGTGTCTGAGGGTTTTTCGATGTGGTGTATATTATGAGGTGAAAGGGGTGAAAAGTGGGGACTGAAAGATTCCTAACGGAGCGTGTATCTCTGAAACGACATAGGCGAGGAGTTTGAAACTCAGCGAAAAAAAATCAGGATAAATATAAGTAAATATGTGTTTGACCGTTTTTTTCATAAATCCAATTTAAGGGTCCCATGGGGAGGGGTGAAATTCTGGGAGGGGGGGGGGGGGGGCAGAAAAGAAAGTGTCCTAACTGATTGATTGACTGACTCACTCATCAAACTTAGGGGGGGAAACTGCTTTAAAGTAAGTAAATAGCTTTTCGACAGTTTTTTTGAACAATCAAACATAAGGGGTTCATCGGGAGGGGTGAAATTCTGAAGAAAAAAAAATGAGAGAAAATGTCCTGACTCATTCTCTCACTCATCATCGCCCAGCCAAAAGTATTGAAGTTGGAAACATGGCAGTTTGGGGATATGTTCGTTGTATGTCAAAACCGTACACTAAGGGAGGATTTTTGGATATTCAGGTTCTAAAGGGGTCTTAAGGGGGTTAAGCCTGCATTTCATTGAATAACAATATCTCACGAGTGGTTTCATTTGTGGATGTGGTACTTGGCATATAAACTAATCATTAAAAATAAGCAGACATGTGTCTAAGGGTTTTTCGATGTGTTGTATTATTATGAGGTGAAAGGGGTGAAAAGTGGGGGGTTGAAGGATTCCTAACGGAGCGTGTAGGCCTATCTCTTAAATGGCATAGGCGAGAAATTTGAAACTCAGCGAAAAAAATCAGCTTAAAAAGTAAGTAAATCGGTGTTCGACCGTTTTTTCATAAATTAATTTAAGGGGCCAATGGGGTGGTGTGAAATTCTGGGGGAAAAAGGAGAGAAAGTGTCCTAACTGACTGACTAACTCACTCACTCATCAAACTCAGGGGAAAAGACAGCTTAAAAAACAAGTTAATAGGTGTACAAGCGTTTTTTCATCAATCCAATTTAAGAGGCCCGTAGGGAGGGGTGAAATTCTGGTAAAAATAATTGAAAGAAAATGTCCTGTCTGACTCACTCACTCATCACTCCCAACGAAAACTATTCAAGTTGGATACATGAAATTTTGGGAATATGTTCGCTGTATGTCGAAAACGTCAACTAAGGAATGATTTTTGTTTATTCGGGTTTTAAAGAGGTGTTAAGGGGGTAAACGTGCATTTCATTGAATAACGATATCTCATAAGTTGTTTCTTTGGGAATGTGTTATTCGGTATATAAACTAATCATTAAAAATAATCAGACATATGTCTAATGGTTTATCGATGTGGTGTATATTATGAGGTGAAAGGGGTGAAAATTGGGGGTTGAGGGATTCTTAACGGAGCGTGTATCTCTGAAACGACATTGGCGAGAAGTTTGAAATTCGACGGGAAAAACAGCTTTAAAGACAAGTAAATAGGTGTTCGATCGTTTTGTCATAAATCCAATTTAAGGGGCCCTTGGTGAGGGGTGAAATTCTAGGGGGGGGGGGGGGGGAACAGGAAAGAAAGTGACCTAACTGATTGACTCACTTACTCACTCATAAAACTCAGGGGTAAAACAGCTTTAAATATGTAAATAGGTGTTCGACCGTTTGTTTCATGAATACAATTTAAGGGGTTCATGGGGAGGGGTGAAATTATCAAAAATAATTGAAAGAAAATGTCCTGACTGACTCACTCACTCATCATCGCCCAGCCAAAATTATTGAAGTTAGAAACATGAAATTTTGGGGATATGTTCGTTGTATGTCGAAAACGTCCACTAAGGAAAGAGTTTTGGATATTCAGGTTCTAAAGAGGTGTTAAGGGGTAAATGTGCATTTCATTGAATAACAATATCTCACGAGTGGTTTCATTTAGTGATGTGATACTTGGTATATATTCTAATCATTAAAATAAGCTGACACATGTCTAATGGTTTTTCGATGTAGTGTATATTGTAAGGTGAAAGGGATGAATAGTGGGGTTTGAAAGATTCCTAACGGAGCGTGTATCTCTTAAACGACATAAGCGAGGTGTTTGAAACTCGGAGGAAATCAATCAGCTTAAAAATAAATAAATAAATAAATAAATAAAATAGGTGTTCGACCGTTTTTTCATAAATACAATTTAAGGGGCCTATGGGGAGGGGTGAAATTCTGGAAGAAAAACGTCCACTAAGGAAGGATTTTTGGATGTTCACTCTCATCGACCAACCAAAACTATTAAAGTTAGAAGAATGATATTTTGGGGATATGTTTGTTGTGTGTCGAAAATGTCTACTAAGGAGGGATTTTTGGATATTCAGGTTCCAAATGGGTGTTAACGGAGTTAAACCTGCATTTCATTGAATAACAATATGACACGACTATGACGCGAGCGAAGAGAGACTAAAAATGAGATGGTGTGTGTGTATTACTCTATCACGCAAGTACCACTGGTCCGATTTACATGAATTTTACATGGAAGTAGCTGATTTACCTGGTTAACATATAGGTTACTTTTGATTTCAATAATTTGCACTATTTAAAAATGGTGACCATCTTAGTGACTTCACTACACCCTTTGGTTTCAAACTTTCATATTTCCATTTCAAATAAAAAGAGAACGCTAAGAAATAGCAAACGTTTGATGGCATATACGAGGTTTAAAATTACATTTTCTATCCGAACGGTATCTCCAACGGTTAGCGAGTAAAACCTAAATTTGTGCTATAAAACACGGTCAACGCCGAGCGGTGTAGTTGGACAAAATGTTCCATCCTTAATCTCCCTCTGCGCAGCATCTCGCCTATCCCCTGTTTTAACTGTCACCTTCACATTTTAATTTATTTATGACGCGTAGCGAAGCACGGGTACTTCAGCTAGTCAATTATAAATCTTAGGATTACTACATGATACCAAAAATTCAGCATAAGAAGATTATGCATTTTTTTTTTAATTTCACAAGTATATCCTACATGATTTAGCAATCTGTGTACCCCTTTCGCTTATATGGAGTACGTGTGGCTTCTAATCCCTCTGTTGATTTATTTAATCAGAGTATTCATAATTTATACATAGAGCAATTAAGAATTTTATTTGACGTTATATGCATCCCTAGAATAATTTTCACTTCTTTTCCATGTGCGCTGAAGATGACACTATTGAACGCCGACACTAGCCTGATAAACAAGTATATTAATTGA
This sequence comes from Meconema thalassinum, assembly GCA_946902985.2. Lineage (NCBI taxonomy): Eukaryota > Metazoa > Arthropoda > Insecta > Orthoptera > Tettigoniidae > Meconema > Meconema thalassinum. The sequence goes on from OX336388.2 coordinate 1,047,978,037, forward strand.
CATGGCTTTATTCTTTACAAGGGAATTATCAGATAAGACAGGTAGAAACCTATCTTGTAACTTTGTGGACGCAATCGTTGTACTATAAGAGGACAACGTGCGGAAAATCTTCCGCCAGATTGAACTGCAAGGCTCCTAAATCGTACCTGACATCCTGGTACGTAGGCATGACGGCTGGCGGAGCTGGACATCCCTGTGGCACTCGGAGTAGTAGCAAGGCGGGACGTATATGCTGGTTGGAGCGTGTGGCTCCTTCCCACCGGTCTTGAGTGCTTGGGTGGTCAAGGTATCCATTCCAACAAGTATGGTACACGCTACCTCCCATTGATTTATATGAGAGATTCACCACATGATTTCGGAGCCTTGCAGTTCAATTTGGCAGCTGCTTTTCCGTACATTGTCCTCGTACAGTCAAACGATTGCGTCCACAAAGTTTCAAGATAGGTTTCGACCTGTGTTATCTAATACTTCCCTTGTGAGTATTGATTAAGGCGTATCCGTCACCTGAGTCAATTATTTATGAGTCAGCTATACCAGAAAATGTTGAAACTTCGTATCGCTCCCCTGGCAAAGTCACATGACTTTTCATGCCACCCCAAGCATGTGCATTCATATAGAGAAAACAACTAGAAGAAAACACTTGAGTATAGGAATGATGCACATTTCAATACAACATCTTCAATATATTATCTACACTAATGGTAGCCTACATGTTTCGGCATTATATACCTTCCTTGGCCTGTGTTATTTACACAGAAATTTAACAATTTTTAACAATAATTAGTGACCAAAAATACTATATTTGCATTTCAATAAAATTTTGAAAAAGAAAAAAATAGATCAATTTTATGATTAAAAAACTTTAGAAATACGAAGAGAAATTTATGAAAATGTTTTAGGACTTCCAGGGAATAACACTACTTGAACACATTTCATATTGGTCATGTTTGTTAAAAATAAAAAAAATAAAAGCAAATTGCTAGCCACATTCCTTTCATCCATCATGTGAGTAATTTCTGGTTTATCCGCATCCCTGCAAGACTGATGGCACTTCGCAACAAACTTCCTGCCCGACAGCATGGGTCACACCCACAGTATCATTTGCCATATGTTAAAAAGTGTCTAAAAGGCTAACACACCTGGTGAACTCTATTAGATCACACCTGTTGGTGCTCTAGTTACAAGGTGGCCTCGAGACACTCCTAAGCTAGGACCATTTCCTATTTATCAATTGATTTAATTGAGAATACTTAATCTACATATTTCTTGTTAACCTATGTTGGCCTGCATTTACGAAACTCCGAAGCATTTCTTGGGGGCAGTCATGTCTGATACTAGAATATTGCCTCATAAGTTTCGGTACAAACTTAAAGAGGTGAGATAAATTGTTTTAGCTGTGGATGAAACGTTTAGATACACGTTGGATTTATAATATAGCCTACTGTTGAGGGATAGAAAGTTGCGGAGGGGGTATAGTGTCCTTTGAGGACTCTTTTAGCGAAGGATGCATAACTAACCCCTCTGTGAGACTGTTCCGTCTTCGATTGATTGGTGATTGCACAAGAGGATCATATGAGTTAACGCCATCCACCCCAAAAAGAAGAGTAGTCCTCGATAGGCAGGAAACATGGACTGGAGATTATTAGGTCGGCGAGGCAGAGAGCGTAGTAGTCTGTGAAAAGCAATAGCTGCCACTGAATTATCGAACATCTTAGTTATTGTTCTTTTAAGGGGCGTAACAGCAAGGTTATCTACTCTGAGCACCTAAATTTGTGACATAACCATCTCGGGCAGTGTACTAGAAGTTTTATTATTCCGTCTAGGATTGTTGTTCTTGTTGTTGTTGTTAGTTCGTATTAAAGGTTTGGGATTTCTTTGGTCATCAATCGCGTGTACCTCGGTGTATGTTAAATTTGTTGATAACCTGTGTTTCTGTAGAAGTGTATGTATCTGTAATTATATTAGTGTATGTTGAATTTGTTTGATAACCTGTGTTTCTGTAGAAGTGTACGTACCTGTAATTATTAGGGTTGGTATTGGGGTACGTGCCAGTGTCTTGAATTAAGGTACTATCCCAACATTCGCCTGGGAGGAGTGAGGAAAAACACACTCAGGATAGTTGCTGTTAATGCTGGTATTCCAACCTCCAACCTCTAGACTTGCTACAGCTGCTCCCCATCGCGGTTGTGGTGAGTGATTTAACCGGCACGGCTAGGCCATGTGGTGTCTGAAATAGAAAATAGAACTTCGATCAGAGATTTCTTGTTGAATTAACACACAGTTTTATAGCAATCATGAAAACTGCTTTGTGAAAAAAGGGAGAAACTCTAATTCGTCAGGTTAACATATTGCGGCGTAAGCTTAATGAGTAAGGATTCAGTTCAAGGTCTTGAGATGATTTTATCCTGCATTAAGGTAACTTTTGTATCTTATATATAATAATATACTTACTATTATGAGACGATAACTTCGATGTTCCGCTCCTCGAAACAACTATCACCGCTACCATTGTAATATCCTACATCCTAGACGCAACCCTTCATACAGCGGAGCGTTAGTGGTTGTATATGAAGCAGGCGAGCAGCGCTGTCTTGTCGACCATGTTTCATTAGTCTTCACGCTGGCTGGCCACACAGAAAGGCCCGCAAAGTGAACCCCATCAGCACGATGTTAAATGGCCTGAATATGAGTCGAGTGTTGTTTGTTCGGTTGACCTTGCAGGGATCATTTATAAGAGGAGATACACTCCGGGAGATGGCAGCCTTTTGTGCGCCACGGTCGAGAGAAAAAAGTTCATCTTCTTTTGTAGCCTTGTCGACATTATTTGCAAAAGTTATTGCAGCGGGCCTGCAATCAATTAATCAGTTCTCGAATACACGAGCATCGATTACACGAGGCAGCCAGGGTTGTCCAGTCCACATTAACGTTAGAAATGGAGCGAATTGTTTGGCCATTTGTACGCAGGGTTGAGTACAGAGAAACGTCTTCCCCAGTAATTTCCCCCGAAGTAGTCAAATGACAAATGTTGAAAGATACACAGAACATTCATTTTGGAGCAGTAATTACTCAACTTGAAATACTTTATAACTTCATATCTATTCCCAACCCTTCTGGGTTGCTCCTTGTCAACTCATCCAGCTGTAAAATGAGTTCTGTAAGGATCTTTTATAATTATATAGAAATGTCGGAAGTCGATTTTCAGTGTTTCTTTCCTAATTTAGTTTTAAAAAAATTGTTTTTCAGTCAGTCAAAACGTAAATGTGTCCAATTAAATTGGGTGGGGAACAACACGTATCGCTCGCACCTTCAAACCTGGAAAAATTACATCTATAAATTACAGTATACGTTTTTGTAACGATTTCGGAGCCTTGCAGTTCAATCTGACGGCTGATTTCCGCATATTGTCCTCTTATAGCAAAACGATTGCGTCCACAAAGTTTCAAGATAGGTTTCGGCCTGTCTAACCTGATTCTTCGTAAAGAATAAAGCCATGTCAATTAATATACATGTTTATCTTGCTAGTGTCGACACTCAATGGTGTCATCTTCAGCGAGCATGGAGAACAAGAGAAAATTAATCTAGGGATACATATAACGTCAAATAAAATTCTAAATTGCTTATCTGTAAAATATGAAACCTTAATATGTGTAGTGGAAATGAAATATATTATGATTTGAATATTTACTGAGAAAAATGCATAATGTAGAATAAACTAAAGGAATCGTGGAGGGTTGAAAATTCTGTTTTTATTTGTAACATATTTTGAGAGTGGTGTTAAAAAGTGAGTTTGCATTCTACAAGAATTCATTGAGGTCCCGTTTAGATGGAAGACATGTTTTGTTTATCAGTGAAACATCATCAGATCTTAATCACGTATACATTAATCACATATATATATAATTATATTATTTAAAAACGTTTTATAAAATGCACGTTTTAAAAGAAGTTGAAAATAACTAAATAATTGTATGTAACCTGTACATAAGTAGTCTATTATATCTATAGGTGAAGCAGCTGTCCCTAATAATATTGTTTTATGCAACCCAACTAACGTGTGTTATCAGCAAGGTCGATATTTATTTGCTTGCACATCGTACGGTACTAATGCACTGCAAGCATATCCTGCAAACGATACTGAACACTATTATTTTTTACTCGATGTTTTCCCAACAGGCTGTTGCATTTATGATGTGCCCGCAGTCAGTTATTGTAGTAAACCATATACTGTCGTGCCAAGTGGCTGGGTATCACAAAACATGAAATTAACGCTTAAGGGGATACGGAACGGTTACCATTGTCCAATTCAACACATTTTATTTTTGTATATTTTATGGATCTCTGAAGCCCTTTAAAATGATGTATAATACATTATAGTTTAACCATTAGAAATTGCCATGATTTTAAATTACACTTGCGCTAATAATGAGATAATGAACATGTGGAAAGTTTTAACTGCAGTTTCCTCAGTTACAGTTTATTTTAAATGTATGTTCCTTTTTCTAGATGAGTATTTATCACAGAGCTGTGAAAGTTTCATCATAAATCTGTCCCATAGTGGTTAATCTTTTACTGGAGAAGTTTCCTTGTTTAAAGTAAAACTGTTTGAGTTTTGGCTGTCCTTTTTAAGCAAAAGTAATTATATTTTTTAGACAGTTTAAAAATATACAATTTCTGACTCCCCTGAAGTCCAATATAAAAGGTTTGATTGAAATGTGACATCAATTTCACTATCATACCTTCATTAGAGTGTGAGGAAAAGAAACACGAATTAAACGAATGTAACATTCGTAAGATAGGCGATTCCGTATCCCCTTAAACTATGATGAGCGTTTGAAACAGCGAACTGGAGGAGTAACGTACTCTAAAAGGATCTTAATACAGGATTCATTCGGACCTGAGACGTAGCGCATGTGGATAACCACTGAATTAATGGGCTGCACTAAAGGTAACACTGTATTATTGTTTTTAATCACTAGCTGTGTAGTGAGGCGCCTTTGAGTTCGGGTGCCACGTTTGCCTCTCACCTGGAGACGCCGGCTCTATCATCGATTTAGAATCTGGCGTGAGGGCTGGAACGGGGTGCACTAAGCCACGTGAGGACAATTGAGTAGCTGTCTGGTCAGAGAGGCAGCACCAATGGTCAGGAAAACCAAGATCAACGGCCGAGGGGACCCGACGTGCTAACCACGAGTCACCCCACAATCTGTAGCCCAACAGGGCTGGGCAGCGGCCGCTTGGTATGTCAAGACTCTTCAGTAGCTAACTGTCACGAGGTTTGTTTGTTTGTTTGTTTGTTTCGTTAACCACGTAGCGTAGTCAATAATTTTGTGGACTGAATTTTTCATTCAATAATTAACCTCATATGATATGGTGTTTCGGGGGGATTGTCTCTGTTAACCTGTGCTATTATGATAACTGTTGTCGTGAATGTAGGCCTACTTGTAAGTGGGCTAGGATAGGAAAGGAGAGATAGTGTCAATATTACGAGGGGTGATCAGAAACTAAGGTTACAAGTCCGATATTTCTGAAGTTTTGTCTGTTATAGAGAAATTGGTAGTGTGGGGTAATTCGAATACATACGGTTGATAACTGTGCAGAGTTTTAGCCAGCCGCCACCTACAGAGCTAGTTGTATGTAAACAACTAATGCCGATTCGTTCGGAAAACTGGTCTCGGGAAGAGATACGTTCAGTTATTCGATTTCTGTGGTCGAAACATGAAACCATGGCCAGGTCTTTTCACCGAGGACGTCATCTTCCTTCATGACAACACGAGATCTCATACAGCCCAGAAGACCACTACACTATTGGAGCTGTTTCGCTGTGACATCATGGACCACCCTCCTTACAGTCTGGACCTCACTGCAAGCGACCTTCACCTGTTTCATCACTTGAAGGAGCACCTAGGAGGTCAATGATTCGCTTCAGACGAAAAATTGAAACACTTCGCGATAACGTGGCTGAACACGCAAGGACAGGATTGTTACCATGAGGGAATATTCAAACTCATCCCACTAAGCGATAAATACCTAAACCGACATGGAGACTGTCAAAATATAACCTATTGTATGTACTATCAGTTGGCTGTATTGGTTGTATGGAATATGAGTCGTCCAGTTGCAGAACTCGTTTAATCCACTTGTGAATAAGGATTATGTCGTAAAATTATTTATAATATTTAATTATTTTATCCTATTTTATGTTCGACCCTGACTATTATATGTCAGTAAACTGTATCATAATGATGGTCATTATAACACTATTTTTAGCCTATTTTCAATTTTGAAAAAATAGGCTTATGAGATCACCTCTTGTCCGTGTGTGTGTGTGCGTGTGTGTGTGTGTGTGTGTGTGTGTGTGTGTGTGGGTGAGAGGTGTGTGTCCCCCCCCCTAATAAAATCTAAACGGCTAGAGCTATTTCAATGAAACTCGGTAAGTTCATAGCGCTATTCCCGACGACCTCGACCGTGTCCTTCAAATTTTGTTACGTCTCACCAATCCAACATGGCGGCTGTGCGAAATATTTCACTAGCATTCAATATCTCCGAAACTATTACCGATATCGCCCTGAAATTGTGTACGGTGATAAAGGGCACTACTAGAAGTTCACCTATGAGACTTTCAAAAACCTGGTGACTACAAAACCAACATGGCAGCCAAGCGAATTTGAGACTTTTAAATAGTCTTTTCTCGCGATTTAACTATCCAAACGTAATGAAACTTGGTACAGCAATTGTTTATACACATTGTAATGCACTGGAGTCTAATTTAGTTCAATTGTTTACATAACCTCAAAATGGCGGCTGTGCGAATTATTTCACTGACATTCTATATCTCCGAAACTATTACAGATATCACCCTGCAATTTTGTACGGTGATAAAGGGTACTGATACAAGTTTACCAATGTATATTTCATAAACCTGTAAAGTACAAAACGAACATGACGACCAAGCGAATTTGAAATGTTTTAATAGACTTTTCTCGTGATTTAACTCTCTGAGCGCAGTGAAATGTGGTCCAGTAAATGATTTTGCAGATTGTAATGCACTTCCATCTAATTTAATTCAATTGTTTACATAACCTCAAGATGGCGGCTGTGCGAAATTTTAAAATTAAGTTTTTATTTCTTGTGTCGTAATCATGCGATCGAAGTGAAAGTTTGAATAATGAACCTAGGCAATAATTGTCCTTGAATGTTACATAACTCTATATCCTATACATATAACAATTCTAAATGGCGAGCTTCCGAAATATTTAGACGTTTCTCAATATCTATGAATCTTTTACAGCAATCAAACTGAAATTTTTTATGTTCATAGAGACTATGAACATATATTCACCTATAGGACTTTCAGTAACCTGGTGAGCACAAATCCAACATGGCGGCGACGCGAAGTATAAACATTTAAATGGACGTTTCTCGCGAATTAACTATCCGAGTGCCGTGAAACGTTGCACGTTAAATGCTTATACAAATGTTGATCCACTGGCACCTAATTTATTTCAATTGTTTGCATAATCACAAGATGGCTGCTGTGCGTAATTTTAAAATCTCGTTTTTACTTCTTGTGTTCTAATCATGCGATTGAAGGCTGAATACCACACGTACACAATAATCTTAATGTAATAGTACAAAAATAAAAATCCAACCTGGCGACCATCTGAAATATTTAGACGGTTCTCAATATCTACGTATCTGTTACAGCAATTAAACTGAAATTTTGTATGTTGATAGAGGCAATTAACATGAGCAGGATATATGAAAATAGGCTGTATAGTTCTTCGCGGAACTACTTGTTCATTATGAAACAGTTTCTGCCACCAATCACAGCTCAATAAACAGTTGTTTGACCAATTAGATAAAGATAGCATCGCACCTGCGCTGAGTTCCAAGGCTTTCCCATTTAAATTTCACTGCATTGCCTAGTGTCATAGTGGGGTAATCGAGGAGGCCATGGTCAAATACAAGTCATTCTCTGCGTCCCATGCGCTCTGCTCAGTACATAAAACTGGCGAAATCTCGATAGATGTTTATGAATATTTATGTTCGAACATAAAATAGTTAAAATAATTATCGTCGAACATAAACAGTCGTATGCAACTCACCTATAATGGTAATTAAGACACTCGTTCTATAAACATACTCGTGTCTTAATTATTGCCATTATAGGCTCGTTGCATAATGTACTATTTCTTTGTTTAATTTAATTTAATTTTGTTTTGTGTTTTGATTTTGTTTTGTTTTATTTTAAATTGTTTTCTTTATTTTTTGCATTGTTTTTTTGTTTTCTTGTGTTTTATTTTATTTTATTTTGTTTTGTTTATTTTGTTTTATTATTTTTGCTTTATATTTTGTTTTGTTTATTTTTATTTTATTTTATGTTATATTTTGATTTTCCAGAAAACGAACACAAAACCAAAATCAAAAAACACGAAGCAAAAAGCAAAATTCAAAAACAAAAGCAAAAGCAGAAAACAAAAACAAGAAACAAAAATCAAAATTCAAAAAAGCAAAAGTAGAAGACAAACAAAACCAAAACCAAGAAAGAAAAGCAAAAAGTACAAATTCAAAAGCAAAAGCACAAAGCAAACACGACGCAAAAAGTAGAAAACAACAAACACACGCGTGGCAAAGTTCCGAGAAACGTTTCTCATGAAAATGATTCTTATTCACAAGTGGATTAAACGAGTTTTGCAACTGGACGACTCATATAGTGTACACGTTTCACTGCGGGCTTTGTATCCTTAGTTTCTGATCACCCCTCGTAGAAAGCCACACACTAATGTTTACACTGAATGAGATATGGACGATTTTGCTCGGAAGAGTGTTGTACTCACTCACTGGCCTAGATAAGCAGGGATGATGGGTAAGCTTTAACAAGCCTATTCTCCGCATACACACAGCGAGTTGAAGAGCCGAGAACTTGGCACAAGTTGGGGCTGTTTAAGACATTAAACACAACACGTCTGTCTGTCGTACAGAGAGAGAATTCCATTACCGATATCTGCTTTCAGTTTCGAGAGACCGTCGCCTTTCACAAATAAGAAAAGAAGAAAAAAATCGGTCCATAATCAGAGTGAGAGCGAAGGGAAAGGGTGTGGGTGTTGTATATTTTTAAGGAGTAGACGCATAGCGGCGGGTGGAAGGGGAGACATCAGAACACCATTGTGACATGGCCACACTCCCGGGACGGGTTTGAAGCCTCTACAATACCACTCTCTTGAAAGCCATGCTGTTTAAATTTCGTGTGCGTTTGACAGATATTAAAAAAAGGACTCGTTCGAATACTGATAACAGGCAACAAAATAGAGTAAAAAGTTTTTTGTAGGAGGATGAGAAGAAGTAGGAAGGAAGGAAGGTGGAGAAGTAAAGGAAGAAATAAGGGATGATCGGGGAGAGGAGGGAGGATGTACTCTCCAGGTTGTCATCACAAACCTCTTCCAAGTCTGTGTGTCTGTCTGTCTTTTACCCAACACCCCTTATTTGCGAAGTGACTTGGGGATTAGCACTCGTTGTTTTCCTAGTACGACTAGAATTGTATTTACGTGTTGAAATCATGCTTCGTAAGTATTGTTTTACATTTTTATTTCCTTTTTAACATAGTCTTAACTTCCGTCTACATTAATATTACCGGCTTCCCCAACGTCGTACAGCCGTGTGGAGTGGTATTGAAATGAACATCCGGGATGTTGCTGTAGCTGGGTTTATTTTAAAATCCATTCTCTCGTGTCGCCTTTTATTATGTTTCACTTCTCCTCTTGCGTGTCTACTTTATCTTGTCTCCAGCGCAAGCGTATTCATTCGCTCCTCACTGATCTCTTCCCGAGTAGGTCGCTCCAGAGGTAGTGACGCCTATTTATTTCCTCAGAAACTAATGGGATACAAAAACACAGTGGAAGAAAGAATTTCACTCAAAGTTTCCACCAAGGATACGAATTGGTTGTTATTACATTGGATATCGTGATCATCAACCCCATTCACTCGGAGCAATGTAGATTTTGTCTCATAAACATGGTTATTTTGCTACCTTCAGTAGTGTGTCTACTAGTAATTTGAGGCAGGAAACAGAGTATTTCCTTTATTACATAATAATAATTATAGTCGAATAATAATAATAATAATAATAAACGAAGAAAGAATTTAAAAATTACAGAAGGCCAAAAGAATCACCTGGAACAGATACATTATAACTTTTGAAACAGATACATCCAAAAATTAATATCGGATAACGCAAAATTAAGACATTACACCACAGTAATCAAACCTGAAACACTATATTACTTGGAAACCTTCATATTGGGAGGCAGATCTCTCATTAAAGACGTAGAAAAACAAGAATAGAAAATATCGAGGAAAATCCTTGGTCCAGTTTGCTCAGAAAGAATCTGGATAAAACGGAAGTCTCAGCTTTATCAGCAAGCTGAAAAGATCACTGACACCTTCAGGAAAAGGCGTTTAAAGTTCTATGACCACATTCCCAGAATGATCAATGACAGGCTCACCAAAGGGATTCTTAACCTTGCTCTCTCAATAATAATAATAATAAGAATAATAATAATAATAATATCGTATGGCCTCGGTGCCGGGAGCAAGCTTTGTTAATTGACACCCAGAGGGCAGCTTGCGTGTTGAATTTAATGCTCTTAGGAGCGCTATGAATGTCAAGGAGGTTAGATATTTAAGCTCCTTGGCGCATTACCGCTTTCTAGTAGAGAAATGAGGAACTTTGTGTTGGCGGAAAATCCCGAGATTAATTTTGCCATTATGAACATGGCCAATGAATTCAAATGGGTTCTTTATCATGCCAACAACGTATAACATAAGTATCGTGATTTTTGTCGCCTTTCAAAAATCACTTACCATGGCCAGGAGCGAACCTCCAATCTTGGGGTTGGTAGTCCTACACTATAACCACACACTCACCGTGGCAACCGCTCTCTCAATGAAAGTCAAGAACAACTGGCTTAGTGAAATAGAAAAAATCCTTCAAGATATTGGCATTACAGAGGTAATTATACAAGTTTGACTCCAGTTCAGTACATTAATCAATAACCTTCATTTCTAAGAGAAAATTACTACCACGACCAAGAAATCATGGACGGAAGAACAGGGGAATTCAGTGCCCAGATAAAAAGATTTTGGAATACGAAAGAAAACATCATTAGTAATATAAGTTTATCGCGCTCCACCGATGGGCATAGCGATGTAAAATAATAATAATAATAATAATAATAATAATAATAATAATCTCTACTTAGTATAAAACAATGTCCCCGATTCTTGCATGTTACGGGTAAACTCGAGGACCACTGGATGGATTTTGGTGCGGTTTTCACCATTCTGTAAAGGATATCTCGAGGATGATTTCTGTAGAAAATAATTTATTTATGATCAAAGGAAGTCGAGCAGTAACGATTTCAGTGGAAAGTCGAAAAAACTGGCGCCCGAGTACTTTGTAACCTTACGCTGGCCAAACCGTTAAAAATATCAAAATACTATGAATGTAAGAATTGTTCAGCATAAAAAGTTCTACAAAAAAGTCCGGAGAGCATATGTCTAACTTAAATACATCGCCCACTATAAGTGTTTTTACGTTTTAATTTCTTCCAACTATGTCCATTCAACTACCGAGGCGACAGTTTACGAGCTAGCTAAGGGCGAGTCTATCATCCCTGTTACCGAATAGGTAGCGGGCGAACCTATTGCCCTAGATACAGCCAGCAGCAAACCGTTGAGTCGTGTTGAGTTAAGACTTCTGAGAAGGGTGGTTTTGTTTCGAGTTTCCTCGTAAGTGCAACTCGGGTTTTCTTCATTTCGCCTGTGAAACACAGTCAAGTTAAGATTGGACGGAAGAGGGATTTGAGTTTCATTCACCTCGCCATTCACAGGAAGTGCAAATCTCATTTCGCCTGTGAAGTTTTCTTTCCGCAAAATTCACAGTCAATTTAATGGTGGACGGAAGGGGGATTATACTATATTAAATTATACAGATTGGCGTATAATTTCTACTTAGTATAAAACATAGTCCCCGATTCTTGGATGTCACGGATAAGCTCGAAACCACTGAATGGATTTTGATGCGGTTTTCATCATTCTGTAAAGGATATCTCGAGGAAGGTTTCTGTAGAAAATAATTTATTTATGACTAAAGGAAGTCAAGCGCTAACGATTTCAGTGAAAAGGTCAAAATAAAACTGACGTCAGTAGGATAAAAAGGCCGGTTTTGGCGCAGGGGCTAATGAACAAGATGGCGGCTGCATGAGTCCAACCTCCATGCTGGTTGTATAAATGGGGCTAATGCGCAAAATGGCCGCTAAGAGTGGCGGTCAAAGACAATGCACAGCAGTTAACATAGCTAGAGGGTAGCTGAGTGCAAGTATCTTTAGTCCGTCAACCAAAAAATTCGTGACTAGCGCGCTACGGTAAGGGTAGAATTATTTATTTATTCTATTAGTTAATATTTGATTTATTTTTAGCACAGGGCTAATACACAAAATGGTCACTGCACACAACCACTTACACATATGGCATGCTAACCTAACCTAACCTAACCTAACCAAAAATAACTTAATCCTAACCTAACCTAACCAAACTTAACAAACATCATCTAACCTAACCTAATCCTAACCTAACCTAACTTAAAAGTGTCAGCAAATATGTGAGCAAAAAGTGGTAGCAAAAAGTGGCAGCAAAAACTCTAGGCAAAAGTGGGAGCAAATATGAGAGCAAAAAAAGTGGGAGCAAATATGGGAGCAAAAAGTGGGAGCAAATGTGAAAGCAAAAGTGGGAGCAAAAAGTGGGAGCAAAACTGGGAGCAAAAAGTGCAAGCAAAAAGTAAGAGCAAATATGAGAGCACAAATAATAAACTTTTTATAACCTAACCTAACTTCACCTAACCTAACCTAACGTAACCTAACGTAACCCAACATAACTTTACCTAACTTTACCTAACCTAACCCACACTAACCTCATTTAAAGATTTTAGATTTTACATTTTAACATTTTACATTTTAACATTTTAGTTTTTTAAATGTATTTTACATTTTAACATTTTAGATTTTAGTTTTTGCATTTTTTATTTTATATTTTTAATTTTTATATTTTCCAAAAACAGTAAACTACAAGGTCACATACCTAACCTCACCTAACATAACCTTGGTTCACCTAACCAAACATGTCCTCACCTAACTTTACCTAACCTAACTTAAGCTAAGCCAAAGGCTAAATGCACATACATAGAGTTTTGTTGTTCACAGATTTGTCAATTCCTCAATTTCCACTTAACATTATTTTATTTTTTTAAATTTCAGATTAAAGTTTTTGAATTTTTGTAAATATGGAAACATGGATTTTGCATTTTGTTGTTTACACATTTGTCAATTTCACAGTTTCCCATTTGCAGTTTTTAAAATGTCAGTTTAAAGGTTTTCAAGTTAATGATATAGAAACATGGATTTTCCAATTCTTTTACGCATTTGTCAATTTCACAATTACCCATTACAGTTTTTAAAATTTCAGTTTAACGTTTTCAATTTTTGTCAATATGGAAACATGTATTTTCTAAATTTGTTGTTTACATGTTTTTGATTTAGTCCATGTAGCCTACAAAGTTCATTTTGCTTTAGGAGTGGGGAGAGGTGGGTAATAAATGTATTTAACTTATTAACTTATTGAACCCTCCTCGTATTTGCCCCGAACCTGATATATTGCTAACCAATCATGGGATTTGAACATAAAGGGTGTCCTAGCACTCGTACTGATGCCCCCTACTTTCATATAGCCTCTTTATTTAATTAAAAGACCAAAACTAAAAGGTCATCGGCATGTAGTTTTGGTCTTTTAATTAAATAAAGAGGCTATAGGAAAGTAGGGAGCATCAGTACGAGTGCTAGGACACCCTGTATGCACAAATCCGACCATTGGTTAGCGAGATATCGGGTTCGGGGCCGCTACGAGGGTGGCTAAATAAGTTAGTTAATGGACAGCTCTCTCACTACCACACTACTGCACAGTTTTAATCCTAGAGACCTGAAACATGGTTTGAAGGTAGAGGGGTTCAGGACCATTCATTTATGTCAAATAAACTTTTTTTGAAAATTTCTTAGTTTACAAACTATAGGAATTTGAAAATTGGACTTTTCTCATAAAAACTCAAAAATATGAAAAGTTTGATTATGACAATATAGGACACAAAAACAATTCTTTTAAGCGTATATAACACTTTTTAGGAAGTTTGGTTCTAAAAATATCACCTACTTTCAAAATTGATAATTTTTGGTTTTTGTCCTAGAGACCTAAAACTTGTATTAGAGGTAGAGGGGCTAAAGACCATTCATTTATGTCAAACACACTTTTATGTCAAATTTATAGTTTTCAAAATATTGCCTAGTCAATTTCAAAATTAGACTTTTTTGGAAATAAATGAAAAAAAATATTAAGTTTTTTTATAACAATAAAAGATACAAAAACAAATATTTTAAGCCTATATAACACTTTTAGGAAGTTTGGTTCCAAAAATATCACCTACTTTCAAAATTGATCATTTATTGTTTTAGTCCTAGAGACCTGAAACTTGCTTTGGGGGTAGAGGGGTTAAGGGTTATGTCATATAAACGTTTTTGTAAAATTTTTAGTTTACAAAATATAGGAATTTGAAAATTGGACTTTTTTCAAAGAAACTCATAAAATAAAAAGTTTTATTATAAAAAAATAAAGGCTATAGAGACCATTTTATGAAGCCCATATAACAGAATTTAAGATGTTTAATTCTAAAAATATAGCCTACTTTCAAAATTGAACTTTTGTCATTTTTGTCCCAGAGACCTGAGACTTGGTTAACAGGTAGAGAGACTAAAGACCATTGATTTATACCAAACAAACATTTTTGTAAAGTTCCTGGTTTCCAAAATATAAGAATTTCAAAATTGGACTGTTTTCATAAAAACATGAAAAATAAAAAAGTTTTATTATAGAAAATAAAGACATACAGACCTTTAGTTTTAGCCTATATAACACATTTTATAATGTTTGGTTCCAAAACTATATACCGTAGCCTACTTTGAAAATTGAACATTTTTTGGTTTTTGTCCTAGAGACTTAAAACTTGACTTGGGGATAGAGGGGTTAAGACCATTGATTTACGTCAAACAAACTTCTTTGTAAACTTCTAGTTTCCAAAATATAGGAATTTTAAAATAGGACTGTTAAAAAAAAGAAAAAGAATATTATAAAAAATAAAGGACATAGAGACCTTTCGTTTGAACTATCGCACAACGTTCTACCATGTTTGGTTTTAAAACTAACGCCTACTTTCACAAACAAAAAAAATCAATTTTTTTTTGAAAAATATAGCGAGTGGTCCATAGGAAAGAGCACGTCTGCCCGAGTTCAACGATATGTCGCATGCCATGGTTTCGCAAAATATACATAAAAAGTTAGCGTAGCCGAGCGGTTGGAGTCAGTAGTTAAATTGCCACCACTCCCCACTCCACAGTTTTGGTCTTAGAGACTTGAAATTTATTTTCGAGTTAGAGGGCATCAAGGCCATTGATTTACGTCCAACAAACGTTTTTGTAAACTCTTTAGTTTCCAAAATATAAGAATTTCAAAAATAATTTTTTCTTCAAAAAGACTCAAAAATGAAAAGTTTTTTATAAAAGATAAAGGATAGAGAGAGCATTATTTTAAGCACATAGAACAATTATTAGAATGTTTTTTTTTGAAAAATCGCCTACTTTACCAATTGAGCTTTTGTTGGATTTTGTTCTAGGGACTTGGAACTTTGTTTGTGGGTAGAGGGCAAAAGGACCAACAATTAATGTCAAATAAACTTATTTGTATGGCTAATTTTGGAAATATAGCCTACTTTCCAAATATTTTTTGAAAAAAAATGAAAAATGCACTATTTTTGGATTGAGAGTGGGGGTAAAAGTGCGTGTATGAGTTAACATATGGCTCTTTTAGGATTTTTAGTTTAAACATATAGCCTACTCTCAATATTTTTTGGAAAAATTTGAAACATACACTGTTTTTGGACTGAAAGTGGTAAGTGATAGGTGTATGAGTTAACATATGAGGTTTTTAGGATTTTTTGTTCAAACATATAGCCTACTTTCCCAATAGTTTTTTTGAAAAATTGAAAAATACACTATTTTTGACTGAAAGTGGTTTAGATGTAGGTGTATGAGTTATGATGTGACATTTTAGGATTTTTAGTTTAACCATAGCCTACTTTTCCAATTCAACATTTAGAGAAATTTTAAAAATATAATGTTTCTGACTAGGCGTTGGGATAGAGGTAAGAGTAAGAGTTGAGAGTCAATCATAAACCGTAGAGTACTTTGGATTTTTGGAATTTTAATGTGTTGTTGTTGTTGCTTACAACATGGCTGTAAGCATTATGCTGCTATAAAAAGGGCTGAAATACTCTCCAAGACCAAATATACAAACAAGCAAGAGCAAATATGAGAGGGCTAATAAAAAATCAACAAAAGCCAACAAAAGCGAACCAAAGGCCGACAAAGCCAACAAAAGCCAGCAAAAAGCCGACAAAGCCAACAAGAAAGCCATTAAAAAAAGCCAACAAGAGCCAATACAATTGCGTCATTTAACTTTTTTGATACATTATTTAAACAAAGATACATTTGTATTAAACGATAAAGCAAACCCACTGCGTGTATTGTTAGTGGTATGAACAAATATGTTCATTATTGGAAAGTATGCCTGTAGTTCAGTGAGTGTTGATTTCGGCCGCTAGGTAGCATGCTGGTAGTTCAGTTCGTGCTCATGTCCACCGCTGGATTGCATGCTGGTCGTTCCGGTAGTTCTCATAGTCACCGCTAGATAGCGGAAACATACTTTGCGTGTTGCATGTGGCTATTTAACAAAGTTTTACCGCGTGAAAAACGTGTTGTATAAGCTTTGTATATAAATTGAATATACAATTAATTACTAAGTGTTTAGAACTAACATGTATAACCTTGTGTAGGGAATATAGGGGTCCTTAGTAAGAAAGAGTGTCTAACCACGAGTGTACAGCCTTTTGATATGCAGTAAGTACCTGATAACCTTGAATAGGGTGTAAGAATACTTTCAGTTGACTACGACCTTTTACAGTGTTCACATTGTGAAAGACCGTCTCACCGAAAAGTGTACAGCCTTGTCATAAGCAGTAAGCAACTGTTACCCTTAACTTGGGGTATATTAGAGGACCCTTAGCAAGAATATCACAGTCGATTATCACCTCTCACGGTGTTCACATCGTAAAAGACTGTCAAAACAACCATTGTACAGCCTTGTACTACACGGTAAGTAGCTGCTGGTCTTGACTATGGTACAGTATATTAGAGAACCCTTAGCAAGAATACAATCAGTTTACTACTACTTGTTACAGTGTTTACATCGTGAAAGACCGTCTGACTCTCCAGTCTACAGCCTTGTCATACGCTGTAAAGAGCTTTTGGTCTAGACTAGGGTGTATTAGAAGACCCTTAACAAGAATATCACCAGTTGACAACTACCTCTCACGGTGTTCACATCGTGGAAGACCGTCTCACCGACCAACCCCTAGCCCTGTGATACGCAGTAAGCAGCTGTTTGTAGAAATCAACATTCGTAATTGAAGAACCCATTCCTAGCTATATGTGTAAACAGTGTGGAAAAACTTTCCTTCGGGACTATGATAGAGAGCGTCATGAAGTTTCGTGTGGGGAATTTCATGTGTGTAAAACGCGTGGCAGTAAATTCAACAATGCCTACAATGGACGTCGTCATGAAGAATGTTGTAATGTTGTGTCGGCAGCTAAAAGACAAACAGTAGAGCCTACAAAACATTTCCTACTGTCATTGGTTCCAGACAAAAATGGACTAATTGAATATGAGACATCTTCTCAAGGTCGACTTAAATCCTATTTCATTCTTTGCGATACGTGCAAGGATTTAAATTCATACTTTAAAGAGTCCAAACAGCAAATAATACAAGCTATGCAGAAAGAACTAGCGATGCACAAGTCGATAAAAGTTAATCTTGTGGCTGAATGTAGATTCATTCATACATCTACCAATGAAATTTCAGATCGTGCTTTTAAAACACGAAATCAGGCCCTATTTTTGGAAACAGACGTGAGTAGTTTCTTGGAAACACAATTTACAAAGTTAACTACGGAAATGGAAGAATCTGAGCTAAAAGGCAGTAATTGGGCTTTGTTAGCAGTGGAAGGAGTACGATTGAAAATAAATAAGTACAATCCCTTGCGTGGCAGCACATATATTCCATTACCAGCAGCTATAAAAGCAAGAAAGGCCTGCATTAATCCTGAAAATTTGAAAGATGATAAGTGTTTTATGTATGCCATTTTAGCAAAACCGGTTAAAAAGGATGCTCAACTCATTAGTAAACACAAGGACCAGGAAAACAAGTATGATTTTTCAGTAATATCATTTCCTACATCGCTAGCTGACATTCCCAAATTTGAGAAAGCCAACGACATATCCATAAATGTATTTGGACTGGAACAAGACAATAAATAGTTTCCTCTGAAGGTTGTGGATCATGAGCTGCTAGACCATCGCGACCTTCTTCTGCTAAGTTCTTCATTTGGTCAGAACCACTACGTCTTTATCAAAGATTTTGATAAACTAGTAGCACATCAGATTACCCACCGTGAACATAAGATATATACGTGTAAACGGTGTTTTACTCACTTTGATAAGCGATATGGACAACAAGGAATGGAAAAATTAAAAGAACTTAGAGCTTTGTGTGTCCAGCATGACAATGCTAGGGTTGAAATGCCTATTAAAAACTCAATTGTGAAATTCTTAAATGTAGAAAAAATGCTGAGAATATCTTACGTTATCTATGCAGATGTCGAATGTATACTGTTACCCTAACAAACATGTCTACCCAATCCTGAAGCAAGTTATACAGTGCCATACCAGAGTCATGTTCCTATGAGCTTTGGTATATACGTTAAACCCTCACCTGCTGTGGAACACATCAAGACAAACCTTCCAAGCCAACCTGTTATTTATCGTGGACCTGACGCTGCATAAAAGTTTATGGACTTTTTGATCTCAATAGCTAATGAAATCGATCGCCTTTACAGCTTAAATGTTCCAAAGGCCTTAACTCAGGATCAAGAAGCAGAGTTCCAATGTTCTGAAACCAGTTATTTGTGTCAAAAACCATTTACCAAAGAGGACTGGAAAGTTCGAGACCACGGCCATAATACAATAACTGTAATTTGAGGTGTAAAGCACGAAACCCCTTTCCTGTGTTTCTACATAATATGAGTGGCTACGACGCAAATTTCATTGTAAAGCAATTGGGATGTACTACTGAGAGAGTGGATGTTATCGCGAACTCCAAAGAAAAGTACATTTCCTTTACCAAATATGTAGGAAATGTTAAGCTTAGATTTGTGGACACGTTTCGGTTAATGCCGAGTAGTTTGGAAAACTTAGTTTCCAACTTAACATTATACCCTGAAACAGACAAGTACTTTGGAAAAGGAAATGCAATGCTCATGACTCGTAAAGGGGTATTTTGTTATGACTACATTGACTCATGGGAAAAGTTAAGTGAAACGTGTTTACCTCCAAAAGAAGCATTCTTTAATAAATTAAGTCAAGAAGATATTAGTCAAGAAGACTATGAACATGCCAAAAATGTCTGGAAACAGTTCAACATTAAAACTCTAGGGGAATATAGTGACCTCTACCTAACTTCTGATGTACTCCTTCTTGCAGACAGCTTTGAAACGTTTAGAAACAAAACACTAGAAACACACCGAGTGGATGCTGCACACTTTTTTACTTCGCCTGGTTTAAATTTCGAGGCAATGCTCCTTTACACTGGCATTGAACTGGAATTGCTACAGGATTACGATCAGATTCTTCTAATCGAGTCTGGAATACGTGGAGGCATATGCCAGGTGTCTCATCGGTATGCTGAAGCTAACAATAAATACATGGAAACCTATGATTCTGAGAAACCATCGCAGTTTATTACCTATGATGATGCCAACAACCAATACGGGTGGGCTATGTGCCACTCCCTTCCTTATGGTGGATTTCAGTGGGTTTCTCCAGATCCTGTTGATCCAGAAAAACTAAAGGAAGACGATCCTGTGGGATACATTCTAGACGTTGATGTTGATTACCCATCTGACCTTCATGATCTACACAACGATTTACCTTTCATACCAGAGTGTACACAACCTAAGGATTCGTCTCTGAAAAAACTAATTCCTCATCTAGGAAATCGAAGGCGATATGTTGTTCACTACATGACACTTAAACAGGCTCTAGATCACGGACTAAAACTGGTAAAAGTTCATCGTGTGTTAAAGTTTAAACAAAGACCTTGGCTAAAGGCTTACGTTGATTTTAATAACGACCTTCGAAAACAAGCCAAAAATGATTTTGAAAAAAATCTGTACAAATTATTCAACAATGCCATTTTTGGAAAAACAATGGAAAATATTCGTAAAAGAATAGACATACTACGTCTTGTGACTGACAGCAAAAAAAAAGCTGAAAAGCTAATAGCAAAGCCAACATTTATCGACAGAGCAATTTATGGTCCTAACCTAGCTGCTTTCCACATGGCTAAACGTAACATTGTATTCAATAAGCCTATATATATTGGAATGTGTATACTGGATATTTCAAAAGTCTCATGCATTCCCACCACTATGATGTCCTGCTACCCTATTATGGCATGGATAATCTTAAACTCATGTATATGGATACTGACTCGTTCATTTAGTTGGTTAACACCCAATATGTATTTCAAGACAAGTTGGATTTCCTAGAACACTTGGACACATCTGATTATCCTACTAATCACATATGTTACTCTACATCAACCAAGAAAACGTTGGGGAAATTTAAAGACGAGGCTTGTGGACAAATCATTAAAGCCTTTGTTGGACTTAGAGCTAAAATGTATGCTTTAGACATAAATGGTAAAGAAATCAAAAAGATTAAAGGTATTATCAGAGGTGTTGTCAAAAATTGTATAAGCTTTCAAGATTATAAGGATTGTATTATGAAAAAACGAGGTAAAAAGAATACCAATGAACATTTTCGCTTCTAAACAACATGACATATCATCTATAAGACTAAACAAAATTGCATTGTGTCCTGGAGATGATAAAAGAGTAATTGACTCGGATGGTATAGGAACACATGCCTATGGTCATTACTCAATCATTGACCATGATTAAAGAGTTAAGTAATGAATATCAAAATCCCCTGTCTGCATGTAGCAAATACATAAAACAAAACAATTTAGGAAATAAAACAATAGCACTACAAAAATAGAAAAACAAAAAAATGGTATTCATACTCAAAAATAAATAAAAATAGAAAACAAATAAAACCAACTATACAATTTATAACAAAAACAAAGTATTATGTGTAAATAATGTATATGTATTTAAAAATGAATAAACAAATTGTATGGACACTGCTTGTACATTTTAATTACATAAAGAGGCTATAGGAAAGTAGGGGGCATCAGTACGAGTGCTAGGACACCCTTTATGTTCAAATCCCATGATTGGTTAGCAAGATATCAGGTTCGGGGCAAATACGAGGAGGGTTCAATAAGTTAATAAGTTAAATACATTTACTACCCACCTCTCCCCACTCCTAAAGCAAAATGAACTTTGTAGGCTACATGGACTAAATCAAAAACATGTAAACAACAAAATTAGAAAATACATGTTTCCATATTGACAAAAATTGAAAACGTTAAACTGAAATTTTAAAAACTGTAAATGGGTAATTGTGAAATTGACAAATGCGTAAAAGAATTGGAAAATCCATGTTTCTATATCATTAAATTGAAAAACTTTAAACTGACATTTTAAAAACTGCAAATGGGAAACTGTGAAATTGACAAATGTGTAAACAAAAAAATGCAAAATCCATGTTTCCATATTTACAAAAATTCAAAAACTTTAAACTGAAATTTAAGAAAATAAAATAATGTTAAGTGGAAATTGAGGAATTGACAAATCTGTGAACAACAAAACTCTATGTATGTGCATTTAGCCTTTGGCTTAGCTTAAGTTAGGTTAGGTAAAGTTAAGTGAGGACATGTTTGGTTAGGTGATCCAAGGTTATGTTAGGTGAGGTTAGGTATGTGACCTTGTAGTTTACTGTTTTTGGAAAATATAAAAATTAAAAATATAAAATAAAAAATGCAAAAACTAAAATCTAAAATGTTAAAATGTAAAATACATTTAAAAAACTAAAATGTTAAAATGTAAAATGTTAAAATGTGAAATCTAAAATCTTTAAATGAGGTTACTGTGGTTTAGGTTAGGTAAAGTTAGGTAAAGTTATGTTAGGTTAAGTTAGGTTACGTTAGGTTAGGTTAGGTGAAGTTAGGTTAGGTTATAAAAAGTTTATTATTTGTGCTCTCATATTTGCTCTTACTTTTTGCTTGCACTTTTTGCTCCCAGTTTTGCTCCCACTTTTGCTTTCACATTTGCTCCCACTTTTTCGCTCCCATATTTGCTCCCACATTTTTTGCTCTCATATTTGCTCCCACTTTTGCCTAGACTTTTTGCTGCCACTTTTTGCTCACATATTTGCTGACACTTTTAAGTTAGGTTAGGTTAGGATTAGGTTAGGTTAGATGATGTTTGTTAAGTTTGGTGTAAGTGGTTGTGTGCAGTGACCATTTTGTGTATTAGCCCTGTGCTAAAAATAAATCAAATATTAACAAATATAATAAATAAATAATTCTACCCTTACCGTCGCGCTAGTCACGAATTTTTTGGTTGACCGACTAAAGATACTTGTACTCAGCTACCCTCTAGCTATGTTAACTGCTGTGCATTGTCTTTGACCGCCACTCTTAGCGGCCATTTTGCGCATTAGCCCCATTTATACAACCAGCATGGGGGTTGGACTCATGCAGCCGCCATCTTGCGCATTAGCCCCTGCGTCAAAACCGGCCTTTTTTTTTTATCCTACTGACGTCCGTGCGCTTTCTAAGCTTACGCTGGGCAAACTGTTAAAAATATCTATATACTATGAGTGTAAGAATTGTTCGGCATGAAAAGTTCTAAAAAGAAGCCTGGGAGAGCATATCTCTATCTTCAATACATCGCCTACAATAAGTGTTTTTACGTTTTCATTTCTTCCATCAATCTCCATTCAGTTACTGAGGCGACAGTTTACGAGCTAGCTAGGGGCGAGTCTATCTCCCCAGTTACAGCATAGACTACCTAGCGGACGAGCTTATTGCCCCAGATACAGCCAGCAGCAAACTGTCGAGTCGTGTTGAGTTAAAACTTTAGAGAAGAGTGGTTGTGTTTGGAGTTTCCCTGGAAGTGCAACTCGGCTTTTCTTCATTTCGCCTGTGAACTTTTCGTTCCGCGACATTCACAGTCAAGTTAAGATTGGACGGAAGGGTGATTTGTGTTTCATGCACCTCACCATTCTTAAATTACGTCTGACAAGAATTTGTTGCATATGCATCTCCATGATAATATAATTAATAGTCCAGTCTGTGATTTTAACCCATCATGCCGAGACGTAAAACGGATATTGGTCGTAGTTCATTGACATTGAAAAAAAAAGCGCTTATCGTGTAATGCATTCATAACTGTTCCCGGGCGAAGCCGTGTCGGGTTGCTAGTAATAATAATAATAATAATAATAATAATAATAATAATAATATGTTAAACATTATTTATTCTAAATTGTACCGTACAATTATTGTAATTTTGCAAATAAATGAATATAAATATCAATCAAACGAAGCAACATTTATTGTACAGTAGAATGAGCTAGTATCGAACATTCAGCGGCAGTAGGGGATTGGCAGTTCCCGAAGCAGGTCGGATAATGCCACCCAGTGCTCTTCGGGCCTTTTTAAATCCGTCATGCAACGACTAGACTCGGGTAAGGGGTAGTCGTTGCCGTAAAGTAGGAACCATCCTGGCATTTACCTGGTTTATTATTGAGAAACCACGGAAAACCATTTCTAGGATGACTCAGGTGGGAATCGAACCCAGATTCTCCTCAGTTATACTGACGAGGCTGAGTGAAGTCTGATGAAAATAATGGTATCAAAACTATGCATAACCTACTACTGTCTTTGAAAAATCTGAGAACGTTGCTCGAAAGAAAGTTTTACAAATTCTATCGCCTAACGCCGGCGTCCATGAAACTTAACTGATTAACGATTTGTATGAAGGAAATTCACAAGCGTTTAGTTTTTCTTAGTTGTGCAGGCCTATCCTATTTTGAATGTCAACCTCTCAGCTTGATGGACACAAGTAAGGAGTAAAACCTACAAATGTACAGGGCGCCCGAGAATGTTATCCGCAGTGGGTACGTGCAGCTGTGAGTGGTTGAGTCATGAGTTTTAGTTGGCTGCACTGCACTGTGTCCTTCAAAGCGGGGCTTCCCCGTGTGAGTTGTCGGTGTGTATCGCGATAAGTGCGCGTGCCTGCATGGCTTCAGTGTGTATTACAGTCAGCGAGCGTTCAGATAGATTATTATTGGAAGAGTGCAACAGTATACAGGCGGTAATGTTTACTACTGAAGAGAGAGTATTTTTGGTGGAATACGTTTTTCACGAAGGCGATCGGTTTACAGAAAATGTAAAATTAAGATTTCAGGCGCGGTTTCCTAATTCAAAGTGTCCAAACCGTGATACCGTTCAGGATTTGGTAAGTAAATTTCGTGTGACTGGCTCAGTTCACGATGTACCGGGAACAGGCAGGCTTACGCCTTTAACATACGAAAAACTTGATGAAATCTCCGATATAATGCTGCGTAGTCCAAGTAAATCAACACGAAAATTAGCTCAACAAACAGGAATCTCTAAGTCGACAGCACATAAAGATGTAAGAGACAAGCTTCAGTAGTTCCCTTATAAAGTTACCTGGTGAATGAATTAAAACAAACTGATTACGGAAAAAGAGTGATGTACTGTGAATGGTTCCAGCATCTGTTATGAATGGCTGTGGTGAGGACAAAGTTTACTGTTTATTTGTTACAAGAATGATAGACTCGCCCTTAGCTAGCTTGTAAACTGTCGCCTCAGTAGTTGAATAGACATGGTTGGAAGAAATTAAAACGTAAAAACACTTTTAGTGGGCGATGTATTGAAGATAGCCACACTCATAGTATTTAGATATTTTTAACGGTTTGCCCAGCGTAAGCTTACAAAACGCTCGGAAGCCAGGTATTTTAAATCGACTTTTCCACTAAAATCGTTACTGCTGGGCTTCCATTGATCATAAATAAATTATTTTCTACATAAATCATCCTCGATATATCCTTTACAGAATGGTGAAAACCGCATCTAAATCCATCCAGTGGTTCTCGAGTTTACCCGTAACATCCAAGAATCGGGGACTTTATTTTATACTAAGTAGAGATGATGCAAGCGGAAGCCGTGCTACCAACGTAACTGCTCTTGCAGACGCATGTAGGCGCTGCGGAGAACATTCCCGGACTCACTGTATAAAACCAAATAGTCAGCGCCTGTTCACTTACAGTACTGTGCCCGATAATCTGGCTTTGGATTGGGTGGCCCGACATACACTTCAACCCTCACCCAGAATTCGGTACAACGCGAAAGGAAAAAAAAATCTTGAATGTCCGAATCAATTTTGGCCAAAAAAAACTGTGTCGGGAACGAGATTCAAGCAATCCCGGGGTCCTTACAATGATGGGTACAACTGGGGTAAAATCTCAAAATTGATCCGGTGGACACACAAGTATGACAACGAACAAGAATGACAAAAACTCCGCTGTTAAGATAAAACTCATCCACCATTTATTACAGAACCACACCACTAAATACATAGAATCACACACAGAAGCCTACCTCCGCTCGGAGACTTCTCAAAATTACTCTTGACGTGCAAATAAAAAAAATTACGCAGAAGCAAAAATTCAAATTAATGAGGACAAAAATCTCCGGGCGTCCTAATCTTTGGATACAAAATAACTTACGGAGATCAGAGCTATATCATTCTAGTATTACAACCATTACTTCAAAATGCTATGTCACCTCTCCGCTAATAGTCCATAAATGAGCAGGTGCATAAATCTGAAAAGATATTCAAAGAAAAAAAATTGTTGCCTCATTCGATCTCCTTCTAACTAAATGTAATCACCAAAATAGGAAAAAGAGTATTGTTATGTATGGATGTCACTGGCGTTAAAGAATTTATTTTCAGACCTTTTATTCATGTATTAAATATTTTCATTATTATTTTCACTGGTTTGCGTTCAGCTGTGCCTCACTCAGAAAAATGACTGGCTGTTGGCTTTTACATTCATCACTTTACATTTTAACATCTTTATGATCCCAGATATATTTTTTTTATTTATTAATCACTGCATGCTCTTCACATATTTATAACTACACCATAAACATTTAAGTAGATGGCCTCTGCCTATCTGTATTATTTTTCAACTGACAATTGCCTCAAAATTTCATCTACTTGAACCTATCACGTAACATTAATTATAATCATTTATTTTATTCACCTCGCTATATCGAGAACCTTTAGTTTCATCATAACTTCGTATTATGCAACCCTGCTATTTTATCAATGCAGTATCATTATTTACACAACCTTGTATCAGTCACCTACCAAACGCATCTCCTCATGTTAGCATGTAAAGGGAAACCTCAGTGACGTGTGAGTGTTTAGCATAAATGTGATGTGCGCACAAAAAGTGGCCCATTAAGTGTAAATGAATCCCTTGTAATTTAAGCCTGTTCAAACCATAATTTGTCATCCAGGTTGCACCAATTCAAAGAACACAGCGACTTAACACGCTGAAAGATCCCTGTACTCAAATTATATTTTGAAGCATCCATACATTTATTTTTAAACCCTAAATATGACTGCATTAATCTCTCAAAAGAAAACTTAACATTTACTATCCTATTAATCATGTCATTATATCGCATTTTATCCTTATTGATTAACTTCTATTTCGATTTTTGCCCAACTGTCCAAATCTTAGTAACCACTACCCATTAACCACTACTTAAGAATTAACATGGTTTTCAGTACCTTTCGGCCACCTCAGTCTTGGTTCCGCTGACACGTTTCCTGGGGGTTTGGGTCCACGTTCTTCCCATTGAACATCCTCCCCTCTCGTCCTGGATCCAGCTCGCGACCCTCGGGGTGTCCATGGTCCTGGCTCGCCTTCGTTTCCACGTCATCGTAACAGCTTCCACATACTAAACTTAGCTTGCCATCTCTTCGCTCGTAAAGTTCTTGACACAAAACTCGCACTGGTCTGTACTGATAGCCTTTATGTCCGTCCAATACATCGCTGCAATCTTCATGTCGACTATGCCAAGTAATATCAACTCATGGCCGTGAAAATAACTTTATAACGGCACAGGTTATATCGTATGCGTCTACACAAGCCTGTACTCATAAGGTATTACGTCCGTCCTTGACCTAGAATGTCGCTCTATATTTGGACTGCACTCAGCTTATCTCTCATAGTTCACTGACCCTGGACACTCATTTGTCTGGTCGTCAAACAAAAGCACATCGCTTCGTTCATATGTTCTGGGCGTCAGTTATATAGCGCACGGCCCATACAGTCCCGTACCTGGTAAAAGCTTGAGACACCACGTGTGTCTGCTCGCACTTTATTGTACAAAATGACTAGTGTCCCACAACATAATGCATTATGATCTGCGTTATAATATCACCTCGCCACATTCAGCTTTAGTATTCGTTAACACAGAGCTGTCCACGCAAGAAATAATACTGATCCTTTCAGCTATGTCCCAAAAAACTGTCGGAATACCACACTGGTTCCAAGCGGCCACGATACGACTGCTACTACACACTTGTTAGGAACTTCAGCGTGCGGCGACACAAAAATAAAGATGAACTTCGGCGTACGGCGACACAAAAGAAAGTGAACTTCGCTGGACGGCGATGCAAAATAAAGTGACCCGCTTCTCCGGTGTGACCTTTCCACCTCAACTTTTCCTGGAGCTCATCAGCGCCCTCTACACTTCTGGAAACTTCGCCTAGTCATGCTGTCGACTATGTCCATGACTTAAAAACATCAACCTCAGGTTACTTCCGCTTGCATCCTTCCTCCTGCTATGCGACGTTGCCAGAGCTCTCAAAACCATGCGATATCGGTCACAAATCCCCCTCAACCAGGAATAATAATAAGCGTGAAACATCTCGATTATTATTATTCTGTTGGGTTAACAATCTATTTCTTCAATGAGTTCTCCATATCGCATGCTTACTCTCTCTTGTGGTACCTTTTAAGGCTAGCTGCATTGAATTTGCCTATAACTCTCTCAGTTGCGATATCCACGACTTGGTAACAATTATTTCCATAATTGCGTCCAATCTTGAACGGCCCAGCGAAAACTCTTACAAATTTGCTGTAGATCTTCGCTGGCAAATTAGATGACACAGGTCTCCTGAGGAGCACTTCCTGTCCTTCGTTCAGGGGCTGATCGAATCGCTTGTGCTGCACCCTTCTAGCTCTCTTGTCCGCTTGGAGTTGAAGTCGCTCGCGTGCCCTCTGTATCCTTACATTATGACTGGGGACGGCGTCTGGAGGTCTGTTGAACAGATGGTCCCATGGTCTTCGGGGTGCCGTATTAAAATGGAGAGCCTGAGGAATTTGCCGCGTACTTTCATGGAGTGTGGTGTTTATACACGCTTCAATTAGCGGTACAAATTCCATCCATCTATCATGCCTTTCATGTGTATAAATTCTGAAGAACTTTCCCAGTTCAGCCATCGTCCTTTCAACAGGGTTCGATTCGGGATTTCGAATTGAACGTAAAATATGTTTAATACCCAGCCTCGTAATCGCTTGTTGGAAGTCTGCTGCAGTGAATTGAGTCCCGTGATCTGTTAAAATATATTCGGGCTTACCTGCCTTAGGAATCACTCCTTTCTCTATCCTATTGATGACGTATCTCGCCTTTGCCTTTTGAATGGGGTGCAGCATTATGAATTTCGAAAAAACATCCATAGTCACCAATATGTACCGATTTCCTCTGGTTGATCTAGGGAGGGGGCCATACAGGTCCGCCGAATACAACTCACAGGGTTTGGATGGTATTATAGCCCTTGGCTTCTCCCGTAGTAGGTGTGATGAGTACTTGCTCTTCTGACATACGTCACAGGTTCTCAATGTGTTTTTCACAGATATTCTCATTCCTTCCCACGTAAATTGTTCCTGCAACACCGCAATTGTCTTGTCCGTGCCGCCATGATCTATGGCATGATGTGCTAGCCATGTCACCGGCTGGACTTAACTGGGTGGTATTACGATCCTGAGCATAGTGCGATCTCGATCTATGAACTTGTAGACTGAGTCCCCTAAAATCAAATGTACAGCCGCTTGTTTCGAAGTAGCTTCGTATTCAGGGTCATCTCGGTCCATCCTGCCTTTCAAAAACCTATAAATTCTTCTCAACGGCTCGTATCTTTTTTGTGACTGTGGGATCTTCTTGAGTCTTTCAATCGTCTCACGGTCTTCCCACTGAATTTCTACCACTTGCACGCTTGCTTCTTCACAGGGATTTCGGCTCAGTATGTCCGCCAACAGGTTATTCCTTCCCGGTTGGTGAACAATCGAAACATCAAATCTTTGCAGAAACAAGGTCCATCGTGTAACTCTCTCATTGGCTAGATCCGTTTTTAACATAAACTGGAGGGCCTTATGGTCAGTTATTATTATTATTCGGTGTCCTAATAGCATTTTCTTCCAGTTTTGTAGTGCGAAAATCGTCGCCAAGGCTTCAACTTCAGTGACAGTGTAGTTCCTCTCATGCGCTTTCAATTTTCTACTAGCAAATGCTAAGTAGTGCCTCTGCTGTTTGTCATCTAGTTGATATAGTACCGCGCTTATTCCCACATAAGAAGCGTCCGTTTCCAAGTAAAACGTTCTTTGAAAATCTGGATACTCCAATTTTATGTTTTCAACTAGCATACTCTTTGCTCTGTTGAAAGCTTCTTCGCATTCGTTTCCCCATTTCCATTTGTTGTTTTTCTTTAGTAACTCGTGAAGCGGAGCCATCACTTCAGAGTACTTAGGGCAATGCAGGGCAAAAAATTGGCACATGCCCAAAAATCCTCTAATTTGCTTAATTTTTCGTGGCCTAGGGAAGTTTTTGATAGCATCTATCTTTTGGGGGTTTGGCCTGTATCCTTGCCCATCTATCACGTGTCCAAGAAACATGATCTCCTCCTTACAAAAATGACACTTCTTATAATTCACTTTGAAGTTCGCCTCATCTAGATTTTGAAAAACCATTCTAATGTGTTCTATATGCTCTTCTGGTGTCT
This sequence comes from Meconema thalassinum, assembly GCA_946902985.2. Lineage (NCBI taxonomy): Eukaryota > Metazoa > Arthropoda > Insecta > Orthoptera > Tettigoniidae > Meconema > Meconema thalassinum. The sequence continues at coordinate 1,048,008,381 of OX336388.2, forward strand.
CCGATGCTATGATCAAGTCATCTACGTAACAGATCACGTGCTTCTTGACTTCTTCCGTTAGATTTTGGTCCAGTGCTCTCACCATCACGGGTCCACTATTTTTCAGGCCAAATGGGAGCCTAGAAAAGACATATGTCTTCTCGTCGAATAGGAACCCCGTGTACTGACGACTATTTTCCGCTAGCTCAATATGGTAATATGACGCCGTCAAATCCAGAGTTGTAAATATCGACTTCCCTTTGAACCTTCTCAGTATCTCCCTGATCTTGGGTGGTCTGTCGTATTCTGGAAGGCTCACGCTGTTAATTTTTCTCGCGTCTAAGCATATCCTCACAGATCCATCGGGTTTCTTTACTATAGCGAGAGGGTTCAAGTATGACGTTGCCCTCTTCTCTATGATGCCGTCCTTCTCCATTGTCTTTATCATCTCTTCTACCTTCCCATGAAGGTATTCCGGGACAGGATAAATTTTCCCTTTATACGGTGTGTCATCAGTTAATTTCATTTCATACTGGAAATTTTTGATCAACCCTGGTTTGCTGTTGAAGATGTGTTTAAACTCTTCTATCAGATTTTCCAAATTCTCCTGTAACTTTGGCTCCAATGGTTCTTCTTTGATGGTATTTATCCTCATTTCCTCCTTGCTATCCGGCAACATTCCTTCCCACTTATTTCCAGTGTCCCTAATTGGAAATTCTTCCCTTTCACTTTCAACTCGTTCATCTATATCATCTCTGAATTGAACCACTTTTCCGCGCAGGTCTATGACTATGCCGTGCTCAGAAATGAATTCCGCTCCTAATATCATGCTGTATTTACTGTCCTTGAGCACAATAAATACATGCTCGAATACTCTTTCAGAGATTCGGAATTCAAACAAAACTTGTTTTCTACATTTTACTGATCTGTTTGGAATAACACCCTGTATCTTCATACTCGATACTGGCATTATAGCCATCTCAACTAAATCTTTTATTCCTTCCAGACAAGCTTCCGATATTATGCTCACACTCGCACCCGTGTCGAGCAGCGTTTCAATCTCACACTTCCCTATATTTACATTGATTATTGGCAGATCCACACACCTCACCTTTCTATTTCCTTCTTCGTCTCCATAAATAATATCTTCATCAGTTATGTGGTGTATAGCTTGAATTTGGACTGTCCTAGCACTAGGGCGTAAATCATTATTAATGGGCAAAAAATCGTTATTACTGCCTGTGAGTCCCTGTCCAAACTCAGTATTTCCTTCCTGTCAGCTTCTCTTTCCTGATTTGACTCCACTGGTGCCTGGTTTCGATTCCTCATGCTGTTTTGCCTGAGATTCTTCTTCTTCTTGTTCCTTTTCCCTTAATTGTTCAATGTATCTTCGGCTTTCTTGGTGACGTTCTTCTAATGATGGCCTATAATTTTGCCTTTCTTGATTCCCGTACCTTGGGCAGTTATTGTATGGTCTCCGATCACGTGGCCACGATTCTCTCCCTCTATATCCTGACCTTCCGTAGTCCCTCTGATTAAATCGTCCACTTCTATCCTGATAATATGGCCTCCGGTCATATGGCTTTCCTTGATTCCTGTATCTGTTTAAGCCATTTCCTTCATCCCTTCCATCTCTATCGTTCCTTCCATAACTTCGCTGAGGTTCCGTCTGCGCCATACGATCCATTACCACCATATTTGCTTCTCTCTGTTCTGTCCTTGGACTACGAGGTTCCGTCATCTTGCTCGTGTGGTCTAGTTTCCTCAAAATCTCGTCACACACCTCGAGTCTATTTGCACCCGATGCAATTAATACACGCTGGACTTCTACCGGATATTGCTGTATGATGGCATGCACCAAATCCTGCTCCTCCAACGGTGGATCCAAAAATTGTAGCCTGGCTACCTGATTCGTGAAGTACCCAGCGTATTGTGTTGGCCTGGTAGTCGCGTATTTCTTTGAGTATAATTCAGCCCTTATACTTTGTTGATCTTCTGAGGACCAAAATCTCTTCAGGAAAGCGTTCGCAAAGTCATCGTACCCTCTAAACTGATTCCTAAAAGCTCGCATCCAGTTTAGCGGTTGGCCTTCAAGAGCTCTTTCTATCACCCTCATTTCTCTCTCTTTAGGAACCCTATGTTCATCCATGTATTCCTTCAGGTCCCGCAGGAATTCTATGGGTGTGATGCCAGTCAAATTTGAAAATTTTTTTGGGCGGTGCTCCTGATTCCTAATGATGGTAATCGGTTGAGTTGAGCTGTAACTGATTGGTGTGAATGTTGTTCCTGTCGGACTTGGTTCCTTGTTTACATCTATCGATTTTGCTTCTACCATCTTTCCTTCTAATTCAACAATTCTCTTTAACTGTTCTCCGTGAGCAATACTCACTTTATCTTGTACTGTCGAAACCGCTGTTGCAATCTGTGTTTTAATTTCGTCGTTTAACTCTAATTTCATTTCCCCCATCTGACTCCTAAGACTTTCCATCTTGCATTCCTGCTCCATGGTGAATTCAGACATTTTATCGGTCATGCTCCTGGTATCTTTCGCTAATCTCTGCTGTATTGCTTTCGCCTCTTCCTTTAACACCAAGACCTCTGCGTTGATTGCTTTATCCCTTTCTTCCATCTTGGCGGTCAATGCCTCCACGCTTCGATCCATTTTCTCTTGAACGGTTTTCTCCAATGATTTCAACTGTGTCCCCATATTACTTCCAATTTCCACCTTATCCCTCTTAATTTGTTCCTTTAAATCCGTCATTTCGGTTTGAGCCTTCTCCATGTACTGTTTCATATCGAATTGTTGCTCCTTAAATAATTCCAATCCTCCTTGCAAGTCCCCTGACTGAATTCCACGATTTTTTTCAAAACCTTCGAATTTAGTATCTAAATCTTTGAATTTGGTGTCGAAACCTTTAAATTGAGTGTCGAAACCTTTAAATTGAGTGTCTAAACCTTCAAATTTAGTGTCTAAACCTTCAAATCTAGTGTCTAAACCTTCAAATTTAGTATTTATTCCTTCATGCATCTTAATCAACTGTCTATCCAACCCATCTAGATTAGTGTTCATACCACCTTCATAGTCTTTCCATTGAGTCTTCAAACCTTCCTCCATATTCTTTTGACTTTTAGCTAACTCCTTTAGCTTCTCTCCTAGCTGTCCCATCAATCCCTTAATTTCATCAAATTCTCCCATATTTCACAACAAATAAACATGGAAGCTGTTACAACTAGTGACTAACTTAGACTAAGGACTAGTGGTTACTTCAATTTGGCAGTGGAATCGAAATCTAATATAATGTGGAAATAATAAATGTGGATGGTATCCCTTAAACACAGCGATCTAACGTTACTGAATCGCTTCGTTCTATGTCATTCAAACACACACAAAAATCCTACAAAGTGAACTTTAACAGACTGACAGACATATCGCACAATAAAATGGGGTACCAGCACTCAATTGGTTTTCTCTCCATTCCATTTGTGCCACATGGCCGTCCACCATCTTGTCACTCTCCTCTGGTGTTCCAATTTTTTCGAGTTCAAGATGTCGGCTATACCACTGCGTGGTACGATATTCCCAGTTCGAGGCCATTACACGGTGGGCGCCATCTTGTTGTGCCCGATAATCTGGCTTTGGATTGGGTGGCCCGACATACACTTCAACCCTCACCCAGAATTCGGTACAACGCGAAAGGAAAAAAATATCTTGAATGTCCGAATCAATTTTGGCCAAAAAAAACTGTGTCGGGAACGAGATTCAAGCAATCCCGGGGTCCTTACAATGATGGGTACAACTGGGGTAAAATCTCAAAATTGATCCGGTGGACACACAAGTATGACAACGAACAAGAATGACAAAAACTCCGCTGTTAAGATAAAACTCATCCACCATTTATTACAGAACCACACCACTAAATACATAGAATCACACACAGAAGCCTACCTCCGCTCGGAGACTTCTCAAAATTACTCTTGACGTGCAAATAAAAAAAAATTACGCAGAAGCAAAAATTCAAATTAATGAGGACAAAAATCTCCGGGCGTCCTAATCTTTGGATACAAAATAACTTACGGAGATCAGAGCTATATCATTCTAGTATTACAACCATTACTTCAAAATGCTATGTCCCCTCTCCGCTAATAGTCCATAAATGAGCAGGTGCATAAAACTGAAAAGATATTCAAAGAAAAAAAAATTGTTGCCTCATTCGATCTCCTTCTAACTAAATGTAATCACCAAAATAGGAAAAAGAGTATTGTTATGTATGGATGTCACTGGCGTTAAAGAATTTATTTTCAGACCTTTTATTCATGTATTAAATACTTTCATTATTATTTTCACTGGTTTTCGTTCAGCTGTGCCTCACTCAGAAAAATGACTGGCTGTTGGCTTTTACATTCATCACTTTACATTTTAACATCTTTATGATCCCAGATATATTTTTTTTTATTTATTAATCACTGCATGCTCTTCACATATTTATAACTACACCATAAACATTTAAGTAGATGGCCTCTGCCTATCTGTATTATTTTTCAACTGACAATTGCCTCAAAATTTCATCTACTTGAACCTATCACGTAACATTAATTATAATCATTTATTTTATTCACCTCGCTATATCGAGAACCTTTAGTTTCATCATAACTTCGTATTATGCAACCCTGCTATTTTATCAATGCAGTATCATTATTTACACAACCTTGTATCAGTCACCTACCAAACGCATCTCCTCATGTTAGCATGTAAAGGGAAACCTCAGTGACGTGTGAGTGTTTAGCATAAATGTGATGTGCGCACAAAAAGTGGCCCATTAAGTGTAAATGAATCCCTTGTAATTTAAGCCTGTTCAAACCATAATTTGTCATCCAGGTTGCACCAATTCAAAGAACACAGCGACTTAACACGCTGAAAGATCCCTGTACTCAAATTATATTTTGAAGCATCCATACATTTATTTTTAAACCCTAAATATGACTGCATTAATCTCTCAAAAGAAAACTTAACATTTACTATCCTATTAATCATGTCATTATATCGCATTTTATCCTTATTGATTAACTTCTATTTCGATTTTTGCCCAACTGTCCAAATCTTAGTAACCACTACCCATTAACCACTACTTAAGAATTAACATGGTTTTCAGTACCTTTCGGCCACCTCAGTCTTGGTTCCGCTGACACGTTTCCTGGGGGTTTGGGTCCACGTTCTTCCCATTGAACATCCTCCCCTCTCGTCCTGGATCCAGCTCGCGACCCTCGGGGTGTCCATGGTCCTGGCTCGCCTTCGTTTCCACGTCATCGTAACAGCTTCCACATACTAAACTTAGCTTGCCATCTCTTCGCTCGTAAAGTTCTTGACACAAAACTCGCACTGGTCTGTACTGATAGCCTTTATGTCCGTCCAATACATCGCTGCAATCTTCATGTCGACTATGCCAAGTAATATCAACTCATGGCCGTGAAAATATCTCTATAACGGCACAGGTTATATCGTATGCGTCTACACAAGCCTGTACTCATAAGGTATTACGTCCGTCCTTGACCTAGAATGTCGCTCTATATTTGGACTGCACTCAGCTTATCTCTCATAGTTCACTGACCCTGGACACTCATTTGTCTGGTCGTCAAACAAAAGCACATCGCTTCGTTCATATGTTCTGGGCGTCAGTTATATAGCGCACGGCCCATACAGTCCCGTACCTGGTAAAAGCTTGAGACACCACGTGTGTCTGCTCGCACTTTATTGTACAAAATGACTAGTGTCCCACAACATAATGCATTATGATCTGCGTTATAATATCACCTCGCCACATTCAGCTTTAGTATTCGTTAACACAGAGCTGTCCACGCAAGAAATAATACTGATCCTTTCAGCTATGTCCCAAAAAACTGTCGGAATACCACACTGGTTCCAAGCGGCCACGATACGACTGCTACTACACACTTGTTAGGAACTTCAGCGTGCGGCGACACAAAAATAAAGATGAACTTCGGCGTACGGCGACACAAAAGAAAGTGAACTTCGCTGGACGGCGATGCAAAATAAAGTGACCCGCTTCTCCGGTGTGACCTTTCCACCTCAACTTTTCCTGGAGCTCATCAGCGCCCTCTACACTTCTGGAAACTTCGCCTAGTCATGCTGTCGACTATGTCCATGACTTAAAAACATCAACCTCAGGTTACTTCCGCTTGCATCCTTCCTCCTGCTATGCGACGTTGCCAGAGCTCTCAAAACCATGCGATATCGGTCACAGTACAATGTGCTGAATGAATTGAATTGAAATATTTGTCATGTAGAGGACACTACTGTGACTCTTGATTTGCTAATATCACCACTTGCTGTCCTGTCGATCACGCCCGACCACCAGCCAGTAGCCACACTAGTTTGTTTGCAGGAACTAGAGATTAGCTCCCTTTAATTTTTCTCCCGCGATTGGAACGTGCGCGCCAAGAGTGAGTGTTGCAGGTGCGTGTGTAGAGGTGAGTGAAGAGAACCAACGCCACCTAAATATTATCTATGTGGCGTTGAGAGAACTGGCTTGAATTCTGTTCAGTCTGCACTCGTGGGATAAGCGCGTTGTGCTCATTTAGAGTGCGGCCTTGGAGTGGCTGACGTTCTTATTGACTGAAGTAATTTCTCAATATATTGAAATGACAACTACCCATGTTTACGCAAGTTATATGGTAAGCAGTTCACAATCATTCTCTTAAACGTGGGTAGTTGTCATGTAAATGCAATAAAAAGTTACTGTGCTTCACTTAATAATAGTGATAGTGACAGTAAACAAGCCAAAATGGCGGCTGTGCAAAGTTTCAAAATTTAACTGCATTTTCCGGGAATCTGTTATATCTTAAAGCTAGAAATTTGTACCGCGAAGAGGACTATAAAGCAAGTTTACTGTTATGGCAACAAGCAAAGAACCACAATGGTGGACACGCAAATATTCTAAACGTATCGACCTATTCGTGGACCTAATCAACCTTGTATTGATGGAAAATTTTCTATATATGAAAAAGACATAGATCAGGTAAAATCCTTCCTCTTTTTTGGGAGTATTGTCACTGCAGCTGGAAGAGCGGAAGAGGACGTTAAGAGTCGCACCAGGAAAGCAAATAGGCTTAGGGCCATTGTTCAACTGTATCCCATCTGGAGAAACAGCAACATCTCTAGGAGGACGACGCTGCGACTTTTTAACACAAATGTTAAGTCCGTCCTACTTTATGGTTGTGAAACCTGGAAGGTCACCAAAGAAGATTACTGACCAACTGCAAGTCTTCCTGAATCGTTGCTTGAGACGTATCATCAATCGAAGATGGCCGGATGACATCTCAAATGAAGATCTATGGGAGGAAACCAACCAGCAGAAAATGGAAACACAAATAAAGGAGAGAAAGTTGCGATGGATAGGCCATACACTAAGGAAGTCTGCTGGAGCCATTGATAAGACTCCACTCGATTGGAACCCACAAGAGTAACGAAAACGAGTCGTCGAATAAGACCGGGAAGAGGACGATCGAGGAAGAATGCCTGGAAATGGGAAACACATGGATCCGATGGAAGCGTTTCACGGAAGCCCTATGCTCCGAATGGAGCAACAGGAATTAGACCTAAGTCAAGTCAAGTCAATCTTCCTTGCGCAGTAAATCATATCATAACAAATAAAAATTATATACCTATATATTTCGAGCTAAACAATAAGATTTATACTGTAATTCTATTTGTAAATCCAATATGGTGGCCGTTCAAATTACTAAAAATATATTTCTATTTCACATGTTCTGTGCTCAAAAATTATTAATAACGTGGCGTCGCGCGCACACGCCAGCGAGGAGTTTAAAAGACTAACAACAAAATATATCCGATAAGCTCATCAATTCCCCTCGCTCTCTATGAACCCCATATCGATCCAACCAGCGGGACTCGAACCGTTCTTTGTGCGGATACTTGATTTAACTGAGATAGAAATGATCAGCATAATACATGCAAGTAGGTTGTTTATTTTACCAGCACCCTGGGTGAATATACAGCACAAATGCTAGCATGGTTCACTGGTTTATTATTATTATTATTATTATTATTATTATTATTATTATTAATGTTATGACACATTAATTTCACCACATAAGTGGGTAAAAATCAACATATTGCCAGCTTACTTGCAAGACAGTATGGCAACTTCTTTTAGGGTGGCACATTGAGAAACGAGCGAACTATGGAACCGGTCTCCAAGATGACCGACTTCTGCATGATGATATGTAATCCCAATTTCTCTAGGTTGCCCGTAGAAGAGATGAAAGGAAGGAAGCTTGTAGTTTTACGTTACCGTCAATCTCACGATCATGAGCAACGGAACCTCCTTTTTACGTGGAATCCGAGCCACAGGGCATGATATTTCATTTCGAAAATATCACATGCAATGACCGGGAATCAAACCCGGTCCACGTTGGTGAGAGGCCAACAGCTTGACCACTGTGTCACCACTTCCCTAAGAAGAGTTGACTATGGGCAGCACCACTACTCTTTCCTACCTCCATATTTGCCGTATTTCCTTTGCCAAGGGCAGATACTTAGTGATTTTCTCACAGCAGGTAGGCCTATGTTGCAGATTATGGGAATTGGGCACTGCAGTATCAATGAAAGGTTCTCTTCAGCACTTGGTCCACAAGAACGATATCTGGCCAGATCGGTGGTATGGCTTTGTCAGTAATAACTGATCAGTCCCATAACAACTTGTGAGTAGGATTTTCCAAAACGGCCTCAGGAACATACTGACATTATTTTTATTATTATCATTATTATTATTATTATTATTATTATTATTATTATTATTACACATATTTCTTGAAATAGAACAGATTCATGCGCAATTATTAACGATATAACTGGAGCATTACAATTCCAGTGGCCTGTGGCCCTTACAGCTTATGTCATTGAGAGAGACCTTCACAGGTTTGAGCACTCCATTAAGTCATCGGTAACGACCCGTGCAGACAATGTGACCAACGACCCACCCGCCACACTGCTCAAAAATTATTAATAACGTGGCGTCGCGCGCACACGCCAGCGAGGAATTTAAAAGACTAACAACAAAATATATCCGATAAGCTCATCAATTCCCCTCGCTCTCTATGAACCCCATATCGATCCAACCAGCGGGACTCGAACCGTTCTTTGTGCAGCATTTGGTTACACCAGTGGATACAGACATACGTGGGTGGCAACATCGCCAGTTAGGAAATAGAGTTATTGAGATTTTCATGCTTTTAATATAAAATGGAAACACGGTTATTTCATAAAATAGGCAACATTCATTTTAGATGTGAGAGAGATTTAACTAATTTTCCCGTCTTTGAAAAACAGGATCTGGTAGTAAAATACAAGGTTATAAATAGGGCTCGGATTTTTAGGTAAATAAATATTTTTTAATTTAAATATATATTTTGAGCATTTTTTCTATAAATACATAAATTCCTGCTTTTTACTTATTAGCACATAAAAAGAGATAATATTCGCATTTTTATAAATCAGTATGCTACATCTTTCAGTTTATTGCATTTTTGTTCTGTGTTACTTCAACGGGGAAGAACCTGTGAACTATCTAAACTTCATGCGGAGCGTATGCCAGCTTGCAACTGTGTTTTTCTTAACTTGTCACCCCGTGCCACTCACTGTGGAAGCCGGGGATTTCCTTGTCCATAGCCATATTGCACCACGTGCTAGTCCTCCCCCTCCCCCAGCTTCCTGGAGCCAGTGTCACTCACAGGCAGTTCATTTCTCGCACTGTGAAGTGTAAGGCAGTTCTACGATGACTAAAGTAAAAACAACTACAAGTTATCGTCCGATGCAGAATTTAAAGATAACTTTACTTCTGATGGTGGCGTTCTGTTCTGCCAACCATGTGGGAAAGCAATCAAGGCTGAACAGTGATCTCAATTTACACAACACCTCAAGGGCAATAAACATATTGTCGCAGTTTCGCGCCTTCAGAAGAAGTGTTTCGCGATAATCGTCGGTCATTTGTGATGGACAACCTGAAGATGTATCTCGTTGTGTATTGTAACGCTTCAGCAGTCAGTGAGACATAACATAGGCCTAAATTATATTCGTGAGTACTCCATATTGTTTATATTCACGTTAATAAACTAAATTATAATCAAATATTTTTACTTTTTTGTCACATATTTCAGGTATTTTTAGACTATTTTCAATTTTGAAAAAATAGGCTTATGAGAACACCTTTTGTCCGTGTGTGTGTGCGTGTGTGTGTGTGAGGAGTGTGTGTGTGCCCCCTAATAACCTTTAAACGGCTGGAGCGATTACAATGAAACTCGGTAAGTGTATAGCACTATTCCGGACGACCCAGTCCGTGCCCTTCAAATTTTGTTACGTCTCACCAATCCAACATGGCAGCTGTGCGAAATATTTCACCAGCATTCAATATCTCCGAAACTATTCCTGAAAGCACACTGGAATTTTCTATGGTGATAAAGGGAACTATTAGAAGTTCAGCTATGTGACTTTTGAAAAACTGGTAACTACAAAACCAACATGGCGGCCAAGCGATGTTGCGACTTTTAAATAGACGTTTCTCGCGATTTAACCAACCAAACGCAATAAAACCTGGTACAGTATATGCTTATACACATTTTAATGCACCGACATCTAACTTGGTTCAATTGTTTACATAACCACAGGATGGCGGATGTGCTAAATATTTCACCGGCATTCTATATCTCTGAAACTATTAGCGGTATCACCCTGAAATTTTGTACGGAGATAAAATACACTACTGGAAGTTCATCTATAAGACTTTCAAAAACCGGTTAACTACAAAACTAACATGGTGGCCAAGCGAATTTGAAAATTTTATATATACCTTTCTCGCGATTTAATGTTCCAAACGCACTGAAATCTGGCACAGGAAATATTTATGCACATTGTAATGCACTGGTATCTAATTTAGTTCAATTGTTTACATAACCTCAAGATGGCGGCTGTGCGTATTTTAAAATTAAGTTTTTATTTCTTGTGATGTAGTCATGCGATCGAAGTGAAAGTTTGAATAATGAACCTACGCAATAATTTTCCTTTAATGGTACATGACTCTATGGCCTATACATTTTAACAATCCAACATGGCGACCATCCGAAATATTTAGACGGCTCTGAATATCTACGAATCTATTATAGCAATCAAACTGATTTTTTAATGTTCATAGGGGCTATGAACTTAAGTTCACCTATAGGACTTTAAATAACCTGCCGATCACACATCCAACATGGCGGCGACGCAAATTATAAATATTCACATGGACGTTTCTCGCAATTTAACCTTCCGAGTGCAGTGAAACTTGGTACAGTAAATCCTTATACGAATGTTAATCCACTGGCATCTATTTTATTTCAATTGTTTCCATAACCACAAGATGGCAGCTGTGCGAAATTTTAAAATCTCCTTGTTACTTCTTGTGTCCTAATCATGCGATTGAAGTTTGAATGCTACACGTACACAATAATCTTCATGTAACAGTACATAACTCTAGGAACTATTGTATAAAATCCAACATGGCGACCATCCGAAATATTTAGTCGGTTCTCAATATCTACGAATCTATTACAGCAATCAAACTGAAATTTTGTTTGTAGATAGAAGCAATTAACATAAGTAGGATATATGAAAATAGGCTGTATAGTTCTACACGGAACTACTTGTTAATACATAAAAAATAAATATTTTCCCGTTTTTAGCACCTAAAAATCCGAGCCCTAGTTATAAAATATGATTCAATCAACAGTAGTTTGAGGAGACCTCTTTCATAATTCAAACTTGATAATTAACAAGTTATAAATAATAACCCCTGGCACTAGAGCCCGTGAAGGGCCTAGGCCTACCAAGCAACCGCTGCCCAGGCATTTGGCCTGCAGATATTGGGGTGAGGCGTGTTAGCGCATCGGGTCTCCTCAGCCGTTAATCTTGGTTTTCGTGATCAGGGCGCTGCCTCACTGTCAGACAGCTACTCAATTGTCCTCACGAGGCTAAGTGCACCCCGTTCCAGCACTCACGTCCGTCTCTAAAATCCCTGACGGAGCCGGTAATCCAATCCGGGCCTCAGGGTGAGAGGCAGGCGCGCTACCCCAACACCACGAGGCTGGCTAATTAACAAGAATTTTTGTGTATAACTGATATAGCCTATTTTCATGTATCATACTACTGTCGACCAAAATATTATGTGCACTCGAGTTTGATGGTTGTTTGTGAAGTAACCAATAGGCCTACATAAAATCCAATAACATCATCATTTTCGTCGTTCTATTTTACGTTAGTTCATGTAGGTTTGGAATTTTTAATTTATATTATAATATTTTTTATCGCAGTTGGAACACAAAAAGTGCCCGTTTTTAAGCGTGTTTCAACCATTCGTCACATTTACGAAGTATTATATCAACAACTCGTAATCAGATCAAATCCAAATTTTAACACAATATACATTGGAATGTTGTATAACTGCCATATTAATTTCAAAATTTTGTGTGTCCAAGAAACAACGTTGTTATCATTTTTGTTAGATAACTTTTTCTCGGCTCGAGGTGGTTGGAAAATGTAGTTCTTGGTCGCTGTACAGCTTTCCGCGGAGCGGCCAGCTGGTGAACCATGTCTTATTTCCCCGCACAAATACAAACCGATATAAAATAAGTGAATTAATTTACGTATTTCACAGTCATACAGCATAACCTTTTGATGTATAAGGATTTTATGTAGGCCTATTGGTTACTTCACAAACAACCTTCAAACTCGAGTGCACATAATGCTTTGGTCGACATTAGTCCTTTGTATCTCAAAACCCTCCCTTCATTTTCATTTTGCTCTTCTAAATAGCTTTTGGTTTATGGCCTGCTTGATGATAAAATACAGGGCAACAACTTCAACCAATCGCCTACACTTATGGGTATAGTTACTGTACAGTGCGTCCCATGCCCTCGTTATGCACTATACAATATAGATGCTCCACTATGTAAACAGTACGTTTAATATCGGTAAAAGAGTAAGTATACATAGGCTACTTGCGTAGTGAAGCACATGTACCTTTATGTTCGACCATGCCGAAATAAAAGTATTAGGTTATATGCCAGAAAACTGCATCTTAACTAGGCTCATTATAGTTCAAGTTTGGTTGGTTGGTTCCTTAGTTTAGGGGCTGCGACAACGCGGTCATGTAGGCCCGTGTACTTTGTGTGTGTGTAGAAACTGTCTGATAACCGGTGTTAATTGTGATGACTGTATTAGTGTGTGTATCTGTTTTTTAATTCAAGTATGGACTGCAACTTTGAATTTTTCAAATAGTTCCTACTTTGCCGCCAAACGCCACCGTCAACGACTACTAGGCCTAGTTCAGAACTTAGCTACTAGACGCCACCGCAGTCGACTCTTGGCAACGAACGTAGAAACCTAAGAGCGTTGTTTACATTCTTAACCTATACAATTTAGTTTCACACAGGTGTAATTAGTGGAAAGTTCTTTAACATGCCATAAATCTATGACATGGGACCACCGGCTTTACTTCCCCTCCGAAGGAAGGCATACTGAGTTTTTTTAACGCTCTTAAAAAATCCGACGGCTTCGGCTGGGTTTGAACCCGCTATTTTGGGCATAGAAGCTCATAGTTCAAGTTTCATTGTGATACAGGTTCTCCACCAACCAGAGCTCACGATTTTCATTACGATACAGCTGTTTGACCAATATTAGGTAAGGATAGCATCGCACCTGCACACAACACACTCCAAATCAAACATGTCGGACATGATTTACAAGATTTGAGAGTTGACAATGTAAAGGATATCGGATCAACCATTGTAGTTACAATCCCAAACACAAAGACAAAATCAGCACGAACCTTTACGGTAACAACAAAAAACGATGAGTTATGCAAGAAATTTGTGAATCTACGTCCAGAAGTTTGCAACACTCTATCCTACTTTATGAAGTACCGACATGGAAACTGCACCGTCCAAAATGTTGTCATAATAAACTGGGGAATAGCCTATGGGAAAAGAAATAGCACTGTTTCTTAATATCCCCAACTCCAATTTGTACACAAGGCATTGCTTTCGTAGGAGTTCGACGACAATTTTAGTGAATCCTGTTGGTGATATAACCACACTAAAATGTCATGGAAGCTGGAAATCCACTACTGTGGCCGAAGGATACATTGAAGAATAAATCCAAAATAAAATTGAAGTCTGAAACACAATATTAGTCTAAACTCAGTAGAAAAACAAATCACACATATTAACATCAATCAACCTTCTATTTTCAATTTTCCACAACCGCATGGCACATTCCCGCAAATTCTCTTCACCAATGCGGTTATCTTATGTCAACCTTTTCCGCTGGATGCCATGACTGTTCCATGTAGGACTCAATTGATTTGCCTTCCATTGGCATTTTATACGCATTGAATTTGAAGAATGACAAGTTGATAATACGATAAATGACAGTAATCAAACTGACATTTTGTATGTAGATATAGGCAATTAACATAAGTAGGATATATGAAAATAGGCTGTATAGTTCTTCACGGAACTGAAAAGAAAATCCACAGCCTGTTTCCAGTCTTCGACCGGGTCAGGAATGGAATGAATGAAGCCCCCATCTAGCGGTGAGGATTTGAACTGTGCCGGCTGCCGAGGCCTGACGCACTCCTCTGGGGCAATGATTAAATGAATGACAGATGAACTGAAATGATAGTGGAGAGTGTTGCTGGAATGAAATGTTGACAGGGAAAACCGGAGTACCCGGAGAAAAACCTGTCTGCCTCCGTTTTGTCCAGCACAGATCTCACATGGAGTGACCGGGATTTGAACCACGGGCCCAGCGGTGAGAGGCCGGCGTGCTGCCGCCTAAGCCACGGAGGCTATCTTGCAGAGACTCCATTATTATTATTATCTAATTTCTGAATATGTAATTTTTGTTTGATTGCTAGCACTACTCGTTTACGTCTCTACCCACAACGTACCTTTTCTTACCGTGTGACAACAACTGATGATCATTTAAGCGGAATGCAGACATCACTTACCCTCCTGCAACCTTGAAATAAGCCTACCCCAACCTCCTTGACGAACTTACACTTTGCTATTACAAAACAAGTATGGACAAAGAAAGAAATCGTCGACCTGTCACAAAGTACCATACTAAAAACACTTTACCCCCACAGGGACTACCCTGCAAATATATGTAGCTTACTGTACGAAAAATAAATTCAAACGTATTCAATTTACAATAGCCTACAGTATCAATTACAGAGAAATATGTTTAATGTGAACTGTATTCTCAATTATTTTTAATTTGGAGAAAAGAAAACTTGCACGGTTAATCTGCAAACCATATAATCCGCACACGGATAATCGAGAGTATATTTCTTGTAGTGGTGGAGCAGGACTCTTCGATACTTTGATTTCAAAATTTTACTATGCTGTTTGAACATTACTCACATAAAAAGAAAAATAAAAATAAAAATAAAAATAAAAATAAAAATAAAAATAAAAATAAAAATAAAAATAAAAATAAAAATAAAAATAAAAATAAAAATAAAAATAAAAATAAAAATAAAAATAAAAATAAAAATAAAAATAAAAATAAAAATAAAAATAAAAATAAAAATAAAAATAAAAATAAAAATAAAAATAAAAATAAAAATAAAAATAAAAAACAAGAAGTTCCGTTAAGAACTATACAGCCTACTTTTCATGCCAATGATTATTCTACAGAATATGGACCTATCTAGAATAATGACGAAATTAAGTTGGTAATATCGAAATATCTAATTAGTTCAAAATATACCTGGTATAATGTAGCCTAATAGAGCACTACAGTTGGCAGCCCTGGTGACTGAATATATTCTTAGTTCCATCTCTTAAGGTACAGAATACAAAATTTGGTTGAAGTCCAATGGACGTTACATGCAGTTAGACACTGGATCTATCAGCACGCGTAAAAGCATGTTGCCAACAATACCATGCGTGTGCTGGTCAGAAATAATCTGAAATATTATGATATCTTGTTGTGCCAATTTTGGATGAAATCCATTTGTTAGTATAGAAGTTACATGTATTTTAAAATTGGACATATCAGCAGGCATAGAATCATGTTGGCAGCACTGCCTTGTATTAATTAGTCCAAATTAATCTAGAATGTCAGGTGCTATACGTGTGCAAAGTATAGAGTTGTTGGCTTGCATACTTTCTGATATATTGATATTAGGGTAAAAAATATAGACAGCATTTATTAACAGTTGGCAGCCCTGATTGCACTGAGTAATACTTATAGTCATATCTGATATGTTACACATAGCACATGCGAAATTTGGATGAAATCCTACTGATAGTATAGAAGTTACATGTATTTAAAAATTGGCCCTATCAGCAGGCTTAGAATCATGTTGGTAGAACTGACGTATATAAGTTACTCCAAAATTAATCAAACATGTCAGGTGCTATACGTGTGCATAGTTTAAAGCTGTCGGCTTGCACACATTCTGATATATTGGTATTTGGATAAAAAAATAGAGAGAGCAATTATTAACAGTTGGCAGCCTTGGTGGCTCCTAAGAATACGCTCAGTCATATCTGTTTATGTACACATATAACATACAAAATTTGGTTGAAATCCAGTTGATAGTGTGGAAGTTATATGCATTTAAACATTGGACCTATCAGAAGGCTTAAAATTATTTTGGCAACACTGTCATGGTTGGCCTCCTGGAAATTAAACTGAAATAGTATTATCTACATGTGTGCCAATTTTGGAATAGCTCCTATGCATACCTTGCAGGATATCCAACATGGAGCTCAAATTTCTAGTGCGTTTTTTCAGCAGTTGGTAGCACTGACATCATTTTCAAATATGGACGTGAGCTATTCCGGTGCACATCTTTACTCATACTAAATTTGGTTTTGATTGCTGCAGCCGTTTAGGAGTTGATAGGGGGGGACACACACACAGCCAGACAGACCGAGAGAAGGACAGACAGACAGACAGACAGACAGACAGACAGACACACATTTGCCCGATCTCATAAGACTACTTTTTCCTCATTTTTGCAAAATGTGAAAAGTAGGCTAATAAGAATACAAATACAAATACAAATAAAAATAAAAAAATAAAAATAAAAATAAAAATAAAAATAAAAATAAAAATACAAATACAAATACAAATAAAAATAAAAATAACAAGAAGTTCCGTGACGAACTAAAAAGCCTACTTTTCTTAAAATGTAAGATTCATGCCAATGATTAATCTAGAATAATGACGAAATTAAGTTGGTAATATCGAAATTTCTAATTAGTTCGAAATACTGTATACCTGGCATAATGTAGCCTAATAGAGAACTACATTTGGCAGCCCTGGTGACTGAATATATTCTTAGTTCCATCCCTTAAGGTACAGTATACAAAATTTGGTTGAAGTCCAATGGATAGCATGGACGTTACATGCAGTTAAACACTGGATCTAACAGCGCGCAAAAATTCTTGTTGGCAACGATGACATATATGTATTGGTAGAAATAATCTGAAATAATATGATCTATTGTTGTGTCAATTTTGAATGAAATCTATTAGTTAGTAGAGAAGTTACATGCATTTTAAAATTGGACCTATCAGCAGGCTTAGAATCATGTTGGCAGCACTAGCGTAGGCCTATATTAGTTACTCCAAATTAATCTAGATTGCCAGGTACTGTACTTGTGCAAAGTTTAGAGCTATTGGCTTGCATACTTTCTGATATATTGATATTAGGGTAACAAAAATAGATACAGCTTTCTTTTAACAGTTGGCAGCCATGGTTGCTCTTAAGAATCGGCATAGTCATATCTGTTATGGTACACATAGCACACACGAAATTTGGTTGAAATCCAAATGATAGTATAGAAGTTACATGTATTTAAAGCTGGACCTCTCAGCAGGCTTAGAATCATGTTGGTAGCACTGGCGCATATAAATTACTCCAAATTAATATAGAATGTCAGGTACTATACGTGTGCATAGTGAGCCCGCTTAGCTTAGGCTCATATGATATTTTTCATTGCAACGCATCTTGATAATGGGATGCATCATCCTAGAACGCACCCACAGACCAGCCATGCGGCTGACATACTTTGGAGATATTAATGGTTGGACTTTTGACTTTGGAGAAATCCATTATATTTTTATCTGAGTCCTTATTAACATGTCTCAACTTTCTACAAGGCTCAGATCATCACATTTCGTCATTCTGTATCATTGTTTTCGGTTAGGTATTATCATCGTAAACACGCGAACCGGAAGGAATCAGTTGCTGCACGACTAACGTATTTGCTTGATCCAGCAACGAGGGACAGAGCTCCTGGCACTCAAGTATGATTTTTCGTCCTTGTAGGACACGTTATTAAGTCCGTCTGGAAAAGACGATGGAAACAGTCCGCCGATATGCGAAGGAAGTTATCTATTTGCATCGTGCATTAATTAGCACCAGTTTGTGATATTATCGAGTTATAATTAAGGCCAGTGTAGGCTTGTGCTATAATTACTTCAAATTCATGGAAATCTGTGAATATTTCAGTAACGTGGAACACCACATTTTTAGCCACGTGCTTGTGGAAAAATTCATGTCCTCGTGTAAACGAAATATATCAGTAACAGTGATCTGATATTTATTGAAGTGCATTATTCCAACACTAATAATTGTGAATATTATTATGACCGCAAGAGCGAGTGAATTTTACTGTGGATCACATCGATGCCACGAAATCCAATAGTTATAGAATCTGTGAAGTGAAAGCAGATAAGTGCCTGGCCAATTTTTACAACAATCTGCGCCGTGTAACTTCTGTGAGATTTTTACCACAATTAAAATTAGCTTAAGTGAAAGGAGTGCAACGAATTCATTATTTTCGAGTGGTTATTTTCTGCAAAAATGCTTTATTTCAATGACCACCTGTTTGACGCATTTCACCGCTTATCATCGATGGGAATGATGAGATAGAGACCCCATGATGTGAGGGAGCCGTTCTTTGGAACTACATTATGACAGAAGATTCAGGAATATCGCACGAGTAGGAGATGAACGTGCCAAACGGAGGAATATGACCGCTATCATGATGGGAAGGAGTCTGACGACATCACGACGTCAACGACGAGGACGAATTGAGAATCTGGTCACGGATAAGGCCCATGATGGAGTCCTAGTTTGGACAACCCTTGTCCAGAAGCCAGAGGATGATTTGTATCACTCAATTCGTTGGGATGAGCGAGATGTAGACGTCCTAATCTTGTGATTCTGTCTATTCTTTTCCATGTAAGGTTCTTTTGTGGTAGCTTAGATAAGAGTAGATTGTAGAATCAACCGAACTTCTTGAAGAGCCATTAGGTAGGGTTTGTAATGTTAGCTCTAACTTTTGTCATTCACTTTCAGTGATTGTGGGACACCCGGTGATTGAACCCTGTTCAATCAGATGCATTCTGGTGGGCATCGCTATGATGTCGAGTCTATTCGCTACTAAACGTGACTGTAGTCTAGTGTACTACTTCGTTCAACCCTGATATGGGTAATTTTGTGTATAGTTTTCTTTGACATGGCGAATGGACGTAATGGTCAAGTGTTATTTTTATAACACCCCTTTTATTAAAATGTTTGTCACGCCACTGATTTCGTTAGATAAGTTCGTATTGGTTGATAGTCAACAGAAACTATGAGGTATGTAAATTTACTATTACCTTTCATTAAGATGAGCTTTGGAGCCATCCTGTTCAAGTGTAGAACATAGTCAGGGAAGTAATATTTCAATGCAGTTTAGCATCGAACCCTGTACTCATCGTATCATTAGCAAACTCAGCGAATGTGAGATTTCGCGCCTTTTATTGTGTTTATTTGTGTCAGGTGATTAGACACATGTTTTTTGGTTATTAATTACAGAGCAGTTATGAAGTGACATATCTGCAGATTGCAAAGACAATCAGTACGAGTGTTATAACTATCTTTTACTTTTCTTTGATGTTAAAGACATGCTACGTCTTTCTGTATATTTTTAGGGCGTGCTTTTAATCTTTATGTTTGTTATATTTGAATGTTATACTGGGATTAATAACAAGGCCAGTTTTCTAATGGACTTTCTTTGGAGAGAACTGCCTATATTCAGTCTATTGTGCTGTTAGAACCTTCCGAGAGGTGACTGTAAGTTAAGAGCCTAGCTCAATGTCACGGACAGGTGATGTAGAGTTCCCAGCATGCAACGAGAGCACACTCATACGTGAGACAGATTTATCAGACCTTTGACAAATGCTTGAGGCATTATTTACTGTTAGCTTTTGTATTTCATTTGTAGGTCAAGGTCTAGGCAGCTATTTTGTGACAATCACATGTTTTCTGTTATGATGAATTATTGGCAAACGCTACACGCTTGATTCGCTACTACAGCGAATACCTTTTGACACTGTTTGAGAGTGTAATTACATATTATGTTGAGGTTTATTGTTATGGAGAGGCTAGTTGCAGACGCCCTTGTTAGAGGCTATTCATGTATTTCAGTGCTTGTAATGCACTGTGTCCAGACTTCGTTCTGTAGACTAGGTATTTATGGGAGGTAACTGATGTGTTTGCCAGGCCTGCCCAAGGTTAAGTGAGCCGCGAGCCACTAATAACTTGTGTTATTGTTTGTCCGAGCGTTTGGAGCTCGATGAAGGTGTTTCCGACTTTTATGTCGATGTAATAGCAGAGATTTGATCTCGCATGAGACGCTACTGCTGATCCCAAGGTATTTAGGAATGTCAGCACTACCGCCATAAACCAACGATAAGTTAAACCGACAAATTAATAACCAAGCGCATAATTATTATGAACAAACTAATAACTAATTGTTTTACATTTCCTGATGGAAATAATCTAGGACAAATGACACAACTTTTGATCGACGGAGTGTTGCTCAACCTTTAGTTCGTAGCTGGTGGAGCTTGACCCTCATGCGACATAAGTCGTAGTTTTAACTACTCAGCCGCCAACCAAAATGACACACACTTAGATGACACTGGTTTACAAAGAGTAATCCAAGGTGCAGGCAGGAATATAACAGAATATGGTCTTATGTTTCATTCATTATTGTACTGTATAAATCCCAATGTTTACCTTGCAGTGCTGATGAGCACTTACTTAATAGGAGTGTATTTAATGTTTTTTTTATGGCTTGTCATGTAGCTTTGTTGTAATTGTTTTGTCTTACAGACGTCATCGCCGTAAATTTTGTATTAATCGTCAGGACTTAGCTAAATTGATTAATGTTAAATGTAAATGAGGAAATG
Source organism: Meconema thalassinum (assembly GCA_946902985.2). Taxonomy (NCBI): domain Eukaryota; kingdom Metazoa; phylum Arthropoda; class Insecta; order Orthoptera; family Tettigoniidae; genus Meconema; species Meconema thalassinum. The sequence goes on from OX336388.2 coordinate 1,048,029,693, forward strand.
GTATCATCTTAACTTAGATTTGTTCTTGCCACCCTGTTAAATGCCAATTCCGTTATTAGCTTGATCTTTGTAACTTGACTTAGGGTTTCTTGTCGTACCATTTTCCTAGCGTTGCTGTTGTTGCTTATCTTTGTAAATTAGATCTTTCGCGAGGGTTTACCGTAGTTTACAGGTAGGGCCCTGTTCTTTATTTTTAGCCTACTTTCGATTTTTGCAAAAAATGAAAGTAGACTTATGAGATCACTAAAGGGCGAAAAAAAAGTGTGTCTGTCTGTGTGTGTGTGTGTGTGTATGTGTGTGAGTCTGTGTGTGTGTGTGTGTGTGAGAGTGTGTGTACTCTGAATGTCTGCCCCCCCCCCTATCAATTCGAACACGGTGAGCGCAAATTGAACGAAATTTGGTACAAAGGTAGCACTAGCAAAGGACACCTCAGTGTCATGTTTTATATCGCCGCCATCTTGACGGAAACGTAATGGCGGCCACACAAATGTTCAAAGCTTAAATCAAATTACGACTAACCTAATCATCCGATCTCTACCAAATTTTGCAACAACATACCTTTATGGGGGCAGCATCCTTTGACCAAACTAATAGGTCATCAGCCTAATAGTTTGCGGATGGCGGCCATCTTTGTGTGAAAATCGATTGCCCCTATTAATTCGAACACGGTGAAACCGAATGGAACGAAATTTGGTACAGAGGTAGCACTAGCAAAGGGCACCCCAGTGTCATGTTTTATATCGTCGCCATCTTGACGGAAACGTAATGGCGGCCACCCAAATGTTCAAAGCTTAAATCAAATTACGACTAACCTAATCATCCGATCTCTACCAAATTTTGCAACAACATACCTCTATGAAGGGAGCATCCTTTGACAAGTCTAATAGGTCATTAGCCTAATAGTTTGCGGATGGCGGCCATCTTTGTGTCAAAATCGATTACCCCTATTAATTCGAACACGGTGAAACCGAATGGAATGAAATTTGGTACAGAGGTAGCACTAGCAAAGGGCACCTCAGTGTCATGTTTTATATCACCGCCATCTTGACGGAAACGTAATGGCGGCCACACAAATGTTCAAAGCTTAAATCAAATTACTACTAACCTAATCATCCGATCTCTACCAAATTTTGCAACAACATACCTTTATGGAGAAAGCATCCTTTGACGAATCTAATAGGTCATGAGCCTAATAATTTGCGGATGGCGGCCATCTTTGTGTCAAAATCGATTACCCCTATTAATTCGAACACGGTGAAACCGAATGGAATGAAATTTGGTACAGAGGTAGCACTAGCAAAGGGCACCTCAGTGTCATGTTTTATATCGCCGCCATCTTGACGGAAACGTAATGGCGGCCACACAAATATTCAAAGCTTAAATCAAATTACGATTAACCTAACCATCCGATCTCTACCAAATTTTGCATCAACATACCATTATGGAGGGAGCATCCTTTGACCAAACTAATAGGTCATTAGCCTAATATTTTGCGGATGGCGGCCATCTTTGTGTGAAAATCGATTCCCCCTATTAATTCGAACACGGTGGAACCGAATGGAACGAAATTTGGTACAGAGGTAGCACTAGAAAAGGCCACCTCAGTGTCATGTTTTATATCACCGCCATCTTGACGGAAACGTAATCGCGGCCACCCAAATGTTAAAGGCTAAAATGTAATTACGACCAACCTAATAATCTAGTCCCTACGAAATTTTGCAACAACAAATCTTTATGTGGGAAGCATATTCTGACCAAACTGCTAGATCATCAGCCCAATAGTTTGCAGATGGTGGCCAAGTATGTGTGCAAATCGATTCCCCCTATCAATTCAAACACGGTGAAACCGAATTGAACGAAATTTGGTACAGAGGTAGCACTAGCAAAAGGCTCCTCAGTGTCATGTTTTATATCGCCGCCATCTTGACGGAAACGGAATGACGGCCACCCAAATGTTAAAAGCTTAAATCAAATTTCGACCATCCTAATAATTTGATCTCTACCGGATTTTGCAACAACATGCCTTTTTGTGGAAAGCATCGTTTGACTGACTACAAGGTCATCAGCCCAATAGTTTGCAAATAGCGGCCATGTACGGGTGCAAATCCATTCCACAGATCAATTCAAACACGGTGAAACCGAATTGAATGAATTTTTTTTACAGAGGTAGCACTAGCAAAGGGCACCTCATATTCATGTTTAATATCCCTATAGCACGTTGTATTTCAGCAAGCTACTAAAACCAACATTCAATTATACTCCTTGAAAAGGACAAAGAGTTATAACAATACCCATGCATTTAGGAGAAAGTAGGCTATATGTTCTTTACTGAACATCTTGTTTTTTATTTATTAGTTGCGGATTAGCCGTTATAACCCCTACGAACTAGGATAGGTGCTTGCATATTTTAAATAAATATTTTTACAAGTTTTACATAAGTCTGGATGTTTCTTTTCTCATTCTAGCTTTTTAAGGTGTATTTTCTTGGGCCGACTATGTCCTTTAGCCACCGTGTTACCACGGATCCCTTGGATCATAGTTCTCGTGCCGCTATGGTCTATAAGAAATTCACCTGATCCTCTAAGCACATGGGTCCGGCGGGTGAGGTGTTTGGAACGTCATTTCGGTTTTTGGCAACCCTGACAGCTCCTCTGACGGGCACAATAGTTTAAAGCATACTTTCTGATATATGGGTATTCGGATTTAAAAAAATTGAGAGCATTTATTAACAGTTGGCAGCCCTGGTGACTATTAAGAATACGCAATGCCATATCTGTTTATGTACACATAGCACATACGAGATTTGGTTGAAATCCAATTGATAGTGTAGAAGTTATATGCATTTAAAATTTGGGCTTATCTGCAGGCTTAGAATCATTTGGCAACACTGCCATGTATGGCCTCCTGGAAATTAAACTGCAATATTATTATCTATACGTGTGCCAATTTTGAAATAGTTCCCATTCATACCTTCCAAGATATCCAACATGGAGCTCAAATTTCAATTGCGATTTTTCAGCAGTTGGTAACACTGACATCATTTTCAAATATGGCCGTGAGATATGCAGGTATAGATCTTTACTCCTACCAAATTTTGTTTCGATTGCTGAAGCCGTTTAGGAGTTGATAGGGGGGGGGGGACACAGACACAGCCAGCCAGACAGACAGACAGACACACATTTGCCCGATCTCATAAGTCTACTTTTCCCTCATTTTTGCAAAATGTGAAAAGTAGGCTAAAAATAAAATAAATAAAAAATAAAAAATAAAAAATGAAAGTCATAAAAATAACAAGTAGTTCCATGAAGAACTATACAGCCTATTTTCATATAACCTACTTATGTTAATTGCCTCTATCTACATACAAAATTCAGTTTGATTGCTGTAATAGATTCGTAGATATTGAGAACCGACTAAATATTGCGGATGGTCGCCATGTTGGATTTTATTAATGTAGGTCCTAGAGTTATGTACTGTTACATGAAGAATATTGTGTACGTGTAGCATTCAAACTTCAATCGCATGATTAGGACACAAAAAGTAACAAGGAAATTTTAAAAATTCGCACAGCTGCCATCTTGTGGTTATGGAAACAATTGAAACAAATTATATGCCAGTGGATTATCATTCGTATAAGGATTTACTGTACCAAGTTTCACTGCACTCGGATGGTTAAACTGCGAGAAACGTCCATGTGAATATTTATATTTCGCGTCGCCGCCATGTTGGATTTGTGATCACCAGGTTATTTAAAGTCCTATAGGTGAACATATGTTCATAGCCCCTATGAACATACAAAATTCAGTTTGATTGCTATAATAGATTCGTAGATATTCAGAGCCGTCTGAATATTTCGGATGGTCACCACGTTGGATTGTTAAATGTATAGGCCATAGAGTCATGTACCATTGAAGGAAAATTATTGCGTAGGTTCATTATTCAAACTTTCATATCGATCGCTTGATTACGACACAAGAAATAAAAACTTAATTTTAAAATTCGCAAAGCCGCCATCTTGAGGTTATGTAAACAAATGAACTAAATTAGATACCACAGCATTACAATCTGTATAAACATTTCCTGTACCAGATTTCATTGCGTTTGGAACATTAAATCGCGAGAAAGGTCTATTTAAAATTTTCGAATTCGCATGGCCACCATGTTCGTTTTGTAGTTAACCGGTTTTTGAAAGTCTTATAGATGAACATCCAGTAGTGCCCTTTATCTCCGCACATAATTTCAGGGTGATACCGCTAATAGTTTCGGAGATATATAATTCCGGTTAAATATTTCGCACAGCCGCCATCTTGTTGTTATGTAAAAAATTGAACCAAGTTTGATGTCGGTGCATTACAATTTGTATAAACATATGCTGTACCAAGATTTATTGCGTTTGGTTGGTTAAATCGCGAGAAACGTCTATTTAAAAGTCGCAAATTCGCGTGGCTGCCATGTTGGTTTTGTAGTTACCCGTTTTTCAAAAGTTACATAGGTGAAATTCTAGTAGTTCCCTTTATCACCGTAAAAAATCCAGGGAGATATCGGTAATAGTTTCGGAGATATTGAATGCTGGTGAAATATTTCGCACAGCCGCCATGTTGGATTGGTGAGAGGTACCAAATTTGAAGGGCTCGGTCGGGGTCGTCCGGAATATTGCTATGAACTTACCGAGTTCATTGATATCGCTCCAGACGTTTAGATTTTATTAGGGAGAGACACACACACACACTCCTCGCACACACACGCACACACACACATGCGCGCGCGCACACACACGGACAAAAGGTGATCTCATAAGCCTATTTTTTCAAAATTGAAAATAAAAATAAAAATAAAAGTAAAAATAAAAATAAAAATAAAAATAAAAATAAAATAAAAATAAAAATAAAATAAAAATAAAAATAAAAATAAAAATAAAAATAAAAATAAAAATAAAAATAAAAATAAAAATAAAAATAAAAATAAAAATAAAAATAAAAATAAAAATAAAAATAAAAATAAAATCAAAAAATAAAAAATAAATAAAAGTAAAAATAAAAATAAAAATAAAAATAAAAATAAAAGTAAAAATAAAAATAAAAATAAAAATGAAAATAAAAATAAAAATAAAAATAAAAATAAAAATAAAAATAAAAATAAAAATAAAAATAAAAATAAAAATAAAAATCAAAGTAAAAATAAAAATAAAATAAAAAATAAAAATAAAAATAAAAAATAAAAATAAAAGTAAAAGTAAAAATAAAAATAAAAATAAAAATGAAAATAAAAATAAAAATAAAAAAATAAAAACATAAAATTAAAAATAAATAAAAATAAAAATTCGCTTAGCTATCGTTTTACTCTCCAGGAAGGGCTTTCCCACGGACTAAGCGAGGGATCTCACCTCTACCACCACTGAGGGCAGTGTCCTGGAGCTTGAGACTCTGAGTCAGGGATACAACTGGGGTGTGTGACCAGCAAATTTCAAATTTCGTGGCGGAGCCGGGAATCGAACCTAGGACCTCCGGGGCGGCAGCTAACCATGCTGACCGCTACGCTATGGAGGCGACTAGAAATAAAAATAAAAATAAAAATAAAAATAAAAATAAAAATAAAAATAAAAATAAAAATAAAAATAAAAATAAAAATAAAAATAAAAATAAAAATAAAAATAAAAATAAAAATAAAAATAAAAATAAAAATAAAAATAAAAATAAAAATAAAAATAAAAATAAAAATAAAAATAAAAATAAAAATAAAAATAAAAATAAAAATAAAAATAAAAATAAAAATAAAAATAAAAATAAAAATAAAAATAAAATTAAAAATAAAAATAAAATAGTCTATGTATTTATTTATTTATTTACTGTATTTATTTATTTATTTATTTATTTATTTATTTATTTATTTATTTGGCGTATGGCTTTTAGTGCCGGGAGTGTCCGACGACATGATCGGCTCGTGACAGGGTGTAGCTGCTTCATGCGGACACCCATGGGGTGAGCTACACGTTCCGTTCAATTTCAAGTAGTTCCAACTTTCACTACCAGGTGTCACTGACACCTAGAGGTGAATGTTGGAACTTTGATAGAGCTTTTCAACGCAATCTCACCTAGAAATTTAGCTTCAAACAAGTTTAGTTAGTGGAAGGATCTTTTATATGCCATAAATCTATACCGGCTTTACTTCCCCTCCGAAGGAAGACATACTGAAGGATTAATTTATTACTCTCTTGAAACCTCCGACGACTTATCCCGGGTTTGAACCCGCGATCTTGGGCACAGCAGTTCAACATGCTACCAACTACGCTACCGAAGCCGCTAAAATAAAAATAGAAATCTTATATATAAAAGTGAAAGTCTGTATGTATGTGGGTGGGTTGGTTCCGTATACAAATCTACACCGTTTCACCAATCTCAACCAAATTTTGCATACACATAGTTTAGGACCCAGAAGGAACCGCTGACTACATGAATTTTCGATAGTCTTTCTCATTCTTCAGATTTCGGCCCTTTTGCACTCAAGCACAGGCTAATCAAATCATAAAATATACTCATGAAGGAATGGCAAGGCAGATAGTTTCCATGGCAACATAGCTCAAGTCGAGACACGGCCGACTGGATGCCATTCGCGCTCTGCACTACCGGTATAGAAAATGAGCATCTTTACTTGAAATCCCGTTAGTTACTCAACTGCTCACACAGCACTGTCAACCAAGTATAGCATAACAAAGACTTGACACTATCTACTAGTTATTTGTCAAATACCACTCACTCACTCACTCACTCACTCACTCACTCACACATTCATCACGAAATCTCAGAAACCACCCAACGGATTGGAATCAAATTTGGTATGCATCTTCCTCAAGGGCCGCAAACGCCCACTAAGAAAGGATTTTTGGATATTCAGGTTCTAAAGGGGTGTTAAGGGGGTAGACCTGCATTTCATTGAATAGCAATATCTCCCGATTGGTTTCATTGGGGGATGTGATACTCGGCATATAAACTCATCATTAAAAACAAGTAGTTCCGTGAAGAACTATACAGCCTATTTTCATATATCCTACTTATGTTAACTGGCACAATCAACATACAAAATTTCAGTTTAATTGCTGTAACAGATTCGTAGATATTGAGAACCGTCTAAATATTTCAGATGGTCGACAGGTTGGATTTTTATTTTTGTACTATTACATTAAGATTATTGTGTACGTGTGGTATTCAAACTTCAATTTTCAATCGCATGATTAGACAACAAGAAGTAAAAACGAGATTTTAAAATTACGCACAGCAGCCATCTTGTGATTATACAAACCATTGAAATAAATTAGATGCCAGTGGATCAACATTTGTATAAGCATTTAACGTGCAACGTTTCACGGCACTCGGATAGTTAATTCGCGAGAAACGTCCATTTAAATATTTATACTTCGCGTCGCCGCCATGTTGGATTTGTGCTCACCAGGTTCCTGAAAGTCCTATAGGTGAACATATGTTCATAGTCTCTATGAACATTAAAAAATTCAGTTTGGTTGCTGTAAAAGATTCATAGATATTGAGAATCGTCTATATATTTCGGGAGCTCACCATTTAGGAGTGTTATATGTATAGGCCATAGGGTTATGTACCATTCAAGGACAATTATTGCCTAGGTTCATTATTCAAACTTTCACTTCGATTGCATGATTACGACACAAGAAATTAAAACTTAATTTTAAAATTTCGCACAGCCGCCATCTTGAGGTTATGTAAGCAATTGAATTAAATTAGATGGCAGTGCATTACAATCTGCAAAATCAATTACTGTACCACATTTCACTGCACTCAGAGAGTTAAATCACGAGAAAAGTCTATTAAAATATTTTAAATTCGCTTGGTCGCCATGTTCGTTTCGTACTTTACAGGTTTATGAAATATACATAGGTATACCTGTATCAGTACCATTTATCACCGTACAAAATTGCAGGGTGATATCTGTAATAGTTTTGGAGATATAGAATGTCAGTGAAATATTTCGCACAGCCGCCATTTTGAGGTTATGTAAACAATTGAACTAAATTAGACTCCAGTGCATTACAATGTGTAAAAACATTTGCTGTACCAAGTTTCATTACATTTAGATAGTTAAATCGCGAGAAAAGTCTATTTAAATATCTCAACTTCGCTTGGCCGCCATGTTGGTTTTGTAGTCACCAGGTTTTTGAAAGTCTCATAGGTGAACTTCTAGTAGTGCCCTTTATCACCGTACACAATTTCAGGGCGATATCGGTAATAGTTTCGGAGATATTGAATGCTAGTGAAATATTTCGCATAGCCGCCATGTTGGATTGGAGAGACATAACAAAATTTGAAGGGCACGGTCGAGGTCGCCGGGAATAGTGCTATGAACTTCCCGAGTTTCATTGAAATCGCTCCAGCCATTTCGATTTTATTAGGGGGGGACACACACACTAATCACACACACACACACACACACACACACACGCACACACACACGGACAAAAGGTGATCTCATAAGCCTATTTTTTCAAAATTGAAAATAGGCTAATAAGAAGACACGCGTCGGAGGGTTTTTCGATGTGGTGTATATTATGAGGTGAAAGGGGTGAAAAGTGGGGGTTGAAAGATTCCTAACGGAGCCTGTATCTCTTAAACGACATAGGCGAGGAATTTGAAACTCAGTGGAAGAAAATCAGCATAAAAAATAAGTAAATAGGTGTTGGACCGTTTTTTTTTTCATAAATCCAATTTAAGGGGCCCATGGGGAGGGGTGCAATTCTCGGTAAAACAGGAAATAATGTGTCCTAACCGATTGACTCACTCGCTCTTCAAACTCAGGGGGAAAAACTGCTTTAAAGTAAGTAAATAGCTTTTCGACAGTTTTTTTGATCAATCAAATTGAAGGGGTTCATCGGGAGGGGTGAAATTCTGAAGAAAAAAAAATTGAAAGAAAATGTCCTGACTCACTCACTCATCATCGCCCAGCCAAAAATATTGAAGTTGGAAACATGTCATTTCCGGGATATGTTCGTTGTATGTCAAAACCATACACTAAGGGAGGATTTTTGAATATTTAGGTTCTAAAGAGGTCTTAAGGGGGTTAAACCTGCATTTCATTGAATAACAATATCTCACGAGTGGTTTCATATGTGGATGTGATACTCGACATATAAACTAATCATTTAAAATAAGCAGACATGTGTCTAAGGATTTTTCGATGTGGTGTATTATTATGAGGTGAAGGGGGTGAAAATTGGGGGTTGAAGGATTCCTAACGAAGCGTGTAGGCCTATCTCCTAAACGACATAGGCGAGAAATTTGAAACTCAGCGAAAACAATCAGCTTAAAAATAAGTAAATCGGTGTTCCACCGTTTTTTCATAAATTAATTTAAGGAGCCAAAGGGATGGGGTGAAATTCTGGGGGGGGGGGGAAAGGAGAGAAAGTGTCCTAACTGACTGACTAACTCACTCACTCATCAAACTCAGGGGAAAAAGACAGCATAAACAATAATTTAATAGGTGTTCAAGCGCTTTTTCATCAATCCAATTTAAGGGGCCCATGGGGAGGGGAGAGATTCTGGTAAAAATAGTTGAAAGAAAATGTCCTGTCTGACTCACTCACTCATCACGCCTAGCGAAAACTTTTAAAGTTAGAAACATGACATTTTGGGAATATGTTCGCTGTATGTCGAAAACGTCAACTAATGAATGATTTTTGTTATTCGGGTTTTAAAGAGGTGATAAGGGGGTAAACGTGCATTTCATTGAATAACGATATCTCATGAGTTGTTTCTTTGGGGCTGTGATATTCGGTATATAAGCTAATCATTAAAATAATCAGACATATGTCTAAGGGTTTATCGATGTGATGTATATTATGAGGTGAAAGGGGGTGAAAATTGGGGGTTGAGGGATTCTTAACGGAGCGTGTATCTCTTAAACGACATAGGCGAGAAGTTTGAAATTCGGCGGGAAAAAAAAGCTTAAAATATAAGTAAATAGGTGTTCGACCGTTTTTTCATAAATCCAATTTATTGGGCCCTTGGAGAGGGGTGAAATTCTGGGAAAAAAACAGGAAAGAAAGTGTCCTAACTCACTCACTCATCATACTCAGGGGGGAAGAGCAGCTCAAAAATAAGTAAATAGGTGTTCGACCGTTTTTTTCATAAATCCAATTTAAGGGGTTCCTGAGAGGGGTGAAATTCTGAAAAATAATTGAAATAAAATGTCGTGACTTACTCACTCATCATCTCCCAGCCAAAATTATTGAAGTTAGAAACATGACATTAAGGCGCTATGTTCGTTGTATGTCGAAAACGTCCACTAAGGAAGGAATTTTGGTTATTCAGGATCTAAAGGGGTGTTAAGGGGGTAGACTTGCATTTAATTGAATAACAATATCTCCCGATTGGTGTCCTTGGGGGTGGGATACTCGGCATATAAACTCATCATTAAGAATAAGAAGGCACATGTCTGAGGGTTTCTCGATGTGGAGCATATTATGAGTTGTATGTGTGAAATGTGGGGGTTGAAGGATTCTTAACGGAGCAAGTATCTCTTAAAAGACAGAGGCAAAAAGTAAGAATCTCAGGGAGAAAAATCAGATTGAAAAAGTAGTAAATAGGTGTTCTATCGTTTTTTCATAAATCCAATTTGAGGGGCTCATGGGCAGGGATGAATTTCTGGGGAAAGAAGTCCACTAAGGACGGATTTTTGGATATTCACTCATCATCCCCCAGCAAACCTATTGCAGTTAGAAACTTGAAATTTTGGGGATATGTTCGTTGTATGTCGTAAAAGTCCACTAAGGATGGATTTTTGGATATTCATGTTCTGAAGGGGTGTTAAGGGGGTTAAACTTGCATTTCATTGAATAACAATATGTCACGAGTTGTTTCATTTGGGGATGTGATATTCGGCATAAAAACTAAGCATTCTAAATAAGCAGACATATGTCTAAGGGTTTATCGATATGGTGTATATTATGAGGAGAAAGGGGAGAAAATTGGGGGTTGAAGGATTCTTAACGGAGCGTGTACTGTATCTTTTATTCAACATAGGCGATAAGTTTGAAATTCAGCGGAAAAAGCAGCATAAATATAAGTAAATAAGTGTTCGACCATTTCTTCAACAATCCAATTTAGAGGCCCATGGGGAGGAGTGAAATTCGGGGGGAAAAACAGGAAAGAAAGTGTCCTAACTGATTGACTCTCTTACTCACTCATCAAACACAGGGGGAAAACAGCTTTAAATAAGTAAATAGGTGTTCGACCGTTTTTTTTTTCATAAATCCAATTAATGGGGCTCATGGGGAGGGGTAAAATTCTCAAAAATAAATGAAAGAAAATGTCCTGACTGACTCACTCACTCATCATCGCCCAGCCAAAATTATTGAAGTTTGAAACATGACATTTTGGGGATAAGTTCGTTGTATGTCGAAAACGTCCACTAAGGAAAGAGTTTTGGATATTCAGGTTCTAAAGAGGTGTTAAGGGAGTAAACGTGCATTTCATTGAATAACAATATCTCATGAGTGGTTTCATTTGGGGATGTGATACTTGGCATATATACTAATCATTAAAAATAAGCTGACACATGTCTAATGGTTTTTCGATGTGGCGTATATTATGAGGTGAAAGGGATGAAAAGTGGGGGTTGAAAGATTCCTAACGGAGCGTGTATCTCTTAAACGACATAGGCGAGGAGTTTGATTTTCTCCGAGTTTCAATCAGCTTAAATAAATGAATAAATAATTAAAATAAGTATGTGTTCGACGTTTTTTTTCATAAATCCAATGAAGGGTCCTATGGGGAGGGGTGAAATTCAGGAAGAAAAACGTCCACTAAGGAAGGATTTTTGGATGTTCACTCTCATCGACCTACCAAAACTATTAAAGTTAGAAGAATGATATTTTGGGGATATGTTTGTTGTGTGTCGAAAAAGTCTACTAAGGAGAGATTTTTGGATATTCAGGTTCTAAAGGGGTGTTAACGGGGTTAAACCTGCATTTCATTGAATAACAATATGACACAACTATGACGCGAGCGAAGCGAGGCTAAAAATGAGATGGTGTGTGTCTGTGTATTACTCAATCACGCAAGAACCACTGGTCCGACTTACATGAATTTTACATGGAAGTAGCTGATTTACCTGGTTAACATATAGGCTACTTTTGATTTCAATACTTTGCACTATATAAAGATGGCGACCATTTTAGTGACGTCACTACACCCTTTGGTTTCAAACTTTCATATTTCCATTTCAAATAAAAAGTGAACGCTAAGAAATAGCAAACATTTGATGGCAAATACGAGGTTTAAAATTACGTTTTCTATCCGAAAGGTATCTCCAACGGTTAGCGAGTAAAACCTAAAGTTGTGCTATAAAACACGGTCAAGGCCGAACGGTGTAGTTGGACAAAATGTTCCATCCTTAATTTCCCTTTGCGCAGCACCTCGCCTATCCCCTGTTTTAACTGTCACCTTCACATTTTAATTCATTTATGACGCGTAGCGAAGCACGGGTACTTCACAAATATTGGTACTCGTCAAACTAATAACTTGATAAAGTTAGAGTAAACTTAAAAATAAAACTTAAAATGAAAATTAATATAGAAAATAAAATAAACAAGTAGTTCCGTGAAGAACTATACAGCCTATTTTCATATATCCTGATCATGTTAATTGCCTCTATCAACATACAAAATTTCAGTTTAATTGCTGTAACAGATTCGTAGATATTGAGAACCGTCCAAATATTTCAGATGGTCGCCAGGTTGGATTTTTATTTTTGTACTATTACATTAAGATTATTGTGTACGTGTGGTATTCAAACTTCAATTTTCAATCGCATGATTAGACAACAAGAAGTAAAAACGAGATTTTAAAATTACGCACAGCAGCCATCTTGTGATTATACAAACCATTGAAATAAATTAGATGCCAGTGGATCAACATTTGTATTAGCATTTAACGTGCAACGTTTCACGGTACTCGGATAGAAACGTCCATTTAAATATTTATACTTCGCTTCGCCGCCATGTTGGATTTGTGCTCACCAGGTTCCTGAAAGTCCTATAGGTGATCATATGTTCATAGTCTCTATGAACATTTAAAAAAATCAGTTTGGTTGCTGTAAAAGATTCATAGATATTGAGAACCATCTAAATATTTCGGAAGCTCGCCATTTAGGAATGTTATATGTATAGGCCATAGTGTTATGTACCATTCAAGGGCAATTATTGCCTAGGTTCATTATTCAAACTTTCACTTCGATCGCATGAATACGACACAAGAAATTAAAACTTAATTTTAAAATTTCGCACAGCCGCCATCTTGAGGTTATGTTAGCAGTTGAATTAAATTAGATGGCAGTGCATTACTATCTGCAAAATCATTTACTGTACCACATTTCACTGCGCTCAGAGAGTTAAATCACGAGAAAAGTCTATTAAAATATTTTAAATTCGCTTGGTCGCCATGTTCGTTTCGTACTTTAGAGGTTTATGAAATATACATAGGTATACTTGTATCAGTACTCTTTATCTCCGTACAAAATTGCAGGGTGATATCAGCTATAGTTTCGGAGATATAGAATGTCAGTGAAATATTTCGCACAGCCGCCATTTTGAGGTTATGTAAACAATTGAACTAAATTAGACTCCAGTGCATTACAATGTGTATAAACATTTGCTGTACCAAGTTTCAGTACATTTAGATAGTTAAATCGCGAGAAAAGTCTATTTAAATGTCTCAACTTCGCTTGGCCGCCATGTTGGTTTTGTAGTCACCAGGTTAGTGAAGGTCTCATAGGTGAACTTCTAGTAGTGCCCTTTATCACCGTGCACAATTTCAGGGCGATATCGGTAATAGTTTCGGAGATATTGAATGCTAGTGAAATATTTCGCACAGCCGCCATGTTGGATTTGTGAGACGTAACAAAATTTAAAGGGCACGGTCGAGGTTTCCGGGAACAGTGCTACGAACTTACCGAGTTTCATTGAAATCGCTCCAGCCGTTTAGATTTTATTAGGGACACACACACACACACACACACACACACGCACACACACACGAACAAAAGGTGATCTCATAAGCCTTTTTTTTTTTTTTCAAAATTGAAAATAGGCTAAAAATACGAGCCTTACAGTAGTCGCACATCTGACATGTTATCCTACTCGTATACTACACAGCTTGGACATTCTTAAAATGTTCATTTACACTCCATTTGATACTGGTATTATGATGAATGTATAGATTGATTGGAGATATGCTACTGTCACATTTGTAGCCCAGCGGTCAAGCTGTTAGTCTGTCACCAAGGTAGACCGGGTTTGATTCCCGGTCAATACATGTGAGATTTTCGAATTGAAATGCCATGTCCTGTGGTTCGCATTCCACGTAAAAGGGAGGTACCGTGGATCATGATCGCGAGATTAACGGACACGCAAAACTACAAGCTTCCTTCCTTCCCTTTACATTAATAATTCATAATAACAAAGTGACACACAACGTCGACAGTACTCTCAAATACTGTGAGCACATTCCTCAGTAACTACAGTATAACATTCATTATTCTCAAGGCTCTCATACAGTTCGTCGTAAACAATCAAAACATGGCTTCCTACAATCATGAAATGACCTAGTCTCACATATGATGAAAATACAGCTTTTATTCCACTCATATAACAACATTCTGTTATGCATTTAATATTTGACTACTCACCCACAGCTTGACAATAATGCCGCTTACTTAAATGCCATTTGTCGTCTTTGTCCTACCCCATGTGATATTCAACCTTGAACGTGAAGCTTCATAAACTACTCAATGACAAATGAAAGTCGGTGAAACATTTGCCACTGTGCTCGTCAAACCAGTGCCTGTTAAATGCACTGCCTACTGTATTGCCATAACATTCTTGCGTTACAGAGCACACACTGCCTTGTTTCCAATACACACATTTTCAATTGTACATCCAGCTGGCAGTGCGTCTTCACTTCCGTCCGATCCACTTCCGTTCGATCCACTTCCGCCCGATTCACTTCCGTCCCATTTTTCTGACAGTGCGTCTTCACTTCCGTCCGATCCACTTCCGTTCGATCCACTTCCGTTCGATCCACTTCCGTTCGATTCACTTCCGTCCCCAATTTTCAAAATCACTCCCACAAAACTATCCAGCAACCGAGCGGAAAGTTGTTACACATCAAAAAGAATAAAAATTAAATTAAATTAAATTTTAAAATAAAAATAAAAATAAAAAGGAAAAATTAAAATGAAAATGAAATAAAAATGAAATAATAATAATAATAATAATAATAATAAAAGGAACTTCTGTAAGGAAATGTTAGTAGAATATTGTGTGTCTTGAAAATGCGGTCCTTGTAGATTATGGTGCAGGTGACCACGTTGTAGGGGATGCATGCAGCCTGTAAATTTCTCGCTAGTTCAAATCATGAGACGCCGACCATACAAGCTCTCTCTAGTGTTGTTCAGCGAAGAAAGGATTGGGCGTTTCACCAATCTCCACACAAGTGCCTTCATAGTGTGTAGTGGGAATATGATTATTCCCTTCGGGATAATAAAACCTTATTGTATGCAATTTGAACCCACTTTTCTCTCCTAAACGATCCCTTTCTTTGAGATGAAACAACACTGCACATGTGTGATTCCTGACATACTGAACACTTAAGATGTACTTACAGAGAGCAATATGCAGTGATTGTTTCTAGACCTCTCGCTGAGTGTTTACCGTACCCCCGACCGTGGGAAGTCAAGGGGAGGCTACTGAGCTGGTACTCGAGGCCTGCTGTGTTGTTTACAGCCCCCAACCGTGGGACCGCAAGCCAAGGGAAGTCAAGAGAGCAAGCATTGGACGTCAAGTGCGTGCGGAGCTCTATGGCCCTTGTGGTCAGATAATAGCTTGTCCTTTAACCTCACAATTAATTGTAAGATATTGTCTTAACGACTTCATTTTATAGCAGCTTCCTGTGTTTGATGAGAATGCAAATCGACTTTGTGGCTCGATAATGGTGAACAGAAAACTGCTTTGTACTGGGAATAGTTGTTAGGAGTTTTCCAAATCGTAGTCATGCATCCCCGTGCATATGGGTATGTGTAGAATTCGTCTGATAACATGTGTCATTCTGATATCTGTCAGGAAAGCGGCCATGGAACCATCCTGGCATTTGCATGGAGTAGAATTTGGGAACTACGGAAAACCACTGTCAGGACATCTGAGGTGGGAATCGAACTCATCTCTTCTCAGTTTTGCTTCATGACGCTGAGTGTACCCCATTCCAAACTTCAGACCAGAATTATTCTCTTTTGCCAGAAACTGAAATCGAACCAAGGACCTTAGATTTTCAGTCTCGGTACGCACCCTAAGACCACAGAAGGCGGCTTACTTAGCATAACCAGGAATCTTAATACATTTGGTGATAGTGAAGGTTGTTTTAAGGGGTGAAACATTGAGGTCTTCTTATCCTCGAACTACAATTAGGACGCTATTGAGGAAGGGATGAATTCTAACCTCTCGGGAAGGAAGCTTGTAGTTTTACGTGACTGTTAATCTCGCGATCAAGAGCTGAGGACTTTCTTTTCTACGTGGAATTCGAATCACGGGACGTGATATTATGCTTCGAATATCTCACATGCATTGACCGGGAATCGAGCCCAGTCAGCCTTGGTGAGAGGAAAGCATCTTGACCTCTGCACCATCACCTAACTTCCGGATATGTACAAGTGAAGGAGAAAAGTGCAAGGGGAAAAATGAAAGACACCCTGGTTCTTCGTATGCAATAAGTTATCGCCGGGGACTGAAGAGAACCAGAATGAACCAAGGGAGGTCTAGAGAAGTTAGTTATTGTTGAGGCGGAACAGTGAATTCATCTTCTCCTAATAGAACTAAAGAGAAACAAGTAGTTCCGTGAAGAACTATACAGCCTATTTTCATACGGTCTAACCTACTTAGGTGTTAATTGCCTCTCTGCTATACATACACAATTTCAGTTTGATTGCTGTAATAGATTCGTAGATATTGAAAACCGACTAAATATTTCAGATGGTCACCATGTTGGATTTTATTTAGGTATGTCCTAGCGTTATATACTGTTACATGAAGATTATTGTGTACGTGTAGCATTCGAACTTCAATCGCATGATTAGGACACAAGAAGTAAAAAGGTGATTTTAAAATTTCGCACAGCTGCCATCTTGTGGTTATGGAAACAATTGAAACAAATTATATGCCAGTGGATTATCATTCGTATAAGGATTTACTGTACCAAGTCTCACTGCACTCGGATGGTTAAATTGCGAGAAACGTCCATGTTAATATTTATACTTCGCGTCGCCGCCATGTTGGATTTGTGATCACCAGGTTATTTAAAGACCTATAGGTGAACATATGTTCATAGCCCCTATGAACATAAAAAATTCAGTTTGATTGCTATAATAGATTCGTAGATATTCAGAGCCGTCTGAATATTTCGGATGGTCACCATGTTGGATTGTTAAATGTATAGGCCATAGAGTCATGTACCATTGAAGGAAAATTATTGCGTAGGTTCATTATTCAAACTTTCATATCGATCGCATGATTACGACACAAGAAATAAAAACTTAATTTTAAAATTCGCAAAGCCGCCATCTTGAGGTTATGTAAACAATTGAACTAAATTAGATACCAGTGCATTACAATGTGTATAAACATTTCCTGTACCAGATTTCATTGCGGTTGGAACATTGAATCGCGAGAAAGATCCATTTAAAATTTTCAAATTCGCTTGGTCGCCATGTTCGTTTTGTAGTTAATCGGTTTTTGAAAGTCTTATAGATGAACTTCCATTAGTGCTCTTTATCTCCGTACAAAATTTCAGGGTGATACCGCTAATAGTTTCAGAGATATAGAATGCCGGTGAAATATCTCGCACATCCGCCATTTTGTGGTTATGTAAACAATTGAACCAAGTTAGATGTCGGTGCATTACAATGTGTATAAACATATACTGGACCAATTTTTATTGCGTTTGGTTGGTTATATCGCGAGAAACGTCTATTTAAAAGTCGCAAATTCGCGTGGCCGCCATGTTGGTTTTGTAGTTACCAGTTTTTCAAAAGTCACATAGGTAAATTTCTAGTAGTTCTCTTTATCACCGTAAAATATTCCAGGGTGATATCGGTAATAGTTTCGGAGATATTGAATGCTGGTGAAATATTTCGCACAGCCGCCATGCTGGATTGGTGAGACGTAACAACATTTGAAGGGCACGGTCGGGGTCGTCCGGAATAGTGCTATGAACTTACCGTGTTTCATTGAAATCACTCCAGCCGTTTAGAATTTATTAGACACACACACACACGGACAAAAGGTGATCTCATAAGCCTTTTTTTTTCTTTCTTTTTTTTTTTTTTCAAAATGGAAAATAGGCTAAAAATGAAAGAAAATAGCCCAGCACAAGTACGTGGAAGCAGTTCCAGTCTCTGCATGGGCCCCGTAGTTGCCAAACCATGTCCCACAAGTTGTGAGCCTTGAGGGCTTAGTTCTAAAAGGGTCAGTGTGAAAATACCTTGTTTTGAGTTAGGTTAAATTAATTACCAGTATTTGTGATTGATGGTTTGAGGTAATTTGGGATATCACAAAGAAAGGCACTGTTTGACAACACTCACTACACTGGAACGCGATTTGTGTTGAACTGCTCCCATTCATAAATAAAATATCGCACCAGGAAGAAATGTCACTTTGCTACAAAACTCAACGTCATTTAGGTTGCCAGCAGATTGTGAACTGATTGGACGCAGGATCCTGTAGTATAATGTGAAAAATGTATCCCCTGCGGTCTATAAGAAGACTTCATCCATATTCATTCATTCATTCTTTGACAAGTAGAGAACTATTCGTTGACCACTGGGCATGCCTCTACGTCCCCACCTTTTACCCAGTGTACAGATTTGGAGAGAGAGCACGTAGCCTACGTGTAGCTCGATGGTCTTAGCGACAGAGTGGGCACTGAACCGGCCTTACCTGTGGGGAGTAGTGAGTGTTTGAGGACACACGCACAATGTGACGAGACATAGGACGGCTTCGATAGACCAATATGACAGAGGACCGTTTCCTCCACCGACAAGCACGAACAGTGTATATGAGATTTACTCTGATGAAGACAGAAGTGCAACTTAATACATTCAATATGGCAGCTATGTGTACCAATAAGTCATCAAAATCAATAAAGCTGAATCTAATTGAGCCCTTGCACAAAATTTTGTGAAAGATGAGTCTTGTGAGTGTGAGACTCCAGTTGTAAAACTCACAAGGACATTATAGTGATTTATACGCTGAACCGCCATCTTGAATATTTAACAGGCTACTAAAATCAACAACGAAGAATGATAAAGAATGATGGGAAAGGGGGATTTGACGGGGCCACGGGGTAAGACGGGGTGGGTGTTTATTCGTCTCCATGGTGCTGTCACTAGCCTGAAAACGAAAATAGCTCGAAGGGCAGTTGCAGGTTACACAGTACTCATGACTTCCAGTCATCTTGTGGTGTCTTTATAAGTAGAGTGGTCATTTTACTGGTTCTCACCGCAGTGATCTTATTCAACTTCAACTTTGGAGTTCGATCAGGTAAGCTGGAATTGCAATGCATTCAACACTAACCGCTGGACTGTACCTTAATGTATTTATTTTGAGCTTGTGGTGGTAATTCATTAATGAATTAAGCTAATTTTATTTCGTTAGTCTCGATATAACATGTGGTGGCAAGATGGGGACGTCCTCGTCTTGCCCTACTCCCTCAGAAGTGGAAGGTTTGTTATTTGGTCTATCCACGATTGATCTTCGAAAGGTAGCTTACCAGTTAGCAGTGAAGAATGATAAGAAACATAGGTTTGATTCCACAAAGTAAGAAGCTGGATTAGATTGAAATGTTTTATGAGACGACATGAAGATTTGTCTCTTCGAAAACTTTAATGAAGTCTCTCAGCACCTATTACGATGTTGAGGTTACGGATTTGCTGCAGTCGAATCTAGGATGTGTTGTTACAGTGTATGAGATTGCCATATTGTTTGGGAATGCATTTTTACGAACAACCTCAATGACAACTGCCGTAAATTGATTTAGAAGCACAGGCATATGGCCAATAGACCCTGAGGTTTTCAGGAAAGCAATATCCTGCCCTCACGGATAACTGACAGACTATCTTCTGGCGACAGTGAAGAAGCTAGCAGTGCAACACCTACTGGACCACTTGGAAGCAAGTGTGATGCGGTGCAACTTTCTGCAATTCAAGTCAAAAAACCACTGCATTCAGAAATGTGTCACCTAAAGACACTCTGCCAATTCCACATGTAACGACAGCTAAGCAGCGTTCAAATGGTCGTCGTCGTGGCAAACAGAAACGAGTTGATTGAGCAAGCAGATAAACGTGCTCTTTCTTGCAAGAGAAAACTGGACCTTCAGCAGAGCAACAAGAAACAAAATAAGACCATCCTTTGTCCAGAAGGGAAAAAATGTTTTTCAGATGAAGAAAGTGGTGACGTTGAATACATTTAAAGTGGTCATTTGTTTTCTGATTCGACAGAAGGGTGGGTTCAATGTTTACAATTTTTATTATTTATTTATCGTATGGCTTTTAGTGCCAGGAGTGTCCGAGGACATGTTCGGCTCGCCTGAGTCTGTAGCTGCTTCCAGCTGACACCCTAAAGGGTGAGCTACAAGTTCCGTTCAATTTCAAGTAGTTCCAACTTTCGCCACCAGATATCAATGATACCTAGTGGTGAACGTTGGAACTTTGATAGAGCGTTCTGACGATATCTAACCTAACAAATTTTGCTTTATACAAGTTTAGTCTGTGAAAGGATCTTTTACATGCCATAAATCTATGACATGGGACCGCCGGCTTTACTTCCCCTCCGAAGGAAGGCATACTGAAGGATTTTAACGCTCTTAAAAAATCCGATAACTTCGGCCGGGTTTGAACCTGCTATGTTGGGCATAGCAGTTCAGTATGCTACCTACTACGCCACCGAAGCCGCTAATGTTTACAATGTCAAGGTTGGACTCAGATGAAGATGAAGGCGTTGTTTATGTGTGTGACATATACCTTTTGTGTTTTTTGTGTTTGAATTATTTTTAATATTTTAATTTTCTATGTAGGACAGTGACAGTGATACAACAAAATGGAAATATTTATGATTATATTATCAGCATGTATATTGCACCTGAACTACTAGATTCAAAGTAAGAATGTGTTGTGTGTTAAGATCGCGAGATTTAAATCCAAGGAGAACTAAAACTTGAGAGACACATCAATATAGGTTTGTCTTAAATATACAGTGTTAAAGGAAGAAAAACTGATTAGTAAATCACTAGGGAACTACTGTAAATGATTAACCCCCCTAGCTGTGTGAAGTGGCGGATGGAGCGTGTGGTTTTAATTCATTAGAAGCAAGGCAAGGGCTGCTCAAGTACCTTGAACAATGAGGTGGGCCCTAACCGTCACACGAGGGGAGATTCTAATTTAAAGCATATTTTAAAATTGGAATTTGTGAAAATACAGCGATGTTTAACTTTTTATGGTATATTTACTGTAATTAATTATCTATCTCACATGATTTAACTTTACTCTGGGTGTTTTAAAGACTTAGAAGTACAGTTGTTGTTATTGTTTGATAGTAATTAATGTTATTGGTTTTACGTCTCTTTTAACTAATGAGGCTTTTTAGAGACGCCGGGGTGGCGTAAGTTTGCCCGAAGGAGATTTTTAACGTGCCAGTAAATTTACTGACACGGTTTCCTCGCATTTGCGCACACTTAAATGCCAGCGCCAGGATTTGATCCTGCATGCATGGGAACAGCAGGCGATAACGCTACCTTTGAGCCACGCAGCCAGTCTGCTATTGTTTGACTTTTTAGTCTTTTGGCTGGTTCGATGCAACTCTCTATGCCTCCCTGTCCTCAGCTAATCGTTTCACCTCTAAATAGCTACCACACCCTACATCTGAGGAAATGTATTTATTATTCTAACCTTGGTCTATCCCTACAGTTCTCGTCTAAAGTAACTTTGCTATTCCCGGGTGTCTTAGTAAGTATCCTACCAACCTATCTCTTCTCTTCATTAGCAGTCGCAATAAACATTTCTCCTCTCCCACTCGTCTTAATACCTCTTCATTCGTTACTCTATCTACCCATCTGATCTTCATCATTCTCCTGTAACACCACATTTTAATTGTTCCTATTCTCCTTTTTTCTGCTGCACCAACAGTCCAACAGTCCATAGAGTGCCACGCTCCAGATAATGGTTTTCAAAAATGAATTCCTAATACCAAAATCTATATTACAGTATAGCGCAGTTAACCAGGGGAGATATTGATTATAGATAATGCCAAAGCAAGGTTTATTGTTTTGGAGAGGAGTTTTTGACTCCCGTGGTACACTGGCATGCTCGTGACGTGGCAACATGTAGCAAAGCGTCTTGCATGGCCTTCACAGTGTGTGCCTGCTACGCGTCTTGGCAGGTGTGCCTTTACCAACTGAAGAGCCCAATTGGCACACTGGGGCGAAACGCTAGCAATTTGTTGAGTTATGAAGGACATTTTTTTTATCACTTTCTGTGTTAATTATAATGGCTCAACGGACAATATTCATTTTGATTCTCTTTCGAGAACATTTGATTATAGGGGAGATAACTTATTGGAACTGGTAACTGGTATACTGTACACTCCCAACAGCCACAATTTCCTTTTCCATTCGAGTTTGCCATAGGAGATAAACACGTGTTTCTCATTGGCCTCTGGGGCAGATGACCTCGCAGTTCCGCCTCTTAAAACAATAACAACTCATTGACCTGTCTGCCATGGTAGCACTGTGGTTACACATTGTTGTACACCCTAGTAGATGATAGATAGATAACTTTATTTTGTCGGGCAAGATTAGGGCCATTGGGCCCTCTCTTCCATTTAACAACTTAACAATGGTACTTAAATCTAACAGGAATACATTTCAGATCCAATCACAATACATATAATGGGAGGTAAGCATGGCGTAGGAAAATTTATGTTAATTAATTAATTATTGCTAAAGTAAGAAATTAATAGGGAAATACAAACGCTAATAAAACAGAAACTAATGATGATGTGATGATGTTGATGATGATGATAAGCATCATGGCTGAGTTATTACTATATTATTGATTTTGCTATGCGTATAAAAGGATGTAAGAAATCATTTAGGTACCGTATCTAAACAGAAAATAAATAAAAAGTAAATTAGAAACACGAATATAACTCAGCATAAGGATTCAAATATTTGACGTGTTGAGTTCAGCTTTCATTTCTTTTGTGATATGTACAGCTGGCATTGCTGCCTGAAGTTGGACGGGGTTACTCCTCTGACAGAGCGCGGCAAGTTGTTCCACAGTCGTGCAGTAGAAACTACGAAGGAGTTAATGTAGCGTACAGTGTGGTGTATAGGTATGAGCATGAGTAAATCATTTTTTGACCGTGTGCCAAGACTATATTCGTATGAGAGGCAGTGAAACTGAGAATGCAGGTAAGCTGGAGAGGAATTTTAGAGTATTTGTTGGAAAAAACATAAAGAATGAAGATCGTGGCGTTGATTTAGTCGTAACCAGCTAAGTTGTTCGTACGCAGGGTTGACGTGGTCTTAATACCGTAAATTGCATATGTAGCGTACACAGGCATTTTGTGCTAGTTGGAGTTTGTTTTTAAGAGTCATTCTATACCACATCGCAATAATCCAAATGAGACAGTACTAGGGAGATAACGAGTCGTTCTTTTAACACGCGAGAGAGAATATTCCAAAATCTTCTCAACAAATTCAGTCCGGAAAATGCTTTTCTAGAGACGCTGCGGACTTGCTGCGTCCAAGAGAGATGTTCGTCTATAATCACGCCCAGATCTTTGACTGATTCTCGGAATTTGATTGGGGAGTCACGCAAGCGTAAGTTTGGTAGAGTGGGATTATTTTTTATTTTACGGAGAATTTTTGGGTGGGAGATTATGATAGCTTGAGTTTTTGTCTCATTGAGTCGTAGTCCATGTGAATTGGACCAATTACAAATTTCAGTTAAGCCCTCATTGAAAGCTTTGACATTTGATTTCAGTTACTTTTAACGCGCTGTTGGCGCCCGTGTAGATATGAGTCTACCCATTGGATACTGTTCATAGAGAGATGAATTTTGAATAGGCTAGAGAGTAATATGTCATGATCAACAGAATCAAATGCTTTACTCAAATCAAGCAGTGCTAAGACTGTTGCTTGCCCACTGTCCATAGCCTTTCTTATGTCATCCGTGACCTTAAGTAGTGCCGTAGTAGTGCTGTGATTTTTCCGGAAGCTCATAAAGGCTGTTGTGCGCTTGCAAATAGCAGGAGAGTTGTTCGTACACGACAGATTCGAGAGATTTGGAGACGGCAGATAATATGCTAACTGGGCGATAGTCACTCACGTTTTTGGCTTGTGTGTTTTTAGGGATTGGAATGACTGTGGCCGCTTTCCATAGCGATGGGTACGTACCGGTACGGAAGATGTCCGGCTCAGTGGCTAATATGTTAGCGTGCTAGGCTTCAGCCCGAGGGGTCCCGGGTTCGATTCCCGGCCAGGCCATGGGAATTTAATCTCTTGTGGTTAATTCCTCTGGCTCGGGGACTGGGTATTTGTAACATCTCCATGTACAAAGAAACCAAACACTGGAAACAAATAAACAGAAACAAATAAAAAAGAGTAGCTAAGGTGGCTAAATCATGAATTGCTGCTGTTGCGTCAGACAAACTGCCTGTTAGCAGGTTCGATCCTCGACCTAGTACATATTATAAAAAAGATGAAAACTAGATGCAATGGTTACGACATGACGTCATCTGCTGGCAAGTAAGCGTGCCCATATTAACATTATTGTTGAAATATTAGAAGGCATTTTTCAGTGTTGCATAAGTAATCTATTGGTATAATTGTGACGTCAAGTAGAAAGACCTCCACTCGCCCTCTTAGGAGAAGAAGGAAGGCAGCTTTTAGTTTTACGTGCCCGTTAATCATGTGATCATGAGCCATGGAACCTCCTTTTTACGTGGAATCCGAACCCCAGGACATGGCATTTCACTTCGAAAATCTCACAAGCATTGACCGGGAATCAAACCCGGTCCACTTTGGTGAGAGGCCAACAGTTTGACTGCTGCTCCATCACGCCCCCTTCCATCTTAGGAGGCCACACAATATTAGTATTATTATTTTATATCGTTTATGCCCTACTCAGGAGCACGATTTAATCTGCTTAGCTGATGTGATGGCCTTCCTTTCCTCCCAAAATCTCTTCATCCTCTCACTGAGCTTCTTCCTTCGTTCTTCTGTCCAAGTTATAGTGGCTCTGGTGTTGGGTTTGTCTCCAAACTGGTGATTGTCGATTTTGATTCTGAATTTACATCTGTCCCGTACAATGTCGTCCGAAATGTTGATTTCCCGGAGATCTGTTTCAATTTCACGAATCCAGCTGTTTTTGGTTATTATTATTATTATTATGATTATTTTCGTTTCGGTCGTCTAGGGACCAAGAGCCAATTTCAATGCTTTGCCCTTTGCTGTTCCTTCTTCTTCCTCCAATATTCCTGTATTCCTTCATCGTCTCACTATGGTTCTTTGTCCTTTACTCGGACCATTTCAAGCCGGTTTTCTTTCCCTTACTGCCTTGGAATCCTTCCATTTTTAGCACTTTTTGCCTAAAATATCTCTCTGTGGTGAATATTCTTCTCTGATATTGTTTCTTTCCAGATCTTTTTTGACTTCTTGGTTATTATTATTATTATTATTATGCTGATGACTTGGTTGTAATGACATAATCCGTCGAAAGCTTACAAGCCAACTTACTAGAACTTGAAGAGACATGTAGGGAGTATGGTATGAAGATCAGCATTTCAAAAACGTCGGTGGGGAAGAAACGCAAGGAAATAGAACGTCAGGTAGAAGGAACTAAATTGGAGCAAGTGGAACATATTATGTACTTAGGCTGTGTATTCTCTCAGGTTGGTATTATAGGGAAAGAAATAAGGTCGAGGTTTAGGAAAGCCAATGCAGTGAGTTCTCAGTTGAGATCTATAGGCTATTCTGTATGAATGATGTTAGTGTAGCGACGAAACTCCCTCTATATCGTTCAGTATTTAGACCTTCCTTGCTGTATGGAATTTAGAGCTGGGTAGATTCAGGATATCTGATACATAAGCTGGAGGTAATAATAATAATAATAATAATAATAATAATAATAATAATATCGTATGGCTTCGGGTGCCGGGTGCAAGCTTTGTAATCCAGAGGGTAGCTTGCATATCGAATTTCGTTGTTCCTTGAATCACTAGGAAAGTCAAGGAGGCTAGATATCTAAGCTCCTTGAACACTATTACGCTTCTAGTAGAGAAATGAGGAACTTTGTGTTGGCGGAAACTCTCGAGATTAATTTTGCCATTATGAACACGGCCTACTGAATGGGTTCTTTGACATGCCAACATCGTATGACATTCGTGTCGTATTTTTGCCGCCTTTCAAAAATCACTTACCACGGCCAGGAGCGAACCTGCAATGTTGGGGTTAGTAGACCGACACACTATCCACTCACCCACCGTGGCAAGCTATACTTTCGCTAGAGGTAACTGATATGTGAGTAGCACGAATAATTGCTGGGACAATAAGATATAAGTAATGGCAGGAAGGTACTCTCAAGGCTAAGATAGAAATGAACACGCTAGATGAAGCTGTTCGTACGAGCCGACTCAGATGGTGGGGTCATGTGAAGAGAATGGGGAGAGATTACCTAAGAGGTTAATGAGTTCGGCTATAGAGGGTAAGAGAAGTAGAGGTAGACCTAGAATAGAAGGCGATGGTTAGATTCAGTGTTGAATGATTTCAAAGTGAGAGGTGTAGAAGCAGAGGAGGCCGCAGTGCTAACTGCTAATAGGGGATCATGGAGGTGACTTGTTCGCTTGCAGACTAGACTCGACGCTGAAAGGTAAAACAGTCTCAAAAATGTATGAAACGTATTATTATTATAATTGGGCTTAGTTCTGTGGATCAAAGCCCTGCAATGGCAAAGTAGTGTTGCTGGCGAAGCACAGCCCTATCCTGCCTATTTGTGAGCAATGCAGCACGACACTGCAGTGTTTATTGATTCACATGAACACTGCACAGCTAATGTTCACTAACCACAAACTGCAGGGTGTTAGTGCCTTGCCACCAAGTAACGCATTATAGGCTATGTGTCAAAGAAAGATACAGGGAAATACAAGAAAGAAAGCACACAAATAATAATTTAAAACCCCGTGGCACCTCTGCCCATGAAGGGCCTTAGCCTGCCAAGTTACCGCTGCACAGCCATTTGGCCTGCAGATTGTGGGGTGAAGCGTTGTCAGCGCGGCGGGTTCCCTCGGCCGTTACCCATTGAGGTTTATACAATAACTTATTAACAAACTAATCATCAGTCCTTCTGAAAACAATAACAATCGTGGTTAGATAACAATGAAGCGGTACAAAAACAAAGCGAACTCGCTTCTAAGTGTCCCTTTTGAAAACAAAAAAAATTAAAATCTGTATCTTGATGATCAGTATCAGTCTTTAGTAATCCTCCCAGCACACTGAGGAGACATGCCTTGAATGAGACCATCAAGTTCATCTTGGGGTATGAGGTCCCACTCCTTTAAGGCAGCGTCAGCTAAATTGTTAGGTTAGATTTCATCGGAACGCTCTATCAAAGTTCCAACGTCCACCACTAGGTATCATTGATATCTAGTGGCGAAAGTTGGAACTACATGAAATTGAACGGAACTTGTAGCTCGCCCTTTAGGGTGTCCGCTGGAAGCAGCTACAGACTCAGGCGAGCCGAACATGTCCCCGGACACTCCCGGCACTAAAAGCCACACGATAAATAAATAAATAAATAAATAAATAAATAAGCATACAATTGATGGCGGTAGTCCAAACTTTTGTTGAGCAGTATACCCAGTATACAGGGTGTAATTGATATACGTGAAGTCCGTTACACTGGCGATAGAAGATGGTATTCTAAGCAAATATCTTCATGCAATATTGTCGTATCTTAATTAGTGTAGGTGGAATTAAATCACAAAAATTGTCGGTTAAGTCTTGAAAAATGGAATGGACTGCGTTCCCCTTAGCAGCACTGCTGATTTCTCCCTGCCAGCATCCCATGCAACGCTGTGAAATGTTGACCAGAGTCTGAAGTTGGGTGACCTCCTCGCTGTGTTTTCCAATGGCACAAACCTAGCATATCAACAGCTCATACACACCTCCATGGGAAGTGCCCAGCATGACTAGTATTAACGTTCAATGACGCCTCAAGGTGTGCGTTAGTGGTGCTACAAATGTCAGGTAGGTCAATGCTCAGATTACGCAACAAATTCTCGCCCATCTCTCGCCACACCTCACACTACCCCGCGCTTCCCCAAACCCCCCACTCTTGGATTGCACAATCTGCTCGAACAGTTTCTGAAACACCTACAAACATTGACTTTTTTAATGTTTAATTTTGAGTTTAAAGACAGGTGACATACTTTTTTTTTAACCTAATAAGCTTAGAATAGTCTCTTCTATCACCAGTGTAACGGACTTCACGTATATCAATTACATCCTGTATATATAAGGAAGAAACGGAAATTTGACCATACTGAAACCCAAAAAATTATGTAGAAATTTTAGTAGGCTCATAGCCCCACAGCTTTTGTACTAGTCCATCCTCGGCTACATGTCGTTTGCTGCGCAAAATGTAAAATTCAAATGAAGAAATTTTGCCGAAATCTTTTTGTCCTGTCAGTTAATGAGCCCAAGAGTGGAGATTACAAATAAGAAATAGGCCTAAACATACCTTCAGTGTTACGTTAAAGAGTGACATCCAAGAGCTGTTGTTATTAAAGTTGAATTGGTCCTGTGTTTCTTGGAACAGTTACATTCCATCACGTCCAAGTGGGACTCCCTTTGTCCCATTTCCCAGGGCGTGAATATAATCTAACTTTATTCACACAACCCTCAACTTTCCGCCTCAGCAAATCTGTTCCCAAAAGATCGCCTGCACTCTCTAGCAGAGTAGTTCCGAATAATTCAATGAATTGTGTATAAAAAGTTTGTGTTATATAACTTTTAAGCAATTTTACACGACAAAACGAAATGTTGTTGTAGAAACCTTTCTTTCTTTCCATATTCATAAACGAACAAGGCTGGTTTCTTGAGAAATACTCCGTGTGTTAGAATGGGAGCTGTCTCTTTGCTTTTCCACCAACTTTCTGTTTGAGCCACAAAGGCGAGGAGAGAAGGAGAGAAGCGAGGGACAATGAAAGTAAAGCAAAATGCGGAAATTTCTTTCAAGAAAACGTACATAACCACAATGCTGGCTGGTTCCCTTTTCTCCTCCCGTTTTTGCTATTGAAGGAGAAGCCTCACTCAACTCTTCTAAGATGTTACACTGCACAAAGTACATTCTCTAGAGTGTCTGTCGGTTAGCCTGATAGGACGTGACGTGGCATGACGAATGATAGTTGTGATTTATTGAATTTATCGTACACTCTTAAAGAATTTCTGAGCGGCTTGGGTAGCGTAGTCGGTAGCATGCTGAACTGCTATGCCCAAGATCCCGGGTTCAAACCTGACCGAAGTCGTTATTTGGTGAGAAACGCTCTATCAAGTTCCAATGTTCGCTGCTGGGTGACAGTGGCGTCTGGTAGCCTAAGTTGGAACTACTTGAAATTGAACTTTAATTCATGTCATCTCTCATTAACTTCTCTCGTGAGGTTGGCATCAGGAAGGGCATCCGGCCGTAGAAACCGTCAGTCACGTGGAATTTCTTCGCATCTCATTCCCGACCCCGTTGGAAACGGGATCAATAGACTTACAGAATTTCTGTGATTCACCCCGTTGGGGTCATTCTTGGTGGTAGGCAAGCAGCTTGACCACTGCACCATCACGCCCCCAATGATGATGTACACGATGATTTATTATTATTATTATTATTTCTGTTTTAAGGGGAAAAACATCTAGGTCGTCTTTCTTTATTGATTTGAGTGAAGGTGAATCAACAAAACCTTTGATAATAACCAGGTTATTAAAAGCAATAAAAAACAGTACAAATAATTCACCTCGTGGAGTAGTGACTAGAATTCTTGTCTGTCACCTCGGAGGTCCGAGTTCGATTCGCGGCTCTGTCAAGAAATTTAATTCTGGTCAGCCTCGTGAGGCAAAACTGAGAAGAGTCGGGTTCGATTCCTACCTCAGTCATCCTGGAAGTGGATTTCCGTGGTTTCCCACTTTTATTCCAGGCAAATTCCTGGAAGGGACCTAACTACAGGCCACGGCCGCTTTCTACCAAAATCCTACCTAAATTACAAATACACACACTAGTGCAGACATAACAATAACACAGGCTATCAGATGAATTCTACACACACACACGCACACACACACACACACCCAAGTACACGAGGCTACATGACCACGATTTCGCAAAGCCCCTAAAGAATCAACCTTCTTTGTTGTTACTGTACTGTTGAATCATTCAAGGGCATTGTCACATCATGCTCATTTAACCCCGATTATTTGGGTGTACGTAGGATTTGTGTGATAACCTGTGTTATTGTGATGTCTGTGATTGTGTAGGAAACCTTGTGGCGCAATGGATAGTATTGTAGGCTGTCACTCCAGACGTCTCGAGTCCAATTCAGGGCTCTGCCAATAATTTGGTTGGTGATTCATTCGTGGGCTTTGCGACATCTAAGTCATGTAGCCCCGTGTACTTGTGTGTGTGTGGAATTTGTATCATAACCTGTATTATTGTGATGGCTGTATTAGTCTGTGTATTTGTAATTCAGAGGGGATTGGGAAGGAGGTGGCCGTGGCATTAAGTTGGGACCCATCCTGGCATTTGCCTGGAGTAGAAGTGGGAAACCACAGGAAATCACTTCCAGAATGTCTGAGGTAGGAATCGAACTCGCCTCTTCACAGTTTTGACTCACGAGGCTAAGTGTACCCCGTTCGAGCCCTCAGACCAGAATTATGTTCCTTGACAGAGCCGGTAACCGAACCAGGGCCTCCTCGGTGACTTCCAAGCATGCTAGCCACTACGCAACGAGACGGACATGCTCATTTAGCTCTGAGTTTTTGGGTGTAAGTAGGATTTGTCTGATAACCTGTGTTATTGTGATGTCCATATTAGTAGATACCACAACGTGGCGCAGTGGATAGTATTGTTTAAAATTTTAAAATTTATATAATTTAATTGGTCTCTCAACGGAGTCTCCGTGGCTTAGGCGGCAGCACGCCGGCCTCTCACCGCTGGGTCCGTGGTTCAAATCCCGGTCACTCCATGTGAGATCTGTGCTGGACAAAACGGAGGCAGACAGGTTTCTCTCCGGGTACTCCGGTTTTCCCTGTCACAGTTTCATTCCAGCAACACTCTCCACTATCATTTCATTTCATCTGTCATGCATTTAATCATTGCCCCAGAGGAGTGCGTCAGGCCTCGGCAGCCGGCACAGTTCATATCCTCGCCGCTAGATGGGGGCTTCATTCATTCCATTCCTGACCCGGTCGGAGACTGGAAGCAGGCTGTAGATTTTCATTTTTTCAATTGGTCTCTCAACCTCGTGTTGCTAAATGGGAACCTGCCTGATGCCCTACCGCACGTGAACTCCGGCTCAGGACACCTGGTTAGTGATCCCTTGACGCAGCCAGGGTAGCCAACATCTCTTGTCGATGCGGCACTCATTGACATTTTGAGGCATAGTTTGTATTTGTAATTAAAGGTAAGGATTTGGGCAGGAGGGGGCGATAGCATTAATTGGGGTACCATCCTGGCATTCGCCTGGAGAAGATATGGGAGTCCACGGAAAAACTCCTTCTAGGATGACTGAGGCAGGAATTGAACCAACCTCTACTCAGTTCTGCCACCCCAGGCCGAGTGAACCCCGTTCCAGCCCTCTGACTAAAATGAAATTTCTTGGCAGATCCGAGATTCGAACTGTGACCTCCGCGGTGACAGACAAGTATGCTAGTCACTACTCAACGAAGTGGACTTTGTTATTGTTAATGTAGCTGTTGTTGCTTCACGAGAAGGCTGTGATAACTAGGTGATTAGCAAAGGTTTGCTTGATTCACTATTACCCAAATCGAAATTTGATGCTTTTCAGGCAGCCAACACGATCGTACCCAAATGTATAATCATGTCGACCAACTGAAAAAGATCAATTTTGATTGCTAAGGCAACATTTTTTCTGCGTATGGCTTTTAGTGCCGGGAGTGTCCGAGGACATGTTCGGCTCGCCAGTTTTGTAGCTGCTTCGAGACGGACACACAATGGGTGAGCTACAAGGACCGTTGGGGAGGGAAGTTGGAATGCAAGGGCGAGGAGTTGGAAGGTAGCGGCTGTGGCCTATAGTTAGGGACCAACCTCGGCATTTGCCTGGAAGGAAGATGGGAAACCACAGAAGACCATCTTCAAGGTTGCCGGCGGGGGGATTTGAACCTCCTCGCCTCCCGGATGTGAGCGACTGCCAGCAGTCATGCCGTAACGACCACGGCTAACTCACCCGGTAAGGCAACACTGAAATGGCTTCAAACACCATAATTACACAAATCATTAAGAGCAGACGACCTAGAGGTTTTTCCCCTTAAAACAACAATAATATGGGATAATAATAATAATAATAGTAATCATCATCATCATCATCATTATCCTGTCAAATAGTCAAGCTGCTTGCCTCACACCAGGATGATGGGGTTCAATTCCCGGTCAATTTATGTGAGATTTTTAGAAGTGAAACATCACATCCTGTTGTTCGAAATTCAAGTAAAAAGGGGTGACCCGTGGATCATGATCGCGAGAATAACGGTCACGTAAAACTGCAGGCTTCGTTCCTTCATCATCATCATCATCATCATCATCATCAACACCAGTATTCGAATCCGGCAGTCCAGATGAAAAATTGTTGTTGTTGTTAATAATTCATTAAGGGGCTTTGCAACATCGTGGAAATTTAGCCCCATGTACTTGGTTGTGTGTATAGAATTTGCCTGATAACCTGTGTGTATTTGTAATTAAGGTGAGGATATGGGAAGGAGGTGGTCGTAGCTCTTATGTTGGAAGCCTTCCCCGCATTTGCCTGGAGTAGAAGTGACATACGACGGGAAACCACTTTCAGGATGGCTGAAGTAGGAATCGAACCCACCTCTTCTCAGTTTTGGCTCACGAAGCTGAGTGGACCACGTTCGAGCCCTCACACGAGAATTAAATTTCTAGGCAGAGTCGGGAATCGAACCCGGGCCTCCGCGGTGACAGACAAGAACGCAACGAGGCGGACTGAGATGAAAGACCAGTCTCTATGTTGCCATAAAACAAGTAGTTCCGTGAAGAAATATACAGCCTATTTTCATATATCCTATTTATGTTAATTGCCTCTATCAACATACAAAATTTCAGTTTGATTGCGGTAATAGATTCGTAGATATTGAGAACCGACTAAATATTGCGGATGGTCACCATGTTGGGTTTTTATATATGTAGGTCTTAGAGTTATGTACTGTTACTGTACATGAAGATTATTGTGTACGTGTAGTATTCAAACTTCAATCGCATGATTAGGACACAAGAATTAATAACGAGATTTTAAAATTTCGCACAGCTGCCATATTGTGGTTATGGAAACAATTGAAAAAAATAGATGCCAGTGGATTAACATTTGTATAAGGATTTATTGTACCAAGTGTCACTGCCCTCGGATGGTCAAATTGCGAAACACGACCATGTGAATATTTATACTTCGCGTCACCGCCATGTTGGATTTGTGATCTCCAGGATATTGAAAGCCCTATAGGTGAACTTATGTCCATAGCCCCTATGAACATTAAAAAGTTCAGTTTGATTGCTGTAATAGATTCGTAGATCCATCTAAATATTTCGGATGGTCGCCATGTGGATTGTTATATGTATAGGCCATATAGTCATGTACAGTACCATTAAAGGAAAATTATTGCTTAGATTCATTATTCAAACTTTCACTTCGATCGCATGATTACGACACAAGAAATAAAAACTTAATTTTAAAATTCGCCAGGCCGCCATCTTAAGGTTATGTGAATAATTGAACTAAATTAGATACCAGTGCGTTTCAATGTGTATAAACATTTCCTGTACCAAGTTTCATTGCGTTTGGATCATTAAATCGCGAGAAAGGTCTATTTAAAATTTTCAACTTCTCTTGAGCACCATATTCGTTTTGTAGTTTATCGGTTTTTGAAAGTCTTATAGATGAACTTTCAGTAGTGCCTTTTATCTCCGTACAAAATTCCAGGGTGATACCGCTAATACTTTCAGAGATATAGAATGCCGGTGAAATATTTCGCACAGCCGCCATCTTGAGGTTATGTAAACAACTTAACGAAGTTAAATGTCGGTGCATTACAATGTGTATAAACATATACCGTACAAAGTTTTATTGCGTTTGGTTGGTTAAATCGCGAGAAACGTCTATTTAAAAGTCGCAACTTTGCTTGGCCGCCATGTTGGTTTTGTAGTTACCAGGTTTTCAAAAGTCACATAGGTGAATTTCTAGTAGTTCTCTTTATCACCGTAAAATATTCCAGGGTGATATCGGTAATAGTTTCAGAGATAATGAATGCTGGTGTAATATTTCGCACAGCCGCTATGTTGGATTGGTGAGACGTAACAAAATTTGAAGGGCACTGTCGGGGTCGTCCTGAATAGTGCTATGAACTTACCGAGTTTAATTGAAATCGCTCCAGCCGTTTAGAAGTTATTAGGGGGGGGGGGCTCACACCATCTCACACACACACAAAGGCGCACGGACAAAAGGTGATTTCATAAGCCTATTTTTCCATAAATGAAAATAGGCTAAAAATACTTAAGAAGTTATCCTCAATTGCTCTACTTAAATTATCTTGTACCATACCCATTTTAAGTAACACTAGTCGATTGGAGGGGAGAATCGATATTAGACGATTTACTATTTATCTGTTGGTCGACAACACAGCGGCGATTATCAGGGAGGATTCGTTGAAGCGGCATCATGAAGCACATTATCATATAAGGATCCTGTGTTTGACGGCTGAAGGTGAGGCCTGCTTATAGTTAACAATGGACCCGTCTGCAGCATCTGCATTTGAAAAGGCGCCAGTGTCGACTTTATCTGCGGTGAGCGCAAGGACATGGAAAATGATATGGAAATTGATTTGTGAAATAGTTGACTTTACATTCGCCTGCAAGGGTGGGGAGTTTACTTTGCGAGTGTTGCCTCCCTTGAGTTGTTTGGTGAACACTTGCCATGAGTCTAAACCAAGATAAGATATTTAAACTAAATAAGAATATTGATCCTTTCTAAGACCGACTCGTGACTCACTCGGTCGAGGGTGCGATTGTACGTACAACAACCGATCTGAAGTTGGCTGGTTCGATGCTTCTCGTAAGGGGTGGCTCTCACTTACTGTAGCCTATCCGAAGTTGCACGATCGAATCCTGTTGCAGTCAATTGGCACTAGAGGGTGCTGAAATGTAAGAGACCTGTGTCCGTAGTTTCATTGGCTTGTTAACATTCTTCTACCATCGCAAAATCCCGGAGCTCATGCGTCTCTGAAACAAAAGCAGCCGAAAGGAACGTTAAACTCGTATTACTATTATTATTATTAGTAGTAGTAATAGTAGTAGTGGAGGACAGGAAAATAAGAAATGCATTTGAAATGTGGTGCTGGCGCCGAATTTTACGAATACCCTGGACTGACAGGCTAACAATGAAGAAGTTCACAAGAGAGCTGAAGAAACAATCAGTCTAGGGAAAATGATCACGAAAAGAAGATATAGCCTAGTTGGATTGGTCACTAACTCCGACATTCATCATGGTGCTCCTCAGTGTTTGAAGAGAAACTGGAAGGGAAGGCTAGAAGAGGACGAGCAAGAGCAGGGTTCCTCGATGGCATTAAAGGGCGACGTCATATCAACTAATCAAGCAGTTGGCTCAAGATAGAAAGTCGTTGGATGAAGACAGTCATGCTACCCACCAACCATCGGGTTTAGCCCTTTATAGGTCCTTGGGATACTATCTTCCCACCATGTATTTATAGAACGGTGTTAGGGAAAGAATCTTCCAACCCCTTCCATTTCAAGCATTTCCACATGCATCCACAAACGAGATGCAGAGAAATATTGAAAACCCATTAACTTGATGTATACAGTCATCAGAAACCAAAGGTGGGAAGCATATATCCCAGTGGTCTCCACAGTGCACGTGCTCGCCAGTTCGGTTGTGTGGAGTGAGAGAAATGCATTGTTTTACAGAAGAAGGAGTTCTTATTGAAGATAAGAGATTTGTAAACGTTGGTATATAACTGAAATACAATGTTAATAATGGTTTTAGTCACTTGAGTAAATATATTTCAGCTAGAATGGAAATAATTATCCTGCTCAGGGAGTTTGCCATAGAATAGAAGATTTTTAAAATTAATTTTCTGTGTTTTTAGTAAATACTATTTTGAAATTATTAAATTATATTCGAATATACTAACTTTTAACATTCCAAAATCACTTTTATATTTTTTGTGCAATTTTCGGCAAAGATGATATAGGTCACTGACCTTGTTTTGTGTGGGAGTTGAAAATGAAAATCCACAGCCTGCTTCCAGTCTCCGACCGGGTCAGTAATGGAATGAATGAAGCCCCTATCTAGCGGCGAGGATATGAACTGTGCCGGCTGCCGAGGCCTGACGCACTCCTCTGGGGCAATGATTAAATGAATGACGGATGAAATGAAATGATAGTGGAGAGTGTTGCTGGAATGAAATGTTGACAGGGAAAACCGGAGTACCCGGAGAAAAACCTGTCTGCCTCCGTTTTGTCCAGCACAGATCTCACATGGAGTGACCGGGATTTGAACCACGGACCCAGCGGTGAGAGGCCGGCGTGCTGCCGTCTAAGCCACGGAGGCTTCGCGTGGGAGTTACATTTTTAAAAAAATATAGAGCGTGATGGGTGTTTTTACATATTATATCCTGTTAAATAAACCTCATTATTGAGTGATAAAAACAGTATCATCTTAATTTGGAAGAGGGAGATTATTACCCCATTGCTCATTTAAGAAAACATACTGTTGGGTGTGGACAGTGGGATAATAATTTCCCACCCCATATTTCCTAAAATTGAATCCATACCCATAAAATGGTTGCATATTCCTACTCATCTATCACCCCCAATTACAAATGTGCAAAATAAATAGTTTATACCCTCAGTCTTTTACCCTATAAAGGGTTAGGAGAACGAGAGAGAGAGGAGTAGTAGTAATATTTTCTAAATTTGTTATGCTCCACTACACGCTCTTAACTAGGCTTACATGGTTGTGTGTAAAACATAAATTGCTTTTGACTGACACTTTCGTTAATGACTAGTGGTCTTGACGCTTTTTCAATACTTCAAAGTTTAGAGACTTCACAAATTTTGCAAATGATTTTGGATACTTTTTGATTGTGACAGACTTGTGCATTGGCCAGTTGCCTCCTGTAACAACACTGTTTATTAACATCTTTCTCTCTCACTTTAACACCTCAGTGCACTCTAATATTAAATGATCAACTGTTTGGGGGACTTCTTTTGCATGAACACTCGGGGCTGCGTATAGGCTAATCCTAAACCTGTGCAAGTACGAGGCAATATTCCCATGTTCCGTTACTATTGTTGTCATGTTTCGTGTTAGGTTAATTTTGGGTTTTAGTCTGCTTGCAACTGTTGGATATATTCTTTGTAATAGTGCCTTTTGAAGTGATATTATTATCATTACGTGGTAAAAATCGCCAAATTATTTATTTTTATATGCTAAAAATGCTCTAAATATGTGACTAAAAGTATAAAAATACTTAATTATGTTTAGTTTTGCTTATGTGAATATGCAGTACTCGTTGTTGTTTTGAGTTTTCAGTCTTTTTACTGGTTTGATGGAGCCCTCCATGCCTCCCTGTCCTGAACTAATCGTTTCATTTCTACATAGCTACCACACCTTTCATCCAAGGCAATTTGTTCAACATATTCTAACCTTGGTCTACCCCTGCAGTTTTTGTCCTCGACTCTATAACTAAGTTTGCTATTTCGGGGTGTCTTAGTATGTGTCCTACAAACCTATCTCTTCTCTTCATTAGCAGTCCCCAGAAACATCTCTCCTCTCCCACTCGTCTTAATACCTCTTCATTTGTTACTCTATCTACCCATCTGATGTAATACATTTTGCTGGCTTCACTCCTTGCTGAAGAATTACGGAACACAATGATTCTCAAGTTGTACATCGCAAATGACCGGCTATCATCGCGTGACACTGACTTGTACTGGGAGAGCGCTCCACGTCACTAGGTGACAGTCTGGCAAATTTATAGCAGGGTATATCACTCGCACTCATATCAATATCCTCTTATTGATGACGCTTAAAATTGGTATATTGGCTTTCACGGCTAGTGAATTAAAATCAGCAATTTTTCTAGGTTCATGCCGTGTCTTGTGTGGGGTTTCGCCTAAGAACACCAAGCTGGCTCATCAGTGGGCTCTTGGTGTCCAAAAGGAGTAACAAACTGCACGCTACCTCCCTTTTTATGAAGCGCACCTGCACCTCTTTACAGCGAGAGCTAAAATTTCAAGTTTAACCTCCCTATGAAGGCTTACAAAAAGACGGCATATTGGCTTTCACGGCCACGGGCATGGACAGCAAGAGGCCGCCGATGAGCCAGTTTGGTGATCCTAGCCGAAACTCCACACAAGACACGGCATAAAACTAGAAAAATTGCTGAGTTTCAACACTTAAAATTATTGTTTGAAACCCTCTATTACTTTCAAATAGACGACTGAATTTATTTTGGTCCAACTCGTTTCGTAGTGGCTAGCACTCTTGGCTGTAACTTGGCCCGGGATCGATTCCTGGCTTTGCCAAGATTTTAAATTCTGGTCTGAGGGCTGGCACGGCGCACACTCAGCCTCGTGAGGCGAAACTGAGAAGAGGCGGGTTTGATTCCTACCTTAGCCATCCTGGAAGTGGTTTTCCGTGGTTTTCTACTTGTACTTCAGGTGAATGCCGGGATGGTTTCTAAATTAATTTCACAGCTGCCTCCTTCCCAATTCTCATCTGAATTATAATTACACACATTAATACTGTTGCGTGCCACCCCCTAGTGGCACTTGCGTTAACTGGATTACGCTGGGTAGAAGCACAACACAAATTGTTCCTTTAAAGAAACGTATTAGCTTTATTGCGGGCCAGAAAGATACACCACACAAATAGCAAATACAAGCAATTATTATCTCACTCTAGTTTCCTCTTGTAGGGAACACTTGCCTTTCACTTGTCAATAAGCCACAGAAGTTAATCCCTCCTAATGGGACCGGTGGCCACGGTAGAACTACCTGCAACACTTCCTTGAATACACAAGCTACAGTTATTTACGATAGCCAGTCACTCACCACTACACTCTGCTTCGCTGTCCGCTGGCTAGGGAAACAGCCCCCGGTGTTTTCGGAATTCACCACAATATCTCTGTCGCACTAGGTAAACACACACTCTTCAAATACAGTCCCTCCGTAGGCTTCACACTCCTTCGCTGTCAAGAGAATCAGCTTCACTAGGGTTTCGCAAGTCATGCCACCAACAGCTGTCGCTCAGGTAAAAGCACGCACTAGCTCAAAAACACTGTCCACCTCGCTGGCCAGGTCGCTCTTATATAGCAGGCTGGTGACTCAATGAATGCTCCTAGACCCGTCCAGGATTCACGGCTTCTCGAGATTTCCATCTCTGGCTGGGTCACGAATATTCTGGACCATCCCTTTTGTCCTAGTAGCCCTGTTGCGTAAGGCGCACGTAATACACAGAGGCAGAGCATAGCCCGGGGGCGGCTGTGACTCGCGAGGCGAGGCGACGAAACAAACTCACAGCCGTAACAATACAGCTATCATAATAGCACAGGTTATCAGACAAATTCCACACACACCCAAGTAAACGGGCTATATGACCATGATGTTGCAAAGCCTAAATTTATGTTGCAATAATGCTGTAGATCCAGTAAGACTGTCAAGCTTCCTTTCAACGTCACAAACCGTCAGAACTGTTTCTGACAGAAGGTTTCCTCCCATTTCAATTGTGGTGCAGAGGAAACATGTTAGCAGATAAACTGTATATGCACAGTCATGGCAACACTGTGTCACTTAAACCTTTATACATAGGTCAGTGGTCAGTATATTAACTTCCTAATATCAGGAACATTTATATTGCTAGTTCGTTAGTTATTGTTATTTTAAAGACCAGAACAGCGAGGTCATCTGTCCCAATGTATACTGTTAAAGTTGCTAATGGTTTATGTTAGTATCTTTCTACCATATTTCACCGAATTTTCTTTAGAAGTGTTAATATTTCTGAAACCAAATATTATTTATTGATCTCCTTGACCTAGGGAGCCTCCGTAGCTTAGGCAGCAGCACGCCGGCCTCTCGCCGCTGGGTCCGTGGTTCAAATTCCGGTCACTCAATGTGAGGTTTGTGCTGCGGTTTTCCCTGTCACAATTTCATTCCAGCAACACTCTCCACTGTCATTTCATTTCATATGTCATTCATTTAATCATTGCCCCAGGCGAGAGCGACAGGCTTTGGCAGCCGGCACAGTTCATATCCTCGCCGCTAGATGGGGGCTCCATTGATTTCATTCCCTAACCCGATTGTTCGACTGGAAGCAGGCTGTGTATTTTCATCTCCTTGACCTAAGGTGGTTGATATTAAAAAAAAAACAATTAAAATTTAAAAGAAAAAAGAAAATATAATAAATATTAGATTTATAAATAAATATACAGGGAGCGGCAAAAAGATCTGACGGTTTTTAAATCACAACAACACAAACATTTTAAATGATAAAAACTCTTTTATTACTTATAACAGCAAGGTGTACATGTCAATTAATGGAAAACATGAAAGAACAATAGATTTTAACTTTTAAGATTTGAAGATAACGTCTTTCAAATGATGCCCATCTTTTGCCATGCATTCTTCCAGTCTTGCACTGAAGCTTTTTGCATAGCCATTAGGCTTCAACTGCTGGACAATAACCATTTTATACGGATGAAAATGCAAATCGAAACACAATATTCGTCTCACTGTTCGATCAGACATTTGCAAAGCAGCAGCTTGTTTACGAGCCGGCCGCCGTGGACTGGTTTCCACAGCTTGTCTCACTCGCTCAACATTTTCTGGTGTCCTGGCTGACCTTGGATGGCCTGTCGACGTACGTTTTAAGGCTGAACCTGTAGCTCTAAAATTACTCACCCATAACAAAATTGTTTTACGAGATGGAACGCGTCCTCTTCGACGCACATTAAAGTCCTGACGGAACTGACGCTGAGTAACGACGCAAGACTCACCACTTTAAAAAAAATGCCTCGACAACAAACGCACGTTGTTCACCTGTCCACAGCTCCATGGCTACTGAAATGGCATCACGTAGGCTCATCATCGCGCCAATCCCCACCACTAACTCGCCCAGCCGTACAACGACATAAACCGTCAGATCTTTTTGCCGCATGGCAAAAGATAGGCATCATTTGAAAGACGTTATCTTCAAATCTTAAAAGTTAAAATCTATTGTTCTTTCATGTTTTCCATTAATTGACATGTACACCTTGCTGTTATAAGTAATAAAAGAGTTTGTATCATTTAAAATGTTTGTGTTGTTGTGATATAAAAACCGTCAGATCTT
This sequence comes from Meconema thalassinum, assembly GCA_946902985.2. Taxonomy (NCBI): domain Eukaryota; kingdom Metazoa; phylum Arthropoda; class Insecta; order Orthoptera; family Tettigoniidae; genus Meconema; species Meconema thalassinum. The sequence goes on from OX336388.2 coordinate 1,048,071,448, forward strand.
TTTGCCGCTCCCTGTACATGATAAAATTAGAAATAAATATGCCTATAAAAGTTTAATAATATTACAATCTTAAGATTGAGATAATGAAAATAGTATAAACAGTAAAATTAAAACAGTTAAAACATCCCCGGCAGCTCCTTGCACGCTCCTACTTCGCACCAAATCAGTGGAGCAGTGCAGTTCTCGCACCGAGAGAGCTTTTTCCTTTTTGATAGCTTGCAGCAAAGAGTGAAATTGACCAAAAAATTGGAGCTGTCTGGTTTTTGCACCTGGCTCTTCAATCGTGTACACCGGCGATGAAGGGGAGATGCAGCAAGTTTGGAGAGCGGAGATTTGAATTCCAGACCTTGAGTGTGGTCTTCCCGCAGTTAAATGTCATGTCGCGAAAATGTGGGGAAAACCGAGTGCGACCTGAACCTCGGATCACTTAACTGCGCGCTCTCATTGACTGAACGCGCTGCTGAATCCTAATCGTCGGTTGGATGTGGTTTCCGGGATGGTCGAACTCCGCTGATTAGGTTAAACCCAAACAGTCCTGTCAGCTCACGCTAATGGGTTTGGGAAGAGAGTGGGGGCAGGCAACCTCTCCTGAAATGTTTGTAAGTCATGAGTTGACTGACAGCTACATACACATGGACCCCCTGGGGTTTCTGTAGATATAATCAGTGCAGCGAACATGTTATACATGTACAGTCAAAGAGTTGGAGAATTGCGAATTATAGGAAACTAAATTTCATAAGTGTGAGTTGTCAAAATGGGGCCAACAGTGGAGGTGTCAAGGAATGTTCTGCCCATTTATTTACAAATGGTGGTAACTTTCTGTTATGTGGGTCTCACAATCACGAACCATGTACGACGATTAATCAAGAATTTATTTCAAACTGTGTAAAAAGAAATGTACGTGACAATATATGTGAACGGTCATCGAAGTTAATGAGAAAGCCCCGTGGCTCATGATCTCAAGATTAACGGTCACGTTAAACTACAAGCTTCCTTCCTTCCTTCCTTCCTTCCTTAATGAGAAAGGATATACTTGCTACCCCTAAGCACTTGTCTGATAATTTACTATCAAATGGCATAGAGAGGATTTAAAATAATATTGCGACTGAGAAACTTACCACCTCTGCCTCAAAATAAGCAAGAAGTTCATGATACTCTAGCCATTATGGACATTCGATCGAACTTAGAAGAAAATATAATAATAACCCCTGGCACTACAGCCCGTGAAGGGCCTAGGCTTACGAAGAGACCGCTGCCCTGCCGATATTGGGGTGACGCGTGATCAGCGCATCGGGTCCCCTCGGCAGTTAATATTGGCTGAGTGAACCCCGTTCCAGCCCTAACGTCAGTTTCTAAAATCCCTGACGGAGCCGGGAATCGAACCCGGGGCGTCCGGGTGAGAGGCAGACGCGCTATCCCAACACCACGGGGCCGACTAAAAGAAAATATGCTTCTGGTAAAAGACAGAGAGAATAACATTATTATGTTTTCTTCTGCATCAAATTTGAAATACTTGTGTAAAAGAGAAACTATTTTTTTACACGGAACATTTAAGTATTGTTGTATGTAAATGAAGAGAAATTGGATAAGTTTGAAATAAACACGCCAGATGTTCGTATGAGCCGACTCAGATGGTGGGGTCATGTGAAGAGAAAGGGGGAGGAGAGATTACCTAAGAGGTTAATGAGTTCGGCTGTAGAGCATAAGAGAAGTAAAGGTAGACCTAGGAGGCGATGGTTAGATTCAGTGTTGAACGATTTCAATGTAGAGGTGTAGAAGCAGAGGAGGCCGCGGTGCTAACTGCTAATAGGGGAGCATGGAGGTGACTTGTTCACAAACAGAGGCTTGCAGACTAGACTGGAGGATTGGGAAGGAGGTGGCCGTGACCTTAAGTTAGGAACCTTCCAGCATTTGCCTAGAGTAGAAGTGGGGAAACCACAGAAAACAACTTCCTGGATGGCTGAGGTGGGAATTGAACCCATCTCTTCTCAGTATTTCCTCGCGAGGCTGAGTGTACCCCGTTCCAACCCATAGACCAGAATTAAATTTTTTGGCAGAGCCGGGAATAAAACATGGACCTCCGTCAAAAAAAATAACGGAGAGCTCTCAGTATTAACATTGTAACCTGTTTTATAAGCTTTAAAATGATATAGACTATACATTAACATTTTGGTTTTCATTATATTAATCTCAAATTATAATAGCCGCCTTGTCAAACACTTAAAAGACGTTTAATATTTAAATTAATACGTGCATGCTTCGGTATACAATGATAATCGTCAGCGTAGATTCAAATAATAAAACAATCTTAAAAACTATGTTAACAATTAATGCCATAGTGAAAATGGATATCTTTACAAAGTACACATTAAAATTTAAATAAAATGAAAGGTCACAAAAAACAAGAAAAATACATAAATGAAACAAGACTAAAGTTAATATAAATCTACCTTAATAGATTGTCTACATTATACTTCTTCACTATGGTTCAATATAATGAATCGGATCTCCTGTTGATTGCAAAAAGGTGTTGTTTCCACGTATAAAGAATTGGTGAAATGCGTAACAATTTTTGACTGATCAAGTCCTCTAACCTTGAAAAACGTTCTAGTTGAACCCAAACTTTATATATTAGGCCTATATTAGACTGGATTTATTCAATACGGCTAAATAATAATATATTGCTTGCCACGGTGGGTGAGTGGTTATAGTGTCGGATTATTAACCCCCAAGCTTGCAGGTTCGCTCCTGGCCGGGGTAAGTGATTTTTGAAATTACGACATGTCATACGATGTTGGCATGTCAAAGAACCCATTTGAATTCAGTAGGCCGTGTTCATAATGACAAAATTAATCTCGGGATTTTCCGCCAACACAAAGTTCCTCATTTCTCTACTAGAAAGCGCTATAGTGTCAAGGAGCTTAGATATTTAACCTCCATGGCTTTCATCAAGGAACAACAATATTCGACATGCAAGCTACCCTCTGGGTGTCAAATAACAAAGCTTGCACCCGGCACCCGAGGCCATATGATATTATTATTATTATTATTATTATTATTATTATTATTATTATTATTATTATTATTATTATTATTATATATTGAAACGGATGTCGCTGATGGATGCTATGGGATATTGTTTCCAGCCAGGCATACTTATATGGAACAATGCGTAAGATTTTTGAAGTCATCTAACCTTATAAAGAATCCTGTTGAAATATATTTGTGGTTACCATATGCTGTTTCCAGATGGTCGAACACCGTAAATATGCTTTATAAATGACAAAAACCATCTAACTAACTAACTAACCTCGAATAAAACCAGAGGATCCTACTTCTAGGTTAGCTCTGTAGAACTAGCTGTCCAAACGGGTGATTAATTTCATATCATAATTCAATTTGCCAAGTATATTTATAGGTTGAATGAAATACTTGGACATTGATGGGCCAAAATATATGGATAAGTCGAGAATAAACTCAACTAAGTATCTTCAAGAAACAGTGTGCACCAACAAGGAATATGCAAATGAAATGTAATGCAATGTGACAATAACAAGGTTTCGTTTAGGTATATTGCCACAAAATGTAGTTTAGTAGGGCTACCAGAGTGGTGACAAATTTCACACCGCACCAAAAAAACAGAATAGTGGTTGTTATATTAAATATTAGTAGAATGAGAATTTTGGTTAGTTATTGGACTAATACTGGAGGTACATTTAAACACAATCCCCCCCACCATGATCGTTTCACTTTGATCCCCCAATTTACACATTTGCAGACTTTAAGAAATCACCGTGTGGTATAGGTTATTTTTATTCTCTTAAGACTTAAACGATGTGTCATAAAATTTCTACATTCAATTTTGTTCTTATACCAGTACTTCGTCTTGATTGAATGAAAATACTAAGAAGATGAATTATTTTCATACCGTCAAAGTTTTAATGTTAACTCCACGAACTGTCAGTGGAAGTAAAGCTTTTGTCTGTAGTTTTGCACCTTGTAGCAGAATATCGTTGTAATGCTCATACTGCTGCTTATAACTTTCATATGATAACATTTTTCCAAAGCTACAACATACAAATTAAAATGTGCATATTGATTTGTATAGTATGCCTAGAATTTCTAATGAGTGCTATGGACTACGTGTTTGAGATAACAAGAGTAGATAGTGAAGATCATCGCAGGTTGACACATTCCGTTAATATTACTACCTTCACGTCCAGTTTGGAGTGGGGGGGGGGGGCAGTAAAACACGCCTCAGGCAACTTCCCCTGTTAGGATTTTCCTAATTGACCCCCGTGGAGAGAACTCATCAGCGGAGCTCGGTATCACCCGTGGTTTCAACCTATCATATGATCATTTATATCTCATCCTTTGCGAGCGTGGTGGTATCAATAATAGGGATGGCACTTGGGTGTTGTAGCAGCGACCACTATTGTTTGTGCCTGGCTGTTAGGGAGCTTGAGAATTATTCATGTCTATAGAGGTGAACGTCTTCCCTGAGTGGGGTATTGCGGGGCATTTCCTTTTACATGACAGAATAAACACCAAACCTCCAATTCTCATTGACGAACGAATTGAATGAATAGAATAGTGACCTATAACTACAAAGGAGACCAAACCCCGGTCTGTTTACAGAGAGAATCTGGATGTATGACACACAAACACAAAGTGCTATTCACAGAAATATGAGGAGCTCCCTTTCTGTCTTATTCTTGTCATCTTAAAAAGAGTCCCATTTTTCTTCCGTTGAAGAGGCAAAAGGGATGTATAATAAGCACGAACATAAAGTGACAGTGAATAAAAGAAGTGAGGCAGAAAGTGGAATTCAAACTTCAAAGACAAGTGAAGACAATGCTGGGATATCAATTGTATCGGTTGGAATAATGACATGAAAAACTTTTATATATTTTTCTTTTCAGAAGATGTCTGATATTTTCTTGTCACTGTAAAAATAACAGGGCTGGAGTCACATAATGAGGTCGAAGCTAGGGGAATAGAAGCGAGGAAAATAAATTGTATCGGGCGTTTCCCAAAAACTGTCTGAGTGTAGGACAGAGCTATTGCTCATGATAATCATCACTCATTCACTTCGTAAGAGTTATTATTTTAATTGTCTCATTGTAAGATCTCAAGCTCTAAATTATTAAGAAAGATAAATCGACTGTATGATATTGAATAATTAGGATGAGAACAAAATTGTTTCATAACACTGTAATAATTATAATTTTTTTTTTTTTTTAGGGGAAGAAATGCATTTACGCACAGAGTGTCGGACTCCTGCTACTGAGTAGCAGACTACCGACTAAAACTCCCCCTTTACTTCTGAACACTAGCCTGGAACCGTTTAGCACATTACTTCAGGCTAGAGTCATTTTATATTTGCCCGTAGGGCACTCTTCCGTAATGAATTATCTTCAGTGGCGATCCAGATCCGTCTTCTTTGTTCGGAGGATATCTTCAACAAAACTTGCTACAAGTTTCCAATGTTCTTCATTTTGTAGCATTACCGCAACAATATTGTCAGGAGATATCTCGACATCAATTTCATCTTGAAGAGACTGCCTACTTTGGACCCACCGTCCACAAGAGAAGAAGGTGTGATTAGCACTATCTACCTCATTAACACAGTAGATACAATCTGGTGAATCCACTTTCCCCATCTTCTTCAGATAAGAACTGAAGTACCCATGGCCAGTCAAAAACTGAGTGAGATAATAACCAACCTCACCATGTTTCCTCTCTGTCCAAACCTGCACCTGGGGTATCATTCTCCTAGTCCACTGGCTTCGGTGTCCTTGCTCCCATTTGATCTGCCAATTGTGAAAGGTTTGTGCTCTTGCTGTTCGTCTTGCATTTTGTAAACCTACTTCCGATTTCCTCCAGTAAATGTACTTGCGTTCTTTCGCTAGAAAAAAAAATTGGAATTATCCCAGCAATAACAAGAACTGCTTCTTCAGAGACCGTGCGATAAGCAGATGCCACGCGTAAAGCACCCCGCCTCTGCACTTGTGCTAGTGACTTTCTATAAATTTCCTTATCCAGGGCATCCGCCCATATTTCCGCTCCATACAGCAGAACTGAATGGATGGCTGTCATCAGTAATCTCCTCTTACTAGATTTTGGCCCACCAACATTGGCCATTAGCCGGCTGAGAGACGTTACTCCTCTTGCCGCCTTATCCGCAGTCCGTCTAATTTGTTCTCCAAAATTCAATTTATTGTCGATCATGAGGCCCAGATATTTTGCTGCTGGCCGCGTCTCTACTAGTATGTCTCCTACCTGTATTGGGAGTATTATCTGAATTCTCTTCTTTGTTAGGACTACAATTTCTGTCTTACTAAGTGCTAGAGACAGACCATGTTCCTCCATCCAACTATTGATTGTACGCATTACCATATTGAGTCGCAACTGTGCCTGCTCGACACTTCTTCCTGCTACAAGAGCAGCAACATCATCTGCATAACCTACTAGGATAGTTTCATCAGGGACTTCAGATCTCAGCAAGCTATCATATGTGATATTCCATAGATCTGGTCCTAAAATCGAACCCTGTGCTGCTCCGGCTGAGACCCGTACCCTGCGTGGTCCTTCTGTCGTGTTATAAATCAACGAACGATCTTTCAAGTAGGAATTTATCATCCGTAAGAGATAATTTGGAACATGAAATGTATTCTCCAACGCATTCAGCATGTCACTCCACTTGACAGAGTTGAATGCATTTCTTACGTCAAGCGTAACAAAGAGAACCACACGACGAGAGTGGTGATTGTAATTCTCCGCCCGCTGGACAGCTGCAACAATTTCTTGTATCGCATCCAGGGTCGATCTTCCTATTCGAAATCCATATTGTCTTGGTGATAAGTCGCCCGCTGCCATGATCGCTTGGCGCAACCTGACCCTCAGAAGCTTCTCAAAGAGCTTCCCTGTTGTATCGAGCATACACAGAGGGCGGTATGATGATGGTAAATCCGGGTCTCCCTTACCCTTATTAATGAGCGCCAGACGACAGACCTTCCAGCAGATGCTGAACACTCCTGCTTTTAGACACTCGTTGAACATTCGTAATATTAATTGTGGATGTAACTCGATTATTAATTTGAGAATCTCATTTGAGATGCCGTCAGGACCAGGGGATTTTTTGCTTCGCAGAGACTGAGTAGCCCTACTCAACTCATCCTCAATAAAAAGAGGAATTTCAACATCTACATCGAAATTCTGCTCAGGGATTGTTGGATGTGTTGGGAAAAGAGTTTGGACAATAATGGCCATACTGTTTGCATCCATGACGCACGGTGTCCTTTGTGACCCAAGCTTCTTTCTGTCAATTTTATAACCCAATCCCCATGGATCAGTGTCAATATCCTCACATAGCTTCCTCCAGCTCTCAGCTTTGCTTTGATTTATGGTTTTCCGAAGTAGCTTCTTTGCATCTCTATGTTCGGCTGATAAGGCATTGGCATCATCCAGATTTCTTGCCCGTTGTGCAGCACGTCGGAGTCTAAGGCAATTCCGCCTCAATTCTGCAATTTCATGTGTCCACCAATATGCAGGGCTCTTCCAATGGTGTGATCTTAAACTTGGCATTGAGGTATCACAAGCCAATGTAAAAAGATTCATAGTTGAGGAAACGAGATTCTCAACATCAGCCTCTCCGTCAGGCTCCATATCCTCAATTAGTTCTACACCACTGGCTAACGCCTCCTTAAATGCATCAAGATGGATCTTATTCAAATTCCATCTCCGTTGTTTCTGAGTAGATAAGTTCTTCCCACTTATATTACTGCACACATCAAAATTAATATACTGATGATCACTACCAGTGTAGTCTTCTATAACCTTCCATTCCTTGATGTGTGGTACTAACGTCTCAGAAGCCATGGAGATATCCGGAATGGTCTCTGTATAACCCGGACGCCGAAAGGTTGACACTGCGCCTATATTTAAGATCAAAAGCCCTGTCCTTGATGCCATTTCCAGAATGAACTTACCTCGGGAATTGGTATGTGGCATTCCGTGGAATGGAATGGAATAATTATAATAATAATAATAATAACAATAATAATAGTAATAAAACAACAGAACAGTATTCAAAACATCGAAATTGATATAAGGAGTGTTCAAATGAAAACGTACGAATCGTCGTAAGACCGAAACCGGTTGATATTTGATATGCCGCTTTGGGATAACGTACGCCGACATCTAGGAGATATAGTGTCCGGCGTGGTACTGCTCATGTGTCGGCGCACACACATGACGCAGAAGAGAAGCTGACAGTTGGACGTTCCGTCCGGACCAGTTGTAGTTGAAGCAGCAATAGTGATGGCGTTCACATTGCACAATTCGACAAGTGAGGAGCAGAGAAGTGTCGCAAGTCCATCAAGAACAAACGGCCTGAACTGCTCATGAAGGGAGTGATTCTGCTCCATGATAACGCTCGCCCACACATCTCTAACGTCACACAAGGTGTATTGGCCACGTTCAAGTGGGAACAACTTGAGCATCCGCCCTACAACCCGACTTGTCATCCTGTGACTTCCAACTGTTTGGTCCGTTAAAAAACATCTCAAGGGAAAACGTTTCCAATCGGACGACGAACTAAAGGACACCGTACAGGATTAGCTCCTGTCACAACCACAAGACTTCTGGGAACAGGGAACCCTGCGGCTAGTGAAGCAATGGGACACTTGTGCTCAGGCCTGTGGTGATTATTTTTGAATAACGAATAAATTGTATCCACAGTATCGTTTCGTACCTTTTCATTTAACAGCCCTTGTATTAAGAAAAGACGAATGAAATTCTTTGGTCATCTCACTAGACTACCGGAAAATCGATTGAAGAAAAGGATAATAGATTATCTAACCTCACTCAAGAACTCAACACCTTGTCTAGAAGAACTTCAAAATGACCTCAAACACGCAAACATAAGTTCAACAGACATTTCAGAAAGGGACACCTTCAGACACAATGTCAACAAATGGGAAGTTACTTCAGAGCACCCAAAACAAAAGCATTACAGACCAAAGAGGTCGGACGAACGTAAACAAGCTTTCTCGGAAAGAATGAAAGCCTATTGGAACAAGAAGAAGAACCAAAAAAAGAGTTGTTTGAGTTACTTGCTTAGTGTCTTCCATTTATTGGGAGAATTTGCTTAAAATAAATAATAATAAAATAATAATAATAATAATAACACCAAGAGAAATAAGACAAAGGGAGCCTGGCTCAGCGAGATACAAAAGACCTGCACGAGATTGCGATATCATGTGAAGATATCCCGGAGCGTGGTCAGCTTAAGAGAAAACCTACAGTAAACTGACGCTGAAAACTGGAGAGGCGTGGGCAAAAGAGAGAAAAGAACACGTCTACGAACGAAGGAATACTGAACCAACATTAAAGCTCAAAGGAACCAGCTGAAATGATGAACCTATGATGGTACTTTTCCAGGATCCAACTAGCCTCTGGGCTGACTACTTAACAGACACACAGAATAATAATAATAATAATAATAATGATCTATACCTAAAGCAAGAACCTCTAATGGACACAATCATCAAGAGACGCCTCCAATTCTAGGACACCTTTAGAGAATGAACGAGTCAAGATTGACCAGTGTAATCCACAGAGCCAGCTCCTGCAAGAAAACAACATCACTGTGGTACCAGCAAGTTAAACAAGATCTGCATACCTTTAACATCTCTGAATCCGTTATGCATGACAGACAAGCTTTCCGGAAAATGTTAAAAGAAGACCCACAGATTAAACTTAAGAATGGGCAGAGACCAAAGAGGTCAGAAGCAGCTAAACAACTACAAAGTCAGAAAATGAAGGAGATATGGGCTAGGAAGAAGACTCTTAAGAATGTGAAACCAATCCTAACTCATCATGCTGAAAACCATTTTGGTTAACCTCCGTAGTCCACAGTAGGCTCATTCGAAGAAAAAGAAAAAGAAAAAATCATATCTACCTACCTAACGTATGGCGGTACTTTTCGAGGATCCAACTACCCTCTGGGCTGACTAACTAACAGACACACAGAATAATAATAATAATAATAATAATAATAATAATAATAATAATAATAATAATAATAATAACAATAATAATAATAATCCGCCTCGAGGAAGACGTAGAGCTGACTACGGCCGGACGGGTCCACAGGTGGCGGATAGTGGATCGCCCTCTAGATATGGAGGGTAGCTGCGACATAAGCAGGGCAACCTGACGAATAAGCAGTCCCGGACCAACAGTGGCATTGCTAACAGGATGTGGTGGGTCTGTGGATGGCACCACAGTCTCTATAAAATGCCACATATATCCAAAGACAGCAATGTGACAAGGCGAGTCAGTGCCGCCATAAGCACTAGCCAACAGCGTCTGCACTCCATGTTAGGGGCGGCTGTGAAAGGCGTCTGTACCCCATGTTAGGGGCGGCCTAAATGAAATCCTGGCAGTAGGTATAAAACGCAACCCATTGATAATGGAGAAAATGTCAAAGAATAATGAGTCTCGGAAAAGGACGCTACCCGAGGTGCGTCGGGGAACGTTTGGAGCTGGTGCTGAACGTGACAGCAGGCGAACCACCAGTGACATGATGCTGAACAGACGGGCACATGTCGCGTCACACGAAAATTCTACAGCTGACAACGCAGATAGGAGAACCCAACAGCCGTCATCTCCCCCTGTCGAAAGTGTTTCAAACATTCAACTGACCACTAAGGCAGGAAAACTGAGGCAGCGCTTAAAATGGACTGATGAGATGAACAAATTCATAATGCGCTCCTACTTTATTGTTACAAACTTAGAGAGAGATCTCACAACATATAGGAGGGGTTTGCACAAGTTGTTTGTGGAGAATTTTCCTGAGTACTCTTTCATTACAGAACAAAGAATTGCAGACCAAAAACGTGTAATAGTGAGGAACAATAGACTTCCTGCAATAATGTTTCAATGTCTTAAAGAGGAAGCAGCAAAAATTCTAGCTTCAGAATCCAACAATGAAAGCAGACCCACATTATTGATTCAAGCTGTTCAGGAAGTAACCTGCAGAAATGACACAGGGGAAGAGGGAATTATTGAACCAACTATCCCTACTAATATCTCGAGTTCTGATGAAACAAGTTGTATTGAACATGTGTTTAAAGAAGCAATGACAGAATTTATGGGCCTTAAAGTAGACTATCGACCAAAGCTGCTCAAACTCCTAGAAACAGCAAAGAGTAAATCTCTTATTATCATTTAGACTTTCACGGCCCGTGTTACTATTCATAATGTTGAATTTTGGGCTTATGCCGTGTTTATTATATTAAAATTCGACGCGTTTCGAAAGAAACCATGCCTTTCTTCGTCAGGAATAATCTGATTATTGGATATATTCCAGATTATTCCTGACGAAGAAAGGCATGGTTTCTTTCGAAACGCGTCGAATTTTAATATAATAAACACGGCATAAGCCCAAAATTCAACATTATGAATAGTAAATCTCTTGTCAGTATGACAAATAACATCCTAAAACAGTATGTGGAAACATCCGTTAATCTAGAAGAAACAAACTCTCTTGTATATTGCGCAGCAGTAACTGTGATAAGGCTGAACAACCAGAAACTAATACCTTTGTCTGGAAAAACTCGTGAAAAAGGTGCAGATGCAGAATACATTCCACCCTGGCAGCGTCGATTAGAAAATGATATCAAGGAACTGAGGAAAACCATAGGCCAACTAACAGCATATTTAAACAATAAAGCTAAACCCAAAACCATTCGAAAGCTGAGAAATATATTCAGAAAAATCAACAGCCATATAAAGGAATATGATCACACAGAAAAAATCAAGGAATACATTGACAACCAAAAGCTAAAATTATGCGCAAAAGCAGCGAGACTCAGGAGGTACAAGGAATCACGAGCGAGGAAAACACAAAACAAACTTTTCTCCAACAATGAAGGTCAGTTCTACAGAATGATCAAACGAAACAAACAATCCATGACAAAAGCAGAACCTCCTAGCACGCAAGAAACTGAAGATTTTTGGAGAAGTGTCTGGGCTGCGAAGTCACCGCACAATGAAAATGCAATTTGGATCAACGAAGAACGAAATAGCAATAATGTATATGAAGAAATGGATTTTGATACCATTGAAGAACGGCATGTGTATGATGCTCTAAGGAGAACTCAGAATTGGAAAGCGCCGGGCACAGATAAAATTCACAATTATTGGTACAAACATTTCACGTGCGTGCACCAGAAGATAGCTTGCAATTTACTTACCTCATCCATCATCCTGAGGAATGTCCTGATTTCCTTTCTGCTGGAATTACATATCTAATCTCAAAAGAAAGTGGAAATACTAAAGACCCATCAAACTACAGACCTATCACCTGTCTCCAAACACGTTACAAACTATTTACGTCCATAATTGCGGACGAAATATACAAGTATCTCGACAAACATAACATTTTGGCTGAGGAACAGAAAGGATGCAAGAAGCTGTCTCAAGGATGCAAAGAACAGATAGTTATTGATTCTGTGATAACACAACAGGCGATACATAATCAAAGGAATCTGTATACGGCATACATAGATTACCAGAAAGCATTTGATTCAGTCCCGCATTCTTGGCTGAAAGAAATCCTCCATCTGTATAAGATTAACCCTGCAATAATTCACTTCCTGGAGGTCACGATGGATAATTGGAAAACAGTACTTCATACTAAGAGAGACAATGAATGTGTCACATCTGACACAATAAAAATTGAGCGTGGTATCTATCAAGGAGACTCGCTAAGCCCATTATGGTTTTGCTTAGCCATCAATCCTCTCTCTAAAATTCTAAAATCCACCGGTTTCGGATTTGACATCAAATACTACAACAGGAAATACAGAATATCTCATCTCCTTTATATAGATGACCTCAAAGTATATGCACACAGTGAGATTCAAATGAATGCCATATAATAGATTCATATTCATCCGATGTCCGAATGACGTTGGGAGTGAAGAAATGGAAGCGTCTGACAATTGAAAGAGGTAAATATGCAACTTCTGAACCACATGAGCTACGCAAAGGATCTCTAATTGAAGGAATGACTGAAATAGAAACCTACAAATATCTGGGATTTGCTCAAAATACAACTTTGGGTCATAAAAGTATCAAAGATACTCATTGGGAAATTACCACAAAACTACATCAAGTGCTGCGAACCAATCTATGTGCAAAGAACAAAATTAAAGCTATCAACACATACGCTATACCAACCCTAGTATATTCATTTGGGATTCTGAAATGGTCAGCAACAGAAATGGAAAGCCTGCAGAGAAAAACAAGGACCCTTCTCACTACTTACCGTTTACATCATCCAAACGCCTGTAAAGAAAGGGCCACTCTTCCACGAAAGATGGGAGGTCGAGGAGTACTGGATTTACAAATTTTGCTCCAAAACCAAATTAAAACCCTTAGAAGATATTTCTACCAAAGAAAGGAAAGCAGCATTATCCATAAAGCCATTGTACTTGCTGATAAACACACTGTATTGAACCTTCGTACAACCTCTGATGATCATATCAGCCAGCCACTACACTTACATGAAAAAGAAAAGGCATGGGGAGAAAAGACCCTCCATGGAAAATACTACAGCAACCTATCCCAACAGAGTATTGATAGAAACGCATCGTGTAAGTAGTTACTGTTTGGAGAAACAGAGGGATTCGCAATTGCCATCCAAGATGAAGTTATTGCTACAAAACATTACAAGAAATACATCATCAAAGATACCAGTGTAATTTCAGACAAATGCAGGCGATGCGCCATTCATCTCGAGACCATTGACCATGTCACTGCAGGCTGCCCAATACTAGCATCAGTTGAATATACAAAACGGCACAATCAGGTTGCAGGCATCATTCATCAAGCACTCGCACAGAAATATAAATTAACTGAGGAGTATATCCCTTACTACAAGTATCATCCACCATCCCTCCTCGAAAATGAATTGTGTAAAATATACTGGGACACTGGTATTGTGACAGATAAAACAATAGATCACAATCGACCAGACATCATAGTGGTAAATAAGGTTGATGGCACTACATTTATAATAGACATAGCAGTCCCCAACGACACCAACATCGAACGTAAACACAATGAAAAAATCTCCAAGTATAGACAGCTTGCAGAGGAAATCAAGAGGATATGGAAGATGAACTTCGTCCGGATAGTGCCTGTAATCTTGTCAGTCAACAGCCTCATACCTCACACACTCCACAGGAGTCTGAAAGAATTGGATCTTCCGCCGACCATCTACAAGAGTATGCAGCATTCGGTCCTATTGTCCACATGCAATATTGTGCGATCCTTCCTTGCTAGTGAATGAGTGATTATGAACTCTTATATTTTGTATGTACATGATATGTATGTATTATAGTTTGTATTATAGTTTTTATGTATTGTTGTAAAGCACTTGGTTTAACCCGTGCTTTAGAGTAACCCATGTTTGTAATGGTGAATTGAATAAATAATAATAATAATATAATCACAATATCACAGGCTATGAGACAAAAATTCACCCACACGCCAAGCTTTTCAAATGAAACAACAAGAACAGTTTACAATAATGTTACCAATGATTCCACATGTCACCACCTCGTGGTATAGCGGTTAGCACTCTTGGCTGTCCCCCCGGAGGTCCGAGTTTGGTCCCCGGATCGGCTAAGAAATGTAATTCTGGTCCGAGGGCTGGAACGATGTATAGTCATCCTCGTGAGGCAAAACTGAGAAGAGACAGGTTTGACTCCCATCTTAGCCACCCTGGATATGGTTTTCTGTGGTTTTCTCACTTCTACTCCAGGCAAATGCTGGCCACGACCGCCTCCTTCCCCGTCCTCACCTGAATTACAAATACGCACAATGATATAACCATCACAACAATACAGGTTATCAGAAAAATTATACAATCACACACACCCAAGTACACGGGGCTGAATGACCACGACGTCCAAGCCCCTCAAGTGAAACAAAGACAAAAGCAACAACAAGAAAAACCAATGATTCTACATAGTCTCCCCCCTTTCTACGAAGTCGGGGATGTGAAGCGATGAATTTCTATGAGGCGGATGCTTTTTACTGCCGAATGCCCTTGTTGATGCTAATATCGTGAGAAGAGTTAATGTTGTTGTTGATTCATTTAGGGGCTTTGCGACATTGTATCATGTATCCACATGTACTTCAGGTGTGTGTAACTTGTATGATAATCTGTGATATTTTGATGGCTGTATTAGTGTATGTATTTGTAACTTAGTCTAGGATTGGGGAAGGAGGCGGCTGTGGTCTTGCGTTAGGAACCATCCCAGCATTTTCCTGGAGCAGAAGTGGAAATCCACTGGACACCACTGCCAGGATGGCTGTGGTGGGAATCAAACCCGGACTTCGGGGGTAGCCTAACAGTCGAGAATGCGAGCCACTGTGCCACGAGGTAGCCCGGACGAGTTAATGGGAGAGGAGGTTTATGAAGATGAGTGAAACTAGGCATTGAGTTGGAAGGAAGGAAGGTAGGTAGGAAGGTATGTAGGCGGGAAGATAGGAAGATAGGAAGGTATGTAGGCGGGAAGATAGGAAGGTATGTAGGCAGGAAGAAAGGAAGGTAGGCAGGACAGTAGGAAGGTGGGAAAGTAGGAAGGAAGGTAGGAAGATATGTAGGCAGGAAGAAAGGAAGGTAGGAAGATAGGGAGGTAGGTGGGCAGGAAGAAAGGAAGGTAGGCAGGAAGGTAGGAAGGTGGGAAAGAAGGAAGGAAGGTAGGAAGGAAGGTAGGAAGATAGGAAGGTATGTAGGCAGGGAGAAAGGAAGGTAGGTAGGAAGGTGGGAAAGAAGGAAGGAAGGTAGGAAGGAAGGAAGATAGGAAGGTATGCAGGCAGGAAGAAAGGAAGGTAGGCAGGAAGGTACGAAGGTGGGAAAGAAGGAAGGTAGGAAGGAAGGTAGGAAGGTGGGAAAGAAGGAAGGAAGTTAGGAAGGAAGGAAGGAAGGTAGGAAGGTAGGTAGGAAGGTGGGAAAGAAGGAAGGTAGGAAGGAAGGTAGGAAGGTGGGAAAGAAGGAAGGAAGGAAGTTAGGAAGGAAGGAAGGTAGGAAGGTAGGTAGGAAGGTGGGAAAGAAGGAAGGAAGGTAGGAAGGAAGGAAGATAGGAAGGTAGGTGGGCAGGAAGAAAGGAAGGTAGGCAGGAAGAAAGGAAGGTAGGAAGGTAGGTAGGAATGTGGGAAAGAAGGAAGGAAGGTAGGAAGGAAGGAAGATAGGAAGGTAGGTGGGCAGGAAGAAAGGAAGGTAGGCAGGAAGAAAGGAAGGTAGGAAGGTAGGTAGGAAGGTAAGAAAGAAGGAAGGAAGGTAGGAAGGAAGGAAGATAGGAAGGTATGTAGGCAGGAAGAAAGGAAGGTAGGCAGGAAGGTAGGAAGGTGGGAAAGAAGGAAGGTAGGTAGGAAGGTAGGAAGATAGGAAGGTATGTCGGCAGGAAGAAAGGAAGGTAGGAAGGTAGGAAGATAGGAAGGTAGGTAGGCAGGAAGAAAGGAAGGTAGGAAGGTAGGTAGGAAGGTGGGAAAGAAGGAAGGTAGGAAGGAAGGAAGATAGGAAGGTATGTAGGCAGGGAGAAAGGAAGGTAGGAAGAAAGGTAGGAAGGTGGGAAGGTAGGTAGGAAGGTGGGAAAGAAGGAAGGTAGGAAGGAAGGTAGGAAGGTGGGAAAGAAGGAAGGAAGGTAGGAAGGAAGGAAGATAGGAAGGTATGTAGGCAGGAAGAAAGGAAGGTAGGAAGGTAGGAAGATAGGAAGGTGGGTAGGCAGGAAGAAAGGAAGGTAGGTAGGTAGGAAGGTAGGAAGAAAGGAAAGTGGGAAAGAAGGTAGGAAGATAGGAAGGTAGGAAGATAGGAAGGTAGGCAGGAAGAAAGGAAGGTGGGAAAGAAGGAAGGAAGGTAGGAAGGAAGGTGGGAAAGAAGGAAGGAAGGTAGGAAGGAAGGAAGGTAGGAAGATAGGAAGGTAGGAAGATAGGAAGGTAGGTGGGCAGAAAGAAAGGAAGGTAGGAAAGAAGGAAGGAAGGTGGGAAGGAAGGTATTTAGGAAGGAAGGAAGGAAGCGGCCGTGGCTATTAGTAAGTACCGTCCCACCACTTGTCTGAAGTATAACAAGAAGTTCCGTGAAGAAATATACAGCCTATTTTCATATATCTTACTTATGTTACATGACTATCAACATACAAATTTTCAGTTTGATTGCTGTAATAGATTCGTAGATATTGAGAACCGTCTAAATATTTCGGATGGTCGCCATGTTGGATTTTTATATCTGTAGGTCTTAGAGTTATGTATTATTACAGCTGCCAACTTGTGGTTATGGAAACAATTGAAATAAATTAGATGCCAGTGGATTAACATTTGTATAAGCATTTACCGTACCAAGTTTCACTGCACTAGGTTGGTGAAATCGCGAGAAACGTCCATTTAAATATGTATACTTCGCGTCACCGCCATGTTGGATTTGTGCTCACCAGGTCATTGAAAGTCCTATAGGTGAACTTATGTTCATAGCCTCTATGAACATAAAACATTTCAGTTTGATTGCTGTGAAAGATTCGTAGATATTGAGAACCGTCTAAATATTTCGGATGGTCGCCATGTTGGATTGTTAGGCCTATATGTATTGTACCCAACTGTCATCATGTGGACCATGTGTTCGTATCCCAGCTAACTCACGGTCTTTCGAGGTATGGGACGTTCCTGCCCACCATACGACCACATGCTCAGGATTTGAGTCTACCAGGTAACTACTCTACAGGAAATACACAACATATTCCAAAAATAAAATATTTAATGGTCTAAAATCATGGCTATACAACAAATACAAATAAAGGAGAAATTATATTTAATTCCCACAAATAAAAATAGGGTTATTCTGTGAGTTTTCTTCTTAAAATAGTGCTACACTGCACTCAAATCTAATCCTAGCATCCTGTCAATGATACTTTCAGACTTCCATGGGTTTCCATAGTGTTCATCATGTGACACAATCTTAGTTAACTGGAGTAACATAACACAAAAGTCACATATCACATTAAAACGACATTAATACAACATTACTCCGTTTCATATGGCATTTACCTTGATTAGCATAAATTCATTATTTTCTGCATTAATTAACAAATATTTGTTGTGTCGTGCGAATCATCTTCCTTCTTTCCATCAATATGAACGCTTTAAGAAAAGTGGTACTTATCCCTTCCAAAATACACATGAATAGAATTATTTATAGTTTCACCATATAACGATTTTCTGGGTCTTGTCGGGCTTATCATCGTTACAAATGTGTCATGTTCTGGGAAATCACATACCCGTATGCATAAATTAGTGTGAACTGGCAAAATGCATTCCAAAAAGAAGATGCCTACATTATTTTGGTTCAGTTTTCCTCCTCAGAGAATAACTGAGCCAAATATTATCTGATTTCTATGATCCAACAACGTATGTGTGTTGCAACACACCATTCAATTCAATTGGCATCATCATAATAATCATATCTTAATTGCATATTGAAATATCGAGATTCTTCAGTGTCCTACTATGACTCTAATTTACAAGGGACTGGTCGACCGACCTTCTCTCCCCTCAGCAGGCAATAAAATTCGTTCCAGCTGGCTAGTCAAGATGGCCGCCGCAGAAGTGGTCTACTACCCCACCTCCTCTCATCTGCTGTCAAGGTCAGGTTTGTTTACAATTGCAGTACTGGAGTTACGCTAGGTGTGGTTCCTAAGTAATTGAGTCATTCTGATTATATTACACCTATCTTTATAGTGTATTGGGCTCTATTCGGCTCCTTATTAACGTTCATGGCTGGGGATGGAATTCTGGTGATAGCCTTGCCGTTCTATGGTGACTACTAGTGGCTTTAGACGCGCATCATAGTGAAAATCCACGATTTTCACCAGCAGCTGTCAATAAAATATAAGGAAATCTGCGTTTCCTAAACGACGAATATGATCCTTACCTCTCAGGGTAGATCATTTATACACATGCTCACTGCGTCTCGACGGACGTCATTCGTGGCCATAATTCACGCAAGCGTTGGATACAGACAGGCTCTGTCCAATTCGCTGCGAATAATACAGTATGCTCAAGGGCGATACTACTCGTAGATTTAGCCAACTTCTCACCTAACGCGCAAGCTATACTAGTTGGTCCCCGCAATTATTTATTTACGTAAATCCCTGGATTCTACGTTATTTCTGCACGCAATATGCGGCTTCAAACAATACTTCACATAGATGACTCAATTATTAAGGCACACGCGTTCTCTCTGTCATATTACTTAAGCCAAAGCTTTAAATAGCTCCTAACAACAATGTATAAATTTACTGGCTTATTTTACTTTAATGGTCCTCAAATATAATCCTAAGGATTGACCATATCAAATATTCATTCACATTTCACTGACACTGAAAAAGCTCTCGTATCTCGCTATATGCCACGTTACTTTCTTACTGTTTACCAAAATACAGTATCTTTATATTAGACATGACACACTTTGAACGTTATTTAGGCCAAAAGTGCCTATTACTTTACTGTTGCCGACCCCATATTATTATTATTATTATTATTATTTTATTTAACGTTACCGTTACATCCATCACTATTTTCGACCTGAATGGCCCTAAACAAATCACCTTCCAAGCCATATTTTATTCAAGACGAGTGGCGAAAACTCGTTCAGTAAGTGACTGTTACATCTTATTCTCAAAGTGATAAATCGTTACATGGTGAACTATTTAGTTATAATAACATTGTAAATTGGTACTCACTTTTTCTTTTTCGCTGGATAGTGCCAGCATTTCAGCTTCAGGCCCACCATGACGCTTGATTTAAGCCATCATGTTATATTTTACACAACCCTTAAATTCACACATTTTCCACCTGATAAACATACTTTTATCAGTGGCCTCTTTCACTTCTACACAATGCATATTAATCACTATACACATGAACACTTTTAAATCACTATTACACAATTCATGTTCACTTATTCACTACTTCACAGGTTGATCCTTAAATCGGACTTCTCCTACGCCTGATCTCAGAGATGCGATGCAATTACGCCAACCGCTGGTCTACGTGAAAATCTAACAGCGTTTTACGGACGTTCGATCCTCGTCACCTGCAATATCGTTCAGCTCACTATCCAGATTAGGTGGCAATGATTCCCAAGCTCCCATCATTGTAGTGATCCTGATGATAATGTCATATACAATTCTTACAATACCTCCCGGTATATGAAATGTTCGAAGACATTATGAATTCATTTTTCGCTGTGGCGAATTTATATTTGCGTCAGATAATAGATAAATATCTGTATTAAATTGACTTCGACGCACTTCATGATTATACTTATGAAGCTGTATGACTTGCTTCTATTGTTCTTCAACGGCGGAGCGTTGATACTTTAACATTTGGCGCGCTACTGGCGGCGTATTAGTTACGTGTATACAGACTGAAGACAACAAGACAACTGGCTGGTGTGAGCTGCTCTCCCCCATATAAAGGTTTCTCGTACAAAATAGTCCACTGGACACATGAGAGCGACCCCTTCCTTGAAATAATACCTTTTCAGCCGAACTGACATATACACCTTGTTCATTTAGGTGTGGAGGTTTCATAACCGTTCGCGTGCACGCGATCGCTTCGGCCAATTAATTACAATTAATTGCCTTAGTTTAGCGCGTCAGGACGCCATCGTGGTGGTTCCCCTTTGGCTGGTCACAAGATCACTGCTCTCGAGCGTAGGCTAGGTTGTAATGCGTTCATTTGGAGATGTAGGCATTAATTTAGGTGTAAAACCACTCCTAAATTACCTCTCCGTGAATATATTCACCTGGGTGTATGCTCCACTTGGCTGTAATTAATTAATTTCCGTGGGCCATCATCCCTACTCCCGATTCCATCGTTGTCAAGCGGTGAATACCCGAGCCATTAATTTTGGGCTGTCTCCTCGGTCCAGACGTAAATAGTGCGCTCGGTGCCTAAGGTCTCCACCCACTTGCTAAGTGTAATTTGTAAAACGTCGAACTGGCCTCCTCTCATTCTCGTATGCTCTGAAAACTTATATTTTCTTGCATTCGGCTACAATTCTTCACCTTAAATTGCTATGATATTTACATATAGGTCGTGAAATCATGCTACGGTATTATATTTCAGTATACCTCTCATTGCTCTTTGGGTTCCCTGTAATTGCTCCCCCTCAGAGATCAATGGTTCGACTCTAGGCATAACCATGTGCCTGGTCTTCTCTGATAAGACCCGAGTTCGATGACAGACTGCCGTGACTGATTGGGCACAGTATAGGCCATAGAGTTATGTACCATTCAAGGACAATTATTGCGTAGATTCATTATTCAAACTTTCACTTCCATCGCATGATTACGACACAAGAAATAAAAACTTAATTTTAAAATTTCGCACAGCCACCATCTTGAGGTTATGTAAACAATTGAACTAAATTAGATGCCAGTGCATTGCAATATATATAAACATTCTTTGAACCAAGTTTCACTGCGTTCGGATGGTTAAATCGCGAGAAAAGTCTATTTAAATATTTCAACTTCACTTGGCCGAAAATGTTCGTTTTGTACTTAACAGGGTTTTGAATGCCATGTAAGTGAACTTCTAGTAGTGCCCTTTATCACCGTACAAAATTTGAGGGTGATATCAATAATGGTTTCGGAGATATAAATTGCCGGTGAAATATTTCGCACAGCCGCCATCTTGACGTTATGTAAACAATTGAACTAAATTAGATACCAGTGCATTACAATGTGTATAAACATTTGCTGTGATGTGTTTCATTGCGTTTGGATGGTTAAATCGCGATAAAAGTCTATTTAAAAGTCTCAAATTTGCTTGGCCACCATGTTGGTTTTGCAGTTACCAGGTTTTTGAAAGTTTCACAAGTGAACTTCTAGTAGTTTCCTTTATCACCATAGAAAATTTCAGGGTTATATCAGTATTAGTTTCGGAGATACAGAACGCAGGTGAAATATTTCGCACAGTCGTAATGTTGGATTGGTGAGACGTAATAAAATTTGAAGGGCACGGTCGGGGTCGACCTAAATAGTGCTATGACCTCACCGAGTTTCATTGAAATAGATCCAGACGTTTAGAAGTTATTAGGGGGTACACACGCGCGCACACACACACACACACACACACGGACTAAAGGTGGTCTCATAAGCCTATTTTATCATAAATGAAAATAGGCTGAAAATGGGTAACCACGGAAAATCGTTTCATGGAGGTTTGAAGGCTGAAGGGTTTCATCCGGTACTTTATTTCTTATTTCGAACCGATTAGAAGAAGCGCACACTCTTTACTGAGGTAGTATAATCTATTATATATAATCCAAAGTTGACTCATCAACGCAGGGCTCAAACCACTAGACCTAGAAGGCTGAAATTATGCGTGTTGGTTGATCCGAGCATGTAGAGGCTCACTAAGAAACGGTTTTTGAAAATTCAATTTGCAAGTGACTTTTTTCGGCCCTTTGGCACTGAGCATCCAAAATTTACTCGTCAACGCAGGGCTCAAACACTAGACCTAGAAAGCTGAAATTTTGCATGTTGGTTGATCCGAGTATGTAGAGGCTCACTAAGAAACGGTTTTTGAAAATTCAATTTGTAAGTGACCTTTTTTGGCCCTTTGGCACTGGGCAAGGACAGTCGGTACAAAGATCGGATGTAGCTCATTTTAAGCCACCATATACGAGAAACAATACTCGGAGGTCCTGTAGGGACCCCGAAACACACTTTTTAAGTTCCTAAAATGAACGGTTTCGGAGATATTCCCAAATAACTGTGTTCTCTCGAAGAAACAGATCAACGTTACTATGGCAACCGCTGAAATTTCGCAGACCGGGGATAGTTTTCTGGCAATATCTCGAAAACCGTTCGTTTTAGGGCCTTAAAACGCGGGGTTCGGTTCACGAACATTGCCCCTCGCATTGATACGCGTAAAATGAGATATATTTTATTTATAGAGATGTTTTTTGGGGTCGGATTCGAGCGTGATTTTGAGTCTAATTTTATACTCTTTGAGCTGGTTATTGTGAGCGAGCTTTCGTATCTTTACGCTAATTTACAATGTCAAGATGCTTTCTATTTTGCACGGTAAGCTTTCATTTTCTTTATAAATTTGTTTTTTGTTAACAGTATATTTCTGTTTGCCAATATTGATCTGCTCTTTTTAGTGTTTTACCATGATCAGCAACCCATAATCACAGACGGATGTGTCGTATTCTACCGGCTGTCACATTAAATTATTATTTTTTCTTAATTATTCTTACTGAGGAATTGGGCAAACTTATTTCAATAAAGTTGGTATTTTGTCTTTCTCGGCCATTGAATCCCCGCACAAGGCACGGCTTAAACCTAGAAAAGTTGCTGAGTTGGACTAATGGACTAATGGTGCAGCAGAAAAGAGGAGAATTGAAGCGTTTGAAATGTGGTGATACAGGAGAATGATGATCAGATAGGTAGATAGGGTAACAAATGAACAGGTATTAAGACGAGTGGGAGAGGAGTGATGTTTCTGGCGACTGCTAATGAAGAGAAGAGATAGGAGGGTAGGACACATATTAAGACACCCAGGAATGGCAAGCTTAGTTATGGATGGGAGGGTCGAGTACAAGAACTGTGGGGGTAAACCAGGGTTAAAGAGATTGCCTCGGATGTTGGGTGTGGTAGCTATGTAGAGATGAAACGATTAGCTCAGGAGAGGGAGATATGGAGGGCTGCATCAAACCTGTTAAAAAACTGAAGATTCAAACAACAACAACAATCGGCAATTTTAATTACTTAGAGAGGCATGTGAGGCAAAATTGGTTTTGGAGAATTTCAATCCCTGGAATGTAACACTGGAAGAGACTACATAATGTAGGCTACTGTACATCAGCGGCCAAGGTGAGAGATATTTAACTATAGGTCTATTAATAGCGATATGTTGACGTTCAAATCATCAATATGTATGGCAAAATTACATCCAGAATAGCTCAAGGAAAACTACTTTTAATTCCCCATATCCCGATAGATTTGCCATTCCAGTGTGCAAGAGTGCAGTTCCCTCTTCAAACAATATTCGCAATTTCTTTAACAAAGCGCAATGACACACACTTAACAGTAGCACGTGTACATTTAGACAAAACCATTCTTTCCCATGGGCAACTGTAAGTGGCGTGCTCGCGAGCATCCGGACAACAAAATCGTTATGTCTCAGCAGACTACGTAATTTTAAAATGTGTTAGCATAATGTGACATCGAACCCTGCAGACTTTCACAACTCTATTAAATTCTCACTCTGCTGCTCATATCAATATACTGTATGTATCAGTATTCAGAATTAAAATGGACCCACCTCTAGCCGTGATTGCTGTAATAAAGTAGACCAATTATCAGCAATAATACATCGTCCCCATTGTCTTGATCGCGGGCGAAGCCGCGGGTACCTGCTAGTGTTGTATAAACATGCCACAGATTTTATCACTCATCGTCCCCGCTCTCCTAATATATGACTCCTCGTCATCAGCGCTGGTGAAGAGACAATATATTATTACATGTATTATTATTGAATAGATTTCTGCCTACTACGGACCACGTAAATAACTCCTCATGACATCAGCTTTCTTTGTCGCCAATTTTCCTTCATTCTCTTGCTTGCAGCTTCTTTCTGTTCATCTGTGCAATGCCTTCCTTACCTTGTGGTGTTTGAAGCCATATTTTCAGTGTTGCCTTAGTAAACAAGAGTTTAGTGCTTTTCAGTCGGTCAACACGAATGTACCCAAAAGAGATGGGTTATGCCCTAATCCTGAAATAAATTACATGAGATTAATAAAACACTAGGATTACCAGTTTCGATCGTCAAGCGATCATCATCAGATCCAATACACTTAGGCTATAAAATCTATGTTTGAAATACAGGTGAAAATATTTACAATATGTACAATTATTTAGTTGCAGTATTGGTACTGCAACTGTCAGTGTATGCTAAATGCAGTATATATGTTAGGTGAAATGCTAAATGGTGATGGCTATCCGGAGATTGTACTTTAGAGAGATTATATGGTTGTAAACTATGGTTAAACTATAAAATTTTTAGGCTAACTACTTATCTGATTGTCTTCCGTACTACAGCTATTCGCAGTTTCCGTGCTCACTTGAACTCACTGTGCGGTCGACTGCGGTGGTTATCTTAACGACTGGTTTTTCCCTGCCTTCCCCCCCTGTCCCTACGTGCTGTGGGGAGTGATCGCGATGTGTTTATGTGAGGTGTTGCCAACCTAGATAAGATGTATGTTATTGAATGAGGTGGATCTACAACTATTAAAGACCGTGGATTAGTCCTCGCCACGCGTGGAGCATAACCCATTCGAACTAAGCGTTGACGGTCTTATGAGGACGTCCCGGCACCTTTAATACTGCCTCTAATATGGGCCTTGGTTTATTGCAGAAGAAAAGTACATCGTACACCTGATCCAGATAACATTTACCTATTAAAAACCCCCTAATTTCCCCCCTTTTTTTTATCTAGCTTGGCTGTGTCGCTAAATTGTGTTTTGTTTCCGACAGGGTGTGTTTTTTAGTAGCGTGAAGAGGGGTGAGCTCTCCATGAACGTGTGTTCATTTAGATTGTTGGGATTGTTTCGTTTGGCTAGGTGTATCTCGATTGCTTCCTTTATGTCAAGAGCTCTGCCTTTCGATTCGTGATGGATTATTTTAAGGTCCGACTCTATGTTGGTAAAGCTATGCCCTGCGTCACACATATGTTCGCACACGGCTGAATGTGTTCCGTATCTTATCGCATTTCTATGTTCATTATAACGTGTGTCTACTCGCCTTCCACTCTGCCCGATGTAATTAGCTTGACAATCGGTGTCTTGGCACGTTATAGAATATACCCCTGACCTTGAATACGGGTCACGTTTATTTAGATTACTATTTAGGAGGTGCCTAGCGGTTGTGTTTTTCGTCGTGAAAGCTATCTTTATGCCTTGCTTTTTGAATAGGTTAGTGATTTTATATGTATTCGCATTCACATAGTTGAAACGCGCAAATTTTTTCTCATTACTGTCCGGTTTGGGAATCGTTTTATCTTTATTTTTATGTTTGGCTATAATTTGATTTATTTTGCTTGGCGAGAAGTTGTTTTCCTTTGCTATTTGCATAATAGTTCTTATTTCCTTATTATAGTTGTCTTTTGACATGGGTATGTTTAAAGCCCTGTGCACCATTGAATTGAAACCCGCTAGTTTGTGCGTACTGGGGTGATTAGACTGATTGTCGATTGCATGCGAGGTTTGTGTTGCTTTCCGGAATATGGAATATGAAAGGTCGTTGTCTTTACGTTCAATAGTTATATCGAGATAATTTATTTTCCGGTCTATTTCGGATTCCTTAGTGAATTTGATAGAATGGTGAAGGCTATTAATGGATTGGAGAATTGTTTCTTCGCTTGTTAGTTCAGTATCGTAGATGCAAATTACATCATCTACGTATCTTTTCCATATTACTATTCCCTTTGTTGAAGTCTTTTCTAAGAACGCATTTTCTAGTGCATTGATGAAGATGTCAGCGATTAACCCACTTAGTGGCGATCCCATTGCTAGGCCTTCTCTCTGTGTGTATATTTTATTGTCGAATTGAAACACGTTTTGGGTGAGAACGACCCTCAGTAATCTCACAATCTCTTCAATTTCTTTTACCGAATTGTTGGATTTTAAGTTGTTTTCGATAGTGTTGATTGCTTCAATAATCGGAATATTGGTGTACATGTTAGTTACGTCGAAGGATACTAGCCTGAAGCTAGGTTTCATTTGTAGGGTGTTCAATGCTGTTACTAGTTCTGTTGTGTTCTTTACAGAGTTGTTTTTGTCGTTGGAAAGACGGCATTTTAAGATTTTTAGTAACTCTTTGCTGATTTTGTAATTAGGGGCATTCCTACAATTGACTATTGGTCTCATTGGGCATTCCTTTTTGTGTATTTTTGGTTGTCCCCTCAATGACGGTATTTTCGGGTTCATGTTTATTAGTTTTGATTTTTCAGCTTTGGTCAGTATGTATTCTGTTTCTTTTAGCGCACTTTTTATTTGTTTTTGGAATTTGTTGGTGGGGTCTTTTGTTAATTCCTTGATTTCGTTGTTGTTTAGGAATTCGACTGTTTTTTCAATGTATTCTGTTTTGTTCAAAATTACTGTAGTGTTTCCCTTATCTGCTTTTGTGATGATTAAGTCATGTTCTTTTATTTTTTGTTTCAACGACTTTATTTCTTTGATTTGTTTGTTGTTTTGAATGTTATTGCTATCGCCCTCTCGTTTGAGGATTTTTTTGGCTTCGTTGGTGGCGAGATTTTTGGTTAATTCCCTGTCTTCTGCTGGGAGCTTGTGACTGGCTATCTCAATATCTGTGATTAACTGTTTTATATTGTGGTTCGTGTGTGCGTCTGTGCAGTTGTATTTCAAACCTTTGTCTAACATATTCATTTCACCTTGAGAAAAGGTTACGTTCGTTCTGTTGTTTACTCTGCTGTGGAAATTGAATTCATTGTTATTCGTGTGTTGTTCGTTAGATTGATGGTTCTGTGTTTCTCCTAGTTTTCTTAATTTATTTTCTAGCGTTTCATGCTTCCTCGTTGCTCTGATTTTGATGGTGTCATGTAGGTGTTCGGTGAAGCTGTCCCATTGGGCTGCGTGCCAGAAATTACTTAGTTGCAATTGAATGTCGTATAATTGTTGGTTAATTTTTTGCTTTCTTATGTATGCAAATCTTAATTCGTTTTTTATCCAAAGCGCTTTGGCTTGTTTAGATGAAATGATCGAGGCTGGTGTGTTCGGTACGGTTTTAATTGGTACGTATTTAGGGGTGAGGTTTAGTTCTATACATTTTTTGTTGAACCAAATTGACTTGTCTAAATTCATGAGTTTAAGCCTGAGTGATTTGAATTTCTTGGCTTCACGATTTGCCTGACTAGCCGTGAACATTGTGGTGTTTGAAGCCATATTTTCAGTGTTGCCTTAGTAAACAAGAGTTTAGTGCTTTTCAGTCGGTCAACACGAATGTACCCAAAAGAGATGGGTTATGCCCTAATCCTGAAATAAATTACATGAGATTAATAAAACACTAGGATTACCAGTTTCGATCGTCAAGCGATCATCATCAGATCCAATACACTTAGGCTATAAAATCTATGTTTGAAATACAGGTGAAAATATTTACAATATGTACAATTATTTAGTTGCAGTATTGGTACTGCAACTGTCAGTGTATGCTAAATGCAGTATATATGTTAGGTGAAATGCTAAATGGTGATGGCTATCCGGAGATTGTACTTTAGAGAGATTATATGGTTGTAAACTATGGTTAAACTATAAAATTTTTAGGCTAACTACTTATCTGATTGTCTTCCGTACTACAGCTATTCGCAGTTTCCGTGCTCACTTGAACTCACTGTGCGGTCGACTGCGGTGGTTATCTTAACGACTGGTTTTTCCCTGCCTTCCCCCCCTGTCCCTACGTGCTGTGGGGAGTGATCGCGATGTGTTTATGTGAGGTGTTGCCAACCTAGATAAGATGTATGTTATTGAATGAGGTGGATCTACAACTATTAAAGACCGTGGATTAGTCCTCGCCACGCGTGGAGCATAACCCATTCGAACTAAGCGTTGACGGTCCACCTCATTCAATAACATACATCTTATCTAGGTTGGCAACACCTCACATAAACACATCGCGATCACTCCCCACAGCACGTAGGGACAGGGGGGGAAGGCAGGGAAAAACCAGTCGTTAAGATAACCACCGCAGTCGACCGCACAGTGAGTTCAAGTGAGCACGGAAACTGCGAATAGCTGTAGTACGGAAGACAATCAGATAAGTAGTTAGCCTAAAAATTTTATAGTTTAACCATAGTTTACAACCATATAATCTCTCTAAAGTACAATCTCCGGATAGCCATCACCATTTAGCATTTCACCTAACATATATACTGCATTTAGCATACACTGACAGTTGCAGTACCAATACTGCAACTAAATAATTGTACATATTGTAAATATTTTCACCTGTATTTCAAACATAGATTTTATAGCCTAAGTGTATTGGATCTGATGATGATCGCTTGACGATCGAAACTGGTAATCCTAGTGTTTTATTAATCTCATGTAATTTATTTCAGGATTAGGGCATAACCCATCTCTTTTGGGTACATTCGTGTTGACCGACTGAAAAGCACTAAACTCTTGTTTACTAAGGCAACACTGAAAATATGGCTTCAAACACCACAATGTTCACGGCTAGTCAGGCAAATCGTGAAGCCAAGAAATTCAAATCACTCAGGCTTAAACTCATGAATTTAGACAAGTCAATTTGGTTCAACAAAAAATGTATAGAACTAAACCTCACCCCTAAATACGTACCAATTAAAACCGTACCGAACACACCAGCCTCGATCATTTCATCTAAACAAGCCAAAGCGCTTTGGATAAAAAACGAATTAAGATTTGCATACATAAGAAAGCAAAAAATTAACCAACAATTATACGACATTCAATTGCAACTAAGTAATTTCTGGCACGCAGCCCAATGGGACAGCTTCACCGAACACCTACATGACACCATCAAAATCAGAGCAACGAGGAAGCATGAAACGCTAGAAAATAAATTAAGAAAACTAGGAGAAACACAGAACCATCAATCTAACGAACAACACACGAATAACAATGAATTCAATTTCCACAGCAGAGTAAACAACAGAACGAACGTAACCTTTTCTCAAGGTGAAATGAATATGTTAGACAAAGGTTTGAAATACAACTGCACAGACGCACACACGAACCACAATATAAAACAGTTAATCACAGATATTGAGATAGCCAGTCACAAGCTCCCAGCAGAAGACAGGGAATTAACCAAAAATCTCGCCACCAACGAAGCCAAAAAAATCCTCAAACGAGAGGGCGATAGCAATAACATTCAAAACAACAAACAAATCAAAGAAATAAAGTCGTTGAAACAAAAAATAAAAGAACATGACTTAATCATCACAAAAGCAGATAAGGGAAACACTACAGTAATTTTGAACAAAACAGAATACATTGAAAAAACAGTCGAATTCCTAAACAACAACGAAATCAAGGAATTAACAAAAGACCCCACCAACAAATTCCAAAAACAAATAAAAAGTGCGCTAAAAGAAACAGAATACATACTGACCAAAGCTGAAAAATCAAAACTAATAAACATGAACCCGAAAATACCGTCATTGAGGGGACAACCAAAAATACACAAAAAGGAATGCCCAATGAGACCAATAGTCAATTGTAGGAATGCCCCTAATTACAAAATCAGCAAAGAGTTACTAAAAATCTTAAAATGCCGTCTTTCCAACGACAAAAACAACTCTGTAAAGAACACAACAGAACTAGTAACAGCATTGAACACCCTACAAATGAAACCTAGCTTCAGGCTAGTATCCTTCGACGTAACTAACATGTACACCAATATTCCGATTATTGAAGCAATCAACACTATCGAAAACAACTTAAAATCCAACAATTCGGTAAAAGAAATTGAAGAGATTGTGAGATTACTGAGGGTCGTTCTCACCCAAAACGTGTTTCAATTCGACAATAAAATATACACACAGAGAGAAGGCCTAGCAATGGGATCGCCACTAAGTGGGTTAATCGCTGACATCTTCATCAATGCACTAGAAAATGCGTTCTTAGAAAAGACTTCAACAAAGGGAATAGTAATATGGAAAAGATACGTAGATGATGTAATTTGCATCTACGATACTGAACTAACAAGCGAAGAAACAATTCTCCAATCCATTAATAGCCTTCACCATTCTATCAAATTCACTAAGGAATCCGAAATAGACCGGAAAATAAATTATCTCGATATAACTATTGAACGTAAAGACAACGACCTTTCATATTCCATATTCCGGAAAGCAACACAAACCTCGCATGCAATCGACAATCAGTCTAATCACCCCAGTACGCACAAACTAGCGGGTTTCAATTCAATGGTGCACAGGGCTTTAAACATACCCATGTCA
This sequence comes from Meconema thalassinum, assembly GCA_946902985.2. NCBI lineage: Eukaryota > Metazoa > Arthropoda > Insecta > Orthoptera > Tettigoniidae > Meconema > Meconema thalassinum. The sequence goes on from OX336388.2 coordinate 1,048,102,558, forward strand.
AAAGACAACTATAATAAGGAAATAAGAACTATTATGCAAATAGCAAAGGAAAACAACTTCTCGCCAAGCAAAATAAATCAAATTATAGCCAAACATAAAAATAAAGATAAAACGATTCCCAAACCGGACAGTAATGAGAAAAAATTTGCGCGTTTCAACTATGTGAATGCGAATACATATAAAATCACTAACCTATTCAAAAAGCAAGGCATAAAGATAGCTTTCACGACGAAAAACACAACCGCTAGGCACCTCCTAAATAGTAATCTAAATAAACGTGACCCGTATTCAAGGTCAGGGGTATATTCTATAACGTGCCAAGACACCGATTGTCAAGCTAATTACATCGGGCAGAGTGGAAGGCGAGTAGACACACGTTATAATGAACATAGAAATGCGATAAGATACGGAACACATTCAGCCGTGTGCGAACATATGTGTGACGCAGGGCATAGCTTTACCAACATAGAGTCGGACCTTAAAATAATCCATCACGAATCGAAAGGCAGAGCTCTTGACATAAAGGAAGCAATCGAGATACACCTAGCCAAACGAAACAATCCCAACAATCTAAATGAACACACGTTCATGGAGAGCTCACCCCTCTTCACGCTACTAAAAAACACACCCTGTCGGAAACAAAACACAATTTAGCGACACAGCCAAGCTAGATTAAAAAAAAAAAGGGGGGAAATTAGGGGGTTTTTAATAGGTAAATGTTATCTGGATCAGGTGTACGATGTACTTTTCTTCTGCAATAAACCAAGGCCCATATTAGAGGCAGTATTAAAGGTGCCGGGACGTCCTCATAAGACCGTCAACGCTTAGTTCGAATGGGTTATGCTCCACGCGTGGCGAGGACTAATCCACGGTCTTTAATAGTTGTAGATCCACCTCATTCAATAACATACATCTTATCTAGGTTGGCAACACCTCACATAAACACATCGCGATCACTCCCCACAGCACGTAGGGACAGGGGGGGAAGGCAGGGAAAAACCAGTCGTTAAGATAACCACCGCAGTCGACCGCACAGTGAGTTCAAGTGAGCACGGAAACTGCGAATAGCTGTAGTACGGAAGACAATCAGATAAGTAGTTAGCCTAAAAATTTTATAGTTTAACCATAGTTTACAACCATATAATCTCTCTAAAGTACAATCTCCGGATAGCCATCACCATTTAGCATTTCACCTAACATATATACTGCATTTAGCATACACTGACAGTTGCAGTACCAATACTGCAACTAAATAATTGTACATATTGTAAATATTTTCACCTGTATTTCAAACATAGATTTTATAGCCTAAGTGTATTGGATCTGATGATGATCGCTTGACGATCGAAACTGGTAATCCTAGTGTTTTATTAATCTCATGTAATTTATTTCAGGATTAGGGCATAACCCATCTCTTTTGGGTACATTCGTGTTGACCGACTGAAAAGCACTAAACTCTTGTCCTTCCTTACCTTCTTGGTCACTGTTTCTGGCTGCTGATATCCATTAGTTGTGTGTATCTTGTGCCTGCATGTGGCTCTGTCCTGGATGTCTTGTTCTGTGATGTTAATTTATTGCAAGTTCTTCTTGGTGATAACTAACCGTTTCACGTATGAGCTGCCTTTCTTGTTACACTTGTTAAAATTGTTGAACACTTTTTTAGTTAGTTTGGTGTTGGTCGCTCTCTCCCGGTACGTATCCGAAGATTTTAATACTCCGTTTTCGTATGATGTCTGATACCCTGCCACATGTTTCATGCTCTCTTGAATCGTCTAAAACAGAAACTGATTGAGAAACGACCAAGATTGGCACGGAAGAAGGAGCTCTCTCACCAGGACAATGCGTCGGCGCACAAAGAACCCGTCTCCATGGCGAAAACGTTTGAGTTGGGGTTCGAATTAATTTCTAATACACCCTATTCACCGGACTTAGCACTAAGTGACTTTTTCGTATTCCCAAACATGAAAATTTGGCTTGGTGGTAAGAAATTTTTATCCATCGAGGACGTGATCGGGGCCGTAACGGAGTATTTTGCAGAGTTTGAGAAAACCTACTTTTATGATGGGTTGAAAAAATTGGAAACTCGCTGGGCCAAGTGTATAGCTGTCGAAAGAGACTCTGTTGAGAAATACGGTGAGTTTTTTATGAGAAAAGATATTTCTTCTTACTTTTTTACCAGACTTATCAAAAAAGGTAGATGACCTCGCTGATTTGCCCATTAAAACAACACTTTATTACTACTACTTTGACTTATCAAACCATCCTCGTATAGTTCTTTGTTGCTGCGCAATCGGTAAGTATCAGCACACTTTCTGAGATGGACGATTTTTCTTAGGTTCTTTCTTTCTTTCTTTCTTTCTTTCTTTCTTTCTTTCTTGGGGGCCGATAACCTAGATGTTAGGCCCTCTTAAAACAACAATTATCTTCATCATCATCATCATCATCATCATCATCATCATATTTCTTTCTTTCTTTCTTTCTTTCTTTCTTTCTTGGGGGCCGATAACTTAGCGGGGGCCCTCGCATGGGTCCACTTATTATTATTAGTAGTAGTATAATGATTATTATTACTAGACTATAATTATTGTTGCTCGGAAAGAACAAAATGTTATCTTGTAGGAAACCACATGATGGCTATCTTGACATATACAAGAATTGATTTAGTGCGGTTTCGAACTACAGTACTTGTTTAGCCTATTTTCATCATATAAGACCTTGCTAATTGTATGTGTGTGTTTGAAGGTCCCGCACTTACTAATTTTTAATGGCTGGAGGGATGAAACATTCTAACAACTCAATACTAGCCCTTCTAACCCCGATGGTGCCTTTCAGTTTTTGATAGGAGTAACTAATAAAATATGGTGGCCGTGCGAAAAATTTTCACCAGCGTTATGAAAGCAACCAAGGCTATAATAGGCCTATAAGTTCGTTAGTTCGACTTAAATTGTACATTATGCAACGAGTCTATAATGGCAATAATTAAGACACGAGTTTGTTTATAAAACGAGCGTAGCGAGTTTTATAATTTCCATACTAGTGTCTTAATTACTATTATACGTGATTTACATACGAAAGTTTATGTTCGACGATAATTATAACTATTTTATGTTCGAACATAAACATTTATCAATATATGTCGAGATTTCGCCAGTTTTATGTACTGAACAGAGCGCATGAGACGCTGAGATTACCTTGTATTTGGCCATGGCCTCCTGGAATACCTCACTTTGACACTAGCCACGCAATGAAATTTAAAATAGGAAGACCGTGGAAGTCAGCTCAAGTGCGATGCTATCCTTACCTAATTGGTCACACAACTGTTCCTTGAGCTCTGATTGGTGGGAGAAACTGTATCATAATGAAAAATAGTACTATAATGAGCCTCATTATGATACAGTTTTCTGACATATAATATTTACATTTCACCAGGGTCGAACATAAAGACTGTTAATAATGATTATGTGTCACTTATACTTCCATTCATGGGCTTAGACAATGCGATCACCAGCTCCATGTGCTTGGTTGTATATATAGAATTTGACCATTAGCCTGTGGTATTGTGGTGCCCGTAGCAGTATGTGCATTGTGTACTTTTAAATAGGATTGGGAAAGAAGTGGTTTTCATCTCTTCTGGGTTTTGCCTTTCGAGGCTTTGCGTACCCCGTTTGAACGCTCAACACCTAGTAGTTCAGTTAATCTGGCCTGTTGCCAACACCATTAAGCCTATGCCTCCTCTGCGTGTTCTTGGTACAGTTAGTAACATGGGCTGTGTTCTTATTGGAGCAGACTAGAGCAGTCCTGCGCCCTCCGCCGCCTGTCTAATGTATTGAATGATCACCGTCGCTTTGTCTCCAACCAACTCTCGACTTTGTTTCCACCCCCGCGCTGGAGACAATGCCGCCATTGTGTCTGCACTGTCATCATAATCGTCATCGACATTATCTACATTCCTCATAGGCTCATAATGGCTGTTATCTATTCTTTCAGATATGCCATTGGACTCTGGATGTAAATAAAGACCACATGAATGCCCTCAAGTAATCAATAACGCTTCTTGTCGCTATATATTTCATTAGCCACGGTACTGGAGTAGGCAAATCAAGCCTGTGTGCTCTTGTGCTGTAAAAATATCTACAGGCCTATTTGCATATACGATACTAGCCATGGTGGCCGAGAGCGCTACCTCGTGCCTCATAGGTATCATGAGAGCGTGAGTTCAAATCCCATCTCAGCCATCCTGAAAGTAATTTTCGTGGTTTCCCATTTTTACCTACAGGAAAATGCCGGGACGGCAGTGGTAGTGGTTTTCTGTGGATTTATCCCCTACTTCTACTTCAGGGAAATGATGGGATGGTTCCTAACTTAGGGATAGTACATTATTTCAAGTTCCGGGGCACCCACCTCATCTCTGTCACGAATACAATTCAACACACTACTACAGTAATCACATAAAAGCAGGGTTAAAGACAAATTCAAAACACACCCAACTACACGGGGCTGATGAACAGGAAATCCCAAGCCACTAAAATGAATTAACAACAAACTCATTTTAGCCTACTTTCTATTTTTGCAAAAAAAAAATGAAAGTAGACTTATGAGATCTACGCGGGCCAAAAGCTGTCAGTCTGTGTGTGTGTGTGTGTGTGTAGCCTATATCTGCTACAATCGATTCAAACACGACGAAACCGAATTGAACGAAATTTAGTACAGAGGTAGCACTAGCAAAGGACATCTTTGAGTCATGTTTTATATTGCCGTCATCTTGGCGAGAACGTAATGACGGCCCTCCAAATGTTCAAAGCTTAAATCAAATTACGACTAATCTAATCATCTGTTTTCTACCAAAGTTTGCAACAACATACCTCCATGCGGAAAACGTCTTTCGACCAAATTACAAGGTCATCGGCCAAGTAGTTTGAAGATGGCGGTCGTGTATGTGTGCAAATCGTGTGTGTGAGTATGTATATCTGCCCCCTCCCTCTCCCCTCCTATCAATTCAAACTCGACGAAACCGAATTGTACAAAATTTGGTACAGAGGTAGCACTAGCAAAGGACACCATAGTGGCATGTTTTATATTGCCATCATCTTAACGAAAACGTAATGGTGGCACCCCAAATGTTCAAAGCTTAAATCAAATTACGACTAATCTAATCATCTGTTCTCTACCAAAGTTTGCAACAACATACCTTCATGCAGAAAACGTTTTTCGACCAAATTAAAAGGTCATCAGCCAAATAGTGTGAAGATGGCGGTCGTGTATGTGTGCAAATCACGTGTGTGCGTGTGTATATCTGCCCCCTCCCCCTCCCCCTCCCCTCCTATCAATTCAAACACGACAATACCGAATTGAACGAAGTTTTTTACAGAGGTAGCACAAGCAAAGGAAACCTCAGTGTCATATTTTATATTGCCGCCATCATGAAGGAAACGTAATGGCAGCCACCCAAATGTTCTAATTAGCCTACGACTAACCTAAACATCTGATCTCTATCAAATTTTGCAACAACATACCTTCATGTAGGAAGCGTCTTTCGACCACATTACAAGGTCATCAGTCAGATAGTTTGAAGATAGTAGCCGTGTATGTGTGCAAACCGCGTGTGTGAGTGTGTAGCCTATATCTGCCCCCCCCCCCCCCCTATCAATTCAAACTCGACGAAACCGAACTGAATTGAACGAAACTTGGTACAAAGGTAGCATTAGTAAAGGAAACCTCAGTGTCATGCTTTATATCACCGCCATCTTGACGTAAACGTAATGGTGTCCACCCAAATGTTCAATGCTTAAATCAAATTACGACTAAACTAATCATCTGTTCTCCACCAAAGTTTGCAACAACATACCTTCATGTTGGTTGGTTGGTTCCTTAGTTTAGGGGCAGCGACAACGCGGTCATGTAGCCCCTTGTACTTTCGGTGTGTGTAGAATGTGTTTGATAACCAGTGTTAGTTGTGATGTTGACTGTATTAGTGTGTGTATCTGTTTTAATTCAAGTAAGGACTGCAGACATTCAATTTTTCCAAGTAGTTCCTACTTTTGCCGCCAAACGCCAACTTCAACGACCAATTAGTTCAGAACATAGTTACCAGATGCCACCACAGTCGACTCTTGACGACGAACGTAGGAACCTAAGAACTTTAGTCAAATGTTTAACCTATATATAATTTAGCTTCACACAGGTGTAATTAGTGGAAGGTTCTTTAACATGCCATAAATATATGACATGGGACTGCGGGCTTTACTTACCCTCCGAAGGAAGGCATACTGAGGGATTTTTTAACGTTCTTAGACCTTCATGTGGGAAGCGTCTTTGTACCAAATTACAAGGTCATCAGCCAAATAGTTTGAAGATGGTGGCCGTGTTTGTGTGCAAATCACGTGTGTAAGTGTGTATATAAGCCCCCCCTCCCCTATCCCTATCAATTCATACACGACGAAACCGAATTGAACAAAATTTGGTACAGAAGTAGTACTAGAAAAGGACACCTCAGTGCCATAGCCTATTTTATATCGCCACTATCTTTACGGAAACGTAATGGCGACCACCCAAATGTTCAAAGCTTAAATCAAATTAAGATTAACCTACCTAATTTTGCAAAAATGTACCTTAATGTGGGAAGTGCCTTTTGCCTAGACTACAAGGTCATCAACCAAATAGTTTCAAGATGACGGACGTATGAATTATGCAAGTATTTCAGTCGAGTCTCGCAAACTCGGCCTAATGTGGACCAAAAGGTGGCCGAGTTCTCGAAAATGCCAGGTTATCGGGAAATGTGTTAAAAAGAATAAATAAGCTGTTTGTTTTGGTTTAAAAGTAATGCATTGCAGTACATTTATTTGTTTTTATCAGAAACACAAGTTTTAAACGTTTAAGCCACTAAAATTACAGTACTTGAATATATAGTTCAGTACTGCACTGGAAAATCAAGGAAAACAATTAAATTATAAATTAAAACTTATAAAAACTAGGTCTACAAATATTTTTTATAATATATGCACTGTACAGTATGTGCACAAAACAATTCTTGTAGGCAAATGGTTTTTTCACTTAATGAAAATTACCATTTACTTCTTTGCAAAAATGTTTGTGCATTTACAGTCTGTACTTTACAACTACCTGTATTTATCTGGTCATCGTTACTCTTCTTAATATCTATTCTAGTCAACTTGTTTCGCGTCGTATTTAACAGTCGATAATTCCATTGACGGAGAAGACGAAAGAAAACATAATAACGCTCTGTGCGGAAACACAAAAACAAACAAAAATCATATTTTTTTTTATCCTGTCAAGGTGGCCGAGAAATCCGGAGTGCCGGGTTATCGATTGCCGAGTTTACAAGACTCGACTGTATAGCCTAACCGTTACTTACGATTCATCAAGGCGCGACCTCACCAAATCCGTTTATCGCACAGAGGATGGTTTAAACTGTCCTCCTGGAGGTGACCCGTAGGATACTAACATCTTATAATAGAATGATTACACCATAGCAGTGACTAACAGTTAAGGCCGACCGTGCCGTATCGTGCTGAACCGTGCCGTCCCGTTGGGTCAAAATGGAGGCTATTGTTTGCTCGCTAGTCCATATTTTAGGTGAGGATTCAATCAATCAATATATAATATAGCACGTTGTTATTCAACAAGCTACTACAACCAACATTCAATTATACTCCTTGAAAAGGACAATGAGGTATGACTATACCCATGCATTTAGGAGAAAGTAGGCTATATGCTCTTTACTGAACATCTTGGTTATTATTATTCCTGTCAACATTATTTTTGAAAACTTTTACTCAAACGTTGGCTTCATTGATTTGTTGGGTGAATAGTAGGCCTATATAAAGTAGAACCCCTTACAGTAATGATTGCATTCGATCCCAATGCTTACTGTAAGATGTTCACCTGCGGAGGACCTTCAATAACAGTACAGAAAAACTATCTGAAGATAAAAGGGTTTTAATAAAATTAATATGCATTCAATGTTTCTTGTAACATTGATGGATTTGAAGCTGGTGACCAAGACGCCCATGCCTCTAAATGATACAATCGACAACGCCCAACAAATCTGACTACTGTACTGTAATGTTGTAAGTTGTAACAAGCGAATTCTCCTCGTGAACCTTCTGCGGGTACTACTGTACTCAGAAGTGTTGCTGAGAGACTGCAACTGGTCATAACTTGCTGCAATGCAGGTAATCTGACGACAGGCGTTTGTGGCTGTTGGGATGGATCCGATACAGAGTTTGTGATTAAGAGATTTTTGGTGTCTGATCGAACAACCATCTGCTAGTATAGAACATAGTTTCAAACTGCTATAAGTATAGTAAGTATAACAAGTAAGCCTATCAACAGAATACTTCTGATAAACTCGACTCACTCTTAGGGGAAAAAATGTTATCTGAGGAATGTACCGTGATATTTTAATTTACTTAGTCTATAGTTATTACACTCTTTATTTTATGAATGCTTCATATAAGGAGCACGATACACTTGCTCACTTCTGGCTATTCCATAATAAGAAAATATGTTAAAATAACGAAACATTATTTTGAAGTGTACGGTATTCTAACTAAAGCTGGAGGTGAACCTTTCAAATATTAAATACCACCTTATTATTGTATATTAATTACGTATTTTATTGTTTGGTCGAGAGCCTAATTGTTTAGCCCTTCGATTGTAAAATGTATGTGATTATACAGTACATTATTGGGTTACGAAGATCGACACTGTCCTGAATCAGACAATGCGCATCATCAGTGGTACAGTAAAATCTACTCCTTTTTTCTGGTTGCCTGTGCTGAGCCATATAAAACCACCAAGGCTAAGGAGATATAACCAACTGATCCGTGAGTCCACAAAAATATCCCTGAACGTAGCTCTCCCAATTCATGAAGACATACTTCATAATTTTGGTCGTTCGAAATCACGTTCTCCATCTGAATTAAAAGCCTAAGAGTTGGTTACGAGAGGGTTTAACTATTCATCAGTATGGCATAGGTGTGGAACAACGCAGCTCCGAAGGAATGGCAGTCACTACTTTGTACCAAACACACACCAGCAGGTTTTGATCTGCCACGTAAAACGTGGGTTGCCCTTAACAGGGTACAACCAACCATGGACGGTGCGGTTCGTTTCGGCATTGTTAGTAATCTACTATACTATATTTGTTAAATACCACTCACTCACTCACTCATTCATTCATCACGAAATCTCAGAAACCACCGAACGGATTGGAATTAAATTTGGTATTCAGCTTCCTCAAGGGCCACAAACGCCTACTAAGAAAGGATTTTTGGATATTCAGGCTCTAAAGGGGTGTTAAGGGGGGTAGACCTGCATTTAATTGAATAGCAATATCTCCCGATTGGTTTCATTGGGGGATGTGATAATCGGCATATAAACTCATCATTAACAAGATGTTCCGTGACGAACTAAAGAGCCTACTTTTCTTAAATTTAAGATTCATGCCAATGATTAATCTATATGGACTATCTATAATAATGACGAAATGAAGTTGGTAATATCGAAATTTCCAATTAGTTCGAAATATACCTGGCATAATGTAGCTTAATAGAGCATTATAGTTGGCAGCCCTGCTGACAGAATATATTCTTAGTTCCATCTCTTAAGGTACAGAATACAAAATTTGGTTGAAGTCCAATGGATAGCATAGACGTTACATGCAGTTAGACATTGCATCTATCAGCACGCGTAAAATCATGTTGGCAGCAATGTCATGCATGTGTTGGTCAGAAATAATCTGAAATATTATGATCTATTGTTGTGCCAATTTTGAATGAAATCCACTCGTTAGTATAGAAGTTACTGGTATTTTAAAATTGGACTTATCAGCAGGCTAGAATCATGTTGGCAAGACTGACGTATATTAGTTACTCCAAATTAATCTCGAATGTCAGGTACTATACGTGCGCAAAGTTTTGAGCTGTTGGCTTGCATACTTTCTGATATATTGATATTAGGGTAAAAAATATCAACAGCATTTCTTAACAGTTGGCAGCCCTGATTGCTCTTAAGAATACGCATAGTCATATCTGTTAAGGTACAAATAGCACACACAAAATTTGGTTGAAATCCAATTGATAGTGTAGAAGTTATATGAATTTAAAAATAGGACCTATCAGAAGGCTTAGAATCATTTTGGCAACACTGTCATGTGTGGCCTCCTGAAAATTAAACTGAAGTATTATTATCTCTATGTGTGCCAATTTTGGAATAGTTCCCATATATACATTCCAAGATATCCAACATGGAGCTCAAATTTCAATTGTGATTTTTCAGCAGTTGATAGCACTGACATCATTTTCAAGTGTGACATTGAGATATCCCGGTATAGATCTTTACTCATACCAAATTTGGTTTCGATTGTTGCAGCCGTTTAGGAGTTGACAGGGGGGGACACAAACACACAGACAGACAGACATTTTCCCGGATCGATCTCATAAGTCTACTCTTTCCTCATTTTAGCAAAATGTGAAATGTAGGCTAAAAATAAGAAGACATGTATCTGAGGGTTTTTCGATGTGGTGTATATTACGAGGTGAAAGGGGTGAAAAGTGGGGGTTGAAGGATTCCTAACGGAGCGTGTATCTCTTAAACGACAAAGGCGAGGAGTTTGAAACTCAGCGGAAAAAACTCAGCAAAAAAATAAGTAAATAGGTGCTTGACCGTTTTTTCATGAATCCAATTTAAGGGGCCCATGGGGAGGGGTGAAATTCTGGGGGAAAAACAGGAAAGAAAGTGTCCTAACTGATTGACTGACTGACGCACTCATCAAACTCAGGGGACAAAAACTGCTCAAAAATAAGTAAATAGCTGTTCGACAGTTTCTTTTTCATAAATCAAATTTAAGGGGTTCATGAGGAGGGGTGAATTTCTGAAAAAAGAAAATTGAAAGAAAATGTCCTGACTCACTCACTCATCATCGCCCAGTCAAAATTATTCAAGTTAGAAACATGACAGTTTGGGGATATGTTCATTGTATGTCAAAACCGTCTACTAAGGGAGGATTTTCGGATATTCAGGTTTAAAGGGATCTTAAGGGGGTTAAACCTGCATTTCATTGAAAAACAAAATCTCCCGATTGGTTTCATTGGGGGATGTGATACACGGCATATAAACTCATCATTAAAAAATAAGAAGACACGTATCTGAGGGGTTTTCGATGTGGTGTATATTATGAGGTGAAAGGGGTGAAAAGTGGGGGTTGAAAGATTCCTAACGGAGCGTGTATCTCTATACGACATAGGCGAGGAGTTTAAAACTCAGCGGGAAAAAATCAGCTTAAAAATAAATAGATAAATAGGTGTTCGACCGGTTTTTTTTCATAAATCCAATTTAAGGGGCCCATGGGAAGGGGTGAAATTCTGGGGGGGGGGGGGGAACAGGAAAGAAAGTGACCTAACCGATTGACTCACTCACTCTTCAAACTCAGGGGGAAACAATGCTTAAAAATAAGTAAATATGTGTTCAACATTTTTTTTTTCAAAAATCAAATTTAAGGGGTTCATCGGGAGGGGTGAAATTCTAAAAGAAAAAAAAATTGAAAGAAAATGTCCTGACTCACTCACTCACTCACCATCGCCCAGCCAAAATTATTGAAGTTGGAAACATGGCATTTTGGGGATATGTTCGTTGTATACCAAAACCGTACACTAAGGGAGGATTTTTGTATATTCAGGTTCTAAAGGGGTCTTAAGGGGGATAAACCTACATTTCATTGAATAATAATATCTCCTAATTGGTTTCATTTGTGGATGTGATACTCGGCATATAAACTAATCATTTAAAAAAAGCAGACATGTGTCTAAGGGTTTATCGATGTGGTGTATTATTATGAGGTGAAAGGGGTGAAGAGTGGGGGTTGAAGTATTCCTAACAGAGCGTGTAGTTCTATCTCTTAAACAACATAGGCGAGAAGTTTGAAACTCAGCGAAAAAAATCAGCTTAAAATATAAGTAAATCGGTGTTCGAAAGTTTTTTTCATAAATTCAATTTAAGGGGCCAATGGGGTGGGGTGAAATTCTGGGGAAAAAAGGAGAGAAAGTGTCCTAACTGACTGACTAACTCACTCACTCATCAAACTCAGGGGGAAAAGGCAGCTTAAAAATAAGTTAATAGGCGTTCAAGCGTATTTTCATAAATCCAATTTAAGGGGCCCATGGGGAGAGGTGAAATTCTGGTAAAAATAATTGAAAGAAAATGTCCTGACTGACTCACTCACTCATCACGCCCAGTGAAAACTATTAAAGTTGGAAACATGAAATTTTCGGAATATGTTCGCTGTATGTCGAAAACTTCAACTAAGGAAGGATTTATGTTTATTCGGGTTTTAAAGAGGTGTTAAGGGGGTAAACGTGCATTTCATTGAATAACGATATCTCATGAGTTGTTTCTTTCTGGATGTGATATTCGGTATATAAACAAACCATTAAAAATAATCAGACATATGTCCAAGAGTTTATCGATGTGGTGTATATTATGAGGTGAACGGGGTGAAATGGGGGTTGAGGGATTCTTAACGGAGCGTAAATCTCTTAAATGACATAGGCGAGAAGTTTGAAATTCAGCGGAAAAAAACAGCTTAAAATATAAGTAAATAGGTATTCGACCGTTTTGTTTTTTCATAAATCCAATTTAAGGGGCCCTTGGAGAGGGGTGAAATTCTGGGGGAAAATCAGGAAAGAAAGTGTCTTAACTCACTCACTCATCAATCTCAGGGGAGAAGAACAGCTCAAAAATAAGTAAATATGTGTTCGACCGTTTTTTCATAAATCCAATTTAAGGGGTTCATGAGAGAGGTGAAATTCTGAAAAATAAATGAAAGAAAATATCCTGACTTACTCACCCACTCATCATAGCCCAGCCAAAATTATTGAAGTTAGAAACATAAAATTTTGGGGTTCTAAAGGGGTGTTAAGGGGGTAGACTTGCATTTATTTGAATAACAATATCTCCCGATTGGTTTCCTTGGGGATGGGATACTCGGCATATAAACTCATCATTAAGAATAAGAAGGCACATGTCTGAGGGTTTTTCGATGTGGTGTATATTATGAGGTGTATGTGTGAAAAGTGGTGGTTGAAGGATTCCTAACGGAGCAAGTATCTCTTAAAAGACAGAGGCAAAATGTATGAATCTCAGGGAGGAAAATCAGCTTGAAAAAGTAGTAAAGAGGTGTTCGATCCTTTTTTCAAAAATCCAATTTAAGGGGCCCATGGGGAGGGGTGAAATTCTGAAAAAAGAAAATTGAAAGAAAATCTCCTGACTCACTCACTTGTAACGTGTTTTTCGAGGGGATTTTATGCCACTGACATAAGTCAGTAGGAAGCCATTCTATATTTATTTACGCGGCAAATTGTTCAGCCAAGAGAAGTTTTCATGTTAATTTATTATTATTATTATTAACTTATTATTATTATTAAGGTATTTTTTGGAGCATTTTTATAAAATTATAAGCATACAGATAGGTTTTCTATGTCATAGAAAACACTATCAAGCAAATTATTACGAATAACATTATCATAGAAAATTATATGATTACGGAATTTTACGGAGTTTTGTCAGTTAGGGTATTATGAAAGAGATGAGTCACGGGGAATTCGGCTACAGGCTTATTCTTGTCAAGAAGCATGACGCAAGCCTGGGTTGCTGCTTCAAGAAAAGGCGAAATAGTCTGGAACGGTAATCGACATCATCCTCGCGCCGAGTGTAATGGCCCTGAGGAGGGGGGGTAGCGCGTGGTGGCTTAGCCAATCAGAGGAGAGCGGGCGAGAAGAAGCCGGGTCCAGAGAGGGGAGGCGACGAGTGCATATATGGTTTGCGCGCCGTGGAGGCTAGGCGACTATCGTTGTAAAACTTAATCAGTGTGGTTGTACGTGTGATTGGCTCCGATGTTCGGACCATAAAGTTATCATATCTACAAGTATCTCATCAACTAACGAAGAAGATGACGACATCCAGGAAGCTGTGGGAAGCTCTCTTCAACATCCAGTACGAGGGAAATGCTTCGGCAATTTCCAGTGGTAAGCGCGAATGACTCAGAACTACGTAATCTCTCGTCATTTTTTTTTTTTCATTTTCAGTATTTCAGTAACTTTATAGCTTGGGAATAAGAGTGAAAATGAAAGTCCACAGCCTGCTTCCAGTCTCCGACCGGGTCAGGAATGGAATGAATGAAGCCCCCATCTAGCGGCGAGGATATGAACTGTGCCGGCTGCCGAAGCCTGACGCACTCCTCTGGGGCAATGATTAAATGGCTGACTGATGAAATGAAATGATAGTGGAGAGTGTTGCTGGAATGAAATTTTGACAGGGAAACCCGGAGTACCCGGAGAAAAACCTGTCTGCCTCCGTTTTGTCCAGCACAGATCTCACATGGAGTGACCTGGACTTGAACCACGGACCCAGCGGTGAGAGGCCGGCGTGCTGCCGCCTAAGCCACGGAGGCTGGGAATAAGAGTAAAATCAGTAATATATCCGACTCCGTTTTCACGTAATTTTCTAGCGGTAATATTCAAATCGCAACGCTCCAATTTAAATTCAGAATATATTATTATTACTATTAATTTTGCCATACTTGTTTTATATAATAAATTCATTTCTTTTAACCATGCAATCTTTGCTCTCAGTAGGTAGCATTAGATATAGACCAATTCCTTCTCCTGATACAATTGTTTGTTGGGTTAATGATCAAATCATACCACGATCTGAGTGAATAGATTCTTGAAGGTGTTCTACCAGAGCTAGGTGTTGTTAAATATAAATTTAGATTTCAACATAGCGTTGAGGTCTTGGCGCCCATTAAAACAACATATCTTAGGCAGATTAAATATTTCAAAGTGCAAGGCAGGGCCAGTAGAAGCATTACATTTGTCACGCAAAAGTGAGGGCTAAAGAAACCGTTACACTTGTACGCTCAACGTGGAGCAAAGTAAATACCGTTTCACTTGTCGCTACCAACTTGGGGCTGAAAACCTAATAACATTTGTGGAAGGAGAAGGGTATATATTTCTGTGCCTGTATTTTGGGGGTTTTTCATTTATCGGTGTGTATCAGCATGGGTAGTGCTGAGGAAGAGATGAAGTTGCGTAGTGGTCACGAGTTGGATAGTGAAGATACGAGCAGTATGGCTAGTCTTGGAAATGAAAGCCGTACAGGGATGTCGGAGGTAAATCTCGATACTGAGGGGGGTAATCAAAACAGTCAAGCAGGTTTAGAGAGTTTGCTTCTTCAGTTTATGCAACAAAATAAAATAAGTACAGATGCTTTAAACGCTAAACTGGAACAAAACAGTAGGGAAAATAGAGAGAGTACTGAAACTTTAAATGCTAAACTTGAACAAAATAATGCTAAACTTGAACAAAATAGTAGGGAGAATAAAGAGAGCAATAGGGAATTGAGCGATAGTTTAAATACTAAACTTGAACAAAACAGTAGGGAAATTAGTGATAAGTTCGAACTGATTAGAGGTGAGATCAGAGGGGTGATGGAAGAGAAGGCTAAAGAGATTATTGCAGATGTAGACAGAAAATTAGGAAAAGTACAGGAGGAGTTAGAAATTAGAATCAGTACACAGGCTGAAAATTTAAAAGAACTAGTGCAACTTGAAACACAGCAGGTCAAAAAGCAATTGGGGGGAGAAATTGACAAAATTCAGGTAGCAACTCAAGAGGTTAAAGAACGGCTGGGGGGAAGAATTGATAAAGTTAATGCAGAAATAATCACTGAAGTTAATGATTTAAGGGAGAGGAATAAGGAAAGCATTAATGAGATTAATAAGAAACAAGCTAAATTAAGTGGTAAAGTTGAAGCATCGGAAGGGAGCATTAGGTTAACTGTAACCAATATTGAAAGAAAAGCCGAGGAGAAGATTCCTGAATTAGAACTGAAGTTGAAAGCTAGAATTAGGCAGGAAAATAGTCAGAGTAGGCCAGTTTATGTGAATAGCACACACAGTGAAATAGAACCAGGCAAATTTAGTAATCGGCAGGGTTGTCCAATGGAGTTCATGAACACAATAGAAAATAAATTCGGGGAGAGGTTGGAAGATGGTAGTATTGAGTGGTGCCAGGTAGTTGAGATTTTAGAGCAAGCGTTTGTAAGGGAGACAAGAAACTGGTTTGCTGTCTACAGAGACAATTTCGAGAATATTTCAGATTTTAAAGTTAAATTTTGTGAGAAATTTTGGAATGAGGTAATTCAGTCTCAGCATCGTGAGGGAATTGAGTGTGGGAAATATAACCCGAGAGGAAACTACACTATGACGGAGTACTTTTTAGGACAGGTATTGACGAGTAAATATCTGGATGGTTTGAAGGAGGAAAGTGATGTAATCAGGCTATTACTAAGACATTTTCCATATGGAATCAAAGAAGCTGCCTGTATACAAAATGTTAAATCTATTTCACAAGTGAAAAATTTATTAAGTACATTCGATGCTCTGGGAAGAGGTGGTTACGAGGAGAATTTCGGTAGGAACCAGGGTAACAATAATAACAGGCCTAATGAGAATAGGAATCAGGAAGTTTAAGGGAACAGTGGCGAAGGGGCCAGCGTTCAAAATAGGGGGAACCAAAATAATAATAATAATAATCAGCAAAACCAGTACAGAGGAAATGGGTATGGTACGAACTACCAAGGTAGAAATAATGATTTCAGGGGAAATCAAGGCCGAAATAATGATTTTAGGGGTAACCAAGGGAGGTATAATAACAATAATAATTATAACCAGAACAGGGGTCAAGGAGGGAATCAGCCCAATGGTAATAACGGACAGAGAGATACCGTTAATACAACCCAGAACAACCAGACCAGTGCAGTAGTGAGTAGTACTACACCAAGCGGTAGCAATGCTTTAAACACGAACCAGGCTGCGATGTAAGGTCAGAATCTCAGTCTATAACATGCCCTGCCCATACACTTATTCAGGAACCCTATGACCTAAATGTAAGAAATGAATTATTACGTGAACTAAATGATGAAGGTATTATTCAGGAGGTGGTTAGTAAGAGCCCCATAGTTAAATTTAACGTGTCCGAGGCGTACACAGATGTTTTAATTGATAGTGGTTGTATGAAGAGAGTTGCATAATTAGTGCATTTTATGATAAAATGAGAAGGAACTGGAGTAAATTTTAAGGAGATGCCAATTAAAAGCACTTTTGTTATCACAGCTGTTAGGAAGAGGTATAAAGTAATTTCTAAGCAAGTTTTAGTAGACATTAAAATTAATACTCATGTAGAGAAGCAAATTTGTCTTGTAATTCCAAATTTAGAATTCAGTGTTATCTTGGGTTCAGAGTGGCTAAGTAGAGTGTCTGGTAACTTATGTTATTATGTAGGGAGTTTGAAATTTAAGTGGGGTAATTCTGAAGTAGAAGTAGCGTTCAATGACCATATTCAGAGAAGTAGTGTTGTAGGTGTGATTTGTACTTTAAATGAAATATCGCCAGCCGTAGAGCGGGGTTCTCCATGTTTTGTGGGCAGTGTAATTACGAACGGTAGTCTAGAGGACTTGTTACGTGATGCTGCATTTCAGGCAAATATAGAGGTGGAACAGTGTGTTCGGCTCTATGATGTGTTATTGTGTAATAGGAGAGTTTTAGAGGATCGCATTGGTATGGCCAATTGCTATACACATTCATTGAACGTTATTGATAGGTCAGTATTCACAGGACATAGATATCCTGTAGCTTTCGCTTATCGGAGTGCAGTTGAGGAACAAATTAACCAGATGCTTGAAGATGGGATTATTGAGCACTCTAACAGTCCATATGTTAATTCTTTGATCACGGTATCCAAGGCTGACAGCACAGTCCGTATTTGTTTAGACGCTCGTTTGGTTAACAGTAGAATTAGTTCAGATCAGCTAAAATCTATTGAACCCTTCAGAATAGCAGTGTTTTATGCAAGAAACTTGATCAAGGGGTCGCGCTCAGTTCATGGTGTGATGTTTACGTCCGCCAAACAACGTGCTTTACTGAGGCAAGGGTCATAGGATAAAAACTGTAATTAAGAAAGTAAGGAGACAAGACGTAAGATAATAACATAATTTAATAACTAATTGTGCATAAAAGAAAATAAACAAACAATAATAAAAATATATCCTCCCTGAATTTTTCCCTGACAGGAATATCTAACACTTTGAGGAGTCAGACGGATCTCCCCCTTTATAATAAAATTGTGGATCCTAGTTCCACTACCTTGCATTTGAGTTTTATGTGCGCGTGATGACTAACTACGAGAAAATGAGTACTTGGATGACCGTTCGTTTACAACGGGTTAACAGCCACGGTGCTCACGAACAATCATCACGTAAATCAACGTTATGGATATGGGCATGACATTAATAAAAACCCTTAAAAAAACTCTAATGCTGACACACACACTACAAATCTATTATTAACAGGAATCTCTCTGAGATCCTCATTAGCGCGGTGACGCACTTAACAACATGAGCTACCAACAGGCCAATTGCTCAATACACACGGAAAGACAGCATTGCACGTGACTCACGGGTCACTGAAATGAAAATAAACTTGGAATAAACCAACAACAACAAAGGCCTGACCGGCTAAGATTACTTTATATGAACAAAACTGCATGTTAAGGTAACGCGTCGGAGATTATCGTGATTCGTAGGCAACTCCCATTTATTTCAACAAATTTTTACCATTGATCAGTTCTTATCTGTAATTCAAGTAATTAGAGAGCCAACGAGCACTCCTCACTAATGACCATGCTTTGCACGTTCAGACAGCCTTGTGAAACATCTCCCCCTTTCCTCAAATACTTGTCAATTCCCACTCCAGTGTATATAAATAGCTGACCAGCTGTTCCGTTAGCTCACGGAACCAACAGCAACAAAAATCTCATCCAACTCAACATATGGTCAGACATAATCACATATCCACAATTGCCCTCGCAAGGATACAATATGGACCGGGTACCAAGCTGACAGAAATCAGTCTCAGCTGAAATTCCCGCTTGTAATACCACAAAAATACACACATACACACATCTGGGACCGACATGACGCTTTTCACGCAGGTCTGCTGAATAGGTGCTCACAAACATTAAACACAATATTTAAACCTTACGATAGAGCTGATTACTCTTCGTCACAAATTATATTGCTCCAATCGGCAATAGTCACACTGAATCTGATCAATAATAAATCTTAAACAAATTTTAATTACCCTCCAATCTACTGTATAATTACATTAATTCAGTCCTACTTCTGAAACACAACAGATCTCCGAGAGACGTTTTTAACCGCATTTCGTAACATATGCAAACACGGCCGTTCACATAGCAACGTTAGTTAACACATCACAAAAACAAGAACCTTCCACTAACTACATTCGTGCGAGCTGCTTCCATACAAAAGTGTGTCAGACCAAAACTAAATATACTACGTTAATCACACAAGCAATGTATTTACAAAAATATGTCCCATAAACCATAAGTTAATTTATCAAATAATAAAGAATATTATTATTGTACTCATCTCTCTTGTAGTCACCCGTCAAAGAACGTCTGCTGCCATTTCCCAACTGAATGGTTCTATCTCATCTCAGCCATCTGGACGGAGTGTTGAGAATTCCAAACTTCCTCTGTAGTCGTCGATGTCATCTGTGGCGCTGCTTCAAAAATTAGATTATTATACACATGATATCTGACTACTAAATTCGCTGTTCAGGTACTACATTCCCTGTCACAGTTCGTTGGCGAATTATCGACGATACTGCCCCTACAAATATAGTGCGGTGACTATCTATCACTGAATTTAACACTTTACAATAATTTCTGTGTCCTTAAGACGCACAGAAGTAATAATCAACCTGTGTCCACGACACACAAAATAATAGTCTTACGCCCTTCGACACACCAAATAAGTCGACTACGCCCGTAGACGCACAGAATAATAGTCGTTCTGTCCGCAGACGAACACAGTATAATAGTCAATGTCTTGGCTCTTCACGCCACTTATAAAAGAACTGGCCCTAGGTCTCGATGGGGGGGGGGGGGAATTTATGTAAAAATTTCTTGAAATAATTGTGGTACAGGAATTAAATAAATATCACTGAACTCGTAACATTGCACAGGTCAAGAATATGCTCATTAATCCTAGAATCGATCGTAGAGATTTTGTCTAGGCGATTTCCCGCGTGAATGCTAGCCAAGCGTACCCACGCTAGATCTGCCGCGTAAACTAGGCATTCTTCTCTCATTGGTTCTCACATTTTCTGTAATTTGGCGGTTTATAGCAGATCTTGGCGTCGTGGGAGTATCCAGCATGCTCATCAGCCACTCACATTACTGCATCATATTTCTTCTAGGCGCGAATATCACAATGAACATACCAGCAGCATGTCTCACTGCGCGTCGCTTCTATTTGAGGCGGCCCACACCTGTCCCTCTGACACATCGCCAGGCTATTTCCTTTCACAGCCAAAGTATTTAGCCTATTGTCAATCTGCTTCAGGTATGTCCCCGCTGTCTCCAACCAATGCTTGAAATTTCCTCATCTCCGTCTGGCTACTTTCATGATGCTGGTTGAAATATTTATTAATTGGAGAAATAAAACATAGAATCGTTTATCCAACAGAGGATAAAGGGTTCACAACTCTCCCACTCACAAAATTTCGAACTTAGGAATAAAGTCGATAATTTTAAAAGACTTCCGTTGGCCAAATTGTTTTATTTCCAGAATCACCCCTTTTCTATTACTTGGTCTAGTCGCTCCTGTCTTGAATGGCATTTACTCGTTTTCATTTCCTGCACGTATCTCCCCTCTCAGTCTGCTTGCATGACGCTCTGGTGCCTGAGGCGGCACTCTGCTCGTCTCGTTAATGTTTGTCAACAACAACACTATTTCCTCGTTTACGTGCCGTACTCAACTGTTCCTCGTGCACTTGGTTGATAATAGGACGTCCATATATTTAAACTGCGTCATTAATTTCGGCGCTCCTATGGCTCACTTCGACGATACTTTTTTAGGTTGGCAGCGTTGTAGACTGACATTGTTCCTGTACTCAATTCTTTCACTCTGTAAGCATTGTTTCCAAGGTTTCTTACGATAGAATAGGGTCCTATGAACTTTTCGCAGAATTTACTGAAGATTTTCTTTTCTGGGTCCGATGTAGCAGGTCGTTTCACCAAAACGAGCTGGTTGATTTCAAGATCACTGTGAAACCTCTTATTTCTTACTCGCCGTAATCTGCGGTCTGCTTGTTTTCTCATGTAGGTTCTCGTCCTCTCAATTCGCAAGTCAGGTGCTATCATTGGATCTTGTGGACAGTTAATGATGCTTTTCCACGTTCTTACTGGATACTCGTTCTTGTGTAGGACCATAGGGATTTGTCCTGTTGACTCGTGCCTGGTAGAATTCATGCATGTCTCTACATCCTTGATTTTATCGACCCATTTGTGGTGTTCGTTCGGAATGAAGATCCTCAAATATGCAGTTACACACTTAATTGCTCTTTCACTTGGATTTGCTTGAGCATGTCGGATACTGCTTAAAACGTGTTTTATACCCATATCTTCCATACCTTTCTTGAATTCGGCGCTTGTGAAATAACTGCCATGGTCTGATAATATAAACTCTGGTTTTCCAAGGATTGGAATAACTCTATTTCGAATGCGACTGAGTACCTGCTTCGATGTAGTTTTCTGAATAGGGCATAGTACTACGAATTTAGAAAATACATCAATGCACACTAGCAAATGTCGGCAACCTCGCCTTCCCTTCGGGATTGGACCGAAACAGTCGAGTGCCAGTAGCTCACATGGTTTCTGAGGTAGCAATGGTCTGGGATACTGCCTCAGTAAGTAATTATTGGGCTTTGTCCTCTGACACGGATCACAAGTTGTAATGACGTCACATATAGTTGTTCTCATACGTGGCCATGTAAATGTCTCTCCTATAGTCGCTTCGCACTTATCTACGCCCACATGACCGTAACTTTCGTGCGTATGCCATGTCAATCCTCGTTGTAACGATGCAGGTACTAATATGCGTAACTTGGTGTGGTCATTATCT
Organism: Meconema thalassinum; assembly: GCA_946902985.2. NCBI lineage: Eukaryota > Metazoa > Arthropoda > Insecta > Orthoptera > Tettigoniidae > Meconema > Meconema thalassinum. Next base: position 1,048,124,623 of record OX336388.2, read on the forward strand.
ACCCATTTGTGCAGCAAATTGTTGACATAAACATATCTTCCTTCTTTGGCTTTCGCTTCTCGAAATGCAGGTGTTCCTGTAGGTAGTTGCTTTCTGAAGTATTGAATTAACAGCATCATCCATGGTTCCGCTTCCTGTTCTCGCTGTATCTCACGTAACTCCTCCAAGAATTCCCGGTCCTTCGGTGTTAACTCCAAGTGTTGTACCATTGCTGTTTCTTCATTATCAGGCTCTGGGTTCCTGCTGAGTGCATCCGGTACCACGTTCATCTTCCCTGGGCAATGTTCAATCTCAATGCTGAACTGCTGAATATATATAGACCAACGTGTCACGCGTTTGCTTGCCATCGACGTCTTAAACAAGAATGTTAGTGCCTTGTGGTCGGTCCTGACAACAATAGGGTAGCCGTAAATTATTCGTTTCCATTGTTGAAGCGCATGAAGTATGGCCAACAGCTCTAGTTCCGTTACCGTATAATTGCGCTCGTGCTTACGCAATTTTCGGCTGACAAATGCCAAATATGTTTTGTGCTGCAGGTTAGCTGGATCCTCTTGGTAGAGCATAGCACCTATACCAATTAGTGAAGCATCCGCTTGGATTATAAATTTGTGCTTGAAATCTGGATATCCTAATTTAATGCAGTTTTCCAATAGCTGCTTTGTTGCTTGGAATGCCTTCTCACACTCCGCATTCCATAACCATTTATTATTTTTCTTTAGCATTTCCTGCATGGGAGCGACAATCTCCGTGTAACCTGGACAGTTTTCCTTAAAGAATCCCGTTACGCCTAAGAAAGCCCGAATGTGCTTGACTCTCGTTGGTGTAGGGAAATTCTTTATCGCTTCGATCTTGGCTGGGTTTGGCTTCACTCCCTCCTTGTCAATGACGTGACCCAAATATAAGATCTCGCTCTTGAAGAAATGCGATTTCTTCAGGTTTACTTTGAAATTAGATGCATTCAGGTTGCCTAATACTTTATCTAAATTTTCCATGTGAGTTTCAATGTTGTCGGATGCCAGCAAAATGTCATCAATGTAGCGTACCGTCATCTCCTTAACTTCCTCGGTTAAATTCCGGTCCAGGGCTCGGATTAAAGCACAGCCCGCTGTTTTGACTCCAAAGGGCATTCGAACGAAGCAAAACGTCTGGTTATCGAATAAGAAGCCAGTTAGAAGCTGTGACTTCTCATCCAATTCAATATGGTGGAACGAACTCGTCAGATCGACCGATGAATAAATGCTCTCGTTTTTAAAACCTTTTAGTACGTCTCTGATGATTGCCGCTCTGTCATACTCAGGAAAAATGAGTCTCGAGTTGAGATTTCTGGCATCTAAACAAAGTCTAATAGATCCATTTGGTTTTGTGACTGCCAAAATCGCATTTAGATAAGGTGTAGGTGTCTTCCTTATCACTCCAGCTTGTAACATCTCATCTATAATGATCTTAACTTGACCACGATATTTTTCAGGAATTGGGTATAATCTGCTTTTGAAAGGTGACCAATCCTCGACTTGCATTGAATATTTAAAATTTAATATTTTCCCAGGTACTGTATCAAATACTGTTTTGTGCTTCCTTAATATCTCTTCCAACTGTTTTCTGTGTTCACCCCCAAGTTGAATGTCATTGAGCCGCTCCTGTAGTAACTCTTCAAATTGTGCATCGCTGTTATCTCCTTCCGTTAATAAAGACCATATCTCCTGGGATTCACTCTCCTCATCTAGTTCCACAACAGCTCCTTCTATGATGTTATCTTCTGCCTTTCGTACCTCCTCTTCCGTCTCTTCCGACATTGCTTCCAATGCCCACGAATTTACATCTCTTCCGGTAGTGATTTCATCCATATGCAATCCCACATTTTTCAGTTGATCATACTCTCTAAAACTGACAGTATTCTTGTGCAAATCTATCACTGCTTGATAGTCACATATAAAATTTGCACCAAGAATTATATTGAAATTCATCTTTGCCATGATAATGAATGTTTGCCCAAAAGTGTGTTCCAATATGTTCAGCTCTAAGTATGCCTGACGTTTACAAGTGACGGTGCGTTCAGGAATAACGCCCCTCACCTTGAGCTGTGGTACCGGAATTACAGGAATATTCTGACTCCGTCCCAACTCTCGAACCAAGGCCTCCGATACCAGACTGATCTGTGACCCCGTATCCAATACACAACTTATATTAATTCCACCAATCCTTGCGTAAATAATGGGTAATTGCCTAATTTCATCGTTCCGTGGTTTCACCGTCTCCTCCAGGCAGTCTTCTGGCAAAGCAATCCATTCTTGTATGTTCGCTACTATCCATCCATCTTCAACTTCCGACTGTTGTGTTTGTAGCCTGTCTCCTTTATCCAAATTTAACATTTTTTTAGCTCCATGGCGACTCCCATCATCCTTCTGTCGCTCATGTCCTTGATATCCCTGTTGTCTCAGTAGACTTCCAGCTTCCTCAGTATGTGTATCAGGATTCTTCATGTTCCCAATGGCCTTTTCCCATCTTCCTATCTCTCCACCTTGACTAGCGTGTAACTCCTCTAAGTAATTTCGCGATTGAGCGTGCCTATCATCCCAGTCATCTCGATAGTTACGTGGCTCTCCTTAATTTGATCTCTTCTTCCTTTCCATCGTTGATTGGCATTGTAATCACCGTATCTTCCATAAGGCCTGTCATTCCTTAGATTTTCACGCCATTGCTGATATCCTCTCTGTTGGTATCTATTGTTACCTTGGTATGACCTATTGTTGTAGTGATTTTCGTTACGCTGATATGGTCTGTTTTCTCCTTCTTCCTGGTTTCGCCTAGGTGTGGAAGTGCTTGTGTTAGTGCCCTGTGTTTTGGTGTTTCCCTGTTTTGTTTTTATGACCTCTGTAGTATTGACTAACTCCAGCTGTCTTCCTCCTCTATAATGACTATGAGATGTAGTCTCATCTATTTGCCGTAGTATCTGCTCTGCATGTAGGGCCGTACTAACGTTCGCTGCGACTAGTACTTGTTGTACGTTTACTGGCATTTGTCTCGCTATAGTCATCACCAGATCTGCTTCATTTAATGGGTAATCAAGGTCACGAAATTTTAACATTTGCATGTTAAAGAAATCTGAGTATTTTGTTTGCTGGGTGGTTTGGTACTTCCTAGAGTAAAGCTCCATCCTTAGACTCTGTTGTGTTGCGGGCGACCAATATTTGCGCAGAAATGCTAAGTTGAAATCTGACATGTTTCCAAATGTATATTTGAAGCTTAAAAACCATGTGAGGACATTTCCTGATAAAAATCTCTCCATCATCCTCAATCTACGTGCTTCAGGTACCCCAGTGTCATTGAAATGGTCTTCCATCTCTTTGATAAAGGCCTTAGGTGTCACCCCTGAATTTTCCGTGTATTTCTGCGGTTTGTAGTCATTTGAGCGAATTACTTGAATGAGTTGTGTGGGCTGATGACCGTTTTGTGGTGTCGAGCTCCTATCGACATTCTTACGAAACCCTTCCGTGTTTGTTGTTAATGGGCTCTCTGCCTGGGTCTGACTTCCTGCTGTGCTGGACTCTGGACTATTTGAGTTATCCGGCTTATCTTTCACTGTTCCCGTTCTAAATATAGATGATTGTTCTAATGAGCGGAGTTCGGCTTTAATGATCCTGTCCGTCTGCTCTTTAAGTTTTATTTTCACCTCTTGCTCCAAAGCTTGAATACGCGTGTGATTTTCGCCTACTGTTTTAAGAATGGTGGACCTTTCCTCTTTAGAATCAATATTCATTTTCTTCCAATCTTTCCTTATTTGTTCTTTAATCGTGCTTACTTGCCCTTCGATCTGGCTTTTTGTGTCATCCTGATTACTTTCTATCTGGCTCAGCCTTTCGTCTAATGTAGTCTTAAATTGCTCTTGCTCCGATTTTAGGCTTGTCCATTGTTCCGCTGATTTTATCTCGAGACGGTCCATATCTTTATTTATGCCAGATATGTTTTCGTCTACTGCTGATAATTGTTGTTGAATGACCCTGCCGCTTTTCTCCATCTCCTTAAATCGTCCTTCCAATTTATCCTGAGCTATCTTGACCTCGCTTGTATTCATTGTGCATGCTATTTCAATTTGCTCTAGTTTAGCTAACACCGTTTCATCCAGAATGCTAAGTTTTTGATCAAAATATCTTCCATTTTTTTAATCTGCTCTAATTGTTTCTCATTATTTTTGCTAACATCTAGGGCCAGTAATACCATCTGTTGGTTAGTGTGATCTTTCATTTCTGCGGTTAACGAAGCTAATTGGTTCGTGTTTTTAATATTTTGCGCCTCTAACTGCGAATTGATAGTGTCATTAATTTCGTTCTTTAATAACCTAGCTTGTTCCGCCTGATATTCATTTTGTTCAATTCTGCTCTTATTTAATTGTGTCCGCAATTGTTCACTTTGTTCTAACAGTTTAGTATTTAGCGATTCACTTTGTTCTGACAATTTAGTATTTAGCGATTCACTCTGCTCAGATAATTTGTTTATAGACTCACTTTGTTCTAGCCTACTAGTGTTTAATTGTGTCCGCAATGATTCACTTTGTTCTAACAGTTTAGTATTTAGCGATTCACTTTGTTCTAACAGTTTAGTATTTAGCGCTTCACTTTGTTCTGACAGTTTAGTTTTTAGCGATTCACTCTGCTCAGATAATTTGTTTATAGACTCACTTTGTTCTAAAATACTAGTGTTTATAGATTGACTCTGTTCCGCCAATTTAGTGTCCAACAATGCCTGTGTTCTCCTAGCTGCACTCTCAATGATCTCCTGGATCTGCTCCACCGTTGCCATGTTATACAATTTATATGAGACATAAGGGAAATGGCATAAAGCAATGCCCTTTGACACACACATAAAATCCAATGCACATTTACTTTCTTTATCCAACTCAGTTCATTTATTTTTACATTTACTCCCACTAGTCAATTGCATATCTGAGTGGTTCTAGTTTTACTCAATTTAATTTTAAACCCAAGCACATATTTAGTCATTAAATTGTTATCCTGATCTGATATTAACACTGACTAATTAACAAAGTATTAATTGTCATTTTAGGCTACAGCCTCCTAATATTCCCATGAGTTTGACTTTCTACACAAATCTAGTTTTAACTTTAACATTGGGCGCCCGGTATCACATATTAATTACTTTAATTTAAAAGACAAAAAAAAAGTGAACCGTATTTTACTTTGCAAACTCCTGATTTTAATTTATCTTTCAAACATTTGGCGGTATCCACTTCGCCTCACTTACTTTTAATAAAATTATCACTTCCCGGTGATTAAATACTGTCATATCTGCCGCACGTGCGGCATGTCAATTTTACTCAAATACGCCACTATTGACATGTGTAATCTCCGCCGTTACACCACAGTAAATGGCCCCACGCTTGGCCGCGCCAGTTTTATCCGTATGAACCCTTCAGAATAGCAGTGTTTTATGCAAGAAACTTGATCAAGGGGTCGCGCTCAGTTCATGGTGTGATGTTTACGTCCGCCAAACAACGTGCTTTACTGAGGCAAGGGTCATAGGATAAAAACTGTAATTAAGAAAGTAAGGAGACAAGACGTAAGATAATAACATAATTTAATAACTAATTGTGCATAAAAGAAAATAAACAAACAATAATAAAAATATATCCTCCCTGAATTTTTCCCTGACAGGAATATCTAACACTTTGAGGAGTCAGACGGATCTCCCCCTTTATAATAAAATTGTGGATCCTAGTTCCACTACCTTGCATTTGAGTTTTATGTGCGCGTGATGACTAACTACGAGAAAATGAGTACTTGGATGACCGTTCGTTTACAACGGGTTAAAAGCCACGGTGCTCACGAACAATCATCACGTAAATCAACGTTATGGATATGGGCATGACATTAATAAAAACCCTTAAAAAAACTCTAATGCTGACACACACACTACAAATCTATTATTTACAGGAATCTCTCTGAGATCCTCATTAGCGCGGTGACGCACTTAACAACATGAGCTACCAACAGGCCAATTGCTCAATACACACGGAAAGACAGCATTGCACGTGAATCACGGGTCACTGAAATGAAAATAAACTTGGAATAAACTAACAACAACAAAAGCCTGACCGGCTAAGATTACTTTATATGAACAAAACTGCATGTTAAGGTAACGCGTCGGAGATTATCGTGATTCGTAGGCAACTCCCATTTATTTCAACAAATTTTTACCATTGATCAGTTCTTATCTGTAATTCAAGTAATTAGAGAGCCAACGAGCACTCCTCACTAATGACCATGCTTTGCACGTTCAGACAGCCTTGTGAAACATCTCCCCCTTTCCTCAAATACTTGTCAATTCCCACTCCAGTGTATATAAATAGCTGACCAGCTGTTCCGTTAGCTCACGGAACCAACAGCAACAAAAATCTCATCCAACTCAACATATGGTCAGACATAATCACATATCCACAATTGCCCTCGCAAGGATACAATATGGACCGGGTACCAAGCTGACAGAAATCAGTCTCAGCTGAAATTCCCGCTTGTAATACCACAAAAATACACACATACACACATCTGGGACCGACATGACGCTTTTCACGCAGGTCTGCTGAATAGGTGCTCACAAACATTAAACACAATATTTAAACCTTACGATAGAGCTGATTACTCTTCGTCACAAATTATATTGCTCCAATCGGCAATAGTCACACTGAATCTGATCAATAATAAATCTTAAACAAATTTTAATTACCCTCCAATCTACTGTATAATTACATTAATTCAGTCCTACTTCTGAAACACAACAGATCTCCGAGAGACGTTTTTAACCGCATTTCGTAACATATGCAAACAATGCCGTTCACATAGCTACGTAAGTTAACACATCACAAAAACAAGAACCTTCCACTAACTACATTCGTGCGAGCTGCTTCCATACAAAAGTGTGTCAGACCAAAACTAAATATACTACGTTAATCACACAAGCAATGTATTTACAAAAATATGTCCCATAAACCATAAGTTAATTTATCAAATAATAAAGAATATTATTATTGTACTCATCTCTCTTGTAGTCACCCGTCAAAGAACGTCTGCTGCCATTTCCCAACTGAATGGTTCTATCTCATCTCAGCCATCTGGACGGAGTGTTGAGAATTCCAAACTTCCTCTGTAGTCGTCGATGTCATCTGTGGCGCTGCTTCAAAAATTAGATTATTATACACATGATATCTGACTACTAAATTCGCTGTTCAGGTACTACATTCCCTGTCACAGTTCGTTGGCGAATTATCGACGATACTGCCCCTACAAATATAGTGCGGTGACTATCTATCACTGAAGTTAACACTTTACAATAATTTCTGTGTCCTTAAGACGCACAGAAGTAATAATCAACCTGTGTCCACGACACACAAAATAATAGTCTTACGCCCTTCGACACACCAAATAAGTCGACTACGCCCGTAGACGCACAGAATAATAGTCGTTCTGTCCGCAGACGAACACAGTATAATAGTCAATGTCTTGGCTCTTCACGCCACTTATAAAAGAACTGGCCCTAGGTCTCGATGGGGGGGGGGGGGGAATTTATGTAAAAATTTCTTGAAATAATTGTGGTACAGGAATTAAATAAATATCACTGAACTCGTAACATTGCACAGGTCAAGAATATGCTCATTAATCCTAGAATCGATCGTAGAGATTTTGTCTAGGCGATTTCCCGCGTGAATGCTAGCCAAGCGTACCCACGCTAGATCTGCCGCGTAAACTAGGCATTCTTCTCTCATTGGTTCTCACATTTTCTGTAATTTGGCGGTTTATAGCAGATCTTGGCGTCGTGGGAGTATCCAGCATGCTCATCAGCCACTCACATTACTGCATCATATTTCTTCTAGGCGCGAATATCACAATGAACATACCAGCAGCATGTCTCACCGCGCGTCGCGTCTATTTGAGGCGGCCAACACCTGTCCCTCTGACACATCGCCAGGCTATTTCCTTTCACAGCCAAAGTATTTAGCCTATTGTCAATCTGCTTCAGGTATGTCCCCGCTGTCTCCAACCAATGCTTGAAATTTCCTCATCTCCGTCTGGCTACGTTCATGATGCTGGTTGAAATATTTATTAATTGGAGAAATAAAACATAGAATCGTTTATCCAACAGAGGATAAAGGGTTCACTATGTCGATAGAGGAATTAATGCAAACATTTGAGGGGAAGAAATATTTCACTTGTGTAGATTTGAGTTCCAGTTTTTGGCAATTGCCACTTATGTACGAGGATAGACCATTTACAGCTTTTAGTCATTAATATAACCTTTATCAATTTTGTAGAACACCTTATGGGTTAAAGAGTAGTTCAGCAGCTTTAATTAGGGCTTTAAACATCGCATTAGGGGATGACACAGGAGAGTTTGTAACCATTTACATTGATGATATGGTAATTAGTTCACGCAGTTTTGAGGAGCATCTACGCCATTTAGATATAGTTTTTCAGAAGTTAGATCAGGCAGGGTTCACTTTGAAGCTGTCTAAGTCGTCATTCTGTCAGTCAGAAGTGACATTTTTAGGTCATAGAGTGTCGAGTAGAGGTGTGACACCATAGGAAAGTAGGGTTAGCATGTGTAGACAGTTAGGCAACAGGGCATCGTTACAGACACTGAGAAATAGGTAGGTAGAGCAACGTGATGCCGTTCATATAAGGGAGCCACTTGCAAGGTTGGAAGCAGGTGACGCAGAAACATTTATAGTTTCCAAACGTATTGGCAAAACAGCATATGTGCTAGAGGATAATAAGGGAAACAGATTATACGGGACGTATAATATACATAGTCTACGAAAGTATGTGTCATAAAGTAAGTGTGTTTAGCTGGCGAGCCAGCCTATCAAAAGAGTAAGTGTGGTGTTTGGTGCGTGGAAGATTTGGTCTTCCAGGCAGGCGTATCAGAAGTCACACAGAGGGGTAGTATGTAAGTAATTGAGTGTTTTTAAGGTACAGGGAAATATGACGGGATTGTCGGATGCTCTTGAGCACTGAATGTCTCGATACACCAAGGCCAGAATTTGGTAGCGCTGGTGAATTCCCATTTGTCTCCTAGAGATGGGTGAGCGCTTGAACAGGGTATTTTTGCTTAAGGCGTCCACGAGACAAAAGATGGGCCATCAGAAGGCGAGACAGTCCTTCATGAAACTCATACATAACAGCACATGTGATTTCTGTTTACGGCCTCGCCATGTAAGATTTGTAAGTGTGTAATTTAAGGTAATTTGTACAATGGTATTATTTGTGTGAGGAGAACTGGTCTGTGTTGAGAACTAGGATTAAGTAGAATATGGTCTACGGGAACTTAAGAAGACATGGCGATTACGGCACAGAAATATTTGGTGTTATATGTAATGCGCATTTACTGTTTTTTTTTTCAGAAGACAATATTAATTTCGTCTATTATAAAGAGAGATTAAGTATTATGGTCACGATGCGCTGCCACAATAGTGTGATCGTGTGCTCAGTGAGATCAGTGAGATTAAATTTCACCATAAGGAAGGGACCTCCAGTGAAATTAGGAAGTGCTGTGGTGATAAATATATCAGAACACCTTTGATGCGTGTGATGTGACATCTTATATTCATAGTGCTCACACATTATGTATGTCTATTTTTCCAACATAGAGAAATTTGAGAGGCGGAAATATCCGTGGAACATTATTCTATATGAAAAACATTGGACTGGTTGCAAAGTGTAATCCATAGTGACAACAAACTTTGACGCAAAGTGCGTAAAGAAAAGTTATGAGTGTATATATATGTAATTTAGGGTGGTTTCATTTATGTAATATGTATTTTGGATGGGGATTATTAACGTGTCTGGGATAATCGGATAATGGACCGTCGTCACGGTAAATCATCCGATGATCCGAGGCGAATATGTAACGTGTTTTTCGAAGGGATTTTATGCCACTGACATAAGTCAGTAGGAAGCCATTCTATATTTATTTACGCGGCAAATTGTTCAGCCAAGAGAAGTTTTCATGTTAATTTATTATTATTATTAACTTATTATTATTATTAAGGTATTTTTGGAGCATTTTTATAAAATTATAAGCATACAGATAGGTTTTCTATGTCATAGAAAACACTATCAAGAAAATTATTACGAACAGCATTATCATAGAAAATTATATGATTACGGAATTTTACGGAGTTTTGTCAGTTAGGGTATTATGAGAGAGATGAGTCACGGGGAATTCGGCTACAGGCTTATTCTTGTCAAGAAGCATGACGCAAGCCTGGGTTGCTGCTTCAAGAAAAGGCGAAATAGTCTGGAACGGTAATCGACATCATCCTCGCGCCGAGTGTAATGACCCTGAGGAGGGGGGTAGCGCGTGGTGGCTCAGCCAATCAGAGGAGAGCGGGCGAGAAGAAGCCGGGTCCAGAGAGGGGAGGCGACGAGTGCATATATGGTTTGCGCGCCATGGAGGCTAGGCGACTATCGTTGTAAAACTTAACCAGTGTGGTTGTACGTGTGATTGGCTCCGATGTTCGGACCATAAAGTTATCATATCTACAAGTATCTCTTCAACTAACGAAGAAGATGACGACGTCCAGGAGGCTGTGGGAAGCTCTCTTCAACATCCAGTACGAGGGAAATGCTTCGGCAATTTCCAGTGGTAAGCGCGAATGACTCAGAACTACGTAATCTCTCGTCATTTTTTTTTTCATTTTCAGTATTTCAGTAACTTCATAGCTTGGGAATAAGAGTAAAATCAGTAATTTATCCGACTCCATTTTCACGTAATTTTCTAGCGGTAATATTCAAATCGCAACGCTCCAAATTAAATTCAGAATATATTATTATTACTATTAATTTTGCCATACTTGTCTTATATAATAAATTCATTTCTTATAACCATGCAATCTTTGCTTTCAGTAGGTAGCATTAGATATAGACCAATTCCTTCTCCTGATACAATTGTTTGTTGGGTTAATGATCAAATCACACCACGATCTGAGTGAATAGATTCTTGAAGGTGTTCTACCAGAGCTAGGTGTTGTTAAATATAAATTTAGATTTCAACATAGCGTTGAGGTCTTGGCGCCCATTAAAACAATATATCTTAGGCAGAGTAAATATTTCAAAGTGCAAGGCAGGGCCAGTAGAAGCATTACATTTGTCACGCAAAAGTGAGGGCTAAAGAAACCGTTACACTTGTACGCTAAACGTGGAGCAAAGTAAATACCGTTACACACTTACTCACTCATCATCGCCCAGCCAAAATTATTGAAGTTAAAAACATGACAGTTGGGGGATATGTTCATTGTATGTCAAAACCGTCTACTAAGGGAGGATTTTCGGATATTCAGGTTTAAAGGGATCTTAAGGCGGTTAATCCTGCATTCCATTGAATAAAAATATCTCCTAATTGGTTTCATTGGGGGATGTGATACACGGCATATAAACTCATCATTAAAAACAAGATGTTCAGTAAAGAACATATAGCCTACTTTCTCCTAAATGCATGGGTATTGTTATAACTCTTTGTCCTTTTCAAGGAGTATGATTGAATGTTGGTTGTAGGAGCTTGTTGAAATACAACGTGCTCTAGGGATATTAAACATGAATATGAGGTGCCCTTTGCTAGTGCTACCTCTGTACCAAATTTCGTTCAATTCGGTTTCACCGTGTTTGAATTGATAGGGGGAATCGATTTGCACACATACTTGGCCACCATCTGCAAACTATTGGGCTGAAGTTCTTGCAGTTTGGTCAGAATATGTTTCCCACATAAAGATATGGTGTTGCAAAATTAGGTAGAGACTAGATTATTAGGTTGGTCGTAATTACATTTTAGCTTTTAACATTTGGGTGGCCGCGATTACGTTTCCATCAAGATAGCGGTGATATAAAACATGACACTGAGGTGCCCTTTGCTAGTGCTACCTCTATACCAAATTTCGTTCCATTTGGTTTCAGCGTGTTTGAATTAATAGGGGGAATCGATTCTGACACAAAGATGGCCGCCATCCGCAAACTATTAGGCGAATGACCTATTAGATTGGTCAAAGGATGCTCCCTCCATAAAGGTATGTAGTTGCAACATTTGGTAGAGATCGGATGATTAGGTTAATCGTAATTTGATTTAAGCTTTGAACATTCGTGTGGCCGCCATTACGTTTCAGTCAAGATGGCGGCGATATAAAACATGACACTGAGGTGCCCTTTGCTAGTACTACCTCTGTACCAAATTTCGTTCCATTCGGTTCCACCGTGTTCGAATTAATAGGGGGAATCAATTTTGACATAAAGATGGCCTCCATCCGCAAACTATTAGGTGAATGACCTATTAGATTGGTCAAAGAATGCTCCCTCCATAAAGGTATGCAGTTGCAAAATTTGGTAGAGATCGGATGATTAGGTTAGTCGTAATTTGATTTAAGCTTTGAACATTCGTGTGGCCGCCATTACGTTTCAGTCAAGATGGCGGCGATATAAAACATGACACTGAGGTGCCCTTTGCTAGTGCTACCTCTGTACCAAATTTCGTTCCATTCGGTTCCACCGTGTTCGAATTAATAGGGGGAATCAATTTTGACATAAAGATGGCCGCCATCCGCAAACTATCAGGTGAATGACCTATTAGGTTGGTCAAAGGATGCTCCCTCCATAAAGGTATGTAGTTGCAAAATTTGGTAGAGATCGGATGATTAGGTTAATCGTAATTTGATTTAAGCTTTGAACATTTGTGTGGCCGCCATTACGTTTCCGTCAAGATGGCGGCGATATAAAACATGACACTGAGGTGTCTTTTGTTAGTACTACCTCTGTACCAAATTTCGTTCCATTCGGTTGCACCGTGTTCGAATTAATAGGGGGAATCGATTTTCACACAAAGATGGCCACCATCCGCAAACTATTACGCTGAAGACCTATTGGTTTGGTCAAAGGATGCTCCCTCCATAAAGGTATGTTGTTGCAAAATTTGGTAGAGATCGGATGATTAGGTTAATCGTAATTTGATTTAAGCTTTGAACATTTGTGTGGCCGCCATTACGTTTCCGTCAAGATGGCGGCGATATAAAACATGACACTGAGGTGTCCTTTGCTAGTGCTACCTTTGTACCAAATTTCGTTCAATTCGCATTCACCGTGTTCGAATTGATAGGGGGGGACAGACATTCAGAGTACACACACTAACACACACACAGACACACAGACACACACACACAGACTCACACACACACATACACACACACAGACAGACACACTTTTTTCGCCCTGTGTTGATCTCATAAGTCTACTTTCATTTTTTGCAAAAATCGAAAGTAGGCTAATAAGAAGACATGTGTCTGAGGGTTTTTCGATGTGGTGTATATTATGAGGTGAAAGGGGTGAAAGGTGGGGGTCGAAGGATTCCTAACGGAGCGTGTATCCCTTTAACGACATAGGCGAGGAGTTTGAAACTCAGTGGAAAAAAATCAGCTTAAAAATAAATGAAAGGGTGTTCGACCGTTTTCTTTTCGTTTCATAAATTCCATTTAAGGGGCCAATGGGGGGGGGGTAAAATTCTGGGGGAAAAAACAGGAGAGAAAGTGTCCTAACTCACTGACTAACTCACTCACTCATCAAACTCAGGGGAAAAAACCCGCTTAAAAATAAATTAATAGGTGTTCCAGGGAATTTTCATAAATCCAATTTAAGGGGCCCATGGGGAGGGGTGAAATTCTGGTAAAAATAATTGAAAGAAAATGTCTTAACTGACTCACTCACTCATCACGCCCAGCGAAAACTATTAAAGTTGGAAACATGACATTTTGGGAATATGTTCGCTGTATGTCGAAAACGTCAACTTAGGAAGGATTTTTGTTTATTCGGGTTTTAAAGAAGTGTTAGGTTTTAACGTGCATTTCATTGAATAACGATACCTCATGAGTTGTTTCTTTGCGGATTTGATATTCGGCATATAAACTAATCATTAAAAATAATCAGACATATGTGTAAGAGTTTATCGATGTGGTGTATATTATGAGGTGAAAGGGGTGAAAATGGGCAGTTGAGGGATTCTTAACAGAGCGTGTATCTCTTAAATGACAAAAGCGAGAAGTTTGAAATTCGCGGGAAGAAAAAGCTTAAAATATAAGTGAATAAGTGTTCGACCGTTTTTTCATAAATCCAATTTAAGGGGCCCTTGGAGAGGGGTGAAATTCTGGGGGAAGAAACAGGAAAGAAAGTGTCCTAACTCTCTCACTCATCAAACTCAGGGGGGAAGAACAGCTCAAAAATAAGTAAATAGGTGTTCAACCGTTTTTTTTATAAATCCAATTTAAGGGGATCATGAGAGGGGTGAAATTCTGAAAAATAAATGAATGAAAATGTCCTGACTTACTCACTCTCTCATCATCGCCCAGCCAAAATTATTGAAATTAGAAACATGAAATTTTGGGGTTATGTTCGTTGTATGTCGAAAACGTCCACTAAGGAAGGATTTTTGGATATTCAGGTTCTAAAGGGGTGTTAAGAGGGCAGACTTGCATTTAATTGAATAACAATATCTCCCGATTGGTGTCCTTGGGGGTGGGATACTCGGCATATAAACTCATCATTAAGAATAAGAAGGCACATGTCTGAAGGTTTCTCGATGTGGTGCATATTATGAGTTGTATGTGTGAAATGTGGGGGTTGAAGGATTTCTAACGGAGCAAGTACCTCTTAAAAGACAGAGGCAAAAGTAAGAATCTCAGGGAGAAAAATCAGCTTGAAAAAGTAGTAAATAAGTGTTCGATCGTTTTTTCATAAATCCAATTCAAGGGGCCCATGGGGAGGAGTGAAATTCTGGGGAAAGAAGTCCACTAAGGAAGGATTTTTGGATATTCACTCATCATCCCCCAGCAAACCTACTGCAGTTAGAAACTTGAAAGTTTGGGGATATATTCGTTGTATGTCGAAAAAGTCCACTAAGGATGGATTTTTGGATAATAATGTTCTGAAGGGGTATTAAAGGGGTTAAACTTGCATTTCATTGAATAACAAAATCTCACGAGTTGTTTCATGTGGGGATGGGATATTCGGCATATAAACTAACCATTAAGAACAAGATGTTCAGTAAAGATCATATAGCCTACTTTCTCCTAAATGTATGAGTATAGTTATAACTCGTTGTTATTATCAAAGAGTATAATAGAATCATTTCTTGGTTGAAGACCTAAGAAACTATTTACCTCTACCAAACGCCACAACTTAGAAAAAAAAACTACTGCCATCATTGAAGAAAGATTGATAAGAAGTATCTCAAGAATGTTATGGATCTGGAGACATAATCGACCGGACTGGCTGCGTGGCTCTGCGGTAACGTTCTCGCTTGCTGGGCCCTAGGTTGCAGGTTCGTATCCTGGCGCAGTCAGCTGGCATTTGAGGGTGCACAAATGCGAGGGAGCCGTGTCAGTAGATTTACTGGCACGTTAAAGATCCCCTTCGGGCCAAAATTCCGGCACCCTGGCGTATCTAAAAGCAGCAGTAGTTAAAAGGGTCGTAAAACAAATAACATTATTAATATTGTTATTATTACATAATCGACCTGCCGTGGGCAACATCCAACTTTGAGTTGAGGCATGTCTTTACACGTCTGGTTGTGCATGGCTTTCACAACCCTAATTGAATTAACAAATCTTTCCGTGTCCCTACAGAGACGTGTGTATACAAACTATGTGGATATTTTCGACTGCTATTTGCCTGAAATAAAAGTATTAATAACCTGAACTAGTACCAGCGGCTAGAATTCAGTTACTATGTGAAATCGTTTTGTTCTTTACTTCAAATAACATTTTCAAATAACGCACAATAGGCTGTAACAAACCCTTTAAAATAAGAAGTAAAAATGTATCATAGTATCATCCTGTCATTCTTCAAATTCGATGCGCATAGAATGCCAATGGTATACTATCAATGGAGTCCGATGTAGACCAGTCGTGAAATCTAGTGGAGAAATATCGAACAATATAATCCTAACAGGGTGAGTGCATTCTAGCGGCCATAAGAAGAAACTTTTCAATAAAATCTGGAAGTTAATAAGTAGGCCGGCGTGCAGTTACCTTTTTGGCTGCTGGATGTCTCGAGCAAATCTGCTGTCGAATTATGTTTCAATTAAATATATGTTTTGCACCGTAATATGCACAATATAAGGCTTAATTTTAAAATGTCTGAGTCATTACAAAGCAACAAATATGTAAAATTTCAAGCAAAAAACCAAATTCTGATGGGGTTTGAACCTTAGGCATATGAATGACAGACTAACGCTTTACCACGAAGCCATTTGTGCCAACGAACATTGATCTATATAAAATGACTTACATAGAACTTGTTGGCAAATAATGATTTAGACCTAACGATTTAATCAGTGGATATATATTATTTATGTATAAAGCATTTCATACTAAGTTTATTTATTTGGTATCAGTACGCTATATTGCATGCAATACTCAAATTAGTGAAATATAAGTCAGGCACAAGATATCCGCTGCCATCTTGTCTTCTTACCGAGACGGCTCAGCTTTTTAAAATCACTTCTGCACTATAGTATTACAAAATAAACTTTTAATTTCGAACGTGCCTCTTCCTTTAGAACAGTTAAATCGATTCTCGGCTCGATAATCGGAACTGGTGGGTCCCATGATATGGATTATAAAGTTTGCATAATTCGCACGGCCGCCATCCTGAAATGGTACGGCGGATGACCTTGTAGTTTGGTCACAAGACGCGTCCTATATGAAGGTATGTTAATACCAAATTTGGTAGAGATCGGATAATTTGGTTAGTCGCTATTTGATTTTACGTTTTGAACGTTTGAGTGGCCGCCATTCAGATTTGGTAAAGATGGCGGCAATATAAAACATGACACTGAGGTGCCCTTTGCTTGTTCTACCTATGTACCAAATTTCGTTCAATTCGGTTTCACCGTGTTCGAATTGATAGGGGGGGACAGACATTCAGAGTACACACACTCACACACACACACACAGACTCACACACACACATACACACACACAGACAGACACACAATTTTTGGCCCTGTAGTGATCTCATAAGTCTACTTTGATTTTTTGCAAAATCGAAAGTTGGCTAATAAGCAGCATATGTCTAAGGGTTTATCGATATGGTGGATATTATGAGGTAAAAGGGTCGAAAATTGGGGGTTGAGGGATTCTTAACGGAGCCTGTATCTCTTATTCGACATAGGCCATAAGTTTGAAATGCAGCGGAAAAAGCAGCTTAAAAAATAAGTAAATAGGTGTTCGACCGTTTCTTCATAAATCCAATTTAAGGGGCCCATGGGGAGGGTTGAAATACTGGGGAAAAATCAGGAAAGAAAGTGTCGTAACTGATTGACTCACTTACTCACTCATCAAACTCAGGGGGAAAAGCAGTTTAAATAAGTAAATAGGTGTTCGACCATTCTTTTTTCATAAATCCAATTTAAGGGGTTCATGGGGAGGGGTGAAATTCTCAAAAATAATTGAAAGAAAATGTCCTGACTGACTCACTCACTCATCATCGCCCAGCCAAAATTATTGAAGTTAGAAACATGAAATTTTGGGGATATGTTCGTTGTATGTCGAAAATGTCCACTAAGGAAGAGTTTTGGATATTCATGTTCTAAAGAGGTGTTAAGGGGGTAAACGTGCATTTCATTGAATAACAATATCTCACGAGTGGTTTCATTTGGGGATGTGATACTTGGCATATATACTAATCATTAAAAATAAGCTGACACGTGTCTAATGGTTTTTCGATGTGGTGTATATTATGAGGTGAAAGGGATGAAAAGTGGGGGTTGAAAGTTACCTAACGGAGCGTGTATCTCTTAAACGACATAGGTGAGGAGTTTGAAACTCGGAGGAAATCAATCAGTTTAAAAATAATTAAATAAATAAATAAATAAAATTAATAGGTTAAAATTGCAAAAAAAAAATAGATTGCTATTTGTCCACTGATTAATTTTTAAAGGTGTTCAGAAAAGCGTAAAAAATAGAAACCTCTTTTTTTTTTTTTTTTTTTTTTTTTACAAATCAAGCACTGAAAATTGCCATTACTTTATAGTTCCTTTTCGGTTAATTTTGTAGTGTGATTCTCGTAGCAAGCATATCGCTCTGCGATATTGTCGTTAAGTGATCCAAATTCTCTCGGCTTCGAGTTTTCAACATCGCTCAATGTATCCGTGGCATCGAAGGCAAGGAGACAGAAGGGTGACAACACACTGGTAAAGTAATCTCTTGTTATATTTCTCTGCTTTCTTCCCTACCTTCCACTTTTGTAAACATGAGGGAAGCGAGCGGAGCTCATTAGGGTGAAATACGGCAGAAGATTCGACATTGTATTGATTGGTGGGCCTGTCCTAGTGAAAGTAATTTAGCTCACGGCCTATTGTCAGCGCCCCCAACAACTTCAGGGGTAACTAGTTATCAATTTCCGGGGTATATTACAGCTTCTACATCTGACCGTAATCAGCACGTTCCTCAGCGCTCTCTATGTAATACACTGAACAGCACAAAGCTGCTTTAGAGGAGAGCTGGGCGTAGCTGAAAAAAAATAATTAATCAATGTATTTATTTATTTATTTATTTATTTATTTATTTATTTATTTTTGTCATGTGGCCTCCTGAGAGGCCGAGTGCAGGTCTTTATAGTTGACGTCCGTGGACGACCTGCACGTTGGAATGAGAGATGCGGTGAATGGATGGCAGTGGGTAAGGATGTGGAAGGAAGCGGCCGTGGCCTGTCAGAAAGTACCGTCTGGAGTTGAAAATGGGGAAACCACGGAAAACTATTCCAAGGACGGCCGACGGTGGGGTTCGAACCCACGTCTACCGTGACAGCAGAGAGCTTGGTCTCAAAGCCTAACGCTGTGCTTTAACGAGCGTGGCCACCGCAGTCAGTATTTTTTTAATACTATACTAGCAACCTGCCCCGGCTTCGCCCGGGTACAGTTATGAATGCATTACGTGATAAGCGACTTTATTTTCGATGTCAATGAGCTACGACCTATATGCGTTTTACGTCTCAGCATGATGGGTTAAAATCACTGACTGGACTATTAATTACCTTATCATGGATATGCATGTGAAACGAATTCTTGTCAGAAGTAATTTAAGAATGGCAAGGTGCATGAAACTCAAATCCCCCTTCCGTCCAATCTATAAACACTTATAGTAGGCGATGTATTGATAATAGAGATATGCCCTCGCGGCATTTTTTGTAGAACTTTTCATGCTGAACAATTCTTACACTCATAGTAGTCTATATTGATATTCTTAACGGTTTATCTAGCGTAAGCTTAAAAAGCGCACCGACGCCAGGTTTTTCTTTCGACTTTTTCACTGAAATCGTTACTTTGATCACTTTGATCATAAATAAATTATTTTCTACAAAAACCTTCCTGGACATATCCTTTACAGAATGGTGAAAACCACATCAAAATCCATCCAGTGGTTCTCGAGATTACCCGTGACATCCAAGAATCGGGGACTTCGTTTTATACTAAGTAGAGATATATCCGCAAATTTACTGCAAACATTATTCGCAGCTTACCCGCTATCCGCAAAGCCATGAAAACTATATCCGCATGTCGAAAAATGTTGCGGATATCCACATCCGCGCATCTTCATAATGTAGACTATTCAGTTTCCCAATTCTACACAATGCTATATCTACTGTACATATAGTAAACCAATGCAGTTCAAGTGTAGTTCCGTAAATAGTCGCGTGGACTATAGTCGTAATCCAAGCTGACTCTTTGGCATGCCACTGACACGCTAGTGGTCATTGATGCAGCCTAATATTCCACGGTGATTGTATTGGGGAGACCTTCTAGGAAGGTACTGAACAGATTTGTACCAAAATCTAGTGTATTATGTTCGCAGATATAGGCCTAAAGCAAATAATGAACCTGGAATTCAAGAGTAATCCACGCGACCTACAGAGGGTTGAATACTTTACCTTACATTGGTGAAAGGATAAAGGAAGTTGATGTGAGAATACTTCTTTTATTTACAGGCCTATCCAAGAACAGTAAAAGCTTAGGAGGGAAAATAGTTTAGACTATAGCAACCAATGGCAATGATCTGCAATAACAAAAATATTCTATGGATCGTTTCATACAATAATAATATTAATAATAATAATAACAATAATAAAACTGACCTGTGATCATCGGAGAGGCCTCGTACAAGTGTTTCTAGAAGGATATTGACCGTATGTTATAGACGCCTTTGGTTAAATGATAAGCCATTTCCATTTTGCTCATGCACGATGCAAAGGCTCCTTTTTCTGATACATTTGGTGTTATGTCTACCAGGCGCGGATCTAGAGTTTGGTTTTGGGGAGGGGGGGGGGGGGGGCGTCAGAGATTCGATCTAGAGTTTGGCTTTGGGGGGGGGGTCAGAGAATCGAAATTGTTAAGAAAAATGGTATCACTAAAAACGCAATCACAAAATAACCAAACGTACAAAACCAGACCAATTTTTTTTGCAAGCTTCATGGATAGAAATTTGATGCGTTTAGCGCACCAAAAATATTCGTACAAATTGCAACGGCGTGTTTTGCGACTTTTACATCGAGCTTCGAGAAAAGGATCAAGGTACGTTACAGTTTCGGCAAGTCGAGTTGATACCGACAAAGGGAGAAAGTCACAGCTTAAATTGCCAACCAAGCTTGCAGTTTGGACGTCGGCAAAATTGTTTGGTGCGAAAAAAGCCCCAGTTTCCTATCCGTACATTGCTGCACATTCATCGTGACATCACTATAAACATCGATTCAGTAATCACAAGGTTTGCTAAACAAAATAGACGAGTTGATTTTGTTGTATAACTAATAGTTTTTATACAAGAGGTTTGAAGTTGTAAATATGTACAGTTGTAACAGAACATAATAATTCCAATAAAGATAATTCAGTATTGAATAAAATAAAATAAACTGTTTTTCAGTTAAAATTCTTTAAGTTTTATTTGTCTGGTAATTGTGTTTTCGTTTTTTGAGTTTGCAAAAAAATTTGGTCTCCGTTTGGGGGGGGGTCATGACCCCCGTGACCCCCCCCCCCCCCCCCCCCACCTTGAATCCGCTCCTGATGTCTGCTATTATTAGCCTATTAATATTACATTTCGGACGTTTTATGACATGTCATATTTTACTTGAATTTCATTTGTATCGTAGTGTTGAATTAGCCTAAGCAATAATTGAACATTTCTGATTTGGATACTTATATAAGTTACAGGCTATTTTATAACCTACAAGCTGTACCCGGCATGCGTTGCAATGCCTATCAAAGAACGTGTTGACGTTGAAATTCTCGCTATCGGACGAATGGTATATGAACGCAAACGTGACTTTGTTGAAATGCTTCGCGCGTCGTAGCTCATTTGTTGAATCTACTCGTGCGCTGCCTATTGTAAAGTGGATGTACTGTACCCGATACCTATTTTAGGCTATCGGCTACGCCAGCTGACATTAAGCTGTAGTTGAGGTTTTGGGAAGCATTCAGATAAGATAGTGCATCGATCGCGTCAAGAAGAAAGCCAAGATGACGTAGGAGGTCAAGAATCAAGGAGGCATTGAAATCTGTAAGAAGATAGAATTATTAATAAAGATGTGAAGCTTTATTGAAATGTATATGGGATTATAATAAGTTAAAACAACTTAGAAGAGTATATATGACATGAATTATATGTGGAAATAATTTTATGGAAATAAGTTATTGTATAACAGAACAGCCGAGAGGAGTCGGGTTCGAGACTATGTTCATGACGCAGGAGCACTGTGGTGGGGGAGAAGTAGCCACGTGCCGCACGCAGCTCATAAGCTGGGACGCAGCGCTTAGCAGGTCAGTTAGGCTCAACGAGGCGAGCAGTACAGAGCAGTCCTATAGCACAGCGAGACGGGCATTGAAGGTCACGCAACACACGTAAGCCGTCACGGCAAGTGTAGGCGACATATCTCGCATCACCGAGCAACAGAGGCCGAGCGGGTCATCGATCCAGCCGGGCTAGCCGAGAGGACAATTGTGGATAGCCGGGGTATTTCTAAACCGCACTGATCGCATATGAAGACTTTGTTTCAAGCTTCATTTCGACGTTGTTCGAACACAGGCTTTCACATTTAACATTATAACCATGCTGTTATATAATACATTCAAAGCGACTTTTTACTATTTCAAGTAAACTGAATGTTTAGCATAGGCTCTGATGAACATTACAGCGTGCATATATAAGATTTTTATCTTATGCCATTTTCATGGATTACAAATTATAGACAGATACAGGGTGTATCGTAATCTGGAACACTATCTAGTAAAATTTTTATTTTACTCAAGTAGAACTTCGCAGTAAGTTGAGAGAGGACTTACAATTCTCAAACTGAACATTTATCGGAACAGTGGCGTATATTAGAAGGAGAGTAGGGGGTCCGCTGTTACCATGAACTTTTCGAGAAGGAGTTGGACGATATCCGCTATGGGTAATTCGAGGTTCAACATGATCGAGTAAACGTGAATAGAGACAAGATGGCACCACAGAGCGATGGATTCGGTTCCTGACGAGAGGAGTCCAACAGCTGATTCGCTTGGGATTTCGAAGGAAATCATCATTTCATGGATGAAATGATATTCACGCCGATCTTACGAGAAATCTTTAGGTAGGGAAAATCGACGATCTTGGAAATTATATTACAACTGATAATGAAAGGTATTGTAAGAGTTCTATCTACCTGATACGATTATTTTCATGAATACTGGGCACACATGTATATTTTTCTAATAGGAGTGATTTGATTATTAAGACATGGTTTGAATTTATATACTTCGAATTTGCTAGAATATGGAGTGACCATATGATATGGCAGGCATCATTATTCGATATTCTCACCGTTGTTTGACTTTATTAAGAAGATGTTTGGTCTTATAGACATTTTTCCAGCTAGGATATTTTTCATGGATAGTTTTTTTTGAGTAGCGAGTATTTCGAACTCGTGATCTGCAATTGATTATCAGAAACTACTTCGTCAGTTCATTGCATACTAGCGAGTGTGTATTATTCATCAGTAGGGATTTTTTCCATTGGATTGTTTGGAGATATTAAGAAGTTATTCACTTTAGTGAATGAACGTCGCTTTTATATGACAACTAGAAACTTGTTGATTCCTTTCTGGTACATTCACTCATATAGTCCACGAGATGGGGTCTGTCGTATTTATACGATTGTATGGTGGTACTCGCCTTACCCATCGTTTAGGGAACTATCATCCAAGTCGACGGGGCGAGGTCCTTCGTATTTATACGATTGCACGGTGGTTACACATCTTACTCGCCATTGAGGAACTCATTTTATCATCCGAATGTACACGAGATGTAAGTGAATTAAACAAGGAACTACTAGTCACATATCAGTCGAAATTTTGTTAAATAAAGTAACGATAAATGTCAACAGGATTGCATTTAGTAATTCTTGTTTGCCAATCCAATATTTTGTTGCTATACTCTTTTGAGAGTAATTTCAGTTTAACAGCTATTACAGCTGATGCTTTGATGATTTTTATAATTGTGTTTGATACCTTTGAGAAGGATTTAAAGTAATTTAATCTTGTAAGATTAATCATTAATGGTCATAATTATTTTAAGGCAGATCAGTATTGCAGATTTTGATGTGAGAGATTATAGCACATTGGTGTTTTTCTACGATGTGAATTATGAAACTTGTGAAAGAGAATTTATGTTATTTGAAAGCAAATATTAAATTACTGAAGTAATGTTTTTCCAATTGTTTAAGAAGTTGTCTAGATATGATCAGAGTAATTACAGTCATTGGAGATTATGTGCGTTAATAATTTGAAGCCATTTATATATTTTTGTAGATCATGCAACGTGGTTAAATGAAGTTTGTGATAGGCATTTTGTGGAATTTGCCATTTGATAGTTGCAACGTTGATAATGTATTTTGAAGCGGACATGAGGTTGTCGTACCCAGTCTAGCGTATTTGTTGAGATTCATGCTGTATGTGCTGAATATTTATGGAGTTTTTGTAGCAATTCTTATATTCAAATGTGATATTTGGAATATTGAAGAAATATAATGTCGTTGTGGATAGTTAGATCCAACGTGATGTCGTGGAGACAATAATATTTTGGCATGATAATTAAATACGAGATATAACTTGGAAGTAATAAAACTGTAAGACAACGTTCTATAAACCCTATTAAACAATTTGTTAGGAAATTAAACAAATAAATAAAGTGGATAATACAAGATTTTCTGAAAATAATAATTAATGAAATAATAATCTGAGATTTAAGCATATTAACGATCTGACCTAATGAAATAAAAATCAGAATGACCTAATGAAATAAAAATCAGAATGACTAGATGAAATAATAAAATTAAATAACCAGATGATTGAAATTTAAATAAGTTGATAAATTAAATTTTGAAATAAATCGATGAATTAAATAAGTGGATGAATTAAAGATTGAATTAATTAAACTGATTGAAATGAATTATTAGACGATTGTAATGATGATGAATAACTGAATTAGAAGGTGATGATTAATTAAAGAAGCTGATGATTAATGAATTTATATGAAATTAAATAAATTTAATTGAGAGATGATTCGAAGGAATTGCAACTTGAAATGTGAATTTAAATGATGTAATGGTGATGAATTAACGATTCTGACAGGAATATTTGGAATTTTGAAGTGAGAATTAATGTGAGAAATATTTAATTTGATAATAATGAGGATGACCAATGAGAATTTGAATTTTCTGTAATTCACAGATAAGAGATTAATGACGATGTAAATAATGTAAATTAATTATTCAATGTTTAGGAACATTTGATTAACATGTTCTACGTTCAAATTATACCATGCAAACCATAATTTATGTGATATTTAACATGAGTGATTATTATATGTGTATGTTTGGGCAGATTAGTAACTTAATTAAATCCACATTGATGTTAAATTAAAGAGAATTAGGTCTCAGGTTTCACAAATGTCAGTGACGAAAGACATAGTGCGACAGTGATCCTGAGAACCCAAGAGAACTTTATACATTTTTCTTGATATCAGGATTGAAATAATTTTGCATTAGAAAGGAGATGGTTCGATTTTTGGACAATGACAATTTAACTTTGCATTCGACCATACTCTTAGGTAGGATTTATATTTAAAATGTCTGTCTGACTATCAAAGTAAAATAAATTTGTTTTTATCTTAGTTGTGATCTGATGATGGTGTGATGTTCCTGTTTCTTTCCTTGTCTTGAGTAAGGCTTATCCGGAAAGGAAGTGGTTTTGCTAGGAATTCAGTTGATGGCGCCCATTTATATTTGAATTATTTTTATTAACTTAAGCCCGTAACGACCCTAGAGATACTTTGTCTCGTGAAACCCACTGCTTTTTCACGAACTCAGCTGAATTTCCGACACATTCCTTATTTGACTAGAGGTTCATTTAACTCCGCTCTGTCCTGGAACTCCAGGGATGTGATGTTATAGCAGATGGGTCATCGCATCCCCAGGACGAACGGGTACAGAGAGAGAGGGAGAATTGGCCTTATCCAACTAGTGGGGCTTTTCGATTTTGTTAATTCTATGGAATCACATCAGATTTAGATTACTGAGAGATTGATCTCAAGTTCATTTAAGTGTGTTACAAAATTTATTATACTTAGTCAGACAATGTACTTGTGTGCCCAATCCAGTGTTCATGTTAATCGTATTAGTAATATCATGTTAGTTATAAGATATTTTTCCCTATACCCAAGTGAATGCAGGAATTGAGACATTGCGATGTGTTGTTGTCTAACGTCTCTATATAATTCTATATTGAAATATAATTATGTTGCCAGAGGATTTAGCGAAGGTGTTAGGAGAGTTACAGACGGGTATGTCTGGAATTGCAGAAACCATTTCTAAGATGGAAACTGAAGTTAAAGAACAAATTAATAATTCAGAAGCTAGATTAGAAGCTAAATGTAAAGAGAATGTAAAATCATTACAGGCTAGTAATGAAGAGAATTTAAAATTATTGCAAACTAGTACTGAAGAAAATTTAAGGTTGTTACAGGCTAGTAACGAAGGTAATCTAAACGATAATTTGAAATCATTAGAGACTAGACTACAGTCAAATAGCAAAGATGAGTTGATGTTATTAGAAACTAGGCTACAGTCAAATAGCAAAGATGAGTTGATGTTATTAGAGACTAGGCTACAGTCAAATAGCAAAGATGAGTTGATGTTGTTAGAAGAAAGATTACAGTCAAGGACTGAAAGTCACTTAAAAGCTAACTTGAAAGATAACTTTAAATCGTTAGAAGAGAAATTACAGTCTCGTAGTGAAGAAACTAATACTGAATTAGAAAATAAGTTAACCAGATTAGAGAATAGTTTAACTTTGAAGAACAATGAGATGTTGAAAACTTTACAATTAGACATCATTGCAGTAAACATGAAAGGAGAGGAAAATGTTCAGATATTAAGGAAAAATATTATCGAGTTAGAAAGTAGAGGGGAAGAAAATATTTTTACTTTAAGAACAGACGTTATGACCATACAGAAAGACATTAAGTCAGATGTATCGAAGTTGAGATTCGACATCGATGGTTTAGTGGCAGATGTAGGAAAAATTCAAGATTGGTCTACCGAAGTATCTTTCGAGACTAAGATTAAGGGTCTAGAAACGAATCTAGGTAACGAAATAAAAGATTTGAAGACAGTAATTGGGACCATTAAAGATGAAGTCTTGGGAGAGGTCAATTCTAATATAAAGTCGTTAGAAAATCAATTGCAGAAGGATATTAGGAAGATAGACGACGATATAGAGCAAAAGGTTAACGAAAACTTAACTTTATTTAAAAATAGAGTCGGAGCAATTGTTGAGGAACGATATAATGAGGTCGATGCCGAAGCAAAAGAGAAACGTGACGGGTTAGATGAAAAATTAATCGCAGGTATGGCAAACTTAGAAGCTAGGTTTACGGAAAGCAAGGAAGCGATGAAATTAGATTCAACACTATTTAGAACAGATGTTGATCTGTTGAAAGAACAAGTCGCGTTAGTGAAGAACACGTGCGAAGGAAAGATTGACAAGTTGAGGAACGATCTAGACGAAAGTAACAAGACGCAGGACGTTACATCGTTAGATGAGTTGAAGACTCAGGTCAAGAGATTAGCAGAAGACAGGGTGACGAAACTAGAATCCATAGTTAACAGTTTCACCAGTCATAATGTAACATCAGGGGAAACATTGATGAATCAAACAGCGATAGACCGCAGTATGACGAATCAAGACACGAGCATGGTAGAAGACCGTCAAATGCAACCGAATGTGACGTTCGAAAGGGTCAGTTCAACCCCGCAGGAGAATCCAAGTTCGAGTAGGAGTACGTCGAGTCCAAGTGAACGATATTCAGGTCCAGTCACAATTATAAGGAACCTAGATGACAAACCGAGAAAGTTTTCGGGAAATACAGGTGTTACACCAGTAGAATTTCTGCGAGATATTCGAGACTACATGGCGGAACACAGGGTAGCCAAAGAAAGAGAGCTAAGGATAGTAGAACGCGCCTTAGATGGATCTGCACTTACGTGGTTTAGAGCGTTCAGAAGCAACTTTGCGAACATGGAGCAATTTGCCATGGCTTTCTTGAGGAGATTCTGGAGTGCCGAGGATCAACTCAACGTAAGAGCGGAGATGTACTCTAAACGCTATTCTACGTCACATCCGACGCATTACGCCAACTACTTCACGTCACAGCTGGCTAAATTACAGTTCCTTATTCCTCCATTGCCAGAAGAAGAGCTTTTGCAAGCTATAGCGCGACAGTTACCGATAGAGGTACAGCGATCTTTGATAGCATCGGGAGCCAATACGCTGGAACATTATGATGATATATTGAGGCGATTGGATTATACGAGCGCACAGGTTACACCGAGAAGTAATCGGAACGACAACAGAAACACGCAAGAAGTAAACGCGGTAGTCGTGGACAATGCAGTTCAAACGGATAGAAGGGATTCCTGGGAAAACCGACGGAACGATGGGAATCGAGGAAACATCCGTAATGCAAGAGGAAATGATCGATATAGAGGACCATATGAAAGGCCATACGATCAAGAAGCGAGAGATAGCCGGTATAGGAATTATAACCAAAATTCCAGGTATCAGGACAGGAATCGGTATAATAACAGATATCGGGGAAGGAATAACTGGAACCAAGGTCAACAGTTTAATAGAAACGACCGACAGGAAGGCCGAAGAAACGATCCTAACGACAGAAGGGATAATCGTGGACATGAAAGGTCAAGACAAGAGGATAGACAGCCTAGTGCACCACTCGAAGAGACAGTGAGAGATGTCAATCGAGCCAGCACGAGTGAAGACAGAAGGAATAAACGTCAGAATAACACAGAATCAAGACGTTAATGTTAATCATTGGAAATCATCATTATAGAGAGTCAGAAAATACCAGAATAATAGCTATAAGATTGTCAGAATGGATACTGATGAAGTTGTAGGAACTTTTAATGCAGCTAGCATCAGGAAATACCATCATGCTGAGTAAAGGAAATTGTAGAGCTATCGTGTACATGTATAATATATTGAATGCCTGAGAGTGTATTTTTTTTCTCAATCCTGATAAAAAAAAAAAAGGAGATGTACGGGAGAGATGTACCCGATACCTATTTTAGGCTATCGGCTACGCCAGCTGACATTAAGCTGTAGTTGAGGTTTTGGGAAGCATTCAGATAAGATAGCGCATCGATCGCGTCAAGAAGAAAGCCAAGATGACGTAGGAGGTCAAGAATCAAGGAGGCATTGAAATCTGTAAGAAGATAGAATTATTAATAAAGATGTGAAGCTTTATTGAAATGTATATGGGATTATAATAAGTTAAAACAACTTAGAAGAGTATATATGACATGAATTATATGTGGAAATAATTTTATGGAAATAAGTTATTGTATAACAGAACAGCCGAGAGGAGTCGGGTTCGAGACTATGTTCATGACGCAGGAGCACTGTGGTGGGGGAGAAGTAGCCACGTGCCGCACGCAGCTCATAAGCTGGGACGCAGCGCTTAGCAGGTCAGTTAGGCTCAACGAGGCGAGCAGTACAGAGCAGTCCTATAGCACAGCGAGACGGGCATTGAAGGTCACGCAACACACGTAAGCCGTCACGGCAAGTGTAGGCGACATATCTCGCATCACCGAGCAACAGAGGCCGAGCGGGTCATCGATCCAGCCGGGCTAGCCGAGAGGACAATTGTGGATAGCCGGGGTATTTCTAAACCGCACTGATCGCATATGAAGACTTTGTTTCAAGCTTCATTTCGACGTTGTTCGAACACAGGCTTTCACATTTAACATTATAACCATGCTGTTATATAATACATTCAAAGCGACTTTTTACTATTTCAAGTAAACTGAATGTTTAGCATAGGCTCTGATGAACATTACAGCGTGCATATATAAGATTTTTATCTTATGCCATTTTCATGGATTACAAATTATAGACAGATACAGGGTGTATCGTAATCTGGAACACTATCTAGTAAAATTTTTATTTTACTCAAGTAGAACTTCGCAGTAAGTTGAGAGAGGACTTACAATTCTCAAACTGAACATTTATCGGAACAGTGGCGTATATTAGAAGGAGAGTAGGGGGTCCGCTGTTACCATGAACTTTTCGAGAAGGAGTTGGACGATATCCGCTATGGGTAATTCGAGGTTCAACATGATCGAGTAAACGTGAATAGAGACAAGATGGCACCACAGAGCGATGGATTCGGTTCCTGACGAGAGGAGTCCAACAGCTGATTCGCTTGGGATTTCGAAGGAAATCATCATTTCATGGATGAAATGATATTCACGCCGATCTTACGAGAAATCTTTAGGTAGGGAAAATCGACGATCTTGGAAATTATATTACAACTGATAATGAAAGGTATTGTAAGAGTTCTATCTACCTGATACGATTATTTTCATGAATACTGGGCACACATGTATATTTTTCTAATAGGAGTGATTTGATTATTAAGACATGGTTTGAATTTATATACTTCGAATTTGCTAGAATATGGAGTGACCATATGATATGGCAGGCATCATTATTCGATATTCTCACCGTTGTTTGACTTTATTAAGAAGATGTTTGGTCTTATAGACATTTTTCCAGCTAGGATATTTTTCATGGATAGTTTTTTTTGAGTAGCGAGTATTTCGAACTCGTGATCTGCAATTGATTATCAGAAACTACTTCGTCAGTTCATTGCATACTAGCGAGTGTGTATTATTCATCAGTAGGGATTTTTTCCATTGGATTGTTTGGAGATATTAAGAAGTTATTCACTTTAGTGAATGAACGTCGCTTTTATATGACAACTAGAAACTTGTTGATTCCTTTCTGGTACATTCACTCATATAGTCCACGAGATGGGGTCTGTCGTATTTATACGATTGTATGGTGGTACTCGCCTTACCCATCGTTTAGGGAACTATCATCCAAGTCGACGGGGCGAGGTCCTTCGTATTTATACGATTGCACGGTGGTTACACATCTTACTCGCCATTGAGGAACTCATTTTATCATCCGAATGTACACGAGATGTAAGTGAATTAAACAAGGAACTACTAGTCACATATCAGTCGAAATTTTGTTAAATAAAGTAACGATAAATGTCAACAGGATTGCATTTAGTAATTCTTGTTTGCCAATCCAATATTTTGTTGCTATACTCTTTTGAGAGTAATTTCAGTTTAACAGCTATTACAGCTGATGCTTTGATGATTTTTATAATTGTGTTTGATACCTTTGAGAAGGATTTAAAGTAATTTAATCTTGTAAGATTAATCATTAATGGTCATAATTATTTTAAGGCAGATCAGTATTGCAGATTTTGATGTGAGAGATTATAGCACATTGGTGTTTTTCTACGATGTGAATTATGAAACTTGTGAAAGAGAATTTATGTTATTTGAAAGCAAATATTAAATTACTGAAGTAATGTTTTTCCAATTGTTTAAGAAGTTGTCTAGATATGATCAGAGTAATTACAGTCATTGGAGATTATGTGCGTTAATAATTTGAAGCCATTTATATATTTTTGTAGATCATGCAACGTGGTTAAATGAAGTTTGTGATAGGCATTTTGTGGAATTTGCCATTTGATAGTTGCAACGTTGATAATGTATTTTGAAGCGGACATGAGGTTGTCGTACCCAGTCTAGCGTATTTGTTGAGATTCATGCTGTATGTGCTGAATATTTATGGAGTTTTTGTAGCAATTCTTATATTCAAATGTGATATTTGGAATATTGAAGAAATATAATGTCGTTGTGGATAGTTAGATCCAACGTGATGTCGTGGAGACAATAATATTTTGGCATGATAATTAAATACGAGATATAACTTGGAAGTAATAAAACTGTAAGACAACGTTCTATAAACCCTATTAAACAATTTGTTAGGAAATTAAACAAATAAATAAAGTGGATAATACAAGATTTTCTGAAAATAATAATTAATGAAATAATAATCTGAGATTTAAGCATATTAACGATCTGACCTAATGAAATAAAAATCAGAATGACCTAATGAAATAAAAATCAGAATGACTAGATGAAATAATAAAATTAAATAACCAGATGATTGAAATTTAAATAAGTTGATAAATTAAATTTTGAAATAAATCGATGAATTAAATAAGTGGATGAATTAAAGATTGAATTAATTAAACTGATTGAAATGAATTATTAGACGATTGTAATGATGATGAATAACTGAATTAGAAGGTGATGATTAATTAAAGAAGCTGATGATTAATGAATTTATATGAAATTAAATAAATTTAATTGAGAGATGATTCGAAGGAATTGCAACTTGAAATGTGAATTTAAATGATGTAATGGTGATGAATTAACGATTCTGACAGGAATATTTGGAATTTTGAAGTGAGAATTAATGTGAGAAATATTTAATTTGATAATAATGAGGATGACCAATGAGAATTTGAATTTTCTGTAATTCACAGATAAGAGATTAATGACGATGTAAATAATGTAAATTAATTATTCAATGTTTAGGAACATTTGATTAACATGTTCTACGTTCAAATTATACCATGCAAACCATAATTTATGTGATATTTAACATGAGTGATTATTATATGTGTATGTTTAGGCAGATTAGTAACTTAATTAAATCCACATTGATGTTAAATTAAAGAGAATTAGGTCTCAGGTTTCACAAATGTCAGTGACGAAAGACATAGTGCGACAGTGATCCTGAGAACCCAAGAGAACTTTATACATTTTTCTTGATATCAGGATTGAAATAATTTTGCATTAGAAAGGAGATGGTTCGATTTTTGGACAATGACAATTTAACTTTGCATTCGACCATACTCTTAGGTAGGATTTATATTTAAAATGTCTGTCTGACTATCAAAGTAAAATAAATTTGTTTTTATCTTAGTTGTGATCTGATGATGGTGTGATGTTCCTGTTTCTTTCCTTGTCTTGAGTAAGGCTTATCCGGAAAGGAAGTGGTTTTGCTAGGAATTCAGTTGATGGCGCCCATTTATATTTGAATTATTTTTATTAACTTAAGCCCGTAACGACCCTAGAGATACTTTGTCTCGTGAAACCCACTGCTTTTTCACGAACTCAGCTGAATTTCCGACACATTCCTTATTTGACTAGAGGTTCATTTAACTCCGCTCTGTCCTGGAACTCCAGGGATGTGATGTTATAGCAGATGGGTCATCGCATCCCCAGGACGAACGGGTACAGTACTAAGCCAGAAAATTTCCCTGCAGTGTACACAACATTTTACGCAAGTTTCATAGCTATCGGACGAATGGTATATGAATGCATACGGGACTTTGTTGAAACGCTGTGCGTGTCGTCGCTCATTTGTTGAATCTACTCGTGCGCTATCTACTGTGAAATGTATTCACTAATTTTGAAACCTTCACGTAAGTGTACACAACATATCACCCAAGTTTCATCGCTATCGGACGAATGGTATATGAACACATACGGGACTTTGTTGAAATGCTTCGCGCATCGTCGCTCATTTGTTGAATCTACGCGTGCGCTACCTATTGTAAAATGGATTTACTAAGTCAGAAACCTTCCTTGGAGTGTACTCAACATCTCACCCAAGTTTCATCGCAATCGGACGAATGGTATATGAACGCATAGGAGACATACATACCCACAGACAAACTATCACGTTACATTGATTTTTATATATATAGATAAATAGACCTATATACAGTACTAGCAACTCGCCCTGGCTTCGCCAGCGTAAGCTTAAAAGGCGTTTTTAGCCTACTTTCGATTTTTGCAAAAAATGAAAGTAGACTTATGAGATCAACACAGGGCGAGAAAAGTGTGTCTGTCTGTGTGTGTGTATGTGTGTGTGTGAGTCTGTGTGTGTGTGTGTGTGTGTGTGTGTGTGTGTGTGTGTGTCTGTGTGTGTGTGAGTGTGTGTACTCTGAATGTCTGTCCCCCCCCTATCAATTCGAACACGGTGAAACCGAATTGAACGAAATTTGGTACAGAGGTAGCACTAGTAAAGGACACCTCAGTGTCATACTTTATATCGCCGCCATCTTTACCAAAACAGAATGGCGGCCACTCAAATGTTCAAAACGTAAAATCAAATTACGGCTAAACTAATCATCCGATCTCTACCAAATTTGGTGACAACATACCTTTATATAGGACGCGTCTTTCACCCAATATTCAAGGTCATCGGCCATGCCATTTCAGGATGGCGGCCGTGTGAATTATGCAACCATTTTAATAAATAGCTTAAGACTCGCCAATTCCGATTATCGAGCCTAGGGGGGTTTAAGCTATCCTGAAGGTCGTGATCCGTTATTTATTATAATTTAATATTATAATATTATACAGTATGAGTGGCTTAAAAGAGCTGAGCCGTTTGTGTCACACACAAGATGGCAGCTGTCCTCATGTGCCTGTCTTATATTTCTGTAGTTTTAGTATGTTGTATGTGATATACCGTACTGATACAATAATATAAACTTTGTATGAAATGATCTTTAATGAAGATGTACTGCAGTGAAGAAATCGTTTATTTAAAGTCATTATTTGCCAACAGTTTGTATCTAATATGCCAGTTAAGAACACCTGGCGTCATGGATACGGTTAGCTCTGGGCTAGCATGTTAGTCTGACACGCAGTTGACTGGGGATCTAGTACTGCTACAGTTAGGTTTTTTTTTTCTTGAATTCTTTTACAAATGATGTGCACGAGCTTTTTCCACAGATACTGAATAAAATGTCATTTAGCTCAAAGGAGAGGATAAAGTATACACTCGTATATTAATAAAATCACAGTCCCAGCATCGCACATAAACAGAAGACATTAGAAAAAGGAGAATAGAAGAACTAGATACACGTTGTCATTAACCACAGCCTTCTTAATGCCTCTGTACGGTGCTGTCCTCTTGTGGGTTATGTGGGTAATATTGTTCCAAACATAACGTTGTGTAAATGCGTGAGCTGGCCTCCTGAAGTATGGCAATTTTGTAATACTGGTAGTTCAACTATTAGCCACGATCGCGCTCCGAATACCTTTAAACACTGCCAGCTGGATCGCCTCCCTCTTGGATACTTTAAACTGCCTACTCATTCAACACCCATAGAACACTGCCATCGTAGTACATTACGATTGCAGTGCATAGGCGTACAAGATAAAGATTAATTCACTGATAGGTCGCAGCACCACCTACTGTGATTGGGGCGGAAGATTCTTAATTTTGCAGGCTGGCTTAATATAGAGATTAACGGACGTGAATGCATTACAATAAGTTAGTAGTTTTGTTATTCAATCATCATAAAGTATATAATATTGATCTTGACACCTACTGGCTTATTATCAATATAAAAGAAAACAAACAATACATTGTGGTTGGGGTGATTGTTTTAGGGATTAGGACAAAGAGTCATAAAGATACCCATACATTTAGGAGAAAGTAGGCTATATGTTATTTGCTGAACATCTTGTTTTTTTCGATTTCAATGAACTATGACCTATATTCGTTTTCCGTCTCGGCATGATGGGTTAAAATCACTGACTGGACTATTAATTATATTATCATGGAGATAGCATATGCAACGAATTATAGTCAGACGAAATTTAAAAATGGCTAGGTTCATGAAACACAAATCTCTCTTCCATCCAATCTTAAATGTTTGACCTATCCCAATACGGCCGTCATCATCGGCTTAGTTAATATCGGGACACTCAACCCACGGGAAAAGAATACAATTAATTATAATATTACAATGTTCCGTTACAGATCATTTCTCATTACAGATACAGTTATCTTCCACAATTTCGTTAATTACTCATTCTGTAGGTGCAGAGACGATCGATGTCAAATATGGTGTTGTCCACGAAGTATAAACGGAGTGTGTATGAAGTGTGTTAGTGCAACTGGCACACTACCTCTGTACCAAATTTTGTTCAATTGAATTGATAGGGGGAATCAATTTGCACACTTACAT
This sequence comes from Meconema thalassinum, assembly GCA_946902985.2. Taxonomy (NCBI): domain Eukaryota; kingdom Metazoa; phylum Arthropoda; class Insecta; order Orthoptera; family Tettigoniidae; genus Meconema; species Meconema thalassinum. Next base: position 1,048,160,185 of record OX336388.2, read on the forward strand.
GGTCGCTATCTGTAAACTATTGGGCTGATGACTTATCGTTTGGTCAAACGATGTTTGTTGTTGCAAAATTTAGTAGAGATCAGATGATTAGGTTGGTCGTAATTTGATTTAAGCTTTTAACATTTGGGTGGCCGCCATTACGTTTCCGTCAAGATGGCGGCAATATAAAACATGACACTGAGGTGCCCTTTGCAAGTGCTACCTCTGTACCAAATTTCGTTCAATTCGGTTTCACCGTGTTTGAATAGATAGGTGGAATCGATTTGCACACATACATGGCCGCCATCCGCAAATTATTGGGCAGATGACCTTGTAGTTTGGTCACAAGATTCTCCATACATAAAGGTATAATGTTACAAAAATTGGTAGAGATCAAATGATTAGGTTGGTCGTAATTTGATTTAAGCGTTGAACATTTGGGTGACCGCCATTGCATTTCCGTCAAGATGGCGGCGATATAAAACATGACACTGAGGTGCCCTTTGCTAGTGCTACCTCTGTACCAAATTTCGTTCAATTCTGTTTCACCGTCTTCGAATTGATAGAGGGGAACAGACATTCAGAGCACACACACTCTCTCTCTCTCTCTCTCTCTCTCTCTCTCACACACACACACACAGACTCACACACAGACAGACACACATTTTTTCGCCCTGTGTTGATCTCATAAGTCTACCTTCATTTTTTGCAAAAATCGAAAGTAGGCTAATGACAGATGAAATGAATTTCATAGTGGAGAGTGTTGCTGGAATGAAATTTGTGACAGGGAAAACCAAAGTACCCGGAGAAAAACCTGTCTTGCTCCGCTTTGTCCAGCACAAATCTCACATGGAGTGACCGGGTTTCGAACCCAAACCCAGCGTTGAGAGGCCGGTGTGCTGTCACCTAAGCCAAGGAGTTAGTTAGTTAGTTAGTTAGTTATTGTTGTTTTAAGGGGGGAACTACAAGGTCATCGGCTCTAACGAATACCAAAAGAAAAAAATAGCCTAATAAATATGATCTAAGAATCTATATGTCCACCTACACTTAAATAAGAACCACTCATAGGAGTGCAGAGACACCTTGCGGCCACGAAACAAAATAACCCTATTCAGAACACCATATCATCCAAATGACCAAATCTGGACCCAGGTCGATGATGACGAACTTTGACGGCAGAAAGTAGAAGATTAGCAACAAATCAACTCTGAAGCTATATTTACCAACAATCACCTTCTTCAGACAAAATCAATATTTAAACACTCGTAGACTAAAAGCAACTAATACCACAAAAAAATCAAATAAAGTATGCATAAAGGCAAGATTTTTTTTTCTGCGCTCATTCTGTAAAATAGCCAATCCCCACCAATGCTGTAAGTCCCTATGCTCGTGATGCCGCCCTTACATAAAATTATAAAGCTTGTGGGGCATGGAAATTCAGTATTTGTGCCAAAGGGCCTAAATGAAAGGAATGGAGAGGGCTATCTAAAATTATTGTTGCCAAAAACCATCCTTGGAGTGAGCATTACAACCCTACAAAATTTCAATGCAGTCAGTTAAAAGGTGTCGGAGTCCATTAATGTCGAACAGATATACATTTCCATTTTTAGCCTATTTTCATTTATGAAAAAATAGGCTTATGAGATCACCTTTTGTCCGTGTGTCTGTGTGTGCGCGTGTGATTCCTGTGTGTCTGGCCCCCTAATACAATCTAAACGAATGGAGCGATCTCAATGAAACTCGGTTCAGTCGGTCAGCACGATTATACCCAATTGCATTGGGTGTTATGCCCTAAACATGAAAGAAAGTTACTTGAGATTATTAAATTCATTAATGAATATTACCCATTACAATTGGGTACAATCGTGTTGACCGACTGAAAACCACAAATTTGTTTGAAAAATAAATTCCAACACTATTACAATATTTATGTTCGACCCTGACTATTATGTGTTAGAAAACTGTATCATAATGATGGTCATTATAACACTATTTTTCATTATGAAACAGTTTCTCCCACCAATCACAGCTCAATAAACAGTTGTTTGACCAATTAGATAAGGTTAGCATCGCACCTGCGTGGAGATCCAAGGCCTTCTGAACTGAACTGCCTTGCCTAGTGTCATAGTGGGGTAATCGAGAAGGCCATGGTCAAATACAAGGCATTCTCTGCATTTCATGCGCTCCGTTCAGTACAAAAAACTGGCGAAATCTCGACAGATATTTATGAATATTTATCTTCGTACATAAAATAGTTATAATAATGATCGTCGAACATAAACAGTCGTATGCAACTCGCCTATAATGGTAATTAAGACACTCGTATGGAAATTATAAAACTCGCATACGCTCCTTTTATAAATATACTCGTGTCTTAATTATAGCCATTATAGGCTCGTTGCATAATGTACTATTTATTAACAGAGGCAGATAGCATCGATATTCTACTTCATAAAAGAACAATAACCATCCTTTACATCAATGTCCAATCTTTGACATCTTTTGTCGTGATGTAAACCAATTGAATTAGAACATATAAGAAGATGTTAATAACGAACATATAGCCTACCTTCTCCTATATATGCGTATAACTATAACTCTTTGTCCTTATCAAGGAGTATAATCGAATGTTGGTTGAAGAAGCTTGTTGAAATACACCGCGGTGTATTATACGTTGATTGATTGTTATTTTAATGGGTGAAACAGTGAGGCCATCTGCCTCTGTATTTTACGTTATACTATGCTAAAGAATTTCCTTGTTTCCAATCATGACGGTACGGGACTTCCTGAGCCTATTATCGACTCCTTAATTCAATGTGGTACTTTGGTGGAGTGGTCTAGATACTTCGCTCTAACCTGTGTAGCCGGGGTACGAATATGTGAAGCATGTGTTTTTTTTATTTATGTTTTATTAAATACTAGCAGAAGTACCCATTCTTCGAACGGTCGTCGGTATTAATAACCAGACGTAATCAATTGAGCTACTGTTGCAATGGTTAGGGGCTCGGATCCTGATTGTCGACAAAGATAAATGATTAGTCGAAATATGCTCTGAAACTAATTTACCTAACGTGTACTTCCTGACGTGAAAATAAAATTGAAAACCTCGTAGACGAAATGCAATTCACGTCACATAAAAACTGACCCTCACTGTTGTGTCAAGTGCGCATCCAGAGGAAGACCCCTTTAATAAATTATAAAGGCTTGTGGTGCATGAAAATTCAGGTTTTTTAGCCTCCAATGGCCCAAATTCCTAAAAGCAAAAAAATAAAATAAAAAATAAACTATTTCAATTCAGGAATTTTTGAAAATAATGTTGCTGTTTGAAGATATAATAGACCTTCTGTACGACACATCGCACGTTTAAGTCTTGTGAAAAAATCGAGGGTACCTCTTGACTCCCTTAAGCGCATTGATGAATTTTACAGTTTTTGTTGGTTCCGTGATAACCTTATAGCCATTTGCAAACTTTCACAGAAATTTAATAAATGGAGTGGCATTACTTCTTGCAGAAATAGATGGAAAGTTGGATGTACCTTTTTGAGACACTGTTGTCGTGGTTACTGGCTTGCATTCCTACATTAGTTTATTAAATGAAATTAGTTTTCTGGGAATATCTCAGAAACTCTTGGTTTTAGAGCATTAAAATGTAGTTTTCGGGGACCCTTTACGACTGTTTAGGGGCCCCGAGGTTTTTTTCTGACACCAAGGGGCTGAAATTGAGCTTTGTCTCGTCGTTGTAGGCCGTAGTATCATCATCATCATCATCATCCTCTTGCACAGTTTCCAGCCGTTGGCCGGGTCTGTTTGGAACACAGGCCACTCCAACGTCCTCTGTCTTCCTACCATCTCTCAGCTTCCACCCCTATCCAGTCTTCTCCTCTCTTCTTCACGCTTTCTTCCATCCCTTTCAGCCACATGTCTCTCAGTCTTCCTCTCGGTCTTCCTCTCGGTCTCTTTCCTTCCCACTTCGTCTCGTGTATCCTCCTGGGTATCCTCTTATCCTCCATTCGTTTTGCATGTCCATGCCATCTAAGTCTAGATTTCTCTATACCATCCCGTAATGGTTCCTCCTTTATTAATTCTCTGGTCCTCTCATTTCTTATTCTGTTCATCTTTGTAGCTCGAATACTGCTTCTCAAGAACCTCATCTCACTGGCCTGTATTTAGCTCTTCTCCCTTCCTTTCATAGCCCAGGTCTCCGAGGCATACGTCAGGATAGGGGCATAGTACGTCCGATATATGATCTTTTTTCTGTTCTGAGGGACATCCTTGCTCCATAACATGCTTCTCACACTCCTCCGGAATGCTTCTGCCTGTCTCCCCCGCTCATTTTTTCTCTATAGTTTCTTCCATTATCTTGTATCAGGCTTCCCAGATACCTGAAACTCTCCACTTTCTTCAGCTGTTCCCCACCAATTGTTATTCCCGTTGTGGTTCTTTCCTTCTTCCTTGTTGTGATCACCATCTCACTCTTATTTATGCTAAATTTCATCCCATATCCTTGTATTATTCCTTCCCACACGTCCAACTGTGCATGTACCTCCTCCTCCTTGTTTCCCCAAATCATCAAATCATCCGCTAACACCATTGCTTTCATCTTTCCTTCCCCAATTACTTGTGCCACTCGGGTCATTATGTCATCCATCACCACAATGAAAAGTAACGGTGCCAGTGCACTTCCTTGTTTCAGGCCGTTTCTCTGTTCCACCCAGTCCGATCTCTCTCCTCCCACTTTCACACAGCTCACGCTTCCCTTGTACATCTCCTTTATCCTCCTTATTGTCCATTTTCTACTCCTCTATCCTCCAGGGACTTCCATACTTTGTTTCTGCATACACTGTCATATGCTTTCTCAATGTCCAGGAAGGCCATCAGTAGATCTGTTCCATACTCGCAGTGCTGTTCTTGTAACTGCTTTACAGCAAAAATCAAATCCACTGTGGACCTTCCTGCTCTGAAACCATGTTGTTCTTCCCTCATCCCTCCTTCTATCCTTGTCCTAATTCTCCTTTCCAAAACTTTCTCAAACATCTTTGCACAATGACTCATCAGTTTTATTCCCCGATAGTTTCTGCATTCTGTTCTACTACCTTTCTTGAAGATCGGGACAATTATTCCCTTTTTCCAGTCCTCTGGGGTCTTCCTTTCCGTAGTGTAATAATAATATTAATTATAATAATAATATAATAAGCCTCCGTGGCTTAGGCGGCAGCACGCCGGCCTCTCACCGCTGAGTCCGTGGTTCAAATCCCGGTCACTCCATGTGAGATCTGTGCTGGACAGAACGGAGGCAGACAGGTTTTTCTCCGGGTACTCCGGTTTTCCCTGTCAAAATTTCATTCCAGCAACACTCTCCACTACCATTTCATTTCATCTGTCATTCATTTAATTATTGCCCCAGAGGAGTGCGTCAGGCCTCGGCAGCCGGCACAGTTCATATCCTCGCCGCTAGATAGGGGCTTCATTCATTCCATTCCTGACCCGGTCGGAGACTGGAAGCAGGCTGTGGATTTTCATTTTCATAATAATAATATAACAATATAGGGATAGGGATATAATAGACCTTCCGTAGCACACCAGCACGTGTAAATCGCGTGAAAAAATTCTAGAGTAACCCTTGACCCCCTTAAGCGCATTATATGTATTGATGAATTTTACAGCTTAGTTTGGTTCCGTTATAACCTTATAGCGGTTTGCAAACTATCTCAGTAATGTAATAAATGGAATTGTATTGCTTCTTATATTACAGCAATAGATGGACCTGTGAATTTCTGTTGCCATGGTTACCGGCTAGCTTCCTTTCATTATTGTATTAAATGAAATTAATTTTCTGGGAATATCTCAAAAACTGTTGGTTTTAGGGCCTTAAAATGTGGTTCGTTTCTCACATTGAGGGGCTGAAAATGAGCTTTGTCTCGCCCTTCTACGCCTATTTCAGCAAGTATTTTAAGGGGGTAGGCCCCTTTTTATGAGAGGTACAGAGAAGAGTTACATCAATGATTGGTGTCGTGCCTCTGAAGGATATCTGTACCAAATTTTACGTTGATCCACTCAGCCGTTCTCGAGTTATAAGGACAGAAAAAATTGTCCACAGACAGACAAACAAACAGACAGACAGACAGAAAAAATATTTTCGCGCGCATCCGTCATAAAACAGTCTAAAACGCGTAAATAACGCAAATTTCCATAGAAATTCAGAAAAAACAGACAAACTTTCATTCTTATATATATAGAGATAATATAGGCCCATGTTGTTTTATAATTGCCCATATAATTACAAATAGTGCGTATTTTCTAATGGAAAATAGATACTAATTAAACAGCGCGTTTTATTGCAAGCTTCCACAACAAAGAAGCTAGTTCATTCCCTGATTCCTACACCCGTCCCTTGACCAAAAAGTACATTGGACTACCTACTAGTAATATAAAGAATACTATTTTGTTTTCGTGTCAGAATGTATGTTGGTGGTAGTAGACTCTACCGCAGTTCAAGGATAACGAAGGAAATCACAGTGGTAGCGTGTTGAAATATGTGGTGCTATAAGTATATACTGTATAATATTTTTCATTGCAAAATACACACTATACTGTAGGCTATACGCTTAATATTTTAACGTCTGAGTAATTATAAGACAATAAATATAAAAATAAAGTAAAAAGAAACTAACCTAGCCTGAATTCGACCCCCTACGTGTAAAAGTCTGTCACGCTAACTCCTTGGCCAAACCTGGCCATTGCTAGAAAGACATTATCAAGAGCTTTAGATAGCCTATAACTGCCTAGTAAATCAAGTCTTGATACAAACGATTTCTTATGCGTAGTCTATTATGCCTTTATTATAAACCATTTCATATTAAACTTAGTCTATATTGTTTTGTTCACTACATGACGGAAAACTTCAAGTTACTGAAACAAACGTGACCGCCAATTTGACGGGTTAGATTTAAGTACTCGTTGTACTCGGCCTGAGCGTTTTAAATTCATTGCTACAGTAGAATATCTCTATATATATAAAAATGAAAGTTTGTCTGTTTTTTCTGAATGTCCACGGAAATTTGCGATATTTGCGCGTTTCAGGCTGTTTTATGACGTATGCGCGCGCAGAAATATTTTTTTTTGTCTGTCTGTCTGTCTGTCTGTCTGTTTGTGTGTCTGTGGACAACTTATTCGAGTCCTTATAACTTGAGAACGGCTGGGTGGATCAACGTAAAATTTGATACAGATATCCATCAGAGGCCCCACACTAATCATTGATGTAACTCTTCTCCGTACCTCTCATAACAGGGGGGCCTACCCCCTTAAAATACATCCTGAAATAAGCGTGAGACAAAGCTCATTTTCAGCCCCTCAATGTGAGAAACGAAACTCGGGGGCCCTAAAAGGACCCCGGAAACCACATTTTAAGGCCCTAAAACCAACAGTTTTTGAGATATTCCCAAAAAACTAATTTCACTTAATAAATTAATGAAGGAATGCATGCCGGTAACAATGGCAACAGAATCTCAGAGGTCCATCTATTTCTGTAAGACGCAATGCAATTCCATTTATTACATTACTGTGAAGGTTTGTAAACGGCAATAAGGTTATAACGGATCCAAATTAAGCGGAAATATTCATCAATACATATAATGCGCTTAAGGGGTCAAGGGGTAATCTAGATTTTTTTAACGCGATTTAAATGTGCCGGTATGGTCCGGAAGGTCTATTATATCCCTATCCCTATATTGTTATATTATTATTATTCTTTTAATTATTATCATTATTATGGCGTACAACGAAGAGACAAAGCTCATTTTCAAACCCTTGGTGTCAGAAACAAAACTCGGGGCCCCTCAAGAGCCGTAAAGGGTCCCCGAAAACTATATTTTAAGGCTCTAAACCTAACAGTTTCTTAGATATTCCCAGAAAACTAATTTCATTTAATAAACTAAATAAGGAATGCAAGCCACTAACCATGACAACAGTATCTCAAGAGGTGGCATCCAACTTTCCATCTATTTCTGGAATAAGTAATGCCACTCCATTTATTACATTTCTGTGAAAGGTTGCAAATGGCTATAAGGTTATCACGGAACCAACTAAAACTCTAAAATACATCAATGCGCTTGAGGGGTTCAAGGAGTACCCTAGATTTTTTGCACACGACTTACACGTGCGATATGTCGTCCAGAAGGTCTATTATATTTCCAAACACCGACATTATTTTCAAAAATTTCTGATTTGAAATAGTAGACTGTTTTTTGCTGATTTCAGGAATTTGGGCCATTGAAGGCTAAAAAAAAAAAAAAAAAATTCATGCACCACAAGTCTCAATAACTTATAAAAGGGGTCTTCCTGTAGTTGGGCACTTGACACAACGGTTAGGGTCAGTTCGTATGTGACGTGTATTGCGATTCGTCTACGAGGTTTTCAATTTTATTTTCACGCCAGGAAGAACACGTTAGGTAAATTTAGTTTGAGAGCACATTTTAACTAATAATTTTTCTTTGCCAACAAACAGGTTCCAAGCCCCTAAACATTGCAACAGTAGCTCAATTGATAACATCTGGTTATTAATACCGAAGACCGTGCGAAGAATGGGTACTTCTGCTAATGATAATATAAAATTATACTGTAATATCCAATGGGTCACGTCCTTGATGACAGTTCAAACCACCCTCTGTTCGATAAGCGTACGGGTGAAACCTGACCTTGTTGGATCATAAATTACAGATTAACCTATAATGCTTGCATGATTCACATGGCCACCATATGGAAAATATTTGACTGGAGACCTTGTAATTGGGTAACAGATGCTTCTCACATGAAAATATACTTTTCAAAAGTTTTGGAAGAGATCGGATGTTCACTGTAGTTTAGTCGTAATTTGTTTTAGGCTTTGGGTGGCCGACATTTCGTTTTAGTTAATATGGCGGCGATATTGTACATGACACTGACACATCCTTTGCTAGTGTTACCTCTGTACCAAATTTGGTTTAACTCGGTTTCGTCATGATTGAATTGATATGGGGGACAGACATACACACAGTTTTGGCCTGTGTAGATCTCATAAGTCTACTTTCATTCTTTGCAAAATTCGAAAGTAGGTTAAAAATTGTTAGTATTCAAGCATCCTAAGGAAATGTATGCATTTCAAATTCATCTGTTTTGCTGGTTTCCGAGCATCCAGTGACTTGCTTTGCATTACTTAGCCATTGTTATTGAACACGAATGCCTAATCGACCTGTGGGAGTGTGTTTGGAACTATGTATGTCTCTTGTTTCACTCAAGTGTAAACCAGAATAAGCCTGGAAGACAGACAGCGTGACATTCCGCACCAAGTTTGATATGCACCCATAGAGACGACACAAGAGAACTTAGCAAGATCTTTCAACCTTAACATGTCTTTAAGGTCCCAGCTCTTCCCTTGCATCTTCCTCCCATATTTCCTAGAAGAGATTATTCCTCATATCTCAATTCCATATAGCGGCAAATTCTATTAAGGGAAACGCATTATATATTGTTCCGTGTCGCACAGTACTTCACTCACATTCATAATGCGAAATAAATATGTACCCCACCCTACTTGTTCCATCCACCCCTTTTCCTCCCATGTCTCCACGTCACAAGAACACGTTCTCTTGTTCACTGCTATTGTCGACAACCATTTTGCCTCTTGATTAAAGAGCCGATGTGTCTCGAGTGTGCGCATGACAAAGATGCAATAATCTCCCCCTACCCCTCTAACTCACCCCCTCTTTCTCTCTCCTCAGCAGTATATAATATATTAAGTGAGAGAGTGAGACAGAAAATGAGCTCCTCTTTCTCTCCTTTTGCCTGCAAACAAAGGCATTTGAAGGCCTGGCGTTAAAGAAATTTGTATTTGAAGCCAGTCAAGTGCAGAACCAAAATTACTCGTTATGAATTTCTGTGCGATTGTCTCGGTGGAGGCTGTATTAATTACTTGTAAGAAGCGTGCTATGAGGGCGACAGGACATGCGAATGAGGATTAGCTTTGTGTGTTCACACCAACCTTGTTAAATAAAAACTCGACTTTTATGTTTCACATTCAACCTCGTTCCTATTCAAATTCTCCGTCACACTCCCGCTTTGTGTTTTATTCAACAATTTAAAAAACATATAAACGTGCCTGTAAATCTTCTTTACACATCTTTCAGGTGAGGTTTTCCTGAGATTAATTAATTAGTTTAACTCGATCCTTTGACACCACACGAAAGGAAAGCTTTATTTATAATTTCTAGAAAAGAGGTGAGAAGGAAATTTCAAAGAACACATTATTTGGGCTTTTGAAATGTACCCCAATTTTACGAAATACATTTTCACATTTTACTGCATGATGTAGCATATGTTTTAAGTGTATGGGGTATCTTGGTCATCAGTCCCGTGTGCTAGGTTGTGTGTTCAATTTGTCTGATAACCTGAGTTTCTGTGGTGACTATTAGAGCGCGTAGCTGTAATTATTAGGGTCGAGGATTGGATAGGTACCACGGGACTTGAAATGAGAAACTATCCCAGCATTTGCCTGAAGGGAGTGTGGAAAAGAGTTAGGGAATATCCACACTCACAATATAGCTTACGTTGTCAGCGCTGGAATTCATCCCTTTGATCTCTGGACTTTATTTATTTATTTATTTATTTATTTATTTATTTATTTATTTATTTATTTATTTATTCATTCATTTATTTATTTATTTATTTATTTATTTATTTATGTAGTCTATATATTTATTTATTTATTTATTTATTTATTTATTTATTTATTTATTTATTTATTTATTTATTTATTTATTTTATAGAGTCACAAATGCATGGAGATAACGTATAACTGACCTCCCACTTTGTAATAGCCATCAGAACAAACACTAAACACGAAAGTTTGCAGTTCATCTTCCTGGACATTGGTGTTAGACAACCCACTGTATTATGACAGGCCAAGCAAGGTGCGTAATGCCTACGCAATGAAGAAATGGAGATTCCATCAGAGTGATACTTGTTTAACTGTGTTGCTGAGGAGAAGACTAAAGTAAATTTGTGTATCCCACAATATTGGCACATCTTATTTGACTTGCAAATTAACGAAACTGTTCCGATACCTCGAACCAGAATTAAATTATTTGTTAGAGCCGACAGTCGAACACACGTCTCCGGGGTGGTAGCCAACAAAGTCAATTATGAGTGATTTGTAAAAGAACTGTCCGTCAGTAGAAAAGAACAAGGGCTGGATGTCGACACAACGATAATTATAACCGGCAGGTTTCCATTTGGAACAACGAGGGCAAGAGACACTGTACCGGTGACTTCGGTGGCGTAGTTGGTAGCATGCGGAGCTTCTATGCCCACGGTTGCGGGTTCAAATCCAACCGAAGTCGTCGGAATGTTAAGATCGTTAAAAATCCCTCAGTATGCCTTCCTTCGGAGGGGAAGTAAAGCTGGCGGTCCCATGTCATAGATTTATGGCATCTAAAAGAACCTTCCACTAACTAAACTTGTGTGAAGCAAAATTTGTAGGTTTCGTTTGATTAATGCTCTGAAGTTCCAACGTTCGTCACCAGGCCCTGGTTGCGATGGCATCTAGTAATAGCCAAGTTCACAGCTAGGTGTCGTGGACGGTAGCATTTGGTAGCTAAAGTAGGGACTACTTTAAAAAAATTGAATGTCAGCAGTCCTTACCATAATCACAGATAACACACTAATACAGTCATCACAATTAACATCAGTTATCAGATAAATTCTACAAACACCCAAATTACACGGGGCTACATGACCGCGTTGTCGCAGCCCCTAAACTGAGGAACGAACCAACCAAGACACTGTACCAACTGTAAAAATTCTTGGCAGAGCCGAGATCAAACGCGGGACCTCATGATTGGTAGGCAATTCAATTTGGTTCCGAGAGTGGAACTGTCTTTACTGTAGTGAGTCTCGTCCTGTTGCCCTTCAATTATAATATACTAATAATAATAATAATAATACCCTTTAATGTAGGCCTATATAGGCTATATCTACCCGTTATTACTCTCGTTTCCAACGGGGCCAGGGATGAGATGCGATGAAAGTATATGTGGCGTGTGGTTTTTACGGCCGGATGCCCTTCGGGATGCCAATCTCATGAGAGAAGTTAATGAGAGATGAAATGAATGAAGATGAATGAAACTGGGCAAGCATGTGGAAGGAAGCGGCCGTGGCTTGTCAAAAGGTACCATCCCAGCATTTGCCTGGAGTTGAAAATGGGGAAACCACGGAAAACCATTTCAAGGACGGCCAACAGTGGGGCTCGAACCCACGTCTACCGAGTCCACAGATAGCTTGGCCCCATGGCCTAGAGCTGTGTGTTAGCGAGCGTAGTTACCGCTGTCGGTAATAATACCCTTTAATAATAGTCTAACAATAACACCCTTTAACAGTCTAATAATTATAATAATAATAATAATAATAATAATAATAATAATAATAATAATAATAGACTAATAATAACACCGGCCGCGGTGTCCGAGAGCGCTAGAGCAGTGGCTCGTGCCTCGCTGGCGTCCGGAGCCACACATCCTCCTTGGTCCAGAGGGCGTGGATTTGAATCACACATCAGCCGTCACAAAAATGGTTTTCGTGGTTTCCCATTTTCACCACCAGGCAAATGCCGGCACGGTTCCTTTCAGCAGGACTACCGCCAACTTTCTTCCAAAAACCCTTCCCTGTCCCTTTCTCCAAGTTAGCGGTCGCCTGAGCTATCAACCTGTAAGAGCTCTAAGCTTGAAACCTCGTAGATGGCAATTAAATAACAGAGTCAATACATACACAATAACTAGCGTCTATGTAAAAGGTTAAAGCGGTACAAGAAAAGTAGTGCACGAAAAGCCTAGAATAAGAAGTTCTGGAGAGACCAAAAGAATTGTCCGTAAATTATAGGCTATTGATTGACAGATAATTTCCGAAAATTTAGGTGAATATTAGTCAATACGGACCAAAATGGAGGAAGTAAACCCCAGACAAAAAGAAGTTCAACAGAAATCTGGTACAACCAGCGACGGTTCATCAACCACATGATGAATCTCCAAAATGATCAACATTTCACAGAATACTGAAGTATTAGAAGCCAGTTTTCAGTGTTTCCTAAGAAATGTACGAGTATTAACATAATTGATTTTCAGATTGGACGGGGAGTAATAAACATTTTATCACCCTAATCTAAAAGAAGTAGAATATTATATGAATTATTTATACACTTAATAAACACACATTTTGATGAAAAAAACTTAAACTAGTCCAGGCCACCTTGACAAACACAACATCTAAAGTCAAGTTCAGAGGGGAACTATCCGAGAGTTTCCCCATCAAAACGGGAGTTAGACAGGACGATGGACTCTCTTGCATCCTCTTCAATTGCATCCTGGAGAAGATCATAAGGGAATGGATGGTGTGACTAACACCAAGGACTGGTCTGCAGCTTGGATACAAGAAAGACAACCTTCATGTGTCATGCCTGGCCTTTGCCGACGATCTCGCCATACTGACCAACACTATAGAGGAAGTTACTCACCACCTACAGAGTCTTCACGATCTAGCGGTTCGGGCTGGCCTGAAGATCAACATTGGGAAGACTGAATTCATGACTAACATCAAGGAAGCCCCGTCCACAATTCCACTTGAGGGGGTCATCATCCGAAAAGTCCCTGTGGTCAAGTAGCTAGGAGAGTGGATCTCAGCAAACCAGAGTGAGAATATGGCCATAGATACCAGGTGCACCAAGTTCGAGAGAGCCTATCACTCCTGCTGCAGCGTCTACGCATCAAAGTTTCTCTCCAAAAACCTCAAACTCAGACACTACAATTCAGTAGTAAAACAATCTGTTCTGTACGCCTCTGAGTGCCTCGTGATGGTCTGGAAAAGCCCACTCAGGAAACTTGAACTCAAGGAGAGGAAGATCCTGCGGAGGATACTAGGACCTATACGGGAAGAGGGAGGCACCTACAGAATTCGGCACAATGATGAGCTTTACAGCCATCAAGAAGTCATTGTGACTTGTATAAGAAAAAGGCGCATGATCCCTTGCCGGCTCACCAGTAAGATCTTCACAGTGGCAGGAAGAGGGAAGGCCTCTAGGACCAAGTGGATCTCTACGGTCAGGATGGATTTAGACCACCTAGGGATCCCACTTAATTCCATACAGGACCGCCAACAATTCCGGCAAGCCATCCGACAGGGAGTTTTTCCTGTATCACTGACAGCTAGGAAGAACACCGGAGTCAGCAGACCACCATGGACGGAGTAAAGAAAGCTGGCTCATAGTCAGATGATGAGAAAGTAGGCCTACTGGAAGAAGAGAAAAGACAAAGCGACAAGGAGATACGAGCCCCGTGGTCCTCAGTAGGCCCAAACGACGAAGAAGAAGAAAAAGAAACACACATTTTGAACAAAAATGGGGGGCTATTAATTGGATGACATGTTTCGACAGTCAAGCCGTCATCATCACATCCTGTTCACTTTAACACTCATATACAACAATATTTACAATTATTAAATTACAAACCTATTTTAAAAACTTGTGAAACGAGTCGATCTTTCTTCTTCTTCTTCTTTCCTCGATTTTGGCCATCTTTGGACCGCGTAAAATAACCCATTGCATTCACTGTCTCTCATTTCCTTTATCCTTTCTTGTCCTCCAGTAGTTATTCATTACTTCACTTTGTCTCCTTCTTCTGTCTTCCGTCCAGATGTTAACCCGCTTCTTCTTTTCCTTCTCCTGGAAACCCTTGAATTTCTTTTATCATATTTCTGAAAAGTGATCTATCCTGAATAATATCTATTGTTACTTCCATCTCTTCCATATCCCTTTTTATACTTGTACCCATTGATTACCATTCTTGCTTTTGTATACATGACTGAAAATGTGTTTTGCGAGTCTGGTGTTATTCATCCTCGTTACGTGTCCAAAGAAATTAACCCTCCTTTTCCTGATCGTATCGTAGATGATTAATAGCCTACTTTTCACATTTAGCAAAAATGAGGAAAAAGTAGACTTATGAGATCGGGCAAATGTGTGTCTGTCTGTCTGTCTGTCTGTCTGGCTGTGTGTGTTCCCCCCCCCCCCCCTATCAACTCCTAAACGGCTGCAGCAATCGGAACAAAATTTGGTAGGAGTAAAGATCTATACCTGAATATCTCACGGCCATATTAGAAAATAATGTCAGTGCTACCAACTGCTGAAAAATCCCAATTGAAATTTGAGCTCCATGTTGGATATCTTGGAAGGTATGAATGGGAGCTATTTCAAAATGGGCACGCGTATAGATAATAATATTGCAGTTTAATTTCCAGGAGGCCATACATGGCAGTGTTGCCAAAATGATTGTAAGCCTGCTGATAGGTCCAAATTTTAAATGCATATAACATCTACACTATCAATTGGATTACAACCAAATTTCGTATGTACTATGTGTACATAAACAGATATGACTGAGCGTATTCTTAAGAGCCACCAGGGCTGCCAACTGTTAATAAATGCTCTCAATTTTTTAAATCCAAATACCCATATATCAGAAAGTATGCAAGTAGACAACTTTAAACTATGCACACTATATTACCTGACATTCTAGATTAATTTGGAGTAATTTATATACGTCAGTGCTACCAACATGATTCTAAGCCTGTTGAGAGGTCCAACATTAAATACACGTAACTTCTATACTATCATTTGGATTTCAACCAAATTTCGTGTGTGCTATGTGTACCATAACAGATATGACTATGCCGATCCTTAAGAGTAAGCAGGGCTGCCAACTGTTAATAAATACTGTCTCTATTGTTGTTACCCTAATAACAATATATCAGAAAGTATGCAAGCCAATAACTCTAAACTTTGCACACGTATAGTACCTGGCATTCTAGATTAATTTGGAGTAACTAATATACGTCAGTGCTGCCAACATGATTCTAAGCCTGCTGATAGGTCCGATTTTAAAATGCATGTAACTTCTATTCTAACAAATGGATTTCATTCAAAATTGACACAACATCAGATCATATTATTTCAGAATATTTCTGACCAATACATGTATATCATTGTTGCCAACATGATTTTACGCGCGCTGTTCGATCCAATGTTTAACTGCATGTAACGTCCATGATATCCATTGGACTTCAACCAAATTTTTTATTCTGTACCTTAAGAGATTGAACTAAGAATATATTCAGTCCCCAGGGTTGCCAACTGTAGTTCTCTATTAGGCTACATTTTGCCAGGAATACAGTATTTCGAACTAATTAGAAATTTCAATATTACCAACCTAATTTCGTCATTATTCTAGATAGATCCATATAGATTAATCATTGGCATGGATCTTCAATTTTAAGAAAAGTAGGCCCTTTAGTTCGTCACGGAACTTCTTATTTTTTTTTTTTATTTTTACCAAGAGATTATTACTCAGTTGGCCTATAGCCCTTCTCTCTCCACATTGCAACATTTAACTGGACATGACTGAAAACTTCCTGGGGTAAATAGAGATCTATATGTTCCAGAATTTCCCCTTGAGCTTTTTTGAGTGTGATATAGAATGCTAAGCGAATTGAAAATTGGTGCATCTTAAAATAAAATAAGAATGTTTTATCGGATGGTGTTAAATGAACTCAAGTGATTAAAGCCCTCTGCTCAATGTTATCTCAACTTATTATTCCCAAGCCCAAGTAATTTTCATACATCTTTCTCACAAATAATCTGGTTCCCCTTAGGAGCCATTGGAATAGTTCATATTCCTAAAGAGCACAGCTATGGCTGCAGCTCTTAGAGTAAAAATAGTAGAGGCGAACCACTAATTTCAAGGAATTCAAGAATTCTGAAGGACATTGAAGTAGCTGGCTTTCATCGTCTGTATCAGAATTCGATCTGAAGGGGGCACATACAGCTCAAGGAGCCACAACAATAACGATTTGAATACTGTGCCTGCCACAAATCTTGTACAACAATGATATACATATCCAAGGAAACACACACACCATGCTATTAGAAGCAAAGTTTAAAAATTTCAAAATTGAAATGATAATTATTTTTATCAATTTTTTCAAAATTGGTTCTTGTTTTGTGCTGACCTTCACCGTTTCCCTGATATCTCCCGTGTTTATAGGGAATTTTGGAGTTTTCTTTTTTTAATGTGGGTGTTAAACCTTCTGCTACAAAATGAATCTCACTCAAAACCGTTGTGACTTTAATTAGTCTTTCTATGAAACTTTAACTTTTTTTTTAGTTTGCTCGGAATAAAAATCTAAATAATGACGCTTAATTAATGAATTAATTAATAATGTGAAAATATGCGAGATTCATTTTTTACGGGATTTCTTTTTATAAAGAGTCTCTGAAATCTAAAGTCGAAGAGCTCTTCGTCAGAGTACTTTACGAACTCAATCAGTTCAGCCGTTCCCTCCATCTCGCGATAGCAAAAATAACCTTGGTGTTTTAAATATACAGCCTAGATACTTTCAATACAAGAATGCATTGTGATTGCTACTGTCATTTACATTTTATTCCAACTAACACCATTGAATAATACAATCCTTGGGTTTTATCAGTGTAGTATTTAGGGAGTTTTTGAAGAATTCGTGGCTGGAAATTTCATTATTTTACGGGCTTTATTTGATAACTCCTATCGTTATTATTTTCGGTGTCTGCCATTGTAGCGGACCAGCTGTGTTAATGAAGGCGAGCAGGTGGGGGACTGAGATAAATGATATGATGGTTATACCGGGAAGGATGGAGGTCACTGCATTGTCAGACGTGTCCTTCTATAGCTCAATGGCTTCAAATGAAATTCGTCAAGGTTCTCCCGCACAGTTGCTTTGTCATCTTACCTGAATATCTTTAATTAATCATCTGAACTAGATTTTAAACTTTCTTCGAGTAAATATTGTTGAGAAGCAAAACCCGAACACAGTCTTAGAACATAGTTAACGATACACCGGTTCAAAAAGGACTTAAATGGGGGATTCCTAGTTAGCTAATAGTTGAAATATAGTGGCACATTTAACTATAGTTAGTTAGTTAGTTAGTTATCGTTGTTTTAAATGGCAGAACTACGAGGTCATCTGCCCCTCATTTAACTATCTTGTATACTAATTTATAACAAGAAGTTCAGTAAAGAATATATAGCCTACTTTTTCTTAAATGTGTGGGTATAATTATAACTCATTGTACTTGTCAAGCAGTATAATGAATTGATTGTTCTTGTGGTGAACGTTAGGCTAAGTGTTTTATCCTACGTAAGACTCCCTGTTTACTAAGTTTCGTTGCAATTCCGCTATTTCATCCAGAGGAATTGATAGCAACATTAGAAATGTACACCCGCCCACCATCTTGAATGTATGGAATCGTTTAACTTACGGCTTCTTCAGAGAAAGCCTCCTATGTGTGACTACATTTTTGCTGCATTTTGTAGTTGATACTGTAATAAATACTGGATTATCGATATTTATGTCTTATACATTCCACATGATATTATGCAGTTTGATAGCTTTATGATTAATGCAAGTGGGGACTCTTATCATTATCTTCACTTTCACAAAGTTTCGTGTTAATTGCCCCATGGGATCCTGAGTAATTGATTTTGTAGTTTTAACAGTATGCTCAGCCACCATATAGAATAGGCCTATAAGGCGGTTCTTTTTCTTTTGGAGTGCAAAGCCCAATGGTTCTACATTAATGCTAATTTACCGGGTGAGTTAGCCGTGGTGGTTACGGCATGACTGCTGGCAGTCGCTCACATCCGGGAGGCGAGGAGGTTCGAATCCCCCCGCCGGCAACCTTGAAGATGGTCTTCTGTGGTTTCCCATCTTCCTTCCAGGCAAATGCCGGGGTTGGTCCCTAACTATAGGCCACAGCCGCTACCTTCCAACTCCTCGTCCTTACATTCCAACTTCCCTCCTTCCCTCCCCAACGGTACTTGTAGCTCACCCATTGGGTGTCCGTCTCGAAGCAGCTACAAAACTGGCGAGCCGAACATGTCCTCGGACACTCCCGGCACTAAAAGTCATACGCTAAAAAAAATGCTAATTTGAGATATTGTAACTCTCAAAAATGCTCTGCTGTATTTTCGGAAACATTTCGCGTCAAAACCATCGGAGTCAGAAGAGAACAAGTGTTGATTAAGGGAGGTCGACAAGAAAGATGACAGACTGGAGCACGGCACAAGTAAGTGGAAACAATGCCGGACTCAGCTGGGGTCCCGTGGCATCCAACTCACGTTCCACTAGCTGCGAGCCCCTAGGGGGGGGGGGGCCTACACTGAGAATCATCGAATGATTTTAGGCTAGTTGACGAACACTTGTTGCCTTGGTAACCATATAGCAGGCCTAGATGAAGAAAACGTGCTGCCTTAGTAACCATATAGGAGGCCTAGATGACGAAAACGTGCTGCCTTAGTAACCATATAGGAGGCCTAGATGACGAAAACGTGTTGTATTGGTAACAACATAGGAGGCCTAGATGACGAACACGTGCTGCCTTAGTAACCATATAGGAGGCCTAGATGACGAACACGTGCTGCCTTAGTAACCATATAGGAGGCCTAGATGACGAACACGTGTCGCCTTGGTAACCATATAGGAGGCCTAGATGACGAAAACGTGTTGTATTGGTAACCACATAGGAGGCCTAGATGACGAACACGTGCTGCCTTAGTAACCATATAGGAGGCATAGATGACGAACACGTGCTGCCTTAGTAACCACATAGGAGGCCTAGATGACGAACACGTGCTGCCTTAGTAACCATATAAGAGGCCTAGATGACGAAAACGTACTGCCTTAGTAACCATCTAGGAGGCCTAGATGACGAAAACATGTTGCTTAGTAACCATATAGGAGGCCTAGATGACGAAAACGTCCTGCCTTAGTAACCATATAGGAGGCCTAGAAGACAAAAACGTGTTGTATTGGTAACCACATAGGAGGCCTGGATGACGAACACGTGCTGCCTTAGTAACCATATAGGAGGCCTAGATGACGAACACGTGCTGCCTTAGTAACCACATAGGAGGCCTAGATGACGAACACGTGCTGCCTTAGTAACCATATAGGAGGCCTAGGTGACGAACACGTGCTGCCATAGTAACCATATAGGAGGCCTAGATGACGAACACTTGTTGCCTTGGTAACCATATAGGAGGCCTAGATGACGAACACGTGTCGCCTTGGTAACCACATAGGAGGCCTAGATGACGAACACTTGTTGCCTTGGTAACCACATAGAAGGCCTAGATGACGAACACGTGCTGCCTTAGTAACCACATAGGAGGCCTAGATGACGAACACGTGCTGCCTTAGTAACCATATAGGAGGCCTAGATGACGAACATGTGCTGCCTTAGTAACCACATAAGAGGCCTAGATGGCGAACACGTGTTGCCTTGGTAACCACATAGGAGGCCTAGATGACGAACACGAGTTGCCTTGGTAACCTCATAAGAGGCCTAGATGACGAACACGTGTTGCCTCGGTAACCACATAGGAGGCCTAGATGACGAACACGTGTTGCCTTGGTAACCACATAGGAGGCCTAGATGACGAACACGTGTTGCCTTGGTAACCACATAGGAGGCCTAGATGTCGAACACGTGTTGCCTTAGTAACCACATAGGAGGCCTAGATGAAGAAGACGTGTTGTTTTGGTAACCACATAGGAGGCCTTGATGACGAACACTTGTTATTTTGGTAACCACATAGGAGGCCTTGATGACGAACACTTGTTATTTTGGTAACCACATAGGAGGCCTAGATGACGAACACGTGTTGCCTTGGTAACCACATAGGAGGCCTAGATGACGAACACTTGTTGCCTTAGTAACCACATAGGAGGCCTAGATGACGAACACTTGTTGCCCTAGTAACCACATAGGAGGCCTAGATGACGAACACGTGCTGAATTAGTAACCACATAGGAGGCATAGATGACGAACACGTGCTGCCTTAGTTACCATATAGGAGGCCTAGATGACGAACACGTGCTGCCTTAGTAACCATATAGGAGGCCTAGATGACGAACAGGTGCTGCCTTAGTAACCATATAGGAGGCCTAGATGGCGAAAACTTGTTGCCTTAGTAACTATATAGGAGGCCTAGATGACGAACACGTGTTGCCTTGGTAACCACATAGGAGGCCTAGGTGACGAACACTTGTTGCCTTAGTAACCACATTGGAGGCCTAGATGATGAACACGTGTTGCCTTAGTAACCATATAGGAGGCCTAGATGACGAACACGTGTTGCCTTGGTAACCACATAGGAGGCCTAGGTGAGGAACACGTGTTGCCCTGGTAACCACATAGGAGGCCTAGATGACGAACCCGTGTTGCCTTAGTAACCATATAGGAGGCCTAGATGACGAACACTTGTTGCCTTGGTAACCACATAGGAGGCCTAGATGACGAACACGTGTTGCCTTAGTAACCATATGGGAGGCCTAGATGACGAACACGTGTTGCCTAGGTAACCACATAGGAGGCCTAGATGACGAACACGTGTTGCCTTGGTTACCACATAGGAGGCCTAGATGACGAACACAAGTTGCCTTGGTAACCACATAGGAGGCCTAGATGACGAACACGTGTTGCCTTAGTAACAATATAGGAGGCCTAGATGACGAACACTTGTTGCCTTGGTAACCACATAGGAGGCCTAGATGACGAAAACGTGTTGCCTTGGTAACCACATAGGAGGCCTAGATGACGAACCCGTGTTGCCTTAGTAACCATATAGGAGGCCTAGATGACGAACACGTGTACCCTTGGTAACCACATAGGAGGCCTAGATGACGAACACGTGTTGCCTTGGTAACCACATAGGAGGCCTAGATGACGAACACGTGTTGCCTTGGTAACCACATAGGAGGCCTAGATGACGAACCCGTGTTGCCTTAGTAACCATATAGGAGGCCTAGATGACTAACACGTGTTGCCTTGGTAACCACATAGGAGGCCTAGATGACGAACACGTGTTGCCTTGGTAACCACATAGGAGGCCTAGATGACGAACCCGTGTTGCCTTAGTAACCATATAGGAGGCCTAGATGACGAACACGTGTTGCCTTGGTAACCACATAGGAGGCCTAGATGACGAACACGTGTTGCCTTGGTAACCACATAGGAGGCCAAGATGACGAACACGTGTTGCCTTGGTAATCACATAGGAGGCCTAGATGACGAACACGTGTTGCATTGGTAACCACATAGGAGGCCTAGATGACGAACACGTGTTGCCTTAGTAACCATATAGGAGGCCTAGATGACGAACACTTGTTGCCTTGGTAACCACATAGGAGGCCTAGATGACGAAAACGTGTTGCCTTGGTAACCACATAGGAGGCCTAGATGACGAACACGTGTTGCCTTAGTAACCATATAGGAAACCTAGATGACGAACACGTGTTGCCTTGGTAACCACATAGGAGGCCTAGATGACGAACACGTGTTGCCTTGGTAACCACATAGGAGGCCTAGATAACGAACACGTGTTGCCTTGGTAACCACATAGGAGGCCTAGATGACGAACACGTGTTGTTTTGGTAACCACATAGGAGGCCTAGATGACGAACACGTGCTGCCTTAGTAACCATATAGGAGGCCTAGATGACGGACACGTGTTGCCTTAGTAACCACATAGGAGGCCTAGATGACGAACACGTGTTGCCTTAGTAACCACATAGGAGGCCTAGATGACGAACACGTGTTGCCTTAGTAACCACATAGGAGGCCTAGATGAAGAACACGTGTTGCCTTAGTAACCACATAGGAGGCCTAGATGACGAACACGTGTTGCCTTAGTAACCACATAGGAGGCCTAGATGACGAACACGTGTTGCCTTAGTAACCATATAGGAGGCCTAGATGACGAACACGTGTTGTTTTGGTAACCACATAGGAGGCCTAGATGACGAACACGTGTTGTTTTGGTAACCACATAGGAGGCCTAGGTGACGAACACGTGTTGCCTTGGTAACCACATAGGAGGCCTAGATGACGATCACGTGCTGCCTTAGTAACCACATAGGATGCCTAGATGTCGAACACGTGTTGCCTTAGTAACCATTTAGGAGGCCTAGATGACGAACACGTGTTGCCTTTGTAACCATATAGGAGGCCTAGATAACGAACACGTGCTGCCTTAGTAACCATATAGGAGGCCTAGATGACGAACACGTGCTGCCTTAGTAACCATATAGGAGGCCTAGATGACGAAAACTTGTTGCCTTGGTAACCACATAGGTGGCCTAGATGACGAAAACTTGTTGCCTTAGTAACCACATAGGAGGCCTAGATGACGAACACGTGTTGCCTTAGTAACCATATAGGAGGCCTAGATGATGAACACGTGCTGCCTTAGTAACCATATAGGATGCCTAGATGACGAACACGTGCTGCCTTAGTAACCATATAGGAGGCCTAGATGACGAACACGTACTGCCTTAGTAACCACATAGGCTGCCTAGATGACGAACACGTGTTGCCTTAGTAACCACATAGGATGCCTAGATGACGAACACGTGTTGCCTTAGTAACCACATAGGAGGCCTAGATGACGAACACGTGCTGCCTTAGTATCCACATAGGATGCCTAGATGACGAACACGTGCTGCCTTAGTAACCATATAGGAGGCCTAGATGACGAACACGAGCTGACTTAGTAACCACAAAGGAGGCCTAGATGACGAACACGTGCTGCCTTAGTAACCATATAGGAGGCCTAGATGACGTACACGTCTTGCCTTAGTAACCACATACGAGGCCTAGATGACGAACACGTGTTGCCTTAGTAACCACATAGGAGGCCTAGATGACGAACACGTGTTACCTTAGTAACCATATAGGAGTCCTAGATGACGAACACGTGCTGCCTTAGTAACCATATAGGCGGCCTAGATGACGAACACGTGTTGCCTTTGTAACCATATAGGAGGCCTAGATGACGAAAACGTGTTGCCTTAGTAACCATATAGGAGGCCTAGATGACGAAAACTTGTTGCCTTAGTAACCACATAGGAGGCCTAGATGACGAACACGTGTTTTCTTGGTAACCACATAGGAGGCCTAGATGACGAACACGTGCTGCCTTAGTAACCATATAGGAGGCGTAGATGACGAACACGTATTGCCTTAGTAAACACATAGGAGGCCTAGATGACGAAAACTTGTTGCCACGGTAACCACACAGGTGGCCTAGATGACGAACACGTGTTGCCTTAGTAACCATATAGGAGGCCTAGATGACGAACACGTGTTGCCTTGGTAACCACATAGGAGGCCTAGATGACGAACACGTGTTGCCTTGGTAACCACATAGGAGGCCTAGATGACGAAAACTTGTTGCCTTAGTAACCACATAGGAGGCCTAGATGACGAACACGTGCTGCCTTAGTAACCACATAAGAGGCCTAGATGACGAACACGTGTTGCCTTGGTAACCACATAGGAGGCCTAGATGACGAACACGAGTTGCCTTGGTAACCACATAAGAGGCCTAGATGACGAACACGTGTTGCCTTGGTAACCACATAGGAGGCCTAGATGACGAACACGTGTTGACTTGGTAACCACATAGGAGGCCTAGATGACGAACACGAGTTGCCTTGGTAACCACATAGGAGGCCTAGATGACGAACACGTGCTGCCTTAGTAACCACATAGGATGCCTAGATGTCGAACATGTGTTGCCTTAGTAACCATTTAGGAGGTCTAGATGACGAACACGTGTTGCCTTTGTAACCACATAGGAGGCCTAGATGACGAAACTTTGTTGCCTTGGTAACCACACAGGTGGCCTAGATGACGAACACGTGTTGCCTTGGTAACCACATAGGAGGCCTAGATGACGAACACGTGTTGCCTTGGTAACCACATAGGAGGCCTAGATGACGAAAACTTGTTGCCTTAGTAACCACATAGGAGGCCTAGATGACGAACACGTGTTGCCTTGGTAACCACATAGGAGGCCTAGATGACGAACACGTGCTGCCTTAGTAACCATATAGGAGGCGTAGATGACGAACACGTGTTGCCTTAGTAACCACATAGGAGGCCTAGATGACGAAAACTTGTTGCCACGGTAACCACACAGGTGGCCTAGATGACGAACACGTGTTGCCTTAGTAACCATATAGGAGGCCTAGATGACGAACACGTGTTGCCTTGGTAACCACATAGGAGGCCTAGATGACGAACACGTGTTGCCTTGGTAACCACATAGGAGGCCTAGATGACGAAAACTTGTTGCCTTAGTAACCACATAGGAGGCCTAGATGACGAACACGTGCTGCCTTAGTAACCACATAAGAGGCCTAGATGACGAACACGTGTTGCCTTGGTAACCACATAGGAGGCCTAGGTGAGGAACACGTGTTGCCCTGGTAACCACATAGGAGGCCTAGATGACGAACCCGTGTTGCCTTAGTAACCATATAGGAGGCCTAGATGACGAACACTTGTTGCCTTGGTAACCACATAGGAGGCCTAGATGACGAACACGTGTTGCCTTAGTAACCATATGGGAGGCCTAGATGACGAACACGTGTTGCCTTGGTAACCACATAGGAGGCCTAGATGACGAACACGTGTTGCCTTGGTTACCACATAGGAGGCCTAGATGACGAACACAAGTTGCCTTGGTAACCACATAGGAGGCCTAGATGACGAACACGTGTTGCCTTAGTAACCATATAGGAGGCCTAGATGACGAACACTTGTTGCCTTGGTAACCACATAGGGGGCCTAGATGACGAAAACGTGTTGCCTTGGTAACCACATAGGAGGCCTAGATGACGAACCCGTGTTGCCTTAGTAACCATATAGGAGGCCTAGATGACGAACACGTGTACCCTTGGTAACCACATAGGAGGCCTAGATGACGAACACGTGTTGCCTTGGTAACCACATAGGAGGCCTAGATGACGAACACGTGTTGCCTTGGTAACCACATAGGAGGCCTAGATGACGAACCCGTGTTGCCTTAGTAACCATATAGGAGGCCTAGATGACGAACACGTGTTGCCTTGGTAACCACATAGGAGGCCTAGATGACGAACACGTGTTGCCTTGGTAACCACATAGGAGGCCTAGATGACGAACACGTGTTGCCTTGGTAATCACATAGGAGGCCTAGATGACGAACACGTGTTGCATTGGTAACCACATAGGAGGCCTAGATGACGAACACGTGTTGCCTTGGTAACCACATAGGAGGCCTAGATGACGAACCCGTGTTGCCTTAGTAACTATATAGGAGGCCTAGATGACGAACACGTGTTGCCTTGGTAACCAAATAGGAGCCCTAGATGACGAATACGTGTTGCCTTGGTAACCACATAGGAGGCCTAGATGACGAACACGTGTTGCCTTGGTAATCACATAGGAGGCCTAGATTACGAACACGTGTTGCATTGGTAACCACATAGGAGGCCTAGATGACGAACACGTGTTGCCTTAGTAACCATATAGGAGGCCTAGATGACGAACACTTGTTGCCTTGGTAACCACATAGGAGGCCTAGATGACGAAAACGTGTTGCCTTGGTAACCACATAGGAGGCCTAGATGACGAACACGTGTTGCCTTAGTAACCATATAGGAAACCTAGATGACGAACACGTGTTGCCTTGGTAACCACATAGGAGGCCTAGATGACGAACACGTGTTGCCTTGGTAACCACATAGGAGGCCTAGATAACGAACACGTGTTGCCTTGGTAACCACATAGGAGGCCTAGATGACGAACACGTGTTGTTTTGGTAACCACATAGGAGGCCTAGATGATGAACACGTGCTGCCTTAGTAACCATATAGGAGGCCTAGATGACGGACACGTGTTGCCTTAGTAACCACATAGGAGGCCTAGATGACGAACACGTGTTGCCTTAGTAACCACATAGGAGGCCTAGATGACGAACACGTGTTGCCTTAGTAACCACATAGGAGGCCTAGATGAAGAACACGTGTTGCCTTAGTAACCACATAGGAGCCTAGATGACGAACACGAGTTGCCTTAGTAACCACATAGGAGGCCTAGATGACGAACACGTGTTGCCTTAGTAACCATATAGGAGGCCTAGATGACGAACACGTGTTGTTTTGGTAACCACATAGGAGGCCTAGATGACGAACACGTGTTGTTTTGGTAACCACATAGGAGGCCTAGGTGACGAACACGTGTTGCCTTGGTAACCACATAGGAGGCCTAGATGACGAATACGTGCTGCCTTAGTAACCACATAGGATGCCTAGATGTCGAACACGTGTTGCCTTAGTAACCATTTAGGAGGCCTAGATGACGAATACGTGTTGCCTTTGTAACCATATAGGAGGCCTAGATAACGAACACGTGCTGCCTTAGTAACCATATAGGAGGCCTTGATGACGAACACGTGCTGCCTTATAACCATATAGGAGGCCTAGATGACGAAAACTTGTTGCCTTGGTAACCACATAGGTGGCCTAGATGACGAAAACTTGTTGCCTTAGTAACCACATAGGAGGCCTAGATGACGAACACGTGTTGCCTTAGTAACCATATAGGAGGCCTAGATGATGAACACGTGCTGCCTTAGTAACCATATAGGATGCCTAGATGACGAACACGTGCTGCCTTAGTAACCATATAGGAGGCCTAGATGACGAAAACGTACTGCCTTAGTAACCACATAGGCTGCCTAGATGACGAACACGTGTTGCCTTAGTAACCACATAGGATGCCTAGATGACGAACACGTGTTGCCTTAGTAACCACATAGGAGGCCTAGATGATGAACACGTGCTGCCTTAGTATCCACATAGGATGCCTAGATGACGAACACGTGCTGCCTTAGTAACCATATAGGAGGCCTAGATGACGAACACGAGCTGCCTTAGTAACCACAAAGGAGGCCTAGATGACGAACACGTGCTGCCTTAGTAACCATATAGGAGGCCTAGATGACGTACACGTCTTGCCTTAGTAACCACATACGAGGCCTAGATGACGAACACGTGTTGCCTTAGTAACCACATAGGAGGCCTAGATGACGAACACGTGTTACCTTAGTAACCATATAGGAGTCCTAGATGACGAACACGTGCAGCCTTAGTAACCATATAGGCGGCCTAGATGACGAACACGTGTTGCCTTTGTAACCATATAGGAGGCCTAGATGACGAAAACGTGTTGCCTTAGTAACCATATAGGAGGCCTAGATGACGAAAACTTGTTGCCATAGTAACCACATAGGAGGCCTAGATGACGAACACGTGTTGCCTTGGTAACCACATAGGAGGCCTAGATGACGAACACGTGCTGCCTTAGTAACCATATAGGAGGCGTAGATGACGAACACGTGTTGCCTTAGTAACCACATAGGAGGCCTAGATGACGAAAACTTGTTGCCACGGTAACCACACAGGTGGCCTAGATGACGAACACGTGTTGCCTTAGTAACCATATAGGAGGCCTAGATGACGAACACGTGTTGCCTTGGTAACCACATAGGAGGCCTAGATGACGAACACGTGTTGCCTTGGTAACCACATAGGAGGCCTAGATGACGAAAACTTGTTGCCTTAGTAACCACATAGGAGGCCTAGATGACGAACACGTGCTGCCTTAGTAACCACATAAGAGGCCTAGATGACGAACACGTGTTGCCTTGGTAACCACATAGGAGGCCTAGATGACGAACACGAGTTGCCTTGGTAACCACATAAGAGGCCTAGATGACGAACACGTGTTGCCTTGGTAACCACATAGGAGGCCTAGATGACGAACACGTGTTGCCTTGGTAACCACATAGGAGGCCTAGATGACGAACACGAGTTGCCTTGGTAACCACATAGGAGGCCTAGATGACGAACACGTGCTGCCTTAGTAACCACATAGGATGCCTAGATGTCGAACATGTGTTGCCTTAGTAACCATTTAGGAGGTCTAGATGACGAACACGTGTTGCCTTTGTAACCATATAGGAGGCCTAGATAACGAACACGTGCTGCCTTAGTAACCATATAGGAGGCCTAGATGACGAACACGTGCTGCCTTAGTAACCATATAGGAGGCCTAGATGACGAAAACTTGTTGCCTTGGTAACCACATAGGTGGCCTAGATGACGAAAACTTGTTGCCTTAGTAACCACATAGGAGGCCTAGATGACGAACACGTGTTGCCTTAGTAACCATATAGGAGGCCTAGATGATGAACACGTGCTGCCTTAGTAACCATATAGGATGCCTAGATGACGAACACGTGCTGCCTTAGTAACCATATAGGAGGCCTAGATGACGAACACGTACTGCCTTAGTAACCACATAGGCTGCCTAGATGACGAACACGTGTTGCCTTAGTAACCACATAGGATGCCTAGATGACGAACACGTGTTGCCTCAGTAACCACATAGCAGGCCTAGATGACGAACACGTGCTGCCTTAGTATCCACATAGGATGCCTAGATGTCGAACACGTGCTGCCTTAGTAACCATATAGGAGGCCTAGATGACGAACACGAGCTGCCTTAGTAACCACATAGGAGGCCTAGATGACGAACACGTGCTGCCTTAGTAACCATATAGGAGGCCTAGATGACGTACACGTCTTGCCTTAGTAACCACATAGGAGGCCTAGATGACGAACACGTGTTCCCTTAGTAACCACATAGGAGGCCTAGATGACGAACACGTGTTACCTTAGTAACCATATAGGAGGCCTAGATGACGAACACGTGCTGCCTTTGTAACCATATAGGAGGCCTAGATGACGAAAACTTGTTGCCTTAGTAACCATATAGGAGGCCTAGCTGACGAAAACTTGTTGCCTTAGTAACCACATAGGAGGCCTAGATGACGAACACGTGTTGCCTTGGTAACCACATAGGAGGCCTAGATGACGAACACGTGCTGCCTTAGGAACCATATAGGAGGCGTAGATGACGAACACGTGTTGCCTTAGTAACCACATAGGAGGCCTAGATGACGAAAATTTGTTGCCTTGGTAACCACACAGGTGGCCTAGATGACGAACACGTGTTGCCTTGGTAACCACATAGGAGGCCCAGATGACGAACACGTGTTGCCTTGGTAACCACATAGGAGGCCTAGATGACGAAAACTTGTTGCCTTAGTAACCACATAGGAGGCCTAGATGACGAACACGTGCTGCCCTAGTAACCACATAAGAGGCCTAGATGACGAACACGTGTTGCCTTGGTAACCACATAGGAGGCCTAGATGACGAACACGAGTTGCCTTGGTAACCACATAAGAGGCCTAGATGACGAACACGTGTTGCCTTGGTAACCACATAGGAGGCCTAGATGACGAACACGTGTTATTTTGGTAACCACATAGGAGGCCTAGGTGACGAACACGTGTTGCCTTGGTAACCACATAGGAGGCCTAGATGACGAACACGTGTTGTTTTGGTAACCACATAGGAGGCCTAGATGACGAACACGTGTTGCCTTGGTAACCACATAGGAGGCCTAGATGACGAACACGTGTTTTTTGGTAACCACATAGGGGGCCTAGGTGACGAACACGTGTTGCCTTGGTAACTACATAGGAGGCCTAGATGACGAACACGTGTTGTTTTGGTAACCACATAGGAGGCCTAGATGACGAACACGTGTTGCCCTGGTAACCATATAGGAGGCCTAGATGACGAACAGGTGTTGCCTTGGTAACCACATAGGAGGCCTAGATGACGAACACGTGTTGCCCTGGTAACCACATAGGAGGCCTAGATGACGAACACGTGTTGCCCTGGTAACCACATAGGAGGCCTAGATGACGAACACGTGTTGCCCTGGTAACCATATAGGTGGCCTAGATGACGAACACGTGTTGCCTTGGTAACCACATAGGAGGCCTAGATGACGAACACGTGTTGTTTTGGTAACCACATAGGAGGCCTATATGACGAACACGTGTTGTTTTGGTTACCACATAGGAGGCCTAGATGACGAACACGTGTTGCCTTGGTAACCACATAGGAGGCCTAGATGACGAACACGTGTTGTTTTGGTAACCACATAGGAGGCCTAGATGACGAACACGTGTTGTTTTGGTAACCACATAGGAGGCCTAGATGACGAACACGTGTTGCCCTGGTAACCACATAGGAGGCCTAGATGACGAACACGTGTTGCCTTGGTAACCACATAGGAGGCCTAGATGACGAACACGTGTTGCCTTGGTAACCACATAAGAGGCGTAGATGACGAACACGTGTTGCCTTGGTAACCACATAGGAGGCCTAGATGACGAACACGTGTTGTTTTGGTAACCACATAGGAGGCCTAGATGACGAACACATGTTGCCTTGGTAACCACATAGGAGGCCTAGTTGACAAACACGTGTTGCCTTGGTAACCACATAGGAGGCCTAGATGACGAACACGTGTTGTTTTGGTAACCACATAGGAGGCCTAGATGACGAACACGTGTTGCCTTGGTAACCACATAAGAGGCGTTGATGACGAACACGTGTTGCCTTGGTAACCACGTAGGAGGCCTAGATGACGAACACGTGTTGTTATGGTAACCATATAGGAGGCCTAGATGACGAACACTTGTTGTTTTGGTAACCACATAGGAGGCCTAGATGACGAACACGTGTTGTTTTGGTAACCACATAGGTGGCCTAGATGACGAACACTTGTTGCCTTGGTAACCACATAGGAGGCCTAGATGACGAACACGTGTTGCCTTGGTTACCACATAGGAGACCTATATGACGAACACTTGTTGCCTTGGTAACCACGCTGGAGTCCTAGATGACTTGGTAAATAACTGTGGGAATTTTGTCCATGCTAATCACAGATAAATCCCCAGTCCTTAAATATATCCATGTTAAAAAATTGGGAGAATTCTTGACTCAATATCTTCCTGTGACGGTGTTATACACCTTTCCAATGGTATTTGATGTATGACCTTGAATGCTATAATTTGTTATTTTCCGAGCCGTTTAATTAATTAGGTGGAAGTAGTTCCCTTTTCTGGAACCCCAGTTTGAGTATGAAATGGGTGTAACTCGTCACAGAATGATGCAAACCCAGCGTATTTTGGCTACTTAAAAAAAATATAATGCTCCAGATTTTATATTTTTGAAGACGCAATACAGTGTTGCATCGATTACACCTTGCAAGTATTGGAACACCGTTCCCTGATCTGAACTTCTGTTATAACGTTCAACAATATTGACGTCAGATAAAAAGGGCTGGTAACCAAATACGAGATTAGCCTTTAAGTGGAAATTACAACTAAAATACTTTCACAGTTTAAATCACTACCTGAAACAAAAACAAAAACAAAATGGCGTTAGAATCAATTGTTTCTGATATGTTTGAAGATCAATCCTCACTCTTATAAATAATTGGTAACGTCAGCTGCAGAAGTCCCATTCAGGTTCCCATGTAAAGTACCATATCAACATTATGAAAACTAACGTTGAATCCTTTTCATTGAGTGGGCCGGGAATCAGGGGATTAAATATGCATTTTAATCAAATTAAGGCGGTCAATGAGTATTTGGATCTGTCCCGCGGCGTGGCCGTGCTCGTTCAATCGTGTACAACGACCGCATGGGCAGCTGCTGCAAGTCGGTAGAACGTAGGTTTGAATCCCGGCGTTGATAGTGGCTATCCTGGGTTTGTTTATTCTCTGGGGTTATACTCCTCTTAGGCAACTCACTAGTCTACTACAGCCATCACATAAATAGGCTACCTTTGATTGGCTGCTTAGGGTGATTTCTTTTCTGACCGTTAGGTAGCTCTAGCGTAACACTTAAAACGTCAAGTCGGAAGTAATGATGCCCCAAGTATAGTGGGTTTATTAATAGGCTATTCATAACACTACTTGCTTTGATACAGTCAGAGGTTGAAAACAAATTGTGGTTAGATACCCTCCCCCCTATTCAAAAATAAAAAGTTACCGCTAAGTTTTCTTAGGGATTTCAGGAGAATTTCGGAGGAGGCTTGAACCTATCTGGATATGTCCCGGTATACAACATAGGTTTGTTGGTCATAATACATCTAGTTTCTGAAACGAAACATCGGTTGGTTCCTCAGTTTAGAGGCTGCGACAACACGGTCATGTAGCCCTGTTTACTTTGGGTGTGTGTAGAATCTATCTGATAACCGGTGTTAATTGTGATGGCTGTATTAGTGTGTGTAATCTGTAATTTAGGTAAGGACTGCAGACGATCAATTTCAAGTAGTTCCTACTTTTGCCACCAAATGCTACCGTCAACGACACCTAGCTGTGAACTTGGCTACTAGATGCCACCACAACTAGCACCTGGCGGCGAACTTAATAGAGCGAAAATCAAATCCAACCTACAAATTTAGCTTCACACATGGAAGGTTCTTTTAACTGCCATAAATCTATGTCATGGGCCCACCGCGCCGGCTTTACTTCCCCTCCGAAGGAGGGCATTCTGACTAAACAATTATGATTGACAATTTTTTAAAAATGTGAATCCAAGTATTGGTTTTATGTCGTACAAAATAATAAAAGAGTCATTTTAGTTGAATAAACAGTCAGTTTAGAAATACACAAGTTCTAAGCGATCGTCCACGTCATTCTAGAGAAGCCTGCCCTATACATCTGGTATCACAACACTCCCAGGCATGTGCCATATATAAATAAATGAATTTGAATGGAAGTCCAAATTCCTGGAGCCTTCTGCCCGTATCTTGTAGCAGCAATATTGTTCATTGTGTCCACATTGTGGCTCCGTTAATAGAAATAAAAAACACAGTTATCTTTATTCAACATAAAAGCAGCCGTATTTTTGGAGTCCAACACATTACAATGGCTGTAATTCTATTGTTAGTTGCTCGTCTTTGAAAATGCTCAACTCTTCTAGCCGGCATTAATGCGCATAGCCTACTTGTAGCCTCCCCTCGCAACTAACGGGGACAGGCCCGCTACCACAGGGGCGGATCTACTTCGGGGATGGTATACATGATGATCAATATCCTCGTTTGCAGAACATACGGCAGTTTAGACCACCGAACGAGATTTCTCATGGCCTGGTAGAAAACAAATAGCCTACCTCTCGGCACGCCGGAAGATTACACCGGGCGAAGAAAAATATTTCTAATTCACTAAATTTGCCAAACGTTGTATAGACTTACCTACAAGTAATAATAATAATAATAATAATAATAATAATAATAATAATAATAATAATAATAATAATAATATGTTATAGCCTATATACATACATTTATATATATAATATATATATATATATATTTCTTTTTTCTTTTAGCGTATGGCTTTTAGTGCCGGGAGTGTCCGATGACATGTTCGGCTCGCCAGAGTTAGTAGCTGCTTCTATGGGGACACTAATGGGGTGAGCTACAAGTACCGTCGCGTGTGGAGTGTTGTCTGGGGGAGGAAAGTGTGCGTGGAAGGACGAGGAATTGGAAGGTAGCGGCTGTGGCCTATAGTTAGGGATCAACCCCGGCATTTGCCTGGAAGGAAGATGGGAAACCACAGAAAACCATCTTCAAGGTTGCCGGTGGGGGGATTCGAACCTCCTCGCCTCCCGGATATAAGTGACTGCCCGCAGCCATGCCGTAACAACCACGGCTAACTCACCCGGTTATGATAATAATAATAATAATAATAATAATAATAATAATAATAATAATAATAATAATAAGTATCATGTAGCCTACTGGTCTTGAACTACAGAAGGCAGTTCTGTTTAACACTTGCGATATTGTCAGGAAGGTCCTTGGTGAAAATGGACCAGTCCATCACTCAGCAATAATCGAAGATGATTCAGATGAAAACTTGACTCATCCTATAAATGAAGAAGACTCGTGAAGAATGCGGGCAGAAAATTAATTTGAGGTTCCTGAACAGTGTAATTTACATCCTACATTGTATTTCAGTACAGATGGTTCCTTGTTTAAGGCAGAACCAGACTGTAATTTAAAATAAAACCGGGCATATACCGTGATAATGATGTCAAAAGATATATAATAATAATAATAATAATAATAATAATAATAATAATAATAATAATAATAATGTTAGATCTAATGGTTTTACATCCCTTGTAACAACTGCGGCTTGTAGAAGGGGCTCTTTAACGTGCCAGTAAATCTATTAACACGGCCCTATCACTATTTAAGCAATCTCATATACCAACTAAAGACGCTGGGATTCGATCCCACCACCTTGGGAATAGCTGGCGAGAACGTTGCCGTTGCGTCAGGGTAGTAATGCTGTTCTTGATTCATTTTAATAATTTGGGACATCTTGAATTGCGTCTGGTAGGCTACCTACAGTCCGTGCGCCCTTTAAGCTTACGCTGGGAAAACCGTTAAGTTATTGGGCGAAGCCGGGGCGAATTGTTAGTAAATTTATAAATGGCATATAGGGGAGACTCGGCAAATTTGGCAGTAATTTTAACAATTGGATTCGTTTTAAAAAGGCAAAACATATTTTCATAATTTGGTACATAAAATACTTACATTCAGACATTTCATCATGAGAATCTATATTTTAAAACAAAAGCTAAATGCAAAAAATGCCTCAAAGTTTGATTACAATGAAGGAATACACACTCGTTTAAATTGGCAAGTCTCTAGGGTAATTTGACAATAGTACTCGTTCGATTTGGCAATAGTGTTATTTTTTTTAAATTAACAGCGTTTAACTTAACAATCTTCAGATATTATTTAATATTTATGTTAATTCATTTTTCACTGCACTCGTTATATTTAAAGTTCAGTCGGTATCGCTTCAGGCCTTGGCAATTCTCATGATACCAATCCAGACCCCCTGTACATTGAATCCAGGATTTGCCATCACGGTCCTCATCGAATGAACCATCACATGTTTTGTAGACATCTCTACTCGGCGACGTGCTTGCATATGTGTTTATGTTGCGTCTGTAAGTCTGACTGGTCTCCGTATGAATATTCGTCATTTCATCATCATCATCATCATCATCATCATTATTGAAGCCTGCACTGGCAGATGTTGATGCAAAACTCTCGAACACACGAGCTCTTGGCGCTGCGTTACATCTTTGACGCTCGCTTGGAAACCGCTGTGGCAAGTGCTTATTGCCTACTGGCCGTTCCTCTTCGACCATGCCATGCTATGTTCCAGGACGATACACATCCTCAGAAAGGACATTCCTGTTCAAAGGATAAACCCCGGTGGTTCGGAAATCAATCCCAACCTGCTAAACCTTCTTCAGCGTTGAATGGATTTTTACGCCCAATCTTGGCGACGAGGTCATAGGCTTGTTTGCGGACATCTGTAGTGGTCAATCCAAAGCCTGCATTTCAATGATACAGTATGAGAGAGTGTCAGAACTTCTGCAACATCGTGTGGTCCGGAAGAAACTTTCAGATATATCTTTAAAGTATTAAATGGCATATTAAACTCATTGGCCGATCTGTAGACTGACCAGCCACCTTTCCTACAGCAGACTTTATATCGGCCTGATAACATCTAAAGCCGTACTTCCCGCTTTCCTCTGGCATACCTGCAACACACCTTACACCACAAAAGTGATAAAATATGATACGGTTACAACAGCCAATATAAGAATTCGTTATAATACACATTGTGGCCCATAGGTGGCAGGAAATATCAGAATTCGTAAACGTAGCTTTGGAACACACCGTCAGAAACTGTGTCATGCCATTAAGAACAAGAAGTTCCGTTAAGAACTATACAGCCTACTTTTCATGCCAATGATTATTCTACAGAATATGAACCTATCTAGAATAATGACGAAATTAAGTTGCTAATATCGAAATTTCCAATTAGTTCGAAATACTGTATACCTGGCATAATGTATCCTAATAGAGCACTACAGTTGGCAGCCCTGATGACTGAATATATTCTTAGTTCCATCTCTTAAGGTACAAAATACAAAATTTGGTTGAAGTCCAATGAATCGCATGGACGTTACATGCAGTTAAGCATTGGATCTAACAGCGCGCGTAAAATCATGTTGGCAACAATGTCATGCATGTATTGGTCAGAAATAATCTGAAATAATATGATCTATTGTTGTGCCAATTTTGAATGAAATCCATTAGTTAGTATAGAAGTTACATGCATTTTAAAATTGGACTTATCAGCAGGCTTAGAATCATGTTGGCAGCACTGACGTATATTAGTTACTCCAAATTCGTCTAGAATGCCAGGTACTATACGTGTGCAAATTTTAGAGCTATTGGCTTGCATACTTTCTGATATATTGATATTAGGGTAACAAAAATAGGGACAGCACATATTAACAGTTGGCAGCCCTGGTTGCTCCTTAGAATACGCATATTCATATCTGTTATGGTACACATAACACATACGAAATTTGGTTGAAATCCAAATGATAGTATGGAAGTTGCATGTATTTAAAGTTTGACCTGTCAGCAGGCTTAGAATCATGTTGGTAGCACTGACGTATATAAGTTACTCCAAATTAATATAGAATGTCAGGTACTATACGTGTGCATAGTTTAAAGCTGTCGGCTTGCATACTTTCTGATATATTGGTATTTGGATAAAATAAATTAGGAGCATTTATTAACAGTTGGCAGCCCTGGTAGGTCTTAAGAATACGCTCAGTCATATCTGGTTATGTACACATACAACATACGAAATTTGGTTGAATTCCAATTGATAGTGTAGAAGTTATATGCATTTAAAAATTGGACCTATCAGGAGGCTTATAATAATTTTGGCAACACTGCCATGTTTGGCCTCCTGGAAATTAAACTGAAATATTATGGTCTGTACGTGTGCCAATTTTGAAATAGCTCTCATTCATACTTTCCAAGATATCCAACATGGAGCTCAATTTTCAATTGCGATTTTTCAGCAGTTGGTAGCACTGACATCATTTTCAAATATGGCCGTGAGATATTCAGGTGTAGATCTTTACTCCTACCAAATTTTGTTTCGATTGCTGCAGCCGTTTAGGAGTTGATAGGGGGGGGACACACACACAGCCAGACAGACAGACAGACAGACAGACAGACAGACACACATTTGCCCGATCTCATAAGTCTACTTTTTCCTCATTTTTGCAAAATGTGAAAAGTAGGCTAAAAATCACATTTATGTTAAGCTCTTATTCCTCTTAAAATCAATATAGCCTACATAGAAAATGATCATACCTTGTATACAGATGTTTAATCTTCAAAGTTATGTATAATTAACTTCCAACCAGCTGCTAGTAACGCTACAATCTTGAAAACAATACCAGTACAGTGGCACCTGGATAATTCGAACCTCAAGGGACCAGTAAAAAAATTCGAATTATCCAAAAATTCGAATTAAGAAAGTTCTTTGAAAAGGGTAGAGAAAATATATTGAATTACGTTTACATAATGATTTACGTTCAACAAAGCAGATTAACGACAACGGTACTTTATAAAGAGTGTATTGTGAATAATCTCAAAAGTTTCAAATGAAAAATAAAACCAAAATGTACTATTCACCCACATTTAACGACAGTAGTAATCCAGCAAACTAGTTAAGTCTTAGAGAAATCTACTGTTTTTCAAAATAGTTTGAGATTTTTACCTGTTTCCTACAATTA
Source organism: Meconema thalassinum (assembly GCA_946902985.2). Taxonomy (NCBI): domain Eukaryota; kingdom Metazoa; phylum Arthropoda; class Insecta; order Orthoptera; family Tettigoniidae; genus Meconema; species Meconema thalassinum. The sequence goes on from OX336388.2 coordinate 1,048,198,734, forward strand.
AGTCTCTGTCATCACAAAAGAATCTAACAAATTTAAGGGACGGAAAACAGAACTACTTACGTCATTTCTACTTTAAACAACCCGCTTAAGTTCTGTGATGTGGTTTGTTCCTTGGGGCTGCACTCGGAACACTTTTTTCGGGAATTGTCCCAACTGTTTGGCTTCCGATCGGATTTTTACACTAAAAAATTCGAATTATCCAAAATATAATTCGAATTAACCACGATTTTTTTTAGCATTGATTGTATATAAAATGCTAGGGACCTAGAGAAAAATTCGAATTAAAGAAGATTTCGAATTATCGAAGTTCGAATTATCCACGTTCCACTGTATTACACTCACCACTCGCTGTTACTCAACTTCTAACAACAGGCAGTGTTTATTTTCCCCTTCAGCCGCCGGTAGCACACGAAACACTCAGCAAAACATCCACAAGGTTTGAAACATGCTGCACTCTGTTGGTGCAAGCTTGAATCTTACAAAAACGACTCGGATAAGTTGGAAATAATTATTACATAAAATACTGCCAAATTAAACGTACTGCCAAATTTGCCGAGTTTGCCCTAGCTTATTTAGAGGGAAGGCAGGCAGTCACCCGCTCGAAAATCCACCACATTCCGAAACGTTTTTACCCTCTGAGATCCTAGGAATATCTGAAGCCATTTTTCAGAGTTGCCTAAGTTATCTTTCAGTAGAAGCTCCCCGCCCCCATTTGTGTAAGAAGTGCTTTATTAAGTGTATAAATAATTCATATATTTATTTCAGACGCTAAGAAATGAATTGTAACTTTCGCACTCGTATTGATCGACTGAGATATCCACCATTAGGTCTCCTCGCCAGGGTTGCCAGACGTTCCGGATTTTACGGGACAGTCCCGTATTCGTGCTAAATGTCCCGCGTCCGGGACAGATCTTATACGGGACGGTTATCGTCCCATATTTCCAAGCGTTTTGAAACTCAAGAGAAATGCGTCTGTGTTTACACCTCTGGTATAACCTGCTATTTCTTTCAAAAAGTTCTGTTTTGAGTTTTTCTGTCCCTAGTTTTCATTGCAATGAGTATGTTTTTTTTTTTTTTTTTAGTTACCCTCCAGGTTGCTGGAACCCACGAACTCAGCCACTCAACCACTACCGCCTCTACGGGCAGTGTCCTAGAGCTGGGAACATCGAATCGGAAGGGATACAACTGGTGAGGTGGGATTGGCACCTCGCCCAGGCGGCCTCATCTGCAAAGCGAACAGGGGCCTCATGAGGGAAGGTAAGGGATGGTGAGGATGGATAGGCAAGGAAGAGGGAAGGAGGCGGCCGTGACCTTGAAGAAGGTACCATCCCGGCATTTGCTCGAAGACGAAGTGGGAAACCACGGAAAACCACTTCGAGGATGGCTGAGGGGGAATCGAACCCCCTCTACTCATTTGGGCCACCCGAGGCTGAGTAGACACCGTTCCAGTCCTCGTACCACTTTTCAAATTTCGTGGCAGAGCCGGGAATCGAACCCAGGACCTCCGGGGCGGCAGCTAACCATGCTGACCGCTACGCTACGGAAGTATGCTATTTGCTGTGGTATATTCGTTCGTAAAGACTAAAGATACTCTTTTATTTATTGTTTTTGTTTTTAATTTCTGTGAACTTACCTTCAGTTTTATGCAAAGTCTTTTATATAAGTGTTAAGAAATACAGAATAAACTATTAAAATGACATAGTATCAGCAAGGAAAGAAAGTGTTAGTTACAGTAGATAATATGTTTTGTTTATTGACCTGGCTGCGTGGCTCAGCGGTAACGTTCTCGCCTGCTGTTCCCAGGGTGCAGGATCGAATCCTGGCGCAGTCAGTGGGCATTTGAGGGAGCTCAAATGCGAGGGAACCATATCAGTAGATTTACTGGCACGTTAAAGAGCCCCTTCGGGACAAAATTTCGGCACCCCGGTGTCTCTAAGAGCCGCATTAGTTTAAAAGGGCCGTAAAACCATTATTATTATTTATTAATAAACAGCCCTGCGAAGTGAATATAACTTCTGCAAAATCATTCTTAAAGGAAGTTCACTAGTTGTAGATTGTGTCACACACCGATATCCTCGTCCGGCTCCGTGGCTAAATGGTTAGCGCGCTACGCTTTGGCCCGAAGTGACCCGGGTTAGATTCCCGGCCGAACCATCAGGGATTTTAATCATCTGGGGTTAATAATTCCCGTGGCTGGGGGACTGGGTGTATGTGCCGTCTTCATCATCACTTCATCCTCATTACGACGCGCAGGTCGCCCACGGGCGTCAACTAGAAAGACCTGTACTCGGCCTCTCTGGAGTCCACACGATCAATTACCGATGTCCTCAACAATACGCCTGTCCTTTATTTTGTTTTCAGGAATCTTGCACCCCCGCTCCTCACTTAACATTATAGACCTGCCATTAGTAACTGACAATTAATTGTCTCTTGAGAAAGCAAATGTCTGTCATTGTTTTTTGCAAATAAATGAAACCATATCTATTGAGATATGGCCGCTGCGAGGGAAGTTGTTCTTTAAAGCCGTTTCAATGGTTCTAAAAAAACACGAACATGTTCGGAGTCTATCCTAACCTGAACGTGTAGGCAGCTACTGGTGAGGTGCTGCTCTCTGGTTGCAACTCAGGTAGCTCCAAGCCAATATTATCATCACCAGCTCATCTCACCGAGTGGTCTCGTGCTGCCACCTGGTGGAGTCCTTGGGCAAAGTTACTTCTATCCGTATATTCGTCGGTTGACGGCTGTAAAGTGGTTCTTTTAACCGACCGCGGCCTTAAAGAAATGACCCCCTAGCACTAGTGAGCCCGGCCGGCTACCACATTTTGTAGGACATCCTTGAGTCTGAAGTTGTGTGTGTGGATGGGGGGAGAAGTGGCACTCTTCGTGTGTAAAATACATGTTTGGCAGTATATTTAACCAGTGACATAGGCTACGCAGGATTTCCTTCTGGTGGGGATTCATTAATATGGTAGGGTAATTGTGTAGACTGCATTATCAAAGGGGCAGACGACCTTGCTTTTCCGCCCCATAAAACGACAGTCATCATCATAATTAAAATGATATTATGATTAGTATTCATAAAAATACAATAATTAAATAACCGTTCTCTTTGCATGAAAACCATTTTAGGCCTCATTATCCTTTCAGCACAATAAAAATAAATAAAAAAGAATTCTTAAAAATATAGAAAACAGTAAGTTAACTAAATATTAAAACTGAAGTGATGCAGTAGTATCATCTTGACCATGCTTTCCACGGTGGGTGAGTGGTTAACGTGTCGGTCTACTAACCCCAAGCTTGCAGGTTCACTCCTGGCCGTGTTAAGTGATTTTTGAAAGGCGGCAAAAATTTACGACACGCATGTCATACGATGTTGGCAAGTCAAAGAACCCATTTGAATTCAGTAGACCGTGTTCATAATGGCAAAATTAATCTCGGGAGTTTCCGCCAACACAAAGTTCCTCATTTCTCTACTAGAAAGCGCTATAGTGTTCAAGGAGCTTAGATATCTAATCTCCTTGACTTTCATAGTGCTTCAAGGAACAACGAAATTCGACATGCAAGCTACCCACTGGGTGTCAAATAACAAAGCTTGCACCCAGCACTCGAGGCCATACGATATTATTATTATTATTATTATTATTATTATTATTATTATTATTATCATGACCATAGTCCCCTGGTTGCTTCCAGGCTTCGGATAATTATGCACTTAAAAATGCCAAAATATGCATGCAAATATGCACTAAAAAGTGTCTAAATAAGCACTAAAATATGCATTAAAAAGAATCATATAGGCTATCTGATATCAATTTTTGGTTTATATTACAAGAAATCAATGTTACATATTAAATATTGCCAAAATAAAGAAAATTACTTACAGAACTACAATAGATTGCTCCAGTCTGTCAATAAAATGTACAAGTCTTGATTACACTTAATCTCTGCATGATGTAATAGGTTTTCAAACACAAACTTGCGCCTATTTTCACTTAAAATGACTTTGTACTCAGAAAACACTCTCTCCGCATCACACGCCACAATTGGAGCATACTCCAACTTTACAAAATCAGAGACCTCTAGTATCGATGCACTGTCAATTTTGTCTTTGCCTTGGATAACACCACAAATGCTTTTAAGTTTGAGGAGACCGGAATTTTTCAGCACTACATTCAGCAATTTTTTCGAGAAAACTTGATGAGTTGGGTTCTTTAGGGATCGATCGACTTCTTCAACAATTCCAATGCTAACGTGAAGACCACGAACACCATATTTGCTCAAGACTTCTTGAGCGTATTAATAGAAGCAGCTCCTTCAGAATTGAAGTCTTCAAATACCTTTTTCACTACCTCTAAATGATTGGCATAATAAACAGCAGCTTCGAGCCACGTTCCCCATCTTGTATGAACTGGTGAAGGCGGGAGCGGCACATCATGAACTGCATCAAAAAATTTCTTTGCGACTTGGAGCCGTCAGGAACACTGTTTTCACTGTGGAGATCAACGTGTTTACTTCAGGAAAGGAAGCCCGGACTGCTTCAGCGACTCGATGAAGTCCATGTGCTACACATGTGACGTGTATCATCTTGGGATATAATATCCCAAGACCTCCCATGGCTTTACACATGTAAGGTGCGGCATCCGTGCAGACCACGATAACATGATCGTAAAGAATGCCTGATGGCCACAAACAAGAAAGTGCATCATTGAAAAATGCAGCAACTGTTGAGTGATTCACCTTAGGCAACACAGCCATATTTAGTAGATGTGATTTGTCTCTCTCTTCTTCTTCTCCTAAAGTTCCAAACACGAAGTTAGCTACATATCTTTGATCTACGTCCGTTGTTTCGTCTAGTGAGACCCAAATATATTTTCCACGAGCGTTTTCCCTTAGTTCACCTAACGTTACATTGTGAAGTTCAGGAACGTAATTCTTCCTAATTGTTGATTCATCTGGGACTGAACCAAGTTCTTATCTTTAGTTTAGCCAACGGTATATTTGCCGAGAGAAATGCTTTATAAAGATCTTCATTGAATGTACTACGTGTTGGTCCAGGTTTAACTAAAGCAGTGGTTACAAGAACCTGGTGTTTTTGTTTCAGGTATACTTCTTTCAATTTATTGTGTTTGGTTGTTTGAAGATGTTGTTGAATTTGTTACTTTTAGTTGCGTTTACGACTGTTCTACAGTAATTGCAAAACAATGCACTTCCGTCAGTTGAAAAGTCTTGAAACTCTCGTACATACCCTTTCATTACCTCATTAACAGTTCTATTCTCCTTAGGCATCTTAAATCAGTAGCTATTTAACGTGCTATGAACCACAGCCTGTTTCAACTCAACGAAAGTAAGACTGACAAGAACTAACTGTGCATGAAATGTAACTATTTACGGAATGAGGAAAATATAACCTGCTTTACGGGAATAACTAAGAAAATTCCCACCTAATTGCATTGCTGGTAGACAAAGCTATGGCCGGATGTAGGGCTAGTGTTGCTAAATTTAAACACGATGCAAACCCAGCACTGCTCAACATTCCTGTTACCTGAAATACATGTCAAATAATCCAAAAGTGTCCTGCAGAAGCTGATGTCTACACTCAAGATTAAGAATGTTTTTGAAATATGCACTAACAGGAGGAAACCCCTAAATATGCACTGTTAAGTTAAAACTGGTCCTAATATGCAATTGCATATGCAATATGCAAAATGCATAATTATCCTAAGCCTGCTTATAACTAAGGCCCGGAAGTTCATGCTCTATTAAATGAATAAATATGCATGCAAAATGCACTAATGATTGGTCAAATATGCATCACGTTTCAAAAAATATGCACAATGAAATAGCTCACTCCGTAGACTATTCTTTAGCGTTTCTATTTTGAATATAAAGAAAATATGAACAGATGGACATATAACTACACCTTTTTCTTTTAAATATCTTAACTAAGAAACAGTTCTAAATAGTAAGAGATATTATTTAGTGAACTTCCAGCGGTAATGAGCACCAATAATTATTTTTATGTTCGACCCTGGCGAAATATAACACCACCAACTCAGGGTAATTGCAGTTGCTGCACAACACCTTATATTGTTGATTGCATAATGACCTTTGGATCTTTTCGGCATAACTCAGGTGCCCTCATCTCATGTCATACAACCAACCGACAGCACTTGAGCTCAATCTTGCCAAGTAGCCAGGCTGGTGCCTTTATTTTCCGAGATCTCACATTTCTGAAAAATGTACAGGCCGAGTGTCAAGTTTCTACATTTCTTTAATACTGATATTGGGATTTTAGTACTTCTAACACTCCCTTATTAAAAAACCACCACACACAACAGGAGACTTAAGAGGCGGCTGGACTTGGAACGGCCGGCCGCCAGCCCAGCACTTGTTGTGACATGGGTCAAAAGTTTGTAAAGCGGTTTATAAAGAAACGGGACAAGGTAAAATTATTTTGTTGCTATAGCGCACTGTACTATTTTATACACTTTTCATCACAGCAAACGCATATCGAAATGGAATACAAAGATAGTTATAAAAAGTGTAGTTAAAATTACAATTCTCCATATGAAATAGAGTTCTGAACTGCGTTTTTCCTAAACTCTTCTATGCCTTCAGATGATGTTGAAAACAAAAACAAACTCCACTGCAAGACAGCTTGTAGTTTTCTCTAGCTCGCTACTGAAACATATTTTAAAATTAAGAACTCTGTCTATGTTTAATCGTGATTTTTAAAAAAGGTAAGCATGTTGACTTGTTAACACTAGCCATGTCCAATGCTGGTAGTTCAGCCAGTTTCCGTCAGATGTCGCGTCGCCAAGTCCTGTCCTTGAAACAGGTCAAGACAGAGACAGAGATTAGTTGAGACATTTGGCCTAGGCCAGCTCAGGCTTTCCCTCATATTGCAAGATCAGCGGCGATTGTCAAATAAGCCATATTGCAGGATCAGCCGCGATTGACTAATACGCCGTATTGCATGATCAGCGGCGATTCACAAATACGCCATATTGCAAGATCAGCGGTGATTGATCAATACGCCATATTGAAAGATCAGCGGCGATTGACCAATACGCCATATGCAAGATCAGCGGCGATTGACAAATACGCCGTATTGCAAGATCAGCGGCGATTGTGCAATACGCCATATTGCAAGATAAGCGGCGATTGACAAATACGGCGTATTGCAAGATCAGCGGCGAATGTGAAATACGCCATATCGCAATAAATATTATATGTCAGAAAACTGCACTATAAAGAGGCTCATTATAGTAGGCTACAAGTTTTCATTATGATACAGTTTCTCCTACCAATCAGAGCTCAAGAAACAGTTGTTTGACCAATTAAGTATGGATAGCATCACACCTGCGCTGACTTCCACGGCCTACTATTTTAAATTTCACTGCATGGCTTCTAGTGTCATAGTAGGGTATTCGAGGAGGCCATGGTATTCTCTGCATCACATGCACTCTGTTCAGTAGGCCTACATAAAACTTGTGAAATCTCGACAGATATTTATAAATATTTATGTTCGAACATAACAAAGTTATAGTTATCGTCGAACATAAACAGTCGTATGCAACTCTCCTATAATGGTAATTAAGACACTCGTATGGAAATTATAAAACTCGCTACGCACGTTTTATAAACATACTCGTGTCTTAATTATTGCCATTATAGGCTCGTTGCATAATGTACTATATTATGTTCTTTTTTAAGTATAACTGATAAACAATTTTAATAACCATTGAATTTTTGAATGAAAATAATTTTACAATATTTGCATAGTAAATGCTCCATGAATATAATTAATATTAACTTGCAAAGGGACAGAGACGTACTAGGTATTACAATAATTTCAGTATTATTCTGTGATAGATTCTCGGAGTTCGAATCTAAATATACGACTTTAAGAACATGAAGTAATAAAAAGCGCTTCAAAACATTAGGAAATTGGAATACACGCCCTTCTCAAGCAGAAATATGCACTTCTACAGGCAAAGGAGAAACATATGATGCATTTTGCCAAAATAACCAAAATATGCATAAAGATGCAAAAATAGGATTTTGCATGAACTTCCGGGCCTTACTAATAATAATGATATTATGTGAGAGAAAAATAAATAATGTCTTGCTTTCCGTGTTCCTACTGACATTACTATTGACTCTCAAAATCTGCCTATCTTGATGACTTTATCTGCATCATTCATTGGAATAAATTGCATCAACTCCTCATGTACCCAATTATCTTTAACGAAACGGACACACACAATTAAAACAAACCCGAAGCGACGTGAAATAGGTTACCGATCGCACACTTTAACAGCAAAATGCATCCATAGCTTGCTCCAACACTGAAGGAGTCTCGCTGGGAGTAGATTGCGGGACACTTACCAAGTGACGAACGTGATCACCAGGGACCTGAAAATTTAGCATCTATTTTCCTTTAAATTAGCATTTATTTTCCCCCTATTAAGCATCTATTTTTGGAAAATTAGCATCTAATTTTTTCCGGATTCTTACGGACTATATGACTTAATTGGCGACACTTGAGATAGGCCTACAATTTAATGTTCAAATGAAAGCATTGTAAATAACTCTGCGTTGCTCTGTTTCAAGTTACACCTTCTGTTTGTAACAACTGTATTGTAGTGCGACAAAACACGCTCACTGTCCACGTTGTTTGTTGGTGTCCATAAAAGATCTAAAGAACTCTTGACAAAATGGTCATGTTCATATTGTACAGCAGTCAAGGCACGTAACTTACTACTTCACACTCCTCATTTTGTTTTAACTGCGATTCAATAATAGCCCTTATTTCATGACATGGAATGTTTGTAAAGCCCGGAAGTTTTTGACTATCGGTTTGTTTGTCATTGTTCATTACCACGTGTGTTTTTGCGATTTGGATCACTTGCCTTTAGTCTTGCAAGCTTGCTTCTAGTTTAGCTAAGACATTATCTGTCGCTTCAGAATAATGGCCTTGAATTATTGCACCAAAATTAGCATCTAAGTTTTCAAGTTTGGGTTAAAGCAAATGTGAGGTTGGATACTGGGACCCCTCAAGCAGAGTGAGAAGTTCAACAAGTTCACTAGCATGCTCTTTCACAAAAATAATTTCAGAATAAATCCTATCTACATCTCTATCTATCAAGCCTCGCATACGTCCACGTGTTCGACAAACCACCAGTCGCCACGATGCGCCAAGTACACAAAAGAGTTTCATTCGTCAGCTGTCTGAATAAGTTATAGATAGTCGAAAGTTCGTATCGATACAGAAATCGATTGTTATATCGACCAATATGCGTAGCACACAGCAAGTCCGAGATGAGGTAACGCTAGCGAGCGATTAGGCCACCTACTAAACAGTTTCTTTTGTTTAATAAACAAATTCGCAAAGTAATTTCGCTATAAAATCTCACTTATTTGGTATTTTCGCATTTTGGGTCACAATTCGCACTTTGATTTACGCGTAAAAATGGTTTCTTTTCACATTAAAATTAACGTAGGCTTGGATTCTGTACGAAATTTTAAAAATTCGCATTTATCGCAAATGCGATTTTTTCCAGGTCCCTAGTGATCACTTTTAAAATATATAGGGGTACAGGAGTTAAGACGCATCGCTAGTGATAGCGTAAAACAGGTGATAGATGGAACAATATAAAGATTCAAATAAAGAAATGTCTAGGGGCAGATGACCTTGTAGTTCCGCCCCTTAAAACAACAATAATTAACTAAAGAAATGTCTCTGGAGGGGGGGTGGAGTGGAAGGGGTTTAAACACTAGACCCCGCCGTCAGCACGCCACTGTATTTAACTAAGAACACTTTTATCAGCCGGGAATGGAGGTGAAAAGTTAAACGCACCAATAATAGACTAATAATAATAATAATAATAATAATGCAAAAAATTATCCGGCCAAAAGCATTTCTACAGAAAAGGAATCTGTTGACATCGAATATAGATTTAGGTACTAGGAAGTCATTTTTGAAAGCCTTTGTCTGGATCGTGTCACTCTACGGAAGTGAAACTTGGACTATTGGTGCAGCAGGAAAGAGGAGAATTGAAGCGTTTTAAATGTGGTGTTACAGGAGAATGATGGATATCAGAAGGGTTTATTAGGGTTACAAACGAAGAGGTATTAAGACGAGTGGGAGAGGAGACATGTTTCTGGCGACTACTAATGAAGAGAAGAGATAGGCTGGTAGGACACATACTAAGACACCCAGGAATAGCAAGCTTAGTTATGGAAGGAAGGGTCGAGGACAAGAACTGTAGGGGTAGACCAAGGTTAGAATATGTTAAACAGATTGCCTCGGATGTATCGTGTGGTAGCTATGTAGAGATGAAACGATTAGCTCAGGACAGGGAGGCATGGAAGGCTGCATCAAACCAGTCAAAAGACTGATGACTCAAACAACAACAACAACAAGCTTTATATGCAGCGGAATATCTCGCCGTGATCGAGAAAGGGATGATCGAGTAATTGGAAAGAAAAGAAAGGAAGATTTTGAGGAAAATCATAGGTCTGGTGAAAGAAAATGGTGAGTTTAGAAGATGGTATAATCTGGATTTATATAGGCATACAGATGTGGAGAAAATTACTGATGCGATGCGGGAAAGACGGATTGCGTTTTATGGGTGTCAACACGATTAATATATTGCATTTTCACTTTTCTCTGAGAGAGAAAAGGACAAAGGGAGCCTGGTTCAGTGAGATACAAAAAGACCTACTCGAGATTGGGATCACATGTGAAGATATCCCGGATCGTGGTCAGCATAAGAGAATACTCTTAGAATATCAGACTTTCCAACCGAAGCCGACGCTGAAAACTGGAAAGGTGTGGACAAAAGAGAAAAAGGAACAACACCGTCTACGAATGAAGGAATAGGCTACTGGACTAATTTTAGAGCTAAAAGGAAACAGTTTAAACGACGTGGTTCAAGTTGGTCGAAATGAAATAGACTATAATAATAATAATAATAATAATTTTAATTTATTTATTTATTAAATAGCCTACTATTGATAAGTTATTACTGTAGATTAATGTGATATGTCACACGAATCTGACGGAAAATCCAGTACAGATTATCTGTGAGACATATTAATTATTATTTATAACATATAGGCTATAGGGCCTATACAGAGTGTATTTCAATACAAGAGTGCAAGCACTTTAAATTTAGAATAGTCTATAGTCTATATTTAATTATATTAATTGATTTTAAAAAATGTTTTGTTTTAATATTATTTTCTTTTTCATTTTATATACTGAACCCGATGGGGTTATGCTGACTGGAATCGAACATGGTTCTCAGAGACTGTGATCTCAGTAAAAAGGTTCCACCAGGGAGCGAACCAGAGATCTGTACAGGGAGTTTCTTGGTAAAAACCCCTCGAAAGAGATGTATATTTAATCACTGGTGTGATTTTTGATGAAATGGCATTATTTATTAAAATAATGTAGGAAATAATGAGCAGATTATATCATTATAAGACGATTTGGTGTAAGCTATTGGGAGTTTGAAGCACAGAGGAGGGCAGAGCTGACATTTACTAATCGGCCCAGAATTGTGGGTTGGTCCCAGTGGAGCCACGTCCATCTCTGTCACCCCATTATGTCGTCTGGAGCAGGGGAGAGGCCTGAAAAATGACACAGTTATTCCCCGACGGAGAATAGATTTAGAGGAGGGGCGGAGAAATGCCCAGAAAAATCATTGATTACTCGTGATTGGAGTAACGAATCGAGATGAGAGTTGCACACAGGTGAATATTTTGGCAAGAAGATAATTTTAGAATCTTTTACCTACGAAATTGGTGCATATTTAGTGATGTGCGTAAGGACTGTGAAGCGACCATTGTTCGCGGAGGGATGTGAAGATGTTGACGGGGAGTTCCCGGTTAGGTAGCGTCCCACGCCATGGAGAAAGGAATTAATATAAATTAATTGAACGAGCGATTCCTTTGCACACATATAGTTTTGGGACCTGTGAAGAGAGAGGAACACAATGATCATGGTTTGAAGACCGGAATCATGCTGTGAGAGGAGCGAAGATTACGCGGGAAGATGTTGCTCTACTTTCTGTGGAAATCCGATATAAGGGAGTAGACCCCAGGAGGAGCTCTCAGTGTTACTCTGTTCTCAGTGTTACTCTGTTCTAACTCACTTGAACCTCTGTTCTCAGTGTTACTCAGTTGTTCTCAGTTTGAACCTCACTTGAAGCTCAGTCGAGACGCAGTCAAGCTCAGTCTACATGCCGCCAAGCGCAGTTACAGCCAGTTACAGTTTTACTCAATTGTCAATTGTAGCACAATGGAAATAAGTTGCAATCAGTATGCAGCAAATATGCAGCAGTACGAGACAGCGTGTAAGCCGCAGACAGAAGTCTTCAAATAAGCTACGTGCAGTCTTCGAGTGAAACTTCAGTCAGCTACAGCCAGGTTGAAGCAAGTTCGTCAAGGCATAACGCATGACGGATCTATTCATCGAGACGCCGAACAAAGACTGGTATGTGTAAAAGAAACAGAAAATATGTTTGTATGAATAATAGTCGTGATACAGGCATAATCAGCCGCACGAACTATGACGTGTTCAGTTATGAAGCACCGTATAGACTAACGGTAGCATTATTGTATATAATTATTTGTGAAAGTGTTGAACTTTATTAAGCGCAGTGTGTATTGTATGAACTAATCGTATATGTGTAACTACGATAGAATGCGCTAAAAAACTCTACTAAGTGTTTGGTATTGCCATGAGAGTACCAGATGTTAACGCTCATGTTTGGGAGCCAGCGTATTGATGTAACGCAGGACGCTTACTGTAGGAGTAATGATCGTCACAAAAACTGTTGGAGAGTTCCGAGAGCAGATAACCAGACTTTCAATCAGGAGTTGATAACGTAAAATGCCGTCGACACCTGCAATTTCGATCTCTGCTAGGGAATTTCAGCATTGAAGTGTGTATAAAGTGACGAGTGTTCAGTGTAATGTATATGTAAAAATATCATTTAAAGTAGTGTTTGATGAAGTGTTTCACATGTTTAGGGAGTGATAACTTCCTGAAAGGTATGCAACGTGTCGTGTTGGTGATAGAAATTATGTATAATCAAATGTGTGTAAACAAGAGAAATATGTCGCGTTAAACCCATTATGGCGGGCGACATGGAAGAATATGATTGGTTGGAGCCACCTTAGATGCCTATAGAGATGTAAGTACCCCACAAATTATGGTTATGATCATGTAGAAGTATGGACCGATGCATGTCTGTGATTCCGTAAAGGTATTGTGAATTCCTTATAGATGCCAGTAAAAGTCAGTTAGGAGGCTGATCCTCCATGTTTAATCAGTAATGAGTTGATTTTTATAGAGTTGAAATGATGATTTGCATCATTAAGTGGAGTAATTTTTCCCACTATGAATTAAGAATGGCAATCAGTTATGTAAATGTAACGAACGCGATTGTTCGAGTTTAAAACGTTTAGCTATGTCGGAAATTTTGGTAATTTATGTGAGAATAATAGTAAATTATGATTTTGGTCATTTATGTCAGTGAGAAATGATGATAATAATAATAATGGTTATTAAGAGTATGAATGAACACATCAGGAAACAAATAAATGTTGTAAGCGAGAATTATTAACGCTAAGTGCAAGACTTATCAATCTAAGCAGGAGGATGTTACAATGAGATTACATTTCAGTAATTATGGAAAGAAGTTTTATATCAGAATATTGCATATATTCGGTAATGATACCAGTAATGAAAGAGCTTTTAGTGGATTGAATTTGCAGCTTAATTGAGAAGCTTATAGAGTAAATGTTAGATTTCTCTTAATATTATAGGTCGGTGTGTCGTAGCATGGAGCATTAGGGGCCAGATAGTCTATTCTACGTATGTATTCTCCTATGTCGTGGACATTGTTGGAGACATTATTTATTCCGGAGTTTTAGTGAATGGACCCTAACTCTGAAGAAAAGGATTGAAATGTGTTCCGGATTGGAATCTTGTAAGAGTCGAGGAAACAAGGACACCTCGCAGCTCTATGATTTCCCGAGAACTTATAGATGAGTTATGTACGCTCGTGGGCAGCGAAAACTCATGGCGACAGTGGTTTTGTGCGCCTATATTATACTTGAGACATCGGTCACCGCCAGGCTCATGCATTACGAACCCCGAACCTTCATGTTGAATGGACCCATGTGAGGCCATTAATTAATCGTTATCCTCGACGTAGGAATAATTACAAAAGCTCATTCAATACCTGTTGGCATAATAGTCAATTAAGATCCTTTGGGAACATGTGTGCCGGTTAGGACACAGTATTTGTCTTGTAAATCTCCACTGCTTAGAGAGGGAAGCTTTCAAACTTTTAGAAAGGTCGAGATAATTGGTGGAACGACCCATCCCACTTTCTATTGTGTAGCGATTTCTTTAGCCGAGGGTCGGTGCCAACCACTCGAACCGCTCAGGCAAGTTATAAAGGGAAGAGATTCTAGACCTTGTTAAAATGACATATAATGCGAGATTGTTATGTTGAGTATTATAGCCATGTGGTTTGTGAACACATGGATAATTATAGTTAATCCTGATGGTTCATTAATTTAGCTATCTGACGAATAGTTACATGATATATTTGTACTGTCACTGGAACCAAGTCATGTAGTTGGTTACTAGATGCCAATCGCCATGAGCGCGAGGCAGTCTATCGTACAATCCGACATAAGCTATAACGTAACGTTTTATCTAGGAATCACAGACAGCATGCGGTGAAACCATATAATTGAAGGATATGTAGGGGGTAGCTTACATAATTATGGAGTTGCACGTTGATTTTGGTGCAACGTCCAAATAGGTAAATGCATGCAAAGCATTTCATTGGTGAGAAGAAAAATATTAAAACACGCACGGCACACATAATTGTTTAACATAAAGAGATTTAAGGAATAATCCTTGTTGTAATCTTAAAGAAGTCACATTGTATGACTGTTATGTTAATGTAAATTTGTTTTGAAGTCGTAGGTGCATCAGCGCACTAGTATATCCTTGTGAAGTTCACAGAAGGGTAAAGCATTACGGCTAGTTATGACTTTGTTGTGATTTCATATTTGTTTATTTGTGGATTGTGGAAGTAAAAATTTTGTTTGTTTTATTTTATGCTTTTTGGGTATTGTTTTGTGTTTGAAGCCATGATTTATTTTAATGAATTAAAGTTTTAGAATAGAGTTGTGCCTTATCATTGTAGAGTTGATACCTTTTAGCCTCAAATCCAAAATATGCACTGCAAAATTGGGGTTACCGTACACGCCTGAGAGCTGATGCTAGTTGGAGGCGGATGCATATTATCCAACGAGATTACTCACATGGGTACAATACATACTTTGATTTAACATGTTAGGTGATAATGAGAAAAATATTGATGTAAATAATTAAAGACACAAATAGTTACACTATTGTAGTTATAATAATAAGTTTATTTTATGAGTTATTGTTTATTTAGGTAATAGTTTTAATGCGACGTATAGCTAGTTGTTTGCTGTTCATGTTCGACAATCCAGGTGGTAGTTCATAATAATAATAATAATAATAATTATAATAATAATAAGGGCAGAAGAGTAGAATGGTGAGAGAATCATTCTAAAATTACTAGGATTTGAAAGGAAAAAGGAAAGGAAGATGGTAGTTTTACGTGACCGTGAATCTTGTTATTATGAGCCACGGGACCTCCTTTTTACGTGGAATCCGAACCACATGACATGGCATTTCACTTCGAAAATCTCACATGCTTTGATCGGGAATCGAACCCAGTCCATCTTGGTGAGAGGCCAACGGCTTAACCGCTGCGCCACCACGCTTCACTAGGATTTGAGCCATGGCTTTAGGGTGACAGCTCAGTTGCTAGACTAATCGGAACTACACTACCCGATTGTTATTCCTCAAAATGATCACCTGATTGCTTGTGATCTATGATCCCAAGATCACGGGTTTGATTCCAGGCCGAGCGAATCTAGTTTTTGAATTGCAGTAGCACTCCCGAGTCACACGATGCTCGCAATCGATCTTTCGTTTCACATTTGGTGATTATCCGACAAAATCAGTTACAACTCAGCCACAGCCTCTCTGCCATGTGGCAGTGCTAACGGACTGTCGTTGCTGAAGAGGAGATCCTCTAAATTGCTCTAACTCGAAAGATAAACACCAGACAGCTGAAGCAATACGATTAAAAAATAATCAATAAATAAATTCATGAAATAGTAGGCTATTATTTTTCCACGGTTGGGGAGTAGCCTGAGGTCTTAATTGTCACGCCGTTATAAGTAACAGTCACGGTAACGAGGGAGTAACGAAGTTACTAATTAAATTCGTCCACCTCGTGGCGTAATGACTAACATTCTTCCCTGTCACCGAGGAGGTCCGGATTCGATTCCCGGCTCTGCCAAGAAATGTAATTCTGGTCTGAGGGCTGGAATGGGGTTCACACAGCCTCGTGAGGTAAAACTGAGAAAAGGTGGGTTCGATTCCTACCTCAGTCATCCTTGAATTAGTAGGCTAGTGTGCAGCTAAATTTGTAGGTTATATTTCGTTAGAAACGCTCTGTCAAGTTCCAATGTTCGTTGCTAGGTATCAGTGGCATCTGGTATCCAAAGTTGTAACTAACTTAGCCTACTTGAAATTGAACTTGCTCATTCATCTTCATTCATTTCATCTCATCCACACGCGACAGTACTTGTAGCTCACCCCATGGTGTCCACATAAAAGCAGCTTCAAACTCTGGCGAGCCGAACATGTCCTCGGATACTCCCGGCACTGAAAGCCATACGCTAAATAAATAAAATCCTTGTAGTGGTTTCCCACTAGTACTCCAGGCAAATGCCGGGATGGTACCTAACTTAAGGCCATGATCACTTCCTACCCAAATCATATCCTCAATTACAAATACACACACTACAGTACAGACATTACAGTGACACAGGCTATCAGTTAAATTCCACACACACACACCCAAATACACGAGGCTACATGACCACGACGTCACAAAGCCCCTAAAAGAATCAACAACACAAATAATTAAATTCAGTTAATTTAACGCCACTTTTAACAGTAGGCTAATGCAGTAGGCTACTTCACCAAGATGGCATAATAATTTTTTTTTTTTTTTTTTTTTTTTTTTTTTAGGGGAAGAAATGCATTTACGCACAGAGTGTCGGGCTCCTGCTCCTGAGTAGCAGACTACCGACTAAAACTCCCCCGTTACTTCTGAACACTAGCCTGGAACCGTTTAGCACATTACTTCAGGCTAGAGTCATTTTATATTTGCCTGTAGGGCACTCTTCCGTAATGAATCATCTTCAGTGGCGATCCAGATCCGTCTTCTTTGTTCGGAGGATATCTTCAACAAAGCTTGCTACCAGTTTCCAGTTTTCCTCATTTTGTAGCATCACTGCAACAATATTGTCCGGGGATATCTCTACATCAATGTGATCTTGAAGAGACTGCCTATTTTGGACCCACCGTCCACAAGAGAAGAAGGTGTGATTAGCATTATCTAATTCATTGATACAGTAGATGCAATCTGATGAATCCACCTTCCCCATCTTCTTAAGATAGGAACAGAAGTACCCATGGCCAGTCAAGAACTGAGTGAGATAGTAACCAACCTCACCATGTTTCCTCTCTGTCCAAACCTGCACCTGAGGGATCATTCTCTTAGTCCATTGGCTTTGATCTCCTTGCTCCCATTTGATCTGCCAATTTTGAAAGGTTTGTACTCTTGCCGATCGTCTTGCATTTTGTAAACCCATATCAGATTTCCTCAAGTAAATGTTCTTGCGTTCTTTCGCAAGAAAAAAAATCGGAATAATTCCGGCAATAACGAGAACTGCTTCCTCAGAGACCGTGCGATATGCAGATGCCACGCGCAAAGCACCCCGCCTCTGCACTTGCGCCAGTGGCTTCCTATAAATTTCCTTATCCAGGGCATCCGCCCATATTTCCGCTCCATACAGCAGAACTGAATGGATGGCTGTCATCAATAGTCTTCTCTTACTAGATTTTGGCCCACCAACATTGGCCATGAGCCGACTGAGGGACGTTACTCCTCTGGCTGCCTTATCTGCAGTCCGTCTAATCTGTTCTCCAAAATTCATTTTACTGTCGATCATGATGCCCAGGTATTTTGCTGCTGGCTGCGTCTCTACTTGAATTTGTCCTACCTGTATTGGAAGTATTGTCTGAATTCTCTTCTTTGTTAGGATGACAATTTCCGTCTTACTAAGTGCTAGAGACAGACCATGTTCCTCCATCCATCTATTGATTTTGCGCATTACCATATTGAGTCGCAACTGTGCCTGCTCGACACTTCTTCCTGCTACAAGAGCAGCAACATCATCTGCATATCCTACTAGAATAGTTTCTTCAGGCATTTCAAGCCTCAACAAGCTGTCGTATGTAACATTCCAGAGATCAGGTCCTAGAATCGAACCCTGGGCAGCCCCAGCCGTGACTTGTACTCTACGGATCCCTTCTGTAGTATCGTAGAGCAGAGCACGATCCTTCAAGTAAGAGTCTAAGATCCGAAGGAGATACCTTGGAACATGGAATGAAAATTCTAGAGCATCCATGATATCAGTCCATTTGACAGAGTTGAAAGCGTTTTTAACATCCAGTGTAACAAAAAGAATCACCCGGCGAGAGTAATGATTATAACTCTCCGCTCTTCGTACTTTATCGGCGACTTCTTGCACTGCATCCAGTGTCGACCGGCCTACCCTGAATCCAAATTGTCTTGGTGATAAATCGCCGGCTGCGATTATTGCTTCAAGCAATCTCCGTCTTATGAGTTTCTCAAATAGTTTGCCCGTTGTGTCAAGCATACAAAGTGGGCGGTACGATGATGGTAACTCAGGGTCACCCATGCCCTTACTAATGAGCACTAAGCGACAGATCTTCCAGCGAAAGCTAAAGATTCCTGCTTTCATGCACACATTGAACATTCTCAACAATAACAACAACATATCTTGATCAACTATTATTTTCAGAACCTCATTAGGAATCCCATCCGGCCCCGGAGCCTTGTTGTTCCGTAAAGAATGCGTTGCAACCCGAAGTTCATCTTCAGTAAACAGTGGGAAATCTAGATCACTTTCAAAATTCCTCTCAGGTCTTGTGGGATGAGTTGGAAAAAGGGTTTGAACAATGGTGTTCATAATATCATCCTCCATGATGCACGATGTTCTGTGACTTCCAAGTTTCTGTGTTACAATTTTGTAACCCAAACCCCATGGATCAGTGTCAATATCTTCCTGAAGCTTTCTCCAACTCTGAACCTTGCTCGTAGTTATGGCTTTCCGAAGTAGCTTCTTTGCTGCTTTATGCTCCGCTGATTTTTCATTAGCTTCTTCCCGATTTCTTGCTCTCTGGGCAAGACGGCGAAGCCTGAGGCAGTTCTTCCTTAATTCTGCTATCTCTCTGGTCCACCAGTATACAGGGCTCTTTCGGTGACGTGGTACTGAGGAGGGCATCGAAACATCACAAGCTGACGTAATAATTTTCATGGTTGCAGAAACCAGATCCTCAACCTCAAACTCTCTCCGTGCTTCAGCACTTCGAATCTGTTCTGCACCCTTCCCAATGATATCTTTGAACTTGTCCATGCTAATCCTATTTACATTCCACCGTTGACATTTCTGGGGAGGTACTTCCCGTCCCTGAACATTTGATTCAAAGTCAAAGGCGATGAATTGATGATCGCTAGCACAATAATCTTCCAACACTTTCCATCTCTTATGGCATAATAATAATAATAATAATAATAATAATAATAATAATAATAATAATAATAATAATAATAATAATAATAATAATAATAATGAAATAATAATAATAATAATAATAATAATAATAATAATAGACGACTAATGTTATTTGTTTTACGTCCCTTTAACTACTGAGGCTTTTAGAGACGCCGGGGTGCCGGAATTTTCCACCGAAAACATAATAATTGACCGGGGCACATTTCGTTTTTAAATGTCCCCGTGGAGATGAGGGCCAATAACTCTTCACCTTTGTCTGATAGGCTATAAATTGCAATGGCATTTCTGTGTATGGTGTTGATAATTATTTTCAAACCTGTTAGGCTACTTAAGTTGTGTACTTACGGCGACCGTAGTCTAGTATTTTTGGGTTTCACGTGTGTCTATATTTAGACAGAGGAGCCTTTTATTAATTTTCAAGCAATTTATACGAGCAATATTTTACAGATGCTTTTTTAGAATATTGAAATCATGAAAAAAAAAATCCTTATTTTTATTTTTATTTTTGTGTATTTATTACAGCAATTGTTTTCGTTTTTGCAACCAGTAGGCCTACATTTAACGGAAACTAACTGTAATAATCTTATGTCTCTAAACAACACCCAGGTAACGCCGGGTAAAACAGCTAGTAGGGCCTACAGTTTACGCCACGGTTTTTGACGGGTGGTCGTGAGAGCTCACGCATTGAAGCGAGTTTAGTAGTCGAGCAGTTGACAGGCGGCTGATGAGATCATGTAAGTTACTCCTCTGATACAGTAGTCTGGAGTCTGGTTGGAAATTTTATCTTCAGTCCATCATTTCGATCACTACTAAAAATTAAATAGTCAGTAAACGATACGAGTGTTGTTTAAGCTGTATTACTGCTCGGGTCTAAGCTGCGTGGACCTGAGAGGTACAGTATGTGCATCGCAGACTATGAGTAGTGGTGGTGACGAGTGAAGAGGTTTCTCGGTCCTTGCGTAGTAACAGAAGCAAATACATTCGTCGGTGACTCACTCACCCATTCCCAACGCCACACTGGTTTCAGAAAAGACCCTATATCAGTATTGGAATAGACGAGAATGTCAGGTAACACGGCGGGCTGTCGACAGGCTTCTCAATTCTCGCCTGCTCCTACCCTGCCTTTGCCCTTCATCCCGCAAGTTCACAGAGCTTAGACGCGAGCAGTAGTCCTCCGGTGGTCGTGCTCGAAAATGTAACGCCAGTAGTCGCGTGGATTACAATCGTTACTTAGGTAAAGTTTTAATGGCTAGGCCTATTTCATTAGCTAATTTTTGTTTTAATATTTTGATTTTATGGACTACGACGGATGGAGTGTGATAAATAGAGTCTACTAATCTTAGAAAAATAGGGCCTACATGAAATAGGCTACCAAATATTTTGACACAGCATGAAAAACTTGTGTAATTTGAACTTTTGAAATAAAGTTGGTAATATTTCCCGTATTAAGTAAAAATATGAAATATTTGGGAACAGATGAGTATTTTTCTACAATTAAGTGTTCATAATAATTAGAGCCCTGCACGGATAAACAAACCATTTTCCGCATCCGTCCCGTATCCGCACGTTTGTTATCCAAATCCTCTGACATTACAATACTATCATAGTAGCCTATAGGTCCGTCCTTCGGCGCTCACAAGCGACCGATCGTGACAAATGAGCATTCAAATGAAAGAGAATAGGCATTAGCAGTGACGAATTGCATTCTAATTTCATAAATAACTATACTTTCTTTAAAAAATTACTTTAAAAATGTACGAAGTGTGCGATTTCCAGATACTGTTGCTGTAGGAAAATACGCTCCATAATTGCTGTCCGCTTCACATTTTGGCCGCTATGACGCCTGTTTCATGTCATTTTAACATTCTGGTTTTTTTCTTTATCATTTTGCACGGATTTCAGAAACAGTAGGTTAACTCACATCAATGGAATGAGTAGCCTACTCAAATCATATAGGCCTAATTTCATAAATATCGAATAACCGGTGATTGCCTTCTTAAGTTAGGGAACGTAGAACTTGGAAAATGTAAATATTGTTCTATAATCATTTGGTTGAAATAAAAACATAACAACCTTTCTCCTTAAATTTCTCATTATAAACCTATTGGGGAAAGTGTGGTTTATGAACATGCGAGATTTCTCGCATGGGTCCGCTAGTTATTAATTTATTAGATCGTCGTCGTCGGCCGATACTCGTATCCGAGTTTACGCTTCTCGCCTGCAGTTCCATAATCTTTAGTCCAGATGATGAAGATGGCGCTGATGGTTTATCAGGCCAATTCTCGCATAGAACATGCGACCACATAATTATGTTGCATCCGATGGAGGGTGGAGGACGTGGTAGTATTTGACGTATCTTCTTCCTCTGGCGAATTTCCTCTTCCTGTCTACGACGTTCCTGCTCAAACAGTGCAACTGCAGCTGAGATGGTATCACGCCAGCGAGGGCGATCCAGTGCAAGAGTATGCCAAGTATTTGGGTTTATCTCTACTCTCCTCATGGTCTGTTTGAGCTGGTCTTTATATCGTTTTAAAGGAGCACCACATGGCCTCTTGCCAGTGTTGAGTTCACTTTACAGGATTTGCCGAGGTAGTCTGCTGTCACTCATACGATGGATATGGCCTGCCCATCTAAGCCGATGACCAACAATGGAGGCTTCAATACTGTGTATCATTGCTTTCTCAAGGACTGCTATATTAGTTACATAGTCATCCCAGCTGATGTTCATGATTGATCTAAGTTTTTGTTGATGAAAGCGTTCTAGTTTCTTGATGTCCCGGCGATATAGGGTCCAGGTTTACATCCGTAGAGTAGCGTAGAAATAACAACAGCTTGGTACACCAATACTTTCGTGCAGATACTTAGACCTTTGTTCAGAAACACACGATGTGAGAGACGTCCAAATGCCACATGGGCAGCCTGAATTCTGTTTTCCACTTCCATCTCAGAGGTACAGTTCGCTGATAGAATACTACCAAGGTACGAGCAGTGTTCCACCTTTTCCAGAGCTGAGCCAGATATGTTGATATCAAAATCTGGGGGGATGGTTAGATAAGACGCATTTAGGAGGAGAAATTCGTTCCCCTCTAGACTAGCCTATGTGTGAATCGTAAGACAATGTTGACTGAGTTGAAGCTGCAGGTGGCTAATTATAGCAGTTAGGTTACTTAGTCGTCGGATTTACCCACAAAGGCAAGCGCAGGTATAAATGACTTTTCTTTTGGCATAAGTTAACACTAATTGAGAGTATTTCCATGATTGGCTTCTCTCACTCCTCTATTATCTCACACAATCCAAGCGAAAGCAAATAAGGTAAAATAACAAGACACGCAGATCTTAGCAAGAATAACATTATTTATAATAAATCCAGCTCATCATTGTATTCTAAAACTAGCAACCTGCCCCGGCTTCGCCCGGGTACAGTTATGAATGCATTACGTGGTAAGCGCCTTTATTTTCGATGTCAATGAGCTACGACCTATATGAGTTTTACGTCTCAGCATGATGGGTTAAAATCACTGACTGGACTATTAATTACCTTATCATGGAGATGCATGTGAAACGAATTCTTGTCAGACGTAATTTAAGAATGGCAAGGTGCATGCAACTCAAATCCCCCTTCCGTCCAATCTATAAACACTTATAGTAGGCGATGTATTGAAAATAGAGATATACCCACAAATTTTTGTAGAACTTTTCATGCTGAACAATTCTTACACTCATGGTATATTGATATTTTTAACGGTTTGTACAGCGTAAGCTTAAAAAGCCTACCGACGCCAGGTTTTTCTTTCGACTTTTTCACTGAAATCGTTACTGATTGGCTTCCTTTGATCATCATTTTCTACAAAAACCTTCCTGGACATATCCTTTACAGAATGGTGAAAACCACATCAAAATCCATCCAGTGGTTCTCGAGATTACCCGTGACATCCAAGAATCGGGGACTTCGTTTAATACTAAGTAGAGATAAGTTATATCCGCAAATTTACTGCAAACATTATTCGCAGCATACCCGCTATCCGCAAAGCCATGCAAACTATATCCGCATGTCGAAAATGTTGCGGATATCCGCATCCGCGCATCTTCATAATGTAGACTATTCAGTTTCCCAATTCTACACAATGCTATATCTACTGTACCTACAAGTAAACCAATGCAGTTCAAGTGTAGTCCCGTAAATAGTCACGTGGACTATAGTCGTAATCCAGGCTGACTCTCTGGCATGCCACTGACACGCTAGTGGTCATTGATGCAGCCTAATATTTCACGGTGATTGTAGTGGGGAGACCTTCTCGGAAGGTACTGATCAGTACAGTTAGTACCAAAATCTAGTGTATGATGTTCGCAGATATAAAGCAAATAATGAACCTCGAATTCAGAGTAATCCACGCCGGGATGGTCGAACTCCGCTGATTAGGTTAAACCCAAACAGTCCTGTCAGCTCACGCTAATGGGTTTGGGAAGAGAGTGGGGGTAGGCAACCTCTCCTGAAATGTTTGTAAGTCATGAGTTGACTGACAGCTACATACACCTGGACCCCCTGGGGTTTCTGTAGATATAATCAGTGCGGCGAACATGTTATACATGTACAGTAAAAGAGTTGGAGAATTTCGAATTATAGGAAACTATACATTTCATAAGTGTGAGTTGTCAAAATGGGGCCAACAGTGGAGGTGTCAAGGAATGTTCTGCCCATTTTTTTACAAATGGTGGTAACTTTCTGTTATGTGGGTCTCACAATCACGAACCATGTAAGTTACGACGATTAATCAAGAATTTATTTCAAACTGTGTAAAAAGAAATGTACGTGACAATATATGTGAACGGCATCGAAGTTAATGAGAAAGGATATACTTGCTACCCCTAAGCACTTGTCTGATAATTTACTATCAAATGGCATAGAGAGGATTTAAAATAATATTGCGACTGAGAAACTTACCACCTCTGCCTCAAAATAAGCAAGAAGTTCATGATACTCTAGCCATTATGGACATTCGATCGAACTTAGAAGAAAATATAATAATAACCCCTGGCACTACAGCCCGTGAAGGGCCTAGGCTTACGAAGAGACCGCTGCCCTGCCGATATTGGGGTGACGCGTGATCAGCGCATCGGGTCCCTTCGGCCGTTAATATTGGCTGAGTGAACCCCGTTCCAGCCCTAACGTTAGTTTCTAAAATCCCTGACGGAGCTGGGAATCGAACCCGGGGCGTCCGGGTGAGAGGCAGACGCGCTATCCCAACACCACGGGGCCGACTAAAAGAAAATATGCTTCTGGTAAAAGACAGAGAGAATAACATTATTATGTTTTCTTCTGCATCAAATTTGAAATACTTGTGTAAAATAGAAACTATTTTATAGACGGAACATTTAAGTATTGTTGTATGTAAATGAAGAGAAACTGGATAAGTTTGAAATAAACACGCCAGATGTTCGTATGAGCCGACTCAGATGGTGGGGTCATGTGAAGAAAAAGGGGGAGGAGAGATTACCTAAGAGGTTAATGAGTTCGGCTGTAGTGCATAAGAGAAGTAGAGGTAGACCTAGGAGGCGATGGTTAGATTCAGTGTTGAACGATTTCAATGTAGAGGTGTAGAAGCAGAGGAGGCCGCGGTGCTAACTGCTAATAGGGGATCATGGAGGTGACTTGTTCACAAACAGAGGCTTGCAGACTAGACTGGAGGATTGGGAAGGAGGTGGCCGTGACCTTAAGTTAGGAACCTTCCAGCATTTGCCTGGAGTAGAAGTGGGGAAACCACAGAAAACAACTTCCTGGATGGCTGAGGTGGGAATTGAACCCATCTCGTCTCAGTGTTTCCTCGCGAGGCTGAGTGTACCCCGTTCCAACCCATAGACCAGAATTAAATTTCTTGGCAGAGCCGGGAATAAAACATGGACCTCCGTCAAAAAAAGAATAACGGAGAGCTCTCAGTATTAACATTGTAACCTGTTTTATAAGCTTTAAAATGATATAGACTATACATTAACATTTTGGTTTTCATTATATTAATCTCATATTACAATAGCCGCCTTGTCAAACACTTAAAAGACGTTTAATATTTAAATTAATACGTACATGCTTCGGTATACAATGATAATCGTCAGCGTAGATTGAAATAATAAAACAATCTTAAAAACTATGTTAACAATTAATGCCATAGTGAAAATGGATATCTTGACAAAGTACACATTACAATTTAAATAAAATGAAAGGTCACAAAAAACAAGAAAAATACATAAACGAAACAAGACGAAAGTTAATATAAATCTACCTTAACAGATTGTCTACATTATACTTCTTCACTATGGTTCAATATAATGAATCAGATCTCCTGTTGATTGCAAAAAGGTGTTGTTTCCACGTATAAAGAATTGGTGAAATGCGTAACAATTTTTGACTGATAAAGTCCTCTAACCTTGAAAAACGTTCTAGTTGAACCCAAACTTTCTATATTAGGCCTATATTAGACTGGATTTATTCAATACGGCTAAATAATAATATATTGCTTGCCACGGTGGGTGAGTGGTTATAGTGTCGGATTACTAACCCCCAAGCTTGCAGGTTCGCTCCTGGCCGGGGTAAGTGATTTTTGAAATTACGACATGTTATACGATGTTGGCATGTCAAAGAACCCATTTGAATTCAGTAGGCCGTGTTCATAATGACAAAATTAATCTCGGGATTTTCCGCCAACACAAAGTTCCTCATTTCTCTACTAGAAAGCGCTATAGTGTCAAGGAGCTTAGATATTTAACCTCCTTGGCTTTCATCAAGGAACAACAAAATTCGACATGCAAGCTACCCTCTGGGTGTCAAATAACAAAGCTTGCACCCGGCACCCCAGGCCATATGATATTATTATTATTATTATTATTATTATTATTATTATTATTATTATTATTATTATTATATATTGAAACGGATGTCGCTGATGGATGCTGTGGGATATTGTTTCCAGCCAGGCATACTGATATGGAACGATGCGTAAGATTTTTGAAGTCATCTAACCTTATAAAGAGTCCTGTTGAAATATATTTGTGGTTGCAATATGTTGTTTCCAGATGGTCGAACACCGTAAATATGCTTTATAAATGACAAAAACCATCTAACTAACTAACTAACCTCGAATAAAACCAGAGGATCCTACTTCTAGGTTAGCTCTGTAGAACTAGCTGTCCAAACGGGTGATTTATTTCATATCATAATTCAATTTGCCAAGTATATTTATAGGTTGAATGAAATACTTGGACATTGATGGGCCAAAATATATGGATAAGACTAATACAGGAGGTACATTTAAACACAATCCCCCCACCATGATCGTTTCACTTTGATCCCCCAATTTACACATTTGCAGACTTAAAGAAATCACCGTGTGGTAAAGGTCATTTTTATTCTCTTAAGACTTAAACGATGTGTCATAAAATTTCTACATTCAATTTTGTTCTTATACCAGTACTTTGTCTTGATTGAATGAAAATACTAAGAAGATGAATTATTTTCATACCGTCAAAGTTTTAATGTTAACTCCACAAACTGTCAGTGAAAGTAAAGCTTTTGTATGTAGTTTTGCACCTTGTAGCAGAATATCGTTGTAATGCTCATACTGCTGCTTATAACTTTCATATGATAACATTTTTCCAAAGCTACAACATACAAATTAAAATGTGCATATTGATTTGTATAGTATGCCTAGAATTTCTAATGAGTGGTATGGACTACGTGTTTGAGATAACAAGAGTAGATAGTGAAGATCATCGCAGGTTGACACATTCCGTTAATATTACTACCTTCACGTCCAGTTTGGAGTGGGGGGCAGTAAAACACGCCTCAGGCAACTTCCCCTGTTAGGATTTTCCTAATTGACCCCCGTGGAGAGAACTCATCAGCGGAGCTCGGTATCACCCATCCACGCGACCTACAGAGGGTTGAATACTTTACCTTACATTGGTGAAAGGATAAAGGAAGTTGATGTGAGAATACTTCATTATTACCGTAAAAGCTTAGGAGGGAAAATAGTTTAGCTTTAGACTATAGCAACCAATGGCAATGAGCTGCAATAACAGAAATATTCTATGGATCGTTTCATACAATAATAATATTAATAATAATAATAATAACAATAACAATACTGACCTGTGATCTTCGGAGAGGCCTCGTACAAGTGTTTCTAGAAGATGTCCTGCTTCCAGCACGTTGAATTAGAATGAAAAGACGACGAAGACGTCTCAAACGCCCAGTCCCCGAGCTTAAGAAATATCAACCATCATTGAACACCCATTCGTATCTCTAAGGTTGACTATTTTCCCTCCAAGGCAGGCCTATCTTAACAGCGTAATAATTTAGCTTTGCGTTGAAGGATATCGACCGTATGTTAAGATGCCTTTGGTTAAATGATAAGCCATTTCCATTTTGCTCATGCACGATGCAAAGGCTTCTTTTTCTGATACATTTGGTGTTATGTCAACTATTATTAGCCTATTAATATTACATTTCGGACGTTTTATGACATGTCATATTTTACTTGAATGTCATTTGTATCGTAGTGTTGAATTAGCCTAAGCAATAATTGAACTTTTCTGATTAGGTTACTTAGATAAGTTACAGGCTATTTTATAACCTATAGGCCTATCTTTTATTTGCACATTCAAGCTACCGTAGTCTACGTCATTTTCATAATTTTGGTCATATTGTGCATATTTTTGTGACTAAGGTCATATTATTAAGATAATGTTACCTCTCATAATAGGCTATATGCGTAATTTAGCATATATCTGAGTATTAGCCCTTTATGGGTTACCTGATCTGGATATTAACCACCTATCATAAGGACAGTGTATGTTAAACAATATGCTGATAGTAGAATCTTTCAGCGTTATTTTAAAGTAGCCTATTCTCACACGGTAGTGCTTGTAGGCCTACAGTATTTCTAACAAGTAGTTCCGTGACGAACTAGACAGCCTATTTTCATATATCCTACTTATGTTAATTGCCACTATCAACATACAAAATTTCAGTTTGATTGCTGTAATAGATTCGTAGATATTGAGAACCGACTAAATATTTAGGATGGTCACCATGTTGGATTTTTATATGTAGGTCCTAGAGTTATGTACTGTTAAATGAAGATTATTGTGTACGTGTAGCATTCAAACTTCAATCGCATGATTAGGACACAAGAAGTAACAAGGAGATTTTAAAATTTTGCACAGCTGCCTCTTGTGGTTATGGAAACAATTGAAATAAATTAGATGCCAGTGGATTAACATTTGTATAAGGATTTACTCTACCAAGTTTCACTGCACTCGGATGGTTAAATTGCGAGAAACGTCCATGTGAATATTTATAATTCACGTCGCCGCCATGTTGGATTTGTGATCACCAGGTTATTTAAGTCCTATAGGTGAACTTAAGTTCATAGTCCCTACGAACATAAAAAAATTCAGTTTGATGGCTATAATAAATTCGTAGATATTCAGAGCCGTCTAAATATTTCGGATGGTCGCCATGTTGGATTGTTAAATGTATAGGCCATAGAGTCATGTACCATTAAAGGAAAATTATTGCGTAGGTTCATTATTCAAATTTTCACTTCGATCGCATGATTACGACACAAGAAATAAAAACTTAATTTTGAAATTCGCACAGCCGCCATCTTGAGGTTATGTAAACAATTGAACTAAATTAGATACCAGTGCATTACAATGTGTATAAACATTTCCTGTACCAGATTTCATTGCGATTGGAACATTAAATCGCGAGAAAGGTCTATTTAAAATTTTCAAATTCGCTTGGCCGCCATGTTCGTTTTGTAGTTAACCGGTTTTTGAAAGTCTTATAGATGAACTTCCAGTAGTGACATTTATCTCCGTACAAAATGTCAGGATGATACCGCTAATAGTTTCAGAGATATAGAATGCCGGTGAAATATTTCGCACATCCACCATATTGTGGTTATGTAAACAATTGAACGAAGTTAGATGTTGGTGCATTAAAATATGTATAGACATATACTGTACCAAGTTTTATTGCGTTTGGTTGGTTAAATCGCGAGGAAAGTCTATTTAAAAGTCACAAATTCGCGTGGCCGCCATGTTGGTTTTGTAGTTACCAGTTTTTCAAAAGTCACATAGGTGAACTTCTAGTAGTTTCCTTTATCACCGTAATAAATTCCAGGGTGATATCGGTAATAGTTTCGGAGATATTGAATGCTGGTGAAATATTTGGCACAGCCACCATGTTGGATTGGTGAGACGTAACAAAATTTGAAGGGCACGGTCAGGGTCGCCCGGAATAGTGCGATGAACTTACCAAGTCTCATTTAAATCGCTCCAGCCGTTTAGAAGTTATTAGGGACACACACACACTCCTCTCACACACACACACACACACACACACACACACACACACGCACACACACACGGACAAAAGGTGATCTCATAAGCCTATTTTTTCAAAATTGAAAATAGGCTAAAATCAAATCTTATAGGCTATAGGCCTTGCCTATATTCTACAACTCCTTGACCCAATGTGCTGGATAAATTGTTAAAAATTAAAGATGAAAACAATGAAAATTGAAGTGAAAAAATAAAATAAAGTAAAATATGAAAATAGAAATTGAAACATACATAAAAAAATTAAAATTATACAAATAAATATATACATTAAATTTATGAGTACAGAAAGAAATTTAAAAATTATGAAAATAATTATGAAAAATATTATAAATTAAATAATTAATTAAAGTCTAAAAATCAAAATCAAAATGAAATGTACAAAAAATATAAACGAAGTATGAATAAAAGTCAGCAATTTTTCTAGGTTTATGCCGTGTCTTGTGTGAGGTTTCGCTGGCTCATCAGCGGGCTCTTGGTGTCCGCGCCCGGACCTCCACAGGAGTAGCGAACTGTGTACTACCTCCCTCACTATGAAGTGCACGTGCACCTCTTAATTGCGAGAACTAAAAGCTCAAGCAACCTTTCACTTCCCTATAAAGGCTTCGGGTCGTGAAAGCCAATAGGCTGTACCATCAAAAAATAAACAATAGGCCTAGCCTAAATACAAACATTAAAATTAAAATTAATGAAATCAAAACATAAAAGCAAAATTAAAATGTACATACAAAATGAAAAAGGAGTTTTTCCCCGTAATAGTCTGTTCAATAGGCCTAAAGGTTTCCAACAAGATGACTTGATGCACCTAGGCGATGCACCTATATTTATAACTCAGATAGGCTATATTAAATGCATAAGCCTATATTATTTGATGTGACGGCTAATGGAATGTGGCCTCGCAGGAAATGTGGGTTAGATAATGTAGACCAGAGATTCCCAAACTGGGCGAATTCGCCCAGTAGTGGGCGATTTTAGCACGCCAGTGGGCGAAACTTGCAGAATGTGAATTCGATGGGCGATTTGAGAAAAAGTGGTGGGCAAATAATTCACTTTTTTATATATACAATATGACCGAGAATGTGTTGCCTATAGAAACAAGAAATAAAATAAAATTGCAAGCAAGTAGTAATTTAATTATGTCAAATAATCTTGCCACGAAATCTAGAAATAGGTTAGATTGAAAAGCAGGAGATCTTAGAATTTTTC
Organism: Meconema thalassinum; assembly: GCA_946902985.2. Taxonomy (NCBI): domain Eukaryota; kingdom Metazoa; phylum Arthropoda; class Insecta; order Orthoptera; family Tettigoniidae; genus Meconema; species Meconema thalassinum. The sequence continues at coordinate 1,048,230,147 of OX336388.2, forward strand.
TAACAAAAATGACTCCTGACATCAACAAATTGATTGAAACTCCTCAAATCCATCCTTTACATTAATTAGACGTAGGTATTCATGTTTTAATTAATTAGATATAAAAATTCATGTACTGTAGTTTTAATTTTCATTTCATAATTTTGTTATTCCTTTTTAGACCTATTATTTGTAAAATTTTAATGTACCTAATTATACCTAAATAAACATGATGTACCTATTAAGAGAAATGTCCGTAAAAATCCTCATTTCTCAACTTATATGTAGGTATTTGAATGCATGTGTTAGTAATTTTAAGATTTGTGCTTTTTTTTTTTGAAATGAGGTGGGCGAACACAAATTATAAATCTCGAAAGTGGGCGATGGTCAGAAAAAGTTTGGGAAAGCCTGATGTAGACCTACAACTCATGACTTCTTTCCACTGTAATTAGCCTAATACAAGTAGGCTACTTGTTCGTGCACAGTTAGCTTAATATTTTAAGCAAGGAAATAGCGTATAGCAATATTTCCATTAAAAATGCACGTTGTTAGTTAGTCTCATTTTGTCATTTTCGAGTCATAGGCCTATTTATGTACTTTAAGGTCATATTGCTTGCATATTTTTCAATATTTTGGGATGATATTCATCCTAAACATTATGAAGACTATTATTATTGTTTTATAATAGACAGCAGGACAATTATTGTGTTTTATCCCCTGATAATAGGAATACTGAAGCACACATAACTTATTTTGTTTGCGCCCAATCATTTGGTATCATTTTCCGCAATCGGGATATATATCTTCAATGTGTGTTCTTTAATTCTCCGGAAAATCACATGGTCTACAATAAACTGGAGTAGCCTACCGTAACTTAAATGTAGCCGACAGCTTAATATTCACGTTTCTTCGTTACATCAATAGAAGGTGCTTTATTGTTGGCTAATCTCCGTCATGCAAGTCAAGTCCTTGTGTCTGTCTGTACTGTATATCAACTCCCCCTCTTGCCCAATAAATCAACTGGTCTCTCCTTAAGCTACTTACACTACATTTTGTAAATTCACAATGATAATTTTCTCTCGCTCACGTATACACAGGCAAGTTAAATTGTTTGAAAACTCTTATATACACTCCCATTGTGCGTAAGACGTACTCTATTTAAAAAAGGAACTGAAAAAATAGAAGAATAAAAGAGAGGGGCACGCTAGAGAACAGGTGAGTTACCTGGAGCAGGCCAATAGGCTGGGTGGGCGTTGCCCTACTCTCCTATTGGCTGCCAATCGCCCCTCCCCTTCACTCCGCCCTAGAGGCGGGACTAGCCACCTTGGTGCCTGTGTTCGACTCAGCCGTGTGTACCAGTGGACCTCGCTCAGTGTGCAACGTGAATTCACAGCGTGCGTATCTTTTACAGAGCTACTATGTCTACGACAGCTTACGGTTTCACCGTGCCCAGCTTGGAAAGTGTCCATTATTCCAATGACAGTTCGGGAATGCAATCATCGCAAATGTCTGAACCTCATATTAAAAGGCCAATGAATGCATTCATGGTTTGGTCACGTATACAAAGACGTAAAATTGCACTTGACAATCCTAAAATGCACAACTCTGAAATTTCAAAGAGACTAGGTGCTGAATGGAAACTGTTGTCTGAATCTGAGAAGAGACCGTTCATCGATGAGGCGAAACGTCTTCGAGCAATGCATATGAAGGAGCATCCGGATTACAAGTATCGTCCTCGCAGGAAGCCAAAGTCACCACTACAAGCTCACCAAGGTGGCAATAAGTGCGGAATGTCTGGAGGTGGATTCCCGAGTTTCCCGTTACCTCCGTACTTCGCAGCTCCTGGGGGTGCCACACACCATCATCATCATCCCCTGGACCACCTAGGCGGCTACCCACCATATTACTTCGGCTCCGCGTTCGACGCTGTCCACTTGTCAAAACTGGTGAGTCAGGCTAGTGCTTCCAGTCCGCCTCTCACGTCTGTCAGTGATACCATGAAGACCACCACAGCAGCGGCATCTTCAGCAGCCGCCGTGGTGAGCTCCTTTTACTCGTCGCTGTACCCATCAGCAGCGCAGAGCGCCTCCAAGTCGTCTTTCCAGCCGCCTCCACCGCCTCTGAGTGCCCTGTTCCAGCCGCCACCACCACACTTCATGTACAGCCCGAGTTCGAGTCCCGGGGACACCGCCACATCAAACGCACCCACTTTGGATCTGGACCAGCTCCGGAGACCTGTGTCCGTCATCTTCTAGTGCCCCAGTGATGTTCCTCCGTGTCGCGACGCTACCAAAGACGAGAGACTATCATAGCTCTATTTTCTGTGCTGGTGATATTATGTAAGTATTATGTGTGATAAATGAACAGATATTTGTTTATTCCCTTAAAATATTAATATAGGTTAGGACAAGTTTCATTAAATTTTCCGTTTTCAGAGAATTTTTCTTGTGATTTGCTATATAAAATTCACCACATGCTGGATTGAAAAAACAAAGCTTCTACTTACTGTGAATATTCAATCATTCTGAAATCATTAATGTTGCGAAAATTAAAATTCATCTAATTCATAGACCTATTAAAAATCAAGTGTAATGTAACTTAATCTGTCTAATGTTCGTATTTTCTTTCTAACATAATTATGTCTGGAGTGCTGGGGCACAATGTATTATTAGCACGTTATTTTTTTTTTCAAAATTGCTTTCCACATTTTTTTATCTTGAATACACGTGTCCATACGATTCTCGCCAAGTTAATGTAGACTATTCCAAACTAAAAACAGACGAGAAAATAATTTATTTATTTTGAAATGTGTCGTGTACATGACGGAAGTACAACCCCTCAAGGACCTAGCACCCTACATATGAATTTTCGCGTAGGCTACTTGTCATGAGAATTGTTTTATAATAATTTAACTTAACAAATATTAATTTATGGATCTCGAGTGTTGGCATAATTATGTTATATTCTTGTTAAAACGTATTTTTACATTGTCAGTGGTTTGATATAAGTTACGCTTTACTGATTTTAAATTCCATTATTTACGGAAATGAAGTAATTAATGTACAGTTTCGTCACAATGTTAAGAAATTTGTTTTCGTGCAATCCGAGAGATTCTGCCGCGCTATTCCCGCAGACATGTTCAGTTTACACGTTTGGTCACAAACTGTCTTGCCTGAATGACGCAGCAGTAATCAAGATAGGCTATCACATTTTAGTTTCACTGAAATATTTTATATTAGGTCTAGTTATTATATAACTTAATACAATGTTCTGGTTTAAATGACGGTTTCCAAAGATCAGTAAATCCTGAATCTGTTATAAAAGTACGTGTAGGCTAATACGTTGTTAATGACGATGTTAGGACTATTTATATTGTAAATACTAACTAGCATTCATTATTTCCTCATAGTTATAATTAATTTATATTTCGAGACATAAGGTGTTACGATTTAGATAAATCAAACGCATCTCAGATCATTTCATTTTGTAATTTTGACTGTCGGACAGAATAAAACAGTGAGTAGATGCATGACGTTCAGAATATCAAAAGAGTCTGCTCGACGGATTTTGTTTGTTTCAAAGATCGCAAGTATGTTGTCCTGTTCCTGAATGTATTTGAGATGCGTTTGTCTTTTCCAAACTGTGATCCTCAGTTCGCCTAAAAGCAGTGGAGACGTTTTCCTTTCGTTAGAATTCTTGTTGTACTGTAGTAGGTCTCTATGACGTTGTAAATAACCTTATTGAATGTTACCAGAGTTGACGAAGCCAAAAGAACTGTTTTGACGTGCCATTTCAGTGTGTTAGATGTGATCGTGTGTACAATACTTGGCTATTACGACTCCTTGTGTTATACTGTATAGTTTGTTAATAAAATATCATATGTTTATACTTATATGATCTTCATCTTAGACTATTCAGGGTGATTAATAAATAAGCCGACATGCATTATGGCAGTAGGTAACCGTAAATTCTTTACGTTATAAGGATATTTGAGTTGCCTCTTCTCTGTTGAAACGTGGAAAGTCGCTCGGATGTGCTTTATAATGTAGGACAGACTTATGTTATGATTCTATCCGCTGATATCGATTTTGTTGCGTATTGAAAGAGCGCAAACGTATGCTAAATCCGAACAGATATCGGAAACAGTGTTCAACTTTGGAAAACTCTTGCATTTGTTTGTGTATTTTTAAATATTTATTCATAAGAAGGTCGGTTTATTTGATCACCCTGTGTATCTCAGTAGACAGTTAACCTGCTCAATGTTTTCCTTCCTATGTCGATTTTGAAACATACTGTAGGCCTACGTGATCCTTGCAAGTGACAGTATTGTTGGATCAAAATGTCGGGTGATTGAACTTGGTGCTAATTTTGTAATCACACATCAGCACAGTTCTCATGATCACTGATCTCATAAGAAGTCTGGTAAAATGTACTTCCAGTTTATTTTACTATTCTGCACAGCCCCAAAATATTTCATGGGTAGCTCTAAAATATACACGTCATAGTAAAATATAATACGTCTATATCACTAGGCTACACTTCTCGTTATCGACTAGAGTAACATTGAACGCTTCTGACATATTTTGAAAAAAAAAAAAAAAAATGCATAGGCCTATAGGCTAGCAACGTTCAAAACCATGTCACGTTATAAGTTGCATCCACTACCAAGTTTTATTAGTCTACTTTTACAAATTGCGATCAAGAAGTTCGACATTTCCTGTCTATCCCTGGGATGCTGTACGATACAACAGACAGTGATACATCATGTACAGTAAGTATGATTTTTTTTTAATTAGACATCTGAAGGTAAGTAGGCTATTTTATTAACTTGTGCACTTTCCCAATAAGGTGTGTATTTTTAACATGAAACGTACTTAGCCTACCATATTTTATTTTCGCCACTCAGCATGGGTTTAGTGTTTACCTACTGATAAATTTTAATCAGCAAACAGTTAGTTATTGTTTTAAGTGGCGGAACTACGAGGTCATCTGCCCCTAATTAGCAAACAGAGGGATAAACATATAAATACACTACAGTAGTCTCCCAAGCGAGAACCACAGCTCAACGGCTACATTATGAATAAGGTCCGGATAGTTATGTATTTAAATATTTTCTATTTACGTAAGCATATTTTTGCCGTATTTATAAATACATATTCTGGCGAATTTATTCATAAGTACATATTTTGTGGTAAGCTATGTTGTAGGCCTACTCAGATGACTGCTGTCCACATTTTGACCCTTGGCAATCCCAGTAACTTGCTTATCTATTTCGTGAATGCACCTTTGTCTCTGTATTGTAGTAGTATTTCGAGAAAGGAATTCCCCGGTCGTTAAATATAGCAGGGGGGGGGGACTGGAGTCAACAGTCTCATTATGCCTCCAATAGTATTTTCCTTGTCAAGAAATTTTACTTGAAATTATACTGGTCTGCGAAACTTGTGAGTATTGACAGAGTGCTATGAAAGTTTTTGAAGTGACCTTTACTTCTGCTCTTTAAAATGAAATTCGAAAACAGCACATAGGCTACATGATTTCGTACTGTGCATTTGCAGTAAGTATTGTAGGATACGGAAACAGAGGCAAGCCCTGGCCTTTTAAGCGGGAACATTTGAACTGTAGACAGGATTATGGATTATTCAAGCAGCTGGGCGTTTCAACTATATTTAGAGTACCTGGGTGACATAAATATGATTCAAATTTAAGAACATATTTTGGAAACTTAATTACATATTTTAAACAAAATTTTGGTGCTTTTCAGTCGGTCAACACGAATGTACCCAAAAAAGAGCTGAAATAAATTACATGAGATTAATAAATACACTAGGATGACCAGTTTCGATCGTCAAGCGATCATCATCAGATCCATTACACTTAGGCTATAACACCTGTGTTTGAGAATACAGGTGAATAATATTTACAATATGTACAATTATTTAGTTGCAGTATTGGTAATACAACTGTCAGTGTATGTTAAATGTAGTATATCTAATGGCAGGTGGTGATATAAATCCGGAGTTAGTTTGGGGTGATTATATGGTTGTAAAAAATCAACTATGGTTTTACTGTAATAATACAGGCTGATACTTATCCGGTTGTCATCCTGTCTTCCGGATAAGTATCAGCCTGTATTATTACAGTATAACCATAGTTGATTTTTTACAACCATATAATCACCCCAAACAGACAAACTCCGGATTTCTATCACCATTTTAGTATTTCACCTAACATTAGATATACTACATTTAGCATATGTCCATTGTACATTCATAGCAGAAGATATTCTTTCTAAGCATGATGTATTTTAATTCCCACTAACTTAATGACAAACACACAATCCCGCTGTGTAAAAACACCGCAACAATTTCGAAAAAAGTTTGATTGTAGGCCTATTAGCTGAAAAGTCTATCGGAAAAATAATAATTTAAAATTCAAACCAAAAACGTTAAATAGCCCCGTCATAATAAACAAAGACATTAGAATAAAAAGTATCATTGTTGGTGTTCATTAATGGTTTACTAAAGAACTAATGAATAAGTTCCTTGACTTCGAATATCGGTTTGTTTCTCCAAAACCGAAAGAGCAGTGCCGCCAACTTAACCAAAATATGGAAACATTTCAACAAAATATGCTTTCAAGATATGACTCTTAAAAATTCAGGACATTTAACCCTTTATAATAGGTCAGTGGTCTGTATAGCCTATATGTACCATCAAAAATTATAAAACAATGTACAGTAGGCTATATTGTCAAAGATGCTGATGGTTGAATCTTTCAGCCACATATCAAAGGATTTTTGTTGGAAGCGTTAATTTTTTTGAATACCAAATATTAGACCTAAGGTAATTGATAAAATTATTTTTAAAACAATAGTCTAACAATTATAATTAAAGAGTGAAATAAATAAAATATGATAATAAAACTTAGAATAAAAAGTTCTGATAAAAATAGAAATAAATCAGCTCATAAAATATATATTTATACTAATTTAATAATCTTAATTTTGTTATTATAGAAATGATATAAACATTTACATTTATCAAAATAAATATGAACATTAATGTGTTAAAGAAAACAAATTTAAATAACAATTAATTTGGCTAAAATAATTCAAATGAAATTAATATAAATTCAAATAAAATATCTTAAATAATATTCTGTCCTATAAAAGGTTAAGTTCAACATTTAAGATAAATAAGGAAGGGCATTATTTTCTTTGCATAAAATCGCAACAAGTCCCGGTTTTTTAGGGCGTATGGCAACCCTACTTATGATGTAGCCTATCATTATGCAGTAGAAGAGACTCTCCAAGTTAGAATAGCTTAATTGTTTTCTTTTAGATGTGCATTAAATCTATAATAGTCTGTATTTAGTGAATATGAAATTCATCGTTGATGCTGCTGTGTCAATCGTAAATGTCTGAGGTAGATATGAAGTCAGTAATTTGCTTTCAATAATCGCTGCTTATTATGTTTGGTTTTTAGTAATCTGCAATACTGTACTATTTATTACCGAGTGCCTGTCTTATCTCGTTGACGCCCGAGGCGACCTGCGTGTCCTAATGAGGATGAAGTATTGGAGATGTCACATACACGCTGTCCCCAGGGAATTAACCGCAGGAGAAATTCGGGTGATAAAAACACGAAAGTATGGAGGTCGGAATTTAGAATATTCTAGATGCAGATCATTCTCTAGGTTAGGATTGCTTGACCTCCTTAAAACACCATCACCGAACAATTTGTGATACATTTCTTACCAAGTTATTCCTTATCAGCTGTGATGCAATGGTTGGTCTAGGGCTGATAACCTAGATGTTAGGCCCCTTAAAACAGCAATTATCATCATCATCATGTTTGGCCTATTATTTCTGAAAACTGCTAGGTGTAGTCTACAGACCTATCTACTGTAATTAAACGGTCGCTTCCTTCCCAATCCTCATCTAATACAGACATCACAATAACACAGGTCATCAGAGAATTTATACACACACACTCAAGTACATTGCCCTACATGACAGCACCTAAATGCAATAACAAATCTATTGAGTAAGATTTGAAAGTATTGTTGATCGATTTAGGCGCTTTGCGACATCGTGGTCATGTGTTGTGGGTGTGGAATTTGTCTGATAACCTATGTTATTGTGATATCTGTATTATGTTAGTGTGTGTAGGCTAGGGCCTATTTGTAATTTAAATAGGATTGGGAAGGACACGGTCGTAGCATTTGCCTGGACTAGAAGTGGGAAACCATTTCAAAGATGGCTGAGAACCCTTCCCCTCTTTTGCCTCGCTCCGTTTCAGCCCAGAATTAAAATTTCTGGGGAGAGCCGGGAATCGAACCCGGACCTCCGGGGCGACAGCCAAGATTGCTAGCCGCTACACCACGAGGTGGTCGATTTGAGAGTGTGACCACAGTACAGTACCTCCCCATGTAAGACTAGACAGCGTTCCGCGGTTGGAGCATGGCTACATAGGTTGAAGTGGAGCACCTGACCAGACAGCAGAAGGTTAGGGTTCAAATCCCGACTGTGATCACATTTTCAAGTCTTATTTTCCTTCTTTTGGGAACTGGGACCTAAAGTTATTTCTATGAGCTAATATTATTCTCGCCAGCCCCGTGGTGTTGGGGTAGCACGCCTACCTCACAACCGGAGGCACCGGTTTCGATTCCCAGCTCCGTCAGGGATTTTAGAAACTGACGTGAGGGCTAGAACGGGGTGCACTCAGTCTCGTGAGGACAATTGAGTAGCTTTTTTTAATCGTATGGCTTTTAGTGCCGGGTGCGTCCGAGGACATGTAAATTGAGTAGCTGTCTGACAGTGAGGCAGCGCCCGGTCACGAAAACCAATATTAACGGCCGATGCGCTGACCACGCGTCACCCAATATCTGCAGGCCAAATGGCTGGGCAGCGGTCGCTTGGTAGGTCTAGGCCCTTCATGGGCTGTAGTACCAGGGGTTATTCTTATTATTTTCCTATCTTGCTTATCCATCAAGTGGCGTAGTGGCTAGCATTCTTGACAGCCACAATGATGATCCGACTCTGCCAAACATTTAATTCTGGTCTGGAGCGGGATATACTCAGACTCGTGAGGCAGAAGTGAGAAGAGGTGTGTTTGATTCTCAATTCAGAATAACTTAGTGGGACTTGCAATGATGTTCCTGGCTGGCTGCGTGGCTCAGTTATCTTGCCTGCTGTACCCAAGGTTGTAGGATCGAATCCTGGCGCAATCAGCTGGCATTTGAGGGTGTGCAAATGTGAGGGAACCGCGAAGTAGATTTACTGGCACGTTTAAGACCCCCCTTCGGAGCAAAATTCCGGCACGTCGGCGTCTCTAAAAGCAGTAGTTAAAAGGGACACAAAACAAATAACATTATTATTATTACAATTATTATTATTAATAATGTTCCAACATGCGATTCAACTTCAGAGGTAAGTTCGTGGATCAGTTTTGTAACCAGCTACTTATTAAAGAACAGTCGCGAAATCACAGGGGGTTAACTCAGCGTACTTAACGGAAGAGACTGAGCCTCAAGAGGGACGTATTTCGAATTGGCTGTGCACACCTGTCATTAACGGGTCCGTAAGAATCATTACAGTGTAAAACTCAGCAAATTTTGTAGGTTTGTGCCGTGTCTTGTGTGGGGTTTCATCTAGGACACCAAGCTGGCTCATCAGCTGGCTCTTGGTGTCTTGCCCGGACCCCCACAGGAGTAGGCCTAGCGGACTTTTTTTTTTTCGGGGAGGCCCCGAAAAGGTTTCCCGCACTCACCGCGTGACAGCCGACCTGATCTACTGCTGTCTCCGACATGCTGTTAAACTAGATAGTAGAAGAAACAGATGGGGGTTTGGAAAAATTGCCCTTTGAGTAGCCAACTGCGTGCTACCTCCCTTTTTATGAAGCGCACCTGCGCCTCATTACTGCGATAACTAAAAGCTCAAGTTGTTAAACACCTCCCTATGAAGGCTATCAAAAAGATGGTATATTGGCTTCAACGGCCAGGGAATTAAAACTCAGAATTTTTTCTAGGGTTGTGCCGTGTCTTGTGTGGGGCGGGGACACCAAGAGCCCGCTGATGAGCCAGCTCGGTTTTCTAGGCGAAACCCCACACAAGACACGGCACAAACCTAGAAACATTTCTGAGTTTTAATTCCCTGGCCGTGAAAGCCAATAGGCCTATACCATCTATTAGAGTGTAAGTTTTTTGAATACAGAATAAGTTACAATATTTTAAAATACAGCGTTAGCGGCGTTGTTGTTCATTGACGTAGGATGGAATTTGCGACTTCGTAGTCAATTATCCCAGTCTATTAGTGTTAGTTTTCAGTCGGTCAACGCGAGTGTACCAAATTAAATTGGGCGGGGAGTTACAATTGATTTCCTGGTGCCCTAAACAAAATCACGAATTATTTGCACAATTAATAAAACACTTATCAAAAAATTTGTGTGTCCGTCTCATTGTGTAGTGGCTAGCATTCTTGGCTGTCACCGCGGAGGCCCGTGGGGACAGCTAAGAATGGTAGTCATTACGCCACGAGGTTGACTAAATATTATTCGAAATAGCCTCACAGACCGATGGGAATATGGTGATTTCAAATCCCCGAACATCCCATGATGTAGCGGCTAGCATTCTTGGCTATCAGTCCGGGTTCGTTTTCGGGCTCTGCTAAGACATTTTAATTCTGATCTGAGTGTTGGAACGGAGTATACTCAGTATCGTGAGGCAAAAGTTAGAAGAGATAGTTTTGATTTCCACCTCGGTCTTCCTGGAAGTTGTCTTCCCTGGTGACCCCACTTCTACTCGAGGCAAATGCTGGGATGGTTCCTAACTGAAGGCCACGGCCACTTCCTTCCCAATCCTATCCGCAATTTTCAAATACACACACTATTAGGCTAACAACGATGTCGTAGCCCCTGAAATAAGTAACATCCTTAGTTAGTTATTGAGGTGTTAAGGGGCAGAACAGCGAGGTCTTCTGTCCCTAAACAACTTTAAAACCCATTGAAATAAGTTCACTCAAAAGAAAGCTAATTTTAGCTAGGCCTACTTATTTTGGAAGTGGTTTTTCTGTGGTTATTTATTTATCTATTAATCGTATGGTTTTTAGTGCCGGGAGTGTCCGAGGACATGTTCGGCTCGCCAGAGGCTGTAGTGTCCCACTTCAACTCCAGGCAAATGTCGAGATAATCCCTAAATTAAGGCCACGATTCTCGCATGATTTGCAAATACACCCACTACTACAGACATCAAAATAACACTGGATATCGGACACATTATTTACACACACCCAAAATACACGGGGCTATATTACCACGATGTCGCAACCCTCTAAAATAAGTAACAACCACAATCAAATTCTTTGACCAGAATTAATCTCATAGCAGAGCAAGGATCGACTTCTGCGGTGACAGCCAAGAATGCTACCTACTACACCACAAGGTGGTCATGCTTATTATGTAACCTACAACCATGGAAGAAGAATACTTCTTCCATGCTACAACCTCCTTGGTGGTTGGTGATTGTTATTCTAAGAGGAAGAACAGCGAGGTCATCTGTCCCTTTAGTCTCTTTGAAAGCAATTATAGAGTATTCATGAGACAGCAAAGTCTGTACTTTAACTTAGTTTCTCTCGGACGATTGATGTTTCATCAGGTAGCCTACAGTATATTTCAGGTAAATGGATGCAAAACATTTCTCTACCTGCTGTTTCATTTGAGGAGCTTCGACGTTGTAGTAATTTAGCCCCGTATACTTGGGTGTGTATGTATATAATTTGGGACCATCTCGGCATTTGCCTGGAGTAGAAGTGGGAAACCACGAAAAACTACTTCCAAAATAAGTAGCTAAAATTAGCTTTCATTTGAGTGAAGTTATTCCAAAGGGTTTTAAAATTGTTTAGGAGCAGATGACCTCGCTGTTCCGCCCCCGTAAAACCTCAATAATTAAATAAATAAATTACTAGATGTTTTCTCCAGTTTACCCGAACCTTACAATTCCAGTAATACTCCATAATCATTAATTCATCACTGTATTGAATGAGTGGTACAGGTTCTCCGATCCGCATGTTTACATTCCTCAGTGCCAGGAGAGGATTTCCATCCCAATTACAGTGGCATAAAGATTACACAGTAGGCTATGTTATCTTATAACTTATATTAACTTAAACTCAACAGTAACTAAATAAAACTAATTAAAATAACTAGGTGTGAAATTAAAACAGTATAGTATAAACAATACAAATGTAATACAAGGTTGGCTATGTAGATTGACACAATGGTAAGAATTCATGATTAACAATTTGCAAGGTTTGAAACATTATTTCTAGAGAGTGATTAGAAATTCCATCAAAAACACTGTTAAGGAAGTACTGAAATCTATGACATAACGCTGTTGAAGACCTTGAATTGAAGCGTGGTACGTGGGAAGTTAAGAGAGAAAGGAATTCGGAGTTCAGTTTATTTGTAGTCTATTATTATTATTGGCCCTCAAAGGAGCACGTAGAAGCATTAGTTAGCATTGATCTCATCTTTCCAAAACGTCCTCATCCTTTCGCAGTCTTTTTCCTTGTGGTCATGCATCTTCGAGTTTCGAATTCCTTGCCGTCGTGAACTAGGGTGGAAATTTATATGAGTTTATTTTCTGTCTATACGTAGTCCGTGTCGTTGTTAAAGGGTCATTATTGATTTGTGTGAGGTAATTTTGGGTGTCTGCTAGCCAGTATACTTTGGTTTGTCGGGTTCCGTTGATTATGAGGAAGAGTTTTACTTGGCCAATCGAGAGTATCCATTCGTGCTAAATGTCCTTAGACTTTCATATTATTCTTCTTTATTTGTTTCACCCAACTTTGGGGTACATGAAATCAATCACTTTTTATTGTTTTGAGCTTTCCTTTTAGCCCAGTATTGCCTCATCCTTTGAGATCTTGCTTCCCTTTCTTCGGCAGAGATGTGGATCGTACGCTTTTGTTTGAGTTTCACTTGGAACCGTTGTTTCTTATCCTTGGTTGGTTAGTCAATTTGTATTCATTTGGAGGATGTGCCCATAGAAATCAATTCTCTTTTTTTTTATTGTGTCCGAGATTTTCTCAGTCTTTTGGTAAAGAGTTTCGTTCCTGGCATGGATTAATTTGTTGTTGTGGAATTTGGGGACTAAGATTTTGCGTAATATCTTTCTATCCTTGACCTCCAGCATTTCAAGCGGTCCCTGGGTGGTGAGAGACAATGTTTTGGCTGCATAGGGCCTATAAGGCTTCTGGTTTAATTACCGTGTTATAATGTCTTATCTTGGTATTCCAGGAGAAAGACTTCTTGTTATAGCCTAAGTGTCCTTCGTAATTTGGAAGGCCAATTCAACTTTATTTCTCCTAGATTACAATGCCCTTTTCTCTAGCGCATTATTATTTTTACCATCTATATTTTTGATGAAATCACAAAAGAGGAATAATATACCGACAGTGGTGGCTACGCTCGCTAAAGCGCAGCGTTAGGACATGGGGCCAAGCTCTCTACTGACTCGGTAGACGCGTGGGTTCGAGCCCCACCGTTGGCCGTCCTTGAAATGGTTCTCCGTGGTTTCCCTCATTTTCAACTCCATGCAAATGCTGGGACGGTACTTTCAGACAGGCCACGGCCGATTTCTTCCACATCCTTGCCAAGTTTCATTCACCATCATTAATTTCAGCTCTCATTAACTCCTCTCATGAGGTTGGCGTCAGGAAGGGCATCGGGCCGTAAAACCATCCGCCACAAAGACTTCCATCGCATCTCTTCCCCGACCCCGTTGGAAAACGGGAATAATAAGGGGTAGACATACACAAAAGAGGAATAATATATAGAGTTCACCCTTGGTAGAAAATTGTAATGACATTTTTCTCAAAACGTGCGTTTGTTGAGTTCACTCTTGTGGTCGGGAACGCCTCAATTCTGACGTGAGACTTACAGTGGGTGTGCACCTTGAGTTCTCATATCCTATCCGACCAATCGCTCTACTTAAACCACGCTGTGTATGGTGAGAGGGTCTATGGTAAATGCAGGGGAAGAAGTTGCAACAGTGCGATTGCTCGGAGGCATATGCTTACTCCTCCCCCCTTTCTGCTGTTCCAAGTATCAAGTCAGTATTCAAACGGGAATACGAATGTTTGGTGCTTTTCAGTCGGTCAACACGATTGTACCCAAATGAGATGGGTTATTCCCTAATCCTGAAAGAACTTTGCATGATATTCACCCTCAACAAGCAAGTTTGGAGGTCAATCACGACTTTTAGTATTTTAATAAAACATCACATAGACTATAATTGACAAGTATTGACGAGTTGAACTATCTCAATTAATACCACAACTCAGGGGCGTATATAGAATTTTATTTTGGGGGTATGCCCAACCGGGGGTTAGGGGGCATGGTATAGGCCCAAAGAATAGGGGGTCCGGGGTTCTCCACGAGAAACTTTTGTATAATTTGGGGCAAAATGATGAGTTTTAAGGCTATCTGGCATCACTTTTTCAACCAATTTGTTGTGATGGTTTATGTTTGATTAATGTCAAACACAACTAAGACCATTTTATGATACTTTTTATTAATATAATCATCTTGCTCACTTGATAGCATGGAAATATTAATGTTACTGTTTTGATTTACAAATCACACTATAATATAAAGTCAAGGTTTCTTGAAGCATTGCCAAATCGGTTCATAACTTCATCGTCAGTGAGATGTAGGCCTATGTCTCTGTGAATAGATTACAATACTAGACCGTTGAGTCTGTTTTCAGAAGTAGAATTTCTTAAGTAGGCTACTGTATATTTTCAACCAACTCAAATTCCGTTCGGCCGTACCAGTAGCTACAGAGAGAGGCAAATTTGCTAGAAGTTTGATAAGGGTATAAAAGTTAGAGAAAAAACTTTTGTCACACGCTTCAGGGGCTCCTGTTGCTGTTCTTGGTAGGTTCATAAGAGCGAAGGCACTGGAGAGTAATAAGAGGTTATGTTGTTAAACATAAGATCAGAGCAAACTGATTGTCACACTGTTTACATCACTCCACCTTCGCCCTGTTTTCCAACGTTGCCATACGTCACTTAGTAACAATAGTACATGACTATATTGGTGTTTAATGTTTTAATACATAAAAATATAATAGGCTATATGTGACAAAAATTTCGGCCCCTGCCGCAACTAAAGAAGTGTAGCCTGTGTTGTTTGTTGTTTGAGTCTTCAGTCTTTTGACTGGTTTGATGCAGCTCTCCATGCCTCCCTGTCCTGAGCTAATCGTTTCATCTCTACATAGCTACCACACCCTACATCCGAGGCAATCTGTTTAACATATTCTAACCTTGGTCTACCCCTACAGTTCTTGTCCTCGACCCTTCCTTCCATAACTAAGCTTGCTATTCCTGGGTGTCTTAGTAGCCTATGTGTCCCACCAACCTATCTCTTCTCTTCATTAGCAGTCGCCAGAAACATCTCTCCTCTCCCACTCGCCTTAATACCTCTTCGTTTGTAACCCTATCTACCCATCTGATCATCATTCTCCTGTAACACCACATTTCAAATGCCTCAATTCTCCTCTTTTCTGCTGCACCAATAGTCCAAGTTTCACTTCCATAGAGCGCCACGCTCCAGACAAAGGCTTTCAAAAATGACTTCCTAATACCTAAATCTATATTCGATGTCAACAGATTCCTTTTTTGTAGAAAGGCTTTCCTTGCCTGAGCCAACCTACTTTTTATATCCTCTTTGCTTCGTCCATCACTGGTTATTCTGCTTCCTAAGTAACAGAAGTCTCCTACTTCCTTCAGCTTTTCACCTGCCAATTTGATCTACATAGAGGTTTCTGATTTATTTCGGCTGCATTCCAGTATTTTTGTTTTACATTTATTAATTTTCATCGTGAATTCCTTCCGTAAGACGGAATCCATACCATTCAAAAACTCATTCAAATCCTCAGGCTTGTCGGCCAAGATGACGATGTCATCAGCGAATCTCAGAGTTGAAATTATTTCTCCTTGAATCTTCACTCCCACTTTAATTTTTTCTCCAATTTCCTTCATTGCTTGTTCAATGTAAAGATTGAAAAGTATGGGTGATAAGTTGCAGCCTTGCCTTACACCTTTCATAATATCAGCTTCTCTCTCATATCCTTCAGCTCGAATGACTGCTGTCTGGTTTCTGTATAGATTGTAAATCACCCTCCTATCCCTGTACTTTATTCCAATAGATTTCAAAATGTCAAACAATTTCGTCCAATCAACGTTATCAAAAGCCTTTTCTAAGTCTACAAATGCCATGAACGTTCTCTTATCTTTCCTTATTCTACCTTCCAAAATCAGCCTAAGACTTAGTACAGCTTCCCTTTTTCCAACATTTCTCCTGAAACCAAACTGGTCTGCACCCAACTCCGTTTCTATCTGGCTTTCAATCCTCTTGTAAATTATTCTAGACAGGATCTTTGAAGCATGAGTAATCAAGCTGATTGTACGGTAATCTTCACATCTGTCAGCTCCCACTTTCTTTGGTATAGGGATGATAACATTCTTCTTGAAATCAGGGGGTACCTCACCTGTCTCATAAATCCTACACACCAAGGGAAATAACCTGATCAGACCTTCATCTCCTATGCAGCGTAGCAACTCAATCGGTATATCATCTATGCCTGGTGCTTTGTTCCTGCCTAAGTCCCCTAATGCTCTATCAAATTCTGATCTCAATATTAAATCTCCTTTTGCATCCTCATCAATTTCCTCCTCCCTTTCCATTACATGATTCTCAATCTCCTTTCCCTTATACAAGCACTCTATGTAAGCTTTCCATCTCTCAACCTTTTCTTCCCTATCTGTTAGAGGCTTTCCATTTGTGTCCCTAATATTACAGCACTTAGTCTTCTTTTCCCCAAAAGTAGTGTAGCCTACATATTGTAAATTTTCACCCATGCTTTCAGACATAAAAACTTTGTAGCCTAAGTGTAATGGAACTGATGATGATCGCTTGACGATTGAAACTGGTGATCCACGTGTATTTATTAATCTCATGTAATTTTTTCTCTGGATTAGCGAATAACCCATTTCATTTGGATACAATCGTGTTGACCGACTGAAAAGCATCTAACTTCCGTTTACTAAGGCGACACTGAAAATGGCTTCAAACACCATATTATCCAAACGCGTATAATTTCGACCTCATTCGGAATTTGAGGATAAAATGTGACCTGGCCAACATATAGGCCTAGGCTATGCTACTGAGATCAGGAGCTTGACCATCGTGATGTTCCCTTGCAACTTGAAATCAGGTTAGATTATTATTGTTATTATTATTATTATTATCATTATTATTATTATTGTTATTATTATTTAGGCTACTATTACCATCCACGGTGGCCTAGAGTGAGAACGCGCTACCTCGTGCCTCATTGGAAGAGGGTGGGTTTGAATCACACCTCAGCCACCCTGAAAATGGTTTTTATGGTTTTCCATTTTCACCACCAGGCAAATGCCGGGACGGTTTCTTTCAATTGGTCCACGGCCAATTCCCTTCCATAATCCCTTCCTTGACCCGTCCTGAAAATATAATAAATGGGCATTGGCTTTATTAAAAAAATATTATTACTTATTATTATTAGCAGAGCTTTTTTTTCAGGCGGAACTCGGGGGTACGCGTACCCCTTAAATATTTGAAAACTGTTTAAGACAAAATATAGGTACATTTTAACATAGACCGGCTAATATAACTTCCGACTTGGAAGTTCATCGATCGGCTGGCGTCAACGCGCTGTTCACACAGTCGAAGGAGATTTCGAGAAGCCTGCCCTAATCCTCGATTTAAATCGATAAATAGAATCAGTTTATTTTGGTCCGCAACTCAGCACTCAGTTCTTATAAGCACGCAGGCTAGTGTGTGGAGGCAGGGTGGGTTGTTATTTTGTGGGTGCGGTAAGTTTTGAAGGATGAAGAAAATAACGAACTATTCAACATCCACCCAGGCATCGAAAAAGCTGAAAGTTAATGATTCGAACATAAACAATGACCGGACTTTGCAAATTGCCGAAAATTGCAAGATCGTGATGTTTTGTCGACTACAACTGAGAGTCAGGGGCGGTCCCAAGGGGGGGGGGCAGGGGGGCCATGCCCCCCCCCCCCCCAAACGGTCTTCAAAAATAGAAAGAAAAAAAATGAAAATGAGAAAGAGAAAGGGAAGAGAGCAAAGCTTTGACATGACAGTTCCAATTTTTACATCACAGGACCAGCCTGTGAAAGTGAGACCAACCCTCCAGACCCATTAAAAAATGAAGGAAACTTCCGTGAACTCCTTCAGTTTCGAGTCGAAAGCGGCGACGAAACTCTTCGTTGCCACCTTGAAAATGCATCAGCACGGGCTACGTATATTAGTAATAGAACACAAAATGAACTGATTAAGTGCTGTCGTGAGGAAATCCAAGAAGACATTGTTCGGAAGGTGAAAGTAGCAGCATGTTTTCCGTCATGTTCGATGAGACATCAGACATTTCGCTAAAAGAACAGCTTGCATTGTCACTTCGCTACGTCCACGAAGAGAAGGTGCACGAAGATATTTTGACATTTGCGGACGCCTACGAGTCTATTAGGGAGGACGATATTCAAGGCGGTGAACCAAAATTGTCAGGCTTTGCTCTTGGTCACGTTGTACAAGATCTCACTACAAAGCTCTCACTCGATCTTAAGCTTTGTGTTGGGGTAGGCACGGATAACAGTTCGGTGATGTCATCGGAAACGAAAGGTGCAGTACAGGAACTTTTGAAAGCGGCACCTTGCGGTTCTAGGTGTCCATGCTACAATCACGCCCTTAACAGCAGCTTAGCGAAAACTTCAAAAGTAGTGCCCACTTGTAAAGGTACAGCATTGATGAAAAATGCAATTAACTTTGCTAGATCATCTCCTAAAAGATACAAAGCTTTTTTTTTTGTCAGTTTTGGGCGAAGACTTTGGCAAACTGTGTGAAACGAGGTGGAGTGAAAAACATGATGGCCATTTACAGTTCGAGAGACTCTTAGTTAAGATAATTCAAACTTAAGAAATCATAGCAGAATGGGAGGACAGCGACACATAGAGTGCAGCTGAATCCCTCATTCAATCATTGTGTGATACGCAATTTGTGGTTTCAATGTTGTGTCTGTGCGACGTTCTAGTTAAAACCCGGCCTTTGAGCCTTCTTCTTCAGGACGACTCATTGGACTTGGTTCGGCTTCCGCGGGTGTCATGGACACCATCGAGGCGCTTTCGACTGCACGTGAGAATGCTGAACCGTACTTTGAGATAATATTTTGCGGAAGAACTGGAGTTTGAGGTGGCGTTGCCCCGAAGAGCAGGCAGGAGGAAGCGGTCCAACGTTCCAGCTGACATTGACGCACCCGAAGAGTTCTACCGCCGAACTGTCTTCATTCCGCTGATCGAGCATGTGGTGCAGGATCTCAAGGAACAATTTCCAAATGAATCTTTGGGCGCATTCGACTTGATGCCTGCAATCTGCGTTGACAAACCGGCTGAAGACCCAACAGTGGTGCAATGTTTGGACGCTCTTCGTATCAAGTATCAGCCTTTGCTAATTTCCGACGGGCGCCACTTGCAGGGAGAGTATGCTGTATGGAGACAGCGATGGTTGAGATTGAAGTCGGCAGGGAAGAAATTGCCATCAGCTGCAATTGAGTCAACGGTAGCTGCTTCTCAAAGCTTGACACCTACAGTCAACACTCTCCTGCAGCTTTTGGCGACGTTGCCTGTGAGTAACGTCACTCCCGACATTGCGACGGCTGAAGGACTGGCTATGGTCCCGAATGCCAGAAGAAAGGCTAACCGGACTGGCTCTGTTACATTGCCATCGGTCAACGAAAGTCAGTGTGGAGAAAGTAATTGATCGGTTTGCCAAAATGAAGACAAGGCGATTGGATTTTGTTCATTGATCAGATACCTACAATAAACAGATTTAAATTTTATTATGTGTGTTCTCTTTCTAGAGTCTACTCGACCCTTCCCTCGATTTTTATAAAACTAATAGGTTATTATACGAATTTCAGTCCTTATGATATTATGCTCACTAAAGCGCAGCGATAGGCCATGGGGCCAAGCTATCTGCGGATTCAGTAGGCGTGAGTTGAAACCCCACCGTCATCAGTCCTTGAAATGGTTTTCCGGGGTTTCCCCATGTTCAAAAACAGGCAAATGCTGGGGTGGTACCTTCTAATAGGTCACGGCTGCTTCCTTCCATCTCCTTGCCCAGTTTCATTTATCTTCATTCATTTTATTTCTCATTGATTCCTCTCATGAGATAGGCGTCAAGAAGGGCATCAGTCGGTAAAAACGTCCCGCCACATAGACTTTCATCGCATCACATTCCCGATCCCTCCTGTAATGGGAATAATGAGAGGTGGACAAATTATTATTATTATTATTATTATTATTAGTCTATTATAAAACTGAATCGAGTACCAATGATCTACTTTCACTACCGGAACCTTTTAATAAAACCTCCAACTCTTCTCTTCGAATTTAACTCCCGCGCACCGCTTTACCTCCATCACTCTGTAATTCAACCCTAATATAACATCTAGGGGCGTGGTGGCTCAGCAGTCTAGCTGAATGCCTTTCACCAAGGCGGACCGGGTTCGATTCCCGCTCACTACATGTGAGATTTTCGAAGTGAAATGCCATGTCCTGTGGTTCGGATTCCACGTAAAACGGAGGTCCAGTGGCTCATGATCGCGAGATTAACAGTTACGTTAAACTACTACAAGTTTCCTTTTCCAATATAACTTCTGAGTATTCTGCGCATAAAAGAAAATCCACAAAGTACCGTACTGTAAATCCTCGCTCACTTGTAGGCCCGTAGATGTGCATCACGTCGCGTCGCCAAGGAGATATTTCTTGGAAGGCCGCGCAGAAGATTACAATTAGCCTGTTCGCGTGCTATAAACTAAAACTACACATGGAGACCAGCGGGAAGCTATTGACTCCAGTTCAGACATACCTAACGGAGAAATCACTCAGACAATATACAAGGTACTGTAATTTGCGAAGCTGTCTCTGCTTAGAAATCGGTACTTTTGACATATTAGTCGTCCACAGCTCGACTTGAAGCCGTCTTACTGCTGTGCTGGTCCTGGAAACAAAAGACGGATTATTATGTACAGTTAGAAAAACAATAGCCATGTAGATAAACGTTTGAGGGTTTCTTAACTTAAGAACCTTGGGAGCCAGTGACATTTCATAATGTCCCTTCTTGTATTTTAGCCATTAGTTTTAACGGTTCCCAAGCGATAGAAATTCAAGGATCATATTTCTGGGCTCGAGATCAAACTTTTCATCCTAGCTATTTAAAATATACTCTATTATTTAAAAACATATTCCGATATACAAATTAGGCCTGCGTTTTCTATCAGTACAAAAACACCTGATTTCAGTCGCAATGTTTTTCTTTTTATCATACATTTGAATTTTGCAAATAAGTAGAAGTAGACTCATGGGATCTGTACTGGCCAAACCTCCTTTTGTGTTCATGTATGTAGCCTATTTGAGGGGCTTGAGCATCGTGGTTATTCAGTCCCCGTGTACTTGGATTTGTGTGCAATTTCTGTCTGATAAGCTGTGCTATAGTGATGATTGTATTAGTAATAATGATTATGTTATTGGTTTTTCGTCCCTTTTAACTACTGAATCGGTGTGCCGGAATTTTGGCCTGAAGAGAATCAATAAATCTACTGACGTGGCTCCCTGGAACTTTCCACCCTAAAATGCCAACTGGCTGCACCAGGATTCGATCCTGAAACCTTGGGAACAGCAGGCGAAAACTTTACCGCTGAGCCACGCAGCCCAGTCGACTGTATTAGTGTGTGTATTTGTAATTCAGGTGAGGATTGGGAAGGAAGCGGCCGTGGCCTTAAGTTAGAAACCATCCTGGCATTTTGCCTGGAGTTTAAGTGGGAAACAAAGGAAAACCACTTTTAGGATACTAAGAAGGGAATCGAATCCACCTCTCGTCAGTTTCTTCTATCTTAATATACCGGAGATTTCTCAGACCACACTTGACTTTTAAAACTCACACGAGTTAGCTGTTTAATCCATCTACAAAATTATCTTCTACTTTTTATTCTATCATGACACACACCATTTCTTTTTGAAAATGATGAATTTCCCCGATAGTAAAATGGAATATCATAGAGGTTTATTTTGAAGTCGCAACGCACAGTTGTTGTCGTTGTTGCTTTTTAAGGGCTGTGATATCGTGGTCATATAATCCCGTATGTGTGGAGTTTGTGTGATAACTTGTCTCATTGTGTTGGTTGTACTAGTGTATGCATTTGTAAACTGGGGATTGGATTGGGAAGGAGGTGGCCATGGCCTTAAGTTAGAAACCATCCTGGCATTTGCCTGGAGTAAAAGTGGGAAACTACGGAAAACCACTTCCAGGATGGCTGAGTTTGGAATCAAGCCCACGTCTTCTCAGTTTTGCCTCACGAGGCTGAGTGCACCCCGTTTCAGCTCTCACATCAGAATTAAAATTTCTTGGCAGAGTTTGGTATGGAATCCGGACTTCCAGGAGCGACACCTAAGAAGGCTAGCCGCTACAATGCACAATACAGCAGATGCAAAGAGAAACAAAATTATATGCCGTTCTTCCTTGTATGAATGTTGTGAATGTGATATCTTGACCTCGTAAACGGTTCGTGAGGATTAATTCCTCAGCTATAACCATCGCTGCTCAGTACACGTTTTTATCTGTGAAAAATATTCCTATTGTTTTCACTATGTACTGTATTATACGAGAGACAATGTGTTGAAAGTAAGCCGGCAGGTGGGTGTAAGATAAACAAAGAACTCGTCATAAAAGCAGGAAGTGTCTTTAGTTGCTGCTGTTGTTGTTGATGATTTATTTAGAGGCTTGCGACATCATGGTCACGAAGTCCCGTGTAGGTGTGAGTGAAAAACGTCTAATAACCTGTGTCATTCTGATGGCATGTATGTGTAATTTCGAAATTTGGATTTGGGTAGGAAGCAGCCATAATTAGGCTACCATCTCGGCATTTGCCTGGAATTAAATTGGAGAAACCACAATAAACCACTTCTTGAACGATTAAGGTGGGAATCGAACCCACCTTTTCTCAGTTCTACCTCACAAGGCTGAGTGTACACCGTTCCAGCCCTCAGACAAGAACTCAATTTCTTGGCAGAGCCGGGAATCGAACCCGGACTTCAGGGGTTGTTGTTGTTGTTGTTGTTGTTGTTGTTTGAGTCTTCAGTCTTTTGACTGGTTTGATGCAGCTGTCCATGCCTCCCTGTCCTGAGCTAATCGTTTTATCTCTACATAGGCTAGCTACCACACCCTACATCCGAGGCAATCTGTTTAATATATTCTAACCTTGGTCTGCCCCTACAGTTCTTGTCCTCGACCCTTCCATCCATAACTAAGCTTGCTGTTCCTGGGTGTCTTAGTATGTGTCCTACCAACCTATCTCTTCTCTTCATTAGCAGTCGCTAGAAACATCTCTCATCTCCCACTCGTCTTAATATCTCTTCGTTTGTAACCCTATCTACCCATCTGATCTTCATCATTCTCTTGTAACACCACATTTCAAACGCTTCAATTCTCCTCTTTTCTGCTGCACCAATAGTCCAAGATTCACTTCCATAGAGCGCCACGTTCCAGACAAAGGCTTTCAAAAATGTCTTCCTAATACCTAAATCTATATTCGATGCCAACAGGTTCCTTTTTTTTGTAGAAATGTTTTCCTTGCCTGAGCCAACCAACTTTTTATATCCTCTTTGCTTCGTCCATCACTGGTTATTTTGCTTCCTAAGTAACAGAAGTCTCCTACTTCCTTCAGCTTTTCACCTGCCAATTTGATGCCCATAGAGGTTTCTGATATATTTCGTCTGGATTCCAATATTTTTGTTTTACATTTATTAGTTTTCATTATGAATTCTTTCCTCAAGACGGAGTCCATACCATTCAAAAACTCATTCAAATCCTCAGGCGTGTCAGCCAGGATGACGTTGCCATCGGCAAATCTCTGAGTTGAAATTATTTCTCCTTGAATCTTCACTCCCACTTTACATTTTTCTCCTGTTTCCTTCATTGCTTGTTCAATGTAAAGATTGAAAAAAGTATGAGTGATAAGTTGCAGCCTTGACTTACACCTTTCGGAATACCAGCTTCTCTCTCATGTCCTTTTGCTCGAATGACTGCTGTCTGGTTTCTGTATAGATTGTAGAACATCCTCCTATCCCTGTACTTTATTCAGAGGCGAGAGCCAAGAAAGCTAGTCACTACGCCACGAGGTGTTAGAAGAATGTTGTAACTAATATCAGGTTGAGCATATTTTCGCATGTCAAGTTGTGTCGACTGTTTCGAGAATGGCATTATTTCAATTTACCGAAATTCGAATACGTTGTCATCTTCATGTAGCCTATGAATCAGTGTTGCCACCATTCAATAGTGGAATTACCTTAGTACTAATTCAGTGTTAGCCTAATTTACTCTAAGATTACCTACAATAATGTAGGAATGTTTATGAAAACATAATAGCACACTGGATTGAAATACGGTACACTGAATGTTCCATTGTTTGCATATTAGCTTACTACAGAACATCTTTGAGACCACCTCGTGGTGTAGTGGCTAGCATTCTTGGCTGTCACCCCGGAGGTCCGATTTCGATTCCCGGCCCTGCCAAGAAATTTTTAATTCTGGTGTGAGGGCTGGAACAGGGTATACTCGGCCTCGTGAGGCAAAACTGAGTAGGGGAGAGTTCTATTCCTACCTCAGCTATCCTGGATGTTGCTATCTTTGGTTTCACCCCCACATCTACTCCAAGTAAATGCTGGAATGGTTTCTAAATTGACGCCACAGCTGCCTCCTTCCCAATCCTTAATTACAAATATACACACTAATACATTCATCACAATAATACAGGTTATCACGCAAATTCCACAAACACCCAAAATGCACGGGGCTATATGACAGTGATGTTGCAGTCCCTAAAATATGCCTGGACGAAAATGTGAGTGACAAGATCACGTCAAAATCTAGTCTCAATTATAAAATTATACACACACTACTACGGACTGCACAATAACATAATTATGTTACCAGACAAATCGTAGACTACAGTATACTGTACTGTATGTGTACCCAAGCACTCGGGGCTGAATGACCACGATATCGCAATCCTACGAATGAAATAATAATCAACAACAACAAAATAACAAGTTAAATGAAATTCTCATCGAAGACGTCGTAACAGTTTGGCGCAGCATTTAGTTCCAAAGAATGTTCTTTTTAAATATAAACTGTCGTTCTCCTAATCCTATCTCAGTTGGTGCCGATATATAATTTGCAGGTGGGTTGTCCTGTGCGTGGGTATTTTCGCGTGTCCGCTCTGGTCAGCGTCATAATCCGTTTAGAAGACAACAGCGCTAGAATGGAACCCAGGACACGAGGACGAGACACGCTCGGCCTAGCACACTGTGTGCATTGGAGCGTGTAGCAAGCAGCTTGGCCTTCCCACAAGCAGTACAATGGTCGCGGTTCAAGGATCATCAGCTAAGACTACTGCTAGCACTAAGCATTAGCACATTACTGCATAGCTCAGGTGAGATCCATCGTTCCAATTCAGGGTTAATCTAATCCAGGGGCGTCTCTCGAGTAAGATTTTTTCATTGAACAAGCAATGAAGGAAATTGGAGAAAAATTTAAAGTGTGAGTGAAGATTCAAGGAGAAATACTGTAATTTCAACTCTGAGATTTGCCGATGGCATCGTCATCTTGGCCGACACGCCTGAGGATTTGAATGAGTTTTTGAATTGTATGGACTCCGTCTTGAGAAAAGAATTCATGATGAAAATGAATAAATGTAAAACAAAAATATTAAAATGCAGCCGAAATAAATCGGAAACCCCTATGGACATTAAATTGGCAGGTGAAAAAATAAAGGAAGTAGGAGACTTCTGTTACCTAGGAAGCAAAATAACCAGTGATGGACGAAGCAAGGAGGATATAAAAAGTAGATTAGCCCAGGCAAGGAAAGCATTTCTACAGAAAAGGAATCTATTAACATCGAATATAGATTTAGGTATTAGGAAGTCATTTTTGAAGGCCTTTGTCTGGAGCGTGTCACTCTATGGAAGTGAAACTTAGACTATTGGTGCAGCAGAAAAGAGGAGAATTGAAGCGTTTGAAATGTGGTGTTACAGGAGAATGATGAAGATAAGATGGGTAGATAGGGTTGCAAACAAAAAGGGATTAAGAATAGTGGGAGAGGAGAGATGTTTCTGGCGACTGCTAATGAAGAGAAGAGATAGGTTGGTGGGACACATAGGCTACTAAGACACCCAGGAATAGCAAGCTTAGTTATGGAAGGAAGGGTCGAGGACAAGAACTGTAGGGTTAGACCAAGGTTAGAATATGTTAAACAGATTGCCTCAGATGTAGGGTGTGGTAGCTATGCAGAGATGAAACGATTAGCTCATGACAGGGAGGCGTGGAGAACTGCATCATACCAGTCAAAAGATTGAAGACTCAAACAACAACAGATGATATTATTGTTATTTCGTATTAGACATTGTATTATGTTTGACATTTATTGTTGCCAATATTGCCATTATCATCATTCTACACAACACAACTTTCTTAGACTTTGACTTAGTTCCTCCAATGCTAGGTAGCACATCGGGCAACAAGTTTCCTCCAGCGAACTCTTATCAGCTGCCACGTTTTCAGCTTCCTCCCATTTCATATCCATGCATTCAAGATTCTTTGCAAAAGTTCGTTTCCAGGTGTTCCGAGGTCTTCCTCTACTTCGGCATCCTTCCGTTGGTTTCCACAACAGTACTGATTTGGGTATCCTTCTGTCATTCATACGCAGAACATGTCCAGCGAACTCCATTCTTCTTTGAGCAACGATTTTGTGCAGGCGGCTTAGATCAGTTCTTCTCAGTACTTCATCATTGTTATGTGGTCACGATAACTGATTTTAAAAATCCGCCTCATGCATTTGAAAAAGAAAAGTTCATGCATTAAAAACTGACATGGCTCCTTATTTGTAAATATATTCTCCATTCTTGTGCTTGGATAAAGCAAATGTATCCATTAACTTGGTTGATGAAGTCCATTTTTTAAAGTCTAACTTTGCGGTCAAAGGAATAGAAGAAAATGATTTGTAAAAAAAGGCACGTAAAAGAACCTACCACTGCAATTGGTGGTGTGTAGCATAATTTGTAGGTTATATTTGGTTGGTTAGGAAACGCTCTATCAAGTTCCAACGTTCGCCGCTAGTGACAGTAGGATCTGGTAGCCAAAGTTGGAACTACTTTAAATTGAACTTGTTGGGAGCCCTCGGGCGTTCATTAAAAAATGCCCAGCTTATGGCCATTGGCTGCAATTCATATATCATCATTAATACAAATTCCACTTCATTCATTTTCCTATTTCGCTCACAATCAGCATACTAAAATATTGACTACGCACCGCAAAAGTTAAAAACACATTATAGAAATTAACTTCGTTAACAGAACTCACTAACACTATTGTACTGTAGCCTGCTTGGAACACCAGACAACTGAAAATGTATAAATATATTTTCGTGAAAAATCTAAGCGTCAGCAAGCTGTGAACAATGGCTAAGTACCTGTTTAAGACCCATCTCCTGTATTTCGGTGTGACCTTTACGTTGGGCCAATTCTACAGACCCTTTTAGAGAAATGAAAATCCTTTAATAGCACAGAAGAATTCGCGCGCAAGACCGTGCTATGTCCACTGTTTTCTCCCACGGCCCTTCACTCCATATACATACTTAACATGGAAGGTTATGTATGGCTGCCCTCGCTTTTACAATACACTGTCCTTGCGACGGTAGAGGAATGATTCCTCACATAGTCCGTGGGTGAAGTCGAGCTGGGAGGATAAGCGATTACAAAAGTACGTATGTTGGTATTGTAAGGTTAATAAAACATTATTAATTATCATTTTATTATGAGATTTAAACATTTATTTTGGAGTCATGATTAGAGTTTGTTCGCTGCAGATTTATAGGCCTATTAATTGCTTCAGCCTCCCTCCGAAAAGATTTGTTTCATTTGAGGGGCTGGGACATCTTGGTAATTTAGCCCCGTAAACTTGGGTGTGTATGTATAGAATTTGTCTGATAACCTGTATTATTGTGGTGTCAGTAGTAGTAGTAGCCTAGTGTGTGTATTTGTAATTCAGCTGACGATTGGGAAGGACGCGACCGTGGCCTTAAGCTAGGAATCATCCCGGCATTTGACTGGAATATAAATGAGGAAACCCACGGAAAACCACTTCCAGGTTGGCTGAGGTTTTGCCTCACTAAGCGGAGTGTATCCCTTTCCAGCCCTCAGGCAAGAATTACATTTCTTGACAGAGCCGGAAATCAACCCCGGTTCTCAGGGGTGACAGCCAAAAATGCTAGTCACTGCGCCACGAGGTGCACCTTCCGAGAAGAAATTTATGAAGTGGATGATTTACAAGTAATAAAGAAAGTTTTTCAGTCGGTCAACACGAATTGTGCCCAATTACATTAGGCGGGAAACAAGCATTTAGCCTACATACCGTACACACTAAAACACTCTTTATGTACAAATACCTTTTTTCATAAGAAATACACAGCCTAATTTTGTGGCTCCTACGCGACATTCTATTTTCTATCGTTTCATCCCTACCTACATAAGAATCGTCTTTGAGATGTTGAGCTTCTTTCCATACTCTCAACATTTCTGTTCTGTCGGGGATTTACTTACTTACTTATCGTATGGCTTTTAGTGCCGGGAGTGTCCGAGGACATGTTCGGCTCGCCTGAGTCTGTAGCTGCTTCCAGCGGACACCCTAAAGGGTGAGCTATGAGTTCCGTTCAATTTCAAGTAGTTCCAACTTTCGCCACCGGATATCAATGATACCTAGTGGTGAACGTTGAAACTTTGATAGAGCGTTCTAACGAAATATAACCTAACAAATTTTGCTTTACACAAGTTTAGTCTGTGAAAGGATCTTTTACATGCCATAAATCTATGACATGGGACCGCCGGCTTTACTTCCCCTCCGAAGGAAGGCATACTGAAGGATTTTTAACGCTCTTAAAAAATCCGACGACTTCGGCCGGGTTTGAACCCGCTATCTTGGGCACAGCAGTTCAGCATGCTACCGACTACGCCACCGAAGCCGCTTGTCGGGGATATAAGTATAGATAGGCTACTCGAGTTTAGAGGTCGATAAAACCTTTATCCTTAGTCTTACATAAGAACAACCTACACCAAAATTTTCCTTGTTTTATTTGTCGTTCAACGATATAGAGTAAATATTTGTATTGTATCTCGTTAAAATTTTATAGCAGATTGAACAAAAAAAAGTACCGGTTTTTCTTACCTAGTTCACGGAGCGCTCACTTAGAAAGATCATTACGTTAAAAGTATTGATCTGATCGTAACGAAACTTGAATACGTCTTAAAGGAACTTATTGTTAACGCGTATATGAAGTTTTAATCTGATGTGACGTTTCTTAAAATAGTTGTTGTGAATTTTATAAAACAACTTTTTCTCGGGCCTGAGTGGTCATAGCAGTATTGGCTTGTAAGCTTTCGACGGAGTCCGCCATTACAATCAGGTTATCAGCTTAGGCCGGACTGCTATTGATAAGGAATAATAATAGATAGAGCCAACTCTCATTCTCTGATAGAGGACAAATTACAATCCTGCCACTAAATATGGTTTTAATATTTCCATTTTTAGTTCACTGACGACTGATTTGCGAGCAGCGGATATCTGAAATGTTGTATATTGTGGTCTCTAATTTCAATGATAATAGAAGAATTAAATGATATTTGAAAATAATTGTCTCGTTATGAACTGGTATTTACGAAACGCAAAAATCCGTGAATAATTGGCGGGGACGATTTTATTAATCACCGGGCGTTGTCGTCCTAATTAGAGAGCTGAGCTGGATGGAAAATAAAACTCACACAAAATCACCAGTATACATATGTAAAAATATTATTTTAACATTAACCATACTTTTAGCACAATGGACTTGTTATTAATTAGCACGCATGCATCACGTCTGACTGTTTTGTGTGCCGCATGGCAGGGATTAGCAGGAGGTTTCCATGGTTACCTTACTCAGGTCGGGGCGTTACCAGGCGTAGTCGGTAGCATGCTGAGCTTCTATGACCAAGATAGTGGGTTCAAACCCGGCCGAAGTCGTCGGATTTTTAAGAGCGTTAAAATCCCTCAGTATGCCTTCCTTCGGAGGGGAAGTAAAGCCGGCGGTCCCTTGTCATAGATTTATGGCATGTTAAAGAACCTTCCACTAATTTCACCTGTGTGAAGCTAAATTGGATAGGTTAAGAATGTAAACAACGCTCTTAGGTTTCTACGTTCGTTGCCAAGAGCCAACTGCGGTGGCGTCTAGTAGCTAAGTTCTGAACTTGGCCTAGTAGTCGTTGACGGTGGCGCTTGGCGGCAAAAGTAGGAACTATTTGAAAAATTCTAAGTTGCAGTACTTGAATTAAAAAACAGATAACACACACTAATACAGTCATCACAATTAACACCGGTTATCAGACAGACTCTACACACACCCAAGGTACACGGGGCTACACGACCGCGTTGTCGCAGCCCCTAAACTTAAGAACCAACCTAACCAACCAGGGAATGAATATTTAGGAGGTGGTTTTATTAAACTCACTTTTCTCCTGAGGTTGTTTGTGCATGATCAAATATATTTTTCAATTGAGTAGTAAAAAATAATTTGGTTTGTAATTTTATGTTGGAAGCCACTTTTCAGTGTTGCCCTAGTAAATGAACTTTAAATGCTTTTCAATTGGTCAACACGATTGTAATTTAACATTTACATAAATATACGTAAAATGCAAGCAGGAAAATCTTTGAAATCACAGAAGATGTTTCAAAAACATTTATACATCCATAGCCACATCATTTTTATTCTGACAAGTAGTTTCGGCCTACAAATAATCAAAATCAAAACAACCATTTTATTGAAGGGGAAATTTCAATAAGATTCTGCATCCACAGCCAAAGTACAAAGATACAAATCATCGAAATTAACGAGTAATTTATTTGACGATAATAACATTTTAAAAACATAGGAACATCTTTCAACACCGTTTCTTACTCCTTAGAGGCAGATTTCTATATTTTAGAATCTCTTAAAAAATGTATAAGCATTATAAATATATAGTCTATATATACACAGTATAAAGGCCTATTTATATGTATTTTTTTATTTTTAATTTAAATAATAATTCAATTGTAACAGATCTGATTTTTAAAGAAAATTGACACTATATATTTTCGTATTCTAACGATTTACTGTAATTAGACAGTATTTTCGATTACAATTAATAATATTTTTAACAGAATTTTTCATATTTAAAGATTAGTGTATGATTACTGAGAAAAGAGAATATAAGTTAGTGAATATTTTATTTCTAGTCTTCATCTCTTTTTGCATAGAATGCTAATGTTAGATTGATGCTCTTAGTTTAAATATTTTTATATTTAGTACAACTGAAGAAGGTTACAAGATAACCAAAACTGGTATTACGTTATAGGTCTAATTAGTTTCAATACATTATTGATTTTAAGGTGGATTATCATTTATTTATTTATTTATTTATTTATTTACTTACCACATGGCTTTTAATGCCGGGAGTGTCCGAGGACATGTTCGGCTCGCCTGAGTCTGTAGCTGCTTCCAGAGGATACCCTTAGGGTGAGCTACAAGTTCCTTTCAAATTCAAGTAGTTCCAACTTTCGCTACCAGATATCAATGATACCTAGTGGGGAACGTTGGAACTTTGATAGAGCATTCCGACGAAGTCTAATCTAACAATTTAGCTTCACACAAGTTTAGTTTGTGGAAGGATCTTTTACATGCCATAAATCTATAACATGGGACCGCTGGCTTTACTTCCTCTCCGAAAGAAGGCATACTGAAGGATTTTTAACGCTCTAAAAAATCCGGCGACTTCGGCCGGGTTTGAACCCGCTATCTTGGGAACAGCAGTTCAGCATGCCACCAACTACGCCACCTCTTCACTAGGTAATATTTTAATTTATATGTCAATTCAGACAAATTATATTAAACATGATGAATTTCATATCTATAAACACGATTGTACCCAAATAATAATGTGTGTTATTCCCTACACCTGAAAATAATTATTGTTTGTTGTTGATTCTTTAGGGGCTTTGCGACATCAAGATCATGTAGCCCCGTGCACTTGGGTGCGTGTAGAAATTGTCTAATAATCTATATCAATGTGATGTCTGTACTAGAGTGTGTAGCCTATTTGTAATTGAGGTATAACTTGGGTTGGAAGCGGCCGTGGCCTTAAGTAAAGTTAAGCACTATTTCAGCATTTGCTGAGAGTAGAAGTGGAAAACTATGGAAAACCACTTTCAGGATGGCTAACGTAGGAATAGAACCCACCTCTTCTCAGTTTTTCCTCACGAGGCTGAGTGCAGTCTACCCCGTTCCAGCCCGTAAACCCGAATTAAATTTATTTATCTATTATGTTAATTAATTTTACAATGATACACATGATTTTGAGATTATTAAGTGGATGTTTATAAGAAGGTATAAGCTGAGCTGAACCCTGTCTATGGTACCCGCGTAAAAACATGAAAGTTTCGGGTTCGAGTTGTAAGGGCATCAATCTTTTTTACATTTAATTTCTCTGTTGAGACATCCAATGAATAGAAAAGTAACCCCCCTAGCACCGTAATTGTATCAATTGCAATATTGATTGGTTCCTAGTACTTTTCAGAATAATGGTAACGGGCCTGAACATTATTTTGTTAAACATAACGATAGCATTATCTCATTGTCCAGATTGCTTAGCTACTGTATGTTGAATCAATAGATGTTAAGTCTTTAAAAGAGCCCTGTTGATTTCAGATGACAGATCAATACCCATAAATACAATTCCTTCTTAGAGCTGAAGTGCCAGTCAGAAAATATTTTCCTTGTTAGAATTATGTTACAATTGGTCGCTGAAGAGGCATCACTCAATCAGAACAAGCTTGCAAGGCAGAGTTGATAAGCGATCAATAGGCGATTGTAGTGGTACTCTTGCATTAAAATGTTGCCTCTCTCTCTCTGGGTATGAATACCGTGCGTTGTTGGCAACAATGACGTGTGGCTTATACCGACCTCCACATAGCTCTCTACTCCGGGAGAATGTAATTGTTCACTTGTGCTCCGACAAAAGCCACACTCTTTACGACTTTTTTCTGTAGCATCCTAGCAGAATGGGGTGCCAAGCATTCCTCCCCGCGGAGCGCAATCCAGCTGCGCGAACACCCAGCGTAGTCCACCCCTTCTCACACCAAGCACGGGGATGCTAAACAGAGATTCAACAGAAAACTAATGTTCTTTTTACAGACTATCTAAATATGGTGTAGTTATAAAGAAAATAGCACCCGGACGCTTCAGTTACGAATTACCTTCATTTAACATAGCAAAACGAAAGTCATTTGGACATTGAGATAATTATATTGTCGTTATGTTTAACAAATATTCAGACCCGATTACTATGGCTCTTTTGTTATTATTCTTCTCATTATTATTATTATTATTACTATTAATAATAATAATAACAATAATAATATTGTTTCATTTCTGGGCTTGGACATCGGGTTCATTTTAGCGTCGTATAGTTGTGTGTATAGGCCTATGTATGTAGGAATATGTATGTTTGTATGTATAATATAAACTGTACTGTATAATTATATTTAATGTAATAGAAAAGTCTGATAGCCTGTGATATTGTGGTGTGTGTGTATTTGTAATTGAGGCGAGGATTGGGATGGAGGCGGCCGTGGCCTAAAGTTAGGAACCATTTGCCTGGCGTAGAAGTGGAGAAACCACGGAAAACCGCTTCTAGGATGGTCAAGGTGGACCGAGTATTCTCACTTTTGTTATAAATGCAAGTTGCTACAGCATGAGGTGGTCTATTATTGTTATTATTATTATTAATAAGAATAATAATTTTCATTATTAATTATTAATAATTAATATTATAATAACAATTATTATTAACAATTATTATTATTATTATTAATAATAATACCGACAGTAGTGGCTACGCTGGCTAAAGCGCAGCATTAGGTCATGGGGCCAAGCTCTCTGCTGACTCGGTAGACGCGTGGGTTCGAGCCCCACCGTCGGCCGTCCTTGAAATGGTTTTCCGTGGTTTCCCCATTTTCAACACCAGGCAAATGCTGGGACGGTACCTTCTGACAGGCCACGGCAGCTTCCTTCCACATCCTTGCCCAGTTTCATTCACCATCATTCATTTCATCTCTCATTAACTCCTCTCATGAGGTTGGTGTCAGGAAGGGCATCCGGCCGTACAAATCATCGCCACAAAGACTTCCATCGCATCTCATCCCCGACCCCGTTTGAAAAACGGGAATAATAAGGGGTAGACATACATACATTATTAATAATAATAATAATAATAATAATAATAATAATAATATCGTATGGCCTTGGGTGCCGGGTGCAAGCTTTGTAATTTGACACCCAAAGGGTAGCTTGCATGTCGAATTTCGTTGTTCCTTGAAGTACTATGAAAGTCTAAGAGGTTAGATATCTAAGCTCCTTGAACACTATAGCGCTTTCTAGTAGAGAAATGTGGAACTTTGTGTTGGCGGAAACTCCCGAGATTAATTTTGCCATTATGAACACGGCCTACTGAATTCAAATGGGTTCTTTGACATGCCAACATTGTATTACATGCGTGTCGTATTTTTGCCGCCTTTCAAAAAAATCACTCGCCACGGCCAGGAGCGAACCTGCAATCTTGGGGTTAGTAGACCGACACGCTAACGAGCGTACTTAGTGCTGTCGGCATTATTATGACTATTAATATTAATAATAATATAATAATAATAATATCGTATGGCCTCTGTGCCGTGTGCAAGCTTTTTATTTGACGCCCAGAGAGCAGCTTGCATTTCAAATTTTGTTGTTCCCTGGAGCACTATGAAAGTCAAAGAGGTTAGATATCTAATCTCCTTGACACTATAGCGCTTTCTAGTAAAGAATGGAGGAACTTTTTTGTGTTAGCGGAAAATCCAGAGATTAATTTTGCCATTATGAACACGGTCTACTGAAGTCAAATGGGTTCTTTAACATGCCAACAACTTATGACATGCGTGTCGTGATTTTTGTCGCCTTTCAAAAATAACTTACCAAGGCCAGGATCGAACCTTGGGGTTGGTAGTCTGAGACGATAACCATTCACCCTCCGTGGCAAGCAATAATAATATTCCTATTTTCAACGGGGTCATGGTTGAGAAGCGATGAAAGTCTATGTGGCGGGTGTTTTATAATGGCCGGATTGCCTGCCTGATGCCAACCTCATGAGAGTTGAATATATTTTTAATAATAATTATTATTATTATTAATATTATTATTATTATTGTTACAGTACCTATTTCGTAATAAGCTTCGTCACCAATAATAATTAATAACACAGCGTCCCAATTATAATTCTTCTAATATACTGTGCATTATATGGTGCAAAATTCTTATGCAATTTATTTTTTATTTTTTTATGAAAAAAAAAAGAATCAAAAATATATTTCCCTGATCTCATTGATAAGTAGGCCCACTGATGTTTCCCAGATGTTCTGTCACGAATTAATTCAATTTCTTTAAAGTAAGGGAGTTGGGTAGGCCTACGTGTCACGTAAAGGAACTTGATTTAATGAGGTTATAAGTTTCTCTTTTTTTATGCTTTCAAATTGTGGACGTTTAGTGAATAGAAAGAGTCGAAGGTATTATACTCTACCTATCGACAAACTGCATAGCAACCAACTTTTAATCCCATTCTCAGTTACGATAACAAAGAATTAAACATACTCAAGCACAATAGCACGTATCATTCTGGAAATAAACTATTTGAAACACATTACTAGCAAAGTACACACATACATTACCCTTTGAAATGAGGAACAAAACACAGACTGGGTCTAAAGAGAACAGAAGTCAAGTTGACTCCAGAATACTGCACTCATTCTTACCAACAACTTGTACTTGATGAGGCAGAGCAACTGTTTTTAATGAACGATGTGTACATCCCTCGGTTAATTCCCCTCCCTTCCCCACCCCCACCCCCACCCTCCCTTCCTGGAGCCTTTTCAAGGCTTCTGATAATTGAAAAATGAATACAGTGGCTTTTGCGGGATCAATGGATAAAAAAAAGAAAAAGAGAGAAAAAAAAGGCATCTTCAACTTCTTATTTTTCCCTCGTTTCTATATACTGACTGATGTAATTATTGCATGTATACATTAATACACACAACCCAACCCCTCATCTCTCTCTTGTATATATGCATGTATTCTATAGTCGAGTATGAATAGACCGCATTATGCGCCCGTAATCCAAGCACACGCCTTTTTTGAAGACCGCTCACGTTAGTCAATGCTGCCTATGCTTATATATATATATTTTTTAGTTGGTACAAAAAAATAAAACAACCATCCTCTCTGCGATAAAAATATAATCATTTATTTTTTTAAAAGTACAGGCCTCAGCGAACACAATGGGTAAGCATATTACGCTGAATGGAAGGTAAGTGGTTATATGTTGAGTGGTGTTCTTTCAAATTGCAGAATGCGTTACATAGAAAGAGTTCTGGATATATATATATATATCCTGATTGGATTTTGGCGGACGGTTTGGCTTCACATGAGAGAGAGAGACAGAGATAGGGGGCGGGGGATTTGTTTGTTTTGATTTTTACTAAGCAGCTATTCATAGTGTTTAAAAAAACACAGTCATTGACTCTTACAGAGAAATTCTAAATTGTTTTGATAACGAACGCTTACGTGAGTGGCTTGTGTATAATCTCCTGCATGAGTTTTAGGTAGGTGCTTGAAATGTATGGTGTATTTTCTTGTATTCAGTTTTATTAAAGGGTCCAATTATGAAATCATCTAGAAGAAATTTGTTTTAATGCTTTGTTTGGCACTCAGCAAGGGTAGTACTTCATTCTTTATACGTCTGTGAAATGGAAAGCTTGGTTATATCAAGTCATAGAAATGTTATGTCTGCTCTCGTAATTTCCATACCAGTTCAACTGAGATAAAATTAGAATATTATTCTTTTCTACTTTCTCTCTCGAAAGAGGGATTGATTTTATTTTAACAGGACTTTAAAAATTATATTTCAGTTCCATGATGGGATAGCTGATTAGCTTATTATTTGAAATATTTGTGACCGACCACGATAGCTCAGTGTATTTGTCTTTAAAACATGACTATGAAGTGATTTACGAAGCAAGGAGCGTATAAAACGTAGGTTGGCTCAGGCAAAGAAAGGATATCTACAGAAATGAAATCTGTTTTCATGAAATATAGATTTAGGTATTAGAAAGTCAATTTTGAAAGCCTTTGTCTAGAACGTGGCGCTCAATGGAAGAGGGGGCAGATGGTGCCGCAGTAAAGAGGAGAATTGAGTCATTTCAAATGTGATGTAACAGGAAAATAATGAAGATCGGATACAATAATAATAATAATAATATCGTATGGCCCCGCGTGCCAGGTGCAAGCTTTGTTATTTGACACCCAAAGGGTAGCTTGCGTGTCGAATTTCGTTGTTCCTTGGAGCACTATGAAAGTCAAGGAGGTTAGTTATCTAAGCTCCTTGAATACTATAGCGCTTTCTAGTAGAGCAAAGAGGAACTTTGTGTTGGTGGTAAATCCCGAGATTAATTTTGCCATTATGAACATGGCCTACTGAATTCAAATGGGTTCTTTGACATTCCAACATCGTATGATATGGTGTCGTAATTTTTGCCGCCTTTCAAAAATCACTTACCACGGCCAGGAGCGAACCTGCAAGCTTGAGGTTAGTAGACCGACACGTTGACCACTCACCCACCATGGCAAGCATGAAGATCAGATGAAAAAATATTAAGACGAGTGGAAGAGGCGAGATGTTTCTGGCGACTGCTAATGAAGAGAAGGAAGGAAGGAAGCTTTTAGTTTTACGTGACTGTTAATCATGCGATCATGAGCCACGGGACCTCCTTTCTACGTGGAATCCGAACCACAGGACATGGCATTTCACTTCGAAAATCTCACATGCATTGAGCGGGAATCAAACCCGGTCCACCTTGGTGAGAGGTCAACAGCTTGACCACTGCGCCACCTCGCCCCCTAATGAAGAGAAGAAGATGATGGTGATGATGATGATGATTGTTGCTTTAAGGGGCCTAACATTTGGGCTATCTGGCCTTGAAGAGAAGAGATAGGTTGATAGGACACATTCTAAAACACCCAGGAATAGCGAACTTACTTATGGAAGGAAGGATCGGGCACAAGAACTGACGGGGTGGACCAAGGTTAGATTTTTTTTAAATTTTGTCAATTTACCCTCTAGGTTGGTGGTTACCCACGGACTCTGCGAGGGAACTCACCACTACCGCCTCTATGGGCAGTGTCCTGGAGCTTGGAACATCTGGTCGGGATGGATACAACTGGGGAGGTGTGATCAGCACTTCGCCCAGGCGAACAGGGGCCTTATGAGGGATGGGAAGGGATAGAAGATGGGGATGGATAGGCTAGGAAGAGGGAAGGAGGTGGCCGTGGCCTTACAGTAGGTACCATCCCGGCATTTGCCCGAAGACGAAGTGGGAAACCACGGAAAACCACTTCGAGGATGGCTGAGGTGGGAATCGAACCCCCTCTACTCATTTGGACCACCCGAGGCAGAGTAGACCCCGTTCCAGTCCTCATACCACTTTTCAAATTTCGTGGCAGAGCCGGGAATCGAACCCAGGACCTCCGGGGCGGCAGTTAACCATGCTGACCGCTACGCTACGGAGGCGACATGGACCAAGGTTAGAATAATGTAAAACAGATTGCCACGGATGTAAGATGTGGAAGCTATGTAGAGATGAAACGATTAGCTCTGAACAGGCAGGCAGGCTTGAAGAGCTGCATCAAACCAGTTAACAGACTCAAACAACAATAATAATTTCACTGTGCAGGATACTGCAGTTCAAGATAAGTGTCGTTATGGGTTTTTTAATTCAGAAGTCATGCAGCATATCGATGGCCCAGTTCTAATACCACGTAGGCTAAGTCTCTTTGGTTGAGAGAGGAAAGAAAGTCATCTACGGCAGAGGTCCTGTCACAACAATTAAATGAAGTAAAATCATATATATTATTTCAGTAGTATAGATCCCGTCGCCTCCGTAGCGTAGCGGTCAGCATGGTTAGCTGCCGCCCCGGAGGTCCTGGGTTCGATTCCCGGCTCTGCCACGAAATTTGAAACGTGGTACGAGGACTGGAACGGGGTCTACTCAGCCTCGGGTGGCCCAAATGAGTAGAGAGGGTTCGATTCCCCCTCAGCCATCCTCGAAGTGGTTTTCCGTGGTTTCCCACTTCGTCTTCGGGCAAATGCCGGGATGGTACCTTCTTCAAGGCCACGGCCGTCTCCTGATCACACCTCCCCAGTTGTGAAAAATAAGCATTCAAATGAAAGAGAATATACATTACCAGTGACGCATTGCACTCTAATTTCATAAATATCTATAATTTCTTTAAAGGATGACTTTAAAAAAACTGTACGAAGTGTGCGATTTGCAGATACTGTTGCTGCAGGAAGATACCCTCCATAATTGCTGTCCACTTCAAATTTTGGCCACTCTGACGCCTGTTTCATGTCATTTTAACATTCAGAGGTCTTTCCTTTATCATTTTGCATGGATTTCAGAAACAGTACCGTACCGGTAATTTAAAGGAATGAGTACTCAAATCGTATAATTTCATAAATATCGAATAACTGGTGAGTGTTACTGCTAAGCTGTCAATCAATGTACTTGGCACACAAATTACATTAGCAGTGACGAATACATTCTATTTTCAAAAATATCAATTTTTGTAAGAAGTGTGTGATTTGTAAATACTGTTGCTGTAAGAAAATACGCGACATCATTGCTGTTCAGTTCGCATTTTGGCCGTAGGGACGCCTGAAACGTAAATAGTGTTCTATAATAATTTGGTTCAAATGAAAACATAACAACCTTTGTCATTAAGTCTCTTATTATAAACCTACTGGGGAAAGTGTGGCTTATGAACATGCGAGATTTCTCGCATGGGTCCGCTAGTATGATGTAATAGAGAAGCCACTCCTTCACGTATAGTGACGAATGAGCGCCTTGCCTGGGATGTGATTCTCAGTGTTCGGCTGCTCGCAGTATCACAGTAACTCATATCGACGGAATTTTAACCTATGTTCACATGTAATGTGTAGCGGTTTCGGTGGCGTAGTTGGTAGCATGCTGAACTGCGGTGCCCAAGATAGCGGGTTCAAACCGGGCCGAAGTAGTCGCATTTTTTAAGAGTGTTAAACATCCTTCAGGATGCCTTCCTTCGGAGGGGAAGTAAAGCCGGCGGTCACATGTCGTAGATGTATGGCATGTAAAAGATCCTTCCACAGACTAAACTTGTGTGAAGCTTTTTGTGAGCTTTCTTTTTATTTAAATTTCTAATAGTGTTTTGTAAGGATATCCATTTTCTCTTTTATCTTTGTAAACTTAGTTTTAGGATTATTTTAATTCAATCTACGCTGACGAAGGTGTCATTGAACACCAAAACATGTACGTATAAGCAGTGATTAAACCACATTCTTTAGTGTTTGACAAGGCGCTTTTGAATAATACGGATATTAATTATTACTAGGGTTCGGAAGTTTAAAACCTAACGAAGTACAAAATATGCAAGCAAATATGCCCTATAAACAAGCTAAATATGACCTAAAAACTATAAAATATGACCTAAAAAAACTATGAAATATGACATGAATTTTTGGGATAGGTTATTACTAACATACAGTAAATGCTAAATGACGTCCGTAGAGGAGCACCTTCTTGGAATCAGGTCTTCTAAACCTGCTATCTGCCTGTTCCTGGAAAAGAAATAAAAATATATCCACTACACTATTCGGAAATCCTGTGTTTGAAACTCGACGCAGATAACACGTAGGGCCTGCCTTGTTAACGACGCCTCAATTTAAACAAAAATGCTGAGATTATAACCAAATATGACCTTATATCACTAAAATATGACCAAAACTATAAAAATGGCCGAAATAGGCTAAGCATTTATAGGCAACATCAAATTGCTTTAAACGTGGTCAGGGACCCGTCATTCAAACGTATTTTTCAGATTTCGGGTAAAATGAGCTCTGGAAAAAGAAATATGACTTTTCCTTAACATCCGAACCTTAATTATTACCATTGTCATAATGTTTAATGTTCACGCATTTTCTGAATCTGGGTGACCATCTTACAAGTTGCTATACACAAGGCTGTTCACCACCCGACTTTTCCGGGAGGTCATATCAACTCTCCAGCTGAGAATCAGTCATTTGGATTTACTCTCCTATTGAAACGTTTCACTTGCACTGCCACCTAGCAGCGGAACTTAATTAGATGACCTGTAGCCGAGATTTAATTTACTTTGTCTTGTAATCATCAAATGTTATACAGTACAAGAGTTCTTTTACGAGACACACCTTCGTAAGACTTCAAGTGCTGTGGATTGTTATTACATATTTATTTGTTTATTTGTATGCACACAACAGGATTTTCATCCCAATTACAGTGGCATTAGGATTACACAGTATGTTATTTTAAAACTTATACTAACTTAAACTAAAGAGTAATAATAATAAAACACTAATTAAAATTACACAGTGTGTTATCTTAAGATGTATACTAACTTAAACTAACAGTAACTAAATAAAACTAATTAAAATAACTAGGTGTACCATACAATTAAAACAGTATAGTACAAATAATACATGTGTAATGACTCAGTGGTAAGAATTCATGATTTACAATTTGCAAGGTTTGTGACATTCTTTCTGGAGAGTGGCTAGGAATTCCATCAAAAATACTGTCAAGGAAGTACTAAAATCTATGGCATTATTTCTTTGAGCAACATTGTTGAAAATATTACATAGTCTGCTCAGCGGTGAATTTTTGTGGGCAGATGTCCTGGTTCTTTTTATTTCAAATGTGATATTGTTCCTAGAATTGATGCGTGGTACATGGAAATTTAAGAGAGAAAGGTATTCGGAATCATCAATTGAATTGTTTATAATTTTGAAAAGGAATTTCATAGCATCTATTTTTCTTCGTATTTCTAAACTGTCTACATCAACATTTATTAGCAGTTCCTGGTATGGTATCAAGTGAGGATAGTTGGCTATTCTTTTAAAATGTAGATATTTTAGGAATTTCTTTTGTGTGTTTTCAACCATTGAGGTATATGTCTTGCATCTAGGACTCCACATAATGCTAGCATATTCTAGTTTCGGTCTGACTAGTGTGTTGTACAGGTGGATACACGAGCTTATGTTTTGAATGGTTTTGTATTCCTGATAACAAATCCAAGTGTCTTGTTTGAGTCAGCTATCATTTGCAGCATATGGGGGGTGGGGTAAACGTTAGTTCTCGATCTAGCAACACACCGAGATCTTTGTTTTCATGAACGGAATTCAGGACACTGCAACCTAACTTGTAATTAAAAACGATAGGGTTTTTATCCGGGTGAACGACATTGAGATACATTTTTCTACGTTTGATCCTAATAAATTTTCTGTAGTCCATTCCATAATACTGTTCAGGTCATTTTGAAGCAAGTCGCAGTCGGTAGATACATATATTTTTCTATATACCTTGAAGTCATCAGCATACAATAGACAGTTAGAATGCTTTATTCTTTGAGGTAGATCGTTTATGAAGATGAGAAAAACTAAAGGTCCGCTGACAATATACATATCGGACGATAGTTACTAATTAGCATTGGATTTCCAGATTTTAAGATTGGACATAGGCTACTCGGCTTTTTTTTTCTTCAATTAGATGTAAATGTGGCGGTTATAATAATTAAGTTATATTTGAAAAGGAAAGGGTGCTTAAGAACATCTGCACAGCCCTTAATTACATATGGCCGGATATGATCTGGTCCAGGTGAGGATTTAGGCTTCAGTTTTCTTATAGCTACTTCTACCTCACGTAAGGTGACTTTGTCAATGTGCAGAGTGTCGGTAGTGATGGATGTATCGCTAGGCATGCAGTATTGGGCTTTATTAGGTGAGTAAACCGATATGAAATACGACGCAAAAACTTCAGCCACGAATTACAGCCAATGGCCATAGCAGGGTATTTAGTTGAACGGCCTTAGGCTCCCAGCAAGTTCAATTTCAAGTAGTTCCAACTTTGGATACCAGATGCCATTGTCACTAGCACCAAG
Organism: Meconema thalassinum; assembly: GCA_946902985.2. Classification (NCBI taxonomy): domain Eukaryota; kingdom Metazoa; phylum Arthropoda; class Insecta; order Orthoptera; family Tettigoniidae; genus Meconema; species Meconema thalassinum. Next base: position 1,048,273,452 of record OX336388.2, read on the forward strand.
CGGTGAACGTTGGAACTTGATGCAGCGATTCTAACCAACCAAATATAACCTACAAATTTGGCTACACTCTACTAATTGTAGTGGTAGGTCCTTTTACATGCCATAAATCTATGACATGAGCCCGCCGGCTTTACTCACCCTGCAGTGGGTTGTTCACACCCTTCAAAACCAGACTTCCTTGATTGGACAACGAACTCGTGACCTGACGCAAGTAAGTGGAAGCGAGATTCAGCTCAGGGTCCCATGTTCTATGTCTCACCTGTTTACGAGTTAGCAACAAAAGAATCTGAAATACATTATTTTGAAAATAAAATTATTCAAGTTTCTTTGTCGTTTTGACATTACAGAATGCTCGAACCAATTGATACTGGGTTGGGATTTAAAAAAAAGTACCTCCAATATGTTAACAAATTTAGACACAGCATATTGAAAAGAAATGAGAGGTTGACTGGGTCGCACAATTATAAGCTGTAAGGACTAACAGAACACACATTTTCACTTAGCTGTAATTTTATTGCTTCAAATACATAAAAGAGCTGGAATACATTAAGCTGTCAATATCAAGCATGTTTTATTTTTGCGTAACATTGAAGTTGGTGGTTAAAAACTTGCCTTGAGTGTTGTCTCATTATTCGCTTTGCATGAGCTTTCAGGGAAATGTCGTGTACCGCTTTGTTCGCTTATTGAGGTGGACTGGCGCAAGAACTTCACAACACGGCAGCGTTCCTTTGTTTGTCAGGGTGAAAGAGAAATATTTCATGAACTCGGAACTATCCGTGCCAGAGGCGCTGTGTATTAGGAACAGCTTCGCCCGGGAACAGTTATGAATGCATTACGTGGTAAGCGCTTTTCTTTTAGATGTCAATGAACTACGACCTACACACATCAAAAAAAGTTTTGCATCACCTCGGTTCCCAGATCTCTGGCATATAGACGTTGACTGTGTATATTGTATCCAAGATACAGTCCCTTTGACTGTTCATAGATGTCACTAAAACTGCTCAAAGATGTAAACAACCATGCATGAGCAGGGCCTATTAGACGGAGGGGGTACGACAGCCGATCAGTTCCAGTCATTCCACCAGGACGAAGGTACGCTGCTCATGTTGTCTGTAGTTCTACCATGCCTAGAAGGTCAATACCGCAGTTCGATCGCGTCCGCATTGTTACTTTGTGTCAAGAAGGGCTCTCAACAAGGGAAGTTTCCAGGCGTCTCAGAGTGAACCAAAGCGATGTTGTTCGGACATGGAGGAGGTACAGAGATACAGGAACTGTCGATGACAGGCCTCGCTCAGGCCGCCCAAGGGCTACTACTGTAGTGGATGACCGCTACTTACGGATTGCCGCTCGGAGGAACCCTGACAGCAATGCCACCATGTTGAATAATGCGTTTCGTTCAGCCACAGGACGTCGTGTTTCAACTCAAACTGTGCGCAATAGGCTGCATGATGCGCAACTTCACTCCCGACGTCCATGGCGAGGTCCAGCTTTGCAACCCCGACACCATGCAGCGCGGTACAGATGGGCCCAACAACATGCTGAATGGACCCCACGGAATTGGCATCACGTTCTCTTCACCGATGAGTGTCGCATATGCCTTCAACCAGACAATCGTCGGAGACGTGTTTGGAGGCACCCTGGTCAGGCTGAACGTCTTAGACACACTGTCCAGCGAGTGCAGCAAGGTGGTGGTTCCCTGATGTTTTGGGGTGGCATTATGTGGGGCCGACGTACGCCACTGGTGGTCATGGAAGGCTCCGAAACGGCTTTACGATACCTGAATGACATCCTCCGACCCATAGTGCAACCATATCGGCAGAATATTGGAGAGGCATTTGTCTTCATGGACGACAATTCTCGACCTCATCGTGCACATCTTGTGAATGCGTTCCTTCAAGATAACGATATCGCTCGACTACAGTGGCCAGCATGTTCGCCAGACATGAACCCTATCGAACATGCCTGGGATATGTTGAAAAGGGCTGTTTATGGACGTCTTGACCCACCAACCACTCTGAGAGATTTACGCCGAATTGTCGTTGAGGAGTGGGACAATTTGGACCAACAGTGTCTTGATGAACTTGTGGATAGTATGCCACGACGAATACAGGCATGCATCAATGCAAGAGGACGTGCTACTGGGTATTAGAGGTAGTGGTGTGTACTGCAATCTGGACCACAAATGCTGAAAGTCTAGCTGTATGATGGTACAACATGCAATGTGTGGGTCTCATGAGCAATAAAACGAGCTGAAATGTTGTTTGTGTTGATCTCTATTCCCTTTGTATTTAAAGGTTCCGGAACTCTTGGAACCGAGGTGATGCAAAACTTTTTTTGATGTGTGTATATCCTGTTTTACGTCGGCATGACGAGTTAAAATCACTGACTGAACTATTAATTATATTATCATGTAGATGCATGTGCAACGAATTCTTGTGAGACGTAATTTAAGAATAGCGAGGTGCATGAAACACAAATCCCACTTCCGTCCAACCTTAACTTGACTGTGTATTTTGCAGAACGAACCGTTCACAGGCGTAATTAAGTAAAGTTGAGTTGCACTTCCAGGGAAACTCCAAACACAACCACTCTTCTCTGAAGTCTTAAGTCAACACGACTCTACAGTTTGCTGCTGGCTGTATCTGCGGTAATATGCTCGCCCGCAAGCTAGGCTGTAATTGGGGTGTTTACCGGGTGAGTTAGCCGTGGTGGTTACGGCATGACTGATGGCAGTCGCTCACATCCGGGAGGCGAGGAGGTTCGAATCCCCCCGCCGGCAACCTTGAAGATGGTCTTCTGTGGTTTCCCATCTTCCTTCCAGGCAAATGCCGGGGTTGGTCCCTAACTATAGGCCACAGCCGCTACCTTCCAACTCCTCGTCCTTACATTCCAACTTCCCTCGTTCCCTCCCCAACGGTACTTGTAGCTCACCCATTGGGTGTCCGTCTCGAAGCAGCTACAAAAAACTGGCGAGCCGAACATGTCCTCGGACACTCCCGGCACTAAAAGCCATACGCTAAAAAAAATTAAAAAAAATTGGGGTGTTGGGCTCGCCCCTAGCTAGCTCGTAAACTGTCGCCTCATTAATTGAATGGAGATTTTTGGAAGAAATGAAAACGTAAAAACACTTATAGTGGCTATGTATTGAAGATGGAGATATGCTCTCGCAGATTTTTTTGGTAGAACTTTTCGTGCTGAATAATTCTTACATTGATACTGATATTTTTAACGGTTTGCCCAGCGTAAGCTTAAAAGGGCAGGGTGTTACTGCTTGACTTTCTTTGGTCATAAATAAATTATTTCCAACAGAAACCGTTCTCGAGATATCCTTTATAGAATGATGAAAAGCGCATCAAAATTTATCCAGTGGTTCTCGAGTTTACCCGTCACATCCAAGAATCAGGGACTTTGTTTTATACTAAGTAGAGATGTGACGGTCATAATTATTTTACTTTTACTGTGTTGGCACAAGAGGAGGCTGGGTTTCATTGAAAACACCGTCACTCAAACAAAGAATGAGCGTACTATGGGTAATTGTTATGATCAATAACCAACGGTGGGTTTCTAAGAGAGCCTGCATAGTGGTGTCAGGGATTATAGGCCTAATTACCGTATACTGTATATTGCAAGGTTACTCCATTCAGTACTTTGAGTTTTGGCACAGGGCTCTTAAACAGAAAAAGAAAGATGAAAAAAAAAGAAAGAAATGATAACAATGTTGAAAATGATAATACTGTAATAATGTTATTGGTTTTACGTTCCTTTTAACTACTGCTGATTTTAGAGACAACGGGGTGTCGGAATTTTGCCCTGAAGTGGATCTTTAACGTGCAAGTAAATCTATTAATACGGCTCCGTCGCATTTAAGCACCCTGAAATGCCAACTGACCACACTGGTATTCGATCCCACAACCTTGAGCAAAGCACAGTAGGCGTGTACATTACCACTGCAGCCAGTGATAATGATGACGACGACGACGATGTTGATGATGTTGACTGGGCCATATCGTTTGTTATTATTATTATTATTATTTGTTTTAAGGAGTAGAACATGGAGCTCATCTGCTCCTTAAGAAAGAAAGAAAGAAAGAAAGAAAGAAAGAATAGTTACAACAATAATAATAATAATATCGTATGGCCGCGAGTGCCGGGTGCAAGCTTTGTTATTTGACATCCAGAGGGTGGCTTGCATGTCTAATTTCGTTGTTCCTTGAAGCACTATGAAAGTCAAGGAGTTTAGATATCTAAGCTCCTTGAACACAATAGCGCTTTCTAGTAGAGAAATGAGGAACTTTGTGTTGGCGGAAACTCCCGAGATTAATTTTGCCATTATGAACACCGCCTACTGAATTCAAATGGGTTCTTTGACATGCCAACATCGTATGACATTCGTGTCGTATTTTTGCCGCCTTTCAAAAATTACTTACCACGGCCAGGAGTGAACCTGCAAGCTTGAGGTTAGTAGACCGTCACGTTAACCACTCACCCTCCGTGGCAAGCGGTTACAACAATTCGCATTCAAGAATTCGCTCATGCGCTGCAAAATGTGTTTGACCCGGCCCTTGGTATTTGAGCAGGAGGGTTATGACATTTGTTTACGACATTGGGGATAACCCCTTTGCCGACCCCTTGCCAAAGCCTGAGCGGAGTTGAGGAACTCATTTTTGGATCCCTTGGAGGACCGAGTGGAATTAAGGAAAATCGAGGGGAATTGATGTTCGACCTTAAAGTCTCCTCATGAACCCACTGTGTTGATTCTTGCGTTCTTCTGTCCATGGATTCCTGGTAGGCTACTTGTACTGATTTTCTCCGCAAAATTATAGTTGTTGACAACTGTTCTGAATTTGGATCTGATCTCTTTCGTGAAAACAGAATTTATTACTAACATAAAAACGGCTCCAAAACATATAGAAGTGAATCATTGGAAAATCAAGCGGGTTGTGAAATTTAATTTTCTTGGTGAATGGATAAACCCTACGATGTCCGAAAACGAGGCTTTTGCGTCACGCTTGAATAAAATTGAAATGGCTTACCATCTAACTAAGAATGTGTACAACAACATGCAAAATCCCTGAATGCAAAACTCAAGCACTACTGCATGGTCATCCGGCCAGAAGCTTTGTATGCAGCGGAATGTCTCGCCATGAATAGAAAAGGCTTAATGGAAAAACTGGAGACCAAGGAAGGAAGATTTTGAGGAAAATCCTGGGTCCAGTCAAAGAACACGGCGAGTTCCGAAGACGCCACAACCAAGAGTTGTACACTCACGTAGAGAAAATAACTGACGTGATGAGGAAAAGGAGGATTTCTTTCTATGGAATGAAATCAACACGGCTATTCAATCGAAATTTCGCTTTTCTCCATGAGAAAAAAGACAAAGAGGGCCTGGTTCAGTGAAGTAGAGAAAGGTCTGTTGGAGATTGGGATAACATGTGAAGATATCCAGGAGCGTGGCCCTCGTAGGGAAAGACTTCATAAACATCGGAGTTTTCAACCTAAGCCGAAACTAAAAACCGGGAAGGCGTGGACGACGGAGAGAAAGGTGCAACATCGATTGCGAATGAAAGAGTACTGGGCCAACATTAAAATGCAGAAGAACCAGTTGACATGACGTGGTCCTTAATTGGCCGTAACGAAGCAAGAAGAAGATTATTATTATTATTATTATTATTACACTGTTACGTAAACTTATTCTACTTATCACAGCCTTGAAGTAGCTTTGAGACTGTTTATTAGGTCGAAATATTGTGCTAATAAACTGACGAGTTTCAGAACAACAGCTCGTTCCATTATCTTGGTTTGAAGAAAAGTGTAGGAATGAGCTAACAATGGCATGTTGCCTCCATAGATATAATTATATTGGACTAGCAGAAGTACCCGTTCTTCGAACGGTGTTCGGTGTTAACACCAGACATAATAATAATAATAATAATAACAATGTTATTAGTGTTACATCCCTTTTAAGTACTGTTGCTTTTAGAGACGCACCAGACATTATCAATTGAGCTACTGTTGCAATGGTTAGCGGCTTGTAGTTCCTTCATAAGTTTATCAGAACGAAGTTAATTTTCTGGGAATATCACACACACTGTTAATTTAAGGGCCTTATAATGTGGTTTTCGGAGATCCTTTATAGACTCGCGAATTTTTTGTCTCACATTGAGATGTGCAACATATGCTTTGGTCGTCCTTCTAGGATAATTTTTATATTTCTCCTATTTTAGCATGTATTTTGAGAAGTTTTTCCCTATATCCACCCTTCTACTGTATGAAAAGTACGGTGAAGAGTTTTATAAATGATTGGTGTATTGACTCATGTTTACCATGCCTAATTTTACGATGCACCAAGCATCCGAACATGAGTTATAGGCGTACATAAGGATACACAGAAAGACAGACAGACAATTCTATTGTCTACAACATATCAGCCAGAAATCCAAATATGGGTATATCTACCACACAGTATCAAAGAAAATCATCCTTACGATGAACCCGTTTGTCGACAAAAAAAGAAAAGAAAAAAGATTAGTTGAAATGTGCTCTCAAACTAAATTCACCTAACGTGTACTTCCTGACATGAAATAGAATTGAAAGTCTTGTAGATGAAACGCAATACACGTCACATAAAAACTGACCCTCTACGTTGTGTTGGGTCCCCATACACAGGAAGACCTCTATCATAAATTATAAAAGCTTGTGGTGCATGAAAATTCAGGTTCTTTAGTCTCAAATGGCCCAAATTCCTAAAAGCCGCAAAAAATGCTGATTCAATTCAGGAATTTTTGAAAACAATGTTGTTGTTTGGAGATATAATAGACCTTCTGTACTATATGTCGCACGTGAAAATTGCATGAAAAAATCCTAGATTACCCCTTGACCCCCTTAATTGCATTGGTGAATTATACAGTCTACGTTGGTTCCGTGATAACCTTATATTTGCAAACTTTCACAGAAATGTAATAAATGTAATAAATTGCTTCTTACTGAAATAGATGGAAAGTTGGATGCAACCCCTTGAGATAATGTTGTCATGGTTACGGATTTGCATTCCTTCATTAGTTTGTTAAATTAAATTTAATTAGTTTTCTGGGAATGTTTCAGAAACTGTTGGTTTAAGAGCCTTATAATGTAGTTTTCGAGGACCCTAGAGTTTTATTTCTGGCACCGAGGGGCTTTGTCTCGTCGTTGTATGCCATAATATAATACTACTAATAATAATATAATATAGGGATAGGAATATAATAGACCTGCCATACCACACCCGCAGGTGTAAATCGCGTGAAAAAATTCTAGACTACCCCTTGACCCCCTTTAGCGCATTTTACATATTGATGAAATTTACAGCTTAATTTGGTTCCATAATAACCATCTAGCCGTTTGCAAACTTTCACACTAATGTAATTAATGGAATTGCATTGCGTCTTACAGCAATAGATGGACCTCTGAGAATCTGTTGCCATGGTTATCGGCTTGCATTCGTTCAGCAGTTTATTAAATTAAATTTGTTTTCTGGGAATATCTCAAAAACGGTTGGACGTAGGACCTTAAAATGTGTTTTTAGGGCCCCCGAATGTTATCTCTCACATTGAGGGGCTGAAAATGGGCTTTGTCTCGTCCTTCTACTCCTATTTCAGCATGTATTTTAAGGGGGTATGCACCCGTTTATGATAGGTACAGAGAAGAGATACATCAATGATTAGTGTCGTGCCCCTGATGGATATCTGTACCAAATTTTGCGTTGATACACCCAGCCGTTCTCGATTTATAAGGGAACCAAGTTGTCCACAATCAAACAAACAGACAGGCAGACCAAAACATTATTTTCACGTGCATCTATCATAAAACAGTCTGAAACGTGTAAATAACTCAAATTTCCGTAGAAATTCAGAAAAAAAAAACAGACGAATTTTCTATTTATATATGTAGAGATATACTGCACGGCTCGGTGTTGACCGTGTTTTATTGCACAAATTTAGGATTTACTCGCTAACCGTTGGAGATACACGGAAAGTGTTAAGGACCTTTTGGATAGAAAATTGAATGTTAAAGCTCATGTATACCATCAAAAGGTTGCTATTTCTTAGGGTTCTCTTTTTATTTGAAATGGAAATATCAAATTTTGAAACCAAAGGGTGTAGTGACGTCATAAATGTGGGTTTTACTCGCTAACCGTTGGAGATAAACGAAAAGTGAAGCTCGTATGTACCGTCAAAAGTTTGCTATTTCTTAGCGTTCTCTTTTTATTTGATAAGGAAATATGAAGTTTTGATTAAAGTGTGTAGTGACGTCACTAAAATGGTCGCCATTTTTAATAGTGCAAATTATCGAAATAAAATGTATCCTATATGTAAACCTGGTAAATCAGCTACATCCATGCAAAATTTCATTTAAATCGGACCAGTGGTTCTTGCGTTATTGAGTAGCACACAGACAGACAGAAAGACAGACACACACCATCTCATTTTTATATATTAGTATAGCAGAAGTATCCGTCCTTCGAACGGTGTTATATATTAACACCAGACATTATCAATTGAGCTACTGTTGCAATGGTTAGCGGTTTTTCATTCCTTCATAAGTTTATCAGAACGAAGTTAGTTTTCAGGGAATACCACACACACTGTTAATTTAAGGGCCTAAAAATGTGGTTTTCGGAGACCCCTTATAGACCTGCGAATTTTGTGTCTCACATTGAGAAGCGCAACATATGCTTTGATCGTCCTTCTAGGATAATTTTTTATATTTCGCCTATTTTAGCATGTATTTTGAGAAGTTTTTCCCTATATCCACCCTTCTACTGTTTGAAAAGTACGGTGAGGAGTTTTATAAATGATTGGTGTATTGACTCATGTTTACCATACCTAATTTTACGATGCACCACGCCTACGAACACGATTTATAGGCGTACATAAAGATACACAGAAAGACAGACAGACAATTCTATTGTCTACAACATATCACCCAGATATCCAAATACGGGTATATCTGCCATACAGTATCAAACAAAATCATCCTTACGATGAACCCGTATGTCGACAAAAGAAAGATTAGTTAAAATTTGCTCTCAAACTAAATTCACCTAACTTGTACTTCTTGACGTGAAATAGAATTGAAAGACTTGTAGACGAAACACAATACACCTCACATAAAAAATGACCCTCTACGTTGTGTTAGGTCCACATACACAGGAAGACCTCTTTCATAAATTATAAAGGCTTGTGGTGCATGAAAATTCAGGTTCTTTAGTCTCAAATGGCCCAAATTCTTAAAAGCCGCAAAAAATGCTGATTCAATTCAGGAATTTTTGAAAATAATGTTGCTGTTTGGAGATATAAAGGATGATTGTAGTTTTACGTGACCATTAATCGCGAGATCATAAGCCACGGGACCTCCATTTTACGTGGAATCTGAACCACAGGGCATGGCATTTCACTTTGCAAATGTTTGGAGATATAATAGTCCTTCTGTACTAAATGTCAGACGTGAAAATTGCATGAAAAAAATCTAGGTTACCCCTTGACCCCCTTAATTGCATTGATGAATTATACAGTCTACGTTGGTTCCGTGATAACCGTATAGCCATTTACAAACTTTCTCAGAAATGTAATAAATAGAGTGACATTACTTCTTACAGAAATAGATGGAAAGTTGGATGCCACCCTTTGAGATAATGTTGTCATGGTTAGCGATTTCCATTCCTTCATTAGTTTGTTAAATTAAATTAGTTTTCTGGGAATATTTCAGATACTTTTGGGTTTAGGGCCTTATAATGTAGTTTTCGAGGACCCTTTAGGGCCCCCAAGGTTTTGTTTCTGGCACCGAGGGGGCTTTGTCTCCTCGTTGTACGCCATAATATAATAATAATAATATAATATAGGGATAGGAATATAATAGACCTGCCATACCACACCCGGAGGTGTAAATCACGTGAAAAAATTCTACTGTACCCCTTGACCCCCTTAAGCGCATTATACGTATTGATGAATTCTACAGCTTAATTTGGTTCCGTGATAACCTTCTAGCCGCTTGCAAACTTTCACACCAATGTAATTAATGGAATTGCATTGCGTCTTACAGCAATAGATGGACGTCTGAGAATCTGTTGCCATGGTTACCGGCTTGTATTCGTTCATTAGTTTATTAAATGAAATTAGTTTTCTGGGAATATCTCAAAAACGGTTGGTTTTAGGGCCTTAAAATGTGGATTTTGGGGACCCTTCAGGGCCCCCGACTTTTGTCTCTCACATCGAGGGGCTGAAAATGATTTTTGTCTCGTCCTTCTACTCCTATTTCAGCATGCATTTTAAGGGGTAGGCCCCCTTTTATGAGAGGTACGGGGAAGGGTTACATCAATGATTAGTGTCGTGCCTCTGATGGATATCTGTACCAAATTTTACGTTGATACACCCAGCCGTTCTTGAGTTATAAGGGAACAAATTTGTCCACAGACAATCAAACAAACAGACAGACCAAAACATTATTTTCGCGCGCACCTATCATAAAACAGTCTGAAACGTGTAAATAACTCAAATTTCCGTAGAAATTCAGAAAAAAAAACAGAAAAATTTTCTATTTATATATATAGAGATATACTGCACCGTTCGGTGTTGACCGTGTTTTATTGGACAAATTTAGGTTATACTCGCTAACCGTCGGAGATACACGAAAAGTGATAAGAACCTTTTGGATAGAAAATTAAATGCTAAAGCTCGTGTATACCATCAAAAGTTTGCTATTTCTTAGCGTTCTCTTTTTATTTGAAATGAAAGTATGAAATGTTGAAACCAAAGGGTGTAGTGACGTCACAAAAGTAGGTTTTACTCGCTAACCGTTGGAGATACACGAAAAGTGATAAGGACCTTTCGGATAGGAAATTAAATTTCAAAGCTCGTATGTGCCATCAAAAGTTTGCTATTTCCTACCGTTCTCTTTTTATTTGATATGGAAATATGAAATTTTGAAACCAAAGGGTGTAGTGACGTCACTAAAACGGTCGCCATTTCTTAATAGTGCAAAATATCGAAATTAAAAGTATCCTATATGTAAACCTGGTATTTCAGCTACATCCATGCAAAATTTCATTTAAATCGGACCAGTGGTTCTTGCGTTATTAGGTAACAGACAGACAGACAGACAGAAAGACAGACACACACCATCTCATTTTTATATATTAGTATGATAGAAGGCCACGTCAAAACCAGGGGCGGCTGCACCTTATGTGCTGAAGTGTTGCAGCACATTGTTTATTTGAAAATAAATTACTTTAATATTATTATCTACAATCAAATAGAACGCATTAAAAAAGATGTCAGCCAACGAATAGGAAATATTTCAACTCCCCTCACATCGACGTATCTGGCATTGGCTGTGTAGATCGCAGCTCAGCGAGAATTTCTAACTTTATTGCCAGCAAACATGAACTGTACCTTTTGCGCATGCGTGCCCAACTTGTCCTTTGGGCTGTTGCGACGACAGCCAAGACCAGAGCCAAGGAATCTCAATGATTCTTCGTTCCACCACTGAGCGGCAGCAGTGGTCACTCGAAATGCAGTACATTTCTTGAAAAGTCAACGTAAATATATTTATTTGTTTATAAAGTGTTTAAAAAAATAAACAAGACGATAGCCCCTGGCAGAACTGTATCGTGTACAGCCGCATAGCACTAGCGCCGGGCTATAGAAGACAAGAGAAGCAGAGGAGGTGATGGTTAGATTCAGTGTTCAACAATTTCAGGATGAGAGGTGTAGACACAGAGGTGGGGTTCGCCTTTCTTCATCTCGCGTTCCACGTTTCCGGTCTGCAGCATCAGTGGAGTCAGACCAACGTCCGACGTCAACAGCTCACATCTCCTCTCGAAAGCAGTCCATCCATCTTTCCCTCGGTCGACCAGGGGACTGGACTGAGTGGTAGTGGTAGTGGCCGTCTTGCTATACTATCATCGTTTCGTACCAGCACAGCCCAGTTTCTATCATCTTATCAGGAATAGGAGCGAATCTGAAGGTGTTCTGCACGGTCTCATTTCTGATAGGTCAAGTCGTGTCACTCCCATGGACCATCCCAGCAAACGCATCTCCATTGTGTGAAACATCTGCTCATGTCTCCCTGTAGCTGGCCAGCATTCAATCCTCTTGAGCGCCATTGGGTAGATCTAAAACATTATACGTTCAATATTGTTAACTATAGTAGAGCCTCGATTTCTCGAGTCGTTAGGGGACCTCAAAATTAATTCGATGTATCGAAAATTCGAGTTATGGAGATACGTAGGAAAACTATTGAAGTTGTGATATACTTGTCACAAAATACAATGTGCTGTTTGATACTAAACTGACGCGACAATGTGCTCTGTAATGAAACTGGCGGTTAGAGCAGAAAGTGTCAAAAATTGAAGAAAGAAAAAGTGGTGTGAACTCAACTCAACAATACGCAACTTCCCGTTTTGAAGTGTTGCCAAAATGGGAGATTGCTCTTGGCTGAACATAGGAGAACATAACCTACATTTCTGGCACATGAAATAAGTAAAAGACAAATCACACTACTCGGGCGAGGGTAAATGCAGCCTGGCTCAAATGGAAACAGGTCACTGGTGTCTTCTGCGACAAAAAGCTGCCTAATTACCTAAAGGCAAAAGTTTATAAGACAGTTGTACGTCCGGCAGCAATTTATGGGGCAGAATCTCGCCCAATGACAAGAAAACATGAAAAGGCTCTACACACGATGGAGATGAAGATGCTCCGTTGGATACTTGGACTGACTAGATATGACTATGTCAGAAATGCAGATGTTCGACAACAATTAGGTATCACACTAATTACGAAGAAAGTGAGGGAAGCTCGTCTCCGTTGGAATAGTCATGTCATGAGAATGTCAGACGACTCTGTCGCCAAAATAGCTTTCAAACTGGACCCAGGTGGAATGCGACCAAGCGATGACCTGCGATGCGAAGCGTTTGATCGACAACACGATGTTGGCTTACAACCTGCAGATGTCAACGACAAGAAGAGAGATGTAGTAGAGCAGCGGATCCCGTACTGGGATAAATGCTAGGAAAGAAGAAAAACCACACTACATAAAAAAATGATGAAAAGAATAAAGAAAATAATTTATTTAATAAAAGGAGCAATACATTTCGACTTACAGTACTTAAGAAATGTACGAAAACCAGTGAGTTTAACGCGTAGACTGTCAGCGCCTCCAGCGGTTTGGGCCGATATCAGATTCTATCAATATCACAGTGTAGAAGTTGCACACGGTTGACTCAACAGCAGTAGTCAGTGAAAAATTCAAATTAGAACATTCGAATGAGACAAGTTGCAATCCCAAAATACGTAAATGTTCGAGATAAAGAACGAGTTTAAGTGCCAGGGATGGAATTTCAACTTCGAGATATCAAATCGTTCAAGTTACAGTATATAAATTCGACTTAAAGATTTCTAGGTTTGTGCCGTGTCTTGTGTGGGGTTTCACCTAGGACACCAAGCTGATCAGCGGGTTCTTGGTGTCTCCGCCCTAGAAAAACCTAGAAGAATTGCTGAGTTTTAATTCACTGGTCGTGAAAGCCAATATACCATCTTTTATAGGAAGTTTGTTCGGGAAATAATTACTACTGCGAGCTATCGAAATATCGAGTAATATTCGCAGAGGTTCGAGATTCGACTGTAGCCTATATTCGCTGTTGCCAATAGAGGATCATGGCTATTTCGCTGACTACGGTACTGTATGTTCACTGGACTCGAGCTGGTAATACTGCATGTGGGCTAGTTATCCTGGAATGTGGGAATGGGGCTGCTAATATAGACATGTATTGCGCATGACCATCCCCTCCACTGTCTGCGGGGGAGCATGCTAATTGGGGCGTGGACAACACACGCAATCTCTGTTACCAAGAGCTGCACACGAGTCATCCTTACGACAGTCTTCCACAATGAAGATAAATTAAGTGTGTGTATAGCTTGGGAGCGTCCACTATTTTCCATTCGTTCTCTTGCTATGTGACGCACCACCGTCGCCTTCTTATGCATAACCAGCTTCTGGTTTAATAGTCAGGTAATAGAAGCAATGGGAACTATGTACTACAATTTTCTTTGCACTTATCTGAGCAAATAGATGCTATTAGGAAATATACAACGTGTTAAATGTTGTGTTCAATGAGAAACCTCTACTTGTGTTTATTCTTTATGTACAGTAGGCTATTCTTGATGAGATATGTCAGCTACCGCTGTGCCGCAGCACAACACTCGTCGTCTTTAATGTTGGACATTTTCCCGCCAATTTACTACACATCATGTTTGAAAATTAGTTTACATCATCACAAAGAAAGTGCTTCTCCAAAGGGGAGAATAAAATCCAGGCTTTTTGTTTCACAGAGCAATTTCACACTGTAGCAGGTCTAGATACACAGTCTTTTGTATTTAGTTTTCTGGCATCTTGTCTTAAATTGATGACCAAAATGTTTCTAAAGAACGACAATCAATACCTTCATAAGAATGTTTCGGTCTTCATAATTCATGCAAAATTAGGTTCGTTAGTGTAATTGAGGCCATAAACCGTCATACCCTTATAGTGATTAGCCTACTTTACATAGATTAGGGTGAAGGTATAAATTGAGCATTTTTAAAATGTTGTTGTCAGCTGTTTGGGCTAGTAACTTAGAATTTACCATGTTTTCCATACTGAAATCTAGACACGGCTGGATTTTGTGATGGAACCTCGTGCGCTATCAAATATCGCGTTCTTGCAATACCTGAAATAGGTACAGACTGAAGCCTATAAAATGATTATTGGTTAAACATTTTAATTACAATGATTAAATAAATATTAAATAAGAAAAGTTGAGGTGTAGGTAAATGTTACCAGTATACAATTCGCAGCCTTCATCCACGGTGATGGAGACACCAGGTTCCTTGAAATCAATAAGCATTGAGCCCCGGTAATCAAAGAACAGGGCGAGCACCACCTTTCCAGTGGATGGTTGGCTCTTGAACTTCTTGGGGAGGAAGAGACGATGTATGACACCACTGCTTGGTCGACGCTTTTGATTCTGGTGCCCAGTGATGGCACCAGCTTTCGTCGCCTGCAACAATGCGCTGCAGGAACGTGTTGCCTTCAACACTGAAATGCATCAGGTGCTGCAGGCAAACAGCCATCCGGTGTGCTTTTTGTTCAGCATTAATCGAACCCACGACTCTCTAGTTAAGAGACAGTGACAAACATACTACCGTTAACCTACATCACTCGACCATTAAATAAATAAATAAATAAATACATAAATAAATAAATGAATAAATAAACAAATAAATTAATAATAAATACATAAATATATATGATATGCGAAAGAGGAGAGGAGAATTCGGAAACAAAATTAAGAATATAAAATTTATAGAAACTGAAGAGAAGAAGACGAGAACATCGTGGACAGAACAAAGAAAATAGGAACAGAGTCAAAGGATGAAGAGATTTTGGGAAGAAGGGAAAGGGAAAGAAGTGAAAATGTGGAATCGTAAGATTTTCGAGTCTACACTGTCCATAAGGGCAAAAATGATGTAATAATAATAATAATAATACATGAATAATGTAAGCTTTTTACTCTCGGAGATTATGACCATTTTCTCCTGAGTTCATAAACAAAAACAAACAAAAAATCTATCATCTTCAAAGTTAAAATAAAGGAGTAAAGAGCAGGCAGGATTTCAACACTAAAAACATTTCAGTTCCTTTCAATGGCTCTCATAAAATCTTACATTAACCACAAAGTTATTTTTATTCAAGCGAACCTGAATAGAGGTAGGAATAAAACTGGAACGTTATAAAGAAACTGAGACTGTTCTTTTGTCGAACCTGGAAATCTGATTAAAGACAATCCTTTAGATGCTATAATGCAGGATGATTGGGTGCTATTCTTTAGGGAACACTTTATAGCCACACACTTCTCGGCCAGCTGTGAGATAGTAATAATAATCAAAGCCGCCTAGAACCTCGGACAATGGCCGTAATTGCCCGTGGGAAGGCCATAGGAGGGGCTTAGGAGCGATCATGAATCAAACATTCACAAAGCTCCCATTGGTCGCCCGGGCCTGTTACCTCTTTCCAGACATTCCTACCTGTGAATACATCATTCGTTTTACCGGGTGAGTTAGCCGTGGTGGTTACGGCATGACTGAAGGCAGTCGCTCACATCCGGGAGGCGAGGAGGTTCGAATCCCCCCGCCGGCAACCTTGAAGATGGTCTTCTGTGGTTTCCCATCTTCCTTCCAGGCAAATGCCGGGGTTGGTCCCTAACTATAGGCCACAGCCGCTACCTTCCAACTCCTCGTCCTTACGTTCCAACTTCCCTCCTTCCCTCCCCAACGGTACTTGTAGCTCACCCATTGGGTGTCCGTCTCGAAGCAGCTACAAAAAACTGGCGAGCCGAACATGTCCTCGGACACTCCCGGCACTAAAAGCCATACGCTAAAAAAAAAAAAAAAAAAAAAATCATTCGTTTTGAATTTATAGTTCTGCGCTTCACTAATATAATTGAGATAATATTAAAGGCTTTCATAAGCGTGGCGAATCTTACAATGCTGAAAATCCACAAATTATAATACAGAACTTTTTTTAAAATTTTTTAAACATGGATATGTTCCAGGATTGTTGTTGTTGATTCTTTTAGGGGCTTTGCTACATCATGGTCATGTAGCTCTGTGTACTTGGGTGGGTGTAGAATTTGTCTGAATACCTGTGTCACTGTGATGTCTGTGGACCCTACTAGCGTGTGTATTTGTAATTGAGGTAGGATTTGGGTAGGAAGCGCCATTGGTCTTACGTTAGGTACTATCCCGGTATTTGCCTGGAGTAGAAGTGGGAAACCACGGAAATTAACTTCCAGGATGGTTGAGGTAGGAATCGCACCCACCTCTTTTCAGTTTTGCCTCCATCCCTCAAACCAGAATTACATTTCTTGGCAGAGCCGGGAATCAAACCCGGACCTCCGCAGTGAGAAGAATACTAGCCACTACGTAACGAGGTGGACGTTGTAGCTTCAGAGGTCTATCTGTGATTAGCGTGGACGAAAATCCAAAAATGTTTGTTAGCACGGCAACATGTATTTGTCATCTAGGCCTATGCATTCTAATTCAGTAGAGACTTAAATTAGATCGAACTCGTTGAAGCGTGTCGCATCGATACGTAAGTTACAGTAGTTACCATGGCAACAAGGGCGAGCGGACTTAGATCCCAGTTGTTAAAGAGTGTGCGTTACAATACAAACTAGCTTTCCGTACCCGTCGTTAACGTGTTTGTGAAGCGGCTTCAGTGGCGTATTTGGTAGCATGCTGAGCTTCTATGCCCAAGGTTTGCGGGTTCAAACCCAGCCGAAGTCGTCGGATTTTTTAAGAGCGTTAAAAATCCTTCAGTATGCCTTCCTTCGGAGGGGAAGTAAAGCCGGCGGTCCCATGTCATAGATTTAGGACATGTAAAAGATCCTTCCACAGACTAAACATGTGTGCAGCTAACTTGTTTGGTAGATTTCGTCGGTACGCTCTATCAAAGTTCTAACGTTCACCACTACGTATCATTGATATCTGGTGGCGAAAGTTGGAACTACTTGAAATTGAACGGAGCTTGTAGCTCACCCTAAGGGTGTCCGCTGGAAGCAGCTACAGACTCAGGCGAGCCGAACATGTCCTCGGACACTCGCGGCACTAAAAGCCATACGATAAATAAATAAATAAATACATAATACAAGAAACAAACAAACAAACTAACCGGCAGGCAAAAAGTCAACTGAGGTTATATGTATTTAATATACTGAACCCTTTTCCCTCTGATGGATAAATGATTCGATGTTTTATTTCTTCAATTAATAAATATTTCTACCAGCATCATGAAAATAGCCAGACGGAGATGAGGAAATTTCAAGCATTTGCTGGAGACAGTGGGGACATTCCTGAAGCTGTTTGACAAAGGCTAAATACTTAGGATTGTGAAAAGAATGACCATAGCAATGATTCAGAAGGACAGGTGGTGGCCACCTCAAAATAGAAGCGACGCGCAGTGAGACACGCTTCCGGTATGTGCATTGTAATATTCGCGCCGAGAAAAAAAATGATGCAGTAACGTGAGTGGCTGATGTAAATACTAGACACTCCTACTAGGCCAAGGTCTGATAAAAACCGCCAAGTTACAGAAAATGTGGAACCAATGGGAGAAGAATGCTTACCAGCGCGGCAAGTCTAGCTTGGGTACGTTACGGCTAGCATTCACGCGGGAGATCGGCTAGACAACATCTCTACGATCGATTCTAGGATTAATGGGCATATTCTTGACCTGCGCTATTTTTCGAGTTCAGTGATATTTATTTCATTCCTGTATCACTATTATTTTGTGAATTTTTTATCTAATTTCCCCCTCTATCTGTACCTAGGGCCGGTTCATTTATAAGTGGCGTGAAGAGCCAAGACATTGCTTATTACATTGTGTGTGTCGAGGACACAGCCTTTTATATTTTGTGTGTCGGTGGACACAGGCTGTTACATTTTTGCGCGTCTAAGGACGTAGACATTTATACTTTTGCGTGTCATGAAGGACACAGAAATTATTTATAAAAGTGTTAAATTCAGTGATAGATAGTCACAGTACTATATTTGTAGGGGCAGTATCTTCGATAATTCGCCAACAGACAGTTTTGGGGAAAGTAGTACCCGAACGGCGAATTTAGTAGTCAGATATCAAGTGTATAATAATTTAATTTTTTGAATCAGCACGAGAGATGACATCGTTGACCATCGAGGAAGCCTGGAACTATCAAGACTCCGTCAAGATGGTTGAGATGAGATAAGAAGCAACCAGTTGGGAGATGGCTGCGGATGTTCTTTGACGGATGGCTGACCGAGGATGAGTACAGAATAATATTTCTTATTATTTGATAAATTAACTTATGGTATATGGGACATATTTTATTTTGTAAATAATTTGCTTGTGTGATTAACGTAGTATATTTAGTTTTGGTCTGACACACCTTTTGCATGGAAACAGCTCACATATGTAATTAGTAGAAGGTTCTTTTCTTGTTTGTTGTTTTAACTAACGTAGCTATGTGGACGACCATGTTTGCATATGTTACGCGATGCGGTTAAAAACGTCTCTCGGAGATATGTTGTGTTTCAGAAGTAGGACTGAAGTAATATAATTATACAGTAGATTGGAGGGTAATTAATTTCTTTTTGGTTTATTATTGATCAGATTCAGTGAGATTATTGCCTGTGGAGCAATGTGATTTGTGACGAAGAGCAGTCAGCTCTATCGTAGGTTTTAATATTTTTTTTAAATTGTTTGTGAGCATACATTCAGCCGATCTGTGTGAAAAACGTAATGTCATTCCCAGAAGTGAGTGTGTGTATTTGTGGTCATTACAAGCGGGAATTTCAGCGTAGACTGATTTCTGGCAGCTTGGTGCCAAATCCATATTGTGACCTTGCGAGGGCAATTGTGGATATTTTGATTAATGTCTGACCATATGTTGAGGTGGTTGAGTTTGTTGCTGTTGTTTCCTTGAGATAACGGCACAGCTGGTCAGTTATTTTTACACACTGGACTTGGGACAATGACAGGTAATTGAGGAAGAGGGGAGCTGTTTCACAAGACGGACTGAAGGTTGCTAGCCAGGTCATTAGTGGAGAGTGCCTGTGTGGCTCCGTAATTATTTGAAATACAGAATTAAGAACTGATCAATGATAAAAATTGTTTAAATAAATGGGAGTTGCCTACGAATCACGATAATCTCCGAAGCGTTAGCTTAACATGCAGTTTTGTTCATATAAAGTAATATCAGCCAGTCAGGCTTTTGTTGTTGTTGTTGGTTTATTCCATGTTTATATTCCATTCAGTGACCCGTGAGTCACGTGCTATGCTGTATTTCCTTGCTTGTGTATTGAGCAATTGGCCAGTGTTGGCAGCTCATAGTCAAGTGCGTCATCGCGCTAAATGAGGGTCTCGAGAGAGATTCCTGTAAATAGTAGATTTTAGGGTGTGTGTCAGCATTACAGTTTTAAGGGTTTTTATTAATGTCATGTTCCATATCCGTAAACGTCGATTTACGAGATGATTGGTCGTAAGCATCGTGGCTGTTAACCCGTTGTAAACGAACAGTCATCCAAAGTACTCATTCCTCGCAGTTAGTCATTACGCATACATAAAACCCAAATTGCAAGTTAGTGGAACCAGGATCCACATTTTAATAAAGGGGAGATCCGTCTGACTCCTTAAAATTGATAGATATTCCGGTCATGGGAAATTCAGGGAGGATTTATTTTTATTATTGTTGTTTATTTTCTTTTTTATGCACTTTTAGTCATTAAATCATGTTATTATTTTACATCTTGTCACCTTTCTTTCTTAATTATAGTTTTCATCCTATGACCCTTACCTCAGTAGAGCATGTTGTTTGGCGAACGTAAACATCACATAGGAACTGAGCGCGACCCCTTGATTAAGATTTCTCACATTAAACGCTGCTTTTCTGAAGGGTTCAATACATCTCAACCGGGATAGATACAAAGTTTAGAGACCGAATCCACAGTCTAACCCTCCAGGAAAGCAACTCAACATCCTTTAATGTCATAGACGAGACCTTACATGAACACTCTTCCTTTCTTGGTGCATTTCTAATTAATTTTCGTCGTTTTCTCCACTTTTCTAATCGTAAAGGAAACACTAAACGCTTCTTACGATGTGCCTGCATGATGACACGCGGTAGACTGTTAATTGTTCACCGGAAATTTTACCATGTGGTCGATTAGATTAGCTGTTTGCCTTTTCTACCACTACGAGCGTTAGTGTGAGTCAATGAAACTCAATCATATACGGTCAGTTAGATTAGAAGTTTACCTTTTCTACCACTACGAGCGCTTGAGTGAGTCAATGCTGCGTTTCAATTAAGCCCTTATAAATAGGCTACTTCCGGTGTGAAAATCTTTCCAAAGAATCAAAAAATCCTGAGGGTATTGAACCAAGGAACACATTAATGAAAGAACTTAAATAAGTTAACACGTCATCACACGCCCCCACGGCAGTTTGCCACGTTTGAACAATAATGCAAATATTTTCCCTATTTGTTTCCAGGAAGTAGAGGGCAGTCAGGTATTCCTCACCCCATATCTATGTATAACGACCGTGGCCTAAACCGGGTTGTCACTGAGTGCTGTCGATGTCAGTTCACACCAATGTTGGTGGTGTCACATTGTGTGAGCAATTTGCTAACGCGCGTGCTCTCACGTACAATAATTTTCGAACCTATGTGAGCATATTGCTAACGGGCGTGTTCTCACGTACATTTAATATGAAAGAGTTGTAATATTTGTGTTTTCTTGTTTGTGCTATAACTGGAAATGGATCCGTACGAAGTATAACAAGCTACAGTGAGAGATATAGTGGACAGTGTTCCAGGATGTCATTCTAGTGAATTAGGTGAAGACAATTATTCCGATTACATTGACGTTGATGAAAGAGACATTTAAGAGCACGTTGATAGTGACTCAGAGGAGAATGTTTCAGAAGTAATATTGCAGCCGTGTGAAGATGGTGTCGATCAACACCCCCACCATCCAATGAAGAGGCACTGAACCTCTCAGTAGGCCCTCAGCAAGAACCTCACCATCAGTGTCGTTCGCTTGAATTTGCATTCCATCACTCTATATCCAGCAGTAAGTCATTTGTTACTTGTAATACTGGTACTTATCATGTAATGACAATGGTCTTGTGTTAAATAATGGAATTTATTTGGCTTAGGCGGCAGCACGCCGGCCTCTCACCGCTGGGTCCGTGGTTCAAATCCCGGTCACTCCATGTGAGATCTGTGCTGGACAAAACGGAGGCAGACAGGTTTTTCTCCGGGTACTCCGGTTTTCCCTGTCAAAATTTCATTCCAGCAACACTCTCCACTATCATTTCATTTCATCGGTCATTCATGTAATCATTGCCCCAAAGGAGTGCGTCAGGCCTCGGCAGCCGGCACAGTTCATATCCTCGCCGCTAGATGGGGGCTTCATTCATTCCATTCCTGACCCGGTCGCAGACTGGAAGCAGGCTGTGGATTTTCATTTTCATTTGAAAATGACCAATTATATACGTTGCGGCAAATTGCTAACGGGGCGTGCTTTGATGTCGCATCACAACCTTGGAATTGCGGCAGTTTGCTAACATAGCGTGCTCTCGCGTTTGTAAAATACTCCATAGTATTTATAATGATATAAAGTTCTAAATAGCATTTTATGGTAAGTAAATGTTGTTTCTAAAGATGATTTTAATGTTTTAGGATTGTATTTTTCACTTTAAAATTATTGCTACAATTCATTACGTATGTGAGTAAATTGCCGTATGGCGTGCTCTCGTGTAAAAAAGAGGGGGGGGGGGGGGTGATGACGTGTTAATATAGCTACGATTTGAATTTAAAAAACGAGTAAAGAAACAAGTGATTTTAGGTTGTTTTTACGGAACTGCATTTAGGCCACAAGTGATTTCCGAATTTTTGTTTTTTATTTTGATAGAGCTCTCCAAGACTCACAATTTGGAACCATTCCGGGCCCTTCAGCCCTTGAATGTTTGGCACAATTGAGGAAATTGCTTAATTTAAGGTTTTTGCTGAGAAACTTTGTCAGCTGAGAAATGTTACCAACATTAACATTTAAAATGTTCAGGCAGAAAGCGAATTTTATCTATGCAAGTAGACGAAAAAGAGAAACATAAACATGATTGGAAGAATCTCAGTGTAGCGGAAGCACTTTCATTTATTTTAATGGAAGTGTTGAAAATATTGGTTGCGGGTCAATCTCTAACACCACCGAAGATACAGTATGAATTTATTCTGACTAGAACGGGTTTCTTCCTCATCTTGAGAGTAAATGAGAAGTGGTTGGTTCGATTTCCACCTCATCTATTCTAAATGTGTATTACTGTGGTTCCCCACGTCTAGCTCAGGCAAATACCACGTCTGCCTCTTATCAGTCCCAGCCCGAGTTACAAGTACGAGTAGTATGATACACATTACTACAGTAGTACAAAGGGGTCGTCCACATACTACATAATCACAAACAGGACGGGAGGTTCGAAGCTTATAATTACGTTGATGACGCACGGGGAGTGGGTTAACGAAATGATTATGCAATTGCTGAATGGAGTGCGTTTTCATGGTCCCTGGAAGGATAATGGCAACCTTTCAACCAAATAATGCGTTAGTTAAATGTAAAGGACATTTTAACGTTATTTTTGTTTTACTTATAAAATTTGCAGAAGCCTTACCTTGTCCAATGAATAGCCTACTTCTATTCACATCATAAAGAGGTTCAAAAACTATAATGAAAAATTTTCGTCTTTTGATTGTACGCTTCTTGAGCTCTTTTTTTTTCCCTCCGAAGCACCTTAAGAAACTGCAAAGTAATATTTTTTTATGTTCGACGATGTCGAAAAGAAAATATTATATGTCAAAAAACTGTATCATAATGAGGGTCATTATAACACTATTTTTCATTATGAATCAGTTTCTCCCACCAATCCAAGCTCAATAAACAGTGGTGTGACTAATTAGGTAAGCATAGCATCGCACCTGCGCTGACTTCCACGGCCCCCTAATTTTAATTTCACTGCGTGACTAGTGTCATAGTGGAGTAATCGAGGAGGCCATGGTCAAATACAAGGTATTCTCTACGTCCCATGCGCTCTGTTCAGTACATAAAACTGGTGAAATCTCGACAGAAAATTATTAATATTTATGTTCGAACATAACATAGTTATAATTATCGTCGAACATAAACAGTCGTATGCAACTCGCCTATAATCACTCGTATGGAAATTATAAAACTCGCTTCGCTCATTTTATAAACATACTCGTGTCTTAATTATTGCCATTATAGGCTCGTTGCATAATGTTCTATTGTTTTGCCCTGCGCCCCCGGGTATAACGCTATTACAGTAATTGATGTCTCTGACATTGTGTTTCTTGTTTCATTTATTTATACGGATGAATCGTGACGAAATCAGAAATATTAGCTATGCTATTACGATATGCAGAGCAGGGGGGAAGGGGTAGATGCGAGACCGAAATGTGATAATGATCAGACAGATTCCACACACATGGGACTGATGTCTACGACATGGCAAGCCCTTACAGTATATGAAATAACATTATTTATCCTAGAAATGGCTATAGGGCGTAGCTCTCCTTGCAGGAGTCTTATATAAGACTCGAAAGTTAATTACAGTCGGGTTTCAAACCGGAATCTCCTGCTGTACAGTCCCCTACGTTCTGTTCGCAGCAAATTTTCAAGTCTTAAATGGAGAGGTTCTGTTGCGGCGACTTCTAAAATGACGTGGAGTTAGTCTCAATCACCTACAGTAGACGGCATAGGGCATAGAGCAGATGTTGTAGTGTGAACCATTGGCTAGTTTATAAATATGACTCGGCAAAAAATCCCCAAAGTTTTCACTATCATTGATACTGGCCGTGAAAATGTTAGTGATTTTCTTCTTATTATTATTATTATTATTTCGTTTCGGCCAACTCAGAAACACGTCATTTCAACTGTTCCTTTTTAGCTTTAAAATTAGTCCAGTATTCCTCCATTTGTAGTCGGTGTTGTTCCTTTCTCTCTTTTGTCCACATCTCTCCAGTTTTCAGTGTCGGCTTAGGTTTGGAACTCTGATATTCAAAGAGTTTTGTCTTAAGCTGACACGCTCCGGGATATCTTCACATGAAATCCTAATCTCGTGCAGATCTTTTATATCTCATTGAACCAGGCTCCCTTTGTCGTTTTCTCTTGGAGAAAAGTGAAAATGCGATAAGTTATTAGTGTTGACGTCACTCGGGCCATGTGCCCATACAACGTAATCCGTCATTTCTGCATCATGTCAGTAGTTTTCTCCACGTGTGTAAATAAATCTCAACTCACAACATCATCCCTTTCTAGTTCATGGCAAGACATTCCGCTGATTATAAAGCTTCTGGCTGGATGACACCATTCCGAAAAGGAAGATTAATTTATAAGGCCACACAACCTATATGAGCTCGCAGAGGATGACCAACCGGACCTTTACCTACTTTGTAACCAAGAAAAACAAGGTATTATTATTATTATTATTATTATTTTAGGACGTTGTGTCAAACTAAGGAGCTTTCTTCTCTTCCCAAAATCTCTTCATTATCTCACTGTGATCTTTCATCCTTTTTGCTGTCCATGCAGAAGTGGCTCTCATCCGGTGGGTTGCAGCCAAGTGATGTTTTTTCACCAACGATCTGAATCCAAGCCTGTCCCGTAAAATTTTGTCTGTTTCCTTGACTTATAGGCCATTTTCAATTTCTAATAGCCAGTTATTCTTGGTTTTTAATGAGGAGGCATAATTACATATCCTTTTAGTAAGTCCTGCATTGTCCATTCTTTGAATATGTTCATATAATTTTAATGGTCTTTTTCTAATAGTGTTGCATATTTTATTGAAATTTTGGTATAAATTGTGAGACCTCTTTTTCAACCAAACTCACTCTATTCACACTGGGCTAAAGACTTTCCTGAGTATTTTTATTTCTTGTTTTCCTACTTCTTTTAAAGTCAATGATCTGTTTGCCACGGTGGGTGAGTGGTTAACGTGTCGGTCTACTAACCCAAAGCTTGCAGGTTCGCTCCTGGCCGTGGTAAGTGATTTTCGAAAGGCGCAAATTTTACGATACGCATGTCATACGATGTTGGTATATCAAAGAACCCATTTGAATTCAGTAGGCCGTGTTCATAATGGAAAAATTAATCTCGGGAGTTTCCGCCGACACAAAGTTCCTCATTTCTCTACCAGAAAGTGCTATAGTGTTCAAGGAGCTTAGATATCTAACCTCTTTGACATTCATAGTGCTTCAAGGAACAACGAAATTCGACATTCAAGCTACCCTCTGGGTAACATTGTTTAAATGACTCATGGTGGTTCCGTATTGATATGCTAGAATAGTTATAGTATTGATTCACGAAGATGACTTTTCTTGTTAATAACTACCCTCTGGTTGTCAAATAACAAAGCTTGCACCCGGCACCCGAGGCCATACGATATTATTATTAGTTAATGATCTGGCTCCAATGATCAGGGTTTCTGATGCGCATAACGCTTCAGGTTGAATTACCGTGCTATAGTGTTTTAATTTTGCGTTCCGAGATATTGATAGGCTATTTTATTGTATCTGTTCCGGATGATTCTATAGGCTTTTAGTAATTTAAAGATTTTCTCTTTGTATCCTTCACGATTTAATCCAGATGGATGTATGCTTTCCTCTAAGTACAATGGATGCCGTTTATTGTACTCACGAATAATGTTATCAATCGTATTATATAATCACATTTATGAGGTCCCATACGGACAAATACTGAGACATTGAAAATCTTCCGTTTGTTGTGATCATGAATTCGGTTTATGTTATCACATTTGTTTTCAAGGATTTCGTTCTCAAGTGTGCGAGTCGAGAGCATACAAGGAAAACGCCCCCTGCACTTGAAACTCCGTTTTTACACGGCGCCTTTCTTCAAGGCCACTTTCAGGCTTAACGGAAGATACATTTCAGGAATGGATGAACATTTATGAGGACATCATTACTGATGCGAAACAAACAGAACAACGACATATGTAACGCAGTTACTTCCGCAGAATCAGATATGAGAGGCGAAGAACAAGGAGCAGAAGATAGCGATGCTGATGATGACGATGTTGCCGAAACTTCCCGAATACCAACGAATCCTGACATACGACAGGCGCTATATATCTTGCGACGAGGTGTTAAGCGTAGGTAGGTGGACTTCCAAAAACATTATGAATATGAAAAATTCATGAATGGACGTTTCAGAGACAACCAGAGGCAAACAACAATTAGAGACTGTATTGCAGTGTTGTGTATCGGTATCTGTTTCATTGCAGTGCATGTAGATCATAGGGCCCGGATATTGATGCAGTAAAAACGTTAAAAAAGTGCATTTAACATTTTCAAAAATGATTGTAATAAATGACCTAAAAATCGAAAAATGCACTATAAAATGGAGAAAATGATCTTATAATAATAAACTCACCAATATTTCAAAAATAAAATCCTAAGCTCAAACTGAAAAGTCAATCAAAATAGATTTCTAGCACTTAACAAAAGGTTTATGTTCATAGCTACTAGCTTCTTCTTAATTCTGAGAGACTTACTCCCTCATATAAAGCTGTGACATGACTAAATTGAAAAGAAAAAAAAAAGACCTTAAAAGGCCGATTTCTCTAAAATATGACCGAAAAATCTTCCAAACGTTAAAAAATGCTCTTAAAATGGAAAAATAGCAAAAAGAAATGCAAAAAGATGCAAAATAAAAATGACTTATTTGAAGACGGGGTGGCCCGTCCAGAGTTTCCATGTACTTCAGCGTTGTTTTAGACGGCTCAGTAAAAATATGGCAAGTCATCAACATCCGGGCCCTAGTTATGATTAAATACAGTAGGCTACCAATGATTTTTTATTTTTCGGCTGCTGTTATCAATCAGTTAACTTTCTTCGGCTTTTCCCAGTTAATTGGAGTCGCCGGAGCCAAACAGGCTCAGTTTAGTTATAGCCGGGGATTTAAGGCCGGATACCCTTCCTGACGCCACCCTGCAGTCACCAGGATTCGAACCCCGGCCGTCCGGGTAAAATACGAGCAGCTAAGCCACTGCGCCGTCACGCTCCCCACTGTAATTAATCGGTTAATGTTATCAAATTATCTCCGTCCCAGAGTGATCATATTTAGGGACAGATGACCTTGTAGTTTCGCCACTTAAAACAACAATAACTAGAGTGATCATAATAATCGACGTCCACTGTATTTGAAACTACTTACCTGAGGGATTTTTCCAAATTGAGTAATCAGAGGTTGTGTGTCTAAGTTTTAGGGAGATCCTTCAATGTATCGTTTTTTTTTCATATGAAATTTGAAGTCAAGTTTTATTATTATTATTATTATTATTATTATTATTATTATTATTATTATTATTATCATCATTATTATTATTATTCTCTTCTTCTTTCTTCGTTTTGCCCACTTAGGGAGCGCGCTTGAACTTGTTGACTCGGGTTGATGGAGCTTTCCTCTTCTTCTCCTCCCAAAATCTCCTCATGAACTCGCTATGCCCCTTCTTACGTTCCTCCGTCCATTTTTTTCCAGTGGTCTTTTTAGCTTTTTCGGCGAAAGTGTGATTTGTAACTCGGGTTCCAAAAGTCTTGAGATTCATGATGCTATCTTCTGTAATGTTTATTTCCTTTAAGTCCTGTTTGATTTCTTCTAACCAACTGATTTTGACCTTCTTTGAATTAATTATATCAAGCAGTTTTTTTGCATATCTGGTGTTGTCCATTCGGCAGATGTGACCATAAAATTTCAATGGTCTCTTACGCACGGTATCAGTGAACTTATTGATTACTGTCTACAAGTCTGTGGTTTTCCTTTTAATCCATATACCATTAACATAAACGGGGCCATATATTTTCCTGAGAATTTTACGTTCCTCGATTTCGATTTCACCAATTTGAGAGTGGCCTCCTAGAGATATAGTTTCGGAGGCGTACAATGCTTCCGGAAGAACAACTGTCTGGTAGTGCCATAGTTTTGCATTTCGTGACATCACTCTTTTATTATAGTGATTCCATGTTATTCGGTATGCTTTCTGAAGTTTGGTAGCTCTTTCTAAATTAGCTTTCCTGTCCAATCCAGACGGTACAATAATTTCTCCTAAATATTTGAAGGAAGGTACGTGTCTAATTATTCCATAGTTGGTCTGTAGTGGAGATCTCGGGATATTCTGGTCTCCATTTACAATGAAATGCGTCTTCTCATACGATATTTGGAGTCCTGTCTTTGATGCTAACTCATGTAACTTCTCTATGGCATACTTGGTTTCTTCACTAGTCTTGGTAAAGATAGCTAGATCATCAGCAAAAGCTAGGCATTTTACTATTATTTTCTGTTCCAGAGTACCAATGCTTATGCCTTTGATGTTGTTTTCCCACTCCCTGATGACTTTGTCTAACACTAAGTTAAAAAGCAGTGGGGAGAGGCCGTCACCTTGTCGAACTCCGGTATGTACTTCGAAAGGCTCTGATAGTTCACCTAGAAACTTCACTTGAGATGTTGTGTCAGTGAGAGTCTGGCGGATTAAGTCCCTGGTTTTCCTGTCAACTCTGAGCTCTTCTAGGGTGTTCAGAACAGTTTGTCTGTCAATAGAATCATACGCCTTCTTAAAATCCACGAAGGCAACAAATGTGTTGGTACTGCGGCGTATCCTTAATATCGTCTTTAGGCTCCAAATCTGCTCCGAACACGATCTACCTTTCCTAAAGCCTGCCTGGTATTCACCAATCAAATGATCAGTTTGTTGTTCTACTCTGTTTAAGAGTGCTTTAGATAATACCTTGTATATAATTGGTAAAAGTGATATACCTCTGTAGTTGTTGGGGTCCGTTCGGTCGCCCTTTTTATGCAACGGATGGATAATGGCATTCTTCCAATCCTTCGGAATTATTTCGCTCTCCCATATTTCTGTTAGGAGTGTATGAATTCTCCTTATGAGGTCATCTCCTCCTATTTTCAACATCTCTGCAGTTATTCCATCGTTCCCAGGGGCTTTGTTATTTTTGAGCGATTGGATTATCTCTCTTATTTCTTGAGTTATTGGGGGAAGTGAGTCTGGGTTTGCTACAGGTTTTTCAAACTGCAGCCTTTCCACTGGAGTATCACAGTTCAGTTGAGTTTGGAAATAATCAGCCAGTATCTTGCAGTTCTCCTTACTGTTTGTTTCTAGTCGTCCATTACGTCGACGGAAACTTAATGTTGGTGGTTTGTACCCTGACAAGTCCTCACGGAATGTCTTGTAAAAATTTCGAGTGTTGTTTTTCTGGAAATCCTGTTCTAACCCTTCGAGTCTGATTTTGTTGTAGGCACGTTTTTCGCGCCGGATTGTTTTAGAGGTCAGTTTTTGAGATTTTAGGAAGTTCTCCCATCTTTCCACTGTTCGATATCCATTCCACTGATGCCATGCTTTGATTCGGTCATTGACGGCTTCATCGCACGTTGTGTTCCACCATCTGTGCTTTCTTTTCCTAGGTGGTTGTCCTAATTTCATGGCTGATGACTGTAATGTTTTGCGAAGGTCTGGCCACTCCCTAGGATTTTCTTCCTGTAAATCTCGTACGAAAACCTCGGCGTTCTTTCTCAAGCAGTCCGGACCAAATCTTGGAAACCGGTTGCCTTTAGGTTTGGATCTGTTTGGTTGAAACCGAACCTTGATTTGCGTGAGGTAGTGATCCGAATCTACCACTCCCTTCCGTACCTTAACATTCTGAATCTCCAGCATATTCTTTGCGGAAATAGCCACATGATCTATCTGAAATATCCCTAATAACGGGTTAGGTGATCTCCAGGTTTTCATTTTGTGTAATGGTCTCATAAAGTGCGTGGACATGAGTCTCAACATGAATAATGTACAAAAGTTTATTAGACGCTCTCCATTCTTATTAGTCCGCCGATGTGCGGGATGGAGTCCTACTATTGATCTGTATATCTTCTCTCTGCCAACCTGTGCATTGAAATCCCCTAGTAAGATTTCCACGTGAGGTTTGGGGATTTTACTTGTAGTTTCCTCTAGTAACTCTCAAAAGTCTTCTACATTCTGTGGATTTCTCTTATCGTCTATGTTAGTGGGAGCATGGGCATTTATCAAGGCATTTGCCTTGTTGCTTGATTTTACTGTAAGCATTGAAATTCTTTCGCATGGCGATGTGAAGTCGATAACTGAATCTAAGATAGTTTTCCTCACTGCAAAAGCCGTCCCAAACATTAATAAATTGCCTGTGATATTAATGGCTGGTTTACCCTTAAATATCCTGAAGTTTTCAGAGTCGAAATGGTTCTCATCTTGGAATCGTGTTTCCTGAATTGCTAGGATTTGAATATCTAATTTGTCCAGGACGTCAGTCAGTTGTTTGAGCTTTCCTGTTTTCAACAGGGTATTGATGTTAATAGTACCCAAGAAGTTCTTTTTCTTGGGGCGAAGAGATTTTGAGAAACTCCGATCCTTCTCTGAAGCATGATTTCGTTCCCGATCCCCCAGAATCCGATGATCGGGAAAGACCGGACGTATGTCCGGGGCCTGGGGTAGTTGCGTTAGTAGTGTGTGTTCCACCATGCCTTAGTTACAAGTTGAATATACAACTAGTGGTGATCTTAAGATAAGATCACGAAATTACTACTCGATTGTTGAGATCGAGAGGTGCCTCTAGGTGTTCTCGGGCTTAAGTGTGTTTGGTCCGCGAGAGCTATTTTATTTCGCTCAAGTCCGCCGGCAAGCCGGTGAGGACCCCCCTATCCGCCACCTGGGACGCGCCACGTCGGAGTATCACCTCTCCGCCTGCTACGACAGCGTAGTAGGTTCGTGGTATTATTATTATTATTATTATTATTATTATTAAAGTAGCGGACAAACTATAGTTAAGGTAGTCAGTGAATGCCACTCAACTCTAACTCCCCAGTCTTAAAACGCACAGCTTTGCGAGAACGTAGGCTCACTCACTGTTTAGTGTATCAGTGGGCTCAGTAAATGAGTCCATTGTGCCACATTGTGAACGTTACTTCTTACCAGAATATGCCTGCTCTTTGTGTCTGAAGAGCACTTGAAGGTACTGTAGCTGATGGGGATTGAATAGCCCTAGCATATGTGGTGCACAGCTGGGTGCTCGCAACGTCACCTCACCGCATGGATGACTGGAGATCAAGTAGGGGCAGCAAATAATTAAACCTTTTAATTGGAGGGTGCAGTGAGCAAGCGACCCTTCCTAGCAGAGCAGGGAGTCGCTAATAGGATGTAGAGTTACCAGTGCTCTATGCATATTAGGACACGTCTCAATGAAGGAATTATCCGACAAGCTCACGCCATTTAAAACCCCCAAGCACGCTTTCTCGTATCCTGATTGCGCCCTCATTATCACCTTGCTTTAGCAAGTGATTTGCTCGCAAAACCCTCCACACAAACAGACCTCAGTCTACTTATACTGAAATGGTATCATCAGTCGTAGGGTTGTCACCTTCGTTGTTGTTGTTTTTGATTCATTGAGGGGCTTTGCGACATCGTGGTCATGTAGCCCCGTGTACGACGGTGTATGTGTGTAGGTGTGGAATTTGTCTGATAACCTCTGTTATTGTGATAGGTATATTATTGTGTGTATTTGTAATTCATATGAGGATTGGGAAGGAGGCAGCCGTGGCCTTAAATTAGGAACCATCCCAGCATTCGCCTGGAGTGGAAGTGGGGGAAACCACAAAAAAAAACTTCCAGGATGACTGAGTTGGGAATGGAACCAAATTCTTCTTAGTTTTGACTCACGAGGCTGAGTGTACCCCGTTCCAGCCCTCAGACCCGAATTAAATTTCTTGACAGATCCGGAAATCGAATCCGGGCATCCCCGGTGGCAGCAAAGAGTGCTAGCCACTACGCACTAAGGCGGACGGTTGTCACCTTGGAGAAAAGAAATGTGGGACAATTATAACTTAGTCTAATGATAAGCTGCGGAAGGGAGTAACGCTGATACTAGTAGCCGTTACTTTTCCGGTAACGAGGGAGTAACACCGTTACTTGTAACACATAGTTACTTTTCCGGTAACGAGGGAGTAACGCCGTTACTAGTAATACATAGTTACTTTTCCGGTAACGAGGGAGTAACACCGTTACTAGTAATTCATAGTTACTTTTCCGGTAACGAGGGAGTAACGCCGTTACTTTTCCGGCAATGAGGAGAAGCGACGTTGCTAATTATATTAAATAACTCCCTGTAACGCCACTACATTTAACAGTAACCAAGTTACGAAAATGCTCGATATTTTCACAAAATGGACCAATTTGGAGATTCTTCTTCTTCCTCTTCTGCTTCGAGTACCTCTCCTTTCAAAAACACTGGCGATCAGTAGCATGGGCTGCTGTTTGTCCGTAGGTGTTGTATACAGTCCAAACCATTGGCTTGTGTTCTTTAACCAGGATATCTCCTACGTACAGGACCCCTAATGCCATCAATCTTCCGTTGAATAATTAATTGCGCATGTTGTATTTGTTGTCGCGCATGAAATGACCAAAATACAGTACTTCAATTTTCCTCTTTTAATGGCATTAATAGTTTCTGCATCTTTGTTCATACGCCGCACTACATCCACATTTGCGTTTTTAGCTGAGCATGGTATCCTAAAGTATTCTGCGATAAGTCCACATTTCAAACGCCATCATTACTTAATACCTCGGTAAGTGTACACGATTCAACTCTAAGGAGCAGGATACTAAAAACGTAGCATCGAAACAGTCAGGCGCATAATGCGAGACTTAAATCACGGTTAGTCAAAAGTTTCCTAATTTTCATGAAAAGCCTGCTCAATTCTGCAGCGAATTTCTTGATTTAAAAATGATCGATTAATCATCAAAAGGGATAAACGCGAACAAAAGTTCGGTCCTTTTCGGTCGGTCAACACGATTCTGCCCAAAAGAGATGGGTTATTCCCTAATCCTGAAAAAATTACATGAGATTAATAAATACACTTGGATGACCAGTTTCGATCGTCAAGCGTTCATCATCAGATCCTTTACACTTTGTTAGACTATAAAATCTATGTCTGAAAGTATGGGTGAAACCATTTACAATATATACACGTATTTAGTTGCAGTATTAGTTGAGATAATGCAACTCGTCGGTATTTGTTAGTTGTAGTCTAAGAGATGTTTTGTTGAGATACTGGAAGTGGTGATTGACCTCCGGAATTTGCCTGTTTGGAGTGAATATGTGGTTGTTGTAAATGGTCAGTTCAGATTGTATTGTACAGGCTACTTATCTGGATAAGCACGAATATAGTGCTCTCATCACACACAATTTATTTTACAGTACAGTAGGCTAACGAAGTGATGGTGATGATGTTGGTGGAGGTGATTTGACCGCGGCTCCAGCCAGAGTGTTGATTGTGGCGGTGGTCCCCTGGCTGTTAACAAGCGCACCTTCCTTCACCAATCAATACATGTAATTAAAAAATTCTGTGAAAGGCCACATTGTGTCCCGGAGAGCTACTAATCTCTGTGCCACAACTAAATGAAAGAGTGGATTTCTTGTGTAACAACACAACATGAGGACTAGTTTCATTTCCCTTACATTATTCCATTCAAATCCTCACATAGGGCGGACAACAATGGCGGGATCGATACGGACTGGGGAGGGGACCCGGGTTAACAATAGCGGCAACTCTAACAATCGATATACAGCAGCAAGCAGACCTGTGCTGTCTTCTTCTGTCCTGTTGTTGTGTTGTGTAGGCCTTCGTTCGAAAACGATACTCCTCACTTGCTTACCAAAGAATATCACAACAAAATCCCCCCACTCTTCCTCTACGAGTATCGAATTTTTATAGTAGATTAGATTAAGTAAGATGAAAATATGGGAGCAGAAAATATCAAATACGGAGGTTCCATTGTGTTTCTTTTTGCTTCATAGCTGTCAATACCCAATACGTAAGCTTCGCTGACTATACAGTTCAAGCAGGTAAAGGTGATTAAGACTTTGTACAGTGCTATTCTGCACTGGGAGATCAAGAGTTCGATCTCTGTAACCAATGGTTTGGAGAGTAAGATAAACATTTTACAAACAATTCATTAACCGGTATACTGACGAAAAACATCACTTACAGGACATGCTAAAAAGTCATGTTTAACAATACATTTATGACGTACCGGTAATCCGAACAATAATCTACCAATGGACGTTGTGCATCTTGTCCCAAGTCTGTAAACAACTAACCTGTCTTGTTAATCTCAGGTCCGGCTCCGTAGGGTACGCATGGTAAGCTAAGCCTTCCAGGAAATGTTGAGGAAGAAAATGTCCCTTATATTTTATCCTTTCTCCTTACATACGACATTATGCATAGTGTTGGAGAGGGTATTTTGTCTTATGAATGTTTCAATTTGTCCGTTCCCAAGAGTCTATGTGTATGCACTCTGTCTTTTAAAACTGAGCGACAGACTACTACACAATACTCGAGGGCGATACGGTACATGCTTCATGACAAAATCTATTTGTCGGGCAAGGATGTCGAGAGCTCGCCTAAACGCCCAACTTCTGAGTGCGTGGCCCCTGAATGAGCATACGACGAACAGCTTACTCTTCGTTCATACTCAATGCATGCGTGTAACAGTAGGGTCGGCATGCTGAGATGCAGGCTGTCCTCTCCGAACGGTTACGATAATTACCGAGTGCTGACTGTATGTCAAAATCATGCACATACATGTAAAAGGTTACATATTTTGTGATTTATAGATATTCCTATAATTATTTGTGCTCGGTGTATGTTGAACATGTACCTAGACAATATAAGCTCCAGCTGTTAGCCTTTCAGAAAGGCGGTACGGGTTCGATACCCGGTCAATGCACGTGAGATTTTCCAAGTGAAATGCCATGTCCCGTGGTTCAGATTCCACGTAAAAATGAGATCCCATGGTTCTTGATCGAGAGATTAACGGCCACGTTAAACTACAAGCTTCCTTCCATGATTTTTCCTTCCTTCAATATAAGCTCCCCCTTACAGTCAACCACCTCGTGGTGTAGCGGCTAGCATTCTTGGCTGTCCTCCCGAGGTCCGGGTTCGAATCCTAGTTCTGCCAAGAAACTTTATTTCTGGTGTGAAGACTGGAACGGGGTATACTCAGCCTCGTGAGGCAAAACTGAGAAGAGGAGGGTTCGATTCTAACTTCAGCTATCCTGGAAGTGGTTTTCCATGGTTCCCCCAGTTCTACTCGAGGCAAATGCTGGGATCGTTCCTAACTTAAGGCCACGGCCGCTTCCTTCCCAATCCTATCCCCAATTTACAAATACCACACTAGTACAACCATCACTTTAACACAGGTTAGCAAAAGTTTGGTGCTTTTCAGTCGGTCAACATGATTGTACCCAAATGAGATGGGTTATTCCCTAATCCTGAAAAAAATTACATGAGATTAATAAATACATGTTATTTTTTTCAGGATTAGGGAATAACACATCTCATTTGGGTACAATCATGTTGACCGACTGAAAATAATCAAACTTTTGTTTACTAAAGCAACACTGAAAATGGCCTCAAACACCATAATTAACACAGGTTATCACACAAATTCCAAACACACCCAAGTAAACGGGACTACATGAACACACTGTCACAGTCCCTAAAATAAGCAACAACAACCACAATCTCCTACAGTCAAGTACTGTATATACAATAAGTCGATTCACAATAGGGCATCTGGTTTGAGCAGCGCGATAGCAAAGTTCAACATATTTGTTAAGTCTTCAAATTGTTGACCCATCATTGCCCCTAACGCTACTCTTCCACACTTATCATCGTCGCAATAACTGTCTGTATGAATTGTTCATATGAATTCATATTCAGACAAGAAACATCCTCAGCACATTATTTAAAAGTTATGCAGAATACATGCTCATCAAAGTCAGTGTACTTTCCCTATAAATAAGAAACAAAGACACATTATGCTGTACGTATGAAGAAGACATTAAATGGCTTGTATCACGGTAAGGGAGAAGCTGTCGTGGGAAGAGGCCGTTAAGATAGGCTCAATATGCTAATCTTCCAGGAAACACAAAGATACTAGGAGATGTTTAATGCTCTTAAGTTTTTACGACGGAGAAATGACTACAACTAATGAGTTATTCTTTTTTACTTGTGAGCTTTTGTAAGTGCCTTTATCTTAAAGACCTGTTTTCAGGGAATGAGAAGACAGAGCTGTCAGTAGGAATAATGTTTATCTTGATGTTTAAATGTCTAGTGAACAGTTTAATTCTTAAAACAGACAAGAATAGCGTATTAATGTTAATCTTCTTAATCAATTCATTCCATTTTTAGATCATTTAAAATAATTTTAATTTTATTAAACGAACTAATGTACATTTATTTTATTTTCAGGATGGGTTAGGGAAGGGATTTCGGAAGGAAATCGGCCGTGGACTGTTGAAAGGAACCGTCTCTGCATTTGCCTGGTGGTGAAAGTGAGAAACCACTCATGTAGGCTTTTATGAAAGTCAAGGATGGCATGAAGTCCTTCATTTTAAAAGCAGCCTCAGCTTTCGCGATGTAATTGATGTCCGCCTCATCAAACGTATTGATCACCTGGATAAAAAATATAATTGAAAAGCGTTAGCCGAGGAGAATAACTGAGATAATTACAAAATTAGGCGCCGTGTGTTGGAGTAAACGAAAAAGGTATGAAAAGAATGATAGATAAACCCCAAAAATGAGAAGATTTTAAACATTTCAAACAGTCTTAACTCTGGGCTCGGGAGGTAAAGGGAGCTCTGGATGCATCTTGAAGGCACGGATGCGAGAAGGAGCCTTGACGAAAATTTACTTCACTGAAGGAATGACGCTGTTGACGCTGGACGATTTTTAGCGCAGCTCCTCAGCAACTCTGTGCATTGCATGGGCAAGACAAGTAACATGTAACATTGTTGGGTAGAAGAGCTTGAGGCTCTTCCCAACCTTAATCATGTAGGCAGCAGCGACAGTCACCAATGCGAGTACTTTGTTTACCTCCTCATCTGAATAGGTTGGCCACAGCAAGCATGGGATTCTGACATGTCGTACGACTGTAAGAGATATTTAACTATCAGAACTATCAGAGTCTTCACTGAGCATGCATATAATGTATTGGAATCATAGCCAGACTGTACTTATTCTTCTTTGGCAAAACGCTCGAAAAATAAATTAACAAAAGTATACTCACGCAGAGCTGCTTGCTCTGTTCGCACAATGGTACCATGGTTTATCTCATCTAACTCCCTGCACAGCATTAGGTGGCCCTTCCCCGGTTCACTGGGACTGAGTTTTCCAACAATAGCGTTGGCCATGTACCTCCGCAACTGCCTGTGGTCTCGTCGATAGATAACCAAATTGGGTGGCTCCCGATGTCGTCCCTGATTGCGTGTAGAACCTGGTGAGAAAAGTACCTGAATGAATATTCTTCATGGAATGAAGGTATTATCGAGAGATTACCTTCATTACGACAGAGCCAGATCCAAGTTAAAATTACTTCTAAATTATTTAAAAAAGAATGCGGAATATGGCAATTGTGCATGAATTCATACCTTTCCATACTCTGAAGAAACATAATTTTTACGTAGGGTCGACTCACGAGGCAACTCTTTTCCTGCAAAGTCCTTGAAGAGAGCTCTAATCTTAGCATGTTCGACCTTGTAGAGGGGTATGTTGGAGCTTAAAAGAACGCCCTACAAACTCCGGAAGAGAACTCGTCCGAGTGCTGTTGCTGATTGAACAAAGGTTGTATCAGCGCTTGTTTCTTCGATTTCCTTTTTTTAAATTCTTCGACTTTTGCAGAGTGCCCACTTGTGGCTTTATGTTGGGAAAATTAAAAACCCTTCGAAATCTTGATCTGAAAATAAATAAGTAGGTACGCATAAGTGAGAAAAAATACATTGAATGAACAAAAATAAAGCATTGTGGACTATGACATAATTTTCAAATATTGCAGTGGAAATACGAGCAGTCGGATCTTCACCACTTCATGGGAAAAGCCACCTAAACAGTACTGGTTCCCAAAATAGGCACACCACTAAAATACCTCACAACCCCATTTCAAAGTGAAAGGATGCCTGGGGCTTCGAGAGCTTATCTGACGAGTTGCACTCTAATCCGACAGAGGCCAATTAGGGTGTATGAATAACCTCAGTAGGCCTAAAGGTTAAAAACCTGCGGTTCTATTATTCACACCGGATAGGCTTTTCAATAATTATTTCTGTTTTCGAACCTTAAGGATGGTCATGGCCCGAATTCGGGATTCGAAGAAAAACAAACTATTTAGACGAAAACTACAAGATTATACATTTATATGCTCGATAAATTTCAATTCTGTTGGTCCCAGAGGTGAAAATACCACCGAAAGGCTTCTTTCAATGTGTAAACACTTCATAGTTGTAAGGAGAGAGATCAGTGATTTAAGAGGGGTTTCATATCAGCAACCAGCGTCCTTCTTCACGGAGGGTGTAGGGAAGCGTGTTCAGCGTTGAGACATACGTAGACTAGCTTTAACTCTATGCTGTCGTTGTGATAATAGTGTATACTGTCCAATACAGACTGTGTTCGATTTTGTGGTTCAATTGACCAACCTTTAAATTATGACATAAGACATGATAGCAGCAAGTTTCTTTCGCTAATTGATGAAATTTACTGTAAAGCTGGTGTCGTTTAAACTACTGTATTTATTATGTGTTGGCGAAAACAGAATATCGATTTATTCAATACATTAGAAGATATTTGAAGTGGACGGACTCTGCATAATCATTGGTATTAGTATGAAGAAAATTATAACAATCTGTATTGGGCACTCTATCACGACAGCATAGAGTTAAAAGTAGCCTACAGTTGTCTCAATGCTGAATACGTTTCCCTACACCCTCCGTGAAGAAGGATGCTAGTTGCTGATGAAACCACTCTTACTCCCCTGATCCCACTCCTTACAACTGGATAATAATTTGGTTTCATTTATATAAGAAACAACAACAACAACTTATATAAAAGATCATACGAATTGTAAATTACAAACCTCATTCGAACCAAGTGCTGGATCAGGGATGTTGCTAGCCGAGGAATTGAGACGTGAGGGCTGGTGGGGCCTATCAAACTTCTCCATTTAAATATGGCCATGGTTATTCGAGTGATTTAGTCTGGCAATCAGGCCACCAGAAATATAATGGACACTGGTTAAGGCAGTGCTGTTGGGGATCGGACGGTACAGATAAGACGGCTTGCTTGAGGAGTGCTAATTTGAGCTGCCACGGTCAGCTGACAGTCCCCTAAGTCCTCAGCTCCCACAAGTGTTTGTCGTCTTGACAAGCAGCGCAAACACAGGCCCGCCCGAGTCTACATCGGTCAAGAAACACTCGAGGAACTAACTAGTTCCATTCTGTTCTCGTTCACTCCATTCTTACCATGATCAATCGCAATATAACTAATCTGATATGAGTTCTAAATCTATAAACCAAAGAAAGTAATTAGCCCAGGAAATTCAAAACAAATACAACGAAACAATAACAGAAACCTGAATAGTTGCACAGTGACCTTAAAGCATCTAAATATCGAGATATCTCGAGTCATATTAACTGAATTGTATTATCTTGAACATTTGAAAAACCTTATTTTCCTGAACTTCAATACGTTACGTCATCACTCCTCCGATCAAGCTCGTTTTGGGTTCAAATTGCAAGTAAAATGTCAGTTAAATCCATAAAATAGTTCTTAGAGACGTGCTCCTATTAATGTACTGTAGTACCAAACTCTGTACGAAGTACTCACTACCCTGTCCTGATTTCTTTCTTCTTCATTGCTATCAACGGTAAATAAAAACTAATGCTAATTCTATCGTTACCCTTCAATAACTTGTGAAAGGAGTTTTGTTTAGATAAAACTTCCTAAACTTTGTAAAAACGGTCGAACTTGCAGATAAAGTAAACACTGCTAGAATCAAAATGTGGAAGGAAAGAACTGACCATATTCTCAAACTGGATGCTTCGAGAGGTAGCCTCCTTTCTGGTCAAAAGGTGGAATGGGTTACATGGAAGGCACTAAATATAGCCTACTTCGAACAGAAGTGTGTCGAGCTAAGCTGAATCTGCAGAAATGTTTTTTTTAACTGATACATCACTATGTGATTGTGTAGAGGAGCAGTTGGTTCAATATCATTGCGAATGTACCTTGTGCCCATCAACATATACAATGGAAGAATTAATCTTAGCTTCCCCTAATGCTTTTGACGTCACCGACAACTGGACAAAGAACGTTTAATTACTAGACTGACAACCTTCACTCGATAGCTCGTGTACTGAAATAGGAGTGGCTGTGGGCCCTGTATGATCCGGACAACTAGCGAGGTGCCTCCGTGGCAAGTCCCGCGTCAGGAAATTCGGTTAGATCTACACGGAGGTCCTAAGGTGAACACGGGTGCCTCCGTTCGGAGGTGTAACTATATACTGTAACAGCTCTCATCCCCCCCTGCTCTTTTGATAACCCAAGACGTGATAATAATAGTAATATCAGCATATCAAAATAATTAATCAACATGATATTACCATACCAAAAAATTTATAATTTATAATACTCCCATAGGGCCTAATTTAATTACTCGCTAGGTCAGCTGAGTTCACAGCAAAAAAAAACCTAGGAGCGAATGTTCCGATTTGCTTGGTATTCAAGAACATCCTGATTTAATTTGGGAAAAGAGATCGGGCGGGACGAAACTAATGTCAAGACCAGCTTGTTGAATGGAAAGCTGGGCGTACTTAGAAAGCCCGATAATTCTAATCTTGCCACACATGGTGAAGGGAAGAGAATCAATCTTCCTACTGACTGCCGTCAATAAAAAACAACATCTCAATATCAAAATATAATGAAAATCAAAAGATACAATTAAATCATGATTAAATTACAACTAAAACCCTAAACCGCTTAACTTAGGCTAATATTTAAAGGTAATGCAAGTTACGGATAATACTGTGAAT
Source organism: Meconema thalassinum (assembly GCA_946902985.2). Taxonomy (NCBI): domain Eukaryota; kingdom Metazoa; phylum Arthropoda; class Insecta; order Orthoptera; family Tettigoniidae; genus Meconema; species Meconema thalassinum. The sequence goes on from OX336388.2 coordinate 1,048,315,033, forward strand.
AAAATAAAGTCAGACATTGCCCAGTTGGCAAAATTACATTTCCCCATCATAGGATAAATAGAATTACAGAATTGAGGGTAGTTTCATCCGCGAGGATACAAGGAAAATAAACAACATGAAATTTAGGCCTGGTGCCGTTTCACAAACAAATTGCATAAAGCAACCAAAGCGTTCCTTAGCGAACGAAAGGGCCCGAGAAGCTTCAGAGTCCAGCATTGGCTGTCTTTTGAAGCCTATCTGACCAAAATTAAAACCACGAGGTTCCCATCCAGCTAACCGGAAATAGGGCAACAATAACCCACCCTGCAGTAATTACATGTAAAGGTACCACCAAATCATACAAACCCTTCCAAAATATTACATGCTAATATACTAAAATAAAATGTCAGTGCGCTCAAAATACGGTCCACCGTCACATGGCCTTAACGACATAGCAAATGACACAGTTTAATGTTCCATCGAACGGTTGCCCCTTCTAACAAATTGAGTTCATACCACCTGGTGTATTTCGGCCCTCCGGAGGAGCTGGCTTCAGTTCCCCCGGAGGCGATCGTTTTTAAGTCCTTCCGTTACCAAGCTTCCTCTCGTACTGTCCCAGTCTCAGATCGCACCCCTCTGTATACCAGAGTCCCCCACCACCTGCGACTAGTGGCACAATCGGCCAACACAAGGGGAGAGCCCAAGGGCTGAGTTGATACAATTGAATATCACCCCACTCAGGTCACTGCGTAGAAACTTTCTAGGAGTTGAGGCGTCACACGATGTTCTTGCAAGGGTGTTCTTAGAACAAGGGCTCGGCGAATGTAGCTGGCAAGAAATGTTCGCCTTTCCAATGTTCACAGAACAAAGCTCGATTTATCTCCCTTAACAAGTGTCAATCAGCGATAAGCCTATAAGTGACAGCACACACAAGGGCACAAATCCTGGCAGAAAGGGCCAGGCGATCCCATTTCACCAGTAGTCAGGCGCCAGGTTGGCGAAAGGCATTCTCAGAAGAGGCCTGGTGTATGCTCTCATAATAATCCGGCCAGGCCTGGAGCTCTTGCTGCGTCTCGAAGATAAGATGAACATGTACCGATTTGCAAAATTGGTACATCCTCCTCCTCCCAAGGAAGACGACGGGGAGACGACAAACAGGGTGAAGGTGTCCAGCTGGTCTCTTGGCAGCTGAAGAGGCTACTCCAATCTCCGCCAGCAGACCTTGAAGTAGATCTCCTCGGGTAGAATGATGCCATGGGACCTAGATTGTACCTCCAAACTGGGCCCCAGATTGGTAGTACACGTCCCACATAGTGACCACTGAAACACACATCAGAACAGCAGCGTATGGTCCAAATACAGTTCCCTTAGAGGGAACAATCGTTCCAGGCCAGTCAACCAGCCCAAACAGCTGAAGTTATCCCAGGAAGGATTAAAAAAAAACATTACACGAAGCATTAGTGTCCCATCGAAGTTCACTTAAGAGTCTTTCATGTCACAAGGGATACTTGAGGCTTCAAACAAGGTTCTACGCAAAGAGATAGTGTTCAGGGCATAATTAAAGGTCCACTGAAGTATTAAAATCACACGAAAGGGGCAACCAACCATACGATGTGACTGACGTTAACAAGCTTAATTGAAAGTTCACTACAATACTTAGCAAGAATAACTAAATCAACTTATATCAATCAATTTTTGACTAAAACATCCAGAAACCATAATATTTACAAAATTTCAGATATTTTCCCACCGAAATTCCCTGAAATTTTATGGGCAACACCATCAAAATAGAAATAATGCAAGGGGGAACTCACTGGTACCCTTCCAAAACAGTTAAACATACTCAAAAATGAATTTACATTTACTTTGATGGCCTCACGCAGTACCGTAGGAGAACAGAACACATTTAGGAAACACCAAAACATATTAAAACAAACACAACATACCATAATCAAACCATATGGATCGTCTCAGGTATGTGACACATATAAAAACATAATGAATATCAAAAGTCACTGTCTCATTTCACTAGTCGCTGCCCCTAACCGTCCACGGTGGCCATCCGACGAACGACAGAAAACAGCAACTACCTTCCACGAGAACAATAACCAAATGGGGAGACCACGCTAAACAATAGACACCACGATCCAACCAATTCACATACAAGCACCTAACCAAGTTTCCCCAAATAACTTCATCGCTACTCGCCAACGCATCCTAACAGTCTACAAACTCCCAAGAGTTCCTGTAGGATGACCAACCGAACTCAGGACACTAAGGTGATCACACCTATCCTGAGAACCAACTTACCACAGTTACACCAAGTGTTCAAAATTAAAACATCTTCTCAAAATCAAGATGCCATCTTCTAGGCACGGAACCCAACCAATATCAAACCAACAACAACTACGAGCCCGGTGCAGAGGCTACACTAATTCTACACCCAAAGCACATAGCTCAGCAGAATTAGACACAAATTCAAGTTGGTACCAACCAATTTTCAAGACATACCTAAACGAACGTGGCTCCACCATTAAAAAAAAACACAAATTACTTATAACGTTTACTCCCACACAGACAACAAACCACTTCCATGGTCCCATACACAGATCTAACTCACTACAACGAACACCCATAGGTGTCATGTGACACATTTCTACAAGCACAAGGTGATTAATATCCTCAAAACTTCAGATTCTCTAACCTAGCGGTCCTCGACATGCCACAGCATGCTCAAAATACAGAATTACAGGATCACAGATGTGATGGCATGATAATTTTTTAAAATGCATGGGGCGGTTACTAGTCCCCAAAGAAAAAGCACCTTACAAAGAACGAGAGTTAGCTCACCAACTAATAGATACCTCAAATTTCTCCAGAACAGGCACGACATCTCCAGTGCAACACTATCTCGATGCATAGAACAACTGACTAACGCCATAGCCTGGCTACCAGCTCGAAGCTGATGCTAATCGAACTTAATTTTTCCTTTTCACACCCAAGTATACGGGGATACATGAACTATGATTCCAACTACAATCACATGAACGTTGTGACAATACCAGCAAGTCAGCAGTCTAACAGTATATACCGCAGATTACAAGTAACCTACTGACTAACCTAACCAGATACATTTTCAACCGACAAGAGATTGCAATTCGAAGATTTTCCAGATCACTGATACAATTTCTAAAGCCCTCACGTCAGCAGCTGAACAACACAGCGAAATGAGCATCACTCTGAAGCATTACACCTTATTTTCACATAAAATCGAAATTTCACTACCAACCTAACAAAATTATCACTAAATTATCCAAAAAATTTACTCAAAAATATCAACCACGAATACGATGAACAAAACTCAGCTAACAGAAGCAGATCACAGCCTTTCTTGAGGATTACTAAAGATGACAATAAGAGATTTGACTTCAACGGAACAACTAGACCATCTCCCATCGCTCTGAACTTCATATCATCGCATTCACAGGAAATAGAACATCATAATTTCACCTTTTACACATCTCGAGTTTCTCGTTCACTAGCAGGTTTACAATTCGATATATGAGTCCTAAAAACACGTTTCCTAGACAGATCCTCTAATAACACTGTTACTTCAGAAGGAAAGGACAGAATCTCATAGGGGCCCTCATATTTTGGCTGCAGTTTACCTGATACCTGACGACCTGGGGCCTTAGCCCAGAAGTTTTTTGCATACACAAAATCTCCGACAGAATATCCACCCTGTTTTCGCCCCAAATTATATCTCTCAGCCAGCTTATCATGCGAGATCTTTATAGCAGCTTTGGCCTCCTTCCAGATTTCTCTGACACGATCAGGAGAGGGTTGGTCAGGAAGCAGATCATGAAGTGACCACAGATTCGTTAGAGGGGAATTTGGGACGAACGCATACATAAGTGAGAACGGCGTTTTCCCATGGGATTCATGCTCAGCAGTATTGAAAGCGTAGGGTAACCAATGTAATGACGAATCCCACTTGGCATGATTGTCACGATGATATGCGATAAGTGCAGCCCTCAAATTTCGGTTAACTCTCTCTGCCAAACTAGGGTTGGGGTAATAGGGTGTCGTGGTGACATGGGAAATAGCATAATCAAAACAAAATTTCCTAAACTGATGAGAAACAAAGGCCTTGGCATTATCTGACACCAAGTATTGACTAGGACCAAAGGAAGAGAAAACAGACTTTAAACATCTTATGACAGTAGCAGAGTCACAATTTCTAGTGGGAAAAATCCATGAAAAGCGAGAGAAACCATCGACACAAACAAAGGCAAAACGGTTACCCAGTTTAGACCTCGGCAGGGGTCCAACGAAATCCACATACAAGCGTTCCATGGGCCTAGACGCAGATTCAGAAGCTAACTTACCAACCTTACCACTGACGGTAGGCTTACTCACTTTACAATCATGACACCCCAGCACGAACTTTCTCACATCCTTATCGAGACCCTTCCAAACAAAAGACTGCCTTATTTTCTGTCGAGTTTTGAAAATTCCTAGGTGGCCTCCAGCGGGTGACTCGTGAAAATACATTAGCATGCCATTTATCAGCTGAGTAGGCAAAACAACCTTAGGCTTTCTATCACGCCTAGTTACACAACATAATACACCAGACTTTAAAATATAAGGCTTTATCTCTTCTCCAGAAACTAATCGAACAATTAAATCACACAAGACGGGATCTTCCTTCTGATGGTTAGCAATGTCTCCAAACAATAACGGTGAATTTACTAACATGTGTTGAGCTGAATTAGCCCCAACAACAACAGGTTCCTCTAAAGAGGGAGTTTCACACCTGTCAGGAATTTCTCCATAGAGACGCTTAAGTGACACAGTACAAATATTTTCATGACTTTCCTCGGGAACGAGATTCTTACATTTATTAGGAACTTCTTCATACATGCGGCTAAGGGAGTCGGCTATGACATTTTCACAACCCTTTATATGACGAACGGTGAACTGAAATGATGAAATACGGGTTGCCCACCTGGCGATTCGCCCAGTGGTTCGAGGTCTAGCCAGGACCCAGCTCAGGGCCTGGTTATCGGTTTCAAGTTCGAAAGGAACATGTTCGACATACATTCGGAATTTCTCCAGTCCAAACATCACTGCGAGCCCCTCAAGCTCATACACGGAATAATTTACTTCAGCAGGGGACAGAGTTCGAGAGGCAAAACCGATAGGTCGTCTACCTAACTCACTTTCTTGTAACAACACAGCAGATACAGCACCGAGCGACGCATCAGTCTGGATTATAAACTTCTTACTGAAATCAGGGACAGCGAGGACAGGAGCGCTACACAGTGCCTCCTTCAAATCGTCAAAAGCTGCTTGCTGCGACGGACCCCATTCAAATTTCACGTCAGACCTTCGCAGATGATTAAGTGGCAACGCCCGCTGTGCAAAATTGGGTATAAATTTGCGCAGAAAGCCAACCATTCCCACGAATCGGGCTACTCCTTTCACATTTTTAGGGGGTGCAAAATCTCTAATTCCCTGGGTTCGGGAGTCATCGACCGAAACACCTTCAGCAGAAACAACATGTCCAAGAAAGGCAATTTTAGGTTTAGCAAGGGACACTTTAGACAACATTACGGTTAGACCAGCAGATTTTAACCTCTCAAATACTTCACGAAGATGGCGCACGTGGTCTTCGAACGTCTCGCTATAAACAACAACATCGTCCAGGTAGTGATACAAATAATCAAATTTGATGCCAGAAAACACGTGATCATGAAGCCTACTAAGCACAGCGCCCCCTGTAGAGATGCCAAAAGGTAATCTGCAATACTCATAGAGATTCCAATCGGTGGCGAATGCAGTCAGATGCTTAGATTCTTCAGCTAACGGAATTTGGAAATATGCCTGCGTCAGGTCAATGAGGCTATAATAGGAGGCGTTTTTGAACCAGGAAAAACAGCTATGTAAATCAGGAAGAGGGATGGATTCTAAAACAATCTTTTTGTTTAACCTACGATAATCTACGACTGGCCGAAAACCACCATTTGGCTTAGGTACTAAGAACACAGGTGAGGAATATGCTGATGTGGAGGGTCGAATCACTCCATCTAGTAACATCTGATCGATTAATTTCTTTAATTCCAACATTTTGGGTGGACTCAAACGGTAGGGAGGATGTCTGACGGGTATAGTATCCGTTACTTCAATTTTATACTCCAGGATCTTAGTCATTCCTAATTCGTCAGTGAACACCTCGGGAAAATACCCACACAAATCCCGAATCTCTTTAGCTTGAGCGTCAGATAAATTACTTAAATCCAAGGATTCAACCCCGGTGGACAAGACGGGTTCAGCATCACGGTTGGCAACATGAGCACTCGCGCTAGGGACAGCAGTAGAAAAGAATTTAAATTTTACCTCAGAACAAAACCTGAACCAGAATGATTCGTGTTGCATATCTAGCAGTAAGCCAGTATGAGCAAAAAAATTAGCGCCCAGAATAATAGGACATGACAAATTCTTAATGACCCAAAAGGAAAATTTCCAACAAAATTTATGAATCCGAACCTTAAACTTCACAGAACCAAGAACGTCCAATTGAGCACCATTGGCAGAAACCAACTTAACATCTACATTTGACAGGTTACTGAATTTACAAATGAGTTTCATAGACAAATACCAATTCTCGCTAACCAATGAAGCGGCACTTCCTGAGTCTAACAAAGCTATTACACATGCGTCATTAATTGCAATTTCAACCATAGGAGAGGGTAGAACTAGATCAGAAACTTTAGAACAGACACCATTTGCTCCGATAACGTTGGCATCATCCCTCGTCACCTTATTTCCCAATGCACATCGCTGATCCTTGGCAAGGAGGATTTCAGGATGCTTGCCTCGGAATAGTCAATTTCTTTTTACCGGACAGTTCCATGCTATGTGGCCCTGCTGCCCACAGTTGAAGCACGTCACAGGACGATTACTACTACCCCTAGGCGAATTATGGGAAGGACGACCGGCCCCAGGTGGTGGTCGAACCGAGGGAGGTCGAACAAACGGAACAGGGTTAATGAAAGGAGGGGGCATGCTAGTTGCATACCTTATGATATCAACCGAACGCACGGATTCGGCCTGAATAGCGGCTTCACGTAGTTCCCTAATCGTACTTGGATTAGTTCCAACACATAGGCAATTCCGAAATTCCGGCGTAGCACCGGCCAAAATAAGCCTTACCACTTCTGCCTCTGGCATATCTACTCTAAAGACTTTTACGAACCTGGATATGTCCACAATGTATGAATTTAACGCCTCGTTAATACCCTGTGCTCGGTACAGGTAACGTCCCTTCACAGTATCGAGCGACCTGATGGGCACAAATATTTGCAACACCTCGGACATAAAATTCTCCACACTCCAACCCTCACACATGGCACTAGTCACATAGGCCCCCAACGTATCGGACACATGGGAGGATATTAATTGAAAGACCACTTGGTCGCTGACACCGAATTGGATAGCACACTCATGAATATCGACCAATATTCTCAAAAAATCAACCACGCCTTCAACCGTGTCCATACTTCTACCCAATAACTTTGAAACAAAACCCAAAATGGGGTGACTGACAGAACCAAAGCTGGCCTTAGAAAAAACAGCATAATTAGAATGCTCGACATTGGACACGTCACGACCCGGCATTTCGGCACAGGGATTTCCTTGCACATAATTTTGGTTTCCGGAACAAGATGAAGAAACGAGGTTACGCCCTGAATTTGAAACACTCCCCTGAGAGTCTCGATAAACAGAATTTAAATCCCTAACCGGTTCGGAAGGAGAATTTTGTGTCACTGTAGGCCCCTGATGACCTGAGTTACCCGGCACTTTAAATGATGAAACAGACCCGGAATTATCTCTAGAATTTACTTCTCGAGCACCGACACTAACAGGATTACAACTAGATGAGGGGATATTTAAGACAGACTGGGGTTCGATTACCGACCTCCTTACACGAGTCGAGCCAACAACAGCAGAGAAGGAGTTACAAGTTACACAGTTACAACTACAAGTACAATTTTCACGTCCGGGGAGGTTGAATGTTACGTTGCTGGTATTATTTGGCACAGAAGTCATCACAGCATTAGGGTTAATGGTATTCGAAACTGGTATCACCGTATCAGGACCTAACGGTGCCTGGTCAAGCCCAGAATTCGTTGTCACAGTTTCATGATTAAAAGTACGGTTACCGACAATAGGAAGAATCTCTCGACTCTCACAGCTGTTGGGCAGGCGCGCTATTCCATTGCCACGGAGCGCGGCAGGTTCAGCGACACGATTACCAACTTGGCCAGTGGCATTTTCAGCCAGACTGGCGCCTAGATTTGTCGAGACATTACGGCTACATGCAGGAGTCGAATTCAATAAATCCCCACTTCCACTAACACGATTAACAGTGTCCAAAGTCTGAGCACATTCCACTAAATTAACTTCAGCCTCTAATAGACCTTTCAAATCGGCGATGGGACGTTCCTCATCAGATTGTAACAAATCCACACATCGGAGATATAGGTAATCAATTCTAGCTTTCAATTTGGTGAGATCAACAGGGCTACATTCTACTTCACTGAAACAATACTTAATTACATTACAAATTTCCCTAACTGCATCACATAACCTTGACTCACCGAGTTTGAATTCAGCAGTTGACAGCTTTGGAAGGGTTGCTGCAAAATTCACGGCATACTCTAGACTTTGGCGCGCTAGTTCTGCGTCCCTGGGCACTTCAAGGTTACGTAACAGCAATTCGTAGGTTACCTCTTCATCCGATAAGTATTTCACGATGATTTTGCGGGAAGCCATCGTACATAAATTTCATGTAACAGAACACAAATTAATCATTACACAGAGTTTAAACCAATCCTACCTATGTGGAGAAAAGATTAATAAGGAGGAGGGCCCAACAATCTACGTTAATTTTCTGAATTTAATTTTTAATTGAATACTGCAATCAGTCAGCAGGAAAGACATTTGCTAATGGCAAGATCACAGAACAAACCATGCTCTCTGCTACCAATGTAACAGCTCTCATCCCCCCCTGCTCTTTTGATAACCCAAGACGTGATAATAATAGTAATATCAGCATATCAAAATAATTAATCAACATGATATTACCATACCAAAAAATTTATAATTTATAATACTCCCATAGGGCCTAATTTAATTACTCGCTAGGTCAGCTGAGTTCACAGCAAAAAAAACCTAGGAGCGAATGTTCCGATTTGCTTGGTATTCAAGAACATCCTGATTTAATTTGGGAAAAGAGATCGGGCGGGACGAAACTAATGTCAAGACCAGCTTGTTGAATGGAAAGCTGGGCGTACTTAGAAAGCCCGATAATTCTAATCTTGCCACACATGGTGAAGGGAAGAGAATCAATCTTCCTACTGACTGCCGTCAATAAAAAACAACATCTCAATATCAAAATATAATGAAAATCAAAAGATACAATTAAATCATGATTAAATTACAACTAAAACCCTAAACCGCTTAACTTAGGCTAATATTTAAAGGTAATGCAAGTTACGGATAATACTGTGAATAAAATAAAGTCAGACATTGCCCAGTTGGCAAAATTACATTTCCCCATCATAGGATAAATAGAATTACAGAATTGAGGGTAGTTTCATCCGCGAGGATACAAGGAAAATAAACAACATGAAATTTAGGCCTGGTGCCGTTTCACAAACAAATTGCATAAAGCAACCAAAGCGTTCCTTAGCGAACGAAAGGGCCCGATAAGCTTCAGAGTCCAGCATTGGCTGTCTTTTGAAGCCTATCTGACCAAAATTAAAACCACGAGGTTCCCATCCAGCTAACCGGAAATAGGGCAACAATAACCCACCCTGCAGTAATTACATGTAAAGGTACCACCAAATCATACAAACCCTTCCAAAATATTACATGCTAATATACTAAAATAAAATGTCAGTGCGCTCAAAATACGGTCCACCGTCACATGGCCTTAACGACATAGCAAATGACACAGTTTAATGTTCCATCGAACGGTTGCCCCTTCTAACAAATTGAGTTCATACCACCTGGTGTATTTCGGCCTTCCGGAGGAGCTGGCTTCAGTTCCCCCGGAGGCGATCGCTTTTAAGTCCTTCCGTCACCAAGCTTCCTCTCGTACTGTCCCAGTCTCAGATCGCATCCCTCTGTATACCAGAGTCCCCCACCACCTGCGACTAGTGGCACAATCGGCCAACACAAGGGGAGAGCCCAAGGGCTGAGTTGATACAATTGAATATCACCCCACTCAGGTCACTGCGTAGAAACTTTCTAGGAGTTGAGGCGTCACACGATGTTCTTGCAAGGGTGTTCTTAGAACAAGGGCTCGGCGAATGTAGCTGACAAGAAATGTTCGCTTTTCCAATGTTCACAGAACAAAGCTCGATTTATCTCCCTTAACAAGTGTCAATCAGCGATAAGCCTATAAGTGACAGCACACACAAGGGCACAAATCCTGGCAGAAAGGGCCAGGCGATCCCATTTCACCAGTAGTCAGGCGCCAGGTTGGCGAAAGGCATTCTCAGAAGAGGCCTGGTGTATGCTCTCATGATAATCCGGCCAGGCCTGGAGCTCTTGCTGCGTCTCGAAGATAAGATGAACATGTACCGATTTGCAAAATTGGTACATATACAATAGCAAGTCCTTAGCCGAAACTCCGCAGTACTATCGCATTTACCAAAACCTTTCATTTTGCCTACGTTTAGAGGGGGTCAATTATGACGTAATTTAATAAGGGTAGAAGATCTTAAAAAATTGCCATATTGTATGGGTGCGTTTCCGCGAATACATTTGCCAGGTTTCATTCCATTCCCTCATTTTGGAAAATGTGGTAAAATCGTTTCAAAGCGGACAATTAATACAATTTTTTTGCTGAGTTATAACAATATTTCTCAATCACAATGCGTTCAGATGTTAACAATAGGGTGAATGTTACAAGTTTTCATTCTGAGAATAGAACGTTAGTGAGTTTGTCCTAGCTTGGAAGGTGAGTACAGTATATGATACTGTGTCCACATATGGTGCAGGTGTGGAATCCTCTCTCTGCGCAGAATCTGTGATCAAACCCATGGGCCGAGGTCCTCGTGAAAACGTGTCGCAGCTCGAAGTTTGCCTTATTCCACTCTTCTGTTTCCATGTTTCTGTTTTCTTACTTATGCAACCACCCAACCATCTTCTTTCTTCCTGGCGTTTATCCCAGTACAGAGTCCGCTGCTCCACCACCCAACCATCAGAATATAATAAATAGGGGCCGGATTTTGGTGGTTTTTAAAATTGTCATTTTAGGTTTTCAAAAACATAAAATTGTTCTTTTTAGGTTTTTATTAGGTAGAATGGGTTTTTACAATAGGTTCTTATTGTTTAAAGGGTAGCGAAAGTTGACATACATTACATAAGGCTAAAAATTAATACCTCATTGTTAGTAGACAATCTGATTGCAACGAGAGAGTAAATATTTTACATAATGATGCGTAATCAAATTATCACCGATAACTTTACACTTTTAGGGGATTGCAATAAAGCCAAGGATGTCAGAGATGTTTTTCACACTCTATCTCGTTCAAATAATTTTGTTTCTTTACAATATTGGTTTCTTGGGAATAATAAGAGATGTATTCGCTCTTTCCTCTCGGTAAATAACCAAACAATAATATATAAGCTGGAAAGTGCTGAAAATATTTCATTTTTCCTGTAGGTAGGATTGCTTTCGATCAACTGGATCTAGGAATAAACACTATCTTCACATTTAATTTCAAGAATTATGGATAAAATTTGAAATATACTACAATAAATGGTACAAAGCTGCAATTAGTTATTTTTAGGTACTCGCGTATCATTTAGTTTTTTAGGTAGTATGGAATTTCAGTGTGATTCGTAAAAGTATTTGGAAGTATGGGAAAAATAGATAAGAACCTAAGAATCCGGTCCCTAATAATAGGCTAATTGTGCCCCGATTGTATAAGGTAGTTTCTCTGTTGCTGGATAGCGAATTTTTGTACAAACTCAATTGTCTAGAATAATAAAAAAATATAATAATAATAGTATACTAATAATAATCATAATTGACTAATTATTATGAAAATAATAGTAACATAACTGTCTAATGATAATAATAATAATAACAATAGTCTAATAATAAGTATTTCGCTGTCCTCTTGGAGTGACGATGTGGGTAGTCATAATATAGCCTTATTCTGAAAGCAGAGACATGAAATGATTGTCAATGATATGTAAGCCAACCAAAATTTGATTAAACTAGAGAATCGTCTGTACTCGCCTCTCCAACTCCAGGCAGCTTGAAATGTATAAATTTTATATGTGGTCTCAAACCTCATGTCTCGGTGATAATCAACGTTGAAGTACAAACACTACGGTGTTCCCGCAACTTAGATATACTTAGTTATATAGGGAAAAGGTGCCACGGAACCGCTTGATAGCACTGTGCTTTGCCCATTGCCCTACCTCACAAATCGTGTACGGTATCCCAAAGATATTTTGATCAACCGATCACAACGAGGGGACGGAGTCGCGCAGCTTCTTTTGGGGTACAGGATCTCTACATTACCTGAAACAGAAGGCTGGCGTGCTGTGAGGTGAGCGGGAAAATGGGATTGAGTGAATAAATGCATGCACGTCGTCCCAATAAAAATAACAGCTATATCGCACGCCTTCTGCTTGACCTTGAGACGTCATACTGCAGCCTTGTAACAATACAATCCCGTTAAATTTGTAACGTTCCGTTCCGTCTGTTTGTTCCGTTATTATAAGTAGAACGTTCTGAACTGTAACGTATCGGATATTCCCCTGTTCATTTCGGTACGGGACAACGTAACGTTCCACCCGTCTCCAATACGCTGTACCGGTACAGGCTCGGGCTAACGTTCCACTGTTCCAGATACCGGGTACGGATTCAGAATCAGTTCCGTTCCAGGAAGGTAACGTTACGCTTGGAACAGACAGCGGTAACGTTACAACTTGGAAATAACCTTGGAGATAACGGAATTTCTCCGTTCCACATAGACAAGGGTTACGTTCTGTTCCGGGTCCCTGTTTTATTGGCCTCTTAGTTGTACATAAACATCAGTACATAACTCATTATGCGTTATTTTGATTTATATTTTCATTTAACTCCAATCTGACTCCACATCTCTCGATATTTTAATGCTTTGAGGACTTCTTCTTCTTCCTCTTCGGCTTTTCCCAATTAATTGGGGTCACCGGAGCCAACCAGGCTCATTTTGGTTTTGGCCGGGGATTTAAGGCCGGATGCCCTTCCTGACGCCACGTGATTTTCCAGGTGAAAATTCCACCCCGCTGTCACCGGAATTCGAACCCCGGTCGTCCGGGTGAAAGGCGAGTAGCTAAGCCACTGCGCCATCACGCTCTCCAATGCTTTGAGGACACTATGTGAAATTCAGAATTCCATTATTATTATTTCTCCCAGTTTCCAAGTTGGGTCTGTACATATTTTTGTTAAATTCTGTGTTAGTTTATAACACTTAAGTTTTTTTCAGTTTATATACAAACTTAACGCTCATGATATTCTGTTTGTTTGTGTCTTTACGGTGTGGTGTACATAATCATGTGTAAGCAACTATGTAGCCTATATTGACCTATAGATAGCGACTTCGGTGGTGTAGTTGGTAGCATGCTGAACTGCTGTTCCCAAGATAGCGGGTTCAAACCCGGCCGAAGTCGTCAGTTTTTTTAATAGCGTTAAAATCCTTCAGTATGCCTTCCTTCGGAGGGGAAGTAAAGCCGGCGGTCCCATGTCATAGATTTATGGCATGTAAAAGATCTAAACTTGTGTGAAGCTAAATTTCTAGGTTAGATTTCGTTGGAACGCTCTATCAAAGTCCCAACGTTCACCACTAGGTATCAGTGACATCTGGTAGCGAAAGTTGGAACTACTTGCAATTGAACGGAACTTGTAGCTCACCGCATGGGTGTCAGCTTGAAGCAGCTATAGCCTCTGGGGAGCCGAACATGTCCTCGGACTCTCCCGGCAATAAAAGCCATACGATAAATAATACCTATATATGTTTTTGAGTTGGTAGGCTACTTTTGACACGAATAAAGAAGGAATCAGCAAGAACTTTTAATCCCTATCAAAGATTGATTTAATTATATTTGGATGATTTCAATACAACAACAATCTTTCCTCACCCCTTTCCATAAATACAACATTTGTCAGTTACCATTCTGTTAGTATCCGAGTGTCAGTGTCATTTTTGAAAGTGGATAATAATGTGTTTACCTGTGTCGCTGTTTGAAGTTAAACTTAAGTTGGGAACTGTAGTTTATTAATATTTATACACTGTTGGGGAATAGAAAGGGCCGCATGACTTCGCGAAGAAAACTAGACTTTATAATTTTAAAAATGGTAGGCTATATTGGCTTTCACGGCCAGTGAATTAAATTCAGCAATCTGTCTAAAAAAAAAACTTTATAGGGAGATTATGGCTGCTTGAGCTTTTAGTTCTCGCAGTGGAGAGGCGCAGGTGTGCTTCAAAAAAAGGGAGTTCACGCGCAGTTCGCGCTGCACCTGTGTGGATTCGGGTGGGGACACCAATAGCCCGCTGATGAGCCAGCTTGGTGTCCTAGGCAAAACCCCACACAAGACACGGCACAAGCCTAGAAATATTGCTGAGTTTATAATTTAATATCAATAAAATTTGCACTTTTTCTTTAGAAGTAGGCTATCCGAGAAAGCGCGCCTCACTGGTAAGTACCTAAAGTTGAGCGATACAACCCCACCTGAGTGGGGATGAATACGGTCGTCATGATTGTTTCCAAGTAGATCATGCAGATAGAACAAATGCTGTGATGTTGTGTCACAGTACACTGCTGTACTGTGTATAAAACTGGACAATAGCCCCAACAAATCCTCTTAACGCCGGCTTATCATGATGTTGCAATGCAAATTAAAACCCAAGCCCCGGCCGGTCCAGGTGAGAAGATCAGTATAATTGTTGTGCTCCATTGCCCATAATCACCTGGATATAAATACAGCGGTTTGCTCGCGACCATGTTGTTCTCATTAATTATCGAGCTCTTTTAATGAGTCCCGCGCAGCGCATGGAAATGATTAATTAATTTACGCCTGTGTTTTTGTTAAGCAATTGAACTTCCTGTTCAGTTTGATTGACTGGTAGTAAGCTTTGTCAATGGTAGCTATCTGCATGCTCGGTTCAAACCTCTGTAATCCTTTTGTTATACACAGACATGTCCATATTGTGTTATTGGGCATAGTGGTACAAATGAATTATTACTATTGATTATTCATTTAGGACATTGGTATTCAACAGAAGACCCGCGGGCCACATGCAGTTGTTTCTTGCGACACGTGATCAAAGTTCTCAATTTTCACAGCCCTCACAATATTGAAATGTGACATATTTGCATAATTAATATTGATATTGTAAATTTTAATCGATCACTACAAAATAATTCCAATTTCTGGAATAGGTGAAAAATAACCTGAATTAACTTACATGTGATTAACATATATATATTGTTATGGACTATTGAAAAAGGAGAAAACGAAGGGATCACATGTTTCGCACGTCAAGCGAGCATCATCAGTACGGCTAGGATTTCTATGTAAATACATATTCTTTTCCTTTGCTTATACATAACTAAAAATGATAAATGTCCATGAACTAGAACCTTATCTATCATATAATTACATTTGTGTTCGACGATGTCGAAATGTAAATATTATATATCAGAAAACTGTATCATAATGAGGGTCATTATAACACTATTTTTCATTATGAAACAGTTTCTCCCACCAATCAGACTTCAAGAAACAGTTGTGTGACCAATTAGGTAAGGATAGCATCGCATCTGCGCTGACTTCCACGGCCTTATATTTTAAATTCCACTGCATGGCTAGTGTCATAGTGGGGGTATTTGAGGAGCCCATGGTCAAATATTCTCTGCGTCCCATGCGTTCTGTTCAGTACATAAAACTGGCGAAATCTCGACAGATATTTATGAATATTTATGTTCGAACATAAAATAGTTATAATTATCGTCGAACATAAACAGTCGTATGCAACTCACCTATAATCACTCGTATGGAAATTATAAAACTAGCTTCGCTCATTTTATAAACATACTCGTGTCTTAATTATTGCCATTATAGGCTCGTTGTATAATGTAGCCTACTATTTATTGTTACATATTTTATCATAATGACATTTGTTTAACATATTTTTACTTTTTTATGTAAAATTACATATTCTGTTTCTTACTGTAAAACAAGTACCTTTTAGCAAGTGAAATATACGGTAATTCAAAACAGTCTGTATGATAAAATTTGTTCACTAGAAACTCAGGTACATGAAACGGATTTTCCAAGCAATTCATAAGCTGCTGAGAAAGGGCCAGGTAAGAATCCCAAGAATGATATTAGTGGAGAAAAGTGGATGGGAATTCACGTCACACCCGTCCAGAAGCTCAGTGGCTGGACTTAAGTTTATTTCAGTTGTCCAGTGAGTGCCGGATAGACTACTTTTCAACCTGATGTTCAGAAAGGCTGCTACATTTCCTCCCACACCGAAAACAAAATGTGCCCCTCACAATAATTATTCATGAGTTCGTACGCATTTTCTCATACATAATGGAATTTATTTAAATCTACTATAATATGGACATGCTTATTTAATTATTGTACCACACTTTATTTTGCAAAAAGATAATGAATAAAATTAGGAATCTGCAAGTAATATCATATGTAATATAGACCTATCATTTATATAAAAAATAAAATAAACTAATATTAGTCTACATATTTTAAAAATTTTAATGTAATATTACAAAAGATTTCACCTAAAATTATTACATAAATACATATTTTGCATGTTGATATTACATAAAAACCTAGCCTTAATCATAAGTTCCAAATTTGCTAGACAAATGGCTCTACAAAACTCGACCAAACCGACAATGTCACCCATAGATAGTCTCTGCCCTCCAAAAACAAAAAATAAAAACCTGTCAGAATCTTAGTAGGTGTGGTAGCCTAACTGTTACTAATCTATGAAGGTGTACCTACTATTTCGGTAATTCACTAAAGCAATAAGTCCTAAACTACCAGGCCTATAGATTGTAAACTAGCCTAATAGAACAATAAATATTAAAATAAATTTTGATGAGGAGACACATATTCAATAGATAAAATGTTCAGATTTACAAGGAAATATTTAAATTTGAAATCCAATCAAGAGCAGGCTGCGTTGCATCATGAAAGTCTTTCAGGTTCCCATTATAGGCTCGAAGGCTGCAGTCCTCCACAATATGTTGGATGTCTGTCTTTCAAATCCACAGTCGCACTGAGGTGAGGAAGCTTTAGCCTATTCCACTTAATAAGGCAAACACTGAAAAATGGGATCAAATCTATCTTTATATAAATATACCTTTAAGGTGGTCTAAAAATAGCAATGTATTATATACTCGTATATTCTATTCCAAATACGTTAAAAGGACCAATCTTTAATAATAAATCTTTATTGCGACCAAATAGCCAAGATGAAATTGAAATTTTACATGATTGCATATTCCGATAATGACTGTCCTTTTTGTGCATATTTCGATGTGATAACGATCACATGCCGTTTCACACAGCCTACATTCACATCTATATTTGGTTCGTGGAAGTTTGTGTTCTTGCTTATCAGGTGGTGGAATCCATGGACTGCCAACCTAGTGATGACGTGTCTGATTTCGACGTTTTCCTTTGTCCACGCACGGTCTACCATGGCTCCTGTGCTGTAGAATGTCGGATGAATTTCCTCTCTTTTCCTATTCAGTGTTGCTAGCAGGTTCTGTGAGGCGCACGTGTTAGGTAGGAGTATGCTTGTCCTGAGATCTTCGATGAGGAAAGTTTCCTTCGCCAGCAAATATGTGTATCTTGAGTGCGTCATTTTTGACACTCCTAACGCTTTCTTTATGTATCTTGCCTTCACTCCTTCCAACGTAGATAGATTCTTCAATGTTAGGTGTGACCAGATGATTTCTATGCCATACGTCAGTATTGGTAAAATCTTTACCCGGAATAGCAGCATCGCCGTCTCTAGGCTGAGGGATCGAATGTTTCTTATTTCGTGCATTGTCATTATCGCTTTAGTTGCCTTTTCTGTTATGTGTTTTGTGAAGCATTTTGCGGTCGTTTGTAGAGTAATTCCTAAATACTTCATTTCTGATACTATTTTCAGTTTTCTTTCCCTTATGTGTATCTCAGCTGATGCCGGGGCTCTTCCTCCGTTTCTAAAGATCATTGTGTTCGTCTTAGATATGTTAGTGACCAAGTTATTCTTGGAGCACCATTTATCCACCTCGTTTATTGTTGCCTGGAGTTCTGTTATGTCTTTGGAGCCAATTACGATGTCATCTGCGTATGCGCACGAGAAGATTCCCTCTTTGCGGGTAATTCCAAGGATTTCTTCGGTTGCTAGTACGAACAGCAGAGGGCTAAGTGGGTCGCCCTGTAGTACTCCATTTGTTTGTATGATCGGTTCTGACATGGCAAGGTTATCTGAGACGCATATTTCGTTCCAGCTCAGCAGTGTGTTAATGAGGTTCGACCATATGTTGTTTCCCCCGAGTGTTTCCTTGAGTTTTTCTATCACTAGTTGCCTGCTTAGTAGGTCGAAGGCTTTCGTGAAGTCTATGAAGACAGTATAAAATTTTTGTTTTTTTCTCTAGGGCTTCCCAAATGTGTTTCAGTAAGATGTCGATTGCCTGCAGTGTTGATCTTCTCTTTCTGAACCCGAATTGATTTTCTGGCAGGTGATCGTCTATTTCCTCCCTTAATCTTCCTGTTATTATTTTGGTGAAGATTTTAAAGGGGCAGTTTTCCAATGCGATGCCTCTATATTGGTTTGGGTCATTGGGGTCTCCTTTCCCTTTATATAATATCTTGACAATTGATTCTCTCCATTGATCGGGGATGGTGGCTGTCTCTATGCACCTGTTGTATAGTTTGGTTCAAATCTGGTTTAGAAGGTGTGCAGTGTCTTTTATGAATTCATTGTATATTTCGTCCGGTCCCGCTGCTTTCTTGTTTTTGGTGTTTTGGATGGCATGTCCGACTTCCTCTGTGGTTAGAGGAATCCAGCCTGTAGCTATTGGTGATACGACTTCTTGGGATTTCTTTCTGGCGTCTGTTGTTCCCTCTTTGTTGAGTATGTTGCTGAAATGTGATTTCCATCTGACCATGTCTATGTAGTTTGTTTGCGCTTGTTTCTTTGGGCGAAGTGCCAAATATGGATCATTTTTGGCTTCCTCCGCTAGCAGCCTGCTCTCTTCCTCCAGGAAGGCGCATTTCTTTTCTTTTATGATTCTTTTGTAGTGCTTCCTCTTTTCAGCGTATGTGAGTAGGAGAGTGTCGTTTACCTCGTTCTGTCTCACCTGCTGCAGGATGTTTAGGGTGTCTCTTCTTAGCTTGTAACACTCGCTATCGAACCAGGGTTTTGCTCTTCTTTTGAAACGGGGGCTGGCAGTTTTTCTTAGTATTTCTCCTAGGTTTTGAGTAGCTTCTTCTAGCTTTGCATTTTCTATAAGTGTTTCAATATGCGTGTTCGCAACTATCTTGGCCTCTACTTTCCCGACATCTATCTTCCTTGAGAGGAGTTGTGTTGTCTCTTCTTGTTTCTTCTCCCAGTCACCGTTAATATTTATTTCTAGGGGTATGTGTTTCCTCGTTGTTGCGTGGTTTGCGTTCCAAATTGTGGTTATACTTCCCTTTATAGGTCCTTTTGTGAGTGCGACGTCTATTGTGCTCTTGCCGTTGGGAGAGATGTATGTAGGTATCGTAGGGTTATTTAATAAAATGAATCCTTCTTCGTGCAGATTTTTCATCACTAGCTTTGCTTTGTAGTTTTGTGTGTCTAGTCTGCAGTTTAGGTCTCCCGCGATGATCATTGGTTTATTCTGCTTATTTTGGGTGATTATTTGGCCTATTTTGGCAATCTTTAAGACATTGGTTTTTCGTACGTTGATGAACAGCTCTTATTTACTACAATAAATAAAGTTCGATTTAAATGGATTTTCGGGCATGCCTCCGTGGCTTAGGCGGCAGCACGCCGGCCTCTCACCGCTGGTTCCGTGGTTCAAATCCCGGTCACTCCATGTGAGATCTGTGCTGGACAAAACGGAGGCAGACAGGTTTTTCTCCGGGTACTCCGGTTTTCCCTGTCACAATTTCATTCCAGCAACACTCTCCACTATCATTTCATCTGTCATTCATTTAATCATTGCCCCAGAGGAGTGCGACAGGCTTCGGCGGCCGGCACACTTCATATCCTCGCCGCTAGATGGGGGCTTCATTCATTCCATTCCTGACCCGGTCGGAGACTGGAAGCAGGCTGTGGATTTTCATTTAAATGGATTTTCGGGAGTCTATCATCTATCTGCATGGAGAAATATTTCACGCTCAGAATCATTCAAGAGGTGATAGAAAAACGGTAACAAAACAATCTAGAGGTGATGGTTATCCCTTGAGTAGATCATGGCTGTCCTCTATAGTCTATACTGTAGTTTCGTTACTATCTTCTTTTAGGCATCGGGAGGTCATGGAGTAGTAAATAATGTTTTGACGTTGCTTTCTTGTTCTTGTAGTGAGTATAAACGGTCAGATACAACGAAAATAATAATAAAATGTTCATTGATCAAACAGAAGTAAAATAAGACAGCCAGTGAGAGTTGATAAAAGAGATTTGAATAACTGAAGAACAAATAGACTACAGGGGAGACTTTGCTAACTCCATAGTACTTGAAATATACTTTTTTATGCAGAGATACTCCAGTGCAAGAGACGCGTTCATCTCAGCAGTTGTGATGAGTCAACTATTTAATTTCTCTTGGTTATGAATTTCGAAACGACAAATGCTACCATCAAGTGATAAAACCGTAAAATGTTGTGTTTTATATTTGTGAAATATTTATAAAATCTCACGTAGTATTTATCAATTTATTAATTTATAATTTATTGAATATCCATTACAAGGGTAACCCTATTCCAGCGAAGTACAGTATATTAGGTTTGTAGTTAAAGATGTTACAGATTACATATTCTATAAGGCAATTTACAAAGATAATTTAGAGTAAATGAGATGTGTGAGAGTTAAAAACTGATTGTTACAACAAGGTTCTTGAAACAAGATGCTCAGTAAAGAACATATAGCCTACTTTCTCCTAAATGCATGGGTATTGTTATAACTCTTTGTCCTTTTCAAGGAGTATAATTGAAAATTGGTTGTAGTAGCTTGTTGAAATACAACGTGCTATACGGATATTATCATGAATATGAGGTGCCCTTTGCTAGTGCTACCTCTGTACAAAATTTCATTCAATTCGGTTTCACCGTGTTTGGATAGCTATGGTGAATCAATTTGCACACATATATGGCCGCCATATGCAAACTATTGGACTGATGACCTTGTAGCTAGGTCAAAGAACGCTTCTCACATAAAGGTATTTTGTTGAAAAATTTGGTAGAGATCGCATTATTAGGTTAGTCGTAATTTGATTTAAGCTTTGAACATTTGGGTGGCCGCCATTACGTTTCCGTCAAGATGGCGGCGATATAAAACAAGACACTGAGGTAACCTTTGCTAGTGCTAGCTTTGTACCAAATTTCGTTCTATTCGGTTTCACCGTGTTCAAATTGATAGAGGGGACAGACATTCAGAGTACACACACATACACACACACTCACACACAGACACACACACAGACAGACACACAATTTTTGGCTCTGTGTTGATCTCATAAGGCTTCTTTCATTTTTTGAAAAAAATTGAAAGTAGGCTAAAATGTAATAAAGTGGTTTTGTTAGTTCATTATTGGCTCATTCAATTGGTGATTCAGATTATATTTTTCTCTTTTGAAGGCAGGGCAGTCAAATAGGAGGTGACTTATGCCTTGAGATGATCCACAGATGAAAGAGTAAATAGTTTTCTACGTTAATTTTGAAAAGTTCGAAGTAAAATTGAAATTTTCCTTGGCTGGAAAGGAATTGTGGAATCTCAAAGCTTGGTGTCTGCATTTTGCATTGGCGTCGGTCGAAGGTAGTAATGAGGCATATTATTAGACTTATCATATTTCAGATTTAGACAAAGTACCACTACTATCAACCAAAAAATCCCTGAAAAATTACTAAATTCAAATTTCTTCGAGGGTGTCATTTTAAGTAGGCTATTGGATAATTTAGACAACCCATGCCAGGTGACATTTTAAGAACTGAACTGGTCACAAATATAAAGTAATTTATGTTCGACGATGTCGAAATGTTAATATTAGACTATATGTCAGAAAACTGTATCTTAATGAGGGTCATTCTTCTTCTTTTTCTAGCGTGTATCCCGCGATGGTGCAGGGTCCACTTGTTTGGTTGCTGTTCGCCACTTCTTATTACAGTATAACACTATTTTTCATTATGAAACTGTTTCTCCCACCAATCAGAGCTCAGGAAACAGTTGTGTGACCAATTAGGTAAGGATAGCATCGCACCCGCGCTGACTTCCACGGCCTTCTATATTAAATTTCACTGCGTGGCTTCTCGTGTCATAGTGGGGTATTCCAGGAGGCCAATGGTCAAATAAAATGTAGCCTATTGCGTCCCAAGCGCTCTGTTCAGTAAATAAAACTGGCGAAATCTCGACAGATATTTATGAATATTTATGTTCGCTCGGTTTATAAACATACGGTACTCGTGTCTTAATTATTGCCATTATAGGCTCGTTGCATAATGTACTTTTAATTTATATGTTAATTTTTGAAACCCTTTCCCTTGATTTATCATGTTTACCATCAACCCCTTAATATTATGGATTTAGCTGAGTACCCCTACCCGTACTTAATACGTGTTGAATTACACGGGAATGTTTAAAGATGAAAACAATTCTTAGTTGACAAAGTAAGGCTTCCCATCTTAGCATAAACATAACATTAAGCAATTTCTTCAGTTGTACCAAACGTTGAAGGGCTAAAGGGCCCGGAAAGGTTTCAAATTGTGAGTCACGGAGAGCTCTATCAAACTAAAACAAGAAGTTCCGTGACGAACTAAAGAGCCTACTTTTCTTGAAATTTAAGATTCTTGCCAATCTATATAGACCTATCTAGAATAATGACGAATAAGTTGGTAATATCGAAATTCCTAATTAGTTCGAAATATACCTTATATAATGTAGCCTAATAGAGCAGTACAGTTGGCAGCCCTGGTGACTGAATATAGGCTATTGTTAGTTGCATCTCTTAAGGTACAGAATACAAAATTTGGTTGAAGTCCAATGGATAGCATGCACGTTACATGCAGTTAGACCTTGGATTTATCAGCGCGCGTAAACTTATGTTGGCAACAATGTCATGCATGTGTTGATCAGAAATAATATGAAATATTATGATCTCGTGTTGTACCAATTTTGGATGAAATCCATTTGTTAGTATAGAAGTAACATGCATTTTAAAATTGGACCTATCAGCAGGCTTAGAATCATGTTGGCAGCACTGGCGTATATAAGATACTCCAAATTAATCTAGAATGCCAGGTACTATATGTGAGCATAGTTTAAAGCTGTCGGCTTGCATACTTTCTGATATATTGATATTAGGGTAACAAAAATAGTGACAGTATTTATTAACAGTTGGGATCCCTGGTTACTCTTAAGAATCGGTATAGTCATATCCGTTATGGTACACATAGCACACACGAAATTTGGTTGAAATCCAAATGATAGTATGGAAGTTACATGTATTTAAAGTTGGACCTCTCAGCAGGCTTAGAATCATGTTGGTAACACTGACGTATATAAGATACTCCAAATTAATCTAGAATGCCAGGTACTATACGTGTGCATAGTTTAAAGCTGTCGGCTTGCATACTTTCTGATATAATGGTATTTGGATAAAATAAATTGAGAGCATTTATTAACAGTTGGCAGCCCTGGTGGCTCTTAAGAATACGCTCAGTCATATCTGTTTATGTACACATACCACATACGAAATTTGGTTGAAATCCAATTGATAGTGTAGAAGTTATATGCATTTAAAATTTGGACCTATCAGCAGGCTTATAATCATTTTGGCAACACTGCCATATATGGTCTCCTGGAAATTAAACTGCAATATTATTATCTATACGTGTGCCAATTTTGAAATAGCTCCCATGTATACCTTCCAAGATATCCAACATGGAGCTCAAATTTCAATTGGGATTTTTCAGCAGTTGGTAGCACTGACATCATTTTCAAATATGGCCGTGAGATATTCAGGTATAGATCTTTACTCCCACCAAATTTTGTTTTGATTGCTGCAGCCGTTTAGGAGTTGATAGGGGGGGGGGGACACACACACACAGCCAGCCAGACAGACAGACAGACAGACAGAAGGACAGACAGACAGACAGACAGACAGACAGACAGACAGACACACATTTGCCCGATCTCATAAGTCTACTTTTCCTCATTTTTGCAAAATGTGAAAAGTAGGCTTAAAATAAAAATAAAAACCAAAATCACTTCCAGCCTAAATGCAGTTCCTGAAAAACAGCCTAAAATCGCTTATTTCTTTACTTTTTGATTCAAATCCTAGCCAAAATAACTTACTGTATTTACATAATTCTTTCTTTAATGTATTTCTTGGTTCAATACCCTCAGGCGTATTTTGATTCTTTGGATTTTTTTCCCCACTGGAAGTAGTTATAAGGGGTTAAGTGAAACTCTGCATTGACTCACGCCAGCGCTCGTGGTGGTAGAAAAGGCAAACTGCTACTCCAATCGATAGGATATGGATGAGTTCAATTGATTTACACTATCACTCGTAGTGGTAGAAAAGGCAAACTGCTGGTCTAATCGACAGGACATGGTTGAGTTTCTGGTGAGCAATCATCAGACTCCGCGTGTCTTCATGTCGGCACCTCAAGAGATACGTTTAGTATATCGTTTAGGTTAGGAAAGTGGAGAAAACAATGGAGATTAATTACAAATGCTGCAGCCACAAGATTCAGTGAAGAACCGAATTCGAGGCGGCAATCGGACGGAAATGTAATAGGATATTTTCAACATTGAGTTGCTAGAACTGTGCGTGTGTGAGAGGGGGGAGGGTGAGATGGGAGGGGGGGGGGGGGGGGGGTGTCAGGGGGAGGGGGAGATTATTATTTATTATTTAGCTTATGGCTTTTAGTGTCGGGAGTGTCCGAGGACATGTTCGGCTTGGCAGAGGCTGTAGCTGCTTCAAGCGGACACCCAGAGGATGAGCTAAAAGTTCTGTTCAATTTCAAGTAGTTCAAACTTTCGCCACCAGATGTCACTAATACCTAGCGGTGAACGTTGGAACTTTCATAGAGCGTTCCAACGAAATCTAACCTGGAAATTTAGCTTCACAAAAGTTTAATCTGTGGAAGGATCTTTTACAAGCCATAAATCTATGACATGGGACCGCCGTGCCGGCTATAGGCCTAACTTACTTCCCCTCCGAAGGAAGGCTTACTGAAGGATTTTAACGCTCTTAAAAAACCGACGACTTCGGCCGGGTTTGAACCCGCTATCTTGGGCACATCATCAGCATGCTACCAACTACGCCACCGAAGTGGGAGAGATATAAAACAGAAACGCGAACTTGACACTTCCAGGATATTGCCACGGGATGAATAACGGTGAAGGAGCCTGCTGGAAGTTCTAGTCCTAAGGCCCTAGTTGTTCTCTACAGCCCTGGGTGCACCTTCCGCCTCACTCTTGGATACCCCTTAATTGGGAATACTTGCCTTGGTTGCATTCCAGCCAGATTTGTCTACCGTAGTTTGTACACATTGATCGCACACGTCGAAAACTTAGAAGTCATTTCTTCAGAGTTTGTTGAGTTCCGTTATTATTATTATTATTTTTAGCCTGCTTTTCACAGTTTGCAAAAATGAGGAAAAAGTAGTCTTAAACGTCTTAACTAATATACGTCAGTGTTGCCAAAGCCTGCCGAACTTTTTAAATAATAATTTTATTAATGCAGTCAATGGCCATGTATTTTCTTTTCAGGACAGGTGAGGGAAGGGATTAGAAAGGAAATCGATGATGATGATGATAATTGTTGTTTTAAGGGGCCTAAAAAGGAAATCGTCCGTGGACCTTTTGAAAGGAACCGTCCCGGCATTTGCCTGGTGGTGAAAATGAGAAACCATGTAACTTTTATACTAACGAATGGATTTCAACCAAATTTTGTACGTTTTTTGTACCATGCCAGATATGACTATGTGAATTCTTAAGAGCCAGCAGGGCTGCTAACTGTTAATAGATGCTCTCTCAATTTCTTTTACCCCAATATCAGTAAATTAGAAAGTATGCATGCTTTAAGCTTTTCACACGTATAGTACCTGACATGCTAGATTAATTTGGAGTAACTAATGTACTTCAGTGCTGCCAACATGATTCTAAGTATGCTGATAGATCCAAACTTAAATACATGTAACTTCTATACTATCAAATGGATTTAATCGAAAATTGGCACAATATAGATCATAATATTTCAGACTAATTCTGAGCTATACATTCATAGCATTGTTGCCAACATGATTTTACGGGTGCTGATGGATCCAATGTCTAACTGCATGTAACGTCCATACTATTCATTGGACTTCAACCAAATTTTGTATGTGCATTCTGTACCTTAAGAGATGGAACTAACAATATATTCAGAGTCAAAAGGGTTTCCAACTGTAGTGCTCTATTAGGCTACACTATTTCAGATATATTTTGAACTAATTAGAAATGTCAGTATAACCAACGTAATTTCGTCATTATTCTAGATAGGTATCTATAGATTAGGCTTAGTCATTGGCATGAATATTACATTTTTAAATGGTCGGCTCTTTAGTTCGTCATGGAACTACTTTATTATTATTATTAACTTATCATTATTGTTATTATTATTATTATTATTATTATTGGTGCCTTTATTGTGGTGAAGTTACGGTTCTTAGTCCTCTCTTACACTTAACCACACACAATGCAACTTCCATGAATACACATAAAATATGTTATTCCTAACCTATCAAACTTAGGTTGGTTGGTTCCTTAGTTTAGGGGCTGCGACAACGAGGTCATGTAGCCCCGTGTACTTTAGGGGAATGTAGAATTTGTCTGATAACCGGTGTTAATTGTGATGGCTGTATTAGTGTGTGTTATCTGTGATTGAGGGAGAAGGACTGCAGACGATTAATTTTTTCAAGTAGTTCCTACTTTTGCTACCGTCCACGTCACCTAGTTGCGGACGTGGTTACTAAATGCCATTATAGTCAGCACCTGGAGGCGAACGTTGGAACTAATATAGCGTTATCAAACTAACCTACATATTTTAGCTTCCACAAGTGTAGTTAGTGGAAGGTTCTTTTTCATGCCATAAATCTATGACATGGGACCGCTGGCTTTACGTCCCCTCCGAAGGAAGGCATACTGAGGGATTTTTAACGCTCTTAAAAAATCCGACGACTACGGCCGGGTTTGAACCCGCGATCTTCTGCATAGAAGCTCAGCATGCTACCAACTACGTCACCGAAGCTGCTGAAACCAAACTTAAATACTAGAATTAAAGTGATAACTGTGTGCTATTAACTAAGCAATACAATTACATACAGTAATAACAAATCATGAAGGTTTAACAAAGTTTTACTATAAGTTTGTCATTCACTCACACATTCATTCACAAATTGTTCTCGTTGGCCTACGAATTCAAGAGGAAATCTTTACTTGCACGTTTGAAAGTTGTTAAGGTTGTACAATTCATCACGTCACGAGGACAATTATTCCAAATTCTAGTTCCTGACATGAGGAAAGAACTACTGAAGGCAGATGAATGATGTAGAGGAATTGCAATTATAGAACCTATGTACGGTGGATTGAATGCAGCCGGTTCCTCAAACGTCGATGAAAAGTGTATCTTCTAATTGTTAAAGTGAAAGCTACTTTTAGTTGGTGGCTAACAAGCCAGTCCGGGCACGCATGCAAGGCTGCTGACACGGCCACTTAGATGTCCTCTGCCAAGAGCTTCTGGTTGTTTGAAGTGTCGTGCGCTCTAACTGGCAGTGCCAACATGCTGACGAGTTGAGTAGCTGAGTAAACTGACGGATGGCGACACCAGTGTGTGCCCAACTCATCACAGCACCAACCCTTCCGGTATCCACTCTGACACAGCTCTAGGCTCAACCCTTCCAACATACAAACCAATCTATGATGATAATTGTTGTTCTAAGGGGCCTAACATCCAGGTTATCGGCCCCTAATAGTTTGGGTAATAGTGAAAATGAGAGATGATGACAGTTAGTTATTGTTGTTTTAAGGGGCGGAGCAGCGAGGTAATCGGCCCCTAATGGTTTGGGTGATAATGAAAATTAAATAGAAGACATTAGTTATTGTCGAGTTAAGGGGCGGAACAGCGAGGTAATCGGCCCCTAATGATTTGGGTGATAGTGAAAATAAAATGTGATCACATTAGTTATTGTTGTGTTAAGGGGTGGAACAGCGAGGTAACTGGCTACTAATGGTTTGGGTGATAGTGAACATTAAATATGACATTATTGTTGTGTTAAGGGTAGGAACAGCGAGGTTATCGGCCCGTAATGGTTTGGGTGATAGTGAAAATTAAATATGATGACTAGGGCTCGGATTTTTAGGTGCTAAAAGTCGTGAAAACATTTATTTTTTATGTATTTAAAATACCTGAAACATGCGACAAAAAGTAACAAGTAGTTCCGTGACGAACTAAAGAGCCTACTTTTCTTATAATTTCAGATTGATGCCAATCTACGAATAGACCTATCTCGAATAATGACGAAATCAAGTAATAGAGTAATAGAGTAAATTACTACAGCAGGCAGCCCTGGTGACTCTGAATAGTCTGACTTAGTTCCATCTCTTAAGTTATAGAATAACCTAACCTAACCCCGTGGCACTACAGCCCTTGAAGGGCCTAGGACTACCAAGCGACCGCTGCCCAGCCAATTGGCCTGCAGATTTTGGGGTGACGCGTGGTCAGTGCGTCGGGTCCCCTCGGCCGTTATTCTTGGTTTTCGTGACCGGGGCACTGTCTCACTGTCAGACAGCTACTCAAATGTCCTCACGAGGCTGAGTGCACCCCGTTCCAACCCTCACGTCAGTTTTAAAACCCCTGACGGAGCCGGAGATCGAACCCGGGGCCTCCGGATGAGAGGCAGGCATGCTACCCCAACACCACGGGGCCGGCTAAGTTATAGAATGCACATACAAAATTTGGCTGAAGTCTAATGGATAGTATGGACGTTACATGCTGTTTGATATTGGATTTATCAGTGCGCGTAAAATCATGTTGGTAACCATGGCATGTATGTGATGCTCAGAATTAATCTGAAATATTACGATATATTATAGTGCCAATTTTGGATAAAATACGTTTGTTAGTATAGAAGTTAAATGTAAATAAAAATTGAAATTATCAGAAAGCTTAGAATTATGTTGGCCGCACTGAGGTATATTAGTTACTCAAAATTTATCTAGAATGTCAGGTACTATACGTGTGCAAAGTTTAGAGATGATGACTTGCATACTTTCTGATATATTGATATTAGGATTAAACACATAGAGAGAGTATTTATTAACAGTTGGCAGCCCTGCTTGTTCTTAGGAATATGCATACTCATAACTGTTATGGTACACAAAGCACATACGAAATTTGGTTGAAATCCATTTGTTAGTATAGAAGTTATATGCACTTAACCACTGGACCTATCAGCAGGCTTAGAATGATGTTGGCAGCACTGATGTATTTAACTTACACGGAACTAAGGTAGAATATCAGGTACTATACGTGTGCAAAGTTTAGAGCTGTTGGCTTTCATACTTTCTGATATATTGACATTAGGGTAAAAACATAGTGAGAGTATTTATTAACAGTTGGCAGCCATGGTGGCTCATTAGGACACGCACAGTCATATCTGCTGTAGCACACATAGTACATACGAAATCTGGTTGAAATCCAATCGATAGTATAGAAGTTACATGCATTTAGAAATTGGACCTATCGGCCGGCTTAGAATCATGTTGGCAATACTGGCACGTATGGTCTTCTAAAAATTCATCCAGAACGCTATTGCCTATGTGTGTGCCAATTTTGGAATAGTTCGCTTGCATAACTTCTGAGATATCCAAAATAGAGCTCAAAATACAATTGCGATTTTTCAGCTGTTGGTAGCACTGACGTCAATTTAAAATATGGTCGTGAGATATTCAGGTATAGATCTTTGCTCTTACCAAATTTGGTTTCGATAGCTGCAGCCGTTTAGGAGTTGATAGGGGGGGGGGGACACACACACAGCCAGCCAGACAGACAGAAGGACAGACAGACAGACAGACAGACAGACGGACAGACAGACAGACAGACAGACAGACAGACACACATTTTCCCGGATCGATCTCATAAGTCTACTTTTTCCTCATTTTTGCAAAATGTGAAAAGTAGGCTAAAAATATTTAATTATAACTGAATCGGTCGTGGTATTAAGTCAGTTTTCACTACTTTTCAGGAGACAAATAAAACGTTATTGACAGAACAGAACTTAACAAACACACTATATTAGTCATCTATGTTGTGAAACAACTATTCAGATTATATGTGTGTTAGCAGAATATCAATTTTAATTCAATAAACATATTTTTCTAATCAATTTTGCAAACATGACTTAATGCCTTTCAGCTCCGTGGTCAGTTTAATGCAGCATAAAGCCATCCAGAATGAATATTTCATATTGTATTTCATTTTAAAATGGATTTGTAACATAAAGACCACCTGAACCCTGTACAATTTACAATAGCACTGTAACACGCGGGAATCTTGCAGTGCGGCCAACATTAAGTACGGAATACGGCACTGAAAGGCAGCAAGTCGTTGACTTAATGCTTTTCTCCTCTGTTCGCACTACATGTAGCAGTGGTTTCTGGCTTAAACCAACAAAACTAATTGCTTTGTGATGGAATTTGCCTTGTCAGTGAGCTTCCGTGCTTTCTCTCCCGAAGAAAATGTTTTGTGAGTTGCTTAAACAGAAGGCTGACTTAATTCTTTCCTATGCCGTTCCAAGGCCCTTGGGTCAATACTTCTAAATAGCAATTCTTTAAGAAATGACCATTTTTAGCCTACTTTTCACATTTTGCAAAAATGAGGAAAAAGTAGACTTATGAGATCGATCCGGGAAAATGTGTGTCTGTCTGTCTGTCTGTCTGTCTGTCTGTCCGTCTGTCTGTCTGTCTGTCTGTCCTTCTGTCTGTCTGGCTGTGTGTGTGTCCCCCCCTATCAACTCCTAAACGGCTGCAGCAATCAAAACCAAATTTAGTATGAGTAAAGATATGCACCGGAATATCTCACGTCGATATTTGAAAATGATGTCAGTGCTACCAACTGCTGAAAATACGCACTAGAAATTTGAGCTCCATGTTGGATATCTTGCAAGGTATGCATGGGAGCTATTCCAAAATTGGCACACATGTAGATAAGACTATTTCAGTTTAATTTCCAGGAGGCCAACCATGACAGTGTTGCCAAAATAATGTTAAGCCTTCTGATAGGTTCAATGTTTAAATGCATATAACTTCTACACTATCAATTGAATTTCAACCAAATTTTGTATGTAATATCTGTACATAAACAGATATGACTGAGCGTATTCTTAAGGCCACCAGGGCTGCCAACTGTTTATAATTGCTCTCTCTATTTTTTCATCCAAATACCTATATATCAGAAAGTATGCAAGCCAACAGCTTTAAACTATGCACACGTATATTCTGACATTTTAGATTAATTTGGAGTAACTTATATATGTCAGTTCTACCAACATGATTATAAACCTGCTGATAGTACCAATTTTTAAATACATGTAACTTCTATACTATCAGTTGGATTTCAACCAAATTTCGTATGTGCTATGTGTACCATAACAGATATTACTATTAGTATTGTTAAGAACAATCAGGGCTGCCAACTGTTAATAAATGCTGTCTATATTTTTTTACCCTAATATCAATATATCAGAAAGTATGCAAGCCAGCAGCTCTATACTTTGCACACGTATAGCACCTGACATTCTAGATTAATTTGGAGTAATTAATACAAGACAGTGCTGCCAACATGATTCTATGCCTGCTGATATGTCAAATTTTAAAATACATGTAACTTCTATACTAACAAATGTATTTCATCCAAAATTGGCACAAAAAGATATAATATTTCAGATTATTTCTGACCAGCACACGCATGGTATTGTTGGTAACATGCTTTTACGCGTGCTGATAGATCCAGTGTCTAACTGCATGTAACGTCCATTGGACTTCAACCTAATTTTGTATTCTGTACCTTAAGAGATAGAACTAAGAATATATTCAGTCACCAGGGCTGCCAACTGTAGTGCTCTATTAGGCTACATTATACCAGGTATATTTTGAACAAATTAGATATTACCAACTTAATTTCGTCATTATTCTAGATAGGTTCATATACTGTAGAATAATCATTGGCATGAAAAGTAGGCTGTATAGTTCTTCACGGAACTTCTTGTTGACTTAATGATATTCGGCTCCAACCGATTCAACTTAGTTTATTAATGTGAATATAAACAATATGCACTAAGTTACTCACGAATGCAATGCCTCACTGACTGCTTATACACAACGAGATTCTGTACATCTTCAGGTTGTCCATCACAAATGACCGACGATTATCGCTAACACTTATTCTAAAGGCGCGAAACTGCGGCAATATGTTTCTTGCCCTTGAGGTGTGGTGTAACTTGAGATCGCTATTCACCCTTGATTGTTTCCCACATGGTTGGCATAACAGAACGCCCCCATCAGAAGTAAAATTATCCTTAAATTCTGCAACATAGTGCTGCAGACGATAACTTGAAGTTGCTTTTACTTTAGGCATCCGCGGCTTCCACAGTGGGTGGCACGGGGCGACAAGTTAAGAGTAACACAGTTGATAGCTGACATACGCTCTGCATGATGATTTGATAGCTCACAGGTTCTTCCCCGTTGAAGTAACACAGAAAAAAAAATGCAATAAACTGAAAGATCTAGCATACTGATTTTAGAGAATGTAAATACTGGACTATGTCTTTTTATGTGCTAATAAGTGAAAAGCAGGGATTTATGTATTTATAGACAAAATGTTCAAAATATGTATTTACATAAACAAATAGTTATTTACCTAAAAATCCGAGCCCTAATGATGACAATAGTTATTGTTGTGTTAAGGGGCGGAACAGCGAGGTCATCGGCCCCATGATGACATGAAACCTAAAACTGAAACTAACTACTGACTTAACAATTAACTTACGTACTAGAAGACGATAGGAACAAAAAAAATTAAGGAAAAATAAATTAAAACAAGGAAAGTGGTTTTTTCTTAGACCTGGAAGAATCAGGACTGAGGGAAAAGGAAGTAGAGCCATGAAAGGCAGAAAGGACAGGGTAAGATGGGTCCGCCCCAAAGGCAATGGAAATAAAGGCTTTCCTTGCCTAAGTCAACCTACTCTTTAAATCCTCTTTGCTTCGTCCATCACTGCTATAAAGCTTTACCTCTATAAAGTGAGTTTTCAGTCTGTAGCCTACATTTTGCAGTTTTGGCTTATTCTTTGTATTTATCCTGGATGGGGTAAATAAAGACCAAATATACCTTCGGTTGGATTTGTTTCTGTTTGTTTAAGGTTGGCTCAAAACAAGTAAAGCGTGATATTTCTTGCTTAAGTAGAAGGCGCCCATGAAATAAAACTAGGCTACATATTATCAACATGGTTCTAAAAGATGGGCGGTTAATAGGAGGCCAAAACGAACTATCGCTGAGAGAATGAGATAAAATATGTCGAAGGCTGGATGTAGCAGGGGTGATGACGCACTACCAGGTATAGTTCCTCAATCCATACCGTCTTGCGACAACATGTGTAGGCGCGACGGCAATAAATATTTCAGTTCTCACGGAAGCGAAAGTTGGACAAGGTTTATCTCGTGACTTAATCATCCGAGCAAAATTTTTAGTCACGATTTTATTGCTCGGTTCCTAAACAAGCGATAGAATTGTAGCTTGGTATAATGTATGTCTACCCCTTATTATTCCCGTTTTTCCAACGGGGTCGGGGATGAGATGCGATGGAAGTCTTTGTGGCGATGGTTTTTACGGCCGGATGCCCTTCCTGACGCCAACCTCATGAGAGGAGTTAATGAGAGATGAAATGAATGATGGTGAATGAAACTGGGCAAGGATGTGGAAGGAAGCGGCCGTGGCCTTTCAGAAGGTACTGTCCCAGCATTTGCCTGGTGTTGAAAATGGGAAACCACGGAAAACCACTTCAAGGACAGCCGACGGTGGGGCTCGAACCCACGCGTCTACCGAGTCAGTAGAGAGCTTGGTCCCATGACCTAACGCTGCGCTTTAGCCAGCTGAGCCACTACTGTCGGTAGCTTGGTATAATGAACCACTATAATAATATTCATCTGCTGGAATTCTATAGCATATGAAACAATCCAATATGGCGGTCATGCGATACATTTCACCGGTTCACAATATCCCCGAAATCATTTGGTGACCCTTTATAGGGCAAAACTATTTTTTACGTTTATAATTATAAATAATGTTATTTTTTGATTCTCTAATGTATGTATATATATAGGCCTATTTATTTTTAATTTTCAATTTACAATAGTTTTCATATTTTTTATAGTTAGGCCTATGTTTTTTATTTCATTTTTTATATTTCTTTTATTATTGCAATTTTATTTTAATAA
The DNA here is from genome assembly GCA_946902985.2 of Meconema thalassinum. Classification (NCBI taxonomy): domain Eukaryota; kingdom Metazoa; phylum Arthropoda; class Insecta; order Orthoptera; family Tettigoniidae; genus Meconema; species Meconema thalassinum. The sequence goes on from OX336388.2 coordinate 1,048,349,850, forward strand.
TTTTTATTTCTATATTTATATATACACTTTAATTGTCAATGTATTTAGTTTTAAATATTTTATTTTTTATACAACACATTACGTCAAGTAGGTACGTATATAATACTAGCAGAAGTACCCATTCTTCTAAGGGCCTTCGGTATTAATAACCAGACGTATTCAATTGAGCTACTGTTACAATGGTTAGGGGCTTGGAACCTCTTTGTAGACAAAGGAAAATGATTAGTTAAAATGTTCTCTCAAACTAAATTTACCTAACGTGTTCTTCCTGGCGTGAAAATAGAATTGAAAACCTCGTAGACGAATCGCAATACACGTCATATACAAACTGACCCTCACCGTTGTCAAGTCCTCAACCACAGGGAGACCCCTTTTATAAATTATAAAGGCTTGCGGTGCATGAAAATTCAATGACCCAAATTCCTCAAGGTGGCAAAAAATACTATTTTAGGAGTTTTTGAAACTAATGTTGCTGTTTGGAGTTATGATAGACCTTCTGTACGACATATCGCACGTATAAGTTGTGTGAAAAAAATCTCGGGTACTTCTTGAACCCCTTAAGCGCATTGATGAATTTTACAGTTTTAGTTGGTTCCGTGATAACCTTCTAGCCACTTGCAAATTTTCACAGAAATGTAATAAATGGAGTGGCATTACGTCTTGCAGAAATTGATGAAAAGTTGGATGTCACCTCTTGAGATACTGTTGTCATGGTTACTGGCTTGCATTCCTTCATTAATTTATTAAATGAAATTAGTTTTCTGGGAATATCTAAGAAACTGTTGGTTTTAGAGCCTTAAAATGTAGTTTTCGAGCACCCTTTACGGCTCTTTACGGGCCCCAAGGTTTGTTTCTGACTCCAAAGGGATGAAAATGAACTTTGTCTCGTCATTGTACGCCATAATATAATAATAATAATAATAATAATAATAATAATAATAATAATGATAATAATAATAATAATAATAATATCGAATATCTCGGGTGCCGGGTGAAAGCTTTGATATTTGCACCCAAAGGGTAGCTTGCATGTCGAATTTCGTTGTTCCTTGAATCAATATGAAAGTCAAGGAGGTTAGATATCTAAGCTCCTTGAACTATAGCGCTTTCTAGTAGAGAAATCAGGAACTTTGTGTTGGCGGAAACTCCCGAGATTAATTTTGCCATTATGAACACGGCCTACTGAATTCAAATGGGTTCTTTGGCATGCCAGCATCGTATGGCATGCGTGTCGTATTTTTGCCGCCTTTCAAAAATCACTTACCACGGCTAGGAGCGAACCTGCTATCTTGGCGTTAGTAGACCGACACGCTATCCACTCACCCACCGTGGCAAGCTAAATAATTATAATAAGTTAATAATATAACAATATAGGGATAGGGATATAATAGACCTTCTGTACCATACCCGCACGTGTAAATCGCGTGAAAAAATTCTAGAGTACTCCTTGACCCCCTTAATAGCATTATACAGTATGTATTGATGAATTTTACAGCTTAATTTGGATCCGTTATAACCTTATAGCCGTTTGCAAACCTTCACAGTGATGTAATAAATGGAATTGCATTGCGTCTTACAGAAAATGTATGGACCTCTGAGATAGTGTTGCCATGGTTACTGGCTTGCATTCTTTCAGTAGGTTAATAAATGAAATTAGTTTTCAGGGAATATCTCAAAAACTGTTAGTTTTAGGGCCTTAAAATGTGGTTTGGGGTTTCGTTTCTCACATAGAGGGGCTGAAAATGAGCTTTGTCTCGCCCTTCTACGCCTATTTGAGCATGTATTTTAAGGTGGTAGGCCCCCATTTATGAGAGGTATGGAGAAGAGTTACATCAATGATTAGTGTCGTGCTTCTGATGGATATCTGTATCAAATTTTACGTAGATCCCCCCAGCCGTTCTCGAGTTATAAGGACACAAAATTGTCCACAGACAAACAAACAGACATACAGAGAGACAGACAGACAGACAAAAAATTATTTTTGCGCGCATCCGTCATCAAACAGTCTGAAACGCGGAAATAAAGCAAATTTCCGTGGAAATTCAGAAAAAACAGACAAACTTTCATTTATATAGAGTGAGAGATTTGAATTTTAGAAATACTAGCACTTCGACATGAAAATTCTCTGAAATTTGGCTGAAAGATTCAACTAGCAGCATCTTTGAGAGCATAAACTGTCCTTATTACAGGTGGTTAATATAGAGACCACTATCCCATAAAGGGTTAAGTAAGACAGTAAGTAAGTAAGTAAGTAAGTAAGTAAGACAGTAAGTATTGAACCCTTCAGAAAAGCAGTGTTTAATGTAAGAAATCTTAATCAAGGGGTCGCGCTCAGTTCCTATGTGATGTTTACGTTCGCCAAACAACATGCTCTACTGAGGTAAGGGTCATAGGATATAAACTATAAATTAGAAAGAAAGGTGACAAGATGTAAAATAATAACAAGATTTAATGACTAATAGTGCATAAAAAGAAATAAACAACAATAACATATAAAACAATCCTCCCTGAATTTCCCATGATAGGAATATCTATAAATTTAAGGAGTCAGACGGATCTCCCCTTTTATTTAAAATGTGGATCCTGGTTCCACTACCTTGAAATTTGGGTTTTATGTGCGCGTAATGACTAACTACGAGGAATGAGTACTTTGGATGACTGTTCGTTTACAACGGGTTAACAGCCACGATGCTTACGAACAATCATCTCCTAAATCAACGTTTACGGATATGGAACATGACATTAATAAATACCCTTAAAACGTAATGCTGACACACGCACTAAATCTACTATTTACAGGAATCTCTCGGGACCCTCATTAGCGCGAAGACGCACTTGACTTTGAGCTGCCAACACTGGCCAAATTGCTCAACACAAACAAGGAAATACAGCATAGCACGTGACTCACGGGTCACTGAATGAAATCTGAACATGGAATAAACCAACAACAACACAAGCCTGACTGGCTGACATTACTTTATATGAACAAAACTGCATGTTAAGCTAACGCTTCGGAGATTATCGTGATTCGTAGGCAACTCCCATTTATTTAAACACTTTTATCATTGATCAGTTCTTAATTCTATATTTCAAGTTATTACTGAGCCACACAGGCACTCTCCCTAATGACCTGGCTGGCAACCTTCAGTCCGTCTTGTGAAACATTTCCCCTCTTCCTCAATCACCTGTCATTGTCCCACTCCAGTGTGTATAAATATAACTGACCAGCTGTGCCGTTATCTCAAGGAATCAACAGCAACAAACTCAACCACTATGGTCAGACATTAATCAAAATTATCCAGAATTGCCCTCGCGAGGTCACAATATGGATTTGTCATCAAGCTGCCAGAAATCAGTCTACGCTGAAATTCCCGCTTGTAATGACACAGAATACACACACTCACACACACATCTGGGAATGACAATACGTTTTTTCACACAGATCGGCTGAATGGATGCTCGCACAAACAATTTAAAAAAATATTACAACCTACGATAGAGCTGACTGCTCTTCGTCACAAATCACATTGCTCCAAAGGCAATAATCTCACTGAATCTGATCAATAATAAAACAAAAGAAATCAATTACCCTCCAATCTACTGTATAATTATATTACTTCAGTCCCACTTCTGAAACACAACATATCTCCGAGAGACGTTTTTAACCGCATTGCGTAGCATATGCAAACACGATCGTCCACATAGCTACGTTAGTTAAAACAACAAACAAGAAAAGAACCTTCTACTAATAATATATGCGAGCTGTTTCCATGCAAAAGGTGTGTCAGACCAAAACTAAATATACTACGTTAATCACACAAGCAAATTATTTGCAAAACAAAATATGTCCCATACACCATAAGTTAATTTATCAGATAATAATAAATATTATTCAGTACTCATCCTCAGTCAGCCACCCGTCAAAGAACATCCGCAGCCATCTCCCAACCGGATTCTTCTTATCTCATCTCAACCATCTTGACGGAGTCTTGATATTTCCAGGCTTCCTCCATGGTCAATGATGTCATCTCTCGTGTTGATTCAAAAATTAAATTATTATACACTTGATGTCTGACTACTAAATTCGCCGTTCGGGTACTTCTTTCCCCAAAACAGTCTGTTGGCGAATTATCGAAGATACTGTCCCTACAAATATAGTACGGTGACTATCTAACACTGAATTTAACACTTTTAATAACAATTTCTGTGTCGTTCATGACACGCAAAGTATAAAAGCCTGTGTCCACTGACACACAAAATAACAGCCTCTGTCCTCAGACGAAAACAAGTAATAATAAGCAATGCCTTGGCTCTTCACACCACTTATAAATGAACCAGCCCTAGGTGTAGATAGAGGGGGAAATTAGATAAAAATTTCACAAAATAATAGTGATACAGGAATGAAATAAATATCACTGAACTCGAAAAATAGCGCAGGTCAAGAATATGCCCATTAATCCTAGAATCGATCGTAGAGATGTTGTCTAGGCGATCTCCCGCGTGAATGCTAGCCGTAGCGTGCCCACGCTAGACCTGCCGCGCTAAATAGGCATTCTTCTCCCATTGGTTCCCACATTTTCTGTAACTTGGCGGTTTTTATCAGACCTTGGCTTGATAGGAGTGTCTAGCATGTACATCAGCCACTCACGTTACTGCATCATATTTCTTCTAGGCGCGAATATTACAATGAACATACCAGAGCCGTGTCTCACTGCGCGTCACTTCTATTTTGAGGCAGCCACCACCTGTCCTTCTGAATCATAGCTATGGTCATTCTTTTCACAATCCTAAGTATTTAGCCTTTTGTCAAACAGCTTCAGGTACGTCCCCACTGTCTCCAGCAACTGCTTGAAATTTCCTCATCTCCGTCTGGCTATTTTCATGATGCTTGTAGAAATATTTATTAATTGAAGAAATAAAACATCGAATCATTTAACCATCAGAGGTTAAAAGGCTTCACAACTCCTCCACTCACAAAATTTCGAACTTCGGAGAAAGTCGATAATTAAAAAAAAAAAAAAAAAAAAAAACAAGGAGTCCAAATTGTTTTATTTCGGAATCACCCCTTTTCTATTACTTGGTCTATTCGCTCCTGTCTTGAATGGCATTTACTCGTTTCATATCCTGCTCATAATGACTCTCTCAACTGCTTGCGTGACGCGCTGGTGCCTCGGGCAACACTCTGCTTGCCTCGTTAATGTTTGTCAACACCAATTTCACTTCCTCCTTCACGTGCCGTACTCAACTGCTCCCCGTTTACTTTGTTGATAGTAGGACGTCCATATATTCAAACTGCATCATTATTTCGGCGCTCCCATGGTTCACTTCTACGATACTTTTTTAAGTTGGCTGCGTTGTAAACCGACATTGTTCCAGTGCTTAACTCTTTCACCCTGTAAGCATTATTTCCAAGGTTCCTGACAATAGAATAGGGTCCTATGAACTTTTCGCAGAATTTGCTGAAGATTTTCTTCTCTGGATCCGATGTAGCGGGTCATTTCACCAAAACAAGCTGGTTGATTTCAAGATCATTGTGAAACCTCTTATTTCTTACTCGCCGTAATCTGCGGTCTGCTTGTTTCCTCATGTAGGCTCTCGTCCTCTCAATTCGCACGTCAGGTGCTATCATTGGATCTTGTGGGCAGTTAATGATGCTTTTCCACGTTCTCACTGGATACTCGTTTTTGTGTAGGACCATAGGGATCTGTCCTGTTGACTCGTGTCTGGTAGAATTCATGCATGTTTCTACATCCTTGATTTTATCCACCCATCTGTGATGTTCATTTGGAATGAAGATTCTCAAATATGATGTTACACATTTAATTGCTCTCTCACTTGGATTTGCTTGAGCATGTCGGATACTGCTTAAAATGTGTTTTATACCCATGTCCTCCATACCTTTCTTGAATTCGGTGCTTGTGAAATAACTGCCATGATCTGATAATATAAATTCTGGTTTTCCAAGGATTGGAATAACTCTATTCCGAATACGACTGAGTACCTGTTTTGAAGTAGTTTTCTGAATGGGGCATAATACGACAAACTTAGAGAATACATCAATGCACACTAGTAAGTGTCGGCAACCTCGCCTTCCCTTCGGGATTGGACCGAAACAGTCGAGTGCCAGTAGCTCGCAGGGTTTCTGAGGTAGCAATGGTCTAGGATACTGCCTCATTAAATAGTTATTGGGCTTTGTTCTCTGACACGGATCACAAGTCGTAATGACGTCACATATAGTTGTTCTCATACGTGGCCATGTAAATGTCTCTCCTATCGTCGCTTCGCACTTATCTACGCCCACGTGACCGTAACTTTCGTGCGTATGCCATGTCAGTCCTCGCTGTAAAGAAGCAGGTACTAATATGCGCAACTTGGTGTGGTCATTATCTACCCATTTGTGCAGCAAATTGTTGACATAAACATATCTTCCTTCTTTGGCTTTCGCTTCTCGAAATGCAGGTGTTCCTGTAGGTAGTTGCTTTCTGAAGTATTGAATTAATAGCATCATCCATGGTTCCGCTTCTTGTTCTCACTGTATCTCACGTAACTCCTCCAAGAATTCCCGGTCCTTCGGTGTTAACTCCAAGTGTTGTACCATCGCTGTTTCTTCATTATCAGGCTCTGGGTTCCTGCTGAGTGCATCCGGAATCACGTTCATCTTCCCTGGGCAATGTTCAATCTCAATGCTAAACTGCTGAATATATATAGACCAACGTGTCACACGTTCGCTTGCCATCGACGTCTTAAACAAGAATGTTAGTGCCTTGTGATCAGTCCTGACAACAATAGGGTAGCCATAAATTATTCTTTTCCATTGTTGTAGCGCATGAAGTATGGCCAACAGCTCTAGTTCCGTTACAGTATAATTGCGCTCGTGCTTATGCAATTTTCGGCTGACAAATGCCAAATATGTTTTATGCTGCAGGTTAGCTGGATCCTCTTGGTAGAGCATAGCACCAATACCAATTAGTGGAGCATCCGCTTGGATTATAAATTTGAGCTTGAAATCTGGATATCCTAATTTAATGCAGTTTTCCAATAGCTGTTTTGTTGCTTGGAATGCCTTCTCACACTCCGCATTCCATAACCATTTATTATTATTCTTTAGCATTTCCTGCATAGGAGCTACAGTCTCCGTATAACCTGGACAGTTTTCTTTAAAGAATCCCGTTACGCCTAAGAAAGCCCGAATGTGCTTGACTCTCGTTGGTGTAGGGAAATTCTTTATCGCTTCGATCTTAGCTGGATTTGGCTTCACTCCCTCCTTGTCAATGATGTGACCCAAATACAAGATCTCGCTCTTGAAGAAATGCGATTTCTTCAGGTTTACTTTGAAATTTGATGCATTCAGGTTGCCTAATACTTTATCTAAATTTTCCATGTGAGTTTCAATGTTGTCGGATGCCAGCAAAATGTCATCAATGTAGCGTACCGTCATCTCCTTAACTTCCTCGGTTAGATTCCAGTCCAGGGCTCGGATTAAAGCACAGCCCGCTGTTTTGACTCCAAAGGGCATTCGAACGAAGCAAAACGTTTGGTTATCGAATAAGAAGCCAGTTAGAAGCTGTGACTTCTCATCCAATTCAATATGGTGGAACGAATTCGTCAGATCAACTGATGAATAAATGCTTTTGTTTTTAAAGCCTTTTAGTACGTCTCTGATAATCGGCGCTCTGTCACACTCAGGAAAAATGAGTCTCGTGTTGAGATTTATGGCATCTAAACAAAGTCTAATAGATCCATTTGGTTTTGTGACTGCCAAAATCGCATTTAGATAAGGTGTTGGTGTCTTCCTTATCACTCCAGCTTGTGACATCTCATCTATAATGACCTTGACTTGACAACGATATTTTTCAGGAATTGGATACAACCTACTTTTGAAAGGTGACCAATCCTCGACTTGCATTGAATATTTGAAATTTAATATTTTCCCAGGTACTGTATCAAATACTGTTTTGTGCTTCCTTAATATTTCTTCCAATTGCTTTCTGTGTTCACCCCCAAGTTGAATGTCATTGAGCCGCTCCTGTAGTAACTCTTCAAATTGTGCATCACTGTCGTCTCCTTCCGTTAATAAAGACCATATCTCCTGGGATTCACTCTCCTCGTCTAGTTCCACAACAGCTCCTTCTATGATGTTATCTTCTGCCTTTCGTACCTCCTCTTCCGTCTCTTCCGATATTGCTTCCAATGCCCAAGAATTTACATCTCTTCCGGTGGTGATTTCATCCATATGCAATCCCACATTCTTCAGCTGATCATACTCTCTAAAACTGACAGTATTCTTGTGCAAATCTATCACTGCTTGATAGTCACAAATGAAATTTGCACCAAGAATTATATTGAAATTCATCTTTGCCATGATAATGAATGTTTGCCCAAAAGTGTGTTCCAATATGTTCAGCTCTAAGTATGCCTGACGTTTACAAGTGACGGTGCGTTCAGGAATAACACCCCACTCTTTGAGCTGTGGTACGGGAATTACAGGAATGTTTTGACTCCGTCCCAACTCTCGAACCAAGGCCTCCGATACCAGACTGATCTGTGACCCCGTATCCAATAAACATCTTATATTAATTCCACCAATCCTTGCGTAAATAATGGGTAGCTGCCTAATTACATCGTTCCGTGGTTTCACCGTCTCCTCCAGGCAGTCTTCTGGCAAAGCAATCCATTCTTGTATGTTCGCTACTATCCATCCATCTTCAGCTTCCGACTGTTGCGTTTGTAGGCTGTCTTCTTTATCCAAATTTAGCATTTTTTTTGCTCCAGTGCGACTCCCATCATCCGTTTGTCGCCGATGTCCTTGATATTCCTCTTGTCTCAGTAGACTTCCAGCTTCCTCAGTATGTGTATCAGGATTCTTCATGTTCCCAATGGCTTTTTCCCATCTTCCTAGCTCTCCACCTTGACTAGCGTGTAATTCCTCTAGATAATTTTGTGATTGAGCGTGCCTATCATCCCAGTCATTTCGATAATTACGTGGCTCTCCTTGATTTTGGTCTCTCCTTCCTTTCCATCTTTGATTAGCATTGTAATCACCGTATCTTCCATAAGGCCTCTCATTTCTTCGATTTTCACGCCAATGTTGATATCCTCTCTGTTGGTACCTATTGTTGCCTTAATATGATCTATTATTGTAGTTATTTTCGTTACGCTGGTATGGTCTGTTTTCTCCTTCTTCCTGGTTTCGTCTAGGTGTGGAAGTGCTTGTATTAGTGCCCTGCGTTTTAGTGTTTGCCTGCTTAGGTTTTATGACCTCTGTCGTGTTGACTAACTCCAGCTGTCTTCCTCCTCTATAATGATTATGAGACGTAGTCTCATCTATCTGGCGTAATATCTGCTCTGCATGTATGGCTGTACTAACGTTCGCTGCGACTAGTACTTGTTGGACGTTGACTGGCAATTGCCGCGCTATTGTCATCACCAAATCCGCTTCATTTAAAGGGTAATCAAGGTCGCGAAATTTTAACATTTGCATGTTAAAGAAATCTGAGTATTTTGTTTGCTGGGTGGTCTGGTACTTTCTAGAATAAAGCTCCATCCTTAGACTCTGTTGTATCGCGGGCGACCAATATTTGCGCAGAAACGCCAATTTGAAATCTGACATGGTTCCAAATGTATATTTGAAGCTTAAAAACCATGTAAGGACATTTCCTGATAAAAATCTCTCCATCATCCTCAATCTACGTGCTTCAGGTACCCCAGTGTCATTGTAATAATCTTCAATTTCTTTAATAAAAGCTTTAGGCGTCACCCCTGAATTTTCCGTGTATTTCTGTGGTTTATAATATATTGAGCGAATTACTTGGATAAGTTGTGTAGGTTGATGACCGTCTTGTGGTGTTGAGCTCCTATCGATATTCTTGCGAAACCCTTCCGTGTTTGTTGTTAATGGGCTCTCCGCCTGAGTCTGACTTCCTGCTGTGCTCGTCTCCGGGCTATTTGAGTCATCCTGCTTGTCTTTCAATGTTCCCGTTCTAAATATCGATGATTGCTCTAATGACCTGAGTTCGGCTTTAATGATCCTGTCCGTCTGTTCTTTAAGCTTGCTCTTCATTTCTTGCTCTAAGGCTTGAATACGAGTGTGATTTTCGCCTACTGTTTTAAGAATGGTGGATCTTTCCTCTTTAGAATCGATATTCATTTTTTTCCAATCTTTTCTTATCTGCTCTTTAATCGTGCTTACTTTCTCTTCAATCTGGCTTTTAGTGTCATCCTGATTGCTTTCTATCTGACTCAGCCTATCTTCGATGGTACTCCTTAATTGACTCTGATCCGCTTCTAGGCTTTTCCACTGCTCTGCTGATTTTATTTCGAGACGATCCATATCTTTAATTATGCCGGATATATTCTCATCTACCGCTGATAATTGTTGTTGAATGACTTTGCCGCTCTTTTCCATCTCCATAAATAGTCCTTCTAACTTCTCCTGAGCTATCTTGATCTCGCTTGTATTCATAGTGCACGCTATTTCAATTTGCTCTAATTTAGCTAACACCGTTTCATCCAGAATGCTAAGTTTTTGATCAAAAATACTTTCCATTTTCTTAATCTGGTCTAATTGCTTTTCATTATTTTTACTAACATCTAGGGCCAGTAATACCATCTGTTGATTAGTGTGATCTTTCATCTCTGCGGTTAATGAAGCTAATTGGTTCGTGTTTTTAATGTTCTGCGCTTCTAATTGCGAATTGATAGTGTCATTAATTTCACTTTGTAATAATCTAGCTTGTTCCGCCTGATATTCATTTTGTTCAATTCTACTGTTATTTAATTGTGTCCGCAATGATTCACTTTGTTCTGATAATTTGTTTATAGACTCACTTTGTTCTAACATAGTATTGTTTAGTGATTCACTTTGTTCTGATAGTTTAATGTATATTTGTTCAGATAATTTTGTGTTTAGTGATTCACTTTGTTCTGATAGTTTAATGTTTATTTGTTCAGATAATTTTGTGTTTAGTGATTCACTTTGTTCGGATAACTTCGCGTTTAATGCTTCACTTTGTTCTAACATACTAGTATTTAATGATTGACTCTGTTCCGCCAATTTAGTGTCCAACAATGCCTGTGTTCTCCTAGCTGCACTCTCAATGATTTCTTGAATCTGTTCAACCGTTGCCATATTACACACTTTATATGAGACATTAGGGAAATGGCATAAAGCAATGCCCTTTGACACACACATAAAATCCAATGCACATTTAATTTCTTTACCCTACTCAGTTCATTTATTTTTACATTTAATCCCACTAGTCGATTGCATCTCTGAGTAGTTCTAATTTTACTCAACTTAATTTAAACCCAAACACATATTCAGTCATTAAATTGTTATCCTGATCTGATATTAACACTGACTAATTAACAAAGTATTAATTGTCATTTAAGGCTCTCAGCCTCCTAACACTTTCATGAGTTTGACTTTCTAAACAAATCTAGTTTTAATTTTAATCATTGGGCGCCCGGTATCACATATATTATCTTTTACTTTAATTCAATAGACAAAAACGTGAACCGTATTTTACATTGCAAACTCCTGATTTTACTTTATATTTCACACATTTGGCGGTATCCTCTTCGCCTCACTTACTTTTAATAAAATATCACTTCCCGGTGATTAAAATACTGCCATATCTGCCTGCACTTGCGGCATGTCAGTTTTACTCAAATACGCCACTTAAATGTGTTCCAGCAGCGAACCAGCAATAAAATTACACCCTCATTGTTGCGTCAGTTTGAAAACCCAACTACGCTTACATTGACATGTGCAAAATCTTTGCCGTTACACCACAGTGAACCGCCCCACGCTTGGCCGCGCCAGTTTACTCCTATGAACCCTTCAGAAAAGCAGTGTTTAATGTAAGAAATCTTAATCAAGGGGTCGCGCTCAGTTCCTATGTGATGTTTACGTTCGCCAAACAACATGCTCTACTGAGGTAAGGGTCATAGGATAAAAGCTATAAATTAGAAAGAAAAGTGACAAGATGTAAAATAATAACATGATTTAATGACTAATAGTGCATAAAAGAAATAAACAACACTAAGATATAAAACAATCCTCCCTGAATTTCCCATGATAGGAATATCTATAAATTTAAGGAGTCAGACGGATCTCCCCTTTTATTTAAAATGTGGATCCTGGTTCCACTACCTTGCAATTTGGGTTTTATGTGCGCGTAATGACTAACTACGAGGAATGAGTACTTTGGATGACTGTTCGTTTACAACGGGTTAACAGCCACGATGCTTACGAACAATCATCTCGTAAATCAACGTTTACGGATATGGAACATGACATTAATAAAAACCCTCAAAACGTAATGCTGACACACGCACTAAATCTACTATTTACAGGAATCTCTCGGGACCCTCATTAGCGCGAAGACGCACTTGACTTTGAGCTGCCAACACTGGCCAAATTGCTCAACACAAACAAGGAAATACAGCATAGCACGTGACTCACGGGTCACTGAATGAAATCTGAACATGGAATAAACCAACAACAACACAAGCCTGACTGGCTGCAATTACTTTATATGAACAAAACTGCATGTTAAGCTAACGCTTCGGAGATTATCGTGATTCGTAGGCAACTCCCATTTATTTAAACACTTTTTATCATTGATCAGTTCTTAATTCTATATTTCAAGTTATTACTGAGCCACACAGGCACTCTCCCTAATGACCTGGCTGGCAACCTTCAGTCCGTCTTGTGAAACATCTCCCCTCTTCCTCAATCACCTGTCATTGTCCCACTCCAGTGTGTATAAATATAACTGACCAGCTGTGCCGTTATCTCAAGGAATCAACAGCAACAAACTCAACCACTATGGTCAGACATTAATCAAAATTATCCAGAATTGCCCTCGCGAGGTCACAATATGGATTTGTCATCAAGCTGCCAGAAATCAGTCTACGCTGAAATTCCCGCTTGTAATGACACAGAATACACACACTCACACACACACATCTGGGAATGACAATACGTTTTTTCACACAGATCGGCTGAATGGATGCTCGCACAAACAATTTAAAAAAATATTACAACCTACGATAGAGCTGACTGCTCTTCGTCACAAATCACATTGCTCCAAAGGCAATAATCTCACTGAATCTGATCAATAATAAAACAAAAGAAATCAATTACCCTCCAATCTACTGTATAATTATATTACTTCAGTCCTACTTCTGAAACACAACATATCTCCGAGAGACGTTTTTAACCGCATTGCGTAGCATATGCAAACACGATCGTCCACATAGCTACGTTAGTTAAAACAACAAACAAAAAAAGAACCTTCTACTAATAATATATGCGAGCTGTTTCCATGCAAAAGGTGTGTCAGACCAAAACTAAATAGACTACGTTAATCACACAAGCAAATTATTTACAAAACAAAATATGTCCCATACACCATAAGTTAATTTATCAGATAATAATAAATATTATTCAGTACTCATCCTCAGTCAGCCACCCGTCAAAGAACATCCGCAGCCATCTCCCAACCGGATTCTTCTTATCTCATCTCAACCATCTTGACGGAGTCTTGATATTTCCAGGCTTCCTCCATGGTCAATGATGTCATCTCTCGTGCTGATTCAAAAATTAAATTATTATACACTTGATGTCTGACTACTAAATTCGCCGTTCGGGTACTTCTTTCCCCAAAACAGTCTGTTGGCGAATTATCGAAGATACTGTCCCTACAAATATAGTACGGTGACTATCTAACACTGAATTTAACACTTTTAATAACAATTTCTGTGTCGTTCATGACACGCAAAGTATAAAAGCCTGTGTCCACTGACACACAAAATAACAGCCTCTGTCCTCAGACGAAAACAAGTAATAATAAGCAATGCCTTGGCTCTTCACACCACTTATAAATGAACCAGCCCTAGGTGTAGATAGAGGGGGAAATTAGATAAAAATTTCACAAAATAATAGTGATACAGGAATGAAATAAATATCACTGAACTCGAAAAATAGCGCAGGTCAAGAATATGCCCATTAATCCTAGAATCGATCGTAGAGATGTTGTCTAGGCGATCTCCCGCGTGAATGCTAGCCGTAGCGTGCCCACGCTAGACCTGCCGCGCTAAATAGGCATTCTTCTCCCATTGGTTCCCACATTTCCTGTAACTTGGCGGTTTTTATCAGACCTTGGCTTGATAGGAGTGTCTAGCATGTACATCAGCCACTCACGTTACTGCATCATATTTCTTCTAGGCGCGAATATTACAATGAACATACCAGAGCCGTGTCTCACTGCGCGTATCTTCTATTTTGAGGCAGCCACCACCTGTCCTTCTGAATCATAGCTATGGTCATTCTTTTCACAATCCTAAGTATTTAGCCTTTTGTCAAACAGCTTCAGGTATGTCCCCACTGTCTCCAGCAACTGCTTGAAATTTCCTCATCTCCGTCTGGCTATTTTCATGATGCTTATAGAAATATTTATTAATTGAAGAAATAAAACATCGAATCGTTTAACCATCAGAGGTTAAAAGTGTTCAGTATGTAAGACAGTAAGTAAGTAAGTAAGTAAGTAAGTAAATAAGACAGCCAAAAATGCTAGCCACAACGCTACGAGGCGGGCTTGAGCCATAGCATGCTTGCTCTATCACTCCACGTGGTGTCCAGAGTCCGGTCCTGGCTGTCGGCTCGCTTGTCAGGTCTCCAGTGTTGCACAGTTGCACACAGTAACTTACTCTCGAGTGCTCTCAGTGCAATAGGTGCCTAAACAACTTGTTGATTAAGGTTACTTTCCTATGTTGTGTACCTAGGGGAAAAGTCTTTTTGAATTGTGGGTTAAACACTTATGGCACTGACTTCAAAATCATTAGAAACAAAAACATGGCAGGAGTGTAAACATGGCCACACAAGTAGGTTTCAAAAGCAAGGAAGGCAGGAAGGAAGGAAGGAAGATTGTAGTTTAACATGAACGTTAATCTCGCGATCTTAAGCTACGGGACTACCTTTTTACGTGGAATCCGAACTACAGGACATGGCATTTCACTTCGAAAATCTCACGTGCATTGACCGGGATTCGGCCTTGGTGAGAGGCAGACAGCTGACCGCTGAGCCACCAGCCCCCCCCCCCCCCAGATTTCAAAAGCGAGATAATGGGAACTGTGAGAGACTCTATACGGGCATAACCCAAGCTTGCGACACTCCAGTACAGGAATTATTATGAGAGTTCTCTGAATCCGAATGGAAAGCCACGCGATGAAGGTAAAGAATGTTTGTTTACCGGTGAACAGGAAGGTGTTATCAGGCTGTGGAGTAATACCGGATCACTTGGCGGTTTCCTGAGACCAAGGCCAGCCTACAGCTCGACAACTACCGGTGCGGTTGCTTCAATGCTACCACTGACTAGAAAAATCTCACATTGCTTCAAGGGCAGACTAGTGTCTTCGTGATCCTCCGAGACCAAACCAATAAATCTAAGAAACATAAACGCAATCAACTCTAGAATTGAGATCTTCACCTACGTCCAAACTAATACTTGGAAAATATATTATTTTTAAAATGGAGCTTTTAAAAAAATGCGTTTCCTTGCTCAGTATTGTGTCCATCTGACAACATTTGAGTGGTTTCAAGACTTAGGAATTCAGTGCCAAACTCTGCAAGGTATTTCTTTTTAATCGCTTATTCTCCCTGCTATAGGCTTCACTCTGCGAGGTTATTTCTTAGCCTATGGATTAGATAGAAGAGGTAACACGAATGATTTGTTTAGGTCGTCAAGTGAGCATCATCAGATCCGAATATACAAGGCAAAGTAGCTCTACAAAATAGCGCTATCCCACAATGCCATCCAAACGGTAGCTGCCCTATTTTTTTTAAAGCACGGCAAAAATTTTGAAGATTGGCAAGCATTACTGATAAAGATTAAATCATTACGCACCCGATAAAATAACAATTTACTTTAACTTCTACAAGGTTAGAAGGCAGAAAAATGACGATCACATAAACCCAGGCCCGACGAGAGGGAGGGGCAAGCGGGGCTGTAGCCCTGTGGCCCGGACTTACTGAGGGGCCTGAGGTGATTAAAGGACTTATATAGTGGGCAACTTTATTTAATTTAATGTCTAAACTATTATTATGAAATTTTCTGATATGACTCGGTTCGATGTAAATACAGCTAGCGAATATCATACAAAACATTACAAAGAGAGCATATAGGCTACATTAATTTTATAAATAACCACTCTGTTTTTCATTTTTCTTTCGGGGAAATGAGAAAGTTGTCAGGGTTGTCCATACAATCATAACGTGCTAGGGCTCTTTGTGGGGCATAACGTTTGTAATTCAATCTCAGAAAAAATCAATTTTTATCGTTTCAAATGATCTTGTCGACTTCGTCGTTATGGTTGGGGTCCATCATTATGCGTTACGGACACGGACACGGTGACGGACGTGACGTCATGCAGCCGCGCGGGAAGTGACGTCATGCTCACGCGGGGAGCGAGAACCAGACGCTAATGATTATTGGAGTCTGTTGAAAGAGTCCTGGCGTCGAGCAACCTTTTAAAAATCAGAAACTCACTCCACAAATCTGTAAATCAGTATTCTTCCCTTATTTCAGATACACTATTCATTAAACAAACATATATGGCATAGGAATGACCCCTTCATGGAGTAGGCTATTGTCTAAATCTGGACACTCATACTACATCCTTACACTAATTCAAATTTACGGCCAAATGATCCTTCTGACAGGGAGGCAAAGGTTTCCGCGGGCTTGTCTGGGATGATGGGCCACAAAACCGCTATCAAAAAGTACACAATTTACGCTTTATTCAACCATACACATCTCTAATACAAGTACAAGAAACACATTTCTTCCCGTGACCCTTAAAGAGGTGCCCGCGCGGGAAGCCTAAGTTAATTGGTAATGCATTCTGTTGAAAGAGTCCTGGGGCTTCGAGCAAAGCGAGAAGCCCTCCTGAGCCTTTCTAACATGTGTAGCATTTGTAGCATGCGTCATTTGAAATGATACAACGTCTAGTCTTTCAGACTGACTGTGATTTTTTTGCTTAGTCTTGTGGTGCCTGCACGCGTTCAGATACAACAACAATAGTATTTTAATGAACAGTGATCAAAATCATGAAGTAAATGAACAACCGATGATAGAAAGAAAAGAAAGGAGAGTGACTGAAAAACTCAAATAAAAATAAATTAATATTCATTTCAGCAAGCTAAATTCCACGGAACTTTCTTAGAAAGAGGGGGGTTAGAAAGTTGCAACCTTAATTCCCTAATTCCAAAATCATGTCACCGGTTGATTAAAAATTGAGGGGTCCGTAAGACCTTGTCATAGGGCTCGTGATCGCTCTCCATGGCCCTGCAAACCAACAGTCTCTCTCCACCAACTAATATATGAAGGTGTACCTACTATTACTGTGATACACTTACGCAGTAAGCCCCAACTAGAATTGTAAACTAATATGCAGAAATGCCTAATGAGTACTCTGCTGAGATAATGGCAAACATACAACATATAAAAACAGTGTTTGTCTATTAAAATGTGTTATTTATATATATATATATATATATATATTTCGTATGGCATGAAGATGCAATATACAATTACAGTATTTACATTTACAGTATTTACCCTTACCCATCGGCGCTACAGCTCTTGTAGAGCCCGGGCCTTCTCAATCACACCAGTCCACGCTTTACGGTCCAAGGCGAGCCGTTTCCACCCACGAACTCTTAGTTGGAGTAGATCATCCTCTACTTCGTCCAGCCATCTTTTACGTGGTCGACCCTGCCGTCTCCTTCCTTCCGGATGTCGATGAAATATCTGTTTAGCCGCCCGTTTCTCCTCCATTCTTTCTAGGTGTCCTGCCCATCGTAGTCTTCCTCTTCTTACTTCCACTGATAGTCGAGGTTCCTCATGCAGGCTATACAGGGTGAACAAAAAATGCCGCACTTGGAGGTCGGCATGCGGTTCCTCGTCGAAATTAACGCAAAAGTTTATGTTGCAAAACCTAGTCCCACCATTAGGTTTAACAGAAATGCGTGTTAAGAAACGAGGTTCTGGCAACCCTGTAACTGCATGCAGCGTGGCCGAAAGCAGGTCGCAGGAACTTGGCGCTCTGCCGGAGCTTTCTCTGTACATTCCGATGCACTGCAAGATGCGACAGTGTTGCCAGCTTCTCGTTTTCAAACTTGTGTTTTCAAACAGCATCCAATCCGATTTTGCTATTAAAACTTTTGTCTTGCAATTGGATGAGGAATCGCATGCCGACCTCCAAGTGCGGCATTTATTGTTCACCCTGTATATCTCTTTATTATATCGTGCTCGCCAGTTTCCATTTTCCTGGACGAGTCCATATATTCTTCGAAGAATTTTTCGTTCCCACGTATCCAATGCTTCCTCACCCCTTTTGGTGAGTACCCACGTTTCACTACCATGGGCTTCGGTGGCGTAGTCGGTAGCATGCTGAACTGCTGTGCCCAAGATTTTGGGTTCAAACCCGGCCGAAGTCGTCGGATTTTTTAAGAGCGTTAAAAATCCTTCAGTATGCCTTCCTTCGGAGGGGAAGTAAAGCCGGCGGTCCCATGTCATAGATTTATGGCATGTAAAAGATCCTTTCACAGACTAAACTTGTGTAAAGCAAAATTGTTAGGTTAGATTTCGTCAGAACGCTCTATCAGAAAGTTCCAACGTTCATCACTAGGTATCATTGATATCTGGTGGCGAAAGTTGGAACTACTTGAAATTGAACGGAACTTGTAGCTCACCCTTTAGGGTATCCGCTGGAAGCAGCTACAGACTCAGGCGAGCCGAACATGTCCTCGGACACTCCCGGCACTAAAAGCCATACGATAGATAAATAAATAAATAAATAACTACCATGGGTAAAAACTGGTCTAATTATTGTACGATATATTCTCTTTTTGATCTTTCGAGAGATCATGCGTGTCTTAAGTACTTTCAGGAGGCTAAAATAACATTGATTTCCTTGTGCTAATCTCCCCTTTATTTCTGCCTTTGTGTTATTCTCCGTGAGTCTAGATCCCAAGTATTTGAAATTGGTGACTTTTTCAAATTCTTTCCCGTTGATCACTAGGTTGTCTCCGTTTCTCATTTCTCGGGATAATAACATGTCTTTGTTTATCCCACATTGATATTTAGGCCAGCTTTCCCCGATCCTTCTTCCAGTTCTTTGTATGCTGTGGATATGGCTCTTACCGTCCTTCCTAAGATTACTATATCATCAGCGTAGGCTAAATATTGCACTGCCTGGTTATACAGCGTTCCTGTTTGGATAGGGTTTCTACCACCTATACATCGTGCCAGTGCCCCTTCTCTCGAAGTCGCTTACTTTGAATTCTTTGATAGCTCAGTTTGTGCTTTAATTTTACAGCTTGAATGATCCAGTGTCATCTTAACCATTCGTACATGTTTCCTGGGTATTCCCATCTCATCCATAGTTTCGTATAAGATACCTTCTATCTACTGCATCATATGCCATCTGGAAATCAATATATAATTGGTGGACAGGTATTTTGTACTCGTAGAACTTCTCCAGCATACATCGTAGCGTGAAGATATGATCTGTTGTGGATCGATTTCGTCTAAAACCACTTTTGTAATACCCCAATATCCTTTCTGCATATGGTTCTATATGCCTTGCTAAGACTTTTGTAAATATTGTATATCCTATGTTAAGTAGTGATATGCCCCTATAGTTAGGGCGACACAACTTAGACCCATTCTTGTGTATTGGGCATAACAGAGCTACTTTCCATTCTTCGGGCATCTGTTCTTCTTGCCATAGTCTTAGTATCAGTTGATGCAGTTGGGTATGTAGATAATTACCACCATACTTGACCAGCTCTGCAGTTATATTATCCTCTCCGGGTGTCTTACCGTTCTTCATTCCCTTAATGGCTTCTTTTGTTTCAGTCATACTTGGTTCTAATATTTCTGGGTCAGGCCCTGGTATATAAAGTTCTTCTTCTTCTTCTTCTTCTTCTTCTTCTTCAATTCTATTCTCTCCTGTTCCATTCAGAATCTCTTGAAAATATTCCACCCATCTTTCCAGCACCTTTTTGGTCTCAACTATGAGATTTCCATATTTATCTTCACACATATCTGATCTGGCCTGGAAACCTCATTTCTCTTCCCTTAATTGTGCATACATTTGTCTATAATCCTTTGTCTCTGCTAGTTCCTCTACCTTTTCGATTTTTATTATTTCCCATTCCCTTTTCTTTCTTGTGCACATACGTTTTCCCACTCTTCTTGCCTCTGTATATCATTTCCTGTTACCTCTTGTGTCAATTTGTAACATTTTTATTCTTGCTTGGTTTCTTGCATTTATCTACTGCTCACATTCCGCATCAAACCATTCGTCTCTCCTCTCTGGCTGTTTAAATCCCACTACGTTTTCTGCAGTGTTCTCAATTGCCTCTTTAATGCTTTTCCAGTGTTCATTTATATCTCCTGCTACCTTTATGTCTCTCTGTATCTTTCTTTCTAGTGTCACTGAGAATTCGTCAGATATCTTCTTTTCTTCGATTAATTTCTGTCCATCATATTTCTGCATTCTTCTTGACCAACTATTCTTAATTCTGCATATACGTTTGTTATAGCAGGACTTAACCAGAAAATGGTCTGAATCTATATCAGCTCCTCTACATGATCGTACATATTGTATATCTGTTGCATGTCTCGCATCAATTAGTATATGATCTATCTGGTTCCTAGTAAATCCGTCCGTTGAGCACCACGTAGCCTTATAAATGTCCTTTCTTGGGAATCGAGTACTAATTACTATCATCCTTCTGCTCGCGGCAAAGTCTATCTGTCTTTGTCCGTTCTCGTTACTTTTCCCATGTAGGCTGTTCCGTCCAATGATGTCTCTAAATTCCAGTTCCTTTCCAATTTTAGCATTAATATCTCCCAATACGAATATCATGCCTTGGTGCCAAATCGTATATTTTCTCCAGTTTTCCATAGAATGTATCCTTCTCTCCATCCTCAGTCCCTCATATAAAGGTTGTGTTAAAGAACTTGCCTCTGGTCTAAAACGTATTACTGCATTTACTAAGTTATTGCTTACTATAAAACCAGTTACAAAGGTATTTTTCTCATGTCCACTGTAAGAGATGGTATACTCTTTCTGTTTTAGTATATCCGTACCTGTCCACCGTATTTCTTGAATGGCTACAATACTCATATCATATTTCTTCATTACCTCCACTAAGTTATTTAGGGCACCCGCCCTATATAGACTTAGTACATTCCATGTTCCTATGTTCAGCAAATGTCGTCGTTGTTCCGTCCAGTTTCCTTGGGATTGAGATTTCGTAACAGTTCTTTTTCCACGGTGGGGTCGTTGGCCTCCCGCGCAACCTTCTAGGGGGCTGCCCCTTTCAGTCTTCCGGATTGCTGCCCATTAACATCGGGGTGGGTCCCCTAGCCTTTTTTAAGTCCCCTTACCAACTGCAAGGCAGCAGGTGGTATCTGTTGGTTCCTCCGCCTTGTCCGCCGTTGGGATATTACCAGTCATCCTCTTCCGCCCTCCAAGCCATTGAAGATTCAGTGTTAATTGTGATTGGTCCGCGAGAGCTATTTTATTTCGCTCAAGTCCGCCGGCAAGCCGGTTAGGACCCCCATATCCGCCACCTGGGACGCGCTACGTGGGAGTATCACCTCTCCCCCTGCTATGACACCATAGCAGGTTCGTGGATATACAGTATTTACAAGTAAATATTTACAGATTGAGACCTTGATCTGCAAGTAACTTCAGTGTCGCTAGAGTTGGATATCTAATGTCTCTAACCATTCTACAGCTTCATCACTAGCTTGATGAATCTCCTTCATTGTACCATTGAACCTTCGGAGTGGGCAATCCATAGCGATGTGACTGATGGTCTGAGGCACATCTGCACAGTTGCAGAAAGGATTCTCGGCAATTTTTCATTTGATCTTGCGGAACTGACATCTAACGTGTTGAGTTCTTATGCGATTCAGCGACGTCCAGATTTTCCTGGGAAGGTCGAAACCAGGGGGTTGCTTAACTGGATCGGAGATAAGACCTAATCTGTCTGGATTTGAAGTCAGCCACTCGTTGCGCCAAGCTTCATTCACTTGAAACTGCTCTTGGACTAACTTCCTTCCTTGTCTCCAAGAAGGATTCCGGGATTTCAGCCTGAGATCTTTAGGTGAGCAGTCCAGATGTATTGGCAGGAGAGGGTTGTCAACATTTAAGCCATTCTCTCTTCAGTGCTATTTGTCTTCGAAGATGAAGAGGCGGGATGTTGGAGAGTACTGGTAACCATTCCAAAGGTGTAGATTGGATGGTTCCTAATACAGTCCTCATTGTGTCGTTCAGATGTGTTGAAAGATCTGATGTGGAGACTTGCCTGAATTGTGTAATGTCTACGAAATGCTTTGACAACCACTGTTCTGAGGTGAAATAAACCAGTCTGTATGTGAAACCAATCTCTATACAAAGCTCTCTACACGAATGGTCTAAGGAAGCCATGTGCATGGAAGTTAGAGAAGTAAAATGTCTTGACCCCTACGGGACTCACTTATTTTCGTCTACATAGTGAATACTATCTATGCATCATACACTTGACGTGTAGGGGTCGATACCCTAGTTGTTAGGCCCCTTAAAACAGCAATTATCGTCATCACACTTGACGTGCTAGCTATGCTACGCTGCACGCCGGCAGGCTGGCTCTTGCCTTTCTTGGCTGGGCTGATTTGCCGGTGCTGCGACAGCTCTTTGCCACGCCTGACCGAGTCAAGTTGGGATCGCTAGCGCACTGGTCGTAATGAAGCAAACAAACAAACTGTTCGTCTAGTTGGTTGTCCAACAGATCTACATTGTGTTTCGCGCGTTTCTCCGCTTACCAGTACTGGATGATTACGTGCTTAGCATTAAAACAGTGAGAAATACTGATAAGGTATCATGGAACTCATTTAAGGCATTGCATTTTCGAACACATTATTGTTTCTTATCCTTGATTCGTTTTGTTTCTATTTGTTTTCATACTTAAAAATGTATTGAATACTGTTTGACGTTCGACCGATCAACCACAACACAGCGAAAGCCATATGGGAGGGAGTGAGGCGGGGAAGCGAGCGAGAGAGACAGACATATAGTCTTCCCACAAATGGGCTACAAGACCGTCCGCTCCAGACAGTATTCAATCTATATAATGCGCTAAGTTCATCCGACAAAAAACTCAAGCTCCTGAACCAGAAGGAGTTAGAAGGTGCGTTTTGTGCCAAAATCTTCCAAATCGTCTCAATAGTACAGGAAAAAAAATTCATTTCTAGAAAAGTCAACGGAAATATACTTATTTGTTTAAAAAGAGTGTTTAAACAAATAAACATATTCGTAGAAGCCCGCATAACAGTAAAGCCAGGCGGGTGGTTACTGAACATACGAAGTTTCTCGCACAGGTCCCCTAGTACATTTTAAATATTAAATAGAAACAAAACGAAAGCAAGGGTAAAAATCAATAATGTGATAGACTTGCTATATGGACACATGTGCTCCAAGGCATTCCATCATATAGGTGGCATACAGTGTCCCGATGCACATTCAACATTCCTAACTGCAACGCATTCGTACAGTATATCGTTTAATATAATTTGGACTGGTGATTGGCGGTGGTGCTGTAAATGTTGACCCATCTGTTGAGTGTGGTTCCACGCGAATAACTGCTATTTACAAATAAGCAATGAGCACTTCCCTTCTCCATTAACGACTTTTTGTTGGTATGCTGTAGCCTATATCCTCTTGGTCGTGTACTGTAGATGGACAATACACTACTAGAGCCAGTCACTGAATGATAAGCCAATAGCTGACATCTCAATCCGTAACATCCTCCCCAGTCTCTAGGGGGATGACCAGCAGCACTGGACGAGTTATCACACTCCCCTTTGAGTCCTTAAGTATTACGGTTCTGATCATTGCGTCTCTCCCAGCTTGGAGCTCTGCTTTGCGGGCCTTCTTTCACATGTGTTGGGGTTGGCTGTCTTCTTGAAGGAGCGCTACGTCACCAACTCTCAGTTCCGAACTGTTGCCTTGAGGATGTCGGACTTCTTGAAAGCTCCTCAGCTCCATGACATTCCTTAGTCCAGCGCTTCTAGAAGTCAGCGGAGATCTTTTGTCGTGCTGCTAGCTCCTTTGTCAAGTTCGTTCTTAATGCTGGTTCTGGTCCAGTTGGTAGGGCAGTTAGTCTTTGTCCGGTCAAGAAGTGGGTGGGTGTCAGAGCGTCTGCTCCGTCTTCATCCTGAGAGATGGGTCGTGAGTTGATGGCGCCTTCAATATTTACTAGGATGGTGTTAAGCCTTTCCTCTGTTGTCAACGCCTTGATTAACACCTTCCTCAGGCATCGCTTTGTGGTGCCAACCATCCTGCAGATGTTGATCGATGGTGCCCACATTTTATAGAGCATGTTGGATGGGAGAATTTTCAGTTGAAGAAATTTCCATATTAATGAATTCCACTAAATATAAATTGCCCTATGTGAGCAACGAATAAGCAATGTTTAAATTCTGATCTAATTTAAGAGACTGGAGATATACGACCTTCATCAACATCATAGCAAACACTCGTATCGAGTAGTTTGGCCTTCCAATCCGTAATGTCTCTCATCGGTAAGTTCGGAGGTGACTATACGGGAGGCACACAATTAGCCGCAGCGATGACAGGTGGTTCCAGGTGGGACATCCTCGTTCCTTTTATTTCTTCTAATGAGCTCTCCGTCCTTTCTGCGCTGCCTCTTATTTTCTCCCGTTCGTCGGCGGTTTTCTTCGAAATTTATTGCACCATGATGAACAAGTGATCTCCAGGAAGAGTGATCAAAGGTTAATGTCTCCCAGTTATTAATATCAATGTGACACATTTGCACATTAGCTTTTTAGTACGTCTTTGAATCGCTTCCGCTGACCTACCACACAGCGTTTACCCTCTGTTAATTCAGAACAAAACACCACTTTGGGAATGCGATTATTGGGCATGCGGATTACGTGTCCTGCCCATCTCAGCTGACGTTTTATAATCATGACTTCAATACTAGTAATCTATGCTTCTTCAAGAATGCTGGTGTTTGTACGTCTGTTTTAGCATGTCTCATGAAGCACAACACCTAGGAATGCGGGGAGGGGGAACAGCCCAGCGAGACAACAGACCGTCACACACAGAAATGTCCAGTCAGTCGAGTGCAATAAGTGTCCAAGTGAACTGCTATCAACAGGACCGCGCAAGACCCTAGCCAGATAAGTAGCCTGTGCAATACAGTACAATCTGAATTGACTATTTACAACAACCACATATTCATTCAAAACGGGCAAATTCCGGAGTTCTATCACCACTTCCAGTATCTCAACAAAACATCAAATAGATTACAACTAACAAATACTAATACTGCAACTAAATAAGTGTACATTTTGTAAATATTTTCAGACATAGATTTTATAGCCTAAGTGTAATGGATCTGATGATGATCGCTTCACGATCGAAACTGGTCATCCAAGTGTATTTATTAATCTCATGTAATTTTTTCAGGATTAGGGAATAACCCATCTCATTTGGGTACAATCGTGTTGACTGACTGAAAAGCACCAAACTTTTGTTTTGATGAATTCTCAAGCATTGCTGGTGAGATAGCTCCAGCTGCTTGAGGTGTCGTCTATCTACAACATGTCCAAGATTCAGATCGATAAAGTAAGGGGGGAACTACAACTGAGTTGTACATTGCAGCATTGACATCATAGTAGTCAAAGCCTCTAGACCTTAGTATTGCTTTGCCATGAATTGGTCGGCAAGTGATGGAGAGCGACAGACCTTGTTTCATGGTGTAGGGGGGGGGGGGCTTTTATTGGGAGCGTCAATGCTGTGTCAGGAATCAGCACATTCTTGAGCTACTTTGGGGTTATAACCTGCTATGAGGAAGTAGCCGGCTAGACTTAGAGTGCAATGGCCAGATGGTTTGTTGGTGTTGTTGATTCATTTTATGTTTTAGGTGTAAGATGTGGTGAAGAGTGGTGAAGGGGGGCTGATGGGGGATGGTTATATCCTGTAGGAACCCCAGGATATAACAGTATTGCAAAGGATACCCAGCACGGTTAATCCTGTGTTGAATTTCAGAATCTACGAGTATATTAGCACTTGATGACAGGGTGCTGCCAAGATAGGGAAAGTGTTAACTTGTTGAAGCCTCACTCCATTGATGGTGACATTGATGTTTCCTTGTCCTTGTCCTTGTCCTTGTCCAGGGGCTGGTTGGTAGAGGACCTGGGTTTTACTGGTGTTAACTTTGAGACCAATCCTTTTGTATGCCGAAGAGTAAGCATTCAGGATTTTCATGAGTTCTTCCTCTGATTGAGCTACAACTGCATTATCATCAGCGTACTGTAACTCAACCAATGCAGCAGAAGATGCTCGAGTCCTTGCGTTTAGACGGCTCAAATTATAGAGCTTTCCATCCATCCTGTAAGTTATACGTATACCTGAAGGAAGATCGTCTTTTACTTGCTGCATGACAGTGGCAACGTACAGAGAAAATTATGTACGAGCAACACACAGCCTTGTTTAACGTATTGACAGGCCTATGGAGTGGCTCTCCAACATAGTCGTTACCAATGACATTTACGGTCATATCAGTGTAGAGCAGTCTTAAGGTGGTAATACATTTTGGTGGAAAACCATACAGTGCCTAAATATTCCATAAGGCTTCACGGTTTACAGAGTCAAATGCCTTAGTGAGTTCGATAAAGGCAATATAAAGAGGTCTATTTTGTTCTCTACATTTCTCTTGAAGCTGACGAGCTGTGAATGTCATATCTGTGGTTCCTCGAGAAGACCTGAAACCACATTGGCTCTCTGGAATCATTTTCTCCACCAAAGATATAATGCGATTAGCTAATATACGAGCAATAATCTTTCCGAGGCATGATAGTAATGATAGGCCACGACAGTTATAGCAGTCTGTCCGATCACCTTTCTTAGTCAGTCCCTCAAAAGCTTTATGTGATTGGTGTCAGGTAAGTTTGGATGCCAATCAGTATGGTGGAAGTAAGATCTATTTTCTTAGTCTTTGATGTCTAAATAAGTACCTACATCAAATTTGACAACAAGATGAGGCTATTACATCAATAGTGTCATGGGATTTCGAAAGCGCACAAAGATGTATTAAGGCTGGTGTTGAGCCAAATGTGGTAGTATCATGATTTTGGCATTCTCAATATTGGATGTTGACATTATAAATATGGGATAGTTTGTATAGACCTTTAAAAAACAGATCCAGCAACCAGAGCTGTTGATTTCCTAACACAACCCAGGGGGAACTGATACTTTAGATCTGCTAAGAACATGGTCAATCCTTCATAGAATTTGTTGTAGACATGGAATCTACACTTTCTATCCATTCAAGCGAGGAACGATCTAATCCCCGAAGTGTGCGACTGTCTCCAATCATCCATCACAACGTGAATGGACATGACGAAATAGTCTATTCTGGAGAATTGTCTGACTTTCTGTTGAGCCTGATCGGACATAAACCTCGGACTATAAAATATAACATGTGTTTAAAGTTTCTGATCGTTGTACATTCATTTGTGTATTTTTGTCAATGCTGCTATACGATAAGTAAACGGTAAATTCGGTAAGCCCAAATTTCAAACTTAAATAAAATCATTAAAAACAGAATTGTTTAGGAAATCTCCAATTCGTTATCGACCCAGCGTACACTGTATTTCAAACTTGCATAACTAGTGACTGAATACAAATTACATATCTCATCTGATTTGGCAGAAGTAAAACGCATGTGCGTTTCATGAAGACTACTTCATCTGACTACCGATTAGTGAAGTACATGTCACTGAAAACTGCACGGGCATGTGAGGGTGCAGCAAGCTCACTAGAATATAAAATATCAAACAAGCAAGGAACTGACAATACACAGACTAACACGTCCCTATTCAGCGTCATTTAGTTGACATAAATATGCATGACCGTCAAACATGAAGAACATCATTATTATGACATTTAACAATATCCCCATCCCCATGTGTATGTAGGGGTTGGCTAGCCTGCCTGACCTCCCCATCCCCAATAACCATGTGTTGTGTATGAATGATTATGCCAGAATTCCAACCCATTATATTCCCCACTTGTGTGTGCAAAATGCATTGGTTGGCAAACAACAAAACCTCTCTAAAACATACACGCTTCTCCATTATGTGTTTCACACACACCCATGCTGGTGTTACTGACGCATCCCACTATTGTCAGTGCTGCCACCACAGCAGCAGTGAGACCAGAAGGACTTGGCAGGCCTGGTCTTGCTTGTCCATGGCAGAGCGGTGGACGGGCTGGCGGGTGCTCTGTTTGACTTTAGGGGCCTTTGTCTGTTGGGCTGCATTGTCCCGCTGTCATGGCCCCCTCCCCCAATGTATGTATGTATGTATGCATGCATGCAGATTGTTCGGACTACAATAAAGGCACTAGCACGCTACGTCATCACTCTAGCTAGCAAACTCATGGAAAATGAGGAACATATATTCATGTGTGAGAGGCCAATTTATATCAACAACACCACCAATAACACAATACGGCTTTGCTAAACACTTTGATAATTAGATTGTACCTCATTTATACAATGATTGTGTAAACACATGACTCGCGTATTCACAATTAGTTACAAATTATCTATATCCATAACGCAAGAATAGCACCCTTTCAGGCCATGGTTTCAACACAATGTCATTCACGGACAAAAATAATAATACCAGCAAATATATATGTTTAAAAAAATGCTACTGTTTATCTTCTCTTTTTAAATACACGTGAAAGAATGCAACGTTTTCATGTACGGTGGTAGATTCATACTATGAAAGAGTATTTTTTTAAAGCGACATTAAAAATGGAAATGTGTTAGCAGAAGCACACTGGAACATGTTATGATAGCTACTTTAGAAGAATTCATACTCTGACTGACAGAAAGATATGGCTTTTAGAAGGATGACAGGTTGAATAAATAGGGCTATTCTATCAACAACAATGTTGGTACCACTAAGGTGCTCAGTATAGCTCCTATTCATATATTTATGTCATGCACTCATACTTTTCAATCTGCACATTGAACAAGCAATGAAGGAAATTGGAGAAAATGTCAACACTGAGATTTGCTGATGCTGATGTAGCTGATTCATCACAGGATTTGAATGAGTTCTAAAATAGCAGGGACTCCGTCTTGAGGAAAGAATTCATTATTAGATAATGAACCGTAGTACGGAAACGATTGAGTCACAAGTTATTAATAAAATGGTACTAATTTAATATCGTTTTTTTTTACCTTTTTCTGTTTATGTTTTAATTCTATTATAGTTTTGGTGGCTTTGTACATGAAAACGTCACAAACACCCAGTCCCCGAGCCAGAGGAATTTACCACAGGAGATCAAATTCCCCATAGCCCAGCCGGGAATCGAACCCGGGACCGTTCAGGTCAAAGCCTAGCAAGCTAACCAATTAGCCACGGAACCGGTCAATCGTTCACCTGGACACGTTTCACAAGCTGCTACATTTACAACAACTGTTCAAAATTGCGTCCCCCTGTGTCAACGTCAAGGTACCACTTCAACTCGTCAACACACACTGAAACCTACAGTAAAGACATCGTGCACCGATCCAGTCATTATGCAGCGGAGTAGTTGAGTCATTCTCCTGGCCTCTTCTGCTCATCGGGAGTGTCTACCCTTCAATTACAGTGCAGCTCATGTATTCCACTGTTGTAGGTAACAGACCGATTTTTGCTTTAACTTTTGACTGCTGGTCGCAGTGGTGTAGTGGATACGGTGTTGGTCTACTAATACCAAGTTAGCGGGGTCAAACCCGACTGAAGTTGGTAGCGTTTACGGGTGTTTACTCGTGCCAACTCCATCTCGTTAGCTTCCAGCACGTTAAAGAACGCCTGCGGGATGAAATTCCGCCAACCCAGCGTCTGTTAAGAACTAGAATTGAGGACGGACGTTAAACAACTGCGATTATTAATAACTGTTGACTCGATGGTGTCCGGACTATGAGTCATTATCTCAAATGGATCCATTTGCCTTCCTTCATCATTCTTGAAAGTTTGTAACATCATCACGGATACACCCTATTTTGCAGCAATATATACAAAATAAAGTATATAAGGAATATACAAGAGCTCTGGTCTTAAAGAGTTATGTCGAGTGAGTCTATCCAGTCCAATGCTGTTGGAGAGACATTGATGACATCCTTCCAGTCACCACTGAAACGTTTCTTGGGACATTCCTCTACATCTACAATGTGGTCTATGGTCGGCTCTGAAGCTTCACAGTCGCACAATGAGGAGTGTGAGAGTCCCGATTTGTGCATGAAGTAGGCCCTACTTAGTTATCCGTGTCCACACCGGATTTTGTTTAGTAGATACTAGGTTCTTCTAGGCAGTTACAACCCTGATATATGTGTTGGGGCTTCGAGGCCATGATAATGTGTAGCCTACTGGCGTTGCTTTTCCATGTCTCCTTCCACACATATTCTATCCTGAGTGGTTGCATCTCACGAGCTGTCCAGAATGGTTTCCTTGGTTTGAGACGCATGTTGGGTGGACTGAGCACTATTTTCTGGACAGGTAGCCTTTAGGAAAACTTTAAGCTATTCATATTTTCCCATTCACGGGTCACTGCTTCTTGTCGTCTCAGATGTGGTGGAGCAATGTTGCTGAGAGTAGACAGCCAAGGAGCCCGTGATGATTCTCATGGTGTCGTTCAATTGAACATCCACCTTACTGACATGTACACTCTGGTACCATACTGGTGCACAATATTCAGTCACTGAGTATACAAGACACAAGGCCGCAGTACGGAGAGTGTCAGCTTGAGCTCCCAAAGAAGTTCCAGTCAGTTTCGGGATAATGCTATTCCTGGTTTTTAACTTTTCTGCTAGTGAAGTTTTTTTATTCTTTTTTTTGCGTATGGCTTTTTGTTTTTGGTGCCGGGAGTGTCCGAGGCCATGTTCAGCTCACCAGAGTTTGTAGCTGCTTCTCTGCGGACACCCTTGGGGTGAGCTACAAGTACCGTCGCGTGTGGAATGTTGTCTGGGGAGGAATGTTTGAATGTAAGGACAAGGATTTGGAAGGTAGCGGCTGTGGCCTATAGTTAGGGACCAACCCCGGCATTTGCCTGGAAGGAAGATGGGAAACCACAGAAGACCATCTTCAAGGTTGTCGGCGGGGGGATTCGAACCTCCTCGCCTCCCGGATGTGAGTAACTGCCTGCAGTCACGCCGTAATGACCACGGCTAACTCACCCGGTGACGTGAGGAGAGTCCTGTACGATATTGAGCGATCCAGTGGGATTCCGAGATACTTAGGGTGAAAATCAATCTAAAACAAAAACAATGGAATGCATCCCAAATAAATCAGAAACTCCTATTGAGGTCAAATTGGCAGGTGAAAAGCTAAAGGAGGTAGGAGATTTCTGTTACTTAGAAAGCAAAATAACCAGTGATGGACGAAGCAAAAAGGATATAGAAAGTAGGTTGGCTCTGGTAAAGAAAGCAATTCTACGAAAAATAATCTGTTGACATCAAATAGATTTAGGTATTAGAAAGTCATTTTTGAAAGTCTTTGTCTGGAGCGTGTCTCCATATGAAAATGAAATTTGGACTGTTGGTGCAGCAGAAAAGAGGAAAATAGAAGCGTTTGAAATGTGGTGTTGCAGGAGAATAATGAAGATCAGATGGGTAGATAAATAACAAATGAAGAAGTAATAATACGAGTGGGCGAGGAGAGATTTTTCTGGCGACTGCTTATGAAGAGAAGATAAGTAGGCTGGTTGGGCTCATACTGAGACACCTAGGAATAACAAACTTAGTTATGGAAGGAAGGGTTGAGGACAAGAACTGTAGGGGTAGACCGAGATTAGAATATGTTAAACATATGGCCTCGGATGTAGGGTGTGGTAGCTATGTAGATATGAAACGATTAGCTCAGAACTGGGAGGGATGGAAGGCTGCATCACACCAGTCAAAAGACTGAGGAATCAAACAACAATTCTTCAAGGAACAAACATTTTTAAAATCATATTTTATTAAAATTTCTAATGTATTTGAGGGCAGATGACACAGCTGTTCCGCCCCTTAAAGCAACAATAACTAACTAACTCTATTGTATTTGCCATTTTTATCTATTGTTGCTCTTGCACTCAAGAAGAGCCAATAAATAAATTCTGCGGTATAATATCGTTTTTTCCTACTGCTCCTACTCAGTGTATAGTTCAGGGGGATGACGTCAGTGGCGTAAATACGGGGGGTGATCAGAGGGATAAACCCCCACAGCCAAATAATGAAAATATGAAGTTTTCCATTTTGAATTAAACCAATCTTCGGATTGATGACAAATTATTCAATTGTGTTTGAAATAATTTATTTTCACTCGTGTAACATTTATAGTGTTACCTTAATTTAACACTTTCTGAAGATGATAATATGATATGATATTATATGCTATTTATTTTTTTACTAGCAGATATACCCGTTCTTCAAACGGTGTTCGTTGTTAACACCAGACATTATCAATTGAGCTACTGTTGCAATGGTTAGCGGTTTGTCATTCCTTCATAAGTTTATCAGAACGAAGTTAGTTTTCTGGGAATATCACACACACTGTTAATTTAAGAGCCTTAAAATGTGGTTTTCGGAGACCCTTTATAGACTCGCGAATTTTTCTGTCTCACATTGAGAAGCGCAACATATGCTTTGGTCGTCCTTCTAGGATAATTTTTATATTTCGTCTATTTTAGCATAAGTTTTTCCCTATATCCACCCTTCTACTGTATGAAAAGTACGGTGAAGAGTTTTATAAATGATTGCTGTATTGACTCTCATGGTTACCATACCTAATTTTACGATGCACCAAGCATTCGAACACGAGTTATAGGCGTACATAAAGATACACAGAAAGACAGACAGACAATTCTATTGTCTACAACATATCACCCAGATATCCAAATATGGGTATATCTAACACACAGTATCAAACAAAATCATCCTGACGATGAACCCGTATGTCAACAACAACAAAAAAGATTAGTTAAAATGTGCTCTCAAACTAAATTCATCTAACGTGTACTTCCTGACGTGACATAGAATTGAAAGCCTTGTAGACGAAACGCAATACAAGTCACATAAAAACTGACCCTCTACGTTGAGTTAGGTCCCCATACACAGGAAGACCCTTTTCATAAATTATAAAGGCTTGTGGTGCATGGAAATTCAGGTTCTTTAGCCTCAAATGGCCCAAATTCCTAAAAGCCGCAAAAAATGCTGATTCAATTCAGGAATTTTTGAAAATAATGTTGCTGTTTGGAGACATAATAGACCTTCTCTACTATATGTCGCAAGCGAAAATTGCATGAAAAAATTCTAGGTTACTCCTTGACCCCATTAATTGTATTGATGAATTATACAGTCTACGTTGGTTCCGTGATAACCTTATAGCCATTTGCAAACTTTCACAGAAATGTAATAAATGGAGTGGCATTGCTTCATACAGAAATAGATGGAAAGTTGGATGCCAACCCTTGAGATAATGTTGTCATGGTTACCGATTTGCATTCCTTCATTAGTTTGTTAAATTAAATTAAATTAGTTTTCTGGGAATATTTCAGAAACTGTTCGATTTAGAGCCTTATAATGTAGTTTTCGAGGACCCTTTAGGGCCCCCAAGTTTTGTTTCTGGCACCGAGGGGCTTTGTCTCGTCGTTGTACGCCATAATATAATAAGAATAATAATAATAATAATAATAATAATAATAATATAATAGAGGGATAGGAATATAATATACCTGCCGTACCACACCCGCAGGTGTAAAAACAAGAAGTTCCGTGAAGAACTAAAGAGCCTACTTTTCTTAAAATTTAAGATTCATGCCAATGCTTAATCTATATGGATCTATCTAGAATAATGACGAAATTAAGTTGGTAATATCGAAATTTCTAATTAGTTCGAAATACTGTATGCCTGGCATAATGTAGCCTAATAGAGCAGTTGACAGCCCTGGTGACTGAATATATTCTTAGTTCCATCTCTTAAGGTACAGAATACAAAATTTGGTTGAAGTCCAATGGATAGCATGGACGTTACATGCAGTTAAACATTGGATCTAACAGCGCGCGTAAAATCATATTGGCAACAATGTCATGCCTGTATTGGTCAGAAATAATCTGAAATAATATGATCTATAGTTGTGCCAATTTTGAATGAAATCCATTAGTTAGTACAGAAGTTACATGCATTTTAAAATTGGATCTATCAGCAGGCTTAGAATCATGTTGGCAGCACTGACATATATTATTTACTCCACATTAATCTAGAATGCCAGGTACTGTAAGTTTAGAGCTATTGGCTTGCATACTTTCTGATATATTGATATTAGATTAACAAAAATAGAGAGAGCATTTATTAACAGTTGGCAGCCCTGGTTGCTCCTAAGAATACGCATAGTCATATCTGTTATAGTACACATAGCACATACGAAATTTGGTTGAAATGCAAATGATAGTATGGAAGTTACATGTATTTAACTTTGGACCTCTCAGCAGCCTTAGAATCATGTTGGTAGCACTAACGTATATAAGTTACTCCAAATTTATATAGAATGTCATTTACTATACGTGTGCATAGTTTAAAGCTGTTGGCTGCAAACTTTCTGATATATTGGTATTTGGATAAAATAAATTGAGAGCATTTATTAACAGTTGGCAGCCCTGGCGGCTCTTAAGAATACGCTCAGTCATATCTGGTTATGTACACATAGCACATACGAAATTTGGTTGAAATACAATTGATAGTGTAGAAGTTATATGCATTTAAAAGTTTGACCTATCAGCAGGCTTTTAATCATTTTGGCAACACTGCCATGTATGGCCTCTTGGAAATTAAACTGCAATATTATTATCTAAACGCGTGCCAATTTTGAAATAGCTCCCATTCATACCTTCCAAGATATCCAAATGGAGCTCAAATTTCAATTGCGATTTTTCAGCAGTTGGTAGCACTGACATCAATTTCAAATATGGCCGTGAGATATTCAGGTATAGATCTTTACTCCTACCAAATTTTGTTTCGATTGCTGCAGCCGTTTAGGAGTTGATAGGGGGGGGGGGGCACACACACAGCCAGACAGACAGACTGAAGGAAAGACAGACAGACAGAAGAACAGACAGGCAGACAGACAGACACACATTTTCCCGATCTCATAAGTCTACTTTTTCCTCATTTTTGCAAAATGTGAAAAGTAGGCTAAAAATTAGAATACCCCTTGACAACCTTAAGCGCATTATACGTATTGATGAATTTTACAGCTTAATTTGGTTCTGTGATAACCATCTAGCCGTTTGCAAACTTTCACACTAATGTAATTAATGGAATTGCATTGTGTCTTACAGCAATAGATGGACCTCTGAGAATCTGTTGCCATGGTTGTCTTGCACTCGTTCATTAGTTTATTAAATGAAATTAGTTTTCTGGGAATATCTCAAGAACGGTTGGTATTAGGGCCTTAAAATTTGGTTTTTGTGGGACCCTTTAGACCCCCGAGTTTAGTCTCTCACATTGAGGGGCTGAAAATGAGCTTTGTCTAGTCCTTCTACGCCTATTTCAGCATGTATTTTAAGGGGGTAGGCCCCCTTTTATGAGAGGTACGGAGAAGAGTTACATCAATGATTAGTGTAGTGCCTTTGACGGATATGTGTACCAAATTTTACGTTGATACACCCAGCCGTTCTCGAGTTATAAGGGAACAAAGTTGTCCACAGACAAACAAACAGACAGACAAAATAAATCGCGCGCATCCATCATAAAACAGTCTGAAACGCATAAATAACTCAAATTTCCGTAAAAATTCCGAAAAAAAACCAGACTAACTTTCATTTTTATATATAGAGAGAGATATACTGCACCGCTCGGTGTTGACCGTGTTTTATTGCACAAATTTAGGTTTTACTCGCTAACCGTTGGAGATACACGAAAAGTGATAAGGACCTTTCGGATAGAAAATTAAATGTTAAAGCTCG
Organism: Meconema thalassinum; assembly: GCA_946902985.2. NCBI lineage: Eukaryota > Metazoa > Arthropoda > Insecta > Orthoptera > Tettigoniidae > Meconema > Meconema thalassinum. The sequence goes on from OX336388.2 coordinate 1,048,385,941, forward strand.
CATATGCCATCAAAAGTTTGCTATATCTTAGCGTTCTCTTTTTATTTGAAATGGAAATATGAAATTTTGAAACCAAAGGGTGTAGTGACGTCACAAAAGTGAGTTTTACTCGCTAACCGGTGGAGATACACGAAAGGTGATAAGGACCGTTCAGATAGGAAATTAAATGTTAAAGCTCGTACGTTCCATCAAAAGTTCGCTATTTTTAGCGTTTTCTTTTTATTTGATATGGAAATATGACATTTTGAAACCAAAGGGTGTAATGACGTCTCTAAAATGGTCGCCATTTCTAATAGTGCAAAATATCGAAATAAAAAGTATCCTATATGTAAACCTTGTAAATCAGCTACATCCAAGCAAAATTTCATTTAAATCGGACCAGTGGTTCTTGAGTTATTGAGTAACACACAGACAGACACGCACCATCTCATTTTTATATATTAGTATGATTTATTTATTTATCGTATGGCATACATGAAAATTATTTATAATTTGACATCAAGTTTAGAAACGTAATGAAGGGCCTGTGGTGTCCCTAGGAAGAAGTCGCTGAATTCACCACTGTAAGATGATTGTTCCTCCATTTGCACAGGAGATCCCCGAATACACCGTGATTGGTCCAGATTCTATTTAATTTTGACCAGGTCTTTCTAGGCTGAGTGAACCCTGGCTTTATATGCTATGATTTGATTCGATATGATATGATATGTTATGATATATAATGTGATTTGATTTGTTTCGATCGCTTGACTATAGATGGATAATCGAAATATTGCATTTAAAATATTTTTGATTCATAATGGGTCATGTTGTGCTTCATTTTTGAAATAATATTTCATCAGTTTCTTACAAAATGTGTGTATTGAATACTTACGCTTAAATCCAGCTTAGGGTGATTAAGCGAATGAGATTGTCTTAACAGGGCTCTTTAATGTCTTCGGGCCCTTCAACCTAACCAGGCCTCAGGGATACTTCCCGTTTGCCCCTCCCCCGTCAGACCTGTGTCTGCTTGTTATCGAATGGCGTCAAAACTACTGGAGTGACTGGTAAGAATATTCATATTTTCAACAAAGGGCACCCCTAAAACCAAACTAGGCTACAACATATTTGTACAAAGGGGTGAGGGGGTTATGAGTAAGCCTCAAATCGCACAGTAAGGCAATTCCACAATCTGCATCCATAATTTGAGATGATAAAACCAGCTTACTCCCGCTAAACTAAGAATATCGCGAGATGAGAAGATACGGTGCCTTCCTCACGTTGATACAGTATGTCACAACACAGTTCTAATCAATGTGTATCTACAATAAGTCACAAGATATCTATAATTCACTTCGCATGGACCGTGGAGTGAGTCCATAAAACGCTACTTTAACTCTGTCTCCGGCCAGGAGTAGGGATAATCGATTTTATTCAGAACTGATTTATGTTTATTGCTGTCTAACTCGACTGATATGTATCCACACATGATGTACTAACATTGGTGTCTTGATATAATAAGTAGGCTACTTTACTCTCGTGGAACATCGAGTTAATGCTATTTACTCCAGTATTAGCGATTTAGAGGACAAGGCTGTCCTCGTAGTAAAGGTTGTCCCTCTTTTGTGTCATGGAACTTTTCTTTCTATTCTTCGGTTACGGAGATATGAGCTGAAAGTTGTCCTCATAAACTGCCTTCCTTCTATGAACCCGTCAACGACGGGTGTGTAACATACTCATTCTTAGAGTGGTCGTTTCCGTCTGCAGTGTGTATGTGTGATTTGATTCGATATAATATGATTTGTTTCGATTCGTTTCGATACGATTCGATTTCATTTGATTTCATTTGATACGATTTGATTTGATTTCGATGTGATATGATATGATTTGTTTAACTTTGATTCGATTTGGTTTGATTTAGGCTAATATGATATGATTTGATTCGATTTGGTTCGATATGATAATATGATATGATATGATTTGATTCTATATGATAATATGATAAGATATGCTATGATTTGATTAGATATGATATGATATATGATGTGATTTGATTCGATTTTAGTTGATTAAATGTGTAACTTTGAACTTCTATTTCTCTCACTTACAACATCAATATGAGAAACCAACCAATTATTTTAGTGAATTAAGATAATAGAACATGAAGCAATCCTTCGTTCCTTGTAATCGTCCCAGCGTCCTGGTGATGCAATTCCGATAAGTAACAGCAATTAACTGTTTTCTGTAAAAAAGAATACGAAATAAATTAGTATACAGAACCAGTATGATAATCAAATTTGAATAAGCTAGGAGTACAATGGAGGACTGATGGCGCAGGCATCTATTGTGATTCATTGACTATACCACGCTGTCAGCCCAGGGACCTCATCCAACAAATAATAGCGAATTTGTGACACAATAAAATTAGTGGTGAACAAAGGAGAGATCGTTCAGGAATTAACAAACAAATAATATCTTCCTCTTGAAAGTTTCAGGTAATTGAAATGAATGAATCTCCTGACTTACCGTCTGAGGTAATAACCTTTTAACTTAAATTACACTTATTATGTTATTTAAAAATGACCATCTTTCAGCATTTTTTCTAGACATAGGTAAGTTCTTTCTTTCTTTCTTTCTTTCTTTCTTTCTTTATCGTTAAGGCCTACTTAGGACCACGGGGCTCGTAGCTACTCTTCGGTAAAGTTGTTACTTTGTTCTTCTTCCAATAGTCCCTCATTTTCCGACTATGAGTCAGTCTACTTTCTTCTGTCCACTTAGCTCCTGTAGTCTTCTTACTTGTAAGGGGCGTTGGGAAAACGCTCTGTCGGATGACCTGACGGAACTTCAGACGGTCACGAGTTTGTTCCAGTGGGATATCTAGTTGTTCCATATCTGACTTAACTGACGCAATCCATTTGTTCTTAGAAGCCTTGCCTCCTCCTGTTGCTGGCGTTAGTATTCAAATGTGTACAATTTCACTCTTTCTGGATATAGCTTAAGATAATCTCAATCTTTTCCTTGTGAGTAGGCCAACATCTAGTAGGCAAAGTTTTAGTGAGATTGGAAGATAAGAACAATGTTATTGGTTATACGTCCCTTTTAACCATTGTGGGTGAGATTGGAAGATTCACGCTTGCGATGCACCATTGTTGGACGAGTGCACACATCACTGCCACCATATCACAATATGTATGCTTATAATACATAGATACCGGTAACATAAATTTCGATTGTTTTTTGGTCACGTTGATAACTTTTTGTACACTGCACATCATTCATCATTTTAGGAAAAACCCCAAATTTGATTATTTAATGTCCCTAAAATATGTTTCTGCAATAACGCCCGATAAACGCACTAACGATTTAATTTTGCATTTATATAAACACTGAAACTGTTCATTTACCAACGCAAGCATGCATACAGTTACAACAAGATACAATTGTTGTTCATTTAAGGGCTGCGACATGGTAGTCACTTAGCCCCTTGTACTTTGGTGTGTGCGTGTGTTTATCTGTTGGATTTGTCTGATAATGTGTGTTATTGTGGTATCTGTATTAGTGCGTGTATTTGTAATTGAGGCTAGGATTGGCAAGGAAACCGCCGTGGACTTAAGTTAGTCATTTGCCTGGGAAGCCACTTCTAGGATGGTTGAGGTGTGAATCGAGCCAATGTCCTGTCAGTTTTGAGGCTGATCCTATCTCACTCCAACCCTCAGACCAGAACTAAATTTATTCGCAGAGATGGGAATCAAACCCAGGACCATAGACTCAGGAGTCTCAATACATACCTGGAGACCACAGAAAGCAACGTTTTGATGAAAATGAGATATTGTCTGTCAGTTTCTTTCTACCTGTTCGTTATTCAAAATGCATGAGGAACCCAATAAGCCACTCCGGTGAATTGCAATCCCATATTAATAACGCCCCTTCCCCACCAACCACTGTACCCCTTCTTGGAGCCTCATTTGGTGTTGATACGCTAAAAACATTTCAGCTCTGTCGCCCCTTCCTAGCCTAAACCAATATTTGTCCATTCTCTTAACTGTGTTTGAATGTTATGATCGTCTTCACACAACACTTAACAGTAGAGCTACTATGCAGTCACAGATAGTTTTCCAGACAAGGATATTTACGATTCCATAAACTGTAAGGAGAGATTATGATACCGGTGCGGGGAAAGTATTGTAACCATTTAAAATTATTTATGTCTCTTTTATGCGTGCGACCTCGAAACGAACACATCTCCTGGAACTATAGAAATTAATGGAGCTCCTCTTTCCAAGGTGGAAACCTTCCGATACCTAGGTTCTCGTTTACATATTGATGACTATGTGAATGGACATGTGCGAGCAAGAATCAAGTCGACTTGGATGCGATTCAGAGATGTCACCGGTGTTCTTTGTGATAAGAAGATGCCTAGCCGTCTAAAATCAAATATATACCGTGCAATGGTGAGACCAGTTGCATTATATGGTGCCGAGTGTTCGCCAGCACCTAGAAGTGCTGAGCACTCACTTCATGTCATGGAAATGCGAATGCTGAGAAGATCATTTGGCATTTCTCTGCTCGACCATATTCACAACACAACAATCCAACAATTACTGTAGCTGGTGTGGCTCCAATCAATGAGAAAATGCAGGAATGGAGACTCCGTTGGTATGGAAATATAGTCCGAATACCACCAAGTTCAGTCATCAGCTCAACCTATCATCTAATAACAGTTGACGGCCAGAGACAGCGTGAGAGACCTAAATTTCGGTGGCTGGACGCTATAAACGCAGATATGTGGTCAAAAGACTTACGCCGACAGGAAGCGTTAGATCCCAAGAAATAGCGTGTATTGATCCAAAAAGTGGATCTCGTTCCAATGGGAAGATGTTAGGAAGAAGATCACGTACTGTGGTGGATTAAGTGACCTCACAGAGATGGTTGAAATTTTCTCCAGTTGAGAAGGATTTTTTAACGTGCCGAGAAATCTAGTGATACGAGTCTTCCACATGTCATGGATGGCTTATTGATTGGTTCCGAGATTTTGCCAACCATCTATCAAAAGTCCTAAATCTATTTTCTGGCTGAAAAACATTCTTTGAACCATCAGGAAGGAGGTGCCATCCCACTCTTTCTGACCCTCCACCCCACTTGCCCTTCCTTCCTTGTTTTAAATGGTTTAGGCAAACATTTTGAATAGCAATTATTCCGAAAAAGTTTACTTCACCATGTCTATATATACATGCTTTGTAAAATACTTTTTAGGGGCGTGGTGGCTCAGCGGTCTAGCTGTATGCCTCTCACCAAGGCGGTCCGGGTTCGATTCCCGGTCGATGCATGTGAGATTTTCGAAGTGAAATGCCATGTCCTGTGGTTCGGATTCCACGTAAAAAGGAGGTCCCGTGGCTCATAATCACCAGATTCACGGTCACGTAAAACTACAATCTTCCTTTTCTGTAAAATACTTTAAAAATATATTATCAAAATGTTTCACGACCATCACATTTTGTCTATGTAGAATGAGAATTTTCATTTTCGTTTGGAAATGACCTTGACAAAGTTACAGAGTAAAAATTCAGGATTTATTTTTCTGAGGCAAGGACAAAAATATTTTCCAGGAAAATAGATTACAAAAATAAGCGATACATTACTTGTAATATTAAAGTTATTACAGCTGAATCTCTAGAGTCACTTGAGATATCATTTCATAACGTTTAAAAAAATAATGTTTGAGGGTGTGCAATATCAAAATTCTGAATTTTAATTGCAATGATAATGCGTATGGAATGTTTTCTTAAAATAAATATTAAATGAAAAATCTTGAAAATCATTGAAAAATTACAATTAAATTTCGTGTACAGTACATAGTTAATATATAAGCTTCGAGCTTGCTGTCCAAATTTCAGAAAGTTCTGTTAAGAAATATGGAAGTTTGTAAACTCAGTACCAATGTCCCTTAAACTCTCACACTGTTTCACAACTACCGTGGGGTGGCTCGGTACTGGGCCCTTGGATTGCTTCTACCGGGCCATTAGATGATCTCGTAATGAATTTGATTTAAACTAAATATGCACTATTCTATACATTTATCATGGCAATTGCCATTTACAATAATCATTTCATATAATCACATATAAATAAATAAATTACAAGTAAATAAATAACCAGTGTTCTGGTGCAGAATTGCGAGCTGCTTATAAATTGCAGTCACGGGGAGTAATTAGTGCAAAGAGATTTCTTAGGCCTCTTAAAACAGTTAACATCATGACAATAGTATGCCTCTGTATAAGGGCGATGGTGTTGGTGCAGTATACTGAGGTTATGAGCTGCAATAAGCGTTGGTGCTTTCCGATCCTTATCCTCGAGTGCTCCAATTCTGTAGTAGTATTCATTATCATCCATAAATCTAATAAACCCACCGGGCGAAGCCAGGCACTAATGCTAGTTTGAAGATAATGATGATAATTGTTGTAAGAAGCAAATATAAAACATTTACCATGTTAGGAAATGCTTGATATTTGCAGTATTGATAACTTTTAAAACTTTTAACATATCGCCTATGAATACAAAATTAAGAACATCTATTCCAGTTTTTGAATATTTATTCAATCGTTGGTACATGTTTCCACCTTTCATTGAAGTTGAAACATGTACCAACGATTGAATTGATATTCAAATATTTGAATAGATCTTCTTAATTTTGTATCGATGACAGCTTTACTACATTATTCGAATCTATATATTTAAAACGCTAAGGTGATTTTTTTTTTACCGCGAGATTGAGATAACGTCTTAACCATTGACTTCGTAATGCATTCTAACGAGAGCTCTTGGCATGTAGATTTGCAGAGTGTCTTTAAAAGGAAAATATATGTTAGGGTATATTTTTAAATTATTAAAGAAAAATGTAATATTTGTCGCTCCCGCGCTTGTGCACAATGGCTCTATTCCACCAGAGAAATGGCGGATCCCGCCGCGTCTTACTGAGATCTTTGTTTATGAGAATTAAAAAGGGGGAAAATATTGTTGTGGCTCTACGGCTCAAACTTTTAGAGTAAATATATGTGGAGGCAAATCAATTAATGGGCAGAGAGTTATAATCCTTCGACTTGACTTAACATCTTCCGATAATACACTTCAATTTTCCAATTTCCAATTCGCTTGGCGTACTTTATCACAATCAATAAAGCTCAAGGGGAAACTATTGAACGTGTAGGTCTCTATTTGCCTCATCAACGTTTCAGTCATGGCCAGTTATATGTTGCGAAGTCGATCGGTCGACGTCCTTAAGTTTCAACGGTTTCAAAAAGTAATCGTTCCAAAAATGCATACTGTATAAGAGAATCCTTCAGTAAATATTTTCCCAATGACCGTCATGTTTTGACGGGTATCAACTAGTAAATATTTAAGTAAGTATAGATGTTGCACTCTGTTGACACAACTACAGTAATCGGTGGAAAATTTGAATTAGAACCTTCCAATGAAACAAGTTGCACTGCAAAAATACGTACATATTCGAGATAAAGAACGAGTTTAAGTGCCAGGGATTTAATTTAAGCTTCGAGATATCGAAAAATTTGAGTTATGGTAATTCGACTTAAAGAAAAAAATACATGTAATTAGGGGTAGTTTATTCGGGAAATAATAATTTCTGCGAGTAATTTAACAATCGAGTAATGGAGTTTCGAGATATCGACTGTACTTTACCTGTGGTTGCTTCTAAAACTCTTCAGCCCTTTGCCAAGGAATGCGGTTTGTTTGGTCAGCCCTGGTGAACACCCTCACTCGATACTGAGCCAAACAAATAGTCCGGCCATTATAGGGACTTAGCGTAATAGTTGTCAGCCCTGTATGATGGATGTTGTCCCTGTCCTCCCCTCACTGGTATACACACAATGTGAGTATCGTTACTCGGGTACACAAAGGGAATATTATTCTAAACAATGTTAGCGTTTAAAATACACAAAGACGCGTGGGAAACGTGTGAGAGGAAGACCAGAAGGAGCGATCGCTATGTGGGTTAAGACACCCCACTCCCTGGCAGGGTTTTCACAGCCAGTGTTTGATTTATGTCGAATTGTCTCCGCGCCACCTTCATTCTAACACATTGTGTCATCTCCGAGAAAGATTATTGTGATTATTGTTTAAAGGAAATAACATCGATGTTATGAACGCTTCTTGAGTTAATTACTGAAGTATTTAATGGAAATTTTCAGTGGCCAACACGAATGTGTGCCCAATTAAATTGAGTGGGAAATATGATTCCATCTGAAAGAATCTACATGTGATCAATTATTAGTTGCACAGATTAAGAGGGGTTAAATGATGACATGTTTCGTTCGCGAAGCAAACATCGACAGACCAGGTTGTTCAAATAAAATTAAAAATAAATACATAAAAATATACAAGACAAAATTGCTCTACGAAACACTATTATAGTGTAAGTTATGTATCATTGTCAAATATTTTTCTAAAACTTCTTTCCATTTTTGTTTGTAATTTGTAATTTTTTGTTTGTTAAATCTGTAACATTTCAATACAGTGCAATGCACGCCTTCTGTAATTGGAGCCTAAGCTCTGTTGAAGGTATAAATAAATAAATAAATAAATAAATAAATAAATAAATAAATAAATAAATAAATAAATAAATAAATAAATAAATAAATAAATAAATAAATAAATAAATAAATAAATAAATACATACATACATAAATAAATACATAAATACATAAATAAATAAATAAATAAATAGCTTAAGTAAATAAATAAATAAATTAAAAAAACAGAATCCTGACCACAAATAGGCCTAGTTGAATTCCACGAAAACCAGAAGTAAAAAAGAAATAGTTTCGACCTTTCAAAATTGAGTGTAATGAGTAGGGCTCTCGATCAGAAGCGTTTTTGTAATGTCCGCATTAAACGTTTAAACCCTTCTCATAGAAAACGCTCTTTTTTTAATAAACGTTTTCCCAAAATAAACGTTAAAACGTTTTGTAAAGGAACGTTTTCTTAAATTAAACGTTTTATCAAAATCAACCGTTCCTATTTAAATTGGTGGCCTATTATGTTTGTTTATAATGCAAAAATTATACACAGCACTAAAATGGAAAAATGTTATTCAAACTTTTCTGTTATAGCAAACTTGAGTCCTATGCGTCCGCTCCAGTTCACTGCTCACTCAGGCACAAAACGTTGTGTGGACCGACTGAAAAGCTTTCTTTATCAGAACTAGGCAACACTGAAAAATGGCTTCTATCACTCCAACGGTACATTTAGACCTGTGTGTGAACTCCCTAGCGACAAGAATTACACTTATATATTACTACTTAATACCTGGAACTGTATTTTACTGTGTAGGTGCACAGTTATTGGGGAGCACACTTGAGTCCTGTTGTGTACCATAAATAAATAAATAAATAAATAAATAAATAAGTCACCGAATTTACCAATAAGGATGGGGGGCCAGAAAAGAGTTGCTGGTTCGTTAATATTCCATTTTGATTAGGGTTTCCACTTTTCCATGTTTTATTAGATTTAATTTGGTGTAGCTCATGTAGCAATACCTTCACTTGTTGAGATTTTATGTTGAATGCAGCATACTTGCACCAGCCCCCTTCCCTCGTTGATACATGTCTTCAGTCTCTGGTTCCTGCTCATGATGACCAACTGTTTTAAATTTACTTATGTGCAACATAGAGTTAATTTCACACAAATTCAGCACACTCCAAAATACACAGGGCGGGTGAGCAAGATGCCCCAAGCCCCTAAAATAATATCGCATACTAGGACCGCGCCCCCTACCCTTGTTGACTCAATTCTTCAGTCTCTGGTTCCTGCTCATGATGACCAACTGTAACTTTGTTCTGTTCAAAATTACTTACGTGCAGTGGCTTAACTACGGGCGGTGATCAGGGTGATCATCCCCCCACCCCCAGAACCAAATAATGTTTAAAATACATAATTTGAGGAAATGAAAAAAAAAAATTAAAAAAAGGCAATTTTCGTATTGTTGATCAACGATTGGATTATGTACTGAACCCTTCAGAAAAGCAGTGTTTAATGTAAGAAATCTTAATCAAGGGGTCGCGCTCAGTTCCTATGTGATGATTACGTTCGCCAAACAACATGCTCTACTGAGGTAAGGGTCATAGGATAAAAACTATAAATTAGAAAGAAAAGTGACAAGATGTAAAATAATAACATGATTTAATGACTAATAGTGCATAAAAGAAATAAACAACACTAAGATATAAAACAATCCTCCCTGAATTTCCCATGATAGGAATATCTATAAATTTAAGGAGTCAGACGGATCTCCCCTTTTATTTAAAATGTGGATCCTGGTTCCACTACCTTGCAATTTGGGTTTTATGTGCGCGTAATGACTAACTACGAGGAATGAGTACTTTGGATGACTGTTCGTTTACAACGGGTTAACAGCCACGATGTTCACGAACAATCATCTCGTAAATCAACGTTTACGGATATGGAACATGACATTAATAAAAACACTTAAAACGTAATGCTGACACACGCACTAAATCTAATATTTACAGGGATCTCTCTCGGGACCCTCATTAGCGCGAAGACGCACTAGACTTTGAGCTGCCAACAGTGGCCAAATTGCTCCACACAAACAAGGAAATACAGCATAGCATGTGACTCACGGGTCACTGAATGGAATATAAACATGAAATAAACCAACAACAACAAAAGCCTGACTGGCTGACATTACTTTATATGAACAAAACTGCATGTTAAGATAACGCTTCGGAGATTATCGTGATTCGTAGGCAACTCCCACTTATTAAACAATTTTTTTATCATTGATCAGTTCTTAATTCTGTATTTCAAGTTATTTACTGAGCCAAACAAGCAGTCTCCCTAATGACCTGGCTGGCAACCTTCAGTCCATCTTGCGAAACATCTCCCCTCTTCCTTAATCACCTGTCATCGTCCCACTCTAGTGTGTATAAATAAAACTGACCAGCTGTGCCATTATCTCATGGGATCAACAGCAACAAACTCAACCACTATGGTCAGACATTAATCAAAATATCCAGAATTGCCCTCGCGAGGTCACAATATGGATTCGTTATCAAGCTGCCAGAAATCAGTCTACGCTGAAATTCCCGCTTGTAATAACACAAAATACACACACTCACATACACACATCTGGGAATGACAATACATTTTTTACACAGATCGACTGAATGGATGCTCGCCAACAATTTTAAAAAATATACTACAACCTACGATAGAGCTGACTGCTCTTCGTCACAAATTACATTGCTCCAAAGGCAATAATTTCACTGAATCTGATCAATAATAAAACAAAAGAAATCAATTACCCTCCAATCTACTGTATAATCATATTACTTCAGTCCTACTTCTGAAACACAATATATCTCCGAGAGACGTTTTTAACCGCATTGCGTAGCGTATGCAAACATGGCCGTCCACATAGCTACGTTGGTTAAAACAACAAACAAGAAAAGAACCTTCTACTAATAACATATATGCGAGCTGTTTCCATGCAAATGGTGTGTCAGACCAAAACTAAATAGACTACGTTAATCACACAAGCAAATTATTTACAAAACAAACTATGTTCCATACACCATAAGTTAATTTATCAGATAATAATAAATATTATTCATGTACTCATCCTCAGCCAGCCACCCGTCAAAGAACATCCGGAGCCATCTCCCAACCGGATTCTTCTTATCTCATCTCAACCATCTTGACGGAGTCTTGATATTTCCAGGCTTCTTCCATGGTCAATGATGTCATCTCTCGTGCTGATTCAAAAATTAAATTATTATACACTTGATGTCTGACTACTAAATTCGCCGTTCGGGTACTTCTTTCCCCACAACAGCTTGTTGGCGAATTATCGAAGATACTGCCCCTACAAATATAGTACGGTGACTATCTAACACTGAATTTAACACTTTTAATAATAGTTTCTGTGTCCTTCATGACACGCAAAGGTATAAAAGCCTGTGTCCACTGACACATAAAATAACAGCCTCCGTCCTCAGACGAACCAAAGTATAATCTCTGTCCTCAAACGAACAAACGTAATAATCTGCCGTCCTCAGACGAACAAACGTAATAATCTGCCGTCCTCAGACGAACAAACGTAATAAGCCCTCCCGTCCTCAGACGAAACAAGTAATAAAATGTCTTGGCACTTCACACCACTTATAAATGAACCAGCCCTAGGTGTAGATAGAGGGGGAAACTAGATAAAAATTTCACAAAATAATAGTGATACAGGAATGAAATAAATATCACTGAACTCGAAAAATAGCGCAGGTCAAGAATATGCCCATTAATCCTAGAATCGATCGTAGAGATTTTGTCTAGGCGATCTCCCGCGTGAATGCTAGCCGAGCGTGCCCACGCTAGACCTGCCGCGCTAAATAAGCATTCTTCTCTCATTGGTTCCCACCTTTTCTGTATCTTGGCGGTTATTATTCAGACCTTGGCTAGTAGGAGTGTTTAGCATGCTCATCAGCCACTCATGTTACTGCATCATATTTCTTCTAGGCTCGAATATTACAATGAACATACCAGAGCCGTGTCTCACTGCGAGTCGCTTCTATTTTGAGGTAGCCACCACCTGTCCTTCTGAATCATAGCTATGGTCATTCTTCACAATCCTAAGTATTTAGCCTTTTTTCAAACAGCTTCAGGTATGTCCCCACTGTCTCCAGCAATGCTTGAAATTTCCTCATCTCCGTCTGGCTATTTTCATGATGCTTGTAGAAATATTTATTAATTGAAGAAATAAAACATAGAATCATTTATCCAACACAGGATAAAGGGTTCACAACTCTCCCACTCACAAAATTTCGAACTTAGGAAGAAAGTCGACAATTTTAAAAGACTTCCGTAGGCCAATTTGTTTTATTTCAGAATCACCCCCTTTCTATTACTTGGTCTAGTCGCTCCTGTCTTGAATGGCATTTACTCGTTTCACATCCTGCTTGTATCTCCCCTCTCAGTCTGCTTGCATGACGCGCTGGTGCCTGAGGCAACACTCTGCTCGTCTCGTTAATGTTTGACAACACCAACTCTACTTCCTCGTTCACGTGCCGTACTCAACTGCTCCCCGTGCACTTTGTTGATAGTAGGACGTCCATATATTCAAACTGCATCATTATTTCGGCGCTCCCATGGTTCGCTTCTACGATACTTTTTAAGGTTGGCTGCGTTGTAAACCGACATTGTTCCAGTGCTTAACTCTTTCACCCTGTAAGCATTATTTCCAAGGTTCCTGACAATAGAATAGGGTCCTATGAACTTTTCGCAGAATTTGCTGAAGATTTTCTTCTCTGGGTCCGATGTAGCGGGTCGTTTCACCAAAACAAGCTGGTTGATTTCAAGATCACTGTGAAACCTCTTATTTCTTACTCGCCGTAATCTGCGGTCTGCTTGTTTCCTCATGTAGGCTCTCGTCCTCTCAATTCGCAAGTCAGGTGCTATCATTGGATCTTGTGGGCAGTTAATGATGCTTTTCCACGATCTCACCGGATACTCGTTTTTGTGTAGGACCATAGGGATCTGTCCTGTTGACTCGTGCCTGGTAGAATTCACGCATGTCTCTACATCCTTGATTTTGTCCACCCATCTGTGATGTTCATTAGGAATAAAGATTCTCAAATATGAAGTTACACACTTAATTGCTCTCTCACTTGGATTTGCTTGAGCATGTCGGATACTGCTTAAAATGTGTTTTATACCCATGTCCTCCATACCTTTCTTGAACTCGGCGCTTTTGAAATAACTGCCATGATCTGATAATATAAATTCTGGTTTTCCAAGGATTGGAATAACTCTATTCCGAATACGACTGAGTACCTGTTTTGAAGTAGTTTTCTGAATGGGGCATAATACGACATACTTAGAAAACACATCAATGCACACTAATAAGTGTCGGCAACCTCGCCTTCCCTTCGGGATTGGACCGAAACAGTCGAGTGCCAGTAGCTCGCATGGTTTTTGAGGTAGCAATGGTCTAGGATACTGCTCATTAAATAATTATTTGGCTTTGTCCTCTGACAAGGATCACAAGTCGTAATGACGTCACATATAGTTGTTCTCATACGTGGCCATGTAAATGTCTCTCCTATCGTCGCTTCGCACTTATCTACGCCCACGTGACCGTAACTTTCGTGCGTATGCCATGTCAGTCCTCGCGGTAAAGAAGCAGGAACTAATTTGCGTAACTTGGTGTGGTCATTATCTACCCATTTGTGCAGCAAATTGTTGACATAAACATATCTTCCTTCTTTGGCTTTCGCTTCTCGAAATGCAGGTGTTCCTGTGGGTAGTTGCTTTCTGAAGTATTGAATTAATAGCATCATCCATGGTTCCGCTTCTTGTTCTCGCTGTATCTCACGTAACTCCTCCAAGAATTCCCGGTCCTTCGGTGTTAACTCCAAGTGTTGTACCATCGCTGTTTCTTCATTATCAGGCTCTGGGTTCCTGCTGAGTGCATCCGGAATCACGTTCATCTTCCCTGGGCAATGTTCAATCTCAATGCTAAACTGCTGAATATATATAGACCAACGTGTCACACGTTCGCTTGCCATCGACGTCTTAAACAAGAATGTTAGTGCCTTATGATCAGTCCTGACAACAATAGGGTAGCCGTAAATTATTCGTTTCCATTGTTGTAGCGCATGAAGTATGGCCAATAGCTCTAGTTCCGTTACAGTATAATTGCGCTCGTGCTTACGCAATTTTCGGCTGACAAATGCCAACTATGTTTTATGCTGCAGGTTAGCTGGATCCTCTTGGTAGAGCATAGCACCTATACCAATTAGTGATGCATCCGCTTGGATTATAAATTTGTGCTTGAAATCTGGATATCCTAATTTAATGCAGTTTTCCAATAACTGTTTTGTTGCTTGGAACGCCTTCTCACACTCCGCATTCCGTAACCATTTATTATTCTTCTTTAACATTTCCTGCATAGGAGCGACAGTCTCCGTATAACCTGGACAGTTTTCCTTAAAGAATCCCGTTACGCCTAAGAAAGCCCGAATGTGCTTGACTCTCGTTGGTGTAGGGAAATTCTTTATCGCTTCGATCTTAGCTGGATTTGGCTTCAATCCCTCCTTGTCAATGATGTGGCCCAAATATAAGATCTCGCTCTTGAAGAAATGCGATTTCTTCAGGTTTACTTTGAAATTAGATGCATTCAGGTTGCCTAATACTTTATCTAAATTTTTCATGTGAGTTTCAATGTTGTCGGATGCCAGCAAAATGTCATCAATGTAGCGTACCGTCATCTCCTTAACTTCCTCGGTTAGATTCCGGTCCAGGGCTCGGATTAAGGCACAGCCCGCTGTTTTGACTCCAAAGGGCATTCGAACGAAGCAAAACGTTTGGTTATCGATTAAGAAGCCAGTTAGAAGCTGTGACTTCTCATCCAATTCAATATGGTGGAACCTGGATGTCAGGTCAACTGATGAATAAATGCTTTTGTTTTTAAAGCCTTTTAATACGTCTCTGATGATTGGCGCTCTGTCATACTCAGGAAAAATGAGTCTCGTGTTGAGATTTCTGGCATCTAAACAAAGTCTAATAGATCCATTTGGTTTTGTGACTGCCAAAATCGGATTTAGATAAGGTGTCGGTGTCTTCCTTATCACTCCAGCTTGTAACATCTCGTCTATAATGACCTTAACTTGACAACGATATTTTTCTGGGATTGGATACAACCCACTTTTGAAAGGTGACCAATCCTCGACTTGCATTGAATATTTGAAATTTAATATTTTTCCAGGTACTGTATCAAATACTGTTTTGTGCTTCCTTAAAATCTCTTCCAATTGCTTTCTGTGTTCACCCCCAAGTTGAATGTCATTGAGCCGCTCCTGTAGTAACTCTTCAAATTGTGCATCACTGTTATCTCCTTCCGTTAATAAAGACCATATCTCCTGGGATTCACTCTCCTCATCTAGTTCCACAACAGCTCCTTCTATGATGTTATCTTCTGCCTTTCGTACCTCCTCTTCCGTCTCTTCCGATATTGCTTCCAATGCCCAAGAATTTACATCTCTTCCGGTGGTGATTTCATCCATATGCAATCCCACATTCTTCAGCTGATCATACTCTCGAAAACTGACAGTATTCTTGTGCAAATCTATCACTGCTTGATAGTCACAAATAAAATTTGCACCAAGAATTATATTGAAATTCATCTTTGCCATGATAATGAATGTTTGCCCAAAAGTGTGTTCCAATATGTTCAGCTCTAAGTATGCCTGACGTTTACAAGTGACGGTGCGTTCAGGTATAACACCCCTCACTTTGAGCTGTGGTACGGGAATTACAGGAATATTTTGACTCCGTCCCAACTCTCGAACCAAGGCCTCCGATACCAGACTGATCTGTGACCCCGTATCCAATAAAAATCTTATATTAATTCCACCAATCCTTGCGTAAATAATGGGTAGCTGCCTAATTTCATCGTTCCGTGGTTTCACCGTCTCCTCCAGGCAGTCTTCTGGTAAAGCAATCCATTCTTGTATGTTCGCTACTATCCATCCCTCTTCAACTTCCGACTGTTGCGT
Source organism: Meconema thalassinum (assembly GCA_946902985.2). NCBI lineage: Eukaryota > Metazoa > Arthropoda > Insecta > Orthoptera > Tettigoniidae > Meconema > Meconema thalassinum. Next base: position 1,048,402,500 of record OX336388.2, read on the forward strand.
TTGTAGGCTGTCTTCTTCATCCAAATTTAGCATTTTTTTAAAGCTCCAGTGCGACTCCCATCATCCGTTTGTCGCCGATGCCCTTGATATTCCTCTTGTCTCAGTAGACTTCCAGCTTCCTCAGTATGTGTATCAGGATTCTTCATGTTCCCAATGGCTTTTTCCCATCTTCCTAGCTCTCCACCTTGACTAGCGTGTAATTCCTCTAGGTAATTTTGTGATTGAGCGTGCCTATCATCCCAGTCATTTCGATAATTCCGTGGCTCTCCTTGATTTTGGTCTCTCCTTCCTTTCCATCTTTGATTAGCATTGTAATCACCGTATCTTCCATAAGGCCTGTCATTTCTTCTATTTTCACGCCAATGTTGATATCCTCTCTGTTGGTACCTATTGTTGCCTTGATATGATCTATTATTGTAGTTATTTTCGTTACGCTGGTATAGTCTATTTTCTCCTTCTTCCTGGTTTCGCCTAGGTGTGGAAGTGCTTGTATTAGTGCCCTGCGTTTTAGTGTTTGCCTGTTTAGGTTTTATGACCTCTGTCGTGTTGACTAACTCCAGCTGTCTTCCTCCTCTATAATGACTATGAGACGTAGTCTCATCTATCTGGCGTAATATCTGCTCTGCATGTATGGCCGTACTAACGTTCGCTGCAACTAGTGCTTGTTGAACATTGACTGGCAATTGCCGGGCTATTGTCATCACTAGATCCGCTTCATTTAAAGGGTAATCAAGGTCGCGAAATTTTAACATTTGCATGTTAAAGAAATCTGAGTATTTTGTTTGCTGGGTGGTCTGGTACTTTCTAGAATAAAGCTCCATCCTTAGACTCTGTTGTATCGCGGGCGACCAGTATTTGCGCAGAAATGCCAATCTAAAATCTGACATGGTTCCAAATGTATATTTGAAGCTTAAAAACCATGTAAGGACATTTCCTGATAAAAATCTCTCCATCATCCTCAATCTACGTGCTTCAGGTACCCCAGTGTCATTGAAATGGTGTTCAATTTCTTTAATAAAGGCTTTAGGTGTCACTCCTGAATTTTCCGTGTATTTCTGTGGTTTATAATCACTTGAGCGAATTACTTGGATAAGTTGTGTAGGCTGATGACCGTCTTGTGGTGTTGAGCTCCTATCGATATTCTTGCGAAACCCGTCCGTGTTTGTTGTTAATGGGCTCTCCGCTTGAGTCTGACTTCCTGCTGTGCTGGCCTCGGGGCTATTTGAGTCATCCTGCTTGTCTTTCAATGCTCCCGTTCTAAATATCGATGATTTCTCTAATGACCTGAGTTCGGCTTTAATGATCCTGTCCGTCTGTTCTTTAAGCTTGCTCTTCATTTCTTGCTCTAAGGCTTGAATACGAGTTTGATTTTCGCCTACTGTTTTAAGAATGGTGGATCTTTCCTCTTTAGAATCGATATTCATTTGTTTCCAATCTTTTCTTATCTGCTCTTTAATCGTGCTTACTTTCTCTTCAATCTGGCTTTTAGTGTCGTCTAAGGTACTCTTTAATTGCTCCTGATCCGCTTCTAGGCTTTTCCACTGTTCTGCTGATTTTATCTCGAGACGGTCCATATCTTTAATTATGCCGGATATGTTTTCATCTACCGCTGATAATTGTTGTTGAATGACCTTGCCGCTCTTTTCCATCTCCATAAATCGTCCTTCTAATTTCTCCTGAGCTATCTTGACCTCGCTTGTATTCATAGTGCACGCTATTTCAATTTGCTCTAATTTAGCTAACACCGTTTCATCCAGAATGCTAAGTTTTTGATCAAAAATACTTTCCATTTTCTTAATCTGGTCTAATTGCTTTTCGTTATTTTTACTAACATCTAAGGCCAGTAATACCATCTGTTGATTAGTGTGATCTTTCATCTCTGCGGTTAACGAAGCTAATTGGTTCGTATTTTTAATGTTCTGCGCTTCTAATTGTGAATTGATAGTGTCATTAATTTCACTTTTTAATAACCTAGCTTGTTCCGCCTGATATTCATTTTGTTCAATTCTACTGTTATTTAATAGTGTCCGCAATGATTCACTTTGTTCTGATAATTTGTTTATCGACTCACTTTGTTCTAACAAACTATTGTTTATTTGTTCAGATAATTTCGCGTTTAATGCTTCACTTTGTTCTAACATATTATTATTTAGTGATTCACTTTGTTCTGATAATTTAGTGTTTATTTGTTCAGATAATTTTGTGTTTAGTGATTCACTTTGTTCTAACATATTATTGTTTAATGATTGACTCTGTTCTGATAGTTTAATGTTTATTTGTTCAGATAATTGTGTGTTTAATGATTGACTCTGTTCCGCCAATTTAGTGTCCAACAATTCCTGTGTTCTCCTAGCTGCACTCTCAATGATTTCTTGAATCTGTTCAATCGTTGCCATATTACACACTTTATATGAAACATTAGGGAAATGGCAAAAAGCAATGCCCTTTGACACACACATAAAATCCAATGCACATTTAATTTCTTTACCCTACTCAGTTCATTTATTTTTACATTTAATCCCACTAGTCGATTGCATCTCTGAGTAGTTCTAACTTTACTCAATTTAATTTAAACCCAAACACATATTCAGTCATTAAATTGTTATCCTGATCTGATATTAACACTGACTAATTAACAAAGTATTAATTGTCATTTAAGGCTACAGCCTCCTAACATTTTCATGAGTTTGACTTTCTACACAAATCTAGTTTTAATTTTAATCATTGGGCGCCCGGTATCACATAAATTACCTTTTACTTTAATTCAATAGACAAAAATGTGAACCGTATTTTACATTGCAAACTCCTGATTTTACTTTATATTTCACACACTTGGCGGTATCCTCTTGGCCTCACTTACTTTTAATAAAATATCACTTCCCGGTGATTAAAATACTGTCATATCTGCCTGCACTTGCGGCATGTCAGTTTTACTCAAATACGCCACTTAAACGTGTTCCAGCAGCGAACCAGCAACCAAATTACACCTTCATTGTTGCGTCAGTTAAGAAACCCAACTACGCTTACACTGACATGTGAAAAATCTTTGCCGTTACACCACAGTGAACCGCCCCACGCTTGGCCGCGCCAGTTTTACTCCTATGAACCCTTCCGAAAAGCAGTGTTTAATGTAAGAAATCTTAATCAAGGGGTCGCGCTCAGTTCCTATGTGATGTTTACGTTCGCCAAACAACATGCTCTACTGAGGTAAGGGCCATAGGATAAAAACTATAAATTAGAAAGAAAAGTGACAAGATGTAAAATAATAACATGATTTAATGACTAATAGTGCATAAAAGAAATAAACAACACTAAAATATAAAACAATCCTCCCTGAATTTCCCATGATAGGAATATCTATAAATTTAAGGAGTCAGACGGATGTCCCCTTTTATTTAAAATGTGGATCCTGGTTCCACTACCTTGCAATTTGGGTTTTATGTGCGCGTAATGACTAACTACGAGGAATGAGTACTTTGGATGACTGTTCGTTTACAACGGGTTAACAGCCACGATGCTCACGAACAATCATCTCGTAAATCAACGTTTACGGATATGGAACATGACATTAATAAAAACCCTTAAAACGTAATGCTGACACACGCACTAAATCTAATATTTACAGGGATCTCTCTCGGGACCCTCATTAGCGCGAAGACGCACTAGACTTTGAGCTGCCAACAGTGGCCAAATTGCTCCACACAAACAAGGAAATACAGCATAGCATGTGACTCACGGGTCACTGAATGGAATATAAACATGAAATAAACCAACAACAACAAAAGCCTGACTGGCTGACATTACTTTATATGAACAAAACTGCATGTTAAGATAACGCTTCGGAGATTATCGTGATTCGTAGGCAACTCCCATTTATTAAACATTTTTTTTATCATTGATCAGTTCTTAATTCTGTATTTCAAGTTATTTACTGAGCCAAACAAGCAGTCTCCCTAATGACCTGGCTGGCAACCTTCAGTCCATCTTGCGAAACATCTCCCCTCTTCCTTAATCACCTGTCATCGTCCCACTCTAGTGTGTATAAATAAAACTGACCAGCTGTGCCATTATCTCATGGGATCAACAGCAACAAACTCAACCACTATGGTCAGACATTAATCAAAATATCCAGATTTGCCCTCGCGAGGTCACAATATGGATTCGTTATCAAGCTGCCAGAAATCAGTCTACGCTGAAATTCCCGCTTGTAATAACACAAAATACACACACTCACATACACCCATCTGGGAATGACAATACATTTTTTACACAGATCGACTGAATGGATGCTCGCCAACAATTTAAAAAAATATACTACAACCTACGATAGAGCTGACTGCTCTTCGTCACAAATTACATTGCCCCAAAGGCAATAATTTCACTGAATCTGATCAATAATAAAACAAAAGAAATCAATTACCCTCCAATCTACTGTATAATCATATTACTTCAGTCCTACTTCTGAAACACAACATATCTCCGAGAGACGTTTTTAACCGCATTGCGTACCGTATGCAAACACGGCCGTCCACATAGCTACGTTGGTTAAAACAACAAACAAGAAAAGAACCTTCTACTAATAACATATATGCGAGCTGTTTCCATGCAAAGGTGTGTCAGACCAAAACTAAATAGACTACGTTAATCACACAAGCAAATTATTTACAAAACAAACTATGTCCCATACACCATAAGTTAATTTATCAGATAATAATAAATATTATTCATGTACTCATCCTCAGCCAGCCACCCGTCAAAGAACATCCGAAGCCATCTCCCAACCGGATTCTTCTTATCTCATCTCAACCATCTTGACGGAGTCTTGATATTTCCAGGCTTCTTCCATGGTCAATGATGTCATCTCTCGTGCTGATTCAAAAATTAAATTATTATACACTTGATGTCTGACTACTAAATTCGCCGTTCGGGTACTTCTTTCCCCACAACAGCTTGTTGGCGAATTATCGAAGATACTGCCCCTACAAATATAACTTAGTACGGTGACTATCTAACACTGAATTTAACACTTTTAATAATAGTTTCTGTGTCCTTCATGACACGCAAAGGTATAAAAGCCTGTGTCCACTGACACATAAAATAACAGCCTCCGTCCTCAGACGAACCAAAGTATAATCTCTGTCCTCAAACGAACAAACGTAATAATCTGCCGTCCTCAGACGAACAAACGTAATAATCTGCCGTCCTCAGACGAACAAACGTAATAAGCCCTCCCGTCCTCAGACGAAACAAGTAATAAAATGTCTTGGCACTTCACACCACTTATAAATGAACCAGCCCTAGGTGTAGATAGAGGGGGAAACTAGATAAAAATTTCACAAAATAATAGTGATACAGGAATGAAATAAATATCACTGAACTCGAAAAATAGCGCAGGTCAAGAATATGCCCATTAATCCTAGAATCGATCGTAGAGATTTTGTCTAGGCGATCTCCCGCGTGAATGCTAGCCGAGCGTGCCCACGCTAGACCTGCCGCGCTAAATAAGCATTCTTCTCTCATTAGTTCCCACCTTTTCTGTATCTTGGCCGTTATTATTCAGACCTTGGCTAGTAGGAGTGTTTAGCATGCTCATCAGCCACTCATGTTACTGCATCATATTTCTTCTAGGCGCGAATATTACAATGAACATACCAGAGCCGTGTCTCACTGCGCGTCGCTTCTATTTTGAGGTAGCCACCACCTGTCCTTCTGAATCATAGCTATGGTCATTCTTCACAATCCTAAGTATTTAGCCTTTTGTCAAACAGCTTCAGGTATGTCCCCACTGCCTCCAGCAATGCTTGAAATTTCCTCATCTCCGTCTGGCTATTTTCATGATGCTTGTAGAAATATTTATTAATTGAAGAAATAAAACATAGAATCATTTATCCAACAGAGGATAAAGGGTTCAGTACGTTTATTATTTACTAGCTGAAGTACCCGTTCTTCGAACGGCTTTTAGTACCTGCTGGCCTAAATCATTAATATATATAATCACACTTTCCTAATGTAGTTATGTTATTTCCATGTTACCAACTACATATGTAGACTACATGCATTTTCACTCACCAAATTATTAATCAGAGGTAGGAAAGTGAAAATCCTTAGCCTGCTTTCAGTCGACCGACCTGGTCAGGGAATGGAATGAATGAAATCCCCATCTAACAGCGAGGATATGAACTGTGCCTGCTGCCGAAGCCTGTCGCACTCCCCTGGGGAAATGATTAAATGAATGACGCTTGAAATGAAATTATAGTGGAGATTGTTGCTGGAACGGAATTGTGACAGGGAAAACCGGAGTACCTGGAGAAAAGCCTGATGTCTCCGCTTTGTAGGTGAGAAAGTGCGTTTAAATATTGGAAATAAATATCAGCTTCTATGTAGTAAAAGTTAAATAACCTGTCTTAAATATTGAACACCTATCGTTTAACGTCTTCATACTATATTTAAACATATAAACATTATGCTAAAAATACATCAAACTTGATAGCAATTATCATATCCGCAATAAGTAATATCGCGGAAAGTATGTACCATGTCATGATAAAGAGTAGCAGTAACGGAACAAAGTTCAATCATCCCAAGTAATAATAACAAAAACTAATTAATCACAGAAAATTTTTCTACGTTTATGCCGTGTCTTGTGCGAGATTACGCCTAGTAACTCCGAGATGGTTCATTAGCGGGCCTTGTGGTCTATTTGCGGACTACCAAAGGAGTAGCAAACTGTGCGATACCTCAATTCTTATTTAGAACACGTCAGCCACTTTAATGCGAGTCCTAAAGGTTAAAACAGACTTTCACCTCCCTATAAAGGCTTCCAAAATGATTGTATATTCAATTTCAGGGCCAAGCAATTAAAACTCAGCAACTTTTCTAGCTTTACGCCGTCCTTGGTGCGTTTTTTTTATTGGCCGCGAAAGTCAAAATACCTACTTTATTGAAATAAATTTGCCCAGTTCTGCAGTAAGATTAATATGAACACTAAATAAACTAATGTGACAGTAGATAGCCTTCGACACATTCGTCTGTGAATTTGGATTTCTGATCATGGTAAGAAACGACTAAAAGCAGATAAATATTGGCCAACTGAAATATTCATTTAAGGAAAAACAAATCGATAAAAATATGAAAGCATACCGTGCAAAGTAGAAAGCCCTATAACATTGTGAACAGCGTAAAGATCCAAATACTCACATACAATAACCGGCACAAAGAGTATAAAATTAGACTCACAATCACGTCTAGTTTCGGACCCAACAAACTACCTCTATAAATAAAACAGTTCATGTAGAGACCAACTCGCTAACCGTTGGAGATACACGAAAAGTGATAAGGACCTTTCGGATAGAAAATTAAATTCTAAAGCTCGTAGTGCCATCAAATGTTTGCTATTTCTTAGCGTTCTCTTTTTATTTGGAATGGAAGTATGAAAGTAGTCGCCATTTTTAAATAGTGCAAAACATCGAAATCAAAAGTAGCCTATATGTAAGCCTGGTAAATCAGCTACGTCCATGAAAAATTTCATTTAAATTGAACCAGTGGTTCTTGTGTTATTGAGTAACACACAGACAGACAGACAGAAAGACATACACCATCTCATTTTTATATATTAGTATGATGATTGGTGTAAAATATTTAGTTTTAGTCCTACCAAAACTGTTCATTTTCGAGCTTTTGAGAGGTGCAAATAAAGCGTATCATTTGCTATAGAGGACAACCATGAAAACACGCAAGTTTGCTTTCATCGATTGTCTTATTTTGCCCCCTGCGCAAAGCTAAAAGCAAAAACAAAACATGACCAAAACAGAAAGCTAAAGCAAAATTAAAAAACAAAAGCAAGAGCAGAAAACAAACAGAAAACCGAACACACAAAACAAAAAGCAAAATTTTAAAAAAGCAAAATCAGAAAACAAACACATAAACAAACAAAAACACAAAGAAAAAAGGAAAATTCAAAAACGAAAGCAAATGCAGGAAACAAACACAAAATCAAAAACGTAATTAGTTCAGATTTGCCTCCACTTATCCCCCAGCAGACGCAAATCTTAATTACGCCACTGCTTACGCGCAATATAGAGTTCACTTCACACAAATTGAGCACACTCCAAATTACACAGGGCTGATGACCAGGATGTCTCAACGCCCTGAAATAATATGGAGAAAATGCTCATATGGTGACTGTATGCAAGTGTTATAGATGGGGATATGCCTGACTGGCTGCGTGTTGCAACGGTAACGTTATCGCCTGCTGTTCCCAAGGCTGCAGGATCGAATCCTGGCGCAGTTAGTTGGCATTTGAGGGTGCACAAATGCGAGGGAGCCATGTCGTTCAAGGTCCCATTCCGGACAACTTTCCGGCACTCCGGTATCTCTAGAAAGCGCATTAGTTAAAAGGGACGTAAAACCAATAACGTTATTATTATGAGGGCATATGCCTCAGGGTTTGAAATATAGAACCACCCTTGTGCTGTATAACGTGCAATGGGATTGGAATAAACCTATGAGAAATAACCCTCAGGATGGCCAATGTTAGTGTCACTAGGCTGCGCAGGTGGGTAATAGCAATACAATCCTATACCAATCTGTTCATTGCTATTCATTATACTGTACTGACTGTTTTCCAGATGTTGACACGTGACGAAGATGGAAGCGTCTGCTTGTCGTTCACTTTGAATGGGTTCGAAGCCCCTGTTGTCAAAGCAAAATGCGCATCTCCTGTTCTGTATACATGTGTTGCTTGAAGAAAATGTGACGTGTCCTTTAGGCGCGGCGAGCTTGAAAAATGGATGTCATAACCAACACAATAACAAGAGATGAACGAAGGTGTTTCACAATATGGCTGACAGGTTCTTCATTTGAAATATGGCTCCTTGCGTATCACATCTCACCGCCACTAGCGAATTCATCTTTCAAGGAATGAATACTGGTTGAGTCCAAATGATAATTATTGGGAAGGAAGGAAGATTACAGTTTTACGTGACCGTTAATCTCGCTGTTGTGAGTCACGAGACCTCCTTTTACGTGGAATCCTAAGCATAGAAAGTGAATTTTCACTTCGAAAATCTCACTTGAATTAACCAGGAATCGAATCCAGTCTGCCTCGTCGAGGAACAAGCAGCTAAACCACTGCACCATCACGCCCCCGTAATTACTGACTCTCACAAGGAGGGTCATGGAATGCCAAATAACGCAGTGGAACTCAAACTTCTTTTATTAGCATACCATCAAATCTGTCTGCACCCCAAAGTATATCGTGATCACCCATCTATTAGTTGAAAGATTTTGGATTGAAAATTACAGTTAATGTTTTGAATAAATAATTAAATAAATAAAGGAATAAAAACAAAAATATATTATAATGTGAACAGAAGTAAAGGAGATGTTAGTTTAGTCTTACGTGACCATTAACCTCGTGGTGATTAGCTACGCAACCTCCCATTTTAAGTGGAATCCGAACATGCAATTCCACCTCAAAAACCTCACTAGCATTAACCAGGATTCGAACCTGGTCCACCTTGGTGAAAGGCAAGCAGCTTGACCGTTGCATCATAATGTCCATTATTTGCAAAGTAATTATAATAATGGAGGTGGAACTTGGAGATTTTTGGTCACAAAACATGGAAACATGTCTCAAAAAGAAAAAAAAAATAAGATTCACCCCCTTCACTAATGGTTATTGGCGATTCTATAGGCCTACTTGGAGTTTTACGACTGAAGACCAAGTTTTACAATTATTAACAGCTTCTACGACGGCAGATAAACGTCACTAAATATAAAAATGACATGCCAGGGGATATTTGTTTTCTCAGTGAAAGAAATAAAAATTGACTTATTATTTGCTTATATTCAATTTTCTTAACCTATTTCTATTTTCTTGAAATTCCGTACGATTGTTAAACATTAATAGGGACATTTGGGGGTGGTTTGAGCTCCATTTGTTCAATCCCTTATTGCAAGTGATGAATAGTACAGCAAGTGTTATTTTCCTATAGATTTGTAAATGTACAATACCATTCTGGCTTTGTAGCGCTTACGATTTAAGGAATGCCGATAGCCTATGTGTTCCCGGAAGCGAGTGTCCTGCTGAGACCAATCTTCCGACACAGGTCGTAAAAGAAGCTCTTGACACCTGTGTTCTCCTAACAGCCTCACGTTCCTTCTCTCCGCTCCGCTGGTCAGTGCCTCGGAATAACAGCAACGTGTAGAAAATATTGAATTTCTAATACCACCATATCCACCATTGCAGTAGCAGCACTTACGGCTGCAATTAGCATCTTGAGACCCCATTTATTTTCGTATGATATGTAGTCCTGTGAGCCTCCGTGGCTTAGGTGGCAGCACGCCGCCTCTCCCCGCTGGGTCCGTGGTTCAAATCCCGGTCACTCCATGTGAGATCTGTGCTGGACAAAACGGAGGCAGACAGGTTTTTCTCCGGGTACTCCGGTTTTCCCTGTCAAAATTTAATTCCAGCAACACTCTCCACTATCATTTCATTTCATCTGTCATTCATTTAATCATTGCCCCAGAGGAGTGCGTCAGGCCTCGGCAGCCGGCACAGTTCATACCCTCGCCGCTAGATGGGGGCTTCGTTCATTCCATTCCTGACCCGGCCGGAGACTGGAAGCAGGCTGTGGATTTTCATTTTCATGTAGTCCTGTATTCTTAGGGTTTAACAGCTAATGTCCATTCTACAATTTTTGTTTTTGTTATTTAAAGTTTTTTAAGACTTGTCGGTTTAGTAACAAATATTTTAATTGCATTTATAATCATAACTAGGCATCATATCCGTCGTTGACGGATTCACAGAATGAAGGAAAATTATGACGACAACTTCCAGGTTATATCCCCGTTACCTAATTATTAATTAATTTATTTATTTATTTACTTATTTATTTATTTAAGGAATTCCCACAATTATGGGCTGCCGCAGTAGACAAAGTGTAATACATACAACTTAATCATCCGTCACACACATTCGGTACATTCAACATAACTGCAATACATTAGTCCTATAACAGAAAAATGGAGGATAGATTTGTCCTCCAAAGAACTAATAAAATTAGGTAAAAAATTACACTAACTCGATGTTCTGAGAAGAGTTAAAAACTTAAGAATTGTAATCTCCGGCAGGAAATCAATGTTAGCACAACATTTGTCGACAAAAAGCCAGTAGTATTACGATGAAACAGCAATAAACGTAAAATAGTTGTGAAGAGAATTTATCGTTACTCTTGGCCAGAGACGGTGGGTAGCCTATGCACTCACACTATGGTTAGTGCGGAGCCAATGTGATATATGATACTTTGCGACTTCCTAAATGCATGATTGATACACACGCATGTCAGAAGCGAACAGGGGACTTATGAAGGGATGGGAAGAGTGGGAGAGTTAGGCAGGGAAGAGGGAAGGAGGTGGCCGTGGTCTTATGTTAAGTAGCATCCCCGCATTTGCCCGAAAACGAAGTGGGAAAACCACTTCGAGGATGGCTGAGGTGGGAATAGAACCCCCGCTACTGATTTGGACCACCCAAGGCTGAGTAGACCCCATTCCAGTCCTCATACCACTTTTCAAATTTCGTGGCAGAGTCGGGAATCGAACCTTGGACCTCTGAGGTGGCAGCTAATCATGCTGACCATTACACCACGGAGGCGATAAGCATATACATAGAACGTGTTATTCGACTACGTCATTATACAATTTTAAAAAATTGTAATCACTGATATGCATGTCACACACAAGGTTGCACCTTTTAGTGGCATATGTGATTGCTCTTCCTGCCCTGTATCAATTTGATATCCTATTTCGACCTGACTTTATCATATTGTAATAATATAAATTAATAATTGCAAATTTACAGGTTAAACCAACGATTAGGAATTGTAAGAAAATTCATGAAATGTGTACAGTCTTTCTGAATTTTGTAAACTGTGTGTATATTATTTAAAACAACAACAACAATAATAATAATAATTATTAGCAATTTTCCCGAGGAACCACCAACAAGAAATTAAGTTACTGTAGGTAAATTTTTAAATTTCCGTTAATCCAAGACTGGCTTTTACCTTGGACTCCAGAAAGAATATTTCATCTTACCCCTTTAGCTAGCGATCTTGTGATTCTAGATCAGAGCAGTAGCCTAGCGAAGAACGACCATTGAAGGGGAGTATAGTTACAAAATGTGGCGTGGTGCACCCTTCTTTCATTATAAGGACACTAATAGGCCTACAAAAATGAATGGTGTTGATATTCCATAATTTATAAATTGCGGTAAAGAGAGAAAACCATTAAAATACAGAAGAACAATATGCACAAGATCAATATTTTTACAACGAATGGTATGTTGAGATAACAATCTTAAGTCCAACTTTCAAGGTATTTTAGAAAATAGATCCAACAGATCAGTTGGTCTTACAACTTTGTCTTAAAAGAGCCAAACAATTGAGTCAAGTTTCATTTCCAAGGGGGAGTTCTAACCCCCAATAACACCCCTCTGGCTACGCCACTGGATCAGAGGTGGCCTATGCCTAGGCGCCTGGAGCCAGGTGGCCTCCGACTGACTGGTGTTCATTGGGATAAAGTTAGACAAGGATTGGACAAAGAAATGATCGTTGGTCACCGGGAAATTCATGGTAAGACAATTTTGAATGTTGTCCCTTAGGATATCATTTGCTGTTGTTGTTGTTGTTGTTGTTTGAGTCTTCAGTCTGGTTGGTTGGTTCCTTGGTTTAGGGGCTACGACAACGCAGTTATGTAGCTCCGTGTACTTTGGGTATGTGTAGAATTTGTCTGATAACCGGTGTTAATTGTGTTGGCTGTATTAGTGTGTGTTATCTGTGACTCAAGTAGAGGACTGCAGACGGTCAATTTTCAAGTAGTTCCCACTTTTGCTGCCAAATGCTACCGTCCACGACACATAGCTCCGGACTTGGCTACTACTAGATGCCATCGCAGCCAGCATCTGGCGGCGAACGTTGGAACTAATATAGCGTTATCAAACTTAACTACAAATTGTAGCTTCGACAAGTGTAGTTAGTGGAAGGGTCTTTTCATGCCATAAATCTATGACATGGGACCGCCGACTTTACTTCCCCTCCGAAGAAAGGCATACAGAGGGATTTTTAACGCTCTTAAAAAATCCGACGACATCGGCCGGGTTTGAACCCGCGATCTTGGGCATAGAAGCTCGGCATGCTACCAACTACGCCATTGAAGCCACCAGTCTTCAGTCTATTGACTGGTTTGATGCTGCTCTCCATGCTTCCCTGTCCTGAGCTAATCGTTTCATCTCTACATAGCTTGCACACCTTACATCTGAGGCAATCTGTTTTAAGATTCTTATCCTCGACCCTTCCTTCCATACCAAACTTTGCGATTCCTGGACGTCTTAGTATGTGTCCTACCAACCTATCTCTTCTCTTCAATAGCAGTCGCCAGAAACATCCCTCCTATCCGGTGTCTTAATTCCTTTATTTCATTTACGAGTCGTAAATCTACACTGTCACAATATAGTCATTTATTAATTATTACTAAATATGATTGTTAATTATTATTTTTTAGTCGTTTAACCTCCAGGTTGGTGGAACCCACGGACTCAGCGAGGGAACTCACCACTACCGCCTCTACGGGCAGTGTCCTAGAGCTGGGAACATCGAATCGGAAGGAATACAACTGGTGAGGTGGGATTGGCACCTCGCCCAGGCGGCCTCACCTGCAAAGCGAACAGGGGCCTCATGAGGGAAGGTAAGGGATGGTGAGGATGGATAGACAAGGAAGAGGGAAGGAGGTGGCCGTGGCCTTGAAGAAGGTACCATCCCGGCATCTGCCCGAAGATGAAGTGGGAAACCACGGAAAACCACTTCGAGGATGGCTGAGGGGGAATCGAACCCCCTCTACTCATTTGGGCCACCCGAGGCTGAGTAGACCCGGTTCCAGTCCTCGCACCACTTTTCAAATCGAACCCAGGACCTCCGGGGCGGCAGCTAACCATGCTGACCGCTACGCTACGGAGGCGACATTGATTGTTAATTAATTGTCTTTATCAACATTTCTGGACTCCACTACTCTGTTCGAATCAAAGGTGGGGTAAGTCACCAAGGAGAAAGAGGCTATTTACCGACCATGCATACCTCATCTGGGGAAGAAATATAATCTGCCTGAAAATGCATGGGAATAGAAAGAACTCCTTTTCGGAGCTTTCAAGTTTATCCTGAACATCCTTAACGAACTTGTCATCATTGAAAATGAACTACGGTTACGGTGGCGTAGTCGGTAGCATGCTGAACTGCTGTGTCCAAGATAGCGGGTTCAAACCCGGCCGAAGTCGTCGGATTTTTTAAGAGAGTTAAAATCCTTCAGTATGCCTTCCTTCGGAGAGGAATGAAAGCCGTAGGTCCCATGCCATAGATTTATGGCTTGTAAAAGATTCTTCCACAGACTAAACTTGTGTGAAGCTAAATTTCTTGGTTAGATTTCTTTGGAACACACTATCAAAGTTCCAACGTTCACGACTAGGTATCAGTGACATCTGGAAGCGAAAGTTGGAACTACTTGAAATTGAACGAAACTTGTAGCTCACCCTAAGGGTGTCCGCTGGAAGCAGCTACAGACTCAGGCGAGCAGAACACGTCCTCGGACACTCCCGGCACTAAAAGCCATACGATAAATAATAACTGAAAAAGAGGCGGCTTCGGTGGCGTAGTTGGTAGCATGCTGAACTACTATGCCCAAGATCGCGGATTCATACCCGGCCGAAGTCGTCGGATTCTTAAGAGCGTTAAAATCCCTCAGTATGCCTTCCTTCGGAGGGGAAGTAAAGCCGGCAGTCCCATGTCATAGATTTATGGCATGTTAAAGAACCTTCCACTAATTACACCTGTGTGAAGCTAAATTAGGTTAAAAATTTAAACAACGCTCAGGTTCCTACGTTCGTCGCCAGGAGCCGAATTAGGTGCCGTCTAGTAGCCAACTTCTGAACTAGTAGTTGTTGACGGTGGCGTTTGGCGGCAAAAGTAGGAACTACTTGAAAAATTCAAAGTCGGCAGTCCTTACTTGAATTAAGAAACAGAAACACACACTAATACAGTCATCACAATTATCACCGGTTATCAGAAAGATTCTACACACACCCAAAGTACACGGGGCTACATGACGGCGTTGTCGCAGCCCCTAAACTGAGAAACCAACCAACCAAAACTGGAAAAAACTGCTTTATCATAGAGCCTCAATGGATATGCTAAATAATCAATTATTATACGGTGTATCTACAGGAGTTCTCAACCTGGTTGTTGCGAGCACCATGATGCTCATTAAATGTAATTTGGTGCTCGAGTCATACGAGCCAAAATGTGCTCTCCTGAGATCCCAACATCAAATTATTTTCCATGAACCGGAATAATAGTGTTCTCATCACATGTTTTGACAGTAGTTGGTTGGTTGGTTCCTCAGTTTAGGGGCTGCGACAACGCGGTCATGTAGCCCCGTGTACTTTGTGTGCGTGTAGAATCTGTCTGATAACCGGTGTTAATTGTGATGACTGTAATAGTGCGTATTATATGTTTTTGGTTCATGTACGGACTGCAGACAATAATTTCAAGTAGTTCCTACTTTCGCTACCAAATGCTACCGTTCATGACACCTAGTTGTAAATTTGGCTGTAAACTATACAGCCTATTTTCATATATACCACTCATGTTAATTGCCTCTATCAACATACAAAATTTCAGTTTGGATGATGTGATAGATTCGTAGATATTGAGAACCGTCTAAATGTTTCAGATGGTTGCCAGGTTGGATTTTTATTTATGTACTATTACATGAAGATTATTGTGTACGTATGGTATTCAAACTTCAATCACATGATTAGGACACAAGAAGTAAAAACGAGATTTTGAAATTTCGCACAGCTGCCATCTTGTGGTTATGAAAACAATTGAAATAAATTAGATGCCACTGGATTAACATTTGTGTAAGCATTTAACGTGCAAAGTTTCACTGCACTCGAATGGTTAAATCGCGAGAAACGTCCATCTAAATATTTATAATTCGCATCGCCGCCATGTTGGATTTGTGCTCACCAGGTTTCTGAAAGTCCTACAGGTGAACATGTGTTCATAGTCTCTATGAACATTAAAAAATTCAGATTGATTGCTGTAAAAGATTCATAAATATTTAGAACCGTCTAAATATTTCGTATGTTCGCCATTTTGGATTGCTATATGTATAGGCCATAGAGTTATGTACCATTCAAGGACAATTATTGCCTAGGTTCACTATTCAAACTTTCACTTCAATCGCATGATTACGACACAAGAAATAAAACTTAATTTTAAAATTTCGCACAGCCACCATCTTGAGGTTATGTAAACAATTGGACTAATTTAGATGCCAGTGCATTACAATATGTATAATCATTTACTGTACCGCATTTCACTACGCTCAGATGGTTAAATCACGAGAAAAGTCTATTAAAATGTTTCAACATCGCTTGGCCACCATGTTCGTTTTGTAGTTCACGGGTTTTTTAAAGTTACATAGATACACTTGTAGCAGTACCCTTTATCACCGTACAAAATTTCAGGGTGATATCTGCAATAGTATCGGAGATATATAATGCTAGTGAAATATTTCGCACAGCCGCCATTTTGAGGTTATGTAAACAATTGAACTAAATCAAACGCCAATGCATTACAATATGTATAAACATTTGCTGTACCAAGTTTCATTACGTTTGGATGGTTAAAACGCGAGAAAAGTCTATTTAAATGTCTCAATTTCGCTTGGCGCCATGTTGGTTTTGTAGTCACCAGGTTTTTGAAAGTCTCATAGGTGAACTTCTAGTAGTTTCCTTTATCACCGTACACAATTTCAGGGTGATATCGGTAATAGTTTCGGAGATACTGAATGTTGGTGAAATATTTCGCACAGCCGCCTTTTTGGATTGGTGTGACACAATAAAATTTGAAGGACACGGTCGGGGTCGGCCAGAATGGTGCTATGATCTTAACGAGTTTCATTGAAATCGCTCCAGCGGTTTAGAATTTATTAGGAGTGGGGGGGGGGTTGGACACACCCACACGCACACGGACAAAAGGTGATCTCATAAGCCTATTTTTTCGCTACCAAATGCTACCGTTCACGACACCTAGCTGTAAACTTGGCTACTACTAGATGCCATCACAACCAGCGCCTGATGACGAACGTTGGAACTTAAGAACATTAATCTAACCTAACCTACAAAGTTTGTTACACACAGGTTTAGTTAGTGGAAGGTTCTATTACTTGCCATAAATCTATGACATGGGCCCACCGGCTTTACTTCCCCTCCGAAGGTAAGCATACTGAGGGATTTTTAATGCTCTTAAAAAATCCGACAACTTCGGCCGGGTTTGAACCCGCGACCTCGGGCATTGAAGCTCAGCATGCTACCAACTACGCCACCGAAGCCGCCGCCGTTTTTACTGTAGTAATTTTATCATTTTGTTAAATAGTACTTTTAATCTACAGTAAAAATTATTAAACATCCCTATTTTATGAGTAACACGAAATATGCTGATTAGACTCGACTGTCCACACGTAAATGGATCTTATCTCCATGAGCCATGCAAGCGATTGCAGCATGCCTGGTGAGTAGTTAATTCCCAGCTTTTTCAGTACTTCTGAGAGAGAGAGAGAGAGCAAGACATGAAAAGGAAAGAGAGGTGCATGCTTCTTGATTATTATTATTTTTATTATTATTATTATTATTATTATTATTATTATATATATATATATATAATGCGTTTGGCCCTCTAAGGAGCACGTAGAACCATTAGTTAACATTGGTATTTTTGTTCTTCTTATCTTCCCAAAACTTCCTCATCCTTTCGCTATGTGCCTGTCTTATTCCTTGTGTCCATGCAGCTTTAAGTTTCAAATTCTGTCCCGTAGGGATCTTGGGTGGAAACTTATATGAATTTACTTTTTGTCTATATGCAGTCCGCGTCGTTGTCAGTGGGTCAATATTGATTTCACTGAGGTCCTTTTGGGTGTCTGCTAGCCAGCGTACTTTGGTTTGTCGGTTTCCATTGACTATGAGGAAGATTTTCTTGGTCAGTCGGGAGTTGTCCATTCGAGCTATATGTCCGTAGAATTTCATGCGTCTTTTACGTGCGAGTGAGGCGAATCGTTCAGTCCGTGAATACAGTTCGTCTGAGCTTTTCCTCATCCAGATACCGTCCTGAAGCTTTGGTCCAAAGATTTTTCTCAGTATTTGTCGTTCTATCTTCTCAATGTATTTGATGTTGATGGTTAACGATGACGTCTCAATCGCATAGAGTGCCTCTGGGAGGATGACTGTGTGGTAGTGATGAAGTTTGGCTTTAGTGGAAAGTGATTTCTTGTTGTAAATATTCCAAGTGATTGTGTAAGCTTTGCGTAATTTTTCTGCACGTGTTTTGTTAGCCATTCTTTCGTTACCAGTGTTCCCGATAATTTCACCTAGGTACTTGAAGTGCTTAACTTGTGTGATGTCGCCATATTTGGTTGTAATTGATGCCAGGTTTGTGCTCTTGGAATCCATGTACTGTGTTTTCTCGTAAGAGATATGGAGGCCGGTTCTGATTGATATCTCATGAAGCTTCTCGATGGCATGTCTGGCTTCTTCTGGAGTCTGGGTAATTATTGCTAGGTCGTCAGCAAAGGCGAAGCATTTTATGTTGATTCGTTGTTCTTTTGTTCCCATACTTATTCCAGGTATTTCTTTCTCCCATGTTCTGATGATCTTATCTAGTACCAGGTTGAATAGGAGTGGGGACAACCCATCACCCTGTCTTACGCCTGTTCTAATGTGAAAAGGTTCGGACACTTCACCCATAAATTTAACTTTAGAAGTTGTATCTGTCAAGGTCTGTTGGATTAATGTAGTTGTTTTGTTGTCCACACCATATTCACGAAGTACATTAAACAGAGTTGCGCGGTCGATTGAATCATATGCTTTCTTAAAATCTACGAAGGTGACAACTGTGCGATTCGACTGGCGATGTTGGAGTACCATCTTGAGGTTCCAGATCTGTTCTGCACACGATCGACGCGGTCGAAATC
The DNA here is from genome assembly GCA_946902985.2 of Meconema thalassinum. Lineage (NCBI taxonomy): Eukaryota > Metazoa > Arthropoda > Insecta > Orthoptera > Tettigoniidae > Meconema > Meconema thalassinum. The sequence continues at coordinate 1,048,421,580 of OX336388.2, forward strand.
CCGCCTGATATTCACCGATCATGTGCTCTGTCTGTTGCTCCAATCTGGTGAGGAGGGCACGTGAGAGTACCTTGTAGGCGATTGGCAGAAGTGAAATGCCTCGGTAATTATTCGGATCTGTCTTGTCGCCCTTTTTGTGTAGTGGGTGAATCAAAGCAGTTTTCCAATCAACCGGTATGGTGTCACTCTCCCATATATTAGCAATGATGTTTTGTAGTCTTTCAGTCAAGAGTTCACCTCCAATCTTGAGCACTTCGGCGATTACACCGTCTTCTCCTGGTGCCTTGTTGTTTTTGAGATGTAATATGATGTTTTGTATCTCATCATATGTTGGTGGTACTGAGTCCTGGTTTGGGGCAGTAAAGTGGAATTGGAGATTCTCTGCAGGTGGTTCACAATTGTGAAGCTCCTCGAAGAACTGTTTCAGGATATCACAATTGGCCTTTGTGTTTGTCTCAAGTGTGCCATCAGGGCGGCGAAAACAAAGACTGGGCGGCATGTAGTTCGTCAGTTCTTCCCTAAATGTCCTGTGGAAATTTCGTGTGTTGTTCCTCTTAAAGTCATTATCGATTTCTTCCAATCGTTTGAGGTGGTACATGCGTTTAACTCGTCTGATTGTTTTGGATGTTTGCTTCTGCGTTTCTAAAAAGTTCTGCCAATGTTCTGGTGTTCGGTTGCTATTCCATGTCTTCCAGGCTCGGATTCGGGACTCTAGGGCTTTATCACAGTCTATGCTCCACCATCTGTGTTTTCGTTTCCTTGGTGGTTTGCCGAGTTTTCCTGTTGATTCTTGGATGGCCTTGAGAAGTTCATCCCATGTTTCCGTGTTAGTCTGTAATGATTGTGTAAACTCCTGTGCGTGTTCTTTTAGGTATTCCGGATCTATGCGTGGGAGTTTGGAATTTGGACGCTTTTTACGATTGGGTATGAAGCGGACTTTGATCTGCGAGAGATGATGGTCGGACTCTACGTAACCTTTGCGTACCCTCACGTTCATGATTTCTGGAGAGAATTGTCTGGTTATTTCTACATGATCTATTTGATACTCCCCGATGTGGTTTATGGGAGATTTCCATGTAGTCATTTTTCGTGGTGGTTTCTTGAAATGTGTGGACATTAGTTGTAGGTTGGCCATTCCACATATGTTGATTAAGCGAAGCCCATTCGCATTCGTCTTTTTGTGTGCCGAGAAATTCCCAATGATATGTCTGTGTTCCCGTTCTCTGCCAATTTGCGCATTGAAATCTCCGAGGAGGATCTTAATGTGGTGTTGAGGAATCTTAGTAAGTGTCCGTTCAAGTTGAGACCAGAACTTCTCAACTTTGTTTTTGTCAGGATCATTGTTAACTGGAGCATGTGAGTTTATCAATGTATAGGCCTTATTGGCGCATTTAACTGTGAGTAGAGAGAGACGATTCGAAGGTGATGTGAAGTCTATCACTGAGTTCTGGATACTGTTGTGCACAAGGAATGCTGTTCCGAACACATGTAAATTACTATTTCTTAGCTTAGTTGCTGGTTTTCCCTTATAGATACGGTATCCACCGGAGTCGAAGTGATCACAATCACGGAATCGTGTTTCTTGTACTGCAAGTATGAGAATTCCGAATCTGTCGCTGGTGTCCGTCAGTGTCTTGAGTTTCCCAGTTTTGGTCAACGTCTGTACGTTTAGTGTACCAATGAATTGCGTTCGCTTAGGTTTGAGGAGTTTTGGGAAGCTCCGATCCTTCCCGGCATGACGTCCTGGTCCCCCAGAAGCCGAATGACCAGGTTCGCCTTCGCTCTTCTTAGCTCTGGCCTGAGGTAGTTGCTTTTTTGCTTGTGCTTCCATCATGCTAAGTTCGTGGTTGATTTTAGCTGGTGGGCGTGAGCCCAGGGCGAGTGAATCGCTGATAATCCATAAAATTCACTCTCATCGTAAGGATTGTTAGTTCATACGGCAGCTGATGTTATGCTGTGGTTTACTGGTGCCTCTTGGTGTTCTGGGCTGAATATTATTTTACGGCTTCGAGTCAACCCTCCTCCTTTACCCGGACTTGGGAACGGCAACAGCAACGACTGAGCTACTCAATCCACCCAGTAGTTGCTGCAGGTGGAGTTTATTATTATTATTATTATTATTATTATTATTATTATTATTATTATTATTATTATTATTAGTCTATAATATTTGATTTAATGGTGCTCAGGTACTTGGCATGGCAAGAGGGTGTTGCTCACAGTCTCAAAATATTTAAAAATTAGAGCCAAAAGTGCATGTTATTCTGGATATTTATGGTCTCCCGGATAAGAGAGCAGATGTTCTTATGGAATATATTATTATTATTGGTATTCTGCCCGAAGGCAGGTCCGTGCCTCCAAAGACGCTATCCTCAGCTGGAGTTTACATGCAGTAGGGTGGCCAGAGTCATTCCTCCTTTCCTCCTTTCTTTGCCAACAGCTCGTTGTCCCACTGAACCAGCATTCCATCCAAGTTCCAACCACGCCCAATGCTGCTTAACTGCGGGGTTTTATGGGATCCGGTGTTTCAACATGGCCAGGCCGTTAGCTATGGAATATACCGGGGTGAATTAGCTGCCCCTAATAATATTGTTATATGCAGCCCAACTAGCGATGTTATCAGGAAGGTCGATGTTTCTCTGTTTGTGTCCCGTATGATACGCGTCAGCCCGGAAGGCGGCCGGCTCTGTGGGATTTGCGCAGAGAGAGAAAGAGATACATTTCCACTGTTGCAATAGGTCCACCATGTCCGAGTTCCCACACCGCAGGCTGCTGCCATGAGTCCCTGCGGTATGACAACACCGTCGCTTAGCTCATCAAGCCTGTCTCTTTCTAGCTGCTCTAATACACTTAGCTTTCCTGACAACACACTAGCTCAGATTCTCAAGAATCACTGTGATTGGTGGGATGGAAGTGAGGCATGACGTAATGGTAGCGTTGTGTTCTGCGCACCGCCTTCCCGGCTGGCTCGATAATGGACACCATTGTTATTTTCCCCTCGTATTAGTCTGTAGTCACATCGGAGAAGAATTATTGTGTTCAGTATCGTTTGCAGGATATGCTTGCAGTGCATTAGTACCATACGGGATGCAAGCAGAGAAACAACAACCTTCCTGCCAACACGCGTTAGTTGGGTTGCAGCAATCGACATTGGAAGGAGCTGCTGAATCACCTGGTATACCAGGTGGTTTGTCACGTACAATATCCAGTAGGCTACTTATATCCCGCATACACTAATGCTGTATGGGATGTCTAATAACTGATTTCCACAGGGGTCACACTGCATGCTGGCAGATTACGTCAGAATATGGAGGGATAACAGCCGGACGGCCACTCGCTACATGTTCCTCTGCGCTACCCGTCTAATGCGCCCCATTGCGTTATAAAACCTCGAATTTGACAGCCTAATAGGCACATATGTGGTACAACAACACGACAGTTGCTGGCAACATATGGACAATAGCTGGTTTATTCAGCAACAACGAGTACACGGACATCATACTAATCTATGGAGAAGCTGGTCGTAATGCCGTCGAAGCTTAGGTTTCATAACGCAATGGGGCGCATTAGACGAGATCACTGAAGATCATGTAGCGAGCGACCGTCTGGTTGTTATCTTTTGGCATTCTGACATAACCTGCTTGCATTGAAGGATACCCCTTAGGAATTCAGTTATTATACCTCCCGATCATCATTAGCCTAGTACATGCGGGACACCTGAAAGTATAAGTAAGTATTTTAAAGTCACGGAGAAATAACTTTACTTCACTTGAATATTTTTAACAAGTAACCTACCGGTATCTCACCCAATCCTGGCTCGACTTTCCTCAACCTGGAGCGCAACCTTTAAACCTTTCCATTGAAGAAATATCCAGAAGATGAAGTAAATAAGTCAACACTAAAAGTGTTAACGAGTGCTTGGAATAATTGGCTTTCCCCTCAGATGATGGGTCGAGGGGAGAATCCCCACTGCAGCATTAGTCTCTCCCTCAAGTGAAACAAGCAAACATCGCATCGCGTCAGCCTCGTCATGTGTGCGTATCTCCGACACGCAATCGAAATTTGGTGTCGTTAAACTTTGATCTGACAGGGGAGGGTAATGTCTGGAATGAAGTCGCCATGCTAGCCACTATTGTCCAACGAACAACTCATTGTATTAAAGAATGCTTTCCAGTCGGTCAACATAAATTGTACCCAATTACATTAGGTGGGAAACAAGTATTTTCAGTAAATACCCTAACCTGAAAGAAATAAGATATAATTAGAGAATAACACGCCTTTATGTAGCCTACAATTTGTGTTGACAGACTGGAAGGCTTTCTTTAATACTGTAGAATCAGGCAACGCTGAAATCGTCATCATCATCATCATTATCATATATATTATTTCAGTAGTATAGATCCCTCCTGCGGCACTCACAAGCGACTGAACGTTAAAATGAGCATTCAAATGAAAGAGAATAGACATTAACAGTGACGAATGTCACTCTAATTTCATAAATATCTAGAATTTATTTTAAAAAGTGACTTTAAAAATGTACGAAGTGCGCGATTTGCAGATACTGTTGCTGTAGGAAAATACGCATCATAATTGCTGTCCACTTCACAGTTTGGCCGCTGTGACGCCTGTTTCATGTCATTTTAACATTCTGAGGTCTTTCCTTTATCATTTTGCATGGATTTCAAAAACAGTAAATCAAAGGAATGAGTACTCAAATCGTATAGTTTCCTAAATATCGAATAACCGGTGAGTGTTATGATGATCCAATTTTCAGTGATTGCTTTCTTAAGTTAGGGAACGTAGAACTTGGAATTCTAACTGAAATGTAAATAGTGTTCTATAATCATTTGGTTGAAATAAAAACATAACAACCTTTCTCCTTAAGTCTCTTATTATAAACCTATTGGGGAAAGTGTGGTTTATGAACACGTGAGATTTCTCGCACGGGTCCGCTAGTATCGCTTCTATTATTTCAACGACCAACTCATCCACCAAAGAAAGCGGCATGCGATTGATCCTAAGAAGGAAGCCAAGCAGGGAAGCCGTTTTGTGACCGTTAGTGACTTAAAAGTGGATCTCTCGAAGACAATAGCTATAGCCACAGTACCTTTGAATAATGAGTGTCATCTGCTGTCTAGCACTAGAATGATAGCATTCGTCTCTGCGACAGAAACGGGATACTCGACTGCTTCGCCAACTTCTCCCTTTAGTCCAGTCCCACCCGTGTTTGGCAGTCCTAAAATACAAAGCAAATTAGTCAAAATAAAATAGAAAATAAAACATTTCAAAAACACACACAAATTATTCAAAATCCATAAAACCCAAAAAACAAAACAAAAAAAGTCAAAATTTGCCAAAAAAAAAATCAAAAAGGAAAAAAAAGTAACAAATACTTCAAATCTAAAAACTCACAAAAAATCAATCAAAATTAGTCAAAATACAAAAGCAAAACAATCAACATAAGTCTAAAAAGCTCAAATATTTAAAAAAATAGTCAAACTCCTAAGGGAAAACAATCACAATTAGCCAAAATACAAAAGCAAAACAATCAAAATAAGTCTAAAAAGCTCAAATATTTAAAAAAATAGTCAAACTCCTAAGGGAAAACAATCACAATTAGTCAAAATACAAAAGCAAAACAATCAAAATAAGTCTAAAAAGCTCAAATATTAAAAAAAATAGTCAAACTCCTAAGGGAAAACAATCACAATTAGTCAAAATACAAATGCAAAACAATCAAAATAAGTCTAAAAAGCTCAAATATTTAAAAAAATAGTCAAACTCCTAAGGGAAAACAATCACAATTAGTCAAAATACAAAAGCAAAACAATCAAAATAAGTCTAAAAAGCTCAAATATTTTAAAAAATAGTCAAACTCCTAAGGGAAAACAATCACAATTAGTCAAAATACAAAAGCAAAACAATCAACATAAGTCTAAAAAGCTCAAATATTTAAAAAAATAGTCAAACTCCTAAGGGAAAACAATCACAATTAGTCAAAATACAAAAGCAAAACAATCAAAATAAGTCTAAAAAGCTCAAATATTTAAAAAAATAGTCAAACTCCTAAGGGAAAACAATCACAATTAGCCAAAATACAAAAGCAAAACAATCAAAATAAGTCTAAAAAGCTCAAATATTTAAAAAAATAGTCAAACTCCTAAGGGAAAACAATCACAATTAGCCAAAATACAAAAGCAAAACAATCAAAATAAGTCTAAAAAGCTCAAATATTTAAAAAAATAGTCAAACTCCTAAGGGAAAACAATCACAATTAGTCAAAATACAAAAGCAAAACAATCAAAATAAGTCTAAAAAGCTCAAATATTTAAAAAAATAGTCAAACTCTTAAGGGAAAACAATCACAATTAGTCAAAATACAAAAGCAAAACAATCAAAATAAGTCTAAAAAGCTCAAATATTTAAAAAAATAGTCAAACTCCTAAGGGAAAACAATCACAATTAGTCAAAATACAAAAGCAAAACAATCAAAATAAGTCTAAAAAGCTCAAATATTTAAAAAAATAGTCAAACTCCTAAGGGAAAACAATCACAATTAGTCAAAATACAAAAGCAAAACAATCAAAATAAGTCTAAAAAGCTCAAATATTTAAAAAAATAGTCAAACTCCTAAGGGAAAACAATCACAATTAGTCAAAATACAAAAGCAAAACAATCAAAATAAGTCTAAAAAGCTCAAATATTTAAAAAAATAGTCAAACTCCTAAGGGAAAACAATCACAATTAGCCAAAATACAAAAGCAAAACAATCAAAATAAGTCTAAAAAGCTCAAATATTTAAAAAAATAGTCAAACTCCTAAGGGAAAACAATCACAATTAGTCAAAATACAAAAGCAAAACAATCAACATAAGTCTAAAAAGCTCAAATATTTAAAAAAATAGTCAAACTCCTAAGGGAAAACAATCACAATTAGTCAAAATACAAAAGCAAAACAATCAAAATAAGTCTAAAAAGCTCAAATATTTAAAAAAATAGTCAAACTCCTAAGGGAAAACAATCACAATTAGCCAAAATACAAAAGCAAAACAATCAAAATAAGTCTAAAAAGCTCAAATATTTAAAAAAATAGTCAAACTCCTAAGGGAAAACAATCACAATTAGTCAAAATACAAAAGCAAAACAATCAACATAAGTCTAAAAAGCTCAAATATTTAAAAAAATAGTCAAACTCCTAAGGGAAAACAATCACAATTAGCCAAAATACAAAAGCAAAACAATCAAAATAAGTCTAAAAAGCTCAAATATTTTAAAAAATAGTCAAACTCCTAAGGGAAAACAATCACAATTAGTCAAAATACAAAAGCAAAACAATCAAAATAAGTCTAAAAAGCTCAAATATTTAAAAAAATAGTCAAACTCCTAAGGGAAAACAATCACAATTAGTCAAAATACAAAAGCAAAACAATCAAAATAAGTCTAAAAAGCTCAAATATTTAAAAAAAAAGTCAAACTCCTAAGGGAAAACAATCACAATTAGTCAAAATACAAAAGCAAAACAATCAAAATAAGTCTAAAAAGCTCAAATATTTAAAAAAATAGTCAAACTCCTAAGGGAAAACAATCACAATTAGCCAAAATACAAAAGCAAAACAATCAAAATAAGTCTAAAAAGCTCAAATATTTAAAAAAATAGTCAAACTCCTAAGGGAAAACAATCACAATTAGTCAAAATACAAAAGCAAAACAATCAACATAAGTCTAAAAAGCTCAAATATTTAAAAAAATAGTCAAACTCCTAAGGGAAAACAATCACAATTAGTCAAAATACAAAAGCAAAACAATCAACATAAGTCTAAAAAGCTCAAATATTTTAAAAAATAGTCAAACTCCTAAGGGAAAACAATCACAATTAGTCAAAATACAAAAGCAAAACAATCAAAATAAGTCTAAAAAGCTCAAATATTTAAAAAAATAGTCAAACTCCTAAGGGAAAACAATCACAATTAGTCAAAATACAAAAGCAAAACAATCAAAATAAGTCTAAAAAGCTCAAATATTTAAAAAAATAGTCAAACTCCTAAGGGAAAACAATCACAATTAGTCAAAATACAAAAGCAAAACAATCAAAATAAGTCTAAAAAGCTCAAATATTTAAAAAAATAGTCAAACTCCTAAGGGAAAACAATCACAATTAGCCAAAATACAAAAGCAAAACAATCAAAATAAGTCTAAAAAGCTCAAATATTTAAAAAAATAGTCAAACTCCTAAGGGAAAACAATCACAATTAGTCAAAATACAAAAGCAAAACAATCAAAATAAGTCTAAAAAGCTCAAATATTTAAAAAAATAGTCAAACTCCTAAGGGAAAACAATCACAATTAGCCAAAATACAAAAGCAAAACAATCAACATAAGTCTAAAAAGCTCAAATATTTAAAAAAATAGTCAAACTCCTAAGGGAAAACAATCACAATTAGTCAAAATACAAAAGCAAAACAATCAAAATAAGTCTAAAAAGCTCAAATATTTAAAAAAATAGTCAAACTCCTAAGGGAAAACAATCACAATTAGTCAAAATACAAAAGCAAAACAATCAAAATAAGTCTAAAAAGCTCAAATATTTAAAAAAATAGTCAAACTCCTAAGGGAAAACAATCACAATTAGTCAAAATACAAAAGCAAAACAATCAAAATAAGTCTAAAAAGCTCAAATATTTAAAAAAATAGTCAAACTCCTAAGGGAAAACAATCACAATTAGTCAAAATACAAAAGCAAAACAATCAACATAAGTCTAAAAAGCTCAAATATTTAAAAAAATAGTCAAACTCCTAAGGGAAAACAATCACAATTAGTCAAAATACAAAAGCAAAACAATCAACATAAGTCTAAAAAGCTCAAATATTTAAAAAAATAGTCAAACTCCTAAGGGAAAACAATCACAATTAGTCAAAATACAAAAGCAAAACAATCAACATAAGTCTAAAAAGCTCAAATATTTAAAAAAATAGTCAAACTCCTAAGGGAAAACAATCACAATTAGTCAAAATACAAAAGCAAAACAATCAACATAAGTCTAAAAAGCTCAAATATTTAAAAAAATAGTCAAACTCCTAAGGGAAAACAATCACAATTAGTCAAAATTAGTGCAAACCAGCACAAAATTCCAAAAAAAGTAATGATTACCGTACATGAAAAATTATTTAAAATAAAAAATCAAACAAAATTATTCAAAAACATTCTCCATTCTGCTAGCTTAGAGAGTGAAATAAAAGTTGACGTTGTCGTATTTATTATCAGTGTCTAGAATCGTAGTCGTCGCCGATGCGAAGCGCTACTGTTGGTTGGTTGGTTGGTTGGTTCCTCAGTTTAGGGGCTGTGACAACGCGGTCATGTAGCCCCGTGTACTTTGGTGTGTGTAGAATCTGTCTGATAACCGGTGTTAATTGTGATGGCTGTATTAGTGTGTGTTATCTGTTTAATTCAAGTAAGGACTGCAGACGATAATTTCAAGTAGTTCCTACTTTTGCTACCAAATGCTACCGTCCACGACACCTAGCTTGTGGACTTGGCTACTAGATGCCATCACAGTCAGCACTGGCAGTGAACGTTGGAATTAATATAGCGTTATAAATTCTAACCTACAAATTTTGGCTTCACACAAGTGTAGTTAGTGGAAGGTTCTTTTTCATGCCATAAATCTATGACATGGGACCGCCGGCTTTACTTCCCCTCCGAAGGAAGGCATACTGAGGGATTTTTAACGCTCTTACAAAATCCGATGACTTTGGCCGAGTTTGAACCCGCAATAACAAGGTTGCAATTAGCGCTACCGTTCTAGGCTAGAGAAAGGAAGTTGACACCGAACCCTCATTACTAGCTGGGCGGAAGTGAGCGGAAGGATTATGAGTTTGAAAGAACACCGCCTGGGTACGCGTTACCCGTCACGACTGTATTTTATGCACGTGCTAACATACTTATGATTAGAGGACGCGGGTACCCACACTTGGGTTGTTCTATTGAGAAGTTCGCTGACTTTTGGGAGCTCTTTTTGGTTTTCTTCTGTCATTATTTAGCCTATTTTCATCATATTATGCAAAAATCCCACGCGGTCAACATTTTCTTCACGACTACTTGAGGGTCAGATGACCTCGTAGTTCCGCCCCTTGAAACCTCAATAATTCACTCACTCACGACTACTTGAGATCACGGTTTGATCTTTGATCCAATTTATTATAATTTTATTAATGCAAGCAATGGTGATTTATTTTATTTTCGGACTTGCGAGGGAAAGGATTTTGGAAGGAAATCGACCGTGGACCTATTGAAAGGAACCATCTCGGCATATGCCTGATGGTGAAGATGGAAAACCACGAAAACCATTTTCAGGACGGCTGAAGTGGGATTCGAACCCACTCTCACCCGATGCCAGCGAGGCAATTTATTAGATTAGTGAATATTTCTCCGGTTTGACAATAATAATATCGGGTAGGCCTATTGTGTTGCCTGACATTGTAAAGGTTGAGAGGTCGGACACAACAGTACATTGAGCACTCTACTTTATGTAGCAAACATCCCACCTGGTCAACATTTCCTTCACGACTACTTGAGGTCACAGCTTGATCTTTCATCCAATTTATTAGATTAGTGAATATTTCTCTGGTTTGACAATAAAAATATCGGGTATTGTGTTGCCTTAAAACATTTGGGCGTGGGGGTTTGTTTGAAATATAACGTGTCGGCTTGCTGCCCAATAAATTGTGGGGTTTACGGGAGGCGAGAGCCAAGTCTCATAGGCTGTAAACCGCAGGGTGCATCTTTCAGCGGACACGTTATTTATCGAGGTGAGAGCGCGGGTTCATATCCTTGCCGGGTCAGGCATCTGTTCTACCACAAGACGAGATATAATGGAGCACTCTAGCACACAGCCAGTTTCCTTGTTTACAATCCTCCTTCCACAAGTAAAGAGAATCAGACCAAGATTTAGAGTTAGGACAAATAATAATAAATATAATAGCATACTCACATAAATATGCCATCGTTTCGGAAACCTCTATAGGGAGACGAAAAGCTGTAGGAGCTCTCAGCTCTCGTAGTAAAGAAGCGCAAATGCACCTTATACAATAAGCGGACGAAGTGCAAGGTTTACTACCTTTGCCGCAGTCCGGGCACGGTCACCAAGAGCCTGCTGATCAGCCTAACTTGTGCATCTGGGTGAAACCCAGCAAAAGACACAGCAAAACCTAGAGAATTTGCTCAGTTTTAATAGGTAATAATAAAAATCCGTGGAAGACCTCAAGAAACTAAACATCTCTACAAAAGACATGACAGACAGGAAAATACCTACACAGAAAAATACAGCAAATAGAAATTTGAGCAAACGCCCAAAGAGAAAAAAAAAACAGGAAATAAGTGGACAGATGAGAGAATATATATGAGTGACAACTGTATATGAGAGGTCTTTGGGAAGAAAGAAGAGAGAGACAGAAAATAACATGAAAATTGATTGTGTTTTAACGCTCTCCGGGGGAGTTAACGAAAGCAATAATAATAATAATAATAATAATACGCTATGAATACGTTAGATGAGGCTGTTCGAATCAGCTGACTCCAGATAGTGTGGTTAGATAATGAGACTGAAGCATGAGAACTGAAGAATTATGTATATTAATAAGTAGCCTAATTGTGAACTTTACCATAACATAGAACACGCACGTGGTGTAGTAGCTAGCATTCTTGGCTGTGAACCTTGAGGTCCGTCCCATGGCCACCTTCTTCCTTATCCGTTCCTTCATTACAAATAACTTACACACACTAATACAGCCATCACAATAACGCAGGTTATCAGATAAAATTCTACACTCACCCAAGTACACGGTGTCGTGCCGGATGCGACCGTGCCGTTTGCGACCCACCAATTTGACATCGTGCCGCATGCGACACAAGCACTGATGTATCGGTGGAATCTGAGAATTTCTAACACATCTTTCTGGGGGAGGCGGGAATACCCCGTCATGTAGACGGTGATCTCATAAGCCTATTTTTTTCATAAATGAAAATAGGCTACAAATCATTGGGAGGAAGGTCGCCTTCCGAAGGATATTGAAGTGCAAGTTGTAAACAGTCATGAAACTTCTGATTCATTAAACAATGATGATGATATTTCTGGTGATGAATTGTAAGTCACTTAAACCAATGTGTGTAAGTCTACCCCTTATTATTCCCGTTTTCAATGGGGTCGGGGATGAGATGCGATGTGGTGGGTGGATTTTACGGACAGATGCCCTTGCCAACGCCAACCTCGTGAGAGGGGTTATTGAGGGATGAAATGAATTAAACTGGGCAAGGATGTGGAAGGAAGTGGCCGTGGCCTATCACAGCATTTACCTGGAGTTGATAATGGGAAACCACGGAAAACCATTTCAAGGTCAGCCGACGATGGGGCTCGAACCAACGTCTACCGAGTCCACAGACAGCTTGGCCCCATGGCCTAGCGCTGAGCGTTAGCGAGTGTAGCTACCGCTGTCGGTGACTTAAACCAATGTATATATTGTAAATAGATAAACGCAAATAATAAAAGAACATTAAACAACTTAACAATAATCTAAAAATGACGAAAAAAAAGAGCTGCTATTGGAGGTTCAATGCCCTCATGAGAAAGGCTCATTGAAAATGTTTTTCTCGTCTTCTTAATAGCATTTGCTTGAATTAATGAAGTTAATGACAAGTTAATTTTAAATAGCCAAGGAAAGTGCCCATGTAATTCCGAGTGGGGTTACCGGTACACCATCGTGGCAACGCTGTACAGCTTTCCCCGTATCGGCAAGCTGGTGAACGATGTCGTTTTATCCCGTACAAATACAAACCGATATAAAATAAGTACATTCATTTACGTATTTCACTGTCCTACAGCATAGCCTTTTGATATATAAGGATTACAACGCGACCAAGAATGCAATTTTCCAACCACCCCGAGTCGAGAAAAAGTTATCGTACAGATGTGATAACTTTGTTCATTGGACACAACATTTTGAAATTAATAACCAGTTATAAAATATTCCAATGTACATTGTGTTAAAACTTGGATTCGATCTTATGACAGGTGTTTGAGAAACCAATTCTTAAAGTTGACGCATGGTTGAAACACGTTTAAAAACGGGTACGTTTTGTGTTCCAGCTACGATAAAAAATATTAACATATAAATGAAAAATTCCAAACTTACATGACTTAACATAAAATATAACGACAAAAATGATGATGTTATTGGATTTTATGTAGGCCAATTGGTTATTTCACAAACAACTTTCAAACTCGAGTGTAGCCTACATAATATTTTGGCCCACAGTAGGAGTAAATTAAGTTAAAACAGCGCACCGTAAAAATTCTTCTCTCGAACAATTGGTCGCATGCGGCACTGTAAGCTACTAGCAGGGTCGCTACTGGCACGGGGATAAATGGCCACGATGTCGAAACCCCACAAATGAAACAATACCAAACTCATAACTAGGTCGGCTCATACGAACAGACTCATCTAGAGTACACATTCCGAACATACTCTTTATAAAAATAAACTGACCATATATCTGCTGTGGTTGGGGTGCATTTGAACTCTGGGTATCGAACCATGCATCTTTGAGCCTACAGCTCCTCATTGCTGTAGTGGAGCGCAACTTATCCCTCTCGACTACACTACTTGGTGCAGTACAGTTGTCACAACTCAACTTCAATCAAGAGTTTCTTTAAAATGTATTGAATGTATTGGATTGTATTTCAAAAATGTCAGTCGTCCTTTTCTTTCCTAGCGATACAAAAGGCTCGGGAGGCGATACGCGTTGATCATAAGCGCTACAATGGGATGACCCAGAATAGGCCTTTCAACATCTGTTCTGCATGAGAATAGTTCATTTCTGCGAACGCATACACGAAAGGGCTGATTAGATGTAACCCAGGTGTTCCCTTTGTTGGAGGTGAGCTCTGTCATATGAGCTGGGACGATAGTCTAGCCTACTGAATATATTATTCAGTCTAATGCCAAGCGTTATTTCCTTCTGATGCCGTTACAATATCAAACAATTGAAATTGTTACAGGAATAATAATGTCGTGTGGCCTTCTGGGAGGTCAAATGCAGGTCTTTCTAATTGACACCCGAGGGCGACCTCCGCGTCGTAATGAGGATAATTTTTAATATCGTATGGCCTCGGGTGCCGGGTGCAAGCTTTGTTATTTGATACCCATAGGGCAGCTTGCATTCAAAATTTGTTGTTCCTTGGAGCACTGTGAAAAAGTCATGGAGGTTAGATATCACATGGATATTATTTGTTTATGAATTAAAACATTAAAAACTAATATAGTCATGTACTATTGTTGCTAAGTGACGTATGGCAACGTTGCAAAGCAAGGCGAAGGTAGAGCGATGTAAACAGTGTGACAATCAGTTTGCTCTGATCTTATGTGTAACAACATAACCTCTTATTACTCTCCAGTACCTTCGCTCTTATGAACGAACCAAGAACAGCAACAAGTGCCCTTGAAACGTGTGACAAAAGCTTTTTCCCTACCTTTTATACCCTTTATCAAACGTTTGGCAAATTTGCCTCTCTCTGTCGCTACTGGAACTGCCGAACGGAGTTTGAATTGGTTGAGAACATACTTAGGAAATTCTACTTCTGAAAACAGACTCAACGGTCTAGTATTGTCATGTATTCACAGAGACGTACATCTCACTGACGATGAAGTTATGAACCGATTTGGCAATGCTTCAAGAAACCTTGACTTTATAGGCTATTATAGTGTGAGTTGTAAATCAAAACAGTAACATTAATAAACACTATCAAGAGAGCAAGGTGATTGTATTAATAAAAAAGTATCATGAAATGGTCTTAGTTGTGTTTGACATTAACAAAACATAAAACATCACAACAAATTGGTTGAAAGAGTGCTACCAGATAGCCTCAAAACTCATCATTTTGCCCCAAATTATACAAAAGTTTCTCGGGGAGAACCCCGGAGCCCCTAGTCTTTGGGCCTATACCATGCCCCCTAACCCCCGGTTGGGCACCCCCCGAAATAAAACTCTATATACGCCCCTGTCCTTGACACTATAGCGCTTTCTTGTAGAGAAATGAGGAACTTTGTGTTGGCGAAAAATCCAGAGATTAATTTTGCCATTATGAACACGGCGTATTGAATTCAAGTGGATTCTTTAACATGCCAACATCGTATGACATGCGTGTCGTGATTTTTGCCGCCTATCAGAAATCACTTACCACGGCCAGGAGCGAACCAGCAAGCTTGGGGTTAGTAATCCGACACGATAACCACTCACCCACCGTTGCAAGGATGATTAAGATAGCATAGCCTATACTGTACACCCAGTAGGCCTACTGCAGGAGATTAAAATTCCCGATGTCTCGGCCAGGAATCTAACCTGGAACCATTCGGACCAAACCCTAGTGCTCTAGCCAATTCGCCACGGAGTTGAACAGTAATTATAGTAAAATCTCTCTTCAACACCACACTCTTAAGCGATCACCACATTAACAAGCGATTTTTGTCGGAACCGACATTGAAACCCATACCATCAATGCAATTTGTACCTCTGTTAAAAGATCACCCTTCTCCCCGACCACGGACCAAAGGGGCGCCTACTTGAGAAGCAGCGACTGAAGCAATGTACAATACTGTGTGTCATCATTGCAACATTGCAAGTACATTGCAGACAGATGGGGAAGTGATCGACCTTATGTAATGGGTTAACATTTTGTGGGAAACATTTCTGGCTTTCATCAGATGAACGGGTCCGGCTCCGTGGCTAAATGGTTAGCAAGCTAGGCTTTGGCCCAAAATGCCCCGGGTTCGATTCCCGGCCAATCTATCAGGGATTTTAATCTCCTAGGGTTAATTCCCGTGGTTCGGGGACGGGGTGTATGTGACGTCTTTGTCGTCACTTCATCCTCATTACGACGCGATTGTCACCCACGGGCGTCGAGACCTGCACTTGACCTCTCCGGAGGTCACACGATCATCATCATCAGATGAAGGTGAAGTGACACGACCTCTCATTCGGGCCGGATGTTTTCACAACTGGGTTAGCCTGTCCAAAGGCTCTGCATCTAGCAGCAGCGTAGCGCCCAACTAGTTTAACACATTTACACTATTTAACGTATTTAATAATCATCATTACTTACAGGAATTTTAGAGTAGTTGCTGGAAATGCTGTCCATTTTCCAAATACGCGATGCACCAATGTAGGAAGTTTTGGTACAGTCGCTGTGATTCATCCTTACTGATATTTCGTATTGATACACTTAATTCGTTCTCAAGGGCCTCCAGAGTACTGTACGTGGATTGTTTCTCTATACCTTTTGTTTGAGTCACCCCCACAAGTAAAAATCGCACTGTGCTGTAACGTATGAACACATTTTACTGTTCGACATCTTGAGAAGATAAGTTTTCACTACGAAAATTCAGTGTTCTACACCTAACCATATTCACGGGATACAACATAGGCTACAGTGCTTCACCACAAGTCTTAACTATCTCAACTAAGGTAACTTGTCAGTTCCGTATGTAATGACTGCTATGACAGCAACTGGGACCTCCCTCACGCTCTTGTGTAATCGGTAAAAGGTAGTCATATGGCCGTATAACTCATAGCTCTCCACCCAACACACGTCCCCGCGAGGTTCCGTCCTAAAGAGAAGGACCTCACTGTGTTATTGAACAGCTATCCGGTTTAAGCGAAGTCCGGACTAATGCGGTTTTACTGCACCTTTTAGAATGTCCATTTCTGTAAGTCGGGCTATTACGTCGGGTTCCAAAAAGAATAACTAATCTTACCATTTAACTTACCCCCTTAACTGGCAGTGTCTTGGGGGGTGAACTTGTGATTCGAGATCAGAGATGTGTCTAGGCTCCTGAACCCAATTGACCTCTGTCCGTTTCTCATTAGGATAAAGTAAGTCTAGGATTTGAGAAAGAAGTCATCGTGCGTCACCGGGAAAGACAGGATATAACAATTTTCAACTTTGTCCCTAAGGAATTCAGTAGGTAATAAAGAGCGGTTCTGGGACAGGGGCTAATGGGCAAGATGGCCGCCGCGCGCAACTGCCCTGTGTTATTCTTATGGAGAGGTCAGTCATAGCTGGGTCAGGGGCTAATGGGCAATATGGCTGCCACGCCCTGAGACATTGCATGACGTCACAGAGAGAGGTTGACAGTGTAACGTTGCTAAATGGAATATTTATTATTATTATTAATATTATTATTATTATTATTATTATTATTATTATTAGGTAATCATGCATTGATCACGTACAATCAAGACCAGTCTTATATTGCCCCACTTTATGGTGTAGTGGCTAGCATTTTTAGCTGTTACTTTAGAGACCCGGGTTTGAGTCCTGGCTCTGTCAAGAAATGTAATTCTAGGCTGAAGGTTGGAATGGTGTACACTCAAACTTGTGAGGCAAAAAAAATCAGAGCAGCTATGTTTAATTCATACCTCAGCCATTCTGCCAAACCGAACTGAACCTAACCTAACCTAACTTGAAAGTAAAAAGAAAAAAAAACTGAGAGCAAAAAATGTAATCAGAAAGTAACAGCAAATGTAAGAGCACATATAATAAACTTAGTTAAAACCTAACCTAACCTAAACTAACTTCACCTAACCTAACCTAACCCAACTTAACCTAACCTAACCTAACTTCAAAGTGCAAGCAAAAAAAGTGAGAGCAAAAATTGTAATGAAAAAATTAAGAGCAAATGTAAGAACACAAATAATAAACTTAGTTATAACCTACCCTAACCTAACCTAACCTAACCTAACCAAGCATTTCCTCACCTAATTTCACCTAACCTAACTTCAAAGTAAATGCAAATATAAGAGCAAAAAATGACAGCAAAAAGTGAGATCAAATAGTGTATGCAAGAAAGTAAGAGCAAATGAGAGAGCACAAATAATAAACTTAGTTATAACCTAACCTAACCTAACCTAACCCACAGAAACCTCATTTTAAGATTTTAGATTTTACATTTTAACATTTTACATTTTAACATTATAGATTTTTGATTTTTTTCATTTTACTTTTTTAGATTTTACATTTTTGATTTTTTGTATTTCAGTTTTAGTTTTTTTTTAGATTTTACATTTTAAATTTAATATTTTTTGATTTTAGATTTAACAATTTCCATTTTCCGAAAAGAGTCACTTACCTAACCTCACTAAACCTAACTTTACCAAACCTAACTTAAGCTAATCCAAAGGGCTAATGCACATACACAAAGTATATAAGGACACATGCAACTCTCCTTATGCTAGTCTTATTGGCTACTGTACAACATGATCACTACCCCAACCGTCTTTTTTTTTCATTTTGTTGTTTACTCATTTGTCAATTTTCCAATTTCCCATTTTCAGTTTTTTTAAATGTCAGTTTTAAGTTTTTTTAATTTCATAATATGGAAACATGGATTTTGCATTTTGTTGTTTACACATTTGTCAATTTTCCAATTTCCCATTTTCAGTTTTTTTAATGTCAATTTTAAGTTTTTAAATTTCATGATATGGAAACATGGATTTTTGCATTTTGTTGTTTACACATTTGTCAATTTACCAAATTCCCATTTACAGTTTTTAAAATTTTAGTTCAATGTTTTTTCTATTTTGTCAATATGGAAACATAGATTTTCCAATTTGTGTGTTTTACATGTTCATTTTGCATTAGGAGTGGAGAGAGGTGGGTAGTAATTAAAAATGTACAAGCAGTGTCCATACAATATTTTTTATTTTAAATACATGTACACTATTTACACTTAAATACATTTTTATATATAGTCTATTTTTTGTTATAAATTGTACAGTTGTTTTTATTTTTGTTTTCTATTTTATTTATTTTTGATTATGAATACTATTTTTTTATTTGTATAGTGCCATGGTTTTATTTACTAAATAGTTTTGTTTTATGTATTTGCTAGTTGCAGGCAGAAGATTTTGATATTCATAACTTAACTCTTTAAGCATGGTCAATGATTGAGTAATGACCATAGGCATGTGTACCTATACCATTAGCATCAATCACTCTTTTATCATCACCAGGACACAAAGCAATTTTGTTTAGCCTTATAGATGATATGTCATGTTGTTTAGAAGCGATAATGTTCATGGGTATTCTTTTTACATTGTTTTTCATGACACAATCCTTATAATCTTGAAAGCTTATACAATTTTTGACAACACCTCTGCTAATACCTTTAATCTTTTTGATTTCTTTACCATTTATGTCTAATGCGTACATTTTAGCTCTAAGTCCAACAAATGCTTTTATAATTTGTCCACAAGCCTCGTCTTTAAATTTCCCCAACGTTTTCTTGTTTGATGTAGAGTAACATATGTGATTAGTAGGATAATCTGATGTGTCCAGGTGTTGTAGGAAATCCAACTTGTCTTGATATACATCTGGGGTGTTAACCAAATATATGAACGAGTCAGTATCCATATACATGAGTTTAAGATTGTTCATGCCATAATAGGGTAGCAGGACATCATAGTGGTGGGAATACATGAGAGTTTTTGAAATATCCAGTATACACATTCCAATATATATAGGCTTATTGAATACAATGTTACGTTTAGACATGTGGAAAGCAGCTAGGTTAGGGCCATAAATTGTTCTGTCGATAAATGTCGGCTTTGCTATTAGCTTTTCTGCCTTTTTGCTGTCAGTCACAAGACGTATGTCTATTCTTTTACGGATATTTTCCATTGTTTTCCCAAAAATGGCATTGTTGAATAATTTGTACAGATTTTTCTCAAAATCATTTTTGGCTTGTTTTCGAAGGTTGTTATTAAAATCAACGTATGCCTTTAACCAAGGTCTTTGTTTAAACTTTAACACACGATGAATTTTTATCAATTTTATTCCATGATCTAAAGCCTGTTTTAATGCCATGTAGTGAACAACATATCGCCTTCGATTTCCAAGATGAGGAATTAGTTTTTTCAGAGACGAATCCTTAGGTTGTGTACACTCTGGTAGGAAAGGTAAATCGTTGTGTAGATCATGAAGGTCAGATGGGTAATCAACATCAACGTCTAGAATGTATCCCACAGGATCGTCTTTCTTTAGTTTTTCTAGATCAACAGTATCTGGAGAAACCCACTGAAATCCACCATAAGAAAGGGAGTGACACATAGCCCACCCGTATTGGTTGTTGGCATCATCATAGGTAATAAACTGCGATGGTTTCTCAGAATCATAGGTTTCCATGTATTTATTGTTAGCTTCAGCATACCGATGAGACACCTGGCATATGCCTCCACGTATTCCAGACTCGATTAAAAGAATCTGATCGTAATCCTGTAGCAATTCCAGTTCAATGCCTGTGTAAAGGAGCATTGCCTCGAAACTTAAACCAGGCGAAGTAAAAAAGTGTGCAGCATCCACTCGGTGTGTTTCTAGTGTTTTGTTTCTAAAGGTTTCAAAGCTGTCTGCAAGAAGGAGTACATCTGAAGTTAGGTAGAGGTCACTATATTCCCCTAGAGTTTTAATGTTGAACTGATTCCAGACACTTTTGGCATGTTCATAGTCTTCTTGACTAACATCTTCTTGACTTAATTTGTTAAAGAATGCCTCTTTTGGAGGTAAACACGTTTCACTTAACTTTTCCCATGAGTCAATGTAGTCATAACAAAATACCCCTTTACGAGTCATGAGCATTGCATTTTCTTTTCCAAAGTACTTGTCTGTTTCAGGGTATGATGTTAAGTTGGAAACTAAGTTTTCCAAACTACTCGGCATTAACCGAAACGTATCCACAAATCTAAGCTTAACATTTCCTACATATTTGGTAAAGGAAATGTACTTTTCTTTGGAGTTAGCGATAACATCCACTCTCTCAGTAGTACATCCCAATTGCTTTACAATGAAATTTGCGTCGTAGCCACTCATATTATGTAGAAACACAGGAACGGGGTTTCGTGTTTTACACCTCAAATTACAGTTATTGTGAGCACTTCCACGGTATTCCCCTGTAATATGGCAGTGGTCTCGAACTTTCCAGTCCTCTTTGGTGAATGGTTTTCGACACAAATAACAGGTTTCAGAACATTGGAACTCTGCTTCTTGAGCCTGAGTTAAGGCCTTTGGAACATTTAAGCTGTAAAGTCTATCAATTTCATTAGCTATTGAGATCAAACAGTCCATAAACTTTTCTGCAGCGTCAGGTCCACGATAAATAACAGGTTGGCTTGGAAGATTTGTCTTTATGTGTTCCACAGCGGGTGATGGTTTAACGTATATACCAAAGCTCATAGGAACATGACTCTGGTATGGCACTGTATAACTTGCTTCAGGATTGGGCAAACATGTTTGATAGGGTAAGAGTATACTTTCGAAATCTGCATAGATAACGTAAGGTATTCTTAGCATTTTTTCCACGTTTAAAAATTTGACAATGGGGTTTTTAATAGGCATTTCAACCCTAGCAATGTCATGCTGGACACACAAAGCTCTATGTTCTTTCAATTTTTCCATTCCTTGTTGTCCATATTGATTATCAAAGTGAGTAAAACACCGTTTACACGTATATATCTTATGTTCACGGCGGGTAATCTGATGTGCTACTAGTTTATCAAAATCTTTGATAAAGACGTAGTGGTTCTGGCCGGATGATGAACTTAGCAGAAGGAGGTCGCGATGGTCTTGCATCTCTTGATCCACAACCTTTAGAGGGAACAATTTGTTGTCTTGTTCCAATCCAAATACATTAATGGATATATCGTTGGCTTTTTCAAATTTGGGAATGTCAACTAGCGATGTAGGAAACGATATTACAGAAAAATCATACTTGTTGTCCAGGTCCTTGTATTTACTAATGCGATGAGCATTCTTTTTAACCAGTTTTGCTAAAATGGCATACATAAAACACTTTTCATCATTCAAATTTTCAGGATTAATGCAGGCTTTTCTTGCTTGTATAGCTGCTGGTAATGGAATATATGTGCTTCCACGCAAGGGATTGTACTTATTTATTTTCAATCGTACTCCTTCCACTGCTAACAAAGCCCAATTACTGCCTTTTAGCTCAGATTCCTCCATTTCCGTAGTTAACTTTGTAAATTGTGTTTCCAAGAAACTACTTAAGTCCGTTTCCAAAAATAGGGCCTGATTTCGTGTTTTAAATGCACGATCTGTAATTTCATTGGTAGATGTATGAATGAATCTACATTCAGCCACAAGATTAACTTTTATCGACTTGTGCATTGCTAGTTCTTTCTGCATAGCTTGTATTATTTGCTGTTTGGACTCTTTAAGGTATGAATTTAAATCCTTGCACGTATCGCAACGAATGAAATAGGATTTAAGTCGACCTCCAAAAGATGCCTCATATTCAATAAGTCCATTTTTGTCAGGGACCAATGACAGTAGGTAATGTTTTGTAGGCTCTGCTTTTTGTCTTTTAGCTACCGACACAACATTACAACATTCTTCATGACGACGTCCATTGTAGGCATTGTTGAATGTACTACCACAGGTCTTGCACTCATGAAATTCACCACACGATACTTCATGTCGCTTCCTATGATAGTCTCGAAGAAAAGTCTTTCCACACTCTTTACACATATAGCTAGGAATGGCTTCTTCCATTATGATTGTTGATTTCTGCAAACAGCTGCTTACTGCGTATCACAGGGCTAGAGGTTGGTCAGTGAGACGGTCTTTCACGATGTGAACACCGTGAGAGGTAGTAGTCAACTGGTGCTATTCTTGTGAAGGGTCCACTAATATACCCCTAGTCTAGACCAACAGCTCTTTACAGCGTATGACAAGGCTGTATACTGGACAGTGAGACGGTCTTTCACAATGTGAACACTGTAACAAGTAGTAGTCAACTGATTATATACTTGCTAAGGGTTCTCTAATATACAATAGTCGAGACCAACAGCTACTTACTGAGTAATACAAGGCTGTACAATAGTTGTTTTGACAGTCTTTCACGATGTGGTCACTGTGAATGGTAGTAGTCAACTGATGATATTCTTGATAAGGGTCCTCTAATGTACACCTGGTTAAGGGTAACAGCTGTTCACTGCTTATGACAAGGCTAAAGACTGGTTACTTCAACGGTCTTTCACAATGTTAACACTGTGACAGGTAGTAGTCAACTGAAAATATTCTTATGGCCTACTCAAGGTTATCAGGTACTTACTGCATATCAAAAGGCTGTACACTCATGTGTGTTAGGCACTCTTTCTTGCTAAGGACCCCAATATTCCCTACACAAGGCTATACATGTTAGTTCTAAACACTTAGTGGTTAATTGTATATTCAATTTTTGTACAAAGCATATACGAGCACGTTTTTATGAGGTAAAACTTTACCAAATAGTCAAATGCGACACGCAAAGTATGTTGCCGCTATCTAGCGGTGACTATGAGAACTACTTGACCGACCAGCATGCTACCTAGCGCTCCATTTCAATACTCGCTCACTGAACGAACAGCATACTATCTAGCGGTCGATATCAATACTCACTCAACTACCAGCCTGCTACCTATCGGTCAATATAACAACTCACTCAACTACCAACATGCTACATGGCTTTTTTGGTCAGTTTTTTGTTGGCTTATGTTGGCTTTTATTGGCTTTTGTTGGCTTTTGTTGGCTTTTGTTGGCTTTTTGTTGGCTTTTGTTGGCTTTTGTATTAGCTCTTTTATATTTGCTCTTGTTTGTTGGGAAAGTATGTTGGTCTTGGAAAGTATGTCAGTCCTTTTTTTATGGCTGTAAAATGCTTACAGCCATGTTTGTAAGCAGCAACAACAACAACAACACACAAAATTCCAAAAAATATCGAAAGTACTCTAAGTTTTATCAATGACTCTCAACTCTTACACTTACCTCTATCCCATGCATAGTCAAAAATTAGTATATTTTTCAAATTTTTCAAAAAATATTTGGAAAGTAGGCTGTATCATTAAACTAAAAATCCTGAAAAGACATATGTTAACTCCAACACCTACTTCTATACCCCTCTCAGTCCAAAAATAGTGTATTTTTCAAATTTTCCAAAACATATTTCCAAAATGGGTTATATTTCCGAAATTTAAAAGTTTACAAAAACGTTTGTTTGACATAAACGAATGGCCTTTGCCCCCTCTACCGTCGTACCAAGTCCCAGGTCTCTAGGACAACAAACATAAAAATTTGAAAATGGGCTTATATTTCCAAAATTAGGAATTTTACAAAAACGTTTGTCTGACGTAAATCAGTGGTCATTACCCCCTCTATCCCCACACTAAGTCTCATGTCTCTAGAACAACAAAAATAAATTTTTGAAAAATGGGCTTATATTTCCAAAATTAGGAATTTTACAAAAACGTTTGTCTGACGTAAATCAGTGGTCATTACCCCCTCTATCCCCATACCAAGTCTCAGATCTCTAGGTCAACAAAAATAAAATTTTGAAAATGGACTATATTTCCAAAATTAGGAATTCTACAAAAAAGTTTGTCTAACGTAAATCAATGGTCTTTACCCCCTCTATTCACATACCAAGTCTCAGGTCTCTAGGTCAACAAAAATAAAATTTTGAAAAAATGGTCACTATTTTGGAAACTAGGAATTCTACGAAAAAGTTTGTTTAACATAAATGAAAGGTCTCTATCCCCTCTACCTGTAAACCAAGTCCCAGGTCTGTAGGACAAAAATGAAAAAAGTTCAACTGGGAAAGTAGGCGATTTTTCATAAAACCAAACATTCTAAAAAGTGTTCTATGGGTATAAAAGAATGGTCTCTATGTCCTTTATTTTTTATAATAAAACTTTTTTATTTTTTGAGTTTTTTTGAAAAAGTTCAATTTTGAAATTTTTATATTTTGGAAACTAACAAGTTTACAAAAATGTTTGTTTGACATAAATAAATGGCCCTGACCCCCTCTACCAACAAAATAAATTTCAAGTCTCTAGGACTAAAACTGTACAGTAGTGGAGTAGTGGTGCTTCTAACCCACCCATTTTACATGCCTGAGGCTTAGTAGTGGGGCAAGGAGGGTTTTGGAGTGCGTTAGAAGCGCCACTACTCCACTACTGTACAGTTTTAGTCCTAGAGACTTGAAATTTATTTTGTTGGTAGAGGGGGTCAGGGCCATTTATTTATGTCAAACAAACATTTTTGTAAACTTGTTAGTTTCCAAAATATAAAAATTTCAAAATTGAACTTTTTCAAAAAAACTCAAAAAATAAAAAAGTTTTATTATAAAAAATAAAGGACATAGAGACCATTCTTTTATACCCATAGAACACTTTTTAGAATGTTTGGTTTTATGAAAAATCGCCTACTTTCCCAGTTGAACTTTTTTCATTTTTGTCCTACAGACCTGGGACTTGGTTTACAGGTAGAGGGGATAGAGACCTTTCATTTATGTTAAACAAACTTTTTCGTAGAATTCCTAGTTTCCAAAATAGTGACCATTTTTTCAAAATTTTATTTTTGTTGACCTAGAGACCTGAGACTTGGTATGTGAATAGAGGGGGTAAAGACCATTGATTTACGTTAGACAAACTTTTTTGTAGAATTCCTAATTTTGGAAATATAGTCCATTTTCAAAATTTTATTTTTGTTGACCTAGAGATCTGAGACTTGGTATGGGGATAGAGGGGGTAATGACCACTGATTTACGTCAGACAAACGTTTTTGTAAAATTCCTAATTTTGGAAATATAAGCCCATTTTTCAAAAATTTATTTTTGTTGTTCTAGAGACATGAGACTTAGTGTGGGGATAGAGGGGGTAATGACCACTGATTTACGTCAGACAAACGTTTTTGTAAAATTCCTAATTTTGGAAATATAAGCCCATTTTCAAATTTTTATGTTTGTTGTCCTAGAGACCTGGGACTTGGTACGACGGTAGAGGGGGCAAAGGCCATTCGTTTATGTCAAACAAACGTTTTTGTAAACTTTTAAATTTCGGAAATATAACCCATTTTGGAAATATGTTTTGGAAAATTTGAAAAATACACTATTTTTGGACTGAGAGGGGTATAGAAGTAGGTGTTGGAGTTAACATATGTCTTTTCAGGATTTTTAGTTTAATGATACAGCCTACTTTCCAAATATTTTTTGAAAAATTTGAAAAATATACTAATTTTTGACTATGCATGGGATAGAGGTAAGTGTAAGAGTTGAGAGTCATTGATAAAACTTAGAGTACTTTCGATATTTTTTGGAATTTTGTGTGTTGTTGTTGTTGTTGCTGCTTACAAACATGGCTGTAAGCATTTTACAGCCATAAAAAAAGGACTGACATACTTTCCAAGACCAACATACTTTCCCAACAAACAAGAGCAAATATAAAAGAGCTAATACAAAAGCCAACAAAAGCCAACAAAAAGCCAACAAAAGCCAACAAAAGCCAACAAAAGCCAATAAAAGCCAACATAAGCCAACAAAAAACTGACCAAAAAAGCCATGTAGCATGTTGGTAGTTGAGTGAGTTGTTATATTGACCGATAGGTAGCAGGCTGGTAGTTGAGTGAGTATTGATATCGACCGCTAGATAGTATGCTGTTCGTTCAGTGAGCGAGTATTGAAATGGAGCGCTAGGTAGCATGCTGGTCGGTCAAGTAGTTCTCATAGTCACCGCTAGATAGCGGCAACATACTTTGCGTGTCGCATTTGACTATTTGGTAAAGTTTTACCTCATAAAAACGTGCTCGTATATGCTTTGTACAAAAATTGAATATACAATTAACCACTAAGTGTTTAGAACTAACATGTATAGCCTTGTGTAGGGAATATTGGGGTCCTTAGCAAGAAAGAGTGCCTAACACACATGAGTGTACAGCCTTTTGATATGCAGTAAGTACCTGATAACCTTGAGTAGGCCATAAGAATATTTTCAGTTGACTACTACCTGTCACAGTGTTAACATTGTGAAAGACCGTTGAAGTAACCAGTCTTTAGCCTTGTCATAAGCAGTGAACAGCTGTTACCCTTAACCAGGTGTACATTAGAGGACCCTTATCAAGAATATCATCAGTTGACTACTACCATTCACAGTGACCACATCGTGAAAGACTGTCAAAACAACTATTGTACAGCCTTGTATTACTCAGTAAGTAGCTGTTGGTCTCGACTATTGTATATTAGAGAACCCTTAGCAAGTATATAATCAGTTGACTACTACTTGTTACAGTGTTCACATTGTGAAAGACCGTCTCACTGTCCAGTATACAGCCTTGTCATACGCTGTAAAGAGCTGTTGGTCTAGACTAGGGGTATATTAGTGGACCCTTCACAAGAATAGCACCAGTTGACTACTACCTCTCACGGTGTTCACATCGTGAAAGACCGTCTCACTGACCAACCTCTAGCCCTGTGATACGCAGTAAGCAGCTGTTTGCAGAAATCAACAATCATAATGGAAGAAGCCATTCCTAGCTATATGTGTAAAGAGTGTGGAAAGACTTTTCTTCGAGACTATCATAGGAAGCGACATGAAGTATCGTGTGGTGAATTTCATGAGTGCAAGACCTGTGGTAGTACATTCAACAATGCCTACAATGGACGTCGTCATGAAGAATGTTGTAATGTTGTGTCGGTAGCTAAAAGACAAAAAGCAGAGCCTACAAAACATTACCTACTGTCATTGGTCCCTGACAAAAATGGACTTATTGAATATGAGGCATCTTTTGGAGGTCGACTTAAATCCTATTTCATTCGTTGCGATACGTGCAAGGATTTAAATTCATACCTTAAAGAGTCCAAACAGCAAATAATACAAGCTATGCAGAAAGAACTAGCAATGCACAAGTCGATAAAAGTTAATCTTGTGGCTGAATGTAGATTCATTCATACATCTACCAATGAAATTACAGATCGTGCATTTAAAACACGAAATCAGGCCCTATTTTTGGAAACGGACTTAAGTAGTTTCTTGGAAACACAATTTACAAAGTTAACTACGGAAATGGAGGAATCTGAGCTAAAAGGCAGTAATTGGGCTTTGTTAGCAGTGGAAGGAGTACGATTGAAAATAAATAAGTACAATCCCTTGCGTGGAAGCACATATATTCCATTACCAGCAGCTATACAAGCAAGAAAAGCCTGCATTAATCCTGAAAATTTGAATGATGAAAAGTGTTTTATGTATGCCATTTTAGCAAAACTGGTTAAAAAGAATGCTCATCGCATTAGTAAATACAAGGACCTGGACAACAAGTATGATTTTTCTGTAATATCGTTTCCTACATCGCTAGTTGACATTCCCAAATTTGAAAAAGCCAACGATATATCCATTAATGTATTTGGATTGGAACAAGACAACAAATTGTTCCCTCTAAAGGTTGTGGATCAAGAGATGCAAGACCATCGCGACCTCCTTCTGCTAAGTTCATCATCCGGCCAGAACCACTACGTCTTTATCAAAGATTTTGATAAACTAGTAGCACATCAGATTACCCGCCGTGAACATAAGATATATACGTGTAAACGGTGTTTTACTCACTTTGATAATCAATATGGACAACAAGGAATGGAAAAATTGAAAGAACATAGAGCTTTGTGTGTCCAGCATGACATTGCTAGGGTTGAAATGCCTATTAAAAACCCCATTGTCAAATTTTTAAACGTGGAAAAAATGCTAAGAATACCTTACGTTATCTATGCAGATTTCGAAAGTATACTCTTACCCTATCAAACATGTTTGCCCAATCCTGAAGCAAGTTATACAGTGCCATACCAGAGTCATGTTCCTATGAGCTTTGGTATATACGTTAAACCATCACCCGCTGTGGAACACATAAAGACAAATCTTCCAAGCCAACCTGTTATTTATCGTGGACCTGACGCTGCAGAAAAGTTTATGGACTGTTTGATCTCAATAGCTAATGAAATTGATAGACTTTACAGCTTAAATGTTCCAAAGGCCTTAACTCAGGCTCAAGAAGCAGAGTTCCAATGTTCTGAAACCTGTTATTTGTGTCGAAAACCATTCACCAAAGAGGACTGGAAAGTTCGAGACCACTGCCATATTACAGGGGAATACCGTGGAAGTGCTCACAATAACTGTAATTTGAGGTGTAAAACACGAAACCCCGTTCCTGTGTTTCTACATAATATGAGTGGCTACGACGCAAATTTCATTGTAAAGCAATTGGGATGTACTACTGAGAGAGTGGATGTTATCGCTAACTCCAAAGAAAAGTACATTTCCTTTACCAAATATGTAGGAAATGTTAAGCTTAGATTTGTGGATACGTTTCGGTTAATGCCGAGTAGTTTGGAAAACTTAGTTTCCAACTTAACATCATACCCTGAAACAGACAAGTACTTTGGAAAAGAAAATGCAATGCTCATGACTCGTAAAGGGGTATTTTGTTATGACTACATTGACTCATGGGAAAAGTTAAGTGAAACGTGTTTACCTCCAAAAGAGGCATTCTTTAACAAATTAAGTCAAGAAGATGTTAGTCAAGAAGACTATGAACATGCCAAAAGTGTCTGGAATCAGTTCAACATTAAAACTCTAGGGGAATATAGTGACCTCTACCTAACTTCAGATGTACTCCTTCTTGCAGACAGCTTTGAAACCTTTAGAAACAAAACACTAGAAACACACCGAGTGGATGCTGCACACTTTTTTACTTCGCCTGGTTTAAGTTTCGAGGCAATGCTCCTTTACACAGGCATTGAACTGGAATTGCTACAGGATTACGATCAGATTCTTTTAATCGAGTCTGGAATACGTGGAGGCATATGCCAGGTGTCTCATCGGTATGCTGAAGCTAACAATAAATACATGGAAACCTATGATTCTGAGAAACCATCGCAGTTTATTACCTATGATGATGCCAACAACCAATACGGGTGGGCTATGTGCCACTCCCTTCCTTATGGTGGATTTCAGTGGGTTTCTCCAGATACTGTTGATCTAGAAAAACTAAAGAAAGACGATCCTGTGGGATACATTCTAGACGTTGATGTTGATTACCCATCTGACCTTCATGATCTACACAACGATTTACCTTTCCTACCAGAGTGTACACAACCTAAGGATTCGTCTCTGAAAAAACTAATTCCTCATCTTGGAAATCGAAGGCGATATGTTGTTCACTACATGGCATTAAAACAGGCTTTAGATCATGGAATAAAATTGATAAAAATTCATCGTGTGTTAAAGTTTAAACAAAGACCTTGGTTAAAGGCATACGTTGATTTTAATAACAACCTTCGAAAACAAGCCAAAAATGATTTTGAGAAAAATCTGTACAAATTATTCAACAATGCCATTTTTGGGAAAACAATGGAAAATATCCGTAAAAGAATAGACATACGTCTTGTGACTGACAGCAAAAAGGCAGAAAAGCTAATAGCAAAGCCGACATTTATCGACAGAACAATTTATGGTCCTAACCTAGCTGCTTTCCACATGGCTAAACGTAACATTGTATTCAATAAGCCTATATATATTGGAATGTGTATACTGGATATTTCAAAAACTCTCATGTATTCCCACCACTATGATGTCCTGCTACCTTATTATGGCATGGACAATCTTAAACTCATGTATATGGATACTGACTCGTTCATATATTTGGTTAACACCCCAGATGTATATCAAGACAAGTTGGATTTCCTACAACACCTGGACACATCAGATTATCCTACTAATCACATATGTTACTCTACATCAAACAAGAAAACGTTGGGGAAATTTAAAGACGAGGCTTGTGGACAAATTATAAAAGCATTTGTTGGACTTAGAGCTAAAATGTATGCTTTAGACATAAATGGTAAAGAAATCAAAAAGATTAAAGGTATTAGCAGAGGTGTTGTCAAAAATTGTATAAGCTTTCAAGATTATAAGGATTGTGTCATGAAAAACAATGTAAAAAGAATACCCATGAACATTATCGCTTCTAAACAACATGACATATCATCTATAAGGCTAAACAAAATTGCTTTGTGTCCTGGTGATGATAAAAGAGTGATTGATGCTAATGGTATAGGTACACATGCCTATGGTCATTACTCAATCATTGACCATGCTTAAAGAGTTAAGTTATGAATATCAAAATCTTCTGCCTGCAACTAGCAAATACATAAAACAAAACTATTTAGTAAATAAAACCATGGCACTATACAAATAAAAAAATAGTATTCATAATCAAAAATAAATAAAATAGAAAACAAAAATAAAAACAACTGTACAATTTATAACAAAAAATAGACTATATATAAAAATGTATTTAAGTGTAAATAGTGTACATGTATTTAAAATAAAAAATATTGTATGGACACTGCTTGTACATTTTTAATTACTACCCACCTCTCTCCACTCCTAATGCAAAATGAACATGTAAAACACACAAATTGGAAAATCTATGTTTCCATATTGACAAAATAGAAAAAACATTGAACTAAAATTTTAAAAACTGTAAATGGGAATTTGGTAAATTGACAAATGTGTAAACAACAAAATGCAAAAATCCATGTTTCCATATCATGAAATTTAAAAACTTAAAATTGACATTAAAAAAACTGAAAATGGGAAATTGGAAAATTGACAAATGTGTAAACAACAAAATGCAAAATCCATGTTTCCATATTATGAAATTAAAAAAACTTAAAACTGACATTTAAAAAAACTGAAAATGGGAAATTGGAAAATTGACAAATGAGTAAACAACAAAATGAAAAAAAAAGACGGTTGGGGTAGTGATCATGTTGTACAGTAGCCAATAAGACTAGCATAAGGAGAGTTGCATGTGTCCTTATATACTTTGTGTATGTGCATTAGCCCTTTGGATTAGCTTAAGTTAGGTTTGGTAAAGTTAGGTTTAGTGAGGTTAGGTAAGTGACTCTTTTCGGAAAATGGAAATTGTTAAATCTAAAATCAAAAAATATTAAATTTAAAATGTAAAATCTAAAAAAAAACTAAAACTGAAATACAAAAAATCAAAAATGTAAAATCTAAAAAAGTAAAATGAAAAAAATCAAAAATCTATAATGTTAAAATGTAAAATGTTAAAATGTAAAATCTAAAATCTTAAAATGAGGTTTCTGTGGGTTAGGTTAGGTTAGGTTAGGTTATAACTAAGTTTATTATTTGTGCTCTCTCATTTGCTCTTACTTTCTTGCATACACTATTTGATCTCACTTTTTGCTGTCATTTTTTGCTCTTATATTTGCATTTACTTTGAAGTTAGGTTAGGTGAAATTAGGTGAGGAAATGCTTGGTTAGGTTAGGTTAGGTTAGGTTAGGGTAGGTTATAACTAAGTTTATTATTTGTGTTCTTACATTTGCTCTTAATTTTTTCATTACAATTTTTGCTCTCACTTTTTTTGCTTGCACTTTGAAGTTAGGTTAGGTTAGGTTAAGTTGGGTTAGGTTAGGTTAGGTGAAGTTAGTTTAGGTTAGGTTAGGTTTTAACTAAGTTTATTATATGTGCTCTTACATTTGCTGTTACTTTCTGATTACATTTTTTGCTCTCAGTTTTTTTTTCTTTTTACTTTCAAGTTAGGTTAGGTTAGGTTCAGTTCGGTTTGGCAGAATGGCTGAGGTATGAATTAAACATAGCTGCTCTGATTTTTTTTGCCTCACAAGTTTGAGTGTACACCATTCCAACCTTCAGCCTAGAATTACATTTCTTGACAGAGCCAGGACTCAAACCCGGGTCTCTAAAGTAACAGCTAAAAATGCTAGCCACTACACCATAAAGTGGGGCAATATAAGACTGGTCTTGATTGTACGTGATCAATGCATGATTACCTAATAATAATAATAATAATAATAATAATAATAATATTAATAATAATAATAAATATTCCATTTAGCAACGTTACACTGTCAACCTCTCTCTGTGACGTCATGCAATGTCTCAGGGCGTGGCAGCCATATTGCCCATTAGCCCCTGACCCAGCTATGACTGACCTCTCCATAAGAATAACACAGGGCAGTTGCGCGCGGCGGCCATCTTGCCCATTAGCCCCTGTCCCAGAACCGCTCTTTATTACCTACTGAATTCATTTACGAATCTCAAATCTACAAGGATGAGACTGTCAATAATTGTATTAAATTAATTATTAAATGCTAGCAACCCGCCCCGGTTTCGCCCGGGAACAGTTATGAATGCATTACGTGATAAGTGTTCTATTTCGATGTCAATGAACTACGATCTATATCCGTTTTACATCTCAGCATGATGGGTTAAAATCACTGACTGGACTATTAATTATTTTATCATAGAGATGCATGTGCAACGAATTCTTGTCAGACGTAGGCTAATTTAGGTGCATGAAACACAAATCTCCCTACCGTCGAATCTTAAGTTGACTGCGTATTTTGCGGAACGAAAAGTTTACAGGCGAAATGAAGAAAAGCCGAGTTGCACTTACAGGGAAACTCCAATCACAACCACTCTTCTCTGAAGTCTTAACTCAATACGACTCGACAGTTTGCTACTGGCTGTGTCTGGGGCAATAACCTCGTCCGCTAGGCAGGCTGTAACTGGGATCATAGGCTCTCCCGTAGCTAGCTCGTAAACTGTCACCTCAATAATTGAATAGAGAATGTTGGAAGAAATGAACACGTAAAAACACTTATAGTAGGCAATACATTGAAGATCGAGATATGCTCTCGGTGACTTTTTTGTAGAACATTTTATTCTGAACAATTCAAACTCATAGTTTATAGATATATTTAACGGGTTGCCCAGCGTAGGCTTTAAAAGCCCACTGACGCCAGGTTTCTTTTCTGCTTTTTCACTGAACTCGTTACTGCTTGGCTTCATTTGATCATAAATACATTATTTTCTACATAAGCTTTTATCGAGATATCCTTTCCAGAATGGTGAAAACCGCATCAAAATGCATCCAGTGGTTCTCGATATTATCCGTGACAGCCAAGAATCGGGGACTTTGTTTTATACTAAGTAGGCCTATAGATGATTTACACATTGCCAATTCATTTTGTTTTTCCATATTACTGGAATCCACTGTTCGGTCAAAATCAGGCAAATTATAGAAGTGAAAAAAAAAAGTACATTATGCAACAAGCCTTTAACGGCAATAAGTAAGACACGAGTATGTTTATAAAACGAGAGAAGCGAGTTTTATAATTTCCACACGAGCGTCATAATTAGGCTACCATTATAGGCGAGTTGCATACTACTGTTTACGTACGACGATAATTATAACTTTATTTTATGTTTGAGCATAAATCTTCGTAAATATCTGTCGAGATACCGCCAGTTGCATTTACTGTACAAAGCACTTGCGCTGGGTTTCCGGTTGTTTACTGAACAGAGTGCATGCGTGGATCAAAGACCTTGGCAATGTCATATGTTTCCAGCCTCCATGACGTCCTAGTGTCGTTATATCAGCACCAGAATTCACAAAAATTGTCGCCGAACTCCTACGAAAGCAATGCCCTGTGTACAAATTGGAGCTCAAACAAGAAAGGAATTAGGTATCATGAAATAGAGGAAGACTTAAGGCAGGTGGGGATGGACAGACAAATGATTGGGGACAGAGGAGAATTCAGAAACAACTTTGAGAATACAAAATGTATAGCAAATGAAAATAAGAAGACGGGAACATTGTGGACAAAAAAAACGGAAACAGGAGCACAGTCAAAGGATGAAGAGATTTTGGGAAGAGTAGAGGAAGAAGGGAGCGAAGTGAAAATTGTGTCATCATGAGATATTTAAGATCAAGCACTGTCCAAAAGGTAAACAAGATGTTCAGTAAAGAACATATAGCCTACTTTCTCCTAAATGCATGGGTATTGTTATAACTCTTTGTCCTTTTCAAGGAGTGTAATTGAATGTTGGTTGTAGTAGCTTGTTGAAATACAACGTGCTATAGGGATATTAAACATGAATATGAGGTGCCCTTTGCTAGTGCGACCTCTGTACAAAATTTCATTCAATTCGGTTTCACAGTGTTTGAATTGATATGGTGAATCGATTTGCACACATACATGGCCGCTATCTGCAAACTATTGGGCTGATGACCTTGTAGCTTGGTCAAAGAACGCTTCTCACATACAGGTATGTTGTTGCAAAATTTGGTAGAGATCAGATGATTAGGTTGGTCGTAATTTGATTTAAGCTTTTAACATTTGGGTGGCCGCCATTACGTTTCCGTCAAGATGACGACGATATAAGACATGACACTGAGGTGCCCTTTGCTAGTGCTACCTCTGTACTAGATTTCGTTCAATTCGGTTTCACCGTGTTCGAATTGATAGGGGGGGGGGACATACATTCAGAGTACACGCACTCACACACACACACACAAACAAACACACACACACACAGACAGAGACACACAGACACACAGACAGACACACAATTTTACGCCCTGTGTAGATCTCATAAGTCTACTTTCATTTTTTTGCAAAAATCGAAAGTAGGCTAAAAATGATAATATATTAATAAATAAGAAAATAAATAAATAAAGAAGAATAACTCCTACAAATACCTCGGCCAATGGATAACCCCGAATGTTAGAGAGGATCTAGCCAGGTGTCCCAAATTGGAGAGAGCTTACCATCTCTGTAAGAGCATTTACAAGTCCAAATCCCATTCCCTTCGCCTCAAACTTAGACACTACGAAACTGTAGTAAGACCTTCAGTACTGTATGCCTCAAATGCCAGCTGACTGCGCCAGGAAACGAACCTGCAACCTTGGGTCCAGCATGCGAGAACGTTACCGCTGAGCCACGCAGCCAGTTGCAAGGATGAAGTAATACCGGGCTAAGAAGAAAACTCGCCAGAGTAAGGAACCACGTGGTCCATCGGGCCTCAACGATCCAAGAAGAATAACTAAATAAATAAACCCCAGAACACTAAAATTTCCCAGATAGGCTATAGGCCTACGCTTGGACGAAACATTAAAATTTTCCCAGATTTAATTATGTATGTAATTCCTGCCGG
The DNA here is from genome assembly GCA_946902985.2 of Meconema thalassinum. Taxonomy (NCBI): domain Eukaryota; kingdom Metazoa; phylum Arthropoda; class Insecta; order Orthoptera; family Tettigoniidae; genus Meconema; species Meconema thalassinum. Next base: position 1,048,457,482 of record OX336388.2, read on the forward strand.
GATGGTACATACTGTAAGGCCACGGCCGCCTCCTTCCCTCTTCCTTGCCTATCCATCCCAATCTTTCCTTCCCATCCCTCATTAGGCCCCTGTTCGCTTTGCAGGCGACGCCGCCTGGGTGAAGTGCTGATCACATATCCCCAGTTGTATCCAATCCTTCCAAGTGTTATCAGCTCTGGAAAGGCGGTAGTGGTGAGTTCCCTCACTGAGTCCGTGGGAACCACCAATCTGGAGGGTAAAATTGACCCAAAAAATAAATTCCTACGACGGATAAAATTGCTCACAATATGCTCTTTTAGACTCAACGAATACTGCGACCAAGACGCAACATACGAATGAAGCAACACCGTGTGCGTGAAGAATATCAATAACTGGTAGCATTCAAGTGGACAGTCAATGTATAGGCCTTTCATTATTTAAGACTGTATGAACTGAACATCTCGCCTTCAAAATGTGTATCAATCCTAACCCGTACAGCTGAAGGACTTTTACCAAGTGGAAAATTAATTGCAACTCTAAGGAAACGTTCATTTATCTTGTTTTCAGGGAGTGTTGTATTTTGAATTGTAGCTGGCTGAATGGTTCAAAAGGACCAAAAGCCATATTTTGGTAAATGGAAGAGTTTATTTTGCTTTGGGCGTTGGAATGAGGTAGGTAGTCGTGTGAGTCAATACTAATTGGATGAGTTTCAATAATTCTAAATAAGCGCGACACACAATTTATGTAAAAAGAAACACTAAATAGCATATTTCATACCACAAAATGTCTTTACATATAAGATAAAAAGAGCTCTTCAATTTTTGAACGTTAACTAATTTTCAACTAAATCTAAATTAAAATGTCAGAATGGTTCGTCTCAGTGTAGGCCTATATCAGGGAAATTTAGTGTTCCGGGGTTTATTTATTTAGTAATTTATTGATCTACTTATTTATTTTTTTATTTTTTTATTTATTTATTTATTTATTTAGTCTATATATTTTTATTTATGTATTTATGTATTATTTCATGATACTGATTTTGTCATTTACTGTATTTATTTACTTTAAATATTTTATTACTTTGTTGATTTAGTTATTTAGTAATTTATTTATTTATTTATTTATTTATTCCTTTATTTATATATTTTTGTTATTTATTCATTTTTATTTATTTTTTTATTTATTTATTTATTTATTTATTTATTTGGAGTTTTAAGGGTTGGAAAAACGAGGTCATTTGCCCCCCTTTACACGAACATGTATTAGTTTATTTATTTATTTATTTATTGGTTCATGATAATGATTTAGTCATTTATTTATTATTTTTTCATTTTTATTTGCTTTATATATTCTGTTAATTTGTTTATTTATTTATCTATTTTTCATTTATTTATTTATTTATTTAATGAAAATGCATTCTATTGCACCCCATGGCATCAAGACAGGTCTCACTGTAGTTGCCCAGCTTGCTCTGAGTAGTATTTGAATGTTACAATATTTAAAAGATTATCTGATCAGGATCTTATTGCTTGAGTCTTAATTGCACACATGCTCGCTTTCTTGGGCAGTTCCATTTGCCTGTTGCCGATAGGATGACGGAGCGAGGTCCCTAGAGTGGAGCAGATAAGAGCGGGCGGGCGACATGTTGTTGCATGGTGATGCTCGATTGATCTCATTGCACACAACGTCAATCTTCTTTGGCCAGTCAGCGTGATAATCGCGAACATACGGGGAGGAGATTGATTGTTCGGAATGAATCCCCTCCTCCTAAACATGACGTTTATAGTATCCACCCTAGTCCGGTTGAACAATAAATGCATTGCCTGCAATCCTCGCTGAATAGGCTTTGTTCGCCGGGCTACGGGCTTACAAAGGCCCGTTGTTGGCCTGGTCCTATACACCGCATTATACTATGCAGTAATCCTGTTTTGGAGCGAACACAATGGGGGGGTCACACCATAAACCTGCATGCCCCCCCTACCCCCTCACTCCACCTGGTGGTCTCTTCTATGGCGAGAGAGGTGCGCTTTGCCAGCATAACAACTACTATAGGATAAGTACACTTGCTTCTAAGTAACGGGATATCCCTGGCTAAAGAAGTGGCCATTGTGCTGTGGTTAGCCGACCAAGGCTGGATTAAACCACTTGCCACCTACTGCTGATCCATGATGACGAGTGGGCACATCGCTCTGCCTGTAAAATACGCCATGTGAGATGTTATTGCAGTCTACCATTCTAGAGCACTTTCTTCTTCTTATTCTTTCGGATGAGCCTACTGGGGACTACACTTGTTCAACTGTAGGGTTTTGAGTTTTCCCCAGTAAGCCTATGAATGCATCTTTCCCCGTAATTTTGAGTGACTTCCTTAAGAATATACAGTATATTTTATTAATGCAGCCAATAGCCATTTATTTTGTAAGGAAATCGGAAATGGAACCATCCCGGCATTTTCAGGACGGTCGAGGTTGGATTCGAACCCACGCTCTTCAGATGCCGGCGAGGCACGATCGCGACGTGACGTAGCGCGTTAGCGTTCTCGGCCACCGCAGCCGAGAATATGTCTCACAGTTTGTCTGTCTTTCTAGAGCATTTTATTATATAGTCGTGATGCCCAACGCTTACCAACCGCACACTCGGTATTTGATTGATCCTCAGCCCCTTACAAGTGTTTCACGCCGAGCAGGGGGGCTATTTTATGAGGGAATGGGCAAGCAATGTTGCCACTACTCCTCTCTTGTTAGCACAATCAAACAACTGAATGCACGGAAAGAATGAAAAACTCTAGTATAAATAAGCTATCCTTAGTTTATGGAGATCGCCTAGTGGCGTAGCGGCTAGCATTCTTGGCTATCCCCCTGGAGGTCCGGGTTCGAATCCCGGCTCTGCCAAGAAATTTAATTGTGGTGTGAGGGCTGGAAAGGAATCCACTCAGCTTCGTGATGAAAGACTGAAGAGACGTGGGTTCGATTCCCACCTCAGCCATCCCGGAAGTGGTTATCCGAGGTTTACCCACTCCTACTCCAGGCAAATGCCGGGATGTTTCCTAAATTAAGGCCACGGCCGCCTCTTTCCAAATCCTCACCTGAATTACAAATACACCGGCCGCGGTGGCCGATAGCGCTAAAGCGCTAGTTCGTGCCTCGCTGGCATCGGGGGAGCGTGGGTTCGAATCTCACCTCGGCCGTCCTGAAAATGGTTTTCGTGGTTTCCCATTTTCACCACCAGGCAAATGCCAGGACGGTTCCTTTCAATAGGTTCACGGTCGATTTCCTTACAATATCACTTCCCTGACCCGTCCTGAAAAGAGAAGTAGGCCTACATGGCCATTGGCTGCATTAATAAAATTATTAATTACAAATACACACACTAATAGGTCGCACATTTCTTCCATCTACATGCACTAGGTCTAGTGGTACCATAGGTAAGCAAATATAGACTACTACATTAAATTATACACACATCAAAAAAAGTTTTGCATCACCTCGGTTCCAAGAGTTCCGGAACCTTTAAATACAAAGGGAATAGAGATCAACACAGACAACATTTCAGCTCGTTTTATTGCTCATGAGACCCACACATTGCATGTTGTACCATCATACAGCTAGACTTTCAGCATTTGTGGTCCAGATTGCAGTACACACCACTACCTCTAATACCCAGTAGCACGTCCTCTTGCATTGATGCATGCCTGTATTCGTCGTGGCATACTATCCACAAGTTCATCAAGACACTGTTGGTCCAAATTGTCCCACTCCTCAACGACAATTCGGCGTAAATCTCTCAGAGTGGTTGGTGGGTCAAGACGTCCATAAACAGCCCTTTTCAACATATCCCAGGCATGTTCGATAGGGTTCATGTCTGGCGAACATGCTGGCCACTGTAGTCGAGCGATGTCGTTATCTTGAAGGAACGCATTCACAAGATGTGCACGATGAGGTCGAGAATTGTCGTCCATGAAGACAAATGCCTCTCCAATATTCTGCCGATATGGTTGCACTATGGGTCGGAGGATGTCATTCAGGTATCGTAAAACCGTTTCGGAGCCTTCCATGACCACCAGTGGCGTACGTCGGCCCCACATAATGCCACCCCAAAACATCAGGGAACCACCACCTTGCTGCACTCGCTGGACAGTGTGTCTAAGACGTTCAGCCTGACCAGGGTGCCTCCAAACACGTCTCCGACGATTGTCTGGTTGAAGGCATATGCGACACTCATCGGTGAAGAGAACGTGATGCCAATTCCGTGGGGTCCATTCAGCATGTTGTTGGGCCCATCTGTACCGCGCTGCATGGTGTCGGGGTTGCAAAGCTGGACCTCGCCATGGACGTCGGGAGTGAAGTTGCGCATCATGCAGCCTATTGCGCACAGTTTGAGTTGAAACACGACGTCCTGTGGCTGAACGAAACGCATTATTCAACATGGTGGCATTGCTGTCAGGGTTCCTCCGAGCGGCAATCCGTAAGTAGCGGTCATCCACTACAGTAGTAGCCCTTGGGCGGTCTGAGCGAGGCCTGTCATCGACAGTTCCTGTATCTCTGTACCTCCTCCATGTCCGAACAACATCGCTTTGGTTCACTCTGAGACGCCTGGAAACTTCCCTTGTTGAGAGCCCTTCTTGGCACAAAGTAACAATGCGGACGTGATCGAACTGCGGTATTGACCTTCTAGGCATGGTAGAACTACAGACAACATGAGCAGCGTACCTTCGTCCTGGTGGAATGACTGGAACTGATCGGCTGTCGTACCCCCTCCGTCTAATAGGCCCTGCTCATGCATGGTTGTTTACATCTTTGAGCAGTTTTAGTGACATCTATGAACAGTCAAAGGGACTGTATCTTGGATACAATATACACAGTCAACGTCTATATGCCGGAGATCTGGGAACCGAGGTGATGCAAAACTTTTTTTGATGTGTGTATAATAATTAGTAAGGTTCGGATATTAAGGAAATGTCATATTTCTTTCCTGAGCTCATTTTACCCGAAATCTGAAAAATAAGTTCGAATGACGGGTCCCTGACCATGTTTAAAGCAATTTGATGTTGCCTATAAATGCATATTTCGGCCATTTTTATTGTTTCGGTCATATTTTAGTGATATAAGGTCATATTTGGTTATAATCTCAGCATTTTTGTTTAAATTGAGGCGTCGTTAACAAGGTACGTGTTATCTGCGTCGAGTTTCAAACACAGGTTTTCCGAATAGTGTAGTAGATACAGTATATTTTTCTTTCTTTTCCCAGAACAGGCAGATAGCAGGTTTAGAAGACCTGATTCCAAGAAGGCGCTCCTCTACGGACGTCTTTTAGCACATCTTTCTGTACAAGTTAGATTGCGACACTGAACGCATGAGGTCACGGAACATGACGATAGTGTGCTTCTCTCTTCCAATAGGATGTCACTCCAGTAGATATAGCCTATTTAGCTCAGAAGCAATTAGCAGACAAGGAAATGTCTTTTAGGAAAACCGAGCAAGAACTGAATCTCAAGGATATGATACTGAATGAATGTTGAAAATTTTAATGTACTGAAGCTCTCTTGCCAGTTTGTATGATTACATTTGTCTGGTGTATTATCGCTGATCACGTTTTGGCACTTACGACGTTCACTGTATGTTAGCGATACTCTACCTATCCCAAAAATTCATGTCATATTTTCATAGATTTTTAGGTCATATTTTATAGTTTTAGGTCATATTTAGCTAGTTTTAGGGCATATTTGCTTGCATATTTTGTACTTTTTTAGGTCTTCAACTTTCGAACCCTAATAATTAGCAACCTAACCCAGTTTCGCCAGGTATCTTTTACGGTCTACCCAGCGTTAACTTAAGAGGCGCACGGAGGACAGGTCCCAGACGCAATTCAGAAAAGCCGAGGTGAACAGCGAATCTCCAAACACATGTACTCTTCTCTGAAGTTTTAACTCGACATGACTCGACAGTTTGAAGCTGGGGTGAGAGGCTCGCTCGTTAACTCACTCTGAAGGTAGCAATTTAAATTTCCACTGAATGGAGATTGTTGGAAGAAACGAAAACGTAAAAACACTTAGACTGGGCGATGTATTAAAGATAGAGATATGCTGTCGCAGACGTTTTTGTAGAACTTTTCATGCTGAACTATTCATAGTATTGTACCCTTAATGATAAGGGCTCATCATATAGATATTTTTAACGGTTTGCCCAGCGTAAACTTAAAAGGCGCACGGACGGCAGGTTTTTCTTCGACTCGATTCACTGAAATCGTTAATGCTCGGCTTCCTTTGGTCATTAAAAAATCCCAAAAATGTTCTTGATTTTGGTAGTGATTTTTGTATAACTGGCTTCTCAGAAGAGACGAGCGAAACTGATTCCAGGTACTCGGGGTGTTGACCTTGGAACTATCTCTATCCACATCTGTTGACAACATGCTGTGCTGTGCCTGGTGAAAGTTTGGATCCGCTAGCTCAACCCTCACAGAAGCAATTAACCAGTGAACGCTTATCAGTCTTAGCTTCAATTCTTTACCATCTACAAAAAGTACCAACATCACTACCAAATGGCAAGAACATTTTTGGGATTTTCTTAATTTGCCAAAACATTAGTATACATTCTACAATACTTATAAAAATAATTAATAAGGTAACCCCGTTAAAAAAATGAAACTCGAAAACAGAAAGCCATATTTCAATGTTCTTGGTGCACGTGGATGTCTTTTAGATCAAAGTATTTTCATAAAATATTTGGCAAAATTTGAATCAAAAATATAAGGCCAGGGCGCTTTTATTGAAAATAAGCTAGTGGTCTTAAACTTTTGGTAGGCACTGTATGTTATGATAATATTGCATTTCACGTTAATGTGTTTAGACCAACATCTCTAAAGTGAGAACGTAGCCTACTAAGTTACTAACGGAAAGGATGTCTATATTGTAAAGTTCTCAAAGTAAGTTCTTTCGAAGTGAAATGCCATGTCCTGTGGTTCGGATTCCACGTAAAAAGGAGGTCCCGTGGCTCATGATCTCGCGATTAACGGTCACGTTAAACTACAAGCTTCCTTCCTTCCTTCAAAGTAAGTTCGATAGATTTGAGTTACAATGGCAATGAGAGGACGAGCTGACATACGGTAGGTCGTCGAAGCCAGTCAAATTCGCGGCGAACTACTTCACGTGCAAACCGCACTGATGACCAACGAGTGGCGAATAATGAAAGTAGTCCTATTGGCTTGTCTGATTGACGTTCGAGAGCGGCTGAAAATGAACGACAAGCGATTAGATTCAGAATGCAACGAGTTTGTGAACATCAAACACAACGCCAGCAAGCACAACACACTGAACATGACCGATTGCACCGACACGATGCTCCTGTGAAACTGGAACGTCAGTTGACCGTATCAAAGGAAGAGCTCATTCGGCGTGTTCTTCCGAACGTAGTCTACCGGTAGCGCAGAACGTAATTGGCTAAGCGAACGAGCCATATTGGCAGCGAAAAAGAAAGATCTCAAGTCCATTTAAAATTTCATTCCGGACAGTTGTTTTCTTTCAAATCAGTTGACACAGTTATCAACCAGGATGAGGTAGTCAACTATCCCACAGAATTTTTGAATTCGCTGGAATTGCCTGGATTACCATCACAATTTGCAATTGAAAGTAGGCTCGGACATCATCATGTTGTGTAACATCAATCAATCTCGACGAAACTGGCTGTGAAAAAGTTTATGAACAACGTCATCGATGCGACGATTATCAAGGGAAAGTACAAACGAGAGGATGTTTTGATTCCGCGTACCCCCGATGATTCCAACGGGCGTGCCATTCGATTTTAAACGATTGCAATTGCCTGTGCGTCTGGCCTTCGCAATTACCATCAACAAATCACAAGGCCAGTCGTTGTACGTTTATGGAATTAACTTGGAGTTTCCGTGTTTCGCGCATGCACAATTGTATGACACGTGTTCGCTTGTCGAAAAGCCGTCATAATTGTTTATTTATGCGCCGGAGAACAAAACTAAAAATGTAGTTTACAAGAAAGCTTTGCATTGAATGTTAACTCCATTTATCTTTCATGTAAATGAAATACATTGAATTCATTTGAATTACAAACGAGTTTCATTTAATAACCAAACAAATCTCAAACCGTACACGTTGCGGCTAATATTATCGATCTCCATTAAGTGGAGTTGGAAGGTTGATTATTATTAATAATCGCTTATGAAAAGTTACAATCAAATCAATTTAAGGTGGTATGAAGTTCACTGGGTCATGTAGTGTTATATAATTATGGAATCTTGCGTAATATTCCGGCATAATACTAACAATAAAGAACTATAATAAGAAGGTAAACCTTCAATTCTGTTATATCATTTAACTTACTTGGGCTATTGTTGAATGTGGGTGTCAGAGACACATGGAATTTCTGAAACGTGTGATGTTTCGTCCCGCAACAATAGGTTAAGACTTGACAAACATTTAATAGCACTGTTGGGTATGTATTATTGCATCTTTCATTGTAGAGTGTTTCAACAATTAATTACCATGGCATGCCCAGTGATTTATACAAAATATACAGTATATTCCATAAATCCTATTGTAACGTGTTTTTCGAGGGGTTTTATGCAACTGGCATAAGTCAGTAGGAAGCCATTCTATATTTATTTACGCGGCAAATTGTTCAGCCAAGAGAATTTTCATGTTAATTTATTATTATTATTATTAATTTATTATAATTATTATTAAGGTATTTTCGGAGCATTTTATAAAAATTATTAGCATTCAGATAGGTTTTCTATGTCTTAGAAAACGCTATCAAGCAAATTATTACGAACGACGATATCATAGAAAATTATCTGATTACGGAATTTTACGGAGTTTTTGTCAGTTAGGGTATTTGAGAGAGATGACTCACTGGGATTTCAAGTACACGCTGAATCTTGTCGAGGAGCATGACGCAATCTTGGGTCGCAAGGTCTAGAAAAGGCGAATTGTGGAAACGGAAATCGACTTCTCCCTCCCGCGGAGTGTAATGAGGAAGGAGTGGGGATCTAGCGCGTAGGGTGCAGCCAATCAGTGGCGACGACGTAAGCTAGATGTCGGTACCATGGTGGGGGAGCCAACAGGTGTATATATATCGTTCGACGCGCCGTGAAAAAAGGACAATCTGTGTAGTTCTTGCCGAGTGTGGATATACGCGGGAATCGCTCCGATGTTCCGTGGAAGAGGACTATCTGTGAAACACTTGAGGTGTACGGTCGCAAGTGCGTGTCGCTCCGATGTTCAGTGGAGTTAGCGACGAACTTTTGTAAAACTTGGTTGTACGAGTGTTTGGGTCCGAGGTACGGACCATAGAATTATCTAATCTACCAGAATATCATCAAATTCCGACGGAGATGACGACGTCCAGGAGACTGTGGGAAGCTCACAACATCTTCAAGAACGAGGGAAATGCTTTGGCAATTTCCAGTGGTAAGCGCCAATGACGCAGAAATACGCAATCTCTCATTTTCTTTGTTCTACATTTCATATTTCAGTAACTTCATAGCTTGGAAATAAGAGTAAAATCAATTTATCAGACTCCGTTTTCACGTAATTTTCTATCGGTAATATTCAAATCACAACGCTCCAATTTAAATTTTATAGTTATTATTATTATTAATTTTGCTATACTTGTTTTCTATAATAAATTCATTTCTTTTACGATGCAATCTTTGCTTTCAGTAGGTAGCATTAGATATAGACCAATTCCTTCTCCTGATACAATTGTTTGTTGGGTTAATGATCAAATCATACCACGATCTGAGTGAATAGAGTCTTGAATGTGTTCTGCCAGAGCTAGACGTTGTTAAATACAAATTTAGATTTCAGCATTGCATTGAGGTCTTGGCGCCCATTAAAACAACATAGCTTAGGCAAAGGTAAACAGTTACATTTCTCACCCAACAGTTAGGAGCTAGCAAAACGTCTCATTTGTACGCTCAACGTGGAGCAAAGTAAATAACGTTTCACTTGTCGCTACCAACATGGGGCACTAAGAACTGCTACACTTGTCGCCGACAACTTGGGGCTGAAAACCTAATAACATTTGTGGAAGGAGAAGGGTATATATTTCTGTGCCTGTATTTTGGGGGTTATTTGTCTGTATCAGTGTATATCATTATGGGGGATGAGAAAGAAAGACAGATGAGGTTACGTAGTGGTCATCAACGGGAGAGTGATGATACGAGCAGTATGTCGAGTGATGGTAGTACCGGGGTAGCGGAGGTAAATCCCGATACTGAAACAGGGAGTGTAGGCGGCCAACCAGAATTAAAAACTTTACTTCTCGAGTTTATGTATCAGAACAAAGTTAGTAGTGAAGCTTTAAATGCAAAGTTAGAACAGAATAACGCTAAACTAGAACAAAACAGTAGGGAAAATAAAGAAAGTACAGAAGCTTTAAATGCAAAATTAGAACAGAATAACGCTAAACTAGAACAAAACAGTAGGGAAAATAAAGAGAGTAATAGGGAATTGAGCGATAGTTTAAACGCCAGATTAGAACAAAACAGTAGGGAAATGAGTGACAAATTCGAACTGATTAGAGGTGAGATCCGGGGGGTGATGGAAGAAAAGGCTAAAGAGATTATTGCAGATGTAGACAGAAAATTAGGAAAAGTACAGGAGGAGTTGGAAATTAGAATCAGTACACAGGCTGAAAATTTAAAAGAACTAGTGCAACTGGAAACACAGCAGGTCAAAAAGCAATTGGGGGGAGAAATTGACAAAATTCAGGTAGCTACTAAAGAGGTTAAGGAACAGCTGGGGGGTAGAATTGAGAAAGTCCACTCACAAATAGTTGCAGAAGTAAATGATTTAAGAGAGAGTAATAGGGAAAGCATTAGCAAGATTGAGGAGAAACAAGCAAAGCTATATGATAAAGTAGAAGAATCAGAAGGAAACATTAAATTAACAGTAAACAGTATTGAGAGGAAGGCTGAGGAGAAAATCGCAGAATTAGAGTTAAAATTAAAAGCTAGGATCAGGCAAGAAAATAGTCAGAATAGGCCAGTTTTTGTGAATAGCACACACAGGGAGGTAGAACTGGGTAAGTTCAGCAATCGACAGGGGTGCCCAATGGAGTTCATGAACACTATAGAAAATAAATTCGGGGAAAGGTTGGAAAATGGTAGTATTGAGTGGTGCCAGGTAGTTGAAATTTTAGAACAAGTGTTTGTGGGGGAAACGAGGAATTGGTTTGCTGTCTACAGAGACAAGTTTACTGATATCAATGATTTTAAAATGAAATTCTGTGAAAAGTTCTGGAATGAGGTTATTCAGTCGCAGCATCGTGAGGGAGTAGTGTGTGGTAAATATAACCCTAAAGGAAGCTCCACCATGACCGAATACTTTTTAGGGCAGGTATTAGTGTGTAAATATCTGGATGGCTTGAAGGAGGAAAGTGATGTGGTAAGGTTGCTACTTAGGCACTTTCCCTATAGGATCAAGGAGGCTGCTTGTATCCAGAATGTAAAGACTATATCACAAGTAGAAAGTTTGTTAAGCACATTTGATGCACTAGGGAGAGGGGGTTATGAGGACAATTTCAATAGGAACCAGGGTAGTAATAATAATAGACCTAATGAAGCCAGGCATCAGGAAGTTCAAGGGAACGGTGGCGAAGGGGCCAATGCTCAAAATAGAAATAATAATAATCAGCTAAATCAGAACAGAGGAAATGGCTATGGTAATCAGTATCAAGGGAGGAACAATGATTACAGGGGAAATCAAGGGAGAAACAATGATTTCAGGGGAAATCAAGGGAGAAATTATAATAACAATAATTACAACCAGAATAGGGGTCAAGGAAGAGGACAGCCTAGTGGTAGTAATATACAGCCAAACAATGACAACACAACTCAGAACAACCAGACCAGTGCAGTAGTAACTAGTACTACGGCCAGCTGTAGCGGTTCTTTAAACGCGAACCAGGCTGCGAAGTAAGGTCAGAATCTCAGTCTGTAGCATGCCCTGTCCATACAATTATACAGGAACCCTATGACCTAAATGTAAGAAATGAATTATTACATGAACTAAATGATGAAGGTATTATTCAGGAAGTGGTTAGTAAGAGCCCCATAGTTAAATTTAACGTGTCCGAGGCGTACACAGATGTTTTAATTGATAGTGGTTGTATGAAGAGTTGCATAAGTAGTGCATTTTATGATAAAATGAAAGGAACTGGAGTAAATTTTGAGGAGATGCCAATTAAAAGCACTTTTGTTATCACAGCTGTTGGGAAGAGGTCTAAAGTAATTTCTAAGCAAGTTTTAGTAGACATTAAAATTAATAATCATGTAGAGAAGCAGATTTGCCTTGTAATTCCAAATTTAGTATTCAGTGTTATCTTGGGTTCAGAGTGGCTAAGTAGAGTGTCTGGTAACTTATGTTATGATGTAGGGAGTTTGAAATTTAAATGGGGAGATTCTGAAGTAGAAGTAGCGTTCAATGACCATATTCAGAGGAGTAGTATTGTAGGTGTGATTTGTACTTTAAATGAGATATCGCCAGCCGTAGAGCGGGGTTCTCCATGTTTTGTGGGCAGTGTGATTACGAACGGAAGTCTAGAGGACTCGTTACGTGAGGCTGCATTTCAGGGAAATATAGAGGATGAACAGTGTGTTCGGCTCTATGATGTGTTATTGTGTAATAGGAGAGTTTTTGACGATCGCATTGGTATGGCCAATTGCTATACACATTCATTGAACGTTATTGATAGGTCAGTATTCACAGGACATAGATATCCTGTACCTTTCGCTTATCAGAGTGCAGTTGAGGCACAAATTAATCAGATGCTTGAAGATGGGATTATTGAGCACTCGAACAGTCCATATGTTAATTCTTTGATCACGGTACCCAAGACCGACGGCACTGTTCGTATTTGTTTAGACGCTCGTTTGGTTAACAGTAGAATTAGTTCAGATCAGCTGAAATCGATGTCAATAGAGGAATTAATGCAAACATTTGAGGGGAAGAAGTATTTCACTTGTGTAGATTTGAGTTCCAGTTTTTGGCAAGTGCCACTTATGTACGAAGATAGACCATTTACAGCTTTTAGTCATAAATATAACCTTTATCAATTTTGTAGAACACCTTATGGGTTAAAGAGTAGTTCAGCTGCTTTAATTAGGGCTTTAAACATCGCATTAGGGGATGACACAGGAGAGTTTGTAACCATTTACATAGATGATATGGTAATTAGTTCACGCAGTTTTGAGGAGCATCTATGTCATTTAAATATAGTTTTTCAGAAGTTAGATCAGGCAGGGTTCACTTTGAAGCTGTCTAAGTCGTCATTCTGTCAGTCAGAAGTGACATTTTTAGGTCATAGAGTGTCGAGTAGAGGTGTGACACCATAGGAAGGTAGGGTTAGCATGTGTGGACAGTAGCAACAGGGCATCGTTACAGACACTGAGAAATATGCTAGGTAGAGCAACGTGAGGACGTTTATTTAAGGGAGCCACTTGCAAGGTTGGAAGCAGGTGACGCAGAAACATTTATAGTTTCCAAACGTATTGGCAAAACAGCATATGTGCTGGAGAATAGTGAGGGAAACAGATTATACGGGACGTATAATATACATAGTCTACGAAAATATGTGTCATAAAGTGAGTGTGTTTAGCTGGCGAGCCAGCCTATCAAATGAGTAAGTGTGGTATCTGGTGCGTGGAAGATCTGGTCTTAAGGCAGGCGTATCGGAAGTCACACAGGGGGGTAGTATGTAAGTAAATGAGAGTTTTTAAGGTACAGGGAAATATGACGGGATTGTCGGATGCTGTTGAGCACTAAATTGTCTCGATGCACCAAGGCCATTTTGGCAGCGCTGATGGGTTCCCATTTATCTCCAAGAGATGGGGGAGCGCTTGAATAGGGCTTGTTAGCTTAAGGCGTCCACGAGATAAAAGATGGGCCATCAGAATGCGAGACAGTCCTTCATGAAACTCATACATATCAGCACACGTGATTTCTGTTTACGGCCTCGCCATGTAAGATTTGTAAGTGTGTAATTTAAGATAATTTGTACAATGGTATTATTTGTGTGAGGAGAAATGGTCTGTGTTGAGAACTAGTATTAAGTAGAATATGGTTAACGGGAACTTAACAAGACAGGGCGATTACGGCACAGAAATATTTGGTGTTATATGTAATGCACATTTACTGTTTTTTTTTTCAGAAGTCAATATTAATTTAATTATCTACTTTAAAGAGAGATCATGTATTATGGTCACGAGGCGCTGCCACAATAGTGTGATCGTGTGCTCAGTGATAAGTGGAATTAAATGTCACCATAAGGAGGGGACCTCCAGTGAAATTAGGAAGTTCTATGGAGATATAAATATATCAGAACACCTTCAATGCGTGTGATATGACATCATAAATACATAGTGCTCACACATTAATTATGTCTATTTCTCCAACATAGAGAAATTTGAGAGGCGGAAATATCCGTGGAACACTATTCCATATGTAAAACATTGGACTGGTTGCAAAGTGCAATCCATTGTGACAACAAACTTTGACGCAAAGTGCGTGAAAAAAAAATATGAGTGTATATATCTGTAATTTAGGGTGATTTCATTTATGTAATATGTATTTTGGATGGGGTTTATTAACGTGTCTGGGATAATCGGATAATGGACCGTCGTCACGGTAAATCATCCGATGATCCGAGGCGAATATGTAACGTGTTTTTCGAGGGGTTTTATGCAACTGGCATAAGTCAGTAGGAAGCCATTCTATATTTATTTACGCGGCAAATTGTTCAGCCAAGAGAATTTTCATGTTAATTTATTATTATTATTATTAATTTATTATAATTATTATTAAGGTATTTTCGGAGCATTTTATAAAAATTATTAGCATTCAGATAGGTTTTCTATGTCTTAGAAAACGCTATCAAGCAAATTATTACGAACGACGATATCATAGAAAATTATCTGATTACGGAATTTTACGGAGTTTTTGTCAGTTAGGGTATTTGAGAGAGATGACTCACTGGGATTTCAAGTACACGCTGAATCTTGTCGAGGAGCATGACGCAATCTTGGGTCGCAAGGTCTAGAAAAGGCGAATTGTGGAAACGGAAATCGACTTCTCCCTCCCGCGGAGTGTAATGAGGAAGGAGTGGGGATCTAGCGCGTAGGGTGCAGCCAATCAGTGGCGACGACGTAAGCTAGATGTCGGTACCATGGTGGGGGAGCCAACAGGTGTATATATATCGTTCGACGCGCCGTGAAAAAAGGACAATCTGTGTAGTTCTTGCCGAGTGTGGATATACGCGGGAATCGCTCCGATGTTCCGTGGAAGAGGACTATCTGTGAAACACTTGAGGTGTACGGTCGCAAGTGCGTGTCGCTCCGATGTTCAGTGGAGTTAGCGACGAACTTTTGTAAAACTTGGTTGTACGAGTGTTTGGGTCCGAGGTACGGACCATAGAATTATCTAATCTACCAGAATATCATCAAATTCCGACGGAGATGACGACGTCCAGGAGACTGTGGGAAGCTCACAACATCTTCAAGAACGAGGGAAATGCTTTGGCAATTTCCAGTGGTAAGCGCCAATGACGCAGAAATACGCAATCTCTCATTTTCTTTGTTCTACATTTCATATTTCAGTAACTTCATAGCTTGGAAATAAGAGTAAAATCAATTTATCAGACTCCGTTTTCACGTAATTTTCTATCGGTAATATTCAAATCACAACGCTCCAATTTAAATTTTATAGTTATTATTATTATTAATTTTGCTATACTTGTTTTCTATAATAAATTCATTTCTTTTACGATGCAATCTTTGCTTTCAGTAGGTAGCATTAGATATAGACCAATTCCTTCTCCTGATACAATTGTTTGTTGGGTTAATGATCAAATCATACCACGATCTGAGTGAATAGAGTCTTGAATGTGTTCTGCCAGAGCTAGACGTTGTTAAATACAAATTTAGATTTCAGCATTGCATTGAGGTCTTGGCGCCCATTAAAACAACATAGCTTAGGCAAAGGTAAACAGTTACATTTCTCACCCAACAGTTAGGAGCTAGCAAAACGTCTCATTTGTACGCTCAACGTGGAGCAAAGTAAATAACGTTTCACTTGTCGCTACCAACATGGGGCACTAAGAACTGCTACACTATGTATCTCTACCCCTTATTATTCCCGTTTTCCAACGGGGTCGGGGATGAGATGCAATGAAAGACTTTGTGGCGATGGTTTTTACGGCCGGATGCCCTTCCTGACACCAACCTCATGAGAGGAGTTAAGGAGAGATGAAATGAATGATGGTGAATGAAACTGGGCAGGATATGGAAGGAAGCGGCCGTGGCCTGTCAGAAGGTACCGTCCCAGCATTTGCCTGGTGTTGAAAATGGGAAACCACGGAAAACCATTTCAAGGACGGCCGACGGCGGGGCTCGAACCCACGCGTCTACCGAGTCAGTAGAGAGCTTGGCCCCATGACCTAATGCTGCGCTTTAGCCAGCGTAGCCACTACTGTCGGTATTCCATAAATCCTATAAATGTCTAAATTGAACATATAAGATCCTTTATAATCCTAATATACTGATAGAATCTAATGTTAACTTCTTGGAACCTCAAAATACAGGGATTGGTGATGACTGCAGAAGTGAGTCTATCTTGGATTGAGTAAGGTGGCCCAGGATCTGAAATAAGGTAGCCTAATATTCCGCACGTTTGATCATAGTAACTGTAAAAATTATTGGGGGTAAACTACACCTAGGATGACCGTTGTCAACAATGGGATTGTAGCTCGGAACTTCGAATATCCATTCTAGTCGTGATACGTGGGTTATGTGTTATGACACTTGGCTACGCCTGAGGATTCTAATTTATTGAAGCCAGTGGGCATAGGCATACAGGTAGCTCACAACATAGACTATTTCAAAAGTAAAAAAGTAAAAGCTAAACAGGTGAAAGAGAAGATCCAGGACCATCTCTTCTTCGTCCAGCTCAAACTTTACTTTGATTTGAACCTGGAGACGAAAATGGCTCTGATCTTAGCACATTTTCTCACAACCACATCACCATAAAGTCATAATTCACATGGGTAGACCGTGATTTGAACCTGAAGAAGAACATGGCTCTTATTTTAGCACATTTACTCACAATTACATCAGCATGAAAAAAATCAAAATTCACATGGATAGACCGCGATTTGAATCCACGGGAAGTTTATAACTCTAATCCTAGCACATATTCTCACAACTACATCACCATGATAATAAAGCTCTTCATAACAGCGGTTACACAATGTCAAGTCCTGTGAGCAGTTTTTGTCTTCGTAATGAATCTGCTCACTGTAGCATTAAAGGTCTAATTATAGTAACTGAATGTATCTCTTTACGGTGCAAGATAATTAATTGGTCCTGCCTCTTTTTGATGAATCCAGCCTCTCTTTGGGCAGAGGGGATGCTGAAAGGAGCTATTAAGGAACAGCGGACAATAACAAGCATTTAAAGAAAAGCGCCATCTGGTGGTGCAGATTGAAGAGGAAGACATGACTCGGCCAGAATGAAGTGAAGTGTTCGATTTGGGCGTGCTTTGTGCACCACTGACACAAAAGCTCAGCTCCTGTTGGCCTGCACAGTCATTAAGACGTCACCTAAAGGAATGTGGTCGAATGGCCTTCCCTACATCACTGCCCCGTTGGAACTCCCCGGTCACACACGTCTCACAACGATGAATTCAGCGAGAGGTCCCTTCTATGATGAAGATAATAATAATAATAATAATAATAATAATAATAATAATAATAATAATGAATCTCAAATCTATCCTTTCATATCTGAAACTAAGGAGCAACAAATGTCTAGTAACCTTCATTGATTTTAAGAAAGCCTATAATAATAATAATAATTAGCGGTCAGCATGGTTAGCTGCCGCCCCGGAGGTCCTGGGTTCGATTCCCGGCTCTGCCACGAAATTTGAAAAGTTGTACGAGGACTGGAACGGGGTCTACTCAGCCTCGGGCGTCCCAAATGAGTAGAGGGGGTTCGATTCCCCCTCAGCCATCCTCGAAGTGGTTTTCCGTGGTTTCCCACTTCGTCTTCGGGCAAATGCCAGGATGGTACCTTCTTCAAGGCCACGGCCGCCTCCTTCCCTCTTCCTTGCCTATCCATCCTAACCATCCCTTACCTTCCCTCATGAGGCCCCTGTTCGCTTTGCAGGTGAGGCCGCCTGGGCGAGGTGCCAATCCCACCTCACCAGTTGTATCCCTTCCGATTCGATGTTCCCAGCTCTAGGACACTGCCCGTAGATGCGGTAGTGGTGAGTTCCCTCGCTTAGTCCGTGGGTTCCACCAACCTGAAGGGTAAACGACAAAAAAAAAAAAAAAAAAATATTAATAATAATAATATTCATTGTACTAGACAGAGCTAAGTTCAGAGAATTAATCCATAATCATCGCTTTGCAGACCATCCAAGCACTATCACCAACAGAACCTGGTCAGAAAATCGCAAAAGAAGCTACAGCGAGAAGATGAAGAGATTTTGAGAGAAGAGAAAGGCAATGCCATCAGCCAAATAAGTTCAATCGCGCTCCTTAGTCTGGCATGACGAAGGAACAATAATAATAATAATAATAATAATAATAATAATAATAATAATAATAATAATAATATAGTATGGCCTCGAATGCCGGGTGCAAGCTTTGTTATTTGACACCCATAGGATAGCTTGCATGTCGAATTTCGTTGTTCCTTGAAGCACTATGAAAGTCAAGGAGGTTAGATGGCGATCTAAGCTCCATGAACACTATAGCGCTTTCTAGTAGAGAAATGAGGAACTTAGTGTTGGCGGAAACTCCCCGAGATTAATTATGCCATTATGAACACAGCCTACTGAATTCAAATGGATTCCTTGACATGCCAACATCGCATGCCATGCGAGTCGTAATTTTTGCCGCCTTTCAAAAAAAATCACTTACCAAGACCAGGAGCGAACCTGCAAGCTTGGGGTTAGTAGACCGACACGTTAACCACTCACCCACCGTGGCACGCTAAGAAAGCCTATCAATTTATTGATAGGACTACCCTACTTCAGATTCTAAAGGAGTTCGGCCTAGACAACAAAACCAGAGCGATTATCCAACAGACTCTCACAAACACCACTTCAAAAGTTAAGTTTAGAGGGGAGATTTCCAATGCCTTCGAGATAAGGACAGGAGTTCGACAGGGAGATGGTCTCTAGCCTCTACAGTTCAACTGCGTTCTTGAGAAAGTCATCCGTGAGTGGCGCAAAGGAATGAGTGATGAAGACGTCCAAAATGGAATCAGACTAGGCCACAAGAATAAGAACCTATCAATTGACTATCTAGCTTTTGCAGATGATCTTGCGGTTTTTGCGGATTCATTGGATATGGCCAGGAAACAGACCAACCAGCTTCAAACACAAGCTGCAAACGCGTGCCTCCGGATCTCTTTCGAGAAAACAATGTATTACTAACATCAAATATATTTTTATTAATGCAGCCAATGGCCATGTACTTTTCTTTTCAGGACGGGTCAGGGAAGTGATATTGGAAGGAAATCGGCCGTGGACCTATTGAAAGGAACCGTTCCGGCATTTTCCTGGTGGTGAAAATGGGAAACCACGAAAACCATTTTCAGGACGGCCGAGGTGGGATTCAAACCCACTCTCTCCCGATGCCAGCGAGGCCACCGCGGCCGTCCACAATATATCGAAGTGAATCATGGAAAAATCAAGCGGGTTGTGAAATTTAAATATCTTGGTGAATGGATAGAACCTACAATGCCCAAATATGAGGCTTTTGCGTCACGCCTGAATAAAATTGAAATGGCTTTCCATCTGACTAAGAATGTGTACAACAAAAGTTCTATATCCCTGAATGCAAAACTCAAGCACTACTGCATGATCATCCGGTCAGAACTTTGTATGCAGCGGAAAGTCTCGCCATGAATAAAAAAAAGGCATAATGGAAAAATTGTAGACCAAGGTAGATTTTGAGGAAAATTCTGGGTCCAGTCAAAGAACACGGCGAGTTCCGAAAACACCACAACCAAGAGTTGAACACACACGTAGAGAAAATAACTGACTTGATGATGAAAAGGAGTATTGCTTTCTATGGACATAGGCTATAACCCGAATGAAATCAACACGGCTATCCAACCGAATTTTTGCTTTTCTCAATGAGAAAAAGACGAAGGGGGCCTGGTTCAGTGAAGTAGAGAAATATATGTTGGAGATTGGGATAATGTTTGAAGATATCCAAGTGCGTGGCCCACTTACGGAAAACTTAAAGAACTTCGGAGTTTTCAAACTAAGCCGAAACTAAAAAAAGAAGGGAAGGCGTGGACGGCGGAGAGAAAGGTGCAACATCGATTACGAATGAAAGAGTACTGGGCCAACATTAAAATGCAGAAGGAAGAGTTGACATGACGTGGTTCTTAATTGGCCGTAACGAAGCAAGAAGAATAGACTAATAATAAAATAATAATAATAATAATAATAATAATAATAATAATAATAATAATAATAATGGCAACATGTACATAGGCCTACATACATTTTCATTTGAGACTGATTTTCCTTTCAGCGTCCAGTCTAGTCTGCAAACCTCTGTTTGTGAACAAGTGGTCTTCATGATCCACTATTAGCAGTTAGCACTGGAGCCTACTTTGCTTCTACACCTCTCACTTTGAAATCGTTCAACACTGAATCTAACCATCGCATTCTAGGCCTACCTCTGATTCTCTTACCCTCTACAGCCGAACTAATTAACCTCTTAGAGTTAATCTCTCCTCCCCATTCTCTTCTCATGACCCCACCATCTGAGTCAGCTCATACGAACAGCTTCACCATGACTGGCTGAGTGGCTCAGCAGTAACGTTCTCACCTGCTGAGTCCAAGTTAGCGGGATCGAATCTCGGTGCAGTCAGTTGGTATTTGAGGGTGCGCAAATGCGAGGGAGTCTTGTCAGTAAATATACTAGTACCGGTACCTTTAAGTTCCTCTTCGGGGCAAAATTCCGGCACTCCGGGCGTCTCTAAAAAGCCGCAGTAGTTAAGAGGGACGTAACACCAAGAACATCATCATCAGGAGTGTTCATATCGAGTACCCTCCTGCCATTTCTCCTATCTATTTGTCCCAGCAATAATAGCGATGCAGGGACTAGACTTCTTTCTCGCAGAACTTAATGCATTGACTTGTCTACACCTCAACCCCATTTCTTTCTCCATACTACCATCCTAATAATAATAATAATAATAATAATAATAATAATAAGAATAGAAATGAGCAATTGCAATACAATATATGATAACAGTCGTAAATGAATGGCAAACAACTTACAATTCCTTCCGTTGCAGATCCCTCGAGCATAACAGTTGATAACATAATTTGAAAATGTTTACACAAATCCTATGACCTTAAAAGTATTTCAAAATGTATTAATTTATGTGTTATAGGAAGGTTATTGTAGATATTATGATCTTGTATTTTAAATATTAGTACTCTAGTATCAAGGATTGTACATATCTTACTTTTATCTTTTCATTTCTGTTCATGTCTATTTTTCTGTTTATGTATTGGATTTTATGAGAGAAATTGTATATTTTGTATAAACTACAACCCTAACATACCTTATGGTAAAATAGGGTTCACTGCACTATGGATATTAAATAATAATAATAATATCCAAAACCTCTATAACAAAATATGCATGTCAAGACAAACCAAACTTCGACATTACAACAAACCGGCAAGTCTCTACGCAAGCGAAACACACTCAATAAGAAATATGAACTTGAAGACATCAAGAAAGAAGAAAGAAAAATAATTCGGAAAATACTGGGAGCAAGACTCACTCCTTACGGATACCGACTTCAGTCAATCAAGACAACTGAAAAATACTCAAACATCGAAGTCGACTTCAGAAAAAGACGATTGAAATTCTTCGGGCACATAAGTAGACTGCCGAATATACGACTAACCAAAAGAATACTAGATTACATATTGAACCCATGGGCCATAGGGTCCATGGAAGGTCGAACCCATGTCCTTAAGAAAGAAATGAAAGAAACGTATAGTTTCCTAAAGGAACGGAGAGAGATTTTAAGCCAGGATTATAGCTTAACATTGTGCAAGCGACTAGGGACAGATGTTCCTTAGATGAGATCACCCCACTCGACATTCAAGAGAGGGCTGGTCACGAGTATTAATAACTGAATGGAAATTTCCACCGTGATAGACAAGGAAGCCTGAATCGGAATTCGAGCTGACGTTGCTGGAAATTGACAACGCCGCTTGTGCGCCAGAAGTGGAATAATTAAAATTAACACGTTTACGAGCATAATAATGAGTAAACAAGCACAGTACAGTGAATCATTTTGAATGAGAGATTTTTCAGTAATGAGAAACCATTTAATAATTGCGCAGAAAAAAACTGCCGACGTAAGACGACGTCATTGGGGAATTACCTAAGCCTCTGTGGAGGGGAGAGAGCAAAAGAAATGCAACACCCACACAATTGAGGACGAGAAATTAATTAATATCTCCGAATTGCACGATCGATTCTTAGGTGCAATAAGATCATTTGACATTGAGAAGAAGAGCTTTCGGAAGGTATAATTTTTATATTTGTGGCACCATTATTTTAGAAGTTGACCACAGAAAAGGCTAGAGTCTTATTTTTTTGTAGTAAAATAGTATAAAGCTTCGGGCGTTTCCAAGCCAATCATGCAGTCTTGAACAACCCGAGGGGTGTTGCCACGCATCACGCGGTACGAATCCGTCCAGGAGGACGTGAAGTTATATCAGCACTTGCAGTCATACGAGCACTCCATGAGGGGAAGTGCTGCACCACGACGTAGAAGTAGTCATTCCGACAGTCCGTGAGGGAACGTAATTCTGCGTTACATTGAAAAACAGCTACCAGTACTCCTTGAGGGGAGAAACGTTGTGTTACACCGCAGAAGTAAGATCCGATAGCCACAGGCGTCGCAGTATTAACGACTTGCTTGCCTCCCTAAGGAGTGGTCAAGACGAAATTTTAAAGTATCGCCGTAGTGAAATATTAGGAAAATCCTAATTATAGGATTTAGGCCCGACTGTATACAAGTTAAAGTGAAAATTCGTAAGATATAGTCAGAGCAGGCCGCGAACATCGGACTTAAAGGCGATAGGTCGTTAAATGTACGAACGAATAGATCATAACGTACGGAAGTATCGTACCAGACAGATAAACTGTTATTTAAATTAAAGAAACCTAAAAGGGAAGAACAGAATAATAAAACAGTTCAAATAAAGACGATAGGAGACTATAAACATTATCTCCAGAAAGCAGGCGAACTATTCTAAAAATACTAGAATTGAGAAGTGCTAGCTGCTATAAACTGAATCTATAGGTCTTAGAGGAGACCTCGATCCGTATAGACTTTCGTTAGGATCGATAGACAGATCTACAAAGAAGCCGTTCAAGCTAGATAAATAGCCGGTTATCCAGGATAGGAATAGCAGAATTGGACTCCAGGGAACAGTAGATGTTTCGGGACTTTCGCATTCTGCAGGATAGGAAGCCGACATCGAATAAATTTCACCCTTGGAAACGGGAATTTAAGAAGATCACGTGTGATAGGCTCAGAAATACGGCCTAGTGATCGAGTAATTGTGAGGTGTAAAATAATCAAGATTGTGTGTTAAATTAATATTTTTAGTGTTTATTATGTGTTCAAAAGGGACACATCAGTATATAAAAATGTCGTCAATGTTAAGTGTTTTAAATGTATATCAAAAAGTGTTTTTAAGTAAGATGAATTCCTTTAATATGGAGTAAAAGTTCAAAGTGGGCCCAAAAATGAAGCACCGCACCAGATTAAAGATCATGGGATGATCTGGAAACATGTGAGTACTAAATTCATCTTATTTTGGTGTCGGAAATTGGTTGTGTACAAACCCACCGGAGTTTTTGAGTGAAAGGGATGTGTTTTAATAAATAAATACTGAATAATCAAGAACACGGTCTGAACAAATATAAATAAAATTGAGAAATTATAAATAATTATGTAAAGAATAAATCCCGTAGAGGAAATATGTGAATAAAGGGTTAATGTATTTAACAAATGTCATAAGAGCAAGCGAAATATCATTAATTATCATGAAAGATATTGAAATAAAGTCAAGTTGAGATATGAAAGAAATAGCTTTTGAGCTTGTATAAAGAATAAAGATAATAATAATAATTAAATATGGAAATGTTAAATAAAGATCAAATAAATTAATGTGGAACATAAGAGCGTTAAGCCTTAATGTATGTGTAAGAGATGATGTTCAATGGAATATTTTAAAACTGGGAGCGATTTATCGACAACGGAAGGATTAATATGTGAATTAAAATAATATGAATTATTACTAAAGAGATTTTATCAGTTCTTGGGAAGACATTTTCGGCTTAAAATAGTGCATAGCGCATAATGAGCGCAAATATAATATTAAAGTGTCACGCTAGGAACGCGTAGTGGTTAAAATACTTGGTACATTACTTATGGAGGGTAGTTGGTTGCAGTGAATTGATAATTGTATAAGTCCTCTATTTGTGACATAGTATCACGAGGCATTGTGTATGTATTTAAAAAGGGAGCTAATATATGGTATTATTGAGCGTATGTCATATGGGCCACGGCCGACTCTAAATCGCATTTTGTATAAGTCCTTTGTAAGGGATTGGTTCCCGAGGCACACGAAGAGATTCGAATGCAGGATCTTCTTATGATAAAAGCCCCTTAAATTCTCCGTCGTCGTATGTGTATTAATCTTCCCAATCAATGAGGACCCTCTCATAATTAATAAATGCCAAGGATACGAAAATGGTCTTTGAACCAAAGAATTGTTGTTTGAATGAATACGGTACAGTAAAGCCTGGTCTCCCCAGAACTGGATATAATGGGAAGGTTTGTTTTGAAAGCCTTGGAAATAAGCTACTAACGTTGGGTCAGACAGGGAGTCGCCGTCACCCTACGTGGTCATAAATCGCACCCCAAGTAGTAGAGTCTAGCTCTCTTAAAGCGAGAGGGAACAGAGACCGTCTCGTAAGCTGTTGTAAAGAGAATGAATACACCAGGAGTGTTTAAAGTTGTTAACGACCCGGGCGTTGAACCGAGGTCCTTATAGATGGATATTTTCGTTTGCCTGTTCAGATCGTAGTTTCTTATATGATAATGGTCTATTAAGACATAAGAGATAAATAACAATCCCTATTGTAATAATGTATGGACGTGGGATTCCACGAGTTGATTGAAGGCAACTGAGTTCGGGAGTAACTATAGTTTTTTGACTGTGTCAAGTACCTTCACGCTCTGGAGTACACAATTGATTTTCTGATTACCTTAATATATTTGTGAAATAAAGAGAGATGATAACAACTGAATGTGTGGACATGCCCAAAATATTGAGTTAGATAATTAACATAGATTTTAAATATAATTATATATTTGTTTTTGAGAAATAAGAAAATATAAAAGATAGTGTTTGAGGTGTACAAGAATGACACCATAATTATGTAAATGCATGGAGCCAAAGAGCTCGGAGTTATGTAAACTTAATGTTAGTGCTTTATGGAAGTGAGACTAAGTAAGAATTGTTGGTTTATGTGGAAACCACAGGTTTTGAATACAATATTTGTTTATATTTTGTGATCCCTTGTTCATTTGGAACAAGCAGTTGATTATTGGGTCAGTAATTAAATTGTTAAAATGTTTGTAGCGCCATTAATTTTATTAATTAAATGTGTTTAAATAGGAATTGATTTTGTTGTTATTTTTGCAAGTGTATCCTCTGATTAATCCAAAATATGTGAGTCACAGAGTGGGGGAACTTACCGCTGCCCCGAAATCCCGAATTGAGCTACGCTGGTATACTGTGATTGGCATATTTCTTGCTAAATGGGCACAATATCATCACTCAAAAGTACAACACCATGGATGAAAGAAGTACAAAAAGACATGCGAACTGCTAACATAACCGACACATCAGACAGAGACTCCTTCTGTAACAAAGTGAACAACTGGGAAGTCCAACCAGAGCAACCAAAACCTACACCTTACAGACCTCAATGGTCTGACGAAAGAAAATTGGCATTCTCCAACAGAATGAAACAATACTGGCAAGATAAGAAGAACGTCAAGAATTGAGTCAAATTGCTTAACGTTTTCCAATATTGGGAAAATACGCTGTAAATAAATAAATAAATAAATAAATAATAATAATAATAATAATAATAGTATGGTAGTCTATTTGTACGAACATTTCAAACTAGCTCAACGATTATTAAGTACAGACAAAGAGAAGCTTAGTGGGGAGCGTGATGGCGCAGTGGCTTAGCTGCTCGTCTTTCACCCGGACGGCCGGGGTTCGAATCCCGGTGACAGTGGGGTGGAATTTTCACCTGAAAAATCACGTGGCGTCAGGAAGGGCATCCGGCCTTAAAATCCCCGGCCAAAACCAAAATGAGCCTGGTTGGCTCCGGCGACCCCAATTAATTGGGAAAAGCCGAAGAAAGTTACAAAGAGAAGCTTAGTAAAATTCAGAAATGATTTCTGTCCGGTTTAGGCCATAATGTTTTAAATATCGCCGGTTATTTCGCAACTATGCAGAACCGGCAAGTTCATAAGTGCAATATTTGTTTGACAATGATCCCAGTAGGGATACAATAGCCGACCTGAGGCTCAGCGAAACTTCGTGACGCATTGTGTATACCTCCCTCTTAACAACAGAAATATATTAATATAATTATTCTATTGGGCAGTTTGAAATATTTTAGCATATTCCTCCCCTTCGTAGAGATTTCACCCTACGTATGCTACAGCGTGGGTATTGTTGGAAGTGAAGATTCTCTCCACTGTGCAGTATCCAATTTCACATTACGTGCAAACCTCTTTTTAATTTTGCAGACCATTTGCCGCATATGAAAACCTCAATCAGTTCACAGTCTAGTGACCCTTTACTACCAGACACCGGTCACTGCTGTACCTTTGTTATATTTTCACGCATGTTTAAAGTTTTTTGCACCTTTGTTGAAGGGTTCGCCATTCATTTCTTTTTGCAAACAACTTACCATTCCTTCCGTTGCAGATCCTTGGAGTTCTCCCCTTCCTTGAGAATGGATTCCCCTCTCCACCCCTCCCAGGGGTATCCACTGAAGTTAAGCCCACCTTATGATATTGACGCAAATGCTGACCATGTGTGTTGCTGCTTGTCTCCAATCAATTCAAAGAACTTTAGAGAAATGCATTCATTTGTTTATTTATTTATTTATTTACTTAAAGACTTATTTATTTATTTATTTATTTATTTAGACACGTGTGGCTGATATTGGAACTGCTTCGTCATTGCAAAAAGCTAAACTATTGTGAATGTTAAGAAATTAAATTTGTTAGCGATAAGAAATGAAAATAGCAATTATGGTTACTTTTCGAAACAACAGGTTTTCCACGAATTCCTCATATGTTTAGGAGTATAGAAGATGCCAGAACTTATAGTTTATGTAAGTTATGTAACCTCATATTAAGAAAATTGAACCAGAATATAGGCCTACAATGATGCGCTACAGCGGAAATCTTACCGGTACTGCGAACCTCATTATAGCAAGCCAAATAACACAAGCATGAGGCAGATTACCTAACTGTTCCTCCCCTTAAAACAACAACAATCATCATAAACATCATCATCTTCATCATTGTCGAATTCATAAAATACGAATAAGAGGATAGTTGAATGCCCCATTGGTCATTTATGAGTTCTAAGATCCAATATTTGACAATTGTTTTCTTGATTGTAGAAGAAGTTGGGTAATAATAATAATAATAATAATAATAATAATAATAATAATAATAATAATAATAATAATAATAATAATAATAATAATAATAATAATAATAATAATAATAATAATAACTTGGACTCATGAAGTCAAAAGAAATTTGGAATATACTCAAAGAGAAGAAAAAACAGCAATAGAAAGAGAGACTGTGGAATATTTAGAAGGAAAAAAGACGGATTCAAAGGCAGTTAAGAAAATAAATCAGGCTCTGTATGGTCCTAGGAGAGGAGAAAGATACATAGTAAGAGGATGAGAGAGTGTAGGAAGAAAGAGGAAGAAGAAAAGAAGAAGAAGAAAGAACAATAAAGGATAAAGCATTGGCATTGGCACGTGGTCCTTAGAAGACCTTAATGGGATAGTAATAATAATAATAATAATATCGGCATAAGGCCTCTGGAGAGGCCTGGTGCAGGTCTTTCAAACAGACGCCTGAAAGTGACCACTGTGTCGTTATGAGGTTGAAATGAATGACGTCACAAACACCCAGTCCCTGGGCCAGGGGAATTAACTATCCAAAGTTAAAAGAAAACCGCAACCTGGTGGAGAATCGAACCCGGGTCCCTTCGTACCATAAGCTAGCGGTCTATCCATTTTGCCACGAAGCCGGATGTGGGGTCATCAAAAGTGGATTTAAGATAACATTTGGTTTTTCTTTTTCCTTTACAAAACCTCTTTGCGAAACCTCAAAGCAAGTTTCTTTGTGACATGAACATTGTTCTCAAACCTCGAGGTCATCGGAGGTGAATTTATGAGAAAATTGCAGTTACAGAACTTATGCGGCAAGTCCACGATGTTGTAAAATTCCCTCACCCCTCTTCTCTTAAGGCCCCCTCACTTCAACTTTGGCTAACGCAACACATATTGCATCTTCCTACTTTTGATAGATCCGTCACTAATGGGCCCTATTAATCCGAAACTCTATGAATAACCATAAATTTCAATGTATCATATAAGAATCGGCAGGTATGGTGTATTGAAGCCAGCACTGTTGCCGGTGAAGCGTGAAGGGTTAGTCTGCCAGGTCGTTAATCTTGTAGCATGAGACACACAATGACAGGCAGGCAGCGATCCGTTGTTCGAGTCCTGTTGTTGTATTCATGGCGAAAGAAAGAGAGGCCCCTCGCCTCGCCTGCATTTCTCAAGAAGAAGCAACATTATTTATTTCTTTAGAGAGTGATGAGTATTGTTGCTTTAATTATCTACCACCAGCGCCTGCCTCACTTCAGGGGTCTTTGGTTACGCCTACCACTGCGGTGAGAGGTGGCCAAGTTCCATGTTCACAACTCCGAGAATATATTATACACATAAAACTGGAATTACATTGTAATTGGAAGCAAAGGGATAACTCGTATACAATGATATGGTTATTGTGTGCTGCTGCAAAAAGATTAAAGGAAATAAAATCTTCTTTCTTTCTTTCTTTCTTTCATTATTCGTCATACCTGACTAAGGAGCGGGATTGAACTTATTTAGCAGATGGCATTGCGATCTTCTGACCAGGTATTGTTGGTGATGGTGCTTGGATCGTCTGTAAAGCGGTGCACTTAGCTCTGTCTAGTACAATGCCATCAGTGATGCCTATTTCCTGAAGATCTTTTCCAACTTCAAGCAGCCAGGCGTTTTTAACTTTCATTGACAGGGAAAGGTCATCGGAGGTGAATTTATGAGAAAATTGCAGATACAGAACTTGTGCGGCAAGTCCACGATGTAGTAGAATTCCCTCCCATCACTTCTCTTGCGGCCCTTTTGGTCAGTCTCTGATTGCCCATCCTGAGGATATGCCCGTAAAATTCCAATCGTCTTTTCCTAAATGCGTCTGAGATTGTCTCAGAATGCTGGAATAAGTCTTGGGATTTTCTTTTCATCCAGATTTCCCCTGTACAGACTGGAAATATTTTATTATTATTATTATTATTATTATTAGACTACTATTAGTCAACTGTTATTTTTTTTTTAAATAGCTTATCCTCCAAGCTCGGTTCCACCCACGGACTCTCTAAGGGATCATTCGTCTTCCGTCACAAGGACCGTGTCTCGAAGCTGATCACACTTTGCCAGCGGATACAACTGGGGATGGTGACAGGCCGATGGCCCTGGTGACCGCTAACGTGGGTCAACAGTAATTAAGGAAAGGTTAGGGAATGGATTTTGGAAGACAGTCAGCCACGGACCTGTTGAAAGTAACCGTCTTGGCATTTGCCTGGTGGTGAAAATGGGAAACCATGAAAACCATTTTCATGATGGTCAAAGTGTGATTCGAACCCACTCTTTCCTAATGCCAGCAAGGCACGAGGTAGCGCGTTAGCGCTCTCGGCCAATGTAGACGGTTATTATTACTATTATTATGTCCGGCTTCGTAGTTAAGTGAGTAGGAAGTTATCCTTTTATCCGAAGAGCCTGGGTTTAGTTCCCGTCCAGGTTGTGGGATATCACCTTCAGATGTTTGAATCCCATAGACCGACAGCTGTAGCAACGCTCGCTAACGCGCAGCGTCAGGCCATGGGACAAAGCTATCTGCAGACTAGGTAGACGTAGGTTCGAACCGCTGATCTCTATACATGGATGGCTGGTAGCTCAGGCAACAGTAAGCCGAATAGACGATGACAGGTATAGCAAGATGGCAGCGAGCGCATGGTGCAATATTGCGAATCCGGCTCTGTGATTGGTTACTGGTAGTTTGATGTTATACATGTATTTATACTGGCAGTAAATATTTTGTGTTTCTTGTAGTTGTAAAATGGGCTGAATTTGGTTATTTAAAGCGTAAAATCTTAGTTTTAAGTACCGGTTTGGTGACCCATCATCTTAGGCAAGCCGGTAATACCTTTACTTCTCAGGCAGATAGGTCGCTTAGCCGTAATTCAGAAGTTATTGTGAAATTAAGTGGTGCTGAAGCAGACATGATCGGGCTAGGCTATTGCGTGTTTAAATTTGATCCCATTTCAGGATTTTTCGGTTCTGGGTGCGTATAGTTCGCTTAATAGTTGTAAAACGGTGGGGAGAGTATATTTTGAGTACGTTTTTAGTTGTGTTAAGTTTTATGTGGAGCTGAGGAGTGAAATAGGTTTGGCTTCAAGTGCATTTTTGGCTTTGATCTACTTCCCGTTATTATTAAGTTTATTGTGCTGCTAGCGTGATTAAAAGCTGTAGTATTTGATGTAGAGTGCTGGGATTACTTGGAG
This sequence comes from Meconema thalassinum, assembly GCA_946902985.2. Lineage (NCBI taxonomy): Eukaryota > Metazoa > Arthropoda > Insecta > Orthoptera > Tettigoniidae > Meconema > Meconema thalassinum. Next base: position 1,048,488,494 of record OX336388.2, read on the forward strand.
GAAGTGTTGGTTATTTCATGGAAACAGGAATTCATTACCAATTACCGATTACGATATGTCGAATCTAGGCCTGTATAGTGAGCTACGTTTAGGCCTATAGGTACATCATTTGAATAATGCATGATTTTGTGGCATAGGCTATATACATGTATACCGTATATACAATTTACAAGAATGTTTCCAAAAATTGTTTTTCACTCGTTACTCTGTTACTGATCGCTAATTGCGAGTACTCAGTACCTAAGTTGATATTTGTCAGCAGTTATTATACATTCATTTTTATTGATATTCCGGATATTTACTGACCTCGGAATGACGTGTCAGTGATTCCAATGCTCTTATGCTATGAGTGAACATATCTCTATATTTTTATGTGCTCCAAAGCACCATTAATTACGATTTAAAATTGACTGGATTATCATTGCTTGCCCATAAGGAGGGCTCGAGAATGGGTAGACCAACATGGCGGACCGCGCGCTCAACCTGGCGTACTTGCTCGTGCAGCGGGGAGCTGCCATCAGCGATCCATGTATAGAGATCAGTGGTTCGAACCCTACCTTCGGCCGTCCTTGAAATCATTTTTCGTGGTTTCCCATTCTCAACTCCAGGTAATTGTTGGGATTGTACCTTCTAATACGCCACGGCCGCTTCCTTCCACATCCTTGCCTTTCATTCAACTTCATACATTCCATCTGTCATCAACTTCCCTCAAGTTGTTGGTGTCAGGAAGGGCATCCTGGCGTAAAATCACATACATTCCTTGCATTGTTTCGTTGATCCCATAGAAACGAGAATGGTGAAGGGCAGACATACTGTACTTGGTTGAACATCTGCTTTAAACAAGTAAGATTCCGTAACCTACCAAAAGAGTTTATCCCCTCCAAGTGATAGCAGATGACGATCAATAAAATAGATCATGATGATTTGATCGTGAATTGATTTAGCAAATCTCTGAATAGAGCGGGAGCTACATACCAGTCAGTTTCATTCCAAGGTGACAATGAGTTGATGGAATATTTTTTGCAGGCTCATTGGTGTGATGCCATCGTATATTTCTATAGTTCCATTATTCTCTTTCCATTATCCATTTTATCTTTTCAATCAATCTTTCACGATATACCTCTATTATTACCCCATGTTGTTCAGGAATTTAGCCACTCATTGTCTCTTGTCCTTATCACATTCAGGTAGTTCCACAGTAGCTGATACACTTCACTCCTTCATTTACGACAATCTCCTTTACTGCCGAGAATAAAATTGGTCTCTGTGCATTCGTCTTGGTATAATTTATTTTGTAGTGTCATGGTTTGTTACCGTGTACTACAGTGAGAGCCTTCCCTATAGAACGGAGCCTTGCTTGGGCCGTGCGTGGGTGGAGAGCGATTAGTCAGCGCCACTTGACTAGCATCTACCGTTACACAACAGCGGGTCGGGAATCACCGCATGCGGTCATAGCTTGATTACATTCCCAGCTGGCAAGATACCTTAGTTAGAGAGTTAAGACTTGTGGTGAAGTACTGTAGTCCATCTCGTATCCCGTGAACATGGTTAGGTATGGAACAAAGCATCGCATTTTCTTAGTGAAAATTTATCTTCTTAAGAAGAAATCTTCCAGTAAATGTGGTCGTACGTTCCAGCGCCGTGTGATTTTTTTCTTGTGAAGGAACCTCAAACAAAAGTCATACAGAAACAAACCTCGTACTTGGAGGCTTTCCAGAACAAAATAACTGCACCGATACGAAATATCAGTGAGGATGAATCACAGCGAGTGTACCAAAACTTCCTACGTTGGTGCAATGTGTGTTTAGAAATTGATGGACAGAATTTCCAGCAACTATTCTGAAATTCATGTAAGTAAGGATGATTATTCAATGTGTTAAAAAGTGTAAATGTGTTAAACTAGTTGGGCACTACGCTGTGTGCTAGCGCCAGTGTCTTGCTCGACTAGCCACAGTGCCCCTGCCATCACACGGCGCATCCGAGGCTCCGTTCTATAGAGAGGGATCTCACTATAGTTCTCGAAGCCACATAATAAGCTCTGGATTGTACTCAAACTTGATTAAGTTTCAAAATGAACCTTTGGTCTTATATTACTAAGCATACCGTAACGTTAATGATTGTAAATAGTTCAAAGCTTGCCACGGTGGGTGAGTGGTCAACGTGTCGGTCTACTAACCCCCCAAGCTTGCAGGTTCGCTCCTGGCCGTGGTAAGTGATTTTTTGAAAGGCGGCAAAAATTACGACACCATGTCATACAATGTTGGCATGTCAAAAAAAACATTTGAATTCAGTAGGCCGTGTTCATAATGGTAAAATTAATCTCGGGAGTTTCCGCCAACACAAAGTTCCTCATTTCTCTACTCGATAGTGTTCAAGGAGCTAAGATATCTAACCTCCTTGACTTTCATAGTGCTTCAAGGAGCAACGAAATTCGACATGCAAGATACCCTTTGGTCTCAAATAACAAAGCTTGCATCCGGCACTCGAGGCCATACGATATTATTATTGTTATTAATAGTTCAAACATTTTTATGTTTTGCAGAAATTATTTTAGGTAAAATATTGTACCTTCTCTTTTGATCTGAGTTTACCAATCTTCCGTTTTGTTAGAGTAACACGCTTTTCGGATTCCAAGTCCAAATTAAGAATGGACTATCGTGAGGGACTCTACTAAATAGACCACCTCGTGGTGTAGTGGCTAGCATTCTTGGCTGTCGCTCTGGATTTTTTCGATTTCCGGCTGTACCACGAAATTCAAAGATAAAGACCATTACGAAATTCAATTTGGGCGATGGGTCCGAGTGCTATAGCCAGTAGCGCGAAAAATGAGTTATTATTATTAGTCTATTAATAACAATAGACTATTAAATAAATAAATAAATGAATAAATTTGATGTTGAAAGAGCATTCGTTTTCAAGGTGTAATGAGATACAGGCCGGACGTTTGTTTTAGACGATTGTCCTTGATCTTGAAGCCTGCGGGTGAGCCTGCACACAGTCACTCTCTCACCCTATCGCTTCTCACTTGTCACCACCGATCTGATGTAATGGAATTCCAGACTTGAGCACGTGGCGACACCGCCTTGGAGACAGTACAGTCCACTTCGAAGAATTGTGTGAAGCGGAAGTACACTTTACGAAGTTACGAATAAAACGTCATTATATTTGCCAATGACTGTACTTCAGCAGTAGTGTCAGACAACTTTGTCAATCATCGGACCGCTTGGGGCAGCTGATAACAACACAGGTACTGTAGTAACTCGCCTCCAGGCTTCCATTAAGATTTTTCACTCGTCTAAAACAAACGTCCGGCCTGTACAGGGATTAAAATGAATTTTTGACTTCAGCTTACTAAAATACATGCAGAAGAACTACTGCACATTAGTAGGGTACCAGGTCCTTGTGTTTTATTTCATTTATTTATCTTTTCGAGACCAGTAATGTAACGGAACAAGTGTTAAATTAGGTTTCACTTGTTGTTTCAAGTGTCTGTCTTTGAATAATAGTCTGTTGAGATGAACCATGAAAATGAGTGGAGCCTACCATTATGGGATGAGGGACAGCTTATAATGATGTCTGACACGGACTGTTGTCTGATTACCAGGTAACAGCTCAAGGCCACTCCACATTCCTCGGCTTATTCACTCTAACATAGCCAGCACCTGGACTCATAGCCCAAATTGAATTCCTGGGTAGCCTATATTCAAAAATAGCTGACGTACCCGTCATTGACAAACTTACTGTCCCGGTCAGTTAGACTTGTTTTCTTCAGCGCAGAATAATATAATAAGGGGTCGCCCACATATTACGTTATCACTATTTGGTCGACTTCAACCCCTTACCCTTGTAATCACGCGTAAGTATCGCGTAGACCCCCTTCCTGGATTACGTAATCACAAAGCAATACTTAATATTGTCCCTTACTTTCTGAGCTGCTTCGAGGGGAAAAGAAGCACAAGAATTTCCCGAACAATTGACGAAAGTCCTGCTTTATTTTTCATCAAAAATATGTTTTTGAACTCTTTATGACCTGAATATTCTTTGAACAAGGTCATCATCATCATGTTTTTCAGTCAAGCGACTGATCTGCCCCTACAATGAGTCTTTTCCACGTTGTTCGGTCTTGTGCTATCCTTTTGACCACTTCATAACTTCGTAGGCCAGAGCTATCTAGGAAAGATCTCATGAAAGTGTTCTGTGGCCTCCCGCGAGGGCGTTTTCCAGGTATTTTGAATTCTAGTATGTCGATCATCAGGCCACCATGTCGTAACCTGTGGCCAAGTCAGGTGGATCTCCTATATATCTGGCGGATCATTTGCCGTTTTTCCTTTATTCGATCCAGCACCGTTATGTTGGTCATTTTCTCTACCCAGCTGATCTTTTCCAGCTACAGCAAAATAGCGGTTGAACATGGATGAGTGGTTGATGGGGATGGCAAGGGAAGAGCCAGATCGAGTACTTCACTTATGGTATGAGGACAAGCAACTAAATTTTGATGACATGTACGTGGGGGTGTTTTCATGCAGAAATCGATAGATGGATGTCAGCAAGTGAAATTTACGGCGTTCATCAAATTTAAGCCAAGAGAGTACGGTAGCTTGGGGTTATGTGGGCATCGTATCTTAGATTGAAAGCAAACCAAGACAAGAGTTCAATGCTTGTTGGAGTTTCATTGTTTGTCCATGAGTTGCGTCAACGAAAACGATGTCACAGTAGTCTAGAATTGGTAGTATTAGTGTCTGGATGAGTTTAATCTTAATGTCTAGTGATAAAATGTTCTTATGGCGCACGAGTGGGTGAAGAGAAGCATACATCATTTTACGTGTATTTCTTATATGTGGTGACCAGTCGAGAGTTTCAGTTAAGGTTAACCCAAGGTTCCTTACTTCTTTACTAAAGGGAATGGTGATTGTATTGAGTGTTACTGAAGGCACAACTTAGATGTTTTTTAATGCGTTTAGTAACTTACGAGAGCCGGTGATGTTAGTTGGGTTTTGTTTGGATTGAGGAGGATTGTCACCGGCGTACACACTAAGTTGATGGAGATCAGTGTTTATATCCCTTATTGCATTTGATATATTGTTAATACTAGTGTGGCAATATATTTGGAGATCATCTGCATAAAGATGATATTTATTATAGGTAATTGTAGAGGAGATGTCGTTGATATAAAGCACGAAAAGTAGGGGCCCAAGGACCGAACCTTGGGGGGTTCCTGCTTTTCTCTGACGCCACTGTGAGGTGGTGTCCTGTACAATCACACGCTGATTTCGACCCGTTAGGTAGGCAGATATAAATGTTATGGCTTCGGAGCCAAGAAGGGATTTTAGCTTCTTCAATAGGGTCGGGATATCTATGGTGTCAAATGCTCTGCTGAAATCGAGGAGTGTGAGTATTGGTCCATTGCTTGTCTGATGTCATCAGTTACCTTAAGTAAGGGAGTAGCTGTGCTGTGGCCCTTCTTGAAACCAGACTGAAGTGGGTCAAGTAGAGAGTGACACATGACATTTCACTTTGAAAATCTCGCATGGATTGATCGGGAATCGAGCCCGGTCCACCATGAAGAGAGGCCAACAGCTTGACCGCTGCGCCACCACGCCCACTATGGGGCTTAGTGTACCCGGTTATAGCACTCAAACCCGGGACTCCGCGCTGACAGCCAAGAATGCTAGAGCGATTTAATACGCACGGCTACGATATGGGATATGGAGACAAAGACATTACCAGACTGACTCCATGCATGCACGAAGCTGATGACCACGATGCTACACGCCCCTAAATAAAACAACAATATCTGTATATATTTCACTCGGCTGTTTCTGAGCAGCGCAATAAAAGGTATTAATTATACGGTACAATAAAATGTGACTGATAAATATATTAGCGTTGTGTCGTCTGCTGCTCGCAGGCTGGTGTTAAGTGCGCCTGGCTACTTTAAAAGCCATAGCAGTCGTAAAACCTTTACAAGTAAAGTGCTAAAAGTTAACATGTACTCCCAGCATTTTATGCGTTGTAAACCATCAGCAAGACAAATTAACCTTTGTGGCTCTAATCGCGCGCTACATTCAGACATACGAGCTCTTCTTCATAAACAGTTTTATATCTTAATTCTGGAAAAGTTTAAGATGAAAAATATATCCTCTATACCATTGGTTCACAACCCGTAGAAGTCTGCGGCCCACTCAGTCTGAAATTGTATCATGTACGGACCCCCCCCCCCCAACCCCTCACCTTGCGTCCCTGTCAATTGTTACCCTTCCTCAGTGCCTTTCCCATAACAAAATTTAAAAAAATGATTAAGTTATACAGTTTTAAGAGCATATTATTTATTTATTTATTTATTTATTTATTTATTTATTTATTTATTTATTTATTTATTTATTTATTTATTTATTTATTTATTTATTTATTTATTTATTTATTTGGCATGTGACCCTGTATGCAGTTCACAAATATTTCCAGAGATTAAATATGACCTTTTCTAAAAGAAGGTTGAAGAGTCCAGTTTTGGTGTTCAGTTTCCTGCACTTTTATAACAGGAATATTTTTTTTGGGGCTATCTTTTTCAAACGCTAGAAGTCAACCCTACCTTATAAATATTATGTTATATGTATACAAACTCTACAGCTAACCGGTACCATACGCTGCCGAATTCATCATATTTTTCATTAATTTGAATGAAATAAAATTTATGTGTGTATAAAAGTACCTGTCGTCAGTGAAAGGATAACGTTTTAGAATTACCACTTTCGAAAAATCAACACCGTGAATCTAAGTTATGTGAATATAAAACTTAACATGGATTTAAAGTCTTATTCAGTCGACATGTTCTCTTGTTCTGTTATTAAATATACAGGATTTTGGGGGACGATGCGAGAGAAAATATGTGTGTGTGAATAACAGCAGGCATCATGAAGGCCTGATGCCGGTACAAGACACAAAAGCTGCAGTTAGAATATCTAAAGAACGAGGGCTGGTGTTTTTGTGCTTTTGAGCATTGAATTTCTCTGGAAATGAATCGTTCTAACTTTCAATTAGGACGATGATTCTTTAGATTGAGAAAGATCGCAAGTGTTGAAGCGAACATTAATACTTCACACTTTGCTTTCAAGGGCTTACTGCGCTTTCTATGTACTTTTGAATCACACAAAGGCTTCAGCAGCCAGCCATCAATGTGACCTTATACAGCACACAAGAAGGACTTTTATTATATTCGTTTTCTCTTTGGATTTCTCTTCTCTTTTGAAGCACTTTATGTTGAAAGAATAAACCAGGCTAACTTTTGAATCAAATCTTCTAATTAGCGACTTTCTGTTTTTTTTATTCCATTTCAGATGCGTTATTTGTAAAGAGCCAAAAGTATATAATGAATGCACCTTTTCTTTCTCGTTGACCAGTAAAGTGCATTGATGCGGAACGCTAAAGAAAGGATGGAGAGAAGTGATGTAATGCTGTAATGGGGGAGGCATGTCCCAACAGAGTCTGGTTTACACCACACACTTCTCGATGTTGGAAAGAGGGAGTTGACTTTGGAAGTCCTAGTTTCTACTAGCAAACCACAATTGTTTCTAAAAGAATCATGGAGAATTCACCCCTCTCTACACTACTAGAAAACACCCCCGGTTGGAAACGAGGAACAATATAACGTTACAGCCACGCGAAATAAGGGAGCAACACAGGAAAAAATGTTGCTGGATCAGGATGTACTTTGTACCAAAACTTCAATAAACCAAGGCTGCCATTGACGACAATATGAAAGGTACCGGGACATTCTCATTAGACCGGGTAATGCTTATAGGGCTTTTTTTTACCTTACGTGTGGGGAGAATTAAAACTGGCCTTTAATAATTCAAAAATGCAGTAACAAACACCATATTAGGATGTTCTAGTTAGTTAGTTAGTTATTGGAGTTTTAAGAGGCGGAACTAAAAGGTCAATGGATGTTCTAGACTTGACAACAGACATATGTTACGTTACTCGACAAACACAGGCAGTTAGGAATGCGGGAGGGGGGGGGGGGAGGAGCTAAGGAGGTTAACAGATAACGTAACAAGACAGGAAATACCTCCCAGTTCAGTGGAGGCAGTGAGAGGTGGCAGCAGCGTGGAAAAGGACCACACATCCCTCAAACAGCTAAGTGCATAATCCACAATAACTTGTCCATTTATTAACAATCACATAATCATTCTAAGCAAGCAAAATTCAAGGTCAATCACTACAATCAGTATCTCAACAACAAATCCCATATCTTGACTATTTGTGCTAGTTTAATTACTACTGCATCTAAAACAAGTGTACTGTAGCCTAAATATTGTAAATATCATCACCCATACTTGTAGACATAGACTTAATAGCCATGGAAACCATTACCTCGCTCATCTCCTCAACACACTCTCATTTTCCAATACGGTAATTGATTATGCCTATGCCTCTGCCGTATACAATCATTTACCAGAAACATAGAATATCAAACTACAAAGAGTACATTCTGTTCATAATCGAGAAAATAGGTACACTAAATTAGCACTCCAGGTTCCTATCAACCGAACAATGTAGTTCAATAATTCTTCAGTTTGCACCGCCTCACGTCTCTTCAACACCTTCGCTTATAGGCCTAGAAGTTCGTAAACATTGCAAGCACTGCAGCTCTCAAACGTCGTCTTTCATCTTGATTCTTGGAGGAGTATACCTCTCACATCTGATTACTGCATTATTATGTCAAAAACCTATATTTATGTTCAATCAGTGGCATAACTACGATGGAGGGGGGAGGGGATCAATCCCCACCAGAACCATAAAATACGTAGTTTGATGAAATGTTTGTTTCGAATGAAACTCATCTTTGGATTAAAGTGAAAACAAAAAACACACGAAGAAAAAAATCGAAAACGAAATAAAAGGAATAAACGAAACAAACACGAAACCAAAAACAAAACAGACAGAAAGCAAAAACAAAATCAAAATTAAAAGAAAAATAGCAAAACAAAAGCCAAAGAAGAAAACGACACGAAACCATAAACAAAAGCACAAACCAAAAACATAAAATGAAAACAAAAGCAAAATTAAAAGCAAAAACCCAATATCAAAAATGCAAAATTAAAAGCAAAAACAGACACTAAATAAAAAAACACAAAAAAGCACACAAAAAACTAAAACAAAGGAAATCATTTGAAATAGAAGCTCTGTCTTGTAATTGATATAGAGCTAGTAAAATGCTCTTCATACCGTAGTTATTATTATTATTATTATTATTATTATTATTATTATTATTATTATTATTATTATTATTATTATTATTATTATTGTTGTTGTTGTTTATTGTATTTTGAGTGGCAAAGTTAGGGCTCTCAATCCTCTCTTACACTTAACCACATATTGTGCTATTAATTTGGCATGTAGGAACATTTTTACGTTAGAGTTTTCAGAAACAAAACACAGATTTATATTAATAATTCTTTCAATTACAATTACACACTTATTCACACAAGTCAGAGAGCAGTACTCATCAGGTGGTCGTGGCGTGCTGTTTTGAACTTCTTCAGTGAGATCACAATCCTGTCATTGACTGGTAAGGAATTCCACCGTGTTGAACCCGTGACCATAAATGATACGTTAAAGCAGGAAGTTTGGTGCAGGAGAATAGCAAGGGAAGATCCAGATCGCGTATTCTTACAATGGAAAGATGAGAGCAGCTTAGTTTTATGGGAGATATACAGTGGTGATGTTTGGGCCAGTAACTTTTAATTAAGAATTAGGATATGATAGATCCTGTGTCCACCGAGTTTTAACCATTTGAGTGTCTGATAAATAGGAAGCGATATGCTCATCATACCTCAAGTTACAGATGAATCGTATACAAGAGTTCAGCGCCCGTTAAAATTTCATTGTTTGCTGCCCTGTGGCGTCAACAAGCGTTACATCACAATAATCAAGATGTGGAAGCAACAGCGCCTGTGCAAGTTTGACCTTTAAGTCTATCGACAATATGAATCTTTGCCTCTTCAGAGGATGGAGTGTTGCATAGATCTTTTTGCAAACATTTTTACATGTTCTGACATACCCAAAAGCAAATCCTAGTTATGCCACTATGTTCAATTGTAACATCAGGACAATAGCTGACAACCTACCAACGTTAATACATTTCTCGTATATAGTATTTGTTTTTCAGGCTGATACTGTGTCTGTATGCACTCTTTTGTATACACCCTCTGTCTGAAAAGTTCGGTGAATGCGCTATAATACGAAAGGATTGTTGGCTTACTTGAAACAGCCGTTACTGTCCTTCGAAGTAATCCCCGTGGATGGTTATGCACTTCTGAGAACGACTGAACAAGTTCTGGAAACTCCTGGCATAGTCTTCATTGGGAATTGCCTTCAGTTTGGGTCGTCAAAACTTGAAAGCAAGAGAGAAGCGTGAATTTATGCAACCTGCCTTACACACCTGATAGACAGGCGGCAGTGAGAAGGGTGAATTAATGCAACCTAGCGTGCACACCTGTTCGACGGGTGACAGTGAGAAAGGTGAATGTTCCGTGGAATGGAATGGTCCTGAAAACTATCGTCACGGGTGACGAGACCTGGTGCCTGGGGTACGACCTCGAAGGCAAGCGTCAAAATATGGAGTATCGGGGTCCTGGGTCGCCGAAAAGCCCTGAAGGGCCAGAGGTTTTCGGACATTTCGGACATCCAACGTAATGTGACGACCCAACCGAAGGCTATCCCTCAGTAAGACTATGCCAGGACTTGTACAGCCGTTCTAAGAAGTGCATAACCATCCACGGGGATTGCTTCGAAGGATAGTAATGGCTGTTTCAGGTAAGCCAACAATCCGTTCGTAATATAGACCCATTCACCGAACTTTTCAGACAGAGGGTGTATATTGTTTTCTATTATTATTATTATTATTGTATTGTTGCCATCCTATTGTTACTATCATTGTTGGACTATTATTATTTATATTGTGAATGTTAGCGAAATGTTTTACTTGTATATGCCCTAATCTTATTATATATAGGGCGCTACTGTAAAGGAGCTCTTAAGCTCTAAGTATAGCCATGGAGATAACTAAATCAAAATCACACTTCACCTTGCGAGTTGATGACAGCGGTCAGCGTTCTTCTTTAGTAATACAGACTATAGTACAGGTATCTCAATGACACAGATTATCAGACAGAATCCATGCACCAAAGTACACGGGGATACATGACCACGATGTTGCAAAGTCCCTAAATGAATCAACAACAAGAAAGAAAGAAAGAAAGAAAGAAAGAAAGAAAGAAAGAAAGAAAGACAGAAAGAAAGAAAGAAAGAAAGAACCAACGGTATCTATTGTTATTGATTAATTAAGGGGCTTTGTCACATATTTGTCATATAGCCCCGTATAATTGAGTGTGTGTGTGGAATTTGTCTGATAGATTGTCCTACTTCAATGACTGTATTAGTGTATTTGTAATTCAGATGAGGACTGAGGAGGCGGCCATGACCTTAATTAAGGTACCAACCTGACATTTACCTGGAGATGAAGTGCGAAACCACGGAAAACTACTTCCAGCGTGACAGATGGAACCGATCTCTTCTCAGTTCACCCTCACGAGGCTGAGTGTACCCCGTTCCAGCCCTCAAACCAGAATAGAATTTCTTGGCGATATCTAGCGATCACTTCGAGTAAGGTTGCAGGTGATGGTGTAAGCCCGGTTTCAGTGAATCTGGAGAGAAAGAGATCCCTGTATAAATGACAACAAAAGAGCTTGGCTTCTTTTCTATGCTACATGCCACTAGCAGCTCCACCACTTTAGATGAAAACAGAAACTTTGAAGACTTTGTACACTTTAACATTACCCCCTCATTCGTTGGGCTTTTTAGCTTTTTATTATTAAAAGGAGAGGAAACACAACGTCGAAAAGAGGAGTTAAAGAAAAGTAAGTGAGAAAAAAGGAAGGAGTAAGGGGCGAAAGGAATCTGTGACGAAGAGTGGGGGAGGGGTTAGCACCAATCCTAACAAACAGCTACTGGATGGACTATTTTTCTTCCAACTCCTCCCTCCCTTTTCTCCTTATAACCCGGTTCATTCTCTATTATCCTTCTTTTTAAACACATTTCCAACATTAATTAATTACACCACCAGTTTTTTAAACTTATTTTTCTTCAGATTCAAAAAAACATTCTTTTCATCTCAAATTCAGCAGTCAAAGAAGAAACCAACCCCTTCACCTTCTTTGGGGTTGGCTTACCACCTTCCCCGAATGCCAATTACAGAACAGACAAACCCTTTTAAGTTCTCTCTCTCGCGCCTTACACTTTGTATAGCTGTTCCATTATAAAGGACTTAATTTTTATTCACACTGCAATGCAACCAGCATAACACACGTGTAGGGATGAAAGCGGCAGGTCAGGCTGTGTTCATGTGCTAATAGCCTTCGACCCTAATTGCGGCGTAAGCTTCACTTTAAAAGGTAATTACTGCAAATTCTCGTTAGGGGACATTCAAAGGTTCACGTTTGAAACTTCATAATTGAGAGCTAATAGAAATATTTCAAGAACACCGACCACTGAAGATAATTTTAAATAACTCGGCTTACAGATAAGAGCGAAGTAAAATTAGTGAAATATGTTCTAGAAAAGATATTATAAAGGTGCTGAGAGCGTCTAAACGATGCAATATTCAACCCACAGAAAGGAAAACAAATATTTCCTTCAACATGTATTCCAAAAATTGCTCTCTAATAATAAGGTAATTTTGAACAATACAGACACGTGCTAGCCTAATTATTAAAAAACAAATGAAGACTTTCAGCTACAGGCGTGCGCAAATTGTTAGACCCGATGTTAGTTATGCAACATATATTTTTTCTTTTTATAAATTAACTAGCAACCCGCCCCGGCTTCGCCCGGGAACAGTTATGAATGCATTACCTGATAAGAGTTTTTTTTTTCGAATTCAATGAACTACGACCTATATCCGTTTTACGTCTCGGCATGATGGGTTAAAATCACTGGCTGGACTATTAATTATATTATTATGGAGATGCATGTGCAACGAATTCATGTCAGCCGAAATTTAAGAATGATGGGGTGCATGAAACACTAATCTCCCTTCTGTGCAATCATAACTTGACTGTGTATTTTGCGTAACGAAGAGTTCACAGGAGAAATGAAGTAAAGCCGAGTTGCACTTCCAAAGAAACTCCAAACACAACCACTCTTCTCTGAAGTCTTAACTCAACACGACTGCTGGCAGTTTCTGGGGTAATAGGCTCGCCCGCTAGCTAGGATGTAACTGGGGTGATAGGCTCTCCCCTAGCTAGCTAGTAAACTGTCACCTCAGTAATTGAATGGAGATTGATGGAAGAAATGAAAACGTAAAAACACTTATAGTGGGCGATGTATTGAAGATAGAGCTATGCTCTCGCTGACTTTTTAGTAGAACTTTTCATGCTGAACAATTCTTACACTCATCATATATGAACCCTTGCGAAGAAGCATATGAGACTCAATTTCGGGGGTGTAACGGTCCATTTCGTAAAGTTGTTGTTAAGCGCTTCTTATAACATGCGGGATAACATATAACAAAATAACATGCAGGAAAAAGTTAATACCAGGATTAAAACAAATGAATTTAATTAACAGATCAACAAATTTACACTATTTACAGCAAAAACACAAGGACTCCCAAATGACACCCACTTGAATTAATAAAAGTGCCAAACAGGCCTGATCTCAGGAGAAATCGTAAACATCTGGACCAAATGTCCCAAATTACTGCAATGACATGTGCGTGTACGGTTTTTCTACATGCGGTACGATGTGTACAATTAATGCGAGATTCGTTACCATCCGGTAAACTTTCAGGGGTCGAATCTGCATTGTCTTAGAGCTAGACAGACACTAGGAACATAATCTAAACACTAATTAAACTAATCCGACACTTCCTACACTGAATAAGACAAATAATAATTTCCGCATGAAATTGGAATAAAAGAATTGCCGTAGCAATCAACACCAACGCCTAAAATTAGGACTTTTTAAATCAACACAAGTAAATCAACACGTGACCAATCAAGAAAAATACACACATGGCCGCTTGCCATCTTTACATGAAATACTACATAGGCCTACACCCAACGGTGTCACAACAAACCAAAATAAAACATATAAGCAAATGAAATGAGTCACAGAAATCACTAGGCTCAAGCCAACATTTACATCATAACAACAAATATTTCATTTCATACGATATGCGGTAATTCGTAACGGACATGGCGAACTCCCAATTTAATATTATGTTCCAAAGATCATTACAAGAACAGGTTTGCTACAGATAGCTTACAGGGGTCTGTCGGTCGTAGCTGGACTGCCTACACGATGAATCACCAGACATAGACGGGCGCAAAGTGGAATCTGCAACATCTGTCAACCCACGTGTCAAATACCTCGACCTGCCGTAGCAATGGCTCGAGTCTCAAAGAAGCGTGCTCCCAATAGCACATAATATACGTGTGTGTCAACTAAAAAAAATATCTTAGCATTTCCCACGGAAATCCTAGAATCAGCACAGGACAAGGTAAGGTAGCCTCCCAGAGCGCTCCCTCTTTCCAATCAAAAATACAACCACAATTTGAGGGTGGTAGGCACATTCTACCCCTCATCACAAAGAACCAATACACACACCTTGACACAATGCACACACCAGAATCACACGTATGGGTTTGACAGGTACCTGAAATAAAAGACATAAATATTTCCACCGACTTGCGTTCCCAGTCTAGTCCGTGACTGAAGATCCTGAAAAGGGATATAAAAATATATATATAGATCTAAGGTGTTCTACAGTGACACCTTAACGTGTTGCGCTCGGCAACCCTAGTATGAATAAAAACCTGTTCGTAAAACATCTAACAACTTTTACCCCCTACTCCTGATAAAAATGAATTTGAATCCAGCACCATTTATCATCCATGACGAACTTCGCATTCGCATGAATAAAATAACCCAATGCACGCGCCGTGCATACTAATAATGACTCATAATAAAAATATACAATCAAACAAAATTTTGGCCACGAGCCAACGTACATTTAAAATATAACAGTGTCGGAGCACGAAATCTAAAATACACAAGAAAAACTATGAACAAAAATTATTTACAACGTTCCCGCGTCTAATCTAGCTACATATTGAATAAATCAATGGTTTGTACATCACCGTCCAGCTTGCAGAAAATCAACCTCCATCCCAGAGCATTCCCCCACGGGAAATTTACTCCGTCATCGTCGACATTCTGGTAGAGGCGTAGCACATCATCCCACCAATCGACCTTGCTGTAGACATCTTGGCGTGGCTTCTTAAAAAGAAATGTTCAAAATTAAAATTCTACCCTACTAGAATCGCTATGAGCTACGGACTTTCACTCAATAGTCCTGGGCGATTACCCCACGTAGAACTGGCCCTATCTAAGCATTTGCTTGATTCACACGCACATATACATCACAAAATATAACACAAAAATATTACAGAAAAATATTACAGTCTAGTCAGCCACGCAGCTGGCATTTAAAGTCTCTCAAATTACTTATGCCGAGTAGCGCTTATCTCAACTAGAGATCTCTACTCTACTTGGCGTGAACTCTGCTCCCAAGAGCACAATAAAATGTTCGTTCAAACTGACGTGAACTATGCTCCTCAGAGCTCCTTCAAAATGTGTCTCAAACTGGCGTGAACTATGCCTATCGGCGCCTGATCAAATTGTGTCCCAAACTAGTCATCACCGATCAATTTATTAGAAACTGGCAGAATGGAGTGGGGTGGGGGCAATCTGAGAAAATGATCTGTAGTTTTCAACTCACGGACTTGGGACTAGTATCAAACTTCTTCTTTTTATCTGAACGACTCAATGTACTCATGCGGAATCCTATCGGATCGGCGGTTCTTCAGACACGTGTTTTCAGCGTCTTTTTTTATAGCACGCACATCTCCGCGTGGGTCAGGCGTCCTCTCTTCTGATTCGATGATTCAATCGGGTATCGGTTGGAAATTCACTTCTGGCACGCCCATAATGACGCCAAATTGTATGCGCGTTCACTCTGAGTTCGGCCTTGAACTCGGCTTACTAGGTCGTCCCCAGGAATAACTATCACGCCACCTCTGTCGCTAGCGTTGCAACACACTACCTGCCTTCGGTAGCCTACTTCAACATGCACTGCCTGGATATAAGTAATAATAATAATAAAAATCATGAAGACTTATTGATCGGCAAATCAATAAGGGTTCAGTATATAGACATTTTTAACGGTTTGCCCAGCGTAAGCTTAAAAAGCGTACGGACGCCGGGTTTACTTTTCGATTTTTCACTGAAATCCTTACTGCTTGGCTTCCTTTGATCATAAATAAATTATTTTCTACAGAAACCTTCCTCGAGATATCCTTTATAGAATGGTGAAAACCGCACCAAATCCATGCAGTGGTTCTCGAGATTACCCGTGACATCCAAGAATCGGGGACTTCGTTTTATACTAAGAAGAGATGCAGTAAAATGTTTGCGTAGCATTTTTTCAATTGATTAATCAATAGTCTTAAATACATTTTCTCTTAGGAAACTGACAGAACCTTGTTTGTTTATATAATTTCCACTGATAGAGGCGCCTTGTTAACGAAGAATGTCACATGATTTGTTTGATGTCGATTATGTTATTCTAGTTTTCTTGCGAATTTAGTGTAGAAGGATTTTTAGAATTCTATTACTGATGGTCCGCTCTTCAACTATTAAATGATTTGAGGACCAACAGCTGATTTAGAGGGCACATTCCAAAGTCAATGAAAAATGAGAAAACGTAGCCTGCTCAAATCAGAGGTCCCACGGAATTTCCAATTTCGAAAATCTACACGCGTGATTCCATATGGGAAAAGTTATAAGTTCTTATAGGAGAAAATAACACTAAGTAGGATAATAAAAATCAAACACAATTATTTTAATGAAAAATTGTGACGGATTAAAATTCATTATTTGCACACCTGAGAGCCTCCGTGGCTTAGATGGCAACACGCCGGCCTCTCACCGCTGGGTCCGTGTTAAAATCCCGGTCACTCCATGTGAGATTCGTGCTGGACAAAGCGGAGGCAGAAAGGTTTTTCTCCAGGTACTCCGGTTTTCCCTGTCACAATTTCATTCCAGCAACACTCTCCACTATCATTTCATATGATCTGTAATTCATTTAATCATTGGCCCAGGGGAGTGCGACAGGCTTCGGCAGCCGGCATAATTCATATCCTCGCAGCTAGATGGGGCTTCATTTATTCCATTCCCTGACCCGGTCGGTCAATTGGACGCAGGCTGTGGATTTTCATTTTCATTTGCACACCTCTGTATTAGGTCGTGTAATGCACTAATAGTGCAAGCCATGCAGATAGAAGTTAGAGAATTCAAATAATTGACCCCAGCGGAACTTAAACCCGAAGATTCAATTTTCATCATCCCCCAGGGGCTCATAACTAGTGGGACGTGGTTTGGAAACCACAGGACCCCAGCTGAGACCGGCATTACCAGGGCCATAGAGAGCGATTACGGGCCCTAGGACAAGATCTTCTGGACCCCTCCATTTTTATTCAACCTGTGACAATTTTGGCATGACAGTAAGCTTGCAAATTTTTGACCCCCACCCTAAATATTAATTTACTTTGTTTTTTGTTATTCAGCAACTCTCCTTTATGTCTCTCTCATTGGTTGTTCTTTCACTTCAAGATTTTGATCAATGTGCATTAAAAATTTCATTTTCGTTGTAGCTGTTCAGGCTCCACAACAATAAACCATAATCCTTTCAAAAATGTATGAAGAAGAGTGTCAAAAATTTTCTGAGATTGAATAGAAACGTTATGCTCCCTAAAGAACTCTTGAACTTTAGCGCGTTATAAATTAGATGGACAACTCTGGTTACTTTGACATTTCCCCGGAAGAAAAACGAAAAACACTGATTTTTTAGCCTAATTTTCACATTTTGCAAAAATGAGGAAAAAGTAGACTTATGAGATCGGGCAAATGTGTGTCTGTCTGTTTTTCTGTCTGGCTGTCTAGCTGTGTGTGTGTCCCCCCTATCAACTCCTAAACGGTTGCAGCAATCGAAACAAAATTTGGTAGGAATAAAGATCTATACCTGAATATCTCACCGCCATATTTGAAAATGATGTCAGTGCTACCAACTGCTGAAAAATCGCAATTGAAATTTGATCTGCATGTTGGATATCTTGGAAGGTATGAATGGGAGCTATTTCAAAATTGGCACACGTATAGATAATAATATTGCAGTTTAATTTCCAGGAGGCCATACGAGGCAGTGTTGCCAAAAAGATTAAAAGCCTGCTGATAGGTCCAAATTTTAAATGCATATAACTTCTATACTACCACTTGGATTTCAACCAAATTTCGTATGTGCTATGTGTACATAAACAGATATGACTGAGCGTATTCTTAAGAGCGACCAGGGCTGCCAACTGTTAATAAATGCTCTCAATTTATTTTATCTAAATACCCATATATCAGAAAGTGTGCAAGCCGATAGCCTTAAACTATGTACACGTATAGTACCCGACATTCTAGATTAATTTGGACCTCAGTACTACCAACATGATTCTAAGCCTGCTGATAGGACCAATTGTAAATACATGTAACTTCTACACTATCAATTGGATTTCAACCAAATTTCGTATGTGCTATGTGTACTATAACAGATACGACTATGCGTATTCTTAAGAACAACCAGGGCTGCCAACTGTTAATAAATGCGGTCTCTATTTTTTTACCCTTATATCAGTATATCAGAAAGTATTCAAGCCAACAGCACTAAACTTTGCACACGTATAGTACCTTACATTCTGGATTAATTTGGAGTAATTAATATACGTCAGTGCTTCCAACATGATTCTAAGCCTGCTGATTGGTCCAATTTTAAAATACATGTAACTTCTATACAAATAAATGGATTTCATCCAAAATTGGCACAACAATAGATCATAATAGTTCAGATTATTTCTGACCAATACATGCATGACATTGTTGCCAACATGATTTTACGCGCGCTGTTAGATCCAATGTTTAACTGCATGTAACGTCCATGCTATCCATTGGACTTCAGCCAAATTTTGAATTCTGTACCTTAAGAGATGGAACTAAGAATATATTCAGTCACCAGGGCTGCCAACTGTAGTGCTCTATTAGGCTACATTATGCCAGTTATATTTCGAACTAATAAGAAATGTCGTTATTACCAACTCAATGTCGTCATTATTCTAATTAGGTCCATATAGATTAATCGTTGGAATGAATCTTACATTTCGAGAAAAGTAGGCTCTTTAGTTCGTCAAGGAACTTCTTGTTAAAAATAAGATTATTATTTCCGATTATTCCCCTTCAGGAGAGCGTGTGAACTTGAGCCAATCACAGCTTCACTCCGTTTTCCTCTCTACTTTTCTTCCCAGAACCTCTTCATTAGTTCACTGTGCTTTTTCTTCTTTTCCTCTGTCCATTTTCAGCCTACTTTCGATTTTTGCAAAAAATGAAAGTAGACTTATGAGATCAACACAGGGCGAAAAAAGTGTGTCTGTCTGTGTGTGTGTATGTGTGTGTGTGAGTCTGTGTGTGTGTCTGTGTGTGTGTGTGTCTGTGTGTGTGTGAGTGTGTGTACTCTGAATGTCTGTCCCCCCCTATCAATTCGAACACGGTGAATGCGAATTGAACGAAATTTGGTACAAAGGTAGCACTAGCAAAAGACACCTCAGTGTCATATTTTATATCGCCGCCATCTTGACGGAAACGTAATGGCGGCCACACAAATGTTCAAAGCTTAAATCAAATTACGACTAACCTAATCATCCGATCTCTACCAAATTTTGCAACAACATACCTTTATGGGGGAGCATCCTTTGACCAAACCAATAGGCCATAAGCGTAATAGTTTGCGGATGGCGGCCATCTTTGTGTGAAAATCGATTCCCCCTATTAATTCGAACATGGTGAAACCGAATGGAACGAAATTTGGTACAGAGGTAGTACTAATAAAAGGCACCTCAGTGTCATGTTTTATATCGCCGCCATCTTGACGGAAACGTAATGGCGGCCACACAAATTTTCAAAGCTTAAATCAAATTAAGACTAACCTAATCATCCGATCTCTACCAAAGTTTGCAACAACATACCTTTATAGGGGGAGCATCCTTTGACCAAACTAGTAGGTCATCAGCGTAATAGTTTGCGGATGGTGGCCATCTTTGTGTGAAAATCGATTCCCCCTATTAATTCGAACACGGTGCAACCGAATGGAACGAAATTTGGTACAGAGGTAGTACTAACAAAAGGCACCTCAGTGTCATGTTTTATATCGCCGCCATCTTGACGGAAACGTAATGGCGGCCACATAAATGTTCAAAGCTTAAATCAAATTACGATTAACCTAATCATCCGATCTCTACCAAATTTTGCAACTACATACCTTTATGGAGGGAGCATCCTTTGACCAATCTAATAGGTCATTCGCCTAATAGTTTGCGGATGGCGGCCATCTTTGTGTGAAAATCAATTCCCCCTACTAATTCAAACACGGTGAAACCGAATGGAACGAAATTTGGTACAGAGGTAGCACTAGCAAAGGGCATCTCAGTGTCATGTTTCATATCACCGCCATATTGACAGAAACGTAATGGCGGCCACACAA
This sequence comes from Meconema thalassinum, assembly GCA_946902985.2. Lineage (NCBI taxonomy): Eukaryota > Metazoa > Arthropoda > Insecta > Orthoptera > Tettigoniidae > Meconema > Meconema thalassinum. The sequence goes on from OX336388.2 coordinate 1,048,509,189, forward strand.
ATGTTCAAAGTTTAAGTTAAATTACGACTAACATAACCATCCGATCTCTACCAAACTTTGCAACAACATTCCTTTATGGAGGGAGCATGCTTTGACCAATCTAATAGGTTATTAGCCTAATAGTTTGCGGCTGGCGGCCATCTTTATGTCAAAATTGATTCCCCCTATTAATTCGAACACGGTGGACCCGAATGGAACGAAATTTGGTACAGAGGTAGCACTAGCAAAGGGCACCTCAGTGTCATGATTTATATCGCCGCCATCTTGACTGAAACGTAATGGCGGCCACACGAATGTTCAAAGCTTAAATCAAATTACGATTAACCTAATCATCCGATCTCTACCAAATTTTGCAACTACATACCTTTATGGAGGGAGCATCCTTTGACCAATCTAATAGGTCATTCGCCTAATAGTTTGCGGATGGCGGCCATCTTTGTGTGAAAATCGATTCCCCTTATCAATTCGAACATGGTGAAACCGAATGGAACGACATTTGGTACAGAGGTAGCACTAGCAAAGGGCTCCTCAGTGTCATGTTTTATATCACCGCTATCTTGACGGAAACGTAATCGTGGCCATCCAAATGTTAAAAGCTAAAATGTAATTACGACCAACCTAATAATCTAGTCTCTACCAAATTTTGCAACACCATATCTTTATGTGGGAAACATATTCAGACCAAACTGGAAGATCATCAGCCCAATAGTTTGTAGATGGTGGCCAAGTATGTGTGCAAATCGATTCCCCCTATAAATTCAAACACGGTGAAACCGAATTGAACGAAATTTGGTACAGAGGTAGCACTAGCAAAGGGCACCTCATATTCATGTTTAATATCCCTATAGCACGTTGTATTTCAACAAGCTACTACAACCAACATTCGATCATACTCCTTGAAAAGGACAAAGAGTTATAACAATACCCATGCATTTAGGAGAAAGTAGGCTGTATGTTCTTTACTGAACATCTTGTTTCTTGTTATGTCCTTCCTTGAGACATGTACAATTTTCGTGTTTCACTTTATTTCTAACTTGCTCTCTGTCCTTAATGTCGTCTTCAGAGATTTTAAGTAATTTCATGTGTTCATGTACTTCTTTCATCCAACTGGTCTTTAATTTACTTGCATTCACGATATTGATCAATTATATGTTACCTTTGTAATGTTTTGGATACTTTTCTCTGGCTGTATTTCCAACCAACATAGTCAAATCAGAATATTTTATAATAGTTTAGACATTAAATTAAATAAGGTTGTCCAACCCAAGTCTGGCTCGAGCCCCGAGGCAACAGCCCCACTTGCCCCTCCCTCTCGTCGGGCCTGGCATTACTTTCACTTACTTGTGCCGGGCTCCTCACCGTCATCCTTCCTATCGATGTCCTTGGCCAAATCTTGTTCTCTTCCGACCCCGGCTGTATTAGGGAATCTTTCAATTTCACGCTTAATTTGCCCTAGACTCATCTTTCCTGATATCCTCATTCTTCGAGGGGTCAGGCTTCGTCTTTTCATTTCATGATAATTCCTGGCTTCTGCTCAGGGCCCTATATCAATGAAAGGATCCCCCAGCGACGCGTAATGTGTAGACACTTCAAGAAGTGCTAGAATATGGTGTAATCATTGGCATGGTGTGTAACCATATTGTATGCCACTCGTGAGCAGCAAACAGAGACCAGTAAAATGTTCCCAACACGCATTCATCTGATTGCGCGTTCACATCTGATGTAACAATAATATTAATAATAACAATAATAATAATATTCGATGTGGCAGTTCCCAATAGCATTAAATTAAAGGCTCGGCACGATGAAAAGATCTCCAAATATAAAAACCTAGTAAAGCTCACCAGTAAGCAATGTCAGATTGAAAAAGTGAAGATCATATCAATTGCCATCTCAAGTACTGGCGTTATACCAAGGAGCCTGAGTTGAATGAACATGATGTGGGCGTGAATTTGTACAAGTCAATGCAAAAAGCAGTCATCATCTGGACAATCAGAACAGTTAGAACATTCGTGGATTAGTGAACATAGATATTTTTAAAGGTGGCAATTATGCTTTGATTCCTTGTAATCTGCATAGTTGCTATATAGCCTAAAGTATTTACCAGATAGCCTACTGTTCTGAGAGTGAAGTAAATAATAATAATAATAATAATAATAATAATAATAATAATAATAATAATAATAATACAATTATTAATACTAATAATTATAATTATAATAATAATGAATGTCTAAAGGAAGGACTAATAAAAAAAACTAAACAAACTGAAATTGCAGACGAATGAGCACTTTTGAAGCATGAAATAATAAAATCTGCAGAAGAATACATTGGTAGGAAAGACAGAATAGGTAGACAACCGTGGATAACTCAGGATATACTTGAATTATGGGATGAAAAGCGGAAACACAAGAATGTAAGAGATGAAAAGGGGAAAGCAGAATGCAGACGTCTCAAAATGAGGTTAACAAAAACTGCAAAGAAGCGAAAAAAGAAAGGTTCAAAAGAGAAACGTGCAGGTATAGAAAATTGTCTGAAATCGGGAAAAGTAGATAGAGCTTATCGGAGGATTAAGAATACTTTTGTGGAAAAAACAACCAAGTGCTGTAATATTAAGAACTCAGATGACAAGCCTCTAACAGATAGGGAAGAAAGCTTGAGAGATGGGAAGCTTACATACAGTGGAGTGTTTGTATAACGGAAATGAGATTGAGAATCATGTAATGGAAAGGGAAGGGGAAATTGATGAGGATGTGAAAGGAGATTTAATATTGAGATCAGAATTTGACGGAGCATTGGAAGACTTAAGCAGGTATGGATAATATACAGATTGAGTTGCTACGCTGCATAGGAGATGATAGTCTGATCAGGTTATTTCACTCGGTGTGTAGGATTTATGAAACAGGTGAGATACCCCCTGATTTCAAGAAAAATGTTATTATCCCTATACCGAAGAAAGTGGGAGCTGACAGATGTGAAGATTAACGTACAATCAGCTTGATTATCCTGCTTCAAAGAACATGTCTAGAATAATTTACTAGAGGATGGAAAGCCAGATAGAAACGGAGTTGGGTAAAGACCAGTTCGGTTTCAGGAGAAATGTAGGAACGAGGGAAGCTGTACTAAGTCTTAGGCTGATTTTGGAAGGCAGAATAAGGAAAGATAAAAGAACGTTCATGGCATTTGTAGACTTAGAAAAGGCTTTTGATAACGTTGATTAGGGTAAATTGTTTGTCAATTTGAAAACGATTGGAATAAAGTACAATCGTTGGAGGATTATCTACAATCTATACAGAAACCAGATGCAGTCATTCGAGCTGAAGGACATGAGAGAGAAGCTGGTATTCGGAAAGGTGAAAGGCAAGGCTGCAACTTATCACCCATACTTCTCAATATTGGAGGAAAATTTAAAGTGGGAGTGAAGATTCAAGGATAAGTAATTTCAACTCTGAGCTTTGCTGACGACATCGTCATCTTGGCCGACACGCCTGAGGATTTGAATGAGTTTTTGAATGGCATGGACTCCGTCTTGAGGAAAGAATTCATGATGAAAATTAATAAATGTAAAACAACAATATTGGAATGCAGCCGAAATAAATCAGAAACCTCTCTTGGACAACAGAGCCTCCGTGGCTTAGGCGGCAGCACGCCGGCCTCTCACCGCTGAGTCCGTGGTTCAAATCCCGGTCACTCCATGTGAGATCTGTGCTGGACAAAACGGAGGCAGACAGGTTTTTCTCCGGGTACTCCGGTTTTCCCTGTCAACATTTCATTTCAGCAACACTCTCCACTATCATTTCATTTCATCTGTCATTCACTTAATCATTGCCCCAGAGGAGTGCGTCAGGCCTCGGCAGCCGGCACAGTTCATATCCTCGCCGCTAGATGGGGGCTTCATTCATTCCATTCCTGACCCGGTCGGAGACTGGAAGCAGGTTGTGGATTTTCATTTTCTTGGACAACAAATTGGCAGGTGACAAGCTAAAGGAAGTAGAAGACTTCTGTTACTTAGGAAGCAAAATAACCAGTGATGGACGGAGCAAGGAGGATATAAAAAGTAGGTTGGCCCAGGCAAGGAAAGCATTTCTACGGAAAAGGAATCTGTTGACATCGAATATAGATCTAGGTATTAGGAAGTCATTTTTGAAGGACTTTGTCTGGAGCGTGGCACTATATGGAAGTGAAACTTGGACTAATGGTGCAGCAGAAAATAGGAGAATTGAAGCGTTTGAAATGTGGTGTTACAGGAGAATGATGAAGATCAGATGGGTAGATAGGGTAACAAATGAATAGGTAGCCTATTAAGCCGAGTGGGAGAGGAGAGATGTTTCCGGCGACTGCTAATGAAGAGAAGATATTGGTTGGTAGGACACATACTAAGACACCCAGGAATAGCCAAGTTTGTTATGGAAGGAAGGGTCTAGGACAAGAACTGTACGGGTAGACCAAGGTTAGAATATATTAAACAGATTGCCTCGGATGAAGGGTGTGGTAGCTATGTAGAGATGAAACGATTTGCTCTGGACAAGGAGGCATGGAGGGCTGCATCAAATCAGTCAAAGGACTGAAGACTCAAACAACAACAATGAATGCCTACACTTTATTATTCCCGTATTCTACGGGGTCGGGGATGAGATGCTATGAAAATGTTGAGGGTGGATTTTACGGCTGGATGTCCTTCATGATGCCAACCTCAGGACAAAAGCTAATGCGATATAAAATGAATGGAGATTAATGAAAATGGGCAAGGATGTGGAAGGAAGCGACCGTGGCCTATCGGAAGGTCCCGTCCCAGCTTTTTGAATGAAGTTGAAAATTAATTAAATCCACGGAAAGCCATTTCAAGGACGGCCGACGGTGGGGCTCGAACCCATGTCTGCCCAGTCCACAGATAGCTTGGCCCCAAGGCCTAGCGCTGAGCGTTAACGAGCGTAACTACCGCGGTTGGTAATAATAATAATAATAATAATAATGTAGATTTTGAGGCTATTTCACTTTGCTCTAGACAGGTTTAAGAATGTGATCTATAGTGGAAAATGTAATTAATATATGTCCAAGCTCGTCAGTCGAATAAGCGAGCAAAGACGTGATAAACCGTCTGGCAGTGAGTCAACAATTTAAAGCTTGTGTTCACGGCAGTTTGATAAAGTTTTCTTGAGACGATATTGTCAAGGCTCTAAGAGCGTAGCAAATCGTCCATGAAGTTGTAAAACCTCGTGAGAGTTGGCGTGCACATTCGTTACGGACTAGCCTGACATGAGTTGGTCTGGCGTCACGCAAGTGGCCTGTAAACACAGGTAAACATTGGGAAATACACACAAGAAGTAGGCCATATATCATACCCTCCTATGATCGTATTAATATACTAGCTGTTAGAATGACGTCCTGGCATATTTCTCCTGCGGTCAATCCAAAATAATGGCGTTCTTGATGTGAAACACTTGCATAACGTAAAACATAATATGGTCTTCCAAGAAGTGAATCTCATCATGTTTATCACCATCACCAGCAGTGGTGCTTATAGTTTTTGGATATGTAGCTTATAGGCTATACCAGGCTGTTCTAAATCCACGAGTTTGAGTATGCGCTATAAAGAATGCATGATAAAAAGAATAAAGCCTTTAGTATGAACCGTTTCCCAGATAAATGTACCTAAAAATAGTAAATTTATCATTATAGATATAGGCTATACCCTACCGGGTCTCCTTAATTTAAACCAATTATTAACTAATGATTTTCATTTACATTCATTATGGAGTTTGACTCAGTTTACCAAGTACCCGAGCACCCTTAGGCTAAATCTAGTTTAACAATAATAATAATAATAATAATAATAATAATAATAATAATAGTAATAATAATAATAATGGGAGAGATTTCTGAATCATTCGCAATACGGACAGGGGTGAGACAGGGAGATGGGCTCTCGCCTCTTTTATTCAACTGTGTTCTTGAGAAAGTTATTCGAGAATGGCGTAAAGAATTGTGTAAGGATGGTATAGAGAATGGGGTCAGACTAGGTTGTAAGAACGAAAACCTGACAATCGACTGTTTAGCTTTCGCAGATGATGTTGCAATTTTCTCTAATTCTCTTGACACAGCCACACAACAAATCAATCAATTACAGGTGCAAGCAGCAAAGGCAGGTCTTCAGATTTCGTTTGAGAAAACGCAGTTTATAACGAACATCAAATCGGAACCCAGAGAACTTACGGTGAATGGAGGACAAATAACACAGGCAGAGAAATTCAAATACCTGGGTGAATGGATTGAGCACAACATTCGTGAAAAGGAAGCCTTCGTGGCACGGATTAACAAAATGGAAATGGCTTACCATTTAACCAAAGACATTTACAAATCACGATCAATCTCCTTCAAGGCCAAACTGAGGCACTTCGTTACCGTTATTCGCCCGGAGGCGTTATATGCATCAGAATGCCTGGCGATGAATAAGAAAGGCCTGGCAGAACAACTCGAAGCCAAAGAGAGGAAGATTCTGAGAAAGATCTTGGGCCCGGTCAAGGAACGAGGCGAGTATAGAAGACGACACAACGATGAACTCTATCTACATGTGGAGAAAATAACGGACACCATTCGCAAAAGAAGACTCTCCTTTTATGGCCATTTAACACGAATGAACTCCGGAAGATTGTCCAATCGAATCTGTGCCTACTTTGTGGGAAAGAAAACCAAAGGGATCTAGTTTACAGAGGTGGAAAAAGACCTACAAGAACTGGGGATATCACACGAGGACATCTTGAAACGTGACTCTTTGAAGACGAAACTTGGGGAGACACAGAGTCTTCGGCCAAAACCTATATTGAAAACCGGCAAGAAGTGGACCGAAGAACGAAGGGAAGCTCACCGAAGAAGAATGCGCGAATACTGGGCCAATGCGAAAGAACGAGGGAAAAGGCAGTTGAAATAACGTGGTCCATAGACGACCGAAACTATTTAAAAAAAAAAATGCAACAAGCATGCATCTCTCATTCCTCTCTCCCTCAGAAGTTCTGTAACAGCTAGGAATTCACCACTCACCAGGCATGCTGCAACTGCTTACATGACTCATGCAGATAGGATAGGTATTTATCCTATGTGTGGACAGTCGTGTAGGATCAGCATATTTCCTGTTAACATAACACATTTAAGATTAAACAATACTTTTTCATAAAAAGGGGGGCTGCGTGGCGCAGTCGGTAGAGGCGCTGAGTTTCTAACTGAAAGAGAGTGGGTTCGATCCCCACCCAGGTAGTGGATTTTAGAAGCAAAACCACCACTTTCGGAAACGCAAATAGCCCTGGGGTTCACTCAGCCTACACCGGAAATGAGTACCAGGATAATTCCTGGGAGCAAAGACGGCCGGGCGTGGAGCTGACAAGTCCATCCCATCTAGTGCCGATGTCACAAAAAGTGGAAGCCTCTACCTTCCACTACTTCCAGGGCCTCCATGGCCTGTACGGAGTTGGCTGGCTTTTCATAAAAAGATAAAATTTCTGAGTGGGGAGGGTGATGGCACAGTGGCTTAGCTGCTCGTCTTTCACCCGAATGGCCAGGGTTCGAATCCCGTTGACAGCGGGGAGGAATTTTCAACTGAAAAATCACCTGGCGTCAGGAAGGGCATCCGGTCTTAAATCCCCGGCTAAAACCAAAATGAGCCTTGTTGGCTCTGGCGACCCCAATTAATTGGGAAAAGCCGAAGAAAGTTTTTATAAAATTTCTGACTGCCAAAACTAGTAATGAGAACATTGCGGTTCGTGCGACAGAATTTGAATTGAAGAATGGATCTCAGGGGAGCTTGTGCTCACGACCACTTCCTTTAGAACACCTGATTTAGAGGCTTACGACATCGTAGCTATCATCCCCGTGAACTTGGGCATGTGTAGAAGTTTTTTGATAACCTGTCTTAGGTCTATTGTGGTATCTGTTGTAGTGTCTTTGTTTGTAATCGAGACTAGGATTGGGAAAGATGCGACCGTAGTCTTAAGTCGGGAATTCTGGTCTGAGAGCTGGAACAGGGTATACTCGGTCTCGTGAGATGGGTTCGATTCCCACCTCAGCCATCCTGGAAGTGGTTTCCATGGTTTCACACTTCTACTCCAGGCATTTTCCGCGATGGTTCCTAACTTAAGACCACGGTCGCCTCCTTCCCAACCACAGCCTTGATTACAAATACACTCTCTACTACAGGTTATCGGACAAATTCTACAACTCACGAGCCTGAAGTCTTCAGATGATTCAACGACAAGAACAGTGTGTATAGAAGAATGACCAGTGCATTCCGGCCAGCAAGTCAGAGAATTCAATTGTGCGACGCATACACTGGCGGTGTGCCCACTAATCCATGGTTCTCTGTTGTGCACAGTGTCTGAATTGCGACCGTGTCGAATATTCTTTAAAAAAAAAGGCAACATGTCAATGTTTCTATAGAACAATGTGTTGAGGAGGAAGTGAAAGAGTTATAACACTGACGTTTGGTTCCGGCGATTGTAAACCCATGTTGTTGGGTCTTGCTTTCTCCTAGCGTCTTTGTCCCGGACAAGACGTCCTATGGTGAAGGCGATTTCTCTTCCCTGCCAGCCCAATTGAAAGCTTGGGGAAGGCAATAGCTTCAAGTATTGTTTAAGAACCTGTGTTTATGACCGCCATATATAATTGTCAGCTTGTGGGACTACCGACAACTGTATTTAACTGTACATTACTGGTATACTGTTTCCTTTTATGACCCGGGACAACATCACCCTTGTTATTGGCGGCTAGGCGAAGGCGAAGAGTCCTAATGAAAGCTGCATGAAGCCAACCAGGGATATACCCACAGCTCCTACCTGGGAGTGCTATTCAAGCTTCCACCTGACGCAGCCTGTATAATAAAATCCAATGTTGTAGCCTAAACTGACAAAATTCTTTTCTGTCAACAGTTTCTGAAAATCAACTCGATTGTTTCAAAATAAAAATAAAGAGCTTCAATCCCTCTGCTGCGCTGAGAGACATCGAATCATGAAAGTGTTGTTAATATTATTACATTATCCTCTACAACGTTATTCCCAACTAGGGAGCACGATTAAACCTTTTTAAGGGGGAGGGGTTGGGGGGAGATTCATCTTAAGAGAGGAATAAGATGTCAATATTCATTCGATTGTTGAACATGCTACAAATATTGTTGATAAATGATTACCCATTTAAGATTTGATTGCCGCTGAGCCTGGCTGCACCACTGTTTGTTGATTATTGTAGCAGGAGCCCCGCGGGGTGAAGAGGAGGACACAGTGCAGTCGGCACATAAGTCAAGCAGCATTGCACGCGCTACCTGTCTTAGAAGCGCAGATAAGCGTCACAGGAGCACATGTCACCACGGACAGCTACTGGAGCTGAGTCATATCCTACTCGCGCAACTCTACCTGTAGCAGAGTGACGTGTGACACAAGTAAACAGGGAATAGTTCCCATCTCGACCACCGGCAATCAATTCGTGAAACGGTTATACACATATCTCAGTAATGGCTTGCTTGTGGCAACCGTAAGCAACTTTTATAATGTCAAAATTCTTGTCATAAAAGGTTTTTAGAAAAATTTGTACATTTTTGATAACCTGTGTTATTGTGGTATCTGTTGCCAAATTGTTTACCATGCATCATCGTTTCCCTTATATTTCCCAAGTTTATAAGAAATTTCCTACTTTTCTTTTTTAACAGTCAACATTAATTTGCTTTCTTCTCTTTCCAAAATGTCTTCATTCTCTCTCTATTATTTTTCTTCCCTTCTGTCCATGCAGTGGTGGCTCTTATCCAGGGGATTGCAACAAAGTGATGTTTGGTCACCAGCGAACTGGTGTACCATGACATTGATTTCTTGAAAGTCATTTTCAATTTCTAACATCCAGTTATTTTGTACTAAAAGTGAGATGGCATGATTAAATATCCTTTTAGTAAATTTTTCATTGTCCGTATGACCATAAAATTTAAACAGTCTTTTTCCAATACTGTGTGATATTTTCTCGGAATATTGGTATAACTCGTGAGGCCTCCTTTTCATACACGCAGTCTCTATGTACACTGGGTTTTTCTTGTTTATCTAAAATTTTGGTTCTTGATCTGTCTCCAATGATCTGTGTTTCTGACAATTAAATGCTTCAGGTAGAATTACTGTGCTATAGCGTTTAACTTTTGCGTTACAAATTTTTTGTTGTTGTAGCCTATCTGTTTCAGTCGATTCTGCAGGCTTTTTTAAATTGAGAGATATTATTATTATTATTATTATTATTCATTTAGAGATTCTCCCTTTGTTTGCTTAGCGTTTTTATCCATATGGTTGTATGATTTCCCCCAAGATTTTGAATCTATTTACCTACGAGATTAATTTTATTTTTATTAATTTTTCCCTCTTCTTTCCGATGAGGCCTCCTATGTACCATGCACCAATTTCAATTCTTATTTATTATTATTATTATTAGACCTATTATTATTATTATTAATTTCATTATTTCCCCCTTAAGGAGAGCGTTAAAACACAATCAATTTTCATGTTTTTTTCTGTCTCTTTCTTCTTTCTTCCAGTTTGTCACGGTGGGTGAGTGGATAGCGTGTCGGTCTACTAACCCAAGATTGCAGGTTCGCTCCTGGCCGTGCTAAGTGATTTTTTGAAAGGTGGCAAAAATACGACACGCTTGTCATACGATGTTGGCATGTCAAAGAACCCATTTGAATTCAGTAGGCCGTGTTCATAATGGCAAAACCGGGTGAGTTAGCCATGGTCGTTACGGCATGACTGCTAGCAGTCGCTCACATCCGGGAGGCGAGGAGGTTCGAGTCCCACCGCCGGCAACCTTGAAGATGGTCTTCTGTGATTTCCCATCTTCCTTCCAGGCAAATGCTGGGGTTGGTCCCTAACTATAGGCCACAGCCGATACCTTCCAACTCCTCGTCCTTATCTTCCAACTTCCCTCCCCAACGGCACTTGTAGCTCACCCATTGGGTGTCCGTCTCGAAGCAGCTACAAAACTGGCGAGTCGAACATGTCCTCGGACACTCCCGGCAATAAAAGCCATACGATAAAAAAATAATGGCAAAATTAATCTCGGGAGTTTCCGCCAACACAAAAGTTCCTCATTTCTCTACTAGAAAGCGCTATAGCGTTCAAGGAGCCTAGATATCTAACCTACTTGACTTTCATAGTGATTCAAGGAACAATGAAATTCGACATGCAAGCTACCCTCTGGGTGCCAAATTACAAAGCTTGCACCCGGCACCCGAGGCCATACGATATTATTATTATTCTTTCTTCCCAAAAGAACTCTCATATATTCACTATGCTTCCTCTTTCTCCCTTCCGTCCACTTCTTTCCTGATTATTTTCTCTTTGGACGTTTGCTCAAATTTCTGTTTTCTGATTTTTTTTCTCTGTGGACTATATTTCCCTGTCCGCCATGCCTTCGGCAGATATGATTAGTTTGTTGAGGTCTTTCACGGTATCATTTACCCAATTGGTTTTCACTGTACTATTCATAACTATATTAGGCCAATACATCTTCTTCGTGCATCCTATGTACCTATGTGTCCATAAAATGTTGCCCTTCTTTTCCTGATGTTGTTTGTAATCGTCTCTGTCTGTTTGTACAGTTCTATTGTCGGTATCTTTATCCATATTCCCTCTTTCTGAACTGGGCCCTAGATCTTTCTCAGTATTTTTCTCTCTTGTTTTCCTAGTTCCTTGATTTTTGTTCTTCCTTTGATTGAATATTATTATTATTATTATTATTATTATTATTATTAAGAGGCAACAATAGATGTAACTCATAATAATGACCCATTTTAAGAGCTTTGTTGCACCGGCAACCATAAAGGCCAAATAACCGCACTTAAAATAGGCATAGGCTAATGCTTTTGAAAATAATTGAATCTAGGTAATTTTTAGGGACGGGAGTTTTTGTTGGCACTAAAATTTTATGTTAGTAAAATTTTAAAATGACACTTGACTTTGCTAGAAGAAAAATCTAAATTTTGAACGATTTTTAGTAACGTTAATGTTTCAACTATCGCACTATCTCGCGCCCGATAGGTGTACTTACTTTCAATAACAGTAGGCCCTAACTAAGATATTCTTATAGCAACATGTCCCCTCTTACTAGAATGCATAGACCTAGATGACGAACACTCGTTGCCATCAGTAGCGTAACTACGGGGATTTGGGGGGAGGCGGGAGAGGGTGATCAGGCGGATCATTCCCCCAAGAGTCAAATAATAAAAATATGAAATTGGTTGAAGTTTTAATTTTGTGTAAAACTTATCTTTGTACGGATGATTGGATGATGCACTGTAAGTTTATACTTACTAATTTGAAATCATTTATTTTCACTCGTGTAAATTTCTTAGCGTTAGCCTAACTTAACTCTTAATGAATGAGCAAACTGGTCAGCTGTTCGGTTAGCCAGTGAGATGGGTGTGGTAGTATCTCTCCTCATCCCTTTCGAAAAGTACACCAGTAATCAGTTACCATTCTGTTAGTATATGAGTGTGAGTGTCATTTGGGAAAGATAAAAATATGTTGTTGTTTTATTTCTGTTTTAAGTTAAATTTAAGTTGTAAACTGTAGTTGTTGTTGTTGTTGTTGTTGTTGTTTGAGTCTTCAGTCTTTCAACTGATTTGATGCAGCTCTTCATGCTTCCCTGTCCTGAGTTAATCGTTCCATCTCTACATACTGTAGCTACCACACCCTACATCCGAGGTAATCTGTTTAACATATTATAACCTTGTCTACCCCTACAGTTCTAATCCTCGACCCTTCCTTTTATAACTAAGTTTGCTGTTCCTCTGGGGTCTTAGTAAGTGCCCTACCAACCTATCTCTTCTCTTCATTAGCAGTCACCATAAACATCTCTCCTCTCCACTTGTCTAAATACCTCTTCATTCGTAACTCTCTCTACGCATCTGATCTTCATCATTCTCCTGTAACACCACATTTCAAAAGCTTCATTTCCCTTCTTTTCTGCTGCTCCAACAGTCCAAGTTTCACTTCTATAGAGTGCTACGCTCCAGACAAAGGCCTTCAAAAATGACTTCCTATTACCTAAATCTATATTCGAGTTAATTAACATAGTATTTATACAATGTCGGGGAATAAAAAGAGCCAGACCATTTCGCGAAGAGAAATTTCAATGAAAATGTCGAAGAAAAACCTGGCGTCCGTGCGCTTTTTAAGCTTACGCTGGGCAAACCGTTAAAAATATCTATATACTATGAGTGTAAGAATTGTTCAGCATGAAGTTAGCCAGCTAGTTAGTTAGTTAGTTAGTTAATTATTGTTGTCTTAAGGGGCAGAACTACGAGGTCATCTGCCCCAATTCAGCATGAAAAGTTCTACAAAAAAGTCCACGAGAGCATATCTCCATCTTCAATACATCGCCCACTATAAGTGTTTTCACATTTTCATTTCTTCCAACTATCTCCATTCAATTTCTGAGGTGACAGTTTACGAGCTAGCTAGGGACGAGCATATACCCCAGTTACAGCGTAGCTAGTGGGCGAGCCTATTACCCCAGATACAGCCAACAGCAAACTGTCGAGTCGTGTTAAGTTAAGACTTCAGAAAAGAGTGGTTGTGTTTGGAGTTTCCCTGGAAGTGCAACTCGGCTTTTCTTCATTTCGCCTATGAACTTAACGTTCCGTAAATACACAATCAAATTAAGATTGGACGGAATACACAGTCGAGTTAAGATTGGACGGAAAGTGGATTTATGTTTCATGCACCTCGCCATTCTTAAATTATGTCTGACAAGAATTCGTTGCACATGTATCTCCATGATAATATAATTAATAGTCCAGTCAGTGATTTTAACCTATAATGCCGAACCGTAAAACAGATATAGGTCGTAGTTCATTGATATCGAAAAAAAAGCGCTTATCACGCAATTCATAAGTGTTCCCGGGCGAATTGTTAATTTTCGAGATTTTGAACATTGATAAGTGCAAATACAACGTATCAAATGTTAATGAAATCAAATACGAAAAAATTATAAATGGGAAGTTTTGGTCGTACATTGATTATGTCTCATGATGTCCGAGCCTGATCACTTTCGTGATGTTTATAGTGCGTTTTTCTTTTGTGCCGCATTTGTCAGTTAAATGCTTTTGAGACCACCGAACGAAAACATATGTACTTATTCATTTCTGTTAACATTATATATTTATTACTAGTGTTTACTCTCTATATATATATATATCTAAGACTCTTACCTCAGCATGTTAAAGGTCATGCGCCTCCAGCATACGCTCGCATACTGAAAAGGGTGTCGACTTGCTTGCTGCCTTCCTGTATGACTGACGTCACAGCTTGCCCTGGCCAATCATCGCCCACCAGCCTGGCTTCCAGACGTTTCTATGATGTTATTATTTAAGTGGCGGCGTTTTGCTCTCCATCAGCATTCCTTCTTCAAACCTTCTACGGTCTTCTTCAACTAGCGAGAGGCATTCGGGCCTTCCGCCCTTCTCCGGGGCCTTCTAAACTTCAGGCCTAATCTGCATTTATGATTGAAACTACCAGGAAACGCAACAGCAGAGAGCTTCAGCACTGAGAAAGTGCATTCTACATTTTACTCCAAACCGCAAGAAGCTGCATCAAATCGCAGTTCTAAAATGCCATGTTATTTGGCATTCAAGAAATAACATCAAAACCTAACGATGTTAAACAATGTACAGCGCTGGTGAAGAAGAAGAAGAAGAAGAAGAAGAAGAAGAAGAAGAAGAAGAAGATCGCCCTGGCGAAGTTATTTTCCTGATGCTGGACATCTCAAATTCTACTACCAAAAAATCAAGTGTTGGCCACGGCAGTCTCCGTCAGCATGCTTCTAGTCATCGCCACTAAAGATAAGTTTGTGCCTTTTTTTTATTATTATCTTAATCATCTTCGTTTTAAGTGTTTGCTAGCAAGTGCAAGAATATTAAATTTGTGTGTGCATCAAGCAGAATGAACTTTTGAATAATAGCACATGGCTGTGCCAACCTAAATAAAATTAATGAACATTTGAAATTGCCCCAGGCGGGCCAGCATAACTAATTTTTTAATTAAGGCTTATTTATTAATGTGTTTGCAAGTTTCACCATAAAAATAAAAGTATTGTATTTACTCTCAATGTTCAGTCTAGTGTTGAAAGAACCAGGCCGCATTTCCTTAGCCCAATCCTTTCAGTCTAATCTTCTCTTAAGGAAGTTATTTTGTCCAGGCTTTAAGCCTGATGCTGTCCTCCCGTTTATGTTGATGAATTTGGGCTGTTCTCCACATAACCAGAGCCCTCCCCCCCTCCCCACTCATTTCATCCCCTCCAGACGCAAACCCTAGTTACGCCACTGGTTGCCATTGTGACCACCCAATATCCGTGTCGGTTTTTGTCCCTGCTAATCACAGATAGACCACCAGCCTTAAAGCATATCCATGTAAAAAAGGCTCAGGTGGTGCGCAGGTGTATTTTTAAACAACCCGCGATGTCGCCGTCACCACGTCCACCATGGTGAGCTGCTGCAAGGCCGGTGAATGGAGGTTCAAATCCCGGCGATGGCTTCGGTGATATTCTCCTCACCATCACCAGTCAAATGCCGGGTGAGTACCTTATTTCAAGTCCGTGGCATCTATCCCATCCCCGGCCATAATAACTAACGTACAGTTACACGCACTACTACGTTCTCCACAGAAACACAGGTTATCAGACAAAATGAGCACACACCCAAGTACACAGGGATGATTACTAAGATGCTCTAAGCTCATAAAATGAATTAACAACAGGTATTTTTTATCAGTACTTAAATTATAGGCTAGAATGTGAAAAAGAATCGTCCGGGATAGTTTGCGTCATACTTTGTAGTAGTTAAAATGTATGCCTTCTTGTTGTTGGTTCATCTAGGGGCTTGTGACATCGTGTCATTCCTCTCCATGCCTATATTGGTGGATGCCCCTCAGGGGCTCACATCAAGTGGGACGTGGGTAGGCGACCACGGGACCCCTGCTGAGTCTGGCATTGCTTCCACTTACTTGTGCCGGGCTCCTCTCCGTCTTCTTTCCTGTCGGCCTCTCTTGGTCAACTCTTGTTCTCTTCCGACCCCGACGGTATTAGGGTATCCGAGGCCTAGAGAGTCATTTCCTTTCCCACCTTAATTGGTCCTTGTCTCATCCTTCCTGATACCCTCATTTTTCGCGGGTTCAGCCTTCTTTTTATTTTCATGTTATCCCCAGCCTTCTGCCCAAGGCCCTCAAGGAGGCAGGGTGTATGTAGCCCCACCACTTCTGGTGCATCCTGGATAGTGATACACCCTCAAGGGCTCACGGCTGGTGAGTTTGGAGTCCCGAGGGATTCCTGAGCTGAGTCCGTTTCGTCCTCTTTATCCTCTGACCTTGGGGCAGGCCCTCTCCTCTTTCCCTTTCCTATCTGCCTTTCATGCCTCTCCTTCCTTCCAAGTCCCTCAATCCTCATTCTTCGAGGATTGAGGGCATTTCTTCTCTTCCTGTCCTTTATTTGCCTTATTCTTTATTTGTTTACCATTTCTTCTTCTAGTATGTTAGTCTGTAGTTAGTATTAGTTATAGTTTTCATTATAGGTCACAGCCGCTACCTTCCACTTCCTCGTCCTTACATCCACACTTTCACTTTCCTCCTCTGACAACACTCCTCACGTGACGGTACATGAAGCTCACCCCATGGGTGTCCGCATAGAAGTAGCTACAAACTCTGGCGAGCCGAACATGTCCTCGGACAGTCTAGGCACTAGAAGCCATATGCTTAAAAAAAGAAAAATTTCATTCTCATCTCCTCTTTCACTATCACCCAAACCATTAGGGGCCGATAACCTAGATTTTAGGTCCCTTAAAACAACAATTATCATCATCATATATTGGTATTTTCGTCTGATAACCTGGGTTATTGTGCTCTCCGTGTGTATTCGTAATTGAGACGAGGTTTGGGAAGGTGGCAGCTACATTAAGTTACAATGCGATAATGAAAGTAATAATATTAATTTTATTGGTTTTACGTCTATTTTAACTACTCTGGCTTTTAGAAACGCCGGGGAGCTGGAATTTCGCCCCGAAAGGGTTCTTTAACGTACCCAAAAATCTACTGACATGTAGCCTCAAGTGCCAACTGACCACGTCAGGATTAGGAAGAATGTAGTTTTACGTGACCGTGAATCTTGTGATCATGAGCCACGGGACATCCTTTTTTTTACGTGGAATCCGAACCACTGGACATGGCATTTCACTTTGAAAATCTCACATGCATTGACCGGGAATCGAACCCAGTCCATCTTAGTGAGAGGCCAACAGCTTGACCGCTGAGCCACCACACCCCCTCCCCTCAGGATTAGGTCCTGCAACCTCGGCTACAACAAGTTAGGAACAATACCGACATCTCGCTAGAGTATAGAAGTGGAAATACATTTTTAGGATGTCTGAGGTGGAAATCGAACTCACCTCTGCTTGGTTGAGTGTAACTCGATCCAGCCCTCAGACTGGACTTAAATTTCTTTCATTGAACTCGGGACCTTTGGGACCGGAGTCTCAATTCGCAATCCAAGACCAAATAAAGTAGGTAAAATAGGAGAAAGCTGCCCAATACTATTGTGTTTGACAAACAATTCTTGAAAAAGAAAACGTCGGGCAGTTAAACTATAAATTTAGACAGTAGTTCCGTGAAGAACTAAATAGTCCATTTTAGCCTATTTTCATTTATGAAAATATAGGCTCATGTGATCACCTTTTGTCCGTGTGTAAGTGTATGTGTATGTGTGTGTCCCTAATACAATCCAAACGGCCGAAGCAATCTCAATGAAAATCGGTTAAGTCATAGTACTGTTTGGTCCGACCCCGACTGAGGCCTTCAAATTTTGTTAAATCTGTCCAATCCAACATGGTGGCCGTGCGAAATATTTTACCGGCATTCTATATCTCCGTAACTATTACTGATATCACCCTGAAACTTTGTACGGTGATAAAGGGCACTAATAGAAGTTCATCTATGTGACTTTCAAAAACCTGTTAAGTACAAAACGAACATGGCGGCCAAGCAAAGTTGAAACATTTGAATAGGCTTTCCTCGCGATGTTACCATCTGAGCGCATTGAAACATAGTACAGCAAATGTCTATCCACATTGTAATGTACGACGTCTAATTTAGATCAATTGTTTACGTAACCTCAAGCTGGTGGCTATGCGAAATTTTAAAATTAAGTTTTAATTTCTTGTCCGATCGAAGTCAACGTTTGAATATTGAATCTATACAATAATCGTCATCTAATAGTGCATAACTCTATGACCTACATATATAAAAATCCAACATGGCGACCATCCAAAATATTTAGACGGTTCTCAATATCTACTAATCTATGACAGCAATCAAACTGAAATTTTGTATGTTGATAAAGGCTAAAAACATAAGTTCACCTATGGGACTTTCAATAAGCTGGTCAGCACAAATACAACATGGCAGTGACGCGAAATTTAAATATTATGTGGACGTTCTCGCGATGTAACCATCCGAGCGTAATGAAACTTGGTAGAGTAAATGCTTGTATAAATTTTAATCCACTGATATCTAAATTATATGAATTGTTTTCATAACCTCAATATGGCAGCAGTGTGAAATTTTAAAATCTCGTTTTTATTTCTTGTGTCCTAATCATGCGATTGAATGAACCTAACCAATAATCTTCATCTTAATACATAACGTAACTCTATGGCCTGCTTATATAAAATCCAACATGGCGACTATCCGAAATATTTAGATGGTTCTTATTTTACAGCAATCAAACGGAAGTTTTGTATGTTGATAGAAGTAATTACCATAAGTAGGACGGGATATATGGAAATAGGCATTTAGTTATTCGCAGAACTACTTGTTATACCTACATTGCACCTGTCTTTTTTCATTTCAAAACTCATCCCCAACTATTAGACTATAGCCTATGGATTTTCCACATGATGAACTAAATATCTCTTGGTACATGACCTACATTGTGACTGATAAAGTATAGAGCAACGATTTCAAACTCAAAACTCAAGATTCAAACGTTGTAGTCTTTTCAGGTAAGAAATATAGAAATAATACAGTACGGGTATTTTAAAATAGCATAATGGTATTTCAATGGTACTAGAGCATGTCCTGTCATACATCAAAGCTTTCATTGTTACTCAAGATAACTCACACCAACACTCCGTCACCAAGGGAAAATATTTATTTAGCGTGTGGCTTTTAGTGCCGGGAGTGATCGGCACGCCAGAGTTTGTAGGTGCTTCTATGCGGACAACCATAGGGTGAGATACAAGTACTGTTCAATTTCAAGTAGTTTTAACTTTGGCTACCAGATGTAGCGTGTAAATTAAGTATTAACTCACGAGGACTGGCACATCGGTATTTTTTGGTCCGAGGATTAAATAACGCTTAATTTTTCGTTTTGGTCAGCCCTTATTTCCTTCCTTCCTGCCTTGAACTTCACCCTGCAAAAGTAACATGTCCATAGCTTTTGGAACACTCAAGTTATTTCTATATTATTTACGGTCGGGTTAGATTTATCTATGGCACCTGTCCTCGCGTGGCAATTTTCGGATAACGTTAGTCGGAACGATCTGTAAAAAAATAAGAGGGAAAAATCCACCTATTTTGGTGCAGCACAATCACATAGCTCACGTTCTTGTTGATCCATGTTTACGGTCTAAGGACACTTTGGCCATCAGCTCCTTTCTTCAAAATAAATGATATGACAGTTTTGCCGCCACCATCAAGGTCAATTCTGTTACGAAAATTATTGCCATTTTTCTGCATGTTAACTTTGAAAAAAAAATCACTGATAGTCAGTCTGAAAGACTAGACTTTACATAATTTTAAATGCTACAAATGCTACAAATGCTACAAATACTGCGTGAACTCAAAGTCCGTTAGAAAAAAAAGGCAAGTGCAAACCAAGACCAAAGGAGGTAGCTGGCTAGATAACGTCACGCTCACCGGAGTGCGTGGGAAAGGAGGAAGCTCAAGCAGTACTATGACGTCACACACCTCAGTGCATTATCGGTACATTTCGTCCCGTCACCGTAACATAACGCCGGACCCCAGCGAAGTCGACATAATCATTTAAAATGATAAAAGCAATTATATTGTGAATAGTTCATAGGAAGACACCAGGTATATGCCTAAGATTACTTCATTAAAATACGTACGACTACTACAAAAAGGGAATGACACACTATGGGTCAAAATGACCCGGCGCCAGTCTTCGTGTTATATTTTTTCACCCCAGTTTTCAAGGCTTAAGACTGGTAGCGTAGTGACCGATCAGGCAACACTGGTGACGTGGGACTTGGGAGGGGTGACAACTCACGTATCAATTGCACTTCTGCGCAACCCACACAGACTGGCCAGAAATTGTGGCGTAAACTGTCTGTTTCCAGCTGCTTAGTTATATCCCACTCATTCTGTGTATGACTGATCAGATGATGTTCGCTGACATTATATTTCCCGCCTAATATGATTGATAAGTGTACCAGGATATAAATCGGAAGCCTCCGTGGCTTAGGCGGCAGCACGTCGGCCTCTCACCGCTGGGTCCGTGGTTCAAATCCCGGTCACTCCATGTGAGATCTGTGCTGGAAAAAACGGAGGCAGACAGGTTTTTCTCCGGGTACTCCGGTTTTCCCTGTCAAAAATTTCATTCCAGCAACACTCTCCACTATCATTTCATTTCATCTGTCATTCATTTAATCATTGCCCCAGAGGAGTGCGTCAGGCCTCGGCAGCCGGCACAGTTCATATCCTCGCCGCTAGATGGGGGCTTCATTCATTCCATTCCTGGCCCGGTCGGAGACTGGAAGCAGGCTGTGGATTTTCATTTCACCAGGATATAAATCGTCACAATAAGTGTTGACCGACTGAAAAGTTATCAATTAAGTGTTACGGTGATTTGGTTGATTGGTTGGTCCCTTAGTTTAGGGGCTGCGACAACGCGGTCATGTAGTCCCGTGTACTTGGGGTGTGTATAGAATCTGTCTGATAACCGGTGTTAATTGTGATGGCTGTATTAGTGTGTGTATCTGTTTTAATAGAAGTAAGGACTGCAGACGATCAATTTTCAAGTAGTTCCTACTTTTGCCGCCAAACACCACCGTCAACGACCAACTAGTTCAGAAATTAGTTACCAGATGCCACCGCAGGCGGCTCTTGACGACGAACGTAAGAACTTAAGAACGTTAGTCAAATGTTTAACCTATATTAATTTTGCTTCACACAGGTGTAATTAGTGGAAGGTTCTTTAACATGCCATAAATCTATGACATGGGACCGCCGGCTTTACTTCCCCTCCGAAGGAAGACATACTGAGGGATTTTAACGTTCTTAAAAAATCCGACGACTTCGGCCGGATTTACGGTAATTTGGCAACACTGAAATTGAGTTCAATGCTTTCAATATACAGTAGGCCATAGTCGAACCTCTATTACTCGAATTTTCGATAACTCGTTACAATTATTATTTCTCGAACAAACTTTCTATAATTTAAGTTACAGGTAGTCTATATTCTTCTCATAAGTCGAATATCTATAACTCGATTTTTCGATATCTCGAAGTTTAAATTATATCCCTGGCACATAAACTTGATCTCTATCTCGATCGAAAAATGTCGTATTTGTTGTTGTTTGAGACTTCAGTCTTCTGACTGGTTTGATGCAGCTGACCACGCCTCCCTGCCCTGAGCTAATCGTTTCATCTCAACATGGCTACCACACCCTACGTCCGAGGCAATCTGTTTAACATATTCTAACCTTAGTCTACCCCCACAGTTCTTCTCCTCAACCCTTCCTTCCATAACTAAGCTTGCTATTCCTGGGTGTCTTAGTTTGTGTCCTACCAATCTATCTCTTCTCTTCATTAGCAGTTACCTTAAACATCTCTCCTCTCCCACTAGTCTTAATACCTCTTCGTTTGTAGCCCTATCTACCCATCTGTTCTTCATCATTCTCCTGTAACACCACATTTCAAACGTCAATTCTCCCCTTTTCTGCTGCACCAATAGTCCAAGTTTCACTTCCATAGAGTGCTACTCTCCAGACAAAGGCCTTCAAAAATGACATCCTAAGACCTAAATCTATATTAGATGTCAACAGATTCCTTTTCTGTAGAAATGCTTTCCTTGCCCGAACTAACCTACTTTTTATATCTTCTTTGCTCCGTCCATCACTGGTTATTTTGCTTCCTAAGTAACAGAAGTCTCCTACTTCCTTTAGTTTTTCACCTGCCAATTTGATGTCCATAGAGGTTTCTGATTTATTTCGGCTGCATTCCAATATTTTTGTTTTACATTTATTAGGCAATTTTCAACATGAATTCTTTCCTCAAAATGGAGTCCATACCATTCAAAAACTCATTCAAATCCTCAGGCGTGTCGGCCAAGATGACTATGTTATCGGCAAATCTCAGAGTTGAAATTATTTTTCCTTGAATCTTCACTCCCACTTTAATTTTTTCTCCAATTTCCTTCATTGCTTGTTCAATGTAAAGATTGAAAAGTATGGGTGATAAGTTGCAGCCTTGCCTAACACCTTTCTGAATACCAGCTTCTCTCTCATGTCCTTCAGCTCGAATGACTGCTCTCTGGTTTCTGTATAGATTGTAGATCATCCCCCTATCCCTGTACTTTATTCCAATCGTTTTCAAACTGTCAAACAATTTAGCCCAATCAACGTTATCAAAAGCCTTTTCTAAGTCTACAAATGCCATGAACGTTCTTTTTCTCTATCTCCAAAAATGTCGTATTTGTACAGCGCAATTTATTTCATTCGGAGGTTGTAATTCGAATTTTCCACCGACTATAGTAGTTGAGCCAATAATTACAACTTCGATACTAAATTATGATCTGTACAGAATCTTATATCGGCCCAAACAGCTGGAGGCGCTGATAGTCTCCGCGTTAAACGTACAGCTCTTAGTGAATTTCGTAAGTAGGTACTGTAACTTATGTAAGGCGAATTTTATTGCGAATTTTATTAGATAACACCTTTTCTTCCAGTATTCTTATGTACTGTAGTTCCTCTTTTATTTCTTTCATATGGCAGAAATGTAGGTTATGTTCCCCTATGTTCAGCGAGAACCATCCGCTATTTTTGGCTGATACAGTATTGGGAACCCTTCAAGACGGGAAGTTGCGTATTGTTGAGATGAGTTCTCAGCACTCTCTTTCAATTGTTGCCTGTTTCATTACCGAGAACATTGTATTTTGTGATGAGTGTATCACAAATTTAACATTTTTCCTAAGAATCTCCATGAGTTGAATTTTCGATAACTCGAATTAATTTTGACATCCCCTAACCATTCAAGATATCGAGGATCGATTGGACTTTATTGAACCTTAAGACATATTTGGTGCCGCAAAGAATGCTTCTCTTACTAGAGGACAATTTTGAATGTATTTTTACAACCACCCATAGAAAATCTTGTATCGTTTTGGAACTCATTACCAAAAGGTCTGAAGAGACTTCACAATTGTTTATAACTTCAAATGCCAATGGTGGGTGTTTTTGCCAACCAACAGGTACAGTGCCCTTCAAGGCTACTTCTAAAATGATCATGTCATATTTTCTGAAGAGCTTTAGAGCCTCATTTAGCCCATCACTAAACATAGACCTATTGTTGTTGTTGCTATTTCTATTTCCCTTACCTTCACGTATTATTTAGACGAATGTGCTTTAAATCTTGTTGTCTGACTAACAGCCCTATGGCACTTTTACAGCCGTGGTACTATGAGGATGACCAAAGGACAATACTTAGACGTGACTTCATTTATATGGCTCCTGCAGCATGCTTCAAAAGCAATACTAAAGTAATTTAACACGAGTTTTCCATTTTTAGAATGTTACACTGAAAGACGACAAACACGCTTTGTTTGGGTTTATGACAGGGACAGCGGCAAGGTCTTGAAGGACAACAAGCTCAATAAGTTTAACCGCTCTATCCCAACCTTCGCTTCGCCACTTTTCTCTCACTATAACGGTTTAGAACACTGCTATTGTATGCTACTTGTTAGTGAAATGCCGCCGTATACCTGATGGTCGTTCACATTTCCAAACAAGACAAGGTCGATTTGACACCAGTAGATATCGATACTTAAGTTCATTGCACATTGGAGCAATATATCGATATATTACTTGCCAAGGGAATCAGTCCTCTACAAAATGTTGAATGGCTCTTCAGTATGAATCCCCTTCAGATTTCTATTTAAATTAGCGCTAAGATGCACATTTAAGTTAACTCTTGATAACTCAAAATCTAAATTTTACTGATTTACAAAATAACCAGTTTTGTGGCAGTTGTAGCAATTGATACTGGGTATACTGGGAGAGCCTGTATGTAGGCCATTTTGATGATTTTTGAAAATGTGTAACTAATAATGTTATTGGTTTTATGTCCCTTTTACCTACTGTGCCTTTCAGAGACGCCAGGATGCCGGAATTTTGCCCAGAAGGGGTCCTTAACGTGCCAGTAAATGTACTGACACTTTTCACTCGCAATAGCACACACGGAAATGCTAACTGACTGAGCCAGGAATCGTTCCTGCAATCTTGGTGGAGTATTTTTAGCCTACTTGTCACATTTTGTAAAAATTAGGAAAAAGTATTCTTATGAGATCGATCCGGGCAAATATGTGTCTGTCTGTCCGTCTGTCTGTCTGCCCCCTCGCCCAATCAACTCCTAACGGCTGCAGCTACCAACACCAAATTTGGAATGAGTAAAGATATAGTGTATAGGCCTACCTCTCGGCCATATTTGAAAAAGACATCAAAACGGTCTTCAAAAATAGACAAAAAAATGAAAATGAGAAAGAAAAATGAGAAAGAGAAATGCAGAGGAGAGAGAGGGAAGAGAGCAAAGGTTTGACTTGACCGTCCAAATTTTGACATCACAGGACCTGCCTGTGAGAGTGAGAACAGCCGTCCAGACCACTTAGAAAATGAAGGAAACTTCCGTGAACTGCTTCGGTTTCGAGTCAAAAGCGGCGACGAAACTCTTCGTAGCCACCTTGAAAATGCATCACACGGGCTACGTATATTAGTAATAGAACACAAAATGAACTGATTAAGTGCTGTCGTGAGGAAATCGAAGAAGACATTGTTCGGAAGGTGAAAGTAGCAGCCATGTTTTCCGTCATGTTCGATGAGACATCAGACATTTCCCTAAAAGAACAGCTTGCATTGTCACTTCGCTACGTCCACGAAGATTTTTTAGTCTATTTTCAATTTTGAAACAAGATGTTCAGTAAAGAACATATAGCCTACTTTCTCCTAAATGCATGGGTATTGTTATAACTCTTTGTCCTTTTCAAGGAGTATAATTGAAAGTTGGTTGTAGTAGCTTGTTGAAATACAACGTGCTATAGGGATATTAAACATGAATATGAGGTGCCCTTTGTTGTGCTACCTCTGTAAAAAAAACCATTCAATTCGGTTTCACCGTGTTTGAATTGATAGGGGGAATCGATTTGCACACATACTTGGCCACCATCTGCAAACTATTGGGCTCATGATCTAGCAGTTTGGTCAGAATATGCTTCCCACATAAAGATTTGTTGTTGCAAAATTTGGTAGAGACTAGATTATTAGGTTGGTCGTAATTACATTTTAGCCTTTAACATTTGGGTGGCCGCGATTACGTTTCCGTCAAGATGGCGGTGATATAAAACATGACACTGAGGTGGCCTTTTCTAGTGCTACCTCTGTACCAAATTTCGTTCCATTCGGTTTCACCATGTTCGAATTAATAGGGGTAATCGATTTTGACACAAAGATGGCCGCCATCCGCAAACTATTAGGCTAATGACCTATTAGTTTGGTCAAAGGATGCTCCCTCCATAATGGTATGTTGATGCAAAATTTGGTAGAGATCGGATGATTAGGTTAATCGTAATTTGATTTAAGCTTTGAATATTTGTGTGGCCGCCATTACGTTTCCGTCAAGATGGCGGCGATATAAAACATGACACTGAGGTGCCCTTTGCTAGTGCTACCTCTGTACCAAATTTCATTCCATTCGGTTTCACCGTGTTCGAATTAATAGGGGTAATCGATTTTGACACAAAGATGGCCGCCATCCGCAAACTATTAGGCTAATGACCTATTAGATTTGTTAAAGGATGCTTCCTTCATAAAGGTATGTTGTTGCAAAATTTGGTAGAGATCGGATGATTAGGTTAGTCGTAATTTGATTTAAGCTTTGAACATTTGTGTGGCCGCCATTACGTGTCCGTCAAGATGGCGGTGATATAAAACATGACACTGAGGTGCCCTTTGCTAGTGCTACCTCTTTACCAAATTTCATTCCATTCGGTTTCACCGTGTTCGAATTAATAGGGGTAATCGATTTTGACACAAAGATGGCCGCCATCCGCAAACTATTAGGCTAATGACCTATTAGATTCGTCAAAGGATGCTCCCTCCATAAAGGTATGTTGTTGCAAAATTTGGAAGAGATCGGATGATTAGGTTAGTCGTAATTTGATTTAAGCTTTGAACATTTGTGTAGCCGCCATTACGTTTCCGTCAAGATGGCGGCGATATAAAACATGACACTGGGGTGCCCTTTGCTAGTACTACCTCTGTACCAAATTTCGTTCCATTCGGTTTTACCGTGTTCGAATTATTAGGGGCAATCGATTTTCACACAAAGATGGCCGCCATCCGCAAACTATTAGGCTGATGACCTATTAGTTTGCCCCCATAAAGGTATGTTGTTGCAAAATTTGGTAGAGATCGGATGATTAGGTTAGTCGAAATTTGATTTAAGCTTTGAACATTTGTGTGGCCGCCATTACGTTTCCGTCAAGATGGCGGCGATATAAAACATGACACTGAGGTGTCCTTTGCTAGTGCTACCTTTGTACCAAATTTCGTTCAATTTGCGCTCACCGTGTTCGAATTGATAGGGGGGGACAGACATTCAGAGTACACACACTCACACACACACACAGACTCACACACACACATACACACACACAGACAGACACACTTTTTTTCGCCCTGTAGTGATCTCATAAGTCTACTTTCATTTTTTGAAAAAATCGAAAGTAGGCTAAAAATAGGCTTATGAGATCACTTTTGTCCGTGTGTGTGTGCGCGTGTGTGTGAGAGAGAGGTGTGTGTGTATGTGTGTTCCTAATAACTTTTAAACGGCTGTAGCGATTTCAATGAAACTCGCTAAGTTCATAGCACTATTCCGGGTGACCCCGACCGTGCCCTTCAAATTTTGTTACGTCTCACCAATCCAACATGGCGGCTGTGCGAAATATTTCACCATAATTCAATATCTCCGAAACTATTCCCGATATCACCCTGGAATTTATTACGGTGATAAAGGGAACTACTAAAAGTTCCCCTTTGTGAATTGACCCTCTCCTCTTTCACTTTCCTATCTGCTTTTCATGGCTCTCCTTCCTTCCAAGTCCCTCAATCCGCCTTCTTCGAGGGTTGAGGGCATTTCTTTTCCTCCTGTCCTTTATTTGCCTTCTTCTCCTTTAGTTTTCCATTTCTTCTTCTAGTTTGTAGTTTAGTAGTTAGTTTTAGTTTTAAGTTCGCTTTTCATTTCCATCTTCACGATCACCCAAACCATCAGGGGCCGATAACCTAGATGTTAGGCCCCTTAAAACAACAATTATCATCATCATCATCCTTTGTGAATTAAAAAAACTGGTAACTACAAAACCAACATGGCGGCCAGGCGAATTTGCGACTTTTAAATAGACGTTACTCGCGATTTAACCAACCAAACGCAATAAAACTTGGTACAGTATATGTTTATACACATTGTAATGCACCGACATCTAACTTCGTTCAATTGTTTACATAACCACTAGATGGCGGCTGTGCGAAATATTTCACCGGCATTCTATATCTCTGAAACTATTAGCGGTATCACCCTGAAATTTTGTACAGATATAAAGGGCACTACCTGAATTTTATCTATAAGACTTTCAAAAACCGGTTAATTACAAAACGAACATGGCGGCCAAGCGAATTTGAAAAATTTAAATAGACCTTTCTCGCGATTTAATGTTCCAATCGCAAAGAAATCTGGTATAGGAAATGTTTATACACATTGTAATGCACTGGTATCTAATTTAGTTCAATTGTTTACATAACCAAAAGATGGTGGCTGTGCGAATTTAAAAATTAATTATTTATTTCTTGTGTCGTAATCAAGCAATCGAAGTGAAAGTTTGAATAATGAACCTACGCAATAATTTTCCTTTAATGGTACATGACTCTATGGCCTATACATTTAACAATCCAACATGGCGACCATCCGAAATATTCAGACGACTCCGAATATCTACGAATCTATAATAGCAATCAAACTGAATTATTTAATGTTCATATGGGCCATGAACTTAAGTTCACCTATAGGACTTTAAATAACCTGGTGATCACAAATCCAACATGGCGGCGACGCGAAGTATAAATATTCACATTGACGTTTCTCGCAATTTAACCATCCGAGTGCAGTGAAACTTGGTACAGTAAATCCTAATACGAATGTTAATCCACTGGCATCTAATTTATTTCAATTGTTTCCATAACCACAAGATGGCAGCTGTGCAAAATTTTAAGACCTCCTTGTTACTTCTTGTGTCCTAATCATGGGATTGAAATTTCAATGCTACACGTACACAATAATCTTCAGGTAACAGTACATAACTCTAGGACCTACATATATAAAATCCAACATGGCGACCATCCGAAATATTGAGTCGGTTCTCAATATCTACGAATCTATTACAGCAATCAAACTGAAATTTTGAATGTTGATAGTGGCAGTTAATATAAGTAGGATATATGAAAATAGGCTGTATAGTTCTTCACGGAACTACTTGTTGTTATTTGCGGACGCCTACGAGTCTATTAGGGAGGACGATATTCAAGGCGGGGAACCAAAATTGTCAGGCTTTGCTCTTGGTCACGTTGTACAAGATCTCACTACAAAGCTCTCACTCGATTAAGCTTTGTGTTGGGGTAGGCACGGATAACCGTTCGGTGATGTCATCGGAAACGAAAGGTGCAGTACAGGAACGTTTGAAAGCGGCACCTTGCGGTTCTAGGTGGCCATGCTACAATCACGCCCTTAACAGCAGCTTAGCGAAAACTTCAAAATTATAGTGCTCACTCGTAATGGTACAGCATTGATGAAAAATACAATTAACTTTGCTAGATCATCTCCTAAAAGATACAAAGTTTTTTTTGTCAGTTTTGGGCGAAGACTTTGGCAAACTGTGTGAAACGAGGTGGGGTGAAAAACATGATGGCCATTTACAGTTCGAGAGACTCTTAGTTAAGATAATTCGAGCTTTAGAAATCATAGCAGAATGGGATAACAGCGAAACATCGAGTGCAGCCGAATCCCTCATTCAATCATTGAGTGCTACGCAATTTGTGGTTTCAATGTTGTGTCTGTGCGACGTCCTAAGTAAAACCCGGCCTTTGAGCCTTCTTCAGGACGACTCATTGGACTTGGTGGTGGCTTCCGCGGGTGTCATGGATACCATCGAGGCGCTTTCGATTGCACGTGAGAATGCTGAACCGTACTTCGAGATAATATTTTGCCGAAGAACTGGAGTTTGAGGTGGCGTTGCCCCGAAGAGCAGGCAGGAGGAAGTGGTCCAACGTTCCAGCTGACATTGACGCACCCGAAGAGTTCTACCGCCGAACTGTCTTCATTCCGCTGATCGAGCATGTGGTGCAGGATCTCAAGGAACGATTTTCAAATGAATCTTTGGCCGCATTCGACTTGATGCCTGCATTCTGCGTTGACAAACCGGCTGAAGACCCAACAGTGGTGCAAAGTTTGGAGGCTCTTCGTATCAAGGATCAGCCTTTACTAATTTCCGACGGGCGCCACTTGCAGGGAGAGTATGCTGTATGGAGACAGCGATGGTTGAGATTGAAGTCGGCAGGGAAGGAATTGCCATCAACTGCAATTGAGTCAATGGTAGCTGCGTCTCAAAGCTTGACACCTACACTCAAAACTTTTCTGCAGGTTTTGGCGACGTTGCCTGTGAGTAACGCCACTCCCGACATTGCGACGGCTGAAGGACTGGCTACGGTCCCGGATGTCGGAAGAAAGGCTAACCGGACTGGCTCTGTTACATTGCCATCGGTCAACGAAAGTCAGTGTGGAGAAAGTAATTGATCGGTTTGCCAAAATGAAGACAAGGCGATTGGATTTTGTTCTTTGATCAGATACCTACAGTAAATAGATTTAAATTTTATTATGTGTGTTCTCTTTCTAGAGTCTATTCGACCCTCTCCTCGATTTTTATAAAACTAATCTATATTATTAAAAATATTGATGAAAACTTATCCGAGTCCGTCCGGCCATACTATCCGGCCGATTTTCTTCATCCTTTTTTTAAATGAAAGGTATTCATGCGCAGATTTGTCATCAAGTATTACAAATCACTTAAATAACGACTTTCTCAAATTAATTGATTTTTTCTACTTTTTCCAACTTTTTCCAACTTTTAAGTAATCATATCTTCGGTTGTAATTAAGTTACGAAGGTCGTCTTAGTCTAAGAACACTCAATGAATCAAGCGCTATCATTTGAGCTCTTAGCCATTCAAATCGGCTGATTCTGAGGAATGTTATGAGTGGACATACGATATTACATCTAATTTTTTCAACAGTTTTTCTCATTGTAGCAATCATATCTTTGGTTCTAATTGAGTTACACTGTTCGTTTTGGTCTAAGAGCACTCAGTGGATCAAGCTCTATCTTTTGAGGTATTAAATATTTACATTGTTTGATTCACAGGAATGTTATGAGTGCCGAAGCGAATAGTAGAAATAATTATGAAAACTTAACCGAGTCCGTCCGGCCATTCTATCCGGTCGATTTCTTTCATACCACTATTAAATGAAAGTTATTCAGGTACGGATTTAATATCAAGTATGAAAAACCACTTAACTACTGCCTTCCTCAAATTATTTGATTTCTTGCACCTTTTTTACATTTTTTTCACATTGAAGCTATCTATATTATTAAAAATATTGATGAAAACTTATCCGAGTCCGTCCGGCCATACTATCCGGCCGATTTTCTTCATCCTTTTTTTAAATGAAAGGTATTCATGCACAGATTTGTCATCAAGTATTACAAATCACTTAAATAACCACTTTCTCAAATTAATTGATTTTTTCTACTTTTTCCAACTTTTTCCAACTTTTAAGTAATCATATCTTCGGTTGTAATTAAGTTACGAAGGTCGTCTTAGTCTAAGAACACTCAATGAATCAAGCGCTAACATTTGAGCTCTTAACTATTCAAATCGGCTGATTCTGAGGAATGTTATGAGTGGACATACGATATTACATCTCATTTTTTCAACAGTTTTTCTCATTGTAGCAATCATATCTTTGGTTCTAATTGAGTTACACTGTTCGTTTTGGTCTAAGAGCACTCAGTGGATCAAGCTCTATCTTTTGAGGTATTAAATATTTACATTGTTTGATTCACAGGAATGTTATGAGTGCCGAAGCGAATAGTAGAAATAATTATGAAAACTTAACCGAGTCCGTCCGGCCATTCTATCCGGTCGATTTCCTTCATACCACTATTAAATGAAAGTTATTCAGGTACGGATTTAATATCAAGTATTAAAAATCACTTAACTACTGCCTTCCTCAAATTATTTGATTTCTTGCACCTTTTTTACATTTTTTTCACATTGAAGCTATCTATATTATTAAAAATATTGATGAAAATTTATCCGAGTCCGTCCGGCCATACTATCCGGCCGATTTTCTTCATCCTTTTTTTAAATGAAAGGTATTCATGCGCAGATTTGTCATCAAGTATTACAAATCACTTAAATAACGACTTTCTCAAATTAATTGATTTTTTCTACTTTTTCCAACTTTTTCCAACTTTTAAGTAATCATATCTTCGGTTGTAATTACGTTACGAAGGTCGTCTTAGTCTAAGAACACTCAATGAATCAAGCGCTATCATTTGAGCTCTTAGCCATTCA
This sequence comes from Meconema thalassinum, assembly GCA_946902985.2. Taxonomy (NCBI): domain Eukaryota; kingdom Metazoa; phylum Arthropoda; class Insecta; order Orthoptera; family Tettigoniidae; genus Meconema; species Meconema thalassinum. The sequence continues at coordinate 1,048,541,217 of OX336388.2, forward strand.
AATCGGCTGATTCTGAGGAATGTTATGAGTGGACATACGATATTACATCAAATTTTTTCAACAGTTTTTCTCATTGTAGCAATCATATCTTTGGTTCTAATTGAGTTACACTGTTCGTTTTGGTCTAAGAGCACTCAGTGGATCAAGCTCTATCTTTTGAGGTATTAAATATTTACATTGTTTGATTCACAGGAATGTTATGAGTGCCGAAGCGAATAGTGAAATAATTATGAAAACTTAACCGAGTCCGTCCGGCCATTCTATCCGGTCGATTTCCTTCATACCACTATTAAATGAAAGATATTCAGGTACGGATTTAATATCAAGTATTAAAAATCACTTAACTGCCTTCCTAAAATTATTTGATTTCTTGCACCTTTTTTTACATTTTTTTTTCACATTGAAGCTATCTATATTATTAAAAATATTGATGAAAACTTATCCGAGTCCGTCCGGCCATACTATCCGGCCGATTTTCTTCATCCTTTTTTTAAATGAAAGGTATTCATGCACAGATATGTCATCAAGTATTACAAATCACATAAATAACGCCTTTCTCAAATTAATTGATTTCTTCAGTTTTTTCCAACTTTTTCCAACATTGAGGTAATCATATCTTCGGTTCTAATTGAGTTACGAAGGTCGTCTTAGTCTAAGAACACTCCGTGACTCAAGCGCTATGATTTGAGCTCTTAACCATTCAAATCGGCTGATTCTGAGGAATGTTATGAGTGGACATACTATATTACTTCTCATTTTTTCAACAGTTTTTCTCATTGTAGCAATCATATCTTTGGTTCTAATTGAGTTACACTGTTCGTTTTGGTCTAAGAGCACTCAGTGGATCAAGCTCTATCTTTTGAGGTATTAAATATTTACATTGTTTGATTCACAGGAATGTTATGAGTGCCGAAGCGAATAGTAGAAATAATTATGAAAACTTAACCGAGTCCGTCCGGCCATTCTATCCGGTCGATTTCCTTCATACCACTATTAAATGAAAGTTATTCAGGTACGGATTTAATATCAAGTATTAAAAATCACTTAACTACTGCCTTCCTCAAATTATTTGATTTCTTGCACCTTTTTTACATTTTTAGCCTACTTTCGATTTTTGCAAAAAATGAAAGTAGACTTATGAGATCAACACAGGGCGAAAAAAAAGTGTGTCTGTCTGTGTGTGTGTATGTGTGTGTGTGAGTCTGTGTGTGTGTGTATGTGTGTGTGTGAGTCTGTGTGTGTGTGTGTGTGTCTGTGTGTGTGTGAGTGTGTGTACTCTGAATGTCTGTCCCCCCCTATCAATTCGAACACGGTGAATGCGAATTGAACGAAATTTGATACAAAGGTAGCACTAGCAAAGGACACCTCAGTGTCATGTTTTATATCGCCGCCATCTTGACGGAAACGTAATGGCGGCCACACAAATGTTCAAAGTTTAAATCAAATTACGACTAACCTAATCATCTGATCTCTACCAAATTTTGCAACAACATACTTTTATGGGGGGGAGCATTCTTTGACCAAACCAATAGGCCATCAGCGTAATAGTTTGCGGATGGCGGCCATCTTTGTGTGAAAATCGATTCCCCCTATTAAGTTGAACACGGTGCAACCGAATGGAACGAAATTTGGTACAGAGGTAGTACTAACAAAAGGCACCTCAGTGTCATGTATTATATCGCCGCCGTCTTGACGGAAACGTAATGGCGGCCACACAAATGTTCAAAGCTTAAATCAAATTACGATTAACCTAATCATCCGATCTCTACCAAATTTTGCAACAACATACCCTTATAGAGGAAGCATCCTTTGACCAAATGACTAGGTCATTAGCCTAATAGTTTGCGGATGGCGGCCATCTTTGTGTGAAAATAAATTCCCCCTATTAATTCAAACACGGTGAAACCGAATGGAACGAAATTTGGTACAGAGGTAGAACTAGCAAAGGGCATCCGAGTGTCATGTTTTATATCGCCGCCATCTTGACTGAAACGTAATGGCGGCCACACGAATGTTCAAAGCTTAAATCAAATTACGATTAGCCTAATCATCCGATCTCTACCAAATTTTGCAACTACATACCTTTATGGAGGATGCATTCTTTGACCAATCTAATAGGTCATTCGCCTAATAGTTTGCGGATGGCGGCCATATTTGTGTCAAAATCGATTCCCCCTATTAATTCAAACACGGTGAAACCGAATGGAACGAAATTTGGCACAGAGATAGCGCTAGCAAAGGGCATCTCAGTGTCATGATTTATATCGCCGCCATATTGACAGAAACGTAATGGCGGTCACACAAATGTTTAAAGCTTAAATCAAATTACGACTAACATAACCATCCGATCTCTACCAAACTTTGCAACAACATACCTTTATAGAGGGAGCATCTTTTGACCAATCTAATAGGCCATTAGCTTAATAGTTTGCGGATGGCGGCCATCTTTATGTCAAAATTGATTCCCCCTATTAATTCGAACACGGTGGAACCGAATGAACGCAATTTGGTACAGAGGTAGCACTAGCAAAGGGCACCTCAGTGTCATGTTTTATATCGCCGCCATCTTGACGGAAACGTAATGGCGGCCACACAAATGTTCAAAGCTTAAATCAAATTACGATTAGCCTAATCATCCGATCTCTAGCAAATTTAGCAACAACATACCTTTATGGAGGGAGCATCCTTTGACCAAACTGATAGGTCATCAGCCTAATAGTTTGTGGATGGCGGCCATCTTTGTGTGAAAATCGATTCCCCTTATCAATTCGAACACTGTGAAACCGAATGGAACGAAATTTGGTACAGAGGTAGCACTAGCAAAGGGCACCTCATTGTCATGTTTTATATCACCGCTATCTCGACGGAAACGTAATGGCGGCCACCCAAATGTTAAAAGCTTAAGTCAAATTACGACCAAACTAATAATCTAGTCTCTACCAAATTTTGCAACACCATATCTTTATGTGGGAAACATATTCAAACCAAACTGCAAGAACATCAGCCCAATAGTTTGCAGATGGTGGCCAAGTATGTGTGCAAATCGATTCCCCCTATCAATTCAAACACGGTGAAACCGAATTGAACGAAATTTGGTACAGAGGTAGCACTAGCAAAGGGCACCTCATATTCATGTTTAATATCCCTATAGCACGTTGTATTTCAACAAGCTACTACAACCAACATTCAATCATACTCCTTGAAAAGGACAAAGAGTTATAACAATACCCATGCATTTAGGAGAAAGTAGGCTATATGTTCTTTACTGAACATCTTGTTTTCACATTGAAGCTATCTATATTATTAAAAATATTGATGAAAACTTATCCGAGTCCGTCCGGCCATACTATCCGGCCGATTTCTTCATCCTTTTTTTAAATGAAATGTATTCATGCGCAGATTTGTCATCAAGTATTACAAATCACTTAAATAACGACTTTCTCAAATTAATTGATTTTTTTCTACTTTTTCCAACTTTTTCCAACTTTTAAGTAATCATATCTTCGGTTGTAATTAAGTTACGAAGGTCGTCTTAGTCTAAGAACACTCAATGAATCAAGCGCTATCATTTGAGCTCTTAGCCATTCAAATCGGCTGATTCTGAGGAATGTTATGAGTGGACATACTATATTACTTCTCATTTTTTCAACAGTTTTTCTCATTGTAGCAATCATATCTTTGGTTCTAATTGAGTTACACTGTTCGTTTTGGTCTGAGAGCACTCAGAGGATCAAGCTCTATCTTTTGAGGTATTAAATATTTACATTGTTTGATTCACAGGAATGTTATGAGTGCCGAAGCGAATAGTAGAAATAATTATGAAAACTTAACCGAGTCCGTCCGGCCATTCTATCCGGTCGATTTCCTTCATACCACTATTAAATGAAAGTTATTCAGGTACGGATTTAATATCAAGTATTAAAAATCACTTAACTACTGCCTTCCTCAAATTATTTGATTTCTTGCACCTTTTTTACATTTTTTTCACATTGAAGCTATCTATATTATTAAAAATATTGATGAAAACTTATCCGAGTCCGTCCGGCCATACTATCCGGCCGATTTTCTTCATCCTTTTTTTAAATGAAAGGTATTCATGCACAGATATGTCATCAAGTATTACAAATCACATAAATAACGCCTTTCTCAAATTAATTGATTTTTTCAGTTTTTTCCAACTTTCTCCAACATTGAGGTAATCATATCTTCGGTTCTAATTGAGTTACGAAGGTCGTCTTAGTCTAAGAACACTCCGTGACTCAAGCGCTATGATTTGAGCTCTTAACCATTCAAATCGGCTGATTCTGAGGAATGTTATGAGTGGACATACTATATTACTTCTCATTTTTTCAACAGTTTTTCTCATTGTAGCAATCATATCTTTGGTTCTAATTGAGTTACACTGTTCGTTTTGGTCTAAGAGCACTCAGTGGTGAAGCTCTATCTTTTGAGGCATTAAATATTTACATTGGTTGATTCTCAGGAATGTTATGAGTGCTGAAGCATATAGTAGAAATAATTATGAAAATTTAACCGAGTCCGTTCGGCCATTCTATCCGGTCGATTTCCTTCATACCACTATTAAATGAAAGTTATTCATGTACGGATTTAATATCAAGTATTAAAAATCACTTCTTTTCTGCCTTCCTCAAATTATTTGATTTCTTGCACCTTTTTTACTTTTTTTTCACATTGAATCTATCTATATTTTAAAAATATATAATATATAATAAATAAAAATATATTTTTGAAAACTTAACCGAGTCCGCCCGGCCATTCTATCCGGTCGATTTCCTTCATACCACCATTAATTGAAAGGTATTCACGCAAAGATTTGTTATCAAATATTATAAATCACTTCACTTTCGCCTTCCTGAAATTATTTGATATTTTCAACGTTTTCCATCTTTTTTCCAACTTTGAAGCAATCATATCTTTGGTTCTGATTGAGGTACTCAAGTCGTTTTAGTCAAGAACACTCAGTGACTGAAGCCCTTTCATTTGAGCTGTTAACTATTCAAATCGGCTGATTCTTCGGAATGTTATGAGTGAACATTCGATATTATATCTCATTTTTTCAATATTTTTTCTCATTTTAGCAATCATATCTTTGGTTCTAATGACGGAAATTTCGTATTACACTATCGTTTTGTATTACAATCCACAAAGTGCAGGGTCAAACGCTTCATGGAGTTGGAATCTACTTGCCTGATCCTGTTTTAGTCCATGGAATGTTCTATGTTGCCTTATCCCGAGGAAACTCATTTAAAAGTATGAGTCGACGCACAGCGAACATTGTCTGGAAAGAAGTATTGTAAAATAAAGATTATAAACTATTACTTAATGTCGTAATTTCTTAAATCCAATAATGAAAGAATATGCTGCGGAGCAGTACGGGCACCCTAGTAGGTTATTATACGAATTTCAGTCCTTAGGATATTATGCGACATGCTACCAGTAAAAATTAATTATATATAAAAATAGGACGGATGCCCCCCCTCCTTAAAGGCTTAGCCGCCCCCCCCCCCCCCAAAGTTCTGGCTGCGACCGTCCCTGCCATATATGACAGAGTTACCAACATGATTCTAAGCCTGCTGCTAGGTCCAATATTCAAATGCATGTAACTCTATACTGTTAATTGGATTTCAACTCAATTTCGCAAGCGTGCTTTGTGTACCATAACAGATATGAGTATGCATATTCTTGAAAGCCAGCAGGGCTGCCAACTGTTAATTAAACTCTTTCTATTTTCTTCGTCCTAATACCAATATATCAGAAAGTATGCAAGCCAACAGCTCTACACTCTGCACACGTATAGTAGGCCTACCTGACATTCTAGATTAATTTGGAATGACTGATATACGTCGATGTTGCCAACATGATTCTAAGCCTGCTGATAGGTCCAATTTTAAATGCATGTAACTTCTATAATAACAAATGGATTTCAACCAATTTTCGTATGTGGTTTGTGTACCATAACAGATATGACTATGCGTATTCTTAATAGCCATCAGGGCTGCCAAATGTTAACAAATGATCTCTCTTTAAAAAAATCCTAATTCCAATATATCAGAAAGTATGCAATCCAACAGCTCTAAGCTTTGCACACGTATAGTACCGTACCTAACATAGATTAATTTGGAATAACTGATACATGTCAGTGCTGCCAACATGATTCTTAGCCTGCTGATAGGTCCAATTTTTAAATACTCGTAACTTCTACAGTATATTAATAAATGGATTTCATCCAAAATTGGGACAATAATATATCATAAAATTTCATTTCGGATTAATTCTGATCAAGACATCCATGGCATTGTTGTCAAAATGATTTCATGCGCGCTAATAGACACATTAATTCATTGCTGATATATTGATTAATCATGTTCATGAAACTTAAATTTTAGGAAAAGTAGGCTCTTTAGTTCGTCATGGAACTACTTGTTTTTATTATTATTGATTTAGCTTTATAAGCATGGACACATCGAGTATCAGAAACTGATGTAGTCAGCAGATTTCCCTGTTATTCAAGAAAGCGATTTCTGATATACAACAGGACAGATGGCAGTTATTAACCGGTTTGAGTAATTAAAAATCCTCTCGGCACGCCGAAGGCGGAGGTAGATTTCACCGGGCAAACTAGGGGATAGGCTATAATAGGCAAAATATTCAGGTTTTCGTAGGAGGATCAGACCTCATTTATTGCGAGAAAGTATTTTACAATTGGAGGTTAATGAACTTTTTTTTCGTATTTCTATGCATATTTTGAACATTTTATTGTCTTATGGGGATGGTGACCTTCCTGTCATTTGGGGTTCATTTTTATACTTGTGATCACACTGTCCTTATGCAAGGTTTGGAACTAATGTGTAACTATCTAACAGTCTGTTACTTCTTCACGCAAAATTTTATCACCCGCAGAGACGTTGGTTGGTTCCTCAGTTTAGGGGCTGCGACGACGTGGTCATGTAACCCCGTGTACATTGGGTGTGTTCAGAATCTGTCTGATAAACGGTGTTAATTGTGATGACTGTATTAGTCTGCAATTCAGGCAAGGCCTGCAGACGGTCAATTTTAAGTAGTAGTACCTAATTTTGTACCAAATACTACCGTCAACGACACCTAGCTATGAACTAGGCTGCTAGATGCCACCGCAACCAGCAACTTGCAACGAACGTTGTAACTTCCCCTCCGAAGGAAAGCATGCTGAGGGATTTTTAGCGCTCTTAGAAAATCCGGCGACTTTGGCCGGCCTTGAACCAGTGACCTTGGGCATAGAAGTTCAGCATGCTACCAGTTAGCCGCTTCCCTCATAGTCAGATGGAACAAGAAGTTCCGTGACGAACTAAAGAGCCTACTTTTCTTAAAATTAAGATTCATGCCAATGATTAATCTACAGTATATGCACCTATCTAGAATAATGACGAAATTAAGTTGGTAATATCGAAATGTCTTAATTAGTTCGAAATACTGTATACTAGGCACAATGTAGCCTAACAGAGCAATACAGTTGGCAGCCCTGGTGACTGAATATATTCTTAATTCCATCTCTTAAGGTACAGAATACAAAATGTGGAAGTCCAAAGGACGTTACATGGAGTTAGACATTGGATCTATTAGTACACGTAAAAGCATGTTGGCAACAATGTCATGCGAGTGCTGGTCAGAAATAATCTGAAATATTATGATATCTTTTTGTGCCAATTTTGGATGAAATCCATTTGTTGGAATAGAAGTTACATGTATTTTAAAACTGGAGCTATCATCAGGCATAGAATCATGCTGGCATCACGCTGGCTTAAATTAATTACTCCAAATTAATGTAGAATGTCAGGTGCTATATGTGTGCAAAGTATAGAGCTGTTGGCCTGCATACTTTCTGATATATTGATATTAGGGTAAAAAATATAGACACCATTTATTAACCTGATTGCTCTTAAGATTACTTATAGTCATATCTGTTATGTTACGCATAGCACATCCGAAATTTGGTTGAAATCCTACTGACAGTATAGAAGTTACATGTATTTAGAAATTGGTCCTATCAGCAGGCTTAGAATCATGTTGGTAGAACTGACGTATATAAGTTACTCCAAATTAATGTAAAATGTCAGGTAATATACGTATGCATAGTTTAAAGCTGTCGGCTTGCATACTTTCTGATATATTGGTATTTGGATAAAAAATAGAGAGAGCAATTATTAACAGTTGACAGCCCTGGTGGCTCTTAAGAATACACTCAGTCATCTGCTTATATACACATATTACATACAAAATTTGGTTGAAATCCAATTGATAGTGTAGAAGTTATATGCATTTAAAAATTGGACCTATCAGAAGGCTTAAAATTATTTTGGCAACACAGTCATATATGGCCTCCTGAAAATTAAACTAAAATAGTATTATCTACACGTGCGCCAATTTTGAAATAGCTCCCATGTATACATTCCAAGATATCCAACATGGAGCTCAAATTTCTAGTGCGTTTTTTAGCAGTTGGTAGCACTGACATCTTTTTCAAATATGGGCCTGAGATATTCCGGTATACAACTTTACTCATACTAAATTTGGTTTCGATTGCTGCAGCCGTTTAGGAGTTGATAGAGGGGGACACACACACACAGCCATCCAGCCTGACAGACAGAAGGACAGACAAACAGACACACACATTTTCCCGGATCGATCTCATAAGTCTACTTTTTCCTCATTTTTGCAAAGTGTGAAAAGTAGGCTAAAAATTAATGTGATCTCGTCAATGGCGTTGTCTTGACAACCTCGGATAGCTCATCCCTCATCAATTTAGAAGCGTTGTCATGGTAACCTCTGATAGCACTTGGCATTTTCTTTAATTCCGAAATCATTTTTCTCATCCCTTGGCTTAATGGTGGGTCATATCAAAAATTCTTTCAGACAAAAGTTTTAGGTAATTATTAGGGGAATATTTTCCATTTTGTACGGTTTTGATATTGTGCCTATTATGAGAGATATGATTAATGTTTCCGGAAAAACCCACTTTTTCCACCCCTTTGGTCAATGGTTGGTGCTATCAAAAAACTTACTTGACTTACATTTTTGGCACATATTATGAACTTTGAATGGATTCGATATTTCACGTATTAAGAGAGTTATAGCGAAATTTCACTTTTTAGAAAAAATCCCCCCATTTTCACCCCCTTCGACCGATTTTGCCCATTAACAAACTTGACCGAGATTTTAATGGGATACTTATTATGTAAAAAATTCAAACTGATTGGGGCAAAATTACGGCAGTTATCGTGTCCACAAGAAAGTGATATATATATATAGATATAGATATAGATACATATATACATATATACATAAATTATATATAAACTTTTGAACTGACGGTGGGTTTGGGGTCTGGGGGATGTGAAATGCGAAGATATGTCGAAATTTTCCGGAAGTCGAAACATGGTACCCATCGCTTTCTAATGAAATCTACCTAAAACACATCTGAACGGTGGAACTATACTGCATTCCTTGCAATCGAAGCTATCAATGGAAGGGAAAACGCAAATCCTGAATGTCGAGAGAGATTTGGAATGTTTCCGGAATTAATGTTATTCATTTATTTAATTATTTATTTATTTAGGCCTAAACGAGAATGCACATTACATTAATTTGTAAACAGCTATTTATTATTTATTTATCGTATGGCTTTTAGTGCCGGGAGTGTCCGAGGACATGTTCGGCTCGCCAGAGGCTGTAGCTGCTTCAAGCGGACACCCATAGGGTAAGCTACACGTTCCGTTCAATTTCAAGTAGTTCCAACTTTCGCTACCAGATGTCACTAATACCTAGTGTTGAACGTTGGAACTTTTAATTGAGCGATCCAACGCAATCTAACCAGAAATCGAGTATCAGAAACTGATGTTGTCAGCAGATTTCCCTGTTATTCAAGAAACCGATTTCTGATATACAACAGGAAAGATGGCAGCCATTAACCGGTCTGAGTAATTATAACACATCGTATCTGTGGAATTATACTGGCTTCCTTGCAATCGAAGCTATCAGTGGAAGGGAAAAAGCAAATCCTGAATGTCGAGCGAAATTTGGAATGTTTCCGGAATAAATGTTATTCATTTATTAAATTATTTATTTAATTAAACGAGAATGCACACTGCATTAATTTGTAAACAGCTAATCACATAACTAAGTAAAGAATATGGGATTATATGATAATTTGCGGTCAGTACCAAAGATATTTTGAAGAACGGGTATTTCTGCTAGTACAGTAATTATATTATATTATATTATATTATATTATATTATATTATATTATATTATATTATATTATATTATATTATATTATATTATATTATACTAGCGGACCCGTGCGAGAACTCTCTCATAATGGGTTGTGTGCGCCCCATGTGTACAGACTACCCGCTTGGCTCTAGTGCTATGCGGGCTGTAAGCGACACAGCTCTGCAGTGGCTATCGTCTTGTTTATTTGCTTAAAAACACTTTATAAACAAATAAATATATTTCCATTGACTGTTCAAGAAATGCAAGATGTTTCCTGTACTATTGAGACTATTTGGAAGATTTTGGTTCAAACTACAACTTCTAACTCCCTCTGGTTTAGGAGCTTGAGTTTTGTGAAACATACACCTTAGCGTATTATATAATACGATTATATTATATTATATTAATAGAGGAGCTATTGTCTGTATTACAACCTGTAATAAGTGCAGGGTCCCCCTCATCCCTCGGGATAGCCTTGAAGAGCAGGCATATTGAGTCCGGTGTGACGCTATCAAGATCCTCCTGCTACACAATGGCAGGATTACATTAAACCCTACTCCAAGCCACTGGTCCGTGACAATAGCGGGGACCAATCACAGATCACCATCTCCATCTCTCTCATCAAACGATTCGTGACATACTTCATCTCTCTCCCAACCCCGCTGACCGTTTTGAAAAGCTGGTTATATGATGTAAGGGCGACACTCAGATCCATTGTAGTAATCACGTTAAGTGAATGTGATGTAACCGCCACATAGGCCTACTGCTTGCTGAAATATTATCTGATCGCCCGCCCGCCCTACTGAATAGTATCGAGAACCAGATGGTCATGATACACACATACAACTATCTGTTACAATAGGAGCGATTCAAGTGCTCTTAGGTTAGGATTAAGCTACTTGTTACGCCACACACACGCGCATTATATTATATTATATTATATTATATTATATTATATTATATTATATTATATTATATTATATTATATTATATTATATTATATTATATTATATTATATTATATTATATTATATTATGAGCCTCCGTGGCTTAGGCGGCAGCACGCCGGCCTCTCACCGCTGAGTCCGTGGTTCAAATCCCGGTCACTCCATGTGAGATCTGTGCTGGACAGAACGGAGGCAGACATGTTTTTCTCCGGGTACTCCGGTTTTCCCTGTCAAAATTTCATTCCAGCAACACTCTCCACTATCATTTCATTTCAGCTATCATTCATTTAATCATTGCCCCAGAGGAGTGCGTCAGGCCTCGGCAGCCGGCACAGTTCATATCCTCGCCGTTAGACAGGGGCTTCATTCATTCCATTCCTGACCCGGTCGGAGACTGGAAGCAGGCTGTGGATTTTTCATATTATATTATATTATATTATATTATATTATATTATATTATTTATTTATTTATTTATTTATTTATTCGTTAATTCCCCATAAGGAGAGCGTTACAACACAATCAATTTTCATGTTTTATTCTGGCCCTTTCTTCTTTTTTCCCCCAAACCTCTCATATACACACTATGCTTCCTCTTTCTCTCTTCCGTCCACTTCTTTCCCGGTTGTCTCTCTCTTTGGAGTTTTCTAAAACACCTGTTATCTAAGTATTTCTCTGTATGTGCTCCTGTCTGCGATGTCTTCTGTAGAGATGTTAAGTTTCTTGAGGTCTTCCACGGTTTCCTTTACCCAATTGGTTTTTAGTGTACTATTCATAACTATATTAAAATTTTTCTTGGTCAGTCTGTCTTCGGTCATCCTATGTAGGCCTATATGTCCATAAAAGTTTGCCCTCCTCTTCCTTATGTTGTTTGTAATCGTCTCTGTCTGTTTGTACAGTTCTATTGTCGGTCTCTTTATCCATATTCCCCCTTTCTGAACTGGCCCCTAGATCTTTCTCAGAAATGTTCTCTCTTGTTTTTCTAATTCCTTGATTTTTGTTCGCCCCTTGATTCTGAAGCGTATAAGGCCTCTGGTAAGACTACTGTACGATAGTATTGTAATTTGGCACTGATGGAAATACTTTATTTTATTGTAGTGGTTCCATGTAGCCAAGTCGGTATGCTTTCTGCAATTTAGCGATTCTGTCTTCATTGGATGCCAAGTACAGTCCTGTTTTCTGTATAATCTCTCCTACGTATTTGAAACTTTCCACTTGTGTTATTTTTCCATAGGCCTACTTGATTTCCAGTGGGTGCCTGTCTGTAGATTTTGTGTATTTTCGTATGAGATTTGTAACCCTGTTTTGGCAGAGATTTCATGTAGCGTCTCTAGAGCTTCTCTGGCTTATTTTCTGTTATTAGCCTATTTTCAATTTGAAAAAAAGAAATAGGCTTATGAGATCACCTTTTGTCCGTGTGTGTGTGCGTGTGTGTGTCCCCTAATAACTTCCAAACAGCAGGAGCGATTTAAATGAAACTCGGTAAGTTCATAGCACTATTCCGGAAGACCCCGACCGTGTCCTTCAAATTTTGTTACGTCTCATTAATCCAACATGGCGGCTGTGCGAAATATTTCACCAGCATTCAATATCTCCGAAACCATTACAGATATCACCCTGGAAGTTTGTACGATGATAAAAAGAACTACTAGAAGTTCATCTATGTGACTTTTGAAAACCAGATAACTACAAAACCAACATGGCGGCCAAGCGAAGTTCCGACTTTAAATAGACGTTTCTCGCGATTTAACCAACTAAACGTGATGAAACTTGGTACAGTATATGTTTATACACATTGTAATGCACCGACATCTAACTTCGTTCAATTGTTTACATAACCTCAAGATGGCGGCTGTGTGAAATATTTCACCGGCATTCTATTACTCTGAAACTATTACCGGTATCACCCTGAAATTTAGTAAGGAGATAAAGGGCACTACTGGAAGTTTATCTATGAGACTTTCAAAACCCGGTTAACTACAAAACGAACATGGCGGCCAGGGCCGTCGCGAGGGTGTGCGGGGTCTGGCGCGAGAATGTGCGCGGGGCCTAGTAGGCATGAGTTCGCGGGTGGGGGTAGTAAATGAAAATTTTTGACTGTAAGTGGCTCTGTTGTACGGAGAGAGATGTTTTAAACGAAATGACAATTTTAGGGTAGTTAAAACTAATGTTATTACATTTCTAGTTTCTAAACAAACCTCAACAAATAGGATAAGTTAATCATAAAATTGGATACAGGAAGCACCTGATCAGATAAAAGCAACAAGCAATACCAATGGAAACCTGATATAATGAGCTAACACAGGTGATTTTATTGGCATAAATAATATATTATGGAAAACGAAGCATGTGCTTGATGTACTTTCTTACCCCAACGCACATAATTAATAATAATACGCAATGATGTTTACATATTTCAACATTTCTACGGCTATTCAGTTTTTCATAAACTAAACTACTAAAAGTGCTATAAGTCTACTTTCACCGATAAATATGAGCTGAACGGCCCCTTTGTTCGAGTAATAACATGGTTTACAAGGCAGTTTTTTTTTTCAAAAAGAATAAAAATAATGATTTCTGGTTTTTTGTTTAGAATTTAGAGCTTTTTATTTATGTAAAAGGCGCTTTGCTGGCCTTTGCTAGGGCAAAAGTGCTGATTAAATAGTTCATTTCTAATTTTTTGGCCGTTTCACATTCGATTGACAGAGTAGCCAAACCGTTCAGACGCTCCTGCACCATCGTTGATCGCAAATAGTTTTTGATTAGTTTCAAAATGGAAAAACTTCTTTCACCCGACGCAACCGTTATACGAATTGTAAGCATAATTTGATAGGCCGTCGTTAAATTAGGATAGTACTCCTTTATCGGGGTTAAGTACTGTAGTGCACCTAAAGCACTTTTTATAGATGACGGAACAGCGTCAGGAAAAGATCTTCTGCATCCAAATCCTCAAGCTCCCCGTCTTTTAGAAAATTAGAGTTTGTTTGACAATGGTCTTTCAATTGCTTTTTCTCCAAATTGGAAAACTTCGAAGGATAGAAAAAAAATCCAAAGTAGTCTACTCCGAAAAAAAAATTACTTCGTTAAATCTCTTTTCTACGCAGCTCAGTGCAGTATCTACGACGGACAAAAAGTAATTTACCCGAAATTTATTTTCGGCTTCTTTTAGAAATTCCTGTTCGTTTTTTTCCCCATCTGTTGATCATTTTGCTGATTTATTTCATCAAAGAACCTTTTGCGATTGCCTTGACGGCGAATAGAAAATTTCCTTGCATAGCCCAAATTTTCCATTATTTCTCTAGCGGTGGACATTGCACTGTTAAAGCCCGCATTGCGATAATTTTGAAAAAAATGACTTTAGGCTCTGAAGTTCGGTTAAAGCCGTATCTAACGAAATCTTCTCAGATTGGAGAGTTTTGCTTGTTGAGTTCACAGAAAAAAATATCGCACCAGATAACGAGGCTTAAAACAAATTCATACGAACTTGTATGAAGCAACAAAGACTGGGCCTCTGACCGGATAACAGGATCTTTGGTAGTTTCTGCCACTTTTTCTAATGCTTAGTTTACTTTCCCTAACTGGTATCTGATGGACTTGACACTGTCAATTCAGCATTCCCATCTAGTGGTAGATATAGATTTTAGTGTGAGGAGGCCTGGACATAGTTCGCAGAAAATGTCCCACCTTTCCGTGGAAGCTACAAACAAACTGTATAGACGCTGAACTATATCAAAACATGTCATAGAGTCCTTACTGCTTTAACCATGTCACCCAAAAGTAAGTTAAGATTATGTGCAACACTTGCCATGAACATTGCTCGTTTATTTATATTTTTTACTCGCGTCTGCACTCCCTTATACTTGGCCTTTATATTAGCACCGTTGTCATACCCTGCTTATCTTCATATATATTATTTCAGTAGTATAGATCCCTCTTGCGGCATTCACAGGCGACCGATCGTCACAAATAAGTATTCAAATGATAGAGAATAGACATTAGCCGTGGTGAATTGCACTCTAATTTCTAAGTTCTTTAAAAAATTACTTTTAAAAAATTTACGAAGTGTGCGATTTGCAGATACTGTTCCTGTGGGAAGATACGCTCCATAATTGCTGTCCACTTCACATTTTGGCCGCTATGATGCCCGTTTCATGTCATTTTTACATTCTGAGGTCTTTCCTTTATCATTTTTCATGGGTTTCGGAGACAGTAAATCAAAGGATTGAGAACTCAAATCGTATATTTTCATAAATATCGAATAACCGGTGGGTGTTATGATGATTCAATTTTCAGTGTCTTCTTTAGTTAGGGAACGAAAAACTTGGAATTCAAACTGAAATGTATATAATGTTCTATAATCATTTGGTTGAAATAAATACAACAACCTTCCTCCTTAAATCTCTCATTATAACCCTATCGGGGAAAGTGTGGTTTTTGAACATGCGAGATTTCTCGCACTGGTCCGCTAGTAGGCCTATACAGTATTCGAATATGCGAGAACAATAATCTAGAATTTACTACAGAAGTCACTTTAAAGTGAAGAACAATATAGAATAGACTTGAATAATTCGAGAAAATGAGAAACGTGTTCATGATGCCGGTAGAGAGGATTGAACCAACCCGCGCGTTTGGCGGGCGAACGCGGTAGCCACTACGCTACCGAGGCAGGTGCTGAGCGGTGCGGCGAGACGGGTATTTCTGCTGCGCCGGCTGGTCCGCAGCAGTGCCTGTCCGCTGGAGAGTGCTGCGAGGAGTATCTACGCTGTCGCTACTCCTTTTGCTGATGTGTGGCCGTTCGGTCGCCACAAGCCCTTTAATTATCAAAGACAAATCATTGCAGAAGTTAAAAATAGAATCTGTTACTCATATTCCAAGAAGATGTGACGTCACTTTTGTTCGGGAGATCGAGGACCGACCCGCGTTTTGTCAACAAACTGACTTTAATTCAGACGATCCAGATCCAAGTAATTAATACCCCCCCGGGGGGGGGGGATTGATTACTAGGATGTATAGGGGGGAGGTGTCCCCTATACAAACGCAGCATATTTTACAGTGTTGGCTTATTTTAATTTGGGCTGGACTGAATCAAACACACTATCTTTATTTTTTTCATTTATGAAATAAAAAAATGGCGTGAAGCGCGGGGCCTGGCGCGACCGCACCTCTCGCACCGCCCTCGTGACGGCCCTGATGGCGGCCAAGCGAAGTTGAAAGTTTTAAATAGACTTTCCTCGCGATTTAATGTTCGAAACGCAATGAAACTTGGTAGGCTACAGCAAATGTTTATACACATTGGAATGTAGGCCTACTGGTATCTAATTTAGTTCAATTTTTTACATAACCTCAAGATGGCGGCTGTCCGAATTTTAAAATTAAGTTTTTATGCCTTGTGTCGTAATCATGCGATCGAAGTGAAAGTTTGAATAATGAACCTACGCAATAATTTGCCTTTAATGGTACGTGACTCTATGACCTATAGACCTACATATAACAATCCAACATGGCGACCGTCCTAAATATTTAGACGGTTCTGAATATCTACCAATCTATTACTGCAATCAAACTGATTTTTTAATGTTCATATGGGGCTATGAACATAAGTTCACCTATAGGACTTTCAATAACCTGGTGATCACAAATCCAACATGGCGGTGACGCGAAATATAAATATTCACATGGATGTTTCTCGCAATTTAACCATCCGAATGCAGTGAAACTGTGTACAGTAAACCCTTATAAGAATGTTAATCCACTGGCATCTAATTTATTTCAATTGTTTCCACAACCACAAGATGGAAGCTGTACGAAATTTTAAAATCTCGTTTTTACTTCTTGTGTCCTAATCATGCGATTGAAGTTTGAATGCTGCACGTACACAATAATCTTCATGTAACAGTACATAACTCCAGGACCTACACATA
Organism: Meconema thalassinum; assembly: GCA_946902985.2. Classification (NCBI taxonomy): domain Eukaryota; kingdom Metazoa; phylum Arthropoda; class Insecta; order Orthoptera; family Tettigoniidae; genus Meconema; species Meconema thalassinum. The sequence continues at coordinate 1,048,558,351 of OX336388.2, forward strand.
TAAAACTCCAACATGGCGACCATCCGAAATATTTAGTCGGTTCTCAATATCTACGAATCTATTACAGCAATCAAACTGAAATTTTGTATGTTGATAGTGGCAATTAACATAAGTAGGATATATGATAATAGGCTGTATAGTTCTTTACGGAACTACTTGTTTTTTTGTGTTAAAATGGCAACATCATCGGCAAAGGCCAGACATTTAATGTTGACTGTATTAAATTATATTATATTATATATTATATGCTCATGGAAAGAAGATTGGTTCGATGCATCCTTGGCCCAAGGAAAACAGAAACAGACCACGACCTAACAAGGAAATACACACCCATGTGGAGAACATATTTCACAGCATGCGCAAACGACGAATGTCATTTTTGGGCATTTAAATAGACTGAATAATGACAGGCTAACAAAACAAATATTTAATAAAATGTTAAAACTTTAATTTCTACCAGCGTGGTTTACACATACGTACATTAAAGGATCTTAAGGAAGCCGACATTGACATTACAGATACATATAATAGGAATTCATTTCGGGACAAAAATCAAAAAGTGATCTTCAGGGAGGAACATGAAAGAAAACGAAAGCATCCACGGAACATGGAACAGCTCTGAAAGCAGAGATCAGAGAGAATGAAGCGAATGTGGGCAGAGAGAAAAAAGACATGTGGCAAGATTTGAAGTATTGATTTTACGTGCTTTATAATAGTGCTATTCGATTAAATATTAATACATAATTTATTTTTAGCATTTTGAAATCAGAATTTTAGCATATTGTTTTGAACATTTAGTATTTTGTAGCTTTTATGCATTTGCAATTTAGCATTTTGTAGCATTTTGGGAAAAAGACATACAATTTGTGTTAAATTTGATAAACGAGTAATGTCTTTTGAAATGGCATTAATGAAAAATTAAAATATGTGTGTAAACGTTTAATAGCAGGATGAGAATGCACGAAGTGCTGTAATTGTGTGTTTATTTTAAGCTAATTATGTTGAAGTAACACAGAAGAAAATTGTTACAGGTTACAGTAAGTTATTACACAGAAAACAAGTAGTTCCGTGTGTAACGATTCGATCCCCAAGCTTTTATATTTATAATAATTAATCTTTTTCGTTTTATTTATATATATAGTCTATATATATATATTAATTTTTTATTAAGTAGTATTCCATGCTACAAGATTTTATCTGTCTGTAAGCAGCTCAAATCATTCTGAACAGATTTCCATTTACGAATGGTTGTAAGGTTAGTTGTCAGAGAGACGTGGGAAATGACAGGTTCGCTTACATTTCTACAATTGATGTTATGTCCTAAAGAAGGTCCTAGCGCGTGACAAAGGCAGGCGATGCGGTGTCCGGTCACTATTAGTGCCGGTAGTGGGAAATCTATTCTCTACCCCAAATGAATGTAAGAAACCCTTGCTGTTGTGGAGAAATAACTTAAGAAATGGCATTATTCAATAATGGAAATGTCAGTAGCTCTGATGAGTATTGTTCGTTAAGGAGCAGTGACTTATAGACTGTGTCTAATTGAAAGGGTGGACTTTAAGATCCATATTATCGACAAAAACTTGAAAATACCATAAATATGGTAGCCCAAGCCAGAGGAAGAACACTTAATATTATTCATTCAGTCACTTCGGTAGTCCTACGTACTGGGAGTCAGTGTAACGTGAGTTGGGAGTCGCCATCAAGCCGTCGTTCCCTGAGCATCGACCATCCAACATTATACATTCAGAGGAAAATATCAGCGAGGCATCATGCAGGAAGTACTACAACATGTCAACTACGGGACGGATCAACGAGGACATCAGTCATATTATCTATATATATGACAATACTTCAAGAGGTGAGCGAAGATCATGATTTATCTCACGTCTCTCAGGCCATGTAAAATCAAGCTTGTATTCATTTTAGTTAAATCCATTCATTATCCTTTATCTGTTGAGCCGCAGTAAATTTTCTTTAAATTCAAATTTGTAACTATTCTTATTGTGTTTTTCTTTTTATATTTGTTACCAAGATTCATTAAATTCATTTAAGTCAATGTCAGGACCCTCATTTATAGTAGTTAGTAATATTATATAAGGCAAACCCAACTATCCTTCATAATGCTGAATCGGTTTGAGTACTACGGTTTCACTTCGACCGGGGATAAGATATCTTGTTTTCTGCCAATGAGTAGCTGTGCAATCCCCTTCTTTTGACTATCTAATTAGTCTGGCGCCCATACCAAATCATATCATTTTTAGTGTACAATTCAAGGTAAGTACAAAACAAAAGTGCATATTTTAATTGTGTCTCATTTTCATTTCATTCATCATTTTATGTTAATTTATTTCCCATTTATCTCTCAATACTGCCCCATTACATTATGGCACCTTAACGTGGCGCTCGAAAACTTGTTCAGTATTTATGAAAGGAAGGTATAAATGTCAGTGCAAGTGTGATTTTGAGGGAGTGAAGTGATTTTGGAAGGGCAATTTTTAAAACGGTGTACTTCGAGATGGCGAATGAGAAACAGAAATCTCCAGATATTCCGGAAGATAAATTCGAGGCAATCATGAGGGCGTTACAGAATATAAAGAGTAATAATCAGGATCTGAGTAATAAGTTAGAAGCCACTAATGCTAAAATTGAACTTAATAATGAAGAATTAAATAGGAAATATGGTATATTGCAGAAGAGTATTGAGGGGATGAAACAGGAAATCAGAGGTGAAATTAATGAGATGATAGAAGTGAAGGCTAAATATATCATAGAGAAAATGGATAAACAATTAGAAGCAGTAGAAAGTAAGATTGAAAAGAAAATAGTTAAACAATTTGAGGAAAAAATAGCAACTCAAGGTGAGATTGTTAGCAAATTAGTAGACGCAGAAACTAGGCAGGTGAGAATAGAGCTGGGGGACAAGATTGAGAGAGTCGAGTCTGAATTTCATAGGAAGGTAGAGGAAAATCACTTGAAAAATACCGAGAATTATCAAGAGATTCAAGAGAAACAGAAGGTATTGAGAAGGGAACTAATGAATAAAGAAAGTAATTTCCAAGAAAAGGTGGAAATGGTAGGAACGGTAGACGTAGATGAAAGTAGCTTAAAAGAGGAAGCGGAGATAGTAGAAGAAATCATAGTAGAGTTGGTAGAAACGGTAGACGTAGATGAAGGTAGCTTAAAAGAGGAACGCCAGTTAGCAGAGATAGTAGAAGAAAGCATAGTAGAGTTGGTAGAAACGGAAGACTTAAATGAAAGTAGCGTAGGTGAGGAACAACAGTCAGCGGAGATAGCGGAGGTAATAGGTGAAAGCAGGATTGATGTAGAAGAGATTATAGAACGTAATGAGATAGGGGAGAAGTGTAAAGAAAATATAGCAAGGGAAGTAGGTAAAATAAAGAAAGTACTAAGCACTCAAGAAATAGAAATGCAGAAAAACATATATGAAGAGAAGAGGCAGACAAGGGAAGATTTCCAAATTGGTATAGAGGAAATTAATATAAAATTATTAGAGGCAGAGAGGCGTGCGTTAAGTAACAGTCATAAAGACATGGTTATCGTACAAGGTCAGCAGGCGGCAGATTACAGTGAACGAGGAATGCAGATGATAGGAGTTAATGTCTCTAGGAGTAGGTCAAAGCGGAAAATCCAGGTCACATTGTTAGATGAGATTAGAAAGATATTTAAAAATAAGAATGAAGATTACTATTTGGAATGGAGGCTAGAAGTAGAGATATTAGGCGAAAAGTTAGGAGGAGGGGTTAAGGGTAGCTTCATTGCAGCGATGTATTGTAATGAGATAGAATCTATTGTGATAAAGAGAGAAGGATGTATAACTAGTAAGAAAGGTAGAATCGAAGAAGAAACTGGTGAGAACGTTAAAATAACAGAGAGAGTAGTTATCTAAGTGTGTAGTACCATGTGTTAATTATCCGTAGGACCTTAATATTCGTGATGAATTACTATTTGATTTATGTGAAGTACCAGAGGAACCAATTAGTAATAAATTCAACTCAGTCGTAGAATTTAGAGTGCGAGGGGCGCACATACATGTGCTTCTTGATAGTGGGATAGGTAAACATGGTAAACTGCTTAACGATATGTAGCTTCTATTAATATGTGCGTAGTTGGAAGAAGTATTTAAGTGTATTAAAACAGAAATGATAAGAATATATTGAAAGTAATAACTATTATGCCAACCATAATAATGAGAGTAATAATAATACGAAGAAGTATAATAATAATAATAATAATAATAATAATAAAGTAGAGATGGTTAATTGATTTACGTTGAGGTGGTACATTGAGAATAAAATTAATAAGTTGATTAAGTAAATATTGATATACAGTAATGAAGTTTCAGTTGAGGACATCGAGGTCATCAGGTACTATAAGTGGAGAAATGTAGAAGTGGTTTAAAGTTAACGAAGGTAACGCATAGTGAATTAACCAACATCTGGTGGAGAAAAGAGAGTATTTGACTAATAGGACGTCGGATACGTGGAGAAGAATATATGTGGATGTGTAAGGTCACATAAATGGTGTAAGGAGGAAGTAGGCTAGCGATATTTAGTGCCATTGAGCATTTGGGGTTTAAGATTTGGTATTTGGCCAAATGAGTGAGAGTTGAAGAAATAAGTGTGCCAGAGTGGATTGGTATCTCTGAGCAAGAGTTTTTTATGGTGTCTAAGGAACACGTGGAGGTGATGCTGGGAGTTTTTGGAGTAGGAAGAAGCGCTGTTGTATGCAAGGGACTACAGATGAGAGTTGGTCGAAGTTTTTGATATAGATCGTTATACTTAATTTATGAACACAACCAAATAGATTACAAAGCTTAATACCTAGTTGAACCACTTCTAACATAAATTGCTGATGATGAGCGAGAAGGAATTAATGGTATATTGTGTTATTGTTCGACGCAAGTTTAAAAGTAAAAATAATAATAATAATAATAATTATAATTTGGTTGACATAATATTCGGAAGTTATTGAAAGGAATTTGTTATAATTCAAAAATAATTGCTTGACTGGTTGAAGTATTCGGAGAAGAAGTTAATGTATGCAAAGTGGGACTAATTCATGTGAAATTTAAAATGAAGGGGCAGTTTTACTGGTAGTTTATTGGGTGAGAAAGCATTGAGACTTATTGTTAGAAGAGATTTCGGAGGAATCATTTAGTAATAATTTTAAATCAGTTAAAGGGATAAGGGGTGAGCGGTGCTACATTTATTAATAGTGAGGTAATCACGGTACTCTGGATTTAAAGGTAAGTCATTTCTTTAGAGGAGAAATTAAAATCTCATGTTATCAGGCGGATTTCGCGGTAGGATAATAATTAAAGAGTATGAAGGCAGGTAACTACGGATAAAACAGGTAAAGGTAAGTGAGGGTTCTATGTATAATTGTACGAGAGATAGAGTTATTAATAACCTGTGTTATTGTGTGTCCGGATAAGAGCAAGTAGGATACTTGGGTAAATATAATATTAATTGACGGAAATTTCATGTGTATGTGGGGTAATTTCATGAGTAATACATATGTACTGACATTTGGGTTGTTTTATGAATATTGCTAATTGTTCCTTGTTTCTACATTTACATATTAAGCATCACCAGATTGATCCATTGCAACTTCGTAATTCTTTTAAAGAGACGAAAGATAAATTATGTAATTCGTGAAAGTAATCGTGTGCAGTGATGTGTAACGAGTGATATTGTCAGTAGTACAACAACTATGTATTCCTACACTAGGCTGACAGAAAAATTCTACGCTCATTAGCTATAAAGCTAACACGTATGATATGCATACGATATCTCAGTTATTAAAGTGCAACGAAGACGAATTACGTCTAATGCGAAAGTGAAGGGTACATCAATGTCTCTTTCTTTCAGGAATTCATTTAAATAAAACCAAAGACTATATGAACACTTGAGAAGTTGAGAAATGGGGAATGCAAATATAAAATGAAGGGTATATTTTGTTTATATGTATAATTTTGTGGTAGTGTAATTGTATATTGTGATGGTGGAGATTTTTCTTTATGTTGTCATTCTGAAGTGTATTTGTGTATTTTCATTTTGAGTGTAACGTATTTAGACATTTTTTGGCAGAGTGCATTGAAAGAAATAATGTTGTCATTTCATGTAAAATCATTTATTTCAAGGGGCGATTTGTAACGATTCGATCCCCAAGCTTTTATATTTATAATAATTAATCTTTTTCGTTTTATTTATATATATATATATATATATTAATTTTTTATTAAGTAGTATTCCATGCTACAAGATTTTATCTGTCTGTAAGCAGCTCAAATCATTCTGAACAGATTTCCATTTACGAATGGTTGTAAGGTTAGTTGTCAGAGAGACGTGGGAAATGACAGGTTCGCTTACATTTCTACAATTGATGTTATGTCCTAAAGAAGGTCCTAGCGCGTGACAAAGGCAGGCGATGCGGTGTCCGGTCACTATTAGTGCCGGTAGTGGGAAATCTATTCTCTACCCCAAATGAATGTAAGAAACCCTTGCTGTTGTGGAGAAATAACTTAAGAAATGGCATTATTCAATAATGGAAATGTCAGTAGCTCTGATGAGTATTGTTCGTTAAGGAGCAGTGACTTATAGACTGTGTCTAATTGAAAGGGTGGACTTTAAGATCCATATTATCGACAAAAACTTGAAAATACCATAAATATGGTAGCCCAAGCCAGAGGAAGAACACTTAATATTATTCATTCAGTCACTTCGGTAGTCCTACGTACTGGGAGTCAGTGTAACGTGAGTTGGGAGTCGCCATCAAGCCGTCGTTCCCTGAGCATCGACCATCCAACATTATACATTCAGAGGAAAATATCAGCGAGGCATCATGCAGGAAGTACTACAACATGTCAACTACGGGACGGATCAACGAGGACATCAGTCATATTATCTATATATATGACAATACTTCAAGAGGTGAGCGAAGATCATGATTTATCTCACGTCTCTCAGGCCATGTAAAATCAAGCTTGTATTCATTTTAGTTAAATCCATTCATTATCCTTTATCTGTTGAGCCGCAGTAAATTTTCTTTAAATTCAAATTTGTAACTATTCTTATTGTGTTTTTCTTTTTATATTTGTTACCAAGATTCATTAAATTCATTTAAGTCAATGTCAGGACCCTCATTTATAGTAGTTAGTAATATTATATAAGGCAAACCCAACTATCCTTCATAATGCTGAATCGGTTTGAGTACTACGGTTTCACTTCGACCGGGGATAAGATATCTTGTTTTCTGCCAATGAGTAGCTGTGCAATCCCCTTCTTTTGACTATCTAATTAGTCTGGCGCCCATACCAAATCATATCATTTTTAGTGTACAATTCAAGGTAAGTACAAAACAAAAGTGCATATTTTAATTGTGTCTCATTTTCATTTCATTCATCATTTTATGTTAATTTATTTCCCATTTATCTCTCATAACGCCCCATTACACGTGAAGAACTATACAGCCAATTTTCATATATCCTACTTATGTTAATTGCCTATATAAACATACACAATTTCAGTTTGATTGCTGTAATAGATTCGTAGATATTGAGAAACGTCTAAATATTTCGGATAGTCGCCATGATGGATTTTTATATAAGTAGGCTTTAGAGTTATGTAGACTACTATTACATGAAGATTATTGTGTAGGTGTAGTATTAAAACTTCGATCGTAGGATTAGGACACAAGAAATAATATCGTGATTTTAAAATTTCGCACAGCTGCCATCTTTTTGTTATGAAAATAATTGAAATAAATTAGATACCAGTAGATTAAAATTTGCATAAGCATTTACCGTACCATGTTTCACTCAGCTCGGATGATTAAATCGCGAGTAACGTCCACTTAAATATTTATATTTCGCGTCGCCGCCATGTTGGATTTGTGCTCAACAGGTTATTGAAAGTGCCATAGGTGATCTTATGTTTATAGCTTCAATCAACATACAAAATTTCAATTTGATTGCTGTCATAGATTAATAGATAGCCTATTGACAACCGTCTAAATATTTCGGATATGTTGGATTTATATATATAGGCCATAGAGTTATGTACTATTAGATGACGATTATTGCAGAGGTTTATTATTCAAACGTTCACCTCGATCGCATGATTAATACACTAGAAATAAAAACTTAATTTCAAAATTTCGCACAGCCGCCATCCTGAGGTTATGTAAACAATGGAACTAAATTAGATGCCGGTGCATTACAATGAGTATACACATTTCCTGTAACAAGTTTCACTGCGTTTGAATAGTTAAATCGCGAGAAATGTCTATTTAAATGTTTCAAATTTGCTTGGCCGCCATGTTCGATTTGTAGTTAACAGGTTTTTGAAAACCTCATAGATGAACTTCTAGTAGTGCCCTCTATCACCGTAAAAATATCAAGGTGATATCAATAATAGTTTAGGAGATATAGAATGCCGGTGAGATATTTCGCACAGCCTCCATGTTGGATTGGCGACACGTTATGAAATTTGAAGGGCACAGTCGGAGTCGGACGAAATGGTGTTATGACCTCAACGAGTTTCATTGAAATCGCTCCAGCCGTTTTGATTTTATTAGGGACACACGCACACACACACACACGGACAAAAGGTGATCTCATAAGCCTATTTTTTTTTTTCATAAATGAAAATAGGCTAAAAATAGGAATGTATAGCCTACTGATGCAAAACCAGAATAATATAGAAAAAATACACAAAATGAACGCATGTCTTGTTTCAATATCCACCACAGTGGGCAAGAGCATGCAAGTCATGAATTCTTCGAGCTGTTTCCTGCTGACCAAGGAAAGAAGCGGAACCCTTGATAATGCCGGACGCAGTTTCCGGTGAAACGTCGGGAGATATCCTGTCTGGACCACGGCCTACAAGCCCGAAAAACTTGTATTTAATTATGTTTCATAGACATTTTCAGTCCCATCATCTTAGCACTTGTTGACTTGACCTCCGCGAAGGGAAGGAAGGCTACGGGCGGGCAACGAGGTGGAGGAGGGATTACTTTCTGCATTCCAGATCGGTGGCCAAGCCGTCATTAACCATTTTAGGGGTGTACAAACTCCTCACTTGAAGTTTCCATAAGAAAAGAAAGAATATAATGTAACGCGTTATATTTGAGGAAAGATCGTGGAAATCGCATCCATGTCGCTTTTTAATATAATTTTCACATTTTGAGCCAATTTCGCATTTTATTTCTTTCTCAATACACATTATAAAGTGGTTTACAAGTCGTTGGAGCATTTCGCACTTAATCGCATATGCGAAAAATCACCTCCCCGATTCTTGAATGAAACGGGTAATCTCAAGAACCACTGGATGGATTTTGATGCGGTTTTCATCATTCTGTAAAGGATTTATCGAGAAAGGTGTCTGTAAAAAAAGATTAATTTATGACCAAAGGAAGCCGAGCAGTAACGATTTCAGTGAATCGAGTCGAAGAAATACCTGCGGTCCGTGCGCTTTCTAAGCCTACGCTGGGCAAACTGATAAAATATTATTATACTAGTGTAAAAAATATTGTTCAGGATGAAAAGTTCTACAAAAAGGACTGCAACAGCATGTCTTTAATACATCGCCCACTATAAGTGTTTTTATATTTTCATTTCTTCCAACCATCTACATTCAGTGGAAATTTAAATCACTAGCTTCGGAGCGAGTTTACGAGCTAGCGAGCGAGTCTATCACCCTAGCTTTGGCCAGCATCAAACTGTCGAGTAGTTTCGAGTTAATACTTGAGAGAAGAGTAAAATGTGTTGGGAGTTGCGCTGTTCACCTCGGCTTTTCTGAATTGCGTCTGGGACCTGCCGTCCGTGGGCCTTTTAATCTTATGCTGGGTAAACCATCAATGATACCGGGTTGCTCTTTATATTATAAAACGAAAAGGTGTATTTTCACAAAACTCAAGCTTTTAAACCAGAAGGAGTGAGAAGGTACGGTTTGTGCCGAGATCTTCCAAATCGAATCAATAGCAGAGGCATAATCTTGCATTTTTTGTAAAGCCAATGGAATTAAATTTATTTTCATTATCTATTAATCAATACGGCAACTTTCTTACATATTTCTGAATTGGTTAATGTTTTTGCTTTATAGGTGTCACGATTTCTCATCCACAGGCGCTTTATCATAGCAAGCAGTTACTAAATTGTCCTTACGGGACTGAGTGCAGCCCATTCCAGTCATCAAGTCAGTTCTTAAATTTCCGGCAGTTGAACCCGGGGTCTACTAGGCAAGAACTTACAGTACTACTCCTACACTAAGGGGCTGTGGTACGGTGGGAGTGGTGGGATAATATTCACATCAGGATTGCATCCAGTGCTCCGGTCAGGATGTGTGTTGCCTGGATGTAAGAGAGTAACAGTGTTTCGAAACTAAAGATCGAAATTGGATTTTGAAAAAATGTCAATTTTTAGTTGAAACTCTAATAATAGGAATTGTTTTTCAGTCGGCCAACACTTTAATATGCCCAATTAAATTGGACAGGGAGCAAAACTTATTGTCTACTCTCACCTGTGAATTTAAAAAAAATTCAAGAGTAACCCGCCATACGTAGACTAGACTACGTGCCTAGGGGAATTTTTAGTGTAGTCGATGACGCCATGGATGACATGCGGACGTTGATGCTTGTTTAATGTTGTGGTTTAAATTGCTGCCATGTTGCTGAGCTGTGTGAGGTATCAAACAGTGCGTCGTACCATGCCGATGTAGTGACATGTGTACAAGTGCGAGGATTGCTGGTGAGTTACGAATTTTCATAAATTACTTTTAGTTGTTCAATTTAATTGAAAAGTTGCACTGTACTCTTCTGAAGCCATGGTGAGACGAAACCATTGGTCGCTACTTGGTTAGACGATGGTCCGGACGAAACCATTGGTCACTACTTGGTTAGACGACTGTCTGGCCGAAACCATTAGTCGCTACTAGGTTAGCCTAGACAACGGTTTGGACGGAAAAAAAAACTGCTTGTACTACAAGCAAATGGGTCTAGGCGTAAGCCCCAGGTAAGGTTTGTATGTAACACCGTATTAACACATAGAATTTATCATGTATACAGCATTTAAATCTTTAGTGTCGTTCATGATGTCATTGGTGCCACCATTTTGTGTCTAGGGGAATTTTGTAGTGTAAGGTATCGCGATCTATATTCTATGATTATGTGAATTAATTATACAAGTGTAATTTTTTTCGACCTTCTCGTGGTCTAGTGGCTAGCATTTTCGGCTGTCGCCTCAGAGGTCCGGGCTCGATTCCCGCCTCTGCCAGGAAATTTAAAACTGGCCTGAGGGCTAGAACGACCTCTTGGGGTGAAACTGAGAAGTGATAGGTTCAATTTCCAGCTCAGCCATCCTAATGACACAGGTTATCAGACAGATTCCGCAAACATCCAAGTACACGGGGCACATGAGCACGATGTCGCTAAGCTCCCATTTGAATCACCACCATGAACAATAATTGCAACCAACTAAACTGGTAATAAAAGTGTCTTATTCATTTTTATGTTGCAGTAGTTTCATAAATGGAATAGTGCCTATAAAACCCGAGCTATCATCGAATTCATTTAGTTCAATTTGCACACTATTCTTAGTACAGCAATAAACATGCCACAGGATTACAGGCAAAATAAGTTTAGCAAGCGCTATGAAAGATAACACCAGTGTCTTCATTGATGTTTTAACTCTCGCTGTAAGGTCGGCTACTACGCAATAAAACGATTTAAACATACATTTTGTGTTGAACTTCGAATTGACATATTTACTGGCACATTGTCCTAACATGGTTCGTTCGGAAGTTAAAGGTAGACTATTAAACCTCAGGTTATACCGATTTCGAAACCAGATCCGTCTACAAATAGACATGATGTGAATGCCACTGAGTGAATTCAAAATCTGGTATCAAGTGAGGACATGATTCTACAGTGAGAGCCATTCCTATAGCACTGAGCGTTCCTTGGGCCGTGTGACACGCGGAGAGCGTTGAGTCAGCGCCACTTGACTAGCATCTACTGTTACACAACAGCGGGACGGGAATCACCGCATGTGGTCATAGCATTGATTACATTCCCAGCTGGCAAGATACCTTAGTACTGTAGCCTATCTCGTATCCCGTGAACATGGTTCGGTGGAAAAAACATCGAATTTTCCTAGTGAAAACTTATCTTCTCAAGAAGAAGTCTTGCAGTAAATGTGTTCGTACGTTTCAGCGCCATGTGGTTTTTACTTGTGGGGGAACCTCAGACAAAAGATATACCGTACAGAAGCAATCCAGGCACTCGGTAGGCTCTCGAGAAGAAAATATCTGCGCCGTTACGAAATATCAGTGAGGATGAATCACAGAGAGTGTACCAAAACTTCCTACGTTGGTGTAATGTGTGTTTAGAAATTGAAGGACAGCATTTCCAGCAACTATTCTGAATTTCATGTAAATAATGATGATTATTAAATAGTCGTTAAAAGTGTAAATGAGTTAAGCTAGTTGGGCACTACGCTGCTGCTAGCACCAGTGCCTTGCTCGACACACTGCTACACTCAGTGGCAACCCATCACGCGGCGACTGCAAGTCCCCTTGAATACTGAAAGTTACAAACATTTAGTTTACTCGCTAGAATGCAGCACTAATCAGCTCCACTTCAAGCAGGGGCGAGGCGCCCATTAGGGCGCTGAGGCTCAGCCTATCCGTAAAAAAGGTTAAATTAGTTTTCTTCGGCTGTTATTGGTGTTTTTCGATTGATATTTCGAATATTATATATTTGAACTCGCGCTGCCTAGCGTCGTGTCTGCTCACAACCAAATCAACCAATAGCTATTCACCTCAACTCAGCCTCACGCGCGCAGACGCAGTAGCAACTACTTGGTGGGCGGGGTGAAGAGGGGGTGTATCTTGTAAACTTGTGCGTTAAGGCTTGCCCAAGGACTCCTGGAGATAGAAACGCCACAACGATAACTGCTGCAATCTAGGGGTGTTTGGCAGAACTAAGACAGCACAGCACTGTTTACAGGGTTGTCAACGATATTAAATGCAAGATAGCATAATTTTCTGACATGAAAAATTATTGAACATGGACATAAATCTGAACAGGACCCAGACATACGCAAAAAAATGAATTTAAGATAAATCTCATTATGTGTTACTTTAAAATACTTAACTTGCAGAATGGTTTTTTTAATGTGCTCTTTTGACATGTTGGCAGTCCTGGCTACACGGTGAATGATACCAATCTGTGCAGCCTATTGCCAGTGTGGAATATTAAGTGCAGTGAAGTGTGTTTCTATTAATATATTTGTATCTTACTGTGTGGGGTGTTTGTGTTACAGTGTAGTTGAAAAAAATAGTAGGCATAAGTACGCTAATCTACACGACACATGCGTTTCAACGGATGCGTTCAATACATCTCATGATCCATTGAATTTTCTTATTGAAAATCCAACATTTTTTTCTCAACTCTCTTTGGAGGAAAAAATCCAGGTGAAAGAACGGAAGCCCACGCCAAGCTTGTCACTTCAGAAAACCGATGGAAAGTTTGTAAGACGGTTTCAGAGACAATGGTACGAGTCGAAACCATGGTTGAGTGGTAGTGCTACCCGAAATAGATTATTTTGTTCTTATTGTGTGCTTTTTGCTGAAGACAATTTAGAATGGGGCAAAAGAGGGGTTGGTGAGGAAAGACTTAAAAATTTTCTTTCTAAGGCAAAAAAAAAAATGAATGTTCAATTTCACACATCACAGCAGCTGTTAAATATAATCATTTAGGTACCGCTAGAATTGACCATGCACTTTCTGAGGCGATGCGTCTTGCAGCTTTGAAACACAATGAAAAAGTCGAGCGAAATAGGAATATAATGAAAAGACTGATTTCAACTCTCTGTTTCCTGACGCGGCAAGAGGTCACGATGAATCTGAGACGTCTTTAAACAAAGGCAATTATTTCGAATTATTGGATTTCTTGGCAGAGGAAGAACCGTATATGAAAGATCATTTATCATCCGATGGGGTATATAAAGGCACTTCCTCTGACACACAAAATGAACTACACGAATGTATTACGGAAGTAGTTAAAGAACAGATTTTTAGTGAATTTGAAAATAGTCCGTTTATTTCCATACAGGCTGATGAAACCACGGATGTCTCAACTACAAGTCCAATGAACGTTATTTTCCGTTATGCCAATAACGAATCGGGAGAAATTGAAGAGAGATTCGTCGGATTTTATGACGTTTCATAAGACCGAAGTGCTCAAGGTATAGCCGCTGTTTTGCTTGACGTCCTCAAAACCTGGAAGATCTCGAAAGGGAAATTAATATCCCAAACGTACGATGGATGCAGTGCAATGGCAGGTAAAAATGCTGGTGTTCACGGTATTGTAAAACAAGAATATCCTCATGCCCTCTTCATCCATTGCTACGCGCATCAATTAAATTTGGTTCTGCTTTATGCTTGTAAAACAATTACGCAAGTTAAGATTTTTGTAGCAAACCTCGCAGGATTCCATACTTTCTTGAGCCGTTCTAGTAAAATAAGCGATATTCTTAGAGAAAGGGGTTTCAAATTGCCAAGCTCATGTGAAACAAGTTGGAACTTTCATTCGCGCGCTATTGCAACAATTATCATTCACTATGCGGAACTAAAAGCCGCATTTCATGATATTATAGACAATGATGGATGGGATGATAATTCCTTACATCAGGCAATTGGACTCGGCAATATATTGAATGATCTGACGTTTCCTTTTTTGCTGCAGCTTTATAATTTGATTTTTCAGCATACGGGTGTATTGTTTGTCATCCTGCAAAGCAAAACCGTAGATATAAGACGTTGCAAGTACGAAATTGAAAATTGCACCAAGGCGGTTGATAAACTAAGATGTGAAGAAGTATTTCTTGCCTGCATAGAGAAAGCTAACTCTCTCCTAAATTCAACAGGTGAACTTTAAACTACTCTAAATGAAGCAGGATCACAGAAATTGAAGAGACTTGCGTTTGAAATAGTTGACACTATAGTAGTGAATATGGAAACCAGATTCCAGGACTTTCAGAAGGTAGATTTTACGGAATTGGTAGATCAGGAAGAATTTTTGTATTACAGTAGGCCAAATAAATTCCCGACATTTATTCTCGAAAAATTGTTTAAAGTGTATCCATTCTTCGATCATGAAAAACTGACAGGAGAACTTATGTTCGTTTATAGTAGTGAGGATAAACACCTATCGCCTAGGGATTTGTTCAAATACATTATACACAATGGATTAAAAAGTGTGCTCCCCGAGTGCGTGAAGCTACTTTCCTTGGTACTTTCAGTTCCGGCGACCACTGCTTCATGCGAAAGAAGCACGAGTTCATTGAAACGTGTTAAAACGTACCTCCGCAACACAATGACGAACGATAGACTATCGAATTTGGCAATTTTGGCTATAGAAAAGAGAACTGTTAAATCTTCTTCCAAACGTCAAAAATTCATTTCCCGAGTTATCGACGTCTACGCCCAGAAAAAGGACAGAAGGATCGAACTTATCTCCAAAAAAATTAATGGTGAGTGATAATGTATTAATTTGCTGATGCTCCTTGTCGAATTAGATTTAATTATTTGAAATAACACATCTGCTTTATTATGACTGTGTAAGTGAAGAATACAATTTAGTTGAGATAATTGTTCTATTTTTTTTTTCATACATGGTATGAGTAACTGTGTGTGCCCCATTAAAGTAAAAAAAGGCCCGACCTCTGATGAGTTATGGGACACAGCCTTTCCAGTAGACTAAAGCTGTGAATTTTGAGGAGTTGAGCACGTTTGTTACTTTCGGAATTCATTCAACTTCAGCCTACCCTACAAAAAATATCACGCTTCGCCACTGACTTCAAGGTATACTGTATTTAAGTTTCTAGTCTAAGGTGCGTGTTTAGCTTTATATTTTGTCCTGATGGATTCTTTCACGCGGCTGAGTGGTATCTTATTCAATGGAATGATGAGTCCAACTTGGTGAATGTTGGTATTTTAAGTCGACCATTATTTATACAGAGTATTTACTATAACAGCTGGTCAAGCTATTACACGTGAAATGTACAGATAATAATAGAGAGACGAACTTGGATTGGCGTCCAAAGACGCGGAACAGGGAGTTAGCACGTGGAAGCGGAAGGCTGGATGGTTGTTGCCTGTTCGCTTTGACAAGACAGCTTGAGGACGGCTGCCTTCCATTTCCACGCGCTAACTCCCTGTTCTGCGTCTATTCAATAGCTTTAAATAGAGGCTTAATGTTAATTTGAGCCGTTATTTTTACTACCATCGTATAAAGCGACTTCCAATCCAAGAGTGTACTCTGCCAATTACAATCCGATCTGGGAGTAGACGCTACCAGAGTTCCCTTGTTAGAAACGAGTCCTGATCATGGCAAAGGTCGTGGAGTTATATACCTTGCCCTGTATCAAACAAGGGACTACGTTTCCCTAGAGATTCGACTTGTGAATCCCTGCTGGAAGACACCCAAGGGGACGTTCCAGGACGCGATGGAAGGATCGAGTATCGACAATAGGCTACTTCAGCAAGTGGAGCCGAATGCGGTGGAGAGATGAAGCTCGAGACCGACAGCGTTGGAATGCTATCTGCAGTAGATAACTCCTCCTTCGTGACTGATTCCTTTGTTATCACTTTTTCTCTTCTTTCCTTTTTCCTTTTGTTCCTCTACTGTAGGCCTTAATGGCCCGTAAGTGCAATAAATGAAGATGATGATTATTATTCTTTGCTATTGTTGAAATGAAGGCAATGTGGATATTCACCACAAGCCGTGTGTAACATTTTTGGAATGTAATCACTCCTTAGTGTGCCATGCATTGGTTATCAATTTTAAGTAAATTGTAGACTAATTGTAAATTGTATAAGAGCTTGCCAGGTCCTTCTCAGAACAGCCAGGTAGAATCAATGTCTCCATTTCTGAATCAACATGATAAGACCTCATGTAGTTTAAGTGAAGACGAATGTAATGTCATTACAGGTTTCTCGGAATAACCGGAAACAGACTAGCCTTGTTAACACGAGCAACCCTTTTGCAGAACATCAATAATATTTCAAACCCCCACTACTGCATTACATAAAAGCATTGTTTTCCTCCAGAAAATACTGAAATATGATTGGCTAAACTACGAGCGTCTGTCTCAGTCATATTGAGGTCAAACCGCCCATAAGATAATATTATATAAGGACTGGTTCAAGTGAGCTCAGGGCTCTATATGAAGCTTTTCGTTGTGTCACGATGGTGTGACATAAACAAGCCTTAGGGCTCTATATTCAATAAAATATTGTCGTGTTACGAACATGTAACAAGCCACACGGCTTCTATAACTACTCTGTAAATATTCTAACTAAATAAATATAGGCTATCAAGCATTTTTACAAGTTGGAATTGTTTATTCATTTGAAAACAATACTACTCAACACGCAAATAATCTGAAAATACCTTAGTTTAACAAAGAAAACGAGTTAAGTACGCACATTAAGCACGAAACTTAACTGTGGTATTATAGTTGCAGTGGCGTAACTAGGGGTTGCTTCTGGAGGAGGATGAGCTGAGTGAAAATTACATTGGGGGGTTAGGGCTCGGGCATAATGAGACATAATCACTAAAAGCTAATACGGTCCCGATGTTTTTAAACCTCCTATCTATATTTTTTCGTGTTTGATTTCATCACCACTTATACGTTACATTTGCACGTATCATACTGTAGTACAAATTCTCGAAAGTTATTGATATTAAATTATAGGCCTAAAGTCCAGTTTTCTTCACGAAACCATGTGTCCCTTTCTATTCCCGGACATTGTATAAATATTAATAAATTACAGTTCAAGTAAAGTTTAACTTAAACCAGCGATACAAGTAAACACAATATTATTCACTTTCCAAAATGGCACTTGCACGGATACTAACTGAATAACAAGGGGAGTAGTTTTGTAAAGGGGTGAGGAAAGATAGCGCCACACCCATTTCACTGACACCCCTCTGGTTAACTGAATAGTTAACCATTTTGCTCATTCAGCAAGTGTTACGTTAGTGTAACGCTAAAAATGTTACACGAGTGAAAATCAAATTTTTCAAACACAATCCAATTATTTATCATCAATCCGAAGATTGGTTTTATTCAAACTTAAAAACTTCAACAAATTTCATATTTTCATTATTTGATTCTGGGGAGAATTGCTTCCCCTGATCACCCCCGTAGTTACGCCACTGTAAAGTGAACCTGTCAACCATGCAAGAGAGTCGCGCTCGAATCACGTCTCATTTTCAAGTCTTACTCAACATGATGATGATGATAATTGTTGTTTTAAGGGGCTATCGGACCTCTTACTCAACAGTTAAGACCGCTCCAAGTAGAACAATTCTCTGAATTCATTTCCATGATTCATTAATCTGTATTATTTTAGTGAAATGGAAAACACACTGTTGTGTGTGCATGTGCAGAAAGCAGGCGGCTCTTCCCCGCTAGTGTCCAGAAGATAGCATCTTGAGCTGCATTGGGGACAGTGCAAAACAAAGCTCCATTGTGTGCGCCACCTGCAACAAGTACTTAAGAGCCTAATCTCTAAGACAACCTTGTTAACTGAGGCTCAGTACTTTCGGCTTGTTACCCCTCACACTGGGGTTATCGAAACTTAGCATGAGATGAACAATTCTTGGAAAAATGGTTTATAATTACTAGAGTCCGTATTTTTATACACCATCATCATGTTTTTCAGTCAAGCGACTGGTCTGCCCCTACAATGAGTCTTTTCCACGTTGTTCGGTCTTGTGCTGTCCTTTTGACCACTTCATAACTTCGTAGGCCAGAGCTATCTAGGAAAGATCTCATGAAAGTGTTCCGTGGCCTCCCGCGAGGGCGTTTTCCAGGTATTTTGCCTCCTAGTATGTCGATCATCAGGCCACCATGTCGTAACCTGTGGCCAAGCCAGGTGGATCTCCTTCTATATATCTGGTGGATCATTTGCCGTTTTTCCTTTATTCGATCCAGCACCGTTATGTTGGTCAGTTTCTCTACCCAGCTGATCTTTTCCATTCGGCGCCAACACCACATCTCAAACGCTTCTAGTCGTTTAATGTCACCTCTATTCATTGACCAGGTCTCACTGCAGTACATTGCAACTGGCCATATGTAGGTCTTAACCAGTTGTTTTCTAAGACTGAGGGACATCGGGCGTTGACAAATTAGAGAATGCTTTTCACGGAATGCCTGCTTGGCCATGGCTATACGGCTCCTGATTTCAACTTCACATCGTAAGTCTTCTGTGAAGATCTGACCAAGGTATTTAGAACGACTGACCTGTTGTACTGGTTCTTTATTTATGGTAATATTTAGTTCATGTTGATGCTTACTTATCACCAGAATCTTGGTCTTCTTAAAATTGATTTTCATTCCATATTCTGTAGCTGTATCATTTAAACATTGCAACATGTTTGTCATGACGCAGAGCGTCTGTGGGATTGTGGGCGACGTTATTACAAAAAAACAAAACAAAAAGGCTTTCTGACAAATATCCTGCAGACTTTATTCGTGTGTGAAAATAAAATTATAAACAGGAAGACATTTGGCCTGTTAATCTTGCCATCCAGTTACGTTTCAATAAGGAACATGGCCACCACGGGCGTCCAGCAGGGCTCTTACTCGCCGTAGCATACCACAGATCAAGTTGTCAGTGCCAATCATCTCCCACGTGGGAGGTCAAGAAACCTATTTATGAAGTCAGTTAGAAAAATGCTAGAAAGGCTGGAGGCTTCTCGCTTCGCTCGAAGCTAAACACTCCTGACATGTTAGATGATCAAGAAACAATCAGAACGCTAGAAAGTTACAAGTCATGAGGGAGCTGGAGCGCGTGGTGAAAGGAGGGAGCTGGCTGGATGACGTCACGCTCGCCGTGTCGTTGCCGTCTCGTAACTCCAGAGCTCACCAGTGAACTCAGTACACATACACCAAGCGGTACTATGACGTCACACACCTCAGTGCATTCTCGGTACATTTCGTGACGTCGCCGTAACGTAACGACGGAGTCGACTATGTCATTTAAAAAGTTGAAATATGAAAAGGCTACGAGATCAGGCAAAGGCAGATTTATTTGGAGAAGACTAATCGTAGGGACAAACCAGCTGCATGATGATGAAGGAACGTTGTTTGTGAATTAGATAGAGGGCCGGACCATGAGTCAACCAACGGGCCACGACAGGAAATACCTAGTTGCCTACCTCTCGCGAATAAATAATCTCTACTTAGTATAAAACAAAGACCCCGATTAATGGATGTCACGGGTAATCTCGAGAACCACCGGATGGATTTTGATGCGGTTTTCAGCATTCTGTAAAGGATATTTTGAGGAAGGTTTTTGTAGAAAATAATTTATTTATGATCAAAGGAAGGCAAGCAGTAACGATTTCAGTGAAAAGTTTGGAAGAAAAAAACTGACGTCCCTGCGCTTTTTATGCTTACGCTGGGCAAACCATTAAACATATCAATAAACTATGAGTGTAAGAATTGTTCAGCTTGAAAAGTTCTACAAATCGTCCGCGAGAGCATATCTCTATCTTCAATACATCGCCCACTATAAGTGGTTTTACGTTTTCATTTCTTCGAACAATCTCCATTCAATTACTGAGGTGTCAGCTAGGGGCGAGCCTATCACCCCAGTTACAGCCTAGCTAGCAGGCAAACTGTCGAATCGTGATGAGTTACGACTTGAGAGAAGAGTGGTTGTGTTTGGAGTTTCCCTGGAAGTACAACTCGGCTTTTTTAAATTTTGCCTGTGAACTTTCCGTTCCGCAAAATACACAGTCAAGTTATGATTGTACGGAAGGGGGATTTGTGTTCCATGCACCTCGCCATTCTTAAATTACGTCTCACGAGAATTCGTTGTAATTACATGAATCTCCTTGATAATATAATTAATAGTCCAGTCAGTGATTTTAACCCATCATGCCGAGACGTAAAACGGATATAGGTCGTGGTTCATTGACATTTAAAAATAAGCGCTTATAACGTAATGCATTCATAACTGTTCCCGGGCGAAGCCGGGGCGGGTTGGTAGTAAATAATGTATTGGTTTAAGTAGGGACCAGATTCATAGGCTTTTACCGAGCCTATTTTGTCCTTACGTCTAAATACAAACGTACTTTAATACTTTTCCGAATCACGCTCAAAAGAGCTCATGAATTATGGAGTACCTAATCAAATCAATTGAAATGCCAGTACCTTAAACTACATAGGGTCTAATTGCAGTTTTGTTCCATTTACTGTAGTATTTTTGAATTTGTAGTCCATAATTTTTAAAGTAAACCAAAAGACAGTGTTTATTCGTAGCTCTAGTTGATGAGAGCAATCCTACCTGCCAAAATATTCAAATACAGCACATTTCAGCTTATATCTTATTGTTTGGTTATTTAGTGTTAGGAAACTGGTGATAAATCTCTTGTTGTTTCCAAGTTCCCTATATTCTAAATAAATAAAGTTAATTAAACGGCATGGAGAGTGAAAATCACCTCTGACAACCTTGGTTTTATTGAATTTGAATAATTAACAATATGTTTCATGAGAGCCAATCATACTAATATATAAAAATGAGATGGTGTGTGTCTGTCTTTCTATATGTCTGTCTATCTGTGTGTGTGTTACTCAATAACGCAAGAACCACTGGACCGATTTAAATGAAATTTTGCATGGATGTAGCTGATTTACCATGTTTACATATAGGATACTTTTAATTTCGATATTTTGCACTATTAAAAATGGCGACCATTTTAGTGACGTCACTACACCCTTTGGTTTCAAAATTTCATATTTCCATATCAAATAAAATGAGAACGCTAAGAAATAGAAAACTTTTGATGGCACATACGAGCTTCAAAATGTAATTTCCTATCCGAAAGGTCCTTATCACTTTTCGTGTATCTCCAACGGTTAGCGAGTAAAACCCACATATGTGACGTCACTACACCCATCGGTTTCAAAATTTCATAATTCCATTTCAAATAAAATGAGAACGCTAATAAATATCAAACCTTTGATGCATACATAAGATTTAACATTTAATTTGCTATCCAAAAGGTCCGTATCACTTTTCGTGTATCTCCATCGGTTAGCGAGTAAAACCTAAATTTGTGCAATAAAACACGGTCAACACCGAGCGGTGCAGTATATCTCTACATATATAAAAATTAAAGTTTGTATGTTTTATTCGCAATTTCTACGGAAATTTGAGTTATTTACGCGTTTCAGACTGTTTTTTTATGGATGCGCACGAAAATAATTTTTTGGTCTGTCTGTCTGTCTGTTTGTTTGTTTGTTTGTTTGTTTGTTTGTTTGTCTGTGGACAACTTTGTTCCCTTATAACTCGAGAACGGCTGGGTTTATCAACGTAAAATTCGGTACAGATATCCATCAGAGGCACGACACTAATCATTGATGCAACCCTTCTCCGTACCTCTCATAAAAGAGGGCCTACCCCCTTAAATACTTGCTGAAATAGGAGTAGAAGGACGAGACAATGATCATTTTCAGGCCCTCAATGTGAGAGACAAAACTCGGGGGCCCTAAAGGGTCCCCGAAATCCACATTTTAAGGCCCTTAAACCAACCGTTTTTGAGATATTCCCAGAAAACTAATTCCATTTAATAAACTAATGAACGAATTCAAGCCGGTAACCATGGCAACAGATTCTCAGAGGTCCATCTATTGCTGAAAGACGCAATGCAATTCCATTAATTACATTGGTGTGAACGTTTGCAAACGGCTAGATGGTTATCACGGAAAGAAATTAAGCTGTAAAATTCATCCTTCTGTATAATGCGCCTAAGGGGGTCAAGGGGGTATACTAGAATTGTTTCACGCGATTTACACCTGCGGGTGTGGTACGGCAGGTCTATTATATTCCTATCCCTATATTATATTATTATTATTAGTATTATATTACGGCGTACAACGAGGAGACAAATTCCCTCGGTGCCAGAAACAAAACTTGGGGGCCTCGAAAACTACATTATAAGGCTCTAAAACCAACAGTATCAGAAATATTCCCAGAAAACTAATTTAATTTAATTTAACAAACTAATGAAGGAATGGAAATCGTTAACCATGATAACATTATCTCAAGGGGTGGCATCCAACTTTCCATCTATTTCTGTAAGAAGCAATGTCACTCCATTTATACCTTGCCACGGTGGGTGAGTGGATAGCGTGTCGGTCTACTAACCCCAAGATTGCAGGTTCACTCCTGGCCGTGTGGTGTATTCTTGGAATACACGGTACGAGAGAATATAAAGTTTAATGTTTTTGCATGGTCCTTCCTTCCTCTTTGTCAAACACCAACAGTGATCTTCTATTTTCTCTGTGATGATCACTTCGCTTATATCTTTTATGAGTCTGTTCTAGATATATATCTTCCATGACCCACCTAGCGTCATCTAGCAGTGAATCTCTGAAGCTCTTCAACTCTTCCTGGTGCAAGAGGACTTCCTTCTCAATCTGGCCACCAGATTTGCTACCATCGCCAGCTATTTTCTCCGTGAGCAAGAGAACTACGTCTACTTTTTTCTCACCATGCTGCGCTAGTATCTTCTGTTATCAACTCTTTGAAGACCGGCTCAGCAAGAGAAGATCAATTTTTTGTTGTAATGTTGGCTATGTTTATATGTTCTCCTTTTGTCTCCTACCCCCACTTTTTTCCCTTTCCTGGTCCCTTCGCGTTCTGCTGAGTGGGTCTCACTTGTGCGCCGGCCGTCGACTCAGTTAAGGCTCAACTCCAGCCAGTCTCCTCAAACCAAGAGGCAAACTCTACTTTCTACGCCATGTTGGCATATTAAACATTGTCAAGGGGAACTCTGCCTTCAACATGCAACGAAGTTAAGTACAAACTTAAGGTTTTAACCTCATCTTCATCAATTCTATCTACATGCTTTTATTGAATATTTTATAGACAGCGTGAGATTACTTGTGGGGCGGTAATCATTCTTCGTGGGATTTGCCATGTTAGGCCTTGTCTGTCTAAGACAACATTCATAGAAAGTATCCTTTCTTAAGCTATTCAACTGAGAGATCTTCTCACTACGTGGGATATGATCTAATACCCGCTGTCTGTAAAATACTAAGCTCGCTCCACCGTTGGATTATTTTTTGGCCCCATTCTTCTACTTAGACCGTTCTGGAACCTTCCAGATCTTGTATTTATCTACACGTCCTGCCGTCATGCAATTTTCACTCATTTGTGAAAATACTATTTAAAATTGAAGAATCTCACTTCTGAATTAAAGCTCCATAGCGAATTTTCTTCCACCGTTGGATGTTCTTGGCGCATTTAATTGTAATTTACAACTTTCTCAAGAAACAGACTCTTGCCTGTCTAGTGAAAACAGTTATGTTCATCATTGCAATAATTCTCTTTCCCATAAACTTTCTTGTTTCTACAGTGATCTTTTCATCTTGCAACAGACTATAGTGAAAACCAGTGCTTGTTCAACTTTTCTACCGCGTCGCGATCGCCCGGTTGCATTTAAATAAGGCCATGAACATTGATCCTAAATCCCAATGATCTTTCCTCAACCATCTACTAACAGACCATATTAATAAAATTGTAACTTTTCTATAAGGTGTCACTATAACGAACTGCCCTTCCATTTTTGCTTGTTTATCATTAATTTATCTCTGTATAACCACGTGTTTTATACACGGTTTAAACTTACATTGTTTCTTCCCTATAATCAGGGAAAACAATACTTTCAATTTTTGAGTGAGTTATTTCTAGGTCTCACGAAATGGAAACTGCCCATTTTGGCTCGTGATTCCTATTCAAATACAGGAAGTCTAAAACCTTTCTTGTTGATTTTCTCTTCAGGTTTCACAGTAAGTGACCTGCCCTCCTTTGTATAATTGTCATTAAAGTAATTCAGCTTAAATATAAGAAGTTGTAGGAACTTCTATCTTATTCTTCATGTTTTTCTTATTGTTATTTTCGAAGTTGTCACTCTCTCTAGAACATTCTCTCAAGAATTTCTTAAAGTACACTCCTTGTACTCAATTCAATGTTTAAACTTTAAATACTTCATTTGTCCTTTTTTAAATCTTACAAAGATTTTAGTGCATATATAAGGTTTAAAACCTCATAAATTGTTAATTGCCTGGCGCAAATGTTTAATGCTATCTGAGGTCTGTGACCCCAAAATTTGTTAACCAGATTGAATATATGTTTGTTAAAGTTATCAACTGCTTTTGCCTTGTTAAATAAATTAAATATTTGTTTTTGGATTCATAATTTCGAAAACACAACGGTTAGGCAAGATCCGGTCTTCCTTGACTCTCCTTACTCAATGTCATTAAACCTATTGATAGGGCTTTTACCACGTGTTGCATTTGAGCAAAACCTCTTAGTGGTAATCTTGTTAAAAGCTCTCTTAGCTTTAAAAGCTAATTCTGACTGGCCAGTAAGGCAAGTACAGCTCGCTACGCCAGCTACCTGCTTGTGGAGATCCTCTCCAAAATCTTATGGTCAGTTTTCAAAAAGATAAGTGTTTTTTTTTTGCCTAAACTTTTAGTCGGCTACTGGCTGGTTAAAAGCTTAGCCATTTCCAAATGCAACTATTGGTTCATTTACCAAATTTATTTCCAAAAACATAATTCCTCTATCACCATCCTTTTTGGAAGCATTTGGTCGCTGTTCAGGAAGCTTACAAATTCTAAACCTGGAAATATCAAAATTGATGCAAATTATTGTCATTCTTCGAATTACTTTGCAAAAAACGAACTTCTTTGAACAGGCATACAATAAATTTGTTACTCTCAGTCTTGCCAGACCATCACGCTTCCCCATAGTAGGCAGATACATGCTTGAGAGGGATTACACTAAAGCCACTCTCTTGCAAACCGCCCAAGTTCTAGCTGTGTTTCCCGTCAGCTTGGACCAAGCTCTTACCCACTTTAGGTATCCGAGAACGAATTTTCAGTGGCAACCGCCTCTAAGTGTATTGAAAGTTAAATTTATAACTTTTGTGAGACTCTCCTCCTATTTTTCTATCCTTTTTCTCCAGTCCGAAACCCATCTCCTTTTCTTAATCATCTTCCCTCGGTGGGTGGGTTATTCCTTAGCCAATAATCTACCCACCGTGGTAAGTGATTTTTGAGAGGCGGCAAAAATACGACTCGCATGTCATACGATGTTGGCATGTCAAAGAACCCATTTGAATTCAGTAGGCCGTGTTCATAATGGCAAAATTAATCTCAGCAGTTTCCGGCAACACAAAGTTCCTCATTTCTCTACTAGAAAGTGCTGTAGTGTTCAAGGAGCTTAGATATCTACCCTCCTTGTCTTTCTTAGTGATTCAAGGAACAGCGAAATTTCGA
This sequence comes from Meconema thalassinum, assembly GCA_946902985.2. NCBI lineage: Eukaryota > Metazoa > Arthropoda > Insecta > Orthoptera > Tettigoniidae > Meconema > Meconema thalassinum. The sequence goes on from OX336388.2 coordinate 1,048,584,737, forward strand.
CATGCAAGCTACCCTCTGGGTGTCAAATTACGAAGTTTGCACCCGGCACCCGAGGCCATACGATATTATTATTAGGCTACTCCATTTATTACATTTATGTGAACGTTTGCAAATGGCTATAAGTTTATCACGGAACCAACGTAGACTGTATAATTCGTCAATGCAATTAAGGGGGGTCAAGGGGTAGCCTAGATTTTTTTTCATGCGATTTCACGTGCGACATATAGTACAGAAAGTCTATTATATCTCAAAACAGCAACATTATTTTCAAAAATTCCTGAATTGAATCAGCATTTTTTGCGGCTTTTAGGAATTTGGGCCATTTTAGGCTAAAGAACCTGAATTTTCATGCACCACAAGCCTTTATAATTTATGAAAGAGGTCTTCCTGTGTATGGGGACCTAACACAACGTAGAGGGTAATTTTTTATGTGAGGTGTATTGCGTTTCGTCTGCAAGACTTTTAAATCTATTTCACGTCAGGAAGTACACGTTAGGTGAATTTATTTAGTTTGAGAGCACATTTTAACTAATATTTTTTTTGTCGACATACGGTTTCATCCTAAGGATGATTTTGCTTGATACTGTATGGTAGATATACCCATATTTGGATATCTGGGTGATATGTTGTAGACAATAGAATTGTCTGTCTGCCTTTCTGTGTATCTTTATGTACGCCTATAAATCGTGTTCGGATGCTTGGTGCATCGTAAAATTAGGTATGGTAAACATGAGTCAATACACCAATCATTTATAAAACTCCTCACCGTACATTTCATACAGTAGAAGGGTGGATATAGGGAAAAACTTCTCAAAATACATGCTAAAATAGGTGAAATATAAAAATTATCCTAGAAGGACGATCAAAGCATATGTTGCGCTTCTCATTGTGAGACACAAAATTCGCGAGTCTATAAGGGGTCTCCGAAAATCACATTTTAAGGCCCTTAAATTAACAGTGTGTGTGGTATTCCCAGAAAACTAACTTCGTTCTGATAAACTTATGAAGGAATGACAAACCGCTAACCATTGCAACAGTAGCTCAATTGATAATGTCTGGTGTTAATATATAACACCGTTCGAAGAACGGGTACTTCTGCTAGTACTGCCTAAAAGTGTGAAGTTCTAGGTGATTTATTTATTTATTTATTCATTTATTTATTTATCGTATGGATTTTAAGGCCGGGAGATTGTCCGAGGACATGTTCGGCTCGCCTGAGTCTGTAGCTGATTCCAGCGGACACCGTAAAGGGTGAGCTACAAGTTCCGTTCAATTTCAAGTAGTTCCAACTTTCGCCACCAGATATCAATGATACCTAGTGGTATATGGTTGGGGCGATAGAAGAACAAAATCAGTAATTGACTACTTTCTGGTGGAGAGGACTAATCGCAGAAAGCTGATAGATGTGACAGCTTTACCAGGAGAAGCATTTGGTGGGGACCATAGAGTTGTGGTGGCAAAATTTAGATGGGAAAAATTGGAAAACCTAAAGGAGATCAGAGAAAGTAAAATAAAAGTATGGAAATTGAAAGACAAAACTGTACAGGAAGATTTTCAGGAGAGATTGAAGCAACAAATCCCAGTTACTGAAGTGGAAAACATAGAAGAGGAATGGTCCCACTTTAAAAAGGCATTTGTTGGTGCAGCAGAGAGTGCTTGTGGTAGGACGTCAACAAGAGTGAAAGAGAAGGAGACACCGTGGTGGAATGACGAAGTGAGGAAAGCAGTGAAAGAAAAGAAGTTTGCATGGAAAGAATGGAACCGAGATCTAACAGAAGAAAGCAAAAGGAAGTAGCACGACAGCAAACGGAGGTGTAAGAAAGTGGTAGGAGAAGAAAAGAAGAAAAGTTGGGAAGAATTTACATGAAGAATGGAAACAGATGTAAGTGGCAGTAAAAGGATGCTGTATGGGCTTCTAAGAAGTAAGAGGAAAGAAAGAGTTACTACAAAGCTAGTGAGAAAGGAAGATGGAGAGTTGTTAACACACCCAGAAGAGATAAAGGGACGATGGAAGGAGTATTTCGATAAGCTATTGAATGTGAGCAATTGTACTGGTGAGATGGAAGTGACACAACCTGACGACTCTATAACAGAAGATGATATAACAATGCTGGAGGTGGAATTAGCAGTACAGAAAATGAAGATGGGAAAAGCAACAGGGGTGGATGAAATCAGTGTAGAAATGATAAAGGCTGCTGGACCTGTTGGTATGCAATGGTTGTATCGACTGCTAAAGTGTGTGTGGAAACGGAAATGTGTACCAGAAGACTGGGAGAAAGGGCTAATAATCAGCGGCGGCTGGTGGTCTTAGAGCTCGGGAGGGCCCTCACAATAAATTATCATGCACAGTAAAAATTACTCGCTAGCACGCTAGGTGTTTGCCAATATCATTAAATTTTGTCTCATTAGGGAAAATGTTATGTTGTACGTTTAATATAATATAATTTAATATAATATTGTTACGGCTGTGAGTTCGTTTCATCGCTCGCCGCATGAGTCACCACTGCCCCAGGGCTGGGCGGCTCGGCCTCAGTATATTGCGTGCGCCTTATGCAACAGGCCTACTAGGACAAAGGGATGGTCCAGAATATTCGTGACTGAGCCAGCGATGGAAACCTCGAGAAGCCGTGAACCCTGGATGGGTCTAGAAGCATTTATTGAGTCACCGGCCTGCTATATAAGAACGACCTGTCAAGCAGCAGTGGTTGTTGTGTTTTTATGAGCTAGTGCGAGTGTTTATCCTGAGCGACAGAAGTGTGGTGACTTGCGAAACCCCTAGTGAAGCTGATTCTCTTGACAGCGAGGAAGTGAGAAGCCTACAGAGGAACTGTGTCTTGAACGAGTGTGTTTTTCGAGTGCGACATAAGTGATTGTGGTGCATTGTGAAACAGTGTGTAGTACGGTGACAGGCTGAGTGCAGATATTTCCAACCAACGCACAGGGCCACCTCATTACGAGGGATTAACTTCTGCGGCTTACTGACAAGTGAAAGGGGAAGTGTTCTCGCCGAGGAGGAAACTGGAGTAAGGTAATAATTGCTTGTATTTACTGATGAGTGCTGTATCTTTCTGGCCGCAATAAAGTTAATTATTTAATTTAAAAGGAACAATCCTTGTTGTGCTTCAACCCTCCGTAACCCAGTTAACAAAAAGTGCCACTAGGGGGGGTGGCACGTAACAATATAATTCGAAATTTATAATAGCCTATCACTAAGACATTTGTCAAAAACTCTAGGCCTAGGTGAAAAACAAAATTATTTAATTGGTAACACTTGTCACAGAATTCCAGAAGAGACCTCTTTACGTAACCTTTTTTATTTATTTATTTATTTATTTATTTATTTATTTATTTTTAACAGCATGTTCCATTACATTGAAAGTAATACTACATACTATGTTTACAAAATGTTTACAATTTTAATAACATACATTTACCTATGTATTATTCATTATTGTTCTATGGCTAAGCCTCCGTGGCTTAGGTGGCAGCACGCCGGCCTCTCACCGCTGGGTCCGTGGTTCAAATCCTGGTCACTCCATGTGAGATCTGTGCTGGACAAAACGGAGGCAGACAGGTTTTTCTCCGGGTACCCCGATTTTCCCTGTCAAAATTTCATTCCAGCAACACTCTCCACTATCATTTCATTTCATTTCATCTGTCATTCATTTAATCATTGCCCCAGAGGAGTGCGTCAGGCCTCGGCAGCCAGCACAGTTCATATCCTCGCCGCTAGATGGGTGCTTCATTCATTCCATTCCTGACCCGGTCGGAGACTGGAAGCAGGCTGTGGATTTTCATTTCATTGTTCTATGGCTATCAGTTTGGTGATATATTGTTCTAGGAACTGTCTATATCTATTAACTTATTGTTTTTATGAGCTACACCAATATTAAGAATCTGTTCAACTGCTTGATACTTTTTTCTAAATCTATTAAATTAAAATATAAAATTAATTTTATAATGCTTGAAAATCCACAGCCTGCTTCCAGTCTCCGACCGGGTCAGGAATGGAATGAATGAAGCCCCCATCTAGCGGCGAGGATATGAACTGTGCCGGCTGCCGAGGACTGACGCACTCCTCTGGGGCATTGATCAAATGAATGACAGATGAAATGAAATGATAGTGGAGAGTGTTGCTGGAATGAAATTTTGACGGGGAAAACCGGAGTACCCGGAGAAAAACCTGTCTGCCTCCGTTCTGTCCAGCACAGATCTCACATGGAGTGACCGGGATTTGAACCATGGACCCGGCGGTGAGAGGCCAGCGTGCTGCCGCCTAAGCCACGGAGGCTTTGTAATGCTTCATTAGCTTAATTTTTCGAACGTCCATTTTCAATGTTTATTTACCATATTGTCCTTAAACAACTATCTTTCTTTTTCCAGTTTCACGCATGTAAATAACAAATGATAAACTGTTCGTTCGTTCTTCATTGCCACACGCCCACAATGGACTGTCTTTATTTTGAAACGAAAGAAATACGAATTTATCTTAACATGTCCTGTTAAGAAAGTATTTACATTGCTAGTTAATGGGAAGTTTCTTTTTAACCTATCCTTAACACTAGGTATGTATGATTTTTTGTCACTGCACCATTTGAAGTATTCTTCCCTTTTTTTTTTTTTTGTAGGTGAGGTAATGGGCATAGCGCTCGTGCTCTGAACCCAGTCACACCCCAAAAATACTATTACACGTGAAGAGTATCCAATATTAATTTGAACTAAAAACTACTGGAAAAATGTAACACATACATACAAGGACACAGAAAGGTTCTAATATTCACACCAAGCGACGTACCTTAGTGGCTTACTACTTTAACACAAACATGATATCGTCACACTTAAGGGTATGGAATTTGAAACTTAAGGGAGCATGCTTGCAGAAATCTAAGGAAGGCATGAATAACAGAAGGAATAGTAGAATGAAGGAGAACAGAAATATTGAGAGGGAGGGGGAAACCTACCGAACGTAACGTGTATAGAAGAGGGCACGTTGAGTGTCATAAATAGGGCATTGAAAAAATTAAATGATTAATAGTACCGATTGCCATAGAACAGTCGCAAAGATCCGAAGGACGAAGCTTACAGCGGGCCATATCATGATGAAAACGTCAACGGATAATCGTAATAATATGATGTCGAGTGTAAGATCCATTATAAAACCATGGGTGTCTAGGGATGGTGGGTGGAATTCCATAATATAACCTGGCTTTCGTGCGTGCATAATCCTGCCATTGTTGTAACCAAACATTAAGTACGGTAATTGAGATTTGAGAAGGGGGAGATATATTCTTCCATTCGTTTTCGTTTTACGTAACCTTGGAACTAATGACACCAAGGTGGTGCCCTGTTTGCCATCTAGTGGCCGTCTTGCGAATCATTTCAAACCGCATCGGAAGAGTGGTTGGTAAGGGGAATCTGCGGTAAGGGGCAGGGTATGGCCATAGATGTTGTAAGTTTGAGTTGAACGTAGCAGTTCAGCAATCCAACGTTCTCTCCAGAGCCAATACAACTGCTCCTATTGTTATTCGTCCTTGTAACCATGGGCTCGCAAACTCTGGGCCCATAGCCGGCGTTAGAACAGCGTCTGCGCGCACGCGCAATAGACCTGTCCTTGTTTGTAGTTGAATTGAGTCTTGGGCCCAGTAAGGCCTGGGCCCCGAGTAGCCCGCAGCAAGGCGAATTACGTGACAAGATATGTGACGCGTTATTCAAACACACTGGGGCATTTTCATAGTGAGGAGCGCACAAATCGGCCAGTATTTCGAGCGTTAAGGATTAAAAAATGAATTACTAATGTAGGTTAATGGTAGGGAGGGCCCTGGCCCACTGGCCCGTTAGAGCCAGCCGCCCCTGCTAATAATACCAGTGTTTAAGAAGGGGGACAAGAAGGTGTGTGATAACTATAGAGGGATCACCCTCACATCACAGATAGTAAAAATACTGGACAGGATATTAGAAAGAAGAATGAGAAGAAAGGTGGAAGGAGAGTTGCAAGAGGAACAGTATGGCTTCAGGAGTGGAAGATCCACAGTGGACCCAATCTTTAGCTTGAGGCAGGTGATGGAAAAGAACTGGGAATATGGAGAGGATTTGATCATGACTTTCATAGATCTAGAAAAGGCATATGATAGTGTCCCCAGAGAGAAGGTATGGGAAACCATGGTTAAGAAGAGACTGGGAAGAGAAATGTTGGAAATGGTGCAAGCAATGTACAACTGTGTTAGCAGGGTACTGACCCCAGTTGGAAAGACAGATTGGTTTGGGAACAAGACTGGACTAAGACAGGGGAGTGTGCTGTCACCTCTCTTGTTTATAATGGTGATGGATGAAATTGTAAAGGAAACAAAGGAAGCATATGGACATAAAGAAATGAAGTTACTGTTATTTGCAGATGATATTGTGGTCTGGGGAATGAACACTGAAGAAGTGCAAAAATAACTAGATGCACTGAACGAAAATATTCAGAAGTACGGCCTGATAATCAGTATAGAGAAAAGCAAGACCATGGTGATGACAAGAGGGGAAAGACAAGGAAAGGGCACTGTGAAAATTGGAAGTCAGAGTTTGGAAATTGTGGACACGTTCAAATACCTAGGAAGTGAATTGATGCAAACTGGTAGGTTGGACATGGAGATTGGCAGGAGAGTACAGCAGAGCAATGCATTCTATCAAAGTGTAAGAAAACTTGTTTGGGATAAGGTAGTACCAAGGAAAAGCAAGGAGGTAATGTATAAAGTGTACTAGGTTCCCATATTAACTTATGCAGCTGAGACTTGGACCCTGACAAGCAGGCAAGAGAGTAGAATCCAAGCGTGAAATGAAATTCCTAAGAAGTATGATAGGAAAGACAAGGAAAGACAGAGTGAGGAATGAAGATGTTAGGAAGGAAGTTGGGATGGGAAAACTAAATTAGAGAATTGAGAAGAAGGTGGTTTGGACTTGTAAAGGGGATGGAGGAAAATAGAATACCAAGACAGATGCTGGAGGCGAAGTGCAAGGGTAAGAGAGCAAGAGGAAGACCTAGAACAAGGTGGATTGATTCAGTGAAGAACAGCGTAAGAAAAAGAAATTTGGACTGGGACAAGATCGAGGAAGAAGAATGGTAGAAGGAGAGAGGAAAGTGGAGAAGTGCCATAAATACCCCGACCCGGCAGGAGCTGGATAAGGGGAAATGATGATGATGATGATGACCTAGTGGTGAACGTTGGAACTTTTGTGATAGAGCGTTCTGACGAAATCTAACCTAACAATTTTGCTTTACACAAGTTTAGGCGATAATATGATAAAACACGTATCATTAGGCCTCGTTTCAATGAGATTATCTACTGACAATTAGGCATTAATTTTAAGCTTTGCGCAGTTTAGGCTATATAAACTTTTGCTACACTTAAAAACGTATTTCAAAACCAATTATACCTATTAAAAATCAAAAAAAAACTAGTCTATTTGATGTTTTTGGAAACCGAAATTGACAATTCTAAAAACCTAACAATTCGGCCCCTTGTTATAAGTTAAAATATGTATTAATTTATCGTGTAATGAAATCGAGACTACTCTATCGATATTCTTGGCAACGTGACACTACAGTACATAATTCGTTGTGACAGTTTGCGCAAGTAGGCCTATTGCAATTACATCAAGATCATTGATACTTCTTAGTTACGTTAGTGTCTGGTACACTCCTCCGAAACGAAGTGATAAATCTCTAATTCAATATGGCATCAGACTATCTCTGAAGACTGCCATAGCTTCATTTGATGTCAAAATTATTCCTATCCTGACTTACGGAATGGAGATTATTTGGGATATGTTGACGACGATTTGAGACATAAACTCCTTTTACCATTTACGGATAGTTGAACACGGCTAATGCTTGAAAGGGAAAAGAAGAGGTCCGAGATTTGGCAAGACTTCTACTCTACAGAGGTTATGATGAACAAATCATGGACAGACACAGGCCAGGAACTACGACATTTTGTGATTTCGTTGGCAATGCATGGGTATCACCACAAGGGTGAGCAAAGTCAAGTCGTTCCAAGATCAAGATGACAATTGCGTGTGCGACCTCTGTGACAATTACTGCGAATGATATCACTTTGTTAATTGCAAAAGACTTCCCAAATCAATCATAGAATTTTGTACGATGGTAGAGTTATCACACTGAACTGTAATTTATGCACAATTTGTGCGTTTTATTTATTTATTACTAGCTGTACCCGGCAAGCGTTGCAATGCCAATCGAAGAAAGTGTTGGCGTTGTAACTTTGAAATGCTTTTGGATATTTTTTTTCATTTTCTGTTAACTGCCTCTAAACTGTTGTAAAATGGATTTACTATCTTAGAAACACTCGTGGGAGCGTGCTCAACAACTCACCAAAGTTTCATCGCAATCGTATGAATGGTATATGAACGTATACGGGACATTGTTTAAACTATTCGCGCGCCGTCGCCCATTTGTTGAATCTACTCGTGCGCTATCTATTGTAATATGGATTTACTTAGTCAGAAACGGTCGTCATTCAGTCCCATGATGTGGCCGTAGAATCTCAGTCGCCGTTTGTTGGAGTATTATTATTATTATTATTATTATTACTATTATTATTATTATTATTATTATTATGTCGATTTTGGTCTACTGTGTACCACGGTAAACAATCAGCCGACTTGCCAATCTCTTTTTCTCCTCCCAGAATTTCTGCATGCGGTCACTAAGTCTTCTCCTTCTGTCATCTGACCAGATGACCTTGGTTTTAGAGCTATGTTTTTCCTGAAACACTTTGATTTTATCAACTTTCCCTCAAAAGCCTGTTTAGTATGTCACTTGGATTAATTCCACTTTTTCTGGTGATCCTTTCTTGTTTCTCCAACCCATTTTGTGGTGGAGTTCAACTTGGCAATGTAACTGAATATCCTCTTGGTCAACCTGCTGTTATTTGTCCTTGTGAGTTGTCCATAATATTTCATCCTTCTCTTACGTATTGTGCCCGTAAGTTTCTCCGACTGGCTGTACAAGTCACTATTTCTCCTTTTCCCCACTAAGCCATCTGCTCTCTTTACTGGCCCCAATATTTTTCTTAGAATTCTTCATTCTTTCTTCTCTAACTCCTCTATTTCCTCTTTATTGTTCAGAATCAGGTATTCTGAATTGTAGAGGGCTTCAAGTTTGATCACCGTGATAGTGTCTTAGCTTGGCCCTGAAATATATAGTTTTCTTGTTATTATTGTTATTATTATTATTATTATTATTATTACCCTGCCTCCTTGAGGGCCTTGAACAGAAGGCAGGAGATATCATGAAAAGAAAAAGAAAGCTGAACCCTCGAATAAGAAGGGTATCAGGAAAGATGAGAGAAGGGCCAATTAAGGCGGGAAGGAAGGAGACTCCCTAAGCCTCGGATATCCTAATACCGTCCGGGTCGGAAGAGACCAAGAGTTGACCAAGAGAGGTCGACAGGAAAGAAGACGGAGAGGAGCCTGGCACAAGTAAGTGAAAGCAATGCTGGACTCAGCTGGGGTCACGTGGTCGCCAAGATGTGAGGCCCCGGTGGCGCATGAAAAGAACCTACTACTAATTGTTAGTGTATAGCCAAATTTGTAGGCTATATTTGGATAGAAGCGCTCTATCAAGTTCCAACGTTCGCCGCTAGGTGTCAGTGACAGTGGCATCTGGTAGCCAAAATTGGAACTACTTGAAATTGAACTTGCTGGGAGTCAACGGGCGTTAAATTGCTTCTGGCAATAGGCTGCAATTCATATATAGACTAATTATTACTATTTTATTATTATATTAATATTCCGAATGGTCAGTCTTCCACCAGCTTTCACTCTCAATATTTTGAGGACCGACTAAAGTTTGTCAAAAGTAATGAACAGTGTAAAGAAAAAAAGCAGCATTGTCTCACACCTTTACAGATCTTTGTGCTTCTGTAAAAAGTGGTAGACAGACCCGCCAATGTTGAAGTCATAGGTGGCGAATCCATCCCCTATTTCTTGATTGAATCCTTGATCCTGGTGTGTATCAGAAGAAGTTTACACTATAGGCTGTTTTAAAAAAGTTGTACACCGAATGGATACTAGGTAAGCAGTGGAAAGCAGGGTCGAGAACAGGTGGCACGGTTAATTGCCTTGAATAATGGTCAGTTATATGGTGTCTTCAACACACGGTGCAATAAATGTCAGGGGTAGGGAACCTTCGAGATTCTTTCTTTTCTTTGGGCCAGTGAGTTTGTTGTTCAGTGCAGATGACACTCTTAGCTATGAAACCTCCTTACCCAGTAAGCCTGCATATATAGTTAGGAGAGGGCCTTGATCTATTTAGGAACCACCCCAGCATTTGCGTGGAGTAGACGTTGGAAACCACGGACAATCACTTCCAGGATGGCTGAGGTGGGAATCAGATCTACCTCATCTCGGTTTTGACTCACGAGTCTGAGAGTACCCTGCTCCTGCCCTCAGACAAGATTTAATTTCTTGGGAAAGCCAGAAATCGAACCCGGGCCTCCGGGGTGATAGCTAAGAATTTTACAGTGATATGCTTTTTTCTGTAGTAGTAAGTCCTAGTTAAATGTGAAATGAGTCGTCCAGTTGCAAAACTCGTTTAATCCACTTGTAAATAAGAATCATTTTCATGAGAAACGTTTCTCTGGCCTTTGCCTCACGTATCTTTTGTGTTTGTTGTGTTCTACTTTTTGCTTTCGGTTTTGTGTTTGCTTTGTGCATTTGCTTTCGAATTTTATTTTTTGCTTTTGTTTCTTGGTTTTGGTTTTGTGTTGGTTTTCTGCTTTTCCTTTTTTTTTTTTTTTTTTGAATTTTGCTTTTTGCTTTGTGTTTCTTTTTTTGTTTTCTGCCTTTGCTTTTGTTTTTGAATTTTGCTTTTTGCTTCGTGTTTTGTGTTTTTTGGTTATGTGTTTGTTTTCTGGAAAATCAAAATAAAACAAAATAAAATAATACAAAATAAACAACAAATCAAAATAAAACAAAACAAAATAAAACAAAATAAAAAAATAAGAAATAAAACAAAACAATTTAAAACAAAATATAACGAAATTAAATACAACAAAACAAAATAAACAAAACAATATCAAAATAGATTGAAACAAAAATAAATTAAATTAAACAAAACAAAATAAAACAAAATAAAATAAAGTAAAATAAAATAAAAGTAAATAATTTTACGACATGATCCTTAGTCACAAGTGGATTAAACGAGTTTTGCAGCTGGACGACTCAAATATAAACAACAAGCTGTACCCGGCATGCGTTGCAATGCCAATCAAAGAAAGTTTCGGCGTTGTAATTTTAGTTGTTGAAGTGTTTTGGATACACAATATATTTTTTTTCTTTTTCCGTTGACTGCCTCCAAACTACTGTAAATTGGATTTAGGCCTACTAATTTATAAACATTCTTATGAGCGTGCACAATACCTCACCAAAGCTTCATTGCAATCAAATATTTAGTAGACTATATGAATGCAGACGGAACTTTGTTGAAACAATTCACGCGCTGTCACTCATTTGTTGAAACTTCTCGTACGCTACCGATTGTCAATTGGATTTACTAATTCAGAAACCTTCCCTGGAGTGTACACAACAACTCACCCAAGTTTCATCGCAATCGGATGAATGATATATGAACGCATACGGGATTTTGTTTAAACGATTTGCGCGCCTTCATTCATTTGTTGAATCTGTTCGTGCGCTACCTATTGTAAAATGGATTTACTAAGCCAGAAACCTTCCCTGGAGTGTACACAACTCACCCAAGTTTCGGCGCAATCGGATGAACGGTATATGAACTTAAAGGAGACATACACACAAACAATCACGTAACATTCATTTTTAGCTACTTTTCACATTTTGCAAAAAATGAGGAAAAAGTAGACTTATGAGATCGATCGATCGATCCGGGCAAATGTGTGTCTGTCTGTCTGTCCTTCTGTCTGTCCTTCTGTCTGTCTGGCTGTGTGTGTGTGTGTGTCCCCCTATTAACTCCTAAACGGCTGCAGCAATCGAAACAAAATTCAGTAGACTTAAAGATCTATACTTGAATATCTCAATGCCGTATATGAAAATGATGTCAGTGCTACCAACTGCTAAAAAATCGCAATTGAAATTCGAGCTCCATGTTGGATATCTTGGAAGGTATGAATGGGAGCTATTTCAAAATTTGCACACGTATAGATAATAATATTTCAGTTTAATTTCCAGGAGGCCATATATGGCAGTGTTGCCAAAATGATTATAAGCCTGCTGATAGGTCCAATTTTGTATGTGCTATGTGTACCATAACAGATATGACTATGCGTATTCTTAAGAGCAACCAGGACTGCCAACTGTTAATAAATGCTGTCTCTATTTTTGTTACCCTAATATCAATATATCAGAAAGTATGCAAGCCAATAGCTCTAAACTTTGCACACGTATAGTACCTGGCATTCTAGATTAATTTGGATTAACTAATAATGTCAGTGCTGCCAACATGATTTTAAGCCTGCTGATAGATCCAATTTTAAAATGCATGTAATTTATATACTAACTAATAGATTTCATTCAAAATTTGCACATCAATAGATCGTATTATTACAGATTATTTCTGACCAAGACAAGCATGGCATTGTTGCCAACATGATTTTACGCTCACTGTTAGATCCAATGTTTAACTGCATGTAACGTCCATGCTATCCTTTGGACTTCAACCAAATTTTGCATTCTGTACCTTAAGAGATGGAACTAAGAATATATTCAGTCACCAGGGCTGCCAACTGCAGTGCTCTATTAGCCCAGATTAGGCTACATTATGTCAGGTATACAGTAGTTCGAACTAATTTGAAATTTCTATATTACCAACTTAATTTCGTCATTATTCTAGATAGGTCCATATAGGATAATCATTGGCATGAATCTTAAATTTTAAGAAAATTAGGCTCTTTAGTTCGTCACGGAACTTCTTGTTATATAGAGAGATTGTGGAATTTACAGATTTTTTTTGTCTAAAATCAGAGAAGAGTCTAGATATCAAATATAGGATGTTGTTGTTGTTGTTAATTCATTTTAGGGGCTTGGGACATCCTGGTCGTCAGCCTCGTGTAGTTGTGTGTGTGTTGAATTTGTCTGAAAATCTGTCAATAATGACTGTACTAGACTAGTGTGTGTTACGGACAGAGATGAGGTAGATGCCCCAAGATTTGAAATAAGGTACTATCCCGGCATTTGCTTGAGAGAGAGAGTGAAAAACCACACTCAGAATTGCCACTCTCAGCGCCGGGGTTCGAATCTACTATCTCCGTACTTGCTGTTACTGCCTTAGTGGCGTGAATTAACGAGAACGTCTACTCCGCTGGCTCAAATATAGGTTAGTACATTCTGAAAAATAGAACCGACGTAGGTGGCTACGTTCGCTAAAGCGCAGCGTTAGGTCATGGGGCCAAGCTCTCTGCTGACTCGGTAGACGCGTGGGTTCGAGCCCCAACGTCGGCCGTCCTTGAAATGGTTTCCCATTTTCAACACCAGGCAAATGCTGGGACGGTACCTTTTGACAGGTCACGGCCACTTCCTCCCACATCCTTGCCCAGTTTCGTTCATCTTTATCCATTCCATCTCTCATCTAGGCACTGAGGTTGCCTACGGGCGTCGACTAGAAATACCTGCATTTAGCCTCTCGGAAGGCCACACGATAAAAAGAAGAGGTGGATTAATCATCCAATTCAGCTCACTTTTATGTGAAAACTATTTAATTAAGTGTATAAATAATTCATGAAATTCATTTCTGGCACTAGCCTAATCTAATTTAGGGATACTCGTATTGACCGACTGCAAAGGTTCTAATAATAGTTAACAATTTTACCATTTGTAAAATTCAACATGCACATTTTTTAAAATTCTCTTAATCATGAACAAATCTGATATTTTGAATCGAATGTTTTATAACATTTGGTCTCCCCTGGATCGAGGGCTTTTATGGTCCATCAGAGAGTAGCTGGTTGTTCATCAGATTGCATCAGCAGCCCAGTACTAATTGAGCGACATATCACCATCCTTCACCGGCAGCATCAGTAATAAAAACAAGAATCTTTACCACATCTCTAACAGCTTTAGGACTGCTTGCATCCCATGCGACACGGTACTTGTATTAGTCGGAGCGAATAGAAAGGCGCCGCCCGCCCACCTTCATTACGTCCCATGGTCACAAGGAAAGCATTGCTGTCACCGACACAGCAATTTAACGCACTCGAGGTCTATCTGCTAATCTTCATGTATCCTACCTATACATCATACTGTAGCTTTCAATTCCGGTAATATTTAGGTGTCTACATAACAACATTCGAATTTGGTCTGCACTTCTCAATGAATTTAAAATTATAATTTTGTTTAAATAATTCATGAATTATTTATATATTCCGGGCCGTGAAAGCCTTAATACACACATTATAATTTTGTTGTTGCTTACTTTTAGTGGCTGCAAATTCGTGGTCATATAGCCCCGTGTATTTTGGGTGAATGTGTGTGATAACCTGTGTTATTGTGAAGGCTGCACTAGTGTGTGTATTTGTGAATTGGGGATAGGATTGAGAAGAAGGCGGCCGGAGCCTTAAGTCAGGAGCCATCCCAGCATTTGCCTGGAGTACATGTGGAAAGCCACGGAAAACAACTTCTAGGGTGGTTGAGGTGGGAATCGAACCCACCTCTTCTTAGTTTACCCTCACGAGGCTGAGTGCAACCCCATTCCAGCACTCACACTAGAAAGAAATTTCTTGGCAGAGCCAGGATTTGAACTCGGAACTCCAGGTGGCAGCCAAGAATCCTAGCCGCTACACCACGGGGAGGTCTAAAAAGAGAATGTTATACTATATATCGCTGACAACAATGCCGGATACAGTTCGTTCGACGTCTGTCTTGCTGCATGTCTGTTGTTGATTGATTTAGGGGCTTTGCGACATTTTGTGTGTGTGTGTGGAATATGTCTGATAACCTGTGTTAACTCGATGACTGTTATAGTGTGTGTATTTGCAAATCAGATGAGGATTGGAAAGGAGGCAGCCATAACCTAAGTTAGGAACCATCCCGATATTTGTCTGGAGTAGAAGTGGGAAACTCTGGAAAACCTCTTCCAAGACGGCTGAGAATGAAATCAAACCCTCCTCTTCTCAGTTTGGCCTCAAGGGGCTGAGTGTACCCCGAGGGCTGGAATGGGGTATACTCAGCCTCGTGAGGCAAAGCTGGGAAGAGGTGGGTGGGTTCGATCCCTACCTCAGCCTTCCTGGGAGTGACTTTCCATGATTTTCCCACTTCCATTCCATGCAAATTCGGGGATTGTACCTAACTTAAGGCCACGGCCGCTTCCTACCCAAATCCTACCTCAATTACAAATACACACACTAGTACAGACTTCGCAGTGACACAGGTCACCAGACAACTTCTACACACACCTAAGTTTAAGTATACGGGGCTCATTTATTTAAAAAAATAGTGTCGGCATCAGTGGTAACCTAGGCATAGTTCCCATAATCATAAAATGAAGCCATCGTAAACACCTGTTTTTCTTAAAAACATTTCCTAGCTATTTGCACACAGGGTCACTAAGGAGAGTAAAACGTTTACAAGCTGTTCATTTACACATGTGAGTGACGTGTAGTTGTATGCCAGCTGCTTGTCACGTGACTCCCACAAGAATGTTTACTGCCGTTTAATTTGAGAGAGCAGAACTTTTAGGATCTCATCTCAAGATAGAGTGTGTATTAGGTGAATAGCATACCTGGCTTCTATCTGACCAGCTTATCAACATTTTACTGCCTTCATAGGACAATGCCTCTTTTGTACTGCTTCTTTTCTCATTCCACTTTTCACTTTCAGAGCGAGTCTCGCAACCGTCAGACCACTAGTGCCAGGGACAAAGGTGTCTTCCCTCAAAACCTTCCTTTATAAACCAGAGCGTCTGTTTGTTGGGAATGATACAATTCTATAGTGTAAAGGGTTATTCAAACATTGAATGGCACAGTTGGTTAAGTGCCTGCCTTTGTGCACAATATTTCAGGTTCGATCCGGGAGTTGTTGATTCATGTAGGTAAAAGGCTTTGCCACATCGTGGTCATGTTGCCACGTGTACTTAGATGTGTGTGGAATTTGTCGTTGTGATGGATGTAACCTACTAGTGTGTGTAGCGTAGCCTAATCGTCATTGGGACTATGATTTGGGTAGGAAGCCCCGTGGTCTTAATGTAGATACCATCCCTGCATTCCCTTTGAATAGAAGCGGGGAAACCACGCAAAACCACATCTAGGATGACTGGGGTGGGAATCAAACCCACACTTCTCCTCAGCCCTCAGATTGGAATCCAATTTCTTAGCAGAGCTGGGAATAGAACCCCTACCTCCACGACGACAACCAATAATTCAAGCCATTACGTCACGAGTTTGATTGTGACTGACTCGAGTTAGAGTGGCTAGGCATTGAAAGGGCACCATATTTGATTTTCGTGCTGTAATAAAAGCGCACAATAACCTACCAATGAAGGGGCAGATGATCTCGTAGTTCCGCCCCTTTAAACCTCAATAACTAACTAACTAACGTACCAATGAGAAGCCCACAACAGGCAAGCGATCCTTGGGAAGTCTATTTATTTATTTATTTATTTATTTACTTTTTTTTCACGCGAATTGACCACTTAGGATCACGCAACAACTTTATTTCTTTTTCTTATTCTTTGCCTGGAGTTTCCTCTGTCTCCAATATTCCTTCATGCGTTCACTGGCATTTTTTCTTTGGTCTTCTGTCCAAGTTCGTCCACTTCTCTTAGGTCTTCCTTCATCTTGAAACCCTTCCAGATTGTTCACTTTGCTCTTAAATACATTTCTTTCTAGCATTTGAGATTCTGTGATGTTTAACTTTTCTAAATCTTTCCTAACTTCCTTAATCCATGTTGTGGTGGTCTTTTTCTTCCAGAGATAGTCGAATATTTGATAGTTAATCTATGGTCGTTCATTCTATAGAGATGTCCGAGGAATGTCAGCCTTCTCTTCCGCATAGACGCGGAGATTCTTTCCACGTTCTGGTAGACTTCTCCGTTGCTTCTCAGTCTCCATCCATCTTCAGTCTGAACTGCACCCATGATTTTTCTAAGAATTCTCCTTTCCATGACTTCTAGCTTTTCGAGGCTATAGTTCATCGAGAGGCATTCACTGGCAAAGAGGCACTCTGTTTTTACGACAGTGTTATAATGCCTTATTTTGGCATTCCAGGAGATGCACTTTTTGTTGTAGATATTTTTTGTTAATCCATACGCTCTTTCCATTTTTATAATTCGATCTCCAACAGCTGCTTTTTCTAACCCATTCTCCTGTATAGTCTCTCCTAGGTACTTGAACTTTTTTACCCTTTCAATCCGTCCTATCTCCGTGTCAAGGAACTTTGGTCCATGTTTGTCATTTGTCATAAATTTTGTCTTTTCAACTGATATCCTTAGTCCTGTTTGGCTAGCGATCTTTTCCAAGAGGTTGATTTGTATGACTGCTTCTTCCGTGGTTTCCGATAGTACTGCAAAATCATCTGCAAACGCCAGGCAGTTGACTTTAATTCCTACCGACTTCCTCCCGAGGCAGATTGGGTTTATTCCTCGACTCTCCAATTCCGAGTTCCAAATTCTCACAACCTTCTCTAGGACACAGTTGAAAAGGATTGGTGATTGGCCATCCCCTTGCCTGACTCCTGTCTTAATTTCGAACGGCCGAGAAAGTGTAACCTTATTTTGAAGGGTACGATAACGCCACTGACGTTATGTCAAAATTTGACATTCGTTATTTATATCATGTGTTATTTCGGCAGTTAATTAGCCACAAGTTATTAAGTGTATGTTTAGTCCATATAATGTATTATCATGATTAGGTTTTATTACGGTATTAAGTTGAGAGAAGTCAGAGGCTGCTTTTGTAATTAGCTAGCGCTTGAACACTAAGGGTCATTTCATGAGCTTACGTCTTCTCCCAGTACAGCACTATGTGATGAAATACTTACCTGTGTACTCAACAAAAGCTGCGTGGCGAGCCCACGCTAATGAGTAAGGGTGCGGCGTATGACAAGGGTATGCGAGTGGAAAGGGAAGGCCTGAACAATAGATATGGTCGCGGAGCACCTTGGGACGAGACTCCTTTAGGTGAAGGAAGGACAACTCAACGAGACCTGGTTCAAGACAGTATTGCAGGAGATGTATTCAGGACATATGCTTGTCCGAGACAGTATGGTGTTAGCAGTGTCTGAGCTAACATCGTAAAAGTGGTTTAAGGACTTTCAATCCACCACCATTATTAATTCTGAGAAATCTAAATACCTCAGAATTAATAGTAGCCTGTCATTTAAAATAAATTCCACGCATGAAGATGGACTTCTACCGCCTACAACAGCAGCTTTCTCTTGGGGAGAAACACTTCAATAAAGCTGATTCATCGTTTGGTAAGCTCATTTGACTTTAATGCACAAGCTCTCTTTCTTCACTCTTGAATAAATCAACCTAAAGTAATAAATTCAGATCTAGATTAAATTAAATTCATAACGCCTCCGTTTTCTTGCAACTTTTGCCTGTCTTAAATTCTTGTGTTTACTTTCTACGTTAAGTCATTAATTAATGCATTTTCCTAACTTGTTTGTTTTTGATGCCATTAAATTTGTATTTAAAGTAAATGCAGTCTGTCTCCTTTCTAGATGATAGAAATAGATATAAGCCATCCTCTTTTCCCCGAAGTAAATGTTATTCAGGTTAATGACTAAGTCATACCACGACTTGAGTCGATGGAGTCTGGTGAATGTTCTACCTGAGCTAGGACGTAAAGTTATTTATTATTTATTGGGTTATCGCTCTCAGATCGAACCCTTGGCGCCCAACACTCTTACATATAACTTCAGATCCGGAGACCACTGATGGGTCATATCAAATGGTAAGTCAGGTAAAAATTGGATACAGAAATTAATAATCTGGCAGGTTTTGGTCTTATATTTTGTTCCAAATTAACATACACAACCAAGAGTACCGTTACAAAAGCTCTCCCATGAACTTCACCCTGGAAGTTGTGTTTGTTAGGGTCTCTTTGACTATATTTGCTAGTTTGGTTTTGATTCCAAATTCCCTTAGGATCCTGTCTAAGGTCTCTCTGTCCACTGAATCAAATGCCTTTTTAAAGTCTATGAAGGATACCACAATTTTCTTATTACTCAGCAGTCTGTGACGGATTATTGATTTCAAGTTGAAGATCTGCTCAACACAGGAGCGTCCTTTCCTAAACCCTCCTTGGTACTCGCCTAGTTGTTTGTCCAGCGTATCTTCTATTCTGTTTAGAAGAATCTTGGAGAGAATTTTATAAGCAATTGAAAGGAGGGACACACCTCTGTAGTTGTTCACGTCTTGCTTATCCCCTTTCTTGTGGAGCGGATGGAACAGCGCTGTTTTCCATTCTTCTGGAATTTTCTCGGTTTCCCAGACTGCACCAAGGATTCTGTGAAGGTCGTCTAGAATTTCTGGCTCAGCCCATTTAATCATTTCTGCTGTTATCGAATCTTCTCCACTTGCTTTGTTGTTCTTTAGGTTCTTGATGACATCCCTGATCTCTTCTTTTGTTGGTGGTGCATCCTCTTTTGAGTTTGCTGGTGAGTCTGCTATTTCTAATCTAGAAGTGGGGGTTGGACAGTTCAAAAGATCTTGAAATTATCCAGCTAGTATTTCGCAGTCTTCATGGTTGTTCAGTCCAATTTTTCCCTGCTCATTTCTAAAACTCATACTTGGGGCTTGGTAACCCTTAAGTTTGTTTTTGAATGTCTGGTAAAAGTCTCTGGAGTTGTGTTTAACGAAGTTGCTCTGAAGATTTTCTAACTGTGCTGCTTCAAAAGATCGCTTGGTCCTACGGAAAATTCTGGATGTTTCTTTCCTCTGTTGTCTGAATTGTTCCAAGTGTTCCCTTTTTCCAGAAGATTTCCATCTTCTCCATTCCTCAGACCTCTTACTGAGAGCTACATCGCAGTGTTCATTCCACCAGATTTCTCTTTTCCTCTTTGCCAACCCCAGTGTCTTCTTTGCGGCGTCATTGATTCCTGTACAGAGTTGTTGCCAACTTTCCTTTTTGGTGCTGCGGATTTCTTCCCTAAAGTTCTTAACAATGTCGTGGGAAATATTCAATTTGCTCATGTTATATTTGGTTATTCTAGGTGGGTCTCTCTTTTGTCGTAGCGGAAGGAAGCGGATTTTGGCTTTGGAAAGGTAGTGGTCTGAATCGAAGTCACCGTTTCTAATCACCTTGACATTCATTACCTCTTTTGCGTTTTTCCTTGATATCTCTACATGGTCCAGTTGGAATTCCCCTAAATTTGGATTTGGGGATACCCAGGTTTTCGCTTTTCTTGGGAGTTTCCTGAAATTTGTTGACATTATTCTAAACTGGAATGCTCTGCAGAGTCTTATGAGCCTTTCCCCATTTCTGTTTGTCCTCCTATGCGCTGGGTAATCTCCCACGATGTCCCTGTATTTTCTCTCTTTTCCTATTTGTGCATTAAAATCTCCCAGGAGAATTTTTATGTTTTTCTCGGGTATCTGCAAGATTTCAGTGTCTAAGAGATCCCAGAAATCATCCACCTTCTGTGGATTCTTTTTGTTGTCTTCATTAATGGGAGCATGGCAGTTGATAAGCGTGTACTTCTTGTTTTTACACTTGAATGTAAGTAGCGATAGCCTTTCTGATTTCGATGTGAATTCTGTGACACTAGTCACTATCTTTTTGTTTACGTAAAAGGCAGTCCCTAGTAGAGGCATGTTTCCCATTATTTTTATTGCTGGCTTTCCTTTAAATACTCTGTAGTGTTCAGTGTCCACAACATTCTTGTCTAAGAATCTGGTCTCTTGCACAGCTAGGATCTGGATTTGATTCTTGTCTAAAAGCTTTTCAAGTTCTTTTTGCTTTCCTACTTTGAGGAGCGAGTTAACATTTATGGTCCCAATGAAGTACTTATGTTTAAATCTAGGCTTGGAAGGTATTTCAAGACGCTCCGACTCGTCTTTGTTGCAGTTGTTGGGACTCCCCAGAACCCTAGGTCCCGATGCATTGCATAACGCAATGGTGGATTTCTCTTTATTTATTTATTTTATAATTTTAAATGATCTAGTCGACTTCGCCATTACGTTACTGCAACGTCATGAAATGTACCGAGAATGCACTGAGGTGTGTGACGTCACAGTACCGCTTGGTGGATGTGTACTGAGCTCACTGGTGAGCTCTGGCGTTACGAGACGGCAACGACACAGCGAGCGTGACGTCATCCAGCCAGCTCCCTCCTTTCAACGCGCGCTCGCTCGAAGCCTCCAGCCTTTCTAGCATTTTTCAGCATTTGTAGCATTTAAAATGATATAAAGTCCTGTCTTTCAGACTGACTGTCTCCTTTTATTTATTTATTTATTTATTTATTTATGTCAAAGTGCCCAACATAGGCCTATAAACTATAACAATACAAATCTAAAAAAATCCCCTCGGCACGCCGGAAGGCGGAGGTAGATTTCACCTGGCAACCTAGGGGATAGGCTATAATAGGCAACATATGCAGGTTTTCGTAGAAGGATCAGACGTCATTTATTGCGAGAAAGTATTTTACAATGTAATTGGAGCTCAATTAACATTTCTTTCGTCTTACTATGGATATTTTTAACATCCTTTTGTCTTAGGGGGACGGTAACCACCTTGTCATTTGGGGTCCATTTATATACTTGTGGTCACACTGTCCTTATGCAAGGTTTGGAACTGATGTGTAACTATCTAACAGTCTGTTACTTCTTCACGTAAAATTTTATCTCCCGCAGAGATGTTGGTTGATTCCTCAGTTTAGGGCTGCGACAACGCGGTCATGTAACCCCGTGTACTTTGGGTGTGTGTAGAATCTGTCTGATAAACGGTGTTAATTGTGATGGCTGTATTAGTCTGTAATTCAGGTAAGGACTGCAGACGGTCAATTTCAAGTAGTAGTTCCTAATGTTGGTACCAAATATACCGTCAACGAGACCTAGCTGGAAACTTGGCTACTAGATACCACCGCAACCAGTAACTTGCAACTTCCCCTCTGAAGGAAAGCATACTGAGGGATTTACAGAGCTCTTTGAAAATCCGACGACATCGGCCGGCTTTGAACCCGCGCCCTTGGGCATAATTCAGCATGCTACCAGCTAGGCTACGTCACCGAAGCCGCTTCCCACATAGTCAGATGGAAAACTGAATGTGATCTCGTTGTCATGGCAACATCTGATAGCTCATCCCTCATCGATTTAGGGGCGTTGTCATGGTAACCTCTGATGGCTCTTGGCATTTTCTTCTAATTCCGAAATCATTTTTCTCATCCCTTGGCGTAATGGTGGGTTGTATCAAAAATTCTTTCAGACAAAAGTTTTAGGTAATTATTAGGGGAATATCGTCCATTTTGTACGGTTTTGATATTGTGCCTATTAAGAGAGATATGATTAATGTTTCCCGAAAAACCCACTTTTTTCCACCCCATTGGCCAATGGTTGGTGCTATCAAAAAACCTTTTAAACATAAATTTTTGGCACTTATCCGACACATAATATGAACTTTAAAGGGAATTGATATTTCACATATTAAGAGAGTTATAGTGATATTACACGTTTTCGAAAAACGCCCCCACTTTTACCCCCTTCGACCGATTTTGCCCATTAACGAACTCGACCGAGATTTTATAGGGATACATATTATGTAAAAAATTCAAAGTGATTGGTGCAAAATTACGGCAGTTATCGTGTCCACAAGAAACTGATATATATATATATATATATATATATATATATATAGATACATATATACATATATACATAAATTATATATAAACTTTTGAACTGACCTTATTGAATCCACCTGAATAAGATTTCCATGTGATTAAATGTTAATTGCACTGATTAAAAAGGTGGGGGGGAGGGGAGGTGGTTAATTGTATTGCAAATAATATTTGATCACGTGTAGGGCTAATACTTTTTCTGGTGGTATCACATTATCCCAATTTCATTGAGGAATACTGTACTGTATGTTCGGATTGATAGTTTCCAATCAATAAAATTATTGATAAGGGAACACTGTAATATGGCTTCAAAGCTTTTTATATCTTTAAATAATGTAACAAAATATTTCTTTCCTGTTCGTCTCGTGGCCAGCATTCTTGGCTGTCTTCTTTGAGATCCACGTTCGATTCCCGGTTCTGCCAAATTATTTAATTCTGGCATGAGGGCTGCAGCGGGGGCAGACTATGCCCTGTGAATCAAAACTGAGAGAAGGTGATAAATACGGTTCGGATGTCAAGGAAGAGTCATATTATTTTCCTGTTCTCATATTACCCGAAATCTGAAAAATAAGTTTGAATGACCCTGACCATGTTTAAAGCAATTTGATGTTGCCTATAAATGCATATTTCGGCCACAACACAACATCGTCAGTACGATCTGCAAGGAGAACTCCCCAATGTACTGCTTGTCGGGGTAGTTCCGGGTGAGGGTGTGTAAGGAAGGGCAATTTAATTATTACTATGTGCGCGATAGCGGTACCCAGAGGTCTAAAGTAAGTCGTAAACAGGCGAGCTAACAGGGAGCCTACTTGTGTCAACGCTGTGCGGTGGTGCTCTGCTGACGTCACGAAGAAATTAAATAGTAGAGTTAATGCTAGATCTAGCCTAATGGGGAAGCTAAAAGGGTAGGAACTTATCAGCTAATTCAATAAAGGAAAAGACCAGTGACTTCTATTATGTTTAAATTTAATGTGTACCTCGATTTTGAGGTACTCTGGCAAATAGCAGTTCAGTTAATAGAAATAGATAATTATTACAATCCAAGCACAAGGGGATGGGAGTGTAGTGTGACTGTGCGTGTAGTGATCGCTTGAGACACTTACCCTTCAGCTAGCAGCAGCGGTTCGTCACGTAGGTAGCACTGAGACAGACTGATCCGGGGGCATGACCTTCCGGAGTTCTTATAGACGCCTCATGCTACGTCTGCGGAATCCGCACATTTATCCTAAGTCATAGCCCTCCCTTGGGTCATTGGCTGGGACACGAGGCTACCTGAGTTCATAGAGGTGATAATTTATTGGGTTTATAATTCTGTAACTGTATTTGTAGATTTCTGAAATAAGTGTTTGGCATTTGGAATTGTCGGGGATTTTAGTATTAGGGGATGATGGTGGCGTACCCTAGGGGTACAACAACCCTCTTTGTTGGGTTAGTTATCGTCCTCGATAACTGGACGAAGACGTGGGGGTGGTTTTTGAAAAATAGGACATCTTCTTCTTTCTTGTAATTCTTCTATCTTCTTTTCTTCTCTTCTTTGAATTTAGTCCGGAAATGTATTGGTGGCGTCGTCGGGGGTGTGTGGGTAGCCTCGTGGTAGATAGGGGTGAGTAATGGGGTAGATATAAAATTTGTATTGTGGGAGTGATCGTCGAAGGTCGAAGGCTGTGTAGAAGTGCCTTCTATAGAGTATGCCTCCGGGTAGTATTCAGCGATCATGTGTAAGTGTATAAGGTGAGGGGAACAATATTTCTTTACAATGGGTGTCGAAAAAGTGCAACATTTGGGTGTGAAGCTTAACATATATGCTCTGGTAATATTCAGTCTGACGATAACATGATTATATTGATGGGAGACAACATGTATCCCTATTGAAATGTATAACAAATTACAAAGTACATATATAAAGAAAACATTAAAAACATCATAAACAATAAAACATATATCATCGCCAATTCAACTAAAGGGGTGCAGGAACACAACGAGAGGAAAAAACATCCTAGGGGTGGAGGGAGGATATACAAGCAACGTACCTCCGGTGCGGATGAAAAACTGCCCTCGCGTGCCCTGCACGTGTGTAAAAGAGATAGGGTGGAGAGAAAGAAACAAAGAAATGTCGCAGGGTGTAATTTAAGGGAATATAGTTATAAGTGTTTTATTGTGGGGGAAGAAATACGACATTTTTACAACAGGGAGTTTAAAAGGATAGAAAGGAAAAACAATGTGTATACAATCAATCATAATAACTTCATACATTCGCAAAAGTAACCTTATCGTAACAATACCATTAATCATAATAATTTCAAATTCTCGCAACAATAACCTTATCGTAACAATACCATATTTAGTCATTTAGAACAAAACTCTATTAACTATACCAATATCCTAATAATACCCAATTTGCGCAACTATATTACTATTATATGCTCGCATTTGCAAAAAATACCGTACTCTATCAATTATGACACTACCTTGAGTGCACTCTTATTTAATATCTATGTTTAAACTACTATGTAAGACCTGCAGGCTATGTAACTACATGTCTATAGTATGACTATAGTATGACTCGCTCCCTGTGGGAAAGCGAAGTCATCTTGGCAGCACAATTCGTCCTTCACATAAATAGGCGCGAGCTGTGTGGCCGTAGTGCACCTCTCATTGCAGGTGTCAAATTGTTATTGTTGATCCGACCTCCAGTGGGGGGATATCCCACAGGTATAACTCCACCGTGGTTCGGATGTACACCTGGAAACATATATAATGTGAGGGGGGGGGGGGGAGTCGTGTATTGGCCGTGTGAGTGTGAAATGTGGGGGAGGGGAATTTGTGTAGTAAAATACATATATTATCAAATATATCATGTCGCCATCTGTTGGGACAAAAAGATACATAAAATTACAATATAGGGTGTCCTCCCTCGGCATCTGTGGGGTGAATCTGTGGATGTATACAGAAAATAATGTGTCAACCTGAAAATATATCATATTATTTCACTGTAATCGGGTATCTCGGCGAGTGCCCAAAATGGAGCTACTCCCGATGCATATGCGCAAAGTATGCACCACTATGAGCGCTGTGTCAGGATTCGGCGCCTCAGGTTTTCAACCTACGCTGAAAAATTAATACATAAATATAAGCATAAAATATAGACCTAAAATAAATACTGGCCATTTGATACTTTATACTTTGATATACCTTCATATTTGTTTTATTCATTAGTCCTTATTTCCTATACCTTCGCATTTCCTTATTCTTATTCATAATTTTCCTATATCTTTGTGCTACTTCATCCTTTATTCATTATTCATTATTGTCTCTACCTTTGTATTTCTTTATTCCTTCTTATTCATTATTTCCTATAACTTCGCGTTACTTTATTCCTATTCCTCATGTTCTTATATCTTTGTGCTACTTTATTATTTATTCACTATTGCATGTACCTTTGTAATTCTTTATTCTTTACCCATTATTTCCTATACCTTCGCGTCATTTTATTCCTATTCTTCACTTCCTATATCTTAGCGCTACTTCTTCCTTTATTCAATATTGTCTATACCTTAGTATTTTTATGCTATCGGCCCTTCCATTGAAGGACACTCACGTGAATGGTATGGACCGTTCCAATCGGGCTTACGCATCTGCGTAAGACCGCATTCGGCGCTTATATATTGCCATCTAGGCAATATCAATATATTCCTCCCCTGGGGCACAACCAGAGCGCTCAACGGTAGTTGTAAACTCGGCCAGGGAGAGAACCGTAGTTTCGTCGTATATCTCAAGTTTCAAATATCATAGGGGATACCCTCCGGGGGTATCAACAGAGGAGAACATCGGTGTTAGATACCTCGGTCCGGGGGATCATATATTCATTATTTCATTATTTCATTTCATTATTTCATTATTTCAATCCTTCCTTATTTCATTATTCCCTTATTTCATTATACCATTTCATTATTATATTCTTTCACTATTTCATTACTTCATTATTTCATTATTCCCTTAATTCGTTATTCCATTTCATCATTATTCAGTATTATTCATTGCCATTCATCGTTACCTGCCGCTGCAGGATTGGCCCCCGCTATGGAGCATTTACTTATCTTACAGGCTAACTAACGTCAAGTCAAGTGGGTCGTCTTGGGAAGGAGGATGTATCCTGTCCGATGCGGGGGTAGTTAATTCCCTCATCGAACCATCAAGCCTCCATCCGCAGGTATAGCTTAGACGACGTTAGGGCATAAAAAATGGGTATAACGGACCCCGTGCAAGGGGAGACAGGCTAGGTACATCCTCGAACACGGGCGCTTGCCCACCCTAACACGTCACCACTATGACCTCCCGTCGGTCGTCAACGTCGAAGTCATATCATGTCAGGTCCTGGGCTCTGCTTGCCCTCTGTCCTGGATACAACTTACCAATTCCTATTTTCCGCTGGAAAATAGGGTCACATCTATCATAGTGCACCTCCGTGCACAAACCATGAAAAGAGAGTGTCAAGCGGTATTGTGTTGTGTGGGGTGTTATAGTTATACGGGGGGGGGATGACTGTGGTGGCACAGTGCACTTTCCCGTCTTAATGGGCAGTTGTAAGTATGTTACAATTTTGTAAGTAGCGGGTAAATGGATGGTAAGATAGGTCCAAGGAATCGTGGTCCTATGGGGATGTTGGGAAACGTTAAGTGGTAGGATCTCTCGACAGGTGTGGGTGAGGATTTTATTGGTTAGGACCTGGGTGTTCAGCGTGGTTGTTATATACCGTACTGAAGGAGGTAGGGTGGCATTTATGCTCTAAACTGGCATGCAGGGTAAAAATGTTGGTTATAAAAATAAAACAATTCATGCACTGGTGTTAGCAGGTTATGCCTGGGACTCTAAGCTTTTAGCTTTAAAGTTCCGAACGTTTATTAACATTTAGCCATGAGCGATATAGCATGTCGCACACCCTGGTAATTGCATGATTACCAAGTGCCGTGCATTAATAAGGGACAATTGTACAAGTGTGTAATTGTAGAGTGTTAATAATGTATATTGGGAGGGAGATGTGCTTTTAAGCTTGGACGCACTAGTCGCAATATATGGCATCTGGGGCCATAATAATAATATTAGACTGCTGTCTGTACTCGTAAAATATATACTCTAGACTTATATACTATGAAGCCTATATCGTAAAACTGGTCATCTAGGATTATTATATAATATGATCCCTTAAGCTAGAGATTCTGTCTTATATTTATATATATATTATAAACCAGGTTACATTTCAATGCACTATATGTGTGGCCTAAGTCCTTCCTATAGGGGGGTTTATTGCTGCAAAAATATCCTATCGGCCCTGCGGAAATGTGGGGGATCCATAAGTGTGTATTGCCATTCTATTAGTTGTGGGGATGGTGTATGTGTATGCCATCTATGTGTTATACGGGGTTAGAAATTCCACTAAATGTGGTGTTTTAATTGTGGAGTTCAAGAGGGGTAAAATGCGTGGGGGGGGGGAATATTAATGCGCTATCGCTGTAGATGAGTTTGCTCGTCGGAATCTGGAAGAGAACAGTTTGTCCAATATCGCTGTACCGCGAATAAAATAAATTAAAACCTCCTGATTGGGAAGTAGATTTATTTATTTGTATGGTCACGGAGATGTGCCCGTGTTCCCATATGTTGGAAGGTGTAACTATACAAGGGTGTATTCAAGGGCAAATGGTTACTAAAGCCCGCTAAAAGATAAAATACGGTGTATCTGTGTGACGATACGCTGTGTGTATATCACCGATAACCATGGCTTCTTGCCGTGAAATATGCTGTCCCGGTGTTAAGTATTGAGGGATGAAGGGTGTGAACCGAAAGAAAAATATTTGGTTACCCTGGTGGGTATGGTATATTCCGAGAATTATATGTCTCGACCTCACTGTCATTTGAATTCAGCGCGCGAGAGTATATTAATTATGGCTGCCCGCTAGTTACTCGTCACGTGAGAGGTGTGGCTTGTGATAACGTGTGTATACTGAAGGTATCAGATATCGGCTACTGCGAGGCGGGACTTAAAGTGCTGATTTGCTAGCGTGCTGCAGTAGTTCATGTTTATCGGGGCGCTACTCTGATTGTACCTGGGCGCTATGAGTGGGTGTAAAGCATGGCGCTTTGTTGTTATACTGTAGATGAATTGTCAAAAGCACGTGTGGGGTGTCAAATGGAGTGGTTGTCATTTATGTATTGTCATATGCTATACAGCCTGTGTATTATTTAATCTGGGTGTAGGCTATTGACTTCCCGTCTGTGTATCGGGAAACCACGCATGTCCTTCTGTTGGGGAACACTAATGAGATTACGCTGTCATCATAGCGTACTCAAATGTGGCCAATGATATATATATATAACTACTGTGCTTCTTGTATACAATTTATGGAGTATGCTGGAGTGTATTGTGCATGTCCGGAAGCATATGGCGATTCCTTGTGGACGTAAAAATGCTGTGTGTCACTCTGTGAAAAAGTGTTTCTGTGGTTTACTTCCACTTACTGCGGGAAAATGCAAAATGGTGTATGTAAAAATATTTAGTTTTTCTGTACTTAATTTACCAATTGTATTATACTGTGAATGTGTGGACGCATGTAGCGATTCCATGTGGGTGTAGCAATGTTGGGTGTCACCCTGTAGGAAAAGTGTTTCCGTGGTTTACTCCCGTCTACTTCGGGAAAATGAAAAAATAATGCGGGGTGCAGTGATATATATATATATATATATATATATATATATATATATGTATAGTGAATATTGTATTCCGCATAATGGGCTACATTTAACCGGCATTCTGCTGTATGGAAGTGAGATCTATATACTCTATTCCCCTAACTGAATGTGTTGTTGTGGAGATGATGTATTCCTATTTCGTGTCTTATGTTAGTGGAATCAAGTGGATATTTAGTCTTTATATATTAAATAAAATCATTCGGCCTTTGTTAATCGTTATCTACAAAATTCGGCATGTCTATGTCCATGGTCGATACTTATTCTTTATCGTGAGCCTAGGAGGGTAGGATTTATCCTGCTCTTGACTTAATTACGCCTTAGGGACACGCAGAACAGCTATAGACCATCAACGTATTGAGTGCCGAATATATTTATATCTGTGCGCTCATGGGTGATACGCATCCTATAGTGTTTTGACCCAGGAAGGTAGGACTTAACCTGCCCTTGACTTAATTACTCCTTAGGTCTACTTTAGGACATTTATGGGCCATGGTGTTATTGTGATACTAATGGACATATATATTGGTATGTGCCATGTCGTGTCACGTTGCCTCAAAACGAAAATATGTAATTTTAATGTGGCCAACTTATGATTTTAACGCTAAGTGTGTATCTACTGTGTAGATGTGAATTTAAGGGGATTTATATAAGGATTTGTGGTCCTGTTGGAGCCTTGTGGCACTTATGAAATTATGAAATGACTCATGAAATTACGAATATCATTTCGTCATATAGTAGATAATTATGAACAGCTTGTACTTAGCTTAAGGATGATAAATGGTTCCCTAAGTCGACTGTGAGAGGTATAGCCCCAATCCCCTTGAAATTTCTAGGAGTCCAGTCGGTCGTCGGCTAGGATGAGATGATTATAACTATAATTGTAATTTAAATGAGTTCCCTACTCCGTCGGCTTAATATGAAAATCGCCTCGTGGGAAAACTGTTCATCTTGTTTGTCTTTATGACGGTACTGGGTGGTCAATTCCACTGTGAACTAGGAATAAAAGTTAAAGATCCCCTGTGAGGAGAAAAATATATGTAAAGGAGTATATGATAACGGCGTGCGTGCTGTATATGACTTGTGAGTCTTGGAGTGCCGGCGTCTCGTATGTCGAGAAGCTGTGTGAGCATTTCTCGCATCCGGCAGTGTATGCGGAGCGCGCTCACTGTCTATGAGCAGTTTGAAGTACTGAGTGTTGGAAGTGATTGATATGTATTAAAGAATATCTCTTGGATTGCAGTGTATGGGATATGAAATTTGTGTAGGTATAAGTCAACCTTATTCCCAGTGTTTCCTAACTGTTTTTTCAGCTGACCTATATAGTCTGATGCTGTGATGGTATGATAACCTGTGTGATTGTATCAAATCCTATTGGCTGTAGTGGTAGTAATCCACCTGTGTAATAGTGCGATTGCGTGCGGAATTATATTAAGTGTCGCTATCCCTGTCATGCGTGTTGATCTGCTTTGGCCTGTAGGGAAAGCCGCTAACCTGTATTGTTGTATGTCTACTTCTATGCCTTTGCGAAAGGTCGCTAATCTGCATTAGTGTATGAGTAATGCGTTCCATTGGCGAAAGGTCGCTAACCTGTGTTTTTGTAGATGTTAGGCCATTCTGTGTGTGCACTGCGGCTAACCTGTGTTATTGTGTTGTCTGCACGAACCTATGTCGGTGCTTATCACTTGTGTGTTGTGAGTATATTTGTGGGGGAAGGGTACGTTAATGAATCGTCCCTTGTGACAGGTGAGTTGATCTTTAGTCGGTTGCCTAATGCTCGTGACCGTGTATGGAAATCTATGTGCGGTTAAGTAGGTTAAAATGTGCGTTCTGTATAAGCTTGTATAAATATGAAGTGTTCAGATATCTTTCTATGGCAAAGGAATCTTTCCGTGGTTTGCTATGTGCCCTCCATTTGTGTGAATGACCCGTGTTACGCACGGCCATGTATGAGCGTGGTAGTCTACGTGACTGGTCGGAAAGAGCTGTTGCTATGGATGGATCGTGTAATGATGACTGAGCATTACGGCTCTCGTTACTTCCGCGTGTCGGGGCAGAGGATTGACCTCGCTTGCGGTGCAATGTGTATTACATATTTAAGGCCTTGTCTACAATATATTACCTGTAAACACATACCTGCACTGTACATATTATAAATATGGAACTATTATTAATAATGTTAAGTCGGCAACTCCTATTTGGAATTCTGCAACTGAAGCCTACTTATGGTGTGGGGCCAAACCGGGATTGGTGTTGACATCTATTTCATACTGTGGTTACTAGATGCCATAGTGCAATTGGCGCTATTGCCAATGCTTATGTGGCGTATCGTGTTCATGGGGACTTAAGGGGAATATGAGGACTATGTACTACTAAATATATATTAAACCTTGACCTGTCTTAAACTAGTGTTTGCGAACAGAATTCATAATCCTAGACAGACATGAGACATAATAAATATAACCTGGTACACATGCAAACTTATAATTAAGCTTCGTATTATGCACTGTGGGGAACTATCGGTGACTGCTAGTTGTGCCATAGCGCATAGGGCGCTTGTTTGATTCATATGGTCCTGGGTTTGAGCTATGTGTGGGAAAAATATAGTTTAATCCCTGATACTGATGATTTAACGCTTTCGTTTCTTAGCCACGGAGGGTCAAGTTATGGGGGTGGTTTTCCGGGAATGGTAGGATTTCATACGCCGTACATGAACCGTATCCTTAATAATTTTGTGGATGTGCCGAATGTTGACAAGGTAGTTTAGGTCCGAAATTTTCCTCTGGATTCTGAACGGACCTGTCCATTTCGGGATAAGGAATTCGGACACGTTTTAATGGGAGTGGGTGACCATATCATAATGAGCTGTCCGGGTTTGTATTCCTGGTGTTTGTGGGTTTTATCATATGTGAGTCTTTGCCTGTTTTGTGAAGTGCGGATATTATGTCGCGCGGTGTCACGGGCTGTGCACAAATATTGCAATCTTTCAGCGTTGCTAGGGAGTGTATCCTGTGGAATGTAAATGTTGTCGATCGGACTGCGTGGATGGTATCCGTGTAAAAGAAAGTGCGGGGTGTGTTTGGTCGCCTGCGACACGGATGTGTTGTAACTAAATGTAACAGCTGGGAGGTAATTATCCCAGTCAGTGCCCTTGTCGTTAGTAAAACGAGCTATCGCACCGCCAAGGATTTTGTTCATAGCTTCAGTTAATCCATTCGTCTGAGGGCTGAAACTAGTGGTTGTGTATGCCTTTATGTGAAGCAATTTAAGGAGCTGTGTAATGACATTAGATGTGAAAACTGTTCCTCTGTCGGATAACAATGTGTGGAAAATACCATACTTGGTAATGATTTCCATGAGGAACTCTGCGATTTGGTGTGCGCTAGCTTTTGGGACCGCTTTGGTGATAATGTATCTGGTAAGGTACTCAGTTGCTACCAGTATGTATTTGTTACCTTTGTCTGATGTTGTAATTGGACCCTTTACGTCAATACCTATGCGGTGGAAAAGTTCACCTACGGGGATGGGGTGGAGTAAGCCATGGGGTTTACCAGGTCGGTGTTTGTATCTCTGGCATGTGTGACAAGTTTCAATGAACTCTGTGAAGTCATTTTTCATATTTTCCCAATAGTACTTATTGCGAATGCGCAAATATGTTTTATGGACTCCAAAGTGTGCGCCATTAAGGGGTGGGCAGTGATATTCCGTCATTACGTGGTTTCGGAGTTTAGTGGGAAGGGCAACGGGTGTGACGTCATGCGTGACCGTGGATTTGTACCTAAGGAGATCGTCCTTATCAGTAAAAAATCTGCGTGATAAGCGGGCAGTTTTACTGTCTACCTGGTCGCGATTATGTAAGACAATCCTAATTTGTCCCAACTGGGGATCGTTTAATTGCTCTTGTTTTAGATCAATGTGAGTGACGGCAAATGTGGGTAAGGAGTCCCAGGCATGATTGATATCCTCGTCAGGTGGGTCGAGTACAGGTAGTCTCGAGAGACCGTCTGCATCAAGGTGTGCCTTACCTTTCTTGTGCTTAACTTCAAATATGTAGTCATATAATTTAAATATGAACTTATTAAGCCGGGAATTGGGATTTTTAAATTTACCCCAGTAAAGAAGGCTGGCGTGATCCGTAACTACCGTAAAGTGGATACCATACAGATATGTCCGGAAGTAATTTACGGCCCAAGAGAATGCGAGCATCTCTCTTTCGGTCGCGGAATATGTGGTTTCTACCGGTGTAAGTTTACGGCTAGCATATGTAATTGGATGTTGTTTGCCATCATCGGCCTCTTGTAGCAGGGCTGCCCCGATGCCAAATTGGCTTGCATCCACATGTACGAAGGTGGGCCTACCTTCCTGAAAATGCTGGAGCAGGGGCGGTGTAGTGAGTAAGTGTTTAAGTTTATCGAAAGCCTCTCTATGTATTTCTGTGACTATAAAGGGCGTTTTCTCGTGTGTAAGCTCGGTTAGGGGGTTAGCTATCTGTGCAAATCCGTGAATGAAACGACGGTAATAACTTGCGAGGCCCAAAAAAGAACGTAGCTGTTTAATATTTTCCGGCATTGGAATGTCGGTGATGGCGGCGACTTTGGCAGGGTCAGGTGTGATGCCGTCGCGGCTAACAATGTGACCTAGAATGTGGACCTTCGTTTTTGCAAATTGACATTTGGATGGCTTTAGCTTCAATTTAGCGTGCCTAATCCTGTCAAAAGCTTCGTTCAAGTGTATGATGTGTTCTTCAAATATTTGTGAGAAGACTGTTATATCGTCTATATAGGTTAATACTGAGCGGTATTTGAGGCCCGCGAATGCCTTATCTACCAATTTTTGGAATGTTTGACTGGCATTCTTTAAACCCATTGGGAGTACGACATAACCGAAGAGGCCGTTATCGGTGACAAATGCCAACTTATGCCTATTGGGTTCATAGACAGGGATTGAATAAAATCCGGAATAACAGTCCATTATCGAGAAATATTTAGCTCCGCTTAAGGTCTCTAGATAAGTGTCTGTGCGCGGTAGCGGGTAATTGTCACTCTTAATTAGTCTACTAAGGCGTCGATAATCTGTGCAAAACCTATGCGAACCTTCGGGTTTACGGGTAAGGATTACCGGAGCACGATAGTTGGACACAATGGGATGGATGGTGCTGGCTTCCAACATCTCCTGAATTTGTGTTTCTATAGCTTGTCTCTCCTTAGCGCTAACTTTGTAAGGTGCCTGGTGAACCGGAGCATCACTGGTCAATTCGACACGGTGGTGAATTAAGTCGGTCACTTCTAAATCGGCAAGGGAATGTGCAAAAATATCCTTATATTCTTCTAAGAGGTTTGCAAGTTTTCTATTCTGCTCTGGGGTTAGTGACTGTGTTTCCCCAGTGGCGGGCGTGGCTGTGTTAACACTTGTGTTCGTTGGCGGAGATATGATAACCAACGGAGAGACCTGGTGCGTGCGCGGGACTCGCTGCGCTCTTGGATTGTATGTGTTCCGGGCGTACGATATCGGGTGTGTAGTAATAAGGTCTCCGTTCACTAATCGTATTTCATTAGTGACAAAGCTAATGTTCGCTTCGAACTTGGCAAGAAAGTTCGTGCTGATGATACCCGGAACGGAAAGGTCCTTAATTACAAACATGGGATATCTAGTTTGAAAAGAACCTATCTGGAGATGTATGTCAGTAGTGCCTAAGCATGAAATGGTTTGGGAATTAGCAGCCACAAGGCGAGTGTTGAGAGGCATCCTGTGTATGCGCTCGCCGTTAATGTACTTACTGCTGATGCAGCAATTAGCTGACCCCGTGTCTAGTAAAATCTGAATTTTATACGCGTTAATTTTGGCCGGGCTAGAGAGGGCTGTAATATTGTGTCCATCCTGTGCAGTATACATGTTGTTAAGAGTATATGTAATGATCGGTGCTGTGGGATCTTGGGACGGTGAATTATGTATATCGTTATTTATCGCGGCCTGCGAGACTGTGTGTTCTGCCGGTCTGTTATTTATGTTACGCAAACGCGGAGCTGCGGTCTGATCACTGAACCTGACACGCTTTGCTGAGTCCCGTGAAACTGGGAGTCGCACTTCAGCTGTGTCATGCCCGTCTGCCATGTGTATTGTCCTAAGCCTTCTCTTGAGCTGTCGGTGGATGGATAAATATTTAAAATAATGTTTGCTGTCCCAGGATGTGACTCCTGGCCTCGGCAGAGGTGTTCTAAAGGGCCGGTGTGTGTGAGTGGTTGTGGGTTTACAGCCGGCTTTCTGTGGAGGTAACGTATTCGCGCCAGTAGCGATACAAGTCACCGGCTTTGCCGCGCCTGGTTTAGTGGTCGGACCGCTTGGGTCTGCGGGTGGAATCAACGTGGGTGGGCGTATCACGGGTAGTTTAACTACGCTGGTTGTGGAAACGTCCTTAGGGGTTGTGATCTTATTGCCGGCCGTTAGTGTGCCTTTAGTGTCCTCTTTTCCAACCAGAGGGGCAGATGGTTGAGGTGTGTGAGGTGATTTGTTAGTGAGAGGGCTGTAGTGACCCGCATTCGGATTGCCCGTGAACAAAAGATATATATGTTGGTCATAGCCTACTGTGGAAAGAGTGGGTTCCATTTTGTCCAATGTATAGACATGGATATTAGTCTTAAGGACATGGCCTAGAGCGGTAACCTCCGTCGCTCCAGCGTATGTGCCATTTCGATGCATGTAATCCCCATATGCATATTTATTGGGCAATAAGGCATCATTACCGTCGGCGAGGAAATACTTATAATCGTCTCAGTGTGCCATAACATACATGACCAGTTGTGTTCTGAGTTCTTTATGCTGGTCCTCATTTCTATGGAGCAGGAAACTGAGTGCTCGAAAGAGGCAGTTACCATCCCCTTTGACCGTATGTGCCTGGAGCTGCGATCGGGGAGGTATTTTATGCGCTGTATTCTGGCGGGCGGAAGTTGGGGGGATTTTCGGCTTACTGGATCTGACAGGGCAATTGTTCTGCGAGGGTTGATTGGAATGCTTAATGGTTACCGGGGAAGGGTTATCCGATTGAGTGGGTGCTGGCCCTTCCCTAGCTAATAGTTTTTTGGCTGGGGATAACCTCTGTTGTCCGTATAGCGAGGCTGTCCCCTGGGCGCCTCATCTAGCCAATTGTTTGGCCGGGGCTGATATTGGGGGTTGGGGTGTAATACTCGTCTATCTCGCGGGGGTGAATGCCTTCGTGAATCCCGTGGTGGTTGGTCGGGCAGTGGATAGTCTTCCGGTCCTCTTTCTCGTTGGACAGGGACGTATTGAGGATATGCTGGGGGAGGCCTTTCGTATTGAGGTTCATACCGTTCATGCTGCGGGGGAGTGTTTGGCCGACGGTATTGAGGGGTATTGAGTGGGCGTGTGTACCTTGTGTTTTGGTTACGATGCCAAGTTCGGTCGTCCCTATATTGGGGGTGATGGTTTGGTGTAAGATCTGGGGATGGATTGCTGCGTGGGCGAGTATTTGCCAGATACTGTGTCTGCGGGAAGGGATGGGATTCGTTATGGCGTGGCACTTCCTCCTGGTATTGCGAATAATAGTTCGCCTCTCTTACCGGGGTTGAATTGCGCCAATGGGGGTGGTTAGGTCTACCCGATCCTGATGATCGCCCCCTGGTGATCGCCATGTATCCCGAGGATCATCCCTACGAGGGCGGGCTTTAGGGCTAGCGTGGATGGCCGTAATTTGCATCTCCTGCATCTGTTTGGTCAGATCGCGGATTTGCTGATGCAAATTACCGTTATCCGTACGGATGTGCTGGTCCATGGCTTTTTGAGTCATTTTATTGCCCTCTTCGATAAATTTAATATTGGCCTGTAACTCTAGTACGGTGTTGCTTTGCAATGTGCAGAGCTTGTCCACCAAGGTAGGGCGCATTCCCTGCATAAGGAGCCGTACTTTTTGCCTGTCAGGCATCTCCCTATTATACCTCTCACAAATTAATAATTTGGCATTAATGTATGCCTGTGTGCCTTCCGTGGGACCTTGTGTGCTAGCGCGGATTTTGTCATACAAGTCATCCTCATCAGGGGTTAGTTGAAATGTATTGACGAGGGCGGCTGAAAATTGTTCCCACGTGGCATCGGCCAAGGTGGCTTCATGGAGATCGTACCACGTGAGGGCCGATTTTGTGAGGTAGGCTGGTAAGAGACGTTTCTTATCCTCAGCTGTCCAGCCATTAATTTTAGCCGTTCGATTGAAGGCTCTCAAATATTCCTCGGGGTCCTGCTTGTCACCTGGTATTTAGCAGGTTGTATCATTGGATACTTTGTAGGCATGGCCATGTCCGCACTGTAGGAAGTGTTGGGGGGTAATTAAGGGGGTGCGCTCAACTGGGGAATCTAGGTTGCTGTTATTTAATGCAACGTTAGAGTGTGCGTGGCTTAGGAGTTGCTGGTGAACCTGAACTGGTGTTATATAGGTATTTTCGCTTTGGGAGGTGCCTGGGTGGTTAGGGGTAGATTGTGGAGCGTCCTGAGGGTTGAATTGCTCAGTACCCTGGATATTATCCAGCGACAAGTTATGCTCAATGTTAACCTCCTGTACTGTGGAAAGCGCCTTGTTAATATTGTCGCCTAGAGTTAAGGCAATGGCGTGTATATCTTCGATTAGTCTCCCGTTTGAAGAGTTGTGTGGAATTTCGTTTAACTGTTGTAGCAGGACCTGCAACCCGTTGTAGGTTTGCTGCGTGTCACTGACGTGTTGTAATATAGCGTATGGTAATGTGGGGGTTAATTCCTCACTATCACCGCTATCTGAGGACGATTGTTGAGCGTTCTGTGTTTGTGCTCGTGTGAGGGGGCGTTTTTGTCTGATTGCGTTTGGGTACTTGAGCTTAAGATTTATAACTGCGTCCTGAAGTTCGGTAAGTATTTGGCCTGCGTTGTGTTCTGTTATTAAGTCAGGGTTCTTAATTATAATTTTAGGGCGTAGTGGTTTGGTGGTAACGGCGAGGTTGTGTGCTGTATCTCCGATTACACGCTTGACCATACTAATATGTTGATATCTGAGCATGGATCTTTACTGTACGTCCTTCTGTAAGGGCGTATCTATGGGGATATAAATTGTGTATGGCTAGGTAAGGGTGGCGTTTAAAAATGTACTATCTATCGGGGCGGGCTTTGGTTGGGTATAAAAATATTATCGGACCCTTATTTTAAAAAAATCCCCAATTTTGGGTGGCGTTTGCTTGGCTAGAAAGAGGTTCTAGGTTCTAGGGATCTTTTCCGCGGAATACGTTGTATGTACTCCTTTAGGCGTTGTTTTAAGACAACGTCGCGGTACCCCGCGCCTCCACCATTTGTAAGGTACCTAAGGGATGAAATTAGTGTGTTTAGGGGGAAAGCTTGGCAATTACTTGTAAGAGGTGTGGATTATCTAGTGGTTTGCGATCGTCAGTATGATCTGCAAGGAGAACTCCCCAATGTACTGCTTGTCGGGGTAGTTCCGGGTGAGGGTGTGTAAGGAAGGGCAATTTAATTATTACTCTGTGCGCGATAGCTGTACCCAGCGGTCTAAAGTAAGTCGTAAACAGGCGAGCTAACAGGGAGCCTACTTGTGTCAGCGCTGAGCGGTGGCGCTCTGCTGACGTCACGAAGCAATTAAATAGTAGAGTTAATGCTAGATCTTGCCTAATGGGGAAGCTAAAAGGGTAGGATCTTATCAGCTAATTCAATAAAGGAAAAGACCAGTGACTTCTATTATGTTTAAATTTAATGTGTACCTCGATTTTGAGGTACTCTGGCAAATAGCAGTTCAGTTAATAGAAATAGATAATTATTACAATCCAAGCACAAGGGGATGGGAGTGTAGTGTGACTGTGCGTGTAGTGATCGCTTGAAACACTTACCCTTCAGCTAGCAGCAGCGGTTCGTCACGTAGGTAGCACTGAGACAGACTGATCCGGGGGCATGACCTTCCGGAGTTCTTATAGACGCCTCATGCTACGTCTGCGGAATCCGCACATTTCTCCTAAGTCATAGCCCTCCCTAGGGTCGTTGGCTGGGACACGAGGCTACCTGAGTTCATAGAGGTGATAATTTATTGGGTTTATAATTCTGTAACTGTATTTGTAGATTTCTGAAATAAGTGTTTGGCATTTGGATTTGTCGGGGATTTTAGTATTAGGGGATGATGGTGGCGTACCCTAGGGGTACAACAGTATTCATAGTTTCCAATCAATACAATTGTTCATAAGGCAACACTGTAATATGGCTTCAAAGCTTTTTATATCTTTAAATAATGTAACTAAATATTTCTTTCCTGTTCGTCTCGTGGCCAGCATTCTTGGCTGTCATCTTTGAGATCCACGTTCGATTCCCGGTTCTGCCAAATTATTTAATTCTGGCACGAGGGCTGAAGCGGGGGTAGACTAAGCCCTGTGAATAAAAACTGAGAGAAGGTGATAAGTAAGGTTCGGATGTTAAGGAAAAGTCATATTATTTTCCTGTTCTCATATTACCCGAAATCTGAAAAATAAGTTTGAATGACAGGTCCCTGACCATGTTTAAAGCAATTTGATGTTGCCTATAAATGCATATTTCGACCATTTTTATTGTTTTGGTCATATTTGGTCATATATCAGTAGTATAAGGTCATATTTGGTTATAATTTCAGCATTTTTGTTTAAATTGAGGCATCGTTAACAAGGTACGTGTCGAGTTTCAAACACAGGATTTCCGAATAGTGTAGTCAATTAACCGAGCAAGAACTGCATCTCAAGGCCGAATGAATGTTGAAATTTTTAATATACTGTAGCTCACTGTCAGTTTGTATGATTAAATGTGTCTGGTGTATTATCGCTGATCACGTTTTGGCACTTAAGACGTTTACTGTATCTTAGTGATACTCTACCTATCCCCAAAATTCATGTCATAGTTTTTAGGTCATATTTTATAGTTTTTAGGTCATATTTAGCTGGTTTATAGGGCATATTTGCTTGCATATTTTGTACTTCAATAGGTCTTAAACTTCCGAACCCTAGTAATAAGATTCCCAGCTCAGCCATTCTGGAAGTGGTGTTTCATGGTTTCCCACTTCTACTGTACTCCAAGCAAATACCAGGATGGCTCCAAACTTAAGGTCACGGCCACCACCTACCCAATCCTCATCTGAATTACAAATACACACACAACTTTAGCCACCAAAATAACTCAGGTTATCATACACATTAATACAAACCCGGTACACGTACAAAACAAACATGGCGGCCAAGCGAAGTTTTTATTGTTTTTATTTAGTCGATTTACCCTCTAGGTTGGTGATTCCCACGGACTCAGCGAGGGAACTCACCTCTACCGCCTCTATGGGCAGTGTCCTGGAGCTTGGAACATCTGGTCGGTGAGGATACAAATAGGGAGTTGTGATCAGCACTTCACCCAGGCGGCCTCACCTGCAGAGCGAACAGTGGCCTCATGAGGGATGGGAAGGGAGGGGAAGATTGGGAAGGAAAGGCAAGGAAGAAGGAAGAAGGCGGCTGTGGCCTTACAGGATGTATCATCCCGGCATTTGCCCGAAGACGAAGTGGGGAACCACGGAAAACCACTTCGAGGATGGCTGAGGTGGGAATCGAACCCCCTCTACTCATTTGGACCACCCGAGGCTGAGTAGAACCCGTTCCAGTCCTCATACCACTTTTCAAATTTCGTGGCAGAGCCGGGAATCGAACCCAGGACCTTCGGGGCGGCAGCTAACCGTGTTGACCGCTACGCTACGGAAAGTTGAACATTTAAATAGACTATTCCCCCGATTTAACCAGCCGAGGGCAGTGAAACATGGTACAGCAAATGTTTATACACATTGTAATGTACTAATAATGATCGTGTGGCCCCCGGAGAGGCCAAGTGCAGGTCTTTCTAGTTGACGTCCGTGAGCGACCTGCGCGTCGTAATTTGGATGAAGTGATGATGAAGACGTCACATACACACAGTCCCCGAGCCTCGGGAATTAACCCCAGAAGATTAAAATCCCTGATGGCTCGGCCGGGAATCGAACCCGGGGCACTTCGGGCCAAAGCCTAGCGCGCTAACCTTTTAGCCACGGAGCCGGACATTGTAATGTACTGACATCTAATTTAGTTCAATTGTTTACACAACCTCAAGATGGCGGCTGTATGAAATTTTAAAATTAAGTTTTTATTTCTTGTATCCTAATCATGCGATCGAAGTCAACGTTAGAATAATGAACCTACGCAATAATTGTCATCTAATAATACATAACTATATATATAAATCCAATATGGTGACCATCCGAAATATTTCTACGAATCTATCACAGCAATCAATCTGAAATTTTGTATGTTGATAGAGGCAATTAACATAAGTAGAATATATGAAAATAGGATATTTAGTTCTTCGCGGAACTATAGTAGGCCTACTTGTTTACAATATGTTCTTCATGTATCTCGCCACTTCTTGACCTAGGATTTGCTCCCGGTTGCGGAATCAACCCTGTAGGCTATACTTCAGACCTTCTTACAAGAAGTTCACTTCCTGTCGTAGTGGCCAGCATTATTGACAATCGTCCTGGAGACCTGGGTTCGATTTCAGGCCCTGCAAACAATTTATTTTTAGTTTGAGGACATTCAGTC
The DNA here is from genome assembly GCA_946902985.2 of Meconema thalassinum. Lineage (NCBI taxonomy): Eukaryota > Metazoa > Arthropoda > Insecta > Orthoptera > Tettigoniidae > Meconema > Meconema thalassinum. The sequence continues at coordinate 1,048,626,892 of OX336388.2, forward strand.
TCGTGAGGCATAATTGAGAAGAGATGGGTTCGATTCCCACCTCAGCCATCTAGCAAGTGGTTTTCGTGATTTCTCACCTCTACTCCAGCAGATGCCGGGATGGTTCCTTACTTAAGGCCACGGTCGCCTACTTCCCAATCTTCGCCTTAATTACAAATACTCACACTAGAGCAGCCATCATTCCACTTCCCCTGGAAGGCAATCCTATTTTCTGCTTCGACCACAACTTAAAGCAATAATCCACAATGACAATGACATTCCGGATGACTAATGGTCTTATTCGGTTGCTTATTAAAGTCGTTGAGGCTTTGCAATAGTGTATTGATTGTTTTCAAAGCCCCCTGTTCTCAGAGTGCTGTCTTATGTGTGAGAGAGACAATATTAATTGGAATATTTTTTTTCCTATAGAATTTGCACGAATATAATATAATCGTGTCGAGGGAGACAGTTGACAAAAAGCAAGTTTAGTCCTTTTGAAGCGGTGGCTGGCACAATGCAGCCTGCCTGGGGTGTTTCCAAGACAACTGGTGTTCTATTTGTGGTGGCGGTGTGTGAATCATAGCCGCCTGGAAGCTAAATTGGATTCTCGGCTTCTTTTTTTGGGCGGGAGAAGTGAGAGATCACTGAGAGCGGTACAATACCGTCAAGAAATGCATAACACGTCTTTTACCTCACAGGGAAGTTATGTCGAGAAATAATTCTTTCAAAATACCTCCCATTCTTTATTATTTCGTTGACTTGCAATGCAGGCTACTGTATTCATTTTCCTTTAACACTATACTACTACTACTAGTACTACTAATAGACTCATAATAATAATAATAATAATAATAATAATAATAATAATAATAATAATAATAATAATAAAGCTTGCCACGGTGGGTGAGTGGTTATCGAGTCGGACTTCCAACCCCAAGCTTGCAGGTTCGCAGCAGGTCGTGGTTAGTGATTTATGAAAGGCGACAAAAATCACGGCACGCATGTCATACGATGTTGGTATGTTAAATAACCCATTTGAATTCAGTAGGCCGTGTTCATAATGGCAAAATTCATCTCGGGATTTTCCGCCAACACAAAGTTCCTCCTTTCTCTACTAGAACGCGCTACAATGTCAAGGAGCTTAGATATCTAAACTCCTTGACTTTCATAGCGTTTCAAGGATCGACAAAATTCTACTTGTAAGCCACACTCTCTCGTCAAACAACAAAGCTGGCACCCGGCACCCGAGGCCATATAAAAAACTAATCATAATAATAATAATATTAATAATAATAATAAAATAATAATGAAAAAACTACATGACTTGTGCGAGAAATCTCACATGTATTACACCACCTTCCCGGCTTTACTGTTATGTGGGCTCACGGTGACACAGCTCTGGCAGGGGGTATCGTCTTGTTTAATTGTTTAAACGCACTTTTTAAACAAATTGTCGATATTTATGTATGTAATCAGAGCGCAATTCGTCTCTGCTGCGGATAATTCTCTTTCTTTTGAATGGTCACTTGTTATGATTGGTTCCCTTTACCTACGGTGACCATACGTCCCTAATAAAATTGGGAGGAGCATGTACCGGCATCCCGAATATTACTCACAGTGTTCCGATTTTTAAGTTTGAAAAAAAAAATCTCTGAAAAATATGCATAATTAAACGAAAATTACGCTTTGTTTAGAAATATTCACGACCCTGTCCTAGTTCGTAAAGACTTCAGGCACTTGTAGAGACTCAGTAAGAATTTTGTTTTGTTATTGTAATCATAGTGGCCTCCGTGGCTTAGGCGGCAGCACGCCGGCCTCTCACCGCTGGGTCCGTGGTTCAAATCCCGGTCACTCCATGTGAGATCTGTGCTGGACAAAACGGAGGCAGGTTTATCTCCGGGTACTCCGGTTTTCCCTGTCAAAATTTGATTCCAGCAACACTCTCCACTATCATTTCATTTCATCTGTCATTCATTTAATCATTGCCCCAGAGGAGTGCGTCAGGCCTCGGCAGCCGGCACAGTTCATATCCTCGCCGCTGGATGGGGGCTTCATTCATTCCATTCCTGACCCGGTCGGAGACTGGAAGCAGGCTGTGGATTTTCATTTCATTGTAATCATAAGATGTAAAGTAAGAGACTTAAAAATAAACTTATTTTAGTTTTCTTCTTTTCTCACATAACTTGTAAGGTAAGTTACTTCCATAAATAAATCGAAACACTAAAATAGTTAGTTAGTTATTTTTGTTTTAAGGGGCGGAACTACGAGGTCATCTGCCCCTCTTAACACTAAAATAAACTTTGTATCCATTTATCTCTCAACTGTTTATTGGATTTTTGGTTGATCGATTTTTGTGGAACTTCTTAAAATTAAATTTTGTAAAAGGCCATAACTTAAAGAGACCAACTATGATCTCCCTATCCTCCAACAATCCCCCAAAAAGGCTCTCCTGATTTTGGCTGTCAAAAATATGGTCACCGTAGATATAACACCTCATTTGTAATAGGCCTACCACCTCCCCGGCTTTACTAGACGCGACACAGTCCTGGCAGGGTCAATCATCTTGTGTATTTGTTTAAAAGCACTTTATAAAAAAATAAATGTATTGCAGTTGACTTTTCAAGAAATTGAGGATTTTTCATGTGCAATTGAGACGATTTGGAAGATTTTGGTGCAAACCATACATTCCAACTCCCTTTGGTTGAGTCTTGTGAAACATATACCTTAGTTTTTTTATAGGATACATATGATTGTATTTAAAAGATCCACGAAAGAGCAAACATAGGGAGCTTTATTATTATTATTATTATTATTATTATTATTATTATTATTATTAATAATAATAATATTATTATTACAATTATTAGCCTATATAGACTACGGCTGCGGTAGCCAAAAGCTCAACGTACTACCTCGTGCCTCGCTGGTATCGGGAGAGCGTGGGTTTAAACCCCACTTCAGCCATCCTGAAAATAGTTTTCCGTGGTTTCCGATTTTCACTCCGGACAAATACTCGGATGGTTCTTTTCAACAGCTCCACGGTCGACTTCCTTCTAAAATCCCTTCCCTGACCTTCCCTTTATTAGACCCAAGGTAGCGGTCACCTGGGCGATCGACCTGTCACCATCACCAGTTGTATCTGCTGACAAAGTGTGGTCAGCTCCCAGACACCGTAGAGGAATGATCCTTCGCAGAGTCTGTGGATGAAGCCGAGCTGGGAGGATGAGCGATAAAAATATTATTATTATGATTTTTTAAAATTATTATTATAATGGCCGGCCTCGTGTCGAATTGACAAGCGCACTAGGCTTTTGCCCGAATGGTCCCGGGTTCGAATCCTGGCCGGGCCAATAAGGATTAGGTGTAGGTGACGTCTTAATCATCACTTCATCCTCATTGGGACGCCCACGAGCGTTAACTAGAAATGCCTGCACTTGGCCTCCCATGAGATCACAATACATTATGTTTTTATTATTATTATTATTATTATTATTATTGTTATTATTATTATTATTATTATTATTATTATTATTATTGTTATTGCCATCATCATGTATGGTTTCCACCTGTCTTCTTTGTGTAACAAAGTGTAGCCCTATTTATAACATTTTGTTTAATGACATGCATGTGAATTCTGTTTTCATGTAGGCTTTTATGAACACAGCACTGTCGCTTACGGTCACAAGAACTACAGTAGTGTTCATGTTTCCTTAAATTACTGGGAACACTAGGAAAGTAATAGTCTGCAGTTCACTAGAAGTTATTCACTGTTGAAAGTAGGCTCAAACTATTATACTAAGCTTGATTTATTTTCAGAATTGTGCAATTTACTTGCAAAAGTTTGATGCTTTTCAGTCGGTCAACACGATTGTACCCAAATGAGTTGGGTTATTCCCTAAACCTGAAAAAAATACATGAGATTAATAAATACATGTTTACTAAGGCAACACTGAAAATGGTTTCAAACACCATAATGTAATTAACTTGTTTTGGACAATTTTTCTTCCGTTGATGAGGCAGATGACCTCCCTGTTCCTTCGCTTCAAACCACGTGCATCCACACCCAGCCGTCTATGTAGGAGACTTCAACAGTCATCATCAGGAGTGGAACTATAGATGCAATGATGAGAACGGAGAGGCACTAATGAATTGGATAGAAAGTAATGATCTATTCCATGTGTTTGATGCTAAAGATCGAGGTACTTTTAGATCTGCTGCATGGAGGCTAGATTATTGTCCTGACCTATGTTTTGTGTCCAGAAACCAAGATGATAAACCCTTATCAATCATCCGAAAAGTGCTCGCCGATTTTCCTCACAGCCAGCATCGGCCGGTCCTTTACGAGCTTGGAATTCAAATTCCCTTGGTTTCATCTACCCCACGATCACGCTGGAATCTCAGTAAAGCTAACTGGTCTGCCTTTACAGAGGACCTTGATAAATATGTACGAAGGATACCACCAACAAGAAAAGCATATGAGAGATTTGTGGGAGCTGTGATATCTACAGCGAAAAAACACATCCCTAGGGGCTTCCGTAGAGAGTACATTCCTGGATGGAGTGACGAAACTGATAATCTTTACCAACAATACATTGACAGTGGTGATCACGAAATTGCAGATCAACTTTTACATAGCCTGGATGCTGCAAGAAAACAAAAGTGGATTACGAAAGTGGAATCTCTTGACTTTACAAAATCTAGTCGTGAAGCCTGGCTGCTTCTCAGGAAACTGGGAGATGGTAAACCTATTACACGAAAGAGTCCAGATATTCACCCAAACAAGATCGCTTCTCACATAGTCACGACTTCTAAAAGTAGCAGGGATAAAATCTTCACAAAACGCATAAAGAAGGAATTAAAAATTTTAAAAGAGAATGCCACAGATATCTTGGAATACTCCAGACCTTTTACTAAGGATGAGATAACTACTGCAATTAAAGTCATTAAGCCAGGCAAAGCACCAGGTTTGGATGGCATCCACCCGGAATTTATTACTCATTATGCAGACAGAGCTAAAGTATGGTTGTCTAACTTCTTCACGAACATATTACAGAGTGGGCAATTGCCAAAGTTATTCAAACAAACGAAGATCATAGCCATCTTGAAGAAAGGCAAAGCAAGTGATACACCAGAGAGCTATCGCCCCATTGCCCTGCTTTGTGTGACATATAAATTACTAGAAAGGCTCCTTCTCAATAGAATTGGCCCAGAGATAATCAAGAAAATCCCAGTGGAGCAGGCAGGATTCAGACCGCACAGAAGCACTACAGATCAAGTACTGTCCCTTACAACTTTCATAGAAGCAGACTACCAGAAAAAACTTAAGACATCGGTGGCTTTTATCGATCTGACAGCAGCATACGACACAGTCTGGAAGGATGGCCTACTCTTCAAGTTCCTGAAAGTGATACCATGTAAGACGACTGCCCGACTCCTGAATAATATGCTAAGTCAGAGACTTTTCCAAGTACATATGGGGAATAATGTGAGCACCAAAAGATCACTAAATAATGGACTTCCTCAGGGCTCTGTTCATGCTCCAATCTTATTTAGCCTATATATCGCAGATATGCCTGCCACAACTTCAAGAAAATTTGGTTATGCAGATGATTGGGCACTTGCTACTAGAGATACTGTGCCCGTTTAGACCGGAGTCCGCACGACCACATATGCATTTTACCAATAATCAGTCAGCACGAGAGTCAAAATATCCCGGAGCGCCAGATGGGTTAAAGCTAATCGCAAAAACTACATCAAATAAAAAAATGCTTTACTGATTTTTGGCTCAATGCAACAATAAGGATAGAAGGAGATTCAATTGGGTATAACACATCTGGTAAAATTATCTCAGTTTATTTTGAAGTTAAAATTGACTGCAAAGATGCTCAAAGCAGCATCATCCACGTGTGGCGATCCACACTCTTATTTACACAATATACAGAAATTTTCCAAACACATTTGACAATCTTTTTTTGGAAACACAAGTCTGATTAATAGTCCTATAGACTGTGTTCCAAAATTATTTATGTTTAAATCCAGTTCAAAGTTAATTGTCTCTACTGGAAATATCGTAGATCACTGTTTGAATATTTACATGATATTAACACTCGTAGAATAAATGTTCATAGAATTTTAAACTTTCACTTATTTTTCCAGTTTCAAAAATATATATTGTCGAAAATATTATTATCATTGAATCAACACACATTATTTACACATATTAATAACATCTGAAAAGTATTTGACCTTGAGCATAGCATCGAAGAACTGTGCGAAGCACAACAAAAATTAATTGTTCTTCTGACATTAAACATTTCGAGAAGTGACTCGATTATGAACTTCAAGTTCCTAACAAAATACATGATTTCTGAATCATCAACTTGATCACTAAATTGTTGAACCATTCAACTATTCAATTTCCACTTGGAATCATTATTATAAAAAAATATTTATATTCATGGCCATTTTTAGTAACTTTTACAACTTGCAATTCTTCGACAGAATGCGGAAATAAGAATTGTCGCTTCATAATAAATTCATTTAGTTCATGGCACTAGGATTGAAAATATCCTTCAAATTATTCGTGGTTAAAGAATTATTTTTAATTGGCAGTGGCCCATTCTATTATTTGTGTAAGAACACAATATTACAACAACAACGGCAAAGGTCTTCCTCTGTAGAAGAATAAACTACTATCATGACAAATCCGGGTTCTAGCAAAATCAAAGTCTAAATGGAATTCGTAAACAAGGTTGAAATAAGAACTGATGGTTTTTAAGAAATCACCTTCGGGTCATTCATACGACGAAATGTGTAGTTCCAATACTCCTACTATAAACCTGAGCCATCGAACCTGCTATTTGATTGATGCTCGAAAAAACCTCTTCATTCCTGCGACTTAACATGCGCACCTGGGAATGGCATTTCAACTACTCCACACATATAAATTTTCTTCCCAAAATTTATACAATAAATCAAGCCTCTGCTTGTTATCAACACTGGAAGATTAATAAACTTACAAGTTTATTTTATTTTACCATTCAGTTCAACCCGTGAATTTACCATACTTATGAAAATCTTTATTTCACTTTCGAGTGTATTTACGTCATGATTTTATATAAATACAAAAATATCCTATTTGATACAAATATCATTTGCTTCCCGTTTCATGCCTCTCCGTGTTATCTGAAAAATATACTTTGCTCATTGCAAATATCAACTGTTCAACCAGAACTGAAATGTTGGTTGAATGCGGGCTTGCGCTAACCACTCCCCTTCGGAAAATCTCCTGTTCCAAACTAGAAATGATTAAACTACTTCATAGGCTCTTTTTCAATACATATGATTATTATAAAATATAATATCCAAGAATTATTTAGAAAAATTATGAAAATTATTATTATTATTATTAGTGGATTATTATTATTATTATATTATTTTAAATATGTTTAATTATCATCTCATTATGTGAGAATCCACATGTTCGAACCTTCGAATATGGAAAAAGTATCCATTCCTCAACAAAAATAATTATTAACTTTTACAGTTACATCGGCTGATTACCGTGATTTTCCAAAAATATGAAATATTCAAATAAATCTTCGTTATGCTCGGTCATCGATCCTAAACTGTTCTGAGTGTTGAAAATGCTCAGAATAACTCTAATAAGTCTTGCGTAAATCATTGCAAGATTTAAATACGAAGAAAAATAAAATGTGTTGGTCATCTGCAGGAAAATAGTTTGTTCCAATTAGCTAGGCATAATATAATTCAAATGTGGCTTACATTTCTTGATGGTCTTGAAGCGTAGTAAACCTGGTCTGTACCAGATTTATCCATAGACATGCCCTATCGGACAAGCACGTATAATCCTTGTATCGGCCGCCATTATATACCCACAATCCGTCTAGTCAGACATAGTGGTAGTATCTCTTGACGTTTGAATTAACTGTTGTTCCATTTTAATATGGGCTTCTATCAAAGCCATAACAGTTTGTTTAAATAGGGTCAGATCTAAGTGATCTATTCTTAGATATGTCAGTTGTAACATAACTCACGGTAATCTTATCAGTACAAGAAAAACACTGACAGTCTAACCAATCAACGGCTGTTCTGAAGATCGTTCCCTGGGCATGGTTTAACACCATCTACCATGCGCTAAGCAACCTGTAGTTTCCCTTGCGTAGACTAATGAACACCACCGTTATAGACTAGTCTTCAGTGTACTGATAGATCGAAGTGGTTAACTAGTTACAAATAATGAAAACTGACTGAAATGGATTTAAATATCCAAGTATTAGGTTATTACTGGACTGTGACAAAGTAGGTACTAATTCTAGACAAAGTCTAGCATATGTCCATGTAGAAATATAAATATTTCCACCAATGTCTGTAGAAAAAATCAATCACCTAGTGATTCTCCTCGCCGGAAACTTACTAAGTTCCACCTCGTAGCGCAGCACTTTCGTGACTATCACGACTTTGAAAATAACTTCTGCGTAGATCCGGCAACCATGTGCCTTGGCTCAGCGTAGCAGCAACTTGCTCGGCAAGTGCTTGTGTTGGAATGAGCTATCGATGCTTCGGCCAGCCGGCTTTTATTCAAAACTGTCAGGGTCACGCCGCATCACGCTGAAATATGGAAATCCTCATACCTCCGGTATCCCTGGTCCGATTTACTTGATACTAATTGCGTTCTCTTTCATTTGGCCGTGCCAGTAATCTGATCCCAGTCTCAAGTCTCTACTCCATAGTTAACTATTTAATCAATAAATAGCCTCGACCTCTGCTATTACTCGCTACGTCACTTGAAATGCAAGTATCGGTATATTCTTTCCAATTGCTTCGAGAAGCAATGTAGCGCGATATTCAAATATCTCAACTTTCAAAAGCGGCTACAGCCTTTCCCTTGATGTCTAGGTGTCTGAATCTTGGAATACCCATTCCTAGAGTTGGGCACAATACAACTTTTGAGAAAACAGAGATGAACCTAACAGACGATCTTGAAGAACTGACTCAATACTTTAAGATGTGGAGACTTACACTTAATACTAACAAGACAGAAGTGTGCTGCTTTCATTTGAACAACAAGATGGCTAATAAAGAATTACAGGTGTATATTGGAAATCAATTATTGAGACATAATAGATTCCCTAAATACCTGGGGGTCACAATGGATAGAACACTCTCCTTCAAACAACACCTCCGCAATACTCAATCCAAAGTGAGAACCCGTAACAATATAGTCCAAAAATTATGTGGCACAACTTGGGGTTCATCGGCAACTTCACTTCGATGTACAGCTCTGGGACTTGTGTTTTCAGCTGCCGAGTATTGTGCCCCGGTGTGGTTGAATAGTCCTCACACTAACCTCATAGATACCCAGCTCAACACCACCATGCGCCTAATCACTGGCACAATAAGGTCTACACCCACACATTGTCTACCTATCCTCAGCCACATCCCTCCACCAGATCTTCGACGTAAAAACGCTCTCTTCAAGGAGTTCAAGAAAATAATGGATAACCCACAGCTACCAATACACTGTGACATTGCTGACATTTGCCTGAATCGCCTACGATCCCGAAATCCACCAACAAGGACTGCAATAGACTTGGAGAATACCAACTACAACATCACTAAAGAATGGCAGGGAAGACAAGATAATAGGCCTGGATCAACCTTACCACGCATTGGATCATCGTTGCCACCTGGATTTGAGCTTCCTCGGAAAACATGGTCAACTCTCAACAGGATTCGTACGGGTCACGGCAACTGTGCAGACTTCCACTACAAATGGAAAATAATGTCTTCACCTAACTGTGATTGTGGTGCCCCCAAGCAGACCATCCAGCATATCATCACCGAATGTCCTAAACGAAAGTACAGTGGCAACGTGACTGATTTCGCTCATGGATCATCAGAGACAATTAACTATATAAACAATTTAGACATGAACATATAGTTTGTCTTCATAAACTAATTATCTTTTATGTGCATATTGCATCTGTAAAGCCATACGCTAAATAAAATAAATAAATAATCCCTATATTTAGGGGAAGACCGGGCAAAGTGAATAAACTAACTTTATATGAGTGTATCTATGTAATTATGTACGACAATGACATGCAATTTACTGTAGTTGTTCATTGTTATCTTCCCATTTAATTTCTGTATAAAACAGAATCAATTGTAAAACTATTCTTAATTAGAATTTAGTATTAAGTAATTATGTCAAATTATTCACTTTGCCCGTATAGCCGGGCAAAGTGAATATTGATATGCGGGCAAAGTGAATAACGGAATGCATTGTTTAAGACATGAGAATATTAATACTAAGCAAGTGTACATTTGACAGAAACTCAACATTGCATATAAATGGGATCCACTTTTGTTTTTCAATAAGTTTTATAACGTTCACAGTTCACGTGATATAACTAAAGCAACAGAGTTAATAGGATTTGTCCTACAATCCTCCAGAGCTTGCTTCATTGTTTCTTTGCACCAGCTGCCCTAATCACTGCTTCGTTTGAAATTGTAAACCATCTGTAAGCAAATATTACACTATTCTGATTATTATTGATATACTTCAGTACATATTTCAGGGTATTTAACCCTCAACTAGTGACGTGGTTTCTGACAGACTCTGAGAGAGAGATAATTGTACACCCCTAAGGACTCATTCCGAAACGAGACTTGATTGCAATACCTTCTCATCTCTGTCTAAACATCTGCTCAGCTTCATTTCGTCACCTTCAGTCTTATCGTTCTCTTCTCACGAGGTAGACACATTCTTAAGTGGCTTCGTAGACACCACGTCACCAAATGTGTGACATTTTATCATGTGGGAACGCATAATCTTTGATAACTATTTTTAACAAGATAATAAATTATTAGTCACCATTAAGTAATTAGTGAACGAAGTATTCAACAACATTAACCCAAACGGGCAAAGTGAATAAATATCCACTTTGCCCAGCTGTGCGCCATTATGGAAATCGTGACTGATCGCTTAAAAGTAGTGTAGCAAGAAAGCAAACAAAGTGTGTAAATAAGAGGGTTGGAACAACACTATAAAACACAATGTAATCACTTTCAAAATAAGTTATACCAATCTATGAATTATATTGTGTTTCTTACCTTGATAACATTTTAAGAAATGCTATAAAAATCTGCAAACGCTTCTAGTCTCACATTGTCAACCACTATAGTCTTTGTACTACTGATTCTTATATCTCCAGTAGATGGCAGTGCTTCCTACAGAAGCAACTCGGTGGCATATGTCGTGATTTTCCTTTACTTTTATATGTTCGCTTTGCCCGGGTCTTCCGCTTTGCCCGGTCGTCCCCTTCTCTTGTCTGGGCTTTTCTTTATGAGGGATTATTTTCTTGCAAGGTACACATCAGTGCATTCAAAGCAGTAATCAAATGTAGGCCTATATTCTTGAGTGTTCAATAAATCATAGACAATGGCCAAGATTTAATGTTTCTATCATAAGTGCAATATTTCTATTACCCTCCACTTTTACTTATTATTGTAGTTGATTCATTTAGGGACTTGTTATTAATGGGCTTAATGAGCTTTATAATGACTAGTTGAGTCTGCCTTACTTTATGTTAGATTTCATGAGAATGCTACCTAACGGAATTGCATTGGGTAACAAGATGCGACTCTCGGAAAATGTCAACAAATATTCGCGTTTCACATCCCCTACACCCCAAAACCACGGTCAGTTTTAAGAGTTTATATAACCTACAGATCTTTCTTGTAAACACGATAACTATTGTAATTATGCATCAATCACTTACAAATTTATACATTAAATACATACATTCAATATCTCGGTCTCTGGTGTTACCTAGGTATACGATTGATTCATTATTGTTCACAATGTCATAATGTTGTTCCTATCTATGGCCATTGGCCGCAATAATTCTTTTTTTTTAATATCTCTGTCGAGTTCGTTAATGGGCGAAATGGGAAATAGAGGGCCTTATTCGATAAAGTGAAATATTGCTATACCTTTTTTTGTATGAGAAAAATCAATTCCATTCAAACTTCGTAGTCTAATAGTCTTCAGGTAAGGGCCAAAAACTTATTTTGGCAATGTTTTGATAGCACCAACCATTGACCAAAGGGGTGGAGTAAATGGAGTTTTGAGAGATAAACCATAGGCACAATTTATTTATTTATTTATTTATTTAGCTTTTGGAAGAACATTGCACAAAGGTAATTACAGTCTATATACATATTTACGTAATCTATACACTGAGTCACAAACAGATATCCAGATTTGTGATGTATTCAATTGCCTTGTTTGTTGCGGGTCACCACGGAATGCGCGTAAGGGGCACGCTTGGACAATGTGCTGAACCGTTTGACGTTCAGCACCACAATCATAGCTAGGGATTGGAAAAGTTCGCGATCGCGAATTTCGCGAATTATTAAATGAAGTAATACACAGATGGTAATGTGTTTTAATAACCCTAAAAATGGCGAAAAAAATTGTTTTTGAAGTCACGCATGAAGACGCGAATTTCGCGAATTATGCATGAATTTTGCATAAAAACGCGAATTTTAGCTTATTTCGTTTTTTTCTTTACAGTGCACTTCCGATAATTTGCGGCATTAATGCACGAATTTCCGCGAAATATTGAAAACTGCGAACTATCTACAGTAATGTTTTTAAGCGTAGCAAAGAGAAAACTATTGATTAAAAATATGGAAATGTATTTTATGACACACTATGTGGATTTTACCAATATTAAAAACTAAGAAAAATGACTGTCATCACTTTTTTTTTTCTTAGATGGTTTATTTTTTCTAATTTTAGATTGTACAATTCTGAAGAAAACAATATATGAGAACGAAAATTCATCTTGATTTTCTATATAAGAGATAAGTGTGACTATAGACACACTAGCTTGATTGTGGGAACTTTCGGGATTTCCGTTGCATCACTTACGCATTCTATATGTACTGGATCTCGGTTTACCTCACTGACAGTCGAATTCCATACAATATCCTCATCTCTGAAACCATGATTGTCTTTATAGAAGTCTACAACTGGATGTCACTTTCTTCTGCATCTTGACATTCATCCAGGTTTTGCCCTAATGTCATCGTAGTGAGACCACCTTGTCTGTTTGAAATATCGTCGTCACAGAAGCCGACAAACGCTTGTTTTTGTGTGAGTGTAGTAGCGGTAATCTTCTACCATGACTTTACTGCATGGAGAGCATCCAACAAACACGGAAAGATTGGAAACTTAACGGTAGATAGCGGGCCTCACTTTCTGCATACAGCGATCTCTAACAATCTGGGAAGTCATCCTTGTAAGTTACAGTACTTAGTTATTGAGGTTTTAAGGACCGGAACAGCAAGGTCATCTGCCCCTTCATCCTAGTATCTACTCGATGCGTGGCGTCATATAGTCCGCCTTTCAGACATGAATATCTAGAAGGCAAGTATCCAGATCAAAATGTGCCACTGTTTCCTGAACCAGTATTAGCCAGGTGGTCTTCTTGGTTTCATTCTGTAGTGTGCCTGTCAGAGTACTTGAAAGATATTTTGCAATTTATGAGTGAAGTAGTAGGGACTGATAACTCTGGTGTTGATTTTCACAACATTTCACATGACGAAATACTCGAGTTTCAAAGAATTTGGCACAGACATCACTGACCTCATCCCCTTATTTGAAGGCCACATCCAACTGTTCACCTTCTAGATGGACATCTACAGACAATTCAGCAAGCCCTTCAACTTGCTGTTTCTGGAAAGTACGGTACCAACATTAAGGAGCAGTTGGAGGGTTGTGGAAATATGTTAAAAAGAGGGAAAACTCATTCAGTTTTAGTAAATGCTGTGTCCCATGCTCTTGGAAAATTAATCAGCTTGAGATCTGTTGACCCTGGGAACAGGATTTACAAATGTGTGCGTTTGATCCAGCAGAAATTCATTGGCACAATGAACATAAATGAGGACACTGCAAAGAAAATTAAGAAGTTGCCGTTCTGTGGAACACTTGAAGAAAGTGAGGTGTTAAGAGGATACAAAGAACTGCAAACTTTAATCAAGAAGCAGATGCATGACCGGACCAAGACAGACATTGTTGGAGTTTTGCAAGGAATGACATTTGTATTTCCAAAGTTCTCAGAATCTGTGTTGAAAACCATTTGGATCCCCTGTTCAAACGCTATGAACTTTTGTTTTTCAGCTTACACTAGCACGTTAAGTGATATGCGTCACCGTTTGTCACAAGAGAATTTGGATCTCTTCACTGGAGTATACTTTGAAGGAAGACTGAAATGTGTTATGTTAGCAGGTTATCCATGATATTTAAAAAATCCCACCTAAAATTTATGATTTTGAAAGTACCGAAAAGTGCACTTGAAACCACCGAATTTGCCACTTTAAAATACCGCTTTCTTCACTCTGAAATCACCGAAAAATTCCAATCCCTAATCATAGCGCGAGGAAGTTGTCATCCCGCATTTATGTTGAGAATCGGCGCATCTACCACAATTAGTTCGTATCCTATTCAGAGTGGTCCAAATTTCCCAGTGTTTATCAAATCCTGGTGGCCTGGTTTTGATACAGGGCTCCTTTGTAGCACTGGTTTGCCATAATTTAGTCCATCGATCACTTATATTGTATTTATTGTTATTGACTTGGCAAAGCCTCCGTGGCTTAGGGGGCAGCACGCCGGCCTCTCACCGCTGGGTCCGTTCTTCAAATCCCGGTCCCTCCATGTGAGATCTGTGCTGGACAAAAGGGAGGCAGACAGGTTTTTCTCCGGGTACTCCGGTTTTCCCTGTCAAAATTTCATTCCAGCAACACTCTCCACTATCATTTCATTTCATCTATCATTCATTTCATCATTGCCACAGAGGAGTGCGTCAGGCCTCGGCAGCCGGCACAGTTCATATCCTCGCTGCTAGATGGGGGTTTCATTCATTCCATTCCTGACCCGGTCGGAGACTGGAAGCAGGCTGTGGATTTGCATTTGTTATTGACTTGGCAAGTTTGTAATGGAGGAAGACGGGAACGGAGTCTCTTTATGTTGATGGCAGGAATGTCTTCATGAATAGGGAGCCCAGGACTAGCAGTTATTTTCGCGAATTCACGCACAAGTGAACAATCTCGTCACACAATAACAAAACCGTTTAAAATGATCAATAGTCTTCCTAAAATTACCCAATTTACCCTTACGCCAAGGGTTGAGCAAAATGTTTTCGAAACTATAAGAAGGTGAGGCTTCTCGTATGCTGAACATGTGGAACTTTTGTAGGCCTATACAACAATTGGCAAATTTAATGAATTCGAAATATTTTCCTTTGCCCGGTGAAATGTACCTCCGCCTTTTGGCGTGCCGAGAGGGATTACTTTTAGCCTACTTTACACATTTTGCAAAAATGAGGAAAAAGTAGACTTATGAGATCGATCCGGGAAAATGTGTGTCTGTCTGTCTGTCCTTCTGTCTGTCTGGCTGTGTGTGTGTGTGCCCCCCCCCCTATCAACTCCTAAACGGCTGCAGCAATCGAAACCAAATTTAGTATGAGTAAAGATGTATACCGGAATATCTCAACCCCGTGTTTGAAAATGATGTCAGTGCTACCAACTGCTGAAAAAACGCACTAGAAATTTGAGCTCCATGTTGGATATCACGGAAGGTATGCATGGGTGCTATTCCAAAATTGGCACACGTGTAGATAATGCTATTTCAGTTTAATTTCCAGGAGGCCATATATGACAGTGTTGCCAAAATAATTTTAAGCCTTCTGATAGGTCCAATTTTTAAATGCATATAACTTCTACACTTTTTAATTGGATTTCAACCAAATTTTGTATATAATATGTGTACATAAACCGATATGACTGAGTGTATTCTTAAGAGCCAGCAGGGCTGCCAACTGTTAATAATTGCTCTCTCTATTTTCTTCATCCAAATACCAATATATCTGAAAGTATGCAAGCCGACAGCTTTAAACTATGCACATGTATAGTACCTGACATTTTAGATTAATTTGGAGTAACTTATATACTTCTGTTCTACCAACATGATTCTAAGCCTGCTGGTAGGACCAATTTTTAAATACATGTAACTTTATTCTATCAGTTGTATTTCAACCAAATTTCGTATGTGCTATCTGTAACATAACATATATGACTATAAGTATTCTTAAGAGCAATCGGGCCTGCCAACTGTTAATAAATGCTGTCTATAATTTTTACCCTAATATCGATATATCAGAAAGTATGCAAGCCAACAGCTCTATACTTTGCACACGTATGGCACCTGACACTCTAGATTAATTTGGAGTAATTAATATAAGTCAGTTCTGATAACATAATTCTATGCTTGCTGATAGGTCCAATTTTAAAATACATGTAACTTCAATACTAACAAATGGATTTCATCCAAAATTGGCACAACAAGATATCATACTATTTCCGATTATTTCTAACCAGCACACGCATGACATTGTTGCCAACATGCTTTTACGTGTGCTGATAGATCCAATGTCTAACTGCATGTAACGTCCATTGGACTTCAATCAAATTTTGTATTCTGTACCTTAAGAGATGGAACTAAGAATACATTCAGACACCAGGGCTGCCAACTGTAGTGCTTTATTAGGCTACATTATACCAGGAATATTTCGAACTAATTAGACATTTCGATATTACCAACTTAATTTCGTCATTATTCTAGATAGGTTCATATACTGTAGAATAATCATTGGCATGAAAAGTAGGCTCTTTAGTTCGTCACGGCACTTCTTGTTATTTTATTCTAATGTATTGTGAAGTAAAATCAATTAAATAAATTAAAATTATGAGAGAATCAACTGTTTATAAATTTGTATATATAAACTCTAAATAAATAGGTCAATGAGATATTAAAATACGTTTAAACCATTTAAGACTCATTATACACTTACAGATATTCAGATATACATACACACTACATCATGCAACCTACAACTATGTACAATGAATTATTCAAATTAAACTGATATTAATATTCAAAACTTACATTTTCTCCTAATAAATCATAAAACATTACTGTTCTAAAGCTGAAGTCGAAAAATCTGATGTTGATAAACATTTGTTGGAAAATGATGGCCACAATATAAATTGGAAAAGTGTCAAAATTTTGGAAAGTTTAATTTAAATCATAAAATTATACAAAATTGGTTTAAAAAATCGTAAATAGTAAAAGTCTGTTTGGTCTATTTTTGAACTGTAAAAATAACTTGTAACTTAATTTTGCGCTCCTGGCCGGGGCCTATGGGGCCTATTGGTAAATCCGCCCTGGCTCGGATGTTTTGGAAAAGTCACGTTTATTTCTTTGCCTCTATTTTCATGCTCGATTGGTTTCTGATGCAAATCAAGTGATTATCGTCACAATACAGTGGTTTTTATTTGTCATATAAATGCATATTTCGAACATTTCTTACCATTAAGTCATATTTTGAGCATTTCTTCTGGTAAGAACGTCATATTTCGGTTGTTTGACGGCAGCTGTAGGTTTGCAATTATCCTCAACTTACAGAACGGGAACTCGTGTTTACAGAAATTGAATCTGGATGTCACAACGGCAGTTAATGCAAGTGGAATACCTTTCGTATGGGATGAAGGGCATACGTCTCACTGCACTTCTTGTGCCACCACATTGTACTTCGCAGATGGTCGCACTGGTAGAGACAGAAATAATCTAGAAAAACCCATCCCAGCAGTTGGCTAATTACATCAGCGTGCTGAATGGGATTCTTTAAGTTTGTTTCGCTCTACAACCATCTGAGAGACTTTTTCATTGAGATTGCTTCTTTCTTTAAAATTTTGAAATCCAAGATTGAGTAAACTATGCCTCAGCAGTAGGCTACATTAATTTATAGTCTAGAATCTCAATGTCTTGAAAGCAACACTGAAGATAATAAGAAATTTACTTCCTGAGCTGAAAAAGCATAATGTGTAAGAGCTTAACTTACCTTTAGAGTAAAGCCAGAAAACTAGAAACTTACGTCAAAGGCGAATAATAATAGGCCTATAACACATTCATTTCGCTTCCAAATACATGCTCTGGCACATGTTTCTGTTCGAATCGATTCGATTAATTCAAGGGTTCTCTGTAGTGAATTTCGAGCTTCCTGTACAAGCCATCATATTTAGGTCACCCTGTAGTTCCCATAATTTTTTATCCATTTGTGCAATCACAACGGGTCATTCTGATTGCTTGTGGCACTGTATGTCCCTGCGGTGAGAGGAGAAACCTGCTCCTTGTCGTGGTACAATGGCGCTCATTATGCTGGTCCCTGTTGCATTCAGCCTAGCACAAAGAGGGCCACTTCATCATGCCACAGTGTCACATACAAGAATGAATGTTTAGTGTGTATTAATGTTGAATAGAACACCCTTACCTAAACCTCCCTCTGTCGCATTTAGGACAATTGGATAAAATTGTAATGGAAATATGCTTTTTTGTTATAGCATTCTTTTATGCCTCTACTTACAGACATTCTGGTAATGTGTCAAGACTGTCCATTCAGAGTGAGAAGGCCGATTGATAACGTGCTAGGGTCGTTTTGTTTGAAATAAAAGACAGGATTATTATTACTATTGGCGTGTCGCCTCCATACTGAAGGGTGAAATGGCTGCCATTGTCTAGCTCTTTGAGAATGCGGACTATGATTTACGGCCTAAGCTACTCATTCTCTAGTTTAATTGTTCTCCACAAAAGGATACACGTTTTGTGTACTTCATGGTCAAAAGTGGACGAGTTCAGAGGAAGTCTTAGTAATCGAAGCTAGTCTTGTCCCTGCATGCTAAGTAGGCACATTTTACAAACTTGGCCTATAATCCAGGCCAGAATCAATAAAACAGTCATTCAGAATAATATTGTTGTTGATTCGTTGAGGGGCTTAGCGACGTAGTCCCGTGTATAGACGTGTTGGCTAACGCGATCCCAGGTGGTGTTCTTTCATTCCATAATCCTACCACTCAGTCCCGCCCAATTGGTAATGAGTGTTCGGTGTCGGTTTCCTTTCACTCAACAAAAGGTGTCCCTCGTGGGTTAAAGGTACTGTGGCTCTATAACTATTAAATTGATTGTTTATTTAAGGATTTCATACATAGGACTAAAAGGTCCATTGCATGCACATAATTCGCTCTCTTACATAATCATCAATCATTAAATTTAACAAACTATTGTTGTTTGAGGCTTTATTCTTTTGACTGGTTTGATGCACCTCCCCATGCCTCCCTGTACTGAGCCAATCGTTTCATCTTTACATACTGTAGCTACCGAACCTTACATCCAAGGCAATCTGTGTAACATATTCTAACCATGGTCAACCCCTACAGTTCTTGTCCTGGACCCTTACATAACTAACTTTGCTATTCTTGGGTGTCTTAGTAGCCTATGTGTCCTACCAACCTATCTCTTCTCTTCATTAACAGTCCCCAGAAACATCTCTCCTCTCCCACTCGTCTCAATACCTCTTCATTTATTACTCTATCTACCCATCTGATCTTCATCATTTTCCTGTAACACCACATTTCAAACGCTTCTATTCTCCTCTTTTCTGCTGCACCAACAGTCCAAGTTTCACTTCCATAGAGCGCCACGCTCCAGACAAAGGTTTTCAAAAATGTCTTCCTAATACCTAAATCTATATTCGATGTCAACAGATTCCTTTTCTGTAGAAATGCTTTCCTTGCCTGAACCAACCTACTTTTTATATCCTCTTTGCTTCGTCCATCACTGGTTATTTTGCTTCCTAAAGCCTCGTCCACACCGGCAGATTTGTTTCTAGAAACATTGTATGCAGACTGTTTCCAAAATGTTTCTCATTTGTATGCGGGATGTATGCATACTTTTTCAAATCATTCTACATACAATCGGGAGACTCGAGTGATGTATGGAAATAGTCTGTATAGAGTTTGCATACAATTGGCATAGCCTACAAATGGCATACAAATCTCGTGTTTCAAGATACAAGATACAATGTTTTCTGTTTTCCAACGAAATGATAAACACGCATACAAGAAACAAGTATTTTGTTTCAAGTCTTCCTGTGTGGATGTGCTTTGAAACTGTAGACCGGATACAAACCACAGACGCATCCAGCTAGCCACGTTTTCCACATCATATTGTGTTGATTTAGTTTCAATTTCCCATCCTTCTTTATGGTGCACCATATAAGGTTTCATAACAAGGGACTTTTTGTTGTTACGCTATACATTTCGTGTGTCTTTGACATTTATTAATTCATATCGGCTGATGAAGGGACCAAAACTAATTAGGCCTTGAAACATGTCCCACCAATGACCACACAGTGATCTCATTATATTGCCACAAAATGTAGTTTAGTGGGGCTACCGGTGGGGTGTCAAATTTCACCCCTTCCCCACAAAAAGAAAATAGCGGTTGTTATATGAAATATTAGTAGAATGAGTATTTTGGTTAATTATTCGACTAATAAAAGAGGTACATTTAAACACAATACCCCTCCCACCATGATCGTTTCACTTTGATCCCCCAATTTACACATTCGCTGACTTTAAGAAATCACCCTGTGGTAAAGGTATGAATGTTATTTTTATTATTTTAAGACTTAAACGATGTGTCATAAAATTTCTACCTTCAATTTTGTTCTTATACCAGTACTTCGTCCTGATTGAATGAAAATACTAAATAAGAAGATTAATTATTTTCATACCGTCAAAGTTTAACGTTAACTCCACGAACTGTCAGTGGACTAGAAGTCTAATTCTGGTGTGGACGCAAAACAAGTAACATACTTGTATCGGATACAATGTTTCAATACAATTCTGCATACTGTATGAAGACTTGTATGGAAACTGTTTCCAGACTCCAAAGTAGTATACATACAGTTTGCATACAGTATGCAAACAAACTGCATACAGTATGCAAACAAATCTGCCGGTGTGGACTAGGCATAACTAACAGAAGTCACCTGCCAATTTGACGTCAATAGGGGTTTCTGAACTTTTTCGGCTGCCTTCGATTATTTTTGTTTTATATTTATTTATTTATTTATTTATTTATTTTCATCATCAATTCTTTCCTCATGACGGAGATCATTTAAAATCTCATTCAAATTCTCTGGGAGGATCCGTGCGTTGGCGTGAGAAAAACACAACCGTGCTACGAGTGGCCAACCTTATAAACTCCTGAATGTTACCATGGCGAATGTGTAGGTAAACTCAGAAAATAATCATGAATCAATGAGGCATTTGCTGACATCCTAGAAAGCCTCCGTGGCTTAGGCGGCAGCACGCCGGCCTCTCACCGCTGGGTCCGTGGTTCAAATCCCGGTCACTCCAAGTGAGATCTGTGCTGGACAAAACGGAGGCAGACAGGTTTTTCTCCGGGTACTCCGGTTTTCCCTGTCAACATTTCATTCCAGCAACACTCTACACTATCATTTCATTTCATCTGTCATTCATTTAATCATTGCCCCAGAGGAGTGCGTCAGGCCTCGGCAGCCGGCACAGTTCATATCCTCGCCGCTGGATGGGGGCTCCATTCATTCCATTCCTGACCCGGTCGGAGACTGGAAGCAGGCTGTGGATTTTCATTTTTAGCCTACTTTCGATTTTTGCAAAAAATGAAAGTAGACTTATGAGATCAACACAGGGCGAAAAAAGTGTGTCTGTCTGTGTGTGTGTATGTGTGTGTGTGAGTCTGTGTGTGTGTGTGTCTGTGTGTCTGTGTGTGTGTGAGTGTGTGTACTCTGAATGTCTGTCCCCCCCTATCAATTCGAACACGGTGAATGCGAATTGAACGAAATTTGGTACAAAGGTAGCACTAGCAAAGGACACCTCAGTGTCATGTTTTATATCGCCGCCATCTTGACGGAAACGTAATGGCGGCCACACAAATGTTCAAAGCTTAAATCAAATTACGACTAACCTAATCATCCGATCTCTACCAAATTTTGCAACAACATACCTTTATGGGGGGAGCATCCTTTGACCACACTAATAAGTCATCAGCGTAATAGTTTGCGGATGGCGGCCATCTTTGTGTGAAAATCGATTCCCCCTATTAATTCGAACACGGTGCAACCGAATGGAACGAAATTTGGTACAGAGGTAGTACTAACAAAAGGCACCTCAGTGTCATGTTTTATATCGCCGCCATCTTGACGGAAACGTAATGGCGGCCACACAAATGTTCAAAGCTTAAATCAAATTACGATTAACCTAATCATCCGATCTCTACCAAATTTTGCAACAACATACCTTTATAGAGGAAGCATCCTTTGACCAAATAACTAGGTCATTAGCCTAATAGTTTGCGGATGGCGGCCATCTTTGTGTGAAAATCGATTCCCCCTATTAATTCGAACACGGTGGAACCGAATGGAACGAAATTTGGTACAGAGGTAGCACTAGCAAAGGGCACCTCAGTGTCATGTTTTATATCGCCACCATCTTGACTGAAACGTAATGGCGGCCACATAAATGTTCAAAGCTTAAATCAAATTACGATTAACCTAATCATCAGATCTCTACCAAATTTTGCAACTACATACCTTTATGGAGGGAGCATCCTTTGACCAATCTAATAGGTCATTCACCTAATAGTTTGCGGATGGCGGCCATCTTTGTGTCAAAATCGATTCTCCCTATTAATTCAAACACGGTGAAACCGAATGGAACGAAATTTGGTACAGAGATAGCACTAGCAAAGGGCATCTCAGTGTCATGATTTATATCGCCGCCATATTGACAGAAACGTAATGGCGGCCACACAAATGTTCAAAGCTTAAATCAAATTACGATTAGCCTAATCATCCGATCTCTAGCAAATTTAGCAACAACATACCTTTATGGAGGGAGCATCCTTTGACCAAACTAATAGGTCATCAGCCTAATATTTTGCGGATGGCGGCCATCTTTGTGTGAAAATCGATTCCCCTTATCAATTCGAACACGGTGAAACCGATTGGAACGAAATTTGGTACAGAGGTAGCACTAGCAAAGGGCACATCATATTCATGTTTAATATCCCTATAGCACGTTGTATTTCAACAAGCTACTACAACCAACATTCAATCATACTCCTTGAAAAGGACAAAGAGTTATAACAATACCCATGCATTTAGGAGAAAGTAGGCTATATGTTCTTTACTGAACATCTTGTTTCATTTGCTGACATCCTAGAAATATGAAACTTGGTAGCGCCAGTGAAGCTGATACTCACAAGCTAAAATAATCTAAACTAGTGAACCCGTGCGAGAAATCTCGCAGGTTCATAAGCCACACTTTCCCCAATAGGTTTATAATAAGAGACTTAAGGAGAAAGGTTGTTATGTTTTCATTTGAACCAAATGATTATAGAACACTATTTACGTTTCAGGCGTACCTACGACCAAAATGCGAACTGAACAGCAATGATATCGCGTATTTTCCTACAGAAACAGTATTTGCAAATAGGCTACCACACTTCTTACAAAAATTGAAATTTATGAAATTGGAATGCAATTCATCACTGCTAATGTCATTTGTGTGCTGAGTCCATTGATTGACAGCTTAGCCGAAACGCTCACCGGTTATTCGATATTTATGAAATCATTTAAATTACTGTTTCTGAAATCCATGCAAAATGATAAAGGAAAGACTTCAGAATGTTAAAATGACACGAAACATGCGTCACAGCGACCAAATAGTGAAGCGGACAGCAATTACAGAGCGCATCTTCCTGCAGCAACAGTATCTGCAAATCGCACACTTCGTACAGTTTTTTAGTCATCTTTTAAAGAAATTATAGATATTTATGAAATTAGAGTGCAATGCGTCACTGGTAATGTATATTCTCCTTCATTTGAATGCTCATTTTTGACGATCGGTCGCTTGTGAGTGACGCAGGAGGGATCTATACTGTACTACTGAAATAATATATATGCATTTTCGAGTGGACCGAGTTGGAGGTATTTGAAATGGTGTCTTAGGAGAAGAACGTTGTAAGTAAGCCTTTTTTCAACTGTAGATTAACCCTTTTTCCAAAGCGATGACCTGTAGATTTTGTGGACTCAAACATTTCTTGAATGTCGAAACTAACCTTTTACATCAAACCCTGAGGAAGTTTTGGGGAAAATTTCGGAGATATTAAGGAGGCAATGTCGTTGTGTACTATCTGTATATAAAGCACAAAGTTTGTCTGTTTGTCTGTTATGTATACAAATCTACACCGTTTCACCGATCTGCATCAAAACTTGTATACTTACCCTTTGGAACCCTGAGGGTAACCCCGTCAACTTTAATTTTCGGACAGACCACCCCATGCCCTGCATTTAGGCCATTTTGCAAAAATCTACACCGTTTCACCGATCTGAACCGAAAGTTGTATATTTAACCTTTGGAACCCTGCGAGTAACACTGTCCACTTAAAATTTCGGACAGACCACCCCATTCCCTGCATTTAGGCCCTTTGGTCCAAATCTACACCGTTTCACCGATCAGAACCAAAATTCGTATTCTTACCATTTGGTACGCTGCGAGTAACACTATCTGCTTGAAATTGTGGACAGACCAATCCATTCCCTGCATTTAGGCACTTTGGCACAAATCTACACTGTTTCACCTATCTGAACCAAAATTTGTATACTTACCCTTTGGAACCCTGCGAGTAACACTGTCTGCTTGAAATTGCGGAGAGGCTACTCCATCCCCTGCATTTAGGCCCTTTGGCACAAATCTACACCGTTTCACCTATCTGAACCAAAATTTGTATACTTACCCTTTGGAACCCTGCGAGTAACACTGTCCAATTAAAATTTCGGACAGACCACCCCATTCCCTGCATTTAGGCCCTTTGGCACAAATCTACACCGTTTCACCTATCTGAACCAAAATTTGTATACTTACCCTTTGGACCCCTGCGAGTAACACTGTCCACTTAAAATTTCGGACAGACCACCCCATTCTATGCATTCAGGCCCTTTGGTCCAAATCTACACCGTTTCACCGATCAGAACCAAAATTCGTATTCTTACCCTTTGGTACCCTGCGAGTAACACTGTCTGCTTGAAATTGCGGACAGACCACTCCATTCCCTGCATTTGGGCCCTTTGGCACAAATCTACACCGTTTCACCGATACGAACCAAAATTTGTATACTTACTCTCTGGAATCCTGCGAGTAACACTATCTGCTTGAAATCGTGGACAGACCAATCCATTCCCTGCATTTAGGCCCTTTGGCCCAAATCTACACCCTTTCACCGATCTCAACCAAAATTTGTATATTTACTCTTTGGAACACTGCGACTAACACTGTCTACTTGAAATTGGGGAGAGGCTACTCCATCCCTTGCATTTAGGCCCTTTGGCACAAATCTACACCGTTTCACCGATCTGAACCAAAATGTGTATACTTACCCTTTGGAACCCTGTGAGTAACACTGCCCACATAAAATTTCGGACAGACCACTCCATTCCCTGCATTTAGGCCCTTTTTCACTTATCTGCATCGTTTCACCGATCTGAACCTAAATTTGTATATTTACCCTTTGGAACCCGACGAGTAACACTGTCCACTTAAAACTTTGGACAGACCACTCCATTTCCTGCATTTAGGCCCTTTGGCAAAAATCTACCCTGTTTCACCGATCTGAACCAAATCTTACATACTCACCCTTTGGAACCCGACGTGTAACACTGTCTAAATGAAATTTTGGATAGACCATTCCATTTACTGCATTTAGACTCTTTGGCAAAAATCTACATAGTTTCACCCATCTCAACCAATCATTATGTAGGTTACTTACCCTTTGGAACCCGACGAGTAACACTGTCTGCTTGAACTTTCGGACAGAGCACTCTATTCCCTGCATTTAGACCCTTTGGCACAAATCTACATCGTTTCACTAATCTGGATCAAAATTTGTATACTTACTCTTTGGAACCCAACGAGTATCACTGCCCACTTTAAATTTCGGACAGATCACCCCTTTCCCTGCATTTAGGCCCTTTGGGACAAATCTACACCGTTTCACTGATCTGAAACAAATTGTTTATAATTACCCTTTGGAACCCGACGAGTAGCACTGTCGACATGAAATTTCGGACAGACCAATCTATTCCCTGCATTTAGGCCCTTTGGCACAAATCTACACGGTTTAACCAATCTGAATCAAATTTTACATACTTACCCTTTGGAATCCGATGAGTAACACTGTCCACTTGAAATTTCTGACATACCTCTCCATTCCCTGCATTTCGCTCAGGAATCCCTCGGGGTTGCCAGCTTCCTAACTCACCCGCCATGAGCCCTTGAGGGTGTACCAGAAGAGGTGGGGCTACACACATCCTGCCTCTTTGAGGGCCTTGAGCAGAAGACAGGAGATATTATGAAACGGAAAAGAAGGCAGACCCCTCGAAGAATGAGGGCATCAGGAAAGATGAGAAAACGGCCAATTAGGGCGATAAATTGAACGACTCCCTAGCCCTCGGGTACCCTAATACAGTCGGAGTCGGAAGAGAACAAGAGTTGACCAAGGGAGGCCGACAGGAAAGAGAACTGAAGGGAGCCCGGCACCAGGAAGTAGAAGCGATGCCAGACTCAGCTGGGGTCCCGTGGTCGCCAACCCACGTCCCACAAGTTGTGAGACCCTGGGGGGGGGCAGTTGTGAGAATAGCTTGCTGATTCATCGCGAGGTGACATGAGAGGACTTTCCAGAGCTGTCTATGCTGATGCCAGCACAGGGCCGTTGCTCAAGCCACTGTGGTGTTGCGAAAGAGTGAGTGATTCCCCGGCCAATCTAAATACGACGGGGAACTCCGAACGTGTGTCATCACATTTCGTCATCATCTGCGATCATCTCAGGTTCGTGCAGCTTGGACCCATATTCTTTGCCGAGCAGTACGCCATAAGCTCTTTCACTAGACGCATCGAGTACAGGCCTAAGCCAGAAAATATGGTTGAGACTTTGGAAGACATCGAAGCTAGACATCTGAATTACCTATATCAGTTTTAAAATTACACCATGTTCGTTTAGTAGTATTTTTTTCATTACCTTATTATTATCATCATAAGTGCAAATGACCTAGATGTTACGCGCATCATACACCATTCCACTAATCACCGCCGCATAAAGTCTTTCTCGACTGTGATTTTTAAAATATTTATTTTTATTACAGTACATTGCGGACATTATAAGTTGAAGTGTCAATTCAATACAGGTAGTAGTTTCCCTTATCATCCTCATCATAAGGGCAAGATGTTACGCCCATTACACCATTAATCACCACACGCAATAAGTCTTCCCCGCCTGTGAATTTTGAAATATGTATTTCTATTACGGTAGTTTGTAAGTTTGGCGTGTCTATTCAACAGTAGTTTTCATTATCATCCTTATCAAAAGGGCAAATGACCTAGATATTACGCCCTCATTGTCTTTGGGGGGCAAATGACCTAGATTTTAAGTCCATTATACAGTATTTCTAAGGAGACTTTGATACATTATCATCATTCCACCGGGCGAAGCCGGGTACTACTGCTAGTGTATGATAAAGACAACAAGTAGTTCCGTGGATAACTATAGGCCTACAGCCTATTTGCACATTTGTTAATTACCTCTATCAACATACAAAATTTCAGTTAGATTGCTGTAATAGATTCGTAGATATTGAGAACCGTCTAAATATTTCAGATGCTCGCCATGTTGGATTTTTATTTATGTGCTATTACATTATTCATTTTAGAAGATAAATCTCAGAAACTAAGTCTGAAGACACAAGTTCTGGAGAAATGTGTAATCCCAGTAATGCTGTATGGATGCCAATCATGGTCACTAACTTCGAAGAAATTGCTTGCCACGGTGGGTGAGTGGTTATAGTGTCGGACTACCAACCCCAAGATTGCAGGTTCGCCCCTGGCCATGGTAAGTGATTTTTGAAGGCGACAAAAATCACGATACTCATGTCATACGTTGTTGGCATGTTAAAGAACCCATTTGAATTCAGTAGGCCGTGTTCAATGGCAAAATTAATCTCGGGATTTTCCGCCAACACAAAGTTCCTCCATTCTCTACTTGAAAGCGCTGTAGTAGTGTCAAGGAGTTTAGATATCTAACCTCCTTGACTTTCATAGCGTTCAAAGGAACGACGAAATTCGACATGCAAGCTACCCTCTGGGTGTCAATTAACAAAGCTTGCACCAGGCACCCGAGGCCATACGATATTATTATTATTATTACTTCGAAGAAATGAAAAACGCTCCAGATAGTCCAAC
Source organism: Meconema thalassinum (assembly GCA_946902985.2). Taxonomy (NCBI): domain Eukaryota; kingdom Metazoa; phylum Arthropoda; class Insecta; order Orthoptera; family Tettigoniidae; genus Meconema; species Meconema thalassinum. The sequence continues at coordinate 1,048,655,137 of OX336388.2, forward strand.
GCAGGATGGAACGAAAAATCCTCAATATCACGCTGAAAGACAGAATGAGGTACGAGGAACGAGGAGATACGTAGAAGAACCGGTATTAAAGACGCCATAAACACAGCGGACAGACTAAAATGGAAATGGAGAGGCCACGTAGCGAGGATGGAGCATAGGAGGTGGTCGCACAGACTGACGATGTGGGACCACAGAACGGCAGGAGAAACATAGGAAGACAGAGGACACGCTGGGCTGACACATTCAAGAATTTTGCCGGACCACAATGGACAAGAAGAACAAGAGACAGACAAGAGTGGAAGATCCTAGAAAAGTTCCTTTTCAAAACAAAGTATTTGTGAGGAAAGGAAATGAGCAACTCAGTGCAACATGGTGAACGACTAACTCATCCCCAGCGGCATGCGATTAATCCTAAGCCATACACAAGTGTTCCTTTTCCAGGAGGAAGGCGTGGGGGGGGGGGGGGGGGGGGTTAATGTGGTTTAGGGGCGTTGAGCGGAGTTGACGTCTAAGTTTCTCTCTCAGAATGGCTGTGTTAGATTCATCCTTTATGTACACGGATATGAGCTTACACACCATATATCATTCAGCTTCAGTGGCGTAAATTAAATGCGCGAAGATTACTGGCTATAACTATCAATATACTTAAACACAAGTCCCCACCATCCCGTATGGAGGACGTTCCTGGTCAATGTAATAGATTCACACAAGTCATGATGCAGATACCTCACCATTTTACGGCCAAATTCAATAAATCATTAATTTGTGTTGTCTTTTGTAGCTCTTCAGTCGGCGAACACGATTGTGCCCAATGAATGGGCGGGGTACACGATATACCGTAAATATGTAAACACACTCCTGGAAATAAATACGTGTATTAATTAGATTATCACAATTAAAGGGGCAATTTAGGATTACGCGTTTCGACCCTCAAGTACAACAGTATTGTAGTAGTCCGTCTCGGGTGTAGGCTATTATTACGATTCCACGATGAGCCTCGTTATAAGTTATGTTTTTTTTTCGAACGGTTTTTATAAATTACGTAAGAGTTTAGTGCTTTTCAGTCGGTCAACACGAATGTACCCAAAAGAGCTGGGTTATGCTCTAATCCTGAAATAAATTACATGATATTAATAAATACACTAGGATGACCAGTTTCGATCGTTAAGCGATCATCATCAGATCCATTACACTTAGGCTATAAAATCTATGTTTGAAAATGCAGGTGAAAATACTCGTATTTACAATATGTACAATTATTTAGTTGCAGTATTGGTACTGCAACTGTCGGTGTATGCTAAATGCAGTAGGCTATATATGGTGTTAGGTGAAATGCTAAATGGTGATAGATATCCGGAGTTTGTAATTTGGAGTGATTATATGGTTGTAAAAATCAACTATGGTTAAACTGTAATATTACAGGCTAACTACTTATATGATTATCTTCCTTGCTAGAGCTACGTGCAGTTTTAGTGTTCACAGTAACTCCAGGTGTAATTTATGTACGGTAATTTATGTAATTTATTTCAGGATTAGGGCATAACCCAGATCTTTTGGGTACATTCGTGTTGACCGACTGAAAAGCACTAAACTCTTGTTTACTAAGGCAACACTGAAAAAATGGCTTCAAATCCCACAATGTAAATTACGTAATTAAAAATGTTTAAAAATGTATATACACGTGTGTACAATTAAAAACACAATGTAGTAATAACTCAATAAACAAACATGAAACTAGCATGCTCTATCAAAATACTATATGCAGTATACTCACTCCGAATTGTGAAGTCTCGCGGTGTGGAAACTTGCCGCTCGGCCTGAAGAACTATAAAAGACAATTTTGTATAGACAACACTGAAAAAGACTGGCTTCAAATCTCTACCTTTCATTCATTTGTACCGCATCACGCATTTATAATCTGTAGGCCCTACTAGTTATACATAATATCTATGATAATTCTCATCGTTCCGCACTCAAGAGACACCTTACCAGTGCATTAATGGCGGGCTATAAGTGATAATTAAAGAGGAGTACAAGATCGTAGCAATTCTTGTCTAATATAAGGGCTGGGACGGGGTACATTGCCTTCCTTCGGAGGGGAAGTAAAGCCGGCGGTCCCATGTCATAGATTTATGGCATGTTAAAGATCCTTCCACTAATTACACCTGTGTGAAGCTAAATTGGATAGGTTAAGAATGTAAACAACGCTCATAGGTTTCTACGTTCGTTGCCAATAGCCGACTGCGGTGGCGTCTAGTAGCTAAGTTCTGAACTTGACCTAGTAGTCGTTGGCGGTGGCGCTTGGCGGCAAAAGTAGGAACTATTTGAAAAATTCTAAGTTGCAGTCTGTACTTAAATTAAAAAAAAAAACAGATACACACACTAATACAGTCATCACAATTAACACCGGTTATCAGACAGATTCTACACACACCCAAAGTACACGGGGCTACATGACCGCGTTGTCGCAGCCCTTAAGAACCAACTAACCGGGGTACATTCAGCTTCATTTGGTAGAACTGAGGAGAGGTGGGGCGAATTCCACTCCGTCGTCTTAAAATTGGTTTCCTGTGCTTCCTTATTTCTACTCCGAGTAAATGCCGGAATAGTTACTAGCTTAAGGCCATGGCGAACTTCTTCCCAATAATAGTCTTAATTACAAATACACACATCACATACCAGACCCCTCAATAACACAGGTTGTCAGACAAATCCTATATTCTCCGAAGTAGCCTACATGGAGCCAAAATACCACGATGTTGCAAGCAACTACGATACACGAATCAACAACAGAAATTATACAGCACTGTCGAAACCTCCGCTAGTTTTCTATCAACATTTAAATATATTTCAATTGGTACCTCTTTTATTAAATGATCAACATTTTCTTTATCACACTATGAACTGGATAGCCACACAAAATCAATCAATCAATTATTGCAATGTTATTTCATTATTTGCTTTATCGTATTTAAAATAGAAAAAAGAAGATTACAATGGTTTGGACATGTGAAAAGGATGCAGAATAGTAGAATTCCAAATTTAATGTTACATTGGCAAGTTGAAGGCAAATGGAAACGGGGTAAACCAAGAGACCAATGGATGGATGGTGTAAAGAGAAGCATGGCTACCAGAGGCTTAACCGAGGAAGATGCCGAAGACCGAAATTTGTGGAGGAGTAGAGTAGTTTTGTGTTGAATGAAAACTACTGTATTGTAGAATATTCCTAGTAAAGAAAAGAAGAAGTATTTAAACTATGTTATAGACTATATTTTATTTAGCCTTCACTATCATTATGCCAGCTTTCATCCATTATTATAATGGAGCAATTTTTAGGATTATATAGTAAACATAACTAATAGCCTACATGTAATTTCTTCCAGGAGTGTTATTTACTTATTATTTCATATTGTCATTAGGCAAATTCGCGTTGAAAGACTGAAGAGTTACAACTGACAGTTTGTAAGCTATAGGCAACGCTGAAAGAATGGCCTCAAAACTTGACACGATTTCTGACAATTGCTACTATTATTATTAGTCTACTATTGGGTCCTGAAATTATATTTCCAATTTTTGTCTTCCCTCCACTCGATAAATGTCTTGGAAATTGTTCTTCTTTCAACTAAGAAGAGTTCTTTCACTGTGAAGTCTCTCATGATGCACCATCTTTGAAAGATAGGAATTGTCGGCTTGTAAATGTTGCAAACCTATTCTCTTTGGCAAGCGTTAGAGTTCACAAACCAAAAATTGCTAACACTCTACGTAGGTCTACCTGCACTAGGACTTTGACGTTCCTTGATATTATACCATTAGCTACCATGGATCCTATACTATAGAGGTATTTAATGCGGAGTAACTCACCTTGAGGACATTTCTAGAGCACATGTGAGAGGATTTCATATGTACTACAGTAATTATATGGCCCGTGCTTGAGGGATGTCCTCGAAGAGTACTCACTGGGCTATAAAAAACTAGAGTGCCATATCTCCTCCAGGGTCGTAGACATCTGAATTAAATCCCTTAGCTTCGTCAAGAGATCACTAACCATCATCCCAAACCGGAGTTTGCGAGTGGTAGGGTGGCGAGTTCCATTCTACTCCTCCTTCTGCCATAGCATCCAACAGGTGGTTTCCATTTCACATCACGAGGCTGGGAGACCCCTTACGAGACCATACAAAGACTTTGAAATTCTTGGCAGAGCCCAGAGTTGGGAATAGATCCCGGAACCTCGGGGGTGAGGACCAACAATGCTAGCAACTGTGCCACGAAGTCACGGGGCTATAAGAAGTAGAAGAAGAATGGTGTATGGCCACCAGAGATGTCTGATGCATGTCCTCCAAATCAACACCCGCAGGTGACTTGCGCGTCGTCATGAAAATTAAATGTATGTCTACCCCTTATTACTGTATTCCCGTTTTCCAACTGTGTCGGGGATGAGATGCGATGGAAGTCTTTGTGGCGATGTTTTTTACGGCCGGATGCCCTTCCTGACGCCAACCTCATGAGAGGAGTTAAAGAGATATGAAATGAATGATGGTGAATGAAACTGGGCAAAGATGTGGAAGGAAGCGGCCGTGGCCTGTCAGAAGGTACCGTCCCAGCATTTGCCTGGTGTTGAAAATGGGGAAACCACGGAAAACCATTTCAAGGACGGCCGACGGTGGGGCTCGAACCCACGCGTCTACCGAGTCAGCAGAGGGCTTGGTCCCATGACCTAATGCTGCGCTTTAGCCAGAATACAGTAAATTAATGAAAACATGAAGCCTTCGTGGCTTAGGCGGCGGCACGCCGGCCTCGCACCGCTGGGTCCGTGGTTCAAATTCCGGTCACTCCATGTGAGATTTCTGCTGGACGAAACGGAGGCAGACAGGTTTTTCTCCGGGTAGGCCTACTCCGGTTTTCTGTCACAAATTCATACCAGCAACACTCTCCACTATCATTTCATTTCATCTGTCATTCATTTAATCATTGACCCAGGGGAGTGCGACAGGCTTCGGCAGCCGGCACAGTTCATATCCTCGCCGCTAGATGGGGGCTTCATTCATTCCATTCCCTGACCCGGTCGGTCGACTGGAAGCAGGCTGTGGATTTTCAATGAAAACGTCACATACACCCACTAACAATTCGAAAATAAAAACCCACGACTGGGCCGGGAATTGAATCCGGACCCATTCAGACTAAACGATAATGGCATGCCAGCTTAGTTCCGAAACCAGATAACTGGGGTGAATATTGTCGTCATTTTCTAGATCTATTACCATTTATAGGTACGGAGGTCATTGCATTTCAATCCTTTTATTTTATTTGATTTAAATCTACTGTTTACCATTGATGTTATTGCTTGGGCTTTGCGACATCGTGGCCATGTAGCCCCGTGCACTTGGGTATGTATAGAAGTTGCCTGATAACCTGTGTCACTGTGGTGTCTGTACTAGTGTGTGTACTAACTTGTAATCGATGTAGGATTTGAGTAGGAAGCGACCATGGTCTTAAGTTAGGTACCATCCTGGCGTTTACCTGGAGTAGGAGTGGGAAACCACAGAGAACCACTACCAGCATGGCCGAGGTAGGAATCAAGCCCGCTTCTTCTCAGTTTTGTATCACGAGGCTCAGAGTACCCCGTTCCAGCCCTCACACCAGAATTAAATTTCTTGGCAGCGCCGGGAATTGATCCCGGGTCTCCGTGGTAACAGCCAATATTGTTAGTTATGGTACTATTGTTTATCAGTTCGTGCCCACACGAGGATAGGTTTTCGCCGTATTTTCATTTCAAACTCTTAATGAGATATAGGCCTAGGCCTACTGTATGTAGCCTTTATAGTAGGCCAACCAAACAAGTGCATTTAATTATCTCAGTTTTATCATTCTTTTGACTTATATCCTTTTGCCCTAACGAGAGCGAATTGTCCCTTTTTCTTATCTGAGCGGGAGGGAAATTGTTGTTAAAATTAATCTAGTTTTAATTAAAAAGAAAGAGTTTCAATAAATACCTAGAAAATACTATGGGATCATTAACACTGCATGTCTGCCCCTTATTATTCCCGTTTTCCAACGGGGTCGGGGATGAGAGGCGATGGAAGTCTTTGTGGCGATGGTTTTTACGGCCGGATGCCCTTCCTGACGCCAACCTCATGAGAGGAGAATGAGAGATGAAATGAATTATGGTGAATGAAACTGGGCAAGGATGTGGAAGGAAGCGACCATGACCTGTCAGAAGGTACCGTCCCAGCATTTTGCCTAGAGTTTAAAATGGGAAACCACGGAAAATTATTTCAAGGATGGACGTCGGTGGAGCTCGAACCCACGCGTCTACCGAGTCAGCAGAGAACTTGGCCCCATGCATGACCTAACGCTGCGCTTGAGCGAGCGAGAATGAGGATTCAGGGACTTGGAAGGAAGGAGAGCCATGAAAGGCAGGTAGGAAAGGGAAAGAGGATAGCACCCGCCCCAAAGTCAGTGGAAAAAGTGGAAAATACGGACCCAGCTCAGAAATCCCTCGCGATCGCCAAATACCGAACTCACGAGCCATGAGTTCCTGAGGGTGTAGCATTATCCAGGGTGCACCAGAAGTGGTGGGGCTACAGTACTTACACCCTGCCTCCTCGAGGGCCTTGAGCAGAAGGCAGGAGAAAGCATGAAAAGAAAAGGAAGGCTGACCCCTCGCAGATGGAGGCTATCAGGAAAGATGAGACAAGGGCCAATTAAAGCGGGAAAAGAAGAGACTCTTTAGGCCTCGGATGCCCTAATACCGTCGGGGTCGGAAATGAACAAGAGTTGATCAAGAGAGGCCGACAGGAAAGAAGACGGAGAGGAGCCCGGCACAAGTAGCCTAAGTGGAAGCAATGCCGGACTCAGCTGGGGTCCCGTGGTCGCCAACCAACGTCCCACAAGTTGTGAGCCCCTGGGGAGGGGGGTCATCCTTTAATGCTCGAGATTTGAAACATGGTGTAGGCCTATTTGATTTTCTGCAGAAACAGTACCGTGTATTAGTAGTCTGCAGCTGAAACTTGGACTAATGAGGCGTGCAACTAGCAACCGATACACATGAATACGGACTAGTTTTCCATCCATCCATACAGCATTTGGATGACAATGCGCATTTGAATTGGTTTTGATAGTGGCTATTGTTTACGTTGGGAACGCTAGAACAAACACAGGCTAACGGTAGTGAAAGAAGCAGTCGGATCACTGTGACAAAGCGTTTGCTTCTCTCTGTAACTTGAACTAAACAAACGAGGGTAGCACGAAACGAGTTTAGTGATTCTCTACGCTGTGAGCAAAGAAATGTCTCGCCACGCCTTTTTGTCTGATGGGAGGCATCAAAGTAAATGCGTTTTGTTGAGTAACCCTGGACAAAGTACTGTATGTTCTTTATCACGCAGTTTGGTGAGGATCTTCTTCTATAATAACTTGAGTTTGTTGTGTATTTAATGTGAGGTAGAAGCGAAATTATGTCAAATATCTTCACCACTAAGAGTAGAATATGGAGGTATTTATTTATTAAGACAATGTGAAATTGGCACAAAATGCGAAATTATTCGGTTTGCTTTTGGGAAATACAGTAAACGTGATATTCATGATTTTCTCTTCAGCGGGCTCTTGGCTGCTTGAAAGTTTAGTTCTCACAGTAAAGAGGCGTAGGTGCGCTTCATAAAGAGGGAGGTAGCGCGCAGTTCGCTACTCCTGTGGGGGTCCAAGCGGGGACACCAAGAGCCCGCTGATGAGCCAGCTTGGTGTCCTAGGCGAAACCCCACACAAGACACGGCACACACCTAGATAAATTACTGAGTTTCAAAAGAAAACCATTTTTTTTCTTATAAAACAATAAACTACCGGCCACGGTGGCCGAGAGCGCTAACATGCTACCTCGTGCCTTACTGGCATCGGGAGAGCGTGGGTTCGAAACCCACCTCGGCCGTCTTGAAAATGATTTTCGTGGTTTCCCATTTTCACCACCAGGCAAATGCCAGGACGGTTCCTTTCAATAGGTCCACGGTCGATTTCCTTCCAAAATCCCTTCCCTGACCTGTCCTGAATAGAAAATAAATGGCCATTTGCTGCATTAATTTTAAAAACATATTATAAAACAACAAACTTAAAAGAAACGACATTACTTATGAGATATCTTAATAGTTACCTGGCGTAATGGTTACCGCGATAAACAAAGTCAGGCTCTTGTATTGCACTTTGCCTGCGTTGATTCCAGTGAATACCTTGGTATCCCGTCGGTACCCGCTACATGGAAGACGGTGACAACTATCGGGAATTCTTAAACAACCCATCAATGACGGATATGACTGCTACTGTAGACTTACCCCCACCAGAGACGAATAATTTTAATGAAATGAAATTTGTTGAAGTTTCCTATTTTTAATAAAGCCAATCATCGGATTGATGTTTGCCACGGTGGGTCAGTGGTTATCGTGTTGGACGACCAACCCCAAGCTTCGAGGTTAGCTCCTGGCCATGGTAAGTGATTTTTGAAAGGCGACAAAAATCACGACACGGATGTCATACGCTGTTGGCATGTTAAAGAGCCCATTTGAATTCAGTAGACTGTGTTCATAATAGCAAATTTGGGATTTTCCGCCAACACAAAGTTCCTCCTTTCTCTACTAGAAAGCGCTATAGTGTCAAGGAGCTTAGATATCTAACTTCCTTCACTTTCATAGCGTTCCAAGGAACGACGAAATTCGAGATACAAGCTGCCCTCTGGGTGTCAATTAACCAAGCTTGCACCCGGCACCCGAGGCCATACGATATTATTATTATTATCGGTTTGATAACACATAATTTAATTATATAATTTATACTTACTAACTTGAAATTATTTGTTTTCACTCGTATAAAATATTTAGCGCTAGCCTAACTTAACACTATTGAAGGAGCAAAATGGTCTGCTGTACAATTAGCCAGAGGGTTGGCAATGAGATGGGTGTAGCACATATCTCCCCATCCCTCCCAAAGAATAATAGAGTAAAAGATTCAAGGATAAATAATTTCAACTCTGAGATTTGCGTTGATATTGTTATTTTAGTCAATTCACCAGAGGATTTGAATGCGTTTCTATGGACTCCGTCTTGAGGAATGAATTTATGATGAAAATCAATAAATTAATTCAAAACAAAAACAATAGAATATAGCCGAAAGAAATCAGAAATTCAAAGGACGTCAAATTGGCAGGTTAAAAGCTAAAGGAAGTAGGAGACTCTGTCGCTTAGGGAGCAAAATAGCCAGTGATGGACGAAGAAAAGAGGATATAAAACGTAGGTTGGCTCAGGCATGGGAAGCATTTCTACAGAAGGATATCTGTTGACATTGAATATAGATTTAGGCAGTGCTTTATTTTTATTTTTTTCAAAAATAATTTGAGCGGTACGGGAAACATCACGCTCTTGCAATTTTCGACAATTTGTAAAGTCCGGTCATTGTTTATGTTCGAATCATTAACTTTCAGCTTTTTCGATGTCTGGGTGGATGTTAAATAGTTCGTTATTTTCTTCACCTTTCAAAAGTAACCACACGCACAAAATAACAACCGGACTGGCTGCGTGGCTCAGCGGTAACGTTCTCGCATGCTGGGCCCTAGGTTGCAGGTTCGTATCCTGGCGCAGTCAGCTGGTATTTCAGGATGCACAAATGCGAGAGAGCCGTGTCAGTAGATTTACTGGCACTTTAAAGATCCCCTTCGGGGCAAAATTCCGGCACCCCGGCGTCTCTAAAAGCCACAGTAGTTAAAAGGGACGTAAAACCAATAACATTATTATTATTATTATTATTATTATTATTATTATTAAAATAACAACCTACCCCGTCTCCATACAATAGCCTGCGTGCTTATAAGAACGGAGTGGCCAGTTGCCGACCAAAAGAAACCGATTCGATAGATTTAAATCGATGATTGCTCGAAATCTCCTCCAGCTGTTGTGAACAGCGCGTTGACGCCAGCTGATCAATGAACTTCCAAGTCGGATGTTAAATTTGCCGAACTATATACAAATGTACCAATATTTTTCTTAAACAGTTTTCAGATGTTTAGGGGGTACGCATACCCCCCGCGTTCCCCCTGAAAAAAAAAAGCACTGGATTTCGGTATTAGAAAGTCATTTTTGAAAGCCATTGTCTGAAGTGTAGCCCTGTATGGAAATGAAACTTGCACTGTTGGTGCAGCAGGAAAGAGGAGAATAGAAGCATTTGATATGTGGTGTTGCAGGAGAATGATGAAGACCAGATGGGTAGGCTACAGTAGATACATGGATAGAGTAACAAATGATGTGGTATTAAGACGAGTGGGAGAGGAGAGATATTTCTGGCGGCTGCTAATGAAGGGAAGAGATAGTTCGGTAGGATACAGGTAGGGATTCGGTAGAAAAATCTATGGGAGGATCACCTTAGCCCTTTATGGGATAGTGGTCTCTATATTAACCACCTGTCATAAGGAAAGTTTATGCTTTCAAAGATGCTGATAGTTGAATCTTTGAGCGAACTTTCCGAGAATTTTCATGCCGAAGTGCTAGTATTTTTTAAAATCAAATATTATTTACGTGTACGGTACTTGACGTAATGTGTTGGATAAATCTCTATAGGCTATATATAAAAATGAAAGTTTGTCTGTTTTTTGTGAATTTCCACGGAAATTTGCGATATTTGCGCGTTTCAGACTGCTTTATGATGGTTGCGCGCAAACATAATTTTTTTGTCTGTCTGTCTGTCTGTTTGTTTGTTTGTTTGTCTGTGGACAATTTTTGTGTCCTTATAACTCGAGAACGGCTGAGTGGATCAACGTAAAATTTGATAAAGATATCCTTCAGAGGCACGACACCAATCATTGATGTAACTCTTCTCCATACCTCTCATAAAAGGGGCCCTACCCCCTTAAAATACATGCTGAAATAGGCGTAGAAGGGTGAAACAAAGCTCATTTTCAGCCCCTCAATGAGAGAAACGAAACTACCACATTTTAAGGCCCTAAAACCAACAGTTTTTGAGATATTCCCAGAAAACTAATTTCACTTAATAAATTAATGAAAGAATGCATGCCGGTAACCATGGGAACTGAATCTCAGAGGTCCGTCTATTTCTGTATGACGCAATGCAATTCCATTTATTACATTACTGTGAAGGTTTGCAAACGGCTATAAGGTTATAACGGATCCAAATTAAGCTGAAATATTCATCAATACCTACAATGCGCTTAAGGGGTCAAGGGGTACTCTAGAATTTTTTCACGCGATTTACACGTGCGGGTATGGTACGGAAGGTCAATTATATCCCTTCTCTATTATATAAAAATGAATGTTCGTCTGTTTTTTTCTGCATTTCCACGGAAATTTGACATATTTGCCCGTTTCAGACTTTTTGTGATGGATGCACGCAAAAATATATTTTTTTGTCTGTCTGTCTGTTTGTGGACAATATTTTGTGTCCTTATAACTCGAGAACGGATGGGTGGATTAACGTAAAATATGATGCAGATATCCATCAGAGGCACGACACTAATCATTGACGTAACTCTTCTCCGTACCTCTCATAACAGGGGGCCTACCCCCTTAAAATACAAGCTGAAATAAGCGTAGAAAGGCGAGACAAAGCTCATTTTAGCCCCTCAATGTAAGAAACGAAACTCGGGGGCCCTAAAAGAACCCCGAAAACCACATTTTAAGGCCCTAAAACTAACATTTTTCGAGATATTTCCAAAAAACTAATTTCACTTAAAAATTAATGAAGGAATGCTTGCCGGTAACAATGGCAACAGAATCTCAGAGGTCCATCTATTTCTGTTAGACGCAATGCAATTCCATTTATTATATTACTGTGAAGGTTTTCAAACGACAATAAGGGTATAACGGATCCAAATTAAGCTGAAATATTCATCAATACATGTAATGCGCTGAAGGGGTCAAGGGGTACTCTAGAATTTTTTTACGCGATTTACACGCGCGGGTATCGTACGGAAGGTCTATTATATCCCTATCCCTATATTGTTATATTATTATTATTACTATTATTTTAATTATCATTATTATGGCGTACAACGACGAGACAAACTCATTTTCAAACCCTTGGTGTCAGAAACAAAACTCGGGGCCCCTCAAGAGCCGTAAAGGGTCCCCGAAAATTATATTTTAAGGCTCTAAACCCTACAGTTTCTTAGATATTCCCAGAAAACTAATTCCATTTAATAAACTAAAGAAGGAATGCAAGCCACTAACCATGACAAAGTATCTCAAGAGGTGGCATCCCACTTTCCATCTATTTCTGGAATAAGTAATGCCACTCCATTTATTACATTTCTGTGAAAGGTTAAAAATGGCTATAAGGTTATCACAGAACCAACTAACACTGTAAAATTCATCAATGCGCTTAAGGGGTTCAAGGAGTACCCTAGATTTTTTCACACGACTTACACGTGCGATATGTCGTACAGAAGGTCTATTATATCTCCAAACAGCAACATTATTTTCAAAAATTCCTGATTTGAAATAGTAGACAGTTTTTTGCTGATTTTAGGAATTTGGGCCATTGGAGGCTAATGAAAACTCATGCACCACAAGCCTTTATAATTTATAAAAGTTGGGCACTTGACACAACGGTTAGGGTCAGTTCGTATGTGACGTGTATTGCGATTCGTCTACGAGGTTTTCAATTTTATTTTCACGCCAGGAAGAACACGTTAGGTAAATTTAGTTTGAGAGCACATTTTAGCTAATCATTTTTCTTTGCCAACAAACAGGTTCCAAGCCTCTAAACATTGCAACAGTAGATCAATTGGTAACATCTGGTTATTAATACCGAAGACCGTTCGAAGAATGGGTACTTCAGCTAGTCTCTCTATATATAAGAATGAAAGTTTGTCTGTTTTTTCTGAATTTCTACGGAAATTTGCGTTATTTACGCGTTTTAGACTGTTTTATGACGGATGCGCGCGAAAATAAAATTTTTGTCTGTCTGTCTGTCTGTTTGTCTGTCTGTGGACAATTTTTGTGTCCTTATAACTCGAGAACGGCTGAGTGGATCAACGTAAAATTTGGTACAGATATCCTTCAGAGGCACGACACCAATCATTGATGTAACTCTTCTCTGTAGCTATCATAAAAGGGGCCTACCCCCTTAAAATACTTGCTGAAATAGGCGTAGAAGGGCGAGACAAAGCTCATTTTCAGCCCCTCAATGTGAGAAACGAAACTCGGGGGCCCTAATGGGACCCCGAAAACCACATTTTAAGGCCCTAAAACCAACAGTTTTTGAGATATTCCCAGAAAATTAATTTCATTTAATACAATATTGAAAGGAAGCTAGCCGGTAACCATGGCAACAGAAATTCACAGGTCCATCTATTGCTGTAATATAAGACGCCATACAATTCCATTTATTACATTACTGAGATAGTTTGCAAACGGCTAGAAGGTTATAACGGAGCCAAACTAAGCTGTAAAATTCATCAATACATATAATGCGCTTAAGGGGGTCAAGGGGTACTCTAGAATTTTTTCACGCGATTTACACGTGCTGGTGTGCTACGGAAGGTCTATTATATCCCTATCCCTATATTGTTATATTATTATTATAATTAATATTATTATTACACTACGGAAAGGAAGACCCCAGAGGACTGGAAAAAGGGAATAATTGTCCCGATCTTCAAGAAAGGTAGTAGAACAGAATGCAGAAACTATCGGGGAATAAAACTGATGAGTCATTGTGCAAAGATGTTTGAGAACGTTTTGGAAAGGAGAATTAGGACAAGGATAGAAGGAGGGATGAGGGAAGAACAACATGGCTTCAGAGCAGGAAGGTCCACAGTGGATTTGATTTTTGCTGTAAGGCAGTTACAAGAACAGCACTGTGAGTATGGAACAGATCTACTGATGGCCTTCCTGGACATTGAAAAAGCATATGACAGTGTATGCAGAAACAATGTATGGAAGTCCTTGGAGGATAGAGGAATAGAAAAATGGACTATAAGGAGGATAAAGGAGATGTACAAGGGAAGCGTGAGCTGTGTGAAAGTGGGAGGAGAGAGATCGGACTGGGTGGAACAGAGAAACGGCCTGAAACAAGGAAGTGCACTGGCACCGTTACTTTTCATTGTGGTGATGGATGACATAATGACCCGAGTGGCACAAGTAATTGGGGAAGGAAAGATGAAAGCAATGGTGTTAGCAGATGATTTGATGATTTGGGGAAACAAGGAGGAGGAGGTACAGGAACAGTTGGACGTGTGGGAAAGAATAATACAAGGATATGGGATGAAATTTAGCATAAATAAGAGTGAGATGGTGATCACAACAAAGAAGAAGGAAAGAACCACAACGGGAATAACAATTTGTGGGGAACAGCTGAAGAACGTGGAGAGTTTCAAGTAACTGGGAAGCCTGATACAAGATAATGGGAGAAACTATAGAGAAAAAATGAGCGGGGGAGACAGGCAGAAGCATTCCGGAGGAGTGTGAGAAGCATGTTATGGAGCAAGGATGTCCCTCAGAACAGAAAAAAGATCATATATCGGACGTACTATGCCCCTATCCTGACGTATGCCTCGGAGACCTGGGCTATGAAAGGAAGGGAGAAGAGCAAAATACAGGCCAGTGAGATGAGGTTCTTGAGAAGCAGTATTGGAGCTACAAAGATGGACAGAATAAGAAATGAGAGGACCAGAGAATTAATAAAGGAGGAACCATTACGGGATGGTATAGAGAAATCTAGACTTAGATGGCATGGACATGTAAAACGAATGGAGGATAAGAGGATACCCAGGTGGATACACGAGACGAAGTGGGAAGGAAAGAGACCGAGAGGAAGACCGAGAGGAAGACCGAGAGACAGGTGGCTGAAAGGGATGGAACAAGCGTGAAGAAGAGAGGAGAAGACTGGACAGGGGTGGAAGCTGAGAGATGGTGGGAAGACAGAAGACGTTGGAGTGGCCTGTGTTCCAATCAGACCCGGCCAACGGCTGGAAACTGTGCAAGAGGATGATGATGATACTACGGCCTACAACGACGAGACAAAGCTCATTTTCAGCCCCTTGTTGTCAGAAAAAACCCTCGGGGCCCCTAAACAGTCGTAAAGGGTCCCCGAAAACTACGTTTTAATGCTCTAAAACCAAGAGTTTCTGAGATATTCCCAGAAAACTAATTTCATTTAATAAACTAATGTAGGAATGCAAGCCTGTAACCATGACAACAGTGTCTCAAAAAGGTACATCCAACTTTCCATCTATTTCTGCAAGAAGTAATGCCACTCCATTTATTAAATTTCTGTGAAAGTTTGCAAATGGCTATAAGGTTATCACGGAACCAACAAAAACTGTAAAATTCATCAATGAGCTTAAGGGGGTCAAGAGGTACCCTAGATTTTTTCACAAGACTTAAACGTGCGATGTGTCGTACAGAAGGTCAATTATATCTTCAAACAGCAACATTATTTTCAAAAATTCCTCAATTGAAATAGATTATTTTTTATTTTATTTTTTTGCTTTCAGGAATTTGGGCCATTGGAGGCTAAAAACCTGAATTTCCATGCACCACAAGCCTTTATAATTTATTAAAGGGGTCTTCCTCTGGATGCGCACTTGACACAACAGTGAGGGTCAGTTTTTATGTGACGTGAATTGCATTTCGTCTACGAGGTTTTCAATTTTATTTTGACGTCAGGAAGTTCACGTTAGGCAAATTAGTTTCAGAGCATATTTCAACTAATCATTTATCTTTGTCGACAAACAGGTTCCAAGCCCCTAACCATTGCAACAGTAGCTCAATTGATTACGTCTGGTTATTAATACCGACGACCGTTCGAATAATGGGTACTTCTGCTAGTTTAAAATAAAACTGAAAACATTAGACCTAACAATTAAAGTGTAAAAGTGAATTATAAATATAGAAATAGAAATCCTAAAAATAAAATTACAATAATAAATGAAATATAAGAATTAAAATAATAAACATAGGCCTAAGTATAAAAAATATGAAAATAATTGTAAAACAATCAATTCGAAATTAGTCAATTAATTAATTAATTCAATAAAAATATCAAAAATAAATATATAAGAACATAAATTGAAAATAATAAAGAACAAGAAGTTCCGTGAAGAACTATACAGCCTACTTTTCATGCCAATGATTATTCTACAGTATATGAACCTATCTAGAATAATGACGAAATTAAGTTGGTAATATCGAAATATCTAATTAGTTCGAAATATACCTGGTATAATGTAGCCTAATAGAGCACTACAGTTGGCAGCCCTGGCGACTGAATATATTCTTAGTTCAATCTCTTAAGGTACAGAATACAAAATTTGGTTGAAGTCCAATGGACGTTACATGCAGTTAGACACTGGATCTATCAGCACGCGTAAAAGCATGTTGCCAACAATACCATGCGTGTGCTGGTCAGAAATAATCTGAAATATTATGATATCTTGTTGTGTCAATTTTGGATGAAATCCATTTGTTAGTATAGAAGTTACATGTATTTTAAAATTGAACATATCAGCAGGCATAGAATCATGTTGGCAGCACTGCCTTGTATTAATTACTCCAAATTAATCCAGAATGTCAGGTGCTATACGTGTGCAAAGTATAGAGCTGTTGGCTTGCATACTTTCTGGTATATTGATATTAGTGTAAAATAAATATAGACAGCATTTATCAACAGTTGGCAGCCCTGATTGCTCCTAACAATACTTATAGTCATATCTGTTATGGTACACATAGCACATACGAAATTTGGTTGAAATCCAACTGATAGTATAGAAGTTACATGTATTTAAAAATTGGTCGTATCTGCAGGCTTATAATCATGTTGGTAGAACTGACGTATATAAGTTACTCGAAATTAATCTAAAATGTCAGAATATACGTGTGCATAGTTTAAAGCTGTTGGCTTGCATACTTTCTGATATATTGGTATTTGGATAAAAAAATTAAGAGAGAATTATTAACAGTTGGCAGCCCTGGTGGCTCTTAAGAACACGCTCAGTCATATCTGTTTATGTACAGATATTACATACAAAATTTGGTTGAAATCCAATTGATAGTGTAGAAGTTATATGCATTTAAACATTGGACCTATCAGAAGGCTTAAAATTATTTTGGCAACACTGTCATGGTTGGCCTCCTGGAAATTAAACTGAAATAGTATTATCTACATGTGTGCCAATTTTGAAATAGCTCCCATGCATACCTTGCAAGATATCCAACATGGAGCTCAAATTTCTAGTGCGTTTTTTCAGCAGTTGGTAGCACTGACATCATTTTCAAATATGGACGTGAGATATTCCGGTGCACATCTTTACTCATACTAAATTTGGTTTTGATTGCTGCAGCCGTTTAGGAGTTGATAGGGGGGACACACACACAGCCAGACAGACAGAAGGACAGAAGGACAGACAGACAGGCAGACATTTTCCCGGATCGATCTCATAAGTCTACATTTTCCTCATTTTTGCAAAATGTGAAAAGTAGGCTAAAAATATAGACCTTAAAATTAGAGAAAAGAACATTATTTATAATTATAATATTTAAAATAAATTAAAATGTGGAAACACATAAAAGTAAAAAATAGTCTTGCCCTACAAAGGGTTAAAATGAATTTGGATTCGACCCCACAACGTTGAGCTCATTGGGCGAGAGTCTTACTTGCCACACCATTAAGTGAAGTTGTCCATAATGAGGTTAAGGAGATTAATTAGTGAGGTAATACGATAAATACCTACACTAGTCCTACTGTACTGAATGACCAATAAACACATCGCTCCTGTATGAAGCCGTGTGACCCGTTTCCAGATCCGCGAAAGAGCAAATTATCCCATGTGTTTGGTGCACCCTCATCTCATTGAGTCCGGGTGTGGAGAACATGTCTAAATGACGACTTCTCAATGGGTATCGGTTGACATCCTCACTGTTATAAGTCATATGGTCCCCGAGGTTTTAGTGGCATTGTCCTCGAATAGAATGAAGCAGAAGTGGAATAAAGGGCACAAAGGAAGGAACTGAGTTTTGTTGAGTATCTTGAGAGCGGATCAAAAAGGAATGTATTGTATGAGTCCCGCCTACTCAGCCCCATTCAACTGCTGTGTCCACGAAGCATTCTCAGGTGTTTCTCGGCGATACAAACTGACAAAGGGAGGGAGCGCGTTCTCCCTGCCCCTGTCCCTGTCCACTGGCTTCCATAGTTCACACCTCAGGCTCGAGACCGTGCTGTGCAGCCGAAATGCAACACCACAGCCGTTAATCACTATCCTTTTAACTCAAAAGGAATTACAGTAGGACGTCCATAATTGGAATTCGTCGATAATGCGAATGCATCGATAATTAATTCGAAGATTTATGTCGATCCCTAGCTTCGTCATCAAATCAATGGTATGGAAAATCGTGGAAAATTCGAAGTTTTGTGTCAGTTTCTTGAATCATATTAAATCAATGGAAAGTAAACCGACAGCAGTGACTACGCTGGCTAAATCGCAGCGTTAACTCATGGAGCCAAGCTCTCTGTTGAATTGGTAGACGCGTGGGTTCGAGCCCAACCGTCGGCCGTCCTTGAAATGGTTTTCCGTGGTTTCCCATTTTCAACACCAGGCAAATGCTGGGACGGTACCTTCTGACAGGCCACGGCCGCTTCCTTCAACACCCTTGCCCAGTTTCATTCGGCTTCATCCATTCCATCTCTCATCCCAACGGGCAGGTTGCCCACGGACTTCGACTAGAAGGATCTGCACTCGGTCTCTCAGGAGGCCACATGACAAAAAAAAATGGAAAGGAAAAGCGTGGATAATTCAAAGATTTGTGCCGGTCTCTTGAATTTCGTATCAAATCAATGGTAAAGAAAATCGTGATAATTCGAAGTTTTGTGTCAGTCTCTTGAGTTTTGTATCAAATCAAGGGGAAATAAAATAGTGGATAATTCGAAGTTCTGTGTCGGTCTCTTAAACTTCATACCAAATCAATGGAAAGGTAAATCGTTGATAATTCGAAGTTTGATTTCATATCAAATCAATGGATAGCAAAATCATGGATAATTCGAAGTTTTGTGTCGGTTCCTTAAAATTCCTATCAAACCAATGGAAATTTGATGATTTTCAGTGGGTCAACACGATTGTACCAGATTGTGCCATGGTTGAGTCGTACGCAATCTGGATGAGAGCAGTTAACTTCGTCATTGTCTAAGTGTAATGAATCTGATGATGATCGCTTGACGATTGAAACTGGTTATCCAAGCGTATTTATTAATCTCATGTAAATTTCTTTCAGGATTAGGGAATTTGGGTAAATCGTGTTGACCGACTGAAATATATCAAATTTTGATTACCATGGCAACACAGAAAATGGCTTCAAAAATTCATAATAAAATCAATGGATAGGAAAGTCATGGATAGTTCGAAGTTTTGTGTCGGTCCCTTGGACTTCATATCAAACCAATGGAAAAAATCGTGGATAATTCGATGTTTACCTTCCTAAACTCACGGGTAATAAGATATAAGTCAAAAGTTAGGTCACTATTTTACTCACTATACTTACTTGAACAACTTTCTAACTTGTAAAAACTAAACTCTAAAAAACAATTCTTCGTAAAACTTCAATTTTACATAATGAACATTTTGCTAATGTGCACTCGAGAGTAGCCCTAATTCCGATCTCATCTGGTACCCATTGTAAGGCAATCTGCATCTCAACAACACAGGTTATCACACACATTTCACACACACTCAAATATATTGGACTATATGACCACGATTTCGCAGTTCCTTAAAATAAGCAACAACATGTACTGTATTAAGTTTGTTCAAATATCGTGTGGCCTATATTTATCTTACTCATAACATTTTTCAATGAATATTTACTTATTGAAGAGTTGTCAATTTCAAGCATTTATTGGATCTAAAACCTAACCAAAATGATGTAACATGTCTAATTGAAGAGCCTGGCGCATGAAGCAGACAGTTCCACTTTGTGGTCAATTTCGATTTTTTGCTGTAAGCTATCATTGATGAATTGCTCTCCAGAGTGAAAATCATCAGTTCAGATTTTTGTCTAGAAATCAACATGAAAAAGACCAAACTAATGGTTATCAACCGACAAAGTCAAGTCCCAATTCAAATGACAAGGAGCTCAGTGGTCATACTCTTTGCCTCTCACCAAGGTGGATCGGCTTCGATTCCCGGTCAATGCATGTGAGATTTTCGAAGTGAAATGCTATGTCCTGTGGTTCGGATTCCACGTAAAAAGGAGGTCCCGTGGCTCATGATCATGCAATTAACGGTCACGTTAAACTGCAACCTTCTTTTCCTTCAAATGACAGGATGCCTACAAGAACTGGAGTTGGTGCATGAGTTTGTATACAGTACCTGGGCTCCATAATCATTAATTCGGGAAATTGTGATAAAGAAATAAAACGACGTATTGTCCTAGGTCGTGCTGCAATGGTTCAACTTACAAAGATCTGACAGAACCTGGCATTATCCAAAACAGTGGAAATGCGATTCGTGAAATCACTGGTGTTTTCTGTTTTCTTATGCGGTTGTGAGACCTGGACTGTGAAGGCTAATGACAAGAGCCGAATAGATGCCTTTGAGATGTGGTGTTGGCGGAGGATGTTACGTATACCATGGACAGAAAGAAGTACTAATGCCTCCATTATAGAAGAACTGAGCATCAAAAAACTTTTATCTTCCCGTGTTAGTGAAAGTTACCTCCAATTCCTCGGACACACTTTGAGGAGAGGAGACAATTTAGAAACGACCATTCTCTTTTTCGCTATCGTTTTACCCTCCAGGATCGGCTTTTCCCACGGACTATGCGAGGGATCCCACCTCTACCGCCACTGAGGGCAGTGTCCTGGAGCTTGAGACTCTGAGTCTGGGATACAACTGGGGTGTGTGACCAGCACTACACCCAGGCGGCCTCACCTGCAAAGCGAACAGAGGGCCTGATGAAGGGATGGGAAGATGGGGAGGGTTAGGCAAGGAAGTGGGAAGGAGGCGGCCGTGGCCTTACAGCAGGAACCATCCCGGCATTTGCCCAAAGACGAAGTGGGAAACCACGGAAAATCACTTCGAGGATGGCTGAGGGGGAATCGAACCCCCTCTATTCATTTGGGCCACCCTAGGCTGAGTAGACCCCGTTCCAGTCCTCGTACTGTACCCTTTTACCTACCAATACCTGTTGAATCCCTGGATAGCAGCTGGATCGTAGAACCTGAAAATTCCCCGGCTCTAAAGACCCCCCAAGTTCTACCAACAGACACAGGGATAATAGGGCCACTCGAATACCTAACAGGATGTATTAAGACTGACCAAGGCTCAGAGAAAGAAAAGACTAGCTCAAAACACAAGAATTCTTCAAGAGGAAGAAAGAATCTCAAAGGGGTGGTAAACCCTAAAATACCTAGCGATGGCCCCCTTAATACACCCTTCCATCACCTCTATAAAGCATCACGCAATAATTAAAACCAAGTAATAAAGTAGTTTATTGCAAGAATAAACAAGACAGAAAAACAATCAATTTTGTCGATATCACGACCAATCAAAAAAAAAAAACTCATTGACTATACTGGATTGTCCTTCAAAAAATTATTACCCATTATCTCAACTAACTTTTGGTTGATTAAAATATAAGGCATATTAATAATAATAATAATCAATCCCATAGGATAAGTATTTACAAAAGAAAAATATTATAAGACTTGAATACATTAAATTCATTTCGGTTCCTTAACTGAGCTTAACTGATTAAAACTAATAATCCTACACGACATCTTCATTAACATTATATGTTCTTGTTATTAAACGAAGAAATTCACATGGCATATTTACAGAATAAAATTTACACAACATTCCAGAATAATTTCAATTATTCTCTTCCCACTGACTTAATGTCACGACATTCCTTTCTGCTTAAAATTGTTTCATTTTTAATTTCATGGTAATTTCTGCCGAACAGTTAAGTTAAGCAAAATTAATCCTAGATTTAGTATTAAATATTTATCGGTGATCCTTGTTAAACATACATCCTATGGCAAAATCGTTATATTAATTTTACTGGAAATATTGAACCGGATATCCACTCAAGATTCCCAATAATACTGCTCAGAAAAATATTAATCTTCACACAGGCATTTTCACGATAACAGCGATGAAGTCATCTATGACCAAATATTAACCATACTAGGTTAAAAACAACACCTCTCTGGGTTAAAATCCCATTCAATCTAATCCTGATTGGCACACCTGGCTCAATCCTCAACAAGAAAATATTGGCTTTACAAAGCACTGCATCAATATACTTAAACACAAAGACATTATTCATAAAACATGCCTCTCTAAAGTCGAACATGCACCTATAATAGGACCCTTACTGTTATAAATCCACAATTATGAAAATCAGCTGTTTAAAATGCCTGAACTCATGAAAAAAAAAATGATACTGTAACAGATTACCAACAAAGCTCAGTGTATTCCAGAAATATTCCACCTATCTTTAAAAACTTGCCTTACATTGATGTGTTACATTATCCATAATTCTTAAACATATGACTTATAGTAAGTCGTCCCTGGGATTATCCTCGCAAATTTGGATGTCGTTCAACTACCCTCTTAATGGAGAAAAACTATTGCACCAAAGGCAATGATCTCAATTTAATCCAGTGTTAACTTCACAAAAAAAAAAAGTATAACACTCCCCAACCACACAAACTGAGGTTGTAAAAGCGATTTATAAAAATAAATTCAATCTCAAAATAAGATCTTTCCTGAATTTCCCGATCGCGAAAATGCCGATGGATTAATCCTACAGCATGGGTCTAGGTTAGCAACAAAGGCTAAGCGACTAATGACCCATTAGGCAATCCATTTCGAAAATCACGCTCAGAAAATACAAGTTAAATCTGATAATAAACTGAAGAAAAATTATTCAAAGGACTCGAAGTAACATTTAGAATAACAGGATCCGAAAACTTCCTAATATCGTAATAAGAATACGTAAAGGAAAATTCCTCTCAAAGAATACGATGATCCAAGCGAAAGTGCTTAAAGAACAATACACTAGAATATGAAAAACTCAGTCAGAGTTCTTAAAAGAAATTGTGTTACTAAAATGTTCTTACACAGAAAAAAAACTGTAGATCTTCTTCCTACATTGATTTCTCGACAAATAAGAATGAGCATATCAGTTTAAATACTGTAAAATACTACTGAAATTTATAATTTATCCATCAAATTACACAAAGGATGCACTCATTTTTATGAGTCAAAATCCTGGCATCATAGAAGGTCAGCTTCGAAAAAAAAACATCGAACCCGCACTTTCTACTCAACCATTTAATCTACTAAATCAAATATGGCAATATGTGGTAGTTCAAAATGTCCACGCTACGCTACTGTAACAAGTTGAAGTGATCTGTACCTTTGGCGAATCTAGATGAGGAAAAAAGGATATCGTTGGCCATACTCAGCTCCAGACCAACAGAACACATGCTGGACTCCAACTGGGTTTCCAAAGAACGAACCAAAGTCCTCCTAGGCTCGAACAACACCCGGTCGGTCGAAAAAGTCCCAACATATCCTGGCGATATCTTCCCACACATATTCGAATACCGATGGACGGACCGCACACAGTTTATCAACTCGTCACGAAGCGAGGGTGAACTCGAACAGCCGCTAAATAGTTCCAATATATGAACGCGAATGTGAGCAAGTTCACAAGGGTCCACGCGGCCCCTTGCATCACGAGAGTCGCTTGCACACTTCATGCTAAATGAAAGTTTCTGCCAACATGTCCCCGCTACACCCTGCTAATGCAGTATTCTTATATTAATCTAGCCTACCATCGTAATGGATATAAGCTTCATAGTATTCCTTCCCTCTGACACCTTGCTTGAGAACGTGCTTTTTTCAAAGAAGTATAACCATTGTGAAGAGTCTGAATCAAATCTAGGCTGCATTTCCACGAAGGTTTATATGCAGAGTTTTATGACACATTACAGCCGAGCTGGCGGTCGGGATTATGAAAGTATCCTTCCGCATGGCCCGTTATTAGCTGTCGATACACGGTCGCAAAGATAAACTATTACAAGTTCAAGACTATGTCTGAGCCCTATTAAACACGTGTCTACTTCACGTCGAATGCTGAACGAACTAGCGTATACACTTCAGCACGGTCACACGTTTTTAAAACTTCCGTTAGCTGGCGACTTCACTTTCACTATTTCCAGGCTCAAACCTGTACGCTGTCGGTTTCTCTACTCATTGCTCTCCGCACGAGGTCGCCTTGGCCTCACATCCGCTCCCCCACTCCTCTATACGTCACGACTCGATATGAAATATATCGCAGTCGAAACGTAATTAGCAGTGAGTTAACAGATCATCTTCTGTTCTTCATACTTTCTTAAAAATAGCTTTCTGCCATGGAAATATACATATAGACATATGCAACTGCTTACATATAGCGCTAAATATACTTTAATTTGTATTAATCACTCTCAGGTGAATCGATCGATATAATGTTAGACACAGTCAACATGGTTATCATCGATGACCTTCGGGTTTCTCGTCGGAAACACGAGCTCTGTCGATCTCTTTCTTGATAGCTTGACTTTTGCTCGCTGTAGACCAGCTGTTATTATAGACTTCAGAGGCTAGTTAGAAAGTTACAGGGTGTTCCCACAATACTGTAACCATGTCTGTACTTAAGACCTTTATGAATAATGGTGCATTTTCCCTTTGATACCTTAAATAAAAGTCTCCTCAACTTTCATTTATACCATTCCAGGTAATCTCGGCATATGTAGCATTATTCAGTCAACACTCAGACTATTTTCTGCACATATCTTTTCAGTTTTTTTTTTTGCATTGAAACGACCTATCATTTCTCTTCCATTTAGGCTTACTACCTCATAACAATTATTTCATTTTATTATAATGACTTCTCTGTCATGGTAATATCTTTCTTGTAGTCGTGAACAGGTAGAATGCGTGACATCTCAGTGCTTAATTTCTTCTCAAAAATGTTTTTTCTTTGTCCTGGTCAGGCGTTCTTTCTGAACTCCGACCTTCTCTGCTACTGGTGGGTCGTGACGTATCTGAATTTTCATCCTTTCTTTCCTTCGATTTTCTTCGTCCAACCTCCGTGGACTTATCTCGCCCTCTCTTGAGCATCTCCTGTTGCCCTTTCTTATCGGATGCCTCCGTCCGATAATTGTTGTATCTTGAGTACCCTTGATTTTGTCTCTTATCTCTGTTGTCACGGGTATCCCTATCATTCCGATTATATCTGTTATCTCGATTATTTTGATCATATCTGTAATTCCTGTTATAAGGCGTTTCTCGATGATCATTCCGGTTTCGATCATTATCTCTTCGATAGAAATTTCTCTCCTCGTAGCGACGTTGCCATGGCCTCTCCTGGACGTCCCTACGTTGATTTCCCCATCTCCTCTCTTCCTGATGGGTGTTTCTAATAGGACCCATTCTATCATCTCTTCTTTGCCCAAAACGATCCGTCTGCTGTGTACGGTTCATCATTACCGCGTTTACAACTTTCGATTCCTGCCTGGCATTTTTGACTATGGTAGGTTGCGTCATCATACTCATGTGATCTAATCGACGTAACAAGTCATCTAACGATGTTAAAGACGATACTCCGGAAGAAATAATTGATCTCCTTACTTCCGCAGGCAATTGACGTGAGATAGCTTCAAGGAATTCTTCCTGTGTTAACGGCGGTTGGAGAAAACGGAGTTTTGCTAACTGACACGCAAAGTACTCAGCATAGCTGGTTGGTCCTGTACTGGATTACTTGCGTGAATAGACTTCCGATCTCACATTTTGTTGGACCTCGTTCGACCAAAATCTTTGTATGAAGGCCTCCGAAAACTGTTCAAAATTGTCAAATGTGTAACGAAAAGCCCTGAACCATTGTAACGGAGCATCGGTAAGAAACCTTTCCACCATACGTAGCTCACGCTCACGTGGCACATGCGACTCCAAAAAGTAATCTCTTAATGCCCTTACAAATTCGATTGGTGTCATTCCATCCAAGTTGCTAAACTTCCTAGGTTTGTCATCGAAGTTTCTTATTATGGTTACATTCGGTGTCCTTTCCAATGATTTCGAAGTATAATCATCCACGCCTACGTTGGGGTTCGGAGAACTAAAAGTTTCCCTGCTTGTTCGAATGGGACTCAGATGTTCCATTTGACTGAGCCGAACGTTGGGTTCGTTGTTGGGAGATTCCTGCATCATCCTTTCCCTACCATCAGGTACTATCACTTCAGGTTGTTCAACTACAACTCTAAAATCGGACTGTAAAAGTGATCGCAATTGATCTTTTAGCGTATCTAAATTGATATGCCCCTCTAGATTAATTTGCTCGAGACCCTTTCTAATTTCATTAATTTCGGAAGTTTTCTTCTCCCTGACCTCATTTAATTCTATCTTACTTTGGTCGACTTTAGTTTCAACACTGTTAATACGTTTCTCTAAATCGGATATGTTATTAACCTGTGTATTTTGAATTCCATCCATTCTTTTGCTTAGATCTTCCCTAACATTTATTATGTCTTTGCTATTAGTTGCAAGACCAGTGGCAAGTTTGGATTCTAACTTAGATTTCTCAACTTTAAAACATTCCTCATTAATTTTCATGATATCTTTACGAAATGTTACAATATTATCACTTATGATCCCTTTCAAATCTATGTCAAAATCATCCCTGAGAAGTTTCGTATGATCTGTGACTTGAGCTCGGAGTGTCCCCATTTCACATTTCAACTGCTCCAGGCTATTCTGGGTCTGATTAGTGTCATGGGAAAACTGTAGCTGAAGTGCTTCTAAATTTTTTTTACTGAGCTTCACACTTTTTTCAAAGTCTAGTCTAATCTCAACTTGAAACTCTTTATTAGATTTTTCTAGCTCCATTAACTTAACCTCCGTCTGATTTTGACTAGATTCGATTTTTCGGACCTCTAGCTCCATTTTATTTTGACTGGATTCTATTAATCCCACATCTGTTCTTAAATCATTGATTTGGGATTGCATAATCCTTACATTAGAGTTTACATCCTTTACTGATTCCTCAATTCCCCTTTGACTAGTCTGAACATTGTTAAGATCTGTTTGCATTAAAGTTTGACTATTTTGCGTTGATGTTTGACTAGTTTGGATATTGTTAATGTCTGTTTGCATTGAAGTTTGACTATTTTGCATTTGGATTGATGTTTGACTAGTTTGGATTCTTTCTTGGGCAACCTGTACCAAGCCAACACTAGCCCGTAGTGTACTGATATCTAGTTGTGTTTTTCTATTATCGTCCTGGATATCTTCGATATTAGATTCTACACTGGTAACCTTCTTTTCTACCCTTTTAGAACTGTCATTGATAGCCTTCAAGGAGGATTGCATAGTATCAATTTCCCCTCTGATACCTTCAGCAACTGCATCTTTTATCACTCCCTGACTTTGAATAACAGTTTCAGACATATGGTCTAATGCAGATTTAGTTTGGACCTTAATATTTTCTATGTCCTGATTCAAATTGTCCATTTTATGTTGAATAATTTCAAACATCTTCTTAACGTCACCAACAGTCACCATATTACCTTCAGACATGCTTCACTACACTTCACAAGAAATAAGAATACCACACCAACAAAGCACAGCGAGAACATCTACAAACAACCACCATTTACCATACATGCTCATTCTTATTGTCTGGCATTACCTTAAAATAAGCTTATGTCTAATCACAAAGTGCCCAATTTGATTTGGAATCGACTATATACAAGTGCGTGTTGGTTTATATCGGTGAAGGTCTATGATTCTACCATTACTTAAATTTTAAATTTACTACAAATACTTCTATTTTTAATGATGTCAGCAATGATCATCAGCCGGAAACAAGTAGAACAAATTATTAACAGAGCGTGTGGCACCACTCCAATACATAAAATAAAAATTAATAATGGTTGCAATACCACTTGTAATTCAAGTAGCTCGAGTATCCTCGTAATTGCTTTGTTCCATAGGAATTCCAATAGTTCGTGCCAAAATATTGGTTCACCATTATTTTATCGCCTTGATTCATAGTCACACAAGAAACACGGTGTTCCAATTCGCGATCTGTGTTACATGATCATAAAACTAATTTCCACTTTGTACTTTCAGTTTCAATTTTGGCAGAATTATGGCATTCAACTCTCTGGTATTCGCTCTGGTATTCCAGTTTTTCGAAGCCCTACATTGGGCGCCACCTAATGTACCCTTTTACCTACCAATACCTGTTGAATCCCTGGATAGCAGCTGGATCGTAGAACCTGAAAATTCCCCGGCTCTAAAGACCCCCCCCCCAAGTTCTACCAACATACACAGGGATAATAGGGCCCCTCGAATACCTAACAGGATGTATTAAGACTGACCAAGGCTCAGAGAAAGAAAAGACTAGCTCAAAACACAAGAATTCTTCAAGAGGAAGAAAGAATCTCAAAGGGGTGGTAAACCCTAAAATACCTAGCGATGGCCCCCTTAATACACCCTTCCATCACCTCTATAAAGCATCACGCAATAATTAAAACCAAGTAATAAAGTAGTTTATTGCAAGAATAAACAAGACAGAAAAACAATCAATTTTGTCGATACCACGACCAATCAAAAAAAACTCATTGACTATACTGGATTGTCCTTCAAAAAAATATTACCCATAATCTCAACTAACTTTTGGTTGATTAAAATATAAGGCATATTAATAATAATAATAATCAATCCCATAGGATAAGTATTTACAAAAGAAAAATATTGTAAGACTTGAATACATTAAATTCATTTCGGTTCCTTAACTGAGCTTAACTGATTAAAACTAATAATCCTACACGACATCTTCATTAACATTATATGTTCTTGTTATTAAACGAAGAAATTCATATGGCATATTTACAGAATATAATTTACACAAAATTCCAGAATAATTTCAATTATTCTCTTCCCACTGACTTAATGTCACGACATTCCTTTCTGCTTAAAATTGTTTCATTTTTAATTTCATGGTAATTTCTGCCGAACAGTTAAGTTAAGCAAAATTAATCCTAGATTTAGTATTAAATATTTATCGGTGATCCTTGTTAAATATACATCCTATGGCAAAATCGTTATATTAATTTTACTGGAAATATTGAACCGGATATCCACTCAAGATTCCCAATAATACTGCTCAGAAAAATATTAATCTTCACACAGGCATTTTCACGATAACAGCGATGAAGTCATCTATGACCAAATATTAACCATACTAGGTTAAAAACAACACCTCTCTGGGTTAAAATCCCATTCAATCTAATCCTGATTGGCACACCTGGCTCAATCCTCAACAAGAAAATATTGGCTTTACAAAGCACTGCATCAATATACTTAAACACAAAGACATTATTCATAAAACATGCCTCTCTAAAGTCGAACATGCACCTATAATAGGAGCCTTACTGTTATAAATCCACAATTATGAAAATCAGCTGTTTAAAATGCCTGAACTCATGAAAAAAAAAATGATACTGTAACAGATTACCAACAAAGCTCAGTGGATTCCAGAAATATTCCACATATCTTTAAAAACTTGCCTTACATTGATGTGTTACATTATCCATAATTCTTAAACATATGACTTATAGTAAGTCGTCCCTGGGATTATCCTCGCAAATTTGGATGTCGTTCAACTACCCTCTTAATGGAGAAAAACTATTGCACCAAAGGCAATGATCTCAATTTAATCCAGTGTTAACTTCACAAAAAAAAAGAAAAGTATAACACTCCCCAACCACACAAACTGAGGTTGTAAAAGCGATTTATAAAAATAAATTCAATCTCAAAATAAGATCTTCCCTGAATTTCCCGAACGCGAAAATGCCGATGGATTAATCCTACAGCATGGGTCTAGGTTAGCAACAAAGGCTAAGCGACTAATGACCCATTAGGCAATCCATTTCGAAAATCACGCTCAGAAAATACAAGTTAAATCTGATAATAAACTGAAGAAAAATTATTCAAAGGACTCGAAGTAACATTTAGAATAACAGGATCCGAAAACTTCCTAATATCGTAATAAGAATACGTAAAGGAAAATTCCCCTCAAAGAATACGATGATCCAAGCGAAAGTGCTTAAAGAACAATACACTAGAATATGAAAAACTCAGTCAGAGTTCTTAAAAGAAATTGTGTTACTAAAATGTTCTTACACAGAAAAAAAACTGTAGATCTTCTTCCTACATTGATTTCTCGACAAATGAGAATGAGCATATCAGTTTAAATACTGTAAAATACTACTGAAATTTATAATTTATCCATCAAATTACACAAAGGATGCACTCATTTTTATGAGTCAAAATCCTGGCATCATAGAAGGTCAGCTTCGAAAAAAAAACATCGAACCCGCACTTTCTACTCAACCATTTAATCTACTAAATCAAATATGGCAATATGTGGTAGTTCAAAATGTCCACGCTACGCTACTATAACAAGTTGAAGTGATCTGTACCTTTGGCGAATCTAGATGAGGAAAAAAGGATATCGTTGGCCATACTCAGCTCCAGACCAACAGAACACATGCTGGACTCCAACTGGGTTTCCAAAGAACGAACCAAAGTCCTCCTAGGCTCGAACAACACCCGGTCGGTCGAAAAAGTCCCAACATATCCTGGCGATATCTTCCCACACATATTCGAATACCGATGGACGGACCGCACACAGTTTATCAACTCGTCACGAAGCGAGGGTGAACTCGAACAGCCGCTAAATAGTTCCAATATATGAACGCGAATGTGAGCAAGTTCACAAGGGTCCACGCGGCCCCTTGCATCACGAGAGTCGCTTGCACACTTCATGCTAAATGAAAGTTTCTGCCAACATGTCCCCGCTACACCCTGCTAATGCAGTATTCTTATATTAATCTAGCCTACCATCGTAATGGATATAAGCTTCATAGTATTCCTTCCCTCTGACACCTTGCTTGAGAACGTGCTTTTTTCAAAGAAGTATAACCATTGTGAAGAGTCTGAATCAAATCTAGGCTGCATTTCCACGAAGGTTTATATGCAGAGTTTTATGACACATTACAGCCGAGCTGGCGGTCGGGATTATGAAAGTATCCTTCCGCATGGCCCGTTATTAGCTGTCGATACACGGTCGCAAAGATAAACTATTACAAGTTCAAGACCATGTCTGAGCCCTATTAAACACGTGTCTACTTCACGTCGAATGCTGAACGAACTAGCGTATACACTTCAGCACGGTCACACGTTTTTAAAACTTCCGTTAGCTGGCGACTTCACTTTCACTATTTCCAGGCTCAAACCTGTACGCTGTCGGTTTCTCTACTCATTGCTCTCCGCACGAGGTCGCCTTGGCCTCACATCCGCTCCCCCACTCCTCTATACGTCACGACTCGATATGAAGTATATCGCAGTCGAAACGTAATTAGCAGTGAGTTAACAGATCATCTTCTGTTCTTCATACTTTCTTAAAAATAGCTTTCTGCCATGGAAATATACATATAGACATATGCAACTGCTTACATATAGCGCTAAATATACTTTAATTTGTATTAATCACTCTCAGGTGAATCAATCGATATAATATTAGACACAGTCAACATGGTTATCATCGATGACCTTAGGGTTTCTCGTCGGAAACACGAGCTCTGCCGATCTCTTTCTTGATAGCTTGACTTTTGCTCGCTGTAGACCAGCTGTTATTATAGACTTCAGAGGCTAGTTAGAAAGTTACAGGATGTTCCCACAATACCTTAACCATGTCTGTACTTAAGACCTTTATGAATAATGGTGCAGTACCACTTTTCAAATTTCGTGGCAGAGCCGGGAATCGAACCCTGGACCTCCGGGGCAGCAGCTAACCATGCTGACCGCTACGCTACGGAGGCGACGGAACGACCATCCTACAAGCCAAATTGAATGTACCAGACCAAGAGGTAGAACAACAAGTAGATGGTTGGACCAAGCAAAGAAGATCATCCACCGGCCTACTTCTTCACTATATCTTACGAAGGGCTGAAGATCGTTTAGGATGGAAACGTCTCGTCAAGGATGTAGTTACTAATGAAGTGAAGAAATGAGGTTACGACACTTAGCAATGACTAATGTTTATGATGATCATTGAAAAAGCACAGTCGGTGCAAGAACTGTACTGTTCCACTGATTTGGTGCCTAGCAGGAGTGTAGAGGGAGCTGTCGGGATTGTTTTAATTGTTTCTGCCGGTGCATGAACCCAGACAGCCCCTGCAGTAGGCTGGTTCTTGCAGCGGCTATAGCTCAATGTTCGGCCACTCGGCAAGAGAGAATAGCCTATACAGTATTTGCTACAAGGTTATCGTGCCTTGGTACAGAATGCGAGTCGCAAATTCACTGTTCATGATGTAACACAAACTATATTTTTGGACTACACAACGGACTTCAAAACCTCCTTCCAACAAAAGGTCAGTACTCGTAATGGTGCAACGTCAAAATACGCTGAATACAACAACAATGAGGTGGCATCGGTGGCGTAGTTGGTAGCATGCTAAGTTCTATGCCCACGGTTGCGGGTTCAAACCCAGCCGAAGTCGTCGGATTTTTCAAGAGCGTTAAAAATCCCTTAGTATGCCTTCCTTCGGAGAGCAAGTAAAGCCGTCGGTCCCATGTTCCTTCCACTAATTACATTTGTGTGAAGCAAAAAAATTGTAGGTTAGATTATTTGATAACGCTATATTAGTTCCAACGTTCGCCGTCAGGTGCTGTCTGCTAGGGCATCTAGTAGCCAAGTCCGAAGCTAGGTGTCGTGGACGGTAGCATTTGGTAGCAAAAGTAGGAACTACTTGAAATTATCGTCTGCAGTCCTTACTTGAATTAGAACAGATAACACACACTAATACAGCCATCACAATTAACACCGGTTATCAGACAGATTCTACACACACCGAAGTACACGGGGATACATGACCACGTGGTCGCAGCCCTTAAACTAAGGAACCAACCAACCAACAACAACAATCAACTGTCGTGCAGTGTCAATGCGAGTAGACTACCATGGTAGGAGATTCTTTGGAGAAAGCAGGAGCTACTCTTTCCTTACCCGACGCATCAAGTTTTCTATATCGCGGTGTCCTATAAGTCAATACCAATAAGGCAAAGTATGTTAAAGATATATAACTTCGACTGACTGTTTGTGGTTCTACAACCAGATTGTTTCAACTGGGAGTGATGATGTTGGAGCTGAAGAACGATGAACTTCCTGTGAACCTTATTTCCTTGGTGTAATGTTACTCTCACAATACGTCTGCAATATAATAAAGTATGTAACAGTGATAACTCGGGTATATAGTACTGGTTATTGCATTCGCCATAGTAAATATAGTTTGCCGAGGCACGAAACAAGACAGCTCCAGCGGTTGTGTGAATAAACTGAGTGGACTCCAGTTACACAACTCGTATGCATGTTACTGTTGCTTTTTGCTTGTGTACATAAATAACACTTATTTTTTCGACATATAATTATTTTATTCAGTTTTTATGTCCCATGAAAAAAAAACATATTTTGGATCCGTCTGGTTCTTGCGCCTGTCAATGTTTGGACAATTCGAATTTTTTGTTGGCCCTTTCAACTTTGAATTATCCAAGTCCTACTGTAGATTAATTTTCACTTAGGCTATTTGAGTCACCTTGCGTGAATATGAGCTCAGTATCTCCAAATTTTACCAGGGATAACGTTGGTTGAGGATGAAGATTATTTATATCGTCATTATTCAGATCTAGATGCATACAGACCCTCTCAGTTTTTGACATAGGTAAGAAATACCTGCCTATCTCGCCCATGTTAAATCTTCAAATTTTTGGTGCCCTTTACTCAAAATACGGTATGTTTGGGTTAGCCAATTGAAATTTTTAGGGATTACTGTTTGGATCATTATCTGCAATAATAAGAAGGATTATTGACAAAAACGAAATACTTTTGCCAATATGAATTTATTTTTAAGGTACGATGTTTTAATCCAATTAAGAGTCGAAAAATATTTATATTTCATTTTTATATTATTATTATTACTGTTCATTAGGATGATGTTGATACATTAGAAAAACTAATTAACCTATCTTTATTAGTTTTCTCACAAATGGTACAAAAGTAGTGAAGAATGTTAAACTGAGAAAAATGAGGTTGAAGTTTTCCATTACATTTTGTTACCTGTGGCAATTATTAGAACATTCCTGCCCCATAACTTTCATCATTTCATCTATCACTGGTTATTTTGATTTCTAAGTCTCCTACTTCATTTAGCTTTTAAATAAATAAATAAATATATAAATAAATAAATAGATAAACAATTAAATAAACAAATAAGTAAATAAAACCAATATAAATAAACAAATAATTAAACGCGTATTTCAACTTATCTTTTTGCAAATAAGTGAACTTGTTTTACCTCTTAAATCACTGATTCAAGGAGCAGATGACCTCACTGTTCCACCCCTTAAAACAATATTTCTTCAATAGGTCAGTGCAAAGTCACAGTGATTATAATATTATGACGATGTTCAGTAACCACTCGTAACATAAAAAATGCCAGAAGTTGTCATTGTTACCAACACAAAGTGAGTTCATGACAAATCCTTGTTGTCTACATTGTAAATAACTAAAAACAAACAAAAAAAATCGGCCCTAGAAGGGTCTTACTTACCTTAAAGAACTTGAAAATATAAACAGGAACTGATAAAGTGCAGATTAAAAATAAAAACAAAAAGTAGAAATTCAAGTTAAAGATACTACCACTAAACGATGATTGATGCGAGGATAGCATTATGTTGGTATAATATTATTTCAATGCTTCTTATAAGACAGTAACGTTTTGTTATGAAGCTGCTAAATTGAAGAGATTTTAAAGTTTCAAATGAAGATTAGACGAGTGGGTTTGAACCACACCGTAGTTCGTTCTTAAAATTATATTTTCCGTAGGTTCCCATATTCAGCTTCAGGCAAATTCCCAGATTGTACTTTCAAATGTATCATGGCTGCTTCCCTCCTACTCCTTGTCCAGTTTGATTCCCTTTTATGAGGTTGGTGTCAGGATAGCCTACACAAGACGTTTTGCTGGTTTTCAATCACTATCACTACAGTAGATCTGGTAGATCACGGACTGGTGTTTGATACACTTGATTCTTGACAAAACCCCACAGGAAAAGAAATCAAAAGGCGTAAGATCTGAGTTCCTAGAGGGGTCAAGATATCAGATGACCACCTCCCCTAAGCCATTTAGAATATGCAAGTCTATGAAAAATGAGCGTCTTGACAAAATTATAAGTAGGTTGGTTGGTTGGTTGGTTCCTTAGTTTAGGGCCGCGACAACGCGGTCATATAGCCCCGTGTACTTTGGTTGTGTGTAGAATTTGTCTGATAACTGGTGTTAATTGTGTTGACTGTATTAGTGTATGTTATCTGTGATTCAGGTAGAAGGACTGCAGATGATTTTTTTTTCAAGTAATTCCTACTTTTGCTACCAAATGCTGCCGCCCACGACACATAGCTGCGGACGTGGCTACTACCTACAAATTTTAGCTTCGACAAGAAGTGTAGTTAGTGGAAGGATCTTTTTCATGCCATAAATCTATGACATGGGACCGCCGGCTTTACTTCCCCACCGAAGGAAGGCATACTGAGGGATTTTTAACGCTCTTAAAAAATCCGGCGACTTCGGACGGGTTTGAACCCGCGATGTTGGGCATGGAAGCTCAGCATGCTACCAACTACGCCACCGAAACCGCTGTATTTGCGATCTAATAAAGGCTATTATAAGGAACATGTTATCAAAATATTCTGTATTATAAATGTGTTTTATTTCCTTAAAGGATCTTCTTATTTAAGTGAAGGTGGAGGTGACACTTGCATATAGTGCCAATCAGTGGCGTAACCACGAGGGGTGATCAGGGGATCAATCCTCCCAGAGCCGAATAATAAAAATATGATATGTGTTGTAGTTTCTGATTTTTAATAGTCAATCGTCGGATTGATGACAAATGATTGGATTATGCAAGTTGATACTTACTAATTTGAAAGCATTATTTATTTTCACTCCTGTCAATTTTTTAGTGTTAGCCTAACTTAACACTTACTGAATGGGCAAAATAGTCAGCTGTTCAGTTAGCCAGAGGGGTGACAATGAGATCTCCTTATCTCTTTCCAAAAGTACACCATTTGTTAGTTCCAATTCTGTTAGTATCCAAGTGTGAATTTTATCTTTGGAAAGTGAATATTTGTATTTACTTGTAAGTGTTTGCTGTAATTTATTAATATTAAGTTATAGGCCTATACAATGACAGGGAAATTTGATAAAATAGTCCAACTAGCTCAAGAACAAGTTGCCAGCGTTTCGCCCCAGTGTATCATTGGGCTCGTTTTTGAGCTAGCTGGACCATTTTATCAAATGTTTGTTAAAATATACTGTATTAGCTTAAATGGAAAAATCAACATCACGTTTTCCTTCGGGAACATTCGATTTCAATATGGATACCTCGGTAAGGACTCAGTGCTGCGATACGCGTACCCCCTTAAATATTTGAAAACTGTTTAAGAAAATAATATTGGTAGCCTACATTTTTATCTAGTCCGGCAAATATAACTTCCGAACTGAAAGTTCATCGATCAGATGGCGTCAACGCTCTGTTCACAACAGCTGGAGGAGATTTCGAGTA
Source organism: Meconema thalassinum (assembly GCA_946902985.2). Lineage (NCBI taxonomy): Eukaryota > Metazoa > Arthropoda > Insecta > Orthoptera > Tettigoniidae > Meconema > Meconema thalassinum. Next base: position 1,048,691,846 of record OX336388.2, read on the forward strand.
ATCCTCGATTTAAATCGATCTATCGAATCAGTTTCTTTAGGTCGGCAACTCGGCACTCCGTTCTTATAAGCACGCAGGCTAGTGTTTGGAGGTGGGGTAGGTTGTTATTTTGCGGGTGCGGTAAGTTTTGAAGGATGAAGAAAATAACGAACTATTCAACATCCACCCAAGCATCGAAAAAGCTGAAAGTTAATGATCCGAATATAAACAATGACGGAGAAACACCAACAGTGTCGTGTGGTGATGCAAAGGAATATCACAAGAAAGAGCATTCAACCGCGTGTAACAGTGGGACGGAAGTCATTTCCAAATGCTGGGATTTGGAGAAAAAGCAGTAATTTTTCAACAAGTACGAATGGTTGGTGGTGAAATGAATAGAAATACTGAGTGCAGTTCCAACCTTGACATGTTGACCACAAATAAATTAACCCAATGCCACCTTTCATTTAACTTGTCAGCCCGGAAAGCAATAACCAGACTCTGCAAATTGCCGAAAATTTCAAGATCGTGATGTTTTCTTGACTACAACTGAGAGTACCCCTTAAATTATTTTTAGGAAAAAAGCACAGGGTAAGGTTATATTGTTTTATGAAAGGGAGCTTGACTCTCGTAATACTGTACATTGGCATTGTTCGTGGCGCCAATACTACATGTATTTTGTGTATTTCTCAGTATGCACTGGCCAAGCGTCTTGGTGAGGTGTACCATAACAACTGACGAGCCCAATGGTACACTGGGGCGAAACGCTGGCAACTTGTTTTTGAGCTAGCCGGACCATTTTATGAAATTGTTGTTAATAAATATTAGCTCAAATGGAAAAATCAACATCATGTTTTGCTTCGGGAACATTCTATTTCAATATGACAGGGAAATACAAAAGGCCAGATTTATTTCGCGAAGAAAAGTGTACTTAGTAATTTATTATCAACAAAATTGTTAATTTACGACCATTTGCAGATCGATAAATGCAAATACAACAATTACAACGTATCAAACGCTAATGAAATCAAACACGAAATACATATATAGAGATTTTGAAACTTCGCGATCGTAAATTTGCTTTCATTGACTATGTCTCATTCGAAACCTCATCCCCAATGTAATTTTGACTCAGTTCATCCCCCTCCAAAAGCAAATCCTAGTTACGCCACTGGTGCCAACTAGTAGTCTACTTTTAGGTCGCAAAACGTTAGCCTATTGCTTTTTTTAAAATTCAAATCCATTATTGTATGAAGTCTATGGAAGAATTATCAAAGTTTAATATTGCGTGAGTAATGGTTGGTTCCTCAGTTTAGGGGCTGCGACAACGTGGTCATGTAGCCCCGTGTACTTTGGGTGTGTATAGAATCTGTCTGATAACCGGTGTTAATTGTAATGGCTTAATAGTGTGAGTTATCTGTAATTCAGGTAAGGACTGCAGACGATCAATTTCAAGTAGTTCCTACTTTTGCTGCCAAATGCTACCACCAAGGACACCTATCTGTGAACTTCGTTACTAGATGTCACCGCAACCAGCACTTGGCGACGAACATTGCAGCGTTAATCAAATCTAACCTACAAATTTAGCTTCACACAATTGTAGTTAGTGGAAGGTTCTTTTACATGCCATAAGTCTATGACATGGGCCCGGCGGCTTGACTTCCCCTCCGAAGGAAGGCATAATAAAATTGATTTAATGCTCCTAAAAATCCTGACTTCGGCCGGGTTTGAACCCGCGATCTTGGGCATAGAAGCTCAGGGTGCTAACAACTACGCCACCGAAGTCGCCCAATTTCCATGAGTAAGAAGTACTAGGTTAACTTCTGCTCTATTGTGGATAAATATTGAGTCATACATAGGCATACCTATTATTTAAAATTAGAGGAGTTGATTATAACATAGTCGTGTAGTTGAACTAATAATAGGGCCTAAATAGCCTATGTTAATAATCCATTAAACACGTTTCCGTCATGGTTAATGTTTAAGCTCCAAATGAAAGCGTACAACTCCAACATGTCTAGTAGAGTATCTTTGTAAATTAACTGGGGGCTCTGACGCATCCCGAATGCGAAGTGGGGCTTTGCTCTTTTCAGAGACTCCCTTCAGTGTAATGTAAATATAGTGTAAGGCACTGATAAATAAATATGAAATGAAATGAAACTACTCTCCACGTATAACAATGGTGCCATGTCCCTCTCCTTCAACAATGCTTACCACACATTCTCTTTCGAAGAGACACTTTCGTGCCTTACCACGGTGTGGGGATTTTCCATTCGCATATGCAGCAGTCGTGTCTGTTCATCTTTCCGGAAATGTGGAATGTAGTCTTATCAGAAAATCAGATCTATCGTGGAATGCCTCATTTTCGTCAATTTTTGCCAGAAGTTTGCGTTGTCTTGTTCCTTTTGTGTCTCTCTCTGAAACCATTTTAGGCGAGTCAAGCGGGCCACAGAAAAAGCATTGGCGGGCCGTAGTTTGGGAGGCCCTGCTGTATATGATTGATTTGATTGACTTGGCCTGATGATGCTCGTTTCGAGAACAAAACATGACATCCTTGTAACCTGTGCATATAATTAGACTGTTAATCACATTTAGATTTTTTTTCATATTTCCCGCCTAATAAAATGGACCGAATGAAGGTCAATAGGCTAATTGAGATCAGGCGAGTTGTTGTTGTTAATTCTTTAGGGGCTTTGTGATATTGTGGTCATGTAGCCCCGTGTACTTGGGTGTGTGTAGGATAATTTGCCTACTAACCTGTGCTTTTGTGAGGCTGTATTAGTGTGGGTAGCCGATTTGTAATTCAGATCAGAATTGGAAAGGAGGCGGCCGTGGCCTTAAGTTAGGAATCGTCCCAGCATTTGTCTGGAGTAGAAATGGGAAACCATGGGAAACCACTTCCGGGATGGAAGTATCGAATCCGCCTCTCCTCAGTTTTGCTTCACGAGGCTAAGCGTACCCCGTTCCAGCCCTCAGACGAGAATTAAATTTCTTACAACAGCCGGGAATCGAACCCGGACCTCCGCGATGAGGAATGGGAGAGTGAAGCTGTCAATGTTCCCTTGTTTGTTATATAAAAAATGAAAGATATATTTCCTTTAAAGTCGGCATTTGTTTTTTGTTTTGCTTTTCCAAGATGATGAAGGTTACATAGACAGGCAGGCATCACTAGCCTATCACATTTCTGTAGTTGCACGCAGTATGTTATGGTGAGTACTGTACCCTACTACCTGCTGGAACCACGCAGTCTACGAGACAAGTCGCCCTAACAGAAAAGGAGGATTTAGTCCAGGACAATCCCGTTCCCCCTCCCAACTGGGGGTCCACACAACGGCGTGCCAACTGCTCGCCCCACGGCTTCCTGTGTCGAGTGCATTTACTCCTTCCTTTTATTGACCATCGCGGCGATATTTTACACTATCTTCTTCTTTATAAAGGGAGCCCACTGTCTGTACATTCCTTGTTTTACGTACAGTGTCTCCAACCTTTCGGGTCAAATTATACAAAATTATACAGCACCAAATAGAGTATTTCGATATGTGAACTAATGGGTGGGCATGCCTTTAGCGTGCTACGCGTTGGCCCGAAGGGTCCTGGGTTCTGCTCCCGATCAGGTCATGGAGATTTTAATCTCCTATTGTTAAATCCCCTGCTTCGGAGTCTAGGCGTCTATAACTTTATGAAATAAGATAATGAGCTATAATGAGCACAAAAAAAAAAACATGATGACGACGTGAAATTAAAATATTTGAAAGGATTCTTCTTACGACGGTATATCTTTATACACGCCTTAAGGTGAGACCGAATGCCCTTTCTTGCCAATGTTAATTTTGTATACTTTATATGTTCCTTTTATGGCCTGTTTGCCATCTCTTGATGAATACAGTACATTTGCATTTGTCAGTTGGCACAGGCTAGAGTAAAAGGTGGGTGTTCACCGATGTCTCAGTCTCACTCATGGCTGTGATTATATGGAAGCTACTGAGGTATGGGTGGTGCTTAGTAATGGCATTCAGGGCACAGTCAGTGCCTGTGAATGCTGTGAAAGGTTCTACTCATAGGGTTAGGACTACTGTTCTGACTCAGTGAGGAAAGCAATGGCAAACTACCTCACACCTCTTATTGCCTAGAACGCCTCAATATAGCGCTGCCTTGAAGTTTTGTGGGTATCTACTCACATAACGTAACGGCGGTGCTTTTTGAGGATCCAACCAGCCTTCGGGCTGACTACCTAACACATGTTCCTTTTTCTAAGAAACTATAAAGATAAATGCATGCAATGTTTGCAGCATATTCCTCAACTCTTACTAAGTGCTGGGATCTACAATTGAAATTTTGGTTCAATAAATGTGGGAGTAATGATTTTTTTTTAAAGATAGGCCAATATTCCAATAAAAATAATCATGAACAATGAGGCATAACTCTCAAGGTATTAGTCACAATGACCTGATTGTAGATCCCCAGCTGTATTGTATACACATTAAGTACCTGTCAAAATTTCATGGTTATACATTGTATAGTTTTGAAGAAAAAGGAACATTTATTGAGATTTTTTACGTTTCAAGAAAATCAACTGTAAAGTTGAAGAGTGAAAAGAATATCTAAATCTTACCCTATACGTTTTCCTAGACCAATTAGAAGCTTCCAGCAACATAATCTGACTCCTCACTGGCTAATCTGCTCCTTTTTTTCTTCTTTCTTGCTTCTTTTGTTGCCAGATTTGCCGCAAATTCTGCTTTTTGCACCCTTAACCTGTCAAGCACATTCAGTCCAGATGCTGTATGCTTTCCTATTTCTACACCCAGTTCTTCAAGAACCTTAAGTCTGCCTGAATTCCCATGATTGAAGGTTATTGAGACATTAAGTGCTTTTACGTTTTCATTTCTTCCAACAATCTCCAATCATTCGAAATTTAAATACTAGCTTCAGAGCGAGCCTATCACCCCAGTTTCGGTCAGCATCAAACTGACAAGTCATGTCGCGCAACAGTAACTTCTGGAACTTTAAAATGAACCAAACCACAGCCTTCTAGGTCAAGAAGTTCATGATAAATCAATGACTATACCAATCGGTGCAACATGAAACGAACATTAGGAAAATAATTAAAAATACTTCTAGGACGAATTTCTATATAAATGATACACCAGAATGTTCGTTTAAGTCCAAATTGTAAACGAAAAAAGTCTTTTTTTTCTTAGATTTTCGCGTTCTGTCTTACCTTAATATATTGACGTCTAATTTAATGGAATTTTGTGAAAACTTAAAAATGGTGGCTGTGCAATTCTTTAAAATCTCGTTTAATTTCTCGTGACCTAAGTAAGACCAGTAGGATAATGAACTACTTTTAGTAATGTTAGGGCCTTTTATTCCAACACTACAATTTCGTACTATCTTGCGACCGTTAGGCGTATTAACTTTCAATAACCGTGCGTAAGATGTTCTTATGGCAACATATAGATGTCTCTACCAAACTGGAATGCATAGCCTTAGATGACGAACGCTTGTTGCCATGGTAACCACCGGATATCCGTATCGGAGAATTATTCTCACTAATCACAGGTAGACCCCCAGCCCTAAGTCATAATATCCATGTTAAAAGACGAAGAAAAGAAATGCCCTCAACCCTCGAGTATTGAAGGGCTCTGGAGGAAGTAGAGCGATGAAAGGCAGACAGAAAAGGTAAAGAGAAGAAGGTCCATTCCAATTTCACTGGAGAAAGGGGAAGCATTGGACCCAGCTCTGGATCAACTTGGAGTCATAAAATCCTGAGCTCACCAGTCATGAGTCCTTAAGGGTTAGCACTATCCGGGGTGCACTTGTACTGTGGTTAGTGTGTGCAACTGTATTAGGGTCAGAGATGGGGTTGGTGTCCCGGGACATGAAGTAAGGTACTATCCCAGCATTTTCCCGGAGGGAGTGTGGAGAAAATCGGGGGAAAACCACACGCAGGATAGCCGTTAACAGCGCCGGAATTCGAAACTGCGATATCTGGACTTGATGCAGCTGCCGGGTTCTACTGTAGTTCCGTTGTACTATGTGTGCATCACACAACCTAATCCTTCATTTCTCAACAATGATAATAATAATAACATCGTATGGCCTTGGGTGCCGGGTTTGATATCTAAGCTCCTTGACACTATAGCGCTTTCTAGTAGAGAATGGAGGAACTTTTTGTGTTGGCGGAAAATCCCGAGATTAATTTTGCCATTATGAACATGACCTACTGAATTCAAATGGGTTATTTAACATACCAACAATGTATGACATGCGTGTCGTGATTTTTGTCGCCTTTCAAAAATCACTTACCATGGCCCAGAGCGAACCTGCAAGCATTAACCACTCACCCACCGTGGCCAGCAATGATAATAATAATAATAATAATAATAATAATAATAATAATAATAATAATAATAATAATAATAATAATAATAAGAGATCGAAAATATTGCTGACATTCTACGTAATCAACGTACCGTATATTGAAAGAGGTTTCACAAGCGAGAAACATCAAGTATTGTTGCTCTATTAGTTGAGAGGAATATAATCGGTACGTCTGGAGTTCCGTTAGAGGTAGGTCTCCCATATCCCTCTTCTAGATTTTCTGGTATTGAGGCGTTACTCAATGATGAAAATGAGTGTTAGAATTTTTGCTGGTCCAGTCGCCAGGCAGACTGGCCACTTGCCGAGTATTATGTTACACGGTGGGCTCATGTTTGTGGAGTGTTGGGAGCCGACCCTTGCATTGGCCGACATTAGCATGTGAATAGAGCGACCGGATAGGGGACAGGGCCATCCAAAATATGTACCGCGAGCTCACATTATCCTAGGAACAATTCAGCTAATATAGGGCTAGAGGACAGGGGCATCCAAAATATATGCAGCATGCCTCATCACTCAGCTCACTATCCTAGAAAGAACAGAGATAGGCTAATATAGCGTGAGTGGAATAGTATATAGCGCCGTCCAAATTACACGCTGCAGACCTCATCCCTTAGTTCACTCTTATAGGAATACTGTAACTAGCAGAAGTACCCGCTCTTCGAACGGTATTCGGTATGAATAACCAGACGTTATCAATTGAGATACTGTTCCAATGGTTAGGGGCTTGTCATTCCTTCATAAGTTTATCAGATCGAAGTTAGTTTTCTGGGTATATCGCAGACACTGTTAATTTAAGGGCCATAAAATGTGGTTTTTGGAGACCCTTTATAGACTCCCTAGTTTTGTGTCACACATTGAGAAGCGCAACATATTCTTTGGTCGTCCTTCTAGGATAATTCTTATTTTTCGCCTATTTCAGCATGTATTTTGAAAAGTTGTTCCTTATACCCATCCTTCTATGAGAAGTACGTTGAAGCATTTTCTAAATGATTGTTGTATTGCCTCATGGTTACAATACCTAATTTTACGATGCTCCAAGCACCCGAACATGAATTATTGGCGTACATAAACATAAATATATATCAACCACGCAGTATCAAACAAAATCATCTTTACGATGAACCCGTTTGTCGACAAAAAATATGATTAGTTAAAATGTGCTCTCAAACTAAATTCACCTAACGTGTACTTCCTGCCGTGAAAATAATATTGAAAACCTCGTAGACGAATCGCAATATATGTCAAATTAAAACTGATCCTCACCGTTGTGGAAAGTCCTCATCCCCAGGAAGACCCCTTTAATAATTTATAAAGGCTTGTGGTGCATGAAAATTCGGGATTTTTAGTCTCCAATGACCCAAATTCCCAAAAACTGCAAAAAACACCATTCCAAATCAGGAATTTTTTGAAAATAATGTTCTCAACTGAAGTCGATCTTGTATAATTTCCTCCGTAATGCCAATTTCTTGGAGGTCTTTTTCTATTTCACTAAGCCAGTTGTTCTTGACTTTCATTGATAGAGCAAGGTTGAGAATCTTGTCACTGTTAATTCTGAGAATGTGACCATCACCTTCAAACACCTTTTTCCTGAAGGTGTCAGTGATTTTTCTCAATACCTACGAATCTTTTACAGCAATCGAAATGATTTTTTTTATATTTATAGAGGCTATGGACATAACTTCAGCTATAGGACTTTCAGTAACCTGGTGAGATGGCGGCAACGCGAAGTATAAATATTTAAATGGACGTTTCTCGCGATTTAACCATCCGAGTGCAGTGAAACTTTGCACGTTAAATGCTTCTACAAATGTTAATCCACTGGCATCTAATTTATTTCAATTTTTTTTCATAACCACAAGATGTCAGTTGTGCGAAATTTTAAAATCTCTTTTTTTACTTCTGTCGCCTCCGTAACGTAGCGGTCAGCATAATTAGCTGCCGTCCCGGAGGTTCTGGGTTCGATTCCCGGCTCTGCCACGAAATTTGAAAATTGGTATGAGGACTGGAACGGGGTCTACTCAGCCTCGGGTGGCCCAAATGAGTAGAGGGGGTTCGATTCCCACCTCAGCCATCCTCGAAGTGGTTTTCCGTGGTTTCCCACTTCGTCTTCGGGAAAATGCCGGGATGGTACCTACTGTCAGGCCACGGCCGCCTCCTTCCCTCTTCCTAGCCTATCCATCCCATTCTTCCATTCCTTCCCATCCCTCATGAGGCCCCTGTTCGCTTTGCAGGTGAGGCCGCCTGGGCGAAGTGCTGATCACACGTCCCCAGTTGTATCCATCCCGACCAGATGTTCCAAGCTCCAGGACACTGCCCATAGAGGCGGTAGAGGTGAGTTCCCCCGCTGAGTCCGTGGGAACCACCAACCTAGAGGGTAAATTGACTAAATAAAAAAAAAATTACTTCTTGTGTCCTAATCATGCGATTGAAGTTTGAATACCACGCGTACACAATAATCGTCATGTAATAGTACATAAATAAAAATCCAACCTGGCGACCATCTAAAATATTTAGACTTCCGTTTCTTTCTGAGCAGGCTGAGCCAAGGATTTTCTTCAATATTTTCCTTTCTTGTTTCTCTACGCCTTTAACCCTGGAACAGTAGCCTACCCTTATTCTCCAGAAACAGTAATGGTATCTTGGGGCGCTGAGTAGCCTACCCCAAGACAGAAACACCACTCTGATGCATTAAAATAATATATTACGAATAACTGCTATTACAAATGAGTGAAATCAACCCTGTAGCACAGAATACTTAAACAATTAAGGCTGTAAAATGAAAATAACTGTGTGAATATAATAGAAAACAAAAATATTAGCGATATTTCAATGATATTGTAGATATTCTTTCTGGTCGTCGAAATCACATTCTCACATTCACTACAAAACACCAGCTATGATGTTTACGCACAAACCACTTTCATTCTGAACACACCACAGTGGTCTTGGCGTCCTTGGATCGTGGGCAGATGGAGCACTCAATACCCTGGATATACTGCTTTGGGTATAAATCGCTGTCACTGCTAAGAAGTATACACAGCCAGGTTTTACCTGTAGGCAATCTTTCTTTCTGGCTATGGGGTTTTTCCCTTGCCCTCCGCTCAACCTAAACCCACTTATGTTCCTAAATCCAAATGATGATGCCCGGTCGAGTACTGGGACAGGCAGAAAGGCTCGCACGGCTAATCAAACCCCCCTCTGTTTCTCCTACTATCGTAGTTATTATCAGCATGTCGGAGGCAGCAGTAGTAAAGGTCGGCTGTCACGCGGAGGTTGCGTGCTTACACTTTTCGCCCCCCCCCCCCCCTCGAGAATATATATCTATATATATATATATATATATATATATATATATATATATATACACATTGACTGAAAGACAGTCGAAGACAAGTAAAAGTCACAGGAGGTGGTCGCTTATCAGGCGTATCAGCATAACGTAATCGGGGAACGAAAATTCTATGGGGCATTGAGTGCCCCACTGTACTGTTCCACGGCTAATGAGCGGTCAAGGTTTCCGAGGCATATAGTGCTTCAGGTTTGATTACGGTGTTGTAATGACTTAATTTTGTGTTCTTCGATCTTGACTTCTTGTTATATCTTGGTTGGATCCTCAGTTTAGGGGCTGCGACAAGGCGTTCATGTAGCCCCGTGTACTTTGGTTGTGTGTAGAAGTAAGGACTGCAGACAATAATTTCAAGTAGCCTACGGTAGTTCCTACTTTCGCCACCAAATGCTACCTTGCTGTGAACTTGGTTACTACTAGATGCCATCGCAACCAGCGCCTGGCGACGAACGTTGGAACGTAAAAGCATTAATGAAATCTAACCTACAAGTTTTGCTTCACACAAGTTTAGTTAGTGGAAGGTTCTTTTACATGCCATAAATCTATGGCATGGGCCCGCCGGCTTTACTTCCCCTCCAAAGGAAGGCTTACTGAGGGATTTTAACGCTCTTAAGGAACCCGACGACTTTGGCCGGGTTTGAACCTGTGACCTTGGGCATAGAAGTTCAGCATGCTACCAACTACGCCAGCGAGGCCGACCTTGTTAAATCTGTTCCAGGTGATTCTATAGGTCTTCTGTAATTTTGAATTTCTCTCTTTGCTTGCCTCACGATTCGATCCTGGTGGCTGAATTACTTCTCCTAAGTTCTTGAAATTATTTACTTGATGAATTTTGTCGAATTTAGTCTTCAGAGGTTTGCCATCAAGATAACGAGCGGTTCCTTCCATGTATTGAGATTTTTCATATGAAATTTGGAGCCCAGATTTTGCTGCAATTTCGTGAAGACATTCAAGGGCCTGATGTGATTCTTGCCTTTTGTTAGAAATAATAGCTATATTACTGCAAAGACCAATCATTATTATTAATAATAATAATAATAATAATAATAATAATAATAATATTCGTTACGCCCATTCAAAAAGCGCGTTTGAACTCGCTAACTGGCCTGATGGTTTTCGCCTCTTTAACCTCCAAAATCTCTTCATGGATGCACTATGTTGTGCGTTCTGTTGACCACTTTCTACCAGTTTCCTTTTTAGGTTTCTCCACGAATGTATGCTTTGCTACTATTGTATTAAAGGCTCCACGATTTTCTTTTATGTCGTCTGTGCTATTATTATTATTATTATCGTTTTCCCAATTCAAAGAGTGCGTTGGAACGTTGGTGTCCTCCCGATTGCGAACTGTCCAGATTGCCAACATTTAAATGAGAAAGCCACTTTAATTATTACCATGGGGATACGAATTTATTCACTAACCAACTCTGGCAATAAACATAGCGGCCGTCAGGCCTTGTCGTTCTAAATTAACCTAACATATAACATCCCATCACGTAATGTAATGGTTTCTACAGCCCTCACTTTGAGCGACAAGTGTAACGTTTTGCTAGCCCCTAACTGTTGGGAGATAAATGTAATTGTTTACCTTTGCCTAAGCTATGTTGTTTTAATGGGCGCCAAGACTTCAACGCAATGCTGAAATCTAAATTTGTATTTAACAACGTCTAGCTCTGGTAGAACACCTTCAAGAATCTAATCACTCAGATCGTGGTATGATTTGATCATTAACCCAACAAACAATTGTATCAGGAGAAGGAATTGGTCTATATCTAATGCTACCTACTGAAAGCAAAGATTGCATTGTAAAAGAAATGAATTTATTATATAAAACAAGTATAGCAAAATTAATAATCATAATAAGTTTAAAATTTAAATTGGAGCGTTGCGATTTTAATATTACCGATAGAAAATTACGTGAAAACGGAGTCTGATAAATTGATTTTACTCTTATTTCCAAGCTATGAAGTTACTGAAATATGAAATGTAAAACAAAGAGAAATGAGAGATTGCGTATTTCTGCGTCATTTGCGCTTACCACTGGAAATTGCCAAAGCATTTCCCTCGTACTGGATGATGCTGTGAGCTTCCCACAGTCTCCTGGACGTCGCCATCTTCTTCGTTATTTGATGATATTCTGGTAGATTAGATAATTCTATGGTCCGTACATCGGACCCAAACACTCGTATAACCACACTGGTTAAGTTTTACAAAAGTTAGTCCTCCACTCCACGGAACATCGGAGCGACTCCCGCGAGAACCATACTCGTTAAGTTCTACACAAATAGTCCCAGTTTCACGGCGCGTCGAACGATATATCCACACGTTGGCTCCCCCACCATGGTACCGTCTTCCAGCTTACGTTGTCTCCACTGATTGGCTGAGCACGCCGCTACTTCCCCTCCTCTGGTTCATTACACACGGCGGGAGGGAGAAGTCGTTTTCCGTTCCAACAATTCGCCTTTTCTCGACGCTGCGACCCGCTTGCGTAATACTTCCCGACAAGATTAAGCTTGTATTTGAATTCCCAGTGAGTCACGTCTCTCGATATACCCTAACTGACGAAACTCCGTAAAATTCCGTAATCAGATAATTTTCTATGATATTGTCGTTCGTAATAATTTGCTTGATAGCGTTTTCTAAGACATAGAAAACCTATCTGTATGCTTATAATTTTTATAAAATGCTCCGAAAATATCTTAATAATAATTATAATAAATTAATAATAATAATAAATTGACATGAAAAATTCTCTTGGCTGAACAATTTGCCGCGTAAATAAATATAGAATGGCTTCCTACTGACTTATGCCAGTGGCATAAAAACCCCTCGAAAAACACGTTACATATTCGCCTCGGATCATCGGATGATTTACCGTGACGACGGTCCATTATCCGATTCCCCAGACACGTTAATAAACCCCATCCAAAATACATATTACATAAATGAAATCACCCTAAATTACAGATATATACACTCATAATTTTTCTTCACGCACTTTGCGTCAAAGTTTGTTGTCACTATGGATTGCACTTTGCAACCAGTCCAATGTTTTACATATGGAATAGTGTTCCACGGATATTTCCGCCTCTCAAATTTCTCTATGTTGGAGAAATAGACATACCGTAATTAATGTGTGAGCACTATGTATTTATGATGTCATATCACACGCATTGAAGGTGTTCTGATATATTTATATCACCATAGAACTTCCTAATTTCACTGGAGGTCCCCTCCTTATGGTGACATTTAATTCCACTTATCACTGAGCACACGATCACACTATTGTGGCAGCGCCTCGTGACCATAATACTTAATCTCTCTTTAAAGTAGATTAAATTAATATTGACTTCTGAAAAAACAACAGTAAATGCGCATTACATATAACACCAAATATTTCTGTGCCGTAATCGCCCTGTCTTGTTAAGTTCCCGTAGACCATATTCTACTTAGTACTAGTTCTCAACACAGACCAGTTCTCCTCACACAAATAATACCTTTGTACAAATTACCTTAAATTACACACTTACAAATCTTTCATGGCGAGGCCGTAAACAGAAATCACGTGTGCTGATATGTATGAGTTTCATGAAGGACTGTCTCGCCTTCTGATGGCCCATCTTTTGCCTCGTGGACGCCTTAAGCAAAAATACCCTGTTCAAGCGCTCGCCCATCTCTTGGAGGCAAATGGGAATTCACCAGCGCTACCAAATTCTGGCCTTGGTGTATCGAGACATTTTAGTGCTCAAGAGCATCCGACAATCCCGTCATATTTCCCTGTACCTTAAAAACTCTCATTTACTTACATACTACCCTCCTGTGTGACTTCTGATACGCCTGCCTTGAAGACCAGATCTTCCACGCACCAGACACCACACTTACTCATTTGATAGGCTGGCTCGCCAGCTAAACACACTCACTTTATGACACATATTTTCGTAGACTATGTATAGCCTATTATACGTCCCGTATAATCTGTTTCCCTCACTATTCTCCAGCACATATGCTGTTTTCCCAATACGTTTGGAAACTATAAATGGGCCCTCGTAGAGATAAAAGAACTTGGACATGACTTTCTCTAGCTTATTTGACTGTTTCGGCACTCTAAGTAAGACTCTGTCTCCCGGCTCGAATAGGTCAAATTTAGTTTCTTTTTGTTGGCGAATTCTCTTTTGTGCTGACTTAGATAAATTCTGTTTCGCCAACTGGACAATGTAATCCATCCCCGGTTGCTTACCCTCATTTAATCCCAACACCCTCGCTAGTTCATTTTGTGGTCTTTTTCCGAAGTGAACTTCGTATGGCGTCAATTTCGTGCTCTCATGCTGGACAGAATTCAGCCAAGTCTCGACCTTGGGAAGATGTCCAACCCAGGCCGCATGCTTGTCATGCACTAGAGTCCGAAAAAGACGAGCCACTTCCCTTAATGGACGCTCTGCAGAATTACCCTGAGGGTACCTTACAGAGGAATGAACGTGTGTTATACCAGCTTCCTGCATACTGGTTCTCCATTTCTTTGCAGTAAACTGTGGTCCACTGTCAGATAGTATCCTGAGAGGAAGGCCAAACTCAGGTACATACTTATTAATGATCAGACGGCTACACGCTAGTCCCGTGGCTTTCCTTAGTGGATATAGCTTGACATACTTACTAAAAGCGTCAATAACTATAAAAATGTACTCGTAACCGTACTGTCCTTTAACGATCGGGCCAAATAAATCCACACACAGTAGTTCGCCGGGACTACTGGTGAGAACTGCAGATCTCTCCCCCGCTAAATATTTAACTAGATATTTACTCCTTTGACAGGTGTCACACTTAGCTAAAATCCTCCTAACATCCCTTCCCATTTTACTCCAAATGAAGTCACGACCAATTTCATAGAAGACCTTGGCAGCACCAAAGTGTCCTAATTCCCTATGAATGAACCAAATTAGCTCCTCCCGCAAAGTGGCAGGAACACATATAACCCACCGATTATTCCTACATTTCCTTGCAAGAAGCCCATCCTGCATCTTGTACGTGAACCGTCCTACTTTCACATACTCTTCTTCACCTATTTCCAGCCTAGCCAGTGCTTCCTTTAACTTGACGTCATCACGTTGCTCCACTAGCATATTTCTCAGTGTCTGTAACGATGCCCTGTAGCTACTGTCCACACATGCACATATTAAAATACCGTCCTCTGCTTTAACCACAGGATAATCCCTACATAAATTAGTGTCCCATGATAGCATGTCTGCAAGAATGTTATCTTTACCTTTAATATATTTTACTGTGAATTCGTATTCCTGCAGAGCAAGAATCCACCTACTAACTCTGTTAGAACTGAGTTTACAAGTTCTCATATACAGTAATGCATGGTGATCTGTGTGGATCTCAAATTTCCCCCCTACTAAATACATTCTAAATTTCCCTAAACTGAAAACAATACCTAAAAGCTCTAACTCAGTAATCGTGTATCTTTTCTCTGCTGCTGTCAGTCCTCGCGAGGCTAAAGATACAATGCACAGATTACCCTCATCATCTTTCTGACATAATACTCCAGCAATGCCTATATGTGAAGCATCTGTCATAACCACATATTCCTTATCTTTTAACGGATATTTCAGCACTACAGCTTTCTCAAAACCTTCCTTCAGCGCTCTAAAAGCCTGATCATGCTTGGACTCCCATCTCCACCGAGTCCCACTTTTAAGCAATTCCCTGAATGGTTCTACCAACCCTGAGTATTTAAGAACGAACCTCCTTGAAAAAGTTGCAAATTCCCAGGTAAGTTTTTAACTGTTTAACATTCTGTGGCACCTCTGCGTTAAGTATCTTATTAACCCTACTTTCCTCTGGTGTCACACCTCTACTTGACACTCTATGACCTAAAAATGTCACTTCTGACTGACTGAATGACGACTTAGACAGCTTCAAAGTGAACCCTGCCTGATCTAACTTCTGAAAAACTATATCTAAATGACGTAGATGCTCCTCAAAACTGCGTGAACTAATTACCATATCATCTATGTAAATGGTTACAAACTCTCCTGTGTCATCCCCTAATGCGATGTTTAAAGCCCTAATTAAAGCTGCTGAACTACTCTTTAACCCATAAGGTGTTCTACAAAATTGATAAAGGTTATATTTATGACTAAAAGCAGTAAATGGTCTATCTTCGTACATAAGTGGCACTTGCCAAAAACTGGAACTCAAATCTACACAAGTGAAATACTTCTTCCCCTCAAAGGTTTGCATTAATTCTTCTATTGACATAGATTTCAGCTGATCTGAACTAATTCTACTGTTAACCAAACGAGCGTCTAAACAAATACGAACAGTGCCGTCGGTCTTGGGTACCGTGATCAAAGAATTAACATATGGACTGTTAGAGTGCTCAATAATCCCATCTTCAAGCATCTGATTAATTTGTGCCTCAACTGCACTCTGATAAGCGAAAGGTACAGGATATCTATGTCCTGTGAATACTGACCTATCAATAACGTTCAATGAATGGGTATAGCAATTGGCCATACCAATGCGATCCTCAAAAACTCTCCTATTACACAATAACACATCATAGAGCCGAACACACTGTTCATCCTCTATATTTCCCTGAAACGCAGCATCACGTAACGAGTCCTTTAGACTACCGTTCGTAATCACACTGCCCACAAAACATGGAGAACCCCGCTCTACGGCTGGCGATATCTCATTTAAAGTACAAATCACACCTACAATACTACTCCTCTGAATATGGTCATTGAACGCTACTTCTACTTCAGAATCTCCCCATTTAAATTTCAAACTCCCTACATCATAACATAAGTTACCAGACACTCTACTTAGCCACTCTGAACCCAAGATAACACTGAATACTAAATTTGGAATTACAAGGCAAATCTGCTTCTCTACATGATTATTAATTTTAATGTCTACTAAAACTTGCTTAGAAATTACTTTAGACCTCTTCCCAACAGCTGTGATAACTAAAGTGCTTTTAATTGGCATCTCCTCAAAATTTACTCCAGTTCCTTTCATTTTATCATAAAATGCACTACTTATGCAACTCTTCATACAACCACTATCAATTAAAACATCTGTGTACGCCTCGGACACGTTAAATTTAACTATGGGGCTCTTACTAACCACTTCCTGAATAATACCTTCATCATTTAGTTCATGTAATAATTCATTTAGGTCATAGGGTTCCTGTATAATTGTATGGACAGGGCATGCTACAGACTGAGATTCTGACCTTACTTCGCAGCCTGGTTCGCGTTTAAAGAACCGCTACAGCTGGCCGTAGTACTACTAACTACTGAACTGGTCTGGTTGTTCTGGGCTGTGTTGTCATTGTTTGGCTGTATATTACTACCACTAGGCTGTCCTCTTCCTTGACCCCTATTCTGGTTGTAATTATTGTCATTATAATTTCTCCCTTGATTTCCCCTGAAATCATTGTTTCTCCCCTGATTTCCCCTGTACTCATTGTTCCTCCCTTGATTTCCCCTGAAATCATTGTTCCTCCCTTGATACTGATTACCATAGCCATTTCCTCTGTTCTGATTTAGCTGATTATTATTATTCCTATTTTGAGCGTTGGCCCCTTCGCCACCGTTCCCTTGAACTTCTTGATGCCTGGCTTCATTAGGTCTATTATTATTATTACCCTGGTTCCGATTGAAATTGTCCTCATATCCCCCTCTCCCTAATGCATCAAATGTGCTTAACAAATTTTCTACTTGTGATATAGTCTTTACATTCTGGATACAAGCAGCCTCCTTGATCCTATAGGGAAAGTGCCTAAGTAGCAACCTTACCACATCACTTTCCTCCTTCAAGCCATCCAGATATTTACACACTAATACCTGCCCTAAAAAGTATTCGGTCATGGTGGAGCTTCCTTTAGGGTTATATTTACCACACACTACTCCCTCACGATGCTGCGACTGAATGACCTCATTCCAGAACTTTTCACAGAATTTCATTTTAAAATCATTAATATCAGTAAACTTGTCTCTGTAGACAGCAAACCAATTCCTCGTTTCCCCCACAAACACTTGTTCTAAAATTTCAACTACCTGGCACCACTCAATACTACCATTTTCCAACCTCTCCCCGAATTTATTTTCTATAGTGTTCATGAACTCCATTGGGCACCCCTGTCGATTGCTGAACTTACCCAGTTCTACCTCCCTGTGTGTGCTATTCACAAAAACTGGCCTATTCTGACTATTTTCTTGCCTGATCCTAGCTTTTAATTTTAACTCTAATTCTGCGATTTTCTCCTCAGCCTTCCTCTCAATACTGTTTACTGTTAATTTAATGTTTCCTTCTGATTCTTCTACTTTATCATATAGCTTTGCTTGTTTCTCCTCAATCTTGCTAATGCTCTCTCTATTATTCTCTCTTAAATCATTTACTTCTGCAACTATTTGCGAGTGGACTTTCTCAATTCTACCCCCCAGCTGTTCCTTAACCTCTTTAGTAGCTACCTGAATTTTGTCAATTTCTCCCCCCAATTGCTTTTTGACCTGCTGTGTTTCCAGTTGCACTAGTTCTTTTAAATTTTCAGCCTGTGTACTGATTCTAATTTCCAACTCCTCCTGTACTTTTCCTAATTTTCTGTCTACATCTGCAATAATCTCTTTAGCCTTTTCTTCCATCACCCCCCTGATCTCACCTCTAATCAGTTCGAATTTGTCACTCATTTCCCTACTGTTTTGTTCTCATTTAGCATTTAAAGTTTCAGTACTCTCTCTATTTTCCTTACTGTTTTGTTCTAATCTGGCGTTTAAAGTTTCATTACTCTCTCTATTTTCCCTACTGTTTTGTTCTAATTTAGCATTTAAGGCATCTGTACTTTCTTTAATTTCCCTACTGTTTTGTTCTAATTTAGCGTTGTTTTGTTCTAATTTTGCATTATTCTGTTCTAATTTTGCATTTAAGGCATCACTACTAACTTTGTTCTGATACATGAACTCGAGAAGTAAAGTTTTTAATTCTGGTTGGTCGCCTACACTCCCTGTTTCAGTATCGGGATTTACCTCCGCTTCCCCGGTACTACCATCACTCGACATACTGCTCGTATCATCACTCTCCCGTTGATGACCACTACGTAACCTCATCTGTCTTTCTTTCTCATCCCCCATAATGATATACACTGATACAGACAAATAACCCCCAAAATACAGGCACAGAAATATATACCCTTCTCCTTCCACAAATGTTATTAGGTTTTCAGCCCCAAGTTGTCGGCGACAAATGTAATGGTTTCTACAGCCCTCACTTTGAGCGACAAGTGTAACGTTTTGCTAGCCCCTAACTGTTGGGAGATAAATGTAACTGTTTACCTTTGCCTAAGCTATGTTGTTTTAATGGGCGCCAAGACTTCAACGCAATGCTGAAATCTAAATTTGTATTTAACAACGTCTAGCTCTGGTAGAACACCTTCAAGAATCTAATCACTCAGATCGTGGTATGATTTGATCATTAACCCAACAAACAATTGTATCAGGAGAAGGAATTGGTCTATATCTAATGCTACCTACTGAAAGCAAAGATTGCATTGTAAAAGAAATGAATTTATTATATAAAACAAGTATAGCAAAATTAATAATAATAATAAGTTTAAAATTTAAATTGGAGCGTTGCGATTTTAATATTACCGATAGAAAATTACGTGAAAACGGAGTCTGATAAATTGATTTTACTCTTATTTCCAAGCTATGAAGTTACTGAAATATGAAATGTAAAACAAAGAGAAATGAGAGATTGCGTATTTCTGCGTCATTTGCGCTTACCACTGGAAATTGCCAAAGCATTTCCCTCGTACTGGATGATGCTGTGAGCTTCCCACAGTCTCCTGGACGTCGCCATCTTCTTCGCTATTTGATGATATTCTGGTAGATTAGATAATTCTATGGTCCGTACATCGGACCCAAACACTCGTATAATCACACTGGTTAAGTTTTACAAAAGTTAGTCCTCCACTCCACGGAACATCGGAGCGACTCCCGCGAGAACCATACTCGTTAAGTTCTACACAAATAGTCCCCGTTTTGACGGCGCGTTGAACGATATATCCACACGTTGGCTCCCCCACCATGGTACCGTCTTCCAGCTTACGTTGTCTCCACTGATTGGCTGAGCACGCCGCTACTTCCCCTCCTCTGGTTCATTACACACGGCGGGAGGGAGAAGTCGTTTTCCGTTCCAACAATTCGCCTTTTCTTGACGCTGCGACCCGCTTGCGTAATACTTCCCGACAAGATTAAGCTTGTATTTGAATTCCCAGTGAGTCACGTCTCTCGATATACCCTAACTGACGAAACTCCGTAAAATTCCGTAATCAGATAATTTTCTATGATATTGTCGTTCGTAATAATTTGCTTGATAGCGTTTTCTAAGACATAGAAAACCTATCTGTATGCTTATAATTTTTATAAAATGCTCCGAAAATATCTTAATAATAATTATAATAAATTAATAATAATAATAAATTAACATGAAAAATTCTCTTGGCTGAACAATTTGCCGCGTAAATAAATATAGAATGGCTTCCTACTGACTTATGCCAGTGGCATAAAAAAAACCTCGAAAAACACGTTACAGTAATACTGTTAACAAAATTCACGTTATATTATTGACATTCAATAATAGCAAACTAAGCTTATAATATTTACATTTACAACTTTCCTCAACAGCTTCAGCATTAGGCCTATTCAGTTTCAATACAGAGTGCATTGTTTTCAATATTTTTCTTTTCGCCGTTTTCCTAGTAGCGTTTTGTAGCGATTCTTTCATCTACTGTAGTGCTACATAGGCCTACATCTTCTTCCTTTTAACCCTTTCCATGTACAGTTACATTCTCATTCTTCTTCTTCTTCTTCTTCTTCTTCTTCTTCTTCTTCTTCAAGTGCCTCGTCCTCCAAGAACATTGGCGATCAATAGCATGATCTGCTGTTTGTCCATTGCTGTTCTAAACAATTCCACTGTATTAAGTCCAAACCACTGGCTTAAGTTCTTTAGCCAGGATATTCGTCTGCGTCTTGGACCCCTAATGCCATCAATCTTCCCTTGGATAATTAATTGCAAGAGGTGGTATTTGTTGTTGCGCATAAAATGACCAAAGTATTCTAGTTTTCTCCTTTTGATGATACTGAGAATTTCCAAGTCTTTGTTCATACGCCGCAGTACTTCCACATTTGTGACTTTTAGTTGTCCTTGATATCCTTAAAATCCTGCGATACGTCCACATTTCAAATGCTGTCAGTTTCTTATTTAAAACCTCGGTAAGTGTCCATGATTCAACTCCATAGACCAGGACACTAAAAAAGTAGCATCGAAGCAGTCGAGTGCGTAATGACAAACTTAAATCGCGGCTGATCAAAACTTTCCTCATTTTCATGAAAGAACTTCTGGCCTGCTCAATTCTACAGCGAATTTCTTGATTTAAGTCCCAGTTATCATTGATTTGACATCCTAAATATTTATATGATGAAACCCATCCAATTCTTTCATTACCAAGTGTAAGAATGCCCTGAATTTCATCTTTGTTTGTACTAACAACCATCCACTGTACATTTAAATGTAATCCCATGGCGTTACTCTCTTCAGAAATAGAATCCAGTAGTGTTTGTAGATCATCCACACTTGTTGCAAGGATGACAGTGTCATCAGCATATCGGATGTTATTAATGGTAGATCCATTTACTACTTCTCATTAGTTTAAGGAAATACCAAGTTCCCCAACGCACTTGACTAGGAATGTTGACTTTTAAATAATAATATTAATAACCTACTAATACTTCAACTCTCTCTAAAATTTAATCCACCACAAATAACTACCCCTCTAGTTTTAATATAGGCCTACAACATTTGCAATAAGAAAAGTATTTAACGAAATACGCTTAGTCTCTTGTCCGCAATCTGGGTACGATATATTTAGTTGTTTGGAACCTGGACAGGTTTTGTCTTGTCCGCAATCAAGACATAACCCCTAGCCCTCCGTTGGTCGCGTGGATTACTATTGTCATCCAGGTTCATTTGTTTTATATCTGCGAACATAATGCACTAGATTTTAGTACATACTGTACAGTACCTTTCCAAGAAGGTCGCCCCATACAATCACCGTGAAATATTACACCCAGTACCACTAGCGCGTCAGTGGCATACCAAAGATTTAACTTGGATTCCAACTCCACGCGACTATTTACGGAACAGCTTTGGTTTGTTGTATAGACTGTACCGAATTAGGAAACTGAATATATTATGCACAGTTAATATTGTAGATAAATACTAATGTTTGCAAATATTTCATATTAGCGGCTTTGGTGGCGTAGTCGGTAGCATGCTGAACTGCAATGCCCAAGAATGCGGGTTCAAACCCGGCCGAAGTTGTCGGATTTTTAAGATCGTTAAATCCTTCAGTATTGTAAAATAACCTACGAGTCTTGGTACTGTAGTGTGTAGCAACATTTGTAGGTTATATTTGGATATACTTGCTCTATCAAGTTCCAACGTTCGCCGCTAGGTGTTAGTGACAGTATCATCTGGTAGCCAAAGTTGAAACTACTTGAAATTGAACTTGTTGGGAGCACACGGGCGTTCAATTAAAATACCCTGCTATGGCCATTGGCTGTAATTTATATATAATAAAAATATTTAATGTTTTTACTCAATACGGGAAATATTACCAATTTTTTCAAAAGTTCAAATTAAATAAGTAGACCATTGATTGGCTTTCACGGCCAGTGAATTAAAATTCGGCAATTTTTCTAGGTTTTGTGCCATGTATTGAGTGGGGTTGAGCTTTTAGTTCTCGCAGTAAAGGGGTGCAGGTGCGCTTCATAATAAGGGAGGTAGCGCGCGCCGCGCAGTTCGCTACTCCTGTGGGGGTCCAGGCGGGGACACCAAGAGCCAGCTGATGAGCCAGCTTGGTGTCCTAGACGAAACCCCACACAAGACATGGCACAAAGCCTAGAAAAATCACTGAGCTTTAAATAAGTATTACCCAAAAAGAGCAAAGCCAATTTCGTACAGGCCGTGGAGGCCCTGGGAGTAGTGGAAGGTGACAACAGCACTAGATGGGATGGAGTCGTCAGCTCCATGCCCGGCCGTTTTTCGTCCCAGGAATTACCCTGGTATTCATTTCTGGTGTAGTCTGAGTGAACCCTAGGGCTATTTGTGACTCCGAAAGTGGCAGTTTTGTTTCTAAAATCCACTACCCAGTGAACCCTTCAGAAAAGCAGTGTTTAATGTAAGAAATCTTAATCAAGGGGTCGCGCTCAGTTCCTATGTGATGTTTACGTTCGCCAAACAACATGCTCTACTGAGGTAAGGGTCATAGGATGTAAACTATAATTAAGAAAGAAAGGTGACAAGATGTAAACTAATAACATGATTTAATGACTAATAGTGCATAAAAAGAAAACAAACAACAATAATAAAAAATAAATCCTCCCTGAATTTTCCCATGACAGGAATATCTATCAATGCTGAGGAGTCAGACGGATCTCTCCTTTATTAAAATGTGGATCCTGGTTCCACTAACTTGCAATTTGGGTTTTATGTGCGCGTAATGACTAACTACGAGGAATGAGTACTTTGGATGACTGTTCGTTTACAACGGGTTAACAGCCACGATGCTTACGAACAATCATCTCGTAAATCAACGTTTACGGATATGGAACATGACATTAATAAAAACCCTTAAAAATGTAATGCTGACACACACTAAAACCTACTATTTACAGGTATCTCTCTCGAGACCCTCATTTAGCGCGATGACGCACTTGACTATGAGCTGCCAACACTGGCCAATTGCTCAATACACAAGCAAGGAAATACAGCATAGCACGTGACTCACGGGTCACTGAATGGAATATAAACATGGAATAAACCAACAACAACAAAAGCCTGACTGGCTGATATTACTTTATATGAACAAAACTGCATGTTAAGCTAACGCTTCGGAGATTATCGTGATTCGTAGGCAACTCCCATTTATTTAAACAATTTTTATCATTGATCAGTTCTTCAGTTCTTAATTCTGTATTTCAAGTTATTACGGAGCCACACAGGCACTCTCCACTAATGACCTGGCTAGCAACCTTCAGTCCGTCTTGTGAAACAGCTCCCCTCTTCCTCAATACCTGTCATTGTCCCAACTCCAGTGTGTATAAATAACTGACCAGCTGTGCCGTTATCTCAAGGAATCAACAGCAACAAATCTCAACCACCACAACATATGGTCAGACATTAATCAAAATATCCACAATTGCCCTCGCAAGGTCACAATATGGATTTGGCATCAAGCTGACAGAAATCAGTCTACGCTGAAATTCCCGCTTGTAATGACCACAAAAAACACACACTCACACACACACTTCTGGGAATGACATTACGTTTTTCACACAGATCGGCTGAATGGATGCTCACAAACAATTTAAAAAATATTAAACCTACGATAGAGCTGACTGCTCTTCGTCACAAATCACATTGCTCCAAAGGCAATAATCTCATTGAATCTGATCAATAATAAACCCTAAAGAAATATTACTTACCCTCCAATCAATTGTACAATTATATTACTTCAGTCCTACTTCTGAAACACAACATATCTCCGAGAGACGTTTTTTTAACCGCATTGCGTAACATATGCAAACACGGTCGTCCACATAGCTACGTTAGTTAAAACAACAAACAAAAAGGACCTTCTACTAATAACATATGCGAGCTGTTTCCATGCAAAAGGTGTGTCAGACCAAAACTAAATATACTACGTTAATCACACAAGCAAATTATTTACAAAACAAAATATGTCCCATATACCATAAGTTAATTTATCAGATAATAAGAAAATTATTTTGTACTCAGCCTCGGTCAGCCACCCGTCAAAGAACATCGGCAGCCATCTCCCAACTGGATGCTTCTTATCTCATCTCAACCATCTTGACGGAGTGTTGATATTTCCAGGCTTCCTCCATGGTCAGCGATGTCATCTCTCGTGCTGATTCAAAAAGTTAATTATTATACACTTGATATCTGACTACTAAATTCGCCGTTTCAGGTACTACTTTCCCCAGAACTGTTTGTTGGCGAATTATCGAAGATACTGCCCCTACAAAATATAGTACTGTGACTATCTAACTCTGAATTTAACACATTTATTAATAATTTTTTGTGTCCTTCATGACACGCAAAAGTATAAGTGTCTACGTCCGTAGACGCGCAAAATGTAAAGCCTCCGTCCTCAGACGAACAAATGTAATAAAACTCCCGTCCTCAGACGAACACAAGTAATAAGCAATGTCTTGGCTCTTCACGCCACTTATAAATGAACCGGCCCTAGGTATAAATAGAGGGGGAAATTAGATAAAAATTTCACAAAATAATGGTGGTACAGGAATGAAATAAATATCATTGAACTCGAAAAATAGCGCAGGTCAAGAATATGCCCATTAATCCTAGAATCGATCGTAGAGATGTTGTCTAGGCGATCTCCCGCGTTAATGCTAGCCGTAGCGTGCCCAAGATAGACTTGCCGCGCTGGTAAGCATTCTTCTCCCATTGGTTCCACATTTTCTGTAACTTGGCGGTTTTTATCAGACCTTGGCCTAGTAGGAGTGTCTAGTATTTACATCAGCCACTCACGTTACTGCATCATATTTTTTTCTCGGCGCGAATATTACAATGCACATACCAGAAGCGTGTCTCACTGCGCGTCGCTTCTATTTTGAGGTGGCCACCACCTGTCCTTCTGAATCATTGCTATGGTCATTCTTTTCACAATCCTAAGTATTTAGCCTTTGTCAAACAGCTTCAGGTATGTCCCCAATGTCTCCAGTAAATGCTTGAAATTTCCTCATCTCCGTCTGGCTATTTTCATGATGCTGGTAGAAATATTTATTAATTGAAGAAATAAAACATCGAATCATTTATCCATCAGAGGGAAAAGGGTTCACAACTCCTCCACTCACAAAATTTCGAACTTCGGAGAAAGTCGATAATTTTAAAAAAACTTCAGTAGGCCAAATTGTTTTATTTCGGAATCACCCCTTTTCTATTACTTGGTCTAGCCGCTCCTGCCTTAAATTGAATTTACTCGTTTCACTTCCTGCTCGTAATGACCCTCTCCACTGCTTGCATGACGCTCTGGTGCCTCGGGCAACACTCTGCTCGCCTCGTTAATGTTTGTCAACACCAATTTCACTTCCTTCTTCACGTGCCGTACTCAGCTGCTCCCCGTTCACTTTGTTGATATTAGGACGTCCATATATTCAAACTGCATCGTTATTTCGGCGCTCTCATGGATCGCTTCTTCGATACTTTTTTAAGTTGGCTGCATTGTAAACCGACATTGTTCCTGTGCTTAACTCTTTCACTCTGTATGCATTATTTCCAAGGTTTCTGACAATAGAATAGGGTCCTATGAACTTTTCGCAGAATTTGCTGAAAATCTTCTTCTCTGGATCCGATGTAGCGAGTCGTTTCACCAAAACGAGCTGGTTGATTTCAAGATCACTGTGAAACCTCTTATTTCTTACTCGCCGTAATCTGCGATTTGCTTGTTTTCTCATGTAGGCTCTCGTTCTCTCAATTCGCAGGTCAGGTGCTATCATGGGATCTTGTGGGCAGTTAATGATGCTTTTCCACGTTCTCACTGGATACTCGTTTTTGTGTAGGACCATAGGGATCTGTCCTGTTGACTCGTGCCTGGTGGAATTCATGCATGTCTCTACATCCTTAATTTTATCCACCCATTTGTGATGTTCATTTGGAATGAAGATTCTCAAGTATGATGTTACACATTTTATTGCTCTCTCACTTGGATTAGCTTGGGCATGTCGGATGCTGCTTAAAATGTGTTTTATACCCATGTCCTCCATACCTTTCTTGAATTCGGCGCTTGTGAAATAACTGCCATGGTCTGACAATATAAATTCTGGTTTTCCAAGGATTGGAATAACTCTATTTCGAATACGACTGAGTACCTGTTTCGAAGTAGTTTTCTGAATGGGGCATAATACGACAAACTTCGAAAATACATCAATGCATACTAGCAAGTGTCGGCAACCTCGCCTTCCTTTCGGAATTGGACCGAAACAGTCGAGTGCCAGTAGCTCGCATGGTTTCTGAGGTAGCAATGGTCTAGGATACTGCCTCATTAAATAATTATTGGGCTTTGTCCTCTGACAAGGATCACAAGTCGTAATGACGTCACATATAGTTGTTCTCATACGTGGCCATGTAAATGTCTCTCCTATTGTCGCTTCGCATTTGTCTAATCCGACGTGTCCGTAACTTTCGTGAGTATGCCATGTCAGTCCTCGCTGTAATGATGCAGGTACTAATATGCGTAACTTGGTGTGGTCATTATCTACCCATTTGTGCAGCAAATTGTTGACATAAACATATCTTCCTTCTTTGGCTTTCGCTTCTCGAAATGCAGGTGTTCCTGTAGGTAGTTGCTTTCTGAAGTATTGAATTAAAAGCATCATCCATGGTTCCGCTTCCTGTTCTCGCTGTATCTCACGTAACTCCTCCAAGAATTCCCGGTCCTTCGGTGTTAACTCCAAGTGTTGTACCATCGCTGTTTCTTCATTATCAGGCTCTGGGTTCCTGCTGAGTGCATCCGGAATCACGTTCATCTTCCCTGGACAATGTTCAATCTCAATGCTAAACTGCTGAATATATATAGACCAACGTGTCACACGTTCGCTTGCCATCGACGTCTTAAACAAGAATGTTATTGCCTTGTGATCAGTCCTGACAGCAATGGGGTAGCCATAAATTATTCGTTTCCATTGTTGTAGCGCATGAAGAATTGCCAACAGCTCTAGTTCCGTTACAGTATAATTGCGCTCGTGCTTACGCAATTTTCGGCTGACAAATGCCAAATATGTTTTATGTTGCAGGTTAGCTGGATCTTCTTGGTAGAGCATAGCACCTATCCCAATTAGTGAAGCATCCGCTTGGATTATAAATTTGTGCTTGAAATCTGGATATCCTAATTTAATGCAGTTTTCCAATAGCTGTTTTGTTGCTTGGAACGCCTTCTCACACTCCGCATTCCATAACCATTTATTATTCTTCTTTAGCATTTCTTGCATAGGAGCGACAGTCTCCGTGTAACCTGGACAGTTTTCCTTAAAGAATCCCGTTACGCCTAAGAAAGCCCGAATGTGCTTGACTCTCGTTGGTGTAGGGAAATTCTTTATCGCTTCGATCTTAGCTGGATTTGGCTTCACTCCCTCCTTGTCAATGATGTGACCCAAATATAAGATCTCGCTCTTGAAGAAATGCGATTTCTTCAGGTTTACTTAGAAATTTGATGCATTCAGGTTGCCTAATACTTTATCTAAATTTTCCATGTGAGTTTCAATGTTGTCGGATGCCAGCAGAATGTCATCAATGTAGCGTACCGTCATCTCCTTAACTTCCTCGGTTAGATTCCGGTCCAGGGCTCGGATTAAAGCACAGCCCGCTGTTTTGACTCCAAAGGGCATTCGGACGAAGCAAAACGTTTGGTTATCGAATAAGAAGCCAGTTAGAAGCTGTGACTTCTCATCCAACTCAATATGGTGGAACGAGCTCGTCAGATCAACTGATGAATAAATGCTTTTGTTTTTAAAGCCTTTTAGTACGTCTCTGATAATTGGCGCTCTGTCATACTCGGGAAAAATGAGTCTCATATTGAGATTTCTGGCATCTAGACAAAGTTTAATAGATCCATTTGGTTTTGTGACTGCCAAAATCGCATTTAGATAAGGTGTAGGTGTCTTCCTTATCACTCCAGCTTGTAACATCTCATCTATAATGACCTTGACTTGACCACGATATTTTTCAGGAATTGGATACAATCTACTTTTGAAAGGTGACCAATCCTCGACTTGCATTGAATATTTGAAATTTAATATTTTCCCAGGTACTGTATCAAATACTGTTTTGTGCTTCCTTAAAATCTCTTCCAATTGTTTTCTGTGTTCACCCCCAAGTTGAATGTCATTGAGCCGCTCCTGTAGTAACTCTTCAAATTGTGCATCACTGTTGCCTCCTTCCGTTAATAAAGACCATATCTCCTGGGATTCACTCTCCTCATCTAGTTCCACAACAGCTCCTTCTATGATGTTATCTTCTGCCTTTCGTATCTCCTCTTCCGTCTCTTCCGATATTGCTTCCAATGCCCAAGAATTTACATCTCTTCCGGTGGTGATTTCATCCATATGCAATCCCACGTTTTACAGCTGATCATATTCTCTAAAACTGACTGTATTCTTGCGCAAATCTATCACTGCTTGATAGTCACAAATAAAATTTGCACCAAGAATTATATTGAAATTCATCTTTGCCATGATAATGAATGTTTGCCCAAAAGTGTGTTCCAATATGTTCAGCTCTAAGTATGCCTGACGTTTACAAGTGACGGTGCGTTCAGGAATAACACCCCTCACTTTGAGCTGTGGTACGGGAATTACAGGAATATTTTGACTCCGTCTCAACTCTCGAACCAAGGCCTCCGATACCAGACTGATCTGCGACCCCGTATCCAATAAACATCTTATATTAATTCCACCAATCCTCGCGTAAATAATGGGTAACTGCATAATTTCATCGTTCCGTGGTTTCACCGTCTCCTCCAGGCAGTCTTCTGGCAAAGCAATCCATTCTTGTATGTTCGCTACTATCCATCCATCTTCAACTTCCGACTGTTGCGTTTGTAGACTGTCTTCTTTATCCAAATTTAGCATTTTTTTAAGCTCCGGTGCGACTCCCATCATCCGTTTGTCGCCGATGCCCTTGATATGCCTCTTGTCTCAGTAGACTTCCAGCTTCCTCAGTATGTGTATCTAGATTCTTCACGTTCCCAATGGCTTTTTCCCATCTTCCTAGCTCTCCACCTTGACTAGCGTGTAATTCCTCTAGGTAATTTTGTGATTGAGCGTGCCTATCATCCCAGTCATTTCGATAATTACGCGGCTCTCCTTGATTTTGATCTCTCCTTCCTTTCCATCTTTGATTAGCATTGTAATCACCGTATCTTCCATAAGGCCTGTCATTTCTTCGATTTTCACGCCATTGCTGATATCCTCTCTGTCGATATCTATTGTTGCCTTGAAATGACCTATTGTTATAGTTATTTTCGTTACGCTGGTATGGTCTGTTTTCTCCTTCTTCCTGGTTTCGCCTAGGTGTGGAAGTGCTTGTATTAGTACCCTGCGTTTTAGTGTTTGCCTGTTTAGGTTTTATGACCTCTGTCGTATTGACTAACTCCAGCTCTCTTCCTCCTCTATAATGATAATGAGATGTAGTCTCATCTATCTGGCGTAATATCTGCTCTGCATGTATGGCCGTACTAACGTTCGCTGCGACTAGTACTTGTTGAACGTTGACTGGTAATTGCCGCACTATTGTCATCACCAGATCCGCTTCATTTAAAGGGTAATCAAGGTCGCGAAATTTTAACATTTGCATGTTAAAGAAATCTGAGTATTTCGTTTGCTGGGTGGTTTGGTATTTTCTAGAGTAAAGCTCTGTTGTATTGCTGGCGACCAATATTTGCGCAGAAACGCTAATTTGAAATCTGACATGGTTCCAAATGTATATTTGAAGCTTAAAAACCATGTAAGGACATTTCCTCATGAAAATCTCTCCATCATCCTCAATCTACGTGCTTCAGGTACCCCAGTGTCATTGTAATGATCTTCAATTTCTTTAATGAAAGCTTTAGGTGTCACCCCTGAATTCTCCGTGTATTTCTGCGGTTTATAATCGTTCGAGCGAATTACTTGGATAAGTTGTGTGGGCTGATGACCGTCTTGTGGCGTGGAACTCCTTTCAATATTCTTGCGAAACCCTTCCGTGTTTGCTGTTAATGGGCTCTCTGTCTGAGCTTGACTCCCTGCTGTGCTGTCCTCCCCTGGGCTATTTGAGTCGTCCTGCCTATCTCTCATTGTTCCTGTTTTAAATATCGAGGATTTTTCTAATGACCTCAGTTCAGCTTTAATGATCCTGTCTGTTTGCTCTTTAAGTTTACTCTTAATTTCTTGCTCTAATGCCTGAATACGGGTATGATTTTCGCCTACTGTTTTTAAGATGGTTGATCTTTCCTCTTTAGAATCGATATTCATTTTTCGCCAATCTTTCCTTATTTGCTCCTTAATCGTGCTTACTTTCTCTTCAATCTGGCTTTTAGTGTCATCCTGATTGCTTTCTATCTGGCTTTTCCATTCTTTCAGTCTCGCGCTATTTTCGTCGATGGTACTCTTTAATTAACTCTGATCCGCTTCTAGGCTTTTCCACTGCTCTGCTGATTTTATTTCGAGACGATCCATATCTTTAATTATGCCGGATATATTTTCATCTACCGCTGATAATTGTTGTTGAATGACCTTGCCGCTCTTTTCCATTTCCATAAATCGTCCTTCTAACTTATCCTGAGCTATCTTGACCTCGCTTGTATTCATAGTGCACGCTATTTCAATTTACTCTAATTTAGCTAACACCGTTTCATCCAGAATGCTAAGTTTTTGATCAAAAATACCTTCCATTTTCTTAATCTGGTCTAATTGCTTTTCATTATTTTTACTAACGTCTAGGGCCAGTAATACCATCTGTTGATTAGTGTGATCTTTCATCTCTGCGGTTAACGAAGCTAATTGGTTCGTGTTTTTAATATTCTGCGCCTCTAACTGCGAATTGACACTGTCATTAATTTCACTTTTTAGTAATCTAGCTTGGTCCGCCTGATATTCATTTTGTTCAATCCTACTGTTATTTAATTGTGTCCGCAATGACTCACTTTGTTCGGATAATTTGTTTATCGACTCACTTTGTTCTAACATAGTATTGTTTATCGCTTCACTTTGTTCTAACATATTATTGTTTAGTGATTCACTTTGTTCGGATAACTTCGCGTTTAATGCTTCACTTTGTTCTGATAGTTTAGTGTTTATTTGTTCAGATAATTGTGTGTTTAATGATTCGCTCTGTTTCCCCAATTTAGTGTCCAACAATTCCTGTGTTCTCCTAGCCGCACTCTCAATGATTTCTTGAATCTGTTCCACCGTCGCCATGTTATACACTTTATATGAGACATTAGGGAAATGGCATAAAGCAATGCCCTTTGACACACACATAAAATCCAATGCACATTTAATTTTTTTACCCTACTCAGTTCATTTATTTTTACATTTAATCCCACTTGTCGATTGCATCTCTGAGTGGTTCTTATTTTACTCAATTTAATTTAAACCCAAACACATATTTAGTCATTAAATTGTTATCCTGATCTGATATTAACACAGACTAATTAACAAAGTATTAATTGTCATTTACGGCTATAGCCTCCTAACATTTTCATGAGTTTGACTTTCTAAACAAATCTAGTTTTAACTTTAATCATTCGGCGCCCGGTATCACGTATATTACCTTTTACTTTAATTCAATAGACAAAAACGTGAACCGTATTTTACATTGCAAACTCCTGATTTTAATTTATATTTCACACATTTGGCGGTATCCTCTTCGCCTCAATTACTTTTAATAAAATATCACTTTCCGGTGATTAAAATACTGTCATATCTGCCTGCACTTGCGGCATGTCAGTTTTACTCAAATACGCCAACTAAATGTGTTCCAGCAGCGAACCAGCAACAAAATTACACCTTCATTGTTGCGTCAGTTTGAAAACCCAACTACGCTTACATTGACATGTGCAAAATTTTGCCGTTACACCACAGTGAACCGCCCCACGCTTGGCCGCGCCAGTTTAGGTCCTATGAACCCTTCAGAAAAGCAGTGTTTAATGTAAGAAATCTTAATCAAGGGGTCGCGCTCAGTTCCTATGTGATGTTTACGTTAGCCAAACAACATGCTCTACTGAGGTAAGGGTCATAGGATGTAAACTATAATTAAGAAAGAAAGGTGACAAGATGTAAACTAATAACATGATTTAATGACTAATAGTGCATAAAAAGAAAACAAACAACAATAATAAAAAATAAATCCTCCCTGAATTTTCCCATGACAGGAATATCTATCAATGCTGAGGAGTCAGACGGATCTCCCCTTTATTAAAATGTGGATCCTGGTTCCACTAACTTGCAATTTGGGTTTTATGTGCGCGTAATGACTAACTACGAGGAATGAGTACTTTGGATGACTGTTCGTTTACAACGGGTTCACAGCCACGATGCTTACGAACAATCATCTCGTAAATCAACGTTTACGGATATGGAACATGACATTAATAAAAACCCTTAAAAATGTAATGCTGACACACACACTAAAACCTACTATTTACAGGAATCTCTCTCGAGACCCTCATTTAGCGCGATGACGCACTTGACTATGAGCTGCCAACACTGGCCAATTGCTCAATACACAAGCAAGGAAATACAGCATAGCACGTGACTCACGGGTCACTGAATGGAATATAAACATGGAATAAACCAACAACAACAAAAGCCTGACTGGCTGATATTACTTTATATGAACAAAACTGCATGTTAAGCTAACGCTTCGGAGATTATCGTGATTCGTAGGCAACTCCCATTTATTTAAACAATTTTTATCATTGATCAGTTCTTAATTCTGTATTTCAAGTTATTACGGAGCCACACAGGCACTCTCCACTAATGACCTGGCTAGCAACCTTCAGTCCGTCTTGTGAAACAGCTCCCCTCTTCCTCAATACCTGTCATTGTCCCAACTCCAGTGTGTATAAATAACTGACCAGCTGTGCCGTTATCTCAAGGAATCAACAGCAACAAATCTCAACCACCACAACATATGGTCAGACATTAATCAAAATATCCACAATTGCCCTCGCAAGGTCACAATATGGATTTGGCATCAAGCTGACAGAAATCAGTCTACGCTGAAATTCCCGCTTGTAATGACCACAAAAAGCACACACTCACACACACACTTCTGGGAATGACATTACGTTTTTCACACAGATCGGCTGAATGGATGCTCACAAACAATTTAAAAAATATTAAACCTACGATAGAGCTGACTGCTCTTCGTCACAAATCACATTGCTCCAAAGGCAATAATCTCATTGAATCTGATCAATAATAAACCCTAAAGAAATATTACTTACCCTCCAATCAATTGTACAATTATATTACTTCAGTCCTACTTCTGAAACACAACATATCTCCGAGAGACGTTTTTTAACCGCATTGCGTAACATATGCAAACACGGTCGTCCACATAGCTACGTTAGTTAAAACAACAAACAAAAAGAACCTTCTACTAATAACATATGCGAACTGTTTCCATGCAAAAGGTGTGTCAGACCAAAACTAAATATACTACGTTAATCACACAAGCAAATTATTTACAAAACAAAATATGTCCCATATACCATAAGTTAATTTATCAGATAATAAGAAAATTATTTTGTACTCAGCCTCGGTCAGCCACCCGTCAAAGAACATCGGCAGCCATCTCCCAACTGGATGCTTCTTATCTCATCTCAACCATCTTGACGGAGTGTTGATATTTCCAGGCTTCCTCCATGGTCAGCGATGTCATCTCTCGTGCTGATTCAAAAAGTTAATTATTATACACTTGATATCTGACTACTAAATTCGCCGTTTCAGGTACTACTTTCCCCAGAACTGTTTGTTGGCGAATTATCGAAGATACTGCCCCTACAAAATATAGTACTGTGACTATCTAACACTGAATTTAACACATTTATTAATAATTTTTTGTGTCCTTCATGACACGCAAAAGTATAAGTGTCTACGTCCGTAGACGCGCAAAATGTAAAGCCTCCGTCCTCAGACGAACAAACGTAATAAAACTCCCGTCCTCAGACGAACACAAGTAATAGGCAATGTCTTGGCTCTTCACGCCACTTATAAATGAACCGGCCCTAGGTATAGATAGAGGGGGAAATTAAATAAAAATTTCACAAAATAATGGTGGTACAGGAATGAAATAAATATCATTGAACTCGAAAAATAGCGCAGGTCAAGAATATGCCCATTAATCCTAGAATCGATCGTAGAGATGTTGTCTAGGCGATCTCCCGCGTTAATGCTAGCCGTAGCGTGCCCAAGCTAGACTTGCCGCGCTGGTAAGCATTCTTCTCCCATTGGTTCCACATTTTCTGTAACTTGGCTGTTTTTATCAGACCTTGGCCTAGTAGGAGTGTCTAGTATTTACATCAGCCACTCACGTTACTGCATCATATTTTTTCTCGGCGCGAATATTACAATGCACATACCAGAAGCGTGTCTCACTGCGCGTCGCTTCTATTTTGAGGTGGCCACCTGTCCTTCTGAATCATTGCTATGGTCATTCTTTTCACAATCCTAAGTATTTAGCCTTTTGTCAAACAGCTTCAGGTATGCCCCCAATGTCTCCAGCAAATGCTTGAAATTTCCTCATCTCCGTCTGGCTATTTTCATGATGCTGGTAGAAATATTTATTAATTGAAGAAATAAAACATCGAATCATTCATCCATCAGAGGGAAAAGGGTTCACCAGGTGGGGGTCGAACCCACTCCCAGGGCACCGCGGTCCGGGGGAGAGGGGGGGGGGGGGCAGCGCCATGGATTGTTTTAAATTTAATTGATCAATTAATTATACTTTTCAAACTAATTTATATTTCCTATTCTTTTTTCAGTGCTGCTATGACCTCCCGTGACCGTTTATCAAGTTTAGATTTCAATGAAATGATAGAAGACTTCAGCCGGGAAAAAAGTCGCAAAGTAATATTTTAATATTTCATAGTTTACATAATCTTCTTCAAGGAGACTTAAAGGTTTGTTTCATATTATTAAAAAATATACGGTGTTGTATTCAAAATATTGTAACTATTCTTTATTTTATTATTATTACAAAATTATTTTCCATTTTATTTGATTTGTTTAATTTCCTATTTTTGTGTGGCCCACCTTATCATATCGTCCAGGGCCCCACAAGGCCTTGATGCGCCACTGAATATGTTCACCAAAGGGAAGCTGGGTTCGATTCTTATTGAACTTACATCTTTGAGTCAGTTACTTTGCCGATCTCGTATTCATTGCACCAATATTTCAATATGTTGGTGTACTTGAGGAGGGAAGCAAGAGAGAAATAAAACCTTTACAGCTCTTTCAGGCCGCATGCATATTCTTTTCAATTTTCGTAACATCATCAGAATTGGACGGCATTGGGTAATGTTATTTGTTGCCCAACCTCAGTAATATCTGACAGATTTATCTTGCTCACCTCTTTCAATCTCATGGCAGTATTAAACTCCTGAGACATAACTCTATTCTTCCCTCCACATTCATGGCCATATCTGTATTTTTTTCTCCAGTTGTTCTCTCACAATTATCTGTTGTTACTCATGCCATATTTTTTAGGGTGGTTAAATAAAAACTTCCCCTCATCGCTCGTTTTACCGATTATTACTCTTCTTGGATGAAAGTCTAACTCTAGAGAAATACAGTCCTCCCCGACACTAAAACCAAACCATTCAAAGTAGGTGTTAATGTTTTGGTTTCATCCCCTGTGACATGGGGCGTTTCAACCCCTGCACTTCTCACGCGCGCGATGATAGACACTTCACCATTGTCTTGTGCTCCCATCGCTCGGTGCTTTACATTGGAGCAAGTCGCACATGATCGGCCATAATGAACACATCACAGATATATTTCCGGCTCTCTTTAATACCTTAGATACGTGAGGTTGAAACTGGCATTTTTAGTTTCAATAGAACCGGATTCTGTTGTGATACGTAAGCCTTTCATATTTGAGCTGCCTTAATGAAAACAGTCATCTTCCGCGGGGTGTGATTCATACGTGGTACAGATAATTCTGTAGTCAAATACTACTACTACTACTACTACTACTACTACTACTACTGCTGATAATAATAGGAGATCGATAAGGATCTTTTAAAGTAAATTATGGAATTTCAGAAACATACATTCAACTCCGAACAAACTCAAACACAAAGTTACACAGGCTCATCAAGAAGAAGTCACAACTCGACCGAAGCGTGTTAATTCGGGTACATGGCAGAAAGAACACTCCATAACTTGGTGGGCCCACTAGAAGGCAAATAGTTGAGATCTTGCGGTCGTTATTGGCCCTAAGGATGGACAGAAGAGAAGAGAGGGAAAGAGAAGAGAAGATAAGAGCAAGGAAGAGACGATAAGAGATGGGAAGGAAAGGAAAGGAAAGGGAAGATAATAGAAGAAAAGATGAGCAAAGAGAAGATAAGAGAAGAAAAGGAAAGAGAAGATAAGAGAAGGGAAGATAAGGGAAGAGAAGAAAAGGAAAGAGACACGAAGAGAAGGAAAGAGAAGAGAAGGTAAGAGAAGAAACGGAATGAGGAGGGAAGAGTATACTTTATTAAAGAAGAGAAGGCAATGAAATAGAAGGGAAGAGAAGAGAAGAGAAGAAAAGAAAAGGAAAGAGAATATAAGAGAAGAGAAGAAAAGGAAAGAGACAGGAAGAGAAAGGAAGAGATGAGAAAAAAGGAAAGAGTAGAGAAGTTAATAGAAGGGAAGAGAAGAGATTAAAGGAAAGAGAAGAAAAGAGAAGAGAAGAAAAGAAAAGGAAAGATAAATGAAGGGAAGAGAAGAGAAGAGAAGAGAAGAGAAGAGAAGAGAAGAGAAGAGAAGAGAAGAGAAGAGAAGAGAAGAGAAGAGAAGAGAAATAACTTGATTAAAAGTTCAACCTTTTGAATTCTAAAAGTAAAGAAAAAGTTTAGTAATTCAACATTATTGATTTTATATTCATAAGGGAAATACCTCACTGTTCCGCCCCTTAAAATCTCAATAACTAATTCACTTATAATCATAAATGCTCAATGAGTTCAAGGTGTGAACAATGTGACAGATTCCAAGTTGCAGCTCCTAGGTTTAAAAGGAGCGATATTCAAGTTAAGGAGATATGATTCAATATAATAGTTTATTATTTGATGATTCAATAATGCGTGTGTCAATGATTAAATACTCGTCAAGTGAGAATAATTATACAGGGATGTATTTATTTTATTTTATTATTATAATGAGGAAGTTTTAAGGATTATAATTTACTGTATTGTTTAAGTTCATAAACAAATGACAAAATCACTTCATTACAATTTCGATAAGAAGACTACCATGGATTTTTGTCAAGGACGTTTCTCAATTATGATCACTTCAAAATTTCCATTTCCATTTCTATTCATCACATAGAGAACACACTTCACGCTTGTTGACCATCTGAAGATATTTAAAAAAAATATTTAGACTAATTTATAGGAAAATACAATAACAACTATTTAGATGTGTGTCATTTACGCAAAATTATTTTTGCTAACATCAAATTAAAGCCCACATTTGTTACAGATCTGTTTTGATAAATCTCTCATAGAAAACCAAAGTAAAATACTGTATTAATAAGAAAGCTTTGCTCGTGATTTCATTAGTTTCCTTTCTTTAATAACATGGCTGGAAAAGGTCATACTATGGCCGAAACCATTGGCGTAACTACGGGGGGTGATTAGAGGGATCAGTCCCCTCCTCCCCCCCCCCCCCCTCCCAGAACCAAATAATAAAAATACGGAATTCGATGGAATTTTTATTTTGAATAAAAACAATCTTCGGCTTGTTGACCAACGACTGTATTATGTACGTTTATCATACTAATATATAACAAGTAGTTCCGTGAAGAACTATACAGCCTATTTTCATATATCCTACTTATGTTAATTGCCACTATCAACATACAAAATTTCAGTTTGATTGCTGTAATAGATTCGTAGATATTGAGAACCGACTAAATATTTCGGATGGTTGCCATGTTGGATTTTATATATGTAGGTCCTAGAGTTATGTACTGTTACATGCAGATTATTATGAACGTGTAGTATTCAAACTTCAATCGCATATTTAGGACACAAGAAAAAACAAGGAGATTTTAAATATTCGCACAGCTGCCATCTTGAGGTTATGGAAACAATTGAAATAAATTAGATGCCAGTGGATTAACATTCGTATAAGGATTTACTGTACCAAGTTTCACTGCATGCGGATGGTTAAATTGCGAGAAACGTCCATGTGAATATTTATAATTCGCGTCACCGCCATGTTGGATTTGTTATCACCAGGTTATTTAAAGTCCTATAGGTGAACTTAAGTTCATAGCCCCTATGAACATTAAAAAATGCAGTTTGATTGCTAAAATAGATTCGTAGATATTCAGTATCGTCTAAATATTTCGGATGGTCGCCATGTTGGATTGTTAAATGTATAGGCCACAGAGTCATGTACCATTAAAGGAAAATTATTGCGTAGGTTCATTATTCAAACTTTCACTTCGATCGCATGACTACATCACAATAAATAATATCTTAATTTTAAAATTCGCACTGCCGCCATCTTGAGGTTATGTAAACAATTGAACTAAATTAGATACCAGTGGATTACAATGTGTATATATATTTCCTGTGCCTGGTTTCAATGCGTTTGGAACATTAAATCGCGAGAAAGGTCTATTTAAAATTTTCAAATTCGCTTGGCCGCCATGTTCGTTTTGTAGTTAACCGGTTTTTGAAAGTCTTATAGATGGACTTCCAGTAGTGCCCTTTATTTCCGTACAAAATTTCAGGGTTTTACCGCTAATAGTTTCAGAGATATAGAATGCCGGTGAAATATTTCGCACATCCACCATCTTGTGATTATGTAAACAATTGAACGAAGTTAGATGTCGGTGCATTACAATGTATATAAACATATACTGTACCAAGTTTCATTGCGTTTGGTTGGTCAAATCGCGAGAAACGTCTATTTAAATGTCGCAAATTCGCTTGGCCGCCATGTTGGTTTTGTAGTTACCAGATTTTCAAAAGTCACATAAGTGAACTTATAGTAGTTCCCTCTATCACCATAGAAAATGTCAGGGTAATATCTGTAATAGTTTCGGAGATATTGAATGCTGGTGAAATATTTAGCACAGCCGCCATGTTGGATTGGTGAGTCGTAACAAAATTTGAAGGGCACGGTCGAGGTCGCCGGGAATAGTGCTATGAACTTTCCGAGTTTCATTGAAATCGCTCCTGCCGTTTAGATTTTATTAGGGGGGGACACACACACGAATCACACACACACACACGCACACACACACACACGGACAAAAGGTGATCTCATAAGCCTATTTTTTCAAAATTGAAAATAGGCTAAAAATGAGATGGTGTGTGTCTGTCTTTCTGTCTGTCTGTCTGTCTGTCTGTTACACAATAACTCAAGAACCACTGGTCCGATTAAATGAAATTTTGCATGAATGTAGCTGAATTATCAGGTTTACATATAGGATACTTTTGATTTCGAAATTTTGCACTATTAAAAAATGGCGACCATTTTAGTGACGTCATTAGACCCTTTGGTTTCAAAATTTCATACTTCCATATCAAATAAAAAGATAACGGAAGGAAATAGCAAACTTTTGATGGCACATACGGGCTTTGAAATTTAATTTCCTATCCGAAAGGTACTTATCACTTTTCGTGTATCTCCAACAGTTAGCGAGTAAAACTGACATTTGTGACGTCACTACACCCTTTGGTTTCAAAATTTCATATTTCGTTTTCAAATAAAAAGAGAACGCTAAGAAATAGAAAACTTTTGATGGTATACATGAGCTTTACCATTTCATTTCTATCCGAAAGGTCCTTATCACTTTTCGTTTATCTCCAACGGTTAGCGAGTAAAACCAGAATCTGTGCAATAAAACACGGTCAACACCGAGCGGTGCAGTATATATCTCTATATATAAAAATGAAAATTTGTTGGTTTTTCTCTGAATTTCTACGGAAATTTGAGTTTTTTACACGTTTCAGACTGTTTTATGATGGATGCGCGCGAAAATAATGTTTTGGTCCGTCTATCTGTTTGTTTGTTTGTTTGTTTGCTTTTCTGTGGACAAATTTGTTCCCTTATAACTCGAGAACGGCTGGGTGTATCAACGTAAAATTTAGTACAGATATCCATCAGAGGCACGACACTAATCATTGATGTAACCTTTCTCCATACCTCTCATAAAAGAGGGCCTACCCCCTTAAAATACAAAGATCATTTTCATCCCCTCAATGTGAGAAACAAAACTCGGGGGCCCTACAGGGTCCCTGAAATTCACATTTTAAGGCCCTAAAACCAACCATTTTTGAGATATTCCCAGAAAACTAATTTCATTTAATAAACTAATGAACGAATACAAGCCGGTAACCATGGCAACAGATTCTCAGTGGCCCATCTATTGCTGTAAGACGCAATGCAATTCCATTAATTACATTGGTGTGAAAGTTTGCAAACGGCTAGAAGGTTATCACGGAGCCAAATTAAGCTGTAAAATTCATCAATAGACTACGTATAAAACGCTTAAGGGGGTCAAGGGGTGCACTATAATTTTTTCACGCGATTTACACCTGCGGGTGTGGTACGGCAGGTCTATTATATTCCTATACCTATATTATATTATTATGATTAGTATTATATTATGGCGTACAACGAGGAGACAAAGCCCCTCGGTGCCAGAAACAAAACTTGGGGGCCTCGAAAACTACATTATAAGGCTCTAAAACCAACAGTATCTGAAATATTCCCAGAAAACTAATTTAATTTAATTTAACAAACTAATGAAGGAATGGAAATCGGTAACCATGACAACATTATCTCAAGGGGTGGCATCCAACTTTCCATCTATTTCTGTAAGAAGCAATGTCGCTCCATTTATACCTTGCCACGGTGGGTGAGTGGATAGCGTGTCGGTCTACTAACCCCATGATTGTAGGTTCACTCCTGGCCGTGGTACAGGCCGGACGTTTGTTTTAGACGAGCGAAAAATCTTCATGGGAGCCAGGAGGCGAGTTACTACAGTACCTGTGTTGTTATCAGCTGCCCCAAGCGCTCCGATGATTGATAAAGCTGTTTCACACTATTGCTGAAGTATAGTCACTGGCAAATATAATGACGTTCTGTTCGTAACTACGTCACGTGTACTTCCGTGTCACACAATACTTCGACGAGGACTGTACTGTCTGCTCAAGTCTGGAATTCCATTACATCAGATCGGTGGTGACAAATGTGGAGTGATAGGGTGAGAGAGTTACTGTGTACAGGCTCACCCGCAGGCTTCAAGGTCAAGGGCAATCGTCTAAAACAAACGTCCGGCCTGTACGTGATTTTTGAAAGGCGGCAAAAATACGACTCGCATGTCATACGATGTTGGCATGTCAAAGAACCCATTTGAATTCAGTAGGCCGTGCTCATAATGGCAAAATTAACCTCAGGAGTTTCCGCCAACACAAAGTTCCTCATTTCTCTACTAGAAAGCGCTATAGTGTTCAAGGAGCTTTGATATCTACCCACCTTGACTTTCATAGTGATTCAAGGAACAACGAAATTTCGACATGCAAGCTACCCTCTGAGTGTCAAATTACGAAGCTTGCACCCGGCACCCGAGGCCATAGGATATTATTATTAGGCAACTCCATTTATTACATTTCAGTGAAAGTTTGCAAATGGCTATAAGGTTATCACGGAACCAACGTAGACTGTATAATTCGTCAATGCAATTAAGGGGGTCAAAGGGTAACCTAGAATTTTTTCATGCAATTTCACGTGTGACATATAGTACAGAAAGTCTATTATATCTACAAACAGCAACATTATTTTCAAAAATTCCTGAATTGAATCAGCATTTTTTGCGGCTTTTAGGAATTTGGGCCATTTGAGGCTAAAGAACCTGAATTTTCATGCACCACAAGCCTTT
Organism: Meconema thalassinum; assembly: GCA_946902985.2. Lineage (NCBI taxonomy): Eukaryota > Metazoa > Arthropoda > Insecta > Orthoptera > Tettigoniidae > Meconema > Meconema thalassinum. Next base: position 1,048,734,309 of record OX336388.2, read on the forward strand.
ATAATTTATGAAAGAGGTCTTCCTGTGTTTGGGGACCTAACACAACGTAGAGGGTCATTTTTTATGTGAGGTGTATTGCGTTTCGTCTACAAGGCTTTCTAATCTATTTCACGTCAGGAAGTACACGTTAGGTGAATTTAGTTTGAGAGCACATTTTAACTAATCTTTTTTTTTTTTTTTTGTCGACATACGGGTTCATCGTAAAGATGATTTTGTTTGATACCGTGTGGTAGATATACCCATATTTGGATATCTGGGTGATATGTTGTAGATAATAGAATTGTCTGTCTGTCTTTCTGTGTATCTTTATGTACGCCTATAAATCGTGTTCGGATGCTTGGTGCATCGTAAAATTAGGTATGGTAAACATGAGTCAATACACCAATCATTTATAAAACTCCTCACCGTACTTTTCATACAGTAGAAGGGTGGATATAGGGAAAAACTTCTCAAAATACATGCTAAAATAGGCAAAATTTTAAAATTATCCTAGAAGGACGATCAAAGCATATGTTGCGCTTCTCACTGTGGGACACAAAATTCGCGAGTCAATAAGGGGTCTCCGAAAACCACATTTTAAGGCCCTTAAATTAACAGAGTGTGTGATATTCCCAGAAAACTAACTTCGTTCTGATAAACTTATGAAGGAATGACAAACCGCTAACCATTGCAACAGTAGCTCAATTGATAATGTCTGTTGTTAATATATAACACCGTTCGAAGAACGGGTACTTCTGCTAGTACTTTATAATTTGAGAACATTTCTCTTTACTCGAGTAAAACTTTTAGTGTTACCTAAAATTAACAATTTATTGGTTGACCTAACTGTTCACTTTCGAGCTTTTACACTTTGATAGTTGCAAATAAATTGTATAAAATGCTATTGAGACCAAACACGAAAACGTGTAGGTTTGCTTTCGTTAATTATGTATCATTTTGCCCAAACTCCCACTCCCGCCGCATAATGCAAAAAATAAATAAAAATAAAATGAACAAAGAAAGATCAAACACCAAGCAAAATTCAAAATCAAAAGTCCGAGCAGAAACCGACAGACAAGAAACCAGAACAAAAGTCACAGAGCAATATCAAAACAAAAACACACCCAAAAAAATGCCAAAGCATAAAAAACAACAAACAAGAAACCATTATTATAAAAAGAACACAAAACTATTATAAATACCATACAAAACAAAAACAAAAAACACAATGCAGAAAACAATAATATAAAATAAAAACAAAAATATAAAAGCTAAAACGAAAGCAAAAATAATAATATAAAATAAGAGAACAATAATATAAAATCAAAAATAAAATCAAAGAACTAATAACATTAAATCAAAATCAAAAAAAAAAATACAATAACATAACATCAGAACAAAAGCAAAAGAAACTATAAAACCAAAACCAAAAGCAAAAAAGCAATAATTGAAAATATAAAACAAAATAAAAATAATAATATAAAATCAAAAACAAGAACAAAAACAATAATATCAAATCAGAAACAAACGCAAAACAATAATATAAAATAAAAACAAAATTAACAATAACATAAAATTAAAAAACCATTAACATAAAATCAAACGCAAAAACAAAAGAAACAATAACATAAAATCAGAAACAAATACAAAAATACAATAATATAAAATCAGATACAAAAAAGCAAAGAAATAAACAATAATATAAAATCAGAAACATAAGCCAAAAAAGAACAATAACATAAATCAGAAACAAAAGCAAAAAAAAAATCAAAAACAAAAACAATAATATAAAATCACTAGAAAAAACAAAAACAAACACAAAATCAAAACAAAAATTCACAACAAAACATCGGCACTAAACCTAAGATAAAAACATAAACTTAAAACAAAAGAGAGAGAGAGAAAAGAAAGCAAAAGTAAACATTTGAAAAAAAATATAGTTCTGTTCTATAAAGGGTAAAGACCAAGTAAGACGCTCTTCATAGCTTATTAGTTCAGATTTGACTACGATCCCTCTCCAGAAGCAAATCCTAGTTACACCACTGGCCAAAACTGGTACATTTCATTAATTAATGTATATTAATTTATTAATATTATTATTGATGAAGGTGTAATACAGTAAATGTATTAAACACCAATTGGTATTCATTCAGATTACGGTAAATCGTCAATAAGGAAAGCTATTAGATATTATAAAGTTCATATCACTTTGCATCAAAATACGTCAAGAAGTTCTCATCTTACACGTACAGCAACAGACGTTGAGAAAATCTGTCGAGGATGGCCATTTCTTCACGAGCTGGCTTTGCCAGTTGTCAGCGTTCTTCTTTCATAACACAGACTATAGTCAAGCTGCCGGGTGTGGCAAAACCTCATACTGTCCTCCCCACTCCACTCAGTGCGTGCTGTCGGCGGGCGAGCCTTTCGTTGACTGATGTTTTAAAACGCTAAGAATGTGTAAAACTCAATGTGCATAAAAATAATTGAGTTATTTCACAGCGGGACTTAGATTGAAGATGACCACCATCATACCTAATCTGGTCAAAATGCGAGTGTCGTGCTTCTGTTCCTTCACCCTTCTTCTAGCAGTGACTAAATTAATCTTGGTTTAAGCTGAACCTGGATTTTTTTTATTGTAGACTATAAAAATTAGCATGCATCAATTTGCCATGCAATAAAGTTATTTCATCGATCATACTAGGCGTATTTGATCTGAGCTCAAGTAGTTGTTGTAGGCACAAGAGCAGTAGATTCTGCTGATAAAATAATCTTTGTTAAGGTACATGGAAAATAAATATTGGTGAGAGGTTACAGCCTTGCCTCATCCAGTAACAACCTTGAACCAAGAACTCATCCTACTACTGTATTATCTCTCACTGCGGCCTGATTTTATCAACATAAATAGCATTTATTGCATGTAGCAGCCTTTCCTGGATACTATAATCCCCCAGCATACTCAACATATTCTCCCTAGGTACCCTATCGTTCACCTACTCTGGATCTACTAAATACAACCACAATTATCTATTCCTCTCGTAGCATTTCGCAATAACTCGGCGCATACTAAAAATTTGTTCTTGATATCCTCGTTGTGGTCTTGGCCTAATTTCATCTACCTCTGCCGCTTTGTGACATTCTACTTTAATTACCACCCTCTCTACTTCCTCAACCGTGATCCTCTTCCCGTTCTCATTCTCCTCCTGCATAATCTCAAAAATAAATAAGTAAATAAATAAATTAATAAATTCAGCCTATGTCAAGTTTTATACACTGCAGTAAAGCGTAAATCTGTGGCAATAAATCCCATTAGTCTACTTGTTTATCTTCATTGTGTTATTTTGTTCTTACTTTTCATGTATCTAACTATTCTGACACTGAATTTTATCGGGCTCTCAGTTAGATATTAGCGAAAAACCTTGACATATCGTATGAAGATAATACACGATGAAACGAGCAATTATGAAATTGCAAAATATATATATTTTTTATGTCAGTCAGAATACGGTGCGGGGGCGTGGTGGCTCAGCGGTCTAGCTGTATGCCTCTCACCAAGGCGGTCCGGGTTCGATTCCCGGTCAATGCATGTGAGATTTTCGAAGTGAAATGTAATGTCCTGTGGTTCGGATTCCACGTAAAAAGGAGGTCCCGTGGCTCATGATCTCAAGATTAACGGTCACGTTAAACTATAAGCTTCCTTCCTTCCTTAGAATACGGTGCAATAGCCTTTTACCATACTCAAACTCATTAAATTATTTTCTTGATAATAATAAGAAAAATGGTCTCGTCGTTCTATTTTAGAGCGAGGTATCTATTGGACAATCAGTTTCTTCCATTACATGTCATTTTTGGCAAACATATTTTTAGCCATTTCTTAAAATTTCTTCCTAACATTTTCAACAGGATTCATGTCTGGAGAGTTACCCGATCAATCTAAATCATCAAACCTACAGTACCGTACTAAAAATGAATGAAATGATAACCCCTTTCGTCCCACCGAAGTGCGATTTATGAGGTTACCTAGCAAGGTGTAAGATGTTTCGGAATTTATTAACATAGAATTGTGAACCAGTATTGCAAGAGGAATGGATACATCCAATCAGTAATACAATGTTCCTCCTGGGTGTTCTCTTTACTAGTTGAGAGTGAATACAGATAATGTTGCTGCAGAGCCGCGCAATGCACTCTGTTGGCTGGCAACCTCGAACCACATTCCTTCCTCCACACTGAATATATTACCGCTCAACGTGAATGAATCCACTTGGAAACTAGGTGTGACTAACACTATTTTCAAATAGCCGTGCCTCCCAAACAAGAAAATCTATACGTCAAGATTTCTTTTGAAAACGACTCACAGCATTGATGGCCCATAACTCTGGATTATGTTCAGTTTATATTGCGGCAATACACTCCAACTGTTCATATACATAGCCCAAGCGACTTGACAAAGAAAGTGATTCAATGCTGCCTCGGCCTCCACTTTATATGTTCGTAAACATGGCTGCCCGTCGTTGCTGCCAACCTCCTCTCAAAGCGTGATAAATGATTATTGAAATGTTGTATAAGATGGTGATTTAAAACATTGTTCTGTTGAGCCTATCAGCTTCATTATCCTTCTTTTGTGCCAACTGTTATACGAGCTACAGTTAGTATTATTCTTTTTTAATTAAGACCATTATACTGTAGTTTTATATAAACACTTTGTCTTCTGCTTCATGACCCGTTTGATAACGTTTCTACATTTTATACAATTTAAAGGACAATTGTCATACAATAAGATCATAATACTATTATATAAACGTTTTGTGTTCTGTTTCATGGCTGCGTTTGATAATGGTTCTACCCCTTTCTTGACAGTTAAATGAGCAATTGCCATCCATTGTATAGCCTACTGCTACTGTTGTGACCGGCACTTGCGGCATTATACTTTTTAAAATGTCAACAAAATGTGTTGCATGACCTTTATTATTCTGGTGAATAACAATAATAATAATAATAGTACCGGTAATAATAATAATAATAATAATGATAATAATAATAATAATAATAATAATAATAATAATAATAATAATAATAATAATAATAATAATAATAATGCTGTTGTCATTTGAGTCTTAAGTCTTTTGACTGGTTTGATTCAGCTACCCATGACTCCCTGTGCAGAGCTAATCGTTTCATCTCTACATAGGTCTAGCTACCACACCCTACATCCGAGGCAATCTGTTTAACATACAGTATTCTAACCTTGGTCTACCCCTACAATTCTTGTCCACTACCCTTCCTTCCCTAACTGCCCCCAGGGGCTCACATCAAGTGGGACGTGGGTTGGCAATTAAGGCACCCCAGCTGAGTCCTGCATTGCTTCCACTTACTTGTGACGGGCTCCTCTCCGTCTTCCTTCCAGTCGACCTCTCTTGGCCAACTCTTGTTCTCTTCCGATCCCGATGGTATTAGGGTATCCGAGGCCTACGGAGTCTTTCACTTTCCCGCCTTCATTGGCCCTTGTCTCATCTTTCCTGATACACTCATTCATCGAGGGGTCAGCCTTCTTTTTCTTTTCATGTATTCTCCTGCCTTCTGCACATGCCCCTCAAGGAGGCAGGGTGCGTATAGCCCCACCACTTCTGGGCACCCTGAATAGTGCTACACCCTCAACTAGACGTTACAGACAGTTAGGAACGGGGCTCCGAGTGAAAGCCGAAGTTAAACGATTGACTTGGTGTCACCACATGGTAGCTTTACGATTGGTTACAAAGTGAGAAGCTTATTATCCTCTCTGTTTCAAAATAAATCATGTGATTGTGCCAGAACTTATCTATATTTACGACACTTTACTAAATGTAAAATACTGTAGTGTAATATTCAACATATCATATTCTCAGAATACATTACATTGAAGTACCTCCATTTTCTGCACAATGCACATCGCACTGTTGGTCTAGGGTTATGATTCCTGCTTTGAGTGCGAGAGGTCCCGGGTTCAAACCCCGGAAGAGCGTTTTTATTACTTTTGTTTTTATCTGTTGAAAAGATTCAAAAAGTATGTAAAAAAACCTTAGGAACGTTCTTTTTTTCGGGCGAGACTTCCGGTAATTTAAATACATAGGTTGAGGTAAACGCTTCTTTTTTCCCCGTCGGTTTACCCTCCAGGTTGGCTTTTCCCTCGGACTTAGGTTGGTTGGTTGCTTCCTCAGTTTAGGGGCTGTGACAACGCGGTCATGTAGCACCATGTACTTTGGGTGGGTGTAGAATCTGTCTGATAACCGGTGTTAATTGTGATGGCTGTATTAGTGTGTGTTATCTGTTTTTAATTCAAGTAAGGACTGCAGACATTGATTTTTTGATGTAGTTCCTACTTTTGCCGCCAAACGCCACCATCAACAACTACTAGTTCAGAACTTGGTTACTAGATGCCACCGCAGTCGGCTCCTGGCAACGAACGTTCTTCGTTAAAGAACGAAGGTTCTTTAACATGCCATAAATCTATGACATGGGACTGCCGGCTTTACTTCCCCTCCGAAGAAAGGCATACTGAGGGATTTTTAACGACGGCTTCGGCCGGGTTTGAACCCGCGATCTTGGGCATAGAAGAACGGCATGTACCAACTACGCCACCAAAGCCGCTACCCTTCCTTTGACTCAGCGAGGGATCCCACCATAACCGCCGTAAGGGCAGTGTCCTGGAGCTTGAAACACCTGGTTGAGGGATACCACTGGGGAGGTGGGGCCACCCCCCTTGCCTCTTCCTTGCCTATCCCTCCAAATCTTCCCCTCACTTTTCATTACTCATGTTCGCTTTGCAGGTGAGGCCGCCTGGGCGAGGTGCTGGTCCCACCTCCCCAGTTTTATCCTTCGTCCAGGTGTTTCAAGCTCCAGGACACCGCCCTGGTGGCGGTAATGGTGGGATCCCCGCAGAATCCGAGCGAAAAGCCAACCTGTAGGGTAAAGCGACTAAAATAAAAAAAAATGCGTTTGACTTCAAACTATGTATTTATATTACTGGCACACGGTAAGTAAAAGTTTCGCACGAAAAAAAAAGGTCGTAAGGTTCTTTTATATACATTTTGAATATTTTCAAGAGATAAAACAATAGTAAAAATGCTGGGCACTTCCGGGATCTGAACCCGGGACCTCTCGCACTCAAAGCAGGAATCATACCCCTAGACCGACAGGGCGCCGTCCATTTATCAGAAAATGGAGGTACTTCAATGCAATGTATTCTGAGAATATGATATGTTGAATATTACACTACAGTATTTTACATTTAGTAAAGTGTCTTAAATGTAGATAAGTTCTGGCACAATCACATGATTTATTTTGAAACAGAGAGGATAATAAGCTTCTCACTCTGTAACCAATCGTAAAGCTACCATGTGGTGAAGCCAAGTCAATCGTTTAACTTCGGTTTTCACTCGGAGCCCCGTTCCTAACTGTCTGTAACGTCAAGTCACCCTCAAGGGCCTAAGTTTGGGAGTTGGCAACCCCGAGGGATTCCTGAGCTTGGATCCCTTTTGTCTCCTCTTTCCCCTGGCCTTGGGCCAGGCCCTCTCCTCTTTCCCTTTCCTATCTGCCTTTCATGCCTCTCCTTCCTTCCAAGTCCCTCAATCCTCATTCTTCGAGGGTTGAGGGCATTTCTTTTCTTCCTGTCCTTTATTTGTTTACCGTTTCTTCTTCTAGTTTGTAAGTTTGTAGTTAGTATTAGATATAGTTTTCATTCTCATCTCATCTCATCTTTCACTATCACCCATACCATTAGGGGCCGACAACCTACAGTAGATGCCAATCCCCTTAAAACAACAATTATCATCATCTTCCATAACTAACTTTGTTATTGTTGGGTGTCTTAGTATGTGTCTAACCAACCAACCTATCTCTTCTCTTCATTAGCAGTCGCCAGAAATATATCCCCTCTCGCAATCGTCTTAGCCTAATACCTCTTCATTTGTAAACCTATGCATCCATCTCATCTTCATCATTCTCCTGTAACACCACATTTCAAACGCTTCAATTTTCCTCCTCTCTGCTGCTCCAACTGTCCAAGTATCACTTCCACAGAGCACCACGCTCCAGACAAAGGCTTTCAAAAATGACTTCCAACTATATAAATCTATATGTATTCGATATTGTTTTAGATCCCTTAGTTGGGGGGTAGTTAGGGCTAAAACACTTATGTTATTGTACTAATTTGGAAGGTGGTTTCTAGGAGAGGGTAGCTTCCCGTAGCTGGGTGAGCTTGCCAGTGTAGTGTGTTGTTTAGCACTTAAACGCTAAGGGGTGTTCCTGCAAAGATGCAAGTGTCGCTTAGGGGATGGACCTATAAATGCAGGCTAATACACCAGCCTGCCAGCTGGACGGAATGAGTGATACAATAGGCGTGCTTACGTCAGCGGCTCGACGTTATGTAGTCGAGTCGCCTGCGGGAAGCACAATGAAACCTGAGCAAGCAATTACTGGCTACTATGGTCACGGTCAATCGTGACGAGAGTCAGGAAGGGTATGAGGATGTAAAGAGGCGTGTAATTATCAAGACAAGTGTAGTTTACTGACCATGTGTTTATTGGTCAGTGAGTGTGAAATTGTAAGTCCCTTTTAGGGGAATGTAAGTAATGATACAAGTTAAGTGTACAAGATTGTGGATGGGTGTTTACAAAGTAAAGGATTCTGAACACTTGCTGAGTCTCACCTGATGATGGCAGCTGGAACAGGGCCTTCGGCGACACACACTGTATGACAGATAATGCCCCAAAAAGGCCTTCCTTCTTATAGTTCCTGTCGTTGCTTAGTCAGCATTCCGTTGACGTAGCTGCCCCAGTTAGCTGGTGTGTAGATGTTTATGAATGTGTTGCAAGTGGTTGGCTAACCTCCCGAGCTGGGTGGTCGCCTCTTGCCGTGTAAAGGTGATGTTCTGGTCTTATGATGTTGCCAGTTGGGGTGGTTTTAGTAGAAAAATGGGGGGTGGCTCTCAGGGGGTACAGCCCCCGGGCCTGTTCAAGTCTTCTTCTTCGATTAGTTCGCGTCCCCGCGAACGGGAACGGAACGTGGAGTGGGGGTGACGATGGATCGTTTTTGGTTTCTTCTTGTACCTCTTCTTCTTTTCTTCAGTGTTGGTGTAGATGTAGGTGTGTTGATGTCGTGGTGATGTGAGACCAGCATGTGCTCAGAGGGGTAGGTTTTGGGATATACATATGATAATTTATAACAGTTCATTTAAAAAGTTGACATTTGAAATATTAAAAAGTACAATAACAAAAAATACGTGATTTTGACATTATATATGTGTTGGTATTGTGCAGGGAGGAAAAAACCCAGGGCTGGACGGGTGGTTGTGCCGTCCGGCGCTGTATTGGGGAAAAAATTGCTCCCAAAACGGGACACCTTCACAAATTTTAAGTTAGAAGGGTAGAAATGAAAATCAGTGTGTACATTATGGCGTGTATAAATGGTGTGACAATTTGTGAATTTATGTGTTTAGGTATACAGTTGAGCATCACTATGTTTGTGTATGCTTTAGCTTTACAGTTTCTGCTTATACAATGATGATATAACATGACATAATGTAACATAAAATAATACTCTTATTGCTATACCGTTTCGCTCATGAGCCTGGTACCTCGTTTCATTCCCTAGGCCTTCTGTAGCGCTCTTGTCGACTCATTCTCACTTCATTTATTACCCGCTGGCTGTAGGTGCCTCTCACCTATGGCTGTGGGTTAGTGGTCATGCCGTTGCTTTTCCTTTCGTAAATTTTCCCCGTGGGTGGAAAAATTTACCTTGGCGGCGAGGGTAGGTGCTCACAACCTCTGCACCGCCCCTGGCTGCCGAATATTACTTTTTATTGAAGCATATCGAACGTGTGTTTGCGTCAGCGTCGCTCGGTGCCCCACGTCACCTTACGTCGCTGATCGCGGCGCCGTCACCTTATTGGCGCGACTGAAGAGCGATGAGGAACAGTGTGTTTTTTGACAGAGATAAGGGTGTGTGTAATTTGGTGTGGAAAACATATTTACAATAGACGTGCTCGTGCTCCTTGTCATCTGTGAAATAAAGAATGGATTATTGGCCATCTATTTGGAAAACATGTATGTTCGTTTGCTTCCTTGTTTTCCTGTGTGGGTAAAAATGGATTAGTGAATAATAATGCATTTACAATACATGGCAATACATCACGTGTATATATACATAACACTTCGTCGGTGGCGCTTAATTTATAAGTCTAAGTGTGGCGCCACTGAGGTGTACCTTACTTCTAGGTTAGCCTAGGTAGTATCTAGCTTATTCTATGCGTTGTCGGGCTTACCCTGGTAACGGTTTTTGGTAACCAGGTGCCGAAATATTTTGCCTTAATCTTACTTATCTTAATGTATTATCGGGCTTACCCTGGCAATGGTTTTTAGTCGCCAGGTGCCGAGCGTGTTTAGTCTAAATTATGATAAATGAAAAGAAAAAAATATTTGATATTTATAAGCCGAATGGTTTTGCCTTAGTTTAGTGCCGAAATGTGCTGTGCTATTATTTAGCAACAGCGCTTATAAAATTTGCTTAATTCTAAGTTGCGTACCAAAATGCAACTGTCTTACATGCTAAAATTTCGACCAGAGCGATCGCCTGAGGCAATTTACTTCCTCAGATCACCACTCGCACGTATTCTAGAAACACAGGTTGTCTCTAGAACCGCCGGATTCCGCTCCCTTAATATTAGTTGTCGACATTTATATTAATGATTATTACTAGTAATTAATAAAGTCCCGGGCGACTGCGGTGCCAAAGTGCAAACGCCTCGCCCGGCCATCCTGTTCATTGCCGTTGTATTTGCATATGTTGTCATTATTCTTCCTGTGTCATTTTATTGATGTATTCATCATTGTTGGGCTTGCCCACTAGAACCCCTGTGAGGGCTCGCTGTGCTCCTCATTTAATATCTCTGGCCGCCCGGTGCGTGACCATTTACGCTCTGGCGACCCGTTGTCAGCCATTTATGTGGGCGCGGAATCGAATGATCGCATTCATTCCATATTATTTATATTTCATATTATTCATTATTTGTTTATTTGGTTGTCTTCACCTTTGCCACGCGGGGCAAGGACTTGTCGGATCTAGGATTGATCCCGCTGAATCCTGAGATCCTGCTTCACTCCTGCGAGTAGGAGACTAGCTTCCCGCCATAGAAGCTCTACTTACTTACATACTAAACTAGGAGTCTAGTCCTAATTTGGTCGTCCCTTGGTTCCTCTCCTGAGTCCGGTGCGGAGTTGGCTAAATCTCCCCCCGTTTGTCAAAAGTCTCCCCAGCAGGTCTTGGCTTCGACGACCGCGGCGCATAGTGGGTGTAACTTTCCTCTGCCGAGGGGGTAGGCTAGACGCACCCCCGGTTTTGGCGTTTGCCCGCGCCAGGCCATGAATGCTTCAACCTTACGTAGTTCGTCTCTTTGGTCTGGGTCATTGAGCCAACTGGGGTAGGGCTCATCATCGCCTTCCCCAGCTCTGCTCCTGTGTGGCGCCTCTGACCTTCTGTTTACGCTGTCATCACCATTCAGCGTGTTATCAGATTCATTTTGTGTTAATAAAAAAAATAGTGTGATCTGTAAATAATTTACTGTGTAAATAATGTAAAATTTTTAAGTGTTCTGGGGTTGTAGAATCTTCTAAATGCATGGACTACTTCAGGCCTTCTGTAGCTACGTCGGACTTCCAGCGGTAATGCCTTGTTAATTTTCTTGGAGGCGTTAATAGGGTTTTATGGCGTTGGGTCCCTTGTTATTAGGATCCGGGAGTGTTATCTGCTGGATGGGTTTCAAGCTTGGTAGGAGAAGGTTGCGCATCGTTGGGCTCCATGTTAATGGTGGCCGGGAGCCGGTGATGCTATCAGGATGCTTTTACAGTGAGTGGACGGGGTAGGTACTTCCCGGGTTTGCAAAAATTTTAAAAATTCCATGCAGGAGTAATAATAATAATAATAATAACCCAGGTGTGCGGGTAGGATATTTCATGCGTCTGGCTGGATATGAGGCGTGTCCGCTCTCATTTGTGGATAGGTATAGGCCGAGGTGTAATAATCCTATGACCCTTGCATGCATGATTATTTATTAAAAAAGAATTGTTATTATAAATTTGGCCTCATCTCTTGCTTGGAGATGCGCATTACGCTTAATTGTCGTTTTTCCGACTCGCCCCTAATACTCGGGCGTAAGCATTGAGAGCCAGGGCGTAGTGAGCCCTCTCTTTAAACGCATGAAGTCTATCAACCCCGATGTATATTTTGGCATGTAGTTTAGCTGTTTTTATGTGTTTATGTGTTTGTGTTGGCTAATGTTGTGAGTGACAAGGTTATGGAAGGAGAAAGGTGGTATAATGGTAGCCCGTAGGTGGTATTTTGGTAATCCCTCTGGCATTATCCATCTCTGCTCCTGTCATCCTCACTTGGTCAATATCTGCCTTCTGTCCGCTCCTTGGGATGGTGAAGTGTGGTGACGCTGTGACGTCACGTCCTAATCTGGCCTCTCATTTGTAATGTAAGTGTATCAAGTGATTTGTAATGTAACTGGTCATGTCCTGATCGCCTATGTTGGTTTTTAAGATTTAAATAAAAAACAAAAAGAGAAGTAGTTATGGGGAGGGTTGTTCCCTCAGAGAATCTGTCCGTATTCGCTCCTGATTAGTGAGCGCGTGTAGGAAGGACGTGGTCGTAATTGTGATTAGCGCAGCTGCGTGTGTGTGGCTATGTTCCGCTACAGCACGCGGGCGGGTGGGCTGTTATCGGCTAAGTCCTATCGTGTGTCGCGTGGCTGATTGTCAGGTGGCGCGTGTGGCTTGTCAACATCTTTGTAAACATGCTCCTATGGCCCTAAGATAATATGGCCCACGGTATCTGCATATTGCTATATGCCAGGCCTATTGTAACATTGCTGAATTCTGTGCCAATGTCCATGTGTACTGTATGTTAGTGTTGGTATACTTTTTGTTTTTGTATGATAGTGTCATCACAGTCGCGTGTCATTGTCACTTCCGTTATAACAAGAGTGTCTGTCGACGGCAGTGTTGCAATGCGGTGGAATCTGCAACTCAGTGTTTTACTGTGTTTATGTTTTCATATTCCTGTTTACAGGAAGCTTCTAACGCTATGTGAAGGCTAACGCAACGCGACTTTAGCCATAGTCCGTGTGTTGCCATATGTTTGACATTCCGGGAGGGCCAATGTGTCAATCTGTCCTGTTTTTGCTAGCAGCGTTGTGTGGTTACTTATTCCGTAAGGCCTTTGCCTTGTGAAATTGCTATAACTTGTGTTTGGGAAGTCTATTTCCTATGTTTGGGGTAATCGAAATTTTGCATGGTTTTTGGCCGGAGAAAATGTGGTGTTACCTGTTTATGTACTTGTATGGGGCCAACTTCCGTCTGAATGGGATTCTGGTTTTTTTTTTCCACGGCGTCCGATTTTTACTGGCCATTCGGACCCGCGATCCCATGTAATTCTCCGTGTTTCATGTCTGTGTTGTCTGTTGGGATTTTTGCCTTCCTAGAGTGGTTTCTGATTGTGTTTTTCGCGCCAAAATACCATTGGTTAGTTTGGTTTTGGCACGACTGTGTTGTGTGATCGTGAGTTCGCACCCGCCTTGCTTTAAGGTCCTGGTGTTGCGACTTTTTGTACTGTATGTCCCATGGCAAGTGTATCGTGTGTTTGAGACACGCAGATGAAAATACGCTTTGGCGTGAAAAATTTGGGTCTTTAGGAATGCTCCTCGTATTCTAATTTTGAGAGTTATAGGGTTTTGAAACTGCCGTGAATGAATGTGTATGTTCCAGCCAGGCCTGGGATACTCTTAGGTTGTCCGTGTTAGTGAAGGTCGCCTACTCACGAGTGTGTTATCGCTGACTGCGATAGTATTGAATTACACCCGTGCAGGAAATCCTTTGCTTGCTTGCTCGCCATCTGTGCCGAGACAATGTGTGTAGGTTTATTGACACGTCTTACTATTGTCTGCTAATACGGCGTGTCTCGGGTCCCTCGCAACGTAAAAGAACCTTCCTTTAACTACGTATTGTGTTCCCAAATTTTGTGTTGTTGTAAGCGTGGGGCGAATATATCCTTGTTATTGGTAGTTATCTGTGTTTATGTACGCGTGTCTCCGGGCCGCTAGTCGATTGTGTGGTGGCTAGGTGTCGGAGGTGATTTTATTAATCTGTGCGAATGGCTATCTGTTAGTGTAACTCTCCTTTATTATTCTATCCTCCCATTGGATAGTTACCCGACCTTCACTCCTGGTATCCAGAAGGTTGCGGGTTCGAGACCGTCTTTGTCCAAGGTAATTATTCCTGGTGCCTTTTAGGCTTGTGTCTCCGGGACAGTTCTACTAAGTGTTAGGGTCGTATCCCGGTGCGGTCAGCGGGGTCCGAAGGCTATTTCTTGGCCTTCTTTTCACGTCTGCCAGTGGGATCATTTCCCTTCCTTTTGACAGTGTTCCCGCCTTTACGTGTAGGTGTCGTTTTGCGGGTGTGATATGCCTTCATACGGCGGGCGTGTATGGTGTCTTTGATGAGTTTTCGCCCATGGCGCACGCTGACTATGTAATTTAGGTCAGATACCTTCCTGCAAACTTTCAAGGGACCTGACCAGCGTGGCAGGAGGAACTCGGACACATTTTTCTTACGGGCGGAATTGGTGACCATATCCAAATGGCCCGGGTGTGTATTCCACGGTCTTTCTTTGCCGATCGTAACGTTCTTTTTGTTTTTACTGCGCCGTGGCTATGTTCTTTCTAGCGTCCATGCGAGCTATCTGCAAGTGCTCTAGCCGGGCGGCATTGTCCGGGTGAGTGTCCTGTGGGATGCATATATTGTCTATGGGACTTCTGGGTGTGTACCCGTGCAACAGGAAGTGTGGAGAGTGTTTTGTGGCCGTGGATATGGAAGTGTTGTAGCTAAATGTAATGGGCTGCAGATAATCATCCCAGTCTGTCCCTGTGTCCCCTGTGAATTTAGCTAGGGCCATTCCAATTATTTTGTTCATACTCTCTGTAAGCCCATTTGTTTGTGGGGAAAAACTCGTGGTCGTGTATGCCCATATCCTGAGTATCTCCAAAAACTGTTGGAGCACTCTCGAGGTGAAAATAGTACCTCTATCGGATAGTAGGGTTTGGAATAGGCCATATCGTGTAACTATGTCGAATAAGAATTCGACTATGCTGTTTGTGCCTGCTTTGGGCACAGCCTTTGTGATCATGTACCTGGTGAGATACTCTGTGGCAACCAGTATGTATTTATTGCCTTTTTGAGATGTCGTAATGGGGCCTTTAACATCTATCCCGACTCTGTGAAATAGCTCTCCTACGGGAATTGGGTTGAGTAATCCATGAGGCTTGCCAGGCCTTGTTTTAAATCGCTGGCAAGTGTGACATGTCTTTACGAAGGTGTCTATGTCGGCCTTCATGTTTACCCAATAATACTTGTCCCGGATTCTAAGGTATGTTTTATGCGTACCCAAATGTGCCCCTGCCAGTGGGCTATTGTGGTGTCCGATCATGATATTCTCTTTCAATGACTCCGGAACCGCTATAGGTGCATTATCGTGCATGGCTGTGGGCTTAAATTTCAGTACCCCGTCTTTGTCTAGGAAGAATCGCCTAGACAGCCGTGCCGTCTTGGAATCCACCTTATCCAAGTTTTCTAGTGCCATTAGAATCTGTTTCAAGTATGGATCACGTCCTTGCTCCTGCTTGATGTTAACCACCGTCAGGGCAAAAGTGGGCATGTCGTCCCATTCGTGGTCCTTACTGTCATCTGGGGGGTCGGCTACTGGCAGCCTAGACAACCCATCTGCGTCTAGGTGTGTAGCGCCTTTCTTGTGCTTGTCCACGAAGTTATATTCATACAGGCGGAATATAAACCTATTGAGCCGCGAATTTGGGTTTTTGAATTTATCCCAAAAAAGCAGGCTCGCGTGGTCAGTCACTACCGTGAACTGGATACCATAGAGGTATACCCTGAAATAGTTCACTCCCCATGAAAATGCCAGCATTTCCCGCTCTGTGGCAGAGTATCTAGTCTCGACGGCCGTTAGTTTCCTGCTAGCGTAAGCTATGGGCCGTATGCGCCCTTCTGCATCTTCCTGCAATAGGGCCGCCCCCAGCCCGTACTGGCTGGCATCCACGTGTAAAAAGGTGGGCCTATCACTATGGAAGTGTTGCAGTAATGGTGGTGAGGTCAATAGTTGCTTCAGTGTGTTGAAGGCATCTATGTGTTCCTGTTTAATGCTGAAGGGCGTTTTTTCACGTGTGAGTTCGGTTAGGGGGTGGGCGATGTGCGCAAACCTGTGGATATATTTTCTGTAATACGAGGCCAGTCCAATAAAACTGCGCAATTGTTTCAAATTTGTGGGCATTGGGATGCCCGTTATTGCGTTAGTCTTCGCTGGGTCGGGAATAATGCCCTCTCTGTTTACAATATGGCCCAATATGTTAATCTGCTGTCTGGCAAATTGACATTTCGCAGGTTTAAGCCTTAATTTGGCCTCTCTGATCCTTGCGAAAGCCTCCTCCAAATGTACGATATGCTCGTCAAAGGTGTTGGAGAAGACCGTTATGTCGTCCACGTAAACTAATACGGAACGCCATTTTAGACCTGAAAACGTTTTATCCACTAGCTTTTGGAAGGTCTGGCTGGCGTTACGGAGGCCCATTGGTAACCTTGTGTAGGTATATAGACCGTTCTCTGTAACGAACGCCAGCTTGTGCCTATCCGGTTCATAGACGGGGATTGAATAGAATCCACTATAACAATCCATCGAACTGAACCAGCTAGCCCCGACAAGGGCATCCAAATAGGTGTCTGCCCTTGGTAGTGGATAACTGTCATTTTCGACTAACTTATTGAGCCTACGGTAGTCAGTACAGAACCTGTGGGATCCGTCCCGTTTTTTGGTCAGCAAGACCGGGGCGCTGTAGTTCGAAATAACGGGGACAATGACCCTTGCCTCGAGCATCTCTGTTATCTGAGTGTCGATGGCGTGTCTCTCCTTCTGGCTCACCCAGAAGGGAGGCTGGTGTACTGGTCGGTCACTGGTGAGGGTGACATGGTGTTCGATAAGGTCTGTCACTGCGAGATCCTTCATCGAATGGGCAAAGATATCCCTGTTGGCCTCCAGGAGCTCCGTGAGCCTTTTATTTTGCTCCGGTGTCAGGTCCTGTCTGTGGATCTGCTTGGCCGCCTTATCTGTGTGTGTGTCTGTGTGTTGGCTGATAGTGTGCAGTGTAGAGGCCTGGTGCTCGTGAATTTCTCGCTCCGCTCGAATCCCATCTGTGTTCCTGGTGTATATCATGGGATGTGTGGTGAGCCTCTGTTCATGCTTTAAAAGCATCTTACCGCTAGCAAAATTGATGCTAGCCTCATACTTTGCGAGGAAATCCATGCCAATTATGGCTGACGCAGAAAGATGTTCTATAACGAACATGGGGTGTGTTGTGGCAAAATGATCTAGCCTGAGATGTATGTTTGCCACCCCCGCGTTTTCTAGCGTCTGAGCATTGGCCGCTACCAGCCGGATGTCACTCGTGACACCGTGTATTTGCCCTTCGGTAACGTGTTTTCTGTTTACACAACTTACCGCTGCCCCAGTGTCAATTAGGGCCTGCACCCTGTGGCCATTTATGCTGGCGTGTATCGTGAGTGCCGATACCTGGAATCCATTGCCCTGCAAGGATGTGTTGTGTACGGTGTATGTTGTTGTTGTTGCTACTGGCGTAACATCTGTGCTGGGAAGGCATGGAGCTGGCCGCTTATCGTACCTGGCACGCTTGGCCTCTCGGGTTACTTCCTGTCCCGAGTACTTTGGCTCGATCAGCAAAGTGCGCTCACTGAGTACATTGCCTGCTCTCTTAACCGCCCGCGCTGTGAAAATAGAAGTCTTCTGGCGAACGTTTAATGTATTGACCGTTCCCAGCTTTTGTGTAGGTGTGCTGTTGTTTTCTTCCTCGTGGGAAGGTGTGTCTGCAAATGTGACTCTGCGTTTGCATTTGTTATCCCGTTTTTTGTTCCAGGCGGTCGCAAGTTCGACTCCTGTTGCTGGTTTTCCTGAGCCGAGTGAGCTCGCGCCCTGCGCCTGTGGAGTCACTTCCCGCCCTGTGCTGTGGTGTAGGGGGTATGGTTTCCTGTTTGGGGGGTGTGGGTTTTCCTCCGTCTTGTTTGTGCGTAATTGTGAGGGGCGTATAGTGTCCCGCCCTAGGGTTCTCTGTAAACAGTATGTGTAGGTCCCTGTCAAATCCCGCAGTAGTAAATAGCGGGGGCGAGTGCACATCAGTGTATACGTGAATGTTTACTTTATGCACCTTGCCGAGAGCGGTCACCTCTACGGCGCTGGCATAGCCCTATCCATGTATTTTTTGTAGTCCGCCCCGGTCTGGAATGGGTTTTCCCGCTTGTCCGATACAAAATCTCGGTACTCTTTCCAGTTGGCCAGGACATGTTGGACCGTCTTCTGTCTGTAGTCCCCATGATAATCCTCGGTGTTCCGGACTAGGAAGCTCATGGCCCTAAACAGACAGTTGCCGTCTCCTTGTACGGGGTGTGTCTGGAAACGGCCCGGAGGCGGATCGTCAGCCTTGGCTTTAGCTGGCTGCTTTTTCCCCTTACTCCTACGAGTTTGTTTGGGGGAAGGGCCTCTCTGGTGTTGTGTTGGGGGAGGAACCTCAGCCGCTTTAACAGCTGGCCGAACCTCCCCGTCTAAGCGTTTTTTTTTGAATCGTGGGTATTAGTCTCCCTGTACTATATGTGCGCCCCCCCCCCCTCGGGGTGGCTGCGCCAACTCCCCGCTTGCGGTGTGTAGCTAGGTGTGGGAAGTATTGCCCCCCTATCTGCCCGGCGGGGTGCCTCATCCCTAAACTCCCTCGGGTGTTCGTCAGGGAGGGGGTAGTGTTCCGGGCCCTTTGGGTATGTATTTGTATTGTCCCGTCCTTTTCTGGTTTTTCTTGTCTGTCGGTTATTGCCCGGTGGTCCGTTTTCCTGTCTACGCCAGGGTGGGGTGTATGTTTGCTGCTGCGGGGGCGGGTTTTCCCGGCGATTCCCCTTTTCCCTGTACTGGGAAGGTGCATACCCCTGTCTGGTCGGGGGTGGGTTTCCTCGACGGTCCCCATTTCCCCTATACTGTGGGGGTGCATAGCTTTGCCTGCGTGGGGGCGGGTTCTCCCGATACTCCCCATTTCCCCTATATTGCGGGGCTGCATAGCCTTGCCTGCTTGGGGGCGAGTTTTCCCGATACTCCCTGTCTGCCCTGTATTGTGGGGCTGCATAGCCCTGTCTGCTTGGTGGCGGGCTGCTTCGCCGGGGAATGGTGTGCTCGTACTCTTCGGGGTAGCACTCCCGTGTGTACGGGGATGGTGGTCGCCGTGAGGGGTATGTCGGCTCTGTGTCCGCTTATGACACCGGTGAGTACCGCGGAGGGTAGTGTGGCCTGTCCTGTGCGTGTGGCGTTGTTGGCCGCTGTGGAGGGTAGTAATTTTCCTCCCTCCTGTAGTGTCTCCTCTCCGTGTACCCCCTGTCCCTTTCAGGATAATAGCGCTCTTACGTGTCTGCGTGTTCATCCCTTAGCGGTCTCCCGCCTGCTTGGATGGCAGCTATTGTTAATTTTTCCATCCTGTCCACTAATTCATCCATCTTTTGACTAGTGTCGTCCTTTTGTGGATGAAAGTGCTGATTCACGGCTTTCTCCGTAGCTTTTTCCGTGATCTTCTTTCCTGCCTCAATTATTTTTATGTTGTTCAGCAGGTGTTGGACCGTGGGGTTGTTCATAGTGCACAACTTGTCCACGATGGATGGTCTGAGGCCCTGCATTAGCAGCTTAACTTTCTGCTTATTTGTCATGGCTGCGTTATATTTATCGCACATTAGCAACTTTGCGTTAACGTACGACTGGGCGCTTTCTTTAGGTCCCTGTGACTTCTGTCGAATTTGGTCATACAGGTCCTCATCATCTGGTATGAGCTGGAATTCACTTATCAACCATAAAGTGATTTGCTCCCATGTGGCATCTTCTAGGTTGTCCTCATGAAGCTCATACCATGTCATGGCCGCCTTTGTGAGGTATGCAGGGAGGAGCCGTTTTTTGACTTCATCGCTCCAGCCATTGATCCGAGCCGTTCTATTGAAGGCCTTGAGGTATTCCTCGGGATCCTGGCCTTCCCCCGTGAACTTTGTGGGGTGGATCATGGGGTATTCTGTGTGTCTGTTCATCTCGTGTTCGGCTGTCTCTCGTTGGCTGTGTAGTGATTGTGATCTGTCTATGCTGTTCGCACCGCTATCGTGTGCCGAGGTGTTTGTGTTATTCAGAGGGGAATTAGCCTCGCTCCCCGTATACGACACGTGTGTTACGTTACCAGGTGGCTCGTCACCTGATATATCGGTACTAATTGATGGTGTGTTGTCGTACTGTGTGGATTTGACTACGTGTACTGTCCTGTCTAAGTCCTGTTTTACTGTTTGTAAAATAGTGTGTATGTCTAGGACTGCCTCGGTCGCGTGATTGTCTGCTTTAACAGGGTCTGTATCTAGTAACTGTGTGATGCGCTCGAGCAGATTATCAGTTTTCTGCTCTGTGATTTGTAGTTGCTGCAACAATAGGGGGTGGAGTGTTGGCAGGCAATCTACTTCACTAGCGCTGGATATTGGTGACTCTTGTCTGTGTTCAGTGGCCTGGGATCGTGTAAAATGTGTGACTTGTGCTGCCGCTGCAGGGAGTTGAGCGCGGATCTCTGATGCCTTGAATTCGAGTTCCCTAAGAAGTTATACTGCAGTCTGGTCAGTTATCAAGTCACTGTTCTTAATTTTTAACTTCGGCAGGAGTGGAGTTGTACTAGCCGACAAATGGTGCGCAAAGTCTCTTAGTGTGGTTCTAAACGTGGTCATTTAATTCCCACCGATCTTGCACTATGGGGAGGATGGGGGTGGGTGTAATAATGCAAACTCCCGTGTAATAAAGAAAAAGTGTGGGACGTAATGTAGGATTTAATAAAAATTAGACTCGCTTGGCTGTGTGCGGTAGGGGTCGTTTCTACCACGAGGGCTCGTTGTATGAGTCCTACCCTTACTGTGCGTGGTAGCCGCGTCTCCACCAATATGTTTTAGATCCCTTAGTTGGGGGGTAGTTAGGGCTAAAACACTTATGTTATTGTACTAATTTGGAAGGTGGTTTCTAGGAGAGGGTAGCTTCCCGTAGCTGGGTGAGCTTACCAGTGTAGTGTGTTGTTTAGCACTTAAACGCTAAGGGGTGTTCCTGCAAAGATGCAAGTGTCGCTTAGGGGATGGACCTATAAATGCAGGCTAATACACCAGCCTGTCAGCTGGACGGAATGAGTGATACAATAGGCGTGCTTACGTCAGCGGCTCGACGTTATGTAGTCGAGTCGCCTGCGGGAAGCACAATGAAACCTGAGCAAGCAATTACTGGCTACTATGGTCACGGTCAATCGTGACGAGAGTCAGGAAGGGTATGAGGATGTAAAGAGGCGTGTAATTATCAAGACAAGTGTAGTTTACTGACCATGTGTTTATTGGTCAGTGAGTGTGAAATTGTAAGTCCCTTTTAGGGGAATGTAAGTAATGATACAAGTTAAGTGTACAAGATTGTGGATGGGTGTTTACAAAGTAAAGGATTCTGAACACTTGCTGAGTCTCACCTGATGATGGCAGCTGGAACAGGGCCTTCGGCGACACACACTGTATGACAGATAATGCCCCAAAAAGGCCTTCCTTCTTATAGTTCCTGTCGTTGCTTAGTCAGCATTCCGTTGACGTAGCTGCCCCAGTTAGCTGGTGTGTAGATGTTTATGAATGTGTTGCAAGTGGTTGGCTAACCTCCCGAGCTGGGTGGTCGCCTCTTGCCGTGTAAAGGTGATGTTCTGGTCTTATGATGTTGCCAGTTGGGGTGGTTTTAGTAGAAAAATGGGGGGGGGGTACAGCCCCCCTGGCCTGTACAATATCAACAGATTTCTTTTCTGTAGACACTTTTTCCTTGCCTGTGCCAACCTACATTTTATATCCTTTTTGCTTCATCCATCACTGGCTTTTTAGCCTATTTTCATTTTATGAAAAAAAAAAGGCTTATGAGATCACCTTTTGTCCGTGTGTGTGTGTGCGTGTGTGTGTGTTCCCCCCTAATAACGTCTAAACGGCTGGAGCGATTTCAATGAAACTCGGTAAGATCATAGCACCTTTCTGGCCGACCCCGACCGTGCCCTTCAAATGATATTGTCTCTCACCAATTCAACATGGCGGCTGTACGAAATATCTCCAAAGTATCTCCGAAACTATTACCGATATCACCCTGAAATTGTGTACGGTGATAACGGGTACTACTGGAAGTTCACCTATGAGACTTTCAGAAACCTGGTAACTACAAAACCAACATGGCGGCCAAGCGAAGTTGAGACGTTTAAATAGACTTTTCTCGCGATTTAAACATCCAAACGTAATGAAACTTGGTACAGCGAATGTTTATACACATTGCAATGCACTGGCGTGTAATTTAGTTCAATTGTTTACATAACCTCAACATGGCGGCTGTGCGAAATATTTCACCGGCATTCTATATCTCCTAAACTATTGCAGATATCACCCTGAAATTTTGTACGGTGATAAAGGGCACTACTATAAGTTTATCCATGTAACTTTCATAAACATGTAAAGTACAAAAAGAACATGGCGGCAAGCGAAGTTGAAACATTTTAATAGATTTTTCTCGTGATTTAACTCTCTGAGCGCAGTGAAATGTGGTACAGTAAATGATTATACATATTGTAATGCACTGGCATCTAATTCAGTTCAATTGTTTATATAACCTCAAGATGGCGGCTGTGCGAAATTTTAAAATTAAGTTTTATTTCTTGTGTCGTAATCATGCGATCGAAGTGAAAGTATGAATAATGAACCTACGGGATAATTTTCCTTTAATGGTATATAACTCTATGGCCTATACATATAACAATCCAAAGTGGCGAGCATCCGAATTATTTAGACGGTTCCTAATATCTACGAATCTATCACAACCTTCAAACTGAAATTTTGCATGATGATAGTGGCAATAAACACGAGTAGGATATATGAAAACAGACTGTATAGTTCTTTACGGAACTACTTGTTAATAATGTGATTAAGAATTTTCTTCAGGTTTCTCCAATTATTTGGGTTTTGGCTGGGAATTTAAAGCCGGATGCCCTTCCTGAAACCACGTGATTTTTCAGTCGAACATTCCACCTCACTGTCACCGGGATTCGAACCCCGGCTGTTTGGGTGAAAGACGAGCAGCTAAGCCTCTGGGCCGTCACGCTCCTCATTTAAAAATATGATTATTTAATAATATTTAATAATAATAATGATAATAATAAAATTATCCAACCCTCAGGCCTAATCGTGATGCAAAAAGAGAATCCCTAAATTACAATGAGCCTACAGAATCACATGGAACAGGTATAATAAGAAATCCTTCTCCCGTAGAGCAAAATTACGACACTACAACACAGTAATCAAACTCAAGGCACTACACGCCTCTGATATACTGATCATTGGGGGAAGATCACTATTTTTTAAAAAATATGCAAAAACGAGAAAGAAAAATCTTGAGGAAAATTTTTGGTTCAGTTTGTTCTGAGGGAATTTGGATGAAAAGGAAATCCTAGGAGGTTTATTATCAGCATTCGGAGAAAATCTCAGACACATTCAGGAATAGACGTTTGGAATTCTATGGGCATATTCTGAGAATGAGTGATCACAGGCTGACTAAAAGAATTCTAAATCTTACTCTCTCAATGAAAGCCATGAACAACTGTCTACTTGAAGTTGAAAATGACCTTCAGGAAATCTCAAATGATATGGTACTAGACAGATCTAAATTCAGAGAACTAGTTGACAATCATCAATTTTCAGACCACCCAAACAATAAATTCAAAACAACCTGGACGGAGGAAAGTAGAAAAAGCCATTGAGAGAAGATGAAGAGACTTTTGGGAGGACAAGAAAGTGGGGTTCAATCGTGCTCCTTGGACGGGCATAACAATGTAGAAATAGAATAATAACAATAACAATAATAATAATAATTATAATAATCTCCTCGATAATTATACAAACAACCTCTGATTACGAAGTTTGGAAAAATCCCTCATAAACCGCACTCGTTCCAGGTTCCGTATTGACCATGTTTACAAGATGTATAACACAATTTACACTCGCCAAATCAATACTTTACTTTACTTTACTAAAAATACTATAGGTAAATGTTTCGGAAACTTGATATGTTTCCTTCTTCAGCCCATATGTTAGTGTGAAACATCATATGACATCGAAATCCTAACCAAAAATAAAAATACAGTTCGTACTTTTTCTCTTCACGATAAAGTACGAACTGTATTAGGTAGATTTCATTAGAAAGCTAACTATTGCAATGGGTACCATGTTTCGACTTCCGGAAAATTTCGACATATCTTCGCGTTTCACATCCCCCAGACCCCAAAACCACCGTCAGTTCAAAAGTTTATATATAATTTATGTATATATATATATATATATATCAGTTTCTTGTGGACACGATAACTGCCGTAATTTTGCACCAATCACTTTGAATTTTTTACCGAATATGTATACCTAGAAAATCTCGGTCGAGTTCGTTACTGGGCTAAATCGGTCGAAGGGGGTGAAAATGGGGGTCTTTTTTCGAAAAAGTGAAATATTGCTATAACTCTCTTAATATGTGAAATATTGAATCCGTTCAAAGTTCATACTATGTGTCAAATAAAGCCCAAAAATTTATGTTTGAAGAGTTCTTTTTATAGCACCAACCATTGACCAAAGGGGTGGGAAAAAGTGTTTTTTTCGGGAAACATTAATCATATCTCTCTTGATAGGCACAATATCAAAACCGTACGAAATGGACAATATTCCCCTAATAATTACCTAAAACTTTTGTCTGAAAGAATTTTTGATATGACCCACCATTACGCCAAGGGATGAGAAAAATGATTTCGGAATTATAAGAAAATGCCAAGAGCTATCAGTGGTTGTCATGGCAACACTACTAAATTGATGAGGGATGAGCCATCAGACGTTGCCATGACAACGCACTTGCACGAGATCATATTCAGATTTCCATCTGACTAAGTGTGAAGCGGCTTCGGTGACGTAACTGGTAGCATGCCGAACTACTATGCCCAAGGTCGCGGGTTCAAAGCCGGCCAAAGTCGTCGGATTTTCTAAGAGCGCTAAAAATCCCCCAGTATGCTTTCCTTTTGGAGGGGAAGTTCCAACGTTCGTTGCGAGTTGCTGGTTGCGGTGGCATCTAGTAGCCATGTTCACAGCTAGGTGTCGTTGACGGTAGTATCTGGTAGCAACATTAGGAACTACTGCTTGAAATTGACCGTCTGGAGTCCTTACCTAAATTACAGACTAATACAGCCATCACAATTCACACCGTTTATCAGACAGATTCTACACTCACCCAAAGTACACGGGGTTACATGACCGCGTTGTCGCAGCCCCTAAACTGAGGAACCAACCAAAATCTCTGCGAGAGATATAATATTGCGTGAAGAAGTAACAGACCGTTACATAGTTACACATCAGTGTCGAAACCTTGCGTAAGGACAGTGTGACCACAAGTATAAAAATGGACTCCAAATAACAAGAAGGTTGCCGTCATCAAAAGACAATAAAATGTTTAAAATATGCATAAAATGACGAAAAACAAAGTTAATTAATCTCCAATATTATAAAATACTTTCTCGCAATAAATGAGGTGTGATCCTTCTACGAAAACCTGCATATTCTGCCTATTTTCGCCTATCCCCAAGTTTGTCGGGTGAAATCTACCTCCGCCTTCCGGCGTGCCG
This sequence comes from Meconema thalassinum, assembly GCA_946902985.2. Lineage (NCBI taxonomy): Eukaryota > Metazoa > Arthropoda > Insecta > Orthoptera > Tettigoniidae > Meconema > Meconema thalassinum. The sequence goes on from OX336388.2 coordinate 1,048,760,140, forward strand.
AGAGGACTTTTTTTATTTTTGGTTAGGATTTCGATGTCATATGATGTTTCACACCAACATATGGGCTGAAGAAGGAAACATATCAAGTTTCCGAAACATGTACCTATAGTATTTTTAGTAAAGTAAAGTATTGATTTGGCGAGTGTAAATTGTGTTATACATCTTGTAAAAATCCCTCAGGTAAATAATTTGAAAGGCTTAGGGGAAATCATGCAACCAACTGGATTAAAACGTGAAGCAAACAAAGCCAGAATCTCTACATTACAGAAAAGCTTATAGAATCACCTAGAACCGATACAACAAAAGATCAATATTCCGGAACGTAAAGTTAAGACACTATAGCACGGTCATTCAACCTGAAGCGTTATGCGCATCAGAAATCATGATCATTGGAGCCAGATCACTAACTAAACATTTAGGAAAACAAAAAATGAAAATCCTTAGGAAAATTGTTGGCCCAGTCTGCATAGAGAGAGTGTCGATGTAAAAGAGGTCTCACAAATTATGTGCTTACTAACATTCCGTTAAAATATCAGACACTATTATAAAATGACAATTGAAATTTTATGGACATATTCAAAGAATGGACAAAAAATCACACCTCCTCACTAAAATTCAAGAATAACTGGATGATCAGAATTGATAATGACCTTCAAGAAATTAACGTAACAGACAAAATGTTATGGGAGAGGCCTAGCTTCAGAACGGTGGTGAACAAACATTATTTTGCTGCAAACCACTGGATAGGTTCGTTGGTTCCTCAGTTTAGGGGCTGCGACAACGCGGTCATGTAGCCCGTGTACTTTGGGTGTGTGCAGAATCTGTCTGATAAGCAGGGGCAGATGACCTCGTAGTTCCGCCCCTTAAAACAACAATAACTAACTAACTGTCTGATAACCAGTGTTAATTGTGATGGGTGTATTAGTGTGTGTTAGGCTATCTGTAATTAAGGTAAGGACTGCAGACGATCAATTTCCAGTACTTCATACTATTGTTGCCAAATGCTACCGTCAACGACACCTAGCTGTGAACTTGGTTACTCTATGCCACCGCAACTGGCACCTGCAGGCAAACGATAGAACTTAATAGAGCGCTAATCAAATATAACCTACAAACTTAGCTTCACACAATTGTAGTTGGTGGAATGTTCTTTTATATGCCATAAATCTATGACATGGGCCCGCCGGCTTTACTTCCCCTCCGAAGGAATGCATATTGAGGGATTTTTAACGCTGTTAAAAATCCTACGCTTTCGTCCGGGTTTGAACCTGCGATCTTGGGCATAAAGGCTCAGCATGCTACCAACTACGCCACCAAAGCCGCCAAAACTATTGGATAAGAACTACCATTACATGGGCAGAAGAAAGGTAGAAAAATCATAGTGAGAGAATGAAGAGATTTTGGGAAGACAAGAAAGCAAATTCATGTTCATCTGCTAAATAATGACGCTCCTTAGTTGGGTATAACGTAGTAAAATAATAATGATAATATTAATAATAATAATAAAATAATAATAATAATAATAATAATAATTTTGAAAACATACAGTAGGCCTATACGGTGGCTGAGAAAAGGCTCGAATACTAGCCACTTGCCGCTGAGCTCAGTCACATATACGGTTTGAGGTGAAGTTTTCGTCATCCCAGTAGTTGTCTCTGTGAACGGTTTAGTCACAAAGGACTGAGAAAATGCAAAGGAGAGCCTTGGCTTCAAGAGAAACCATAATATGCAGTTAATGCAAAAAGCAGCCCTCCTTGGTACTGCCCCCGTAAATTGAATTATAGTGAGACCACGGCGGCTGTATTGGCAAATATGAAGAACGTTATGGCTGTCATAGTTGTGACGTGGATATTCATGACGTAGGCACGGATGACGCAGACTTCATGCAAGTAGGCTGATTGAGCTGAGATTCTTGATGACGTCATGATTTTGTTCGAGAAAGATCTGAGATTTACGACGCAGTCGCAGGGAAACAAAGAATTGTGCTAAGGAAGAAGTTACGCTATTGGAGGAAAGGCTCGAACCAATGAATGATAGTTTGGAGGGAGACGGAGATTACTGAAACTACCATATTTAATTACTTTTGGAATGCAGAATTGTGGAAATCCATTTTCAGTTATGACATTGATTTGGAATTTTGAAGAAATTAATTTTGAGTTTTTGAAATTTGAAAATCCGTCAAGTATAGCCAAAGTTAAAACTTCTAGCAATGACGGAGGAACAAGCTATGGAAGGGATGGATACGCCCCTTAAGAAGTTGATAAAAGGTCTTGCACAGGAGAGAGGAGCTCTCATATCTCATATCTCATTTTCTCGTGTCTTATAGTCGTTTTCGAGTGATTCTGTGAAGCAAGTCGTCTTTAGCACGTGTGGTAAAGCCCACCGCATCGAACGAGCACGGAGCAGTTCCATTTTACGGTGATTGAAACTAGGCGAAGTTGAAACGCACTCATAAACGAGTCTACCAGATAATATATCAAGAGTTAGCGACTGCCTTTAAGCTAAATCTATTGTGCATTTCAGTATTAAAGTGTGTAATAAAGTTGAACATTTTCACGATTATAATTTGGAAGATATTGGCATTTTAAGACTGCCAACAAAAGTGATTTTCTCGCCACCTGAGAAGCACTTTTATAATATCACATTCTACGCTACGGCTGACGCGGGTATTGCAACCGTGATACTACATATTGCATTTGGTGATACAACGCTACATTATAGAATGGAACAATATAATATGGCAGTTCTTTCAACTATGATTATAACAGAAGTGGAGATGGAAGGCTAAACCTTTAATGCAATTGGGACATACATAAATGGAGTGAAATAGCAGCATGGAACTTCGCTAATCGTCTTTCTACAAAAGCGAGCATGTAGTGAACATCCAACTACACTCATGCATCGTGGTCCAACGCTGATTTCTATCAAATGGCAGTGGAAATATTTTCAAACTCTACAATTATGAATATTTCTGCGGAAATATTTGCAATAAACTTCATGGCGAATTTCTACCAGAACTTCAGGGAATTATCAAGAGAGGCCAGGGTGGACCCGGCTCACAAAGAAGAGTTTTGCCAGAAGGATGTCTATCGTATACATGGAGCAGTGCAATTTCCGGAGGAGGAAGCAGTTCTATTCTCCGAGGGCGCTGGTTCCAGGTTCGAGGTCGGAGCACATCTTTACGTTGGTGAAATGGAACTATCAGCAGTCTTCTTTGGAAATTTTCCTCTAGAACTTCAATCAACAGATAAGGTAGTCGTGAACGTTTCTTGTTTTATTTGAGCCATTTAGCGATATCTGAGCAACCATTTTTCCCATATTTTCTGTCCCATATATTTTGCCCCATATTCTTGCTTGATATTTCTGTACTCAGTACACTTTGATGAGTTATGCCTTTTTCTACGATTTATTCAGACATTGTTATGTCATTGGCATATTTAAATAATTTTGGATCAGTTGAGACTGATAATCTATATTCTTCCAGTAATTTGCATATTTTTGTAGTCACGATTTGACTGTAAAGTTAACGATTTTCTATGGCAAATTTGAATTCAGACAGCGTGTCACTTTATTAAAGTAATTCTATTCAGTAAATTACTTTGACCAATTTTCTGTCATCCTCAAGAAAGAAGAATAATTAAAAGATTTTAGAGCGTTAAAATCTATTACTGTATCGATGATCTTGGAAATACTAGTCGTTTTATGAACATGATTGCAACATAGACATTTATCGTCAGTTCTGAAATACCATTGCATTATAGACAATTTTATGTAATATGAACTTTGATTACGATTTATTGAATACACTATAGTAATGAACATTTGATAGGAGTTTTTCTCAATTCTAGATTGGAACAATAATGTTTGCATTCCACAGTCTAATTGTATTCTATTCGATTATTTATGCAGTTTAGATGAACTTTGATTGAAGATAGTATTTTTATACTACGATACTTTGAAGATATTAATCTCAATATTGATAGACCAGGGAGGCGTGTCTAATCGTATTTGCTATTAAATTTATTTGTGATTGGCAAATTTTTACTTCAAATCGATTCGTGAATGAAACCCACGAAGGTTAAAAATAATAACAGTTTTGAAACAATTAATGAATATAAGAATTTTTAAAGAGGAACTATGGATGTATAATCGTTAGTTCAGTGGACGTGTAAAAGTCGCTGATGAATAATGCCTTTGAATAAGTGAAGGAGATTCCCACAGTAATAGCAATGATGTTGAAGAATTTGTAAGTGGAAGGTTTTTGTATGGATTGTGGAAGATTTTTATGCCATATATATTGAGACATATGATGAATTCTGGGACTATTTTTGTGCAATTTTGTGCGTTTGGAGCAAGGTATTTTTCCACTGAGTGTATTGTCCGGATCCTTTGAAAATTAATCATGTGAAATTACTGTTATAATTAACAAGAGTGTTTAAATAATTTGAGATAACGATTTTGAATGGAGGTTACCGTCACAAATAATAATACTAATTATTAAAGCTTATTAAACCTGAATTTGAAACTTAAATATAACTAACCTTCATTGGTCGATTATATCAACACGATTTAAATAATTATCAACCGGATAGACGTGTGGTTAAATGTATTTCTAAAATAAATAATATAAATATTGTAAATAATTATGTAAATATCTTTAATATTAATTTGGAACGAAAGGAATTTAGAGAGGAGTGTATAAATTTTTCAATTGTCGTTAGACAATATTATAAACAATTTATATTGTTATAAATAATTAATGAGTATTTGTTATAAACATTTAACGTTTTGTTAATATACTCTAAACAACGCTAATTAAACATTTGGATATTATAATTAAACAAGTTTTGGGATTATTAGAGTAATCCATGGATATGTGAATGGAGCATTTAAAAGATTTGCGTGATAATATTTGGGCTGAGACGTGAACATTTAAAGTGTTTTGAAAAGGAGCTAGGCTCTGATGTAACTAGCACATGCTAACGTTGGCTGGACAGGTGAGTCCATTTGACGATGCGAGCATGCGACTTGGTGTAGGGTGCATCGCAGCTGGCCTGACAACTGGATGATAGAGGCCAAGGTCGTCTTCATAGCAGGCTTGCAGTTATAAATAAAGTGTGATGTTTATTAAAAGGAAAACAATTGCTATATGTCTCGTCCCAACTCCCTTATTCATTCCATGTGTATTATTATTATTACGTTCTTTTGAGCTAGAAAGCTGAAATTGTGTATGCAAAGTCTACAAGTCCTACAGGAGGACATGATTACATTGACAATGGCTTATGATCGCCACGTTTATTTTGTTGTTCTATTTTGTCATATTATTCCTTTATGTGAAATAAATTATTGTACAGTTTAAGGTTTCTTGTTGTCGTCTTGGTTCATTTTAAATATCGTGGTGGAGGTTATTGTGTGGGCATACTTTAAGTGATCCAGTTGGCAACCCAAACCCGAGATTAATTTGAATAGGTAAGTAAAGGTAAGTATGAACCCCCGTATATTTTGGTGTGTTCCACAATAATTTCTTGTTAACTACTGTGCTCTAATCTCGGTAGTATCTGTCAGTGCCATTTTCATTGATGTAGCTGTGCCGGTGCGATTGATTATTGGCAATCCGATTGAGGGGGCGGATATCTGACAGCCTACTATCCGGATTATCGGGGACAGTAGCGGTACTGCGAGTATAGTAGGCTGCGTAAGGTTATGTCTCTTCAGTGACTTGCTCTGAACATCTTGAGATTCAGTGTTATTATCAGTGTCTTTGGCTCACAAGGAGTCCGACGGTGATGTTTTTTTGTTGTAAAATTCATTTACTGTTTAATAGCCTATTAATAATAACAATAATAATATACTACAGCAAAAGTGTCATATCACACAATTCAAAATTACGACACTACTAGACAGTTGTTATGCCAGAAGCTTTATACGCATCAGAAAACATCTCTAAAATGATAGAAATTGAAAAGCAAGAACGGAATATTCTCCGAAAAATGTATGGTCCCACGAGACAAAATGGAATGTGGATTAAGAGGAGAACAGTGGACCTCTATTCCGTAATTGACAGGTTCACTGATGCCGTACGGAAGAGACATCTGAAAATCTGTGGCCATGTCTATGGAATGGAAAGTGACAGACTAACCAAAAGATTATTTAAAGTAATCAGCTCAAAGAAGGTCAAAATAAACTGGCTAGAAGAAATTAAGGCAGACCTCCAAGAAATAAATATCACAAACAGCATCACAGAAAATCGTGGAGCCTTTAGTACAATAATGGGCAAGCACAAATTTATGGAGAAACCTGAAAAGGAACACTGGTAAGAAGTGGTCCACAGAACGCAAGATGTAACACAGTGCATTGATGAAGAGATTCTAGGAGGATAAGCCATCAATAATAAATAATCCCTGGCACTACAGCCCGTGAAGGGCCTAGGCCTACTAAGCCACCGCTGCCCGGCCATTTGGCCTGCAGATATTGGAGTGACGCGTGATCAGCGCATCGGGTTCCCTCGGCCATTTATCGTGGGTTTCGTGAACGGGGCACTGCCTCTCTGTCAGACAGCTACTCAGTTGTCCTCACGAGGCTGAGTGCACCCCGTTCCAGCCATCACGTCAGTTTCTAAAATCCCTGACAGAGCCGGGAGTCGAACACGGGGCCTCCGGGAGAGAGGCAGGCGCACCACCCCAACACCACTGGGCCAGCCCAAAACCACCAGGCCAACTAACAAGTTCAAACGAGCTCTTTGAATGGGCATAATGAATATTTATAATAATAATGATAATAATAATAATAATAATAATAATAATAATAATAATAGTAATAACAGTCTAATAATAATAATAATAATAATAATAATAGCTTGCCACGGTGGGTGAGAGGTTAGCGTGTCGGTCTACTAACCCCCAAGCTTGCAGGTTCGCTCCTGGCCGTGGTAAAAGATTTTTTTTTTTGAAAGGCGGCAAAAATATGACACGCATGTCATACGATGTTGACATGTCAAAGAACCCATTTGAATTCAGTAGCCCGTGTTCATAATGGAAAAATTAATCTCGGGAGTTTCCGCCTACACAAAGTTCCTCATTTTTCTACTAGAAAGCGAGATAGTGTTCAGGGAGCTTCGACATCAAACCTCCTTGACTTTCATAGTGCTTCAAGGAACAACGAAATTCAACATGCAAGCTACCCTCTAGGTGTCAAATTACAAAGCTTGCACCCGGCACCCGAGGCCATACGATACCGTATTATTATTATTATTATTATTATTATTATTATTATTATTATTATTATTATTATAATCATAATAACCTCGCTATCATGATGATGATGATAATTGTTGTTTTAAGGGGCCTAACAAACCTCGCTATCATCTTTGATAAATAACGTAAGTGTACCGTAACGTAGTTAATTTTAAGAAGTTCTGTATCTTTCTGCAATTATTATGTTAATGGAGAAGGTTAGGAGTTCATAAAACAATGCGGTATTTTTTGCATTATATCGGGCATCCATTTACTCTAGAGAACCAGGACAGTCCATCTCGTATTCGAGCAGACAGACAGACAGACAAATAAAGCTGTGCAGACAATCAAAAATAGGCTCCCTCACCCCACTCTCTGGCAGATGAAGAGAAGAAAAGGTGGTGCCGGTGATGGTTTGCTATTCTATGGACTTGGAGTGAAATCCACCCCCACCCCCACCTCCACCCCCTACCGCCCCCGCCGACGAGCAAGCAGTGTAACTGACACTCCATTTGGTGATATACCTCATTAATACCCATGATTGAATACATTCACACGGGGAGAACGGGAGGGAATCTGATAACGGGGCTTTCTCTCTATTGAGACGCGTTGATGGAGTTTCTTCTTCCTTGTCTGCCTCTCTCTCTCTCTCTGTTATAGTGGGTGGATTGGGGGTGGGGGGTAGTCCAGCGTGAAGCAGTACGCTGTGCGGTGAGTGGAAACAAAAACCACTCGCAAGTGGATAAACAAACATAGTGGTTAAGTTGAGTTGAGGCCTTTTATGAGGACAATGGGAGCCCATCTCGTCCTGCGTCTACCAGTTTAATCGTCGAGACTTTTAATTTCACTCGACATACACTCACTGTGTATTGGGTTTCCTCTTGCATTGGACAGCGTTTTCTTCTTGTAATAATGTTTAACCAACGAAGCGGTCCAATAACATCTAAAACACCATGCCTTCTTTTCTTCCCTGTCTTCCACTGTTTGCTCAAGCCTGTTTAAATACAGGACTATACTTCAAGAATCCTTTGTTAAAGGAAATTGCTGACAAAATCTTTTATTGAATGTGTAACAATAGTGGATTAAGAACCGTGATTCTTAAATCAACAGGAATTACTTTCAAACTGGCAAGGACGTAGGCTATTGAAAATCGCGTGCGGTTTCTTAATCAATTCGTCGATTTAATTTTTGTTATTTAATCATGTTTCAAATATTTGCACATCATTTTCTATCAGACATGTTATTTAGTAATTTAATTTCGAGGGGTCTTCAAGGGAGTAAAAATCGTCGAAGTGTGTACCCTAATTGTATCTGCTTTAAATCTGCTGAAGTGTGCTGACTCATGACGTTACCCATAGTCTACTTGTATAAAGCTTGAAACTGTTCAATATCTATCATAGTTTAAAATAAGTTCTCGATTTGGTCTGTCTGTCTTTCTGTCTGTCGACCGCCTATCTTCTGTCTGTCTGTTCTTCTGTTTTCTGATAGTCTACCTGTCTGTTTTCTGTCTGTCTGCCTGTTTGCCTGTCTAATTGTCTGGTTTCTGGGTGTTTTTTTGTTTGTTTTCTGTCTGTTTGTCTGCTTTTCTGCCTGTCGCTCTGTCCGTTTAACTGCTATTCTGTTTTCTTTTTGTCTTTCTGTTTGTCTGTTTTCTGCCTGACTGATTGTTTTCTGTCTGTCAGTTTTTCTGTTTGTTCATCTGTTTGTCCGTTTTCTCTCTGTCGGTCTGTCTGTGTGATTTCCTATCTGTCGGGCTGCCTGTTTTTCTCTTTGTCAGTCTGTCTGTTTGTATGTTTCTGTCTATTTTTCTATTTGTCGGTCTGTCTGATTGCATGTATTCTGTCAATTTTTCTGTCTGTCAGTGTGACTGTTTTTCCAGGCTCATCTTGAGAACTTATGGACGGATTTTGATGCGGCTTTCACCATGTTGTTGTTGCTTATTTCAGGGGCTGCGACATCGTGGTCATAAAGCCCCGTGTAGTTGCATGTGTGTGTGGAATTTGTGATGGCTGTACTGGTGTGTTTATTTGTACATTGGGGATATTGTTGGGAAGGAGGCAGCCGTGGTCTTAAGTTAGGAATCATCCCAGCATTTGTCTGGAGTAGAAGTGGGGGAACCACAGAAAACCACTTCTAGGATGGCTGAGGTAGGGATCGAACCCTCCTCTTCTCTTCTCTTCTCTTCTCTTCTCTTCTCTTCTCTTCTCTTCTCTTCTCTTCTCTTCTCTTCTCAGTTTTGCCTCCAACCCTCACACCAGAAATAAAATTTCTTGCCAGAGCCGGGAATTGAACCCAGACCTCTGGGGTGACAGCCAAGAACGCTAACCACTACAGCACGAGGTGGTCGGCTTTCACCATTCTATGGAGCATTTTTTTTAGAAAGGTTGGAAAAGTAGAAAGATTCATCTATCACCAAAGGAATCCGAGGAAACGATTCAAGTTACGAAAGTCGAAGAAAAAACTCCAACGCCCGTGTGACTTTTCAGCTCACGATGGCTAAACTATTAATAGTTCATCAATCCATTTGTTCTAAAAAAAATCGACATTGAGAGCCGCGACAGCATGCACGAGGCCCATCCAGAAATTAAGTTTCCCTATTTCTTTAAAGAAAAACAAAACATACCAGATACATCAACGTTTGAGCTATTTTTCGACATATAGTAATCACCACCAGAATTGAGACAGCTGCCATTATCGTGGGATCGACTTTGGTATTCCTGTGACATAGACGTCTCCTGCCTGGGAATGGAACCGGAGGGTGGCATTCGTCTTCAGTTGTTCGTCAGTGTGCATCCACCGTGCAGTTACCGGGAGCTAGCTCTGCACTTGCCCATCCCCCTCCTCCTGTATACTACTGCAGCGTAAAGTCTGTTCGCCGAGTCGAGATAGTTGAAGTAAACACAGTTGTACACGTGATTGCAGGGCTGCCCGCAAGTGGTGCATAGAGCTGTGCCTGTTGAACGTACGCCAACTTCAGTGCTGTGTATAGCCTACACCAGGCCGACTTATCGGTTACATGCTACAACGCGGTTTATTTATTGTTCGTTTATGTATTTATTTAATTAATTAATTACTGCTTATGACAGGCAACAGTATACATTGCAGCACAGCATTAAGTGCATCAAGTTTTGTTGTTGTTTAAGTCTTCAGTCTTTTGACAGGTTTGATGCAGCTCTCCATGCCTTCCTGTCCTGAGCTAATCGTTTCATTTCTACATAGCTATCACACCCTACATCCGAGGCAATCTGTTTAACATATTCTAACCTTGGTCTACACCTACAGTTCTTGTCCTCGACCCTTACTTCCATAACTAAGCTTGCTAATCCTGAGTGTCTTAATATGTGTCCTACCAACCTATCTTTTGTTTTCATTAGCAGTCGCCAGAAACATCTCTCCTCTTCCACTCGTCTTAATACCTCTTCTTTTGTTACCCTATCTGCCCATCTGATCTTCATCATTCTCCTGTAACACCACATTTCAAACGCTTCATTTCTCCTCTTTTCTGCTACACCAATAGTGCAAGTTTCACTTCCATGTAGTGCCATACTTCAGACAAAGGATTTCAAAAATGTCTTCCTAATACCTAAATCTATATTCGAAGTCAACAGATTCCTTTTCTGTAGAAAGGCTTTCTTGCCTGAGACATCCTACTTTTGTCACGTAGCGGGATTTGCAGGCGCAGAGGTGATATGAGTCGACAAGTTGCAAAACTCGTTTAATCCACTTGTGAATAAGAATCATTTTCTTGGGAAACGTTTCTCTGGACTTTGTCTCACGTATCTTTTGTGTTTGTTGTTCTCTACTTTTTTCTTTTTGCTTTGTGTTTTTGGTTTTTGGTTTCGTGTTTGCTTTGTGCTTTTGCTTTTCAATTTTACTTTTTGCTTTTCTTTCTTGGTTTTGGTTTTGTATTTGTTTTCTGCTTTTGCTTTCTTTGAATTTTGCTTTGTGTTTCTTGTTTTTTGTTTTCTGCTTATGCTTTGGTTTTTGAATTTTGCTTTTTTCTTCGTGCTTTTTTGTTTTTGTTTCTGCTTTCTGTAAAATCAAAATAAAACAAAATAAAATAATTCAATATAAAACACAAACAAAATAAAGTAAAACAAAACAGAAAACAAAAAAACGAAATAAAATAAAACTAGACAAAATAGCACAACAAACTCAAAATAAATAAAACAAAATTAAATTAAATTAAACAAAATCAAATCAAATAAAATAAAATAATTAAATAAATAATTTTACGACATGATCCTTATTCACAAGTGGATTAAAGAAGTTTTGCAACTGAACGACTCAATATGTTCTCGCATATTATGCCCTGAAGAGGTTACACCACCATACTTGACACCAATACGACTATACTTACGATAGCTACATGATGTCTCCTTATAATTTGAATGTATTGTAACTACTAGGCTACACAAGTACGGCTCATATTACTCAGATTGTAAGCAGGACAGGGCCCCATAAGGAGTCTAGCGGTAGTGATGTATGTATTCATCGGTTCCTAATGACACCAGTGTGTCTGTGAATGGGCCCATGTCACTCGCAGCAGACATGTGCATTGAACAGGCTTCCCCTGCTTGCATTGCATTGTCCACGGGCATTCCATTCCATTCCATTTCGACCGGAAAAAAATATATTCCGGGGAAAAAGGAAGACGGAAGAGAGGGAGTTTCTATAACATAGTGTTAAGTAAAGTGTGTGTCCATTGTGTGCATGCATTAGCGCTGATCAATAGCTGAGTGGGTCACGTGGCCTGCTAGAGCGGACCGCTGAGGGAATACAAAGCCCTCTTGTGCCGGCCTGCTCGCCTGCCAATACGTGATACTGTTTACTGCTACGCGTATCAAAAGAGCATTAACATTTGAGTTACTTTATGCCATTTGAGAAGGAGTTATTTGAATATTTGTACTAATACCATAGCTAGCGACCTAGAAAGTTCTTGAATATCTTTTCCTTTAAAGTTATTTGGTAAGTAAGGTGAACATTCTTGAATAAAATAAGAGAAAATCTAATTTTCAAGTGTACATTTACTCAAAGAACTTGTTTTTTATGCTGAAAACTTTCCCCGTATATTTTTATTTATTTATATATTTTTTACTTTTTTGTTTTACTAATTTTAGACATTTTAAAATCATATTTAGGTATCCACCTCTAATTTTTTTAAATTCATCCAAATTCATATAATTTGATCTTTGTTAAGAGGGGCAGATGACCTTGCTGTTCTGCCCCTTATATCAACAATATCTAACTTCGTCTGCCAAAACCCGCTATGTGACAATTCTTTTATTTTGCAAAGTCTACTATAAAATTGGTCTCGCCCTCAGCCATGTGTGGATAATATAGACCCATTAATTTTAGGCATTTTTTAAAATCATATTTAGGCATCCACCTCTACAATTTTAAATTCATCCAAATTCATATAACATTCTTTGTTAAGAAGGGCAGATGACATCACTGTTCCGCCCGTTATAGCAACAAAAAACTAACTTACTAGCTAATAGAAGGCAATTTATTGTCTAGCCGAATTCTACTCCTTATACTGTTCAGACGTGGTCGAATAGTTAGTAGCTTATAAAACATATTTATGTTCGACCCTAACTATTATGTGTCAGAAAACTGTATCATAATGAGGCTCATTATAACACTATTTTTCATTATGAAACAGTTTCTCCCACCAATCAGAGCTCAAGAAACAGCTGTGTGACCAATTAGATAAGGATACCTTCGCGCATGCGCTCAAAATCCAACATGTCTATATAAATTACCGAAATTGCACCGTCCATATGTTCGTGTAAATAAACTGGTGAATATGAGACAAGAAATGGCACTGTACCTTAATATCACCAGAATCAATTTCTACACAGCGCGTGGTTTTGAAACGACTTCGGTGACAGTTTTACTGAATACTGGAGCACAATCTGAACAGATGGCATTGAAGCACACAGAGCGCATGCGTCGGTTGTCCAGAGAGCTTGGAGAAGAGAGATATACTACCCACCGCAGCACCCGATCACAACATTCTAGTGACTGAACAGATATTTATGAATATTTATGTTAAAACATATAATAAAGTTATAATTATCGTCGAACATAAACAGTCGTTTGCAACTCGCCTATAATGGTAATTAAGACACTCGTATGGAAATTATAAAACTCGCATACGCTCGTTTTATAAAAATACTCGTGTCTTAATTATAGCCATTATAGGCTCGTTACATAATGTACTATTATGTTCGACCATAACTATTATGTGTCAGAAAACTGTATCATAATGAGGCTCATTATAACACTATTTTTCATTATGAAACAGTTTCTCCCTCCAGTCAGAGCTCAAGAAACAGTTGTGTGACCAATTAGATAAGGATACCTTCGCGCATGCGCTCAAAATCCAACATGTCTATATAAATTACCGAAAGTGCACCGTCCATATGTTCGCGTAAATAAACTGGTGAATATGAGACAAGAAATAGCACTGTACCTTAATATCCCCAAAACCAATTTCTATACAGCGCGTGATTTTGAAACGACTTCGGTGACAGTTTTACTGAATACTGGAGCACAATCTGAACAGATGGCATTGAAGCACACAGAGCGCATGCGTCGGTTGTCCAGAGAGCTTGGAGAAGAGAGATATACTACCCACCGCAGCACCCGATCACAACATTCTAGTGACTGAACAGATATTTATGAATATTTATGTTAAAACATATAATAACGTTATAATTATCGTCGAACATAATTAGTCGTATGCAACTCGCCTATAATGGTAATTAAGACACTCGTATGGAAATTATAAAACTCGCGTATCATTGCAACATAGGCTACTCTTTTTAAACAAACGTCACTCATATGTCACTATCTAGGCAGATTTTTGAAACCATGAATTATGCAATTACATGCAGAATTGTTTGAAGGCCTAAATAAATATTTATAATCCATTACAGATAGATTGCATGGCGGTGATGCCATAGTTCGTAATTTTATTGTTTTCAATATTCACTGACTTTTGCGGTATACGTGGACCTCGAAATAAACTAAACGAATCAATAAATAATGTACTGTATTTAGTTAAAAGATATAGACTACCGGAATGAAAGTAAATCATCATTTGTTATTTTACGAGACGATTATCCATTTGGAGGGTCGCATAGGCCAATTATTTTAATAAAATGAACTCGTCTGTAACTTAAATAAAACATATTCAAATTATAAATGTTTAAGTAAAAATAAAACTTTCCTGGAAACTCCAAAAATATTGGTTCAAACAATAAATTATAATAATTAATTAATAATTGATTAATACTTACATAAGTTAAGTTTTGTACAAAAAAGGGGAGGGGGGTCAAAAATTGATCCATTAGTAACATTTGTTTGGGAGAACAAAAGTCCTGTGATATGATAAAATATTATGTTTATCTTTCTTCCCATCTTCTGGGACGTGGAGGGATCCCCAAGGGGGATGGGGTAGTTTTTATTTGTGTTTTACAGTGTGGGCGGGAGTATTACTAGGGTAGACTGCTGGGAACACAAGTTTCCCCAAGTCAACAAACCTTGAAAGGCGGGAAAAGCGTATAGTGGTGTAGTAGAAAGCAGGAGAAAACCAACGTCGCATCTGGCAACAATGCTTACAAGAGGTGTTTGTCATGTACCTTCACCTTGCAGGGTTCAGCTGTTCTTCAAACATTTCCTTAGTTAACCGGGAAGGAATGTTACTGACTTTTACTGCGATTTCTAGCGACGTAATTGGCCTCTATTCGAAATACTGTTAGTTATTTATTGTTGTTTAAGGGGAGGAACAGTGAGGTCATCAGCCCTTGCGATATACTGTGTTTGAAATTATGAATAGTTGCTGATCATCTATCAGTAGAAAAGTGGCGATATTTCGCTTTTTTTTAAATTCAGACATTTAGCATTTAGTAGCATTCATATATTAGCAATTTAGCATTTTATAGATTTTTGGAGAAAAACATATGATTTGATTAAATGACATTAATGTGAAATTTAACATCACGATTGTAAAAGGTTAATACTGAAATAATAATGTAGATTATATAATGGTGCCTTGCTGCTCATCTCCACGTTGTTCCTATTTTAATTTGTTGTCAAAACATTCTTTTGCACTGACATGACACCAACATTTGATGAGATTGCTTAAAACGTCCTTCTTTTGCCCTCCCAGGGCTGACTACATAATTTACACTTTAAAATTTCACTATCACTGATTTTTAAAAACCCTTTCTGTTTATAATTTTGTCCCGCTGTTTTGTAGATATTTTTGATCTCATCTTAGTACACGGTATGTTGACTTGACATAGCCTATACTAAACAAAAGGAATGAAATTGAATAAACATCTTACCTCATCTTCGACCCCGTAGAAACAGGAATAATTGGAGGTAGACTTACAACATAACAACAACATCAACAATAACAAAAATAATAATACAATAGTCTATTTTACACACTTATTTTAACTGAAATTTCTTACGTGCATTTGAAAGATGATGAAGTTGATTCTTATTATTATTATTATTATTATTATTATTGTTACCCTCCCACTGTAGCACAACAGATCTCGAAAGACCTTGGCCTACCAAGCGACAGCTGTCCATCCATATGGCCTGTGGGTTACGGGGTGACGTGCTGTCAACGCTTCGGATCTCATCGGTCGTTAATCTTGGTTTTCCTGACCAGGGCACTGCCTCACTGTCAAACATCTACTCAATTGTTCTCACAAGGCAATGCATCCCATTCCAGCCATCACGTCGGTTTCTATAATCCTTGCCGGAGCCGGATATCGAACCCAGGACCCCGGGTGTATGAGAGGCAGACGCACTATCCTAACACCATTGGACCAGCATTGTTATTATTATCATTATTATTATTATTACTTATTACTATTATTAGACTATTATTATTTTTATTATAACTTTTTTTAAATTTATTATTATGTCCCACTCATGTTTCCAGTCGGATTTGCAGTTGTAGTGTAGCTAGTAATTGAGTATCAGGGAAGGATCAAAGGAGCTGGTAATCTAGATGGAGGGCTCGTATCATGTACGTGGTATTGAGAGCCGCTCATCCAACATAACCGCCACAGTAGCTCGATCCATTGTCCATCTGCTGCACTTCCTGCCTCCCCCATACAGAAAGCTTATTTCAATCTTTTTTTCTACTTGGGTTGTTGTGAATGGGCACTTGTTGGCCAAGGAGGACTTGACAAGGAGAAGAAAGAAATCTATAAAGAATAGGATTCGAGCGACTTTTCCTTCACAAACACTTTTTAAGGAATAAGCTACATCCAATACAACGAGATACAGAAGGTTCAAAAGTCTCCAACACTCCTCATTCTCACAATCAGAAGAGCTTTATGCTTTATTTATTGAAGGCCTACTATACATTCGCAGTGCTAAGCAGCTTTGCTCTTTCTCATGACGTTTCTTAGCTGTCACCGTAGGTGTCCGGGTTCAATTCCCGGTGCTGCCAAGAAAAAATAATTTTAGAAATTGAATGGTAATTAGAATTTGGTCTAAAGACTGGAACAGAGTACATTCAGCCTTGTAAGGCCGAGGTGGGTTCAATTCTATCCTCTTGGAAGTGGTTTTCCATGGTTTCCCACTTCTACTCCAGACAAATGCGGGGATGGTTCCTAAATTAAGGCCACAGCCGCCTGCTATCAAATAGGCCTACTACCCCAACTACAAATACACACACTAATGCAGCCATTACAATAACACAGACTATCAGACAGATTCCTCACACAGCCAAGTACACGGAGCTACATTACAACGATGTAGGAAACCCCGAAATGAAGAAACAACAACAATATCTTTCTCACAGTGTTACTCAACGAATTTCAGCTGCGCGTTATTCCATTCGTTATCTAAATATTACCTCGTTGTTGTGCTCATTTGCCCCATGTATTTGAATGTGTGTGGAATTTGTGTGGTAACTTGTGTTATTGTGATGACTTTTACTTGTGTGTTTACTTGAAAATTAGAGATAGGATTGGGAAGGAGGCGGCGGTGGCGTTAAGTAAAGTACCATCCCAGCTTTTGCCTGGAGTAAAAGTGGGGAAACCCCGGAAAACCACTTCCAGGAAGGCTGCAGTGGGAATCGAACCCTCTTATTCTCAGTTCGCCTCACAAGGCTGGGTGTACCGCGTTCCAGCCTTACCAACACAGTTAAAATTTCTTGGCAGTGCCAGGAATCTACTTCGAACCTCTAGGGCGTCAGCCATGGACGCTAATCGCTACACCACGAAGCGATCTAAGTATTATTTCGTAAGCCATTTTCCTGTTGGTTAAATGTCCTTAGAATTACTGAGTATTACCACGGCGTTGGTTGGTTTAATTAGTTTTTAGGGCTTGAGACATCTTGGTCCAGAGCCCCATTTACTTTGGTATATATTCATCTTGTCTGATAACCTGTGTTCCTGTGGCGACTGTAGAAGTGTGTGTCACTGTAATTATTAGGTTCGGGAATGTCGTACTGTGCCCAACTCTAGGAATGGGTATTCCAAGATTCAGACACCTAGATATCAAGGGAAAGGCTGTAGCCGCTTTTGAAAGTTGAGATATTTGAATATCGCGCTACATTGCTTCTCGAAGCAATTGGAAAGAATTTACCGATACTTGGATGTCAAGTGACGTAGCGAGTAATAGCAGAGGTAGAGGCTATTTATTGATTAAATAGTTAACTATGGAGTAGAGACTTGAGACTGGAATCAGATTACTGGCACGGCCAAATGAAAGAGAATGCAATTAGTATCAAGTAAATCGGACCAGGGATTCAAGAGATATGAGGATTTCCAGATATCAGCTGATGCGGCGTGACCCTGAAAGTTTTGAATAAAAGCCGGCTGGCCGAAGCAACTTCAGCTCATTCTAACACAAGCATTTGCCTAGCAAGTTGCTACGACGCTGAGCCAAGGCACATGGTTGCCGGATCTACGCAGAAGTTCTTTTGAAAGTCGTGATAGTCACGAAAGTGCTGCGCTACGAGTTGGAACTTAGTAAGTTTACGGCGAGGAGAATCACTGAGGTGATTGATTTTCTACAGACATTGGTGGAAATATTTATATTTCTACATGGACATATGCTAGACTTTGTCTAGAAATAGTACTTTGTCACAGTCCAGTAATAACTTAATACTTGGATGTTTAAATCCATTTCAGTCAGTTTTCATATTTGTAACTAGTTAACCACTTCGATCTGTCAGTACACTGAAGACTAGTCTATAACGGTAGTGTTCATTAGTCTACGCAAGGGAAACTACAAGTTGCTTAGCGCATGGTAGATGGTGATATAATAAACCATGCCCAGGGAACGATCTTCAGAACAGCCGTTGATTGGTTAGACTGTCAGTGTTTTTCTTGTACTGATAAGATTACCGTGAGTTATGTTACAACTGACATACAGTATCTAAGAATAGATCACTTAGATCTGACCCTATTTAAACAAACTGTTATGGCTTTGATAGAAGCCCATATTAAATTGGAACAACAACTAATTCAAACGTCAAAAGATACTACCACTATGTCTGACTAGACGGATTGTGGGTATATAATGGCGGCGGATACAAGGATTATACGTGCTTGTCCAATAGGGCATATCTATGGATAAATCTGGTACAGACCAGGTTTACTACACTTCAAGACCATCAAGAAATGTAAGCCACATTTGAATTATATTATGCCTAGCTAATTGGAACAAACTATTTTTCTGCAGATGACCAACACATTTTATTTTTCGTCGTATTTAAATCTTGCAATGATTTACGCAAGACTTATTAGAGTTATTCTGAGTATTTTCAGCACTCAGAACAGTTTAGGATCGATGACCGAGCATTTCGAAGATTTATTTGAATTTTTCATATTTTAGGGAAACCACGGAAAACCGTCGATGTAAAGGTTGAGTTAAATTATTTTTGTTGAGGAATGGATACTTTTTCCATATTCGAAGATTCGAACACGTGGATTCTCACATAATGAGATGATAATTAAACACATTTAAAATGATATAAATAATAATAATAATAATAATAATCCACTAATAATAATAATAATAATTTTCATAATTTTTCTAAATAATTTTTGGATATTATATTTTATAATAATCATATGTATTGAGAAAGAGCCTATGAAGTAGTTTAATCATTTCTAGTTTGGAACAGGAGACTTTCCGAAGGAGAGTGGTTAACGCAAGCCCGCATTCAACCAACATTTCAGTTCTGGTTGAACAGTTGATATTTGCAATGAGCAAAGTATATTTTTCAGATAACACGGAGAGGCATGAAACGGGAAGCAAATGATATTTGTATCAAATAGGATATTTTTGTATTTATATAAAATCATGACGTAAATACACTCGAAAGTGAAATAAAGATTTTCATAAGTATGGTAAATTCACGGGTTGAACTGAATGGTAAAATAAAATAAACTTGTAAGTTTATTAATCTTCCAGTGTTGATAACGAGCAGAGGCTTGATTTATTGTATAAATTTTGGGAAGAAAATTTATATGTGTGGAGTAGTTGAAATGCCATTCCCAGGTGCGCATGTTTAAGTCGCAGGAATGAAGAGGTTTTTTCGAGCATCAATCAAATAGCAGGTTCGATGGCTCAGGTTTATAGTAGGAGTATTGGAACTACACATTTCGTCGGATGAATGACCCGAAGGTTATTTCTTGAAACCATCAGTTCTTATTTCAACCTTGTTTAGGAATTCCATTTAGACTTCGATTTTGCTAGAACCCGGATTTGTCATGATAGTAGTTTATTCTTCTTCAGAGGAAGACCTTTGCCGTTGTTGTTGTAATATTGTGTTCTTACACAAATAGTAGAATGGGCCACTGCCAATTAAAAATAATTCTTTAACCACGAATAATTTGAAGGATATTTTCAATCCTAGTGCCATGAACTAAATGAATTTATTATGAAGCTACAATTCTTATTTCCGCATTCTGTCGAAGAATTGCAAGTTGTGAAAATTGCTAAAAATGGCCATAAATATAAATATTTTATAATAATGATTCCAAGTGGAAAATTGAATAGTTGAATGGTTCAACAATTTATTGATCAAGTTGATGATTTAGAAATCATGTATTTTGTTAGGAACATGAAGTTCATAATCGAGTCACTTCTCGAATGTTTAATGTCAGAAGAACAATTAATTGTTGTTGTGCTTCGCACAATTCTTCGATGCTATGCTCAAGGTCAAATACTTTTCAGATGTTATTAAGATGTGTAAATAATGTGTGTTGATTCAATGATAATAATATGTTCGACAATATATTTTTGAAAACTGGAAAATAAGTGAAAGTTTAAAAATACTATGAACATTTATTCTACGAGTGTTAATATCATGTAAATATTCAAACAGTGATCTACGATATTTCCAGTATAGACAATTAACTTTGAACTGGAATTAATCCTAAATAATTTTGGAACACAGTCTACGGGACTATTAATCGGACTTGTGTTTCCAAAAAGATTGTCAAATGTGTTTGGAAAATTTCTGTATATTGTGTAAATAAGAGTGTGGATCGCCACACGTGGATGATGCTGCTTTGAGCATCTTTGCAGTCAATTTTAACTTCAAAATAAACTGAGATAATTTTACCAGATGTGTTACACCCAATTAAATCTCCTTCTATCCTTATTGTTGCATTGAGCCAAAAATCAGTAAAGCATTTTTTTTCATTTGATGTCGTTTTTGCGATTTGCTTTAACCCATCTGGCGCCCCGGGATATTTTGATTCTCGTGCTGACTGATTATTGGTAAAATGCATATGTGGTCGTGCGGACTCCGGTCTAAACGGGCACAGTACGTGTCCCGGGACTTGAAATATACTTGTAAGTAGGCTAAATAAAAAAACATGTGCATTGTATTTATGAAATGACCCTTTACTTCACCACATTAAATGACATTTAAATAAAACAATTAAATAACAATCAATAATGGATTCAGGTAAGCCTCCGTGGCTTAGGCGGCAGCACGCCGGCCTCTCACCGCTGGGTCCGTGGTTCAAATCCCGGTCACTCCATGTGAGATCTGTGCTGGACAAAGCGGAGGCAGACAGGTTTTTCTCCGGGTACTCCGGTTTTCCCTGTCAAAATTTCATTCCAGCAACACTCTCCACTATCATTTCATTTCATCTGTCATTCATTTAATCATTGCCCCAAAGGAGTGCGTCAGGCCTCGGCAGCCGGCACAGTTCATATCCTCGCCGCTAGATGGGGGCTTCATTCATTCCATTCCTGACCCGGTCGGAGACTGGAAGCAGGCTGTGGATTTTCATTTTTTCAATGGATTCAGGTGTAAAATGTACAAGTACAGCCTATAATTGATACATTTCTTCCAGTATTTTATTTAAATATCTGAGTAAGTTTATAAATATTTCACTCAATGTAATTAGGCCCCGTCAACGTATAGCCTATTTAGATCTTATGACACACTGGATTGTTTACGGAAAGACGCCCATTAAATAAGTGATTTTAGTTGAAACTATTTATCGTCTTAAAAACCGTAGTAATTTTATTTAACCTATAACATATAACTTAACCTACATAATAATTAATAATATAAGAATGTATTGCAGCTAATAGCCACTAATACGGTAATACAAGATTAAGTTAAACATAATTTCGTCAGTCCAATCTGTCTCTTAGCACAGGTTATCACATGATACCTGTTACAAGTCTTCTTGCACAACACACAAAAACATTTTGTGGTCGGCGTGTGATACACTTGGTTCGCACACACTAGGTGATGAAAACCGTGTGTTTCCAATCTAGTTACTATGTGTCTGAGTTCATAATCTCCCTTCTTCCAATCAGTGTTAGTCATAGCCTCCGTGGTATAGACATTTTCCCATATTTCTCTTTTTTGTCTTTTTGTTTTGTTACGAAGCTCTGTTTGCAGGTGATTAAATGCAGCTGTAGATGGTAAGATCAGGTGATATCGGAGTTCTTCTATGATGAAGAGTTCTCTTGTTAACTCATAACATAGTCTTGACAGGATAAATTTGGACAAACATAGTAGAAACTTAAGAAAAGTCAAATGCCAAAAAGGTGGGCAAGTGACAGACTGAAAGTGAAGGATGTAAACGAAAGATTCAAGAAGAGTATAAAGGAAGGACTAATGAAAAACCCTAAACCAACTTCAATTGCAGACGAATGGGCACTTTTGAAGAATGAAATAACAAAATCCGCAGAAGAAAACATTGGTAGGAAAGAAAGAATAGGTAAATAACCATGGATCACTCAGGATATACTGGAATTGATGGATGATAGGCGGAAACACAAGAATGTAAGAGATGAAAAGGGGAAAGCAGAATACAGACGTCTGAGAAATGAGGTTAGCAAGAAGTGCAAGGAAGCGAAACTAGAATGGTTGAAAGAGAAATGTGCAGGTATAGAAAATTGTCTGAAATTAGGAAAAGTAGACATAGCTCATTGAAGGATTAAGAACACTTTTGGGGAAAAGAAGGCTAAGTGCTGAAATATTAAGGACACAAATGGAAAGGCTCTAACAGATAGGGAAGAAAAGGTTGAGAGATGGAAAGCTTACATAGAGTGTTTGTACGTATAAGGGAAAGGAGATTGAGAATAATGTAATGGAAAGGGTGGAGGAAATTGATGAGGATGCAAAAGGAGATTTAATATTGAGATCAGAATTTGACAGAGCATTTGGAGGACTTAAGCAGGAACAAAGCACCAGGCATAGATGATATACCGATTGAGTTGCTACGCTGCATAGGAGATGAAGGTCTGATCAGGTTATTTCACTTGGTGTGTAGGATTTATGAGACAGGTGAGGTACCCCTGATTTCAAGAAGAATGTTATTATCCCTATACCAAAGAAAGTGGGAGCTGACAGATGTGAAGATTACCGTACAATCAGCTTGATTACTCATGCTTCAAAAATCCTGTCTAGAATAATTTCAAGAAGATGGAAAGGCAGATAGAAACGGAGTTGGGTGCAGACCAGTTTGGTTTCAGGAGAAATGTAGGAACAAGGGAAGCTGTACTAAGTCTTAGGCTGATTTTGGAAGGTAGAATAAGGAAAAATAAGAAAACGTTCATGGCATTTGTAGATTTAGAAAAGGCTTTTGATAACGTTGATTGGACTAAATAGTTTGACATGAAAATGAAAATCCACAGCCTGCTTCCAGTCTCCGACCGGGTCAGGAATGGAATGAATGAAGCCCCCATCTAGCGGCGAGGATATGAACTGTGCCGGCTGCCAAGGCCTGACGCACTCCTCTTGGGGCAATGATTAAATGAATGACAGATGAAATGAAATGATAGTGGAGAGTGTTGCTGGAATGAAATTTGGACAGGGAAAACCGGAGTACCCGGAGAAAAACCTGTCTGCCTCCGTTTTGTCCAGCACAGATCTCACATGGAGTGACCGGGATTTGAACCACGGACCCAGTGGTGAGAGGCCGGCGTGCTGCCGCCCAAGCCACGGAGGCTTCCCAGTTTGACATATTGAAATCTATTGGAATAAAGTACAGGGATAGGCGGGCGATATACAATATATACAGAAACCAGACAGCAGTCATTCGAGTTGAAGGACATGAGAGAGAAGCTGGTATTCAGAAAGGTGTAAGGTAAGGCTGCAACTTATCACCCATACTTTTCAATCTTTATATTGAACAAACAGTGAAGGAATTGGAGAAAAATTTAAAGTGGGAGTGAAAATTCAAGGTGAAATAATTTCAACTCTGAGATTTGCTGATGACATGGTCATCTTGGCCGAAACGCCTGAGGATTTGAATGAGTTTTTAAATTGTATGGACTCCGTCTTACGGAATGAATTCATGATGAAAATTAATAAATGTAAAACAAAAATACTGGAATGCAGCCGAAATAAATCAGAAACCTCTATGGACATCAAATTGGCAGGTGAACAGCTGAAGGAAGTAGGAGACTTCTGTTACTTAGGAAGCAAAATAACCAGTGATGGACGAAGCAAAGAGGATATAAAAAGTAGGTTGGCTCAGGCAAGCAAAGCCTTTCTACAAAAAAGGAATCTGTTGAAATCGAATATATATTTAGGTATTAGGAAGTCATTTTTGAAAGCCTTTGTCTGGAGCGTGGCGCTCTATGGAAGTGAAACTTGGACTATTGGTGCAGCAGAAAAGAGGAGAATTGAAGCATTTAAAATGTGGTGTTACAGGAGAATGTTGAAGAGCAGATGGGTATATAGGGTGACAAACGAAGAGGTATTAAGACGAGTGGGAGAGGAGAGATGTTTCTGGCGACTGCTAATGAAGAGAAGAGATAGGTTAGTAGGACACATACTAAGACACCCAGGAATAGCAAGCTTAGTTATGGAGGGAAGGGTTGAGGACAAGAACTGTAGGGGTAGACCAAGGTTATAATATGTAAATCAGATTGCTTCGGATGTAAGGTGTGGTAGCTATGTAGAGATGAAACGATTAGCTCAAGACAGGGAGGCATGGAGAGCTGCATCAAACCAGTCAAAAGACTGAAGACTCAAACAACAACAGTAGATCAACTTAGCCACTATGTTCAATTAACCACTTGCGAGTTTTTGTTTCCACTCACCGTCCACTCCCAATCCATCCACTATAACAGAGGGTGTTTAAATGCGAGAGAGCCGTGCCAGTAGATTTTCTGGCATGTTAAAGATCGCCTTCGGGGCAAAATTATCGGCATCCAGCGTCTCTAAAAGCCTTAGTGGTTAAATGAGACATAAACCAGTAACATTATTATTATTACATTATTAGTGGGGCCATGCGAGAACATCTGCTTGTGTATAAACCACCCGCCCGGTTTAGTTCGTATGCGGGCTTGACGCGGCGCAGTTTTGGCAGGGTTCATCTTGTTTATTTGTTTAAACGCACTTCTTAAACAACTTGTCGATATTTATAAAATCAGAGCGGAGTTCGTCACTACTGCGGGTAATTCTCTTTCGCTTGAATGCTCATTTGTCACTTGTAATGTGTTTAAACACACTTTATAGCCTAATAAAATATAGACTACTACAAATACATTTCCGTTACTTTTTAGAAAATTCAAGATTTGTCCTGTATTATTGAGACAATTTGGAAGATTTTGGAACAAACCGCACCTTCTAACTCCCTCTGGTTTAAGAGCTTGACGTATTCAAGCAGCATTTCAGTTACGACATTGGCGATGTGTGGGCACGGGTTGTCATGGATATGTGGCCCAGCCTCGAGCAACTCAGTTCGGATTTTGAGCATTTATCTGTCAAGTTCTTGAATGAATTCACCTTAACACAGTCCCACTTTTTCCAAAGGATCTCTGTCTGTCAAGATGATTCCGTAATGAATCTATGACGTCTGTATGACCTCACTTCGTCTTATTGAAGGATTTAGTTCAGTTACTTTTTTAAATATTTGAGTAGGTTTCTTAATATTAATCGCCCAAGATAACTGGACTCCGTCAACGTGCTGAACGACTGAAAATCAATCCCTTATTACTTGAATTGGATTTATCATTTTCCTCTATATTGTTCGACCTTTCTCGGTCAACTCTTGTTCTCTTCTCACTGTCAGAATTACACAGATATATATATATATATATATATATTTTGTGGACGGGGGGGAGACGACTCAAAACTTGCGAGACGTACTTGACTATCATGGGGGCTCCATATTGAGGCTAAAATGTTCTTGTGCAGGACTCCTCGAAGTCTGATAAACGCTATCCTTCTCTTTGAGCCAAGCCTGGCAATTAGTGAGTTAGTTATTGTTTTTTTAAGGGGTGGAACTACGAGGTCATCTGTCCCTCTTAACAAAGATTAAAATATACAAAATTGGAATGGAATTGAAAATTTAGTGGTGGACACCTAAATTTGAAAAGACCGAAAATTAATAAAACAAAAATTTAATTAAGACTAATGTATGTATGTCTATCCCTTATTATTCCCGTTTTTCCTACGGGGTCGGGGATGAGATGCGATGGAAGTCTTTGTGGCGGATGATTTTACGGCCGGATGCCCTTCCTGACACCAACCTCATGAGAGGAGTTAATGAGAGATGAAATGAATGATGGTGAATGAAACTGGGCAAGGATGTGGAAGGAAGCGGCCGTGGCCTGTCAGAAGGTACCGTCCCAGCATTTGCCTGGAGTTGAAAATGGGAAACCACGGAAAACCATTTCAAGGACGGCCGACGGTGGGGCTCGAACCCACGCGTCTACCGAGTCAGCAGAGAGCTTGGCCCCATGACCTAACGCAGCGCTTTAGCGAGCGCAGCCACTACTGTCGGATTTAATTAAGACTAATAATTATAAAAATAAACAAAAATTACGGAAAAACAATATCATGATTCAAAAACGAACAAGTCGCTGAGTCAATGTTCACTGGAAAATTTAGATTGCTGCCCTAACCCACTCTCACTTATAAAGCGGATGACGATATCAGCAGCCACCGCGTCATCGGCTAATATAAGTTTGAGTTCTGGCAATTAGAAAAGTGTTTAAATATTTAAAAAAAGGAACAAAATTAATAGTTGATGTGCAATCACTATCTTAGCACTAATTACAATTACATACACTACTACGGAAACCACAATAACACATGTTATCTTGAGAGTGGTGGTGGTTGTCTCAGTTAGGAGCTCGTACATCAGTCCCGGGTACTTGAGTGTGCATTGTATGAGTCTGATAACCTGTGTTGAGGTGACTGGTAATCATACTCGTAGTTATTAGGGACTGGGATATCCGTTACTTGAAATACTGTAAGGCACCATCCAGGCATTTGCATGGAGTAAGAGTGGAAAAGCCGAGGAAATATCACTCTCAGTATACTCGATGGCAGTTTTCCAACTATTACTTTGTACGATTTGTGACTGTTTATTTATTCGTATCAGAAGTACACTTTTAAACAAGTAGTTCCGTGAAGAACTATACAGCCTATTTTCATATATCCTTCTCATGTTAATTGCCTCTATCAACATACAAAATTTCAGTTTAATTGCTATAACAGTTTCGTGGATATTGAGAACCGTCTAAATATTTCAGATGGTCGCCAGGTTGGATTTTTAATTTTGTACTATTACATTAAGATTATTGTGTACGTGTTGTATTCAAACTTCAATCGCATGATTAGAACACAAGAAGTAAAAACGAGATTTTAAAATTACGCACAGCAGCCATCTTGTGATTATGCAAACAATTGAAATAAATTAGATGCCAGTGGATCAACATTTGTATAAGCATTTAACGTGCAACTTTTCACGGCACTCGGATAGTTAACTCGCGAGAAACGTCCATTTAAATATTGATACTTCGCGTCGCCGCCATGTTGGATTTGTGCTCACCAGGTTACTGAAAGTCCTATAGGTGGACATATGTTCATAGTCTCTATGAACATTTAAAAAATCAGATTTGTTGCTGTGAAAGATTCATAGATATTGAGAACCGTTAAATATTTCGGAAGCTCGCCATTTAGGATTGTTATATATATAGGCCATAGAGTTATCTACCATTCAAGGGCAATTATTGCCTAGGTTCATTATTCAAACTTTCACTTCGATCGCATGATTACGACACAAGAAATAAAAACTTAATTTTAAAATTTCGCACAGCCGCCATCTTGAGGTTATGTAAACAATTTAATTAAATTAGATGGCAGTGCATTACAATCTGCAAAATCATTTACTGTACCACATTTCACTGCGCTCAGAGAGTTAAATCACGAGAAAAGTCTGTTAAAATATTTCAAATTCGCTTGGTTGCCATGTTCGTTTTGTACTTTACAGGTTTATGAAATATACATAGGTAAACTTGTATCAGTACCCTTTATCACCGTACAAAATTTCAGGGTGATATCTGTAATAGTTTCGGAGATATAGAATGTCAGTGAAATATTTCGCACAGCCGCCATTTTGAGGTTATGTAATCAATTGAACTAAATTAGGCTCCAGTGCATTACAATGTGTATAAACATTTGCTGTACCAAGTTTCATTACGTTTGGATAGTTAAATCGCGAGAAAAGTCTATTTAAAAGTCTCAACTTCGCTTGACCGCCATGTTGGTTTTGTAGTCACCAGGTTTTTGAAAGTCTCATAGGTGAACTTCCAGTAGTGCCCTTTATCACGGTACACAATTTCAGGGCGATATAGCTAATAGTTTCGGAGATATTGAATGCTAGTGTAATATTTCGCACAGCCGCCATGTTGGATTGGTGAGACGTAACAAAATTTGAAGGGCACGGTCGAGGTCGCCGGGAATAGTGCTATGAACTTACCGAGTTTCAACGAAATCGCTCCAGCCGTTTAGATTTTATTAGGGACACACACACACACCCCTCACACACACACACACACACACACACACACGCACACATACACGGACAAAAGGTGATCTCATAAGCCTATTTTTTCAAAATTGAAAATAGGCTAAAAATGGTAGTCTACTTAATAACACACATATCAATAGTATTGGAAATATCTGTTCCTGAAAGAAACAGGATGTTAATAAATTGTCCAATTGAGTTATGTATATTAACAAATTCACAATGAAATTTGATAAAATGGTCTGGTTAACTCAAAATAGTTGCCAGCGTTTCGCCCCAGTGTACCATTGGGCTCTTCAGTTGGAATAAACCGACCATTTTATCAAATTTCATTGTGAATTCGTTAATATACATTACTCAATCGGACAATTAACATCCTGTTTCTTTCAGGAACATATATTTCCAATATGGATTAGCGATGCAAGCTAACATTATTTTTGAAAGGAAGTTTTGACTTCCGTAGTACATTGGCGCTGCTCTTGGTGACATTCGTGCCTTGCAGCGGTCTTCTCAGTATGTACTGTAGTAGCCACGCGTCTTGGAGAGGTGTACCATATCCAATTGAAGAGCCCATTGGTACACTGGGGCGAAACGCCGGCAACTGTTTTGAGTTAACCGGGCCATTTTATCAAATTTCATTGTGAATTTGTTAATATCAAATAGTATCTGTCCAAAATTTTGCCAAGTCACAGGCATTAGGTGTCGCAGCCATTAAGTCTTACATTGTGCAACTTAAAGGACACTTACTACAATTAATGAAATGGACTGTGGTTTGGACTTCACCACAATCACATAGCCTGGATGTGCCAAAAAAAAACAACACTTTATCATGTTGATTCTTGATATACCAACACCAGTGCGAAGCCTGTTCAACGACTGCCACGTGGACCAGTGTTCCTCATGTCCTGGAGGGAGATGTTCAATTGGTAGCATCCAGCCACCAAGTTGAGTATTCCTAGATCTCCATAATCTTAACCTTGTGGACTTAGCAGATTCGTGTTGTAATCAGGAAACTACTCCTAGACCTCAGTCATCGTTTTGTGACTTAATACAGTAGAAATGATTTGCAAGGCGTTGAAATTATTTTATATGTTTAATCAATGATCTTAATACTCAGCAATTTTCTAGGGTTGTGCCGTGTCTTGTATGGGATTCGCTTAGGACACCAAGCTAGCTTATCTGCGGACTCTTGGTGTCCCTGTCCGGGGACATAACATTAATGATATTTTTTTTTAAATAATCTGACAGTTAAGTTATTGTTTACAGTTTCCACTAAATGAGGAGCCTTGTTAATGACACTCGTTTTGTTTTGATTGCTTTAACTTATTCTAGTTTTCGTGTGAATTTAGACCAGAGAGATTGGAAGTCTTTTACATATTATTGATTGTACACTCTTGAACTATTCAATGATTCGTGTGCAATGGGTTGAAACCACCTGATTTAGAGGGTACAGTACATTCTAAAGTCAACGAAAAACAGAAAAAAAAACGGACCCAGCTCAGGTGTCCCTCAGAATCTCTAATTTCGAAAATTTTCAGATGCAATTCTTTATGGGAAACGTTGTAAGTCCACAGGGGAGAAAACATTACTAACTAGGGTAATAAAAATAAAATAAAAAGATTTTGAATAAAAAATTGTGACTGATTCAAGTTCTTTATTTGAGTCCCTTCTATGCCCAAGGTAGCGGGTTCAAACCCAGCCGAAGTCCTTGGATTTTTAAGAGCATTAATAATCCCTCATTATGCCTTCCTTCGGAGGGGAAGTAAAGCCGATGAGCCCATGTTATAGATTTATGGCATGTAAAAGAACCTTCCACTAACTAAACGTATTTGAAGCAAAAATTGTAAGTTAGGTTTGATTAATGCTCTTAAGTTCCAACGGTCGTCACCGGGCGCTGGTTGCGATGGCATCTAGTAGTAGCCAAATTCACAGCTAGGTGTCGTGGACGGTAGCATTTGGTAACGAAAGTAGGAACTACTATAAATTATCGTCTGCAGTCCTTACTTGAATTTAAAAAAGATAACACACACTAATACAGCCATCACAATTAGCACCGGTGATCAGACAGATTCTGCACACACCCAAAGTACACGGGGCTACATGACCGCGTTGTCTCAGTCTCTAAACTAAGGAACCAACCAACCAACCTTTATTTGAGTCTAATAATTTGCACCCCTCTTTAGCTACTTTGATCTCAAGGCGCACAGCTACACTGTTGAGTAATCAATATGACGATTTTAAGTGAAACAATTGTATGAGACACTTACTTACGAAGCACCGTGTACTCGAGTAGAGCTAATGTTGAAGTCCTTGTTTAACTACAACTTGCCACTCGCATCCCCCTTCCCCTTCCTGCTCTGTTCTGTTCGATTTCTGGAAGAGGGAAGAGAACAAGTTTTTGAAACGAACTAGCCCAGCCGAGTGAATGGAGCTTTTCTTGGACTGGCTATTGTGTCCTTGCGTCTTACGTCTCTTACAGCTGTTCCACGCGAGGAGGACAGAGAGGAGGGAGGGGTGAGGGCGAATTTTGGGGATTCCGATGCTTTGTTTGCGGTTCCCATTGACAACAGTTGCGGAGCGGTCATCCGAACGCTGGTGTATTGTTGTAAAGTAGTTTGGGAGTGCTGCCGAGTAGAATACCTGCCAAAATAACGTTTCTGTTCCCTTTGTTACGCTGTTAAAGGAATAACAGACCGGATATAGAGTTGATCAATTGTCCAAGGTTCGATTGTTTCCTTTCAAGAAGCAGTCAGCCAAGAAAGAACGGCCGGCAAAGCTTCTGAGTGCTGATTTGTGGAGAAAAGATTTCTTTCAGTAATTATAAGTGTACGTTCCTTTTTAGTTGAGAGTAAGATACAGTATTTCTGAACACATTGAATTTCCAACAATGGGAATGAATAATTTTAAATTTTAACTAGGGCCGTCAATCATCTCTTAATTCATCATTAAAGGTTATTTAACTTTGCACGAGCATTGAATCAAACAAAATCGCTCGTTAACTTAGCACTAGTCGCCTCCGTAGCGGTCAGCATGGTTAGCTGCCGCCCCGGAGGTTCTGGGTTCGATTCCCGGCTCTGCCACGAAATTTGAGAAGTGGTACAGAGAGGTTAGTTTTTCTGTATCGGAGACCCTCGCTAGCCCGCTCTCCCGCTGCGCGAGCCTGTCTCCCGCCACGCACTTGGCCGTAATCCGCTTCTTGGCGCCACAAGTTTCCCTCCTTTGCAGTCTGCTGAGAGCTTTAACAGTGTGAGGTTCAGTTTAGTCAATTGTTCACGTGTTTAGTGCTCAGTGTGCTGTTCCAATGCGATTTTCATTACGTGAACGTGTGTATATGTATAATACCTTCATAAAGTACAGGAAATATTGTCCGAAAACACGACGAAAATTCCGTCAATAATTTCCAAACAGACCCGTGCCTAGCGTCAAAACAATAAAAGATCTAGCAAAAAAGTTCAAACATTATATTACAGCTGAAATACAGTCAATCGGTGCTGAGGAACTTCAGAGAGTAACTGCCAGTTTCATGAAAAGGTGCCAGCGATGTGTAGCAGTGCATGGCGAACATTTTCAGCACCAGCTGTGAACTAGGTAAGTACAAATTCCTATACTCAATGACTCAGTGCCGGGCGGGCGCCGCATAACGGCAAAGTGCGTGGCGGGAGACAGGCTCGCGCCGCGGGCGAGCGGGCTAGCGAGGGTCTCCGATACAGAAAAACTAACCTCTCTGTATGAGGACTGGAACGGGGTCTACTCAGCCTCGGGTGGCCCAAATGAATAGAGGAGGTTCGATTCCCATCCTCGAAGTGGTTTTTCGTAGCTTCCCACTTCGTCTTTGGGCAAATGCCGGGATGGTACCTACTGTAAGGCCACGGCCGCCCCCTTCCCGGTTCCTTGCCTATCCATCCCAATCTTCCTCTTCCTTCCCATCCCTCATAGGGCCCCTGTTCGCTTTGCAGGTGAGGCCGCCTATCCGACCAGATATTCCCAGCTCTAGGACACTGCCCGTAGAGGCGGTAGTGGTGAGTTCCCTCGCTGAGTCCGTGGGTTCCACCAACCTGGAGGGTAAACTCGATTTTTTTAAAAACTCAGCACTAATAAGCAATTAGTCTATGTTAAATGGCCAAATCTGACCACACAACTCTCTAACTCTAAAGCATCGTTAAAGACCAGGGAAACAGCTAAACTCTACCTCGAGCATCTTGCAATGTCGGAAGAATTCGTTTGTTTCCGAGTTTCACACGAACTTTCATCCATATGTATATAACATATGTTTATGATAATGATATTATAAAATATCATACATGTTACTAATAGGCCTACCAAAGGAAGAATACGGAAGTAGTAAAAAACTTATCCGAAATGGGTTTCAAACTCCTTCCAGCTCTGCATAATGAACTCTGAATTTGCAACGCAACCACTTAAGTCATTCACTTAGTTCATATTATTTTAAGCTTTTGCCATTAATAAGGTCTTCTGTATTTCCCTTCCTTTATAATTATGTTCCAGAAAATCTCAAGGGGGCATCACAAACTACGATCAGTGGTACACGCTTCTTTTTCCGTCGGCCATATATTTTCTCCAGGGCGAAACCGAGTCTACGCATGCGCGAGAGCCGTAATAGTAGCCTACATTATGCAACGAGCCTATAATGGCAATAATTAAGACACGAGTATGTTTATAAAACGAGCGGAGCGAGTCTTATAATTTGCATACGAGTGTCTTGATTACCATTATAGGCGAGTTGCAAACGACTGTTCATGTTCGACGATAATTATAACTTTATTATATGTTTTAACATAAATATTCATACATATCTCTGGGATTCAGTTACTTCATTTAGTGAACAGGGTGCGCTGGCTTTGCTGACAGAACAGAGTGCATGCGTGCGTCAAAGAACTTGGAAACAGAGACCATTTACTTTGCTTGTAAATGCTATTGTTTCCAGCCTGCATGATGACTAGTGCCGTCCAGCTATAGCATTCACTAATATTGTCACCAAAGTTGTTTGAAAGCAATGCGCTGTGTAGAAATTGGAGTTGGGGATATTAAGGTACAGTGCTATTTCTTGTCTCATATTCGCCAGTTTATTTACGCGAACATATGGACGGTGCACTTTCCATACCGGTAATGTATATAGAAGGATGCTGTGTTGCTAATTTCTGGACGTAGATTCATACATTTCTTGATATGTCATTGTATTTTCTTGTTACCGTAATGGAGGTTCGTGCTGATTTTGTCTTTGTGTTTGGGATTGTTACTACAATGGTTGATCCGATATCCAATTTGAACTTTCAAATCATGTAATTCATGTCTGACATGTTGGATTTTTGAGCGCATGCGCGAAGCTATCCTTACCTAATTGGTCAATGAATGACCTCGTAGTTCCGCCCCTTAAAACAACAATAACTAACTAACTAACTAACTAACTAACTAACTTGGTCAATGAATGAGCTCTGATTGGCTGGAGGTAAACAATAACTAACTAACTAACTAACTTGGTCAATGAATGAGCTCTGATTGGCTGGAGGTACTGTTTCATAATGAAAAACAGTGTTATACTATAATGGCCCTCAATATGGTACAGTTTTCTGACATATAATATTTACATTTCGACATCGTCGAACATAAAGGGCATTTAAGTCATTGCGAACCCGAATTGTATCGTGAAATACTTCGATGATATCCATGCATTAACTCTCGTATTTAAGTTAAATAGGAATTAAAGGTTCATTCTGGTTTAAAAAAATCAATCTATCTTTATGGTGCACCTTTATAAGATTTAGTGTCGGCTTCGGTGGCGTAGTCGGTAGCATGCTGAACTGCTGTGCCCAAGATAGCGGGTTCAAACCCGGCCGAAGTCGTCGGATTTTTTAAGAGCGTTAAAAATCCTTCAGTATGCCTTCCTTCGGAGGGGAAGTAAAGCCGGCGGTCCCATGTCATAGATTTATGGCATGTAAAAAATCCTTTCACAGACTAAACTTGTGTAAAGCAAAATTTGTTAGGTTAGATTTCGTCAGAACGCTCTATCAAAGTTCCAACGTTCACCACTAGGTATCATTGATATCTGGTGGCGAAAGTTGGAACTACTTGAAATTGAACGGAACTCGTAGCTCACCCTTTAGGGTGTCCGCTGGAAGCAGCTACAACTCAGGCGAGCCGAACATGTCCTCGGACACTCCCGGCGCTAAAAGCCATACGATAAATAAATAAATAAATAAATAAATAATATTTAGTTTTAAGGGACTGTTTAGTGTTACGCTAAACAATAAATCGTGTGTCGTTTTCTTTCATACCGGCTAATGAAGGGGTTAAAACTAATATTTAGGCCTCGAAACATGTCCCACTAATGACCACACAGTGATCATATTTAATAAAAGTATTGATCAGGCGGAGCCTTTAACCTGTTTATACTAACTAATCGTTAGTAAGCATCATATTAAATGTCATGCAGACTACTATATTAGATGAATTATTGTCAAGCGAAAATGAGCAAGCAGTATGTAGAAGTGCAGGCTCCTGAGACTCCGTGAAGCTTGCGAAACTCGCACCCGATAACGCGCTACCTCGTCCCTCACTGGCATCAGGAGAGCGCGGGTTCGATTCCCACCTCGGCCGTCCTGAAAATGGTTTTGGTGGTTTCCCATTTTCACCACCACTCAAATGCCGGGACGATTCCTTTCAATAGGTCCACGGCCGATTTACTTCCAAAATCCCTTCCCTGACCCGTCCCGAAAAGAAAAACAAGTAGTTCCGTGAAGAACTAAATAGCCTACTTTCATATATCCTACTTATTTTAATTGCCTCTATCAACATACAAATTTTCAATTTCATTGCTGTGCCGGTAATACAAGGTAGATTCGTAAATATTGAGAACCATTCAAATATTTCGGATGGTCGCCATATTGCATTTTTATATATGTAGGCCATCGAGTTATGTACTGTTAGGTGAAGATTAATGCTTAGGTGTATTATTCAAACTTTAATCGCATAATTAGGACATAAGTTATAAAAAATAATTTTAAAATTTCACACAGCTGCCACCTTGAGGTTATGAAAACAATTGAAATAAATTAAACGTCAGAGGATTGACATTTGTATAAGCATTTGACGTACCAAGTTTCACTGCGCTTGGATGGTTAAATCGCGAGAAACATCCATTTAAATATTTAAATTTCGAGTTGCCGCCATGTTGAATTTGTGCTTACCAGGTTATTGAAAGTCGCATAGGTGAACTTAGCCTATATTAATTGCTCATGACTCTTCTAGGTTTGTAGTAGTAGCGAGCGGCACGCTACCTCCCTTTTTATGAAGCGCACCTGCGCCTCTTTACTGCGAGAACTAAAAGCTCAAACAGCCATAACCTCCCTATGAAGGCTTCCAAAAAGATGGTACATTGGCTTTCACGGCCAGTGAATTACAACTCAGCAATTCTTCTAGGTTTGTGTCGTGTCTTGTGTGGGGTTTCGCCTAGGACACTAAGCTGGCTCATCAGCGAGCTCTTGGTATCCCCGCCCGGCCCCCCACAGGAGTAGCGAACTGCGCGCTATCTCCCTTTTTATGAAGCACACCTGCGCCTCTTTACAGCGAGAACTAAAAGCAAAATGCAGCCATAACCTCCCTATGAAGGCTTCCAAGAAAATGGTATATTGGCTTTCACGGCCAGTGTCCCAATACTATATTTTCAGCCGTAGTGAACTAGATAGTCAACTAATATTCCGGATTGACGTCAGAAGTCATGATCCAAAACTGCTTAGCACATAGCAATCAAGTCTGTAGTAGCGAGTGAACGAAAGTGCTTGCTTGATTGTCGACTATTACAAAGAATTTATAGGTGTTTGGCCCCGGAATGTAAACCTTGTGCGTTGCTGAAGACATGTCTATGAAGGAGGCCATGCTTCAAGCACACATCTCCCAAATCTCCGTAGTGCATAGCACATGGTGAGTTGTTGCTAGCAGCTAGTCAATACTAATCAACTTGAGTATTGGGACACAGCCTAAATATTGAAAGCTGATGTAGGAGCCAGGCTAGGCTCGCCTAGAGAAGAGCTTGTGACGTGTCAGTACGAGACAAGAACCTCCTTTTCTTATTCATACCCCATACTTCGTTCTTCCACATGTAAAATTATTATAATTATAAACTATATGCCCGAAAGATGCTTTTTTAAACGGGACATTTTGCATCGAGTTTTTGTTTTGTTGGGACAACGGGTGCAGCACCTGAATGAAGGGGCAATCCCGTCTGGTCTCCCTATATTAAAATGGACTGTAAAAACAGAATTCTAGTGTTTAACGGCTACGTGTTAGTACAATGGACAAGTTTTTTTTGCCATTTTATAGGCTATACGGTACTGTATTTCAAATCAAAAATAGTGTTTATTGATTAACTCAAAATTTACAGTATAAGTTATTTCTGTATTTACACCTTCATTATTTTCACTCTTCAATTATAGAGGCGTGTTTGTTGCTACGGAGTAAGCAATCTGCTGCACGGTTCAAAATCTGTTAACAACGTATTGATGCTTCCTGGTATAATGGCAATTTCTGAACACATGGTAAGGGCTTCACACAAAACAGCCCTGATGTTGGGTTGTGTTTTCATGTTTTTATCTGTTTTATCCTTTCCCTCATTCCTCTCACCAAAGTTCTGATCTTTATTTCCCACCCCTCGGAGTCTCTCCGCTTCCCTTACTGGGGTTATGACCTCTCCCTCGTTTCCGAAAGTCGTTCAGCAATGTGCTTACAATAATATTGACACACTGTTGATTTATGGACAAAGGCACGCTGATATTTTTTATGTGCCTCGTTTAATACTTGCCAATAAAGTCCCGAGGTCACGCGTCTTACAGCAATTCAGAACACCCTCCCCACATTCCGCGTACACGAGAACACTAGCGGGGTGGTTACAACCGTGGGAACAATGAGAACGTAAGGTTCCTTTGAATTTATTAAATTTCACGCTTGCAGTTTTAATAAACCCTGACATATTACCTGCCGCGCTAGGTGAGGTACAGAAAACTTCAAATAGGTCTAACTGCAATAGAGGCATAACGACATCGAATTCTCTTCACGTGAAATCACACGAGCTCGGTCTAGATCGTTCGCCAATCGCCCCCCAGTCACAACATACTACATAGCCTATTGCTTCTGCAATCTGCATGTGTTTGCAGAATGATTCCGTGTTATTGTTATTTTACATTGGTGTATATTTTTTCTTTAAGAAATTCGATTGTATGCTATTCTGTGCCTATCTGGAAATCCATGTGCCTGAAATAAAATTAAGTTAAAGTAAATAGGGAATTTAGTGACTTAAGAAGGTTCTTTACGAAAAAAAATAGTTTTCCTCTGTTGACATCTAGTGACATTTGGTATGCCAGGTGGTTTCCTCGTCGCCTCAACCAAGAACTGAAACATTTGCGGCAGAAAGTTGATCAGAGGCATCTGGAACGCAACGAGAAAGAATGACATGATTTTTGGGTCGCATTGTGACTTCTGATGAAACTTAGATTCTTCATTACACCCCAGAGTCAAAACAAGCAAGCAAGGAGTGGTGGGAAACGAGTTGTAACTGGGTCAGTTAAGGCCAAAACACTCTGCGGGCATTTTTCTGGTGAATTTCCTGCCTGAGCCAAGTACTGCCGTCTTCTGGGCGAGATAAAAGTTGCATATAGCAACAAATGACACCGGGAACTGTTCCGAGATGTGATTCTTCTGCATGACAATGCAAGACCGCACACTACAGTCTTAACGCGGGAAAAACTGAAGGAAATGCGTTGAACACCTCTGGAACATCCTCCTTGGAGACCAGATGTGTCACCCTGTGACTACCATTTGTATGGGCCACTGAAAGGAGAACTGCGAGGAAAACAATTTGATGACGATGCAGCGCTAAAGGAGCTGCACAAACGTTCCTCTTCTTTCTTCGAGGACGGCATCAAAAAGTTGCTAATTCGATGGCAAAAATGTATGTCAAATTCAGGAGGCTAACATTATGATGTTTGAAGCCATCTTTGATTGTTGTCTTAGTAAACAAAAGTTTGGTGCTTTTCAGTCGGTCAATACGATTGTTCCCAAATGAGATGGGTTATTCCCTAATCCTGAAAAAACAAAAAAACAAAAAACACATGAGATTGCATTACTAATAACTGCAACTAAGTAAGTGTACATATTGTAATTTTTTTACGCATATTTTCAGACATACTGTAGATGTTATAGCCTAAGTGTAATGGATCTGATGATGATCGCTTGACGATCGAAACTGGTCGTCCAAGTGTATTTATTAATCTCATGTTGTTGTTTTTTCAGGATTAGAGTGTTCAGTGTTGACTGACTGAAAACACCAAACTTTTGTTCAGGAGACTAAGTAGAACAATGAGTTTGTTGTTTTGTATTTGTTGGTGGATTCAATAAACTTGTAGAAAATACGTCCTGTTTACGAATTTGATTCACCTACGTACAAGTTGGCAACACTGATTATGGAAAAGAATAATGAAAATCGGCTCAATCCTCTGTTGGCTAGGCGCTGTTTGTGTTCTGTTGTATTTCTTCTTTTTATGTTATGTATAGATCCCCTAGGTTGGAAATCTCAAATCAGATTATTGATGGAATTGAGGGAGGGAGAGAACGGGAAGCTTTGATACCAGAGAGGAATTATTCTTTCTTATTACTCGAGGCAGAAAATAGAGGTTTATTCAGCGTCAATATACACACATCAAAAAAAGTTTTGCATCACCTCGGTTCCAAGAGTTCCGGAACCTTTAAATACAAAGGGAATAGAGATCAACACAAACAACATTTCAGCTCGTTTTATTGCTCATGAGACCCACACATTGCATGTTGTACCATCATACAGCTAGACTTTCAGCATTTGTGGTCCAGATTGCAGTACACACCACTACCTCTAATACCCAGTAGCACGTCCTCTTGCATTGATGCATGCCTGTATTCGTCGTGGCATACTATCCACAAGTTCATCAAGACACTGTTGGTCCAAATTGTCCCACTCCTCAACGACAATTCGGCGTAAATCTCTCAGAGTGGTTGGTGGGTCAAGACGTCCATAAACA
This sequence comes from Meconema thalassinum, assembly GCA_946902985.2. Lineage (NCBI taxonomy): Eukaryota > Metazoa > Arthropoda > Insecta > Orthoptera > Tettigoniidae > Meconema > Meconema thalassinum. The sequence continues at coordinate 1,048,799,728 of OX336388.2, forward strand.
GCCCTTTTCAGCATATCCCAGGCATGTTCGATAGGGTTCATGTCTGGCGAACATGCTGGCCACTGTAGTCGAGCGATGTCGTTATCTTGAAGGAACGCATTCACAAGATGTGCACGATGAGGTCGAGAATTGTCGTCCATGAAGACAAATGCCTCTCCAATATTCTGCCGATATGGTTGCACTATGGGTCGGAGGATGTCATTCAGGTATCGTAAAGCCGTTTCGGAGCCTTCCATGACCACCAGTGGCGTACGTCGGCCCCACATAATGCCACCCCAAAACATCAGGGAACCACCACCTTGCTGCACTCGCTGGACAGTGTGTCTAAGACGTTCAGCCTGACCAGGGTGCCTCCAAACACGTCTCCGACGATTGTCTGGTTGAAGGCATATGCGACACTCATCGGTGAAGAGAACGTGATGCCAATTCCGTGGGGTCCATTCAGCATGTTGTTGGGCCCATCTGTACCGCGCTGCATGGTGTCGGGGTTGCAAAGCTGGACCTCGCCATGGACGTCGGGAGTGAAGTTGCGCATCATGCAGCCTATTGCGCACAGTTTGAGTTGAAACACGACGTCCTGTGGCTGAACGAAACGCATTATTCAACATGGTGGCATTGCTGTCAGGGTTCCTCCGAGCGGCAATCCGTAAGTAGCGGTCATCCACTACAGTAGTAGCCCTTGGGCGGCCTGAGCGAGGCCTGTCATCGACAGTTCCTGTATCTCTGTACCTCCTCCATGTCCGAACAACATCGCTTTGGTTCACTCTGAGACGCCTGGAAACTTCCCTTGTTGAGAGCCCTTCATGACACAAAGTAACAATGCGGACGCGATCGAACTGCGGTATTGACCTTCTAGGCATGGTAGAACTACAGACAACATGAGCAGCGTACCTTCGTCCTGGTGGAATGACTGGAACTGATCGGCTGTCGTACCCCCTCCGTCTAATAGGCCCTGCTCATGCATGGTTGTTTACATCTTTGAGCAGTTTTAGTGACATCTATGAACAGTCAAAGGGACTGTATCTTGGATACAATATACACAGTCAACGTCTATATGCCGGAGATCTGGGAACCGAGGTGATGCAAAACTTTTTTTGATGTGTGTATTTTGAAGCAAGTAGGTTAAGTCTCCAGACAGAGATCGGTTTACTTGAGCGGCAGGGCACGTGATCGTCTCCCGCTCCACGTGTACACAAAGAGATTGAACTGAGCTCTTCCTTCTCCTATTACCGTTCATGTGTTGTTCCACACGTGGAAGTTCTAGTGCCCTTTAACGATTACTGTCAAGGGCGCTTAAAGGACACGAATGAAGACAAATCGCAGATAACAAGCGACATTATACGCTACGTTTCGTACATTTAATAACACAGTGTTTGTTTAGACGTCAGCCTGAAGGCTCATTGGTTCTTCAAAACGCACCATCGTAATTATTTATTTAAAGTATTTATTTAAAAAAAATTAAAGACAGTTGGCAAATACCTTTTCAAGCCAATTATATTAATGTATCTTATCTAAAACGAGGTAACGTCCCTCGCACTCAAATAGATAAATGGTAAAAAGTTAACTTAAAATATATAAACGAAAAAGAAAAATGTCACTGCCCATAAACATTAGTCAAAATGATATTCTTATAAATAAAATTCTTGCATTTTCATTCATTCATTCTTCGATTTATTTATTCATTTATTTATTTATTACAAAGAAGGCTTTTTAGCTAGTAGGTTGGGCATTTTACAATATAAAGAGTAACCTACACGCCATATAGAAGGAAGTTCGAGGACAAAACTGTCTAACAAATGCAGTGGTCAAGTCAGTTCCCCTGGCCACATATTGCTCTACCAATTGAGCTGATTCGGCAGACACTTCATTTCTCTTGGCAAAGGTTCATCTGAAGTCAGTCCTTGCTGACACAAACATATTTTGTTATTGTATACGAGGGTCGAGTCATAAGTCATGGCAACTATTTTTTTCTCGCGAACAGGAGACAACACGGAAAATCTACGATATGCATTTGGAAATATAGGGCACGTACGTATGCATAGTGACTGAAGATAAATTCTGACGTCAGGAGATGCTAATAGGTAAGTGACAGAACACAGACCATTGGTAAACATTGTTTTATTGTGGTATAGACAGCAAATACACAAGACTACGTACAAAGGACAGTTCTCCACTGGTTACAGACGTTCGAAATAATCACCCAAGGTGTCCACTGTGCGTTGTCAGCGGTGGGGCAGGCGCTGAATACCATTCGCTGCATGTGTATTTCCACCCAGCTCGCCACTGTTCTATAGGGCATGGCATGCACACCTAATGCTCAGCATGGCATTGGCGTGCATTTCTGTCGCGGAGAATTGCGATTTTAATATACGATCGTTGCTCCTGCTTGTTGACTTCCATTGTGTGACGCTCTCACTAACACACTGAACTTGGGGGCATGCTCAGACCCACACCGTTGTTTACATACACCATCTAGTGGCATCCTACGCAAGTGCATACCGTACATTTCCAAATGCATATCGTAGATATTCCGTGTTGCCTCCTGTTCGCGAGAAAAAAAAAGTTGCCATGACTTATGACTCGACCCTCGTATATTTCTCACACATCCAAATATTTGGGCTAATGACCTCGATGTCCCTGATTCAATAACACTAACAGTGATAGCGTTAGGGCTCTCGTAAATTTCTCACACAACCACGTGAAAAATTTACTTGTTATTCTAAATGCACACACAATAGCAGCCAATAACGTTAGCCATTATACCACATGACAATGAAATAACAGCTTAATGTAACGTTCAGTGTGAATTGATATGAAATATATCACATTAAAATTGAATTAAGTCCTTAACGACAAATAACACTGGCCAATAACCATTTTGGTGCCAATCATATCGGAGTGATTTTAGGTCGACTTTTGGATGCTGATTCCGAATATGATAACGGTTTTGCTCAATTGGCTAGTTTTTGAGATATTGAAAGTCCGATGGGAAAATATTTTATAATCAGGAAAATAAATATGAAAAGTATTATCTACTAACAAACAGTCTGAAAACAGGCTGTATTCACCACACACACAACAGAACTCATCAGGACAGTTCACACAACCTCGTCGTGAAGAACTCATATTTCATATTTCACTACAACAAACAAATAAAATGTAAAGTTAATGTTTAATTTGGCATAATATAATGCTACATGACAATAAACAATCACAAGTTAATGAACACCCTGTATCTTATAAACTAGCCAATCTGTAAAAATCAATGAGAGATTCATATTCAGCATCACCAAAATACCCCATATTCCTTGCAATTTTTTAAAATTGTTTGTGTTATTTGCAACTTCATTTATATTAACTACCCTATTTGAAATACTGAAAGAACTGGGGCTGGACAACAAAACAAGAGCAATCATTCAGAAAACCTTAACCAACACTGCGTCCAAAGTGAAATTCAGGGGAGAAATTTCAGAGCCCTTCGAAATCAAGACTGGTGTAAGACAAGGAGATGGACTATCTCCTTTGCTCTTCAACTGTGTGCTCGAAAAAGTCATCCGGCAGTGGCGAAAAGTAATGAACATTAACAAGTCTGAAAATGGAGTCAGATTGGGCTACACAAACAGAACCTGATAGTTGACTGCCTAGCATTCGCAGATGACCTCGCAATTTTTTCAGGTTCCATCGATGCAGCCGCAGCGCAAATTAATGAACTCCAGATTCAAGCAGCAAAAACGGGCCTTAAGATCTCCTTTGAAAAAACAGAATTCATCACTAATATCAAGCTAGCGCCAAAAGAGCTGGATGTAGGACAGGGGAAAATCAAGCAAACGAAAGCGTTCAAATATTTGGGTGAGTGGATAGACCCCAATCTCTCCGAGAAGGCAGCTTTCGAGTCACGAATCAGGAAAATGGAAATGGCATATAATCTAACTAAGGCCATTTACAACAAGAAATCCATATCAACAAATGCCAAGTTAAGACACTACCAAACAGTCATCCGTCCAGAGGCTTTGTATGCTACAGAGTGCCTTGCAATGCATCGCAAGGGACTAACAGAGAAGCTGGAAGTGAAAGAAAGAAAAATTCTAAGAAAAATCTTGGGTCCGGTAAAAGAAAATGGGGAATATAGGAGACGGCACAACCACGAACTTTACACCCACGTGGAAAAAATAACTGATGCCATGAGGAAACGGAGAATTGCCTTTTACTGTCATATAACAAGAATGAAACCAGCACGATTGACAAATAGAATTTTCACCTACTTCCTCAAAAAGAAAACCAAGGGAGCTTGGTTCATTGAGGTGGACAAAGATTTACAAGAAGTGGGAATTACAGGCAACGATATTTGGGAACGTGCCACACTTTAACAAAAACTAACAGCACACCGATGTTTTCAAGAAAAGACAAAGCTTCCAACTGGCAAGAAGTGGACTGCAGAAAGGAAAGAACAGCATCGAGAACTAATGCGAAAGTACTGGGAGGATGTTAAAGCTCGATGCAGCAAGAAGCAGTTGAAATGTCGTGGTCCTTAGATGGCCGTATCGAAAGAAGAAGAAGAAGAAGAAGAACTACTGTACTATGTTTTGCTGAAGCAGGTCACAATGTGCACTTCACTGTACTTAAGAATAATCTCTTATTGATTTACGGTCATCCCAGTGTTAATCTATGGATGCCAAGCTTGGTCATTTAGTAAATATCAGACAAGACTGCTCCAGATCTGTCAACGGAAAATGGAAAGGAGAATCCTAGGCGTTAAGCTACACGACAGAATCAGTAACACGGATCTGAGAAAAAGAAATGGGTTGGAGGACACAACAACAAGAGCTCGGCAACTGAAAAGGCGCTGGGGTGGACACATATCCAGAATGAACCAGGATAGATGGGCCTACTCCACGACTATGTGGGATCCAAGAGCTGGCAAGAGAAGCAGAGGACGCCACCGTCGCAGATGGTCGGACGAATTTAAGTTCGAGGCAGGTGTTACGTGGACCAGAAATGACAGGGATAGGAAGCTATGGAAGGAAATTCAGATCAGTGTAATAGTGTAACAATGTAAATACCGTAGTAAGGGTGTGTGTTAATTTATTTTTTGTTAATTTATTTTTTATTAATGTGTGCCAATATGTATTTAGGAAAGACATCTCTCAAGAACTGGCTCCTCTTGGGAGACTACTTGAGGCACCCCCCGCGCCTACCACTCCGTTAGGAGGCCCTTGTCCATCAGGGATCGACGGGCTTATCTTATCTTATCTTTACGGTATTACTTTCCTAATTTATTAAATAATCGATACAAATTAATAGTGTTGACCTTCCAAAGACATTGTCGTTTAAATATCTTGACTCGACTAATGTATTACTGCAGATGGAACCCTCAGACCTGAGATATCACATCGCGTGAGCAGCACATGGCAGAAGTGGCACTCTCTGTCCGGTGTATTGTGTGAAGTCTACAGTTTATCGTTCTGTGGTCCATCCCGTTGCTCTGTCTGGGGCAGAATGTTGGCCTTGAACTAAGGAGTTGGAACAGCAATTTGGTGTGATGGAGACAAAGATTCTCAAGTGACACTCCACGATCATGTCAGCAATAATGACATTCGCAAGCGATATGGAGTAGCGCCAATTACTGAAAAGATGAGGGAAAGCCGTCGCCACTGGTATGGACATGTCTTACGAGTTGCTGAAACAACAGTTGCACATACTGGATTGGCATTGCGGATGGATGGGAAGAGATCAATAGGACGACCAGGACAGCGTTGGCTTGACACCCTACACGACGATCTAAAAATTGCCCGACTTCATCCTGACATCACTCAATCGTGCAATATGGCGACAGAGGACCAAGAAAGCAGACCCTGCTAATTTGTGGGACATATGCCAAAGAAAAAGTTGATTAAATAATCTGTTGTAGTAATACCAATTGGTAGTAAATGATCCTCCGATAGTCGCGAAAGTAGTGACTATAAATGCTTTATTTATGTGCAGTACTATTTTTAGACACATTGTGTCCTTCCTCAGTATTTACCATAAATATTATTTACGAGTAAGTCATACAGTATCAGTATTGTATATATTGTATGTACTTAGGTTATTGTTAGCCAGTAGCGCATTTCAACATTTACTATACATCATGACAAGAATTCAATTGAAGATTATAAAGTTAAGAAAAACTTTATAAAATGAACATATTAATTAACTTTAAAAATTACTAAATATACTTAAAATTATAAAAATGAAATGAAATCAGAACTGTTACAAATGCATTTAAATATTTTTTCAAAAAAAAAAAAAAAAGGATATAGACAGGCGAAAATATCTTGTATGAATATTATTTGATGCTCTTTTCTTAAGTTATTCCGTAAATAATTTCATATATTCTGTATTAACCTATTAACTTGTAATTGATTTGAGTATTTATCTTCTTGAAAATAACATCAAATATTTCTTCTATTGATGACGAATAGGTCTATAGTAATGTATTTCAAGTGCGTATGAATGCGTAGTATGTTGGGAGCAGCAGGTGATATACTTCTGGTTTTTTTTTTTAGTCGTTTACCCTCCAGGTTGGTGGAACCCACGGACTCAGCGAGGGAACTCACCACTACCGCCTCTACGGGCAGTATCCTAGAGCTGGGAACATCGAAACGGAAGGGATACAACTGGTGAGGTGAGATTGGCACCTCGCCCAGGCGGCCTCACCTGCAAAGCGAACAGGGGCCTCATGAGGGAAGGTAAGGGATGGTGAGGATGGATAGACAAGAAAGAGGGAAGGAGGCGGCCGTGGCCTTGAAGAAGGTACCATGCCGGCATTTGCCCGAAGACGAAGTGGGAAACCACGGAAAACCACTTCGAGGATGGCTGAGGGGGAATCGAACCCCCTCTACTCATTTGGACCACCCGAGGCTGAGGAGACCCCGTTCCAGTCCTCGTACCACTTTTCAAATTTCGTGGCAGAGCCGGGAATCGAACCCAGGACCTCCGGGGGTGGCAGATAACCATGCTGACCGCTACGCTATGGAGGCGACGATATACTTCTGTATAAAACATAAACAACATAATTACGGTAGCTAATATTATTTCTACCAGGAGAAGATTATGCAGTTTTTATGAAATTTCCCTTGGTAGAAAGAAGATGAGCTAATTATTTTTGTAATCACCTTTCCAAACACAAGAAATCAAAATAGGTGATCAATCCTTACTCTAACATGCCTTACACTGATGATCGCTAATTTATATGTGTCATGAGCGTATGTCCGCATCGATTGATTTTTGACATTTATTTTTCAGTTTGAAGACATAGAATCTTGTTTTTCATCTTTATTGTTTGGATTTTATTTTGTATTTTAAGTTCGTTTGCTTTATGGCATATTTTGAGCAATGGACCCAGGGACGTGTCCTTATGAGGGCATCGAGTCGTGTTTATTTTCGTTAGATTCAGGGGATGCTTCAGCTTATTTGTATTCATTTTAGGGGGGTGTTTTAAAAGCATTTTTCTTTGTAGTAGTTAGTTTTGGTCTATACATTCTTTGTTTTGTTAAGATACCCTAACTTGTGATTGTAGTTATGTCCCTGTGATTCCATCCCTGAAATCTTAAGATTGTAATTTATGTTAAGCAAAATGGACTGAGCGCCGTCCCCAGAAGAGAGTCCCATCCTAGAAGACCCAGGTTTGAAGGGTACAATTTGTATAATAATTGTATATATAGGCTATATTCCTTTCCTGTAGCCAACGGCCTGGCCATGTTGAAACACAGGATCCCATGAGTACTCCGGAGTTAAGCAGCATTGGGCGTGGTTGGACCTTGGATGGAATTCCGGGTCAGTGGGACCACGCGCTGTTGGTAGGAAGAGGAGGAGCGGAAAGGCCCTGGCCACCCTACCGCACGTAAACTCTGGTTGAGGATAGCCTCTCCGGAGGCATGGACCTTCCTTCGGGCAGAATACCAATAATAAATTACATTCCTTCCCTTATATATTTGTTATGGACTACAGAAGGGGAAGAAAACTAAGGGGTGACATGTTTCGTTCGTCAAGCGAGGTTCGAATCCCGGTGCCGACAGTGGCTTGTGGTTAATCCACATTACATCCAGGAAAATGCCGGGATTTATTTCAAGTCCTGGGGTGTCCACCCCATCCATGTCTCTAATACAGCTACACACACTACTACAGTCTTCGCAGAAGCACAGGTTATCATACAAGCTCATCACACACGAGGCTGTTGACCAAGATGTCCTAAGTCCCTAAAATTGGCTAACAACAACAACAACAACAACAACAAAATCTGGCTAAAATTATGCACCGTCAAATTGGTACTGTAATTCTCATTTAGAGCAGCTGGGTTCATCATGGTTCGAAGCCAGGACTCAGTGACTTGATGTGAGATGGCAACTGTTTAAAACACTTGTCCTCATTGTAAGAACAGTAGCTTACAATTACAGTATAGGCCTAATTGTTTCCTCTCAGACGCAATACCTGTGCTTGCGGCTAGCACCGGAAGTTGGCTTGGGCCATTCCAAACCAGTGATTGAGGTGAACCACCAACAACCCATTCAGGAAATCCGTTCTTTTCCACATCCTGAAGTACGGAACAGTAGAGTAGTTCATTCATAATCTCGTTGATAGCGAGAGTATTGGGTTCTAGCCTAGCTATCGGTAGCACTCAGGGAGCCATTGAGCGCCTTTCACTGTTCTCACCATCTCGCACCTGTGTGGAGAGCGACACAGTAGCTTGGCCCCACCCGTCACATCTAGTTGCCTACTACCCGAACAGAAAACATGTTGTAGCTTAACAGTAAGTGTCCCAAGTGGAGATATTTTTCTAATATAGTAGGCCCATTTAAAAAGAAATCAATTGCATGGCTACCAGTGCCCCAATTCAGGTTTGTTTATCAAGAGTAACAACGTTACATAATAATATTAATAATAATAATAATAATATTGTTATGGGTTTTACATCCTTTTTAACTACTGCGAGAGACGCCAGGGTACCCAAATGGGATCTTGAACGTGCCAGTAAATCTACTGAAACGGCTCCCTCGCATTTAAGCACCCTCAAATGTCAACTGACTGCACCGAGATTCGATGCTTCTATCTTGGGATCAGCAGTATTGTTCAAGTAACAAATCGTTACTCTTCCATTCATTTTTGTATAAAACTATAGTTGCTTAATAACATTTTCCCCGTTATTATATTTTATTTGATACTAGCTGTACCCGGCATGCGTTGCAATGCCAATCAAAGAAAGTGTCGGCGTTTTAATTTTTGTTTTTTTTGAAGTACTTTTGGAAACAATCTTTTATCAATTTCCGTTAACTGCCTCTAAACTATCGTAAAATGGATTAACTAGTTTAGAAACATTCGTGGGAGCGTGCACAACAATTCACCAAAGTTTCGTCGCAGTCGGATGAATGGGATATGAACGCATACGGAATTTTGTTTAAACGATTCGTGCGCTGTCACTCAGTTTTAAAATTTACTCTTGCGCTACCTACTGTGAAATGGATTTACTAACAAGGGGAGGTCGCCCAGTGGTTTCCTAGAAAAGCGTTCAAATGTGGACGTTTTGCTCTTCATAAAAAAATATTTTGGCCCTGTTCGATCGTTTGTGCCAATGGGCCTTAGTGTGCACAAAATTGAACGTTGAAAATCAATCCTCAAACTTTGGTAGTCTTATTCCCACTTACGTTCCCGGCTCGTCTGCGTGGCTTAGTCGCCAGCGTGTTGGCGTTGGAAATTGAAGTTACCCTGATAGGAACCTACATTGATATTTTTAAATCTTCTTTATCTTTCTTTGACATTTTTTTCTTTTATTTTATATTCGTGGTGTCGCCTCCTTAGCGTAGCGGTCAGCATGGTTAGCTGCCGTCCCGGAGGTCCTGGGTTCGATTCCCGGCTCTGCCACGAAATTTGAAAAGTGGTACGAGGACTGGAACGGGGTCTACTCAGCCTCGGGTGGTTCAAATGAGTAGAGGGGGTTCGATTCCCCCTCAGCCATCCTCGAAGTGGTTTTCCGTGGTTTCCCACTTCGTCTTCGGGCAAATGCCGGGGTACCTTCTTCAAGGCCACGGCCACCTCCTTCCCTCTTCCTTGTCTATCCATCCTAACCATCCCTTACCTTCCCTCATGAGGCCCCTGTTCGCTTTGCAGGTGAGGCCGCCTGGGCGAGGTGCCAATCCCACCTCACCAGTTTTATCCCTTCCGATTCGATGTTCCCAGCTCTAGGACACTGCCCGTAGAGGCGGTAGTGGTGAGTTCCTTCGCTGAGTCCGTGGGTTCCACCAACCTGGAGGGTAAACGACTAAAAAATATATATTTACATTATTGTTTACATACAGAAAGTTTAGCTTGATGGTGGAGCAGAGTGGAACAGAGGGAAGGGCTCTTGCGTTTCTGCATTAGACTCGGCGCAGTGCGAATGAACGTAGCGTCGCCGGCCACGCTGCTTTTAAATTCTAACAAATAAAACTTACTCAAGCGTCACGGACGAATAATGATATTAAAATATTGTACATAGATCCAAAACCGAAGAGACCATAGAAAATACATTATAAAAAACGCAAAAGACAATAAGGGATGTATCAGTAAAAGAAACGAAAATGTGCTGACCAAGCTCTGACTGGAACTCGTAACCTTCAATTCTCCACGCCAACACGATAGCGACTACGCTACGGAGACTAACCGGGAAATTGTGCAGGAATAAGACTACAAAAGTTTGAGGATTTATTTTCAACGTTCAATTTTGTGCACACTGAGGCCCATTGGCACAAATGCTTAAACATGGCCATTTTTATTTTTATGAAGAGCAAACCCTCCAAATTTGAACGCTTTTCTGGTAAACCACTTGGCTACCTCCACTTGTAAGTTAGAAACCTTCACGTAAGTGTACACAACAACTCAACCAAGTTTCATCGCAATCAATGAATGGTATATGAACGCATACGGGATTTTGTTGAAACGCTTCGCGCGTCGTCACTCGTTTGTTGCATCTACCCGTATACCACCTATTGTAAAATGGATTTACTAAGTCGAAAACCTTCCCAGGCGTGTACACAACAACTCTGTAGTACCTAAAAAAAACTTATGTGATATGCGAGTACCTAAAAATAGCTAATTGCAGTTTTTCTTTCATTTATTGCAGTATATTTGAATTTTTAGTCCATAATTTTTAAAAGTAAACCTGAAGACAGTGTTTATTCCTAGCTCTAGTTAATCGATAGAAATCCTACCTGCCACAAAATTCAAATATTTTCAGCACTTTTCAGCTTATATCTTATTGTTTGGTTATTTACTGTCAGGAAAGTGGGGATAAATCTCTTATTGTTTCCAAGTTCCCTGTATTCTAAATATAGAAGGTTAATTAAACGGGCTAGAGTCTGAAAATCTCCTCTGACAACCTTGGTATTATTGAATTTGAATAATTAACATATTTAAGGAAAGCGAATATTGCCTAAAAGTGTGGCATTCTCAGTGATAATTTGATGACGAATCATTATGTAAAATATTTACACTCTCGTTGAAATCAGATTTCCTACTAACAATTAGGCATTCATTTTAATCTTTGCGGAATTTGTGTCAACTTTTGCTACACTTTAAACATAAAAATCTATGTAAAACCCTATTCTACATATTAAAAACCTAAAAAGGAACTATTTTATGTTTTTGAAAACCTAAAATGATAATTTTAAAAACCTAAAAATCCGATCCCTGGTAATAGCCTATGGAAGAACAAAATTAACTATCATAACAACGCTATAACAACAACCTGGTGCTCGTCGTGTGGTAGCACACCTCGTGCCTTAAAATAATTCATTTCATGGACAGTGATTAATATGCAGTTAAACGTATAAAATATTTTGTAACCAGAACAATAATAGTAATAATAATAATAATAATAATAACATCAAGCTGTCGATCATGCGCTGAGGAAGATTTTCAGTGCCCAGATGAAGAGATTTTGGGAGCAGTAAAAAACAGGAAGGAAGCTTGTAGTTTTACGTAACCTTTAATCGTGCGATCATGAGCCATGGAATCTCCTTTTTACGTGAAATACGAACCACAAGGCATGTCATTTCAGTTCGAAAATCTCATATGCATTGACCGGGAGCAAATAGCTTGGCCGCTTTACATCCAAAAACACATAATTAGCTAAACAAGTTCTATCGCTCTGGACAGATTGTAACATATTATATTGTTGTTGTAGTTGTTGATTTAATTAAGGGCTTTGCGAAATCGTTAAATAGTTAAATAGCCCCGTGTACTTACTTGGGTGTGTGTGGGATCTAGCCTATAACCTATGTCATGGTAATGGTTGTAGTATTTGTAATTGCGGCTAGGAATTTTGATAGGTGGCGGCCGTGGCCTTAAGTTAGGAACCATCTCAGTATTTTCCTGGAATAGAAGTAGTAAACCATGGAAAATCACTTGAAGGACAACTAAGGTGGGAATCGAACCCACCTCTTCTCAGTTTTAACTCACCAGGCTACGTGTACTCCATTCCAACTCTCAGACCAGAATTAGGCTACATTTCTTGGCACAGTCAGAAATTGAACTCAGGATCGTTGGAACCGGAGTCTCAATAAGTAGCCTACCCAAAGACTACAGAAGGCGACAGAAAGAAATATTGTTGGACTGATCTCACTCTTACTGATTCCATCCTTCATCCAAAATTATAGTATAAGCTACACAGAACAGCATCCAGTTAGCCACCGAAAGCCCAACCTTGACAATCATTTCAACTCGCAAGTAATTCGGGTTCAAGACCACATGATGTCACCATTTTCAAATCTCATGAGATCGAGTTCGAACCAAGAAGGTGGCTCCATTTTCAACTCGCAAGGATCTTGGGTTCGAGCCTAGAAAATAGTCTCCATACAATTATTCTTAATAAGACTAATTTCAACTCACAACTCGTCATTGGTTCATAATAATAATAATAATGTTATTGGTTTCACGTCCCTTTTAACTACACTGGCTTTTAGAGACGCCGGGGTGCCGGAATTTTGCCCCGAAGGGGATCTTTAACGTGCCAGTAAATCTACGGACACGGCTCCCTCACATTTGCACACCCTCAAATGCCAGCTGACTGCGCCAGGATACGAACCTGCAACCTCGGGCCTAGCAAGCGAGAACGTTACCCCTGAGCCACGCAGCCAGCCCGTCATTGGTTCATATACGTCTCTAGATGTAGGCGTCCGAGACGGAAAATTTTATTGTTTTTCTCATTTACTGGATCTAGAATTTGGTTGTACAGTAAACCATCGATTAAGCGGACTAATTGGGGGGGGGGGGGGGGGAGGTTCGTCCGTTAAATTACGAATTTGAACTTTGAAATCGAAATATTTAAAAAATAAATCTTTTGAAACAACGCGATACATCTTACAAAATTCATCGACCCGGGCTTTGAGATGCGCGTTCTCAATTGCGCAGCCCTCGAGCGATAAAAATATTATACCCTTCCGCGTTCTTCTAGGATGCCGACTCTTACTCGGGTAGTGCTCTGTTCGGGGTGGCTCTAACTTATTCTAAACATCCTAGGAATATTGTCACAGGATCACAGGAGGCTTATCTTAAAATCAGTAGGTCAGAGAACTCCTAATATAAAATAATTTATTTCACAAAAACATCATCTCCCTTTTCTCCCAACCATTGACAAATAAAACAAAATCAAGTCCCTTAAATTACTGAAAATCAACAATATCAAAAATAATGCAAAATAATGTTTCACACTGGCTGAAACCAGGAATAGAAAAATAGTCTATTTTACTGCAGTCCACTGCTTCAAGTCCAAGAGTTATTGTCAACAGACTTAATTCAAATAACTATGGCTTAAATAAACCAGCCATTCTATCACCATAAATATTGCGCACTCATTTTTATAACTTGCAAAACTTGTTCTTTGGGAAATCGGACATGTCTACTCGTACAATCATCATCTTTCCTCACAAGAGTCAGATAATGAAGGAAATAGATTTATTCTAGGTTACGGGCATGTGTGTTTTTATAACTTTAAAACAATTACTTCACTCAGAGCTATAACTCCGTTAATTATGGTAAAATAAACAAGTCAACATACATGAAGCATCAAATAAATACTTCGGCGGCCGGTGCGCCGTGATTATTAATAAACAACCACATAATGAATGCACTCCAAAAATAATGACAAATAGAACACATCGCTTCCTGAAGCGGCACACAAAAGAAACCCCGGGGAGTTGGACTACCTCCCTTCATAGAATACAATGCCAAACTCGACCTTGTGACAGACGTACTTTCACCATGCTAACCAGCCGGCCGGCACAACCTTCCTAGCTGCTTTGAGAATTCAGACGGCTAACCAATTTCTACCTGCTTCTTAAAGACTTCCTTTTACCTGCCTTGGGCTCGAGCAATGCAACCTTTTTCCGACGGAGCTAAAGTGGGCTCTCATCAGATAATGAATTCAATCATTTTACTTACCATTTATATATCGTCGAAGAATGCGGGAATATCACCTCCGCTATTATTTTCACTCACCATTATATCATCGAAGAACGCGGGAATACCACCTCCGCTTTATTTCTGCTCGACCCAAGATCGACTCTTAGCCTTACCTGAATATATCTCATAATACCCTCCAGCCATTCTTGTCTTACCACTTTGTACCTTCGCGTGATAACCACTTACCATACTTATTACTCTCATAATTTCAGTGTCACTTACTGGTCTTGTCACAATATCGAGCGGTCTTCCCCATTTAGCTTTTACAATTACATTGTGCCTAAGCACTATCAAACAAATATTCCCTTGACTGTGCATTCAACAAGATTAATGACATCCCAAAAAACAAAACCATATTTAAAATAACACTTTGATGCTCATATACTTATTACGTTATAAAACACACAAAATACTTATTACTGATAAACACACAAATCTACACAAACATGCCCGGTACGCCTAAAATATCTATTTTTATCATAACTGCTTATGATCGAGATAGACTTATCCGACCCAAATAATGGGAAACATTATGGCCCGCATGCCCCATACAATATTTACTTATCTCTCATATTTCCTGATGCGGTTCTGGTCCATGATATCAGTCTTCTTCATTAGTTGATTCATCTTGATAGGAGGATAATTTACACACGGTTTTTCTCAAAATTTCACCAAAAACAAAGGTCCACTGTGAATTATTACCATTAACACAATGCACGGTTCTCGTACATGAAGCTCCTATCTCATATAGCTATCATCACTTATTTAGTTCGGCCGACAGTTCATAGCTTCCTAGAATACTGGTCTAGCTGTTAATAGCTCGGGCGGCTATACCTATCATTACGACTGCGTCATACTGTTATGATATGCACTGTTCTACTTCGCACTCGCGAATACTTATCGATGTTCAATTTCGGAGGTATGTTTGCTCCTACTTATAACTTGTAACAATGTTAATTATTCTTATGCCTCAACGCAGGCTCTCGCCTCTACAGCGTGTATTAAGACTTATAAAACTTGTAAAAATCACCGTACTTTCTGAAGGCTCGAGGCACGGGCTTCCGCCGCTGACGTTGCCCCAAAGTAGACTAACTTCGCTGTGTTTCAATCCATTATTTATACGATTTCTCTTAAAGGGACGTGGAGTAGGGGGTTCTCAGAATTTATTTCCAAAATAACACTCACATGAATATGCGAACTAGCTCCTTAGAACGTCCTCATTTCCAATGTCTCAATGACTCCTTTTTATTCAAAATCCGATCGTAGGATCGTTAGATAATGAGCTCCGTAATTTGCTTCATTGTCCCTTAATTTCGGCGGGAATTGATCGCGTCTAGCGTCTCTCACTGCCATTGGTCGTTTCAAATCCACCCCCTGATTTCATTTTAATTCTGGCAAAAATCACAGAATAATCCGATTTAAATTTTGACGATATTTCTGAGAGGCTGGGATCATCCCCTATACGATGGTATAACTCCTGTTTCTGTATTCTAATTACTGCTCTAATTCCTTTCAAATGGGCGGGGTTTATTTGGTAGGTAATCGTTGAGGTTTCTGCATTTGCCCGCGTAGTTGAACGACCTTCGCGCGTTGTCTGGCGCATTTGGTGTCCAGATGTGGATTTTCTCTTTCCTGCTACCTTTGTTCGCGCTGGGAGAAAGCTTCTTCAAGTCACGTACGAACCGTCCTTTTGTCCTTCTAGTTTCACAAGCAACTTCCATTCTCACATCGGCTTTGAGACACGAATTAAATTTTGTTGGAATAATATGTAGACTTTATGCTATCAGATATGCATAAAGGTCACATTACCCTTCTGCCAAGGAAAAAAATCGATATGGAACGTATGATTTTTTTTCAATCTCGATCCGCCTCACGGATGCTGCAAGGTTCCGTCGTCACTCCTTATATTGTTTATTTGGTTCGCCACTGCTGTCGTGCGCAGGGATTCCCTTGGTACGATCCTTGTCTCCCTCTCCACATTCTTGCTAAGATTAGTGTCTCGGCTGTCTGGTGCAGGTAGCTAGCTATTGTCCGCCTGTCTCGCCCAGTTTTCTTGCTTCACGGCTTTCCATTGTAAACACCGGGTCTGTTTATGACCTACTACTTCCTCGTTCCACGTGCATTTGGCTCATCTTTATTCGATTTCCATAATGTTGACCCCCGCGGTGTTCCGTGGTTGATCAAACGGTTCCCTTTTGTAATATAATTTGAGGTTTGAGCAATTTACAACTGATGTGTTTCCGCCGTTTACGTCCTGTATCTTATATGCATTATTCCCCAAATTTCTTATGATCCGATAAGGTCCTATGTATGGGAAACACCATTTATGAAATACTTTGTTTGCTGGATCAGAGATAGGTGGCCTCTTCAACAAAACTAGTTCATTGACGTTCAATTCTCTGTGAAAGCGTTTTCCTTTTAGTCTTCTTAGCCTCCTGTCAGCTTGTTCTCTCATGTAGGTGACCGTCCGTTCGACTCTCAGCTGTGGTGCTGGTTGCGGATCTCTTGGGCAATCTAGTACTGTTGTCCAAGATCTCGGTGGTTGCTGGTTCAAGTGTAACGTGTATGGTACTTGTCCAGTTGACTCATGACGTGTCATATTGATGCAAATCTCAATTTTTTTCAATGTATCGGCCCAACGGTGGTGTTCTGTAGGAATGAACATCCGGATGTGCTTCGAGACCTCACGTAAGACTCTTTCGCTCGGATTTCCCTGTGGATGGCGTATGCTAGATAGTACATGCTTGATGTCTAGCTCATTTAATCCGCGCTTAAATTCTGCTGATGTGTAATAACTTCCATGATCAGAAAGAATAAATTCAGGCTTTCCCATTATAGGTATAACTCGATTCTTGATGCGGCTCAGGACCTGTTTCGAAGTTGTTTTCTGGATAGCACACAGAACAACAAATTTAGAAAAGACGTCCACACATACAAGGACATGTCGCACTCCTCTACGTCCTTTTGGCAATGGACCAAGACAGTCTGTAGCAATGAGCTCTAACGGTTTCTGTGGCAATATTGGCTTTGGGCATTGTCTCATGAGGAAGTTATTGGGTTTTGCGCGCTGGCAAATATCACATGTCTTCAGGACATCGCGTATAGTAATCCTCATCCGTGGCCAAGTGAAAGCTTCACCTATTGTTGCTTGCGTCTTGTCTAACCCTATGTGACCAAGCGTGTAATGAGTATGCCACACTAATTTCCTCGGTAACGAAGCTGGTAACAATATCCGTAACTTGACATGATCCTCATCTATAAATTTATGGAGCATATTATTGAAGTATGAATAACTTCTCGCTTGAGCTTCAATTTCTCGATATGCTGGGGTATCAGGTGTTATCTCTCTCTTGAGGAATTTAATCATCTGCATCATCCATGGCTCCTTTTCTTGTTCCTGCGGTAACCTCTTCAGTTCTTGTAAGAAATCTTGATCTTCATTTGTCAGCTCAATGTGCTGCACTAACATTTCCTCCTGTTGTGCCTCTTCTTCTGGATTTCGGCTCAAAATATCCGGGATTACATTCAATTTTCCTGATATGTGCTCAATTTGAATATATAAAACTGCTGCATATAAATGGCCCATCTGTTGATGCGTTCACTTACCATGGTAGTCTTAAATAAGAAAGTCAGCGCCTTGTGATCAGTGCGGATTGTTATGGAAAAACCATATATAATACGACGCCATTGTTGAAGCGCGTATATGATCGCCAACAGCTCCAGCTCTGAGATGGTATAACTTATCTCATGTTTTCTTAATTTCCTGCTGATGAATGCTAGGTATGAGCGGTTTGCTGTTCTCTCTGCGTCTTCTTGGAAAAGCATTGCTCCAATGCCCACTAAAGATGCATCTGCTTGAATTATAAACCCCTTCGAAAAATCTGGGTAACTCAGTTTGATGTTATTTGACAATAATTCCTTCGTGGCTATGAATGACCTCTCACACTCTTCGTTCCAAAACCACCGGTTGTTCTTTTTTAGCATCTCTTGTAATGGCGCTACTACTTCGGTGTATCCTGGACAGTTTTCACGAAAGAAGTTGGTGGCTCCCAAGAACATCCTTATGTGCTTGACTCTGGTCGGTCGAGGAAAATTTTTAATGGCTTCGATTTTCACTGGATTGGGCCTGATCCCTTCTCCATCAACAATATGTCCTAAATATAAAATTTCGTGCTGAAAAAAATGTGATTTTTTTAGATTGATCTTGAAATTTGCCCTTTCTAGGTTCTCTAACAACTTGCTTAAATTTTGCATGTGTTCCTCATTGCTCTCTGATGCTAGTAAGATATCGTCGACATATCTGACAGTCATGTCCTTCACTTCTTCTGTTAAATTTCGATCCAATGCTCGGATTAGAGCAGATCCGGCTGTCTTAACTCCAAATGGTAAACGACACCAGGTGAAACTCTGATTGTCGAATAGAAATCCAGTTAACAGCTGTGATTTCTCTTCTAACTCGATGTGCCAATAGCTATTCGCAAGGTCGACAGACGAATATATTTTCTTCTTATGGAACTTCTTGAGTACATCTTTAATTAGTGGTGCCCGGTCGGTTTCATCTATTAATCTGGAATTGAGGGTGCGAGCATCGAGACACAACCTCACTGAACCATTTGGCTTCGCCACCGCTAATATGGCGTTCAAATATGGGGTTGGAGCTTTCTTAATTATGCCTCCTCTAAGCATCTCACCTATAATTTTTCTAACTGCTGCACGCTGCTTTTCTGGAATCGGGTAGAGTCGGCTCTTAAATGGTGTCCAGTCATCTACCTGCATAGCGTACTTGAAATTTAATATTTTTCCCGGTAGTGTATTAAATGCTGCTGAGTGTTTACAAAGCGTTTGTGCCAAGCAATTTCTTTCATCATCATTCAGCTTTGCCTCTCTTAATTTTTCTTTCAAAAGTGCCTCAAAACTGTCTTTGTTGCCATCTTCTTCTACTGCCATGGACCACATTTCATCTTCCAATTCTTGCTTTCCCTCCAGGAATCCTGTGTTCGAGTCCTCTTCATCTGCTTGACTTTCTTCTTCTTCTTCCTCAGGAATGGTCTCCAGCTTCCAAATGTCAGCTTCTCTATCTAAGCCGTGGTTATTCATGTTCAGTCCTACTGCTGATAATCCTTCCATATTTCTGAATTTAATTACATTGTTGCGCAGGTCAATCACTGTCTGGTGCTCATGTAGGAAATCCGCCCCCTGAATCAAATTTACATTCATCTTGTTCATCACCATGAATACATGTGAGAAAGTGTGTCCTAATATTTCTAGATCCAGTTGTACCTGAAATTTGCATACAGCTGATTTTTCAGGAATTACTCCTCTAATTTTGACCTGTGGTACTGGAATCGTAGGTATTCTCTGTTTCTCGCTTAGGGCTTTAATTAATGCCTCTGATACTAGACATAGCTGTGCCCCTGTATCCACTAATCCTTTTACTCTTAGTCCTTCTATCCTCGTAATGATGACTGGTAATCTCCTCAAACAATGTTGTTCCGGTTGAATAATTTCACGTGTAAAATCCTCAGGAGTTGCGACCCATTCCTCGATGTTCGCTATCAACCACTGTGTCTTATCTGGCGTGAAATTTAGCCTATCTCGTTCACCCTCTAATACGTTTTTTTTATAGCCCCCGTGTTCCTTTTCTCATTCTGGCTTTCGCGATGCTGTTGCATTAATTCACTCTCTGCTCCAGTGATTTCCATATCTGGGTTCTCGCGATTCTCCATCGTCCTTCGCCAGCGATCCTTTTCCGTCTCTTGGTTGCGATGCAACTCATCTAGGTATCGTTGTGATGCCTCATGCCTGCTTTGTAATTCCCGTCGACTGTCTTCCGGATATCCTCGGTTCTCCTCTCGTCCTCGGTTCCACGTTCTATTATCTCTCCTATCATATCTGCGATGATGATATGGACCTTCGCGACCACGCCCTCTCCATTCATCTCTCCTGTACTGTTGTGGCTGCCAGTTTCTCTCGTTCCTTGGTTCATATCTCCTTTGCTCCTCTTTCGGCGAGTCTGACCTTCCGTTATTATTCCCGCTTCTATGGCTAACATTCGTGTTGGTGCTCTGCTCTCTAGTTTTAACTAGCTCGGCTTGGTGTACCAGCGCTGCGCTGTCACTCGCTCTGACGTGTCTATTTTGATTATTTAGTGACGTCTCATCCAACTGACGTAACACCTCCTCTGCTTGCAGTGCGCTCGAGACGTTTGCCGCAATTAAAGCTGCTTTCCAATTGTCATCACCAGTTCTGACTCCGGTGGTAAAATATCCATATCCTTCAGTCTGAGTAGCTGAGCCGAAAAATATTCTGAGTAGCGTGTTGGCTGTGACGCATGATACTTCCTACTATATAATTCCATCCTTAAATTATGTTGTATAGACATGCTCCAGTAACGACGTAAAAATGCCTGCTTGAAGGTATCCATGTCCTCAAAGGTGTAGCGAAAACTTCTGAACCACGTCAGGACGCTATCCGCCAGTAGTTTCTCTGTTATTCTGAGTTTCTTATTCTCAGGAATATTATTGTCTGTAAGGTAGTGTTCCAAATCTTTTAGAAAAGCTTTCGGCGTTTGTGAACCATCATTGTTAAATTTTCGTGGGCGATCCTCCTGCATTCTAATTATTTGAACATACTGTGTAGTTGGGTTATTGTTATTATTATCGCCACTCGGCTGTTGAGGTGTTGAGGCAAGTCCTCTAAATGTTTGAAACCCTTCATTACTCTCGCTACCTGCGGTCGCCCGGCCCGGACTAAGTTCATTCATTCTTTCTACCTGGGTCTGGCTTGTGTTGAAGTGATTAGCCACACTGCTCGTTTCTTTACCGCTGCTGTGAGCTTTTAGTTCCAGAAGCATTTCCTGTTGTTGTAGAGACTGTATCTCGGTCTTAATGATCTTCCGTTCTTGTATCTCCATTTTTTACAGTAACTGCAGTTCGACCTCCTTTATCCTCCTTTGGTTTTCTTCCATCTGTTCTATGAGTTTCTTTCTATCCTCTTTCCCGTCAATTCCAATTTGTTGGCATGTCTTGTTTATTTCCAGTCTTATTGCCTCATATCTATTTTCCTCTTTTCTCTTTCCCTCTTTCTTCTCGCTTTCCAGCTGATCGAGCCTGCCTCCTATCATTTCATTGCTTTCCCGGATACTCTCTTTAAGTGCATCATTCTCGTTCTCCTGACTGCTCCATCGTTCTGCTGAAGTCAAAGCTGCCTTGTCTATTTCCGTTCTAATCTCTATCATCTCTCCTTCTAAGCTGTGCAATTGTTTTGCCGCAGACTTAACCTCGTTATCTACTCCTTTTATGGTAGCTTGGATTGCTAATTGTTCTATCTTGATCCCTTCTGTGTTAGCGTTACATATTTCTTCTAGCTGTATGAGTTTCGCTGCCGTCTTTTCTTCACTGAACGCTATTGATTGCCTTAAGTTCGTCTCCATCTGACCTAACTGTGTGGTAGTCTCAAGCGTGATTTTAGCTATTTGCTCTGCTAATTTATCTGTCAGTTCCTCTTTTAACGCTTCCTTATTCAGCCTACCCTGTTCTGCAATTTGTTCCATTAACTGTGTGTTAGTAACTGTATTTTGTTCCGCGAGTAGTGCATTATTTGTCTTACTGTGTTCCGCTATCTGCTCCGCTAACTGTTCCGCAATACGCTCTGTGATACGCAAATTGTTGATTTCGTTCTGCTCCGCTGTACGTGCATTGTTTAATTCACTTTGTTCTGCAATTTGTTCCGCAATACGTGCATTGTTTAGTTCACTCTGTTCTGCTATTTGTTCCGCAATACGTGCATTGTTTAATTCACTCTGTTCCCTACATTCCCTCTTAAAGTGTTCGAACTGTTCCATCGTTCTAGCCACTGAATTCTCAATAATAAGTCGAATTTCCTCCACTGACGCCATATCACACAATATAATACTTATTTGAGAAGACTGGGGCATGGAGCCTCATGTTCCCATCTTCTGCAATCATAAAATGAGTCGCTTGATCCCAATTTACGTTAATCCCATTAATGACTTTAATATGCTTGAAGAGCTGCCTATTGATGTTTGCTTTTGTGAATAAACTTTCAGTTTACCCTTCTGCATTAATTTTAACTTCCCAGTTCTGTCAATAAAGTACTGACATCACTCTTACAGTTCATTCCGTCCTACAACATACATTTGGAGTTTGCTACTAATTATTCAAATATAAGGGCGCCACGAAAACGCTGCTTCTACCTAACTATGCAAAATAAACTCAGCATTTTCGATTATTTACTTTAAACAATTTCCTGGCTTTACTTTCCCCTGAATTAATTGTTAATATGGCCCCACGTTGGTCGCCATGTTGATATAAGGGGTATGCTCTACATCTGTTTACATGACCTCAAGGCGGCATATAGACTTCAGTAGGCTCCGGCTAGCTACTCTCTGACACTCTCCATCACTGTGATCCACTAATTAATAAAAGAAAAACTAATATGGACATGAATAACTGCATCATTATCACCAATCCATATATACCCTTCCGCGTTCTTCTAGGATGCCGACTCTTACTCGGGTAATGCTCTGTTCGGGGTGGCTCTAACTTATTCTAAACATCCTAGGAATATTGTCACAGGATCACAGGAGGCTTATCTTAAAATCAGTAGGTCAGAGAACTCCTAATATAAAATAATTTATTTCACAAAAACATCATCTCCCTTTTCTCCCAACCATAGACAAATAAAAAAAATCAAGTCCCTTAAATTACTGAAAATCAACAATATCAAAAATAATGCAAAATAATGTTTCACACTGGCTGGAACCAGGAATAGAAAAATAGTCTATTTTACTGCAGTCCACTGCTTCAAGTCCAAGAGTTATTGTCAACAGACTTAATTCAAATAACTATGGCTTAAATAAACCAGCCATTCTATCACCATAAATATTGCGCACTCATTTGTATAACTTGCAAAACTTGTTCTTTGGGAAATCGGACATGTCTACTCGTACAATCATCATCTTTCCTCACAAGAGTCAGATAATGAAGGCAATAGATTTATTCTAGGTTACGGGCATGTGTGTTTTTATAACTTTAAAACAATTACTTCACTCAGAGCTATAACTCCGTTAATTATGGTAAAATAAACAAGTCAACATACATGAAGCATCAAATAAATACTTCGGCGGCCGGTGCGCCGTGATTATTAATAAACAACCACATAATGAATGCACTCCAAAAATAATGACAAATAGAACACATCGCTTCCTGAAGCGGCACACAAAAGAAACCCCGGGGAGTTGGACTACCTCCCTTCATAGAATACAATGCCAAACTCGACCTTATGACAGACGTACTTTCACCATCCTAACCAGCCGGCCGGCACAACCTTCCTAGCTGCTTTGAGAATTCAGACGGCTAACCAATTTCTACCTGCTTCTTAAAGACTTCCTTTTACCTGCCTTGGGCTCGAGCAATGCAACCTTTTTCCGACGGAGCTAAAGTGGGCTCTCATCAGATAATGAATTCAATCATTTTACTTACCATTTATATATCGTCGAAGAATGCGGGAATATCACCTCCGCTATTATTTTCACTCACCATTATATCATCGAAGAACGCGGGAATACCACCTCCGCTTTATTTCTGCTCGACCCAAGATCGACTCTTAGCCTTACCTGAATATATCTCATAATACCCTCCAGCCATTCTTGTCTTACCACTTTGTACCTTCGCGTGATAACCACTTACCATACTTATTACTCTCATAATTTCAGTGTCACTTACTGGTCTTGTCACAATATCGAGCGGTCTTCCCCATTTAGCTTTTACAATTACATTGTGCCTAAGCACTATCAAACAAATATTCCCTTGACTGTGCATTCAACAAGATTAATGACATCCCAAAAAACAAAACCATATTTAAAATAACACTTTGATGCTCATATACTTATTACGTTATAAAACACACAAAATACTTATTACTGATAAACACACAAATCTACACAAACATGCCCGGTACGCCTAAAATATCTATTTTTATCATAACTGCTTATGATCGAGATAGACTTATCCGACCCCAATAATGGGAAACATTATGACCCGCATGCCCCATACAATATTTACTTATCTCTCATATTTCCTGATGCGGTTCTGGTCCATGATATCAGTCTTCTTCATTAGTTGATTCATCTTGATAGGAGGATAATTTACACACGGTTTTTCTCAAAATTTCACCAAAAACAAAGGTCCACTGTGAATTATTACCATTAACACAATGCACGGTTCTCGTACATGAAGCTCCTATCTCATATAGCTATCATCACTTATTTAGTTCGGCCGACAGTTCATAGCTTCCTAGAATACTGGTCTAGCTGTTAATAGCTCGGGCGGCTATACCTATCATTACGACTGCGTCATACTGATATGATATGCACTGTTCTACTTCGCACTCACGAATACTTAGCGATGTTCAATTTCGGAGGTATGTTTGCTCCTACTTATAACTTGTAACAATGTTAATTATTCTTATGCCTCAACGCAGGCTCTCGCCTCTACAGCGTGTATTAAGACTTATAAAACTTGTAAAAATCACCGTACTTTCTGAAGGCTCGAGGCACGGGCTTCCGCCGCTGACGTTGCCCCAAAGTAGACTAACTTCGCTGTGTTTCAATCCATTATTTATACGATTTCTCTTAAAGGGACGTGGAGTAGGGGGTTCTCAGAATTTATTTCCAAAATAACACTCACATGAATATGCGAACTAGCTCCTTAGAACGTCCTCATTTCCAATGTCTCAATGACTCCTTTTTATTCAAAATCCGATCGTAGGATCGTTAGATAATGAGCTCCGTAATTTGCTTCATTGTCCCTTAATTTCGGCGGGAATTGATCGCGTCTAGCGTCTCTCACTGCCATTGGTCGTTTCAAATCCACCCCCTGATTTCATTTTAATTCTGGCAAAAATCACAGAATAATCCGATTTAAATTTTGACGATATTTCTGAGAGGCTGGGATCATCCCCTATACGATGGTATAACTCCTGTTTCTGTATTCTAATTACTGCTCTAATTCCTTTCAAATGGGCGGGGTTTATTTGGTAGGTAATCGTTGAGTTTTCTGCATTTGCCCGCGTAGTTGAACGACCTTCGCGCGTTGTCTGGCGCATTTGGTGTCCAGATGTGGATTTTCTCTTTCCTGCTACCTTTGTTCGCGCTGGGAGAAAGCTTCTTCAAGTCACGTACGAACCGTCCTTTTGTCCTTCTAGTTTCACAAGGAACTTCCATTCTCACATCGGCTTTGAGACACGAATTAAATTTTGTTGGAATAATATGTAGACTTTATGCTATCAGATATGCATAAAGGTCACAATATCGACGTTGTACTAACGAATAATCGATATTTGTGAATTATCGAACGATTGTATTGCCCGCGGAATGGTCGTTTAAATGTGTTCTATTTCCAAAAATGTCATCCATGATTGCGGCCGATAAAACGATGTTTTTGGGGGAATTATTTCGTAGTGTATTTGGTTGTGCTAATAAGCATGGACGTTATACGTAGTTTTATTTGTATTGTTATTGTTTTAAGGAGAGAAACAGCGAGGTCATCTGCCACTGCTCTACCTGGTTATATTTATTCCTTTTACAGTAAGACCAGTAAGGTTATGTTTGTGTCTGTTTATATCGTGTCGGTCGTGTGGTTTTACAGTAATTAGTATTTACAGTACTTTTTAAATAAGGAGAATTTGAGACCCACGTGCAGTTTCGTTGTTAACCTGCCTATGTGGCCGTGGTGAAAATTTAAAACAAAATCCTCGGTTGGTCTTCTTCTGTCCGTTAAATCCGAAGTCCGTTGAATCGAGGTCCGCTAAATCGAGGGTTTACTGTATTATTATTACTTATTAGTAGTAGTGGTATTGTGTGTGAATTGATGTTGTACCAGCACAGTTTCAATGCTGACGGTATATATTAGTGGACTGGCTAGTAGACCGGGGTCAACTGAACACTATTGTCCTGCTATTCACAAGAACCAATCTCGTATGAAATTAGGCTTATAGCCCGCCTTTTCTTCTTCCCCTCTCACATCCAGTCCAGGTGGTGCTAGCCGCGGATTACCGCCAGAGCTCAATAGGAAGATCGGGTCCCTTGTCCCTCAGCCACCCCTCGCAGGATTAAACCAACAGCGTTCTTGAGAAACTAGCGGAACTGAAGAACCAAGGGTAGCAATCCATCAACATCCCAGGACTCGAACACTGGCGTGCCTGGCTCTTCAAATTTAGAGGGAAAATCCATCAGTCGTGTATAAAACAAGATGCTACTGATACTATTACTACTACTACTAAAGTCAGTCCTAAGCAAGTTGGAGTATGACGTCATACGATCAAAACCTGAATTAAAGAGCCGTTGTCACCAACTCTTTGCTGACGATAATTTAGACTAGTTAATTCCTATTTTACTTAAATATGAGAGTTAATGTATGGTTATCGTCAATCCATTTCACGAGGCCATTCGGGTTCGTTATAACTCAAATACGCTTTACGTTTCTCGCGCACGTGTAGCCTCGGTTTCATCCTCGAGAAGCATGGCAGACAGATCAAGAAGCATATAGCACTGATTGTTGTTTTCGCTGCTTCACTGAGATTTTCTGGAATATAACTATAAAGGAAGCAAAGGACGGAAGCTTTTAGTTATACGCGACCGTTAATCATGCGATCATGAGCCACGGGACCTCCTTTTTACGTGGAATCCGAACCATAGGACATGCCAGTTCACTTCGAAAATCTCACAAGCATTGACCGGGAATCGAGTCCGGTCCACCTTGGTGAGAGGCCAACAGCTAACTACTGCGCCACCACGCCCCACTATACTTATAATGGAAGGGAAATCCAGAAGACCTTATTCCTGGTAAAAGTGTAAAATAATATGAACAAAATATCTAGAACAGGGTCATCCAGCCATTGCACTCTGAGAGCGCGGCCGCGCTCGGGGAGCACTGGTCAGTCACGCTAGCGCTCCTTCCCCTACCGCCACTACACTGTGGCAGCTAGGAGACCTTGCTTCGACAGACGGACGATGTTCGGACCGCTCTGACTAGATACGTACGTACAGTCATGCGGTCGACGGCTTTTGTGGGATTGTTGCAGGGCCGTTGAGAGCGACGACGGGCCCTGGGGCTGGAATCTCCCGGGCCCCCCTCTAAAACCAAATTCTGTAAAACCCTCGCAAATTTGCACAAACTGATTTTGCATTTTTTTTTATTTGCACTAAATGTTCATCACGAAATCAATTACAAGAGCATAAAGAGCCAGCGAGCAATTAACAGTAATAATAATAATAATAATAATAATGAATGAAAATCCACAGCCTGCTTCCAGTCTCCGACCGGGTCAGGAATGGAATGAATGAAGCCCCTATCTAGCGGCGAGGATATGAACTGTGCCGGCTGCCGAGGCCTGACGCACTCCTCTGGGGCAATGATTAAATGAATGACAGATGAAATGAAATGATAGTGGAGAGTGTTGCTGGAATGAAATTGTGACAGGGAAAACCGGAGTACCCGGAGAAAAACCTGTCTGCCTCCGTTTTGTCCAGCACAGATCTCACTTGGAGTGACCGGGATTTGAACCACGGACCCAGCGGTGAGAGGCCGGCGTGCTGCCGCCTAAGCCACGGAGGCTTAATAATAATAATAATAATAATAATTATTATTGTAGCATGCTGAACTACAATGCCCAAGATCGCGGGTTTAAACCCGGCCGAAGTCGTCGGATTTTTAAGAGCGTTAAAATCCTCCTGTATGCCTTTATTCGGAGGAGAAGTAAAGCCGGCGGCATGTCATAGATTTGTGGTATGTAAAAGAACCTACCACTACAATTGGTAGTGTGTAGCCAAAATTTGTAGGTTATTTGGTTAGAAACGCTCTATCAAGTTCCAACGTTCCCCGCTGGGTGTCAGTGACAGTGGCGTCTGGTAGCCAAAGTTGGAACTACTTGAAATTGAACTTGTTGGGTAGCCTTCGGGCGTTCAACGGAAATGTCCTGATATGACCTTTGGCTGCAATTCATATATAATAATAATATTTCAATGATATATTCCACTAAATCCAGGCTATATTTATTATCATACATAAGCAGAGCGTGAATTACTATCAATATAAATAAGTTAATGCTGGTATGTAAAATTTACAACATTGAAAGTGGAGGAATGCATCCAAAATTATTTGCAAATTCAATGTTAATACTTGACAAGCGCGTACTAATGCATTATTTTCAATTAAAAAATAATAGAATCGGTGATTGGAAAAAGGAAGAATGTCCAATTTTTTCAAAATTGACCTGAGATATACAATTTGCTCGCGATACATCGACGCGTCGATTGGTAGAAGAAGGATGAATGTCCATGTAAAACCCTGGGAACAGCAGGCCATCGTAGTTTCGGGTGAGTGGAAAAGGGAAGATAGTCCGGACTTTCGTCTTTGTTCCACTAACTGCCGTGAACAGCGCCGTCGTTCGAGGAGCTAGTGTTCTTCTGTTGGATCAGTTATTCACTGCCATTTGCGATTGCTGGTACTAAACAGTGAGTTTGAAAAGATTATAGTGACTAATAGCAGTGAAATGAGTGTAAGTGACGATGAAATGCGACCAAGAAGAAAAGGCATTAGAAATACTGCTGATTATAGCAAAGAGAAACGCAAGAGAGCCATATCATTGGGCCAGCAATACATTACTTCGCAAGGTGTTGTTGTACCGCCAAAATCTACTGGACCTCAATGTCGGTAAGTACCGTATAGTTTCGTTACTTCAGCATCTATGACTCAGTGGTGTTAAAAACTCAGTTGTTTTGGAAGAGTCGGTTACCCTTATGTGTGAAAATGTTGTTTAGTAATATGTATGTGACTAGGCCTATATTTCATAGAGTGTTATGAATGAGGACCGTTCCGGGGTAGCATTCTAGCTCCTTGTTCTGGCGAATTGGATTCGATTCCCGGTACTGGTAGTAACTTGCAAAGCCAGGAGGTCCAAAACGGCATTGAGCTGACGCAAAAGCACCCCCGCGTAACGTAATGTTACAACAATCACTTGGATATAGTTTAAATGTGCATAACCTTTACTTAGGCCTATATTTCCCTAATTTATTTCTCTTGTATGTTTCTTGCAGTTGCCGAAAGAAATGTTTTGACAGAATTACGGATAAGGTGCAAACGATTACTATCTCTACAGTGTATGATGGCCAAACTAAGAAAGAGACAGATGTGTAGCTTATGGGACTGATAGAGTGTACGCCAGTAGCAAGGAGAAGAAGTAGAAAAGAGGAACCAAGATTTGCGAAAAAGGGTAGATTTAAATTTTATGTTATGAAAGGATCAGAGAAGTTACCCGTGTGCCGCAAAGCTTATTCAAGTTTACATGCTATAAGTGATAAGGCAATTGTTCTCCTAACAACACTACTCGTTAATGATCAATCTCCAAATGATAATTGGGGACGATACCTCAATAGAGGAAATATTCTAAAACCAGAAGTTATTGCCAAGATAGATGAACATATTAGATGTTTTCCTACTCATCAGTCACATCACAGTGAGAAAATTGTTCGTTACTTGGATGCAGACCTAAATGTGACAAAAATGCATGCACTTTTTTGTGAACAGAATCCAAATCTGAATATTAAATATGAATTTTATTTGAAATACTTTAATGAAAAACTTTCAGTATAGATTTGGACGGCCACAAGTTGACGTGTGTTCCACCTGCGAAGAACTCGGAGCCAAGATCAAATCTCCTTTTCTAAACGAAACGGCAAAAAGAGTTGCAGTTGCGGAGTTGCTTATTCATAAGCGTAGGGCTTCAAAGTTTTATAAAAAGCAAGAAGAAATCATTAAACTGTGTGCAGAAAGAGATGATGTAGTAGGGATAGTTTTTGACTACATGCAGAATGTCCCTTTGCCTTGTTTGCCTGTCCATGAAATGTTTTATTTAAGAAAACTCTGGCTTTTTGTATTTGGAATTCAAAACCTGAAGAATAACACAGCTCAGTTTTATTGCTACCATGAAGGTCAAGCTAATCGTGGTCCAAACGAGGTGTGCACCTTCTTGTATGATTATTTACGTCGACTTCCTGACAAGGTCAAATAGCTTCACATCTTTAGTGATTCCTGCCCTGGAAGAAACAGGAACAACACTGTTGTTCGTTTTTTGACGTATCTCAGCATGATTGGAAAGTTTCAAACAATTCACCAATACTTTCCCATACGAGGCGACTCTTTCTTACCTTGTGACAGGGATTTTTCTGTGATCAAAAGAGAGTTAGGAAACGAGACAGGGTGTATTCAGTTGAACGGTATGTTGAACTTATAGTGAATTGTAGAAAGAAGCCTCATGCATTTCAAGCCGAAATCATGGAATATGAAGATATACTTGATTTTAAGCAGTGGTGGCCACCATATTTCAAGAAAAGTTGTACTGCCTTGGACAGCCAAATGAAAGTGAAGTTCTCACTTGCAAGCTATAGACATTTAATCTATAAAGCACAGCTACCAGGCTACATATGTGCATCGGAGTTTATTGATGGACTAAATTTCACCTCCTTCAGGCTTCTTAAGGGACTAGAGATACCGACATGTCCTGCAGACAAAGCATACAAAGAAGTAGTTCCTCTCATCCGTAAGAAAATCGAAGATGTTCAGAAAATCATCAAGTACATTCCTTCAGAGTATCAGGGATTTTATAATAACATTGTTCATTGGTCGACAAGAAGTGATGACCAGTCTGATGTAGAAAATGATTAGGACAATGAAAGCAAAATAAATGATTTGATGTATTGAATTGCTGTAATGTGTGGTATGTAAGCTAAGAAATATTATTTTTTATATGTTGTGAATTTATAAGCAATAAACTAATTGGTTACTGCGACTTAAACAAGGGTTTCTCTTAAAATAGTTTTTAGTACCTTAGAAAAATTGAATTGTTGGAAAAAGGAAGAATGTCCAAGGCCTTTTAACTCAAATTACTTTTTATCCGTGGTGAAAATAACCTCTATCTGACTGCCATAATGTTCCTCCTGTGCAGCTTTACAACTTTGCAATGTATCACAAAACTCCAGGAGCAATATTTTAAATGCTGTTAAGTTTTTTCTAGTTTACTCAAAACAGGGTAGCTTGGACATTCTTCCTTTTTCCAATAACCGATTCAGATTAAAACCATCGAAAACTAAGTCATAATTTTCATTAAATTCGCTATACTGTTTTGGCGTTTGACAAATCTAAATTTGTCTCGTTGAGGTAACACTGTAAGCATACACAATGTTCAGATTTAAAGTTCTGCTGATCCTATTTGATATCAATAACTTTAGAACTTCAGTGATACTCGTAAAAGCAATATGCTCGTTTGTCGTACACAAATTTTAAAAAAGTTGCATCTACCGGACCAGTAATTGCATGGCTTTTACAGTATTTAACTTTGGGAAAATACTCACATCGAAAAAAGCTGTTGTCCATTAACTCGGAAACAGGTGGGTTAGAATTCCACCGTCGGTGATTCTATGCTTATTTTCCATGATTCATCGTTTTAACCCGTACATTCATTTCCTCCTCAATTCCATCCCTACGTCATAAGACCCATTAATCAACAGGAAGTTCATCTCACTGAACTGCATGTTAAAAGAGGTGGAAAAGGTATACTGTACACTGTGTGGTACTACGGCCCCTGTGACATATGACGTAATCTCTTTTCATAATGAAAACATGATTTTTAAAAGTCAAGACGAATTTTAAAATACATTTTACATATAATGTTTTTATGTTGACATTCTTAAAATTTTCTGCCCTTGAAGAGTCACGCCCTTGGGTCTAAGCCTAAACGCTGATATTAGGGGGCGTGGTGGCTCAGCGGTCTAGCTGTGTGCTTCTCATCAAGGCGGTTCGGGTTCGATTCCCGGTCAATGCATGTGAGATTTTCGAAGTGAAATGCCATGTCCTGTGGTTCGGATTCCACGTAAAAAGGAGGTCCCGTGGCACATAATCACAAGATTCAAGGTCACGTAAAACTACAATCTTCCTTCCTTTAAACACTGATAGGTAAGTGTTTTGTTTAAACGGCGATCAGACATCTTTGTACATTGAAAATGAAAATCCACAGCCTGCTTCCAGTCTCCGACCGGGTCAGGAATGGAATGAATGAAGCCCCCATCTAGCGGCGAGGATATGAACTGTGCCGGCTGCCGAGGCCTGACGCACTCCTCTGGGGCAATGATTAAATGAATGACAGATGAAATGAAATGATAGTGGAGAGTGTTGCTGGAATGAAATTTTGACAGGGAAAACCGGAGTACCCGGAGAAAAACCTGTCTGCCTCCGTTTTGTCCAGCACAGATCTCACATGGAGTGACCGGGATTTGAACCACGGACCCAGCGGTGAGAGGCCGGCGTGCTGCCGCCTAAGCCACGGAGGCTTACCATCTTTGTACATTAAACAAAGCAAAATATATTTTCATAATTAACCACAGGTGTACAGTACTCATACATAACTCAAGTTATTATGTGCTATAAGTAGATTGCAGCTGATCAGTGATTGTTTTCACAAAAGAAGAAACTGTGAATTTTAACTATATTTTGTAATTGGCAGTCAGTGGATTTCTTATAATGTAATATTGCTCTGCAGTAAGCAAAACTAGAGCCAGGTTCTCCTAAAAATCCTGAATCCTATCTATGACTGGTGACCATCTTGGGCGGATTTAAGCCAAGATTATGAGGGAATGGACACACCGGGAATCTTGGGGTATGGAATATCACCAAGCTCAGAGTGGGGTCCGGGGTCCCTCCTCCGGAAAAGTTTGCAAAAATTAGGTCCAAATTATTGAGTTATAGGATAGACCATTTGGGTGATTATTTTTGGGATATTTTGGAGTAAAAATTTGGTGACCATTGACATATAGTGGCTATAGAAAAGACTCTCTGATATTGAAGTAAAAGCTCTCACATCTTCGTGTAAGACCCCGCGGTGTAGCTCACCAATGATCGTGATTGGGGCCTACAGCAAGTCTACAGATCGGAGGTTCGAATCCGGGCGCTGACAGCGGCTATCCTTAGTGTGGTTTTTCACACTTCCTCCAACCAATTCCGGGACAGTACCTTATTTCAAGTCCAGGGACACCTACCCTACTCTTAGCCCTAATAATTACAGTAATAGTCGCGACGGCCAACGCATTCCCAGTCGGCAACTAAGAATACGACATGCGATTTATCATGTCACAGAGGCCATAGCACAGCACAGTGTATACCCCGCTTTTCACCCAGCATTTGATGGTTTTAAGAGGGTCTAAGTTTTTACTCTCCAAGACAAATAGTTACAACAATGTTGCCAATACACCTCACTTATTATACAACAACCACTAGCCTCCGCTTCAATCTACACAATTCGCACATTCTTTGGTTTTCTATTTTGATCGCTTCATTAATATTTGTGAAAACTACTACTATACAGTCAACTTTATTCAATAACGTGGAGGCCTTCAGAAACAAACCGTAAAACTAACGCGTCAGCAAATACTGAATTATATCTACAGTACTATTTGATGCAAACCATCCCCAACCGAGCGCCAAGTGTTCATTTCCCGCCAGTGATACTAGACCTACTAGCTACCAAGTACACGGGTTGAATGTTGCAAGACCCTAAATGAATTAACATCTGTAACTACAAACAGGCCTTTTTATTAACTGTTGAGTAAGACTACGAATAACACCGCAGTTGGGCAGCCTAATCCTGCATTCCTGCCGCGGCTTCGTCAGGAACCGGGGTCATTTCTAAGTCGTAGATAAAGAGGGCAATTAATTTTATGTTTAATGGTACTGAGATGTTAAAGCGTATCCCGAAAGGGCTTGATTCGCAAGGTAAATATCTCTTCGCGTCCTGAAAAATAAGTGCTTTGCACATCCTCCTAGGACGCCGGGCCTCCCTGGGAGGGTCGGGTCCCGGGGCACCAGCCCTGCCTGTCCCCCCCTCTCGTCGGGCCTGGATTGTTGACATATTGATAGGGCTGTTTTGCCATAAAAAATATACCGCATATACACAAATCGAATGGCACTCCGATGTATGAAATGTGCAGGAAACGAACGCAAGTGTTAAGTAAAGAATAGTATGATTTATTTCAAACTGAAATGTGAACATAGCCTACTAGAGAGGAAAATCCAACAACACTTTACCAATTTGAACAGATAGTACAGACCTTGAGAGACCTTTTCTCCGTCGGTTTTACGAGTTTTCAGTTTTGGAGGAAACAATCTTCTCCAAATTGGGTACAATATTTCTGGACACAGCTATTCGTAAACAATTACGCAAGTTTCTATCGCTCATCGTTGCACGATGTTTACTTTTGGTAAGCTTAAGAACCGAAAAGAAACGCTCACAAATGTACGTTGAGTCAAACATTGCTCACTTCGGCGCGGCGGGCAGACCGCGTGCTCAACCAGCCAAGCTCCTCCCACCACTACCGAAACTACAGTAACATCCACCATGGCGCTCGGAGCACTGGCCTGGAGCGCGGCCGGAGCGCTGTGTGGATGGCCCTGATCTAGAAGAACTGGCAGTTGTGTATATAGCCTATATTGTTAACTTAGTGAAATAGGACACAATCTCTCTGTTATCGTCGTAGCGTAAGCGGTTACGTTGCAGATTCTGAGCTCATAATGCAGAGCTGAAAGAATTCGAATCCCACTTCGGTTATGTTTTCTTTTCCGTATTCTTCTGTTTTGGTAACATGTAGACTATGATCTTTTATAATTTCATTGTCATAAACATATTTGATATTCATATGGATGAAAGTTCGTGTGAAAGTCGGAAACAGACCAACTTTTTCCGCCATTGCAAGATGTGAGAGGTAGAGTTCAGCTGTTTCCCTCCTCTTTAACGATGCTTGAGAGAATTGAGAGGTCTGATTTGGCCATTTAACGTACAGGTCCTGCCAAAAGTTTACGGACACCCGCAAATTTCATCATCATTATTCCTGTCCCTATACTTTTGGTCTCAGGTTTACAAAATTTTACAGGGACCTATAACGTGTTCCGAGGAACATTTTGTGAATGTATCATGAAAATATCACTGCTAGTTTTGAAGTTACAAATTATTTCGTTTAAGATAAGTGTGAAAAAATGTGTATTTCTTCATATTTGAGGCTATCTGGACGGAACACTATGAGGATTTCATCCACAATTTTGGTTCTGAATAAACACAGATACATGTAGGATATTTATAATTGCAATAGAACACAACAATGTGTTTCCATTAAGATATATCAGCATTTATAAGTCCAAAGTAGAACCGCAAAAGAAAGGTCTACAGAGAGATATCCTATGGCCTTGGCTGGGTGGGAGACCCTTCAATTTACAGAGATCCTTTATGTTTGACGATGTAGTCCTACATTTGCAGCACTGTATTTGACCAAGAACAACTTCCTTCTATAAATATTCTACAGGTATCTGTGTTTCTTCGTAACCAAAATTGTGGATGTAATCCTCGTAGTATTCTGTCCAGATCGCTTCAAATATGAAAAATACACTTTTTTTCACACTTATCTTAAACAAAGAAATTTGTAACTTCGAAACTAACACTGATGTTTTCATAATAAATTCACAAAATGTTCCTAGGAAAACGTTCTAGGTCCCTGTAAAAATTTGTATACCTGAGACCAAAATTATAGGGTCAGCAATAATGATGATGAAATTTGCGGGTGTCCGTAAACTTTTGGTAGGACCTGCAATTGCTTGTTAGTTGTAAGTTAATGAACGTTTCTGTTTGATGAAATGCTCGTGCAAAGTTAAATAACCATTAATGATGAATTCAGAGATAATTGACATTGGTGAAAACGACCCTTAATGCTCAGTGTTGCCGCACACACTTTCTCTGTTTCTATCACTGAAATCAATTTTGCTATTTGTTCACGGGAGCTTACTAGAGTTCGGAATTGTATGTAATTATATATTTTTACCTTGGCATGTATCTGGCAGAAAACTTCAAATGTTGACGAATAATGTTTCTAGGGCCATTATATTTAATTTTAATGCTACATACCTTTGCATAATACTACATAACCACATATAGCCTAGGCCTACTGTATTAAAATGAAACTTACATCAATAACAAATGCCGCTTAATTTAACGTTTCAAATTACACACAAAAATGTTTTTATGTTATAGAACGTCAACGGGGTTATTTTCTGTCGTTTCCCACTCCTACTCCAGGCGAATGCCGGGATGGCTCCTAACTTAGGGCCATGACCGCCTTCTATCCATTCCTCATCTGAATCACAAATACACACACTAACACACCCACAAAGCTAAATGACCTTAATATCCTAGCCCCTCGAATGGAACAACAACTACCTGTCTAACTTCCTAACTTAGTTAATGACCTCAGGCACACTCAGGTCTACCATTTACCACCATATGCGGCATGGTTAACACATCCCTTTAAAAAATAAAACACTTTTTTCATATTTCGGTACTTAATTTTTCCATCATTGCTCTTCAATAGGGTTATCTAATGCGAAACCTTTCCGCCAGATGTCATGCGGGACTCCATTGATCAACCTTCCGCTCGCATTCTTTACGCATCGAAGTAGAAGAATGACAAGATGATAATACGATAAATGTCATTCAAAAGCGTTTATAGCAGCCTATTGTGTGTTATTTGAACTAAAGAACAAAATATATCCCATGTAGTACCTATGCGCTATCTGTTGGTGATAGTTCGAGATATCCCTCTTATCTCTAGATAGCCTAGTATAAAACAAAGTCCCCGACTCTTGGATGAAACGGGTAATCTCGAGAACCACTGGATGGATTTTGATGCGGTTTTCACTATTCTGTAAAGGATTTATCGAGGAAGGTTTCTGTAGAAGAATAATCATTTATGACTAAAGGAAGCGAGCAGTAACGATTTCAGTAATAATAATATCGTATGGCCTCGGGTGCCTGGTGCAAGCTTTGTTAATTGACACCCAGAGGGTAGCTTGCATGTCGAATTTCGTCGTTCCTTTGAACGCTATGAAAGTCAAGGAGGTTAGATATCTAAACTCCTTGACACTACAGCGCTTTCAAGTAGAGAATGGAGGAACTTTGTGTTGGCGGAAAATCACGAGATTAATTTTGCCATTGAACACGGTCTACTGAATTCAAATGGGTTCTTTAACATGCCAACAACGTATGACATGAGTGCCGTGATTTTTGTCGCCTTCAAAAATCACTTACCATGGCCAGGGGCGAACCTGCAATCTTGGGGTTGGTAGACCGACACTATAACCACTCACCCACCGTGGCAAGCTACGATTTCAGTGAATGAAGTCGAAGAAAGAACTGCCGTCCGTGCGCCTTTTAAGCTTACGCTGGATAAGCCGTTTAAGATACCGTCCTTGTGCCTTTTAAGCTTACACTGTGTAAACCGTTAAAGATACCGGGCGAAGACGGGGCGGGTTGCTAGTGGAAAATAAAGTAATTCAGAATGTTGTGAGTTTGTGTTGCCATACACCTGAACAGTACATTTAAGCGAGAGAATGATAGTAAGTTAATTCAAGGAATTTGTCTCATAGAAACATGTGTTACTGTGTGTGTAACTGTATTTAGTCCGCCTCGTTCGTAGTGGCTAGCACTCTTGGCTGCCATCGAGGAGACCCGGGTTCGATTCCCAGCTCTGCCAGGGAATTTAATACTGGTCTGAGGGCTGGAACGGGGTACATTCAGCCTCGTGAGGCTCAACCGAGGAGAGGCGGGTTTTTTCCTACCTCAGCCATCCTGGAGTTGGTTTTCCGTGGTTTCCCAACTTCTACTCCAGGAAAATGCCGGGATGGTACCTAACCTAAGGCCACGAACGCTTCCAACCCAAATTCTACCTCAATTACAAATAGACTACACACACTAGTACAGACATCACAGTGACACAGGTTATCAGACAAATCCTTGCCACGGTGGGTGAGTGGTTATCGTGTCTGACTTCCAACCTCAAGTTTGCAGGTTCGCTCCGGGCCGTGGTAAGTGAATTTTGAAAGGCGACAAAATACACGCCATGCATGTCATATGTTGTTGGCATGTTTTGAAGAACCCATTTGAATTCAGTAGGCCGTGTTCATAATGGCAAAATTAATCTCGGGATCACTCGGGATTTTTCCGCCAACACAAAAAGTTCCTCCTTACTCTACTAGAAAGCGCTATAGTGTCAAGGAGCTTAGGTATCTATCCTCCTTGCCTTTCATAAGGTTCAAATGAACAACAAAATTCATGATGCAAGCTGCCCTCTGGGCGCCAAATAACAAATATTGTACCCAGCTCCCGAGGCCATATGATATAATTATTATCAGACAAATTCTACATACACCCAGGTGCACGGGGCTACATGACCACGATGCCACAATGCCCCTAAAAGAACAACAAATGTAACCGTATTTGGGTCTGCAGTAGGATTGGAGACCACATGTAAGAGCGTACAGTATTTAGTGTGAAAAAAAAAAAAAAAACTCGGCACAAACAAATGTCAGTACTGCTGCTGGCAACACCGGGATTTGAATTTTTTGATCTCCATACTCTCATCATTCCAGTGTAGCCGAGGAGCCAGTGGCGTAGCTAGGATTTATTCCTGGATGGAGATGAATGGAGTCAAAATTACATTGCGGGAGAGGGGTCGAGCAAAATGAGTCCTAATCATAAGACATAGCCTACAACATATGAATCCTAATCATAATTTATAGGCTGGCTGCGTGGCTCAGCGATAACGTTCTCGCTTGCTGGGCCCAAGGTTGCAGGTTCGTGTCCTGGCGCATTCAGCTGGTATTTGAGGGTGCGCAAATGCGAGGGAGCCGTGTCAGTAGATTTACTGGCACATTAAAGATCCCCTTCGGGGCAAAATTCCGGCACCCGGGAGTCTCTAAAAGCCAGAGTAGTTAAAAGGGACGTAAAACCAATAACATTATTATCATTTATTCATAAGTCATAGCCTACAGTATATGAGTCCTAACCATAAGTCATAGTCTACAACATATGAGCCCTAATCATAAGTCATAGACTACAACATATGAGTCCTAATCATAAGTCATAGCCTACAACATACCGGGTGAATTAGCCGTGGGCGTTACGGCATGACTGATGGCAGTCGCTCACATCCGGGAGGCGAGGAGGTTCGAATCCTCCCGCCAGCAACCTTGAAGATGGTCTTCTGTGGATTCCCATCTTCATTCCAGGCAAATGCCGGGGTTGGTCCCTAACTATAGGCCACAGCCGCTACCTTCCAA
Organism: Meconema thalassinum; assembly: GCA_946902985.2. Classification (NCBI taxonomy): domain Eukaryota; kingdom Metazoa; phylum Arthropoda; class Insecta; order Orthoptera; family Tettigoniidae; genus Meconema; species Meconema thalassinum. The sequence goes on from OX336388.2 coordinate 1,048,839,429, forward strand.
CTCCTCGTCCTTACCTTCCACCTTTCCTTCCCAACGGTACTTGTAGCTCAGCCATTGGGTGTCCGTCTTGAAGCAGCTACAAAACTGGCGAGCCGAACATGTCCTCGGACACTCCCGGCACAAAAAGTCATTCGCTAAAAAAAAAGCCTACAACATGAGTCCTAATCATAAGTCATAGCCTACAACATATGAGTCCTAATCATAAGTCATAGCCTAAAGCATATGAGTCCTAATCATAAGTCATAGCCTAAAGCATATGAGTCCTAATCATAAGTCATAGCCTAAAGCATATGAGTCCTAATCATATGTCATAGCCTAAAGCATATGAGTCCTAATCATATGTCATAGCCTACAGTATATGAGTCCTAATCATAAGCCATAGCCTACAACATATGAGTCCTAAACATAAGTCATAGCCTACACCATATGAGTCCTAATCATAAGTCATAGCCTACAACATATGAGTCCTAATCATAAGTCATAGCCTAAAGCATATGAGTCCTAATCATAAGTCATAGCCTAAAGCATATGAGTCCTAATCATAAGTCATAGCCTAAAGCATATGAGTCCTAATCATAAGTCATAGCCTAAAGCATATGAGTCCTAATCATAAGTCATAGCCTAAAGCATATGAGTCCTAATCATATGTCATAGCCTACAGTATATGAGTCCTAATCATAAGCCATAGCCTACAACATATGAGTCCTAATCATAAGTCATAGCCTACACCATATGAGTCCTAATCATAATTCATAGCCTACAAAATGAGTCATAATCATAAGTCATAGCCTACAAAATATGAGTCCTAATCATAAGTCATAGCCTAAAGCATAAGAGTCCTAATCATAAGTCATAGCCTACAACATATGAGTCCTAATCATAAGTCATAGCCTACAACATGAGTCCTAATCATAAGCGATAGCCTACAACATATGAGTCCTAATCATAAGCCACAGCCTACAATATATGAGTCGTAATCATAATTCATAGCCTACAACATGAGTCCTAATCATAAGTCATACCGTACAACATATAAGTCCCAATCATAAGCCATAGCCTACAACATATGAGTCCTAATCATAAGTCATAGCCTACAGCATATGAGTCCTAATCATATGTCATAGCATACAGCATATGAGTCCTAATCATAAGTCATAGCCTACAACATATGAGTCCTAATCATAAGCCATAGCCTACAACATATGAGTCCTAATCATAAGTCATAGCCTACAGCATATGAGTCCTAATCATAAGTCATGGCATACAGCATATGAGTCCTAATCATAAGTCATAGCATACAGCGTATGAGTCCTAATCATAAGTCATTGCATACAGCATATGAGTCCTAATCATAAGTCATAGCCTACAGCATATGAGTCCTAATCATAAATCATAGCCGACAGCATATTGTTAAAGTTAGTTTTATTATGATTTAGACGTTTCTCTCTTCGGGCATCTATTGGTCTCTTTCTTCTTTGCGTATGGCTTTTAATGCCGGGAGCGTCCGAGGACATGTTCGGCTCGCTAGAATTTGTAACTGCTTCTAATCGGGCATCCATGGGGCGAGTTACAAGTACCATCGCGTGCGGAGTGATGTCTTGGGGGAAAGTGTGAATGGACGAGGAATTGTGGCCTATGGTTAGGGACGAAGACTGGCTATTGCCTAGAAGGAAGGTGGGGAACCACAGATGACCATCTTTAAGGGTGACGGCGGGGGGATTGGAATCTCCTCGCCTCCCGGATGTGAGCGACTGCCTGCAGCCATGCCGTAACTACTACGGCTAACTCACCCGGTATCTATTGCTTTTCTCGACTTTGTACAATTATTAACAAACATAGCAATCAAGCGAATTTTCGGTCAACACACGAGTACCCAAGTAGATTGGGCAAAAAGTGACGATTATTTTATCACCCTATTTTGTGAAAGGAATGTTAACATGAATAAGTTATACATCAATACAATTCTCTAACAAATGGTGGGGGTTTAATTGGATGACATGTTTCGCTCGTCAATCGACCATCATCAGATCTAAATAGGCCTATACAAGACAAAATTGGCGCTACAAAAACAATACCAAACCCACAAACGGTCACTGCTCTCTATTAACAACCCATTGTAGGTTTAGTAGTGTTTTGTAGAGCTACTTTGATTGTTTATTTGGATCTGATGATGCTCCCTTGATGTGCGAAACGTGACATCTAATTAAACCCCCACCATTTGTTAGAGAAGTGTGTTAATGTACAAATAATTCTTGTAAGATATTTTTTCAAATAATAGGGTGATTAAATAATCGTCATTTTCCGCCCAATCTATTTAAGCACACTTGTGTTGACCGACTGAAGAGTAGTTCCGTTGATTGATTATACATGCAACACTGGCCTCTAACCGGGTGAGTTAGCCGTGGTCGTTACGGCATGACTGATGGCAGTCACTCACATCCGGGAGGCGAGGAGGTTCGAATCCCCCCGCCGGCAACCTTGAAGATGGTCTTCTGTGATTTCCCATCTTCCTTCCAGGCAAATGCCGGGGTTGGTCCCTAACTATAGGCCACAGCCGCTACCTTCCAACTCCTCGTCCCTACATTCCAACTTTCCTTCCCAACGGTACTTGTAGCTCACCCATTGGGTGTCCGTCTCGAAGCAGCTACAAAACTGGCGAGCCGAACATGTCCTCGGACACTCCCGGCACAAAAAGCCATACGCTAAAAAAAAAAAAAAAAAAAACTGGCCTCTAATATTTCAGTAGCACAGCAGTACAATTTAACAAAATATTATTCCCCTTACTACAGTATACTGTACTGTGGCGGCTTCGGTGCGTAACCGGCCAAAAGTTTAGGACCACATAAGAAAGTCATCATGTGTCACCTAAACCCAAACTTGTGGCACCAGAGCTCTGCGAATATTTTGCTGTGCTCTTACATCTGATAGAACATATACAGTATTTCCTGATTTCGTTCAATTGGGCCAAGTAATGTAAAAGTTATGGTTTTTTAAATGTTGAAAGGCATACGCTCTTAAAAAATCCGACGACTTCGGCCGGGTTTGAACCCGCAACCTTGGGCGTAGAAGCTCAGCATGCTATCAACTACACCACCGAAGCCGCCGGGGTCGGAGATGTAAGTATATGTGGTTGGATGGTGGTTACGGCCGGATGCTCTTCCTGACGCCAACTTCTTGAGAGGAGTTAATGAGAGATGAAATGAATGAGGATATACAATTAAAATTAGGAATTATAAACTTACGTAAGCCAGTCATTTGTCATCAATCCGGAGAAAGGTTTATTAAAAAATAAAAATTCAATGAATTTCATATTTTCAATATTTGGGTCGGAGGAGGTGGGAAATGCCTCCCCCTAATCAACCCCGTAGTTACGCTACTGCGTGGGGCATCCCTAGACCTCACAGCTCCACTAGTGTGTTTGCTAACGTTCAAAACAACATTTATTAAGATACAATCAAAGGTTAAAACAAAATTCTAGTTCGTTAAAAATACCTCAGTATCCCTTCCTTCGGAGGGGAAGTTAAGCCGACGGTCCCATGTCATAGATTTATGGCATGTTAAAGATAATAATGTTATTGGTTTTACGTCCCTTTTAACTACCCTGGCTTTTAGAGACGCCGGGGTGCCGGAATTTTGCCCCGAAGGGGATCTTTAACGTGCCAGTAAATGTACTGACACGGCTCCCTCGCATTTGCGCACCCTCAAATGCCAGCTGACTGCGCCAGGTTTCGAACCTGCAACGCATGTTAAAGAACCTTCCACTAATTACACCTGTGTGAAGCTAAATTGTATAGGTTAAGAATGTAGACAACGCTCTTAGGTTCCTACGTTCGTTGCCAAGAGTCAACTGCAGTGACGTCTGGTAGCTACGTTCTGTACTAGTAGTCGTCGACGGTGGCGTTTGGCGGCAAAAGTAGGAACTACTTGAAAATTGATCGTCTGCAGTGCTTACTTGAATTAAAACAGATACACAAATACAGTCATCACAATTAACATCGGTTATCAGACAGATTCCACACACACACCCAAAGTACACGGGGCTACATGACCGCGTTGTCGCAGCCCCTAAACTTAAAAACCAACCAACCAAAATTCTAGTTAAATTATTGGTTTTTCATTCTTTTAGGAATTAGGGAGAGGTTTGGAGGAAGCTGGAGCCCTTCTCTCAGCCCCACCCCACATAAACGAAAATAATGAGTATATAAAATAATAAACTTACTAGCTGGAAGACGATGGTACAAACCAAATTTTGAACTCTACAACAGCAGGAAAACCTCACTGATGCTATCAGAAGGAGACGCCTGGCTTTCTATGGCCACCTGTACAGAATGGACCACCGCAGGCTGTCTTATAAGATCTTCAATGTAGCCAAGAAGGGATCAAACAAATTGAGAAGGATCTTGCTGAACTTAATATTCAGCAAGACACAATAAATGACAGGAGTCGCTACCGCCATCAAAAACACCAGAAGTGGCGGACAGAGGGCCGGATTTAGATTGTATGCGCTCCTAGGCCCGTGGGTATTTGCCGCCCCCTCTTCATACCATCGTAAAGGAGGGAGAATTTATACATCAGAAATGTCTTTGTGAAGGTAATTTTTATTTTATTCTAATGTATTGTGAAGTAAAATCAATTAAATAAATTAAAATAATGAGAGAATCATTTTTTCTAAATTAAAAACAACAACAACAAAAACAACCCCTGGCACTATCCAGCCCATGACGGGCTAAGGCCGACCAAGCGACCGCTGCCCAGCCATTTGGCCTGCAGATATTGGGGTGACGCGTGATCAGCGCGTCGGGTCCCCTCGGCCGTTAATCTTGGTATTCGTGATTGGGGCGCTGTCTCACTGTCAGACGGCTACTCAATTGTCCTCACGAGGCTGAGTGCACCCCGTTCCAACCCTCACGTCAGTTTTAAAATCCCTGACGGAGCCGGGGATCGAACCCGGGGCCTCCGGGTGAGAGGCAGGCACGCTACCCCAACACCACGGGGCCGGCATTTTTTCTAAATTGGTATATAGAAACTATAAATAAATCGGTCAACGAGATATTAAAATAAATTTAAACCATTTAAGACTCATTATTAGGGCCCGGATTTCTAGGTGGCTTAAACCTTCACTTTAGGTTTCTTGTATTCTAAAAATAGGTTATTTTAGGTTTTTCTTCCAGGATCAATACAGGCAGAAATAATGTTCTGTTATTATTTCTGTGAAATTTATTTATGAACTTATTTCACAAAAGTTTACATTGTCACTTATTTGTGCCGGGTTCATCTCGGTCTTCTTTCCTGTCGGCCTCTCTTGGTCAACTCTTGTTCTCTTCCGACCCCGACGGCATTAGGGTACCCGAGGCCTAGGGAGTATCTTCATTTCCAGCCTTAATTGGCCCATGTCTCATCTTTCCTGATGCCCTCCTTCTGCGAGGGGTCAGCCTTCTTTGTCTTTGTCTTCTGCTCAAGGCCCTCAAGGAGGCAGGGTGTATGTAGCCCATCACTTCTGGTGCACTCTGGATATTGCTACAGTACACCCTCAATGCCTCACGGCTGGTGAATTCAGGAGTTGACGATCCCGGGGGATTCCTTAACTGGGTCCGTTTTTCCCCTTTTTCCACTGACTTTGGGGCGGACCCTCTCTTCTTTCCCTTTCCCATCTGCCTTTCATGGCACTTCTTCCTTCCACGTCCCTCAATCCTCATTCTTCGAGGGCTGAGGGCATTTCATTTCTTCCTGTCCTTTATTTGCCTTATCCTTAATTTGTTTACCATTTCTTCTTCTAGTATGTAAGTCTGTAGTCAGTATTAGTTGTAGTTTTCATTCTCTTCTCATCTTTCACTATCACCCAAACCATTAAGGGCCGATAATCTAGATGTTAGGTCCCTTAAAACAACAATATCATCATCACCATCATCATCATCATCATCATCTTCATCATCGTATTGCATTTCGGTAGTAACCTGAACTATCTCCGTCGTACTGCTTGTAATCGCGGTGGAAATAATTTCACGATGCATTTCAATGGGGAAATAACTTTCTTTATATGATAAAGGCTAAACAGTTATTTAGGTTATTTTGGGTGTCAATCCCTCATTTAGTTTTTTTTTAGGTGAAATGAAATTCACATATTCTGCTCCAGGAAGTGTGAAACGAACATATATGTTGAAATTTGTGGATTACATAGCCAGGAAAAAAATAGGTGAAAACCTAAGGATCCGGGCTCTACTCATTATACACTTACAGATATTCAGATATGCACACTACATCAAACAGCCTATAACTACGGGTATGCATAATGAATTATTCAAATTAAACTGATATTAATATTCAATACTTAAACTTTCTCCTAATAAATCATAAAACATTCCTGTTCTAAAGCTGAAGTCGAAAAATCTGATGTTGCAAAACATTTGTTGGAATATGATGACCACAATATAAATTGGAAAAGTGTAGACGTGTATTGTAGTCTATAACATTTTATGGAAAGTTTCTGCAAACAAAAATGCGGATTAATGTTATGCCCCTCAGCATGGTGCGCCCCTAGGCCGGGACCTATGGGGCCTATCGGTAAATCCAGCCCTGCGCAGACAACAGCTAAAGCATACGCACCGTGGTCCATAGGTGGCCCTAACGACCAAAGATGAAGGAACAAATGAAAAATGTAGTCTAATAATAATAATATTAAGAGAGTCAGGAAAAGAAAGGTGGGGACATTCCTAAAATGCCTCCTTACCTAACACTGTCAGGATCAAAAGAGAATCAGAGTGAACCTTATTCATGTATGGATAAGACGAGTTTTGTACCGACAATACCTAGAAGAAGAACTGAACGGTTTTTAAACTAGGGTTTCAAATTGGCTTTATTTCTTTCCCCTCTTCGTCGCACCGTAGAATATAACTGGCACTTGTCGTAGGGTTCACAGTCCAATTCCTGAAGAGAATGCAAGCACAGATCACTTTGCACACGTGATTTCGTTCCAATACTATTCTCATATCTAAATCAAATCAAGCACAATGCCTCTTCTAGAAACCCTTACTATGGCGTGAAAAGACGTTCAACCTTATTCAAACCGCGCGCATGCCTTCAGAATCTTTGTCAATGGAGGCAATCACACCTTCATGTTTGTATCTTACCCTGAATGTATAAATAATTAGATGATTCATATTAATATAACATGTGTGGCCGCCTTTAAAATCAATTGTTATCAATAAGTTGAAAGGGTACCCTAAAAAGAGCAACAGTGACACGAAATATCGAGTGACAATGATTTCATTCTGTGTTGTGGAGTGATCTTTTTCAGAGAGGGGTTTGGATTGTTGTAACCTATAATTGTATTCAAAGGGAGCAAGATGGAACACTGCAGTACAACGTATGTAGTTCGTATTTCAATGCAGAACATAATGCTTAAATAGGTAGGGCATAGTTTTGGAAATGGTTTCATTTAAAGGTGCATTGAAATTCAATTTCAATTGTACTTAACATCTGTATAATAGCATATGTACTACATCTGCCTACATCACTGCAGTATTATTCAAAATGTCATTTAACTTGTGAATGGGATTGGAATATGTGTGAAATGAATTTAATATTATTATTAGCTTGTATAACCAATATTTTATCACCGCTTACAAATGGTATGGCATGTATGTGTGTATGTATGTAGATTACGCATGCAAGGGTTTAGCGGATGGGGAGGGGCTGCCTATTATTATTTTAATGGAAAGTGGGATCGGTTGTTGTATGGACCAATACTCGAACAATTAAATCAGCAATACAGATTTCCTTTCATAATAAATTTAACCCTCTTTTTAGTCCCCGATATAACCTCTCCTAAAACCGACTTTTCTATGAAGAGAGAGGAATTCAAATACGCATCGATACGGATTCAATAGGTTCGGTACCGATGTTATATAATATATTGTAATCATATGAATTCATTTGATCGCAACTTTGTGAAACGTAACGTGAATATAATGAGAGTTTTGTAACTTCTTGAACACATCTTTATGCGATGTAGATCTAAGTGATAATAGATTTAAGATAAGGTGCTAGTCGGGTTAGGCTTTGAATTGAGTAGCTACATGGAGCGACACGGAGCCTTTATTCAATTCCGAGCCCGTCCTATATAGCCATTGTTAGGAAAACTGGCCGAGAACACGATGCTTTAGATATTCCCACAAGTGATACCAGTACGCTTCGATATTTACTACAGATAAAAATTCAACCTGATTTCGTTATATTTATGCGCTGAACCGAATTTACTTTTAAATATATGGTTTGAGATTACAATAGCGAAATAAAGGCATTGAACTGATGCTGGGTGAGAGAAAAGAAGAGTTCCCATATTTAAAACTCGGCATTGATGAGAATATTATAGAATTATAGATGGAAACGTTGCGGGTTCGTATCTCGGTGCAATCAGTTTGCTTTTGAGAGTGCTCAAATCTGAAAGACCAATTTTCTGGCATATTAAGGATATCCTTGAAGGAAAAATTCCGGCACTCTCTTATTTCTAAAGCCATAGCAATTAAAAAGGACATTAAAATCGTATATTATTGATGATGATTGTTGTTTCAAGGGGTTTAACATCTAGGTTATCGGCTCCGAATGGTTTTAGTGATGGTGGAAAATGATAGTGAAGTAAAAAGTACAAATGAAGCTAACTACTGGCTTACAACAAGACCTATCAACATAAGTTACATCAGTAGTAGACAAACAATATTTCATGTTGTTTATTTATTTATTTATTTATTTATCGTATGGCTTTTAGTGCCGGGAGTGTCCGAGGACATGATCGGCTCGCCAGAGGCTGTAGCTGCTTCAACCGGACACCCTTAGGGTGAGCTACAAGTTCCGTTCAATTTCTAGTAGTTCCAAATTTCGCTATCAGATGTCACTGATACCTAGTGGTGAACGTTAGAACTTTGATAGAGCGTTCCAACGAAATCTAACCTAGAAATTTAGCTTCACACAAGTTTAGTCTGTGGAAGGATCTTTTACATGCCATCAATCTATGACATGGAACCGACGGCTTTACTTCCCCTCCGAAGGAAGGCATACTGAAGGATTTTAACGGTCTTAAAAAATCCGACGACTTCGGCCGGGTTCGAATCCGTGATCTTGGGCACAGCAGTTCAGCATGCTACCAACTAAGCCACCGAAGCCGCTATTTTATGTTGAAGTTATAACTTTTAATCCTCATGAGTATTTGTAGTTCATTTCCGCATATTAGTTTACAATTCTACAGTAGTTATAGGGCTTATTGCGTAGCCTAAGTTAGCTACCCCTTCATACAGTAGGTTAGTTTGAGGGAGGAAAACTGTTTTTATTGATGGGATAGTCATTTTTAAGTTTTGCAACTTTAAAATTAATAGTTATTTTTTCGGGGGCTTAATATTTATCAGTAATAACTTAAGTCGCCTCCGTAGCGTAGCGGTCAGTATGGTTAGCTGCCGCCCCGGAGGTCCCGGGTTCGATTCCCGGCTCTGCCACGAACTTTGAAAAAGTGGTATGAGGACTGGAACGGGGTCTACTCAGCCTGGGGTGTTCCTAATGTGAAGAGGGGGTTCTATTCCCACATCAGCCATCCTCGCAGTGGTTTTCCGTGGTTTCCCACTTTGTCTTCGGACAAATGCCGGGATGGTACCTTCTTCAAGGCCACGGCCGCCTCCTTCCCTCTTCCTTGCCTATCCATCCTGACCTTCCATTACCTTCCCTCATGAGGCCCCTGTTCGCTTTGCAGGTGAGGCCGCCTGGGCGCGGTGCCAATCACACCTCACCAGTTGTATCCCCTCCGATTAGATGTTCCCTGCTCTAGGACACTGCCCGTAGAGGCGGTAGTGGTGAGTTCCTTCGCTGAGTTCGTGGGTTCCATCAACCTGGAGGGTAAACGACTAAGAAGAAGGAGAAGATCGGTAATAACTTAATTACCACACTTACTAAGTTTACTGACAAGTTTTCTTGTATTTTGTTTCTGGAGGGCAGAGACTACCTGTCGGTGTCACTGTAGGTTTGATAATGTTTTGTAGAGCTATTTGTCTTGCATATTTGGATGTGATGATGTTCGCTTGACGAGTGAAACATGTCATCCCTTAATCTTCTTCGTCTTCTTCTTTTTATTCTTCAGTAGCCCGTAACATTTTATATAAATCTTAATCATATGTCATTTATTTCAGTTTTCCCCCCACATATTCCAGTAGGCCTAATTGGAATTACAGTATTAACTTCCATAGAGCGCCACGCTCCAGACAAGGGCTTTCAAAAGTAACTTCCAGGGCTAGATAACTTAACCGTAACCATAACGTAACGTAATTAGGGAATGTACCGGAAAACTCCATGAGTGCATTTAGGTAAATGCGTTGCAGAACGAATTACTTCGTTTCCACAAGAATACCGTATTTATCATATACTATCACAATAACGTTATATTCAATAACCGAATTGAAGAACGCTATTATTCCGGTCCCTACCAATAACGTTATTGGGAGGGTGGCTCACATAGTGAATAACTGAATAACGTTATTGGCATCATTTCGTTATTAGTTCAACCTGATGTCGAAGAACGAAATTGAACGAACTGCTGACAATAACGTTATTCGAAAGGCGGGTAAAGGAAGTTCCTCATAAAAACGTTATTCGCCGGTTTTCGTTATTTGTCTTACCCAATCTTTAAGGAACAAAATTGTGAGTACTACCGACGATAACGTTGTTTAAAAGACGGCTAAAATTGAGTTCTACAAATTAATGTTATTCCCATTTCTTGTTTATTATTAATCAAATCCAATCTTAATGACAAGAAATTATGTATATTCCGTCAAGAACGTTATTAAGGAAACAGCTCGAACAGAGGGCCATAACGTTGTTACTAAATGTGATGTAGAAAGAGCGACGTTGTGTGGGATTAGTCACATTATACAAAGAAGGGTCATATGAAATATTTGAGCACATTGCAATAATAAAGTAGGTGCCTTTTCCCATGACAAAATTTAATAGGTAATAGGCCTACTAACATTTCTAATTAGATTGGAATATACCTGAAATATTCTAATACAGCACTACAGTTGGTAGCCTAGGTGACTCTGAATATATCCTTAGTTCCATCTCTTAAGGTACATAATGCACATATAACATTCGGTTGAAGTCCAATGGATAGTATGGACGTTGCATGTTATGAAATATTGGATCTACCAGTGTATGTAGAATCATATTGGCAACAAAGTCATGCACGTGTGCTCAGAATTAATCTGAAATAATACTATATTTTATAGTGCCAATTTTGGATAACATCCATTTGTTGGTATAGAAGTTACATGCATTTTCAGCAGGCTTAGAATTATGTTGGCAGCACTGACGTACATTAGTTACTCGAAATTAATCTGAAATTTCAGGTATCATACGTGTGCAAAATTTAGAGCTGTTGGCTTGCATACTTTATTATATATATGTATTAGGATAAAGAAAGAGAATGAGCATTCATTAGAAGTTGGCAGCCCTGCTGGCTCTCAAGTATGAGCATAGTCATATCTGTTACAGTAACAATAGCGCATACGAAATTCGGATAAAATCCAATTGATAGTTAGAAGTTAGATGCACTTAAACATTGGACTTATCCGCTGGCTTAAAATCATGTTTGCACCACTGTCATATATGCGCTACCTAAAATATATATCTGGAATGTTATTATCTCTATCTGTACTAATTTTGGAAGGGTTCGCATGCATAACGTCTGATAAATCCAACATAGAGCTCAAAAGTGAATTGTGAATTTTCAGCAGTTACTAGCACTAAAATAATTTTCAAAAATGCCCGTGAGATATTCAAATATAGGTCTTTACTTATACCAAATTGGGTTTCAATAACTGCAGCCGTCTAGGAGGGACAGACAGACATTTGCCTGGACCGATGCCATAAGTCTACTTTTCCCTCATTTTTACAAAATGTGAAAAGTAGGCTAAAATATTACGAAGAATATACGATAGCTACTGTATAACATCCAACCTTAGGTGTTTCGATACTGTGCTGATCAGTACCCTCTGCTTATGGACATATCACATGTGTTGTACCGCAATCATTGACCATCAGAATACAAATGGTACAGATTATAACGTTAAAGCTTGTATACAGGCACAATTCCGGTATAGGCTTGAATAACGTTATTCGCAGCAGCATTCCGTGTTCCGATTGGCTAAGCTGCAAGAAATCAAACATGGAGGAAAGTTGTGGATTGAGAGTAATATTTGCAGTTCATTGGCATTATTAATGCAAACCAGTCATTAAGATGCGTTACGTTGAATACATGAAGGGGCACTGACTGATTGAACGCATTCCTGTCAGTATTTACGATTTAACTTAAATAATTCGACATTTAGCTATACGCATGAAGTTACGTAACTATGAGCTAGGCTACAAAGTGAGAAGTGTACGGGTGCTATACTTGCAACTTAGTGTCCAATGAGTCTCGGGTTCGAGACGCGCTAGGGCCAAATTTTTTATTCTTTTTGAATTATTATGTTGCATTCACACTACATTCCTTGTGAGTTTCCAACTACGATTTATTCGCATAATCTACGGAGATGATGTTAATAATGGATATTGGAAGGGAAAATTATTCTATTCTATCATTCAAATTTGTACTTCCCCATACAAAACCATGAATATTTGTACTATTCATGAAAGTATACTAATATTTTCATACCTCAATAATAGTCTATGTTTACTCCACAATAGATAATAATATTAAGAATAAGGAGAAATAGTTTCGTGACGATCTAAAGAGCATACTTTTCTTTATATTTAAGATTCACGCCAATTTTTATTTTATTTTTAGTCGTTTACCCTCCAGGTTGGTGGAATCCACGGACTCAGTGAGGGAACTCACCACTACCGCCTCTATGGGCAGTGTCCTAGAGCTAGGAACATCGAATCGGAAGGGATACAACTGGTGAGGTGGGATTGGCACCTCGCCCAGGCGGCCTCACCTGCAAAGCGAACAGGGGCCTCATGAGGGATGGTAAGGGATGGGTAGGATGGATAGGCAAGGAAGAGGGAAGGAGGCAGCCGTGGCCTTGAAGAAGGTACCATCCCGGCATTTTCCCGAAGACGAAGTGGGAAACCACGGAAAACCACTTCGAGGATGGCTGAAGGGGAATCGAACACCCTCTACTCATTTGGGCCACCCGAGGCTGAGTAGCTCCCGTTCCAGTCCTCGTACCACTTTTCAAATTTCGTGGCAGAGCCGGGAATCAAACCCAGGACCTCCGGGGCGGCAGCTAACCATGCTGACCGCTACGCTACTGAGGCGATATCTGAAATAATACTTTATCTAATAGTGCCAATTTTGGATAACATCCATTTGTTGGTATAGAAGTTACATGCATTTTCAGCAGGCTTAGAATTATGGTGGCAGCACTGATGTACATTAGTTACTCGAAGTTAATCTGAAATTTTAGGTACCATACGTGTGCAACATTCAGAGGTGTTGGCTAGCATACTTTCTGATATATTTATTGGTATTAGGATAAAGAAAGAGAATGAGCATTCATTAGCAGTTGGCAGCCCTGCTGGCTCTCAAGTATGAGCATAGTCATATCTGTTACAGTAACAATAGCGCATACGAAATTCGGATAAAATCCAATTGATAGTTAGAAGTTAGATGCACTTAAACATTGGACTTATCCGCTGGCTTAAAATCATGTTTGCACCACTGTCATATATGCGCTACCTAAAATATATATCTGGAATGTTATTATCTCTATCTGTACTAATTTTGGAAGGGTTCGCATGCATAACGTCTGATAAATCCAACATAGAGCTCAAAAGTGAATTGTGAATTTTCAGCAGTTACTAGCACTAAAATAATTTTCAAAAATGCCCGTGAGATATTCAAATATAGGTCTTTACTTATACCAAATTGGGTTTCAATAACTGCAGCCGTCTAGGAGGGACAGACAGACATTTGCCTGGACCGATGCCATAAGTCTACTTTTCTCTCATTTTTACAAAATGTGAAAAGTAGGCTAAAATATTACGAAGAATATACGATAGCTACTGTATAACATCCAACCTTAGGTGTTTCGATACTGTGCTGATCAGTACCCTCTGCTTATGGACATATCACATGTGTTGTACCGCAATCATTGACCATCAGAATACAAATGGTACAGATTATAACGTTAAAGCTTGTATACAGGCACAATTCCGGTATAGGCTTGAATAACGTTATTCGCAGCAGCATTCCGTGTTCCGATTGGCTAAGCTGCAAGAAATCAAACATGGAGGAAAGTTGTGGATTGAGAGTAATATTTGCAGTTCATTGGCATTATTAATGCAAACCAGTCATTAAGATGCGTTACGTTGAATACATGAAGGGGCACTGACTGATTGAACGCATTCCTGTCAGTATTTACGATTTAACTGAAATAATTCGACATTTAGCTATACGCATGAAGTTACGTAACTATGAGCTAGGCTAGAAAGTGAGAAGTGTACGGGTGCTATAGCTGCAACTTAGTGTCCAATGAGTCTCGGGTTCGAGACGCGCTAGGGCCCAATTTTTTATTCTTTTTGAATTATTATGTTGCATTCACACTACATTCCTTGTGAGTTTCCAACTACGATTTATTCGCATAATCTACGGAGATGATGTTAATAATGGATATTGGAAGGGAAAATTATTCTATTCTATCATTCAAATTTGTACTTCCCCATACAAAACCATGAATATTTGTACTATTCATGAAAGTATACTAATATTTTCATACCTCAATAATAGTCTATGTTTACTCCACAATAGATAATAATATTAAGAATAAGGAGAAATAGTTTCGTGACGATCTAAAGAGCATACTTTTCTTTATATTTAAGATTCACGCCAATTTTTATTTTATTTTTAGTCGTTTACCCTCCAGGTTAGTGGAATCCACGGACTCAGTGAGGGAACTCACCACTACCGCCTCTATGGGCAGTGTCCTAGAGCTAGGAACATCGAATCGGAAGGGATACAACTGGTGAGGTGGGATTGGCACCTCGCCCAGGCGGCCTCACCTGCAAAGCGAACAGGGGCCTCATGAGGGATGGTAAGGGATGGGTAGGATGGATAGGCAAGGAAGAGGGAAGGAGGCAGCCGTGGCCTTGAAGAAGGTACCATCCCGGCATTTTCCCGAAGACGAAGTGGGAAACCACGGAAAACCACTTCGAGGATGGCTGAAGGGGAATCGAACACCCTCTACTCATTTGGGCCACCCGAGGCTGAGTAGCTCCCGTTCCAGTCCTCGTACCACTTTTCAAATTTCGTGGCAGAGCCGGGAATCAAACCCAGGACCTCCGGGGCGGCAGCTAACCATGCTGACCGCTACGCTACTGAGGCGATATCTGAAATAATACTTTATCTAATAGTGCCAATTTTGGATAACATCCATTTGTTGGTATAGAAGTTACATGCATTTTCAGCAGGCTTAGAATTATGTTGGCAGCACTGATGTACATTAGTTACTCGAAGTTAATCTGAAATTTTAGGTACCATACGTGTGCAACATTCAGAGGTGTTGGCTAGCATACTTTCTGATATATTTATTGGTATTAGGATAAAGAAAGAGAATGAGCATTCATTAGCAGTTGGCAGCCCTGCTGACTATCAAGTATAAGCATAGTCATATCTGTTATAGTACACAAAGCACGTACGAAATTCGGTTAAAATCCAATTGATAGTATAGATGTTAGATGTACTTAAACATTGGACTTATCAGTAGGCTTAGAATCATCTTGGCAACACTGTCATATATGGGCTCCTTAAAATGTATCTGGAATGTTATTATCCCTGTGTGTGCTAATTTTGGAAAATTTCGCATGCATAACGTCTGAGATATCCAACGTAGAGCTTAAAAGTGAATTGTGATTTTTAGCAGTTGGTAACTCTGAAATCATTTACAATTATGTCCCTGAGATATTCAGATATATATTTCCTTAAACCGAATTTGGTTTCGATAACTGCAGTCTTTTAGGGGTTGATAGGGGGAGACACACAAAGACAGACAGACAGACATTTGCCTGGATCGATGTCATTAGTCTATCTCATCATCATTTTAAAAAAAGTGAAAAGTAAGCTAAAATACCACGTAGAATATACGATAGCTAATGTATAACATCCTACCTTAGGTGCTTCGATACTGTGCTGACCAGTACCCTCAGCTTATTGACATTACACATGTGTTGTACCGCAATCATTTGCCATCAGCGTTCAGATGTTACAGATCGTAACGTAAAAGCTTGTATACAAGCACAATTCCGGTATAGGCTTCAATAACGTTATTCGTACCTGCATTACGAGTTCTTATTGGCTCAGCTGCAAGAAATCAAAGATGGAGGAAACTTGTGGATTGAGATTAATAGTTGCAGTTCATTGGCATTATTAATGCAAATCAGTCATTTAGTTCCGTTACGTTGAATACAGGAAAAGGCACTGACTGATTAAACGCATTTCTGACAGTATTTAAGATTTAACTGAAATCATTCGACATTTAGCCATATGGATGAAGCTGTGAACCTGCAAAGTACGTGAAATGTGTACGTGTGCTAAGGCGTAAACTTGGTACCTACGGGGTCCTGGGTTCGAGACGCTCCATGGCCAGAATTTTTATTCTTTTTGAATTATTTCGTTGTGTCAACACTACTGTGTGATGCAACTTTTCAACTTCGATTTACTCGCATGTTCTAGGGGGGCGATGTTAATAATGGATATTGGTAGGGAAAAATCATTCTATTTTATCATTCGTATTTGTACTTTCCAAATCAAAACCATGAATATTTGTACTATTAGTGAAACTAATATAATTTTCACAGCACTGATTACTCCACAGTAAAATAATAATAATAATAATATTAACAATAATATGAAGTAGTTCCGTGACGATCTAAAGGACCTAATTTTCTTTATACTTAACATTCATGCCAATGATTAATCTACATAGACCTATCTAGAATAATTACGAGATTAAGTTGGTAATACTAACTTTTCTATTTAGATTGGAATATATCTGAAGTAATGTATTCCAATACAGATCTACAGTTGGCAGCCTTGGTGACTCTGAATATATTCTTAGTTCCATATCTTAAGGTAAAGAATGCTCATGCTAAATTTGGTAAAGTCCAATGGATAGTATGGACGTTGCATGCTGTGAAATATTTGATGTATCAGTGCGAGTAAAATCATATTGGCAACAACATCAAGAAGGCGTTTTCAGAATTAATCTGAATTATTCCTATATTTTATAGTGCCAATTTTGGATAAAATCCATTTCTTAGTATAGAAGTTACATGCATTTAAAAATTGGCCCTATAAACAGGCTTAGAATTATGTTGGCAGCACTGATGTGCATTAGTTGCTCCCAAATAATCTAAAATTTCAGGAACTATTCGTGCGCAAAATTTAGAGCTGTTGGCTTGCATACTTTCTGATATATTGGTATTAGGATAAAGAGAGTGAGCATTTATTAACAAATAATAATAATAATGCTAACTGCGCCAGGATACGAACCTGCAACCTTGGGTTCAGCAAGGGAGAACGTTACCCCTGAGCCACGCAGCCAGCCGCATTTATTAACAGCTGGCAGCGCTAATGGCTCTTAAGTATAAGCATAGTCATATCTGTTATAGTACACAAAGCACGTACGATATTTGGTTAAAATCCAATTGATAGTATAGATGTTAGATGTACTTAAACATTGGACTTATCAGCAGGCTTAGAATCATCTTGGCAACACTGTCATACATGGGATCCTTAAAATGTATCTGGAATGTTATTATCCCTGTGTGTGCTAATTTTGGAAAATTTCGCATGCATAACGTCTGAGATATCCAACGTAGAGGTTAAAAGTGAATTGTGATTTTTAGCAGTTGGTAGCACTGACATCATTTTCAAATATGGGCGTGAGATATTCCGGTATACATCTTTACTCATACTAAATTTGGTTTCGATTTCTGCAGCCGTTTAGGAGTTGACAGGGGGGGGGGGGGGCACACACACACAGCCTGACAGACAGAAGGACAGACAGACAGACTCACATTCTCCCGGATCGATCTCATAAGTGTACTTTTTCCTCATTTTTGCAGAATGTGAAAAGTAGGCTAATAAGGAGTGGTGAAGCAGCTGCCTTTAAAGCAGAATGGGAAAAATTATTTTTCTGTACAGCTTATAAAGGGCATGCCAAATGTTTAGTGTGCCACCGAGATTTAATGAGTAAAAAAAAAACAACAATTTGGAACGGCACTGCAGTGCCAACCACAGGGATGATTACGGTGACTTGACAGACGCCAGTCGGCAATCGAAGTTGGAAGAATTGAAAGAAAATTTCAAGCAGCACTTTCCTGTAAGTATTATTGCCTTAATTTTAAAATGCTTGCTTACAAATGGGAATGAACAAATGATTTAATTATCTGAAGAACACTAAAATTGTGACTTGCCGTATTTTTGTCTGACAGGAGATAGAGGAGAGTGAGGTTGGTGGACCGATTTTACGAGCAAGCTACAAATGTTCGATGCGAATTGCCGAAGCTGGGAAGCCCTTCGCGGAAGGGAATTTCATCAAGGAGTGCCTAATGGACGTGGCGGCATGTATTTGTCCTACGGAGGTAGTTGAGAAATTTGAAAACATCTCTCTTTCTCCTCAAACTGTGGCTCGCAGAATAGACGATATGTCCGTTGATATGGAACAGCAATTAATGGAGAAGGCAGCAAAATTTGTATAATTTTCCATCGCCCTCGACGAATCAACCGACATTGCGGACATAGCATAGCTCGTTATTTTTATTCGAGGGGTGGATGACGATCTTCGGGTCACCGAGAATTTCCTCGACTTGGTAACACTCTAAGTCACCACTACCGGTTTCGATATTTTCCAAGCTGTGGAGGGTGCTTTTGAATCAATGGGATTAAAATGGGAGCGGTTGACGAGTATAACGACGGATGGAGCTCCTGCTTTACGATGTGTACGCATGGGGTTCCTCAGATATGTAAAGTTAAAAATGGCTGAGAACGGTAGTACCCTAATGGTGGCGATCCATTGCTTCATACACCAGGAGGCAATCTGTGCAAAAGTCGCCAAGCGCAAAGATGTAATGGGAACAGTTGTGCGAATGGTAAATTATCTTCACTCCCATGAACTCACGCACCGTCAATTCAAAGAGTTCTTGGATGACATCGAAGCGGAGTGTCCGGATATCCCGTACCATGCAGAAGTAAGATGGCTGAGCAAGGCGAAGGTGCTGAATCGTGTGTTTTTCTTGCGGAACGCAATACATACATTCTGTGACATGAAAGGGCGGCCCGAAGTTCTTTTGCGTGACCCTAAGTGGGTGGCGGACTTGGATTTTTATGTGACATTACTGCCCATCTGAATAATTTGAACACTTCGCTTCAGGGCGAAAAGCACAACATCTGCGATTTGGTGGAAAAAATTGAAGCGTTCACAAGAAAATTGATTTTGCGGGAAAACCAGTTACGTGCAAGGAACACAGGACATTTTCCATCGTTTGAAACAGTGAAAGGTGTCGACTTTGATGAGTACTTGGAGGTAATTCGCCAAATACAAGAAGAGTTTGACAAGCGATTTTCAGAATTATCAGAACTCCAAGCGGTGTTAGATGTATTTGTTCGACCATTTTCTATTAGTGCAGACAGTGTTCCACAGCTATTTCAATTAGAGCTGATTGAACTGCAATGCAATGTTCGTCTTAAATACCTCTTTCTAAATGTCACGAAGTTAAGAAAACTGCAATGCAATGTTCGTCTTAATGACCGCTTTCTAATGTCACGAAGTTTAGAAGAATTTTACAGTGGCTTTCCGCAAGGAGAATATCCCCTTTTGTAAAGACATGCAAGTGAAGTTCTGTCAATGTTCGACTCAACGTACATTTATGAGCGCTTCTCTTCAGTTCTTAAGCTTACCAAAAGTAAACCTCGTGCAACGATGAGTGATAGAAACTTGCGCAATTGTTTACGAATAGCTGTGTCCAGAAATATTGTACCCAATTTGGAGAAGATTGTTTCCTCCAAAACTAGAAATTCGTAAAAACGACGGAGAAAGAGTCACTCAAGGCCTGTACTATCTGTTCATATTGGTAAAATGTTGTTGAATTTTCCTCTCTAATATGTTCTCATTTCATTTTGTAATAAAGCACAATATTCTTTACTTAACACTTGCGTTCGTTTCCTACACATTCCATGCATCGGAGTACCATTCGATTTGTATACATATATATTATGGCAGTATATATCCTATTATGGTAAAACAGCCCTATCAATATGATGTCAACAATGCCACAAAAGCCGTCGCCTGCATCTGTGCGTTCGTATCTAGTTATTGCGGTACGAACATAGTCCGTGTGTCTCAGATCTCCTCGCTGCCACAGTGTAGTGGTGGTAGGGGAAGGAGCGCTAGTCTGACTGCCCAGTGCTCCCCGAGCGCGGCCGCGCTCTCGGAGCGCAATGACTGGATGGTCCTGATCTAGGCTTACAGGATAGAGCCACATCGGTGAAGTGGGATACATACTTGTTATTCCCCACCCCATTTAATTGCGCACGTTAATGTGCTGACCCACTGAAAAGCGATTCGTTTATCAGATGTGAAAAAAAAAGGCAGCAGAAATCTTCACTCAGATAAAAGAAAGGGTTATACTGAGATTACAGTTTCAAACATGATATCTGATTACTTCATGTTATATTGGCATAACAAATGCCAAGTCTCACTTTTCTAAACAACATACTTCTTGAACCTTCCAACACAAAATTCTAATCACTAGTCTACATTCCCGATCTTTATCATAATGTTCAGACGTCACTGCCGTGGAACTCCCAATCGTCCTCTTTAATAAACATGAATGAATGTAGTGAATTATCCCCTGGAATAAGCTGTAAAATATAGTTATTAGAGAGTAAACCGCATTTGAAATAGTAAGTAGGCTAATGCAATGTGTCCGGTCCTAATCTTGAACACCTCCTGTTTAGTCTCTATCTTGCCATTTCAGCAATTTGTCTTCAACTTGGGTCGAGCTTCTACAGATATATTTTTGTATTTTTTTTAAATATTTAAAAATGTTTGGCCATATCTCAGAAATTCTTTCACACTTGCAATGGAGATGGATCGTATATCATGGACACATACCTCCACACTGATTTTACGATGATTTTGTCACACATACATCAATATAATTTCACCTTCTGGTCATGAACATCTGTGCCTAATCATATACTACGTACTCTTCCTCTTGAAAATTAACTATTAACATTGAACACAATCAACAACCCATTTGCCTAATACAATATTAAAACGTATGTGTCACCCCTTCCATTTGCTATTTCTCTTATGAATGCTGTTCTCTATTTCCTCCTCCCTTTATTTAAAATTGAAATCCATTGGCAGATTAATCACTCCCGCACCTGGGCACAACACTACTGTGAGCGAGGCTCCGCTTGGACAGAACGTGCTCATGAGATGACTCAATTCAAGAAGTCTCGTCATAACAGGTTGGACACCTCAAGTCTCTCTATCGCTTAACAGTAGAAAGTGCCGGGTGGGTTGTCGTATTCATTAACAGCAGTGTAATTCTGGTTTAAAAGTAAATAATGCCATTCATACCGTTGACGACAAATCGCAGCGTAAATTTAAACGTACCACCACATCAAACAACATGGAGTAGTGGGCTACGCGTTGGAGCAACTTAGCCATTTTCCGTCTTGTCTTTAAATGAATAATGGCATTTGCTCTTTGTTCCCTTTCATTTCACACAGTACATTTATTGTTACAAGAAAAATTATTTCGTATTGGAATGCTGTGAATGATACACAACCCGTTGCTGATATGATCTCTAAAGCCTAAACATACCGTACTGAAAAATCAATTATGTCGAAGAAGAAGTTAAAATATTGTTTACTAATTATCATATACTGTACTAACATACGCTCTACCAGTAGCATACCAGTAATCCTATCATAACCAACCAGAGGTTTCCTCTGAAATATCAAAAACTTTGATTGCGTCAAATATTATACATAATGTTGTATATACTATATACAGGATGAAGAACAAATCCCGTACTTGGAGGTCAGCATGCGGTTCCTCGTCGAAATTCATGGCAAAGGCTTATCTAGGAAGGCCTGGTCCTGCCAATACGTTTAATAGAAATGCGAGTTAAGAAACGAGGCTCTGGCAACGCTGTAACTGCGTGCAGCATGGCCAAGAGAACAGCACGCATGAAGTCTGCGCTGTGCCGGTGCTGTCTCATTAGCTCAGTGCGAAAAGGTATGCCGTGAAGGTCGGTTATGGTCCAATGGCGTTCGCGTCAAAGAGTTCTTCAGTTAAAGTCTCAAATTGTATCCAATGTACACCTCCACAATGCAATCAATACATTATGTTGTGTACTGTGTCTTACATTGCTGTTACTTCTCTACTTCTTTCTTATTTCGATGAGACCCGCTACGGACCACGCACCAATTTCAATTCTTCACTCTTTGTTGTTTTCTTCCCAATATTTCTTCGTTCTTAGACTATGTTGCTTCTTTCTGTCCTCAGACCACTTCGCCCCAGGTTTCCTTTCCACTCTACCCTGGCGTACTTCCAAACATAACACCTTCTCTGTCCAAAGTGTCTTCATCTCTTATATTATTTCCTTCTGTTACCTTTATTTAAACATTAAAACATAACATGAGCCTCTTACATACGTAAACGACCACTTAGTTTCGTCCATGGCACAAATAAAGCCAGTAACATCGTCTGCATCCAATGATATACACTAGATTGCCCATTATGATACGCACAATAATTCCATTCCGTACGCTGCCACGAAATTTGAAAAGTGGTATGAGGACTGGAACGGGATCTACTCAGCCTCGGGTGGTCCAAATGAGTAGATGGGGTTCGATTCCCACCACATCCATCCTCGAAGTGGTTTTTCGTGGTTGCCCGCTTCATCTTCGGGCAAATGCCGGGATGGTCCCTACCGTCAGGTCACGGCCGCCTCCTTCCCTCTTCCTTGTCTATCCTTTCTATTCTTCCCATCCCGTCCCATCCCACATGAGGCCCCCTGTTCGCTTTGCAGGTGAGGCCGCATTGGGTGAGGTGCTAGTCCCGCCTCCCCAGTTGGATCCCCGACTCACTCTCAAGCGCCAGGACACTGCCCGTAGAGGAGGTAAAGGTGGGATCTCTCGCTGAGTCCGTGGGAAAAGCCTACTTGGAGGGTAAACTGACTACGAAAGAAAAATCGTTTGAAGTCCAGTCTTATCTTCACAGAGCCACGAACTGACGTCACACAAAACGACGACCTGACGTAGATTCGAACCGTAGTTCGTTGGTGGTTGTGGTTTGGATAATACAGCAGCCTACTCAGTGAGCTACGACGGCTGGTATGGTGATATGATACACATTCCGCCGCAGGATGCGACAGTGTTGCCGGCTTCTCGTTTTCATACTCGTCTTTTCAAATAACACCCGCTCCGATTTTGCTATAGAAACTTTTGTCTTGCATTTGGATGAGAAGTCGCATGACGACCTCCAAGTACGGCATATTTCTTCACCCTGTATTACTTCTATAAGGGGCTTCGGTGGCGTGGTCGATAGCATGCTGAACTGCTAAGCCCAAGATGGCGTGTTCAAACCCGGCCGAAGTCGTCGGATTGGTTAAGAGCGTTAAAATTCTTCAGTATGCCTTTCTTCGAAGGGGAAATAAAGCAGGCGTGCCCATGTCATAGATTTATGGCAGGTAAAAGCACCTACCATTACAATTGGTAGTGTGTAGAAAAGTTTTTAGGTTGTATTTGGCGAGTTAGAAACGCTCTATCAAGTTCCAACGTTCTCCGCCAGTGTTAGTGACAGAAGCATCTGGTAGCCACAGTTGGAAATAGTTGAAATTGAACTTCCATACTAAGAAATGGATTTTATCCAAAATTGGCACTATAAAATATAGGAATAAATCAGATTAATTCTGAAAACGCCTTCTTGACATGTTGCCAATATGATTTTACTCGCACTGATACATCCAATTTTTCACAGCATGCAACGTCCATACTATCCATTGGACTTCAACCAATTTTGTATGTGCATTCTGTACCTTAAAATATGGAACTAAGAATATATTCAGAGTCACCAAGGCTGCCAACTGTAGAGCTGTATTGGAATACATTACTTCAGATATATTCCAATCTAAATAGAAAAGTTAGTATTACCAACTTAATCTCGTCATTATTCTAGATAGGTCTATGTAGATTAATCATTGGCATGAATCTTAAATATAAAGAAAATTAGGCTCTTTAGATCGTCACGGAACTACTTTCATATTATTGTTAATATTATTATTATTATTATTTTACTGTGGAGTAATCAGTGCTGTGAAAATTATATTAGTTTCAAGAATAGTACAAATATTCATGGTTTTGATTGGGAAAGTTCAAATTCGAATGATAAAATAGAAAGATGTTTCCCTACCAATATCCATTATTAACATCGCCCCCTAGATCATGCGAGTAAATCGAAGTTGAAAAGTTGCATCACACAGTAGTGTTGACACAACGAAATAATTCAAAAAGAATAAAAATTCTGGCCATGGAGCGTCTCGAACCCAGAACCCATTAAGTACCAAGTTAACGCCTTAGCACTCGTACACATTTCACGTACTGTGCAGAATCACAGCTTCATCCATATGGCTAAATGTCGAATGATTTCAGTTAAATCTTAAATACTGACAGAAATGCGTTTAATCAGTCAGTGCCTTTTCCTGTATTCAAAGTAACGGACCTAAATGACTGATTTGCATTAATAATGCCAATGAACTGCAACTATTAATCTCAATCAACAAGTTTCCTCCATCTTTGATTTCTTGCAGCTGAGCCAATAAGAACTCGTAATGCAGGTACGAATAACGTTATTGAAGCCTATACCGGAATTGTGCTTGTATACAAGCTTTTACGTTACGATCTGTAACATCTGAACGCTGATGGCCAATGATTGCGGTACAACACATGTGAAATGTCCATAAGCAGAGGGTACTGGTCAGCACAGTATCGAAGCACCTAAGGTAGGATGTTATACATTAGCTATCGTATATTCTACTTGCTATTTTTAGCTTACTTTTCACTTTTTTTTTAAATGATGATGAGATAGACTTATGGCATCGATCCAGGCAAATGTCTGTCTGTCTGTCTTTGTGTGTCTCCCCCTATAAACCCCTAAAGATTGCAGTTATCGAAACCAAATTCGGTTTAAGGAAATATATATCTGAATATCTCAGGGACATAATTGGAAATGATTTCAGAGTTACCAACTGCTAAAAATCACAATTCACTTTTAAGCTCTACGTTGGATATCTCAGAGGTTATGCATGCGAAATTTTCCAAAATTAGCACACACAGGGATAATAACATTCCAGATACATTTTAAGGATCCCATATATGACAGTGTGCCAAGATCATTCTAAGCCTGCTGATAAGTCCAATGTTTAAGTACATCTAACACCTATACTATTAATTGGATTTTAACCAAATTTCGTACGTGCTTTGTGTACTATAACAGATATGACTATGCTTATACTTGAGAGCCATTAGGGCTGCAACTGTTAATTAATGCGGCTGGCTGCGTGGCTCAGGGGTAACGTTCTCCCTTTCTGGGCCCAAGGTTGCAGGTTCGTATCCTGGCGCAGTCAGCTGGCATTTGAGTGTGCGCAAATGCGAGAGAGCCGTGTCAGTAGATTTACTGGCACGTTGAAGATCCCCTTCTGGACAAAATTACGGCACCCCGGAGTCTCTAAAAGCCAGAGTAGTTAAAAGGGACGTAAAACCAATAACATTATTATTATTTGTTATTAAATGCTCACTCTCTTTATCCTAATTCCAATATATAAGAAAGTATGCAAGCCACAGCTCTAAATTTTGCGCACGAATAGTTCCGGAAATTTTAGATTATTTGGGAGCAACTAATGCACATCAGTGCTGCCAACATAATTCTAAGTCTGTTTATAGGGCCAATTTTTTAATGCATGTAACTTCTATACTAAGAAATGGATTTTATCCAAAATTGGCACTATAAAATATAGGAATAATTCAGATTAATTCTGAGCACGCCTTCTTGACGTTGTTGCCAATATGATTTTACTCGCACTGATACATCCAATATTCCACAGCATGCAACGTTCATACTATCCATTGGACTTCAACCAAATTTTGTATGTGCATTCTGTACCTTAAGATATGGAATTAAGAATATATTTAGAGTCACCAAGGCTGCCAACTGTAGAGCTGTACTGGAATACATTACTTCAGATATATTCCAATCTAAATAGAAAAGTTAGTATAACCAACTTAATCTCGTCATTATTCTAGATAGGTCTATGTAGATTAATCATTGGCATGAATCATAAATATAAAGAAAATTAGGTTCATTAGATCGTCACGGAACTACTTCATATTATTGTTCATATTATTATTATTATTATTATTTTACTGTGGAGTGATCAGTGCTGTGAAAATTATATTAGTTTCACGAATAGTACAAATATTCATGGTTTTGATTGGGAAAGTACAAATTCGAATGATAATATAGAATGATTTTTCCCTACCAATATCCATTATTAACATCGCCCCCCTAGATCATTCGAGTAAATCGAAGTTGAAAAGTTGCATCGCACAGTAGTGTTGACACAACGAAATAATTCAAAAAGAATAAAAATTCTGACCATGGAGCGTCTCGAACCCAAGACCCATTAGGTACCAAGTTAACGCCTTAGCACTCGTACACATTTCATGTACTGTGCCGATTCACAGCTTCATCCATATGGCTAAATGTCGAATGATTTCAGTTAAATCTTAAATACTGACAGAAATGCGTTTAATCAGTCAGTGCCTTTTCCTGTATTCAACGTAACGGTACTAAATGACTGATTTGCATTAATAATGCCAATGAACTGCAACTATTAATCTCAATCCACAAGTTTCCTCCATCTTTGATTTCTTGCAGCTGAGCCAATAAGAACTCGTAATGCAGGTACGAATAACGTTATTGAAGCCTATACCGGAATTGTGCTTGTATACAAGCTTTTACGTTACGATCTGTAACATCTGTACGCTGATGGCCAATGATTGCGGTACAACACATGTGAAATGTCCATAAGCAGAGGGTACTGGTCAGCACAGTATCGAAGCACCTAAGGTAGGATGTTATACATTAGCTATCGTATATTCTACTTGCTATTTTTAGCTTACTTTTCACTTTTTTTAAATGATGATGAGATAGACTTATGGCATCGATCCAGGCAAATGTCTGTCTGTCTGTCTTTGTGTGTCTCCCCCTATAAACCCCTAAAGATTGCAGTTATCGAAACCAAATTCGGTTTAAGGAAATATATATCTGAATATCTCAGGGACATAATTGGAAATGATTTCAGAGTTACCAACTGCTAAAAATCACAATTCACTTTTAAGCTCTACGTTGGATATCTCAGAGGTTATGCATGCGAAATTTTCCAAAATTAGCACACACAGGGATAATAACATTCCAGATACATTTTAAGGATCCCATATATGACAGTGTGCCAAGATCATTCTAAGCCTGCTGATAAGTCCAATGTTTAAGTACATCTAACACCTATACTATTAATTGGATTTTAACCAAATTTCATACGTGCTTTGTGTACTATAACAGATATGACTATGCTTATGCTTGAGAGCCATTAGGGCTGCCAACTGTTAATAAATGCGGCTGGCTGCGTGGCTCAGGGGTAACGTTCTCGCTTGCTGGGCCCAAGGTTGCTCGTTCGTATCCTGGCGCAGTCAGCTGGCATTTGAGTGTGCGCAAATGCCAGAGAGCCGTGTCAGTAGATTTACTGGCACGTTGAAGATCCCCTTATGGACAAAATTACGGCACCCCGGAGTCTCTAAAAGCCAGAGTAGTTAAAAGGGACGCAAAACCATTAACATTATTATTTGTTAATAAATGCTCACTCTCTTTATCCTAATACCAATATATCAGAATGTATGTAAGCCAACAGCTCTAAATTTTGCGCATGAATAGTTCCGGAAATTTTAGATTATTTGGGAGCAACTAATGCACATCAGTGCTGCCAACATAATTCTAAGCCTGTTTATAGGGCCAATTTTTTAATGCATGTAACTTCTATACTAAGAAATGGATTTTATCCAAAATTGGCACTATAAAATATAGGAATAATTCAGATTAATTCTGAGCACGCCTTCTTGACGTTGTTGCCAATATGATTTTACTCGCACTGATACATCCAATATTTCACAGCATGCAACGTTCATACTATCCATTGGACTTCAACAAAATTTTGTATGTGGATTATGTACCTTAAGATATGGAACTAAGAATATATTCAGAGTCACCATGGTTGCCAAATGTAGAGCTGTATTTGAATACATTACTTCAGATATATTCCAATCTAAATAGAAAAGTTATTATTGCCAACTTAATCTCGTCATTATTCTATATAGGTCTATGTAGATTAATCATTGGCATGAATCTTAAATATAAAGAAAATCAGGCTCTTTAGATCGTCACGGAACTACTTCATATTATTGTTATTATTATTATTATTATTATTATTATTATTATTATTATTATTATTTTACTGTGGAGTAATCAGTGCTGTGAAAATTATATTAGTTTCACGAATTGTACAAATATTCATGGTTTTGATTGGGAAAGTACAAATTCGAATGATAAAATAGAAAGATTTTTCCCTACCAATATCCATTATTAACATCGCCCCCCTAGATCATGCGAGTAAATCGAAGTTGAAAAGTTGCATCACACAGTAGTGTTGACACAACGAAATAATTCAAAAAGAATAAAAATTCTGGCCATGGAGCGTCTCGAACCCCGGACCCATTAGGTACCAAGTTAACGCCTTAGCACTCGTACACATTTCATGTTCTATGCAGATTCACAGCTTCATCCATATGGCTAAATGTCGAATGATTTCAGTTAAATCATAAATACTGACAGAAATGCGTTTAATCAGTCAGTGCCTTTTCCAGTATTCAACGTAACGGTACTAAATGACTGATTTGCATTAATAATGCCAATGAACTGCAACTATTAATCTCAATCCACAAGTTTCCTCCATCTTTGATTTCTTGCAGCTGAGCCAATAAGAACTCGTAATGCAGGTACGAATAACGTTATTGAAGCCTATACCGGAATTGTGCTTGTATACAAGCTTTTACGTTACGATCCTAGTACGAGGCTAAAAACGTTATTCAACCCGGGACCCATACAACAGAACACGACGTTAATAACGTTATTCGACCTGCGAGGCATGCAGCATAACACAATGCTATCCGGTCTTGTGAATAACGTTATTTGATGTTCGGAATGAGTGGTAGTTGTTCGCGACGTGTTAGAGCACGAATAACGTTATTCGACCTGCGAGGCATGCAGCATAACACAATGCTATCCGGTCTTGTCAATAACGTTATTTAAAACAACTGAGTGAATGGGGTACATTTGATTGTGTTACAACGCCAATAACGTTATTCGACTTGTGTCTCCTGCGATAACTAAAATGGTATCCGGTATGATAATAAAATATTTAAAATAACGGTATATATACAGTATCCGTTTATTCGTTCTTCGTATGAATAACGTTACAACAAACTTTCTGTTATACGTTACGCGATGTATACCGTAACGCCAAACAATTCGTTATTGAAGGCCATTATGTTAAGTTATCCAGCCCTGGTAACTTCCTAATACCTGAATCTACTGCATATTCGATGTTAACAAATTACTTTTCTGGAGAAATGCTTTCCTTGCCTGAGCCAACCTACTTGTTATATTGCTTCGTCCTTCACTGGTGATTTTGCTTCCTAAGTAACAGAAGTCTCCTACTTCCTTTATCTTTTCAATTACAACTAGGTCTATTATACAGTATTCTTTTTAAACACAAAAGCTATTTCCTTTATTATGCGTTGGTCTGTAGGCTATAGAGCGTATTGGAAATTGCGTGCCTATGCTACGGAGGGAAAATAATGAAAAAAATGGGAGGGAAAATAGCTATGCCCCTTGTGGGAAAGAAATCAAAACATGATTAAACTTGAAATAACTTGGCTTGACTTAGATAGTTATTGGAGTTTAAAGGGGAGGAACATTGAGATCATCTGACCTTCTTAGCAGGGATTAAATTATACAAATTTTGAATAAATTAAAATTTAGAGGTGGAAGCCTAAATATGAAATAGTCTAAAAATAATAAAACAAAACAAAAAACTAATAGGCCTAATTATAATAATGAACAAAAATTACGGAAAAACAAAAAATCCAGAATTCAAAAAACAATAAACAAGAAGAATAAGTCTTTGAGTAAACTTACACTTGAAAATTTAGATTGCTAGTCCTAACCCACTCTCACTTATAAAGCTGATGACGAGATCAACAGCCACCATGTCATCGGCTAATGTAAGTTTGAGTGTCTTCTGCTAACCAAGATTTCTTCGTAAGTCAGTAAGATCCACACACTCGGTTAAAATGTGGGCCACGGTGAATATGGCTCCACTGGTGCAAAGTTGGAGGTCTTCCCTTCTCTTTAGGTACGAGTGGGTGGATCTTGCATGACCTATCCTTAGCCCGCATAATTACGAACTCCGTCCGTGAACGGAAAGAGCTCCTTTGGCTTGACTGACAGGGGAAACATAACCTCAGTCTACAAATAGACTAGGAGATCGATGTACGAGCACTATTTATTTGGTGTTTTTACTTAACTCCTACCAGCTTTTACATTGCTACAACGTATGTGGTACGGTAGCCAATATCAGGTACACATATTATAAATCTGTATTATTTATTACACAATTTTTAAAGAGCACCTGTTTCAATGCCTTAGTGCACATTTCACACTATATAAAGTAATAGAATGTGTATCCTTAGCATAGATCTCCTGGCACTTACACATTTGCTACAACACCACGTTTACGTCGTCTTCTTTGTGGAATAGATTTACAGATCATCTGGGCTTTCTCATAGGTTTGGAGGCTTATATATGATATGTTAGAATCGCCGAAAGCGTTCTCGTCCTCATTGGTGGCAGGAGAATCGGTACTGGTACATTCACTTACAGTTCGTAGGCCTACTTCAAAATCTGTTTTACTTGCTGTTAGATAATACTGGCTCGCAAATATAATTAAAAAGGCAGTTATTATCTTGAAGTATCTCAAGATTTCATTATTGTATTCATCGTCCAGCATTAAATATGCCCTTTGTGGCAAGAAATAAAAAATATCATATTGCAAAAACAAGGTTAAGCACGTAACTGTTAAAAGTATTGTACAAATAAAAAGTATTAGATCGAAACCCCGTATAAAGCAAGTGTAGAAAAATTCAAACATTTTACATGCAGTATCCAACCAGAGACAGATATGAAAGTATAATAATACACTTAATGGACTTTGGGCAATGTAAAGTAAACCGAGTATAAAAATATAAATACCGCCATTATGTTGACAATTTCATCCATGTAATTTTAAGAAAAGAAATGCGATGTTTATAATTACTGCGTTGCAAAAGTTTTATATCTCACCTGCTGAAGTACTTTGATGCCGTCGGTTTACTTGATCAAAGTACTGCCATACTGCTATGGAACAATAACACTAGGAAGTGAAGCTTCGGCGTTTTGCGCTAGGGGCGTGATGGCGCAGCGGTCAAGCTGTTGGACGTTCACCAAGGTGGACCAGGTTCGATTCCCGGTCAATGCATGTGAGATTTTCGAAGTGGAATGCCATGTAAGAGAGGGCCACGAGACCTAACTTCGCCACTGTAAAAGACATAAATAAATAAATAAATAAATAAAATGCCCTGTAGTTCGGATTCCACGTAAAATGAGGTCACGTCGCTCATGATCGCATGATTAACGGTCACGTAAAACTAAACGCATCCTTTTAGCTTGTTTTTACGCTCCTCTATAGATGGAAGAACATGCGTTCGACTCAGGCGATGTCTATGAATAAGCCAAGGTTCTGCATTGTTAACAGTTGTACACCGATTAAAACATACAATAATTGTAGCCAACAGATGTAGATTGAAGCGGCTTCGGTGGCGTAGTTGGTAGCATGCTGAGCTTCTATGCCCAAGATCGCGGGTTCAAACCCGGCCGAAGTCGGATTTTAAGAGCGTTAAAAATCCCTCAGTATGCCTCTTTCGGAGGGGAAGTAAAGCCGGCGGTCTCATGTCATAGATTTATGGCATGAAAAAAGAACCTTCCACTAACTACACTTGTGTGAAGCCAAAAATGTGTAGGTTAGAATTGATAACGCTCTATTAGTTCCAAAGTTCGCCGCCAGGTGCTGACTGGGATGCCATCTAGTAGGCAATTCCGCAAGCTAGGTGTCGTGGACGGTAGCACTTGGTATCAAAAGTAGGAACTACTTGAAATTACTGTCTGCAGTTCTCACTCGAATTATAACAGATAACACACACTAATACCGTCATCACAATTAACACCGGTTATCAGACAAATTCTACACACACCCAAAGTACACGGGGCTACATGACCATGTTGTCGCAGCCCCTAAACTAAGGAACCAACCAACCAACCAGATGTAGATTGACACTAATATTCTACTATTGTAAATTCAGAAAAATATGATGAAGATGGTTTTGCGTAACAATGAGATTAAATCTATACATTAAATCTCATACATTACAAATAATAAAATATTATTAATTTCGTACAGGTTTTTTTAGTGCATCTTCAATTGTGTCTAATAATAATATTTATTATTTAGCATATGGCACATAAGAACATTAAATTATCACATACATGTAATTTGACAAATATTCCAGCTATTAATGAACAGTTATCCACATGACACTACATAATAATAATAAAAATAATAATAATAATAATTGTCGAATACATAGAATAAGATGTGGTGGACTGTATAAAGAAATATATTTTACATTGTATGTACATGATTTAACACTGAACAAGTACAGTAGATATTACATGCGTGTGATGACACCATGTCCGGTAGCCAGTGCTACCTGCTTGCTAGTGAGTCCTGCTTGACGCAGATAAGAAAACGACCCTTCCTCTTAATGGGTCAACAACCCTCCAGCAGGGGGACCAACTGTCATTAGAGTATGTACAGTGCCAGAGTTGCCAACATACTCCCCCCCCCCCCCTTGAAATAGCAAATATTTCAAACAACTAAATATTGTCACTTTGTTCTATTAACTGGAATAAGAGTTCAAATAAACACTATGTACACAAAACATTTACACACTTCACTTCTCTTCACTCAACAATGGGCAAAGTCTTGACACTGCTCTTTTCAAAAGAGCTCCGCTGGGTGTTTTAATGGTAACAACCCTCGTAACTCCGTCGGCTCCTGGATGCACTGCTGCGACACGGCCCAATTTCCAATGAAGTGGAGGTACAGAACAACCAGAGTGTCGATTTGTGGGGATTGTCCAGGCGAACGCCATTTAGAACGCTGTTGGAGTTGTCCGAGGTATTCCTTGGACCATCGACGCCAAAATTGCTGGAACATAGCCTGAAGCAGTTGCCAGCGCTTCAGTCTATTCAAGGGAGTCTGAGACACATCTTCTTCCACAGGAAGATGAAATGAGCCACCGATCAGGAAGTGGGATGGGGTTAATACTTCCGGATCATTGGGATCAGAGGATAGTGGGCAGAGGGGGCGCGAATTCAAAACTGCCTCTATCTGTACAAGCACTGTAGTCATTTCTTCAAACGACAATGCAGCGTTTCCTACTATTCTCTTAAGGTGGTACTTAGCTGATTTAACTGCAGCCTCCCACAACCCTCCGAAGTGAGGTGAACCAGGAGGACTAAAATGCCACTGAATCCCCTTATCTGTAGCAAAGCTTATTAGTGACTGCTTGGTATTCCTATCATTAAAGAATTTCTTTAGCTCACGTGATGCACCTACGAAATTAGTTGCGTTGTCAGTGAATATGTGGGTGCAAGTTCCTCGTCTAGCCATGAATCTTTTCAGTGATGCTAGAAAGGCAGCTGTAGACAGGTCGCTTACAAGTTCAATGTGTACAGCCTTTGTGGTAAAACAAACAAACAAACATAGCTACATATGCCTTAATCCGAGCGCCTTTCCTGGAGGAAGGCCGTAAATATACTGGGCCACAGAAATCTATTCCTGAAGATGCAAATGGTCGACTGGGAACTACTTTCCTTTCAGGTAGCGATCCCATTAACGGTTGATACGGCCGAGACGAGAATTGAAAGCACGTCTTACATCGATACACTGCTTTTCGAGCACCGTTCCTCCCACATAGAGGCCAGTATTGCTGTCGCATCATTGTCAATAAAGTCTGAGCTCCAGCATGAAGAAAAACAAAATGAAAATGATCAAATAACATCATTGCAATGCGATGATTGCTAGGTAATAAAATAGGATGTCTTCTGTTGACCGATAGTTTAGTATTTTGCAGACGGCCTCCTACCCGTAACAGACCCTGCTCATCCAAATACGGTGCTAATCCATGTAATTTGCTTCCCTTGGGCAGTGGCAAATTTTGTTTGAGAGCCTTTATGTCTTGTGAAAATTCAGAACCTTGAGCAATTTTACACCATAAATACTTAGCCTGCTCTAGCTCTACAGGATTAAGAGCACCTGTTTGTCTGTCTGTTTTAGTTTTAAGATTTTTAATAAATCTGAGCACGAGAGCTGTTATTCTCATCAGCTTGCTCCATGAAGAGTATCTGTTAATCAGATCCGATCCAAGGGATTCTGTAGATGACACTAGAACAATTTCAGATTTCCAAATTTCAGGTAATTCTTGAGAGCTATGTCTCTGCTGTGAAGGCCATTCGTCTTTATTATCTGAAAGCCAAGATGGTCCCGATAACCAAAATGATGATTTAACAGCTTCTCCGCGGTAACTCCTCCCGAGATAATATCTGCTGGGTTATGATGAGTAGAGACGTGCTGCCAACAATCAATATTTGTCAAGTGCTGAATCTGCGACACTCGATTAGCGACGTATGTTTTCCACTGGTGTGGATGGCCAGAAATCCATGCTAATGCTATTGTGGAGTCAGTCCAACAAAAACACTTGTTTTAGTTACGTTTATGGATCTCATGACTCTTTCGACCAACTGAGCAAGTAATACAGCACTGCATAGTTCTAATCTTGGCAAAGTTACTGAGCCTAAAGACGCAACGTGAGACTTAGAACACAATAAGTGAACTGTTATTTTACCATCTCCTGTCTGAGATCTCACATAAACACATGCGCCGTAAGCAATCTGAGATGCGTCACAAAATCCATGAATCTCATACTCCACAAATTCTACTGCCCTAACATGACGAGGCACTTTGAATTCCTTCAATTTAGCAATGTCCTGCATATAGCGAATCCATTTAATTTGAAGTTCTATTGTGAGAACGTCGTCCCAATTTAAGTTCATTTGCCACAGTTGCTGGACGAAAATCTTACCCTTAATCAATACTGGGGTCAGAAGGCCTAAGGGGTCAAATATTTTAGCCAGGTCTGATAGAATTATTCTTTTGTTTATCTGTGTCGAACTGAAATCACTTCTCAACTCAAACTGAAAAGTGTCTGTGATGGGTTTCCAAGATAGCCCCAACAACTTCAAGGCTTCACCTTCATCTACCTTAATAATGTACTTGGGATCTGTTTCGTGGTTAGAAATGCTCGATAGCACATTGGGCTCATTCGAACATCATTTTCTTAAGGTAAAACCCGCACTGGATAAAATATCTGAAACACACTTGTGAGTGGTCCTTAAGCCGTCAGTTGATTCACAACCTGTCATTAAATCGTCAACATAAAAATCCCGCCGTATTACATTCGAAGCTTCAGGAAATTCCTCCTTAGTGTCATTCGCCAATTGAGAGAGGCATCTTGTGGCCAGGAAGGGTGCACATGACGTGCCATATGTGATTGTTTTGAGACGATAATGCTTAAGCTCGTCCTTAGAGGATTCCCTCCACACGATACGCTGAAAGTCAGTATGTGCAGGTTCTATGAGGACCTGCCGATACATTTTTTCTATGTCAGCGGTCAATACATAGCGATACATGCGAAATCTAGCCAATATTGAAAATAAATCATCTTGAACGATCGGTCCTACTAATAACAAATCATTGAGGGATAATACAGAATCGCCCTTCGAGCTGCCATCAAATACCACGCGAGTGCGCGTTGTCAATG
This sequence comes from Meconema thalassinum, assembly GCA_946902985.2. NCBI lineage: Eukaryota > Metazoa > Arthropoda > Insecta > Orthoptera > Tettigoniidae > Meconema > Meconema thalassinum. Next base: position 1,048,875,628 of record OX336388.2, read on the forward strand.
AATTACCCTTAAATACACAATGATGCGGAAGGTAGTACTGTAATGGTTTGTTTATCTCATTACTGGGAATTTCCTCCATATGATCCAGGTCAGTGTACTCTCTCATAAACTGTACGTACTCCGACTTGACTTGGGGCTGCCTTTCAAAACGCTTCTCTAGGCTATGGAACCGTCTAATTGCCTCATTAACATTGCTACCTAGCTGACTCGGGTCCTCTTTAAGGAGTAGTGGGAATATGAAACTACCCTGTGGATTCCTTCTGTGACCGTCAGTAAATAGCCTCTCACTAATCTCTTGCTCAGAATGTCCTTGGCCAAGCAGTGCTTTCCCCGACTCATTGAATATCTTACCTGACACAAAGAGGCAGGAAGAACTGTTATCTGCGTGCTTTTCAGACAAACCAACACTACCTGCTGCTACCCAGCCAAGAGCCGTGTTGCGAAACAACGGTAGTTTGTTTGAGAAACTGTCGAGCTGAAATTGTTCTGCGCCGATAAGATCGTAAAAGAATTCTGCTCCAATGAGAATGTCTATGGATGATGACACATTAAATTGAGGATCCGCAAGGTTTTCTAATATAAACTCAGGAATACTCCAATCTGTGATGTTGATATTTTTAGTGGGCAAGCACTGACCAGTAATTGAAGGTATTACGTGAAATGTCATGATTCGTTCAAAGGAACCGAACCGCGAAGAAATCTTTGTTCTTACCACCGACCCCACCTTGATGGTAGTGTCATGCAACCCATGTATCGGAATATTAGTCTTTGTCTTTAACAATCGTAATTGATGAGCTAATTCCCTAGTTATAAAGTTGAGTTGCGAGCCGCTGTCTAACACAACCCGAGCATGATGGGTTTTCCCTCAGAATTGTTGACAATCACTACTGCTGTCGACAACAACACATGAGAGGAAACATCATTGTTGTGATTGTGCAATGAAACAGCATTACTACTATGTTGCTCATTAAGGGGGACAATGAAGTCTTATTGGACACAATACTCTTGTTGGAAGTCTGACTATTAATGTGGTTCGGTGACCCTTGGTCCTTGTGAAGCAAGGTGTTGTGTTTATCCTTGCACAGCTTACAACATGAACGAGTGCACTCGTTAGCGAAGTGATTTCCAGACAGGCAATTAACACAGACTTATGCTTCTTGATCTCCCGCCATCTGTCATAAACACCCATAGAAGTAAATGTTCTGCATCTAAATATGGGATGTTCTTCCGTGCAAAGCGGGCATTTCTGATTTTTCTGTGAAAGGAAACAATTTTTTCCTGGGTTCGTGAATGGCCTCGGTTTGAAACCAGACGCATTCGGTTAGATGAAACGCCTACCTGCTTCAGCTGTATTGTGCGATCACAATTCTTACTTTCGATCGATTCCAATGCATTGCATGTTTCGAGTAGAAATGTGTCCAGTGTCTGATACGATGGAAGATCAAAGGTCGGTAACGAGGTCTCCCATTTTTTTAATGTTTCAGCGTCAAATCTGCTTGTTATTAAATGTATCAAAATGGCATCTAATTGATCGTCACAAGACAGACCAAGCGCTGATAGCGACTGTATGTGCCTCCTGAAGCTGTCATACAAGTCTCTTAATGCCTTGGAAGATTCTACTTCTATTTTGTTTATCTGAAGGACTGAATTAATGTGGGAGGAAACAATTGCTCGCCGGTTGTTGAACCTTTCATTTAACAGGTTCCATGCAATGTCGTAATTGGCTGCAGATATTTCTAAGGACTGTAAAACGTCTGCCGCCCTACCCGATAGCACTGATTTTAGGTAATGAAATTTCTCTATTTTTGACAGATTTGCATCTTCATGAATGAGATTCTTAAAGGTATCGGCAAAATTGGGCCATTCTAAATAATCACCTGCGAATGTAGGTAAACTTATTTGAGGCAGTTTAACTGAACGTGTTCGCGAACTGGAAGTTAATTCACCAATAGAATCACTTAGCAAAGTTACTGACTTGGAAATTGCACCATTTATGGATCTTATAAGACCAGATGTTTTGAAGTATTGCTCCTCAAAGTCGGAGCGATAAGACTCTTGTTCTGCTTGAAATGATCCATCCTCTTTCAAATCCTCTATTTGTGATTGAACTGTTTCATATTCTTCCCAGATTTTTGATAAGTGAGCCCGTCGATCTTCCAATTGATCTACGTCCTTAGGTTGAGAATCTAATTTCTCTACAAAGCCTTGTATGCGAGATAAGCTAGCCTTTAACCTACCCCTTTTGCTACACAGAGATTTTATCTTTTGTTCCATTTTTCACTAGCAATTCCCAATAAACTGCTGAATGATATAAAATCACAATAGACCAAATGCATGTACGTAAAAGAATGACAAAACGAAAAGACAAATACCTAACATATTTACATAATACAAAGATGAACTCCTGGTTTTGTTTCAAAGAGTTGCGGGAAAACTGCGTACAAATAACATACAGTTTTACGGGCGAAATCATGTGTGATCACTAGCAATACCAATACATTGCAAGTACAAACGAACAGTTTTGAATGGAGAAACAAAGGAATGCATATGTGTCACAAGGAATAATTAAGGATGATCGGTGACTTACCAAGACGATGAACTCTGTTGTCCAGTAGTCGCCATGCTGGTAACCACCCACGCCATTTGTGAGAAGCCATGCTGTCTTTGGATCACACGAGTTCAATTTTCACTGTTTTCCTAGCCATATAATCGTGCCCGGAGGACCAAAACTTATGTCGAATACATAGAATAAGATGTGGTGGACTGTATAAAGAAATATATTTTACATTGTATGTACATGATTAAACACTGAACAAGTACAGTAGATATTACATGCGTGTGATGACACCATGTCCGGTAGCCAGTGCTACCTGCTTGCTAGTGAGTCCTGCTTGACGCAGGTAAGAAAACGACCCTTCCTCTTAATGGGTCAACAACCCTCCAGCAGGGGGACCAACTGTCATTAGAGTATGTACAGTGCCAGAGTTGCCAACAATAATAATAATAATAATAATAATAACCTGCAATATCCTTTCAAAGACACGTCAAACTAGAGCAGAGGAACAAATTGGACCCACAGCTGGGTGAATACCAAGGAGGGTTCAGGAAAGGCCGTTCATGTGCCGAATAAATCATGAATCTTAGACTTGTCCTTTCCTACCTGAAGCAGAGAAATAAGAAATTTGCAGTCACCTTCGTAGATTTCAGAAATGCTTACGACTCGATTGACAGACCCACTCTTCTCGAAATCCTGAAAGAATTCAGCCTAGATAATAAAACAAGAGCAATTATCCAACCGACTCTTACCAACAGCATCTCCTAAGTAAAATTTATTGGAGAGATTTCGAATTCCTTTGAAATTAGGACGGGAGTCAGGCAAGGAGATGGAATCTCACCTTTACTTTTCAACTGCGTACTCGAGAAGGTCATCCGTGAGTGGCGGAAAGGAATGGGTAATAAAGGAGTTGAAAATGGAGTTATACTTGGTTATAGAAGTATGAATCTGACGGTTGATTGTCTGGCCTTTGCAGATGACCTTGCCATTTTTTCTGACTCGCTAGGAACAGCCGTAGAACAAATCAGTGAACTGAAGGCACAATCAGCAAATGCGGGACTCCAGATATCCTTCGAGAAAACGGAATTTATAACAAACATTAAGTCAGCACCCAACATGCTAGAGGTAGGAGAAGGTAAAATCAAACGAACAGGGAAATTTAAATACCTTGGAGAGTGAATAGATCCCAACACCTCGGAGAAAGAAGCCTTTACATCACGGATCTGAAAAATGGAAACGTCATATCAACAAACTAAAAATGTCTACAAGAAGAAATCAATATCCATTAAAGCCAAGATACGACATTACTGTACAGTAATACGACCGGAGGCTTTGCATGGTGCCGAATGCCTTGCTATGAGTAGAAAGGGTATGATCGAGAAGCCAGAAATAAGAAAAAGGCAGATCGTGAGAAAAATCCTTGGTCCAATCAAGAAAATGGTGAGTTCAGAAGACGATACAATCATGAACTCTACTCTCAGGTAGAAAAGATCACGGACACCATTCGTAAGAGAAGGATAGTTTTCTATGGCCACACTGCTGGTATGAGTTCCACAAGGTTGAGCAATAAGATCTTCAGTTTTCTTCTTAACAAGAAAACCAAGGCGGCGTGGTTCACCGAAGTAAAAAAGACTTGCGTGAAGTTGGAATAACCCTGGAGGATATCCACGAACGCGTTCCACTAAAGTCGAAACTCCAAGAACATCATGGATTCCAAGAAAAGCCAAAACTAAAAACTGGCAAGACATGGACTGATACGAGGAAGGAACAGCATAGGAAACGAATGCGAGAATACTGGGCGAACGTTAAGGCCCAGGCGCAAAGACATGGAAAAGGGCAGTTGAAATAGCGTGGTCCGTAGATGGCCGAACCGACAGCAAGAAGAAGAATAATAATGTTATTTCTTTAATGTCCCTTTTAACTTCTGCGGCTATTAGAGACCCCGGGGTGCCGGAATTTTGCTCCGAAGGGGATCTTTGACGTGCCAGTAAATCTACTGACACGGCTACCTCTAATTTGCGCACCCTCAAATGCCAGCCGACTGCACCAGGTTTCGATCCTGCAACCATGGGTTCAGCAAGCGAGAACGTTACCGCTGAGCCACGCAGCCAGTCCAATTAATTGTCTGTTAGGTACCATGTCGTGCGACATAGTTGGTTGTGTTAGTCTTCAGACTATTGACTGGTTTGATGCAGCGCTTCATGCCTCTCTGTCCTGGACTAATCTTTTCATCTCTACATAGCTACAACACCCTACATCCGAGACAATCTGTTTTACATACTCTAACCTTGGTCTACCCTACTGTTCTTATCCTCGACCCTTCCTTCCATGACTAAGTTTGCTATACCCGGGTGTCTTAATATGTGTCCTACCAACCTATCTCTTCTCTTCATTAGCAGTCGCCAGGAATATCTCTCCTCTCCCACTCATCTAATACCTTGTTTCTCTATCTACCCATCTAATCCTGATCATTCTCCTGTAGTACCACACTTAACGCAAATTCTCCTATTTTCTGCTGCGCTAATGGTCCAAGTTTCACTTCCATAGAGGGCCACGCTCCAGACAAATGCTTTCCAAAATGACTTCCTAATATTAAATCTGTATTCCATGTCAACAGATCCTTTTTCTGTAAAAATGCTTTCCTTGACGGAGCCAATCTACTTTATATATCCTCTTTGTTTCGTCCGTCACTGGTTATTTTGCTTCCTAAGTAACAGAAGTCTCATACTTCCTCTAGCTTTTCATCTTCCAATTTGACGTCCATAAGGGTTTCTGATTTATTTAGGATGCACTCCATTATTTTTGTTTTAAATAGGTTATGTTGATTTTCATCATGAATTCTTTCCTCGAGACGGAGTCCATACCATTTAAAAACACATTCAAATCCTCTAACATAACATAACCATGTCATCAGCAAATCTCCGAGTTGAAATTATTTCTCCTTGAATCTTTACTTCTACTTTAAACTTATCTCTAATTTCCTTTATTGCTTGTTCAATGTATAGATTAAAAAGTATGGGTGATAAGTTGCAGCCTTACTTTACACCTTTCGAATACCAGCTTCTCTCTCATGTCCTTTTGCTCTAATAACTGCCGTCTGGTTTTTATATACAATTCCATCTCTCAACCTTTTCTTCCCTATCTGTTAGAGATTTTCCATTGAGTCCTTAATATTAAATTTATTAAAGCACTTAGTCTTTCTTTCCCAAAAGTTTGTAGATCTTTTTTAAAATATCAAACAACTTACTCCAATCAACGCTACCCAAAGCCTTTTCTAAGTTCACAAATGCCATGAACGTTGTCTTATCTTTCCTTATTCTACCTTCCAAGATAGCATAGGCCTATACAAAATATACTTCATACATAACGAATGTTATCTTTCCCTGGTGGTTGCTTTTTAATTATGTGGAATTACTTGACGAATACAAAGTGTTCAGGAAGGTTATGAAAAGCTATGAATGGTGCCGGACAATGGATGTATGCATGTATGAAAATGAAAATCCACAGCCTGCTTCCAGTCTCCGACCGGGTCAGGAATGGAATGAATGAAGCCCCCATCTAGCGGCGAGGAGTATGCATGTATAACTGCTATAATTGAACGATAGGATATACATAAATGTATTAAACGTTTTGATAATAGAAAGGTATTCACGAATGGCAATATTATATGGTCTTCGTTTTACTGCCAGAAGGGAGGTGTAGTACGTACTCGTCTTCTCTACATCATTGAACCTGTATTAACGTTGGTATTCATTTATCACTTGTCTTCATATGAGCCTTTAGTCGGTGGCGAGTGTATTCCGCAGATCTCTTCTATAAACGTATTAATTTCTGTTCCGCCCTTTAAAACAATAATAACTAAGTAATACTTTCACTGCAGGATTCTTTGATCCAATTATACTCATATCACTGCTCATGTGAACATACTGTAAGTCACTCACAACGAAGGTCAGGCTCTACAACTTAACTTACTGTAGAGATCCGACCAGCTAGGAAGGAGTTTGGCCGCTCATGCGCACTTACGACGATCCAGTGCAGCGTATTGGCAACTCAAACTAACACTTGGGGCGCTGCAGTCGGTCTGGATAAGTAGGGTAAAAATACTCAATAACACGCGTTTGATATGGAACACTTTTTATTTTTCGGTTATAATCAGTAAATGGGGTCTTTAAAATAATGACAGTGTTATTTTCAATTGTATATATGTATAAATGTGCGATACACGTGATCTAATTTGTGTGTTCCCCTGGATTGTATGTGTCAATTGCATATTATCAAGCATCGGTTGTCTGCTGGTATTTGTTTTTGTGCAGTTCGAGTCATGGCACTGTTACGTTTAAAAGCTATATTTGAGTTTGCTCTCTGTACCATAGATTCTAGAAATTATTTGCTGCTAGGTAGGATGAAGGGATGAGTTTAACTTGTATTAAAACTCGGGGTGGACAGGAATTGCTTTATTTGGATAGTAGGTATTAACCCTGCGAAGTCAAATTAGACATATATGACTCGTAGTGGAATGGCTCGGATATCGCAGAGCGAGGTGATTGGGGTTGGTAGGGTTATTGGAAATGAACTAGAGAGCGGGGAAGGGTACCTGACTGATGAAGCTTAGCTGTCCTCGGCTGGTGTAGACTTGGCTGTCTTGGTACGGTACTGCTTGGCTCGACGAGACTGTGCTTGGCTGTCTAGGTGCGGCTTGGCTCGGTGTAAGTGAACAACCCGTCCTGTCGTCAGTGAGTGTAGTGGTGTGTGGTCCAACCCGCTCTTGTTGCCCGTATTTATTTAGTATCGTTACCTTTCGGCTATTGCTATTTGCATCTTTCGGAAAGTGATGAAAACGTATATCCGCAGCCCTCTTATACATCGACTTACAGCCGTAAACTGAGCAATATACTTTGCTTTTACTCATTTTGCACTCTTATCAACGAGTAAAACTTATAACTTATGTATAAACACGAAGAATTTACCACGATCTACTTACCAATACAAGAAACCATATACAAACAGTCACCACGTGACAAAAGTACCCTACTTGGCAAGTTTCTTATTTTTACCGCTAGATGTCATATCAGATAGCTAGAGTTGCCAATTCCCGCCTTCCAGAGCTCGTGTGCAAGGACACTTCAGTGCATAAGTTTATACTCAGCTGTTTAAACGTGCGCGCTGCCATTCTAATTTCCTGCGGTGTAACTTATTTTACAAGAGAGAAAACATCATCTTGGCATTAAGGAGCTAGAAACATACGTTCATATAGTCTAACGATGCTTTCTCGCCTAGTAACAAAAGTTATTATTATTATTATTATTGACTCCCGAAGCCTGCTGTTATGCCAAACCATATTATACACTATACATCTACAGCGTCGTAAAGTTAATTCTACATCTAATTATAATTTAAATCATTGGCTATGCAAATTGATACACGAAAAATATTTTGACAGTTACTAGAATAAGTGGTTAAATTATGTTCTAACTCCTTAATCTATCTAACATCTGTAACGCTTCTAAATAAATACATTTCGGCTAGGTAAGTCTGTAATTTACAGCTGGAAGGGAATTCCACTAACTGAAAATCTGCGGAGTTACACGTCCGCTATGACAAAACTTTCGGGTCGACTGTACGTCGCCACAACACCGAGCGAGAAGGGGAAGTCAGCGTTCTCACTCTCACGGTTCAGCTTTCTCACTCGCACATTTCCCCTCACCAGCCGTCTTCCTAAATGGCCCGATCTCTACTCGTTGCAGCTATTAAAGGCACAACAAACTCTTGAATCCTAGTTCGCGTGGATTTTTGTAACGAATAACTTCAACATATAAATAGGCTATCTATAGCTGGCGTAGTTTTGTAAACCTATTAATAATATCATTTATTGTAGTTCCTAACAAACATACAATAGATGGAAGGATCACCCGAATGGGTATTTATTCTTTGCTATATTCTGAAATTGTTTTTCTACTGTGACACTCTGTGATGTGATATTTTGTGCATCTCTACCGGCACAACTCACAGACGCAATCATCATTCGCAATATGAAACGACTAATGTTGCATATCTTATAATGGAAGCAGTGTATGGCCAATCTTGTAATTGTATGGTATGGTATGTTTCTGCCACAGAACACCTGATTCTCTTTTGTCAAATTGCGGTCAATCATTGCAGTTGTCCCGTGGTAAAAGTCGATGTCTATCTCCGCCTTCGAGCATAAATACAATAGAGTGCGCATTGCCACACTGCGCCTGTACTGTGACGTGCGAGCAACATCTCGATCAGCTGACTGTAGGGTAACAGAGGAACTCGTAATGGAAGGTGATAGGAGTTAGGCCTAGTTATTGTTGTTTTAAGGGGCGGAACTACGAGGTCATCTGCCTCTAAGGTGACAGGAATAAGTGAGGAAATGCTTTCTAATGAGGGTTTTAACACATATTTTCGTAATTTGTACGACAATTGGGAAAAGCATCGCATGTTTCTTTACGTACCGGAAGATAGCAAAGGTAAGAATGTAACATATGTGGTGTTAAAAGTGGCTGTCGTGTTTCGTAATACGCTTACAGTACATCCAGGATCCCCTCTTGTAAATAAGTAATACCAAATCCAAATCTGAATTAGGCCTACTGATTTTTGAACAGAATTGTTTTTGTGTAGCTGGTCATATTTGATTGAAAGCCTGAGGGCTCCCAACAAGTTCAGTATATTACTACATTATTTCCTAATTTATTTTTCATCATTAGAAAATGTATTAGGCTAATTTCAGTGCTTAAGAAAATGTTATCTTACGATGAGCTCTCATTCAGTGTTACTTTCCACTTCAGTATTTTATGAAAGTGAACAAAACAACATGGGAAAATGGAAATAAGGAAGTCGACTGATTTAGTAAGCGTTGCTATTTAACAACTATGCATTACATTTGATACAAAGGAAAACATTATAATCAATAAACTGTTTCCTTTTAAATTCCATTTTCCATGAATCATAGTGAACCCTTTATCCACAGGCTGTATAAAGGATTCTAATAATTATTCATCATCTTTTGATACATTTCTACAGACAACAGATATGAGAGCCAGACGGTGTTGGGAAGTATTGAGAAATCAGTGGCCAAGAGGACACCATGGTTTAAGCTCCTGTGGTATTTTAGGAAGAAGCATATATATTCTTGAGACATAGGACAGGTGCAACTTTTAGCGCGGAAGACGGCTTGGGGACGCACATTATGGCCTGTTGCTAGGAAGGTTGGCGCCAAGAAGGAAATCGAATGCTACGAAGCAATTGGTCTATCATCATGTTAACCACTCCCTTCTGCAGAAAAATATGTAAAAGCGCGCAAAGACATACAAGAGTCTGCGCCAATAATATCAAGACGCCTTGTTTTAGCGGCAACTCGGCTTGGTTACGCACACTGGTAAATTAACGCGGGAGTTATCTGCAGATTAATTCCACGATCGATTCGAGCCGGCTACGGCATAATCGTAACCTCCACACTGATACGAACTCAATGATACCGATTGCATGCTAGTCTGATAATTATTATGGAATATTTTTAATAAATCCCCTTCCACACCTACCCTAGTCAGTTTCTTTTATAGGGATCCAAGATGCTTCGAGGATCATCACTCATTTTTGTACGTCTGAGGACGTAACGTCGATCACTTATTTCGTGCGTCTGAGGGCGTAACGTTCATTCACTCATTTTGTGCGTCTGAGGACGTAAGATTCATACTCTGCATATTCTCATGTTATTGAACATGGAACAGTTCGTCAAGTTATAAGTGTAACTTCAGTGATTTATTTGTAGTCCCAGCACTATCAGTAGGACCAGTTCATCGAAAAAAAATCACCAAATAGACTGTCAAGGAATATAGTACTTGATAGGTGAATATACAGGGTCTTTCATATAAAGTAAGAACGCCAAGCGGCGGGTTTGTTATCCGCTAGTGTGGTGGCCTTGACCGAGCTTGTGGCGAGCCTTGGCCACCTGCTTTAAGCGTGTGTACAATCCTCTATGAAATATTACCTTATAAAAGTTGCTGGAAGTGTCGTCCTTCCTGGGTTATACAGGCATTGTATCTGGTAACCACATTTTTGCTGACGCGAGAGAGTCATGCCACTGTATTTATTTCTGATTTTTTATTTTGTGTTTTTTATTGAGCACTGAACCAGCAGTGTCAAATTTATTTACAATTACGTGAATCTGTGCTAGTGAAGGTGGCACTTCATCAGGAAATTGCTGAACAAATGCATCACGTACCCACCGAGCCGAATCGAAATTAAAATAAATTTTACATACAAAAATACGATGTTGCAATGATAACTGTCTCAACATTTTAGCAGCTGAGGTTCAGACTGGCGACTGACAACACCTGCACGCTTCTTGCAAGGTCAAGTTTGTACTATGCGCGCGCTTTCAATACTACAGCAGGGGGCCGTGGTGCGTCACAAGGTCGGCCAAGCCGGCTTCAGCAACGAATGACAAAACCGCCGCTCGCCGTTCTTACTTTATATGAAAGACCCTGTAGTAGGAATTATATCGTGTGTGTATCTGACAAAACTTTATTTAATTCAGCACGAGATGACGTCTAAGAACGAGAACGGATCTGGGAACCAGCAGGACATTTGCCAGAAGATGTCGATGACGAGATAAATATCTTAAAGGAGATGGCTGCAGACGTTTTTCCTGGCGCTGTTTTAAAGGATTGAGTACAAATGAATTTATTTATTTATTAAATCAGCTATGGTATTATGGGACATATTTTTGTAGATATTTGTTTGCTTGTTTGGTAATGTAGATTTTTTAGTTTTTGTTTTACTGACACATTAAATATGGGACTAGCCGAGCGTTGCGTAATTTGTAAATATTGTGATTGTATTTGGTTCAACTTTACGGGGCGACGCGGAGCCCGTGCTCGCTTTCGCTTGCGTGAATCGCGGTCAAGCATTATTATTCGGAGGTATGCCTTATAACAAAAATGGAACTGAATTAATTTTGAGATTAAAAATAGAATTTGGAGGGTAAGATTATTTGTGAGTAGAATTTTATGACGGATCAGGATTATTTTGATAGTTGCTTTCCAGCAGATTTGAACGGGAATGCACTTTGCACCCGAGTTTTTGTTGTGTATTTTTGTTAATGTGTCAATGGACGCAATATTGTTGATCTGTTTTGAGCCGACCCAGTGTGTGCGTATGAGAGTCAGTCCAAGCTTTTGGTGCGTTGTGTGATTTTTATAATGTGCTAGCGAGAATATATCATGGTGATTATTCTGTCTTGCTCCACATTAGCCCAGTTCATGACCTCGCGAGGCTGAACTTGTGGTATATATTTGTGTTCTTGCCATCCAGGGGATGGGTGAGATTTGTTGACGTTTCCAGAGGGAAACTGCACATAGCTTGCGGGGCTGAGAGAGATAATTGAGGCAGTGTTGACTCATACAAGAAGGGCGCGCTCAAATCAGATAACGTGACTTGTCATTAGTAACAGGCTTGCTTCCTGTACTGCAATTTAAGATGTTATTTAACATTCACAAAAACCTGATCGGTTATAATGAGCATTGATTGATTAAATGGGTGCTGTCCATAGTTGTAAGGGAGCTTCCGAAATTCGTGTTTGTCTGGCGTTTTATATAAATGTAAACATAGTTTTTCAGCCGTTAGGCTTGTATTTTGTTGTTGTTGGTTCAATTTTTGGTGTGTTTATTTTTACGCGTTCTTGACCCGTGTCAAGTTAGGGTGCGCGAAGCTATGTTCCCAAGTTATGATGAGAGCGTTTTTGGCCTATTTCTGGCATGCACTTTTTGTGTTCATTATGTGCTCCTGCACCAGTTAGGATCTCAGGGAGATTCTTCATTCTGTTTATATTATTAAATCTTGCATGTGTCAGTAGTCATTATAGTGTATTAGTTAAGGGTGGGTCCCATAGCCGTAGTGTGATTTAAAAGATGCAACTCCGTAAGCAACATGACTGTTTCAGTTGTAAACGGACTCGCATCAGTACTCAGTTTCTTATTAACGAACAGTACACCACACATTATATAACTTCTTGACCAGAAAAAATGGACTTGTATCCATAGGTTATGATGAGTGAGTTCTTACCGCTCAAATGCTTATGTTATGATTTTATCATTTATGTGAAGCTGCATTCACATTGTCTTCTTGTGACGAGCGAGTTCATACCGCTCAGTGTTATTATTATTTATTAAGGGGGTGAAAGTCAGGGAGGATTTCTTTTATTTATTATTATTATTATTATTATGCACATACCTTTCAGTCATTAAATTTCTTTTATTCTACTTGTTATTCATTTTATTTCTAGTATAGCCTGTGTCATGAACCTTTCTATTCATTAGAGCATGTTGTTTTAAGCGAACTTTGCTCTCTAACGCAGTCAGGACTGAACACGACCCCGTAGATGAATCTTGAGAAAACCATGCTTTATTGAAGGGTGCAATAGATACCTTCGCAAAAATAACTCAGAACTTTGAAATTATACGAAGATTTAAATAGACTAGTTTAGGAATGCAATGTATCCTAGAAGAATCTCACAATTTCCTCAATCAAACGCACTGTCCATCCGTTTAATAAGATGACAAATTTTACCTCAGCGTATTTATTATCGAAAGATTACACCGTCACATCTGTAGCATAACCTGCAATTTGACACTGAACATGATTGACGACTGCATTGTGTAGTCCACACTATAAGGCATTTTTATTGTTCAGAGATGCATTTATTAGCAGACTCAACAAAACACCAAGAAAAAAGTCTATGGACATTTAAATACTTGATACCTTCGGGCATAAATACAGGCTTGTTCAGTGGAGTAAGGGATAGGGTAAATTATAATAACTTATAATAAATGCCAGCATTTACATGTTCAATTATTTTTTTCATGTTTCGGAGTTGAGGAAACGTAGGCTAAAGAAATGCAAGTTAAGTCAAGAATTTTAGGGCTATTTTACAATGAATTAACTTACCTACGGTATGGAAATAAATGCCCGATCCTTTTTAAACGTCTCTTCACATCCATACGCGACACAGTAACACACCATTCTGGCTTAGTAATGAATAAAACTCACTTAAAAAAACAATTCTATCATCACATGTAGTATTTCAGTGTTCCAAACTACCGCAGTTCCCTTCAGTCAGCTGATCGCGATGTTGCTCTCAACCACGGCCAACGAGAAAGACAGGCCATGGCGCGTAAACCTAATCCTTTTGTGACGTAGGCAATGTAGTGCTTGATGGTGCTTGTACGTTTAAGCAAGACCAACTACAATACTCAGGACCTCTTCATCTGCTTTGAACATTTCTGGATCTATATTATCTATACCTGCTGCTTTACCATTCTTCATTTGTTTCAATGCGAGTCTAACTTCTAGCCTGGTTGGGGGTCGCTTTATTCTTGGATCTTCACTGTCTAAGCCATCATTTACTTCTTGTATTTCCTGTTCATTTCCACCATCTCTGTTTAAGATTTCTGAAAAATATTCTTGCCATCTTCTCAACTGTCCTTCTTGGGATAACAACATATTTCCTTGTTTGTCTCTCACTAGTTAACTCTTCCTATAACCTCCTCTTGACAATTTCCTTGTAATATTGTCAAGTTGTTTCATATCACCCTTATTCTCGGCGTCTTCGGCAATTTTCACCTGTTCATCAATCCATCTTCTTTTATCGTTCCTCGTACTCCTTTTAATCATTTTGTCAATTTCCGAATATTTCCTTTGTGCTTCTGCCATCAGCTGCCGTATTCTGCTTTGGTTTACTATAGCTTCTTCTTCTTCTTCTTTTCGTTTTACAAGTCCCATGTTTCCTAAGACATCCAATTTTTCTGTTGATAACTCCTATAACCAATTACTTTTTCACTCGTTTGTATATAAATATTCTTTACATTCTCCCCAGTTCTTTCCACTCTTGACTCTTCCTCTTCTTCACGATTTGCAAGGGCTTCAAACCAGTGGCGTATCCAAGGGGGGGGGGGGGTTAGGGGGGTGGTTAGAACCCCCCATTGGAAAACGGGAGGTTGTGATTTGTGTCTGTGGTGATATACTCTTGTCGCCTTTCGGCCCGGGTCCCCATTTGTGGCTACACACGTCTTCATGACAACGTATAACCACAGTCTACCTACAGATCGCGAAGCTTGGCTCATATTTTTCTATCGCGAGACAATAATGCTCTCATGCAGCCAGCAAGAATATGCCGACTGCGCTATGATGGTGTATGTTATTGTTGCTGTATGTAGCATTGTGTAAAGGTTATATATTTAATTTAACATGTTCTTTACAAGAGGAGAAGCCTCCGTGGCTTAGGCGGCAGCACGCTGGCCTCTCACCGCTGGGTCCGTGGTTCAAATCCCGGTCACTCCATGTGAGATCTGTGCTGGACAAAACGGAGGCAGACAGGTTTTTCTCCGGGTACTCCGGTTTTCCCTGTCACAATTTCATTCCAGCAACACTCTCCCTTATCATTTCATTTCATCTGTCATTCATTTAATCATTGCCCCAGAGGAGTGCGTCAGGCCTCGGCAGCCGGCACAGTTCATATCCTCGCCGCTAGATAGGGGCTTCATTCATTCCATTCCTGACCCGGTCGGAGACTGGAAGCAGGCAGTGGCTTTTCATTTTTTTTTACAAGAGGAGATGTGCAGTTCAATAATCAGATCTCATATTAGACGCAATATTTCAGTGTTGATAAGTAACCTATATGATTGCTTTTCAGTCGGTCAACACGAGTGTACGATACCCAATTCGATTTGGTGGGCAGTGACAATTTATCTCCTAATGCCTGAAATAAAAATACATGAATCGTTTATACACTTCATAAAACACTTCTCACATTAGGCCTAAGAGGGGGGGGGGGGTCGTATGAGAAGCGTTTTATTAAATGTATAAATACTTATTGTATTATGAATTACACAGGGAAATTAATTGTTCTCCTCGACCAATCTAATTGGGTGTATTCGTGTTGACCGACTGGGAAGCCAGACTGTTCAAATAGCAAGACGACACTGGAGTCTCCAAAGGGCCCTAAAAGGTAAGATTTGAGCTATGGATTTTAGGCTAGTATTATAAACTTTTCAAGGGAAGCGTGATGGTGCAGTGGCTTAGATGCTCGTCAATCACCCGGACACCCGGAGTTCCAATCCCGTTGACAGTGGGGTGGACTACTCGACATTGAAATTGGGGAACCTACAGGCGTTCATGTGAAATGCCCTGCCATTGGCCATTGGCTGCAAATCAAATATAATTTTCTATGCATTTTGAAAATTAAGACATACGGTAGGCTAAGTAAACGTAAAAGATGTCATCTCAAACGCGTGCCGACATTTTAATTTTCAGATATAGAAAATGGCTTTTTAATAGTCTGAGAGCTGATTTAATGAATTAAGATTTTGAACAATAATATAAACTTATTCTCGAATCCTTTGGAAGCAAGTCAATTTATGTCGTCAGGATAATGCTCACAAACTTAGATGTGGTACACTGTTTGTTGATTCTCTTATGAAATACCTGGTCTCCCACATGGCTGCTGTAAAGGTACGGTACACAATTGTTATTGCCGATATTTTGTAAAATTGGCATTGTATTATTTTGTCAAATTCAGGAATGAAAGGTTTCAAACCCAGAGATAAGATACACAGTACCTACAATTGAGCCATTTAAGACCTTAAGATCTTTTTGTACTTTTCGTTTCACAAATCACACTGGTATTTTTACTAATTAACTATAATGTTATTCAATTTTATGGAATAACTAGCTTTTAAAATGGTTAAGAGTTTGATATTATATTATACCCATACTATTAACCCGCCCCGGCTTCGCCTGGTATCATAAAGGGGTTACTCAGCGTAAGCTTAAAAGGCGCACGGACGGTAGGTCTCAGACGCAATTCAGAAAAGTAGAGGTGAACAGCGAAACTCCAAACACTTATAGTCTACTCTTCTCTGAAGTCTTAACTCGACACGACTCGACAGTTAATGCTGGCCGAAGCTGGAGTGATGGGCTCGCTCGGTAGCTGGTAAACTCGCACCGAAGCTAGTAATTTAAATTTCCACTGAATGGAGATTGTTGGAAGAAATTAAAACGTAAAATCACTTATAGTTGGCGATGTATTAAAGATAAAGATATGCTGTCGCGGACTTCTTTGTAGAACTTTTCATGCTGACCAATTCTTACACTCATAGTATATGGATATTTTTAATGGTTTACCCAGCGTAAGTTTAAAAAGCGCACGGTCGGCAGGTTTCCCTTCGACACGATTCACTGAAATCGTTACTGCTCGGCTTCCTTTGGTCATAAATGAATGTTTTCCTACAGAAACCTTCCTCGAGAAATTCTTTACTGAATGGTGAAAACCACATCAAAATCCATTCAGTGGATTTAAAGATTACCCGTTACATCCAGGAATTGTTGACTTGGTTTAATGTAGAGATGCCAGTGACTATCATTAAAACCAATGCATGAATTTATAACTGGTATGGACTATGAATTCTACGTAAGACTCATTAAATATGTCATACAACTGTACCCAGGGATACTTATAGAGGACTGAACTAATAAAACACAGCATTCTTTTTATGTTTCTATAAATTAAAAGTGTACGGTATATCAACATTGTGGCTTTTTTCTGTAGTAGTTGGTGATTTAACGTGACTTATGTTTACAATGGAAATAATCACTCAGGTGAGTTAAAATTCAAAAAACCCTTGCAAAAGTGAAATCATCTGTTCCGCGAATATCGTGCTGAAGGCAGTTGCCAGCTTGCTGGCCGCCGCGAGCGCTAGTGTCGCTTCACCTACAAAGAGGATGCAATTTCGTAACACAGCGAGCTCCGCGACTGTGTATTTTAGACTGTGGTAATACAACTCCGCCCTCCCCGAGTTGCCAATCTAACTTTTCTCCCGCGAAATAACGTATAGCTTATTTCAAACTGAGGCTAGTGCCAAATAATTTTGAATCCCACACAGCGGGGAAATATTAGCTTTTTCTTTTCTTGGCGGGAGATGTTATAGTCTATGTAAATTAATCTAGCTTTCATTAAAAATAACGCACTTTAATAAAGACTTCGAAAATTCTATGGGTACATTAACACTAATTTTGGAATCATTATTAACATCTTGAACCTGAGATAACCGTCAACCGAGTTGATTCATATTACGTACATATTTATGTCCAGCAATTCCCCGAATTACGGTTATCTCCCAGTTACGAATAAGTGAAATTTGTCGCCTGAGTAGTGTAAGCAATTAAACCTTTTTCCGGCTGCAGGTAGCATTTATAAGGTAAGAAGGACCTTGGTAGGTGACAAAAATCTTCGAAAATGATTCTTCAGACATTCATGGCTAATTGCAATATAAAGCATAGGATCTTGTTGGAAAAACTGTATAAACATAAAAATGAGTACCGGTATTGAATTACTCATAAATCAACATGATACATCGTGAGAGGACATGCACACTTTTGCTGAGACCTCTGTAAATAATTTCTCTTGTTGAGAGTCTTCATGTTCGTAGCACAGATTTATTTGAGTTTATTTTGTTCCTGTCAGGGGAACAGGAATGTTCTAAATTTACCATTTAGGTGAGACATTTTAGTCAAAAATTAACTTAATTGTTTAAAGGACTGATTTGTCTTTGTATTTTGAGCATATTGTATTACTCGAAAAATTTGGGATCAAAATACATGAAACTTTTCTTGTGTAATAATATCTCATAGAGAAATGGAAATACTTGTAGAGTTGTTGTTAATTCATTTGAGGGGCGTGAGACACCTTGGTCATCAGCCCCGTGTAGTTGGGAGTGTGTTGAAGCTGTCAGGCAACCTGTATTGCTGTGATGATTGTAGTTGTGTGTGTAAATGTATCTGGGAAAGGCACGGAGTAGACGCTCCGGGACTTGAGCTAGGCACTATCCCGGCAATTTCCTGCAGGAAGTGTGGCGAAACCCGGGGAAGAAACACACTCAAGATAACCGCTGTCAGCACCGGGATTCGAACCTACGATATCCGTACTTACCACAGCTGACCTCGCGACCATGGTGCACGTTCGACGAGCGCGGCTACGCCGCGGGACGAAATGCTTGTAGAATTTGGCTTGAGTACCTATAACCCCCCCATTGGTCGCTACGCTACTGCTTCAAACCGGGTTTT
This sequence comes from Meconema thalassinum, assembly GCA_946902985.2. Lineage (NCBI taxonomy): Eukaryota > Metazoa > Arthropoda > Insecta > Orthoptera > Tettigoniidae > Meconema > Meconema thalassinum. Next base: position 1,048,894,322 of record OX336388.2, read on the forward strand.
CAACTCCAAACTAAATCCTTTCCTCTTATCTTCAGTTTTCAACTTTTGTATGTTGAACCTCTTTTTTCGAGTGTCAAACTTCTTGGATGCAGCCGTTATTTTAAATTTAAATTCTGCCACCACCAGGTGATGATCACTACCAATTTCAGCTCCTTTTCTGCTCCTCGCATCATCAGAGATCTTCTGAATTTTTTACTAATAGCTGCATGATCGAAATGCTTTTCTGTTTTGTGATCTGGTGACACCCATGTAACTTTAAGACACTTTTTGTGAGGAAAAAGTGTTCCTCCAATCACCATTTCCTGACTAACACACAGATTTACAAATCTCTCTCCGTTATCATTCGTTTCCTCTAATACATGTTTCCCAATCACATGCTCTAGTCCCTCATTATTTGGTCCAATCTCCGCGTTCATATCACCCATAATAATAACAATATCTCTTTTATTTATATTCTTCACAGTTTCGTTCAGCCGGTGGTAAAATTGGTTCCTCATGTTACCATCAGATACTTCTGTTGGTGCATAACAATCTATTATTGTTACATTGCGAGATTTACCTTGAAATCTAACTGTCATGTTTCTGTCTGAGATGGGACTCCATCCAATTAAACTGTTCTTGGATGTCCTATTTAGCAGCATACCCACTGCATTTCTCCGTTCAACATTATCTCCAGTCTGTCCAGAATAGATAAATGTGTTCACATTCTGCGTCGTAATCTCCCCCAAATCGTATCACCTCACTTCACTTAGTCCAAGTATTTCCAAACCATAATTCTGCATCTCTTTCTCAACTTGCTTTAGTTTACCTTCCAAAAGTTCTAACATTCCAACAACCAATTCTCTTTTTCTGTTTCGGGCCAAAGGTCGTCATCGAGGTATCCATCCGGTTTTGTTTCACTTCAGTTTCTTTAATAATTGAATTTAAGATGTGCAGGTTATTGGCCCACAGCATCCGAGCTTGGTGGTGGGGCTGCCACCTAAGCCTCCAATCTTGCTGATTTATCTGTCGAGGTTGTCTCCCTTAGCCTTTGGAGGACCAACTCCACTCTACAAGGCAGTAGTTTCACCAGAGTTCCGTTAGCAACTATTTTCAGGGTTCCTGCAAGTCCTTCACAGCTACCGTAGTGATCCCGGGGCACACGAGTTCCCCACTGTACTTCACCCTTACAGGCATTCCCCTACTTCTAACGTTGCCCATCTCCCACGACGTGGACGAGTAGTTGGACTTAAGGGAGACGGAGTCGCGTGTGCATTGTGCTAATTTAAAGCAATGCATTTCTAAACCGCGCGTCAAAATAACGCCGCGTCATAGCGTCATTTCACCGCTAGTGTGCATCGGGCCTTAAACTACATTGCCTACGCCAGAGAAGGATTTGGTTTACGCGCCAAGGCCTGCCTTTCTTGTTGGCCGTGGTGCCTCCTACAGTGACGTCACGCCTAGGGTCGATATAGTCGCAGCTGCAAGTCAGATGGCCTAGCCAAGACCAACTACAATACTCAGACCTTAATGCAGGTCTCGAAAGTGTGAAAATGGCGTATGCTGAAGCCCCGGCATATTGTTTGTTTACATTCGTTGCTGGGATACACTATTTAGCTTTGATTAGCTTCGTTTGATGAAAGTTGGGATAAACTGCCGCTCATCTGTAATTTTTAGTGTCTTCTGTATGTCTGTAAAGTCCAGTTCGCGTTAATGTACTGCAATCGTATATAAATATGTGATAAGCTTAATAGGGACTGGTTCGCTTGTGTGATGATTGTCCAGTCAACCGATGGCATTGTGTCATTTACTTCGGATGTTGAAGTACCTAAGACTAATGCATAATAGAAGAGTCTCAAGAATATACACCGCAATGATTTGCTAGTTAGTGACAATATAATTATAGCTTAGTACACGTCAGTAGTGTTGAACTTAAGTAGTACGTAAAGGGAAAACGCAATGAGCATCTACGGCTAGACCGAACCGTTGACGTTATCTTGAACGCTCAGCAATGTGTGCCTCCGTAAATCATTACCAGTCTGGCAGATGTTCTACACTGCCTTGTCTACACGAATACGGTGAACTTCTGTTTTATTGGTTAAGGAAAATATCCCCCCTGTGCCAAACAGTGAACTCATTGTGTTCCGTCATTATTCATACTTTTGTGATTCTTACAGTTTGCAAGTTATTTTTTATTATGATGTGTGTAATAAAGTGTTGTGAGTACCTTGCCAATTATGTAACTTAAATTGCGAGATGGTGTGCCGCGATAATTCCGTAAGAGGGAGATGGTGCTTTCCAACCTATAGTACTTTACTAAATCAACTATTTCCAGCGTACAACTATTCCAAACGGTAACAGCGAATGCTTAATAGGTTAGATGGTAACATATTATCGTGTCCCTTGTGTGTGGTAGTCTCCATAATTATGTTCTGATATCCACACGACGACTTCTTTGCTTATTTCAATCAACTAATTCGGTGTGATGTTTTACCTGAGATTTTAGGCAATTCCACGAAAGGTCTTAATTGAAATGTATCTCTATGGTGTCGGTTCGATTAGTTCAGGCAACTATTCTCATTCCGATTGTGTACACAAATACTCTGCATGTGCTGGGACAGCACTTCAGTAACCGGGTACTTTCTTCTCTCCTACTTCAGAATCTGTTTGATTTTTTGCTAATAAAATTATTCTATAATTACTGAACTTAAATACAAATCGTGATAACTCGCCAAAAAGCTTCTTATTCAACCACAGAAACAGTGAGACTATTGTAGCTGTCCCTTGGGTCACAGTATTGTAACCATATACACACCATATACCATGTAATTTTTTCGTCAAGGTTTTGAAACGGCCGTCACCGGAAGCACCGCACGCACGCACGCATGACGGTTCACCATGTATCCGCGAGAGAGCAGCGTACCCATATTCTTTGAGTGCGGCCTGTCGATTTTGTCAGAAGATAATATTGCGAAAAATTATTAAACACAATACAGTGTTTTAATTTTGGAATTTAATCAACGGCAGAAATGCCCAACGATTGTGCGGTAAAATTTTACCGCAGCTCTTACCTCACCGGAAACAACAGCTTATTCCGGTTTCCTCGGCGACTGGAGCGGTAAGTACAAACACCGAACATTACAATTGAATGATTTTGCTTTTAATAAACATGAAATACCAATCCCTCAGATACCTATCCACTAATTCACAAATTCCTATTCCAGATGCAATGACTGGGTAAAGGCCTGTAATTGGGACGATTTGCTGGAATACGGGCTAAATCTACACAAGTCAATGTATACGGTGTGTAGCCTTCATTTCTCACGGGAAATGTTTTACCCCACAAACGAGGGCAGTTCTATTCTGAGATTACGCCCTAATGCCCTACCAATATTAAATATCTACCCTAGAGAAGGTATGGTTTCCTTTAAAGTGTCAATTTTCTAACCTATCTTAAGGTAACTATACCGGTTTTCGTCACTGAGCCAATACTCGTCACTCGCGTATATAAGTACAAATAATAAGCCTGTCCACGGGTCTTGCTCAACGCACAAAGTCTTACGAGATTCGTCATACCTTCGTTGCCGATAAGGAGCAACTTTGCGAAGTCATGCGTGCGATGCAATAGGTAATTCCCAGCGTCAAACATCTTGAGCTGTCTTGATGCGGCGTATTGCTTCTCGCATGAGCTAAGCAGGCACGCGAGTTAATTATGTGCATACGTGTTATGTTCCGATGTTTTAAAATGTTACAAGTGTGTGATACAGTTGGTAATTGTTTCTGTAACATATGCGATTTGCTATTTCGTGCTCACGTTACTGGTTTGGTTAGAAATGCTGGTGACGAACACTGGATGTAAAAAAACGCACTTTACCAATGCTCGTCATTTGTGACGAAAACTGGCACATTGTCATTTCTCCTTGTAAGACCTAACTAACCGCGGCAATATACTTATAATGTAGTTCTGAATCACCCTACATTAATTAAATTATCGTTTGATCATCGTGTCCAATAGTCGTCATAGCTGACGATCTTTATAGCACATGCGTGACGAACACTAGTGCACGATAATGTTAAAGTTTGCGTTAACGTTTCAGAACCAACAAACATTTACAGTGTGCTGTTATTATGTAGATCAGTCTTTTTGACGGCCTTAGGTCTAGGCTGGCTGCGTGGCTCAGTGGTAACGTTCTCGCTTGCTGTTGCAGGATTAAATCCTGGCGCAGTCATCTGGAATTTGAGGGTGCACAAATGCGAGGGAGCCGTGTCAGTAGATTTACTGGCACGTTAAAGATCCCCTTCGGGGAAAAATCTGGCACACCAGCGTCTCTAAAAGCCGCAGTAGTTAAAAGGGAGGTAAAACAAATAATATTATTATTATCAGTAGGTCTAGGCCTAGGGTTTTTTGGTGTGCTAAAGAGGATTCGTTTTAAATTGAGATGAAAAATATATTCTAAGACTAAATCTTTGCTTTCAAGCAATATGTCGAAACGTGCATTTCTCAATTAGCCTACGATATTCAGCAAATGGAAGCTGCTAGTAAGGTCATTGAGGAGGACGGCATGAGTATTATAACGGCTGCGGAGAGGAATGGTGTTCCGAGAAACGCCCTCTCGGACAAAATTAAAGGAAAAACTAGAGAGAGGAAGATGGGGCCAAGTTCCTTTTTTTACAAGGGGTGTTAGTTCAATGGGTAATCTCACTAGGAAAAGCAGGGTTCCCGGTAACAAAGGACGATTTTCAAAATAGCGTCCAGTGCCTCAAAAAAGAATTGAAGAGGGACTCTCCTTTCAAAGATGGGCGGCCATGGAGGAAATAGTGTGAATCTTTCCTAAAATGAAATCAAAGCCTGTCTTTACGAACCCCTTCACATGGAATTAAGTGATTTACTTTCAAGCTGGAATGCAGATCACGTTGAGAATTTGCTCGCTCATCTACTGTATGGGACGTTGGTTCTATTGCCGATGGATGAGTGCTGTGAAAGTTCGATTGTCCTGGTTACGTCGCAAAACTCACGAGCTAAATATAGTAGCAAATAGTATCAAAACTCACGACAACAAACTAGTAGCTAAATAATTAACATTCTAATCAGCCTTAAAATTCACAACTCCAGAGAGCTCGTGCCTGCAATGACCACAGGAGGGACTTATTACAATGCAATTAATTTAAATTACATCTCTGAGACCACTAAAAAATTGTCCATCCATGTAAATGATCAGCACACTGTGGAGTGTCCAATAAGCTGACAAGTGACCTTACTTGTGCGAGACTCCACTCTCGTATCATTATTATTAATTGCTTGCCACGGTGGGTGAGTGGTTATAGTGTCGGACTACCAACCCCAAGATTGCAGGTTCGCCCCTGGCCATGGTAAGTGATTTTTGAAGGCGACAAAAATCACGATACTCATGTCATACGTTTTTGGCATGTTAAAGAACCCATTTGAATTCAGTAGGCCGTGTTCAATGGCAAAATTAATCTCGGGATTTTCCGCCAACACAAAGTTCCTCCATTCTCTAGTTGAAAGCGCAGTAGTGTCAAGGAGTTTAGATAGCTAACCTCCTTGACTTTCATAGCGTTCAAAGGAACGACGAAATTCGACATGCAAGCTACCCTCTGGGTGTCAATTAACAAAGCTTGCACCAGGCACCCGAGGTCAAACGATATTATTATTATTATTATTATTATTATTATTTATTCATTTTCAAATAAGTCAGATCTATATTGCTCAAGTGGCAAGAAACTACCTCAATCTATAAAGCCTACCCTAAGTGAAGAAAAAACATCCCTACTATTGGTGCTGAAAGTATTCAGGCATTCTGTTAGTGGGTGTCCAAAAGATACCACTTACCGTATATTAGCACATTCACTAGCAGAGCAAACTTGTAGCTCTCGTGAACATAAACCCAAGAACCTTTCTTTTCTTTGAAATTGGACCACTGGATGCGACTCTGAAATTCTAACATGCATATGTAACCAAGAATCAAACCCAGTCCAAATATACACAATGACTTAAGGTTCTCCTAATGTTAGAGATTATTTGGGTGCGGTCTTGGCTTCTAGGATAAAAGAAGCGGGCCTCTGTAGGAAGGGTGATTGGCCAGTTAAAAGTACTTAAGCCCTGAACTTGTATTTCACCTTTACTTTTCCTTTTTATTTTTATTTTTTTTATTTAGTCAATTTACCCTCTAGGTTGGTGGTTCCCACGGACTCAGTGAGGAAACTCACCACTACCGCCTCTATGGGCAGTGTCCTGGAGTTTGGAACATCTGGTCGGGATGGATACAACTGGGGAGGTGTGATCAGCACTTCGCCCAGGCGGCCTCACCTGCAAAGCGAACAGGGGCCTCATGAGGGAGGGGAAGGGATGGAAGATAGGGATGGATAGGCTAGGAAGAGGGAAGGAGGCGGCCGTGGCCTTACAGTAGGTACCATCCCGGCATTTGCCCGAAGACGAAGTGGGAAACCACGGAAAACCACTTCGAGGATGGCTGAGGTGGGAATCGAACCCCCTCTACACATTTGGACCACCCGAGGCTGAGTAGACCCCGTTGCAGTCCTCATACCACATTTCAAATTTCGTGGCAGAGCCGAGAATCGAACCCAGGACCTCCGGGGCGGCAGCTAACCATGCTGACCGCTACGCTACGGAGGCGACTTTTTACTTTTTCTTAAGTGAATTTATTTTTAGGCTATCTGTAAACAAAACAATCAGTAAATGTAGCCTATTTGTTGAATCATAAGCTCTAAGAAATTCACCCACGTATACAGTAATTCGTAACTAACAAAACTTTCCTTGTTGTGGCGTAAGAACTGCAAGGCCAACGGCCTAGCCGTGTTGAACCACCGGATCCCATGAGAACTCCGCAGTTAAGCAACATTGGGCGCAGTCGGAACTTGGATGGTATGCCGGTTCTAGGCACTGCGCGCTGTTGGCCAACATAAGGAGGAGCGGAAAGGCCCTGGCCACCCTACGGCAAGTAAACTCCGGCTGGGGGTAGCCTCTTCGGAGGCTCTGACCTGCCTTCGGGCAGAATACCAATTATTATTTAAGGACTGCATATCTTAGTTATAATCCCTCAATCATACACTCCTTTTCAGCCCTCGATAATATCATAACTTCATAACATTAAAAAGATCAAGCAGTCGTGATTTTTTTTGACCTAGCCCACCTCGTAGCACTTGGCAAATAATGTTCATTCAAAGGAAGTTTGTAGTTTTACGTGAGCGACTTCGGTGGCGTAGTTGGTAGCATGCTGAACTGCTGTGCCCAAGATAGCGGGTTCAATCCCGGCCGAAGTCGTCTGATTATTTAAGAGCGATAAAATCCTTCAGTATGCCTTCCTTCGGAGGGGAAGTAAAGATTCATGGCATGTAAAAGATCCTTCCACAGACTAAACATGCGTGAAGTTAAATTGTTAGGTTAGATTTCGTCGGAACGCTGTAACAAAGTTCCAACGTTCACCACTAGGTATCATTGATATCTGGTAGCGAATGTTGGAACTAATTGAAATTTAACGGAACTTGTAGCTCACCTTAAGGGTGTCCGCTGGAAGTAGCTACAGACTCAGGCGAGCCGAACATGTCCTCGGACACTCCCGGCACTAAAAGCCATACGATAAATAATAGTTTTACGTGACCGTTGATCTTGAGATCATGAGCAACGGTGCCTCCTTTTTATGTTGAATCCGAACCACAGGACATGGCATTTCACTTTGAAAATCTCACATGCATTAACCGGGAATCTAACCTGGTCCGCCGTGGTGAGAGGCCAACAGCCCCCATGTTCATTCAGGGAGATGCACTAATTTATTATTAATATAAAATAAAATTGTATACTTGTTGCTGCTATAATAGCCATACAAAGATGTGACACTAATGAAGGTGAAGAACAGAAATAGCACATAATGTAAGTTTATTTTATCATGAAACTTGAAAAGAACATTGCATGGATCCCCTCACATCAACATTACTTTTTTATTGACTAAAGAATTGTCCGGGTATTTACGTTAGGGAGTTGAGAATATTAAAATTTAACACTTAACTTGAAAATATATAAATTTCCACAAGGGTATCCGCCTGGCATTCCGGGAGACCATAAGATCCAGAATAATAAGGTAGGCCTACATTGTTTGCTCTACATTACATACAGTATACATCACGATACATCATACAAATGGTTATGCAGTATGTGAATTGAAGCTCTCAATATGCCAAAGCAGACCTTCTCAAGATTATCCTCGATGATCTCAAGCTCTTTCAGGATGTTCCCCGAGCTCCGAAAAGGAGGCCGTTCACTTTCCATGCATTTTTAGTTACTGTAGAAAACTTGAATTGCATTAGCTCTGACAGCAAAAGCTTACGAAAGGAAACCCACATTTCCTCCACACTTTTCAATATAGTATGTGTTAATTTAATAATTTAAAACATCCCATAACCTTTCATCGTTACTATGAAATCACAATGCGGCACCACAGGAGTGAAGGAATGTGATAGATAGATAGATAGATTTTTATTAATTCCATTTGATCAAATACATGCATTCAATACATTTTTGATATAGGACACGTCAGAATTTACATGCATAAAATAAAAGAACTAACAGGTATATATTACTAAGATTAAAACTATTTATAACTTATTATAATAGCAAATCTTAATAGATACAATCTTATTGCACAACTATTTACACCTCACTCTATTATCATAATATGAAAACTTAATTCTATAAATACAACAACATACAGCTAGGTATTAAAATTAAATTTAAAAAGTAAAATATAGTTATAGATTCCATCACTCCTATACGCTAAAATATTCAACTACTGAGTAAAAACAATGGCACTGCAGATAAGCTTTCAACATTCTTTCAAAGGTTTTTATTTTTGGGGCCAGTTTTATATACTGGGGTAGTTTATTGTATAATTTAACTCCAGTGTGAAAAGTTCCTTTTTGATATATGCTTGTGTGTGTGTGTGAAATATGAATGTTTTGATTTTGTCTTGTGTTATGCCTATGAACATCATTGTTTGTTTTAAGAAAAACATCTTTATTCATTAAATTCTTTTTAAAAAACATAATACTTTCAAAGATATATATGCAGGGCAGTGGGAGAATGTTTAAATCTTTAAACAGAGGTCTACATGATTCTCTAGAGTGTACATTTGCCATAATTCTAATCGCTCTCTTTTGTATCCTAAACGTGCTTAGTACATCTGGCGACATACCCCAAAATATGATCCCATATCTTAAGTATGAATGGAAATAAGCAAAATAAGTATTTCTTAATGTGTGCATGCTAGTGCAGGTTTTCAAAATACGTAACGCAAAGCACATCGAGTTCAGTTTAGTATTCAGATATTGTATATGTTTATTCCATTTCAAGTCTTGTTGTATCCATAGTCCTAAAAACTTTGTTTCTGATTTATTTTCTATTTGATGACCATTTAATGTTATATTGGGCATCGCAGGATTCCTATTCTGTATAGTGTGGAAATTTAGACATACTGTCTTTTTATAGTTTATTATGAGGCGATTATCTTGTGACCATTTGGTTAACTCTCCTGTAACGGAGTCAGCAGACTGCTGTATGACCTGTTTAGTTTCACCTTTTATTACGAGTGTTGTATCGTCCGCAAACAAAATTTCCTTATGTGAATGAACGTTCTGTGTTATATCATTGATATATAGAAGAAAGAGTAGTGGGCCCAAAACCGATCCCTGGGGTACTCCAAATTCAATAATTCCCTCATTGGACAATGTTTCATTAAGTAATTTGGTTCCATCATCCTTGTGTCTCAAGCTTACTATTTGTTTACGCCTTGTTAAGTAAGACTCTATCCATTTATTAGCTAGACCTCTAACACCATATTGATTTAGTTTGGTAAGGAGGATTTTATGGTCAACTACATCAAATGCTTTCGATAAATCCAAGAATAGGCCAGTTACATGTTCCTTATTGTCAATTAATTTCAGTATACTATTACTACATTCGTAAATTGCTGTCTGTGTAGATTTTTCCGTTCTAAATCCATGTTGTGAGTTTGATAATATTTTATTTTTTTCTATGAAACTTATCAGTCTCTTATACATAATTTTTTCCACAATTTTTGCAATACCAGTTGGTAAGGTAATAGGACGATAGTTATCTAATTCATCTTTTGAACCATTTTTGTGCACTGGAATTACTTTTGATAACTTCAAAATATCCGGGTAAGTTCCTGAGAGAATTGAACTGTTTATTAAGTGCGTAAGTGGATTTATTATATTTTCTGCACATTTCTTTAAAATTGCATCAGGGATGCCATCAATGCCAGCACAGAATTTATTTTTTAGCTCTTTTATAACTATTCTTACCTCTTCACTTGTGACATGATTTATAAATAAAGAATCACTGCATATATTTATTTTATTATTAGAATTTAGTGTATTTACCTGTGATTTATTTAATAATTTTTGCGGAATTTCCAGAAAATAGTCATTAAAAGTGTTTGCTATTTCCTCTGGATTATTAATCACTTTATTATTTCTGGTCAGTGTAATGTTCCTTTGTATTTTAGCAGATTTTCCAGTTTCTTTCTTTATTACAGACCACATAGCCCTGTTTTTATTAGATGATTGGGAAATAAAATTATCATTATGCATTTTCTTTGCTAGTCTTATTACCTTATTTAATATGCTAGTGTATTTTTTGTAGTATAAATTGAATTCAGGTGTTGTGTGGTATTGTTTATATAATTTGTGTAGAAATTTCTTTCTTTGACATGAATTTATAATCCCTGTTGTTATCCAATTGCTAGTTTTGTTATTTTGAACAGTTCTTCGTTTAAAGGGGAATGCTATTTCAAAATAGTGTTTTAGGGTACTGTTAAATGCATTAAATTTATCATTTACATTTTCTAGTTCATAAATTTCTGACCATGTTTCCTTATTTAATAAGTCATTGAAATATGTAACATTTGATTCAGTGAATGACCTGCACTTTGATTTTACTCCATTATCATTATTATTGATTACTTCGGATACTTCAAAACTCAGTATTTGTCCATGGTGGTCACTAAAACCCGGACAATAGACTTCTATTGAATGGTGATATTTATCTGTATTTATAAAAATTTGATCAGGAGTGGTTTTACTAAATTTTGTTATTCTTGTTGGTGTATTTACTGTAGGTGTCAGTCCATAGGAAATTAGTAACTGGTTTAATAATTCACAATTTCTATCAAGTTTTAAGAAATCCACATTTACATCCCCACAAATTATTATATCGAAATTTACTTTGCTCATGTTATTGAGTAACAATTCTAGTTTATCTATAAATAGAGGAAACTTTCCTGACGGAGAACGGTATACGCATACAATTATTAACTTAAACTGCTGAATTTTTACGGCAGAGAATTCAAAATCCTGTTCCATAATTAGATAATCATAAGCTGTTATCTGTTCATGATCTAAATTATTTCTTAAGAAGATGCAAGTACCACCATGGCTAATATTAGATCTAGAGTATTTACTAGCTTGTATAAACCCTGGGAATTGAATTAATTCGAGTTGTTCCTCTTTCAGCCAATGTTCTGAAATACATAGTGCTGAGATGTCTTTAAGTTCATTTTTAAGCATTAGATTTATGTAATCAATTTTATTATAAAGAGACTGGACATTCTGGTGGTAAATTTTAAATTTGTTACTTTTGCAAGCTTGTGTTGGTGATTTATTTACATTATTATTATCATAATTGTTATTATTATTGTTGCTAGACAAATCCGAAATACCATTGTTGCACTCCGTTAAATTTGACTTCAAAAGATGTGAATGCCAAACCTCACGTTTGGCTTCTTCTACCAGTTTCCCTGCTTCCACTCTAATGATATTACTGTTGAATTATTCTTACCATTTGAATTTACAATTTTGCAGATTTCATCACTAAGATACTCTTTTCCTAATCTATTTAAGTGTAGGCCATGCCGAGTGTGGAACTTCCTGTCTAATTTACTTACATCTACAATTTGGACATTTGGAAAACTCTTACAAATTTTATGAATTTTTCCATTTGTAGCCTCTATTTCTACATTTACACATGACTTGGGAATTAAATCGTGTCTCTGCGGAATATTTACAATAATGACATTTGTTTTTTGCATGGATGGCAATGTACCCTTTAAATCTTTGATTACCTTTTTACTCTCATTTCTATAGACGTCGTTTGCTCCAGCGATGATCACTGCGTAGTCCTTTGCAGTAAGGGACGCACACTCTCCTATCATCCCGTTCGTGACTTCTGCAATCTGCAATCTGAGCTCCTGGCTTCACTGTCGAAGTGACCTCCATTTCTCGGCTTCTCTCCAAAACGCTTGCTGCTACATCTCGCCCGTGGCTATCCGCAAATATCCGCATCTTCCTGGATTTTCTCTTTATCACTTTCTTCTTTTCTTCTTGAGGAAAGTCATCATTTTCTTCGACAAGCACTCCAAATGAATTTGAGACGGGAATTTCAGTTACATGTACTCCATTTATAGGCCTAGGCTTATTCAATCTTACCTTACCAGCAATCACTGTCGACCAAGTTTCCTTGCTTTCCTCTCTGTTTCCTTTTAATTTATTCAACTCTTCCATTAACTTAGCAATATCTTCCTTTAGCAGCTTTATAATTTCGTCTTTTGAGGACAGTTCGTTTCTCAGGTTATGACATTCGCATGACGGTAGCGGTAGGCCTACATTACGACAATCGGTTTCACTTTTCACTTTTCTCCTCATTCAATTTTACCTGAGATCTTGTGATGATTTTATTTGCATTTTTTACTTTTATTTTGCACGACGAGCATAAATCCGTTACGGTTACACAACCTGACGAGATACTAACACTGTTTACTGTCGTCATACTAGAGATCTAAGTGAGCCTAGATGTTTACACCAAATTACACTAAATTTAATTTAATTATTACTACCTAATAGAATTAATCTAATAACCTACCAATAAAGAAGAATGTGAAATACGTATATCTTCCAATCGGGTGAAGTCTCGTAAAAGCACCACTGCTCTACTTGGTTCAAACAGTGATTGAAGAAGTCACCGAATCTTTGGATACACGTTCCCACAACTTAGTTTAAGTTTATTAAATTATCAACAAGAATTTCTAAATACTATCAATATTCCGTATTACACTTGATCTGAGGAAAGTAACTTTATAGATTTTAAGCCTCTGTTATAATATTTTACCACTTTTATCAAATATTTACACTAGCTGCTATTTCACTGCACTTTCACTGTGACGCCATCTTGTGCTAGAAGTGTGGTGTTCAACATTAAATTACACACTTCTTACAATAAAAAATTAATAATATTAACACTTTCTATTTTCTAGTTATTTATTTTCTTAAAATATCTGATTACAAAGAGAGCTAGTGTGTTGAAATCGTATTAAATAAATTACATAAAATATACATTCATCAATCAGCTGCTTATCATGTGTTTGTCAATAAGTGGTGCTACCTAGCAGGCTAGCGGCTTACAGGTGTATTAGTGCATCCCCTTATCAATTGCTTTTTTTTGAAAATCCGTTTTTCCGGTTTTGCCGAAGTGTCCATACTGTATTGATATCTATACTGTGCTTGGGTAAAGACGAAGAAACCTATAATTCGAGGCCAGCACTATATAGATTTATTAATTCAGGTAAGTCTAAATTATTGATGCATATTTCTTCGGAACCTAGTCTCGTCTTGTGATATATTTTATGCTCTTAGGTGAGTAAAAATAATAATTTACACGAACTGTGACAAGCCCGATGGCATGATCTTAGCTATTGGTAGGGCAACCATCGCCGCCATGTTTTTTCTACATTAATAATAATAGTTTTAATGCAGCCAATGGCCATTGAAAAAGTAAACAAGTAGTTCCGTGAAGAACTTTACAGCCTATTTTCATATATCCTAATTATGTTAACTGCCACAATCAACATACAAAATTTCAGTTTAATTGCTGTAACAGATTCGTAGATATTGAGAACCGTCTAAATATTTCAGTTGGTCGCCAGGTTGGATTTTTATTTTTGTACTATTACATTAAGATTATTGTGTACGTGTGGTATTCAAACTTCAATCGCAAGATTAGAACACAAGAAGTAAAAACGAGATTTTAAAATTACGCACAGCAGCCATCTTGTGTTAATGCAAACAATTGAAATAAATTAGATGCCAGTGGATCAACATTTGTATAAGCATTTAACGAGCAACGTTTCACGGCACTCGGATAGTTATTTCGCGAGAAACGTCCATTTAAATATTTATACTTCGCGTCGCCGCCATGTTGGATTTGTGCTCACCAGGTTCCTGAAAGTCCTATAGGTGAACATATGTTCATAGTCTCTATGAACATTAAAAAATTCAGTTTGGTTGCTGTAAAAGATTCATAGATATTGAGAACCGTCTAAATATTTCGGGAGCTCACCATTTAGGAGTGTTATGTGTATAGGCCATAGAGTTATGTACCATTCAAGGACAATTATTGCCTAGGTTCATTATTCAAACTTTCACTTCGATCGCATGATTACGACACAAGAAATTAAAACTTAATTTTAAAATTTCGCACAGCCGCCATCTTGAGGTTATGTAAGCAATTGAATTAAATTAGATGGCAGTGCATTACAATCTACAAAATCAATTACTGTACCACATTTCACTGCGCTCAGAGAGTTAACTCACGAGAAAAGTCTATTAAAATATTTTAAATTCGCTTGGTCGCCATGTTCGTTTTGTATTTTACAGGTTTATGAAATATACATAGGTATACCTGTATCAGTACCCTTTATCACCGTACAAAATTGCAGGGTGATATCTGTAATAGTTTCGGAGATATAGAATGTCAGTGAAATATTTCGCACAGCCGCCATTTTGAGGTTATGTAAACAATTGAACTAAATTAGACTCCAGTGCATTACAATGTGTATAAACATTTGCTGTACCATGTTTCATTACATTTAGATAGTTAAATCGCGAGAAAAGTCTATTTAAATATCTCAACTTCGCTTGGCCGCCATGTTGGTTTTGTAGTCACCAGGTTTTTGAAAGTCTCATAGGTGAACTTCTAGTAGTGCCCTTTATCTCCGTACACAATTTCAGGGCGATATCGGTAATAGTTTCGGAGATATTGAATGCTAGTGAAATATTTCGCACAGCCGCCATGTTGGATTGGAGAGACGTAACAAAATTTGAAGGGCACGATCGAGGTCGCCGGGAATAGGGCTATGAACTTCCCGAGTTTCATTGAAATCGCTCCAGCCGTTTCGATTTTATTAGGGGGGGACACACACACGAATCACACACACACACACACACACGCACACACACACGGACAAAAGGTGATCTCATAAGCCTATTTTTTCAAAATTGAAAATAGGCTAAAAATACAATGCAGGTACTGTCAGTCGCTACAAAATTGCGTCAGGGAAGTTAATCTTCCTTTACAATATGCCGCATGATATCGGTCACAGGGCTCGCTACACAATTCACATATGCATGTAGCTGCATTTGGAGTGTGAAAGTCTTTTCTTCCGCAACACCTGAAATGAAATCCATGGACTGCGAAACGCGTCACAGTGTGTCGTAAATCGTAGTCTGCTCTCTTCCAGTCAGACGATAACATCGCTTCTGTCCCATAGAAGTCCAACCATATTTCTTTCTTTTTTGATTGAAATTCCGCAAGTAGTTCCTGATAGGCAGCGCTAGATGGAAGCTGCATTTTTAGTCTTCTTTGTTCAATACAGAATGGCTCTGCAGACAGCTCATACATTAGCCGGGACGGAGTAAATTTCGATACACACAATGCTTTCTTTAGGAAGATAGACTTTACTTGCTCTATTTCCTTTAAGTTGGTTTTGGTCAGATGAGGCCAGATCAGTTCCAGACCGTAGGTTAAAATAGGTGTCAGTGTGGAAACAAAGAGCTTCATAGCAGTAACTAAAGATAGTTTACGCAAATGCTGTATGTTGTTCATAGCTATTAGTGCAGCAGTCGCTCTGTTTCTCACATGCATTGTGAAAGAAGTTCCTGTCGTCTGGAAAATTAACCCTAAATAGTTAAAATTCTTGACGGTTGTTATCGGTAAATCTCCAGGTCTGTAATAAATCTTATCTCTATTCGAAATCATTCCTCCCTTACGGAAGACCATGTGGGCTGTTTTATTCTCGTTGATCTGTAATTTGTTCCTCTCGGCCCAGAGAAGCAGACGATCCATACATTCCTGCAGAACTTCCAAACTCTTTGCTCCAATTACTACATCATCTGCGTATATATAAAGAGATATCTCCTCTTCCAAAGAATCGAGGATACCCGTGATGTCAGCAGTTGAGAGAATGAACAGCAGTGGACTGATTGGGTCACCCTGTAGGACACCATTTATCTGTTCAATAGGCTTTGAGAACTGAAGGCCATCGGAGATAAACACGGTATTGTGATGTAGAATGTTGGTTATTATCAGTGTCAGATAATCAGATTCACCGAGCATAGTCTGAAGTTTCTCAACTATGACCTGTCGACTTAACAGGTCGAAGGCCTTCTTAAAATCCACAAAGATGGCGTGAAATTTACCTCTTTGGTGACGAAGTGCCTCATCAATATCTGACAGTAGGTTTACAATTGCCTGTAGAGTTGATTTACCTTTCTGAAAACCAAACTGTTGGTCTGGGATCTTGTCAGAAACTTTTTCTGTCAGTCTGTCCGTCAGAATTCTTGTGAATACTTTGAATATTGCGTTCTCGAGCGCTATTCCTCTATAAGAATCCGGAGAGTCTGCACTTCCTTTCCTTTTATAAAGTAGTTTGATAAATGACGTTCTCCAGGATGACGGTATTGTACAGGCTTCAAGACACCTATTGAAAAGTGTAGGCAATATGTCACGAAAGTAAGGCAAAGCCTCCTTCAATTGTTCATTAAATATTTCATCAGGCCCGGGGGACTTGCCAGCTTTAAGACTGAGTATAGTTTTCACAACCTCCAGCTCAGTAATTGGAGGGAAATCAGCTTGTCCATGAAGAGTCGTTACCCTGCAAGAGTTACCGGTATTGAAAATATTCTGGAAATGCCTTTCCCAAGCGTCCATACTGATAGTCTGCAAGAACTTCTGGGTTCTGGGCTGTAGTGCTAGAAAATGATTGTCCATCGCTCTCTTCACTAGTTTATTCCCTTCCTCTTCCAACCAAGCTGCTCTTTTCTCCATAAGGATTTTTTTGTAGGATCGTCTTAGGTCGCTATACCTCTTGAGGTTTTCTTCTGTTTTATAGTATCGAACAATATGAAGCAAATTTAGGACGTCTTTCCTTACCGAAAAACAGTATGCATCAAACCACGGTTGAGATTTCCTTTCTGTTGGAGGCATCCTAACTTGGGACTCCTTTATAATCTTTTCAAGACTGAATGCTGCAGCATCTATTTCTCCTTGTCTCGCCGAATCTAGGATGTGGTTTTTTGAAGTCATTAAAGTTTCTTCTAGGTAGTTGATGTCGAGGGAGCGTTTGATTATTACAGGCTTCCTTATGTTTCTTTCTGATGGTGCAATATTTACTTTAATTTTAGCAACGACTGGTAGGTGCTTCCTTAATGGTATCACAGAATTTGAGGAGAGTGTCGTGATATTAATTGTCCTAACGTATGTGTTCGCAAAGATTAAATCCACTGAGCTCATACCGTTATGACATATATATGTTGGTGTTGTCCTGCTGTTTAATAGATAGAAACCTTCTGCCTCCAGAAATTCTACAACCATTTTACTTTTTGTACATTCCTTATCTACACGACAGTTAAAGTCTCCTGCAATGACTGATCCACGGTGGTGTCCAATAATTGACAGCATTTCTGATAGATTGTAAATGATATCCTGAGCGGAGTGTTTTGGGGGGAAATAAGCACAGACAATCGTCAGTCCTTTGGCATATATTGCTAATAGGTTTATGGTCCTATATACTAATTCGTGAGGAGTTAGCCATGGTCTAATTAAACACGATATCCCTCCACTTGGTCTCCCTCTATCTCCTTGTAGAGCAAGGTTATGACAGGTGTAATAGTTTTCAACATTAATGTTACTGGTTAAGAAAGTCTCCACTAAAACTACTATGTCTGCTTTGAAGAAGTTCGGTGTGGCTATTTTCATTTGTATTGAGCCCTTCTACATTCCACAACATAATGTCGATAAGACCGTCTTTCCTGCTACTAAAAGAGGTCCACTCCTTGATTTCGCACGAATGGTCTGCGAAACCGACGCACAAGAATCCCTTTTGGCCAGAAATGAGGAGTCTCAATGTCTTCAAGGCGATTAAATGGTATCCCAATTTTGAACGCCTTGTTCATTCCTCGTGTTCTCAATTCCTCGCAAGTCATATGTGCTTTTTCAAGCCCTCTCGTCTGGAGGAAATTTCTAATTTTCTCTTCTGTGACACGGGAAGAGAGACGACCTACATATAGCCACGCTGTTCTCTCCCCCGCTTGCAAAAACTCTGTCCCTTCATCCCCAGTCCCTATTATAACTTGGGAGTGCTGGCGCGGACGTTTCCTCCTTTTCACAACCTGGGTAAAAGCTCCAGCGTCCTCATCGTCAAATTCTCTTCCTTCTACGCTAATGAACCCATTGCTGGTATTTGATTCGGCCATTATTCCACCCTTATCACCTTCAGGTTCTTTCTGTACGTACTGCCCCACTTCTATGAAGGAGCGGTTGTTTGTAGTAACTTCGGGTTCCACACGCTGTCCTTGGGTATTCCTAATTACCGGTGATCCTGATTGGCTCTGATTATTTCTTCGTCGTTGTGGAATTCTGTTAACTATTTCGCTAGAGCTACCTTTGGCGGATGCCTGATTTAGCTTGTGAATTGCATCAGACAAGCTATTTAATTTTGCGTTCAGGTCAGTTTTGATGGATTCTATTTCATTCCGTAATCCCTTACTTGCTTTGAACAGTTGAAAATCCTGTTCACATTTATAGCATAGCCATAGAAGCTTAGACTTCCTCTTGTTTGATGTTTTAAGAGGATTGAATTGCCCCTGTTGTAATTCTGTGCAGCTCAAGTGGTGCCATTTCTGGCACACACCATCACATGCGACGGCTAACTCGTCTTCACATTTTCTTTCACAGATGGGGCATACATCAGTCAACTCATGCGATGTGGATACATGTTGGATGCTTACGTCAGGCATATTTACTGGGATTCTAAGAGGGCGGTGACAAAATGTCAAACTTGTATCCAGTACCCACTAAAGTACTTAAATTAGTCTCTTAATTGATGATTCTATAGGACTTAACAAAACATTAATGATTCCTGACTTACACGGATATAAACTTCTCTCCTAATAATATTCACCGATTCATATACACACTATTTCTTCAGTTAATCCACGAAATATCAACTGTTTATACTTCACTGGTTTTTCTACATTAAGGTCTGAGGATTGTAGTTGGTCTTGGTTTAAGTCGAGAGCAATGAGCAGCAGAAATGCGATATTTTATATCAATCTTCTTAAATAGACCCAGTTTAGATGTTCCGTGTGTTTTCCATCACGGTAAATTATACTGCCTATTTACATATTGAAGTTACTCGTAACAAAAATCCACGCGAACAAGGATTCGAGGGTTTGTTGTGTCTTTAATAGCAGCAACGAGTTCAGTAAGTTGAGTTGTAGAGCCTGTGACCTTCTTTGTGAGTTAAATTATGTGCACATGAGTATAATTAGATCAAGGAATCTTGCAGTGAAAGTATTACTTAGTTACTGTTGTTTGAAGCGGCGGAACATAAATTAATACGTTTATACTGTAGAAGAGATCTGAGGACTACACTCGCCACCGACTAACGACTCATATCAATACTTTCTCTGAAGGCAAGTGGTAAATGAATACCAGCATTTATACAGGTTCAATGATGCAGACAAGATGACTACCACACCGGCAGTAAAACGAAGACCATAGAATATTATGTTCGTGAATATATTTTATCACAAAAACGTTTGATACATTTATGTATATCGTTCAACTATAAGAGTTATACAGTATATGCCTACATTGTCCGGCACTATTCATAGCTTTTCATAACCTTCTTGAACGCTTTGTACCCGTCAAGTAATTCCACACAACTTACTTAACAAGCAACCGCCATGGAAATATAACACACTCCTGAAAAGTATTACCTTGTGATCAACTACAACGATTAAAGATAATTGATCTACTTAAAGTAATTAATAAATAAGTAAATTGTGGGCAAGTATTGGACTTCATAAGATTGATCAGTGCAAGACTTGAGTTGTAATTACCATGTATTATTTGCCAGAAGCCATGGTTATATTGAGTCAATGCTTCTTACAGCATGTTTTATGATATGATATGAGTTAAGTACGATGTTCTAATTCTGTGATTTCAGCATCTTGTAGACAATACGGTTTATGATCCCGTCATACATAACCCTACCGGAAGTGGTGCAACAGCACTACATTGCTGACGTCACAAAGGCGCACCAGGGCCATTTGGCCGTGCTCTCAACAATGTGACGTCATCAGTCATCTATTGGATTTATGATCGAAGATCTCCGCTCTCTTCAACCGCCTTCGTTCTAGTTGTCTATTGCTGGCTCCGATAGATGGAAAACTGAGTCGTAGATCTTCTATATAAAATGTTTCCTTGCCCAGCTCATATAGGCCTACTAGTCTCAATGGCGCGTACCTCCCCACCCTGAGTGCATACTTTAGGAACCGTGCCTTTACTTTCTCAATCCGTTCTAAGTCACTGACCGACAGCTTTTCCCATATTAATTCCAGTCCATACGTGACTATTGGGGATATTGTGTCAAACAGTCTGGTGGCTGTCTTGAGTGATAATGACGCAATTTTCTTTATTCTACGTATATATCGCTTTCGTTGCCTCTGCTGTCCTTTCCTGTGTGTGGCATCGGAACGAAATCTCTGTGATTTGCAGGGTCATTCCTAAATAGCTGAATCTATTGACTGTCGTTAGGGGCACATTGTGTGTCATTATATCTTTCCTTAACGCTCTCCCTCCCTTTCTGAATGTCATTAAATAAGTCTTTTACTTATTGATAACCAATTGATTTTTCATTACCCAACGTTCAAGAGCTAGGAGTGTTTCTTGTAAATCTTCTCGGTTAGGGGATCCTAAAGCCCTATCGTCAGCATACATGATTAACGTGGTTGCTGATTTTCCCTCGAGTATCTCAACAATATATGTCGTCATTATATAAAATAGAAGCGGGCTTATGGGGTCTCCTTGAAGGACTTCATTTGTCTGAGTAATAGTCTTAGATCTATTGACCCCATCATCTAATTCTAAGTAGTTGTATTGGAGAGCATCTTCTATTATGTTGACAAGGGGATGATCGATGTTGATCATTCGTTTAATTTTGTCGATCAAGAGTGTTCTCTCTAGGGAGTCGAAGGCCTTACTGAAATCCATAAATACTGTAAAGTATTTTCCTTTGAGTCTTCGTAGGGCATCATCTATTTCACCCATTAGACATTCGACGGCTTGTAGCGTGCTTCTACCTCGAGTGAATAAAAATTGACATTCTGGAATTATGACTGCTGCTTCTAGCCTGTTCGCAACAATCTTCATATAAAGTTTGAAAGGGGTATTTTCGAGTGCCACACCTCTGTAAGTGTTAGGGTTACTTGTGACGCCTTTTTCTTTGTATAGAACTTTGATGATAGAACTCATCCATCAGGTTGGGATACCTGAGATTAGGCATCTATTGAAGATACTGGACCATAAAGGGAGTACCAACCCGAGTGACTATTTGATGTGTTCTATACAGATTAGATCTGGACCTGGTGCTTTTTTGTTTTTGACTCTTCTTATTACGCCCGCTATTTCCTCTGGAGTGGTAGTGATTCTGATGTCCTCATTGGGCGTCGTCGTTTATTAATCTGCTTAATTTCTTTTCACGGTGAAAGCGAAATCAATGTTGGTTTTGTTCAATAGAGTTTGAAAGTGTGACTCCCATTCACCCATTGGAATTTCCTTGGCTCTTGTAGCTGTTTTTCTCTGTAGTGCTCGTATCTTCAGCCAGTTTCATGGCTGCCCGTGCTACAGAACAGGATATTTTCCGTTGTAGGAGCTGTTTGTATTCCCTCTTGCATTGTGCATAAATGTGGTGCTCCCTCTCTGTTTGTGTTGTCCTTACCCTGTGTAGAGCTGCTAATGTTTGCTTTCTCTTCTTATAGCATTCTGAATCAAACCAACTTTGAGCTCTTCTCTTCGGTTGCGTTTCAGCTGCTTCTAACAACATTGTCGTGGCAAGGCCAAGGGCTTCATCTGTGTCACCTGTGTAGACAAGTTCTTTGCTTTTGCAATCTTTCTGGTCGTTAGTTTATGTCCAAACTCCGCGAAATTTTTGTGCTGCTAGAGCTCGCGTCAGCCCGGAAGGCGGCCGGCTCTCTGGGATTTGCGTAGAGTGAAGGAGATACATGTCCACGGCTAGTAAACTACAGAGGTTGCCTCAATATGGAGCTCTTTGGCGAGGGGATCGCGGAGGGAAGGGAAAGGACGTGACGTCACACGTTTCCTCGTAGCGCGCGAGGCACGAGATATGCAAGGAAAGTCAGCTTTCCCACACATTATATTGTATGGATTGCAGTGGTTTAAACACGTGTTTTAAGCCCCTTTGTTTATAATCATGCCAGGTCAAAGATATGCTGTGGCAGTTTGTCACAGTTATTATAAAGTTGTCGTTTTTCACGATGCCTAAAGACGCATGCATTCGCAATCAGTGGATTGCTGCATGTAAGCGAAAATATCATTGCAACCCTCAAACAAGTAGGATATGTTCCCTCCACTTTAAGAGTGAAGACTTCGAATTAGACTACAGGGCCGAATTGCTTAATATAAAGCTAAGATTCCCAAGGAATCTAAAACCAAATGGTAAGTGAGCCCAGCTGGCCTACTCTTTAAGTTTCGATGACCTGCTAGGATGATTTTAAAGCTGTTAATATTTTTGTCATATTTCGTACATGTTATCAGGGGCGTATATACAATTTTTTTTCGAAGGGGGGGGGGGCTGACTATCGTGGAAAATTGTGAGCACTTAATGAATTTTCTATTACAGCCTATGGAGTATGAATGGAAAATATCTAAATGGGCTACTTGTCAATTTATAAAGCAGAAACGTAAACACTCATTTCTTTTACAAATTGATAATTAGGCCTATTTCTTAAAAGTAGACTACTGTGAAATACATTGTATGTTGTACCCAAGTTGGCTTTTTTCGGGGGGGATCTGGAGCCCCCTCAGCCCCCTCCCCCTTATATACGACCATGCATGGTATTTTATTTTTGGACTAGATGGAAAATTTCATGAGTAATTCTCTTTGCATTGGTAAAAATTCTTTGCAAATATTCCAGAAAGCAGTCATCATTTCAATAAAATCCCTTCGACTTCTGTACCAAGATATGGCCCGTAGGCATAATACAAAGTACATTCTCACACATAGGCTAAATCAAGATGTACTGGAAAACCTCTTTTCACAATTGCGAACCCGTGGTGGCTTACACGATCATCCTTCTTCCCTTAACTGCATTTACAGACTGAGGATGATTATTTTAGGAAAAATCCAGAAGTTGTTCAAAAGCAAACAAACGCTGCTGATCCAGATTCAGATGAATATGCAGTTGCTAAAGCACTAAAAGCTGGCGTAGTGTCTGAATCAAGCAACGTGCTTCCAGAACGAACCTTAGGGAGCAATGTGCAACCAGAGTCCTTCATTGTCCATATCAAGGAACAAAGTGAGGAAGATGGCAAGGCTTATGTTGCAGGTTATGTAGCCCACAAGTTCCAAGATAAATTTGAACAACTTGGGAACTTAACCTATGGAATGCAAACTCAACACGATTATGCATTACCAACCTGGATTAAACACTTGTCATACGGTGGTATGACCGATCCCTCATAAACTTGTCTAAACCAGTTCCGGCACATTTCAGCAAAATTCGTCACATTTCACGGAAAATACGGATTTCAACGAGGCAAGAACCTTCTAAGAAGAACGAAAGATTTTGTGTAGAGAGAAGTTCCTGACGTACCGTCTGGGGTGGGGTTGAGGCAGCTGTGATAACAATTTTCTTCATCAGAATGAAACATTCCAATTCTATCTTGCATAAGAACTGGTTATTGGAAGTCACTAACACCCACGACAGTGCTACCGAGTCTAGGCGAATTTCCAGGAAATGCAAGAAGATCACAACAAAAAATGTAAGTAGGCTACATTCAGTTATTTTATCACCCATTTACCAATAATTTCATGAGAATAAACTGTTCTTTGCGTACTCAACAGCTGATGTTGACAGTTTCGTTACGTTCCCCACATGGCGCGTTTGGTATCTTGTGACGTCATCCGCCTTGTGAGCGCTGATTGGTGAGTGAAAATTGAGGCAACCTCTGTAGTTTATAAGCCTTGATACATGTCCACTGTTGCAACAGGTCCACCATGTCCGAGCCCCACACCGCAGGCTGCTGCCATGAGATCCTGCAGTATGGCAACACCGTCGCTTAGCTCATCGAGCCTGTCTCTTTCACGCTGCTCTATTACACTTGGCTTTCCTGACAACACACTAGCTCAGATTCTCAAGACAGACTGACTGTGATTGGTGGGATGGAAGTGAGGCATGACGTAATGGTAGCGTTGTGTTCTGCGCACCGCCTTCCCGGCTGGCTCGAGCTCTAGATGTTGGCAATGTCTGTAGAGGTCGGGAGATTAGAAAGTCTGTTGCAATTGGGATATGTTTCCTGATGATGGATGCAATAGAGGACCATGACCCTTCATGTTTTTTATGCGTAGGCCTATACCAGTTCCTTTATACCTATATAGTATAATGTATCGTGTTTGAAATCGCGAGGAATATCTAAACAGGGTCCATTTCAAGAAGATTGATATAAAATATCGAATTTCTGCTGCTCATGAATTGTTTGTTGTTGTTGTTGTTGTTGTTGTTTATTTTTGTTTTAAGGGGCGGAACTACGAGGTCATCTGCCCCTACCTCATGAATTGCTCTCGACTTAAGCCCGATGCACACTAGCGGTGAAATGACGTCCTTGACGCTGCGTCTCCATGCTGTGTCACCGGCACTCTTGGAGCCATAATAACGATGTGCACACTGTCAACTGTCACTAAGGAACTGAAGTGCAGGAACCAACTAGTAGCCTGTGTATATGAGCAATGCTTGAGGTGCACTGCGGACATCATAACACAACAAGGAACAACAGCGGTACATCGTCAATGGGGTACATAAACATGCCTGGTCAGGTAACTCTTGTTTATGTAGACAACATTCTTTTGGAGAAATATTGCATCTAGAAGAACACAAACACACAAACCTGAAATGTTTACAAATGCTGTACTATTCCTTCGCTTACTAAACCATAACCAAGACCGACTACAATATATCAGACCGTAATACGACAATCGATTTAGCAAAAATGGTGGCAATCGTAGTGGAAGGTATCGAATAACGGCTGTTTGTTTACTATTGTTGATCAGACATAGAGTGGTCTCTACTGCCAGGAATTCGTATAGAATGGTATATAATTATCTCGTGTGATCTCGTACTGGTTATGATGTTAATGGTGTACCGTAGGTAGTGTAGTACATTGCGAATACCGGTAATAATAATAAATACCGATACCATATAATGCAAAGTGTTGTGATATGTCATGAAAGGGGTCGTACTTGCTATGCATCGAGCTAGCTGTAGATCCAATGATATTGTTGCAAGTTATTTCAACATTTACATTTCATAAAGACCAAACAGTAAAGGAGAAGTGATTTAGAAATATACACAGGGATGATTTCGAAGTTTAAGTTTAAGCCCCAATAATCATGTGCGTTTTGACAGTTTCAACATACGGAACATTATGGATAGGGAAGGCCCCCAACTGAAAATGTTGAACCAGTGTCTAATTTGTTGGACGTAAATGTATTGTATAAGAATATCTATGTGAGGAGAAATGTAAATGGATACTGGAAGCTGGACAATTTGGTGAGTCATCTTTCAAATTACAATAACCTATACGTACTTTTGGTATGATGCAAATGTTGGTAAAGGTAAGCCTTGTGTCTTGATTGTTTCCCGTGTTTTCTAACCTCAACTCCAGGAAAATGCCGAGAGGGGTAGATGACTAACAAATGTCAGGGGCAGATGACCTCGTAGTTCCGCCCCTTAAAACAACAATAACTATAGACCTATAACAAATGTCGAGATGGTTTCTAGCTTAAAACTACGGCCACCTTCTTCAAAATTCTCGCTTCAATTACAAATATACACACTACTACAGCCATTACAATGACACAGGTTATCAGACATAGTCCACATACACCTACAGTAAGTACAAGGGACAACATGACCACGATGTCGCAAAGGCCTTAAATGAATCAATATCCATGCAACAGTCTATGACGTATGACAGTCAATGAAACTCCTTATGATCTCAAGAAATGGAAGATGTGTGTCATTTGAATCGTAGATTGGACTGACATGCACATTGCGAAGAAATTTAATTCTGGGGTAAGGGCTGAAACGGGGTGCACTCAGCCTCATGAGGCAAATGAGTAGAGGAGGGTTCGATGCCCACATCAGCCATCCTGGAAGTGGTTTACTGTGGTTTCCCCCCTCTACTGCAGGCAAATGCTGGAAAGGTACTGCCCCCGAAGAATGAATTATTTGGGACTAAAATGAGAATATTTTTCGAGCCCATGATATAATTTAACAAGGCAATATACATCCTGGAACCTGACGCAAACCAGTCGTGTTAGTGTCTCGAGCAGGCAGGGAGATTCCAATCACGTGATTTGTTGCGCAATAGAAGATTCTAGAAGCTTGAAATCGACATAGCAACAGTGAATTAGCTATGGAATATTATAAATATTTTTATAATTTATGTCATTGGACATAAGTCCCCAGCCAATGAGGAGAGGTCTTATTGAAGACGGGATTACCTTCAACTATATTATATGGAGAATTTTTACATTTAGGTAATGGTAATGAGAAGAAAATTAAAGGAAAATATTACAGATACTTTGAAAGTCGCCGAAAGGACGAATTACGCTGTAAAAAGCATTCTTTATGTGCGCGCTAAATTTCTGGTGGGAGGCAGAAATGGCGGCCAGATTTTCGACTTGGAGAGGGAACGCCAAGTAACAGAGTTCTTATTCCTACAAACTTCGAAGAGTGTAGAGGTGTATTCCGGGGTAACCGAGATAACCGAGGGTAGATATTGGAGATCCCCGTGCATACAAACTAGGTGAAGTTCGCAAGAGACTTGATATTGCGTTTTCTCATTGTTAGTTGAGATTATACTTCAGCTCATTGAATATATATATATATATATATATATAACGCATACTATTATTCTACAAAATTTAAACGTCACAAACAGAATACTTTCGAAGATATTAACTTTTTAGAAGTGTATAACCAAAGTGACGGGCGCAGAGCTGTAAAGCATTATTAGTTGGAACGAGATTGCAGAGAACAAAGTCCAAGTGAGTAACAGTGATTGACTTTAACATTGGACCAGCATACTAACATTATTTCATTATGACTGTTAATGTTCATCGAGAATTATTATTCGATATTTGTCACATATTTGAGATGATGAACTAAGGACTTTATGCGCCAAGGACATATTTGAAGCAGAGATATAGATGCAACATGGAGCTTCGTAAACCAGAATACTTCTGAATGTAGACGTATGCACAATTACATCTCGTGCATTAACGTCATTTCACGAACTTTAATATAACATCTACGAGCTATAGAAATACTTCATAAACCATCTGTTTGGACACTGGGATACAATAATGGTGGCAAGTCACCTGAATTATAATGTTCCGCAAGTTATGATGTACAAATTAGAATTATATATAAAATACAGTCCTACCAGATCGTTCTTGTTGTTCCCTTGAGCGTTGCGCTTAAGGCCGGTATGGTATCATCCATATTGTTGGTCCTCAGAGCCCGGATAGAATCAAGCTATCAGGTCACTACTAAAAAATGTGGTTTTCTGCAAACGAGACGCTTCTAACAAGTTAAATAGTCATAAGGCAATACCTTATTTCCTTCCCATTCGTTATTCCCCTTTGTACATGTAACACGTTTAATCATGACCTCTGAAAGTGAAACCAAAGTTCTTGTCAGGAAGAAAAGCATTATTAGAGCTTCACTCACTAGGCTACGTAATCAAGTGTACGGTTTTGACGACAGTACTCCCATTGAACTTCTACATGTTAAAAATGAACAGTTATTAACGCTCTTGCCAGAATTTAATGAAATTCAGTCACAGCTTGAAATTCTCGATGAATCAGGCTGTCATGAATAGGTAACAGTGGAATTTGAAGACACGTTCGATGAATTGAAGGCTAGATTACAGCAGTTAATCAAGGCTCACCTTCCATACGTCTCACCTCCTCCTAGTGAAAGTAGTGGATCTCAATCTCAAAGCAATAATACAGGCTCATACAGTCTTCCAAAAATACGTTTGCCTGAATTTTCTGGCGACGTTACACAGTTTATGCATTTTCACGATCTCTTTGAATCCCTAATATTAAGAAATCACTCATTAGGGAATGTAGAGAGATTCAATTAATTAGCTTCATCGTTACGTGGCAGTGCACATGACCTCATAAAAAATATTCCTGTCACAGCAGAAAACTTCACTCTAGCATGGGATACAGTGTGTAAGAGATTTCATAATGCTGGACTTATCGTAAATGCGCACATCAAATTACTTTTATCTGCAGATACAGTTCATAGGGAATCTGCTTCTAGCTTGCGTATCCTACTCAATCAGGTTCAATCAAATCTGAAGGCTGTCGAGTCATTAAATTTAAGCGTTCCGTTGCATGAAGTAATTATCAGCCAAATCATACTTGACTGGCTCCCAGAATCAACCAGGAAACAATGGGATATGACAAGCAAGTCCAAGGAGTTGTCTACATTATTAGAACTCACAGATTATTTGGAAAAGAGAGCTCAAACCTTAGAAGTGATAGATTTTTCTCCCAAGGTTCAATCTTGTGAGAAGGGCATTAGATCTTATCAGGATAAGAATTCCAGGCATGGGTTCAAGAATGATAATACGTTACCCTCTAGTGGTTCGTATGCAGTTATCAGTGATAACTGTAAGACATGCAATGGTCAACAACATCCAATCTACAAGTGTGACACATTTTTAGGTTATGAGTCACAAAAAAGGCGGAACATAGTCAGACAACATGGGCTTTGTTACAATTGTCTACGAGTATCACACAGTGTTGTCCAAGTCAGTCTGTAAGATATGCAACAGTCAACATAACACATTATTACGTATTGATTCAAACAATCAGTCCTCTAACAATCAGCATCCTACTCAGTCTCATCATGCAGCTAAAAACAGATGCTCCAACACACCGCCCACCCAACCTCATAATGCTTCGAATGAACGCAATTCATCTATGTCTTAATTATTGCAGTATGAAAATCAAGCCACAGCATCATGTCCTACTTTCTACAGCCGTAGTCAAGGTTGAGAATAACGTTGGCAGACTATATTTAGCTCGTTGTCTCTTAGACAGTGGAAGACAAAGCAATTTCATAACAGAAGGTCTAGCACAAGTTCTAGGTTTGAAGAGAACAAGGAATCCTACGCCCATAGAAGGCATTTCGCAATCTATGTCTGAAGCTAAGTACAGTGTTAATGTTACTGTACAGTCTTGTATAAATTCTAGCAGCTACAATATTGATTGTCTTGTTTTATCAAAAATCACTAGTGACATGCCAACTCAAAGGGTGCCTTACGACACTTGGAATATTCCAGGCGACATTCTGTTAGCTGGTCTTAATTTTCATTCTCCAGCCAAGATAGACATGCTTTTAGGGGCTGAGGTTTTCTTCAGAATGCTCAGAGCTGGACAGTTGACCAGGCCAGGCAAATTTCCAGTTCTGTAGAATACAACATTAGGTTGGATTGTGTCGGGAAGTTATGAATCGACAACAGAGAGAGACACCCCGTCTGGAACCTTTTTCCTCCGCAATGATATTGACCTTCACGCACAAGTACAACGATTTTG
Organism: Meconema thalassinum; assembly: GCA_946902985.2. Classification (NCBI taxonomy): domain Eukaryota; kingdom Metazoa; phylum Arthropoda; class Insecta; order Orthoptera; family Tettigoniidae; genus Meconema; species Meconema thalassinum. The sequence goes on from OX336388.2 coordinate 1,048,924,381, forward strand.
GTAAGATCTAGTGAAGAGAGGGAATGTGAACATCATTTTTCACAACATGTGTCAAGAGATGCTACAGGGCGCTATGTTGTCCGACTCCCACTCAGGCAAGATCCTAGCACATTAGGCAAGTCATTGCAAACTGCCACTAATAGATATCAACATCTCGAGCTCAGACTACGACGTGATGAACAGCTAAGGGTTGAATATACCAACTTTCTCTCAGAGTACGAAGAGTTAGGTCACATGCAACAGATACTGCCTCTTCAGAGACATCGACATCATATTACATGCCGCATCATCCTGTATTCATGACGTCCAGCTCTACAACTAAGACCAGAGTTGCGTTTGATGCTTCATGTAAGTCAAGTTCAAGAATTTCTCTCAATGCCATTCTGATGACCGGACCTACCATTCAACAAGATCTATGTTCTGTTGTTGCCAGGTTCAGAACCCATCCAGTATGTTTCACTGCTGACATTGAGAAAATGTATAGACAGATTCTTATTGATGACAGAGATAAGAACTTCCAACGTATCTTGTGGAGGCCGTCCTCTAATGAACCCATCAAGGAGTACCAACTTAACACTGTTACATACGCGACATCCTCAGCACCTTTCTTAGCTACCAGGTATTTACAACAATTGGCACTAGATGAGAAGGAGCTTTTTCCGAATGCAACTACAGTCTTACTTCGTGATTTCTACATACAGTAGATGATTGCATGTCAGGTGCAACCAATGCTGATGATGCATTAATTTTACAGCAAGAATTGATTCAACTGTTAGCCAGTGGCGGTTTCAAACTTCGGAAATGGTGTTCCAACCATCCAGCGTTGTTACAGGCTGTTCCAGAAGACTGCAGAGAGACTCAGCTTCCTCTCCGTTTCGAATCTGATGAAGGTGACAAAACTTTAGGACTTTCGTGGCATCCAGCCATTGACTGGCTTCAGATCACTTGCATCAAGCATGCAGTTAATTCCCCAGTCACAAAACGCAAGGTCTTGTCAGTTGTATCCTCAATTTACGATCCTCTTTGTCTAATTAGCCCTTTCGTTGTTGCATTAAAAATGTTCCTGCAGCAATTATGGCAAGAAAAAACATCGTGGAATGAGGAGCTTCCAGACGAGCTTGCAAAATGTTGGGATAAGCTGTACTTACAAATTCCATTGATTAGTAAGATTTGTATAGAAAGGTTTGCTCTTTGCAACGAGAACACGCAAATACAATTACATGGGTTTGCAGATGCATCGATGAAAGGTTATGGTGCATGCTTATTTCTTCGTTCTTCATCTTCATGTAGTCAAATCACTACTCATTTGTTATGCGCCAAGTCAAGAGTGGCTCCAATTAAGCAAGTGACGTTGCCGAGACTAGAATTATGTGCAGCTGTTCTTCTCTCACGACTGGTCAAGAAAATGATTCCAGTTCTATCACTTCAGTTCCACAGTGTTTACCTGTGGACAGACTCTACTATTGTCCTTTCATGGATCACTTCTCCACCATCGAAATGGAAAACATTTGTTGCCAATAGAGTTGATGAAGTGCAACGCAACACTTCCATCGGTGATTGGAAACATGTCGCTTCTGAATCAAATCCTGCTGACATTATTTCACGAGGCACCAATGCAGCAAATCTTGTCAAAAATGACCTTTGGTGGCAATGCCCGTCCTGGATTAATGTTTCAGAGTCTCATTGGCCCATTCCTACTGATGAAGCTTCAATTCAAGTTACAGAACAACGCAGCTCTACCATTCGTTGCGTGGTCTCATCCCAGTCGGAGGAGATAATTTCAAGATTTTCATCCTACACTAAACTTCTTCGAGTTTTAACGTACTGATTCAGATTCACTCAAAATTCCAGACGTGCATCTACAGAGAGACGAAATGGTCCACTGACCACTGTAGAAATACAACAAACCAACTTGGCATGCATCAAGCGCGTTCAATCTACCGAATTTCACGCAGAAATATCTGATCTTTTAAAACATAACTCCCTATCAAGACACAGTAAACTTCGCAGTTTGGTGCCTTTCATCGAAAACTATGAAATCCTTCGAGTGGGTGGAAGATTAGAGAATTCTAATCTAGATTATGACTTCAAGCATCAAATAATTTTACCCAGTAAACATCATCTTACCGATCTCATTATCAAGAGTGAACACGAAAGACTGCTGCATGCAGGGAACCAATTAACGTTAGCTACAGTTAGACAGCGTTACTGGGTAGTTATTGGAAAGGCAGTTGTACGTAGAATAATCAACAAATGCATAAAATGTTATAGGTTCAAGACGACAAATGCCCAGCAGCTGATGGGTCAGTTACCTACAGTGCGCATTTCTCAAACCAGACCATTTCTGAATAATGGCACGGATTTTACAGGCCCATTCTATTTGAAGACTGGAAATGCTCGTAGCAAGACCTATATCAAGGGCTACATTTGTATATTTATCTGTATGTGCACTAAAGCTGTTCATTTAGAGGTAGTGACAGACTTAACTACTCAAGTATTCCTTGCAGCATTGAAACGATTCATCGCCAGAAGAGAAATTTGCTACAACATGTATTCGGACAATGGAACCAACTTCTTGGGTGCCAGCAGAGAACTCAAGGTATTAAAATCCCTATTCAAGCAAGGAGATACAAAGGAAGAACTCGTCAATTTCACCAGCAGCAGAGGTTTCAACTGGCACTTCATTCCACCCCACGCCCCAAACTTCAGTGGTCTTTGGGAGGCAGGAGTGAAATCGCTAAAGCATCATTTGAGACGAGTCATGGGAACGCTACACTTCACATATGAAGAACTCTCGACCGTAGTTGTTGAAATTGAGGCATGCTTAAATTCTCGCCCTTTACATGCCATCTCTACTGACCGCAAGGATTCTACAACTCTAACTCCAGGTCATTTCCTAATCGGCTCTCCTCTCACAGCCCTTCCGGACCCTGACCTTACTTCATCTAAATTGTCTTTATTGACGAAATACAAGGTTCTTCAGCAGAGACTCCACCTCTTCTGGAAGAGATGGTCTGGAGACTATCTAACTCATCTGCAGCAGCGCAGCAAATGGACCAGTTCAACTTCCAATCTCCAACCTGGAACTGTTGTCCTTGTGAAAGACGACAACATTCCCCCCTCTCCAGTGGCCCCTTGGTGTAATTGAATAAGTGCATCATGGTCAGGATCAATTAGTGAGAGTGGTGTCAGTGAGATTTAAGAACGATGTTTTCAAACGACATGTGTCAAAATTGGCACCCCTACCACTTGAAGAGTGAAAATCAGTTTTTAATTCAATTGTTCATTTATTCCATGATATTTTCTTTCAGGTACATATTTTATTGTTTATTGTTGAAATCTGTGGATTTCAAGGTGGGGAGTATGTTTGGACACTGGGATATAATAATGGTGGCAAGTCACCTGAATGATAATGTTCCGCAAGTTATGATGTACAGATTAGAATTATATATAAAATACAGTCCTACCAGATCGTTTTTGTTGTTCCCTTGAGCGTTGCGCTTAAGGCCGGTATGGTATCATCCACCATCTATATGAATATTTCTACAATATTACTCGACAATGACATTGAACTTTATCTACGACGGAGAATGAATACTCATCATAAGAAGATCTGTCAATATGCCAGGGAGGACCCGGCAACAAAGAAGACCTATGAACGAGAGGTTGCTGTTCGATTCCAGACGGAAATTGGTGATTACCGGAGAGGAAATTTTTTCCTTATCCGAGGTCGGTGGTTCGAGGAAACGGACAGGGTCCAACTCAGTATCTTGGATTGAGGAAACATCTAAGTATTTTCCAAATACTTAACCAGATCATCGAGATATCGTCTGATAAGTTAGAAGTGGTATTTTCCTATTTTGTTAGAGCTTTATAGTGACATTCAGAACAAACGTTTTACTCCATATTTTCTGTATTTCTATGTTTCGATATATATTTATATTTCATGTGTGTAGCAAGATTTCCTTCTACAAGATCATGTGAGATGATCGTCTTTCATCATTTTCACATTTACATTCTACGATTCAGTTTCTGAACTGACATGTTCATTTGTTTAAGGAATCAGTATTCCTTATTTAAGACCAGTCATTTTAACTTTCGACGTTTTTCAATTTTATTTCGAATTGAGGATGCAGATGCCAATTAAATTCCTTTTAGTAATTTAATTTGGGCATCTTTTTGTAAGAAAAAGCTTCAAGAACATGAGAAACTACGAATGATATATTGTTACATTATCATAATTTCTATGAACTTAACTTCGATCTGACAAGAAATATTCATCATGATATGATAGAAGTCATATACTCATAGACGTTCTTTGTATAGAATGGAAACACATTTCGGAATTGACAATCCTTACTTTATTTGAGAAAGCTAAGAGCTTTCATCATTTAATTTAAATTTTTATCATACGTCAGGGAATTCAAAGCTAGTTTATCCCAGTCAAGATTGAATTTTATTGGACATATAAATAACATGTGTGGTTATTTATACACAATATGCGGTGTCACGTCATATTGTGGACATGACATTGCAAAGACGTGTAATTTTAAAGCGAGATAAGAGTGGTGGATCATAATAGTATTTCTATTAAATCTATATGCAACAGTTTAGTGGACAATTAAGTAACATTTTATAAAGTAAGCTCATGGAGGTCATACACGATACGTCTAAGGTCGTCTTTTATAAATGGAGGTTTCTTTTAAGAACAGAAGGAAGTGTTCAGTATGCCAGCAGTTGAGTGTTACAATGCTGAGGAATATGCCAGTAATTTAAAGGCAAGTTCTACAGAAGAGATGTTGGTAACAATTAATGTGTGTTAAGGAATTGTTCAACATTGTAGATGAGAGTTTTAATACCATATACAGGGTGTATATGAGGCTACGTGGAGAAATGTTTGTGCTCATGCGAGGTTGTTCCGCAATTGAGGGAAGTTACAAAATTATAGTTCTTTTGGTAAGAACGTGGCATTATAGCAATGGAGTCGTTATGTTAAGAACTCCGATATATGTGAATTTACGACTTTGAAGTGAAGACGAGAGTGTTAATGAGCAGAAAATAATTAGGGAAAGATGTTGTCAACTTATGTTAACTAATACTTCTATTAATAATTTTATTAAAACACGGATTTGAGTATCTACGTTCATTTGATCTTTGCTGATTGAACGCATTAAACTGATATTGACTATAAAACCAATTATGACGGGGTGTTGCAGTATATTAACATTGGTGAGTGATAAAGATATTATATGTGAGGATCACATTTTATATACTTGATAGAAAGGAATATTTTGAAAGAGAGCTGAGACTCTAATATATATATAACGTATGGATATATTTAGATCGTAGGCTTTCGCGGCCGGTGTCAAGTTTATCATCTTGGCTTGCAGGATTGAGCCGCGTCGCATATAGGTTATTATTTCCCGACGTTTCGGCTGACATTGCAGCAGCCTTAATCATGGGTAGGTACGAGTTGGTGTCCGTACTCAAACTAACGTTTATTGCCAGCCAGATGTGCTTGCTTGCCCTGCATTGACGTCACGCTGCTCGCTGATTGGTCCCCGCCTCTGGCAGTCGCGCGCTAGTAGAACTTTCCAGATGTTGCTGAGTTTGAACCCATCTTCGCGATTGATATTATTGGGATGCTTCACGACCTCTATTGCCTCTCTAATTAATCTGTTTTGGTATCCGGGAATTTTAGCAACAGTTTCGGCCTTATCAAATTCGATGGCGTGTCTCGTGACGTCAGCATGTTCAGCTATTGCAGATCTGTAGTTTATCTGTTTCGTGTCCCGAATGTGCTCTGAAATCCTAATGTAAACGCGTCTTTTTGTTTGCCCTATGTAAACCTGTCCACAGGAGCAAGGCACTTTGTAAACTCCTGCGTCCTGGTTTAGCAGCTTTATCTCGTTTGATTTACGCACCACTTGCGTCAGATTGTTTATAGGATGCATCACAGTAGTCACGTCGTGTTTCTTGAGTAGCCTGGCGATTCTATCTGTCAACCCCTGTACGTACGGCAGAAAGGCTTTATGGTGGGGCCTATCTTTGTTTTTTTTGCCAGTTCTTCGGCTTTGTCCTACCTTCCGTGTGGCCCTATTTATTTGTCCTTTGCTGTAGCCATTAGCTAGGAGCGTGTTCCAAACATGTTTCGTTTCTTCATTCGCGCTATCCTTATCGCAAATGCGTTTGGCTCTGGTGAGGAGTGTTCTAGCTACCATTTCTTTCTGCGATGGAGGATGACTTGAGTTAGCATGTAGGTACCGATCTGTGTGAGTATCTTTCCTATAGACCCTGTGTCCGAGTGTGTTATCTGTTCGTTTATAGAGCAGAACGTCTAAGAAGGCCAGCTGATTATTTTCTTCTACTTCCATTGTGAAGTTGATGCTCGGATGTCTGGAGCACATGAAGTCTAGAAAGTCCTGAAGTGTGGTGCGTCCAATATGCGATATGCGACGCGGCTCAATCCTGTAAGCCAAGATGATAAACGTATGTATATCGTTATACAACTTTAAACGTAACGAATACAGTATTTGGCAATACTTTTCACAATTATTTAATTAAGGGAATAATTTTAGTAACGATTATTTGACCATATGTTTTTGAAATGTAGTGTATTTTATAATGAATGTTTTTGGAACGAGTGTTTTTACGTTGTTAAGTGTGTATGAACAACTCCGTTGGTCTAGAACAATGCGAGGGAATGCATGGATGGTTGTGTTAAAATATGAGTGAATATGACAGAGAATTGTAAGAAATATAGCCGGTTTTGTAAAGAGAAAATGTAACTTTAAGACAATGCTTACGTTCGCGCAAGCGGCGTGTTCGCAGCGAATGCAAAGGTAGAAGTGTATCCCGTTATAATTCAAGGCCAGTATATTACATAAAATTGAAAGAGTTGTTAGCAAGGCACAGCTTTATGAATGGAAACAGCTGACCGGCTGATTGAATGTGTGTCAATCTATGAAAGGGTCGTCTGACCAGATGTGCAATGCATGGCGCGTGCCAATTTTAATAGCTTCTTAGGAACGCCAAGTACGCCGAAATGTTTGTTAAAAGTTTTATTACTTGCAGTAGGCTTAGGCTTAGGCTTAGGCCGTTCAAAATGTATTACCGTATAACTGATATTATAGTTACTTCAGTAGTGTGTGTGTTGTGAGAGAGGAGAGCGTGTGGATGTATTAATTAATTTATTAATTTAGGAATTGTTATTATCTGTTTAAATTTTAGATATAGCTTAAATTGTTAATAAATTGACTTAGTTCGTTTTCTATATCGTCTTTCGAGTGATTTATTTTAGATATAAAAGGAACAGTGGTATTGTGGATCCCGTTTCAGGATGGAGCTAAGTCCCTTTTATGAGACCCCGAGAATAAAGGTAGGTGTTCATCTGAGCCCCAGTGTATTTTGTTGTATGTCCATAATATCATTGTAGAATACTGTGCAAATTCCCGAAGACCTTGTTGGAGTGATTTCTGGTGGAATTTTTAGCCGGAGCCTTTTAGAAATTAACAATCCAGCTTTGCTATGGATTTCCGACAGGCAACTTCCCAAATTTACGGGTACAGTAACTAATGAGGTAACACGGCTGCTTTCTATTCAAATCCTGGAAGTGGTTTTCCGTGGTTTCCCCAATTCTACTCCAGGCAAATGCCAGGATGGTTCCTAAGTCAGGCCATGGCCTTCTCCTTCCCAATCCAATCCCCAATTTTCAAGCACACTAGTTCAGCCATAACAATATCACAGGTTATCACACAAATTCCACACACAAATACAAGGGGCTATAAGACCACGATGTAGCCCCTAATATAAGCAACAACAACAATGTATATTTGAATTCTTGTAGCTCCATTTAGAAGTATTTGAATTTTGTAAATATTTGTCTTATCTTTGCTTTATTAGTGTCTGTCCCCCCTGGGGCTCACATGTAGTGGGACGTGGGTTGGCGACCACGGGATCCTATCTGAGACCGGCATTGCTTCCACTTACTTGTGCTGGGCTCCTCAACGTCTTCTTTCCTGTCGACCTCTCTTGGTCAACTCTTGTTCTCTTCCGACCCTGATGTATCAGGGTATCCGAGGCCTAGGGAGTCATTAACTTTCCTGCCTTAATTGGCCCTTGCTCATCTTTCCTGATACCCTCATTCTTCGAGGAGTTAGCCTTCTTTTTCTTTTCATGTTATCTCCTGCCTTCTCCACAAGGCCCTAAAGGAGGCAGGGTGTATGTAGCCCCACCACTTCTGGTGCACCCTGGATAGTGCTGCAAGGGCTCAAGGCTGGTGAGTTTGGGAGTTGGCGACCCCGAGGGATTCCTGAGCTGGGTCCACTTTACCCCCTTTTTCCTCTGATTTTGGGGCAGGCCCTCTCCACTTTCCCTTTCCTATCTGCCTTTCATGGCTCTCCTTCCTTCCAAGTCCCAAAATCCCCGTTCTTCAAGGGTTGAGGGCATTTCTTTTCTTCCAGTCCTTTATTTGCCTTAGGCCTATCCTTAATTTGTTTACCATTTCTTCTTCTAGTATGTAAGTTTGTAGTTAGTACCGGTACCTATTAGTTATAGTTTTCATTTTCATCTCATCATTCATTATCACCCAAACAATTAGGGGCCGATAACCTAGATGTTAGGCCCCTTAAAACAATATTATCAACATCATCATTATTATTATTGTGTCTGTAATTTTAGCTACTGTCTGTTCGCGTTGCTTGTAGCGAAGTAGGCTACGTCAGAGTTTCATAGTGAATTTGTGCCTCATTACATAAAATCCTGTAATTTCTGGTGGAATTTAATCAATTATGCGAATGTTTGTCTTCGAAATTGCCGCTATATCGATAGCGCCATGCCTGCCAGTGTCAACAACTGTTCCCCTACGATTGCCACCAACTTTGTTTTGATGTTACTGTCTGAGATATTGTAGTTGGTCTTGCCATAACTATGGTATTACACCGTATCTACGGGGAGTTAGATGTCAATTGTTAGGTGTATTGAAATTAATGGTCGGTAGTGTACTGCAATCGTATATAAATATGTGATAATAGGCTACACTTATTATGGAATGGTTCGTTTGTGTGATGATTGTTCAGTCAACCGATGGCACTATGTCATTTACTGTAGATGAAGTACCTAAGACTAAAGCATTAATACAAGTGACTCAATAATACACACCACAATGATTTTCTAGTCAGCGATAATAAAATAATAGCTTAGTACACTTCATTAGTGTCGAACATGAGGACGTAAAGGCAAAACGCAATGAGCATCTACGGCTAGACCAAACAGTTGCGTTATCTTGAACGCTCAGCAACTATTTCCAACGTAGGCCTACAACTATTATAAACGGCAAAAGTGAATAGTTAATGGGTTCAATTCTAACGTATGATCTTGTTTCTTGTATGTAGTAATTTCCATATGTTCTGATATCCATACGATATGCATCAATGATTTAGACTTACCTGAATTAATATAATTATCTAGCCTACATACTGCGCACCTCGAATTTTAAGTTTCTTCGCCCAAGGGGTTGCTACAATAGTCTCGGAATGAGAATGGTTGCCTGAAAAAATCGAACCTATGCCATAGAGATACAACTCAATTAAGACCTCTCGTGAAATTGTCTAAAATCTCCGGTAAAACATCACACCGAATTACCGGTAGTTGATTGAAACATGCAAAGAAGGCATTGGAACCTAGTCTCGTCATGTGATATCTTTCATGCTCTTAGGTGCGTTAAAATAATAATTTACACCAACTGTGACAAGCCGATGACATGATCTTAGGTAATGGGCATTTATCGCCGCTATGTTTTTTTCTACGTTAAGGTCTGAGATGGTCTGATTAGATTAAATTAGATTAGATTTTTATTAATCCATTTGATCAATTACATGTATACAATACATTTTTGATATAGGACACGTCAGTAATTACATCTATAAAACAAAAGAACTTACAGGTATATATTACTAATACAATAGCAATTTATCACTTATTATACTAACAGATCTTAAGAGATACAATCTTATTGGACAACTATTTACACCTTACTCTATTATTACAATATGAAAACTTAATTCTATAAATACAACTTACAGCTAGGTGTTACAATTAAAAGTAAAATATAATTATAGATTTCATCGTTTCTATACACTAAGATATTCAACTAGAGAGTAAAAACAATGGCACTGCAGATAAGCTTTCAACATTCTTTCAAAAGTTTTTATTTTTGGGGCAAATTTTATATACTGGGGTAGTTTATTGTATAATTTAACTCCTGTGTGAAAAGTTCCTTTTTGATATATGCTTGTGTGTGTGTGTGTGTGAAACATGAATGTTTTGATTTTGTCTTGTGTTATGCCTATGAACACCATTGTTTGTTTTAAGGAAAACGTCTTTATTCATTCAATTCTTTTTAGAAAACATAATACTTTCAAAGATATGAATGCAGGGCAGTGGGAGAATGTTTAACTCTTTAAACAGAGGTCTGCATGATTCTCTAGTGTTCAGATTCGCCATAATTCTAATCGCCCTATTTTGTATCCTAAACGTGCTTAGTACATCTGGTGACATACCCCAAAATATGACCCCATATCTTAAGTATGAATGGAAATAAGCAAAATAAGTATTTCTTAATGTGTGCATGCTTGTGCAAGTTTTCAAAATACGTAACGCAAAGCACATCGGGTTCAGTTTAGTATTCAGACATTTTATATGTTTATTCCATTTCATGTTGTATAGATAGTCCTAAAAACTTTGTTTCTGATTTATTTTCAATTTGATGACCATTTAATGTTATATTGGGCTTCGCAGGATTCCTATTCTGTATAGTGTGGAAATTTATAGATACTGGTTTTTTATAGTTTATTATGAGACGATTATCGTGTGACCATTTGGTTAACTCTTCTGTAACGGAGTCAGCAGACTGCTGTAAGACCGCTTAGTTTCACCTTTTATTACAAGTGTTGAATCGTCCGCAAACAAAATTTCCTTATGAGAACGAACGTTCTGTGTTATATCATTGATATATACAGTAGAAGAAAGAGCAGTGGGCCCAAAACCGATCCCTGGGGTATACCAAATTTAATAATTCCTTCATTGGACAATGTTTCATTAAGTAATTTGGAACCATCATCCTTGTATCTCAAGCTTACTATTTGTTTACGCCGTGTTAAGTAAGACTCTATCCATTTATTAGGTAGACCTCTAATACCACATTGATTTCGTTTTGTGAGGAGGATTTTATGGTCAACAACATCAAATGCTTTCGATAAATCCAATATTAGGCCAGTTTCATGTTCCTTATTGTCAATGAATTTCAGTATACTATTACTACATTCATAAATTGCTGTCTGTGTAGATCTTTCCGTTCTGAATTCATGTTGTGAGTTTGATAGTATTTCATTTTTTTTCTATAAAACTTATCAGTATCTTATACATGATTTTTTCCACAATTTTTGTAATACCAGTTGGTAAGGTAATAGGACGATAGTTATCTAATTCATCTTTTGAACCGTTTTTGTGCACTGGAATTACTTTTCATAACTTCAAAGTATCGGGATAAGTTCCTGAGAGAATTGAACTGTTTATTAAGTGCGAAAGTGGATTTATTATATTTTCTGCACATTTCTTTAAAATTGCATCAGGGATGCCATCAATGCCAGCACGGAATTTATTTCTTAGCTCTTTTATAACTATTCTTACCTCTTCACTTGTGACATGATTTATAAATAAAGAATCACTGCATATATTTATTTTATTATTAGAATTTAGTGTATTTACCTGTGATTTATTTAATAATTATTTTTTGTGGAATTTACAGAAAATAGTCATTAAAAGTGTTTGCTATTTCCTCTGGATTATTAATCACTTTACTATTGATGGTCAGTGTAAAGTTCTTTTGTATTTTAGCAGGTTTTCCAGTTTCTTTCTTTATCACAGACCACATAGCCCTGTTTTTATTAGATGATTGGGAAATAAAATTATCATTATGCATTTTCTTTGCTAGTCTTATTACCTTATTTAATATGTTAGTGTATTTTTGTACTATAAATTGAATTCAGGTGTTCTGTGGTATTGTTTATATAATTTGCGTAGAAATTTCTTTCTTTGACATGAATTTCTAATCCCTGTTGTTATTCAATTGCTAGTTTTGTTATTTTGAATAGTTTCTTTGATTAAAGGAGAATGCTGTTTCAAAATAGTGTTTTAGGGTACTGTTAAATGCATTAAATTTATCATTTATATTTTCTAGTTTATACATTTCTGACCATGTTTCCTTATTTAATAAGTCATTGAAATATGTAACATTTGTTTCAGTGATTGACCTGCACTTTGATTTTATTCCATTATCATTATTATTGATTGTTTCAGGTACTTCAAAACTCAGTATTTGTCCACGGTGGTCACTAAAACCCGGACAATAGACTTCTATTGAATGGTGATATTTATCTGTATTTATAAAAATTTGATCAGGAGTGGTTTTACTAAATTTTGTTGTTCTTTTTGGGGTATTTACTGTAGGTTTCAGTCCATAGGAAATTAGTAACTGTGTTAATAATTCACAATTTCTATCACATTTTAAGAAATCTACATTTACATCCCCACTAATTATTATATCGAAATTTACTATGCTCATGTTATTGAGTAACAATTCTAATTTGTCTATTAATAAACGAAAATTTCCTGACGGAGAAGGTATACGCATACTATTATTAACTTAAACTGCTGTATTTTTACGGCAGAGAATTCAAAATCCTGTTCCATAATTAGATAATCATAAGCTGTTAACTGTTCATGATCTAAATTATTTCTTAAGAAGATACAAGTACCACCATTGCTAATATTAGATCTAGGGTATTTACTAGCTATTATAAACCCCGGGAATTGAATTAATTCGAGTTGTTCCTCTTTCAGCCAATGTTCTGAAATACATAGTTCTGAGATGTCTTTAAGTTCATTTTTAAGCATTAGATTTATGTAATCAATTTTATTATAGAGAGACTGAACATTCTGGTGGTAAATTTTAAATTTGTTACCTTTGCAAGCTTGTGTTGATGATTTATTTACATTATTATTATCATAATTGTTATTATTATTGTTGCTAGACAAATCCGAAATACCATTGTTGCACTCAGTTTAATTTGACATCAAAAGATCTGATTGCCAAACCTCACGTTTGGCTTCTTTTACCAGTTTCCCTGCTTCCACTCTAAAGATATTACTGTTGAACTATTCTTCCCATTTGAATATACAATTTTGCATATTTCATCACTAAGATACTCTTTTCCTAACCTATTTAAGTGTAGACCATGCCGAGTGTGGAACTTTCTGTCTAATTTACTTACATCTATAATTTGGACATTTGGAAAACTCTTACAAATTTTATGATTTTTCCATTTGTAGCCTCTATTTCTACTGATTTACACATGATTTGGGAATTACGTCATATCTCTGCGGAATGTTTACAATAATGACATTTGTGTTTTGCATGGATGGCAATGTACCCTTTAAATCTTTGATTACCTTTTTACTCTTGTTTCTATACACGTCGTTTGCTCCAGCGATGATAACAGCAAAATCCTTTGAAGTTAGGGACGCACATTCTCCTACCATCCCGTCCGTGACCGCTGCAATGGGAGCTCCTGGTTTCTGAGTATTGTAGTGTTGGTCTTCGTATAACTGATGCACGTGTGCACGAACCAACAGTCAACAATGTACTGCCACGACGCAGGAATTCAGCGTCTCTCCGCGTACTAGCAGGAACCGCAACTCGAAATAATGACGCTGCGTCACCGCTGTTTGACAATACCTGACGCTGCGTCACTGGAGTCGCGTGTGACTTGACTTAATTCCTCTTGTTCCCACTGGAACATAGGGCATCCGTGAAACGTCTCCATTGCGGTCGTCGACTTGCCAATGCTTTAACTTCCTTCCAGTCTTCCCAATTTCAAGTGCCTCCTCCTCTACAGTCCTCCTCCAGGTCTTCCTAGGACGACCTCTCTTCCGTGCACCTTGCGGATTCCATTCCAATGCTGTTCTTTCTACAGATCCCACTGGCTTCCTCAAAGTACGACCTATCCATTTCCATTTTCTCCTCCTGATTTCCACTTCGACTGGAACTTGATTTGTTATTCTCCATAGTTCTTCGTTGAATATTATTTCCGGCCATCTGATGTTTATGATGCGTCGTAAACAACGGTTTATAAATGTTTGCAGAAGATTAGTGATAGTTCGTGTAACCTTCCAAGTTCCACAAGTATATAGAAGGACTAACTTAACATTTCTTTTGAAAATTTTAATTTTTGTCTTCCTAGCAATGTTTTTATTCTTCCACACCGCATACAGCTGCATAAATGCTCCATTTGCTTTCCTTATTCTCGCTTTCACATCTTCTTCTGCTCCTCCTTCTCTTGTCACTACACTTCCCAAATAAGGAAATGTTAACCTCCTCAATCTCTTTTCCTGCCACAATCAACCTTTCTTCAATTTTGGTATTTACTCTCATTTCCTTGGTCTTATCAACATATATGTTGAGTCCTGCAGCCTCTGCTTCCTTTCGTAATCCTTCTAGCTTGTGTTTTATGTCACTAAATCTTGAAGAAAAAAGACAAATATCATCTGCAAACTCTAGATCTTCCAGTCTTTCCCCCATTCCCCATTGTATTCCTCTTTTTCTCCTACCCAACATTTTTCTCATAACATTATCGTGCACCACTAAAAAGAGTGTTGGTGACAGAACGCATCCCTGGCGAACTCCACTTGTGACATTCACATAGTTTGTAATCTTCCCCTCATGTACTACTTTACACCTGTATCCTTCATACATTTCCTTCTTAAGATTCAAGATCTTATGTGGTATTCCATATCTCATCAAGGTGTTCCACATTACAGACCTGTTTACTGAATCAAATGCTCTTTCGAAATCTATAAACGTCAAGTACAATGTTACCTGCCATTCATTACTTTGCTATAGAATTATTCATAGCGTAATTATTAGATCGACACAGCTGCGCTGTCTACGGAAACCAGCTTGTTCTTTTCGAAGGTGACGTTCGATAGAGTCCTTCACTCGGTTTAGAATTATTCTAGATATAATTTTACTTGGTATGCTCAGAAATGTTATTCCTCTCCAATTCTTGCACATTATGGTGCCGCCTTTTTTGGGAAGTTTCACAATAAGTCCCTCTTTCCAATCAGATGGAATTTTCTCTTCTTTCCATATTTTCTTCAATAATGATAGGAGCAAATTAATGGTGACCTCTTTACCTGCTTTTAATATTTCTGGATCTATATTATCTATACATGCTGCTTTACCATTCTTCATTTGTTTCAATGCGAATCTAACTTCTAGCCTTGTTGGGGGGTCGCATTATTCTTGGTTCTCACCGTCTAAACCATCATTTACTTCTTGTATTTCCTGTTCATTTCCACCATCTATGTTTAAGATTTCTGAAAAATATTCTTGCCATCTTCTCAACTGTCCTTCTTGGGATAACAACATATTTCCTTGTTTGTCTCTCACTGGTTTACTCTTCCTATAACCTCCTCTTGACAATTTCCTTGTAATATTGTAAAGTTGTTTCATATCACCCTTCTTCTCGGCCTCTTCGGCAATTTTTGCCTGTTCATCAATCCATCTTCTTTTATGGTTCCTCATACACCTTTTAACCATTTCGTCAATTTCCGAATATTTCCTTTGTGCTTCTGCCATCAGCTGCCGTATTCTGCTTTGGTTTACTATAGTTTCTTCTTCTTTTCGTTTTTCAAGTCCCATGTTTCCAAAGACATCCAATTTTTCTGTTGATAACTCCTATAACCAATTGCTTTTTCACTCGTTTGTATATAAATATTATTTACATTCTCCCCCAGTTCTTTCCACACTTGACTCTTCCTCTTCTTCACGATTTACAAGGGCTTCAAACCGTTTTTTTAACTCCAAATTAAATTCTTTCCTCCTATCTTCAGTTTTCAACTTTTGTATGTTGAACCTCTTTTTTCGAGTGTCAAACTTCTTGGATGAGCCTTTATTTTAAATTTTAACTCTGCCACCACCAGGTGATGATCACTACCAATATCAGCTCCTCTTCTTCTCCTCGCATCATCAGAGATCTTCTGAATTTCTTACCAATAGCTGCATGATCGATCTGATTTTCTGTTTTGTGATCTGGTGATACCCATGTAACTTTATGACTCTTTTTGTGAGGAAAAGGTGTTCCTCCAATCACCATTTCCTGACTGACACACAGATTTACAAATCTCTCTCCATTATCATTCGTTTCCTCTAATCCATGTTTCCCAATCACATGCTCTAGTCCCTCATTATTTGGTCCAATTTTCGCGTTCATATCACCCATAATAATAACAATATCTCTTTTATGTATTGTCTTCACAGTTTCGTTCAGCTGGTGGTAAAATTGGTCCTTCATGTTACCATCAGATACTTCTGGTGGTGCATAACAAACTATTATTGTTACATTGCGAGATTTACCTTGAAATCTAGCTGTCATGTTTCTGTCTGAGATGCGACTCCATCCAATTAAACTGTTCTTGGATGTCCTACTTAGCAGCATACCCACTGCATTTCTCCGTTCAACATTATCTCCAGTCTGTCCAGAATAGATAAATGTGTTCACATTCTGCGTCGTAATCTCCCCCAAATCGCATCAACTCACTTCACTTAGTCCAATAATTTCCAAAAAATAATTCTGCATCTCTTTCTCAACTTGCTTTAGATTACCTTCCAAAAGTTCTAACATTCCAACAACCAATTCTCTTTTTCTGTTTCGGGCCAAAGGTCGTCATCGAGGTACCCATCCTGTTTGTTTCACTTCAGTTTCTTTAATAATTGAATTTAAGATGTGCAGGTTATTGGCCCACAGCATCCGAGCTTGGTGGTGGGGCTGCCACCTAAGCCTCCAAGCTTGCTGATTTATCTGTCGAAGTTGTCTCCCTTAGCCTTTGGAGGACCAACTCCACTCTACAAGGCATTAGTTTCACCAGAGTTCCGTTAGCAGCTATTTTCAGGGTTCCTGCAAGGCCTTCACAGCTACCGTAGCGATCCCGGGGCACACGAGTTCCCCACTGTACTTCACCCTTACAGGCATTCCCCTACTTCTAACGTTGCCCATCTCCCACGACGTGGACGAGGAGTTGGACTTAAGGGACACGGAGTCGCGTGTGCATTGTGCTAATTTAATGCAATGCATTTCTAAACCTCGCGTCAACATAACGCCGCGTCATAGCGTCATTTCACCGCTAGTGTGCATCGGGCCTTAAACTACATTGCCTACGCCAGAGAAGGATTTGGTTTACGCGCCAAGGCCTGCCTTTCTTGTAGACCGTGGTGGCTTCTACAGTGACGTCACGCCTAGGGTCGATATAGTCGCAGCAGCAAGTCAGATGGCATATAAGGCATCCAACGTTTAGAATGAAGCATTGGTCTTATGGCGCGTTACGACAGGGTTGCCACTCCATGAGAGGAGACAGTACAAAGAGCTTCGCGTACACTTTCCGCACATTCAGCTATTGTGCAGTGACGAAGACTTGAATTAAGTACTGTATATTAATACTAATAGTAGGCTAACATAACACATACTACGAAATTAAATTAAATTAACTATAACGTATGCTGAATGCGACATAAAGAAAACAATCAAAATAAAATAAATAAAGTACAAGTAAAAGGAAATGTGTGAAGTTTCGACTGCAGTTAAATTTGAAGCACATTATTAAAGAAAATACTCCTCATTGGCTTATCTTTCATGATTTATACTTTCGTTGGGTTTAAGGTTCTTAAAATAACTGAACACATTAATTACGACCTGCTTTTCCCTCCTTCTGAGCACTTGACCACGCTTTCTTTTCACAAAACTATCCATTGTTGTACGTGAAATACGTAAAATACAACACGTTAAATCTAACGAAACTGCTGCACACACACTCAAGATAGAAACAGCCGAACTACTGAAATACAAGCTCGAATGGCACAGTAATAAAGCTGTGAGTAGCAAGCTGCACCCCACTGTCCTTCGAAACTTCATTTTTATAATCCGCGGTCAATGAACAGCCCGGCCTGTGTAAACAATTAAACCTACACTCTGGGTAGGCAGGTAGAAAACTTCTTCCAACATTCCTCTACAACTCTCAAACTGACATGACATGGTTATCTTTAAAAATAGAAAAGTTGGCAGCATACGAACTTTTTCAATGCTGCCATGCGGTTATGAGAGAATATTCAGAAGTTTTACCTACATGAAAATTGTAATATTGCCAGTATAAAATATTTCAATAATCCATCATCAAGACGGCACATTTAGCTACACGTGTGTGAAAAATAGGCATCACAAAGTCAATGCAACATGATATAAGATCGATTTTACTAAAAAGGGGACTCAGTTTATAGTTTTTTTTTAAATATGGATATCTAATTTTTCTAGCATTTCTATCAAGTTTACGTAGTACTAATATAGGACAAAAAAGATCGGCAAAACATAGTTCTATCCGAATATGCTGTTTTTTCGACAATGAAAAGATTTCGACTGATATGGCAACAGTGGAGTGCTAGAAAATGACAGCGTCATACATGTCTCGCGTGCAACAGAAAGAGAGAAGAATATCCCTATCTAACCAGTGCTTCATTCTAAACGAATAAAAATTACGCTCCAACTTCAAGACGTTGGAAAATATGTTAATACTAGGCTACTTAGGGCTGATTGGCAGTTCGATCTGTTACCACTACATACGCCTAATTGCATTACAATGGCAGTGCTATTGGGCAGGCTTTTGATGTGTAACATCTTTCCACTCGGTTGCTGGATATTATTGTGGGAGTGATTTTGAAAAATGGGACGGAAGTGGATCGGAACGATCGAGGTGGCACCAGCTGGCACACCTCCGTTCGATCGAACTGAAGTGTGCTAGCTGGCAGTGGTGGATCGAACGGAAGTGTAAGACGCACTGCCAACTCGATCGATCGATCCAGCTGGCAGTGGTAAGAGAAACAATGAGCGCGCGGTGTCGGAAATTGATACCATGACGTACTCTCGGCCACGTGGAATGTATATGACATACTGAACGGTAAACGCTCATGCGAACTCTGGTGTCAGGTGATTGAAACAAATTACGTGGTACATGTTCGAAGTCTTCGTATCAGTAATTAAATGGTACAATGCCTTATTATCAAACATTGTAAGTAGTCGGCATTGCCGGTATTATGTTTCTGCACAATGGCTATTCAAATATTAACCCACATAACGGTAATGCAGTGATCAATATAATATAATCGTTGTGGTTATACGAGAATTGAGCAAGCTTCATGAACTATTGCTGAATACATTCTCTTGACTCACAAGAGGGCCTATTCATAAGGCATTTAAACTCAATTTCACGCAGGAACATTATCGAAACATGCAAAATATAAATTAAACTTAATTCCGTAATGCAATATTATTGGAACGTGGAAATAAGTCACCATCTTGTGCACAATATTTGCGTAGTCGAAATAGCCGTGGGGTTAGCGCCTATGACTGTGAATCTAGAGATCTCGGGTTCGAATCCCGGACTGGGTAGATATTTTTGCTACCAGATTATCATTTTAAACGATATTTATCATATCAATATGATTCATTTTAACAGAATCCATATGAAATTGCGTGTTGGTCTGTGAATAAAGAGGACCTGTTTATAAGGAATTTAAGGTTATCAGCGGTGTCGCGTCTAACTACAGTAGTTGATCTAGTTGATCCATATCGTATTCTTTATTTAGGCTAGTGCTGGTGGAAGCTACAAATCATCTAATAAAATGAGTTCCGTATTATAAACTACAATATCTGTAAAACACTTCCTTTTACAATAGATTAATATTTGTGCCAATAATAGTATAAAATACCGGTGTATTAACAATTTCACGTGAGGTTTCTTCTATGTCAGATGTTACACATCATATGCAACTACTGTAAGGCTCGTAATTATTTATTTTTTATCTTATTATTGAAGGTTACGCTTTGAGTCAGCATCTGGCTTGATCATTCTGTTCAACTAAGAAATGAGATTGTATTCTCTACATGTCCAAGAAACAAAATAATAATTAAAACTTCTTGTTGAAACACATAATCTAAGTAGCATAACCTTCCTTATTTTTGCACATAGGCCTACTCCTTCCATTCAGTCACCTTCTATACCTGTTTAAAAGCAGACCTGACTTTCATATAATCCTCCTCAATATAACTCAGTAGCTTATTTAAATTACCATATTGTAACAAATTTCGTAGCTTTTATAAATCGTGGTAAATAACTTCGTAATTTTTTTTATCAATTAGAGTTGGTTGTAACTTCTAAATTGACTGCGTGCTATTCCATCTTCTGTTGTTCTTTTTTGGTTGCCCTAGAAAATAAGACGAAGTTACGAAATATTTAATCAATTATCATAGTCTAACTCTTATTACGTTTTTTTTTTTAATTATTTGGCTCTGGGGGGATTGATCACCCTAATCACACCCCTTAGTTACGCCACTGCAAAGAAACATTGCAACGTAAAATGTGAGGAAGGCCCACGTATGTCATACATACTGAACAGTTTGCTTACTCAACCAATTTCCAATGGATATGAATGAAGCCGTTTTATGAATTATTTTGCAAGAAAAACAATTATTTCTGTGGGAGGTGAAATTGCTGATGTCCGCAGCTTTCCTAGAGTATGTTGTGCATGTCTCCCGTGTGTTGCTAAATGCGCAATAGCGACGGCAAATGGCACGTCCAATGCTAAATCAAGAAAGTCGTAGAGTAGTTGATAAGGTCATCTGCCCCTAAAAGCCGCAGATCAAACTGTTCGTATGAGGGAAAAATCAAATAAACGATAATTATTAATATTCTGCAATGGAATTCAGGAGACTTATCAAAATCGAAAGTCGTGGATTCAAACCCGGCCAAAGAGCGTTAAAAATCCCCCAGTAGGCTATGCCTTCATTCGGAGGGGAAATAAATCCGGCGGTCCCATGTCATAGACTTATGGCATGAAAGAGAACCTTCCACTAATTACACTTGTGTGAAGCCAAAATTTGTAGGTTGGAATTGATAACGCCACCAGGTGCTGACTGCGATGCCATCTAATAGCCAAGTCCGCAAGCTAGGTGCCGTGGACGGTAGCATTTGGTAGCAAAAGTAGGAACTACTTGAAATTTATTGTCTGCAGTCCTTACTTGAATTAAAACAGGTAACACACACTGATACAGCCATCACAATTAACACCAGTTATCAGACAGATTCTACACACACCCAAAGTACACGGGGCTACATGACCGCGTTGTCGCGGCCCCTAAACTAAGGAACCAACCAACAAACCGCAAAAGTCATCAGTGAAGAAACATGGGCTAGATATCTATATCGTCAACCACGCAAATGTTAGGGAATAAACCTAAAAGTTCTAGACCACCTCGTGGTGTAGCGGCTAGCATTTTTGGCTGTCACCCCGGAGATCCGAGTTCAATTTCTGGCTCTGCCAAGAAATATAATTCTGCTTTCAGGGTTGGTTGAAACGGGGTATACTTAGCCTCATGAGGCAAAACAGAGACGAGGTGGGTTCGATTCCCTCCTCAGCCGTCTTGGAAGTTCTTGGAAGTGGTTTTCCGTGGTTTCCTCTCTTCCACTCCAGGCAAATGCCGTGATAGTTCCTAACTTGAGACCACGGATGCCTACTTCCCAATCCTCACCTGAATTAGAAATGCACACGCTGATTAAGTCATCACATAAAACTGGTTATCAGACAAAATTACACATAGCCTACACACCCAAGTACATGGGAATAAATGTCCACAATGTCTAAGCCCCTCAATTAAAACAACAACAGATATAGGAAGATATTGCCAAATTCATCTTACTTAAAATACAGTATCCTTAATGTAGGCCTATATAAAAGAATCGCCTCTCACGATTCGCGTTTCATTTCCGACGCCAGGTGATTTCTGGTTAATTTAAATATTCCAACGTTTGTGTTCTTATCGGGCCTCAGTTATCATCGAGTCAATTATAGCTAATTAATGAAAATATAGTGAAATCACTTCCTCCCAGCTTATCTCACACGGAAAGGTGGACAATACGTAAACACGTTAATTGCGCACCACAGTCAGGAAAGGCATTGTGCTACGCTCTATCTTTCAGCTATAATGAAGGAAAGGGCGACTAGGGTTAAATCATTAGAATGGTTTTTAGTTGCTATTAATATTGATTATTATTATTATTGGTTTTAAGATCCTATAGGCTATTTATTAAACCGCAGAAACAAAGTTCATTAAGTGAAAATGGATGTTGGTAACTTATAATAGCCTAATGAACAATACTTTCTTAATCTTATCAATGGGTCTGGTCTCCGGCCTGCCACATGAGGAGAAGTTGGCCTAGCTCATTCGCTATGGCTGTGTGGTTTATAGACATGAAAAACAGTGCCCGTCGTTGACGATTTCATGGAGTAGAGAAAGGCGCTTTATGATAAGAACTTCAAGGTCATATCCCTATCACTGAAGTAAAGGAAGAAAGGAAGGAAGAAATGTAGGAAGGAGTAATGGAAGGACGGAAGAAAAGGAAGAAGGATGAATTGAAGATAGGAAGGAAATAAAAATGGAAGGAAGAAAGGAAGGAAGGAAGGAAGGAAGAAAGAGAGAACGGAAGAGAGGAAGGAAGAATGGTAGAAAGAAAGGAAAAAAATAGAAAGTCAAAAGGAAGGAAGAAGGGAAGGATGAAGAAAAGAGAGAGAGAAAGAAAGGAAGAATGGAAGGAAGAGAGGAAGGAAGAATGGAAGAAAAAAGGAAGGAAGTAAGAAGGGGCGGAAGAAGGGAAGGGAGAAAGAAAGTAAGGAAGAAAGAAATAAGAAATAAAGGAAGAAAGGAACATAAATGGAAAGAAAAAAGGAGGGAAGGAAGAAAGGGAGGAAGAAGGGAATGAATAAAGGAAGGAAGAAATAATGAAAGGAAGGAAGAATAAAAGGGAGGAATGATGGAAGGAAGAATGTAAGAAAGAAAGGAAGGAAGGAAGGAAAGAAGTTAGTTGTTTTAAAGCCCCTTCAAACTCGCAGGGGACGTGGTGGCTCAGCGGTCTAGCTAAATGCCTCTCACCAAGGCGGACCGGGTTCGATTCCCGGTCAATGCATGTGAGATTTTCGAAGTGAAATGCCATGTCCTGTGGTTCGGATTCCACGTAAAAAGGAGGTCCCGTGGCTCATGATCTCGAGATTAACGGTCACGTTAAACTACAAGCTTGCTTTTTTGCTTCAAACTCGCAATCATGAGCCACGGGACCACCATTTTTACGTGGAATCCGAACTTAAGTACATGACGTGATAATTCTTTCACTTCGAAAATCTAACATGTACTGACCGGGAATTGAAACCGGCCCACCTTAACTAGAGAAAAGCAGCTTGACCACTTACACGATATCCATGAAGAATAAAGTACAGTAACATTCGAATCTGTCAATAGCAATGCTAGCCTATACTACCACAGAGAAAATAATACAATGAAGTTAGCATGAAACAGCAATAAACATAAAATAGCTGTGAAGAGAATCGAACATCCCTACTCCTGGAAGGGGCAGATGACGTAGCTCTTCAGCCCCCTTAAAACAATCATCATCATCATCATCAACTCATGGAAGAGGGAAGATGACGTAGCTCTTCCACCCCCTTAAAACAACCAACGTCATCAACTACACCTGGAAGGGGGCAGATGACGTAGTTCTTTCTCCCCCTTAAAACAAACATCATCATCATAAACTACTCCTGATAGAGACAGATGACGTAGATCTTCCTCCCCCTTAAAATAACCATCAACTGCTCCTGGAATGGGGCAAATAACGTAGCTTTTCAGCCCATTAAAACAACCATCATCATCATCATCATCATCATCATCATCAACTACTCCTGGAAGGGGGCAGATGACGTCACTCGTTCGCCCCTTTAAACAATCAACATCATCATCAATTACTCCAGGAAGGGGGCAGATGACGTAACTCTTCCACCCCCTTAAAACAACCATCATCATCATCAACTGCTCCTGGAAGGGGGCAGATGACGTCGCTCGTTTGCCCCTTAAAACAATCATCATCATCATCTTCATCATCATCATCATCATCATCAACAACAACAACTGCTCCTGGAGGGTGGCAGATGACATCGCTCGTATGTTGCAAAAACAACCATCATTATCATCATCATCATCACAATTATCAATTACTCCAGGAAGGGGGCAGATGACGTAAGTCTTCCACCCCCTTAAACAACCATCATCATCATCATCAACTGCTCCTGGAAGGGGGCAGATGACGTCGCTCGTTTGCCCCTTAAAACAATCATCATCATCGTCATCATCATCAACTGCTCCTGGAGGGTGGCAGATGACGTCGCTCGTTTATCGCTTAAAACAACCATCATTATCATCATCATCACAATCATCAACTACTCCTGGAAGGGGGCAGATGACTTCACTCTTTTTCTCCTTAAAAAACCATTATCATTATCATCAACTACTCCAGGATGGGTCCGATGACGTCGCTCTTTCACACCCCTTAAATCAACCATCATCATCATCATCAACTACGGTATTCCTGGAAGGAGACAGTTTAGTTCGGCTGCATATGAACTCGCTCCACTGTCCGAGCGTAATGACTAATAGTTATGTGTAATTGCGATTCTTATTATGCGCTGTTGGTTGAAAAACATGCATCAGAACTAGGTTGTGTAGTCATTCACGTTAAAAAGGTATCTTTCTCACCTCACGATATTCTCAGATTAGCGGTAGTAATTGAGTCACCAAGCCCTACTCACACTTGGTGGTGTATTTCTTGGAATACACGTTTATTTAGTGTTAGCAATCGCTGCTCTTTGCTTTTCTTTTCATTATTATCCCTTTTTTTGAACACGCATTTATATTTTATGTATGTTTGTTTCAATTATATACCCTCTGGATTTCAACCCCAGCTCACCACGCGGCAACCTGTCGAAGTGTTGGCTTCAGCAATCTCAAGAATGGCTTCAAACCGCTCAAGCAGAGGTCGTCGTTATCGTTATCTGCAATCTCCTTGAAGACTCTTCGTAATATTGATTTTCTATTTCGACTCGATCATCAGTTTGATTGAGCATACAAGTTTCGATTTCAGTTTGGATGTTACAATAATTTTCATATGAACGTTCAAAATCCATTACGCGATGTTTTAACAAATCTAATTGAGCTTCTGAGGGATCTAGCTCTTTGATGTATTTTCTAAATCGGGTAATTTGCCCTTTATAGGATGCTCGTTTAGAAGTAAGTTTTTCATACTTATCCTTTTCTGTAGGAGCCATGACAAAATAGGTAAATCAAAGTATAACTTACGAAACTGTGGAACCTTGGAAATGCTGTCCGACTGGCAGCAGCAAATAAGTTGAAAGAAAGGGACACCCCAAAGGAGACAGGAGCGGCCTCTTTCTCCTTCACAGGCTTTGCACGGTGAAGCTATAGCTGAAAAATTCAAAGAAGATATTAATGATTTGCAAAATATTGTCAAATAACCCTTGACAAATAAAGTCTGATAAGTAAAGTGTCATAAATGGACTCTCCCGGGTGTCGGCACCAAATTTTGGGTAGATTATTAGCTTGGGAATAACTTAACCCCCAAGGGAAGATGATGAAGAAAAAGAAGTGGGTTTCGGACTGTAGAAAAAGGATGGAGAAATAGGACGAGAGTCCAACAGAAGTTATAATTTTTACTTTAAGTATACTCAAAGGCAGCTGCCACTGCAAATCCGCTTTCCGATACCTAAAGTGGGTAGGGACCTGGGCGAAGCTAACAGGAAACGCAGCTGGAACTTGGGCTATTCGCAAGAAAGCTGCTATAGCGTATTCCCTCTCAAGCATAAATATACCTACTATGGGGAAGGGTGGTGGTCTGGCAAGACAAAGAGTAACAGATTTATTGTGTATCTGTTCAAAGGAGTTTGTTTCTAAACAAGTATTTTGAAGAATACAAATAATTTGAATCAGCCGTGATATTTTAGTTCTTGAAATTGTAGAATTTCTAAAGAGCGACCGAATGCTTCCAAGAAGGATAGGGATAAAGCAATTATACCCTTGGGAATAATTTTGGTAAGAGTACCAATAGTTGCATTTAGAAATGACTAAGCTTTTACCCAGCAAGGCGCCGACTAAAAGTTTAAACAATGAGAAACACTTAAATTTTGAAAAACAAACCATAAGTGGTAGAGAATCTCCACAAGCAGGAAGCTGGCGTAGCGAGCTATGCTTGCCTTACTGGCCAGTTAGAATTAGCTATTAAAGCTAAGAGAGACTTTACTAAGTTAATAACTAAGAGTTCTTGCTCAAATGCAACAAGTGGTGAAAACCCTATCAATAGATTTATTTTTATTAAAGAGGGCATAAACCTAGGAAGAGTGAAGGAAGACAGGATCTTGCCTAACCGTTATGTTTGAGAAATGATAAATCAAACGAACAAATCTTAATTTATATAACAATGTAAAAAGAAGTAGTTTATGTAACAAATATATAATTTTGATTTTGTAAACAATTGGGGTCGCAGACCTCCGTAAACATCTAAAGCTTGCGCCAGGCAATTGACAATTCTTTTGGTTTTAAACCTTTTATATGCTTTAAAATCTTCGTAAGATTTTGAAATGTTGTTAAGATTAACAAATGGGAAATTTAAAGATAATTGACGAAATTTAAGTTAAACAATAAATCAAGTACAAGATGTGTACTTTAAGAATTTCTAGATCGGTATCTTAGAAATACTGCATGAACAAATAACAACTTCGAAAGTAACAACAACAAAAAAACAGGAAGAAACGAAATAGAAGTTTCTATAACTTCTTGTGTTAATACAGAGCTACATTTGGCGATTATACAAATAGGGCAGGTCACTTATTGTGAAACCTGAAGAGAAAAATTGAAAGGAAGCTTCTAGAACTCCTATGTTGGTAGGGATCACGAGAAAAATAGGGCAAATTTCCCTTTCGTGAAACCTAGAGATAACTCACTTTTGAGTAAAAAGAATTGGATTCCCTCATTAGAAGGGAGAAAAAATATAATTTAAGGCGTGTACTAGACACGAAGTTTTACAGACTTTAATTCGTTATACGTGGAGCAAGTAAGGGAGGGCACTTATTGAGAGTGACACCTCATTGAAAAAAGACCTAAAGTAACAATTTTATTATTTGAGTTTGTTAGTAAAGGGTTAGGGGAAGATCAAATGGGATTGTGGAAGAGTGTTCATGGCCGTATTTATTGTACTCGGACGAGCTTGACGCGGATGAAAAAGTTGAACAGGCACTGTTTTCACTATAGTCTGTTGATATAGTTGAAAAGTTTACTGTAGTAATTAGCACAAAAAGTTGATGGCAAAGAAAGTTATTGCAATGGTGGAAAATAAATATTTACACTAGATTTGCGAGAGTCTATTGTTTGAAAAACTTGTAGGTTATAGTTGAATGCACCAGAAAAATCCCAACGGAGGAAGAAAAGTTAGATATTGATTAGCAGTTCATAAGGAAGATTCCTTAGTTTGAAAAAGTATTCCCATATGTGAGTGGAAAGTACTAGAAGGTTTGACTCGTAAATAAATTGTTCGGCATGGAAAATTCCAGAACAATCATGACTGAAGAATAGGGCAAAAGTTAGTCCAGCGGTGGAACGAGATATGTATTTTATAGACAGTGGGTAATTTAATGGTGTCCCACGTTGTAAGAAAATCTCTCATTTAATAAGCATAAGAAATGCTGCTTCATGTTAAGATTGGCTTAGATAGACAAAAGCCCAACATAGAAAATCCCGTGAAGGATGATTATTGCCCCACATAAGAAATCTCACACTGCCTATAAAATGATCATTAAATGCATGTAGCTATTTAAAATCAATTAAAATAAGCTGAAGAAGGTTGAAGTAGTACTTAGCTCATTTCTGATGAACGGCGAGGTCTCTCGAGGTGAGGAGACCAGCTTTAGTAAATCTCCGACTGACTAGTTTGACTTCAAACGCACAAGTGAGGCCAGTTCAACGGTGCGCTAGGAGACCAGGGAAGGGAAAAGAGTGGGGGTAGGAGACAAAAGGAATACATATAAGAATAGCAAACATAACAGAAATACTGAAACCTGGTACAGGAAATATTTATACACATTGTAATCCACTGGTATCTAATTTAGTTCAATTGTTTACATAACCTCAAGATGGCGGCAGTGCGAATTTTAAAATTAAGTTTATATTTCTTGTGATGTAGTCATGCGATCGAAGTGAAAGATTGAATAATGAACCTACGCCATAACTTTCCTTTAATGGTACATGACTCTATGGCCTATAGATTTAACAATCCAACATGGCGACCATCCGAAATATTTAGACGATACTGAATATCTACGAATCTATTTTAGCAATCAAACTGCATGTTTTAATGTTCATAGGGGCTATGAACTTAAGTTCACCTATAGGACTTTAAATAACCTGGTGGTCACAAATCCAACTTGGCGGTGACGCGAATTATAAATATTCACATGGTCGTTTCTCGCAATTTAACCATCCGCGTGCAGTGAAACTTGGTACAGTAAATCTTTATCCGAATGTTAATCCACTGGCATCTAATTTATTTCAATTGTTTCCATAACCTCAAGATGGCAGCTGTGAAAAAAAAAATTAATCTCCTTGTTTTTTCTTGTGTCCTAATTATGCGATTGAAGTTTGAATACTACACGTTCACAATAATCTGCATGTAACAGTACATAACTCTAGGACCTACATATATAAAATCCAACATGGCGACCATCCGAAATATTTAGTCGGTTCTCAATATCTACGAATCTATTACAGCAATCAAACTGAAATTGTGTATGTTGATAGTGGCAATTAACATAAGTAGGATATATGAAAATAGGCTGTATAGTTCTTCACGGAACTACTTGTTTAGAAATAAAGTCGAGAAAAGAACTTATTAGGGGGAGGTCTTGTTCCCTCAGAGCCCCTGTCTGTATTCGCCCCTGATTAGTGAGCGCGTGTGTGGGACTATGTTCCGCTACATCATGCGGGCGGGAGGCCTGTTATAGCCTAAGTCCCATCGTGTGTCGCGTGTCTGAGTGTCAGATGGCGCGTGCAACTTGTCCGGCCTATTATGTCTGTACATTGCTAAATGTCACAATTGTTGTAGCAGTGCTGGAAAATGTATGGCATTATAATTGGTTTGTGTTTGTGATTTCATGGTCACTTCCGATATAACAATAGTGTCTGTCGACGCCAGTATTGCAATGCGGCGGAATCTGCAAGTCACTATTTCGTCATGTTATGTTTTCATTTGTTTGTGTACATGAAGTCTCTGACATTGCGTATGTCGGCTGTCGGAACGTGACTTTTTGCTAGTATGTGAGTGTTGTCACTGGTTGGGATTCCGGGCGGGCCAATGTGTCAATTCGTCCTATTTTTGCTAGCACTGTTGTGTGGACACTATTCCATAAGACCGTTGCCTAGTGAAATTTCTATACCTGTGTTTGGGAAATCTATTTCCTAGGTCAGGTGTAATCGAAATTTTCGCATGGTGTTTGGCCGGAGGAAATATGGTATTGCCTGTTTATGTACTTGTATGGGCCAATTTCGGTCTAATTGGGAGTCTGGATAGTTGTTTTCCACGGTGTCCGATTTTTACTGGGCATTTGGACCCGCAATTTCATGTAATTCTCTGTGTTCTATGTATGCGTTGTCTGTTAGTTTTGAGCGCCCCTTGTATGTATTTTGATTGTGTTTTTCGTACCAAAATTACCATTGGTTAGTTTGTTTTTGGCACGAGTGTGTAGTGTAGTCGTGAGTTCTTACCCGCCTTGGTTCAAGGTCCTGGTGTTACGATTTTTTGTACCGTATATCTTATGGCACACGCATCGTGTATTTGAGGCACGTGGATGAAAATACGCCTTGGCGTGAGAAGTTTGGGTCTTTTTGAATTCTCCTCGTAGTGTAATTTGGGGAGTTATGGGGTTCTGGACTTGGCGTGAATGAATGTGTATTTCCCAGGTCCGCCTGGAGTGCTCTTAGTCTGTCTGTGCCAGCAAAGGTCGCCCACGAGGAGTGTGTTATCGCTGAGTGCGACAGTATTGAATTACAATGGCGTGTGCACTCACTTGTTACTTGTCTGACGCTGTTCATGTTTCCCGCACGTGTGTGTGTGAACTTGATTGCCCGTTCTCTTGTTGTGATCATGGCTTTCCGCTATGTAAAAGAACCTTCCACTGAATACATTCGTGTCCCCAAGTTTTGTGTTAATGTAGCGTGGGTCGAATATATCCCTATTAATGGTATTAAATGTCATTATGCACGAGTGTCTCCGGGCCGCTAGTCGCGTGTTTGGTGACTAGGTGTCGGAGGTGATTTTATTGTCTTCCGCGTATGAATATCTGTTAGTGTAACAGTCCCTTACTTTCCTATCCTGCAACTGGATAGCTACCCGACCTTACATTCCTGGTATTCAGAAGGTTGCGGGTTTTGAGACCGTCTTTAACCAGGGTGGTTATTCCTGTTGCCATTTAGGCTTGTGTCTTTGGGACAGTTTTGCAGTGTATTACTGTTATGTGGCAATGTAAATTGATTGTGTGTCTTCCAAAAATAAGTAATGGTGTTTCCCCCTTGAGCTGTGAGTGTTACCCCATGGTGTTTTTATGTCTAGTTTGCGCGTTGTTATGGAGGACGAGAAAAATTCCTGTTATAGGCATTGTAGTGTATCAGGTATGCTTATGGATTAAGTACATACAGTTCAACTTGGATGACTTTCCTTCCACGGGATTAGTGAAAGAGGCGAAAAGAAAAAAATTGAGTTATGCAACGATCCGAATTAAGAGAGCTCTTTGAATAGAGTAGAGAAAATGTATTGTATCTCGCCTGCACACTGCTTTATGCTTATTAAAGCGGGTTGCCATGCAGCGGTCGTAAATAATGTCAAAATGTTGAAAAAATGAAAGCTAGGACCTGAGTGTACTATGCACCTATATGGCGAGGTTAGTACGACGGTAATCTAGTTACGTCTCAGGGAAAATCTACCAATTTTGAAAAATAGTTTGAGATTCTTACTCTTGTCTATGATTAGGGCTCTCGGCCATCACAAGAGAATCTATGAAATTTGTGGGAATGGAACGTAGAACACCTTAGCCATTTCTACTTAGAAAGGCCTGCCTAAGCTCTATGCTGTGGTTTATTGCTTAAGCTGTGTTCGGAATAGCTCTCTGAGGACCTAAGCCGCGTGTCCCATTTATTGGCTTCCGCTTGGCTTTGCATATTAAAAATTTTGCATCGTCCAAAATATGTCCTCAATTAGTCACGATTATAAGCCATTGGTGGCCTAAAAAAATGCTAGGGGCCAAAAAAATCAAGAAGAATTTTGAATTATACACTTTTGATTTAGCCATGTTCCACTGTATGTACATAAAAATGTGCAGTTTATGTTTGTGAGTCTCTGTGTGTCTATTATCGTATTTCTCACGTGTAAACGAGCCTACGTGTATCTATAATAGTGGTGCAAGTGATATTGGTTTATTTTGTGCTCCTGGTGAAAGTCGTTATCCCCGTCCGAGCGTCCTTGGTCTGGAAGGTGAATAATTTCGCCCTGTTACTAGGGCATAGGCCCCTGAAACCCATTGAGGCGCTTCTTCGCTATTTTTCGGAGGAGTTTGTAGCAAAGTAAGCCTGGGCCTACTTTCACCGTAGCGCCTGGCTGTTGGTCTGAGTGTGCCTGTGTTCGAGGGACTAATTGCGCTCTGCGCTACCCTAGTAGTGTTTACGGGGGTGTGTGTATTTTTGACTGACCGGTCTCGTGGGGTAGGTAATAAGACCTTTCTTATACCCCATGTACTGTGTGTTAGCGCCTGGTCAGAGTGTGCGGGTGTGTGTTGTGCACCCTGAGGGCCTGAAGTCAACACCCTCTTATGCATTCGCACCTGGGGTACGAATGCCAGTGCCCGCTTCCGTTCTGGCAAACTTGCCCTTTGAACTAGCGGTAAAGGCCGTTTAATTGCCTGTTTTTGCCCTAACAATGTATTTGAGCGTAGTCTGGCTGACTTCTGGCCTATGGCCACGGTAGACTCCTGCCCTTGTGTTTGCCTATTTGTGTAGGTGTGTGTAGGCTTAATGTGCTGTAGGGCGGGCTCTACATCCTCAGCCCATGACGTGGTTACCTCCCGTTTTCTCCCTGTTATGTCATGTGTGACCGAGAGTCCTGGCGTCAATTCCCTCTCGTTCGTCCGTTCCGAGGGGGTTGGCGTAGGTTCTGCTCCTCGGTTTGGCAAAATTGCCTTCCGAGCCGGAGCTGAAGGACGTGTATTTATGTAACTTGGGTCCCGCAGTGTGTTGGAGCCTAACCTGGCCGTCTTCTGGACTGTGGCCACGGTGAACTCCTTCCCATGTGTGGCAGTACGTGGCGAAAGGGACATCCTCGCAAATTGCTGCGTTAGCGTGTCTACGCTTATGTCCTCTCTCGGCTGGGCTTGTGGCCCTACCATGAACTCAAAAATGGCCTTGTTAGCTTGGAGCTCGCGGTACTCGTCCCAAATTTGGGTGTACTGCCTATTGAGGCTCATGGCCCGTTGGCAGGCTGTTGTGTTAATGTTCTTGTGCCCTATACAGTTCTGTGGCCGCCAGTTGGAGAAACGCTTGTTCGCGAATGAGCTCCCTGTACTGAGTGTGTAAAATTGTGTAGTGCACCCTCATCCTCTATCTATCTATCTATCTATCAGCATTATCTATTACCGGACCATGTGTGGTGATTAATTGGTCGTATATTCTGTTTCTTTGGACATGGGTCCTGTTGAGGTGTTCGTGTATGTGTCTTAAGTGCTTGTGTGCGCATCTCAATCGCGTTGTCCTACCCTCTGACGGAGTGTATGGCTGTTTGCCCTGTATTGCCCCGACTTTTGTTTGGAGTGCCCGTATTTGTGTCTGCCGCCTTTGTATATGTCTTTGGCACCTTATTAATAATGCTAATAGTATCGGTGTAACCCTATTGCCTCTATGGCTTACAATCTCTGTTGCTTCTGCATGAGGTGCCATTCTGCGTTAAGGGTGAGTGTAAGGAGAAATGTGTACTTAATTTCTGACTCTTTCCAGGGGGTGGGGTTGATGTGGGAGAAAAAAAATTCCCTGTGTATCTAGTGTGAAGCAAAAATGATGCTTTCTGTCAGAGAAAAAAAAATCACTATTTCGCTTGACTGTATGCGGTTCGGACCGTTTCTACCACGAGAACTCGTTGTATGAGCCCTTTGTTTACTGTGCGTGGTACCCGGCCTCCACCAATCTGTTTTAGATACCTTAGTTGGGGGTAGTTAGATCTAAAACGTATGTGTGAATGTACTAATTTATAAGGTGATGCCTAGGAGAAGGTAGCTTCCCGTAGCTGGGTAAGCTCACCAGTGTAGAGTGTTGTTTGGTGTGTAGATGCTAGGGGATGCTCCTATAAAGACGTAAGTGTAACTCGGGGGATGAACCTCTGAGTGCGGGTTAATGTACTAGCCTCTCAGCTGGTTGGAGAGAGTTATATAACCGACGTGCGTGCGTCAGCTATGTTGGCGGCTCGCTGCTTAGGCAGTCGGGTCGCTGCGGAAAGTACAATGAAGCTTGAGCCAGCAACTATTTGGCTACTACTGTCACGGTCACTCGTGACGGGAATCAGGAAGGGCGTTAGGACGTAAAGAGGCGTGTAATTAGTAAGACAAGTGTAGTGTACTGACCAAGTGTTTATTGGTCAGTGAGTATGAAATTGTCCCTTTTAGGGGAATGTAATAAATGTTATAAGTTTAAGTGTACAAGTTTGTGGATGGAGGTTACAAAATATAGGATCTCTGAACACTTCACTGATGCTCACCTGATGATAGCAGCTTGCAGTAGAGCTTCCGGCGACACGCACTGTATGACAGATAATAGAGAGAGAGCCTGTCCTCATTAAGGTCTTCCTTTTATAAGTTTTGCTGTTGTACTGTCAGCATTCCATTGGCATAGCTGCCCCAGTTGGTTATAGTGTAGATGTTTGAGTGTGATGCAAGTGTTTGGCAAGCCTTCCAAGCTGGTCGTCCGCCCTTGCTGTGTAAAAGATGCTGTTCTGGACTTATGAGATTTGCCAGTTTGGGGTGGTTTTAATAGACGATGGAGGGTGGCTTTAGGGGGTGCAACCCCCTGGGGGCCTGTACAATATAATAAACATTTTTCACTCACCCGTTCTGCTGTTCGGCTTATGACCTGGCTTTTGGATGCCTTCACCCATTTTCATTTCTTCAGCAACACATTTCTACACTAAAATAGACCTTTTCCATTTAGTGGTCTTCAAATTTACAAACGTACATATGTTCACACATTATTACTATGCTTTTTGTTAACACTTATTACACTACAAAAAATCACTTAACTATTATTTACACTCGCACACGAACCCAAATCTCAGCGTACTGCGGTGAGAAACATCACGGCGCTGGTGATGCTGAGATAATCTCCTATTCTGCATTGGACGTGTGTTTGCCCCTACTCCTATTTCTGGTAAGTCTTTCCTTGGAGTTTGTCTATAGTGCGTGGCTTCCTCAATTAATTTGCCTATTTGTTTAAGGCGCAATATTTATGATGCTTGCTGCCGCTTCGTTCCCTCAATCTACTTATCGCAACTTTTCGCACTCTATTTTGGCTTCCAGTTCGAAGACCATATACTTTTGACCTGTCTATTCTAACTGCTTTTTCGCTTCTTTACACTCGTATTTTTATAGTGTTCTTTATACAGTGCGATCTTACTTTTACAAAGTTCTTTGACGTCCCTCTAGGCGTTTAATTGTTTGAACTGTGTTTATTTTGGCTTGACGTTCCCTGTTTCCGCTCGATAAATTTACTATTTCTCTTCGATTCCTATTTATTTTGCAGTCCTCTGTTATCAATATTTATAGTCTTTTCTACGTTCGCTCAGTGTCCCTAACTCTTTCTGACTTCTTTGAGCTTTACTGAATATCGAGACCTACACATTGGTCTGGAATCGAACTATTTCTGCAATGTATTGGCGTAACATCTCACCGAAATATTTGATCAACTGAATCCGATTACTTTTGTCGAACAGTGCGACCTGCTTATAGCGTGGTGTACTGTTGCAAATTGCCAACTATGATCTAACTGATCTACTTGATGACTTGCGTATAACGTGCCTTCCGCCAAGGCTTCTTGCCGACTGATATACTTGGTGAACTCTTCGTACGTAGCACCTCCACCGAGGCGTCACGCTCAACTGATGAACTTGATGCTTTGGCTTGAGCTTAAAGCCTTATTTATTCGTTTTGGGAAAAAATAGTCCCTGACAACTTAGGGAGTTCAACTTCTGACTCCTGGCTCTAATCTAGTCTATATTTAATTTCCAAGTGTAATTTGTAACAACTTTACAATTGCCTACTGGCCGAACGGAATTTGTTCACAGGTTAATGTTTAATTAATTAAAATAGTTCTTATTCACTCTTCGGGGCCGGCCTGATTTCTTCTGCCTCCGCTTGTATTATTCCGCTCTACATTCCAATGACGTATTTCTTAGCTTGCACTTTCTGAAGTACCTTATTTCAGTTTTACCAATCCTCCGATTTATGCTGTCCCTAATTCTGTTTCGACTTCAGATTTCATTAACGTGGGGAGTTTATCTGGTTAAGTTTAATGGCGGGGAGTTCCTTCTTTGTATACTGGAATTCTCGCTTGTTCATCGTTTTCCGGGGCCTCGTTTCAAGTATGCTCTTGAGAAAATAGTTTTCTCATAAATGTCACACTCGAAAAGTAATAATTTCTCGCTGGATCGCTTACTCGTTGGAATGTCGAGTGTTAGTTATTGCCCTTCAACTCTGCATTTCCTAGCTCCTTTAATGGCTTCCTTAATGACACTTTTCACTTAAACTGTCAAGGCCTAATGTCACTTTTTGTGTTTAATAAGCCACTTGCGTATCCTGCAGTGTTTCTGTAGCTTATTTCCCAACGAAATCTCCCTCATGACTTCTTGCAGTCTTTATAAAACTCCATCAATTTTCCTATAAATGGTCCAGAGTTTACTTGTGTCAATACCCAAATGGGCACAGTAAGACAGTGAAACCGGGACTGACCGGCCAGAAACCGTGGCGTGAACTGCAGCCTACCAGTGAAATAAGTCCTTCCTTCTCAAGCAAATTGTGAGTACGTTATTGGCAATAATCTTTCTTCCTTTAATGAATACAGTCATTGGCAAAAATTGAATTGCGTTAGAGCAGAGAGGTGAAGGTTAACATTTGTCAGCAGATTCAAGAAATGATTACCGTACACTGACAGACATTGAATCTGAACTGGATCCCATAAACCTGCCAGTTAATGATGACAGTTCTGAGAAAGGAGGCGAAGCCGATAACGTTGTTTATTATTTGTGTGGCTACCTGATTCACACACCAGCAAGGTAGATTGGGAATTGTACTTCCTGCATTAGGTCGTTGCAAAGTGATTCCGAAACATTTAATGCTGTTAGTGATGTAAGCATCATCACCAAGCTGAGAGACTTTGGCGGAAGTGAATCGAAATTTCTTAATACCCGTCCTCATCTGTTTTTCACGTGATGAAACATATAGATGCAGTAGTGGAGGCAAATGTTGGAGCAAGAAGGCGCGTTGTGGGGCGATATATTTTAAGATTGTGTGGATATGATCACTGTGAACTTCCTGTGTTCCGAAATGTGTGCTGCTCAGAGGATTGCCTGTTATTATATTTCCCTATGATAGTATTTCATTACATTAAAAGCCGGTTCATTTTCCGGGTGAAAGAAATGTCCAGGGAACTGAGATCCAGATCGTATTCATAATCAGCGAGAAAAATATTGAAGGTCTCTTCTGTTTAGAGATAAGCTCTACGTTTCTTAGGTGTGTTCTGGATAGTATTTTAATATGTTCGTATTTCCTTGAAGATTTGTTTCTGTTATTCACAACATGCTTCGTAGTTAGTGCAATACCGGTACTTATTTTATTAAACAACGAGCCAGACAGACTGGCCGTCCACCTGCACATCCAGACCATAGAACGCTAGCACCATCTGGCGGCGGAAACGGTCAACTACCGGAGTTCCACCACTTATTACTCTATTCCCCCTGCTTAGAGTATACACTATATACATTATATACCACCATCCGGGATAAATACAATGTTTTAGTCGAAAATTCACATTGTCCAGATAGAAAGTTTAGTTTATTCATTGAGTTTAGAAACGGTTTAGGTTTATGTGGTCATATACTTACAATACCCCTATCCTCATACGGACTTTGGAACGTCGTACATTGCCCAAGTTAGGCTTAACTTCAACTTTTTGTTTACCTTTCCACAAAAACTATTAACAGAATTTTCTTTTTTCGTTCTTTTTAGGGATGTTCTCCAAGTTTCTCCTTAGGCCTACCTTCTTTGGCACAGGCTTTTAAAAATCAATGTACTGTAGATTTAAATTTCATGAATCATTTTACAATTGCATTATTTTAACAGCACTACAGTAAATTTTGAAAAACAGACATTTTGAAATATAACATTTTAAAGGAGGAATTACATCTAAATATTTCAGCTTTGCATGTAGTTCCGGAAAAAATATAGGCCATCTAGGAAAGCATTTAGGCGAAAACTTGGAATCAAAGATTTTTATGGTATGTAAAACATGCCATTATCATTGGTTTCCTCTTCTTCTATTTGAAGCACAAACATCCATTTTCTGTTGTTCCATGACCCAAAGCCATAGCTTCTAACGCAGCCTTTTTTGTAGCCTATCTATCGTCTGTTGTTTTTTGAGTCTTCAGTCTTTTGACTGGTTTGATGCAGCTTTCCACGCCTCCCTGTCCTGAGCTAATCGTTCCATCTCTACATAGCTACCACACTCGACATCCAAGGCAATCTGTTTAACATATTCTAACCTTGGTCTGCCCCTACAGTTCTTGTCCTCGACCCTTCCTTCCATAACTAAGTTTGCTATTTCTGGGTATCTTACTATGTGTCCTACCAACCTATTTCTTGTCATCATTAGCAGTTGCCAGAAACATATCACCTCTCCCACTTGTCTTATTACCTCTTCATTTGTTACTCTATGACCTACCCATCTGACCTACTTCATTCTCCTGTCACACCACATTTCAAAGGTGGTTTCGGTAGAAGCATGCTGAGCTTCTATGCCAAAGGTCGCGGATTCAAACCTGGATGAAATCGTTGGATTTTTTAAGAGCGTTAAAAATCCCTCAGTATGCCTTCCTTCAGAGGGGAAGTAAAGTCGGCGGGCCCATGTCATAGATTTATGGCATGCAAAAGAAGGTGAAGGTAAAATTTGTAGGTTATATTTGACTAACGCTATATTAGTTCAAACGTTCGTCGCCAGGTGCTGGTTGCGATGGTAGACTATCTAGTAGCCAAGTTCGTACCTAGGTGTCGTGGACGATAGCATTTGGTAGCTAAAGTAGAAACTATGCTACTTGAAAATAGATCGTCTGTAGTCCTTACCAGAATCACAGATAACACACACTGATAGCCCTACAGCCATCACAATTAACACCGGATATCAGACAAATTCCACACACACAAAATACACGGGGCTATATGATCACGTTGTCGCAGCCCCAAAAATAAGCACCGACAACAAGGCTATAGATATTTCATATACAAAAGTATTAATTTAAAGCTTAGCAGTTGAAAATGAGATCGCCAACCGAACTCGACCCCGAATCCACTCCATTCTGGACAGATGTGAACCCGCCAGTACTAACAATGACAAATTCTTCCATGAGTGCTAACATCGGTCTGTGAGTCCGAAGTTATAAACATGCATATTTCTTATGTTTTAAGGCTGGTAAATTATTTATTAAAGAGAAACCACACTACAGAAAACGGTTACTAAGCCTTGCATTCTTACTGTTAACAATAAAGAGGAAAAAGAAATACATTCACCATTGTTCTTTAGACACAAACACAGAAATAAACACTCCTAATGATTAACTAGAAAACTTGGATAGTGACAATTCTTACAGTGCACTGACCAGTCACAGTCGATCCCCATGTTCATTTCTTCTTTTCAGAACAAGATGGACAAACAACCACAATGTGCTCCAAACACACACACACAAATAGCACTTGTAGGCTATTTTGTTTTACGATTTCTCTTTGAATCACAAAAGGCTATGCACACCGACCATACCCTTTTTCTTCCTGCGCTGGCACTGGCATGTTCTTAGCTGGAATGTTGCAGATCTCTTGAATTCTCATTCGAGTCAGTCTTGGAACTTGCTTGACAGTGAATCTTCATTTTATATGATCTCCAATTAAGTCGAATGCCAGTGTATCTAAGAAAATTCTTCGCATCATATTAGCATTAGGATTGTTACTGTTCATTATCACAAAAGCATTCATAGCAGCAATGTTCATCAAACTGTAAAAGATTACCATAGGCCACCGGCAAGTTTGCCTGGCACAGTTATACCCTGCACTAAGTTCATCAACCACATCGACACTCCCTTTCGTGTCATTATACAACATGATCATTTCAGGTTTATCAGTGTTGGGGTCAACTTTGTCGTCGTGATGCATTGTGGATAAAAGCAGCACACATTTGTCTTTTCTGGGAATGTATGATACTAGGGTGGAATTTTTCTGGAACCCAAACATGCTGGAGCTGATGGTATATTTTTGCCTTCCAGAAAATTACGAGGTAACTGCCTTTTTTTTTTTTTTTTTCTTATAGTACCAAGCAAAGTCAATTTATGGTTTTTCAACAAACTTTCAGATACTTCTATGCTGGTGAACCAATTGTCCGTGGTCACATTCCTACCAGTATTGGCAATAGGTTTCACTAATCATTCAACTACTGCTTTCGCGCTGTTATCAACCGAATATGGGCCATCGGGCTGTTTACCAACATATACCTCAAGGTTTGACGTATAAAACATTTTAGCACATACTTACACATAGTGTCGCCTCCGTAGCGTAGCGGTCAGCATGGTTAGCTGCCGCCCCGGAGGTCCTGGGTTCGATTCCCGGCTCTGCCACGAAATTTGAAAAGTGGTACGAGGACTGGAACGGGGTCTACTCAGCCTCGGGTGGCCCAAATGAGTAGAGGGGGTTCGATTCCCCCTCAGCCATCCTAGAAGTGGTTTTCCGTGGTTTCCCACTTCGTCTCAAATGCCGGGATGGTACCTTCTTCAAGGCCACGGCCGCCTCCTTCCCTCTTCCTTGTCTATCCATCCTAACCATCCCTTACCTTCCCTCATGAGGCCCCTGTTCGCTTTGCAGGTGAGGCCGCCTGGGCGAGGTGCCAATCCCACCTCACCTGTTGTATCCCTTCCGATTCGATGTTCCCAGCTCTAGGACACTGCCCGTAGAGGCGGTAGTGGTGAGATCCCTCGCTGAGTCCGTGGGTTCCACCAACCTGCAGGGTAAACGACTAAAAAAAAAAATTACACATAGATTTTAATCCCATATTTACTGGGTTTGCTTGGGATATACTGGCGGAAGTCACATCTTCCCCTGAAAGTCTGAAGTTTTTCGTCTACGGTCGTATATTCAGATGGAGCATAGTTACCTTGACAATTTGCCACAAAAACGTCAAATAGGCCCTACATCCCGAATTGCAGCCAATTTATCTGCTTCTTGTCGGTGAAAACTCGTTTCTTTGTTGTCAAATCTGATTTGCCTCAGCAGGAACCTATACATCTCCAGTAACATAGCCGAAACATTTCAATTGATGTACCGTTAGTTTTCCATAAGTCAATTGCGTTCAAATGGTTTGTCTTACGTACACCAGAAAGGTAAAAGAGACCTAACAAAGCCTTCATTTCCACTAGGTCAGTAGGTCTTGCAGTTCGATATTCTTGGTCATAAGGTTTCCCGGTTAATAGAAAGATTTGTACAATCGACCAGAATGTTTAGAATTCTAGCATCAATAAAGCACTTCCATACATCTACAATAGAAGTGAAATTTCTTGCCGGTCCTTTCATCCCAGGCAAATGAGGTACGAGATTCACTGAGCGAGTTCTCACATATTGAGGAGGAATATGAATTTTCCATTTCGTGACACCGTCTTTTCCAGTGAAGTGAGGAACAATACGTTGTCGTTTTAGGTAGATTTCTTTAGAAAACTAACTATTGCAATGTTTCGACTTCCGGAAATTTTTTACATATCTTCGCGTTTCACATCCCCTAGACCCCAAAACCACCGTCAGTTCAAAAGTTTATATATAATTTATGTATATATGTATCTATCTTCTTCTTCTTTTTGCGTTTTGCCCATTATAGAGCGCGCTTGAACTTGTTTTTTGGCTTGATGATATTCGCCTTCCTATCTTCCCAAAATCTCTTCATGAAGTCACTGTGCTGCTTCTTCCGTTCTTCTGTCCACTTGGTTCCAGTCCTGCCACTAGTTTTCACCCTAAATGTGTGCTTTGTTACTGCGGTCCTGAAGACTTTGCGGTTTCTCAGAATATTTTCTCCGATGTTCAACTCTTGCAGGTCCTCTCTTGATTCATCCAGCCAGGCTATCCTTGATTTCTGAGAATTTATTACATTGAATAACCTTTTTGTAAGTCTATAATCGTCCATCCTGAAGAGGTGTCCATAAAATGTT
Organism: Meconema thalassinum; assembly: GCA_946902985.2. NCBI lineage: Eukaryota > Metazoa > Arthropoda > Insecta > Orthoptera > Tettigoniidae > Meconema > Meconema thalassinum. Next base: position 1,048,965,961 of record OX336388.2, read on the forward strand.
AAACGTCTTTTTCGTACCGTGTTGCTGAAACTATCTGTGTGACGGTATAGGTCTGAATTTCGTCTTTTAATCCAAATTCCGTTTTCTTGTGTGGGGCCGAATATTTTTCTAAGAATTTTACGTTCTTGCTTTTCTATATTTGCAATTTTAGAATGACCTCCTAAAGCTATGGTTTCTGAAGCATATAGAGCTTCCGGTAGTACAACTGTTTTGTAGTGTTTCAGTTTTGCATTATGTGACATTACTCTTTTATTATAGTGATCCCATGTTAGTCTGAATGCTCTATGAAGTTTTGAGGCTCTTTCTGTGTTAGCCAAACTGCCCACTCCTGAAGGAAGAATTATTTCTCCAAGGTATTTAAAAAATTCTACTTGTGATATTGCTCCATACGCTGTTTCTATTTTTTCTTTCTTCTTCTTTTGCTGAAAATTCTTCATGTACTTGTTTTTTTCAAATGATATTTGAAGGCCTGCTTGTGATGCTATTCTGTATAATGTCTCAATAGCATGCTTAGTTTCTTCTTTGTTCCTAGTGATAATCGCTAGGTCATCTGCGAAAGCCAAGCATTTCACATTGATTTTGTTTCCAGCAGTTCCTATGCTAACGCCTTTGATGTTCTTTTCCCACTCTCTGATGACTTTATCTAGAACCAGGTTAAATAGAAGGGGTGAAAGTCCGTCTCCTTGGCGAACACCTGTTCGTACTTCAAAAGAGTCAGAAATTTCCCCAAGAAACTTCACCTTCGATGTTGTATTGGTGAGAGTCTGACGAATCAGTTCTCTGGTCTTCCTGTCCACTTGAAGTTCTTCTAGCGTCTCAAACAGGGTCTGCCTGTCCACAGAATCATATGCTTTCTTTAGGTCCACAAAGGTGACAATTGTGGGGTTGGATCTGCGGTTCTTCAAAATCATCTTCAGATTCCATATCTGTTCAGCACATGAACGCCCTTTCCTAAAACCCGCTTGATATTCACCAATCAAATGGTCTGTTTGTTTCTCTAGTCTGTTCAGAAGAGCTTTAGATAGGATTTTATAGGCCACAGATAATAGGGATAGACCTCTATAGTTGTTTGGATCAGTTTTGTTACCTCTCTTGTGCAATGGATGTATTAACGCGCACTTCCAGTCCTGCGGGATCACTTCTGTTTCCCAAATTGCTTTTAAAATTGCGTGGATTCTTCTGGTGACCTCTTCTCCACCGAGTTTCAACATTTCAGCGGTAATACCGTCTTCTCCTGGTGCTTTGTTGTTTTTAAGAGATTGAATGATTTCGGCTGTTTCTTCCATTGTCGGTGGATGTGAATCTGGATTCGGTGCAGGCTTTTCAAAGTGCATTTTTTCTTTCGGTGGGTCACAATTGAGTAGGTCCTGGAAGTAATCTGCTAAGATCTTGCAGTTTTCCTTGGTGTTTGTTTCTAGTGAGCCATCTGGTCTACTGAAACATATGCTAGGTGGTTGATAACTAGACAGACTCTCACGGAAGGTCTTATAGAAATTCCTGGTGTTGTTTTTAAGGAAATCCTGTTCTATCTCTATGAGTTTATTCCTGTCGTATGTCCGCTTCTCCCTGCGGATGATCTTAGCTGTTGATTTCTGGATCTTAAGGAATAATTCCCATCGTTCAGTTGTCTGATGTCCGTTCCATTTATTCCAGGCTTTAATTCTGTCTTCAATTGCTTTATCACAGGTTGTGTTCCACCATCTGTGTTTCCTTTTCCTTGGGGGCTGCCCTAACTTCTGTGCTGATGTCAGAATTGAGTTTCCTAAGTCCCTCCAGTCTTTGGGATTTTGCTCTTTTATGGCCTGAAGAAATTCTTTGGCGTTCTGCTTGAGGTGCTCCGGATCCACTCTTAGTAATCTCTTAGTTTTTGGTTTGGATCTATTAGGCTGGAATTTCACTTTGATTTGGCTTAAGTAGTGATCAGAGTCAATCACTCCCCTGCGCACTCTAACATTTAGGATTTCACATATGTTCTGTTTGGACACTGCTACATGATCAATTTGGAATTCTCCTAGTGCTGGATTTGGTGATTTCCATGTTTTCTTCTTGTGTGGAGACCTGGTGAAATATGTAGACATGAGCCTCAAATTAAAGGATTTACAGCAATTTATCAGATGCTCACCATTCTGATTTGTTCTCCAATGTGCTGGATGATGACCAACTATGGACCTATACTTCTTTTCTCTACCAACCTGTGCGTTAAAGTCACCGAGTAAAATTTTCACATGATGTTTAGGAATTTTGCTGATGGTTTCCTCAAGGAGTTCCCAAAAGTCTTCTACTTTCTGAGGGTTTTTCTTATTGTCATTGTTTATGGGAGCGTGGGCATTAATCAATGTGTATGCCTTGTATCTATCTATATATATATATATATATATCACTTTCTTGTGGACACGATAAATACCGCAATTTTGCACCAATCACTTTGAAATTTTTACATGATATGTATCCTTATAAAATCTCGGTCGAGTTCGTTAATGGGCACAATCGGTCGAAGGGGGTGAAAAAGGGGGGCTTTTTTCGAAAATGTGAAATATCGCTATAACTCTCTTAATATTTGAAATATCGAATCCATTCAAAGTTCATACTATGTGTCGGATAAGGCTCAAACATTTATGTTTGAAAAGTTTTTTGATAGCACCAACCATTGACCAAGGGGGTGGGAAAAGTGGGTTTTTCGAGAAACATTAATCATATCTCTCTTAATAGGCACAATATCAAAACCGTACAAAATGGACAATATTCCTCTAATAATTACCTAAAAATTTTGTCTGAAAGAACTTTTGATATGACCCACCATTACGCCAAGGGATGAGAAAAATGATTTCGGAATTATAAGAAAATGCCAAGAGCCATCAGAGGTTGCCATGACAACACTACTAAATTGATGAGGGATGAGCCATCAGACGTTGCCATGACAACGCACTTGCACGAGAGCACATTCAGTTTTCTATCTGACTAAGTGTGAAGCGGCTTCGGTGACTTAACTGGTAGCATGCTGAACTTCTATGCCCAAGGTCGCGGGTTCAAAGCAGGCCGAAGTCGTCGGATTTTCTATGAGCGCTAAAAATCCCTCAGTATGCTTTCCTTTGCAGGGGAAGTTCCAACGTTCGTTGCGAGTTGCTGGTTGCGGTGGCATCTAGTAGCCAAGTTCACTGCTATGTGTCGTTGACGGTAGTATTTGTTAGCAACATTAGGAACTATTGCTTGAAATTGACCGTCTGCAGTCCTTACCTCAATTACAGACTAATACAGCCATCACAATTCACACCGTTTATCAGACAGATTCTACACTCACCCAAAGTACACGGGGTTACATGACCGCGTTTTCACAGCCATAAAACTGAGGAACCAACCAAAATCTCTGCGGGAGATATAATTTTGCGTGAAGAAGTAACAGACCGTTACATAGTTACACATCAGTGTCGAAACCTTGCATAAGGACAGTGTGACCACAAGTATAAAAATGGACCCCAAATGACAAGAAGGTTACCGTTCCCATAAGACAATAAAATGTTTAATATATGCATAAAATGACGAAAAACAAAGTTAATTAAGCTCCGATTATAAAATACTTTCTCGCAATAAATGAGGTCTGATCGTTCTACGAAAACCTGCATATTCTGCCTATTTTCGCCTATCCCCAGGCTTGCCCGGTGAAATCTACCTCCGCCTTCCGGCGTGCCGAGAGGACTTTTTTGCTATGTGGACGTCCCATCTGGCTCATCCTGCATCTCTTCCACGTCCTGTTCTGTCTCCGAATCTTCTTCGCGACATTCACCTGTCATCATATAGGCCTATTCTATTTATTTAACAAAAGTTCGGTGAATTTCTAGTGGATTCTTAGAGTTTGTTATACTCAACTTACATAATATCAAGATTTTTATTTTTTTACCAAAATATTTAAAATAATTTTTTTCGATAAAATGAGACTTAAAACGTGAACAAGTTTTCTAAAAGCTACAATTTCTTTGTTAACTAAAATATCCTAATGAGACAATAAAATTATCCTGAAAATAATTGAATAGTAACTTAATCTATGTTAGTTGTGTAATGTGTTAGAAAGCTTAACCTATAGCTTGCCCCTACATATTTCAACATAGGCTACTTTGGGTGGTGTCGACACCCTTCCTAACCACTTAAGTTACTGCTTTGAAACCGGGTGAGTTAGCCGTGGTCGTTACGGCATGGCTGCAGGCAGTCGCTCACATCCGGGAGGCGAGGAGGTTCGAATCCCCCCGCCGGCAACCTTGATGATGGTTTTCTGTGGTTTCCCATCTTCCTTCCAGGCAAATGCCGGGGTTGGTCCCTAACCATAGGCCACAGCCGCTACCTTCCAATTCCTCGTCCCTACATTAACACTTTCTTCCCCAGACAACACTCCACACGCGACGGTACTTGTAGCTCACCCAATGGGTCTCCATATAGAAGCAGCTACAAAACTCTGGCGAGCCGAACATGTCCTCGGACACTCCCGGCACTAAAAGCCATACGCTAAAAAAACTGCTTTGAATGCAAAAAATGTTCAAAGTTTCAAAAAATGTTATTTTTGTATCATATTAATATTCGATCTTTAGCTTTTGAAAACGTAGCCTACACTACATTTTTCTTAGCTCATTCTTAAGACTATTTTCCTTATTCTTCCCCACAACCGTGTGTCTTGTTATTAAACACACTACTGTAGCCTACATGTTTGTTTTCCTCTTTTTAGGCAATATTCATTAAAAATCATGAAGAAATGGCCTGCATTAGAAACAAGAACTACCGTACTGAAAAATGGATGCTTCAAATGGAAGAAGAGGTATCCTAAGTAGGGTTGTGTCCTGATTGCGGTCATTCCAGATTGCGTTCACCTCATTAGCTGTCCAGATTGCGGTCACTTTCATTTTAGGGAAGAACTATAAACATTCCAGCGTCCAGATTGCGATCACTTTTCTTGGGAGACCGTTCCTTGGTCCATCCCGACTGACTCATACCTTCCGTAAGTTTTGTGGATAACAAGGGGAAACTGATATTTCATTACCTATCCAAAGATTACAGTTCAGTGTTCAGCTGAGCCCACCCCATAAAACTTTGCTTAAAAAAATCAAGTCCCCTCCCAATCTGACGGCACCTTATAAAGCAATGATTATAACATTTTCAGTCTTAAGAATAGAAACGTTTCAGGATCGGATTCAACGATCTTCACTTTCAACAAAATTGTTGTAACGGCAAATTTTATACTTACAGGGTAGCTTATAATCCTTAATTTCTGCCCCTCCTCTTCCATTTGAGGCGCGAAACAGAAAAATTGAACACTATGGTTGCAGCTAATGTAGTGTATCAGGACCAAAGAGAACTGACTCATGACATGTAGGCCTACCTCAATATTGGCAAGAGGGGTGGACGTGAAAGATGAGGAAATCCCCAGGGGAGTTACAACCGGACCGGTCTCCCAAGAAAAGTGATCACAATCTGGACGCTGGAATGTTTATAGCTCTTCCCTAAAATGAAAGTGACCGCAATCTGGACTACTAATGAGGTGAACGCAATCTGGAATTACCGCAATCAGGAAGACACCCTAAATAGTGCTGGCATAAGTTATAGCCTACTAAAAGCAGAAAAACTTTGATGCTAATTTCACGCTAAAATGCATTTCTTAATATAAAAATAAGTTAGACTACCTTTCTTTCCTCGTAACTTTTTCAACATAGGTCTACTACGACTCTTACATTTTTAGAATTAATTCGTCTGCAACTTATGTGTTACCGCAGTCTATATTTTAACACATGCGTTTTTCAAAATTGACTTCTAAGTTTAATTTTGCCAGATGGAAACACTCATGAAATTGGTGTTAAATTTTATCATTTTGAAAAGATTCATGAAAAATTGAAACCACTTTTATTTTTAAAATATTCTGTTATTATTTTAGACAAGGGAGTCTTAAAAGAACATTCCTTGAATATTTCAATTGGTTCCTTCTTCTTTATAGTTTCAGAGAAAAAGAGAAATAAAATGTTGAAAATTAACATGGGCAGTAGACAAGAGGACATCCGGAGCCTCTTAAGGGTTAAAGTTAGATGACTAACCTACGACTATAAGTAAGAAAAGCAATCGTTACTTCAGACTTGACGTTTCAGTGCTACGCTAGAGGTGTCTAGCGGTCACAAGTGAAATCATTTTAACCAGCCAATCGAGTCTTTAAATCACGACAAATCGAATTTCGTTCGCGATGTCGAGATTGAGCAGGCGATTTGTCATGATATATCGATTGAATGGCGGCCTGTGATTGGCTGGTTAAAGTGATTTCACTTCTGACCGCTAGATAGCTCTAGCGCAGCACTGAAATTTCAAGTCGGAAATGTCTGGCTGCGTGGCTCAGGGGTAACGTTCTCGCTTGCTGAGCCCAAGGTTGCAGGTTCGAAACCTGGCGCAGTCAGCTGGCATTTGAGGGTGCGCAAATGCGAGGGAGCCGTGTCAGTAGATCTACTGGCACGTTAAAGATCCCCTTCGGGGCAAAATTCCGGCACCCCGGCGTCTCTAAAAGCCAGTGTAGTTAAAAGGGACGTAAAACCAATAACATTATTATTATTATCAAGTCGGAAGTAACGATAATATACGGTACTTTTCAATAGAAAGAGGAAGTTAGTTTCGCTGAGGGTTGCTACCAACATTGAAACATCCTGTAGGCCTATATTGATCAATGTTAGTTAGTGTACCGCGAAGACCCGGATTCGTTTCCCGGCTCTGCAAAGAAATGTAATTCTTGTCTGATGGCTGGAACGGGATAGGCTACACTCAACTTCGTGAGGTAAAACTGAGAAGAGGTGGGTCCCATTCCTACCTCATTTATCCTGAGAGTGGTTTTCCGTAGATTCCAACTTCTACTCCAGGCAAATGCTAGGATGGTACTTAACTTAAGGTCACGTCCGCTACCTACACAAATCCTACCTCAATTACAAATAACTTACACACATTATTAGCACAGACATCACAGTGATAGACTACAGGTTATCAGACAAATTCTACACACACCCAAGTAGCCTACACGACCACGATGAAGCAAACCCATTAAAAGAATCAACAACAACATTGCTAGCTAGTGGCAATGGAAGACCCTTTGATGTAATGTTGTAAACAACTCTCTCACAAAACCTTCGCCCCATTCGGATGTGCCGCCGCTGGCTCTGATTGTACGCGAGCCTAGGCTTATAGTTATACAGATCCCTACTGACACAAATAGCGGTAAGTGACTCCCCTCAACAGAGCCTAATGTTCTTTCAATGAAATGCGCAATTAGTTGAGAAGAATATGCTGCCATTGAGATGTCTCACACAATATGGTAATTCCTTCATTGTTACTGGTGATAAGACAACAATGAGGAGAGCGGTTACATCTTGTGGAGTTGCTGTGGCCATTGTTGGCAGACAACGTCCTTCTCTCTGCCTGCTTTGCTTTGCGGTGAAGGAGGGAAGCGCGCACACACAGACAACAAATACCTCCTCCCATTTAAAAAGAAAAACCTGTCTTCCTCCCCCCTTTTTACTACCCCCACACGCCCCGCGCCATTCTTCTGTTCTCCCGCTTGTCTCTTTTAGAATGCCGTGATTCCACCTGAAGCTTTATTACAAAAGCATTTTGTTGAAAAAGAAACTTGGTATAGTAGTACTGAACTTTTTTGCTCATTATCATGAAAATGGTAGGAAGGGTCTCTGAGTGGAGTAGCCAATCACAAGTGGCGATAGACAAGTCCAAGTACGTCATAAGACCTGCCCACTTGACGTGCTATTGGCTGTTGGGAAGGATGACGTAGCGGGCTTGTTAGTGGCGGTGGAAAGAAGGAGAGGGGCAGGGAGGGGAGGGAAAGAGAAGCTGGACGTGTTTCAGGAGGACGTGGAATGCGAGACAGCGGTAGGGTTTAGTCTGCAGTGAATGGTTAGTAGGGCCTGCGTGAGCCCGTAAACAAACCCTTTTACACATCGCCCGCTGCTTTTTTTTTGTTTGTTTATAGTTTTTTATTATTCAAATTCAGTTAATTATTATAACAATAAAACATTACCATTATACCCTTTTGTTTATTTATTTATTTATTTATTTGAGGGGTAGCTATCTCTTGCCAGTGTCGGGTTTAGAAAAAATAATAACAATTGTGCAAAGAACAGGAAGGAAGTGGTTTTACACGAAAGTGACTTCTGTTGTGGGAGTGATAATTTTAAGGACCTGATAAAATAACAGCCTCATCACGGAGCTGGACCTTCATCAACGGGCCACCGGCCATCTTATGAGGTAAATTAAATACACTATTATTAAATTTATTGTGAAAATAATACGCTAGATTAATTTACCCTTCATAGCCTAACCTAATTTAAATGTCACGTTGTCACTGTACATGGATGCATAAATATTGGCAAGCACGTAATAATTTTCCCTTGAGCGTGCGGTTTTGTTGGGAAATGATGAGAATTTTTGATGACGATCCTAAGAAGAATACAACAAATGTGTGACAGCTGAGTTAGTTCTCAAAGATTCAGTATCACCAGTCATTAGTGTACTGATAACCTATAAGGTCCATACTGACGACATGTTGATTTTATTTACTGGAATATTACTGGTAATAGAAGTAACAACGATTTCCTGAAAGCCTCCAAGATATCTGTTTCAAATTATTTTTCATGGGCATGGGCATTTTGAAAACTTTCGGCACCAGCATAAAAGGCTGGATGTGAAGTGCAAGCTTTATTTCAGTGTTGTTATGAAACAGAATTATAGCATCATCCCATCCAGTTACCATATGCGGACAGTTATCTGCCTTAACGTTCTGCTTCACAATAGCAACGAGAGGTAGAAATATTGTCACCACAGATTCTAGGATGTCTTGAAGCATCGTGGCTTATTAACTCAAAGTTTTACATCATATTATTAACTTAGGCCTATAAACTATAGCCTACTTGGTTTTTTGTTGCACCCGTAAGTGTGTTTCATCTGTTTTAACGTTCCGTTTAACTAATGTGCTGTAGGATTTTTTAACGTGCCGGTAATGTAACAACATGAGGTTTTCGCATGTACCGGTACAGGTGCTATCGGCCTGACACGGAACCGAAGCCACTATCATGAATTTTGAAAGCCAGCGAGCGCTTAACTGGCTGCGCCTTTCTGCTCGACGGCTCATTTTCTCTTTGTAATGAACCATTATGTGAGAGAAGCAACGCAGTGCCTTAAAACACTCCAAATTCCGGCTCAAATCAAGGGTTACATTTTTATTAGGTTTGACTATAGCCTAGTAGGCTACGCTCACATTCTTCTATGGGTTAAATTGAGTGACATCACCTATATACGGAGCTTAGAGTTTGATCTAAGCCAAAACGATGCTTTTACCGTTCTGAGTAAATAGACTGAAGTCTAGAACTGGGCGCGTACTAGACTAACTTTCGTCCACACTAACGTGGTCTATTTATCGTAGACTAAAATAAGCCTATCAATAGGCCTATGTTGACACTCTAAAGTGACCCAATGTATCTCATTTGGAGAAGTAGTCTGAGGTGCCTTTTAACGCATGATAATAATAACAATAATAAGTTAATAGTAATGAGAAGGGATGTTGATATCTGAGAGGGTGAAAACATATTGGAAGCATAGAAAAGTGAATTTGTCTTTCCTAATAATAATAATAATGTCCTTTGTAAAAAAAGATAGCCTATAGCCTAACATTTGTTTATTAATTTATTCATATATTTATTTATTTAGCCTATTTATTTATTTATTTATTTATTTATTTAAATCACCGGGGTAACTACGCGTGTTAAGGTCATGGGGTCAGGCTTCCTCACAACTCAGAAGACGAGTGGTTTTGAACCCTACAGGCAGACGTCCTCCAAATGACTTTCCGTGTTATTGTTTTTTTTTTTTCATTATAATTTCCAGCCAAATGCCGGTACGGTACCTTGCAATAAGCCATGGCTGATTCCTTCAAACCCTTGTCCTATTTCTTTCATCTCCATCTATTTCTCAGTAACTCCTCTCATGAGGAAGGGCATTCAGCCATTAAAAAAAAAACATTGTCACACAGGCTATAAGCCTAAACGTATCTATGCACATGCCAAAAACCCTGAATAAACGGGAATACTTAGGGGTAACTGAGATAATTAATTAATTTTTATTTTATTTACTACGATAATCAATTAATGAAATAGTCTTGATTCCACTAGTAGCGTGTAAAGTTAATCAATATCTATGCTTATGGGCATAACTCCACAGATATGATGGGATTATCTCAGCTGCTGCTAGTCTACCTATAGGCCTAGGTCTAGACTAATGTAGGTCTTTGGAAATGCAGAAATAATGCTGTGTCTTCTTACTGTGGTTGGCATACCTAGGCTACTGGTTAACCAGAAAGGAGGCAAGTTACGCCATTCTCCTGAAATGAATCGCACGTGAACTCGTGTGGTAATAGGCTACGCCAGCCTCATTCTGAAATGCTGGATTGCTTCCATGATTTCTTAATGTGTGTTCGGGCATGTGGATTCGGGTTAATCACATGAAAGCCAAGTGTTATAAAGCAATCGTCCATATAATAATAATAATAATTAGGGACTTCTGCTGGGCCTAAAGGAACTGGATCTGAGTGACTATCTCTACAAGTTGCTGCAAAAATCTGTCATCATTTCAACCACCTGAATTTTCAGAAAGTTCATGGGGTTGTGATATCAACTTTCCAGCAAAAATAGTAATTTGATCTTGGTCCCTTAAAACTCCTGTAATTACAAGTCTATCTAACATGTAGCATCAATTTATAGCCTACTTATTTCAGTCGGTCAACATGGTTTTGCCCAATTTTGCCTAATCTAATTGGGCAAAAGCAAGGTAGGTGCCTTCGGTGGCGTAGTTGGTAGTATGCTGAGCTTCTATGGCCAACGCGTTTTTAAGAGCGTTAAAAATCCCTCAGTATGCCTTCCTTCGGAGGGGAAGTAAAGCCGGCGGGCCCATGTCATAGTTTTATGGCACGTAAAAAGAAACCTTCCACTAACTACAATTGGGTAAAGCTAAATTTGTAGGTTAGATTTAATTAACACTCTATTATTTCTAACGCTCACCGCCAGATGCCAGTCGTGGTGGCATCTAGTAGCCAAATTCGTGACTAGGTGTCGTTGACGGTATCATTTGGTAGCAAAAAGTAGCAACTACTTGAAATTGTTCGTCTGCAGTCCTTATCCGAATTACAGATAACACACAATAATACAACCATCACAATTAACACCGGTTATAGGCTAAGACAGATTCTACACACACCCAAAGTACACGGGGCTACATGACCGCGTTGTCACAGCCCCTAAACTGAGCACCCAACCAACCACCAAAAGCATGATGACTGACTGAAAAAAGGAGCCCATAGCCTAAATTGATGGTTTGCACAGGCAACACTGCTCCTAAACTTCACACATCTATCATAGTCTACTATAGGCCTAATAATAATAATAATAATACTAATAATAATAATAATAATTTAAAAGCTAAGGTCACCAGCCCTTTCAAGGCCTTGGCCTACCAAGTGACGGCTGCTCAGCCATATGGTTTGCAGATTGCGGGGAGACGCGTGGTTGACGTGACGTGTCCACTTGGTCGTTAATCACGGCTTTCTTGAACGGGGTTGCTGCCTCGTTACTCATAGCACTCTAATAATAGACTATTAATAATAATAATAATAATAATAATAATAAGCTAATGCTTATTAAAGCCATGGTCAATCGATCCAAAATACAGTAGTGCATGACGTTCCGAATTCTCTTGTTGAATAAATAACGAGACTTATTCCAATGTCTTTGAAATCAGACGGGGAAGAAACAGGACACTGATAATGTGAGCGGATAGGCTACGGCAGCAATCTCCTTTGAAACTAACATAAGTTACAGTAGATAAGTTAGTTAAAGTTGTTCTTACCGTGTGAATCTGTATTAAGGGAGCTGATTTTGTTTTTATTATTCAGTTATAAATCTAGATGAGATTGATGTGGTTTAATGGTAAAACAATAAGTAAATCAAGACTCACTTTTACCTTTCACGTAGCCTGGCTCGTTCAATCGTGCACCACTGTTGCAAGGGCAGCTGCCGGAAGTCCGGAGATCCCGACGTGGACAGCGGCTATCCTGAGTGTCGATTTTTTCCCACTCCCTCCTGGCAAATGCCGGGATTGTACCTTACTTCATGACCCGGGGCGTCTTCCTCATCCCTGTCCCTAATATAGTTACACACACTAGCGGTAGTACAGTCATCGCAGACAACTTCAACGCACACCTAACTAAGTTACATGGGGCTGAGACCAAGATGTCCCAAGCCAAACAAATGAATTCCTTTCTATTACGATGCGACCGCAACTTTCAACCCGGAAGAGGTCACATTCTTGGATTTTTGCCACTTCATCTAGTCATCTGAATGGCGCAGGCACTGGCCCAAAATTACAAGTAGGCTACAATCCCAACTCAGTTTGTGGCATTGAAGTGTGTATAAATGCTACAGCCTCGTGTCAGTTGATTTAGCCTACTTGCAAGGGCAGCATTCCCGCTCGCTGGAAATAAGTTCAACAGCTATAATGGACGTTAAATCCAGAACATTACAGTAGGCTATAATTAATCACTTCCTGTTATCCAAGCCTTTTCCTTTATTGTGAAGTTCTCTGTCCGTACAATTATTGGCTTATGAGCGTAAAGGCGGATTAGACCCCATAAAAGTATCATCGTAGGTTATGTGGATAGAAATTCCAAAAACTCAAGGCTAGTCTACTAAGCAAGGTGGGAACGTAAGGTCATTTAGGTAGGAGCTGATGAGGTCGATACTCGACGGCTTGACAGCGTCTCTCCCTCGCAACACTTCCGACTAATCGACCTTGAGAAGATAGTTTAACACTTGCGCTATTGATTGTGAGATGATGTCATGACTTCGAAAGCCATCAGCAGATTTGTCAGTTTACGATTAAACACTCTATATAGGCTACTACGAAATCTGTTGTCCGACGTGTAGGCCTACTTAAAGCTACTAAGTTAAGTCCTCTTTTTCTGTCCAAGACTTCATAACTAGATTCCTTCCCACACCGCCTCTATACTTAAAATGTATTTAAAATACAGTAAATATAGGCCTACTGTAGTAGGGTAGCCTATGTGACGTAGGCCTACATGTTTCGTCCCTCGAAACAGCAATCAACAACAAAATTCAATATAAGTTTCTCTCCTTAATTTTAAGGAATAGACAAGTAAAACAAGTAGTTCCGTGAAGAACTATACAGCCTATTTTCATACATCCTACTTATGTTAATTGCCTCTATCAACATACAAAATTTCAGTTTGATTGCTGTAATAGATTCGTAGATATTGAGAACCGACTAAATATTTCGGATGGTCGCCATGTTGGATTTTATATATGTAGGTCCTAGAGTTATGTACTGTTACATGAAGATTATTATGTACGTGTAGCATTCAAACATCAGTCGCATGATTAGGACACAAGAAGTAACATGGACATTTTAAAATTTCGCACAGCTGCCATCTTGTGGTTATGAAAACAATTGAAATAAATTAGATGCCAGTGGATTAACATTTTTATAAGGATTTACTGTACCAAGTTTCACTGCACTCGGATGGTTAAATTGCGAGAAACGTCCATGTGAATATTTATACTTCGCGTCGCCGCCAGGTTGGATTTGTGATCACCAGGTTATTTAAAGTCCTATAGGTGAATTTAAGTTCATAGCCCCTATGAACATAAAAAATTCTGTTTGATTGCTATAATAGATTCGAATATATTCAGAGCCGTCTAAACATTTCGGATGGTCGCCATGTTGGATTGTCAAATGTATAGGCCATAGAGTCATATAGACTACCATTAAATGAAAATTATTGCGTAGGTTCATTATTCAAAATTTCACATCGATCGCATGATTAAGACACGAGAAATAAAAACTTAATTTTAAAATTCGCAAAGCCGCCATCTTGAGGTTATGTAAACAATTGAACTAAATTAGATACCAGTGTATTACAATGTGTATAAACATTTCCTGCACCAGATTTCATTTCGTTGGGAACATTAAATCGCGAGAAAGGTCTATTTAAAATTTTCAAATTCGCATGGCCGCCATGTTTGTTTTGTAGTTACCAATTTTTTGAAAAGTCACATAGGTGAACTTCTAGTAGTTCCCTTTATCACCGTAAAAAATCCCAGGGTGATATCGGTAATAGTTTCGGAGATATTGAATGCTGGTGAAATATTTCGCACATTCGCCATGTTGGATTGGTGAGACGTAACAAAATTTGAAGGGCACGGTCGGGGTCGTCCGGAATAGTGCTATGAAATTACCGAGTTTCATTGAAATCGCTCCAGTTGTTTAGAAGTTATTGGGGACACACACACACACGCACACACACACGGACAAAAGGTGATATCATAAGCCTATTTTTTCAAAATTGAAAATAGGCTAAAAATAATTATATTATTATTATTATTATTATTATTATTATTATTATTATTATTATACAATAGTAGACTAATATTAGCGGAAAGAAGATTTGCGCAAAGACAAAACTCAGTATTATTGGGTAAGATTACCTTTAATATTGTACGGAAATTGTTGGGGGCAGGAAGTTAATTGAACTTAGTAGGCCTATCTTATCCATTGAATCGCAGTGACCTATTAGTGTTTTGGCTATTGTCTGTGTACCAGCTAGGGGCCTATTGCTGAGAAATCAATTCTGAAATAATAATAATAATAATAATAATACCACAGTAATCAAACCTGGCGCATTATACGCCTCGGAAACGTTGATAATTGGAGGCAGATCTCTTATTAAAAAGGTAGAGTAACAAAAAAGGAAAATATTGAAGAAAATCCTTGGTCCAGTCTGCTCAGAAGGAATATGAATAAAACGAAGTCTTGGGAGCTTTATCAGTATGCTGAAAAGATCACTGACACCTTTAGAAAAAGGCGATTGAAGTTCCTTGGCAACATTCTCGGAATGAACAATGACAGGCTCACCAAAAGGATTCTCAACCTCTCTCTCCCTCTCAAAGAAAGCCGAGAAAAACTTGCTTCATGGATTAGAAAAAGATCCTCAAGGAATTGGCATCACATACAAAATTATAGCCGACTCCAGTTCAAAACGTGAATCAACAGTCATTTTGCTGAGAAAATAAACAGTCCTACCGGAACCAATAAATCATGGGCTGAAGATTGGAGGAAGATTTTCTGTGAACAGAGGAAGAGATTTTGGGAGAAGAAAGAAAATCATTATTTATTTATTTATTTATTTATTTATCGTATGGTTTTTAGAACCGGGAGTGACCGATGACATGTTCGGCTCGCCAGAGACTGTAGCTGCTTCAAGCGGACACCCCTAGGGTGAGCTAAAAGTTCCGTTTAATTTCAAGTAGTTCCAACTTTCGCTACCAGATATCAATGATACCTAGTGGTAAACGTTGGAACTTTGATAGAGCGTTGCAACGAAATCTAACCTAGAAATTTAGCTTCACACACGTTTAGTCTGTGGAAGGATCTTTTACATGCCATAAATCTATGACATGGGACCGCCGGCTTTACTTCCCCTCCGAAGGAAGGCAAACAAAAGGATTTTAACGCTCTTAAAAATCTGACAACTTTGGCCGGGTTTGAACCCGCTATCTTGGGCACAGCAGTTCAGCATCCTACCAACTACGCCACCGAAGCCGCTAAATAAGTTCTATCACGCTCCATTGCCTATGGGCAAAATGATTTTTAGCCTATTTTCAATTTTGAAAATATAGGCTTATGAGATCACCTTTTGTCCGTGTGTGTGTGCGTGTGTGTGTGTGTGATTCGTGTGTGTGTGTCCCCCTAATAAAATCTAAACGGCAGGAGTGATTTCAATGAAACTCGGAAAGTTCATAGCACTATTCCCGGCGACCTCGACCGTGCCCTTCAAATTTTGTTACGACTCACCAATCCAACACGGCGGCTGTGCGAAATATTTCACCAGCATTCAATATCTCCGAAACTATTACCGATATTACCCTGACATTTTCCATGGTGATAGAGGGAACTACTATAAGTTCACTTATGTGACTTTTGAAAACCTGGTAACTACAAAACCAACATGGCGGCCAAGCGAATTTGCGACTTTTAAACAGTCGTTTCTCGCGATTTGACCAACCAAACGCAATGAAACTTGGTACAGTATATGTTTATATACATTGTAATGCACCGACATCTAACTTCGTTCAATTGTTTACATAATCACAAGATGGCGGATGTGCGAAATATTTCACAGGCATTCTATATCTCTGAAACTATCAGCGGTATCTCCCTAAAATTTTGTACGGAGATAAAGGGCACTACTGGAAGTCCATCTATAAGATTTTCAAAAACCGGTTTACTACAAAACGAACATGGCGGCCAAGCGAATTTGAACATTTTAAATAGACCTTTCTCGCGATTTAATGTTCCAAGCGCACTGAAACCTGGTACAGGAAATATTTATACACATTGTAATCCACTGGTATATAATTTAGTTCAATTGTTTACATAACCTCAAGATGGCGGCAGTGCGAATTTTAAAATTAAGTTTTTATTTCTCGTGATGTAGTCATGCGATCGAAGTGAAAGTTTGTATAATGAACCTACGCAATACTTTTCCTTTAATGGTACATGACTCTACGGCCTATACATTTAACAATCCAACATGGCGACCATCCGAAATATTTAGACGATACTGAATATCTACGAATCTATTTTAGCAATCAAACTGCATTTTTTAATGTTCATAGGGGCTATGAACTTAAGTTCACCTATAGGACTTTAAATAACCTGGTGAACACAAATCCAACATGGCGGTGACGCGAATTATAAATATTCACATGGACGTTTCTCGTAATTTATCCATCCGCGTGCAGTGAAACTTGGTACAGTAAATCTTTATCCGAATGTTAATCCACTGGCATCTAATTTATTTCAATTGTTTCCATAACCTTAAGATGGCAGCTGTGAAAAAATTTTAAATCTCCTTGTTTTTTCTTGTGTCCTAATTATGCGATTGAAGTTTGAATACTACACGTTCACAATAATCTGCATGTAACAGTACATAACTCTAGGACCTACATATATAAAATCCAACATGGCGACCATCCGAAATATTTAGTCGGTTCTCAATATCTACGAATCTATTACAGCAATCAAACTGAAATTGTGTATGTTGATAGTGGCAATTAACATAAGTAGGATATATGAAAATAGGCTATATAGTTCTTCACGGAACTACTTGTTTTAAATGTTTACAGACTTCAAAGCAACTTAGAAATAAACACCCACACTGGAAAGATATCAAGCGTAGGCCTAGTTCGGAAAAGAAAGATAATCCTACACGCTCACCTTTTAAGATTGCCAGCTGAAAGCGTTTCTAAATGCTTGTTGTCCCAAAACGATTCCTCCTTGGCTGGTGGAGATCAATAAGGACCTTCTAAAGTATGGAATTTCAGAAACAGACATTCAAGTCTGAACACCACTCATAAACTTAAATAGGCTCATCAAGAAGTCACTACTCTACGGAAGCGTGTTCATTCGGATGCGTGGAAAAAAACACACTCTATAACCTGATGGGCCAACATGTAGGCAAATAGTTGAGATCTCGCGGTCCTTAGTGGCCCTAACGATCAAGAGAATATAATAATAATAATATTGACAATAATAATAATAATAATTATTATTATAATCGTAATAATAATAATAATAATAATAATAAAGTCTAGTAATATAAAACTTTCTGAACCATTTTTGGTAACAACTGGTTTGAGACAGGGTGACGGATTATCACCTCTTCTTTTTAATTGTGCGCTGGAGTACGTTATGAGGGAATGGTACAAGAACAACTCGAAAAATATAAAAATTGGAACCCAGAAAGACAACATACATCTGAACTATCTAGGATTTGCTGATGATCTAGCTCTTCTGGCCAATGATATTCAGGAAACAAAACTGCAAATAAAATCTATACAGGAAATAGCTCAAAATATTGGTTTGAAAATTTCATTTGAAAAACCAGAAGTTATGCTAACTCAACCTCCGCTTGCAAACAAAAGTAAGCTGGGAGACCAAGAAATAAGAATTGTAGAAAAATTTAAATACTTAGGTGAAGTAATCACATACAACCTGAACGAGAAACCAGCATGGCAAAATAGAATAGATAAACTGGTTAGAACACAGCATGTTACCAAGAATACATAACTTATAATAAAAAATGTCTCTCGATAGCAACCAAATTGAAGCACTACAAAACAGTCACCCAGCCACAAATTACATATGCAGGTGAAACATTATTCAAGACAACAAACACAGTTGCAATAGATAGAGTACTCAAGTTAGAAAGGTGAATAGTGAGAACCTGTTTAAATAAAAGTTATCAAGTAACCAACGAAACAGTTTAGGCTATAAAGAAATAGAACCAGTGACAAGCACAATGAAAAAGAAACGAATATCATTCTTAGGGCATCTAATACGGTCACCAGAAAATAGAATCAGTAGAAAAATAATAGAAAAATTATGGACGAGTAAGAGTAAGAACAATATCTAATACGGTCACCAGAAAATAGAATCAGTAGAAAAATAATAGAAAAATTATGGACGAGTAAGAGCAAGAACAATATTAGATGGATCACAGAACTTAAAGAAGACATGAGAGAGAGTTACATATTACAATAGAAGATTTAAAATACAAGACAGACACACTCAAGATTCTGAAAGACAAACACACTAGACTACAGACAAAAATCAACAAGCAGAGAATAGGAAGAGTCATTCCTGAAGCAGAAAGAAAATTACGTTCAGAAAGGATGAAGAAATATTGGGCTGACAAAACGAAGAAAAACCTCCATAAACCTGACTAATGTAGTCCTATGTTGGCTAAAAAATTAAAATAATAATTAAATAAATGTAAAACAATAATAATAATTATATAGGTCTACTACTAATAATAATATTGTAATATTAGCATAGGCCTAATCATAATAATACCCTAATAATAATAATAATAATAATTCAATAATAATACTAATAAGAGGAAGAACGACCTACGTACAGAAGTCTGCTTGCTACATGTTATCATGTAGTCGATAGCAGAAAGAAAATTACGTTCAGAAAGGATGAAGAAATATTGGGCTGACAAAAGGAAGAAAAACCTCCATAAACCTGACTAATGTAGTCCTATGTTGGCTAAAAAATTAAAATAATAAATAAATATAAAACAATAATAATAATTATATAGGTCTACTACTACTAATAATATTGTAATATTAGCATAGACCTAATCATAATAATACCCTAATAATAATAATAATAATAATAATAATAATAATAATAATTCAATAATAATAATAATAATAATAATAAGAGGAAGAACGACCTACGTACAGAAGTCTGCTTGCTACATGTTATCATGTGGTCGATAGCGGGAGAAACCGCAGTCGCTGATTAAGCCTCGCCGGTGAGTCTAATTACTCGGCGCATTGTGCATAAGAGCACGGTCAGGCTCGTGGTCACATTTCATAGTGTCATAATAATAATAATAATGTATGCCTACCCCTTATTAATTCCGCTTTCAACATGGTCTGGGACAATTTGCGATTGAAGTCTATGTAGAGGGGAGTTTACGGTTGGATGCCCTTCCTGACGTCAACTGTCCGAGCATTTGCAGAAATTGAAAATAGGGAAACAACGGAAAACCATTTCAAGGACGGCCAACGGTGAGATTCGAACCAATGTCTACCGAATCCCCAGATAGCTTGGCCCCATGGCCTAGTGTTGCGCGTTAACGAGCGTAGCAGCTGCTGACGGTTGTGATGATGATGATGATAATAGTCAAATAATAATAATAATTGGACTATCATTTAACGAAAGCCATTTACAACAAAAAATCACAAAAGAAAAGTACTAAGGGACATAGGCTTACTTGGACCAAGAAAGGTTGGGAGTACAGTAGCCTACTTGGATACGAAAATGAAACAAAGAAATTTATACCCAAACTGAAAAATTACCAGAATCTCTCAGAAAGAGAAGTTTGAGAGACGAGTGGGTTCAAATCCAACCGTCAGCCGGCCTCGAAATGGCTTTCAGTGATTTCCGATTTTCAACTCCAGGCGAATGGCGGGATGGAACCTTCACGGCTCCGGAATGCCCAAAATCTTCAAAATTGTGTTTTGGCGCCATATTAATTTACGGACTTTTGGTTTTCTAACGGTAGTCTACATATTTTCTTCAAAACTTATCTCATTCCTAAGCCTACTCTCCTTATAGCCTACTTTCTCACAATCGCGCGTCCTATTAGGCTACCAAACCTACTAAAGTAGCCTACGTTTTTATTTTTATTTCTATTTGACGATAGATAACAAAAAAAAAGCTTTTATGAAAGAGGCTACGTCAGAAGCAAAGGCAAAGGAACTTGAAACTACAGCAAAATGGATGCTAGTGCTTCAAATAGAAGCGGAAGAAGAAGAAGAAGAATCCTCTGGTAATGGCATGATCTAAAACCCGGAAAAATCTTTGACTCAAATTTCTTACTGAAATATTTTCCTAGATATAAAATTCCCCCCCCCCCCCCCCCCCTTTTTTAGGAGGTTACAAATCTGAAACTTTTGGATGTAATTCCTCTTTATAAGCCTAGCCTATGTGTTAAATTTTAACACGGCCCATTTTCAAAATTGACTTTATTTTAATTTTGCCTGGCCGAAATGCTCATGGAAGTGCTGTTAAAAATCTTGCAATATTAAAAAGATTCATGACAATTGAAAAATAAATTTATTTTCAAAACGCCTGCGCCAATGTCAGGCGAGTGTGTTGAAGAGCATCCCTGAAGAAAAAAATCGATTAGTTCCTGTAGAAATAGTTTCTGACAAAAAGGTAAATAAAAAGTTTGGCTGGCTGCGTGGCTCAGCGGTAACGTTCTCGTTTGCTGGTCCCAAGGTTGCAGGATCGAATCCTGGTTCAGCCAGCTGGCATTTTAGGGTGCGCAAATGTGAGGGAGCCGTGTCAGTAGATTCACTGGCACCATGGGCGTATATAGAGTTTTATTTCGGGGGGTGCCCAATCGGGGGTTACGGGGCATGGTATAGGCCCCAAAGAATAGGGAGTCCGGGGTTCTCCAGGGGGAACTTTTGTATAATTTGATGCAAAATGATGAATTTTGAGGCTATCTGGCATCACTTTTTCAACCAATTTGTTGTGATGTTTTATGTTTGGTTAACTAAGAATATTTTATGTTACTTTATATTAATTCAATCATCTTGCTCACTTGATAGTGTTTATTAATGTTACTGTTTTGATTTACAACTTACACTATTATATAAAGTCAAGGTTTCTTGAAGCATTACCAAATCGGTTTATAACTTCATCGTCAGTGAGATGTAGGCCTATGTCTCGGTGAATAGATATCCATGGGGGAGCGTGATGGCGCAGTGGCTTAGTTGCTCGTCTTTCACCCGGACGGCCGGGGTTCGAATCCCGGTGACAGCGGGACACCTGAAAAATCATTTGGCGTCAGGAAGGGCATCCGGCCTTAAATCCCCGGCCAAAACCAAAATGAGCCTGGTTGGCTCCGGTGACCCCAATTAATTGGGAAAAGTCGAAGATAAAGAAGAAGAATGCAGTTGTCCATGACTCCTTGTCCTGAGCTAATAGTTTCATCTCTACATCGCTACCACACCTTATATCCGAGGAAATCTGTTTTACGTACTCTAACCTTGGTCTACCCCTACAGCTCTTGTCTTCGACCCTTCCTTCCATAACTAGGTTTTCTATTCCTGGGTGTCTTAGCATACTACAGTAGGCCTATGTGTCCTACAACCTATCTCTTCTCTCCATTAGCAGTCGCCAGAAACATCTCTCCTCTCCTACTCGCCTTAATACTTTTACTCTATCTAACCATTTGATCTTCATTATTCTCATGTAACACCTTATTTCAAATGCATCTATTCAAGTACTGCGCCAACAATCCAAGTTTCACTTCCATAGAGTGCCACGCTCCAGACAAAGGCTTTCAAAAATGACTATGTAATACCTAAATCTGCATTTCTTTTCTTTAGAAATGCTTTCCTTGTCTGAGCCAACCTACCTTTTATATCCTCTTTGCTTCATCCATCGCTGGTTATTTTGCTTCCTAAGTAGCAGAAATCTCCTACCTCCTTTAGCTTCTCATCCGCCAATTTGACGTCAATAGGAGTTTCTGATTTCTTCCGGCTGCATTCCATTAGTTTTGATTTCCATCATGAATTTTATTCTTTCCTCAAGACGGTGTCCATACCATTCAAAAACGCATTCAAATCCTCTGGTGAATCAGCTGATGACAATGCCAACAGCTAATCTCAGAGTTGAAATTATTTCCTCTTTAGTCTTTACTCCTACTTTAAATATTTCTTACAGTAACGGTAAATTAAAAAAAAAAAACGAAACAAAATAAGATATAAATAAAAAATATAAGTATTAAAATTAGAAGAAAGTTAAGACAAAAAATATAACATTAAATCTGAAAAAAATAAATTTACAAATCTAAGACTACAAAATTGATTACTACAACATTAAAACTACCAAAATTGAAACTTCGAAAATTAAATTATATAATTTCAATTACAATATTTAAATTGCAAAATTGAAACTACAAAAAATAAAATTGAAAAATTAAAACCACGAATAAAAACCAGAACATTTCAACTACGAAAATTAAAATTGCAATATTATAATTACAAAATTAAATCTACAAAAATCAAATTAACAAAATGAAAACTAGAAAAATTGAAACTAGAAAATGAAAACTACAAAATTAAATTTACAAAATCAAATAGGGCACATAATATGTATTCATCTGAAGATGTGAAAGCAGTGATTCAGGACATATTAAGTCAAAGCCCCTATTTTGGGCATTTCAGGTCATATGAAATTCATATAGGCCTACATTATTTAGCCCCAGAAAGTCTAAAGCATAAAATGTATCCTGAAATTGATTGATTAAACGGCGAGGAAAAGAATAGGTTAAAACCTAAGAATCCGGGCGATCATCACAAATCCCAAAAGGAGCGAGTTCATTCAGCGTTGCCAAATTCATGGTTATTTAAATTTCACTATTAGTTGCCACACCGTAAACATTGCAGCCTGACCGCAGCCTGCTTTATTATAACGATTGGCTATTTGACAACAGTGAACTACTAAAACTCGCTACCCTGTCCCCTTCCGCATGCTCCTTCCCACAGACGGAGCTTTCGTCGATAGCACCAGCATCTCAGGGTCAACTTCAAGTTGCCGAACTTCACCTGCATGCTTTGTTTCGCCCGGTGGGACAGGCTTCTTTCATTGGCTTCCACTCTGATATCTCATCTCATCTCTTCAGCACAATTATTCAACTCTTTTGCACCAGACAGTAGCTCTGCTAACTCGCAGCTTAGCAGCTATGAGCCACTGCCGGAGAGGCATGGCATAATTGAACATCACGCTGCATAAATTTTGAAAATAAAATTAAATGGAAAATCTGTACCATCAGCAATTGAATTAAATTAAAATGTTAACTTTCAGGATCCAAGCTTAATTGGGCCTACACGCGTAAATTTCTCTAATAATAATATTTAAAAAGACCGTGGCACTACAGCCCATGAATGGCCTTGGCCTACCAAGCGACCGCTGCCCAATCATTTGGCCTGCAGATAATGGGGTGACGCGTGGTCAGCGCGTCGGTTCCCCTCGGCCGTTAATCTTGGTCTCCGTGACTGTCAGACAGCTACTCAATTGTCCTCACGAGGCTGAGTGCACCCCGTTCCAGCCCTCACATCCGTTTCTAAAATCACTGACGGAGCCGGGAATCGAACCCGGGGTCTCCGAGTGTGAGGCAGGATCGCTACCCCAACACCACGGGGCTGGCTACTTACTCCAATACTACATGCATTTCGTGGAATCACCTTTTGCTAACATCGCATGGTGCTGAAATTTTAGAGCGACTTCATATAGGCCTACAGTAGGAAGCGAGCTACGTATCGAATTCGACATTTCGTTTTCAATGTCGTGAAGCATACAGTATAATGGCAGTAACCTACATGTATTGTATTATTATTGTTTTAAGGGGCAGAACAGCGAGGTCAACTTCCCCTAACCTAGATGTCATGCCGTTTCGAACCACTTAATCACCAACGATAGCAAAGAAACTGAAAAGCTATCAACTACTGAAATCCTTTCTTTTTAACACATAAGGCCTTTAGCTTCCTTGAACTATTTTCTAACCACCTCGAGGTGTAGCGGATAGCATTCTTGGCAGTCACCGTGTAGATTCGAGTTCGAAGGCTGGAATGGGGTATTCACTGAGCCTCATGAGGCAAAACTGAGAAGAGGAGGGTTTGATTCCCTTCTCGGCCATCTTGGAAGTGGGTTTTGGAGGTTTACCACTTCAACAACAGGCAAATGTTGGGATGGTTCCTATCTTTAGGCCGGGGCCGCCTCCTTCCCAATCCCCATCTTAATTACAAATACACCACGGATACAGCCATCACAATAACACAAGTTCCATACAAATTCCACACACACCCAAATACACGGGGCTACATGACCACAATGTCGCAAAGCCCCTAAATCAATCAACAACAATACTCTTTTCTGAGAGTTTATTGCTGAAATGTTCAGCAGTGTGTCCATTTCCTGTGCACAGTCTGTGCATGGAACCCTGAGCTACGCACGCGTGAATACCCCACTGGTATCCCACCATGTTCTAGTAAAAATATTGCTTTTCAATCGGTCTACACGTTAATGTTCCCAATTAAATTAGTCAGGAAGTGAAACTAATCTACTCACACCTGTTAACCTGGGAAAATAACCGACAGTAGTGGCTACGCTGGCTAAAGCGCGGCGTTAGGTCATGGGGCCAAGCTCTCTGCTGACTCGGTAGACGCGTGGATTCGAGCCCCACCGTCGGCTGTCCTTGAAATGATTTTCCGTGGTTTCCCATTTTCAACACCAGGCAAATGCTGGGACAGTACCTTCTGACAGGCCACGGCTACTTCCTTCCACATCCTTGCCCACTTTCATCCATTCATCTCATCTCTCATCCCGACGCGCAGGTCGTCCACGGGCGTCGACTAGAAAGACCTGCACTCGGCCTCTCAGGAGGCTACACGAAAAAAAAACCTGGAAAAATAAACGTAGCCTACATTAACGTGTGGACAAACTGAAATGCAATTCATACGTGCTTACTTACTTACTTTCTTTCTTACTTACTTACTGGTCGGCGCTATAGTCCCTGAAGAACCTTGGGCTCCTCTATCACCTGCCTGCATTCATCTCTATCTTCCACCTTCCTTCTCCAGTTCCTGATTCCCAGACTCCTAAGGTCGTCTTCCACATCATCTATCCACCGTCTCCTGGGTCTTCCTCTTCTCCTTCTTCCATCCGGTCTTTGTATAAACACCTTTTTGACACTACGGGATTCTGGCATTCTCAGCCCATCTTATCCTCCCCTGCTTAATTTTCACCATAATATCTGCCTGTCCCAGTGGCGTATCCATAGGGGGGGGGGGGGGGGGGTTGGACAGAGGGGCCACCCCCCAAAAAAATCCAGAAATTGGGGTGGGCATAAGCCTTCATATTTTCTTACGGCTCAAACAAATTTAGAACCTACAACGAAATGTTAAATACAGTAAATGCGTTGACAAAGTATGTACTAACAATCTCTGCACGACCAGTCATCATTTCCGTGTCTGCACTGTTTGGAGGAGCTGAAATAACAGAGTAGCAATTAGGATTGTGACGTGGTTTTTTTTTTCAAGAACAGTAGATGCCTCAGTACTGGGGATACAACCAGGTGATTATGGCAAAAGTCTACCAAGAAATTAGGAGATTGCCAAATAGCAAGATACCTCTCTGGAGGAAGCCAGTAATAGATTGTCAGCTTACACTCTCTTGTCAGCTTTTAATTTCCATTTCCTGGAAATAGCAGCGTTAAAATGTCCCAGACTACAATACTGGCGCAGCGTGGTTGATTGTCGCCACTGTCGGAATTTACGGTGGTTGTGTGTCTGTGCGAGAGGAGAGATACAGTTTGTAAGTGGCAGTACTGGGAAAGAGTCGAGAGTTGTTTGATAAATGCTATTTTCTTTCTTCTTTTTGTCACATTAGCGAGTGTTTAGAAGATCGACCACTTTGTCATAAAGAAGGCACAACTGGATACATCTTCGGTAAGTTATGAAAAGTTTTTATTGTTGGTGTGGAAAATTGAGGCCCTCCATTTAATTTTATAGGCACAGCTTTTACAAATAATTTTCTCTGCACGAGAAAGACTCTTTGCACACTGATAGAATGTAAAAATATTCGATTTTCTTTAAAAGGTTCGTATTTACAGTATTGTTATTTAAAGGGTGTTACAGTTTCCTCTAAATAATAATAATAATAATAATAATAATGAACAAGAATGAGGTCCATGGCGACCATTAGGCTTAGACCTACCTTAAAACAGCACTGTATAAATTAGACATCAATAATAGACCTAAATGTTTTGCAACGTACCTTCTTTGTTTGATGCCTTTATGAGTGTCCCACCTTCCTGTTATCTACTCCTGATGTTTTTTTTGGACATAGTCATTCAATTGACTGAAAACCTTTCTGGTAAATAAACTATTTAAAAAGTACCAAGTCGTAGTGCGTTATTAATGCAAAGAACATTCTGAACTGAAACATGTGAATATGCCATTATAGTAGTATTCTGACAACTGATAATTGAAAATCTGGGCAACAGAGACAAATATAGACACTGACACAGCTGTGAACTGCCTCAAAACCAAGCAACGAAGGGCAGAATTCAGAGAGACATGAACAGACTGAAGGTTTTTGTCCTAAGCTAAAAATGAACCCTAAAGTACTTAGCCTATAATCAGAACATGTAGTTCCGTGAAGAACTATATAGACTATTTTCATATATCCTATTGGTCTTCTTTATTAAAAAAATCTCCCGCCTATGAAAAGGAAAGCCTTGTTGGATTGTTCTGTATGTAGGCCATAGAGTTATGCACCATTAGATGAAGATTATTGCGTAGGTTCATTATTCAAACGTTCACTTCAATCGCATGATTAGGACACAAGAAATAAAAACTCAATTTTAAAATTTTGCACGGCCGCCATCTTGGACTTATGAAACAATTGAAGTTAATTAGATGCCACTAGATTTTGTATGAACTTACCGTACCAAAAAGATGGTATATTGGCTTTCACGGCCGGTGAATTAAAACTCAGCAATTCTTCTAGGTTTGTGCCGTGTCTGTGTGGGGTTTCGCCTAGGACACCAAGCTAGGCTCATCGGCGGGCTCTTGGTGTCCCTGCCCGGACCCCCACAGGAGTATCGAACTGCGCGATACCTCCCTTTATATAGAGTGCAACTGCACTCCTTGACTGCGAGAACCAAAAGCTCAAGCAGCCTGAACCTCCCTATGAAGGCTTCCAAAAAGATGGTATATTGGCTTTCACGGCCGGTGAATTAAAACTCAGCAATTCTTCTAGGTTTGTGCCGTGTCTGTGTGGGGTTTCGCCTAGGACACCAAGCTAGGCTCATCGGCGGGCTCTTGGTGTCCCTGCCCGGACCCCCACAGGAGTATCGAACTGCGCGATACCTCCCTTTATATAGAGTGCAACTGCACTCCTTGACTGCGAGAACCAAAAGCTCAAGCAGCCTGAACCTCCCTATGAAGGCTTCCAAAAAGATGGTATATTGGCTTTCACGGCCGGTGAATTAAAACTCAGCAATTCTTCTAGGTTTGTGCCGTGTCTGTGTGGGGTTTCGCCTAGGACACCAAGCTAGGCTCATCGGCGGGCTCTTGGTGTCCCTGCCCGGACCCCCACAGGAGTATCGAACTGCGCGATACCTCCCTTTATATAGAGTGCAACTGCACTCCTTGACTGCGAGAACCAAAAGCTCAAGCAGCCTGAACCTCCCTATGAAGGCTTCCAAAAAGATGGTATATTGGCTTTCACGGCCGGTGAATTAAAACTCAGCAATTCTTCTAGGTTTGTGCCGTGTCTGTGTGGGGTTTCGCCTAGGACACCAAGCTAGGCTCATCGGCGGGCTCTTGGTGTCCCTGCCCGGACCCCCACAGGAGTATCGAACTGCGCGATACCTCCCTTTATATAGAGTGCAACTGCACTCCTTGACTGCGAGAACCAAAAGCTCAAGCAGCCTGAACCTCCCTATGAAGGCTTCCAAAAAGATGGTATATTGGCTTTCACGGCCGGTGAATTAAAACTCAGCAATTCTTCTAGGTTTGTGCCGTGTCTGTGTGGGGTTTCGCCTAGGACACCAAGCTAGGCTCATCGGCGGGCTCTTGGTGTCCCTGCCCGGACCCCCACAGGAGTATCGAACTGCCCGATACCTCCCTTTATATAGAGTGCAACTGCACTCCTTGACTGCGAGAACCAAAAGCTCAAGCAGCCTGAACCTCCCTATGAAGGCTTCCAAAAAGATGGTATATTGGCTTTCACGGCCGGTGAATTAAAACTCAGCAATTCTTCTAGGTTTGTGCCGTGTCTGTGTGGGGTTTCGCCTAGGACACCAAGCTAGGCTCATCGGCGGGCTCTTGGTGTCCCTGCCCGGACCCCCACAGGAGTATCGAACTGCGCGATACCTCCCTTTATATAGAGTGCAACTGCACTCCTTGACTGCGAGAACCAAAAGCTCAAGCAGCCTGAACCTCCCTATGAAGGCTTCCAAAAAGATGGTATATTGGCTTTCACGGCCGGTGAATTAAAACTCAGCAATTCTTCTAGGTTTGTGCCGTGTCTGTGTGGGGTTTCGCCTAGGACACCAAGCTAGGCTCATCGGCGGGCTCTTGGTGTCCCTGCCCGGACCCCCACAGGAGTATCGAACTGCGCGATACCTCCCTTTATATAGAGTGCAACTGCACTCCTTGACTGCGAGAACCAAAAGCTCAAGCAGCCTGAACCTCCCTATGAAGGCTTCCAAAAAGATGGTATATTGGCTTTCACGGCCGGTGAATTAAAACTCAGCAATTCTTCTAGGTTTGTGCCGTGTCTGTGTGGGGTTTCGCCTAGGACACCAAGCTAGGCTCATCGGCGGGCTCTTGGTGTCCCTGCCCGGACCCCCACAGGAGTATCGAACTGCGCGATACCTCCCTTTATATAGAGTGCAACTGCACTCCTTGACTGCGAGAACCAAAAGCTCAAGCAGCCTGAACCTCCTTATGAAGGCTTCCAAAAAGATGGTATATTGGCTTTCACGGCCGGTGAATTAAAACTCAGCAATTCTTCTAGGTTTGTGCCGTGTCTGTGTGGGGTTTCGCCTAGGACACCAAGCTAGGCTCATCGGCGGGCTCTTGGTGTCCCTGCCCGGACCCCCACAGGAGTATCGAACTGCGCGATACCTCCCTTTATATAGAGTGCAACTGCACTCCTTGACTGCGAGAACCAAAAGCTCAAGCAGCCTGAACCTCCCTATGAAGGCTTCCAAAAAGATGGTATATTGGCTTTCACGGCCGGTGAATTAAAACTCAGCAATTCTTCTAGGTTTGTGCCGTGTCTGTGTGGGGTTTCGCCTAGGACACCAAGCTAGGCTCATCGGCGGGCTCTTGGTGTCCCTGCCCGGACCCCCACAGGAGTATCGAACTGCGCGATACCTCCCTTTATATAGAGTGCAACTGCACTCCTTGACTGCGAGAACCAAAAGCTCAAGCAGCCTGAACCTCCCTATGAAGGCTTCCAAAAAGATGGTATATTGGCTTTCACGGCCGGTGAATTAAAACTCAGCAATTCTTCTAGGTTTGTGCCGTGTCTGTGTGGGGTTTCGCCTAGGACACCAAGCTAGGCTCATCGGCGGGCTCTTGGTGTCCCTGCCCGGACCCCCACAGGAGTATCGAACTGCGCGATACCTCCCTTTATATAGAGTGCTACTGCACTCCTTGACTGCGAGAACCAAAAGCTCAAGCAGCCTGAACCTCCCTATGAAGGCTTCCAAAAAGATGGTATATTGGCTTTCACGGCCGGTGAATTAAAACTCAGCAATTCTTCTAGGTTTGTGCCGTGTCTGTGTGGGGTTTCGCCTAGGACACCAAGCTAGGCTCATCGGCGGGCTCTTGGTGTCCCTGCCCGGACCCCCACAGGAGTATCGAACTGCGCGATACCTCCCTTTATATAGAGTGCAACTGCACTCCTTGACTGCGAGAACCAAAAGCTCAAGCAGCCTGAACCTCCCTATGAAGGCTTCCAAAAAGATGGTATATTGGCTTTCACGGCCGGTGAATTAAAACTCAGCAATTCTTCTAGGTTTGTGCCGTGTCTGTGTGGGGTTTCGCCTAGGACACCAAGCTAGGCTCATCGGCGGGCTCTTGGTGTCCCTGCCCGGACCCCCACAGGAGTATCGAACTGCGCGATACCTCCCTTTATATAGAGTGCAACTGCACTCCTTGACTGCGAGAACCAAAAGCTCAAGCAGCCTGAACCTCCCTATGAAGGCTTCCAAAAAGATGGTATATTGGCTTTCACGGCCGGTGAATTAAAACTCAGCAATTCTTCTAGGTTTGTGCCGTGTCTGTGTGGGGTTTCGCCTAGGACACCAAGCTAGGCTCATCGGCGGGCTCTTGGTGTCCCTGCCCGGACCCCCACAGGAGTATCGAACTGCGCGATACCTCCCTTTATATAGAGTGCAACTGCACTCCTTGACTGCGAGAACCAAAAGCTCAAGCAGCCTGAACCTCCCTATGAAGGCTTCCAAAAAGATGGTATATTGGCTTTCACGGCCGGTGAATTAAAACTCAGCAATTCTTCTAGGTTTGTGCCGTGTCTGTGTGGGGTTTCGCCTAGGACACCAAGCTAGGCTCATCGGCGGGCTCTTGGTGTCCCTGCCCGGACCCCCACAGGAGTATCGAACTGCGCGATACCTCCCTTTATATAGAGTGCAACTGCACTCCTTGACTGCGAGAACCAAAAGCTCAAGCAGCCTGAACCTCCCTATGAAGGCTTCCAAAAAGATGGTATATTGGCTTTCACGGCCGGTGAATTAAAACTCAGCAATTCTTCTAGGTTTGTGCCGTGTCTGTGTGGGGTTTCGCCTAGGACACCAAGCTAGGCTCATCGGCGGGCTCTTGGTGTCCCTGCCCGGACCCCCACAGGAGTATCGAACTGCGCGATACCTCCCTTTATATAGAGTGCAACTGCACTCCTTGACTGCGAGAACCAAAAGCTCAAGCAGCCTGAACCTCCCTATGAAGGCTTCCAAAAAGATGGTATATTGGCTTTCACGGCCGGTGAATTAAAACTCAGCAATTCTTCTAGGTTTGTGCCGTGTCTGTGTGGGGTTTCGCCTAGGACACCAAGCTAGGCTCATCGGCGGGCTCTTGGTGTCCCTGCCCGGACCCCCACAGGAGTATCGAACTGCGCGATACCTCCCTTTATATAGAGTGCAACTGCACTCCTTGACTGCGAGAACCAAAAGCTCAAGCAGCCTGAACCTCCCTATGAAGGCTTCCAAAAAGATGGTATATTGGCTTTCACGGCCGGTGAATTAAAACTCAGCAATTCTTCTAGGTTCGTGCCGTGTCTGTGTGGGGTTTCGCCTAGGACACCAAGCTAGGCTCATCGGCGGGCTCTTGGTGTCCCTGCCCGGACCCCCACAGGAGTATCGAACTGCGCGATACCTCCCTTTATATAGAGTGCAACTGCACTCCTTGACTGCGAGAACCAAAAGCTCAAGCAGCCTGAACCTCCCTATGAAGGCTTCCAAAAAGATGGTATATTGGCTTTCACGGCCGGTGAATTAAAACTCAGCAATTCTTCTAGGTTTGTGCCGTGTCTGTGTGGGGTTTCGCCTAGGACACCAAGCTAGGCTCATCGGCGGGCTCTTGGTGTCCCTGCCCGGACCCCCACAGGAGTATCGAACTGCGCGATACCTCCCTTTATATAGAGTGCAACTGCACTCCTTGACTGCGAGAACCAAAAGCTCAAGCAGCCTGAACCTCCCTATGAAGGCTTCCAAAAAGATGGTATATTGGCTTTCACGGCCGGTGAATTAAAACTCAGCAATTCTTCTAGGTTTGTGCCGTGTCTGTGTGGGGTTTCGCCTAGGACACCAAGCTAGGCTCATCGGCGGGCTCTTGGTGTCCCTGCCCGGACCCCCACAGGAGTATCGAACTGCGCGATACCTCCCTTTATATAGAGTGCAACTGCACTCCTTGACTGCGAGAACCAAAAGCTCAAGCAGCCTGAACCTCCCTATGAAGGCTTCCAAAAAGATGGTATATTGGCTTTCACGGCCGGTGAATTAAAACTCAGCAATTCTTCTAGGTTTGTGCCGTGTCTGTGTGGGGTTTCGCCTAGGACACCAAGCTAGGCTCATCGGCGGGCTCTTGGTGTCCCTGCCCGGACCCCCACAGGAGTATCGAACTGCGCGATACCTCCCTTTATATAGAGTGCAACTGCACTCCTTGACTGCGAGAACCAAAAGCTCAAGCAGCCTGAACCTCCCTATGAAGGCTTCCAAAAAGATGGTATATTGGCTTTCACGGCCGGTGAATTAAAACTCAGCAATTCTTCTAGGTTTGTGCCGTGTCTGTGTGGGGTTTCGCCTAGGACACCAAGCTAGGCTCATCGGCGGGCTCTTGGTGTCCCTGCCCGGACCCCCACAGGAGTATCGAACTGCGCGATACCTCCCTTTATATAGAGTGCAACTGCACTCCTTGACTGCGAGAACCAAAAGCTCAAGCAGCCTGAACCTCCCTATGAAGGCTTCCAAAAAGATGGTATATTGGCTTTCACGGCCGGTGAATTAAAACTCAGCAATTCTTCTAGGTTTGTGCCGTGTCTGTGTGGGGTTTCGCCTAGGACACCAAGCTAGGCTCATCGGCGGGCTCTTGGTGTCCCTGCCCGGACCCCCACAGGAGTATCGAACTGCGCGATACCTCCCTTTATATAGAGTGCAACTGCACTCCTTGACTGCGAGAACCAAAAGCTCAAGCAGCCTGAACCTCCCTATGAAGGCTTCCAAAAAGATGGTATATTGGCTTTCACGGCCGGTGAATTAAAACTCAGCAATTCTTCTAGGTTTGTGCCGTGTCTGTGTGGGGTTTCGCCTAGGACACCAAGCTAGGCTCATCGGCGGGCTCTTGGTGTCCCTGCCCGGACCCCCACAGGAGTATCGAACTGCGCGATACCTCCCTTTATATAGAGTGCAACTGCACTCCTTGACTGCGAGAACCAAAAGCTCAAGCAGCCTGAACCTCCCTATGAAGGCTTCCAAAAAGATGGTATATTGGCTTTCACGGCCGGTGAATTAAAACTCAGCAATTCTTCTAGGTTTGTGCCGTGTCTGTGTGGGGTTTCGCCTAGGACACCAAGCTAGGCTCATCGGCGGGCTCTTGGTGTCCCTGCCCGGACCCCCACAGGAGTATCGAACTGCGCGATACCTCCCTTTATATAGAGTGCAACTGCACTCCTTGACTGCGAGAACCAAAAGCTCAAGCAGCCTGAACCTCCCTATGAAGGCTTCCAAAAAGATGGTATATTGGCTTTCACGGCCGGTGAATTAAAACTCAGCAATTCTTCTAGGTTTGTGCCGTGTCTGTGTGGGGTTTCGCCTAGGACACCAAGCTAGGCTCATCGGCGGGCTCTTGGTGTCCCTGCCCGGACCCCCACAGGAGTATCGAACTGCGCGATACCTCCCTTTATATAGAGTGCAACTGCACTCCTTGACTGCGAGAACCAAAAGCTCAAGCAGCCTGAACCTCCCTATGAAGGCTTCCAAAAAGATGGTATATTGGCTTTCACGGCCGGTGAATTAAAACTCAGCAATTCTTCTAGGTTTGTGCCGTGTCTGTGTGGGGTTTCGCCTAGGACACCAAGCTAGGCTCATCGGCGGGCTCTTGGTGTCCCTGCCCGGACCCCCACAGAAGTATCGAACTGCGCGATACCTCCCTTTATATAGAGTGCAACTGCACTCCTTGACTGCGAGAACCAAAAGCTCAAGCAGCCTGAACCTCCCTATGAAGGCTTCCAAAAAGATGGTATATTGGCTTTCACGGCCGGTGAATTAAAACTCAGCAATTCTTCTAGGTTTGTGCCGTGTCTGTGTGGGGTTTCGCCTAGGACACCAAGCTAGGCTCATCGGCGGGCTCTTGGTGTCCCTGCCCGGACCCCCACAGGAGTATCGAACTGCGCGATACCTCCCTTTATATAGAGTGCAACTGCACTCCTTGACTGCGAGAACCAAAAGCTCAAGCAGCCTGAACCTCCCTATGAAGGCTTCCAAAAAGATGGTATATTGGCTTTCACGGCCGGTGAATTAAAACTCAGCAATTCTTCTAGGTTTGTGCCGTGTCTGTGTGGGGTTTCGCCTAGGACACCAAGCTAGGCTCATCGGCGGGCTCTTGGTGTCCCTGCCCGGACCCCCACAGGAGTATCGAACTGCGCGATACCTCCCTTTATATAGAGTGCAACTGCACTCCTTGACTGCGAGAACCAAAAGCTCAAGCAGCCTGAACCTCCCTATGAAGGCTTCCAAAAAGATGGTATATTGGCTTTCACGGCCGGTGAATTAAAACTCAGCAATTCTTCTAGGTTTGTGCCGTGTCTGTGTGGGGTTTCGCCTAGGACACCAAGCTAGGCTCATCGGCGGGCTCTTGGTGTCCCTGCCCGGACCCCCACAGGAGTATCGAACTGCGCGATACCTCCCTTTATATAGAGTGCAACTGCACTCCTTGACTGCGAGAACCAAAAGCTCAAGCAGCCTGAACCTCCCTATGAAGGCTTCCAAAAAGATGGTATATTGGCTTTCACGGCCGGTGAATTAAAACTCAGCAATTCTTCTAGGTTTGTGCCGTGTCTGTGTGGGGTTTCGCCTAGGACACCAAGCTAGGCTCATCGGCGGGCTCTTGGTGTCCCTGCCCGGACCCCCACAGGAGTATCGAACTGCGCGATACCTCCCTTTATATAGAGTGCAACTGCACTCCTTGACTGCGAGAACCAAAAGCTCAAGCAGCCTGAACCTCCCTATGAAGGCTTCCAAAAAGATGGTATATTGGCTTTCACGGCCGGTGAATTAAAACTCAGCAATTCTTCTAGGTTTGTGCCGTGTCTGTGTGGGGTTTCGCCTAGGACACCAAGCTAGGCTCATCGGCGGGCTCTTGGTGTCCCTGCCCGGACCCCCACAGGAGTATCGAACTGCGCGATACCTCCCTTTATATAGAGTGCAACTGCACTCCTTGACTGCGAGAACCAAAAGCTCAAGCAGCCTGAACCTCCCTATGAAGGCTTCCAAAAAGATGGTATATTGGCTTTCACGGCCGGTGAATTAAAACTCAGCAATTCTTCTAGGTTTGTGCCGTGTCTGTGTGGGGTTTCGCCTAGGACACCAAGCTAGGCTCATCGGCGGGCTCTTGGTGTCCCTGCCCGGACCCCCACAGGAGTATCGAACTGCGCGATACCTCCCTTTATATAGAGTGCAACTGCACTCCTTGACTGCGAGAACCAAAAGCTCAAGCAGCCTGAACCTCCCTATGAAGGCTTCCAAAAAGATGGTATATTGGCTTTCACGGCCGGTGAATTAAAACTCAGCAATTCTTCTAGGTTTGTGCCGTGTCTGTGTGGGGTTTCGCCTAGGACACCAAGCTAGGCTCATCGGCGGGCTCTTGGTGTCCCTGCCCGGACCCCCACAGGAGTATCGAACTGCGCGATACCTCCCTTTATATAGAGTGCAACTGCACTCCTTGACTGCGAGAACCAAAAGCTCAAGCAGCCTGAACCTTCCTATGAAGGCTTCCAAAAAGATGGTATATTGGCTTTCACGGCCGGTGAATTAAAACTCAGCAATTCTTCTAGGTTTGTGCCGTGTCTGTGTGGGGTTTCGCCTAGGACACCAAGCTAGGCTCATCGGCGGGCTCTTGGTGTCCCTGCCCGGACCCCCACAGGAGTATCGAACTGCGCGATACCTCCCTTTATATAGAGTGCAACTGCACTCCTTGACTGCGAGAACCAAAAGCTCAAGCAGCCTGAACCTCCCTATGAAGGCTTCCAAAAAGATGGTATATTGGCTTTCACGGCCGGTGAATTAAAACTCAGCAATTCTTCTAGGTTTGTGCCGTGTCTGTGTGGGGTTTCGCCTAGGACACCAAGCTAGGCTCATCGGCGGGCTCTTGGTGTCCCTGCCCGGACCCCCACAGGAGTATCGAACTGCGCGATACCTCCCTTTATATAGAGTGCAACTGCACTCCTTGACTGCGAGAACCAAAAGCTCAAGCAGCCTGAACCTCCCTATGAAGGCTTCCAAAAAGATGGTATATTGGCTTTCACGGCCGGTGAATTAAAACTCAGCAATTCTTCTAGGTTTGTGCCGTGTCTGTGTGGGGTTTCGCCTAGGACACCAAGCTAGGCTCATCGGCGGGCTCTTGGTGTCCCTGCCCGGACCCCCACAGGAGTATCGAACTGCGCGATACCTCCCTTTATATAGAGTGCAACTGCACTCCTTGACTGCGAGAACCAAAAGCTCAAGCAGCCTGAACCTCCCTATGAAGGCTTCCAAAAAGATGGTATATTGGCTTTCACGGCCGGTGAATTAAAACTCAGCAATTCTTCTAGGTTTGTGCCGTGTCTGTGTGGGGTTTCGCCTAGGACACCAAGCTAGGCTCATCGGCGGGCTCTTGGTGTCCCTGCCCGGACCCCCACAGGAGTATCGAACTGCGCGATACCTCCCTTTATATAGAGTGCAACTGCACTCCTTGACTGCGAGAACCAAAAGCTCAAGCAGCCTGAACCTCCCTATGAAGGCTTCCAAAAAGATGGTATATTGGCTTTCACGGCCGGTGAATTAAAACTCAGCAATTCTTCTAGGTTTGTGCCGTGTCTGTGTGGGGTTTCGCCTAGGACACCAAGCTAGGCTCATCGGCGGGCTCTTGGTGTCCCTGCCCGGACCCCCACAGGAGTATCGAACTGCGCGATACCTCCCTTTATATAGAGTGCAACTGCACTCCTTGACTGCGAGAACCAAAAGCTCAAGCAGCCTGAACCTCCCTATGAAGGCTTCCAAAAAGATGGTATATTGGCTTTCACGGCCGGTGAATTAAAACTCAGCAATTCTTCTAGGTTTGTGCCGTGTCTGTGTGGGGTTTCGCCTAGGACACCAAGCTAGGCTCATCGGCGGGCTCTTGGTGTCCCTGCCCGGACCCCCACAGGAGTATCGAACTGCGCGATACCTCCCTTTATATAGAGTGCAACTGCACTCCTTGACTGCGAGAACCAAAAGCTCAAGCAGCCTGAACCTCCCTATGAAGGCTTCCAAAAAGATGGTATATTGGCTTTCACGGCCGGTGAATTAAAACTCAGCAATTCTTCTAGGTTTGTGCCGTGTCTGTGTGGGGTTTCGCCTAGGACACCAAGCTAGGCTCATCGGCGGGCTCTTGGTGTCCCTGCCCGGACCCCCACAGGAGTATCGAACTGCGCGATACCTCCCTTTATATAGAGTGCAACTGCACTCCTTGACTGCGAGAACCAAAAGCTCAAGCAGCCTGAACCTCCCTATGAAGGCTTCCAAAAAGATGGTATATTGGCTTTCACGGCCGGTGAATTAAAACTCAGCAATTCTTCTAGGTTTGTGCCGTGTCTGTGTGGGGTTTCGCCTAGGACACCAAGCTAGGCTCATCGGCGGGCTCTTGGTGTCCCTGCCCGGACCCCCACAGGAGTATCGAACTGCGCGATACCTCCCTTTATATAGAGTGCAACTGCACTCCTTGACTGCGAGAACCAAAAGCTCAAGCAGCCTGAACCTCCCTATGAAGGCTTCCAAAAAGATGGTATATTGGCTTTCACGGCCGGTGAATTAAAACTCAGCAATTCTTCTAGGTTTGTGCCGTGTCTGTGTGGGGTTTCGCCTAGGACACCAAGCTAGGCTCATCGGCGGGCTCTTGGTGTCCCTGCCCGGACCCCCACAACATCGGATAATTAAATCGCGAGTCAATTCCATTTAAATGTTTTAACTTCGCTTGGCCACCATGTTGGTATTGTGCTCACCAAGTTATTGAAAGTCCAATAGGTGAACTTATATAGCCTCTATCAGCATACATAATTTCAGTTCGATTGCTGCAATAGATTCGTAGATATTGAGAACCTCCTAAATATATTGGATGGTCTCCATGTTGGATTCTTATAAATGTAGGCCATACAGTTATATACCATTAGATGAAAATTATTGCGTAGGTTCATTATTCAAACTTTCACTTCGATCGCATGATTAGGACACACGAAATCGCATGATTAGGACACACAAAATAAAAACTTAATTTTAAAATTTCGCACAGCCGCCATCTTTAGGTTATGTAAACAATTGAACAAATTAGGTGTCAATAGATTAGAATGTGTATAAACATTTACGGTTTCAAGTTTCACCGCGCACGGATGGTTAAATCACGTTAAATATCCATTAAAATGTTTCAAATTCGCTTGGTCACCATGTTCGTTTTGTAATTAACAGGTTTTATAAGGGCACATAGATAAACTTGTAGACTACTGTCGACCAAAGTATTATGTGCACTCGAGTTTGAAGGTTGTTTATGAAGTAACCGATAGACCTAAATAAAATCCAATGACATCATCATTTTCGTCGTTCTATTTTACGTTAGTTCATGTAGGTTTGGAATTTTTAATTTATATTTTAATATTTTTTATCGCAGGTGGAACACAAAAAGGGCACGTTTTTAAGCGTGTTTCAACCATGCGTCACATTTAAGAATTATTATCTCAAACACTCGTCATCAGATCGAATCCAAATTTTAACACAATATACATTGGAATGTTGTATAACTGGTTTATTAATTTCAAAATTGTGTGTGTCCAAGAAAGAAAGTTATCATCATTTTTGTAAGGTAACTTTTTCTCGGCTCGGGGTGGTTGGAAAATGTAGTTCTTGGTTGCGTTGTAATCGTTATACATCAAAAGGTTATGCTGTATGACTGTGAAATACGTAAATTAATTCACTTATTTTATATCAGTCTGTATTTGTACGAGGAAACAACACATGGTTCACCAGCTAGCTGCTCCGGGAAGTGCTGTACAGCGTTGCCGAAATGGTGCCCACACGCATCATGGCGCATCTTGCTCGGAAGTGATGGGATCCATCTCAGCATCGCTGTACAGCTTTTGCCGGAGCGGCTAGCTGGTGAACCATGTGTTATTTCCTCGTACAAATACAAACCGATATAAAATAAGTGAATTAATTTACGTATTTCACAGCCATACAGCATAACTTTTTGATGTATAACGATTACAACGCAACCAAGAACTACATTTTCAACCACCCCGAGCCGAGAAAAAGTTACCTTACAACAATGATAACAACTTTGGTTCCTGGACACACAAAATTGTGAAATTAATAAACCAGTTATACAACATTCCAATGTATATTGTGTTAAAATTTGGATTCGATCTGATGACGGGCTTTTGAGATAATAATTCTTAAATGTGACGCATGGTTGAAACACGCTTAAAAACGTGCACTTTTTGTGTTCCAACTGCGATAAAAAATATTAAAATATAAATTAAAAAATCCAAACCTACATGAACTAACGTAAAATAGAACGACGAAAATGTTGATAGTATTGGATTTTATGTAGGTCTATTGGTTACTTCACAAACAACCTTCAAACTCGAGTACACATAATACTTTGGCCGACAGTAGTAGTACCCTTTATCACTGTCCAAAATTTCAGGGTGATATCTGTTACCGTTGCGGAGATATAGAATGCCAGTGAAATATTTCGCGTGGCCCGCATACTGAATCGGTGAAACATATCAAAATTTGAAAGGCACGGTCGAGGTCGGACGAGGTAGTAGTATGTGCGCTTACCGAGTTTCATTGAAATCGCTCCAGCCATTTAGATTTTATTACGGGGGAAAGGGGAGCGCGTACACATACTCGCAGACACACACGTGGACATAAGGTGATCTCATAAGCCTAAGCCTTTTTTTTTTTCATAAATGAAAATAGGCTAAAGTACACCTCACCGGCATAAAAAAAAAGTGAAACACTACGAATCTCAGACAAAACGCAAATGTTTATCTGTTTCATATCTGTTATAAATTGAATGTCGTAACTTTCCTGCGACATGGCAATGTGTCGTGAGTTAATCATGAGTTAATTAGCTCATTTGAGAAGTTTCAGCGCAATAATATTGATACACATTGTTGATCTGGACAATCACGACACTAATGATACCGTTTCCCGCCTTAGGACAAGAATAACCACAAACGGCTGTCTTAAGGTTTATTGCTGTGAATTCTCGTGCCGCGTATTTTTCTGGACATTAAGGTTTGTCTACAACATTCGTAATCATACAGTGTTACAGTACAATGGATTCCAGGTTTCGTCATTTCCAAATTCGTGTTTGTGCACTGTTGTGATTGTCTTGATCAATAATGTTTGTCAATTATTGTACTAATTAAGGTAAATAACTTAATGGAGTTAAACCATTTAAATAAAAAGTTAGCAGCTTTAATTTGATCCTCTCATTTCTTCTTACTATACATTGCCATATTGTTGTAATGCCATAGTATTTGATTAATACAAGGTTTGGAATGGTCCAACATTGAGTTTAGTCTGAAATTTGTAGTGTTTCGCTTTTATTGCCGGTGAGTGTATATGAACTT
Source organism: Meconema thalassinum (assembly GCA_946902985.2). Taxonomy (NCBI): domain Eukaryota; kingdom Metazoa; phylum Arthropoda; class Insecta; order Orthoptera; family Tettigoniidae; genus Meconema; species Meconema thalassinum. The sequence goes on from OX336388.2 coordinate 1,049,006,587, forward strand.
TTGCAGTAATAGACGAGGACCTAATGGGCCCCCTCCAAACTAAAATCCTGGCTACGATACTGGCCTGTCCAAACAGTTCCTGTAGTTGCACATTTGTGCAGTCGCTTCAAATTGCCCTAGACGTAGGCTATGTACAGTAAGTATTTTACAGTGGACTATTCAGTGATAATGTTACCGAGTTGCTCAGTATGTGCATCTTACCACCAACATCAAACCTCTTACATTGTTAGGCCTAGATAGATACTGTATGTTACTGGTGGGAAGTAGCTTGCCGGTGTCACAGATCATTATAAAACAGAAGCGGCATTGGGCGAGTGACATTCTTACTGTAGGCTACCTTCTGTCATTTTTACGAAATAGTCTTTTTAGCAGGAGAGGAAGAAAGGCCGCCTAATTACCCCTTTTCTTTGAATCGTCATTCTAATATAACTTATGTGACAACACAATGGGACCTTATTTCCACGTCAAATTATGGTATACGGAGTGGCTTATAAAATTCAGTTTTTAAAAATAACTCAGAAGCAACATTTTCCGTTTTATATCCTTTCTGAAAACATCTCTTTAATATATTTGTTTTATGATAATTAAAGAAGCAAACAAATAGTCAGAATTAATTCATTAATTTACTATTGAATCCGTCAGTTAATAGTTTATTAAAAAACGAAAAACATTAGAATGTTTTGATATAATAATAATAATGTTATTGGTTTTACGTCCCTTTTGACAACTGAGGCTTTTAGAGATGCCGGGTGCACCTGCGTCAGTAGATTACTCACTCGTTAAAGTGCAAAATCCCGGCACCCTGTCGTCATCCAAACCACAGAAATTCAAAGGGTCGTAAATCTCGTACCATAATTACAGTATTAACATTTAATACTCTGTGCATTTGTACTTATGATAGGCCTACGTGCCATGACGTGGCTCCTTTGCCCCGTTGCGAATTTTGCTTTACAGTGCTTCAAATTCCCAGTCGAACGTATAGGCCTACCTGAGTCCCCAGCCAGACATTCACTTGACCGATGTACAGTAACAACATGTTGGTGGGATATCCATTAAAGTTCGTTCACGCAGTTTCAATCTCTGCATATTGTTGTAGTTTTTCATATTTTTCATGCTAGACGTTGTTTGAGGTGACATTTGTTTATGAGGGAAGACGGATGGGCAGTTTTGACAACTGCTGGCATGGCTGCCGTCCCTAATGCCCCGGGTTCCAATCCCGGTTCTGCTAAGAGTTTTTATTCCGGTCTGAAGGTTGGAAGGCTTTTTCTCATAGACCAGGCCTAATCATTCATTGTGATATTATTAATAATGTTATTATTTTTGTTATTATTATTATAACCACAATAATTCAGGTTATCAGGCAAATTTTACTCGCGTCCAAGTATAAGGGGATGGTGCTGATAACCAATCAAGTCCCCAAAATGAACCATTAACTACAACAACAACAACACCAACAACAGGAAGCACTAGTCCACCTGTTGGTGTAGTGGCAAGCGTTCCTGGGTTCAGTCCCCGGCTCTGCCAAAAAAATTAATTCTGGTCTGAGAGTTGGAACGGGATACACTCAGACTCGTGAGGCAAAACTGACAAGAGGTGGGTTCGATTCCCATCTCAGCCATCCTAGAAGTGGTTTCCCACTTCCATTCCAGGCAAATGTCACGGCCGTATCCTTCTCATCCCTCACGTGAGTTACAAATATAGGCTAGGCTACTACAGACATTCCACATACATATACACCCAAATACACGGGGATAAATGACCACGATATCCAAGCCCCTCAAAGAAACAACAACAAAAGGGTATACTGAATGTGGATTTTCATATTGAGGATGTCCTTGTTATGCTCGATGATGGAGAATTATAAGTCGTTTCGTTTGTGGGTTGGTTAGACATGACCCGTGCTCCCCGCTGGTGCGCGAGGTAGACTACACATGGCCCAGCCGCACAGTGGAACACGCTCTCCACCCCACAGTGAGCGAGCCTAGTAGCATATTTGTTCAACATGTGAACAGTGCTAATACATTAAAGCCACTTTCGGAGCTTCGCACCTCCCTAAACTCAAGCCCAGAAAAGCTTATTTTTCGCGTTTCACTACTTTTAACATCTTGTACAGTGTAGGATAAAAAATTACATGTGTACTTGTAATCAATGTAATGGAATGCATGTCTCTACTTCTGATACAATATACAGCATAGCCGACAGCGGTAACTACACGCATTATTTATTAATTTATTTGTTTATGTTCGACGCTGTCGAAATGTAAACATTATGTGTCAGAAAACTGTATCATAATGAGGCTCATCATAACACTGGTTTTCATTATGAAACAGTTTCTCCCACCAATCAGAGCTCAAGAAACAGTTGTATGACCAATTAGGTAAGGATACCTTCGCGCATGCGCTCAAAATCCAACATATTTCTGTGTTGGCAAGCAAAGTGAATGGTCTCTGCTTTTTGAGTGCCTTGACCCACTCATGCGCTCTGTTCAGTCAGCAAAGCCAGCGCGCCCTGTTCACAAACTGAATCCCACAGATATTTATGAATATTTATGTTAAAACATATAATAAAGTTATAATTATCGTCGAACATAAACAGTCGTATGCAACACATTAAGACACACGAGTGTCTTAATTATTGCCGTTATAGGCTCGTTGCATAATGTACTATTATGAATTTATTTATGTATTTAGTTATTTCATCATCATAATCGATTTTGGCCAACTAAGGACAACGTAAATAACTCTTCAAGATTTCAGTTATCTTTGGCGCCAGTATTCCTTCATTCTCATGGTCACAGCTTCTTTCTTTTCAGCTGTCCAATGTTGCTTCTTGTTGGTCGCCGTTTCTGGCTCTAGGAACCCCTCAAATGTGCGTGTCTTATTTCTGAAAGTGGTTCTGTTTCGGATGTCTTATCAGTGATGTTCATTTCTTGTAGTTCCTTCTTGGAGTTAGCTAACCGTTTTTCATAAGAGTTGCCTTTTCTATTAGGCTTGTTGAAGTGATTAATTTTTTAGCCTATTTTCAATTTTGAAAGAAATAGGCTTATGAGATCACCTTTTGTCCGTGTGTGTGTGTGATAAAATCTAAACGGCTGGAGCGATGACAATGAAACTCGATAAGTTCATAGCACTATTCCGGACGACCCCGACCAAGCCCTTCAAATTTTGTTACGTCTCACCAATCCAACATGGCGGCTGTGCGAAATATTTCACCAGCATTCAATATCTCCGAAACTATTCCCGATATCACCGTGGATTTTTTTACGGTGATAAAGAGAACTACTAGAAATTCACCTATGTGACGTTTGAAAAACTGGTAACTACAAAACCAACATGGCGGCCACGCGAATTTGTGACTTTTAAATAGACGTTTCTCGCGACTTAACCAACCAAATGCAATGAAACTTGGTACAGTATATGTTTATACCCATTGTAATGCACTGACATCTAACTTCGTTCAATTGTTCACATATCCACAAGATGGCGTATGTGCGAAATATTTCACCGGCATTCTATATCTCTGAAACTATTAGCGGTATCACCCTGAAATTTTGTACGGAGATAAAGGGCACTACTGGAAGTTCAGCTATATGACTTTCAAAAACCGGTTAACTACAAAACGAACATGGTGGCCAAGCGAATTTGAAAATTTTAAAGAGACCTTTCTCGCGATTTAATGTTCCAAACTTAATGAAATCTGGTACAGGAAATGTTTATAAGCTTTGTAATGCACTGGTATCTAATTTAGTTCAATTGTTTACATAACCTAAAGATGGCGGCTTTGCGAATTTTAAAATTAAGTTTTATTTCTTGTGTCGTAATCATGCGATCGAAGTGAAAGTTTGAATAATGAACCTACGCAATAATTTTCCTTTAATGGTACATGACTCTATGGCCTATACATTTTACAATCCAATATGGCGACCATCTGAAATATTTAGACTGCTCTGAATATCTACGAATCTATTATAGCAATCAAACTGATGTTTTATGTTCATCGGGGCTATGAACTTAAGTTCACCTATAGAACTTTAAATTACCTGGTGATCACAAATCCAACATGGCAGCGACGCGAATTATAAATATTCACATGGACGTTTCTCGCAATTTAACCATCCGAGTGCAGTGACACTTGGTACAGTAAATCCTTATACGAATGTTAATCCACTGGCATCTAATTTATTTCAATTGTTTCCATAACCACAAGATGGCAGCTGTGCGGAATTTTAAAATTTCCGTGTTACTTCTTGTGTCCTAATCATGCGATTGAAGTTTGAATGCTACACGTACACAATAATCTTCATGTAACAGTACATAACTCTAGGACCTACATAGCCTACATAAAATCCAACATGGCGACCATCCGAAATATTTAGTCGGTTCTCAATATCTACGGATCTATTACAGCAATCAAACTGAAATTTTGTATGTTGATAGTGGTAGTTAACATAAGTAGGATATATGAAAATAGGCTGTATAGTTCTTCGCGGAACTACTTGTTTTTTTTTGTGAGTCTGTCGTCAGGCATTCTTGAAACATGTCCAAAGAATTTAACCCTTCGTTTTCGTATGGTATCTGAGATTCTGCTGCATGTTTTATATACTTCTTTGTTACTGCGAAATCGGTATGTGTCAGCACATTTTTAGCCTACTTTTCACTTTTTGCAAAAATGAGGAAAAAGTAGACTTAAGAGATCGATCCGGGAAAATGTGTGTCTGTCTGTCTGTCCTTCTGTCTCTCTGTCTGTCTGGCTCCTAAACGGCTGCAGCAATCGAAACCAAATTTAGTATGAGTAAAGATGTATACCGGAATATCTCAAGCCCATATTTGAAAATTACGTCAGTGCTACCAACTGCTGAAAAAATGCACTAGAAATTTGAGCTCCATGTTGGATATCCTAGAAGGTATGCATGGGAGCTATTCCAAAATTGGCACACATGTAGATAATACTATTTCAGTTTAATTTCCCGGAAGCCATTCATGACAGAGTTGCCAAAATAATTTTAAGCCTTCTGATAAGTCCAATTTTGAAATGCATATAACTTCTACACTACCCATTGGACTTCAACCAAATTTTGTATGTAATGTGTGTACATAAACAGATATGACTGAGCGTAGTATTATGAGCCACCAGGGCTGCAACTGTTCATAAATGCATCCTATATTTTTTACCCTAATCTCAATATATCAGAAAGTATGCAAGCCAACAGCTCTATACTTCGCACACGTATAGCACCTGACATTCTAGATTAATTTGGAGCAATTGATATAAGTCAGTGCTGCCAACATGATTCTATACCTGCTGATAGGTCCAATTTTAAAACACATGTAACTTCTCTACTAACAAATGGATTTCATCCAAAATTGGCACAATAAGATATCATAATATTTCTGATTATTTCTGACCAGCACATGCATGACATTGCCAACATGCTTTTACCCGTGATGATAAATCCAATGCCTAACTGCATGTAACGTCCAAATGTTGTATTCTGTACCTTAAGAGATGGAACTAAGAATATATTCTGTCACCAGGGCTGCCAACTGTAGTGCTCTATTAGGCTACATTATATAAGGTATATTTCGAACTAATTAGACATTTCGATATTACCAACTTTATTTCGGCATTAGATAGGTTCACATACTGTAGATTAATCACTGGCATGAATCTTAATTTTAAGAAAAGTAGGCTCTTTAGTTCGTCACGGAACTTCTTGTGTTGATCCGAGATTGTTTTATTTTTTATTTTTTTATTTTTGCAATTTTTTCAATTTCTTCTTTAGTTGTTAGTCCTAGGCATTCCGAAGCATACAGGCACTCTGGTTGAATTACTGTTTGATAGTGTCGTAGTTTAGTCATTTATTTATTTAATTAGCCTATTTATATATTTATTTATTTATATTATTTATTTATTGGTATGTTTATTGTGGGGCAGTTAGAGCTCTTGGCAATCTCTTTCACTTAACCAAACACAGTGCAACTTCCATGAATACTCTTATACCCTATGTTATTCCTAACCTACCAGACTTAAATACTAAGAACACTTAAATAATAGAATTAAAGTGGCAACTATGCTATAAAAACGTAAAGTACAGTAATAACAATAATACAATAAGAGATCGATATCCTGAAACGCAAAAATTAGACATTACTGCACTGTTATTCGACCAGAAACTCTGTATGCGGCAGAGACTCGAATAATGAACAAGAAAGGTCTAATGAAAAAAAACTAGAGGCTAAGGGAAGATTTTTAGTGAAATCCTGGGTCCCATCAAAGAAAACAGCGAGTACAGAAGGCGTCACTACCACGAATTATACAAGCACATGGAGAAGATTGCCTTTTATAGCCACGTGACACGAATGAGCCCAGGCAGGATATCAAAACGGATATTGACGTACTTTCAAGATAAGAAAACCAAAGGGGCATTTGGTTCACGAAAGTTGAGAAAGATCTACATGAAATGGAAATTTCCCTTAAAGATATCCAAGAGCGTGTTCCACTTCAGGAAAAACTGCGTATGCACAAAGGTTTCCGGGAAAAGCCGAAGCTGAAGACAGGGAAGGCGTGGTCCCAAGAGAGAAAAGAACAACACCGGAGACGAATGTGGGAACACTGGGCGGTAGTTAGAGCTCGGAAGAAGAGCCAGTTGAACTGACGTGGTCCCTAGTTGGCCGAATCGATCAAAGAAAAAGAAGAATACATGAAGTTTTAACAACGATTTGTTATAATCCTTCACTCACAAATTCATACACAAATTGTTCTAGTTGGCCTACAAATTCAAGAGGAAATATTTACATGCACGTTTGAAAGTTGTTAGAGATGTACAATTTCTAACATCACGAGGATAATTATTCCAAATTCTAGTTGGCGACACGAGGAAAGTGTTACGAAAGGCAGATGAATGATGTAGAGGAATTGCAATTATAGATCCAGATCGCGTGTGACGAACATGAAAGGAAAAAAAAATACAAGAGAGAGATAGTGAGGTGAACCATCATTGAGAAGTCGATAGATGAGTGTACATATGTGCAGGTTTCTTTCTTGTTCTACTTTTAAGCAGGAAAGAAGAGCATAAAAAGGAGACACGGTGTGAGGAAAATTTTAAGGAGAAAATAAACCTAGAGCAGGAATTTAATGCCCTCGGAAGTTTCTTGTCATTAATGTGTAAGTTCATAGGGTGGGGCTATCTCTGCTCCGGTTTCGGTAAAATCCCACTGTCGGCTATCCTTGTAATAGTTTTCCAATTCTTAAGTCACTGCCGGGGCGGTACCTTCTAATAGGCCACGGCCACCTCCTTCCCACCCTCGCTCGATATTATTCATCTTTCATTAACTCGTCCGATTAAAGTTGGCGCCAGGAAGGGCAATCAGTCATAAAAAACATCCACCACTAGGAAATTCATCGCATTTTATCCCCCGATCACACTGCAATGGGAGTAATAGGGGTCAGCCTTACTGTACATTTAGTAGGCTATAGATTGTCTCATTCAAGACAGAATTGTGCTTGTTATATCGTGCACCATGCCTGCGTGGGCATCTGAAACAAGTCCGGGCATCGCAGGTTAGAATCCCAGCAATGATTGTGGCTATCTTAAGTGTGGTTTTACCCCAGATTTTTCCACTCTCCCTCTAAGCAATTGCCGGGATGGTACCTTAGGCTACTTCTAGTCCCGGGACACCTACCTCATCCGTGTCCCTAATAGGCAACAGTTATGCCTAGTCCACACCGGCAGATGTATGTATACTATTTTGGAGTCTGGAAACAGTTTCCATACAAGTCTGCATACAGTATGCAGACTGTATTGAAACATTGTATCCGATACAAGTATGTTACTTGTTTTGCGTCCACACCAGAATTAGACCTCTAGTCCACTGACAGTTCGTGGAGTTAACGTTAAACTTTGACGGTATGAAAATAATTATCTTCTTATTTAGTATTGCCATTCAATCAAGACGAAGTACTGGTATAAGAACAAAATTGAAGGTAGAAATTTTATGACCCAAAGTCTTAAAATAATAAAAATAACATTCATACCTTTACCACAGGGTGATTTCTTAAAGTCTGCGAATGTGTAAATTGGGGGATCAAAGTGAAACTATCATGGTGGGAGGGGGATTGTGTTTAAATGTGCCTCTTGTATTAGTCGAATAATTAACCAAAATACTCACTCTACTAATATTTCATATAACAACCGCTATTTTCTTTTTGTGGGGAGGGGGTGAAATTTGACACCCCGCCGGTAGCCCCACTAAACTACATTTTGTGGCAATATAATGAGATCACTGTGTGGTCATTGGTGGGACATGTTTCAAGGCCTAATTAGTTTTGGTCCCTTCATCAGCCGATATGAATTAATAAATGTCAAAGACACACGAAATGTATAGCGTAACAACAAAAAGTCCCTTGTTATTAAACCTTATATGGTGCACCATAAAGAAGGATGGGAAATTGAAACTAAATCAACACAATATGATGTGGAAAACGTGGCTAGCTGGATGCGTCTGTGGTTTGTATCCGGTCTACAGTTTCAAAACACGTCCACACGGGAAGACTTGAGACAAAATACTTGTTTCTTGTATGCGTGTTTTCCATTTCGTTCGAAAACAGAAAACATTGTATCTTGTATCTTGAAACACGAGATTTGTATGCCATTTGTAGGCTATGTCAATTGTATGCAAACTCTATACAGACTATTTCCATACATCACTCGAGTCTCCCGATTGTATGTAGAATGTTTTCAAATAGTATGCATACATCCCGCATACAAATGAGAAACATTTGGGAAACAGTCTGCATACAATGTTTCTGGAAACAAATCTGCCGGTGTGGACGAGGCTTTTACACAGACTACTGCATTCATCACATACGGCCTACCGGTGGCGCCTTCGGTGGCGTAGTAGGTAGCATGCTGAACTACTGTGCCCAAGATACCGGGTTCAAACCCGGCCGAAGTCGTCGGATTTTTTAAGAGCGTTAAAATCCTTCAGTATGCTTTCCTTCGGAGGGGAAGTAAAGCCGGCGGTCCCATGTCATAGATTTATGGCATGTAAAAGATCCTTCCACATACTAAACTTACGTGAAGCTAAATTGCTAGGTTAGATTTCGTTGGAACGCTCTAACAAAGTTCCAACGTTCACCACTAGGTATCATTAACATCTGGTAGCGAAAGTTGGAACTACTTGAAATTTATCGGAACTTGTAGCTCACCCTATGGGTGTCTTCTGGAAGCAGCTACATCCTCTGGCGAGCCGAACATGTCCTCGGACACTCCCGGCACTAAACGCCATAGCCTACGATAAATAAATAAATAAATAAATAAATAAATAAATAAATAAGGGCCTACAGGTTATGAGACAAGCTCAACATACACCCAAGTACACGGGGCTGATGACCAAGAGAGGGCGTGATGGCGCAGCGGTCAAGCTGCTGACCTCTCACCAAGGTGGGCCGGGTCCGATTCCCAGTCAATGCATGTAAGATTTTCGAAATGAAATGCCATGTCATGTGGTTCAGATTCCACTTAAAAAGGAGGTCCCGTGGCTCATGATCGTATGATTAACGGTCACGTAAAACTACAAACTTCGTTTTGATGACCAAGATGTTCCAAGCCTCTAAAATGAATTAAAGCAACTCAGAACAGAATTGCAAACGTCTGAGTTGCATTTATTGATTGCTCGAGTTTTCCTTGACACCTCAATATGCCTAATACTGTATAGTATATTAATTTGAAAATGAAAATCCACAGCCTGCTTCCAGTCTCCGACCGGGTCAGGAATTGAATGAATGAAGCCCCCATCTAGCGGCGAGGATATGAACTGTGCCGGCTGCCGAGGCCTGACGCACTCCTCTGGGGCAATGATTAAATGAATGACAGATGAAATGAAATGATAGTGGAGAGTGTTGCTGGAATGAACTTTTGACAGGGAAAACCGGAGGACCCGGAGAAAAACCTGTCTGCCTCCGTTTTGTCCAGCACAGATCTCACATGGAGTGACCGGGATTTGAACCACGAACCCAGCGGTGAGAGGGCGGCGTGCTGCCGCCTAAGCCACGGAGGCTTTAGTATATTTATTTAGTGTTACCAACTATTGACGGTAGATGACGATTTGCAATTGTTGCTACCTATGCTAATATAGCCTAAGAGTAGTCAATAAAATCTAGTGATGGCTGGTAATTGTAAAAGAAGACGTAGGCCTACATAGAGCCCTTATGGAGTCGTTTTTTAAGACTCACTGTCACTTAAGACAACCATTAAATGGCATTTGTTATCGTCTGTCTGATTGACTATCACTGCCTCATACCTGGAACCAATCGACTTAAAATCTTGCTCAAATTTCACCGTTGTTAATAAATAGTAGCCTACATTATGCAACGAGCCTATAATGGCAATAATTAAGACACGAGTATGTTTATAAAACGAGCGTAACGAGTTTTATAATTTCCATACGAGTGTCTTAATTACCATTATAGGCGAGTTGTATACGACTGTTAATGTTCGGCGATAACTATTTTATGTTCGAACATAAATATTCATAAATATCTGTCAAGATTTCAACAGTTTTATGAACTGAACAGAGCGCATGGGACGCAGAAAATACCTTGTATTTGACCATGGCCTCCTGGAATACCTCACTATGACACTCGCAACGCAGTGAAATTTCAAATAGGAGGCCATGGAATTGAGCACAGGTGCGATGCTATCCTCACCTAATTGGTCACACAACTGTTCCTTGAGCTCTGATTGGTGGGCGAAACTGTATCATAATGAAAACTTGCACTATAATGAGCCTCATTACAGTACAGTTTTCTGACATATAACATTTACATTTCGCCAGGGTCGAACATAAAATAGGCTAACAGTATGGCAGTCATCTGCATCTGTATCTTTATAAACTTACAGAACACACGCATTTGGTCATCACAACATCCACCATACAATTCACAATATCACCTATGCACCCATTGAAAGTCTGTGTTTGGTGTTCACTATCAGCCGACAGAATCATGGGTACAATTTTTTTCGTCGACACTGTGAACACCGAAGTCTACCGACGCATTTTCAGTGAATTCGTTCAGCAATTGGTAAATAGATTATCGGCGAACTTTTTATGTACAGTGCCTACCAATAGTTTAATATTCTTGGCTCTCACCGCCTATGCCCGAGTTCAATTTCCGGCTTTGCCAAGAAATTTAATTCTGTTCTGAGGGCTGGAACGGGGTACACTCAGCCTCGTGTGGCAGAACTGAGAAGAGGCGGGTGGGTTCGATTCGTACCTCAGCCATCATGGAAGTGGTTTTGCATGGTTTCCCCACTTCTACTCCAGGCAAATGCCGGGATGGTTCCTAACTTAAGGGCGCGGCCGCTTCTTACCCAAATCCTACCTCAATCACAGATACACATTAGTAGACTACAGACCTCGCAGTGACATACAGTAGGTTATCGTAGACAGCGGATTTTAGGCAAATGACTACTTTTTTCCTTAACTTATAGGCTAGGCCTACATGACTCTCCTTTTAAATTTACATGTTTCATGAACGTTTAGATCTATATAAAGCAGTTTTATAATGCCTAAGAATGCCTATTTTGACGTTAGCGCCTATTTTCCGTTCAAAGTGTATTTTTAGTGCAAATTTTCCAGTTTGACTAGTTTTTGCCTTGTTAGATTTAAATTTCTGTTTAAATTTTGATATTTTACACTATTGATAATAATGGTCTACTGTACCATTGTTTTAAAGAGTCTGTAACTTAAAGGTACACTATGATTCTTATGAGCCTGTACCGTTACACACTGCAAGGACAGATAGCAACCCCTTCCTCCTTCCCAGCTTTGGAGAGCCCAGCAATTGGTAACACAATGCAAACTTCCCAATCTCTTTACGTTTATAAATATAATCTTATCAAATACCGACAGCAGTGGCTCAGCTGGTTAAAGCGCAGCGCTAGGTCATGGGACCAAGCTCTCTGCTGACTCGGTAGACGTGTGGGTTCGAGCCCCACCGTCGGGCGTCCTTGAAATGGTTTTCCGTGGTTTCCCATTTTCAACACCAGGCAAATGCTGGGATGGTACCTTCTGATAGGCCACGGCCGCTTCCTTCCACATCCTTGTCCAGTCTCATTCATCTTCATCCATTCCATCTCTTATCCCGACGCGCAGGTCGCCCTCGGGCGTCGAATAGAAAGACCTGCACTCGGCCTCTGAGGAGGCCACACGACCAAAAAAAAAAAAACCTTATCAAATCTTGGAATTTCATCTTTCTCTAAAACAACAGCTGCATATCCGGTACGTGTGTAGCCTACTGCTGGTCATTACAGCTTGACGTGTTCACTTGAAGAAAACGTAATGCCGAAAATAAAATGTGCTTCTTATTTACTGCGAAGCCAACTAAGGACATGATGTATAACTTCAGTCTGTAATTGTGAGTTATATGTGCGAATTCTGAAATGTATTTGGTTTCTTTTAATACCAATGTTGCACATTGAATTGTGTTAAGGTCATTTACGTCACTGTTCTAATGTGTTTTTTTTAATAACTGCTGAGTTATATTATTCATTTTAGGTCCTAAATATAGACTAGCAGTTAAGGTGCCTGTTTTAGGCGCCTGAAACATAACATTTTAGAGCCTGAACTTCTGCTGTCTAGATCAGACAAAATTCTGCACACACCCAAATACACGGGGCTACATGATCACCATGTCGCAAATCCCCTAAAGAATCAACAATAACAATAGTTTAAGACCACTAGCTCATTTTCAGCCAATGGGGTTTACTTAGCTGTTGTTGTTTTAAGGGGTGGAAGAGCAAGGTCATACGTTGGCAAAATGCTGTGCTACAGACTGGTGAAAGTTCAGTCTGCGCAGGCTCAACCCTTACACAAGCTTCAAACAGGTGAACGCTTATCAGTCTTAGCTTTCGTTTTGTTGTCTTTTACAAGAAGTACAAAGATCTCTACCAAATGGCGAAAACGATTTTGTTTTCATGTACCAAACCTTAGGTACACCTTCTACAAAACTTGAATAAAAATCATTAATAAGATGACCCTGGGAGCCTCCGTGGCTTAGGCGGCAGCACGCCGGCCTCTCACCGCTGAGTCCGTGGTTCAAATCCCGGTCACTTCATGTGAGATCTGTGCTGGACAGAACGGAGGCAGACAGGTTTTTCTCCGGGTACTCCGGTTTTCCCTGTCAAAATTCCATTCCAGCAACACTCTCCACTATCACTTCATTTCATCTGTCATTCATTTAATCATTGCCCCAGAGGAGTGCGTCAGGCCTCGGCAGCCGGCACGGTCCATATCCTCGCCGCTAGATAGGGGCTTCATTCATTCCATTCCTGACCCGGTCGGAGACTGGAAGCAGGCTGTGGATTTTCATTTTCAATAAGATGACCCAATTGGTTTAGTGCTCACAAATCAATATATGGTTAAATTAAGTTTATCGGCTTCGGTGGCGTAGTTGGTAGCATGCTGAGCTTCTATGTCCAAGATCGCGGGTTCAAACCCGGCCGAAGTAGTCAGATTTTTAAGAACTTTAAAAATCCCTCAGTATGCCTTCCTTCGGAGGGGAAGTAAAGCCGGCGGTCCCATGTCATAGATTTATGGCATGTTAAAGAACCTTCCACTAATTACACCTGTGTGAAACTAAATTATATATAGGTTAAACATTTGACTAACGTTCTTAGGTTCCTACGTTCGTCGTCAAGAGCCGACTGCGGTGGCATCTGGTAACTAAGTTCTGAACTAGTTGGTCGTTGACAGTGGCGTTTGGCGGCAAAAGTAGGAACTAGTTGAAAAGGTTCACTGTCTGCAGTCCTTATTGTACTAAAAAATGGAGCTGAAATACTGAGTTATATCACTATGTTCTTGGTGCAGGTGAAATGTTTAAAAAAATCAAATTACAGTAGGAAATAAAGTATTTGGAAAAAATTGTAACAAAAATATAAGACCAGAAAGCTTTATTTGTTGAAAATAAGCGAGTGGTATTAAACTATTGATAGGCACTGTATTTATGTCCAGGTAAGGTTTGAGGAGCAATAGAACGGATTTGGTCAAAGCCTACGAGTTCAATAACCATTTTCTCCGGCTGATTGCATGAGCCCTCTCAAGTTCATCTGGCGCTAGAGTGGCTTCTAGCTTTCAGTCTCGTTCACACAATGAACTGAGTAGTCCTACCGTCGTTATTGGACACGTTCCTTACAAAGGCTATGATTACAACTCGGCTCCACAGGCGCAGATACATTGAAGAGCAGGGGCACTCAGACTTACTGTATGTTTGTAACAAGAGGCTAAGTGACGAATCTCTATAATAATAATAATAATAATAATAATAATAATAATAACAACAAATACAACTCACAAGTTAAAACATCGAAAAACAAGAGAGAAAAATCCTCAGAAAAATCTTAGGACCAAAGAAGATGTTCAGTAAAGAACATATAGCCTACTTTCTCCTAAATGCATGGGTATTGTTATAACTCTTTGTCCTTTTCAAGGAGTATAATTGAATGTTGGTTGTAGTAGCTTGTTGAAATACAACTTGTTATATGGATATTACACATGAACATGAATATGAGGTGTCCTTTGCTAGTGCATTCTCTGTACAAAATTTCTTTCAATTCGGTTTCACCGTGTTTGAATTGATATGGTGAATCGATTTGCACACACACATGGGCAATATCTGCAAACTATTGGGCAGATGACCTTGTAGTTCAGTCAAAAGATGCTTCCCACAAAAGGGTATGTTGTTGCAAAATTTGGTAGAGATCAAATTATTAGGTTGGTACTAATTTGATTTTAGATTTTAACATTTGGGTGGCCGCCATTCCGTTTCCGTGAAGATGGCGGCGATATAAAACATGACACTGAGGTGCCCTTTGCTAGTGCTACCTCTGTACCAAATTTCGTTCAATTCGGTTTTACCGTGTTTGAATTGATAGGGGGAATCGATTTGCACATATGCATGGCCGCCATATTCAAACTATTAGACTGATGACCTTGGAGCTTGGTCATAGAACGCTTCTGAGATAAAGGTATGTTGTTGCAAAATTTAGTAGAGATCAGATGATTAGGTTGGTCGTAATTTGATTTAAGCTTTTAAAATTTGGGTGGCCGCCATTACGTTTCCGTCAAGATGGCGGTGATATAAAATATGACACTGAGGACCCTTTTACGAGTGCTACCTCTGTACCAAATTTTGTTCAATTCGGTTTCACCGTGTTTGAATTGGTAGGGGGAATCAATTTGCACACATACATGGCCGCTACCTGGAATCTATTGGGCTGATGACCTTTTAGTTTAGTCAAAAGATGCTTATCACATGAAGGTATGTTGTTGCAAAATTTAGTAGAGATCAGATGATTAGGTTGGTTGTAATTTGATTTAAGCTTTTAACATTTGGGTGGCCGCAATTACGTTTTTGTCAAGATGGCGGTGATATAAAACTTAACACTGAGGTGCCCTTTGCTAGTGCTACCTCTGTACCAAATTTCGTTCAATTCGGTTCCACCGTGTTTGAATAGATAGGGGAAATCGATTTGCACACATATATGGCCACCATCCGCAAATAGTTGTGCTGATGACCTTGTAGATTGGTCAAACGATTCTTCATACATAAAGGTATAATGTTGCAAAAAATGATAGATATCATATGATTAGGTTGGTCGTAATCTGATTTAAGCTTTCAACATTTGGGTAGCCACCATTACGTTTTCGTCAAGATGGCGGCGATATAAAACATAATACTGAGGTGCCCTTTGCTAGTGCTACCTCTGTACCAAATTTTGTTCAATCCGGTTTCACCGTGTTTGGATTGATAGGGGGAATCGATTTGCACACATACATGGCCGCCATCTGCAAACTATTAGGCTGATGACCTTTTAGTTTCGTCAAAAGACGCTCGCTATATACATATATGTTGTTGCAAAATTTGGTAGAGATCGGATGATTAGGTTAGTCGTAATTTGATTTAAGCTTTGAACAGTTGGGTGGCCGCCATTACGTTTTCGTCAAGATGGCGACGATATAAAACATGACACTGAGGTGCCCTTTGCTAGTGCAACCTCTGTACCAAATTTCGTTCAATTCGGTTTCACCGTGTTCGAATTGATACAGGGGGACAGACATTCAGAGTACACACAGTCACAGACACACAGACTCACCGACACATACAGACAGACACATAATTTTTCGGCCTGCGTTGATCTCATATCTCTACTTTCATTTTTTGAAAAAATTGAAAGTAGGCTAAAAATGAAAACGGAGTTTTGATGAAAAAGAAGAAATTAAGGCAATTATCAAAGCTTTTTTAAAAAAGGAATACTGATTCCATAAAAAAAAAAGGAGACACGCACAGAATGGATTACAATAGGCTAACAAAGAACATTTTAAACCTAGCACTATGTCTGAAAATCACAACAATTGGCTGGCAGAAACGAAACAAGAGCTACAAAAATTGGTATTAATAAAGAAATCATTCACAATGGAACATAATTTAGAACCATAATGAACAGACAAATCATTTTCTAAATGAAACATTGATTTAAGCTCAAACATATACTTTGAGCTAACCTCTTTACCTAGAGATGTATTTTCCACCACGTCGTGTTTACTTGAAGCCGCTTTGATTGCCTTATGGATCTTTAAGCATAAAGGCTTCTTCATTAATTATACACGGATTGGTGAAGTATTGAAATTCCAAGTCTGTTATCTCAAGCTTTTGACCTTCTCAATACGGAACTGTGAATGTAGTGTCTACTGTTTGTCATACATCTTCATTAGCATCTGCAGGCTGATCTCCGTCACCAACTACTTAATTTTATTCTAATTTTTACAACCTAAATATAGGCCTATGGTGCACCATATTAGGTTTATTAACCTTTCATATTACAGTGCTACGCTTTATTTGGTTTTCAATTTGTTTATCTGATGAAGGGGATAAAATTTGATTAATACCCGAAACATGTACTACTACTACTACTACTACTACTACTACTACTACTACTACTAATAATAATAATAATAATACTCGGGTGCCTGGTGCAAGCTTTGTAATTTGACACCCAGAGGGTAGCTTGCATGTCGAATTTCGTTGTTCCTTGAATCACTATGAAAGTCAAGGAGGTTAAATAATAGATATCTAAGCTCCTTGAACATTATAGCGCTTTCTAGTAGAGAAATGAGGAACTTTGTGTTGGCGGAAACTCCAGAGATTAATTTTGCCATTATGAACTCGGCCTACTGAATTCAAATGGGTTCTTTGACATGCCAACATCGTATGACATGCGTATCGTATTTTTGCCGCCTTTCAAAAATCACTTACCACGGCCAGGAGCGAACCTGCAATCTTGGAGTTAGTAGACCGACACGCTATCCACTCACCCATCGTGGAAGCTGAAACATGTACTAAGAACCAGTTTAATAATTCATTTCTTTATAGTATTGATTCAGGCGGGTGTATAATTCTCTTTAATAACTATTTTAGCATATGAACACGGAACCACTATGAATAATTTATATAATGTGGACACAAATTTGTCGAGAAACAAACACGGATTGCTACAGGATGGACAGAATAACGCAAAGAGAGCATAGTGAACGAATGAAGAGATATTGGGAAGAGGAGAGGAAACGGTGTGCTTAATAAATTCTAACGCACTCCTGAGCTGGGCAGCCATCATCAGCATCAGGTGTTCGCTTCAGCAAGCCGGGTGCGGTAGTTTGTTTTATCCATCCATAGCTGTTCTTCGGATATACTGTAGTATGCCAGTTTACAGCTTTCTTATCAACATCCTTTGAAACTTGTTTCACCCATAGGCCTAAGTCTCGAGGTCGTCGTCGGGGTCGTTTGCCAGAAACTACCCTTTCAAAATAAGCTCTAGGAGTTATTTCTGGAACCATTCTTCTCATATGGCCATACCACCTTAGTCTGTATAGTTCCATTTACTCCAATACGAATTAAAAATTAAAAAATAATGATAGTAATAATTATTATTCATTCGATTCGGCCATCTAAGGACCACGTCATTTCAACTCCTTCTTGCTGCATCGAGCTTTAACATCCTCCCAGTACTTTCGCATTAGTTCTCGATGCTGTTGTTTCCATTCTGCAGTCCACTTCTTGCCAGTTGGATGCTTTGTCTTTTCTTGAAAACATCGGTGTGCTGTTAGTTTTTGTTTAAGTGTGGCACGTTCCCAAATATCGTTGCCTGTAATTCCCACTTCTTGTAAATCTTTGTCCACCTCAGTGAACCAAGCTCCCTTGGTTTTCTTTTTGAGGAAATAGGTGAAAATTCTATTTCTGAATCGAGCTGGGTTCATTCTTGTTATATGACAGTAAAAGGCAATTCTCCGTTTCCTCATGGTATCAGTTATTTTTTCCACGTGGGTGTAAAGTTCGTGGCTGTGCCGTCTCCTATATTCCCCATTTTCTTTTATTATTATTATTATTATTATTATTATTATTATTATTATTATTAATAATAATATTAATATTATTATTATTATTGTATGGTTTCCCATGGTTTCCCATTTTCAGCTCCAGGCAAATGCCGGGATGATACCTTCTGGTCAGCCACGACCGCTTCCTTCCATCTCATTGCTAGTTTCATTCATCTTCTTTTTTTTGCGGCTTCGGTGGCGTAGTCGGTAGCATGCTGAGCTTCTATGCCAAGGATAGCGGGTTCAAACCCGGCCGAAGTCGTCGCATTTTTAAGAGCGTTAAAATCCCTCAGTATGCCTTCCTTCGGAGGGGAAGTAAAGCCGGTGGTCCCATGTCATAGATTTATGGCATGTTAAAGAACCTTCCACTAATTACACCTGTGTGAAGCTAAATTATATATAGGTTAAACATTCGACAAACGCTCTTAGGTTCCGACGTTCGTCGCCAGGAGCCGGCTGCGGTGGCATCTGGTAATCAAGTTCTGAACTATTAGTCGTTGACGGTGGCGTTTGGCGACAAAAGTAGGAACTACTTGAAAAAATACAATGTCTGCAGTCCTCACTTGAATTGAAAACAGATAACACACACTAATACAGTCATCACAATTAACGCCGGTTATCAGACAGATTCTACACACACCCAAAGTACACGGGGCTACATGACCGCGTTGTCGCAGCCCCTAAACTAAGGAACCAACCAACCATCATTCATCTTCATTCATTTCAACTCGCATCAACCCTCGTCCTGATGAGAACCGCATTGATGCTCTGCTTTATCCACTTAAGTGGCGATTATCTTTGAAAGCTTTCGCTTTTGGCCGATGTCACTGAAAGCGGCAGTTTTGTACGAGAACAAGTCTCAGATTTACCCCCAAGGGCAGCGGACCTCTCCGACTTCGGTGGCGAAGTCGCTAGCATGCTGAACTGCTATGCCCAAGATCGCGGTTTCAAACCCGGCCAAAGTCGTCACTTTTTTAAGACCGTTAAAATCCTTCAGTATGCCTTCCTTCGGAGGGGAAGTAAAGCCGGCGAGCCCATGTCATAGATTTATGGCACGAAAAAGAACCTAGTGTGTAACAAACAGTGAGTCCGGGAATGTTCTCCGCAGCGCCTACATGCGTCTGCGAGAGCTAGCTACAGAAGTTACGTTGGCAGCATGGCTGCTGCTTGCATCATATTAGCCTTTCACGAAATGATTCCTGGCGGTCGAGATGGGAACTATTCTTTGTTTACTTGTGTCACACGTCAGCCTGCTTCGTTGACAGGTACAGTTGCGCGAGTAGGATATGACTCAGCTCAAGTAGCCTCTGTCATCGTTCAACTGTCCGTGGTGACATGACGCGCAATGCTGCTTGACTTATGTGCAGAATGCATTCTGTCATCGCTGTGTTCCGTAATAACAAGCAAACAGTATACTTTGTACTCACCACAGCCATTCATAACAGATGCTGGAAGTGCTAAACAGCCCACACGTGTGGGATTCACCCTGTCAAAGACACCGTCCTACCAACTAAACCGATGAGGCAACCACTCACAGCTGCACGTAACCACTGCTGAGAACATTCTCGGGCGCCCTGTATTTAGCTAGTTAGAAACGCTTTATAAAGTTCCAAGGTTCGCCGCTAGGTGTTAGTGACAGTATCATCTGGTAGCCAAAGTTACAACTACTTGAAATTGAAATTGTTGGGAGCCCTCGGACCCAACTATGGCAATTTTTCGCAATTCATATAGGCCTATAATAATTAACTCTTCTCATTAGGTAATCGTCAGGGAGGGCATCTAGTCGTAAAACAACTCGCCACATAGACTTTCATCACATCTGATCCCCGACCCCGTTCGAAATGGGACCCTAAGAAGGGGTAGCCTAGACATAGCCTACACACATATTTTGAGTAAAAGCCATTTAGGCTGTCCACTCTCAAATTTGGACGTTCCTCTAGCAAGTGGATTCGACCCTAGCATTCTTGGCCCTGGAGGTCCGAATTCGATTCCCGGCTCTGCTAAGAAATTTAATTCGGGTCTGAGGGCTGGAACGGGGTACACTCAGCCTCGTGAGGCAAACCTGAGAAGAGGAGGGTTTGATTCCCTCCTTAGCCATCGTGGAAGTGGTAGCCTATTATGTGGTTTCCCATTTCTACTCCAGCGGCTGTCCTGAGTGTGATTTTCCTCCGGGGTTTTTCTCACTCCCTCCGGACAAATGTCGGGGTAGTACCTTCCTTCAAGTCCCGAGGCACCTATCCCATCCTAGTCCCTAATACAGCTACACACACTACTACTACAGTATAGTCATCATTTAAATACAGGTTATCAGACAAGTTCAACACACACCCAACTACACAGGGCATGTCGACGGTGTCAATGCAATACCTGGTATCTGACAATGCTCCTCTTTTCCATTATTTCCCTTATGATATAAGCCTAAAGGAAAATATACCTTAGATATATTGTACTGTAGGAGTGCATAACTACTCGGAAATATACTCTCGCTGACAGTGGCGTAACTAAGATTTACTTCTGTAGGGGGATGAGCAGAGTCAAAATTACATTGGGTAGAAGGGGATTGGGCAAAATGAGATATAATGAATAAAAACAAATATCTGCAGGTTTTCCTTTTCGATTTCGATAACATTTAATACATTTTGATTGCACCTGTGAATATGTAAAAGCACGAAAATGAACATTCATTCATGTTCTCAATCCGTAGATTGGTCGGTAGCAATCCTCCTCTTCCAATCTTCCCTGTCGCCAGTCAGTCTCTCCATGTCTCTGTATGAATGGACATTAACATCTGTTATGATCTGTTTGATGTATTGCAGCCTCGATCACCCTCTTCCCCTCTTGCCCCGAATTATGCCATCTAACACAGTTACCATAAAGTTATTGTGGCGATAGACATGTCCTATCAGTTGGTCTCGTCGTTTCCGTATTGTTTAGAGAAATGCTCTCTTTTCATTAATGTTTTTGAGCACTTCGTCATTCGTCACAGTTGTGGTTCATGGAATTTTTCCCATCCACCGCCAACACCAGATTTCAAAAGCTGCAAGTTTTCTTTTATCAGCACATCCCATTGTCCAAGCTTCTGAGCCATACAAGGCTACACTTCACACATAACATTTTATAAATTTAATCCCGGTATCAATAGATATATTCTTTGATGTTAGAAGGGATTTTTTGTTGTTAAATGCAATTTTGGCTTGGGCAATTCTAGCTAGAATATCAGTTGAACTTTTTCCAGTGGAAGTAATTTTACTCCCTAGATAGGTGAAAGTGTTAACTTGCTTATATGGAGCACCAGCTATGTGAATAGCTGCATTAAGTTGTTCTCTAGCGCATAAGTTACCATTATTTCCGTGTTTTTAATATTGATTTTCATATTTTATTTTTCATGTAGAATCCTATTCATTTCCGTGAGTGCATGTTGGAGTTTCTCTTGGCTGGTTTCCAGGACTGCTATGTCGTCTGCAAACCTTATTGTCTTGACTGCTACTCCGTTGATCTTAACAGTATTGCTTAAAAGGGTCTCTTACACCGTCAGTGGGAAATTTCGCATACAGTTACGAATCATATCATAGCTTCACTAATATGTAACACAGAGTTATGAAAACTGACATAGCCTAGGTGTAGTAAATAGGCCTACATAGAGCTTTCATCTAATTTAAAGAGAGGAACAGTATATAAAGTATTTCGTGATTTATTGAAAGGATCAAATTCGTGATTTTTTAAACTCCGTGAATGACAAAAAACACGATTTAATAAGAAATACCAGTTTAAATGGAATGAATCTTTTTTCATGTAAAGTAAAAGTATAAATACCGAGGATGAACCACCATGAATGCTATATTGTAAAATATTTTTTCAAATATATTAAATTTGTCTTTCAAAAAATGAACAGTTTTTTGTTTAATTTTCCAAGTAGACTATATCTCAATTATTTTTTAAGATAATTTCATGAATGAGGTTCATCCTCTAGGGATAATAGGTTGAAATGTAGCCTATATGCCGAGTTTCATCCAGTTTCATCTCATAGTTCACGAGATATTGTGTTCTTCCTACAAAAAAAAAACTTTCGGGTAAACAGCTTTGAATATTAAACACTCCATTGACAGGCGCATGGTCTCAAATAATACGCTATATCTCTGCCAAAATCCTCAATTTGGTAATAAAACTTAACAGATATATTGAGAAAGGTATTGTCTTTCATTCAAATGCAAAACAAAAGAAAAACTAAAATGTTGACATCCGACGGTGTTAATTGCAAGTGTTAATTTTAGGTAAAACTTAAGAATTGTACACGGGTAAAGAGTAATCTTCACAAATTCGTTAGTAAAAACGTACTTAATCCAGTCTTTTTTCATCAAACCGTAGATTGGTTTATTCAAAATAAATATTTAATTGAATTATATACTGTATTTTCATTATTTGGCTCGGGGGGGATTGCTCCCCTAATCGACCCGCGTACTTACGCCACTGCTCGCAGATATATTTTGAACAAGCACATCTGAAACCACCAAGGTCTAATAAGCATTAGCTGGGTGCCCACGGCGTAGAATATATTCTATTCGAACATTGTCCTCGGGTTTAGAGGCAGTTAACCTAGATATTTTACGTCCCTTAAAACAATAATCACCATCTCCATCACTACTGTCCTAGGGACATAATTTATTTGTTCCTGATACAGTGGTCGAAGTAGGTATGCTATGAGGTAGAGTGTGGTCGCATTTTTTATATATACAGTGCTGTACCTGTTGGAGAATAAAGCAACAACGTTGCCCAGCGTTATCGACGACTATTTTAATCAGACATGCACTGGTTTCATACTATTTATCAGTTTGAATCTGACAGAGATGAGAACGTTACATATTTCCTGTGCTAAGCCCCACTTGTGTACATCCAGCCACTGTCAACATTGCACCATATCATCTCACCCTTCCCCCATTCAATTTCCTGCCGCAATTTTTCCCCTCATGTCTCATTGTGCGCTGGGCTATTCTCTTAAACGCGTCATCTCTGCATTCTGTCAGGTCCAGGAAGCCTGCTGAAGAGCGTGTGTGCATTAGGAGGGCTCTTGTGGCACTCGTTTCACACCCATTAGCTTAAACATGCTGAACCCATTTCATGCCATGATTCTCAAGTACGGATGACGTGTACTACTGTACTATTTCAAAATACTTGTACCCAATGGCATTGCATAGGTTATGTGACAAATCTGCGTCAAATCTGCCCTTCCTTCCCTTCATTCTATAGTTTAAAATACTGTATATGCCAAACAATAGGCTACTTGAATTAAAATATCTCTATTAGATATTATAGTAGCCTAAATGTTCCGACCTGACGTTGAGGTCATCTTCAGCTCAATTAAGAAATGAAAATAGTTTACTAATGAAAAAAAAGGAAGGAAGATTGTAGTTTTACGTGACCGTGAATCTTGTGATTATGAGCCACGGGACCTCCTTTTTACGTGGAATCCGAACCACAGGACATGGCATTTCACATCGAAAATCTCACATGCATTGACCGGGAATCGAACCCGGACCGCCTTGGTGAAAGGCATACAGCTAGACCGCTGAGCCACCACGCCCCCTATTTACTAATGACGGACTTAAATTAAATGATGAATATTTGTTATGAAAAATATGTGATAAATTATAATTAAGAGAATAGTTATTTTGGTTGTTTTAAGGGGCGGAACTACGAGGTCATCTGCCCCTTAATTAAGATAATAAAATATTAAAATGGATATCCTTACAATGTAATTGATTGTAAATAAAATATAATATTGGGCTTCACATTAAAATATTTCAAAAATACAGAGAAAAAATAAGTAACTTTGTAATAACAAGTATGAGGGAAAAAGTACTTGTATTTGTTGATATTCTGCATTTGTTATTTCTATATTTAATTTTCTTGGATTTTTTTGGAATTTTAATGTATTAAGTTCAATTTTAGCCTACACTTGTTATTACAAAATTACTTGTTTTTCTGTCTGTATTTTTGAAATTTTTTAATGTGAAGCCCAATATTATAATTTATTTACATTCAATTACATTGTAAGAATATCCATTTTAATATTTTATTCTTTTAATTGTAATTTATCATACAATTTTTCATAACAAAGTTCTTCATTAGATAGAAGTACGTTATTAGTATTTTCATTTCTTAATTGAGCTGAAGAGGACCTCAATCTCAGGTCAAAACATGTAGCCAGCATTTTAATTCAAGTATTGAATGGCGTATATTGTATTTTAAACTTATGAATTCATCTATCAATACCGATATCAACAAACATTTTGCAATAATGGCAAATGTACTGTCATCGCGGCAGGAGATGGCAGTTGAGCACGCTGCGACGGGGCGCGGGGGGGGGGTCCTTGCAGTACGCATGCGCGGTCCGCCTATTCCTAACTTAAATATATCAGCTTCCCGCATGACAATGGTTGTCATTGCAGCAGGCGACACTCAGTCAGTGAAAGAAGGAATGTACTAAGTGAGTGAAGCAAGTAGTGACCAACTGAATGTTTTTGGAATGCGCGATACGCAATGAGCGGGAAGACCTCAGCAGTTCAAACCCGACTGCCAACTCCTGGCGCGATATCAGTATTTCCATTCTATTCCCTTCATTCGGCAACAACACCTGGTCGTCCACAACCGGTCATCCATACAAATTTATGACTACACCCATTGCTGCTTAACTTCGGTGTTCTCACATAATCCGGCCAAGTGGTTGCCTAAACATTTGCCAGAAGAAAAAAGTACATCAACATCTAAATTTAAGGCCTTTGATAATAATTTTATTATAAGTAAAATACCATGAGTAGGCTATTATTAATTGTATACACCTTAGGCAATAAATAGTTTTGAAAATATAATATATTATAACAGTTTCTTCAGTAACTATCTTATAAAATTAATTAAAACTAATTGAATTACGAGCAAAGTTGATTAATATCTACCTTGGTTTTCCCTTTCCTTGATAATATTTTTTTCATAAAAAGTATTAAAACAACAGATCTGTAACAATGTGTGCTTTAAAATTGTTGATACAGTACTATAAACAATTCTGAAAAATATGTAGATCTAAAGTATCTGGTCATGGTAAAATTTATTTCATAAATAGATTTTTTTGAAATATTTTGCGATGGTTTTTCACAGGATGAAATAAGCCTCTTTACTGAGGGGAGCATTGTTTGGAAATTTGTTGTATTTATTCCTTGCTTGCTTGAAAATGTCATAGCCTATACGGTATGATGAAGCTGTTGGTCTTTGACTGATAAAATATTGTGCAGATGTTATGGTGAAGGTCGATTGCAATGACGTGTTAATGGATGCATTGGTTTTAAAAGAAAAATGTGTCAAAGAAAGGGAAACCCCAAGGTAAATATTAATCAACTTTGCTCGTAATTAAAATAGTTTCAATTAATTTTATAAGACAGTTACGCTACTGAAGAGGGCAACAATGAGGCCGAAATTGGTATACCATATTATGAAAACTATTTATTGACTAACAAGGGAAGTATCAGGTAAGACTGGTCGAAACCTATCTTGAAACTTTGTGGACGCAATCGTTGTACTATAAGAGGACAATGTGCGGTAAATCAGCCGCCAGATTCAACTGCAAGGCTCCGAAATTATATGACGAATCTCCCATATAAACCAATGGGAAGTAGCGAGCACCGTACATGTTGGAAGGGACAGTCCTGACGGCCCAGGCACTCGAGGCCGGTGGGAAGCAGCCGCACGCTCCAGTTAGCATATACGAGTGCCGCAGGGATGTCGATCTCCGTCAGCCGTCATGCCTGTTTACCAGGATGTTAGGTACGATTTTGGAGCCTTGCAGCTCAATCTGGTGGCTGATTTTCCGCATTTTGTCCACTTATAGTACAACGATTGCGTCCACAAAGTTTCAAGACAGGTTTCGACCTGTCTTACCTGACTTGTATAAATTTAATAAATACTCATGGTATTTTACTTATATTATAACGTAAATATGAAACCTTAATATAATAACTGTAATGTCATATCATTAAGTAATAATTTTATTCTTTAAGCGGTTTCGGTGGCATAGTTGGTAGCAAGCTGAGCTTCTATGCCCAAGATCGCGGAGTCAAACCCGGCCGAAGTCGTCGGATTTTTTAAGAGCGTTAGAAATCCCTCAGTTTTCCTTTCCTTGTTTTTACTCCCACGATTTATTTTAGAGACGCAGGGGTGCAGGAGTATTGTCCCAAAGGAAATCTTAAACGTGCCAGTAAAAATAATCTTTACCGGCGGTCCCATGACGTAGATTTATGGCATGTTAAAGAACCTTCCACTAATTACACGTGTGTGAAGCTAAATTATAGGTTAAATTTGACTAACGCTCTTAGGTTCCATCGTTCGTCACCAGGAGCCGACTGCGATGGCGTCTAGTAACCAAGTTCAGAACTAGTAGTCGTTGACGGTGGCGTTTGGTGGCAAAAGTAGGAACTACTTGAAAAATTCAATGTCTGCAGTCCTTACTTGAATTTAGAAAAGATAACACAAACTAATACAGCCATCACAATAAAACCGGTTATCAGGCAGATTATACACACCTAAAGTACACGGGGCTACATGACCACGTTGTCGCAGCCCCTAAACTGAGGAACCAACCAACTAATTTTATTCTCACAAATATAGCAGTCATAAGGCCAAATTAGTACGGATAGGCCTACATATCAAACGCAGGAGGATGGACCTGTACCTGAGGCGTGAGTTGTTACTGAATAAGAAAAGGAAATAAACATAATAGTTGTATGCTCTTGCTTGTTGACAAGGACTCTAAGAAAGATTACTTAATAATAATAATAATAATAATAATAATGTTATTGATTTTACTACCACGATTTATTTTAGAGACGCAGGGGTGCAGGAGTATTGTCCCAAAGGAAATCTTAAACGTGCCGGTAAAAATAATCTATTGGCAGGGTTCCCTCGCATTTGCGCACCTTCAAATACCAACTGACTGCGCCAGGATACATAGAAACAAACATAGCATGAGAAGTGGGATAGTGGTGAAGGTTAGTTCCTCAACATGCTTCTGTACTTTCTCGCTTCTTACTGTGAACATGAAACGCCCATGCGCATTTCTAGACGTTGCGTGTTGACAGCTGTTTCAGACTGGTCCAAGTTGAGCCATACTCAATTATGTTTCGGTTCCTGTTCAGAGAACAAATAGCAGAAGAATGTAATAAGCAGTATTCCTTCTTGATCGCCAGTATGACGCTTTACAATGCATGAGGATTGGACGGCATGGCACGGTGGTTTACTGCGTGGGTCACGTGGTTTAAGTGGTTGGTTGGTACCTTAGTTTAGGGGCTGCGACAACGCGGTCATGTAGCCCGGTGTACTTTTGGTGTGTGTAGAATTTGTCTGATAACCTGTGTTAATTGTGATGGCTGTATTAGTTTGTGTTATCTGCGATTCAGGTAAGGACTGAAGACGATCAATTTTTCAAGTAGTTCCGACTTTTGCTACCAAATGCTACCGTCCATGACACCAAGCTGCGAACTTGGCTACTAGATGCCATCGCAACCTGCACCTGGCGATGAACGTTGGAACTAATATAGCGTTAGTCAAATCTAACCTACAAAATTTACCTACACAAAAGTGTAGTTAGTAGATGGTTCTTTTGCATGCCATAAATCTATGACATGTGACCGCCGGCTTTACTTCCCCTCCAAAGGAAGGCATACTGAGGGATTATTAACGCTCTTAAAAAACCGATGACTTCGGCCGGATTTGAACCCGCGATCTTAGGCATTGAAACTCAGCATGTTACCAACTACGCCACCAAAGCCGCCTTGTTCAGTAGCTACTGTGTTTACGAACAGGACCTTGCTATCTGATCATTGGAGGGAGGGGAAGAGGAAATGTCTTGTTGTATTCTGTCACAGTGTCCGGGTAGGTGTGTTTAGTCACGACCACGTCATGACCAGGAATCATAGAAGGAACTGTTGATTGTAACTCTTCAGTCGGTCAACACGAATTTGCCCAATCTTTAGTGAGTACAATTTAGGGCAGGGCTTAGTCGTTGTGCTCTCGACTCCAAATTACACGTAGACTGCTCTTACTTACAGTACTTAAGCTATCTGACGTTAGAGAGAACCTCCGGTAATGAATCATGTGCTTGCAGGATACTGAAGCGAGGACATCGAAATTACAGTAACCGGCAGTTAGCTCTGCACTTCCCCATCCCACTCCCCCGGTATACTACTGCAGCGTAAAACATTTGCCACGCTGAGCATATCTGTGTCTGATTGTGAGCACCTACTGTCACGCGTGTCAATGTTCTCAGATAGGGAAGTATTCGGTCAACTCCCCGCATCGCTCTACAGCCTTCTCCTACCGTTGAACTCTCAAGGTCAAGTGGAGAGCTAAATCTGTACGTGGTAGTGAAAACTTTCGATATTAAATACCCTTTCATCTTTGAATTAAGGCAACATTTTTAGTCAATTTACATCATGTGAAATGTAGGCTTAGGTCTATGAGATTGACGTATGTCCATGTGTTTATGTGTGTGTAACTATTGATTGACTGGACCAATGTTACTGAAACTTGGCAGTAAGTTAGCTCCAACCACTGCCACCTCAACTGTAATTTTTCAATATTCCATTATCGTCACTAGCTAATTCATCGAACATGGCGCAATACTTCACCAGTAGGCTACTCAAAATCTCCGAACACATGCAACAATCAACCTGAATTTTTGTATGATGACACAGTAGACACATATTAGCCTAAGTCTAGCTTAATGATTGGCTTATTAGAAACAACAAAACAACATGGCGGCCAAGTGAAGTTCAATTGTTGAAATTGACTTTCATGGTGATGTATTCATCCAAGCTCAATAAAAATTGGCACAGAAAAATCGTACGTTTAGAAGTAAATAGGCTTTTATTGGCGTATAAAGATGTTAAATTGTTTTCCAAGATCGGAATGGCGCAGTGAAATTTATTAAAAAACGTACGTTTTCTTTTAAATTCTATTCAAGTGATTAAAGTAAACTTTGGCGTAATGAACCACTACTATAATGTTCTTCTACTGGTAGCCTACGTAAATTTATGCCTGACATTTCTTTCACAACGACTTCGGTTGCGTAGTTGGTATCATGCTGAGCTTCTATGCCCAAGATCGCGGGTTCAAACCCGTCCAAAGTCGTCGGATTTTTAAGAGCGTTAAAAATTCCCCAGTATGCCTTCCTCCGGAGGGGACGTAAAGCCAGCGGTCCCATGTCATAGATTTATGGCATGAAAAAGAACCTTCCACTAACTACACTAGTGGAAGCTAAAATTTGTAGGTTACTTTGATAACGCCACGGCCGACTGAATACGAGCTGCGCTCTATACCGGCCTTGACATTCCCAGTCAGAACCCATGTATAACATGTAATTGGAAAGTTTCTACTTGTTGCCGGTAGAGCGCACTCCCCTCCCATTATAGGCGCGATAAGGAATCAACTGTACAGTACGTATATTAAATGTGTAATCTCAAGAACCACTGGATGGATTTTGATGCTGCTTTCACCATTCTGTAAAGGTGATCTCGAGGAAGATTTGTGTAGAAAATAATTTATGTATGACCAAAGGGAGCCAAGCAGTAACGATTTCAGTGAAAGGGTCGAAAAAATAGCCTGGCGTCCGTGCGCTTTTTAAGCTTACGCTGGGCGAACCGTTAAAAATATCATTATATTATGAGTGTAAGAATTGTTCAGCGTGAGAAATTCTACAAAAAAATCCGCGAGAGCATATCTCTATCTTCGATACATCGCCCACTATAAGGGTTTATAGTTTGGACAGGAGGGGCATTTGGCTTGCACCTCGCCTTTCTTAAATTACGTCTGGCAAGAATTCCTTGCACATTCATAACTGTTCCCGGGCGAAGCCGGGGCGGGTTGCTAGTGACACTATATAATTATTATCATTATAATTTCGGCATTATCAAAATTAAAATTATATCACAAAATAAAATAGCGTGCTAATAAATCTAAGAGAAATTAGACATACCTTGCACCTTCTTCGGGTACAAGGACACTACTCCAGCACCGTCTCATTAAAAGGAAAGAGAGGATCAAAATTACAGCCGGGAACAAGTAGCAGCTAATCGTGTGTTGTGTTTTGTGCTAAGAGATCTTTCGACAAATTATCAGATACCGTGTGCCTTCTTTTTCACGAAGCAGCTGTCAGGACGGGACTTACATAAACTCCTGCTGGACGTTATTCTCGAGGTTGAACAATGCGGTTTCATAATAAAATTATAATAACTGTCTCTGATAATCACAAAACTAACACTACAATGATGAGGCATTTAGGGTGAGGGAATTTGCAACCAATGGTCAATCACCCATACGACGAGTCTAGGAATGTATTCCCTAGTTTTGATCATTGTCACATTCTAAAAAAAAAACATTAGAACGCAGTTTCTGTAACGAGAGATGACTGATGGTACTGGAATAATTTCAGGGAAATACTTGTCATTACTATACACAATGCAAAAGGGTGAGATCGTCAAACCGGTCAGACACCTCACTAAAAAACACATCGAACCCACTAAATTTGAAAAAATGAATGTTCGGCGTGCCAAGGAAGTGATCTCGTCAGAAGTTATTGGTGCCATTAGTACACTGAAAGAAAATATAGGCATGCACCCGGAAGCGTACACATTCATGGACGCAGAAGCAACCATTTTTTTTTTGAAAAACGTTAATAAATGGTTAGCTATGCATGACGTAAGCATCACATATCATCATATTCAGTCTAGAAATCCAGATAAAGGGCATTTATCTCATTAAATATCAGTCGCCTAAACTGGCTAGAGGAATATTTTCTTTCTTACCTTGAAACTTTGAAAGCTGCTAGTAACGCTGCTAGAAAGGACTTCCTGAGTTCTGAGACTTACGAAGCTACCTATACAATTAATCACGGATTCAGCTGTCCAGTGCATAAGGTATCTTCTAAAAATGGGTAGAGGAAAGTCGCCAAATATGTTTTTTTTATAGGGCTCACATTAGACATAAGAAGGAACGGAATAATTTTGGTTTTCTCACCAATGTAAACCTCAGGCGATATACTATGTATATTACAAATATGGGCACGTTTGATGTTGTAATACCCTCTGATATTATTGTTAACTTTAAAAGTGCACTTTCCCCTTATTAGGCAACCAGGTTTCGTAATATGGGGAGGTGAGAAACCTCACGGTTTTTATTTATAATAGGTACACTGAATAGTATACCCTACTAATTAAAGCATTAATTCTGACATTTTTTTTTCGTGTGGCCTCCTGAGAGGCCGAGTGCAGGTCTTTCTAGTCGACGCCCGTGGGCAACCTGCGCGTCAGGATGAGAGATGGAATGGATGATGATGAATGAAACTGGGCAAGGATGTGGAAGGAAGCGGCCGTGGTCTGTTAGAAGGTACCGTCCCAGCATTTGCCTGGTGTTGAAAAATGGGAAACCACGGAAAATCATTTCAAGGACGGCCGACGGTGGAGCTCGAACACACGCGTCTACCGAGTCAGCAGAGAGCTTGGCCCCATGGCCTAACGCTGCGCTTTAGCCAGCGTAGCCACTACTGTCGGTAATTCTGACAATGTAATGAAATCATGAACACAAATAGTACAAAAATACAAAAATGAATATTTTAAGTAAATAACAGTCCTAGTTTCCTGTTGCCGAACTTCCAAACCGTTCAGCAGAAAATTGCATCAACTTTAATGAAAACCGAGTGATTCTGATCGAATTCAACTGTAACGAGGTGCAAGGTATGTCTAATTTCTCTTAGATTTATTAGCACGCTATTTTATTTTGTGATATAATTTGCATTTTGATATTGTGGGAATTATAATGATAATAATTATATAGTGTCACTAGCAACCCGCCCCGGCTTCGCCCGGGAACAGTTATGAATGTGCAAGGAATTCCTGTCAGACGTAATTTAAGAATGGCGAGGTGCAAGCCAAATCCCCCCTCCCGTCCAAACTAAAAACACTTATAGTGGGCGATGTACCGGTATCGAAGATAGAGATATGCTCACGCGGACTTTTTTGTATAATTTTTCATGCTGAACAATTCTTACACTCATAGTATATTGATATTTTTAACGGTTTGTCCAGCGTAAGCTTAATTAAAAAGCGCACGGACGTCAAGTTCTTCCTTCGACCTATTCACTGAAATCTAAAATCGTTACTGCTTGGCTCCCTTTGATCATAAATAAATTATTTTCTACAGAAATCTTCCTCGATATTACCTGTACAGAATGGTGAAAGCCGCATCAAAATCCATCCAGTGGTTCTCGAGATTACCCGTGATATCCAAGAATCGGGGACTTTGTTTTACACTAAGTAGAGATAAGTCTTAGTCGTGCAATGCTTGGTGAACAGCGCTGTGTGAGCAGTTGAGTAACTAACAATATTTCATGAAAAAGGTCTCATTGTCTAGGCCGGTATGAGCGCATTCAGTCGGCCGTGATAACGCTACATTAGTTCCAACGTTCGCCGCCAGGAGCTGACTGCGATGGCATTTAGTAGCCACGTCCACAGCTCGGTGTTGTGAATGGAAGCATTTGGTAGCAACAGTAGGAACTACTTGAAAAACTTAATCGTCTGCAGTCCTTCTAACTGAATCACAGATAGTCTAATATACACTAATACAGCCATCACAATTAACACCGGTTATCAGACAAATTCTACACACCCAAAGTACACGGGGCTACATGACCGCGTTGTCGCAGCCCCTAAACTAAGGAACCAGCCAACGTTACTTTCACGAAATAAACATTAGTGAAGATATCATAAGAAATCGCGAAGCCTGTAAAACATCAGTAGACTAGATAAATACTTGTAGGAAATGGTCAGAGGAACGCAAAAAACAACACAGTGAACAGCACAGATATTTGGAAGAACAAGAAGGCGAAGATTAAGTCATCAAGCCAATTGACAAGTTCTAACGTATTCTTTGAATGGGTAAAAGTGTTCCTCAAAATTGACTACAAAAACATGTCCGAAATATAGCTCCTACCTGAGAAATTTGGCACGTTGTATACCGAGAATGGGTTCATAAACCCTGATTGAGGGTCAGACCAACGCCACCTAAATAATAAGGCCTCCGCACTGGCTGACCAGCGCTAGGTAGCTCGACCAACAGTAGTCAATCGCGTTGTTTGTGGAGCGTTACAAGGTCGGCGCATAAGTTGTACTTTTTGCGTTTTTGCTGTAGTTTTGCTCTTCAGCGATCGAAGTGTGTTACCGTAATCAGTGTAGATAAATGTAGATTTCTGAAGTATGTAGGTGTAACGAATGCAATTCTTATGAAAAGAAGCTTCAAGTTTGAACATTTAGAACATTTCATGGCATACTGTCATGGTAGGCAGGAATAACAGGAATAATTGATGAATGAAAGCAAGTGAAAAGTAAGTGAAATAAAAGAGAATTGGATAATTTGATTTATAAATCCAGTATTTTAATGCATTTATGTGGGTTATAGAAGTAACAAAATTAGTATTATGGGGATAAATTTGTCTTTTGTCCATATTTAATAAAATATATTTACATTTTGACATTTTTAGATTGTACATATTTTAAAATATGTACATATTTTGACACTTTTTAGTACATATAAATCCTAGCCCTGCTCATAAGTTTACCCCATATCATTAATTGAAGATTTAGCTTTGGCAGACCTGATGTACCAGATGGGTGAAGCATATTTCTTAACATCTATACATATCATAAAGTCAATAAGCTTATTATTGATTCCCAAGATTAAGAAATTTAGTCCTATTGTAATTTCAAAAACGTACCTCTCAAAATGTAATTTGAATCTATTTAGATTTTTTTAGCCCATTTAAACTAATTTTTTAACCTTCACTTACATCCTTTAAGAAATTTTCTAGTAGCAAAATGTAATTTTAATGTACAATCTGTTAAAATAATAGTTAAGAAACTGAAGATTTCCTATGCTCTCTCTATTCTCTATAAAGCTACAAGAGCACTAGGCTCATAAGTTGAATTGTTGGTGAGAGTTAATTATGTTCCTGCTGTACAATGTAGTCTCGGATAAATATGTTTCAAGATAAAATTGTATTGTATTTCTGTCAGTAGCCAAATTGTTGATAAATTTTATGTAGGTACCTACAAAATTCAAAACTTTTAATTAAATTAATATTCTGTAATCCAACGCCAGTAAAATAATACTATAAATTGAATGAGTGAATGGAAAAAGGACAATATTCAAAGAAATGGGATAATATTCCAGCATATTTAATCATTAATTAGTCGCTAAATTATGACACTCCTATTATGACATTTTGAGAGATAACTTCTTGCTACTAGTACTACAAATGCCTAATAGTGAATTTTTCAATACGACGTATAGTTTCGACAGATGATCGTTCTTTTTCCTCTTGGAAATGGAATGATCGTTTTTCGACTCAGCTGTTCAATTATTCTTTTCCATTTTTGCCTTTCTCCCTTCATTTAAAAGTGAGGTTAATAAGTTCATAACGTTCTGAAAATCATAATAAACATCATTATCGCAATAATTATGGGGCTTTTTTTGTTATTATGATGAAACTGTTTATTTATTTTTCCTCCCTCAGTATAGAAGGAGTTTCATAGTTCAAGCATGACTGGAAAGCTTATTTTATGAAAGGTAAGGAAGAAGGTAAATTCTACTAGGTACGGGTAATTTAGCAATACTGGCTACTCAAAGACTTGCAGGCTATGCAGTGTTCATTTACAGTTGTACAGTGCAACAATATGAGCGTTTTCTTTGCGAGTAGAAACATCGTTTGGAAGGGCAGGGAGGAATGACTACTCTTGGCGCGCGTGCTTCCGAGCGCGGAGGCCTTATTATCTAGGTGGCGTTGGTCAGACCTAACCTCCTGTAGACCTTTATATAAGCTGTGTGTGCAGCACAGAAGATTGTGGGAAGTTTTCTATTCTATTCTTTTCTATTCTCAAGTCTCCAAGTAAATGGTCAGCACAGAGACACATCAGAATTATGCCGACTCAAAGAGTATTTGGGACGTTTAAGGCACAAATACGGGGAACAGATCGACAAGGTAGTGGAAGCTTTCAAATCCATCAAAAATTCACGGTTCATTTATGCTTATTGAATGTGTTGAATATAGAGATGGACTGGTTCATAATGGAAAGTGGTTGGTTCCCTTTGACTCGTTTACTGAGTTTGAAGATAACCTGGTCCACAGGGTGTTTCACGTTGATGTTCGTAGTTATTCCGGTTGGTAGCGAAGGGAAAATATAGAGAGCTTGACATTTGCTATGCCAATGAGTGGGGGTGTGTGGCTGTGCAGCACAACAGTTTGTGGAAGAGAACATGCATGTAATGAAGGCAAGGCAGATGCTTGAACCAAGTGTTTCTCTCAGAACAGATGTGTCGACTCTGCTAGCACCAATGAGGTCACAGCTAGCCGCAAGCACCGCGTCATCGTGTGAAGTGTGGTGACTATAAACCGATGGCGGCATGGACTGAGCTGAAAACTCCATCTCAGTGCTTAAACCTTAGATAGATAGATATGACTGAAGAGTTAAAAAGTCAATATCAGTGAATATATAAATAGCCCTGAATATCGCCGCGCCTTCAAACTCCTCTAAGTGACACCAATGTTCTCTTCCAGTCTTTTCCTTAAGATCAACGTTCTTGGTGTTTCATTTGAGGGGTTTATTCTTTGTCTCATAACCTGCGTTACTATGGTGTCTGTAATTGAGAGAATTGGGAAGGAGGTGGCCGTGGCCTTATGGTAAGAACCACCCCGACATTTGTCTGGAGTAGAAGTGAGAAACCACGTAAAACCACTTACCGGATGGCTGAGGTGGGAATCGTTCCCACCTCTTCTCAGATTTGCCCCACTGCCACTAAAGGAGGAAAAGGAAGGAAGCTTGTAGTTTTTAAGTGACCGTTAATCTCGTGATCATGAGCCACGAGACCTCCATTTTACGAGCAATCCGAACCACAGCACGTGATATTTCACTTCGAAAATCCCACATGCATTGACTGGGAATGGAACCCAGTCCAGCATGGTGAGAGATAGGCAGCTTGACCACTGCACCATCACACTCCTGCCACTAAAGAGTTCGCTAGTTTCTTATGTCTAATTTTGTCGTCAAACGATCACTCAAATCCTCTAGATTTTGGGATTTATCTCTAAAGTTGGGATCACTGGTGAATTATATTTCAATGGACTTCAGAATGTTCTATAATGCCCATGTTATTTTTCAACATTTTATTAACTATTTCCTCAGAAACTATTTACAGGAACTAATTGATTTTTTTCAGGAATGTTCTTTGAAGCTCTCTCCTTATGTTAGCACAGGTTTCTAGAAAAAATGTTTTTACAATATTTAAATAAAAAATGGCCTAATTTTAATAACATTTTCTTGAACACTTCCATCTGTAAAAATAAAACGTAAGTTAATTTAGAATCACTGGTGTGTTAATACGACACATAAAAGAGAAATTACTTCAAAAATTTCCAATAAAGAAAGCTTTTCAGTCGGTCAACACAAATTGTATTCGTATGACCTAACATGAAAAATATTACATAAGATATTTAACACAAAGTAACAAGCTTATATATGCTCCTCCCATTCCCCCCCCCCCCCCCCATTTTCGTCCATAAAAGCGTGTTATATTGTGCTAAATATCTAATGTAATATTTTTCATGTTAGGGCATATAAATAGGCCTACTTATTTTACCGCCTAAGCTTTCTTTAATAGAACTAGGCAACACTGATTAATGCCTTCTTTCACTTCAATTCTAAAATTTTCAGCATTGTGTATCGGAAAGTTCGGGAATAAAGGTAATTTTTAGCCCAATTTCATTTGTGAAAATAAATTATGAAATTATCTTTTTTCAGTATCTGTGTGTAGCCCTCCCTCCTCCTAATGAAATCTAAACGTTTGTAGTGATTTCAATGAAACTTGGTAAGGTCATAGTCCTATTTTGTCCGTCCATGATCGTGCCCCTCAAATTTTATTTCGTTTCACCAATTCAACATGGCGGCTGTGCGAAATATTTCACTGGCATTCAATAGGCCTATCTCCGAAACTATTACTCATAT
Organism: Meconema thalassinum; assembly: GCA_946902985.2. Taxonomy (NCBI): domain Eukaryota; kingdom Metazoa; phylum Arthropoda; class Insecta; order Orthoptera; family Tettigoniidae; genus Meconema; species Meconema thalassinum. The sequence goes on from OX336388.2 coordinate 1,049,044,109, forward strand.
CACCCTGGAATTTTGTACAGAGATAAAGGGAACTACTAGACATATACCTATGTGACTTTCAAAACCCTGTTAAGTACAAAACGAACATGGCGGCCAAGTGAATTGAAATATTTAAATAGACTTTTCTCACTATTTAACCATCTGAGCGTAGTGAAACATGGTACAGTAAGTGTTGATACACATTGTAATGCACTGATATCTAATTTAGTTCAATTATTTACATGACATCAATATGGTGGCTGTGCAAAATTTTAAATTTAAGTTTTTATTACTTGTGTCCTAATCATGCGATCGAAGATTGAATACTACACCTTTACAATAATCTTCATGTAATAGTAGGCCTACATACCTCTAAGACCTATAGCGACCATCCCAAATATTTAGACGGTTCTCAATATCTACGAATCTATTACAGCAATCAAACTAAAATTGTGTATGTAGATACGGGCAAGTAACATCGGTAGGATATATAAAAATGGACTGCTTAGTTCTTCACGGAACTACTTGTTATATTATCAAATACATTTTAGGGAGAAAATGTTTTTACTCCAGCTGAGGAAACGACGAAAGCTTAGAGTTTAGGAAGGGATAATCCACTCTTCAACATCTCAAAACCAGTTTTGCTGTCTTGCTTTTAGGTAGATTTCATTAGAAAGCTAACTATTGCAATGGGTACCATGTTTCGACTTCCGGAAAATTTCGACATATCTTCGCGTTTCACATCCCCCAGACCCCAAAACCACCGTCAGTTCAAAAGTTAATATATCATTTATGTATATATATATGTATATCAGTTTCTTGTGGGCACAATAACTGCCGTAATTTTGCACCAATCACTTTGAATTTTTTACCGAATATGTATACCTATAAAATCTCGGTCGAGTTCGTTACTGTGCTAAATCGGTCAAAGGGGGTGAAAATGGGGGACTTTTTTTTCGAAAAAGTGAAATATTGCTATAACTCTCTTAATATGTGGAATATCGAGTCCGTTCAAAGTTCATACTATGTGTCGGATAAAGCCCAGAAATTTATGTTTGAATAGTTTTTTTATAGCACCAACCATTGACCAAAGGGGTGGGAAAAAGTGTTAGGTAGATTTCATTAGAAAGCTAACGATTGCAATGGGTCCCATGTTTCGACTTCCGGAAAATTTCGACATATCTTCGCGTTTCACATCCCCCAGACCCCAAAACCACCGTCAGTTCAAAAGTTTATACATAATTTATGTATATATATATATATGTATATCAGTTTCTTGTGGACACGATAACTGCCGTAATTTTGCACCAATCACTTTGAATTTTTTACATAATATGTATTGTGACCTTTATGCATATCTGATAGCATAAAGTCCACATATTATTCCAACAAAATTTAATTCATGTCTCAAAGCCGATGTGAGAATGGAAGTTGCTTGTGAAACTAGAAGGACAAAAGGACGGTGCGTACGTGACTTGAAGAAGCTTTCTCCCAGCGCGAACAAAGGTAGCAGGAAAGAGAAAATCCACATCTGGAAACCATATGCGCCAGGCAACGCGCGAAGGTCGTTCAACTGCGCGGGCAAACGCAGAAAACTCAACGATTACCTACCAAATAAACCCCGCCCATTTGAAAGGAATTAGAGCAGTAATTAGGATACAGAGACAGGAGTTATACCATCGTATAGGGGATGATCCCAGCCTCTCAGAAGTACCATCAAAATTTAAATCGGATTATTCTGTGAATTTTGCCAGAATTAAAATGAAATCAGGGGGTGGATTTGAAACGACCAATGGCAGTGAGTGACGCTTGACGCGATCAGATCCCGCCGAAATTGAGGGACAATGAAGCAAATTACGGAGCTCATTAACTAACGATCCTACGATCGAATTTTGAATATGAAGGAGTCATTGAGACATTGGGAATGAGGACGTTCTAAGGAGCTAGTTCACATATTCATGTGAGTATTATTTTGGAAATAAATTCTGAGAACCCCCTACTCCACGTCCCTTTAAGAGAAATCGTATAAATAATGGATTGAAACACAGCGAAGTTAGTCTACTCTGGGGCCACATCAGCGGCGGTAGCCCTTGCCGCGAGCCGCCGGACAATACGGTGATTTTTACAAGTTCCATAAGCATATTTTTGGGGCATCGTCAAAGGCGAAAGCCCGTGCCCTGAGCGTTCAGAAATTAACATTTTACAAGTTTTATAAGTCTTAATATACGCTGTGAACGCGAGAGCCTGCGTTGAGGCATAAGCATAATTAACATTGTTACAAGTTATAAGTAGGAGCTAGTATACCTCCGAAATTGAACATCGCTAAGTATTCGCGAGTGCAAAGTAGAACAGTGCATATCATAACAGTATGACGCAGTTGTAATGATAGGTATAGCCGCACGCGCTATTAAAAGCTAGACCAGTATTCTAGGAAGCTACGAACTGTCGGCCGAACTAAATGAGTAATGATAACTATATGAGATAGGAGTTTCAGGTACGAGAACCGTGCATTGTGTTAATGGTAATGATTCACAGTGGACCTTTGTTTTTGGTGAAATTTTGAGAAAAACCGTGTGTAAATTCTCCTCCCATCAAGATGAATCAACTATTGAAGAAGACTGATATCATGGACCAGAACCGCATCAGGAAATATGAGAGATAAGTAAATAATTGTATAGGGCATGAGGGTCATAATGTTTCCCATCATTGGGGTCGGATAAGTCTATCTCGATCATAAGCAGTTATGATAAAAATAGTTATTTTAGGCATACCGGGCATGTTTGTGTAGATTTGTGTGTTTATCAGTAATGAGAATTTGTGTGTTTTTATAATGTAATAAGTATATGAGCATCAAAGTGTTATTTTAAATATGGTTTGTTTTTGGGATGTCATTTATCCTTATGAATGCACAGTTAAGGGAATATTTGTTTGATAGTGCTTATGCACAATGTAATTGTAAAAGTTAAATGGGGAAGACCACTCGATAGTGTGACGAGACCGGTAAGTGACAATGAAATTATGAGAGTAATGAGTATGGTAAGTGATTATCACGCGAAGATGACAAGTGGTAAGACGAGCATGGCTGGAAGGTAGTATGAAATATATTCAGATGAGGCTAAGAGTCGATCTTGGGTCGAGCAGAAATGAAGCGGATGTGGTATTCCCGCGTTCTTCGATGATATAATGGTGAGTGAAAATAATAGCGGAGGTGGTATTCCCGCATTCTTCGACGATATATTAATGGTAAGTAAAATGATTGAATTCATTAGCTGATGAGAGCCCACTTTAGCTCCGTCGGAAAAAGGTTGCATTCTGCTCGAGCCCAGGACAGGTAAAAGGGAGTCTTAAGGAGCAGGTAGAAATGGTAAGCCGTCTGAATTCTAAAAGCAGCCAGGAAGGTAGTGCCGGCCGGCTGGTTGGCACGGCAAAAGCACGTCTGTCACAAGGTCGAGTTTGGCATTGTATTATGAAGGGAGACAGTCCTACTCCCCGGGGTTTCTTTGATATGCCGCTTCAGGAAGCGATGTGTTTATTGGTCATTATTATTTTTGGAGTGCATTCATTATGTTGTTGTTTATTAATAATCACGGCGCACCGGCAGCCGAAGTATTTATTAGATGCTTCATGTATGTTGACTTGTTTATTTTACCATGATTAACGGAGTTATAGCTCTGAGTGAAGTAATTGTTTTAAAGTTATAAAAACACACATGCCCGTAACCTAGAATAGACTTATTGCCTTCATTATCTGACTCTTGTGAGGAAAGATGATGATTGTACGAATAGACGTGTCCGATTCCCAAAGAACAAGTTTTGCAAGTTATAAAAATGAGTACGTAATATTATTGTGATGGAATGGCTGGTTTATTTAAGCCACAGTTATTTGAATTAAGTCTGTTGACAATAATCCTTGGACTTGAAGCAGTGGACTGCAGTAAAATTAGACTATTTTCTATTCCTGGTTTCAGCCAGTGTGAAACATTATTTTGCATTTTATTTGATATTGTTGTTTTCCAGTAATTTAAGGGAGTTGTTTTTATTTTATTTGTCTGTGGTTGGGAGAAAAGGGAGATGATGTTTTTGTGAAATAAATTATTTTATATTAGGAGTTCTCTGACCTACTGATTTTAAGATAAGCCTCCTGTGATCCTGTGACAATATTCCTAGGATGTTTAGTATAAAATTAGAGCCACCCCGAACAGAGCACTACCCGAGTGAGAGTCGGCATCCTAGAAGAACGCGCAAGGGTATAGTATCCCTATAAAATCTCGGTCGAATTCGTTAATGGGCAAAATCGGTCGAAGGGGGTGAAAATGGGGGGCTTTTTTCGAAAAAATGAAATTTCGCTATTACTCTCTTAATACGTGAAATATTGAATCCATTCAAAGTTCATAATATGTGTCGGATAAGTGCCAACAATTTATGTCAAATAAGTTTTTTGATAGCACCAACCATTGACCAAAGGGGTGGAAAAAAGTGGTTTTTTCGGGAAACATTAATCATATCTCTCTTAATAGGCACAATATCAAAACCGTACAAAATGGACAATATTCCCCTAATAATTACCTAAAACTTTTGTCTGAAAGAATTTTTGATATGACCCACCATTACGCCAAGGGATGAGAAAAATTATTTCGGAATTATAAGAAAATGCCAAGAGCTATCAGAGGTTGCCATGGCAACACTACTGAATTGATGAGGGATGAGCCGTTGCCATGACAACGCACTTGCACGAGATCAGATTCAGTATTTCCATCTAACTAAGCCGGCCCCGTGGTGTTGGGGTAGCGCGCCTGCCTCTCACCCGAAGGCCCCGGGTTCGATCCCCGGCTCCGTCAGGGATTTTAAAACTGACGTGAGGGTTGGAACGGGGTGCACTCAAGCCTCGTGAGGACAATTGAGTAGCTGTCTGACAGTGAGACAGCACCGCGATCACGAATACCATTATTAACGGCCGAGGGGACCCGACGCGCTGATCACGCGTCACCCCAATATCTGCAGGCCAAATGGCTGGGCAGCGGTCGCTTGGTCGGCCCTAGCCCGACATGGGCTGGATGGTGCCAGGGGTTGACTTTGACATCTGACTAAGTGCGAAGCGGCTTCGGTGACGTAACTGGTAGCATGCAGAATGTCTATGCCCAAGGTCGCGGTTTCAAAGCCGGCCGAAGTCGTCGGATTTTCTAAGAGCGCTAAGATCCCTCAGTATGCTTTCCTTTGGAGGGGAAGTTCCAACGTTCGTTACGAGTTGCTGGTTGGGGTGGCATCTAGTAACCAAGTTCACAGCTAGGTGTCATTGACGGTAGTACCTGGAAGCAACATTAGGAACTCCTGCTTGAAATTGACCGTCTGCAGTCCTTACCTGAATTACAGACTAATACATCCATTACAATTCACACCGTTTATCAGACAGATTCTACACTCACCCAAAGTACACGGGGTTAGATGACCGCGTTGTCGCAGCCCCTAAACTGAGGAACCAACCAGAGGTAGATTTCATTAGAAAGCCAACTATTGCAATGGGTAGGCTACCATGTTTCGATTTCCGGAAAATTTCGACATATCTTCGTGTTTCACATCCCCCAGACCCCAAAACCACCGTCAGTTCAAAAGTATATATATATCAGTTTCTTGTGGACACGATAACTGCCGTAATTTTTCACCAATCACTTTTTTACCGAATATGTATACCTATAAAATCTCGGTCGCGTTCGTTACTGGGCTAAATCGGTAGAAGGGGGTGACTCTATAACTCTCTTAATATGTGAAATATCGAATCCGTTCAACGTTCATACTATGTGTCGGATAAAGCCCAAAAAATTATGTTTGAAGAGTTTTTTTATATCACCAACCATTGACCAAAGGGGTGGGAAAAAGTGGGTTTTTCGGGAAACATTAATCATATCTCTCTTAATAGGCACAATATCAAAACCGTACAAAATGGACAATATTCCCCTAATAATTACCTAAAATTTTGTCTGAAAGAATTTTTGATATGACCCACCATTATGCCAAGGGATGAGAAAAATGATTTCGGAATTATAAGAAAATGCCAAGAGCTATCAGTGGTTGCCATGGCAACACTACTAAATTGATGAGGGATGAGCCATCAGACGTTGCCAAGATAACGCACTTGCACGAGATCATATTCAGAATTCCATCTGACTAAGTGTGAAGCGGCTTCGGTGACGTAACTGGTAGCAAGCATGCTGAATGTCTATGCCCAAGGTCGCGAGTTCAAAGCCGGCCGAAGTCGTCGGATTTTCTAAGAGCGCTAAAAATCCCTCAGTATGCTTTCCTTTGGAGGGGAAGTTCCAACGTTCGTTGCGAGCTGCTGGCTGCGGTGGCATCTAGTAGCCAAGTTCACAGGTAGGTGTCGTTGACGGTAGTACCTGGTAGCAACATTAGGAACTACTGCTTGAAATTGACCGTCTGCAGTCCTTACCTGAATTACAGACTAATACAGCCATCCCTAAGTACACGGTGTTACATGACCGCGTTGTTGCAGCCCCTAAACTGAGGAACCAACCAAAATCTCTGCGGGAGATATAATTTTGCGTGAAGAAGTAACAGACCGTTACATAGTTACACATCAGTGTCGAAACCTTGCATAAGGACAGTGTGACCACAAGTATAAAAATGGACCCCAAATGACAAGAAGGTTACCGTTCCCATAAGACAATAAAATGTTTAAAATAAGCATAAAATGACGAAAAACAAAGTTAATTAAGCTCCAATTATAAAATACCTTCTCGCAATAAATGAGGTCTGATCCTTCTACGAAAACCTGCATATTCTGCCTATTTTCGCCTATCCCCAAGTTTGTCCGGTGAAATCTACCTCCGCCTTCCGGCATGCCGAGAGGACTTTTTTTTTCGGGAAGCATTAATCATATCTCTCTTAATAGGCACAATATCAAAACCGTACAAAATGGACAATATTCCTCTAATAATTACCTAAAACTTTTGTCTGAAAGAATGTTTGATATGACCCACCATTACGCCAAGGGATGAGAAAAATGATTTCGGAATTATAAGAAAATGCCAAGAGCTATCAGTGGTTGCCATGGCAACACTACTAAATTGATGAGGGATGAGCCATCAGACGTTGCCATGACAACGCACTTGCACGAGATCAGATTCAGATTTTCATCTGAGTGTGAAGCGGCTTCGGTGACGTAACTGGTAGCATGCTGAACTTCTATGCTCAAGGTCGCGGGTTCGAAGCCGGCCAAAGTCGTCGGATTTTCTAAGAGCGCAAAAAATCCCTCAGTATGCTTTCCTTTGGAGGGGAAGTTCCAACGTTCGTTGCGAGTTGCTGGTTGCGGTGGCATCTAGTAGCCAAGTTCACAGCTAGTGTCGTTGACGGTAGTATCTGGTAGCAACATTTGGAACTACTGCTTGAAATTGACCGTATGCAGTCCTTACCTGAATTACAGACAAATACAGCCATCACAATTCACACCGTTTATCAGTCAGATTCTACACTCACCCAAAGTACACGGGGTTTCATGACCGCGTTGTCGCAGCCCCTAAATTGAGGAACCAACCAAAATCTCTGCGGAAGATATAATTTTGCGTGAAGTAGTAACAGACCGTTACATAGTTACACATCAGTGTCGAAACCTTGCATAAGGACAGTGTGACCACAAGTATAAAAAAATGGACTCCAAATGACAAGAAGGTTACCGTCATCATAAGACAATAAAATGTTTAAAATATGCATAAAATGAGGAAAAACAAACTTAATTAATCTCCAATTATAAAATACTTTCTCGCAATAAATGAGGTCTGATCCTTCTACGAAAACCTGCATATTCTGCTTATTTTCGCTTATCCCCAAGTTTGTCCGGTGAAATCTACCTCCGCCTTCCGGTGTGCCGAGAGGACTTTTTTAATGCGTATGGTCTCATAAGGAGGAAAATTTAAGAAAATCAACATGAGTGAGCTTATTAATCAGACAAATGGTTGCGGAAAATTATAAGGGTATGAGCTATGAAGAAAATAAATAGGCTATACCGTTACAAAGCGAATGATTCTCAATTTTGTGTAATATAAAGCATATAATGCAATTTCGAAAGTTTGACGATTCTTGGCATTCCTGAGTGCCTTAAGGCTATTTCCCAATTTAATTTTACCAAAGATAACAAGATCTGTGTACACGAGGATTATTTCGAATCGACCACTCGTTTTATATAAGTTAATGAGTCGCTGAGATTTCGTGGTGGTTATTTAGAAATGTTTTGCCTAACGCTCCTGCCGCTGTCATTTTGCTCAGTAAAGCTAATGACACGACCTTTGAAGTGTGGAAGGTAATTTAGCAGCGACATACGGTACTCTGTTATGTGTAGGCCTACACGCGGCATTGTTGATAGCCTGCAGTAATTGCCCTGGCAATGTTCAAACTTCACGAGTCACCGCGTGTAGTGTTCTCATGCAGGTAATTACAATTAGCCTAATAGGCTACTTCGATTGACGTGGTTATGGCCATCATAAAAGACAGGCGGTTACCAAGTTGACCGGGAGTGATTTTCTTTCTTACTAGCGGACCCGTGCGAGAACTCTCGCATAGTGGGTTGTGTGCGCCCCATGTGTAGCCTATAGACTACCCGCCCGGCTCTTGCTATGCAGGCTGTACGCGTAACAGTCTGCCAGGGGCTATCGTCTTGTTTGTTTGTCTGTTTAAAAGCACTTTATAAACAAATAAATATATTTCCGTTGATTTTTCAAGAAACGCAAGGTAGTTCCTGTACTATCGAGACGATTAGGAAGATTTTGGTATAAACCACACCTTCTAACTCCCTCTGGTTTAGGAGCTTGAGTTTTGTGAAACATACACCTTAGCGTATTATAATTATAATAAGATTGTACTTTATCCCTCCTCCTCATTCAAACTCCTTTTTTCCCTTCTCTCTTTTACTTGGAGGCAGATGACCTCGCTGTTTCGCCCCCTAAATCAACAATAACGAACAAAAACGCTCTTTTTCTCTCCATGCACACTCAGTGGCGTAACTACGGGGGTGATGAGGGGGTCAATCCCCCCAACCAGAGCTAAATAATTTAAAAAAACTTAATTTGATGAAATTTAAATTTTGAAAATTTTGAAAAATTTAAATAGCCGAATTTTTGGGTTGTACCCAAACGATTGGGTTTTGTACGTTTATAAATTGAGAACATTTATCTTTACTTGTGTAAAATATTTAGTGTTAGTCCTACCAAAACTCTAAATTTCTAGGTTAGATTTGATTAACGCTTAAGTTGCAAAGTTCGCCGTCAGGCGCTGTTACGGTGGCATCTAATAACCAAGTTCACAGCTAGGTGTCGTTGACAATAGCATTTGGTAGCAAAAGTACGAACTACTTGAAATAATCGTCTGCAGTCTTTGCCTGGTTTACAGATAACAGACACTAATACAGCCATCACAATTAACACCGGTTATCAGACAGATTCTACACACACCCAAAGTACACCGCGTTGTCACAGCCCCTAAACTGAGAAACCAACCCCACCGCAACTGGCACCTTATGGCAAACGTTGGAACTTAATCGTGGAAAGTTCTTTTAGAAGCCATTTAACTATGACATGGGACCGCCGGCTTTACTCCCCCTCCGAAGGAAGGCATAATGAGGGATTATTAGCGCTCTTAAAAAATCCGACGACTTCGGCCGTGGTTGAAACCGCGATCTTGGGCTTAGAAGCTCAGCATGCTACCAACTACGCCACCGAAGCTGTTGACCATGATATCGGATGACGATCTCTCCCAATCAAGCGTCCTGGAAAGTTATGGTCCAAGAGAGTTCTCACAATATCCGCTTAATGATAAGGAAGTTCACACCACGAGGAAGTAGTGGCAAAGCGTACAACTCCAACCTGTCTTTGTCCCTTTGTGAATTAACGGTACTCTTGGATAAAGAATGGTCCTAAGACCCTGTCCTTCAACAATGCACAGCACACATTCAGTTTCGGAGAGTCACGTTCATGCTCTAACACGGCGCGGCGTGGCGTGGGTGTTTTCTGTTCTCCACATGTGGCAGTGGTGTCTGTTCACCTTCCCGAAAATGTGGAAAGTAACCTCATCTGAAAAAAGTGCATATCGAGGAATGCCGCATTTTCGTCAATCTTCGACAGAATTGCTTCCGCAAATACTTACCGTTGGAGCTTTCGTTCAGGTTTCAGTTTCTGACGAAGCTGTTAGGTATCGGTATACTGTATAAAATCCATTCTGAAAATTTGTTGCTTCTTTTAGAGGCTGCGACAACATGGTTATTTAGCCCCGTGTATAGGTGGACCGTTCCTTCTTGACCGGTAGGAGTTACTTTGCTAACTCCGCAGTACTTGAAATATAGGCCGACTTTATATACAGAGATGCCCCAGTGCAAGAGACGAGTCCATCTCACCAGATGTGTTGTGTCAACTGTTTAATTTCAATTGGCTATGAATTTCGAAACTTCAAATGCTACCACTTGTGAAAACTTGTGTTATTAGTTTGTGAAATATTAATATAATCTCATATATTTTGGTGATGAATTATGCCGTAGGTGGTAATTATTTGACTTACCATATTGCGGATTTAGACAAGGTACCACGGATTTAGCCCTAGTAGGCCTACCACTAGAATAAACCAAAAATCCCTAAAACTGTCTAGATTGTAATTTATTTGCAAGTGTTATTTTAAATAATCAATTAGATGATTTTGACAAGCCTTGCCAGATGAAATTTTAAGAACGGGATTTATGTCACATACATTTCGTTAATTTTCTATGTTAATTTTTTGAAAATATTTCCCTTAATAGGCTATATCATGTTTACCATCAATCCCTTAATATTGCGGATTTAGTCGAGTCTCCCCTATACATTACGTGGGCAGTGGTGTCTTCAGGCACAGTGAGCTTTCATCTCTTTGTGATCAATGCAAATGAAGTGCGTAATGTGTCCTCGGTAGCGCATGTATATATTCAGTTGTCTCAGTGTTCTACTCGGGCTTGAAGAAGAATTCTCACGCGGTTACGACCGGCCAAGAATGACCGGCCCATCTATACCTGAGTGAGTGAGGAATTTTGTCTGATGACCTGTATTATTGTGGTGTCTGTAGCGGTGTGTGTATTTGTAATTCAGATTAGGATTGGGAGGAAAGCGGCCATGGCCTTATGCTAGAAACCAACCCGGCATTCTCCTCCAGTAGAAGTGGGAAACCATGGAAAACCACTTACAGTGAGTCTGAGGTGGGAATTGAACTCATCTCTCCACAGTTTTGCCTCACGAGGCTGAGTGGACCCCGTTCCAACCCTCAGACCAGAATTAAATTTCTTGGCAGAGTCGATAATCGAACCCAAACCTCTGGGGTGACAGCCAAGAACACTTGTCGATACACCACTTGGTGGTCAAAAACTGCCAATAATTATCTCTATTAGTGTCGCCCCTCAAAGCTACAATAACTGTTTCGTTTAGTTCAAGATATTAGTTTTTGTTTTATTCCCTACATCCAAGCCAGACACCCTGTATATATGCTTACCGTCGTCTTTTATAGAGTAACCTACAAGTTCTTTTATGTTTGACCCTGACTATTATACACACATCAAAAAAAGTTTTGCATCACCTCGGTTCCCAGATCTCCGGCATATAGACGTTGACTGTGTATATTGTATCCAAGATACAGTCCCTTTGACTGTTCATAGATGTCACTAAAACTGCTCAAAGATGTAAACAACCATGCATGAGCAGGGCCTATTAGACGGAGGGGGTACGACAGCCGATCAGTTCCAGTCATTCCACCAGGACGAAGGTACGCTGCTCATGTTGTCTGTAGTTCTACCATGCCTAGAAGGTCAATACCGCAGTTCGATCGCGTCCGCATTGTTACTTTGTGTCAAGAAGGGCTCTCAACAAGGGAAGTTTCCAGGCGTCTCAGAGTGAACCAAAGCGATGTTGTTCGGACATGGAGGAGGTACAGAGATACAGGAACTGTCGATGACAGGCCTCGCTCAGGCCGCCCAAGGGCTACTACTGTAGTGGATGACCGCTACTTACGGATTGCCGCTCGGAGGAACCCTGACAGCAATGCCACCATGTTGAATAATGCGTTTCGTTCAGCCACAGGACGTCGTGTTTCAACTCAAACTGTGCGCAATAGGCTGCATGATGCGCAACTTCACTCCCGACGTCCATGGCGAGGTCCAGCTTTGCAACCCCGACACCATGCAGCGCGGTACAGATGGGCCCAACAACATGCTGAATGGACCCCACGGAATTGGCATCACGTTCTCTTCACCGATGAGTGTCGCATATGCCTTCAACCAGACAATCGTCGGAGACGTGTTTGGAGGCACCCTGGTCAGGCTGAACGTCTTAGACACACTGTCCAGCGAGTGCAGCAAGGTGGTGGTTCCCTGATGTTTTGGGGTGGCATTATGTGGGGCCGACGTACGCCACTGGTGGTCATGGAAGGCTCCGAAACGGCTTTACGATACCTGAATGACATCCTCCGACCCATAGTGCAACCATATCGGCAGAATATTGGAGAGGCATTTGTCTTCATGGACGACAATTCTCGACCTCATCGTGCACATCTTGTGAATGCGTTCCTTCAAGATAACGACATCGCTCGACTACAGTGGCCAGCATGTTCGCCAGACATGAACCCTATCGAACATGCCTGGGATATGTTGAAAAGGGCTGTTTATGGACGTCTTGACCCACCAACCACTCTGAGAGATTTACGCCGAATTGTCGTTGAGGAGTGGGACAATTTGGACCAAAAGTGTCTTGATGAACTTGTGGATAGTATGCCACGACGAATACAGGCATGCATCAATGCAAGAGGACGTGCTACTGGGTATTAGAGGTAGTGGTGTGTACTGCAATCTGGACCACAAATGCTGAAAGTCTAGCTGTATGATGGTACAACATGCAATGTGTGGGTCTCATGAGCAATAAAACGAGCTGAAATGATGTTTGTGTTGATCTCTATTCCCTTTGTATTTAAAGGTTCCGGAACTCTTGGAACCGAGGTGATGCAAAACTTTTTTTGATGTGTGTATATCAGAAAACTGTACTATAATGAGGCTCATTATAACACTATTTTTCATTATGAAACAGTTTCTCCCACCAATCAGAGCTCATGAAACAGTTGTTTGACCAATTAGATAAGGATAGAATCTCACCTGCGCTGAGTTCCAAGGCCTTGTAATTTAAATTTCACTGCGTGGCCTAGTGTCATAGTAGGGTAATCGAGGAGGCCATGGTCAAATACAAGGCATTGTCTGCGTCCCATGCGCTCTGTTTAGTACATAAATCTCGACAGATATTTATGAATATTTATGTTCGAACATAAAATAGTTATAATAATTATCGTCGAACATAAACAGTCGTATGCAACTCACCTATAATGGTAATTAAGACACTCGTATGGAAATTATAAAACTCGCATACGCTCGTTTTATAAACATACTCGTGTCTCAATTATTGCCATTATAGGCTCGTTGCTATTTTGACATTGCCTTACCATATCTTTAGATTGTTTTAACTTATGTCAAATACCAGTGCGGTACCTTCTAATAGACCACGGCCGATTCCTTCCAATTCCTTGTCCATTTTCACAATAGGCCTAGTAGTAATACTAGTTCTACTACTACTTCTACTACTAATGATAATAATAATTATAATAATATTAAAGCTAAAGGCAACCAAATGGAATTGGTTCCAAGGATGTGAGAAAGACCTGATGTTAGTTATGTTGGTTGGTTCCTCAGTTTAGGGGCTGCGACAGAGCGGGCATGTAGCCCCGTGTACTTTGGATGTGTGTAGAATCTGTCTGATAACTGGTGTTAATATTGTGATGGCTGTATAAGTGTGTGTTATCTGTTTTTAATTCAAGTAAGGACTACAGACATTCAATTTTCAAGTTGTTCCTACTTTTGCTACCTAACGCCACCGTCAACGACAACTAGTTCTGAACTTGGTTACTAGATGCCACCGCAGTCGGCTCCCGGTGACGAACGTTGGAGCCTAAGTGTTAGTAAAATCTAACCTATAATTTAAACTTCACACAATTGTAATTAGTGGAAGGTTCTTTTACATGCCATAAATCTATGACATGGGACCGACGGCTTTACTTCCCCTCCGATGGGAATAATATTATAAGCTTAACATTCCATTCAAGAGCTGTCATTTTGGGGACATGGTAATGCTGTTATTTTTTATGACTAGCAAATATTTCGCAATTAAGGATCCCGAATTGCCAATCAATTGTGGCAGCCTGGAGCACAAACGTAAGGCAGTATCGCGTGCCAACAATAACCATTGTTCGCTACTGACCAATAGCTGATGGTTCTTGACCAATAGCATGTTTTCTCTATCTCTCCACGTGGACTTCAGCTTGCGTGTTTAGTATCCAGTGTTACACAGTTGCACGTAATCCTGTCTAGTCAAGCGGCTAGCTCTCAGTGGTTTCGGTGGAGAGTTGACAACACTGTTTATCGCGCTGCGGACGCCTTGGCTTTCCGCAGACATGGAATGTAAATATATCCCCCCAGCTAGGTTTCAAAGGCAAGCCGCTCGTTAACGGGGAAATTGAGAGGACTAAAGAGTATTCGCTGAGTCGAGGCAGTGCAGGTAAATACTTACACGTGATCACTTGACTGTCCGGACAGAGAAACACGCCCAGTTCACGTGATCGGCTCAGTCGGACAGCGCTAGCCAATATGATTTGAGATAGTTCATCATGCAGTAGCCGTAGAAAAGACAAGTCTGTACTGCGGCAGGGTTAACTATCTACAGTTACTTTCTTTCTACTATATAGTAACGAATATTGTCAATAAATGGTAAACTACAGCACACAGGAATCATAAAATGAGCGGCTTCAGTGGCGTAGTCGGTAGCATGCTGAGCTTCTATGCCCAAGATCGGGGCCGAAGTCGTCGACTTTTTTAAGAGCTTTAAAAATCCCTCAGTATGCCTTCCTTCGGAGGGGAAGTAAAGCCGGCGGTCCCATGTCATAGATTTATGGCATGTTAAAGAACCTTCCACTAATTATGCCTGTGTGAAGCTGAATTTCATAGGTTAAGAATGTAAACAACGCTCTTAAGTTCCTACGTTCGTTGCCAAGAGCCGACTGCGGTGGCGTCTGGTAGCTAAGTTCTGAATTAGTAGTCGTTGACGGTGGCGTTGGGCGGCAAAAGTAGGAACTATATGAAAAATTCAAAAGTCTGCAGTCCTTACTTGAATTAAAAACAGATAACACACACCAATACAGTCATCACAATTAACACCGGTTATCAGACAGATTCTACACACACCCAAAGTACACGGGGCTACATGATCGCGTTGTCGCAGTCTCTAAACTTAAGAACCAACCAACCAACCAACCGATCATAAAATAAATGCGAAACAATTCATTACGCTCACTGTAAATGCAGTAACTTATATTACGATAGACCGTCAGCGGTGGCTGAGAGCGCTAACGCGCTACTTCGTGTCTCGCTGGCGTCGGGAGAGCGTGGGTTCGATTCCCACCTGGGCCGTCCTGAAAATGGTTTTCGTGGTTTCCCATTTTCACTACCAGGCAAATGCCGGGACGGTTCCTTTCAATAGGTCCACGGCCGATTTCCTTTCATAATCCCTTCCCTGACCCGTCCTGAAAAGAAAAATACATCGCCATTGGCTGCATTAATAAAATTATTATATTACGATAGATACGGTTTCCAGTAGGCTGTGTCTGACCAGCTGCTGCTGCTGCTAGCATGGTTGGCATTTAAAATTAGGCGGTCTTCAGTTTCTTCGATAATGCCATCAAGTTCCCATATTCCCACAGTAGGAGACAATACGGGTGTTATTGGTCCTGCTGAATCAGTAGAGCTTGGCATTGCGTCTAAAACGGAATAACGACTGTATAAAACCCGCGTACACACGATCAAAATTAATTCTTGCCCATATAACGCAGATTAGAACTAATTACATTATTACTTAATTAAGTGCAAGCAATAAAATCATAGCCGCTGCAATAAAAGCTATAAATGCCATCAGATATATTAAGTTACCCTAATATCACTTGAGACAGCAATGGCACCTTTCCGGACAAAAGTACTGTCCGTTTTGAAATACGGACTTGAGTTAATATTGGACTTTCTTACCTACAGACAGTTGGATGAAATAGAAAAAGTAAAATCTCGATTTTTCAAAAGAGTCCTTGGAGTAGCAAAGGCAACCAAGTCTAGACTTGTATACGAGCTTGCTAGAGAAAAAAAAAATATATAAGACCTATGAATGTTGCTACTAGTACCAACTTCAGACAATTACAGAAAACTGCTGCAAGATCTACAGAATAAACAAGTAGTTCCGTGAAGAACTATACAGCCTATTTTCATATATCCTACTTATGTTAACTGCCACTATCAACATACAAAATATCAGTTTGATTGCTGTAATGCATTCGTAGATATTGGGAACCGACTAAATAGGTCGCCATGTTGGATTTTATAAGTTATATGTAGGTCCTAGAGTCATGTACTGTTACATGAAGATTATTGTGTACGTGTAGATTTCAAATTACAATCGCATGATTAGGACACAAGAAGTAAACACGAGATTTTAAAATTTCGCACAGCTGCCATCTTGTGGTTATGGAAACAATTGAAATAAATTAGATGCCAGTGGATTAACATTCGTATAAGGATTTACTGTTTCAAATATCACTGCACTCGGATGGTTAAATTGCGAGAAACGTCCATGTGAATATTTATTCTTTGTGTCGCCGCCATGTTGGACTTGTGATCACCAGATTATTTAAAATCCTATAGGTGAACTTAAGTTCATAGCCCCTATGAACGTAAAAAAAACAGTTTGATTGCTATAGTAGATTCGTAGATATTCAGAGCCGTCTAAATATTTCGGATGGTCGCCATGTTGGATTGTTAAATATATAGGCCATAGAGTCATGTACCATTAAAGGAAAATTATTGCGTAGGTTCATTATTCAAACTTTCACTTCGATCGTATGATTACGACACAAGAAATAAAAACTTAATTTTTAAATTCGCACAGCCGCCATCTTGAGGTTATGTAAACAATTGAACTAAATTAGATACCAGTGCATTACAATGTGTATAAACATTTCCTGTACCAGATTTCATTGCGTTTGGAACATTAAATCGCGAGAAAGGTCTATTTAAAATTTTCAAATTTGCTTGGCTGCCATGTTCCTTTTGTAGTGAACCGGTTTTTGAAAGTCTTACAGATGAACTTCCAGTTGTGCCCTTTATCTCCGTACAAAATTTCAGGGTGATAGCGCTAATAGTTTCCGAGATATAGAATGCCGGTGAAATATTTCGCTCATCCGCCATCTTGTGGTTATGTAAACAATTCAACGAAGTTAGATGTCGGTGCATTACAATGTATATAAACATATACTGTACCAAGTTTTATTGCGTTAGGTTGGTTAAATCGCGAGAAACGTCTATTAAAATTTCACAAATTCGCGTGGCCGCCATGTTGGTTTTGTAGTTATCAGTTTTTCAAAAGTCACATAGGTGAGCTTCTAGCAGTTCCCTTTATCACCGTGAAAAATTCCAGGGTGATATCGGTAATATTTTCGGAGATGTAGAATGCTGGTGAAATATTCGCACAGCCGCCATGTTGGATTGGTGATACGTATCAAAATTTGAAGGGCACGGTCGGGGTCGCCCGGAATAGTGCTATGAACTTACCGAGTTTCATTGAAATAGCTCCAGCCGTTTAGAAGTTATTAGGGGTACACACACACACCTCTCACACACACTCACACACACACGCACACACAGACACACGGACAAAAGGTGATCTCATAAGCCTATTTTTTCAAAATTGAAAATAGGCTAAAAACAGGACATACCCAGGGAATTCTAAACGTCAAATGCGATATAACAGCTTAGGCTTTCACGGCCGGCGTTCATAATTAAATACAAGCCCGAAAAACTTGTATTTAATTATGTCAAATGCGATGTTGGACAGAAGATGGATACATCCATTCTGTGAAAAGCGACATGTCGTGACCACACTTGCGGTGCATGGGTTTCACCTCAAGATCTACTCCAGGATAGTGTTCCATGATCCAGATGGAAATTGCATTTGTGAACTATGTGGGAATGTATGTGAAATGTACCATATCGTTTCATGCCTTAAAACGAACCATGCCAATAGTGGCATACAGCACGGACAGTAATTGAGTTATTACGATAATTAGTAATTAGTGTACGAAATGTACACATCAACAACATGGCCTCAGGCTGCAATTAAGATTATTATTAATAAGATCATAGCTCCGGATAAAAATAGAAATCACACTGTACAATGCAAACGATAACTTAAGCTTCACATGTGAGCTATACACAGCACTGAAGTCGGAGTACGTTCAACAGGCACAGCTCTACGCACCCCTTGAGGGTAGCCCTGCAATCACTCGCATAGCCTAGCTTTGTTTACTTCCACTGTCTCGACTCGGCGAACAGACTTTATATAGAGTGGAAAGCGCATAAGAAGGTGGGTGAAGGTGAGCGTTCTGCACACAGTGAGACAGAGTCATTCACTGCGATGTTGCCAGACTTCCTCTCTTATTTTCTCTGACCGCGCTAGGCTCGTCACTTACTTAGCTGTTCCCTCCTCACATTTGGCAATGCGCAAAGAAATGCAATAATGTAAGAGAAACGACCAACTGCTCCTATTGGCTGGGAAGTACGTCGTACTTCTGAGTTTACTACTGCGCACAATCAAATGATAAATAAAGAGGCTTTCAGTTATTAAGTCGTGTTTTGTCTTACTGAATTAAATACAAGCCATATAGAGGTAAGGTCAAAGTACACAACACGACCTAATAATATTGAAAGCACATCTAGTCCTAATGATGTTGTTAATTCATTTAAAGGGCTTTGAACATCTTGGTCATCAGACACGTGTTCTCTGATAACCTGTATTTATGTGATGACTGTAGTAGTCTATGTAACTGTATTAGGAACAGGGATGTGTCAGATACCCCGGAACTTAAAGTAAGGTACTATCCCAGCATTTTCCTGGAGGGAGTGTGGAAAAACCAGGGGGAAAACCACACTCAGGATAGCCCCAGTCAGCTCTGGATTTACTGCAACTGCCCTCACGACCGTGGTGCAAGATTTAATGGATTTAACGATCACGGCTACTCTAGAACGAAGGAACGTGACCGTAAATCTCGCGATGATGAGCCACGGGACCTACATTTTACGTGGAATCAGAACTACAGGACGTGATATTTCACTTCGAAAATCTCACGTGCATTGGCCGGGAATCTAACCCGGGATCCGCCTTGGTGAGAGGTCAGCAGCTTGACTACTTCACCATCACGCCTGACGGCTACCCCACTGGACAGTCGTAATGTGTATATAATAAATTACACGGGGTTTAATTTCTCCCTATTTTACTGAAGAGAGGCGTGGCTTAAAAACTTTCTAAATTGAAGAAAACAGACCGTTCAGATAGACCTCTCCCTACGATAAAACAGAAAAAGAAATACTCATCGAATCATAATGATCCATAGCACAAAGCTTTCATTTTTATTAACATTTTAAATATCATCATAAGCTTCGATGCTTTTGAGAACATAACCAAATAAGCTGAGCAAATTCTGCTCTTCTGTAGCAGAAAATGACGTTATTGTTGCTGGAATAATTCATAAAAATGCAAAGGAAATGTTGAAGTAAATCATAAATATATATCCATGAATAGATCTCAAAGGAGTTCATATACAGCCGGAGAGTAAACTTAAGTGCGTATTTTATTGCTTAAATTATTATATATTCATTGGTTTTAAAACGGGCCCCGGGAGCATTCATATTTATTAGGCTTCTCTTCAATTGCGGCTTTAATTAATTTACATTGCCGATTTTAATTGGAGCCACACGCGTTTCTCTGGAAAGCAAAATTAATTTTATAAATTTAATGTGTTGAATAAAACATCGATATTACTCGTGAGTGGCAGGTTACGTAAGTCATAAACAGCTTGGTTGGTGAGACAGGTGACGTAATGCATCGACGTTCTTTTTCTTTTTCATTATTTTGTCTTTATTTAATCAAATCTAAAAAGCAATCACATATACCATGTTAGGAAAATGTACGATAGGCTATTTAC
Source organism: Meconema thalassinum (assembly GCA_946902985.2). Taxonomy (NCBI): domain Eukaryota; kingdom Metazoa; phylum Arthropoda; class Insecta; order Orthoptera; family Tettigoniidae; genus Meconema; species Meconema thalassinum. The sequence goes on from OX336388.2 coordinate 1,049,064,211, forward strand.
CGCATTGGTTAATAATAGATAACTCTTAATAAAATTATGGCAATTAGCGTACAAATATAAAAACAACTATTCAATTGTTGTACATGTTTCGGTCTACAGTGAGACTATCTTCAGCAATTCTTAGATAATTTAAGTAAAATATAGATATTTAATTTAAACCTAGAATTGTTAATTAAAATGCAATAAAATAAATGGATATCCTTATAAATACAAATAAAACTGACAAATATCTCTCTGTTTCTCATTTAGTAACATTTTAGAATTAAAATTAAAACTCAGTAGTTCTTCTAGGTTTGTACCGTGTGGGTTTTCGCCTAGGACACCAAGCTGGCTCATCAGCAGGCTCTTGATGTCCCCGCCCGGACTCCCACAGGAGTAGCGAACTGCGCGCTACCTCCCTTTATATAGAGTGCTCCAGTGCCTCTTTACTGCGAGAACTAAACGCTCAAGCAGCCATAACTTCCGAATGAAGGCTTCCAAAAAGATGGTATATTGGCTTTCACGGCCAGTGAATTAAGTGAGAGCCAATATACCATCTTATTGGAAGCCTTCATAGGTTAGGTTACGCACGAGAAAACTCCCAACAAGTTCAATTTCAAGTAGATCCAACTTTGGCTATCAGATGCTACCATCACTAACACCAAGCGGCGAACGTTGGAACTAGATAGAGCGTTTCCTAACCAGCCAAATATAACCTAAAAATTTTGCTACACGTCACCAATTGCAGTGGTAGGTTATTTTACATGGGCCCGCCGGCTTTACTTTCCCTCCGAAGGAAGGCATACTGAAGGATTTTAACACTCTTAAAAAATCCGACGAATTCGGTCGAGTTTGAACCCGCCATTTGGGCATAGCAGTTCGGCATCCTACCGACTAAGCCACCAAAGCCACTAAATAAATATTTATTTAAAATAAAAATAAAAATGGATATCCTTACAATAATTTGATTAAAATAAAAGTTCCAAGGATTAAATAACATAAATATTTAACATGTAGCCTTTCTAGTCAAAATTTAAACAAAAAAAAAAACCTCAAAATATATCCAAACATGACTTCATATCACTAAAATTAGCATAATATGCCAAATACAGTGGAACGTGGCTAATTCGAACTTCTTTAATTCGAATCTTTCTCTTGGTCCGTGGCATTTTATATACAAACAATGCTAAAATAATCGTGGTTAACTCGAATTATATTTTGGATAATTAGAAGTTTTTACATGTAAAAAGCCGATTGGAAGCCAAACAGTGACGACGCATCTGACGATGAACTCGCGGAGGAAGTTCCGAAATATCTGTTCCGAGTGCAGCCCAAGCAACAAACCAAATCACAGAACTTTGGTGTTTTTTTAAGTAGAAATGGCGTAAGTGATTCTGTTTTCCGTTCCTTAAATTTGTTAGATTCTTTTGTGATGGCCGTGAGATTTAATTGTAGGAAACAGGTAAAAATCGCAAACATTTTTGAAAAACAGAGATTTCTCTAAGACTTAACTACATTGCTGGATTACTACTGTCGTTAAATAGGTGAATAGTACATTTTGGTTTTATTTTATCATTTGAAACTTTTGAGGTAATATTATGTTTAATAAAGGTTTTTGGATGAAAACTTAAAATTGGAATATTTTCTCTACCCTTTTCAAAGAACTTTCTTAATTCGAATGTTTGGATAATTCGAATTTTATAACTGGTCCCTTGAGGTTCGAATTATCCAAGTTCCACTGTAACATAAAAATGGCCAAAATATGCATTTATAGGCAAAGTAAAATTGTTTTAAACGGAGACCAGAGACTTTCCATTCTGACTTATTTTAGCAAATTTCGGGCAAAATAAGCTCAGGTAAAAGATATGATTTTTCTTAACTTCCGAACCTTAGTGATCACCGTTGGTGCGTCGGGAAGCGCCACAGTGTGAAGTGAGAGTGGTACAGTACTGTACCTACCGCAGCGATGGCTCCTGTCAGCATTATCTTGTCATCTGTGGGCCCGGCTCATCAGCATCCCGCTGCCACTCTCAAACCGATCCTCCAGTTCAGACTCACATTCCTGTGGGTGCGAACAAATGGACACGTGTATCATTGGTCCTAGTTGTAGAATACACCGTGCATAGGACTTTCCTTGACTGAGGCTACTAAGTGTATCTCATAGCCACCGATCACTATTTTACATAATAATAATAATAATAATAATAATAGTCTAATAATAAGACATTATTTTACAAACCACGATCAATGTCCTTCAAGGCCAAACTGAGGAACGACGTTACCATTATTCGCCCGGAGGCGTTATATGCATTGGAAGGCCTGGCAGAAGAACTGGAAGCAAAAGAGAGGAGGCTTTTGAGAAAGATCTTGGACCCAGTCAAGGAACGAGTATAGTATAGAAGACGACACAACGATGAACTTTATCTACATGTGGAGAAAATAACGGTCATCATACGCAAAAGAAGACTCTCCTTTCATGGCCATTTAACACGAATGAACTCCGGAAGATTGTCCAATCGAATCTGTGCCTACTTTGTGGGAAAGAAACCCAAAGGGATCTGGTTTACAGAGGTGGAAAAAGACCTACAAGAACTAGGGATATCATATGAGGACATCTTGGAACGTCACTCTTTGAAGAAGAAACTTGGGGAGATACAGAGTTTTCAGCCAAAACCCATATTGAAAACCGGCAAGAAGTGGAACAAAGAACGAAAAGAAGTTCATCGAAGAAGAATGCGCGAACACTGGGCCAATGTGAAAGAACGAGGGAAAGGGCAGTTGAAATAACATGGTCCATAGAAGACCGAAACGATAGTAATAATAATAATAATAATAATAACTAAAAAATAAAAATAACAATAATAAGGGATGCCAAACGCTTGCTCCAAAAGAATACTTGGAGGGGCATAACAACGTAGCGAAAGTAGTACATCAAGATTTTGCGCAGCGATACGGTTTTTTGAGAAGGAAGTCCCATTTTATAAATGCAGACCTGATCAGGTTCTGAACTATGACAAAGCGTCTTATGGGATTTCACTATATTAACTGATCGTTCTGTAGAAGCCAACAGGCCAGACCTTTTGATATTCGATAAGGAAGCACACAAGGCTATCTTCGTCGATGCTGCTGTTCCACTCGATGAAAACCTACAGAATACGGTGGCTGAGAAAAGGCGCAAATACCAGCTACTTGCCGCTGAGCTCAGTCACATATACGGCCTAAAACAAGTTTTCGTCATCCCAGTTGTCTGTGAATGGTTTAGTAACAAAGGTCTGGGAAAATGGAAAAAAAAACTTGGATTAAAGAGGAACCATATGCAGTTAATGCAAAAGGCTGCCCTCCTTGGTACTTCAAGTATAGTACGTAAGGTTTTGTCTCTTCAGTGACTTGCTCTGAACATCTTGAGATCCAGCGTTATCATCAGTGTCTTTGGCTCACTAGGAGTCCAACGGTGATGGTTTTGTATGTTTATGTAAATTTCATATATAATAATAATATATCCGTACCACTCAACCACAACCTTCAAACAGCCTATGCCGAAAAGGTCAATAAATACTCCGAACTGGCCATTGAAGTTAACCAAATATGGAAGATCAAGCAGGTCTCTAATTCTGTCTGCAATTTGAACTGCACAGCACCTTCATGATTGGTGGACCAACTACATGCTCTCGGAATGGCTCACAAGCTGGGACAGATCAAAAAGTCGGAGATCTTGAGCACTTGCCATACAGTGCGACGATTCCTAAATGAAGAATGAACTCTCAAAGTGTTTGAATTTTGTCCGTAATGTTCGTCATTGTACCATTGTAAAATGAGGAATTTATGAATCTGTATAGTAGACCTAAGTTTTTTTTTGGGGGGGGGGGGGGGCTAAAACTCTCTCCCCCCGCCCCCCGTTACTTTTGAACACTAGCCTGGAACCGTTTATCACATTACTTCAGGCTAGAGTCAGTTTATCTTTGCCTGTAGGGCACTCTTCCGTAGTGAATTATCTTCAATGGCGATCCAGGTCTGTCTTCTTTGTTCGGAGGATATTTTCAACAAAACTTGTTACCAGCATCCAATTTTCTTCTTTTTGTAGAATCACCTCAACAATATTGTCAGGAGATATCCCCACCTCAATGTGATCTTGAAGAGACTGTCTATTTTGGATCCACCGTCCATAAGAGAAGAAGGTGTGATTAGAATTATCTAGCTCATTAACACAGTAGATAGAATCTGGTTAATCCACCTTCCCATCTCAAAATAAGAACAGAAGTACCCATGCCCAGTCAAGAACTGAGTGAGATAATAACCAACCTCACCATGTTTCCTCTCTGTCCAAACCTGCACCTGGGGGATCATTCTCTTAGTCCACTGGCTTCGGTCTCCTTGCTCCTACTGTATGTAATAATGAAAATCAAAATCCACAGCCTGCTTCCAGTCTCCGACCGGGTCAGGAATGGAATGAATGAAGCCCCCATCTAGCGGCGAGGATTTGAACTGTGCCGGCTGCCAATGCCTGTCGCACTCCCCTGGGGCAATGATTAAATGAATGACAGATGAAATGAAATGATAGGGAGAGTGTTGCTGGAATGAAATTGTGACAGGGAAAACCGGAGTACCCGGAGAAAAACCTGTCTGCCTCCGTTTTGTCCAGCACAGATCTCACATGGAGTGACCGGGATTTGAACCACGGAACCAGCGGTGAGAGGCCGGCGTGCTGCCGCCTAAGCCACGGAGGCTATGTATGTAATAATAATAATAATAATAATAATAATGAAAAGCCCACCTGACAAAATACAGGATGGGCAGAACAGCGAGAGGACGAAGAGATATTGGGAAGAGAAGAAGAGAAAGTGCTAATAAATTCAAACGCGCTCCTTATTTGGACATAACGAATCAAAATAATAAACCGAAAGTTTTGAATTTCTGATTTCAGTATTTAGTACTGGTAGGCCTGTGTTTTGGGTAGTTATTATAATTTACTTTTCTAATTTAAAGAAATTTCGACCACCTCGTGGTGACTGTCGCCAATTGAAACAGTAATCATTATCATCGTCATCATGAATTTGGAGGCTGTGGTTTCGACTCCAACTTGCGTCAGATACTTTAATTCTCTCTTTTCTATTTACATGGATTGTACTTATTGTACAATACACGACCTAACTGCTGAAGGCAAGCTTGTTCATCGCAGCGGTCGTAACCAAAATCAATTCGTGATTATTGTTAGTCTATTATTATTATTATTATTATCTAGGCTTTGGCTCGAAGTGCCCCGGGCTCGATTCCCAGCCGAACCATCAGGGATTTCAATCTCCTGGGGTTAATTCCCGTGGCTTTGGGAATGGGTGTATGTGCCGTCTTCATCATCATTTCATCCTAATTACGACGTGCAGGGCACCAACGGGCGTCAACTAGAAAGACCTGCACTCGGCCTCTCAGGAGGCCACACGATTATTATTATTATGATTATTATTATTATTATTATTATCATCATCAGGTGTTAAACATGGAAAGATTCAAAGGCAGAAGGGAAAAGAGAACTGATCAAAATGTAGTCCGAGGAGAGAAGAAAGAATCACACCAAGATTATGAAGGAACAGTGGAAAGATAGGAAGAAATATTGGGGCAGATGACCTCGCTGTTCTGACCATTAACACAATAACTAACTAATAACTAAATAGAGGAAGAAATAACAATAAAATATCAGAAACAGAAAATGGCACGCGGTCCTTACCAGACCCTAACGGAAGTAATAGCCTTATAATAATGATGATAATAATATTAAAATAATGTACCTATTTGCTTTCAAATATTACCGAAGGAAATATCTCTACTTAGTATAAAACTAAGTCCCCGATCCTTGGATGTTATGGGTAAACTCGAGAACCACTGGATGGATTTTGATGCGGATTTCACCATTCTGTAAAGGATATCTCGAGGATGATTTCTGTAGAAAATTATTTATTTATGATCAAAGGAAGCCGAGCAGTAACGATTTCAGTGGAAAAGTCGAAAAAAACCTGGCGTCCGAGCGCTTTGTAAGCTTACGCTGGGAAAACCGTTAAAAATATCTAAATACTATGAGTGAAAGAATTGTTCAGCATGAAAAGTTATACAAAAAAGTCCGCGAGAGTATATGTCTATCTTCAATACATCGCCCACTATAAGTGTTTTTACGTTTTAATATCTTCCAACCATGTCCATTCAACTACTGAGGCGACAGATTACGAGCTAGCTAAGGGCGAGTCTATCATCCTTGTTACAGCCTAGCTAGCGGGCGAACCTATTGCCCCAGATACAGCCAGCAGCAAACTGTCGAGTCGTGTTGAGTTAAAAACTTTAGAGAAGAGTGGTTGTGTTTGGAGTTTCCCTGGAAGTGCAACTCGGGTTTTCTTCATTTCGCCTATGAACTTTTCGTTCCGCAAAATTCAGTCAAATTAAGATTGGACGGAAGGGGGATTTGTGTTTCATGCACCTCGCCATTCTTAAATTACGTCTGACAAGAATTTGTTGCACATGCATCTCCATGATAATATAATTAATAGTCTAGTCAATGATTTTAACCCATCATGCCGAAACGTAAAACGGATATTTGTCGTTGTTCATTGACATTGAAAAAAAAAAAAAGAAAAAAAAAGCGCTTATCAGGTAGTGCATTCATAACTGTTCCCGGGCGAAGCCGGGTCGGGTTGCTAGTCTTTATATAATACGCTAAGGTGTATGTTTCACAAAACTCAAGCTCCTAAACCAGAAGGAGTTAGAAGGTGTAGTTTGTACCAAAATCTTCCAAATCGTCTTAATAGTAGACTACAGGAAAACACTTGCATTTCTTGGAAAGTCAACGGAAATATATGTATTTGTTTATAAAGTGCTTTTAAACAAATAAACAAGACGATAGCCCCTGCGAGAACTCTGTCGCCTACAGCCCGCATAGCACTAAAGCCGGGCGGAGCACACACAACCTTTTATGCGAGAGTTCTCGCACGGGTTCGCTAGTGATGATAGTTTCCATTTGAGTGGATGTAACTATAAAATTGCCTACTCTTTCGCATGAATATCAGGGGTTAGGGCAACAAATTGTAACAAGTCTCGAGCTCAGGCTATTATGGTTACGGATGGGGTCGAGTTTAAAAATGTACAGTTATACTGTATCATCCAGTAGCTGCTATGTGGTTGCGTCTCTAAATAACATGACCTAACAACACAACAAGCACACCTGTTAAACAAGTGCGTATCGCAGTTGGAGTAAGAGTTCAAGAACCTCTGGTGACGAGCAATTTCGAGTACTTAGCAGTAATAAGAGTGTTTGAAATGAGCCACGTGTGGCATACACATGCCAAGCAAGCACAAGTGGTCTGTATTTACCCACTGTACCATATGTGAATCTGCTCCAACTTCCGCAAACATAACACACACAGTTATCGCTTTACATCAAAACAGACTTGACTTTGGTACCTCTAAACATTAGTAGGCTATCAATAGTAACTTGAATCGAAGACACAGATTTTCTAGCACAATGAAGTTGTAACCTTGGTGTAACTACTGTACAGTAGCAGAACTCTGAGTGCTTCCAGTCCTTCAAACAATAGGACCAAGAGTTCTATTATCCACGAAACAAGACCTGAGCTACTTTCTGCGTGGCACAGAACTGTTATTGAATGTACCGCGGACCCTGAGACTACACCAACAGGCCTTTCAGTGACATCCTCAAATTAAACAGTGATAGCCTAACATTTACCATGTTAGGAAATGTTTGAAATTTCCAGCATTGATTAATAATAGATAACTGTTAAAATATGTCGCCTATCAATACAACATTAAATACATCTATTCCAATTTTTGAACAGGCCTATCTATTGAATTACATGTTTCAACCTTTCATTAGGGGGGCGTGGTGGTGCAGCGGTCAAGCTGTTGGCCTCCCACCAAGGTGGACCGGGTTCGATTCCCGGTCAGTACATGTGAGAATTTCGATGTGAAATGCCATGTCTTATGGTTCGGATTCCACGTTAGAAGGAGGTCCCGTGGCCCATGATCTCAAGATTAACGGTCACGTTAAACTACAAACTTCCTTTCCTTTTCCAACCTTTCATTGGCGGCTTCGGTGGCGTAGTTGGTAGCATGCTGAGCTTCTATGCCCAAGGTCGCGGGTTCAAACCCGGCCGAAGTCGTCGGATTTTTAAGAGCGTCAAAAATCCGTCAGTATGCCTTCTTTCGGAGGGGAAGTAAAACCGGCGGTCCCATGTCATAGATTTATGGCATGATGAAGAACCTTCCACTAAATACACCTGTGTGAAGCTAAAATAAAGGCTATCTTTGAGTAACGCTCTTAGGTTCCAACTTTCGCCGCCAGGAGCCGACTGCGGTGGAATCTAGTAACAAAGTGCAGAACTAGTTGGTCGTTGACGGTGGCGTTTGATAGCGAAAGTTGGAACTGTTTGAAAATCCAATGTATGCGGTCCTTACTTACACTAATGCAGCCATCACGATTACCACAGGTTATCAAACAGTACACGGGGCTACATGACCACGTTGTCGCAGCCCCTAAACTGAGGAATCAGCATACCTACCTTTCATTGAGGTCTTCAAGAGCCAAATTGCTTATATCTACTTATATTTTTTAAACTTCTTATTTTTCCTACTTCCGAACTTGGCCAACTGTGGACCGTGTGTAACATAATGCTTTCTGGCCAGACTTCTTTCCTCTTCCCAGAATTCTTCATTCGTTCACTCCTTAATTTTCTCTAATCCTTAGATATTACGGGTTTGGGCCTGTTCTTCAGTTGGTCTTCGTGAAATTTGTGATTGTCTATTTGTGTTCTGAACTTCTTTCTGTTGAGGATCAATTCTGATGTAATTTTAATTTCTTCTGTGTCCTCCTTCAACTCCTCCACCCATTTCGTCGTCCTCCTCTGTCGAATTATATATTTTAAGATTCTTTTAGTCAATCATTAGTCGTCGATTCTTACTAGATGTCTATAGAATATCAGTCTTCGTTTTCTCATTGTGTCCATGATCGTTTTGGAATACTTGTAGGGATCCACATTTCTCATTTTTTCCATGTCCCGTCTGTGGTCTTCTTAAAACTTTTGTAACAATTATTCATGAAACGAAATGGATATCCTTACAATTTTCATTTACATAAACGTTCCGTTTTCATAAATTCTTCGACGGTCATCTCAACATTTATGATTAATGCGCGCGGGATCATAAAGGTCAAATCACTTCCAACGGCTTTGATTCTTTCGATCTCATAAATGTTGAGATGAACGTTGTGTCATCAAGCCTCGCAATCTTCACTGACATGCACCAACTTCCAAATATTTTTTAGTGAAATACTTTATCGCTAAACCAGCACTCGAAATGAAAGGTTGAAACACGTGTGCCTAATTCAATAGATATTCAAAATATGAATGATTGTTCTTAATTTTGTATTGACAGTTATCATCAAGTTAATGTTTCCTCTCCTTTAACTTACTCATATTTCAAAAATTGAGTATGTGGAATGATTTATAGGGTATTCTATTTATTGAGTTTCAGCCATTTATAGGTATTAATTTCTCGTTGCTTATGCTTATACTCTTACTGTTTTGTTTGGTTTGGAACTCGTATGAATTGCCTATGTTGTCACCGGCACTGTAATGGCTGAAAATTACCTTTCTGTTGTATTAAAACATCAATTTAGCAATATAAGGGAAAGGATTCTTAAATATGTAAAATGACAATATTTTTGCTCTATAACGGCTCAAAAAACTCAAAATAATTCAACTCGATGTATTCCTCTTCTTAGCATTTATCCCGCTGAATTGCAGGGTCTGCTGTTCGGCACTTTCTTTTCCACTTGATGCAGTCTTGTGCATCTTCAGGCAAGACTTTAGCCACATGCATATCCTCCCGCAGTGTGTCAGGCCAGTGATTCTTTGGTCGCCCTCGGCCAACTCGATGTATTCCATAACAAAAAATAGAATCCATTAGTCTACTTATTTCCAAAATTCAGAGGAACTTTGACTTCAATATTTTGAATAGATCTTTCTTTGTATTTGTAGAAAAATCTGGATTAAATTTACAGAAGTTACGGAAAGAAAAACATGCTGAAAAAGCTGGTGGAGCTTATATGGAGGCAATGGCAGGTCAAGAGTGTTCGAATTGTACCATTAGTCATCTCAAGCACTGGTGTGGTTCCTAAACATCTTCGGCAAAGACTTAGAGAGGTTGATCTAGATGCTAACTTGGATATATTAATTCAGAAGGCAGTGATATTGGTTACAACTAGGATAGTTTGAAAATTCATTGGCAGTGATTTAAATTAAGGTGAAGATTTTTTTTATTTTGTTGTGTGGCCTCCTGAGAGGCCGAGTGCAGGTCTTTCAAGTCGACGCACGTGGGCGACTTGCGTGTCGGGATGAGAGATGGAATGGATGAAGATGAATGAAACTGGGCAAGAATGTGGAAGGAAGCGGCCGTGGCCTGTCAGAAGGTACCGTCCCAGCATTTGCCTGATGTTGAAAATGGGAAACCACGGAAAACCATTTCAAGGACGACCGACGGTGGGGCTCGAACCCACGCGTCTACCGAGTCAGCAGAGAGCTTTGCCCCATGACCTAACGCTGCTTTTTAGCCAGCGTAGCCACTGCTGTCGGCATACCAGACAATGATCTGAGTATAATAAGCATCATACATATGGAACGCTAAGGTGTATGTTTCACAAAACTCAAGCTCCTAAACCAGAGGGAGTTAGAAGGTGTGGTTTGTACCAAAATCTTCCAAATCATCTCACTAGTACAGGAAAAATCTTGCATTTCTTGAAAAGTCAACGGAAATATATTTATTTGTATATAATGTGCGTTTAAATAAATAAACATGAATATCGCCCCTGCCAGAATTGTGACGTGTCGAGCCCGCATTACAGTAAAGCCAGGTGGGTAATACACACACGGGCGGCAACAAGTAAACGATCGTAACAAATGACCAGTCAAAAGAGAGAGAATTTCACTCTGATTTCATAATATCGACAAATTGTTTAAGAAGCGTGTTTAAACAAATAAACAATACGATTACCCAAGTCAGAACACTGTCGCGTAGATCTCGCATACCAATAAAGCCAGGCGGGTGGTTTATACAGATGCGGGATACCTCGCATGGGTGTGCTATTTATGATAATAATAATAATAATAATAATAATAATAATAATAATAATAATAATAGTTATGGGCTTTGCGCCCCTTTTAACTCTGTGCATTTAGAGACTCCGAGATTCCGGAATTCTCGCATTTACGCACCCTCAAATGCCAATTGACTGCGCCGTGATTCAAACTAGCAATCTCGAGCACAGTAGGCGAGATCGTTACCGCTGCGCCGTTCAGCTAGCCTAATGATTGTGATGATAGTACGCACGATGTAGCCGCTAAGTTGCTCATACCGTGCAGTACCTGTGCGGGACCAGCTAGCACTTAGCACACATGTTGTTAATAATGATTTATAGGCTCGTCGCGCCACGCCGTATGGGTGTGCCTTGCCGTATTCAGCCGTCAGTTGCGACACCTCCGGGGACCTCTTAGTGTGATCAATCACGATGAGACATGCATACACGTGTCACCTCCTTTCTTTGCATACGACATTGTTCATCAACATCAGATACACAAATACTCTACTTCACACTATTAACAGACACTACTCCAGGATTGATTTCCGTTCGGTGTCATTTAAAAATAATTTCGAATGACGATTAGCTCAGGACAGGGAGGCATGGAGAGATGCATCAAACCAGTCAAGACACTGAAGACTCAAACACAACACACAGTTAGACACAAGTTCAAATGGCGCTCTTTTTGGTTAGAAATTTTTTAGCATCCTGGAAAAAGAAATCTGTCTTTAAAATCCACAGTAGTTAAAAGACATGTTAAATCAAAAACATTAGCCTATTATTATTATTATTATTATTATTATTATTATTAAAACTCAGCAATTTTTCTACGTTAATGCCGTATCTTGTGTGGGGGGGGGGGGGGGTTCGTCTAGGAACACCAAGGTGGCTCATCGGCGGGCTCTTGGTTTCCGCGCCCGGACCCCAACAGGTGTGGCGAACTGTGCACTACCTCCCTTCTTATTAAGCGTGCGTGCGCCTCTTAACTGCGAGAGCGAAAAGCTCAAGATAAAATCCGCATCAAAATCCATCCAGTGGTTCTCGAGATTACCCGGAATATCCAAGAATCTCGGACTTACACTCAAGTGCATGGGGATGATTATCAAGATGTTTCATGCCTCTTTTTGAAGTCTCAATAACAACAAATAACTCAGTCTCATGGTCCAACATCCGTGTGAATGTTTTTGTTGTTGATGATTCATTTAGGGGCATTGCGACATCGGTGGTCATGTAGCTCCGTGTATTTTGGTGTGTGTAAAAGCTTCTGATAATCTTTGTCTCCGTGATGTCTGTGCTAGTGTGTGTATTTATAATCGAGCCATGATTTGGGTGGGAGGCGGCCGTGGCCTTATGTTAGGTACCATTCCGTCAAGCATTTGCCTAGAGTAGATGTGGGAAACCTCCCGCAAAAAAACACTTCCAGGTTCGCTGAGGTATGAATAGAACCCCCCTCTTCCCAGTTTTGCTTCACAGGCTGAGTGTACCCTGTTACAGCCCTCAGACCAGAATGGCATTTCTTGACAGGGCCGGGAATGGAACCCGGATCTCCGCGGTGACAGCCAAGAATGCTAGCCGCTACGTAACGGGGTGGACGTGTGAATGTATTGAACAATGTAAAGTCCGGGTTGGCTCCAATAGCCACGCAGCGTGTGGCTGGTTGGCTCCACTTGCATCATAAGTATGATACGATACGGCTGGACTGCGCTGGCTACCCTACTACAGTACTGTGCATCGATCGGGATCTGTCTCCTACTGTACAGTTCACAACCAATAGCGTGTAGCAAATTGAGTCCTAAACATGCACCACTCTGACAATTTCTATCGTGCCGGAGAAGATACCACGGAGCTTAACGCGAAGTGTTGTTCCTAATAATAATGTAGGCTATGGGCTAATTGCCGGCCCCGTGGTGTTGGGGTAGCGCGCCTGTCTCTCACCCGGAGGCCCTGGGTTCGATTCTCGGCTCCGTCAGCGATTTTAGAAACTGACGAGAGGACTGGAACGGGGTGCATTCAGCCTCGTGAGGACAATTGAGTAGCTGTTTGACACTGAGGCAGCGCCCCGATCACGGAAACCAAGATTAACGGCCGAGGGGATCCGATGCGCTGATCACGTGTCACCCCAATATCTGCAGGCCAAATGGCTGGGCAGCGGTCGCTTTGTGGGTCTAATTTTTATAGGCCTTTTGGTTTTTCGTACCTTTTAACTACTATGGCTGGGCAGTGGTCGCTTTGTAGGTCTAGACCCTTCATGGGCTGTCGTGCCGGGGGTTATTTTTTATAGGCCTATTGGTTTTACGTACCTTTTAACTACTGCGGCTTTTAGAGACGCCGGGTTGCCGGAATTTCACCCGAAGGGGCCAGTTAATCAACTGACACGGCTCCCTCGCATTTGCACACCCTCAAATGCCAGCTGACTGCACCAAGATTTGATCCTGCAACCTTGGGCACAGCAGGCGATAACGTTACCGCTGAGCCACGCAGCCTGCAAAGTGTTGTTCCTGTTATCCCACTACGTAGCCATGCGCGTTAAATTGCTCACCACGATCGTGATGAGAAGCTGTAGCAAGTGGAGGTTCGAATCCCTGCGTTAGCCTACCTGTAGCTATTCTAAGTGTGGTTTTCCCAGGATATTTCAATAGGCCTACTCTCTACTGGCGAGGTGGGAAACTACGGTTATATGCTTCTAGGATGCATGAGGTAGGATTCGGCATAAAACCATCATGGTGGATGCAAAGTCCAAATGTTAATTGATTTTTCTCGCGATTTAATCATGTGAATGCAGTGAAACTTGACACAGCAAATCTTTATAAGAGGCTTTATACAGTATACTGACATCTAGTTTAATTCGATTGTTTTGAGAAATTCAAGACGGCGGCTGTAGGAAATTTCAAATGTATGTTCTTATTTGTTGTGTCCTAATCATGCGATATCAATGAAAGTTTGAAAAATGAACCATCGTATTAATCTTTATCTACTGGTCCCTAACGCTATAGCCAACATAAAATCAATCCAGCATGGCGGCCATGTGAAATATTTCACTGGTTCTCAATCAAACTGAAATTTGGTATGGTGATAAAAGCTATTAAAATACGTTCACCTATGTGACTTTCAATAACCTGAAGAGCACAAAACCAACGCGACGGCAGCCACCAAGATTTAATATTTAAATGGGATTTTCTAAAGACTTAATAATCCAAATGCAGTGAAATTTGGCCGGCTAATTCTTTATATAAAACTTAATATAATGGCGTTTAATTTAATTCAACTTTATGAGAACTACAAAATGATGGCTGTGCGAAATTTTAAAATGATGTTCTTATGTTTTTATTTCTTGTATCATAATCAAGCGATATAAGTGAAAGTTTGTATAATGAGCCATCATAATAATAATCATCCGCTAGTATATATTTCTTTGATATACATATAAAATAATCCAATGTGGCGGTCATGCTAAATATTTCACTGGTTCTCAATATCTCCGAAACTAATACAACAATTAAATTGGAATATTGTACGAAGATAGAAGACTAATTGTTAAGTAGACTATATAGAGAGAAGCAGAAAACAGCCACACAACATTGAGGAGCTCCGGCGACAACAATCTGAAAGAATGAAGCAATTTTGGGTGACCAAGAAGAAATCTTATAGCAAAACTTGATGTATTGATTTAACGTGCTCTATTAAGGGCTATTCGATTAAATAAATAATATATATATGTATCTTTCAAAAATCTGGTAAACACAAATATAGCATAGCAGCCATACGAATTTCAAGTATTTAAAGTGACCTTTTCTGGTTATCGAATCATCTGACAGCGGTCAAACAGCACAGCTATTCTTTATTCAGTGCTTAGTATCGTACAGTAGGCTATATTTGCCGAAGCCGTGAATTTGACTTTTCTTATAATTAACTCCTAAGACTCGTTGCAGAAGGAGTCATAACTAATAGATACTGAAAGTTATAATATTCCAGCACGTCATTTTTCATTTTCAGGGGCCCAAATTTTAAATTTAGTGATCGCAAATTCTATATTAATCCCTTGTTTATTTTTGTAAAGGCACATCGCTTACTGCTATTCCATTGAACTGGTCTTTTAGAAAGGTGATAATCCTGTACCAGGAACTGAATATTCTGATTAAACAATAATTTAGTTAGACTATTGGGTTCTATGGAAACAGGACATACAACGGCTGGAAGCAGCGGAAATGTGGATGTGGAGAAGAATGCTGAAATTAAGCTGGACGGAGAAGAAGACTAACGAATGGGTCTTCAAGGAAGTAGACGAAACAAGGAAATTGATCACTATTATAGAAAAGAGGGAAGCAAAATTCGTTGGCTACACCCTACGTCATAATGAGTTCCTGACCACCATACTGGAGGGAAACGTTTTGGGGAAGAAAGGAAGAGGAAGACCGTGGAAGGCTCATCTGGATTCTGTGACGCATAGACTTCAATTTAAACGGTATGCTGACTTAAAACGCTCAACAAGTGAGGGACAAATGTCGTTGCAGCAACAAGGCCTAGCCTTGTATTCATGTATTGTAGATGATCTTCACCGTGTAACTTTCAACTCATATTTTTTCAGTACTCGAGGTGTATTGACGTGTGTTATGTTGGGTAACGATGAAAGCTTTGATTTAATAATAATAATGTTATTGGTTTTACGTCCCTTTTAACTACACTGGCTTTTAGAGACGCCGGGGTGCCGGAATTTTGCCCCGAAGGGGATCTTTAACGTGCCAGTAAATGTACTGACACGGCTCCCTCGCATTTGCGCACCCTCAAATGCCAGCTGACTGCGCCAGGTTTCGAACCTGCAACCTTGGGCTCAGCAAGCGAGAACGTTACCCCTGAGCCACGCAGCCAGACGCTTTGATTTAAGACGGGGTAAGCACGACATAAAGACCATTTCGCTATTTTAAAACATTTCTTTTTATGTGTCTCGTCTGAAATGATTACAACGTTTGGATAATGAGTTTTGAGTTTGATGTATTATTTTATACTTTATCACAATGTAGGCCTAGGTCGCGAAGCAAAGCTATTTAGTCCATCACATGGAAAATCCTTTTTATAGGCGGGAGAGTTTTTTATAGAAAGGAACCAGTGAATATATGAAAATAGGCTATTTATTGCTTCATGTAACTACTTGTGTTTCTATTAACTTTCATTTTATCATCCTTACAGTTAGGGACGAATGTTATGTCCCCTTTAAACAACAGTCAACATTAACTCTACCGTGGCTACAGCTACGCACGTGGTCTACGTGATTCTACATTTCTACAAAGTTAGCCTCGATTTCCACCTCAGCCATCACATTAGTGGTTTTCCGCGGTTTCCCACTTCTAACCCAGGCAATTAATGGGATAGTTTCTAACATTAGTCCATGGCCGCCTCTTTCCCATCCTTACTTCAACAACAAACCCACACACTAATGACGGCCTTGTCAATACATAAAATAAACCTTCTTTGCTACTGCATATGTTCGAGCATTGTTTGATCCTTTAATGCACACTATTTACCGTGCGAGTTAGCAGTATTACGTGCTCTGATTTGTTTAACACAATGATTGAAATAGGTAGAGTAGGGTAAATAGTGTGAATTAAAGGGTTTTCTTATGTTTTGAAATGGCTAGAAGTATTCATAGACTACTTATTTGTGTCAGGGATTCTTACTATTTGATCTGTAATAAAATTCAGATTTGATTGATTTCATGTGATATTTTGGAGCTGGGGATTAATTTGCTAGCTCGTGCCACTCTATGAGAGATCGCAATCTCACGACAGTTTCTCGTTAGCATATCACCTTGCTAGAAACCGCATTGTTGATATAAGTAATTAAGTGTGGCATGTGCTTTCTATCAACTGTGATTAATGTAATGTAATCTATTCTTATTAAAGGAACTCCGTGATTCATTGCACTATTGTGGATATGCCATATCTCGTTTCTGTCTCTTGAAAAGTGTTTTCACACAATTGACTAAGTATGGTTGCTATAAGCAGAATCTGGCTGTGTGTAAGTGACCTCGTGAGATCCCTGAGACTCTTTAGATTAATGTTGTGATGCCCCTCAAGACCCAAAATATACAGGGTGGAAGTAGAGGCGGATACAGGGGACATCCGACACCCTCTCCCTTCTTAACATTCTTCATGGCAAAAATATTGGACACAATGCGATATAAAGCAGGGTAGATGCACGTGAAATAAGATTTATTGAATGTCAAAATCCTTTATATTAGATAGGCTAATGTTTATATAGTTCTATCCCCTTCTATAATCGAAGATGAGGTGAAACAGGAGACATATGTTGTTGATATTAGATCTTTTCAGTCGGTCAACACAATATACAGTCTAACTTCGATATCTCGAAGTGCTTTCGAAAATAAAAAATACTTCGAGTTATCGAAAATTCGAGTTATAGAAATACATGCAAAAATGGGGTTCGATTATCATAAATACGCCATGCTGTTGTTGTCACTAGGTCTGCTCATGCATGTCAACTAACTGGGGTTAAACGTTGCTGTGCAAATATTACACATTCATTTCGATTAATTTTTCTGTATGTATTTTCCGTTCCTTAAAAACGTGACTGCCGGCTAGTGCTATAAATCTTGTGTTTATTTTTAATAATGATTGACTGCGTATTACAGTAGCTGTAATTCCGATCATGATAAGCTGTTGACAGAAATACAATATCCAGGTACCATACACAACTGAATCGATATTGTAATTCCCACGTTACACCTAATGAACGTTATTCAACTGCAGTTTCACCCCAACTTTCGAGTAAAATACACATGGCGTATGTCTGGGGAACAAAATAGCAATCGAGTATTCGAAATATTCAAGTAATAGAACTTCGAATAGAAAATATATGACATAAATTGTGTAGAACCTCGCCCGGAAAATAAAATTACTTTGAGATATCGAAAATTCGAGCTATAGAAGTTCGACTTATAATAGTTCGACTGTAACTCTAATTAGGCCTACTGGAACATGCGAAAAATAACCTAAAATATACATGTGATTAAAATATACTTTTAGCCTATTGTTATTGGCTACAGAAGCGGAAGAACTAAAAATGACATATTTCGCTCGTTAAGAGAGCATCATCAGATCCAAATATACAAGACAAACCTTTCTTTTCAGTGTTGCCTAATAAACAATTGTTATTGTAACTTTTTAATTAATTTAATTAATTAATTAAATATATTTACTATGATTGAATGGATCACGGTGTTCCTTTAATAAGAATAGACTACGGTACATTACATTGATAGAAAGGACATGCTATACTTAATAACTTGTAACAATGACTTCCACTAACGGCCTCATCCCACCAAAAATAAAACCCGCCAAAAACTTATAAAATGTGGCAGTTTTTGCTGATAAATACTAAAACATTAAGTATCCGAAAAAAAAGGAAAAAAGGGAGTACCTGCTATGTTGCAAGACTGAGAAATGACAATCCTATCAGCAAACAGTCTCCCTCCACCAACTAATTTATAAAGGTGTACCTAGTATTGATGTGATATACTTAAGGTGGCGCGCGTATAGAATTTGTCTGATAACCAGTTCATTGCGACGACTGTACTAGAGTGTGTATTTGTATTTGTGGTTAGGATTTGGGTAGGAGGCGATCGTGGCTTTACTTTAGTTACCATTCCGGTACGATATTCCCCTGGAGTAGAAGTGGGAAACCACGGAAAACCATTTCTAGGCTGGCTGAGGTAGGAAACGAACGTATATCTACCCTGTTCAGAGTGTACCCTATTCCAGCCCTAAATTCCAGAATTCCAGAATTCGAGAATTATATTTCTTGGGAGAGATGGGAATCTGACCCGGACCTCCGTGGTGACAGCGAAGACTGCTAGTCACTACGCCACGAGGTGGAGTAGGGACTTGAGATGAACAATTCTTCCGGTTCCCCTAATTCTGACTGCAAATAACATTTTTGAATTACATTTGTAAGTGACTTGACTGGGACTCTGCTTTCTGAGGCGAGGCGTGACTAGAAAGTGTGTCGGTCTTGTCTTGAATGTCATCAAGTTGAGTAACAGCTCCCAACAGACCACCGCACTGGGTTGCTGGACGTCAAGACATTAGCGCCGCTTGTCTTGCCGGCTACTGGCCCAGGGGTGACCTAGCTGAAGCCAGAGGGCTTTGTTCTCAACGTCTCCTTTCTCAAGGACCATGTAAGAGAGTTGCGATGAATTACATAGTTAACTACTGTAGCTATAAACAAATGTGAATTTAATTAATTACGATTGTTAATAGAGGGATTATTTAATCATTGCAGACGTCTCTCAACATGTGACGTAGGCAGGTGGGGTAGAGGTCCAAGGGATCAGTTACCCCCACTCCTACAATTTTCGAACGACTATTAGCCTAGCATACAATAATTATAATACATAAATTTCGTGATTATACAATAAACATATTCTATGCTAGAAGTTGAAGCGTGCAATACGTGCAAGGATAAGAATTCTAGTTGGTATTATGTATTACAAAGTGTATTATTATTATTGTTACTAGATACTGTTACAATTCCGTAAAACCTGGTGGTAACAAGATATTAACAGACATCTCACTTGCTCTCCAAAACGTATCTGTGTTTCCTGAATACAATGTTTCTTTTCATCGAAAAATAATGCCTTGATTTTAAATAATTGCTATAAGAAAAACTATTACAAGTAATATAATGGTTTTGGCCTTAAAATGCGTGGAAAAGTTTACATTTATTTTTCATACCTTAGTAAGATTTAATGTGAGCTCAGTTTGTTGCTCTGCAGACGTCTAATGTGTGTCAATGTGTGGTGCGGGTTACTTCATGACTAAGTTATTGGACCCTTCTTTCTCGCTGATAAAACAATTACAAGCCTTATTTACCTCGACATATTTGAACAGTTTGTGTTCTCTCAAATAGAATATATCGGACAACAGACTGAACAGCGTATCATTTGTATGCAAGGTGGGGCTCCGCCTCACTACCTTCACGCGGTACGCGATGCACTCGACGTACGTCTTGCAGAGCAACAAACGGAACTCACATTGAAACTTACTAAGGTATGAAAAACAATGTCATATTTCCCCCCTCATTTTAAGGCTGAAACCATTAAAATATCTCTAATAGTTCTTTTATAGCAATTATTTAAAATATAGGCATTATTTATCGAACACCCTGTATTTTCCCCCTGGAAAACTTAACTGTTAAAGAAAGGTTCTAAGACTTCTTCAGGCAACTCCTTCCATGTTTCAATATCCCTGTTGATGAATACTTAGCTATTTTATTTTAATTTTAATTTTTGGGCCTATTTTGTAAGAGTGATCTCTTCTACCCATATAATTTGGGTCATGTATTCTGTTTCGTAATTCATTCCAGGCCGGCTCCCCTGTGCATGCTTTGTACATCTCCTGGAGTCTTCTTTTATATCTTCTGTTGTGTAGGGATTCCCATCCCAATGACTTGAACATGTCAGAAACACTGTCAGTTTGGGAAAATTTTCCAAGAACTAATCTTGCAGCTTTCCTTTGCACCATCTCCAATTTGTTCGTTAGAGTTGATTGGTAGGGCTCCCACACACTCGTGGTGTATTCCAAAATTGGTCTCACAAGACATTTGTAAGCCAATTCTTGGGCATGAATACTGCTACCCTTCATGTTTCTCATTACGAAATATAACGATCAGCGTTCTTTTTTGTTGTTGTGTGGCCTCCTGAGAGGCCGAGAGCAGGTATTTCCAGTCGACGCCCGTGGGCGACCTGCGTGTCGGGATGAGAGATGGAATGATGAAGATGAATAAATCTGGGCAAGGATGTGGAAGGAAGCGGCCGTGGCCTGTCAGAGGGTACCGTCCCAGCATTTGCCTGGTGTTGAAAATGGGGAAACCACGGAAACCATTTCAAGGACGGCCGATGGTGGGGCTCGAACCCACGTCTACCAAGTCAGCAGAGAGCTTGGTCCCATGACCAAACGCTGCGCTTTAGTGTGCGTAGCCATTGCTGTAGGTAAGTTACGATCAGCGTGAACCGCACCCATTCCGACACTGGTAAAATTAATTGAGCCTGCCACGTGAACTTGCACAAACAGCTAGCAGACGGATAAGTTACTATGTGGGAACATTCTGTTCTTCAGTTTAAATATCATTATTGTAAATACCTCATAATAAACCGTTATGAATTGGCGGCTTCGGTGGCGTAGTTGGTAGCATGCTGAGCTTCTATGCCCAAGGTCGCGGGTTCAAACCCGGCCGAAGTCATTGGATTTTTGAAGAGCGTTAAAATCCCTCAGTATGCCTTCCTTCGGAGGGGAAGTAAAGCCGGTGGTTCCATGTCATAGATTTATGGCATGTTAAAGAACCTTCCACTAATTACACATGTGTGAAGCTAAATTAGGTTAAACATTTGACAAACGCTTTTAGGTTCCGACGTTCGTCGCCGGGAGCCGACTGCAGTGGCGTCTGGTAACCAGGTTCTGTACTAGTAGTGGCTGACGGTGGCGTTTGGCGCCAAAAGTGGGAACTATTTGAAAAAAAAATGTCTGCAGTTCTTACTTGAATTGAAAACAGATACACACACTAATACGGCCATCACAATTAACACCGGTTATCATACAGATTCTACACACACCCAAAGTACACGGGGCTACATGACCGCGTTGTCGCAGCCCCTAAACTGAGGAACCATCCAACCAACCAAACCGTTATGAACGCTTTAGAATTAAAATTAACGTAGACTATTTTCAACTTGTCTTCTGTGCGTATAGAATGCTGACGGAAACCAAACCAATGGAGTTCCAAAAAGGACAGCCACGACATCTGGCGACAATGTTTCGCATAAGATGTCCCTTTGACTAGAAAATATGGAATCGTGCACACAGCCAAATTTGTAGGCTATTTTAATATCCCACACTCTGGTCCATCAATTTCAATGTGTATTTGAGGAGCTTGTTCTTAAAACTGAATACCTCCACAATTATAAATTTTATAGGAGAGAGGAAAAACGGATATCTTCAGACAGGATAATCAAAATGAAGTAATATATAGTATGAATGATAGCTAGAAAGAGTAACATACTATCACCAAAAGCACCAAATTATATGAAATGAAAATCCACAGCCTGCTTCCAGTCCACCGACCGGGTCAGGGAATGGAATGGATGAAGCCCCCATCTAGCGGCGAGGATATGAACTGTGCCGGCTGCCTAAGTCTGTCGCACACCAAATTATATATAGTATATAAAAGGTTATTGATTAAAAAAAGATTGAATAAATTGAGTTTTGAACAAAATAAATGGATATATTTAGTATTGAAAAAAAAGAGAAGAAAAGGTTGTTGTATTTAGCTATGGAACGCAGAATATTTCACACAATTCCAAATATTTATCCTAATTCGTAATATTTATTTTGAACATTCTATTAATAGGTACAATTATAAATTAAATGCCTCAATTTTTTTGAAAAATAATAATTTTGGTGCAAAATATTTTAAGTGATGAATATGTACAGTTTTCAACGAAAAGCATGCTTTCTCACAACCTTATCAATGGGAAATATTAACATTAGATCAACAAATATTTTACCATACAATGGAGCTGAGGCAAATGTTACCGAATCAACCATATTTTTTTATTTTAATTTTTGGAGATATTCAGTTTTGAAAACGAGCTCCTCATTTACATTGATTGCGTGACGCTGTGAGGATAATTATACGTTGTGTGGGAAGACGACCAGTCCGGTAAATGGGGTAAGGAAGAATATAACTATCCTTTAGATTCCCCACTCAATGAACTCCTGGCTACGCCACTGGTTTAGACAGTACGTTACAATAGGGTATGCATATCCATGGCCTAGTTAGTTCCAATACTATGTTAGTCTCTTTGGATGAGACCACCTAGTAGTGTAGCGGCTAGCATTCTTGGCTGTCGCCCACGAGGTCCGTGTTCGATTCCCGGCAAGAAATTTTGATTATTGCATGAAGATTAGAATTGGTTATACTCATAGTGAGGCAGAACTGAGAAGAGGTGGGTTCAATTCCCTCCTCAGACGTTCTGGAAGTCGTTTTCCGTGGTTTCCCACTTCTACTATTGGCAAATGTGGGGATGGTACCTAACTTAAGGCCACAGCCGCTAAAATTTCAATCGTCTTTTTCTTATAGTGTCTGATAATTAGTCGGAATATTGGTATAACACTTGAGACCTCCATTATAATAACAATAATAATAATAATCATAATTTTAATATCGTATGGCATCAGGTGCTGGGTGCAAGCTTTGTTATTTGACGCCCAGAGGGCAGCTTGCATTTCGAATTTAGTAGTTCCTGGGAACGCTATGAAAGTCAAGGAGGTTAGATATCTAACCTCCTTGTCCACTATAGCGCTTTCTAGTAGAGAAAGGAGGAATTTTGTGTTGGCGGAAAATCCAGAGATTGATTTTGCCATTACGAACACGGCCTATTGAATTCAAATGGGTTCTCTAACATGCCAACAACATATGAAATGCGTGCCGTGATTTTTTCGTATTTTAAAAAATCACTTACCACGGCCAGGAGCGAACCGGCAAGCTTGGGGTTGGTAGTCCGACACCGTGGCAAGCATTATTATTATTATTATTATTATTATTATTGTTATTATTATCATTGTTACTTTTCTCCGGCTACCAATGCCAAACATTTCATTTGGAAAGTGCAAAGAAAGAAAGAAAGAAAGAAAGAAAGAAAGAAAGAGTTGAAAGCAGTACCGGTAAGTCGCAGCAAACAATTGACGTCATGTCTCGCTTTTGGCACAGCATGATACTCTCAACAATCCTAGATGCAACACTGAATGGACTCTGTATCTGCAAGAATACATTGTGATAAAGACAACATGGTTTGCACGAAGAAAGGATAAGTTGTGTTTTGCGGCAGGGATTATGTGCTGCTTCTCCAGGTCAATGGAGGTACATTGTGGATGGGATAGGAAGCATTTCTTTCATTCGTACATCACCATTTTATACCGGTAACAATCGCGTGTTCGCTGTATAGCGCCGTGAAGGTCCAAGGTGCGACTTTAACAATACAGGCCTCCCTCATTGAATGGCAGCTCATGCAACCTGCTGCGAGCTATTGCAACACTCGATGAAAGGAAACATCTTCATATCTTAACTTTCAAATCAACAACTTCATTTTCTCAATGAACTAGCGAAATTCTTCTTAATTTTGAGGAGATGTCAGGAAGAGTTTATTATTATATTATAATTATTACCGACAGCGGTAGCTATGCTCGCTAAAGCGCAGCGCTGGGAATGGGGCCAAGCTCTCTGCGGACTCGGAAGACGTGGGAATGAGCCCCACAATCGGCCGTCCTTGAAATGCTTTTCCGTGGTTTCCGATTTTCAGCTCCAGGCAAATGCTACATTCTCACAAGCCACGCCCACTTCATTCCACATCCTTGCCCAGTTTAATTCATCTTAATTCATTTCATCTCTCATCAACTCCTCTCATGAGGTTGGCGTAAGGAAGGGCATCCGGCCGTAAATACCATCCGACGCCTAGAATTTCATTGCATCTCAACCCTGGGCCCGTTGGAAACGGGATTAATAAGGGGTACACATACATTTATTATTATTATTATTATTATTAATATTATTATTATTATTATTATTTAATCTATTATTACATTGGGATTACCGACAGTGGTACAGTAGTTATGCTCGTTAAGGTGGAGTGTTAGGTCATGGAGTCAAGCTATCTGTGGACTCTAGAGATAGGTTCAAACCCCACCGCCAGCTGTCCTTGAAATGGTTATCCGTGGTTCCCTCATTTTCAACTCCAGGCAGATGTTGGTACGATACCTTCTAATAGGGCACGGCCGCTTTCTTCCAACTGCTTGCCCCGTTTCATTCATCTTCATTCATTTTTATGATTAGTCTATTATTATTATTATTATTATTATTATTATTATTATTATTTCCACTATCGTAATCAACATCATTAAAATATTCGGTGGATCCGGGACAAATACTCCACTTCAAGAACCCTTAATCGTCAGTTCGATTTTCAGTCAAGGAAATCAGATTCTTGTTGGGTGGAAAAATTCACGGCACTCCGAGCTGTGTGATGTAAGCTGGCTAAAGACCTCTAGCATCACATTTGGAACAATGCAAATTTAAATATCAGCCAAATTTTGCTGAAGGCCAAAGGTTAAGGAATATCAAGTGAAATGTGCAAGAGAGATGCGTTGTAACAAAAAAAAAATATATCTTTGATATCTCATTGTTTAAATTAGTCTATATCTTCTAAGGACTAGTCATTGATTAAAATGGTACGCTATCTTCAAAGCGTTGGTTACTGAAGGGTTAGTTGCTCGACAGCCTTCGTCGAGCGAGGTCGCGTCTGAATCACGTGCGGTACCGGTACTGTGCTTGGCTATTTCTGTGCGTATATCTGCTCTCGAACTACTGAATACCGTGTGCTGTGAGCGGTTCATATTCGCATAACTCTCGTCTTGTACTAGTAAACGACAATCACCATGGTTACAAAATTTGTGCGCAAGCTCACATTAAAATGTGTTTTTGAACGCGACAACAGGCCCAGTGCATGGGAGGTGCACAATTGGATCTCCACTTGTTTGAAAATCACTGCTGACCAGATCGAGATGATTCAACTCGACAATTTGGACAACGCCGTATATTTAAAGGTAATTTCCCAAGTACTGTTTGAGAGGTTGTTAAGTCTACATGCGGGCCAACAGAAAATTACTTTGTCAGATGGTCGAATAGGGACTGTGCAAATTACTGCTGCCGATAATGTCATCAAAACAGTTCGTATTCTCAATGTTCCCCCGGAGGTACCCATCGGTTCAATAATAAGTGTTCTTAGCAAATATGGTAAAGTGAATGAGCATCGAAATGAAGAATGGTCTGCGCAATACCCATTTCGGGTGCAGAATGGCATACGCGCAGTGCGCATGGACTTGAAGGAAGCCATCCCCTCCTTCATTTCCATTGAAGGCTATCGTGCACAGATTGTTTATGATGGTCAAATGCGAACTTGCCTTGCATGTAATTCGACAAACCATTTACGACCCCAGTGTCCCCTGCGACGAGCACGCGCTTTCGACCAGCGTACGGTAGGACCTGATACTATTGAACCAGAAAATACCGCCCTGCCGGTTAGTGGCGACTCATCAATCTCGAGCCACCCAACCCCAGCATGGGCCACGGACCACGTTGTCTCGCCATCAGCTCCAGCACCAAAGCACGCTGTTGATCACTCGGACTTCCCTACACTTGATGAAAGCACACACAAACGTCGGAAACCGGACAGTGAAGGTACCGATTTAACAGTCCCACCACCACCAGGAACCCATGACGGGATTTCCGGCACGTACACAACAGCTGATGTAATTGCGCCTACAAGCTCTGATCTGATGCAGGATAACCCCTCACCACACGTTCCGGATCTGCCCCCGACGGCCCCACTGCCCAATCTAACTGATACTGCAAACAGCCTTGCCACAGATGACGATATGGAAATTGAGGTTGCTGGGAGTGGAACAGCTAGTACTGCTCACCCCCACGTGACAGCTCCGGACACTGGGAAGACTACGTTCTTACCCCCAGCAGCTGCTACAACGCACAAGGAAATCACTCATGTGAAACCAGCCACGCTTAGTCATCGAGACCCACGATTACCTCCGAGACTGAAGAGTACTGACAAATCCCTGGGCAATTCTAAACGTTGACCTACAATAATTGCTGCTGTTTCTTTGTTTTTCATCAATAACATCAGTTTTACAGGCCACTATCGCATATAGAACATGTATTTCTCTCCTTTGTTTCTACATTTCGTGCTCGTTTTCCAGAGCATGGCCAATATTCTCACGACGTTTGCTACTCTCAATGTCAATGGCGTGAAGAATGTCACCACTCCGGCCCTGCTGTGTAGGTTCTTGAAAGAGTATGATATTGATATATTGTTTCTGCAGGAGGTCAATGAAAACAATTTTGGCTGCTTGTACAATTATGACCATGTTGTGAATGTGGGGGATAACGTCCGGGGCACCGCCATCGTGTATAGAAAGGGTTTCGAAGTTACCGATGTCATCATGGACCCCTCAGGTAGAATTTTGTCAGCTTCTTATAATAACATCAGACTGATCAATGTATACGGCCAGTCCGGGACGAACTATAAGCATGACCGGAACGCACTGTTCAGCCATGACATCTTGACACATGTAGCGACGTCAGGTCCGGTGATATTAGCTGGTGATTTCAATTGCACACTGCATCCTCGTGATCAAACAGGCACATTCAACTTCTGTCCAGGGCTGCAGACACTTACCCATAGTATGCAGCTGGTGGATGCCTGGCAACGATTGCATGGTTCGTACGTGGAATTTACCTTCTGTCGTGGGGATTCCAGATCTAGAATAGATCGCGCTTATATCTCCCAGCCTCAAGCACATCTTCTTGATAGCTGTAAAGTCGTTCCCGTAGCCTGCAGTGACCACCACAGTGTCATATTTACTCTTAAAGCGCAACGGGCAGATAGATGCTTCATTGGTCGGGGTTCATGGAAAATGAACAAGAATGCTTTTCAAACCCACGACAATGACCGACGCTTTGCCACCGTTTATCAACAATGTACTACAACAAAAGATCGATACCATAATATTCTAGACTGGTGGATAAAGAAGTTAAAACCTACCATTAGATCTACAGCCAAAACTTTCACCTATGAACGGTACCACGACCTAAACAGGAAACTAGACTTTTATACCACAGTCATGCATGACCTGCATCGGAAGGAACGGCTAGGAGAAAATGTTTCAACACACCTCAGTTCCATCAAGAAGACTATTATAGGGATTAAAGAGCAGAGTCTCCAGGACTTACTCCCTCACATTAAAGGAACCTCCATCTTAGCAGATGAACGAATGTCGCTCTTTCATTTAGCCAAAATGCGCAGATCAGCAAACCGACAAGTTGTGCATGAATGGATTAATGAACAAGGTATGGTCATCAGAACTCACGAACACATACTCGCCGAAAGTGAGCGCTACTTTCGTGACATGTTGGGAGAAGACAGCGTTAGTGATTTGCAAGTAAATAACATCTTGCGATCTGTTGACAGACACCTCGAGGGCGATGACATCCATTTTCTTGAGACCTCTATCACCAAGGAAGAGGTGAAACATGCTCTAGACCAGACTGCAGCTAATAAGACACCCGGCGTTGATGGCATCCCGTACGAGTGGTACCGACACTTTTGGACCATGGTCGGAGAAGACCTGACAAGTGTGCTTAATCACGCATTGACCGGCGACATTCCGAATACCTTCACAGACGGGGTTATTCTTCTGATTCCGAAACAATCGAAATGTGTCTATATCACTGACTACAGACCCATTACAATCTTAAATACCGATTATAAACTTCTGGCCAAGGTGTTAGCAAACAGAATCAGACGCATTCTTCCTGCTTTAATTGGCACTGGGCAAACTTGTACCATTCCAGGAAGAAATATCGTGCACAACCTTCTAGCCATTCGTGATATTATCATACACTACTCTGTCGCTGATAACCCCGCAGCTGCACTTGCAAGCATTGACCTTAATAAGGCCTTTGACAGAATAGCACACAAGTATTTATGGAAGGTATTAGAACGCTTTCATTTTCCCATCACCATCGTAGCAACTTTCCAACGACTTTACCAAACGGCTTCTTCTCGTGTAATGGTCAACGGGTTTCTGTCATCGAAAATTCCAGTCAAGAAGTCTGTCAGACAAGGATGCCCCCTATCAATGGCTCTATTCGTCTTGGCGTTGGAACCCATGGTCAGGATGATGAACAACGTACTCACTGGCCTCACGATCAACGGAGAGCGTTTTACACTGCGAGCCTATGCCGATGACGTCACGATACTACTCACAAATGAAGGCGACGCGATACTCGTCCAACAGACCCTTGAGTCATTTTGTCAGGCCAGTGGAGCACAAGTAAACTATAGAAAGTCATCATTATTGCTCTTAGGCCCAGGTGACAATAAGCACTACTCCAATACTACCGGTATTCCTACTGTCACCGCATGCAAAATATTGGGTATAACTTTCAGTCGAGATATTGCGGAGACCATACAGACCAACTGGGCTGCCCGATTAAATGTTCTGAGGTTCCAACTGAAAGAGGAACTTTCAAGACGGCTCAATATTCTGCAAAAAACCTGGCACATTAATATGTTTGCTCTGTCGAAACTGTGGTATATGGCGCAAGTACTTCCCCCTCCACATATAATCAGCCAGCGCATTGAAATGGCGATTGGATTCTATCTTTGGAAAGGCTATCGCTATAGAATTCGACGGGAACAACTGCAGTTACCAGAACAGTGTGGTGGGCTGCGACTTTTTGCAGTTGAACTGAAATGCTCTTCACTCTTCTTGAAACATATTATCAAGGCGAGACAGTCTACAGGTGATCCGTTCGTTTGTGCTGCTCTGAAAGTCATTGAAACTATTCCTTTACGACAACCCCATCCGTTCCGGGTTTTGTTCAGGAAAGCCCTGGCCCTTTTGCTAAAACTTCCCACTGCCCACATCTCCGATGGTTCCTTCAATGAAGCTAAACACATTTATGCTTTTTTATTGCAACTCCGTAATTTCACACCCCTGGTGCATTTAAAATACCCCAACAAAGACTGGAAGCATATCTGGGACAATGTGCGCAACAAATGGCTTCCCTTAGAATGGCGACTGTCTGTATATGCTTGCATTAATGAAATCATCCCCACTGGTGAAAAAATGAAGCGGCACGAACAAGTAGCTGATGATGCCTGTCCTGTGTGCAACAGGACTGACACCCTCATCCACCGCATCACTACATGTGGGAGTGCGAACGGCGTGTGGCGATGGACGATGAATGCTATCCACAGCATAACCGGGCTAACACGCAACAGGGACGAGGAGATCTTGAACTTCGAATTACGGGATGTACTTGGGGAGCCGAAAAGGAATGCCATCTTATGGCTTGCATCTGCAGCAATCCACTACAACCTTACTGGTTACCGGACACCCCTGGTGACTACCCTGCCTGGTTTTCTGGATCACCTCCGCAAAGAACGATGGAAACTCGTACAGCGGAAGTGTCTCAACAGTGCTTTTGGAAACTTTTTATATAAATTCTAACAACATACGTGTGGTCATTATTGTGCTACAGTCTTATGATGCTTGGTGTTTTGTTGTTGTGTTCTGTGTGTTTTATATTTTGTTTTTTTCTCAAAGACTACTATGAACTTAGAACATTACCTTGAGGTGGGAATTGTATTTAGTGAACAGTGTTTGTAGCTGTTTTTTTTTGTTAACACAAGAATTAATAAAATATAATTGTGAAAAAAAAAAAAAAAAAAAGGTCGCATAGAACTTAATTCGTGGGGCGCATTCACGTTTCCTTTTAATATTCAGCTGACTTTGAATCATGTAGCCTACATTTTGACCCGAGGATTAAATAATGCTCTATATTTTCATTTTCGTCAGCCCATATATCCTGCCGCTTGCTGTACCGTCCTTCCAAGCTTTGAAAGAAAGAAACATGTCCATAGCCTTTGGAAACCCAAGTTATTTACGGTCGGGTCAGATTTACCCATGGCGCCAGGGCTCGCGTGACAAGTTTCGGCTTACGTTAGTCGGGACAATCTGTCAAAAATAAGTGGGAAAATCCAACTATTTTGGTGCAGCACAGTAGCATAGTTCACGTTCTTGTTCGTCCATGTTAAATGTCTAGGGACACCACGGTCATCAGCTCTTTTGTTGGAAAAAATGGTAATGACTGCTTTACCGCTACTATCAAGGCTAATTGTACTGTTACGAAAATTATTGCCATGTTTCTGCATGTTAAATTTGAAAAATATATATAAACATCATTTTATATCGGGAATAGTTCATAGGAAGACACCAGGTGTAAAATTACTTCATTAAAATCCGTACGACTACGAGAAAAAGGGAGAGACACACTATGGGTCAAAATAATCCGGCGCCAGTCCTCGTGTTATATTTTTTCATCCCAGTTCTCAAGGGTTAATGAATGAATGAATGAATGAATTAATCGATTGATTTATCATTTGATTAATCAATAGACGTATAACGGTCTCAGATGAAAATGAAATTTATTAATTAAGAGACCACTGAGTCGCCTCCGTAGCGTAGCAGTCATCTGCCGCCCCAGAAGTCGTGGGTTCGATTCCCGGCTCTGCCACGAAATGTGAAAAGTGGTATGAGGACTGGAACGGGGTCTACTCAGCCTCGGGTGGTCCAAATGACTAGAGGGGGTTCTATTCCCACTTCAGCCATCCTCGAAGTGGTTTTCCGTGGCAAATGCCGGAATGGACCCCCCCCCCCTTTAAGGCCACGGCCGCCTCCTTCCCTCTTCCTTGCCTATCCATCCCAATCTTCCCTTCCCTTCCTATCCCTAGTGAGGCCCCTGATCGCTTTGCAGGTGAGGCCGCCTGGGCGTAGTGCTGATCACACCTCCCCTGTTGTATCCAATCCGACAAAGTGTTCCCAGCTCTAGGACACTGCCTGGAAAGGCGGTAGTGGTGAGTTCCCTCGCTGAGTCCGTGGGAACCACCAACCTAGAGGGTAAAATTTACTTTAAAAAGAAAGAGAGAGAGAGAGAGAGACCACTGACATGTCTTAACTCCAGTATATCGCATTTCGTGGATGAAGTTAAATATGGACATCCCTTGTTCGAGACTGAAGGGTGCTTCTTGTCTACGTCAAGTGGCCGGATTCAAGTAGTCGGCTGACAACCGTATCATGATGTACATATTTACAAAATATCTTCACTGAGAGCAACTGTAATTACAAGACTAGAGGAAACCGGTTCATATTTTCAATTGAAATACTGGCAATGCAGAATGTAATTACTGTAGCCTACTGTAAGTTGTAGAGTTTAACATTTCTGGGGAAATAGAATCACGGGTATAAGCCTAAGAAAATTTTAAAAAAGGAAGCTACGTGAAGAACTTAATCTCGTATTTCCATTACTGTCTGGTCATGCATTGAACTCTAATTACAGAGAACCAGTGGCGTAATTAGGGTTTGCTTATTTATTTATACATTTATTTATTTATCGTATGGCTTTTAGTGTCGGGAGTGTCCGAGGGCATGTTTGGCTCGCCAGAGGTTGTAGCTGCTTCTAGAGGACACCCATAGGGTGAGCTACAAGTTCCATTCAATTTCAAGTAGTTCCAATTTTCGCTACCGGATGTCAATGCTACCTAGTGGTGAACGTTGGAACTTTGATAGAGCGTTCCAACGAAATCTAACCTAGAAATTTAGCTTCACACAAGTTTAGTCTGTGGAAGGATCTTTTACATGTCATAAATCTATGGCTTAGGACCGCCGGCTTTACTTCCATTCCAAAGGAAGGCATACTGAAGAATTTTAACGCTCTTAAAAAATCTGACGACTTCGGCCGTGTTTGAACCCGTTATCTTGGGCACAGCAGTTCAGCATGCTACCTACTACGCCACCGAAGCCACTAGGGTTTGCTTCTGGAGGGGGATGAGCTAAGAAAAATTTCATTGGAGGATAAGGGCTCAGACATGATATATATTCGATGAAAGCTAATATACGGTCCCGAAGTTTTTAAACCTATCCATATTTATTTCGTGTTTGATTTCATTAACATTTGATACGTTACATTTGCACTTATTACTGTGCAAATGCTCGCAAATTAACTATTTTGTTGATATTGAATTATGGGTCTAAAGTCCATATTCCTTCGCGAAATCATCTGGCCCTTTCTATTCCCCGACATTGTATAGATATTAATACACTACAGTTCACCTAAAGTCTTAAAACAGCGATACAAGTAAACACAATATTATTCACTTTCCAAAATAGCACTCATACTTGGATACTAACAGATTGGTAACATGATGATAATAATTTTTGTTTTAAGGGGCCTAACATCTAGGTTATCGGCCCCTAATTGTTTGGGTGATAGTGAAAAATGAGATGAGAATGAAAACTATAACTAATACTGACTACAGACTAACATAAGCTACTACAGGAAGAAATGGTAAACAAATAAAGCATAAGGCAAATAAAGGACAGGAAGAAAAGAAATGTCCTCAACCCTCGAAGAATGAGGATTGAGGGACTTGTAAGGAAGGAGAGGCATGAAAGGCAGATAGGAAAGGGAAAGAGGACATGGCCCGCTCCAAAGTCAGTGGAAAAAAGGGGAAAAAACGGACCCAGCTCAGGAATTCCCCGGAATCGCCAACTCCCGAACTCACCGGTCGTTAGCCCCTGAGGGTATAGCTATATCCAGGGTGCACCGGAAGTGGTGGGGCTACATACACCCTGCCTCCTTGAGGGCCTTGAGCAGAGGGCAGGAGATAACATGAAAAGAAAAAGAAGGCTGACCCCTCGCAGAAGGAGGATATCAGGAAAGAGGAGACAAGGGCAAATTAAGGCGGGAAATGAAGAGATTCCCTAGGCCTCGGATACCCTAATACCGTCGGGGTCGGAAGAGAACAAGTGTTGACCAAGAGAGGTCGACAGGAAAGAAGACGGAGAGGAACCCGGCACAAGTAGGCCTAATTGGAAGCAATGCCAGACTCAGCTGGGGTGCCGTGGTCGCCAACCTACGTCCCACTAGATGAGAGGCCCTGGGGGGAGATGGTAACAAATAAGTAGTGTATTTTTGGCGAGGGGTGAGGAGATATTGTGCCACACCCTCCTCATTGCCACCCCTCTGGTTAACTGAACAGTTGACCATTTTGCTCATTCAGTAAGTGTTAAGTTAGGCAAACACTAAAAAGTCACACGTGCGAAAAGAAATGCTCTAAAAACAATCTAATTATTTGTCATCAATCCGAAGAGTGGTTTAATTCAAAATTAAGATCTTCACCAAATTTCATAATTTTATTATTTGGCTCTGTAGTTACGCTACTACAATGAACTCGAATCAGACCACATATAAATCAATCGAACGTTTTAATTTAGTTGCTGATTGTTATCGTTGCTCATCTTTAGGGGCTTAGCAACATCGTGGTCATGTAGCCCCTGAGCTTGGGTGAGTATAGAATTTGTCTGATAACCTGTGTCACTGTGATGTCTGCACCAGTGTGTGTGTATTTGTACTGTAATATTGCGCTAGGATTTGGGTAGGAAGCGGCCGTGGTCTTAAGTTAGGTACCATTCCTGGTATTTGCCAGGAGTAAAAGTGAAAAACCCTGAAAAACAACGTCCAGGATGGCTGAGGTAGGATTCGAACCCACCTCTTCTCAGTTTTGCCTCACGAGGCTCAGTGGTCCAGCCCTCACAGCAAAATTAAATTTATTGGCAGAGCCGGGAATCGAACACGGACGTCCGTGGTGGCAGCGAAGAATGCTAGCAACTACGCAACGAGGAGGACAGTTGTTGTTGATTCAGTTAGGGGCGTTGTGACATCGTGGTTATGTTGCCCCGTGTACTTGGGCTCACAAATGGTACCTAATTAATGTCATGGCAGCCTCTTAACCGAATCCTAGCCCCAATTACAAATACACACCATAGTGCAGTCATCACAATAACACAGGTTATCAGACACACACTGCCCTCAGGCTATAATGAAATTTCTTACAAATGTCGGGAATCGAACCCGGACGTCTGCGGTGACAGCGAAGAATGCTACCACTAAAACACGAGGTGGATTATATTATAATTTAGTTATAATAGAAGAACAAGGTAACAGTCATAATTTTAGTAAAAGAGCGTCATCATCCTTCTGTTCCATTTGCCAATATTTAATTTGTGAGCATTGCTTATGTAAAATAATCCTGCTTGGTTTAGTTCATAATTCTACCCGATACCGTGATGAGAGATGCGCTAAATTGTTCAGTTAGATTACTCTAATTTACAGAAATAAATGTCGGCCCTTTTTACTGGAATAGTATTAGCGATAAGTGACTGGGATTCGCAAAATGTACTAATGCCGATTGCAAGAGTTATTTTAAATGGAAAAACAGTATTATTTCTTTCAACTGATTTTTCGCACAGAAGTAAATTCCGTTTTAGTTACTTAGGTCGATCCTACATTGGAAGCGGAATTTCTCCCGATCAGACGGTCTGAGCGGGTCTGGTCGGGTCTGAAGAAAACAAACACATGGCGCACCGTCCTCCTCCTACACTGGAACCAGTGCTCGTTCCGGGTTTGAACTGGTCTGACAGCAATCAAACATGTTTGTTTTTTCTTCCAGTTGCCTGGGAGCTTTGGTCGAGGTGGTGCGTTTTAACATCATCTATTGAACTTGGTTTTTGTGTTTAATTGTGCCATAATGGTAGAAAAAAGGAATGTTAATTGAATTAGTGCGTGGGCGAGTTTGTTAGTTTTTCTGCTGGCTCTATACATTCCTGAAGTTACTCCACTTCCGTAGGTCTACTTCTGTGATATTTTTTGTATTCATCAGGCTGACTACCCTTTGGTAGGCAGGTTGTGTAAAATTCACTTTGACGGTGGTCTTCATTGAACTCATGAACCCATTTTCCTTTACACGAGTTTAATAAT
The DNA here is from genome assembly GCA_946902985.2 of Meconema thalassinum. Lineage (NCBI taxonomy): Eukaryota > Metazoa > Arthropoda > Insecta > Orthoptera > Tettigoniidae > Meconema > Meconema thalassinum. The sequence continues at coordinate 1,049,099,840 of OX336388.2, forward strand.
AAATTGCTGTCCAATAACATGAAATCAATTAGTTCCTCGTCCATTTTTCAACTGTATTAATAGACAACTTTCCTCGTCGAGAATTGACACAGTACTGGTTCTTCCGCTCCTGGCTGAAAACTAGCTGCAATTTAGGACTGCCGGGTCTGGTGGCCGTGTCCAATGTAGGATCAGCCTTAGGCTATCATTTTTTTAGAGAAAAGCCAATACAGTGAGTACTCAGTCGCGAAGCAGGCTACTGTGTTCTGTATAAAAGATGCTAGTGTAGCTACTAAACTCTCTCTACAACATTGCTGTATGGGAGTGGAACATTTAACTTTAATCAGTTAGTTTGTTTAACTTGACATTTAATCACTTAATTATTTTAATGTAAACGTTTAATTTGCTATTTAGTCGCCTGATATTTTCAAAGTTTAACCTGTCAATTTGAACAGCTGGTTTGTTTAACTTGACATTTAATTAGCTAATTATTTTAAATGTATAACTTGGTATTTAATCGCTGAATATTTTAAAAGTTTACCTTTAACTTTGAATAGCTAGTTTGTTTAACTTGACTTTTAATCACTTAATTAAGTTTAACTTGAAACAATTAGTTTGTAACTTGACATTTAATCATTTGTATGTATGTCTACCCCTTATTATTCCCGTTTTTCCAACGGGGTCGGGGATGAGATGCGATGGAAGTCTTAGTGGCGATGGTTTTTACGGCCGGATGCCCTTCCTGACGCCAACCTCATGAGAGGAATTAATGAGAGATGAAATGAATGATGGTGAATGAAACCGGGCAAGGATGTGGAAGGAAGCGGCCGTGGCCTGTCAGAAGGTACCGTCCCAGCATTTGCCTGGTGTTGAAAATGGGAAACCACGGAAAACCATTTCAAGGACAGCCGACGGTGGGGCTCGAACCCACGCGTCTACCGAGTCAGCAGAGAGCTTGGCCCCTTGACCTAACGCAGCGCTTTAGCCCGCGTAGCCACTACTGTCGGTACATTTAATCATTTACGTATGTTTATTTATTTATTTATTTATCGTATGGTTTTTAGTGCCGGGAGTGTCCGAGGACATGTCCGGCTCGCCAGAGGCTGTAGCTGCTTCAAGCGGACACCCATAGGGTGAGCTACAAGTTCAGTTCAATTTCAAGTAGTTCCAACTTTCGCCACCAGATATCACTGATACCTAGTGGTGAATGTTGGAACTTTGATAGAGCGTTCCAACGAAATATGCCCTAGAAATTTAGCTTCACGCAAGTTTAGTCTGTGGAAGGGTCTTTTACATGCCATAAATACATGACAAGGGCCCGCCGGCTTTACTTTCCCTCCAGAGGAAGGCTTACTGAAGGATTTTAACGCTCTTAAAAGATCCGACCACGTCGGCCGGGTTTGAACCTGCTATATTGGGCACATCAGTTCAGCATGCTACCTACTACGCCACCGAAGCCACCTTATGTTAAAGTGTGACTTTTAACTTTGAACAGTTAGTTTGTTTAACTTGATATTATCAGTTACTTATGTTTAACGTTTGATTTTACAGTTTGTTTGACTTGTTATTTAATCCCTTACTGCAATTAAGTTTATTTTTACACAATTACTTTGTTTAATCCGTGGCTTAGGCGGCAGCACGCCGGCCTCTCACCGCTGGGTCCGTGGTTCAAATCCCGGTCACTCCATGTGAGATCTGTGCTGGACAAAACGGAGGCAGACAGGTTTTTCTCCGGGTACTCCGGTTTTCCCTGTCAAATTTCATTCCAGCAACACTCTCCACTATCATTTCATTTCATCTGTCATTCATTTAATCATTATCCCAGAGGAGCGCGTCAGGCCTCGGCAGCCGGCACAGTCCATACCCTCGCCGCTAGATGGGGACTTCATTCATTCCATTCCTGACCCGGTCGGAGACTGGAAGCAGGCTGTGGATTTTCATTTTCATTTCACTTTGTTTAACCTGACATTTAATCACTTATTTAGCGTTTAGCTTTGAACAGTTTGTTTATTTTACTTGAAATCTAATCAGTTACTTATGTTTAACGTTTAATTTTACAGTTTCTTTAACTTGGTATTTAACCAGTTTGTTATTTTAACTTTTGACTTTAATGAGTTAACCTTTCGCTTACTTTTTCAAGTCTGATTCGAGCCTGTATCGTTACGGCCCGAGTAAGATTGTTGGATGTACGAGTGAATTAGATAACGTTTACAAGTAACTGGCCGACATTCCGTCGTGTCGTGACGGCTTCATGACAAAGGGCGGGAACCGTGACCACTCCATCCGTACCCTCTGTGAATACCAGCGGTCAAGTCTCGACATGAGCTGCGAGTTGGGAATGTGTGGAATGTTCTCTGCTGTCTCTTTGCTCACTTTATACATTTCAAATACAGGTTACAGTATCAAATGTTCAGGTTACTCGAACAGCTAAATTAAATCACTTAATAAAGTACTTACGGTATATATTCTAGGGTTGGATTTCCGACTTGAAGGATATAGCACGGTTGCCAGATTCCTGAAACAAAATAAGGGACTGGTGTGTTGTCGAGGAAATCAATGCGTGACAATCTACAACTTGTAAACTTCCTTTAACAATGATTTTACAGAACTTATATTGACATCACAGGGCAGTTTATTAATAAATAATAAAAAAAAACCCTTTATGTTCGACCCTGACTATTATATGTCTGAAAACTTTATCATAATGGTGGTCATTATAACACTATTTTTCATTATGAAACAGTTTCTCCCACCAATCACAGCTCATGAAACAGTTGTTTGACCAATTAGATAAAGATACCTTCACGCATGCGCTCAAAATCCAAAATGTCTATATAAATTACCGAAAGTGCACCGTCCATATGTTCGCGTAAATAAACTGGTGAATATGAGGCAAGAAATAGCACTGCACATTAATATACCCAAATCCAATTTCTACACAGCGCGTTGATTTCAAACGACTACGGTGACAGTTTTACTGAATACTGGTTCACGATCTGCACATATGGCATTGAAGCACACAGAGCGCATGCGTCGGTCGGCCAGAGAGCTTGGAACAGAGAGATGTGCTACCTAGCGCACCACCCGATCACAAAATTCTAGTTACTGAACAGATATTTATGAATATTTATGTTAAAACATATAATAAAGTTATAATTATCGTCGAACATAAACAGTCGTAGGCCCTAAGCAACTCGCCTATAATGGTAATTAAGACACTCGTATGGAAATATACTCGTGTCTTAATTATAGCCATTATAGGCTCGTTGCATAATGCACTATTACTAGTAATATAGAAGTAATATAGCAGCTTCCGTGGCTTAGGCGGCAGCACGCCGGCCTCTCACCGCTGGGTACGTGGTCCAAATCCCCGTCACTCCATGTGAGATTTGTGCTGGGCAAAGCGGAGGCAGACAGGTTTTTCTCCGGGTAATCCGGCTTTTCCTTTCAAAAATTTCATTCCAGCAACACTCTCCACTATCATTCATTTAATCTGTCATTCATTTAATCATTGACCCACAGGAGTGCACAGGCTTCGGCAGCCGCCACAGTTCATATCCTCGCTACTAGATGGTGGGGCTTCATTCATTCCATCCTTGACCCGGTCGGTCGACTGGAAGCAGGCAGTGGATTTTCACCAGCAATATACAGTATATTATCAGATGAATCAGCTGCCCCTATTAATATTGTTTTATGCAGCCCAACGAACGTGCGTTGTCAGGAAGGTCGATATTATTCTCTGCTTGCATCCCGTATAGTACTAATGCACTGCAAGCATATCCTGCAAACGATACTGGACATTATTAGTTTTCCCTCGATGTGACTACAGACTAATACGTGGGTCAAGCTGCATGCCTCTCACCAAGGCACACCGGCTTTGATTCCTGGTCAATGCATGTGAGATTTTCGAAGTGAAATGCCATGTCCTGTGGTTTGGATTCCATGTAAAAAGGAGGTCCCGTGGCTCATGATCGTGAGATTAACGGTCACGTTAAACTACAAGCTTCCTGCCTTTTTTACTAATACGTGGGAAACATAATAGTGTTCAGTATTGTTTGCGGGATATGCTTGCAGTACATTGGTACCATACGACATGCAGCATATATCGGCCTTCTCGAAAACACGCGTTCGTTGTGCTGCATAAACAATATTATTAGGGGCAGCTGATTCACCTGGTATACTTAAACTAACATTTTCTTTCCTTGCCGATACTACGTCATTCAACATATTTTTCGTTACTCCAAACAAATTTTAATACCGTAGCGTATTGTCTTTCCTAACAATTTCATTTAAGTATTTGCATAAAAAATCTGAAGATAACAGCACAAAAACGAGCCTTACAGTAGTCGCGTATGATGTGTAACATCTGACATGTTATCCTACTATGAAATTGAGATGAAATATATGTGAAGTCAATTTGTTTTGGCTGTACTCCTCCAGTTTTGATGTGTAACATCTTTCCGCTCGGTTGCTGGATAGTTTTGTGGGAATGATTTTGAAAATTGGGGACGGAAGTGGATCGGAACGATCGAGCTGGCAGTGGTGGATCGAACGGAAGTATGCACTGCCCGCTCAATCGATAGAACGGAAGTGTACTAGCTGGCAGTGCTGGAAAACGGAAGTATGCACTGCCCGCTCGATCGATCGAACGGAAGTGTACTAGCTGGCAGTGGTGGAAAACGGAAGTATGCACTGCCCGCTCGATCGATCGAACGGAGGTGTGCCCTAGCTGGCAGTGGTGGACCGAACGGAAGTATAAGACGCACTGCCAACTCGATCGATCGATCCAGCTGGCAGTGGTAAGAGAAACAATCAGCGCGCGGTGTCGGAAATTGATACCATGACGCACTTTCGGCCATGTGGAATGTATATGACATACTGAACGGAAAACGCTCATGCGAACTCTGGTGTCAAGTGATTGAAACAAATGACATGGTACATGTTCGAAGTCTTCGTATCAGTATTTAAATGGTAAAATGCCTTAATATCAAACATTCTAAGTAGTCGGCATTGCCGGTATTATGTTTCTGCACAATGGCTATTCAAATATTAACCCACATAACGGTAATGCAGTCATCAATATAATATATTCGTTGTGGTTATACGAGAATTGAGCAAGCCTTCATGAACTATTACTCAATACATTCTCTTTACTCACAAGAGGGCCTATTCATGAGGCATTTTAAACTCAATTTCACGCAGGAACATTATCGAAACAAGCAAAATATAAATGAAACTTAATTCCGCATTGCAGTATTATTGGAACGTGGAAATAAGTTACCATCTTGTGCACAATATTTGCGTAGTCGAAATAGCCGTGGGGTTATTTATTTATTATTTATTTAATTATTTGGATTTATTGTGCTTCTAACAGGCATATGCCTAATAAAAAGAAAAAGAAAGTATGACTGTGAATCTAGAGATCTTGGGTTCGAATCCTGGGCGGGGTAGATACTATTGCTACCAGATTATCATTTTAAACGATATTTAGCATATCAATATGACTCATTTTAACAGAATCCAGATGAAATTACGTGTTGGTCTCTGAATGAAGAGGACCTGTTTATAAGGAATTTAAGGTTATGAGTGGTGTCGCGTCTATTAATCTAGTTGATCCATATCGTATTCTTTATTTAGGCTAGTGCTGGTGGAAGCTACAAATCATCTAATAAAATGAGTTCCGTATTATAAACTACAATATCTGTAAAACACTCCCTTTTACAATAGATTAATATTTGTCCCAATAATAGTATAAAATACCGGTGTATCAACAATTTCACGTGAGGTTTCTTCTATGTCAGATGTTACACATCATATGCGACTACTGTAAGGCTCGTAATTTTTTAATTTTTTTCTCACGTTTCTTTTGTCGATAATTTCGCATATATTCTGCTCTGGATTTACCCATCTCTGCAAATCACTAAATCATGAAAAAGAGGGGCGTCACCCCGAGTCCTGCAACACCTCATACAAGTCCCTAGCATTATTGGTTGCGAGATATTAAAAAGCCGATAACCCATTAGTTTGGGTCCTTTAGTTAAATTAAGGGGGCTATATGTGTCATAAGACATTTCATACAAGTCCCTAGCATTATTGGTTCGCGAGATAAAACAGGGGGCGTCACCCGGAGTCCTAGGACACCTCATACAAGTTCCTAGCATTATTGGTTCGCGAGGTATTAATAGGCCGATGACCTATTTGTTGTGGGTCCTTTGGTTAAATTAAGGGGACTATATGAGAAGAGGGAGCGTCACCTCACGCAAAATGGGTTGGTACCATCTCACAGCCATCTCTCCGCCAACGCGGGCGCTCATTGGTCAAATCAAATAGCGCGTGCTTCCCCGGTTTCCTGTTACACATTTCCGTCCCTTTTCCAAAATCACTCCCACAAAAAATATCCAGCACACGAGAGGCAACACTATGTTGGTGGACAGTACGTCGTGGTACCAATATCCGCCACCGCGCGCGCTCATCGTTTGCTGTATGTTGGCCGACAGTACGTCGTGGTACCAATATCCACCACCGCTTGCGCTCTATGTTTCCTGTAACACATTTCCGTCCCTTTTCCAAAACCACTCCCACAAAAAATATCCAGCAACCGAGAGGAAAGATGTTACACATCAAAAATAAATACAAAAATAAAATAAAGAAAGGAGTCTTTTCTGTCTTTACGAACGAATATACCAGAGTAAGCACTCTTTGTAAATAAAACTTCAGACAGAAAATCCCAAAGATAATCTTTTGAAGGAAATAGTAGTCTATAAGTCTAGTCTACCAGAGGTGTAAACACAGACGATTTTTTTCTTGAATTTCAAAACGCTCGGAAATACGGTATAATAGCCGTCCCGGAAATGAACTGTCTGGGACGCGGGGCATTTAGCACGAATACGGGACGTCTGGCAACCGTGGGTCATAGGCTCATGACCTGGCAAGGACTCCTTGTTGCTATTTCTTTTAGTGTCTTGAACATCGCGATCATTTCAGCCCTGCGTAGTTTGGATGTGTGTAGAATTTGTCTGATTACTGTAGTTTTTTTGTTTATTTTTAGCGTATGGCTTTTAGTGCCGGGAGTGTCCAAGGACATGTTCAGCTCGCCATTTTTGTAGCTGCTTCGAGACGGACACCCAATGGGTGAGCTACAAGTACCGTTGGGGAGGGAAGTTGGAATGTAAGGACGAGGAGTTGGAAGGTAGCGGCTGTGGCCTATAGGGTGGATGTACCATTAATCGGCACTGACCGAGTGATCGGCACATTTGCGGTTAAATGCCTATATCAAGGCTTTAACTGAATAGGTTTGCCATCTGCTGGGGTTTTCATAAACCTTAGGTACACATGATTCATTCAAACTCCACTGGAGGCGCTTGTGTCGAAGGTGTTCTGCTACGTTGCCAGTTGAAGTGAACTCTCGCGATGTCACTGTCGTTGCCTAACGTGCTTGTTAAGGAGTAGGACTTCAGTGTTTGTAACATTGGCGTGTTTTGCAATGTAAGTACCGTTGAACTTTGAATTATTATGTTGCGAAACTATGTATTGCATGAGTCAGAACACATAGAACATGATTTTAATTATTTATATTACATTTTAGGTCAGAGCCGAATACTAGTTCAAAGAAAATCATAGCCGTACCGGTTATCGGCAGGTGTGCCGATAACTAGTGCAACTGAGGCTTCCAGGAAGTACACCTTTACTTAATATATAACTCCTGCATCATAACCCTCCGTTTGAAATATCAAAAAGAAATACATTGAGAACAGTTGAACTAGTAATCGGCATATACATTCTTCACTCAGTTTCTATTTATAGCTTGATGAAAGAAATGCCGAACACTAGGACATGTATGTGCCGATCATTCGATGTATTTAGAAAATCACGATTTCAGTGAATTTGAAGGTGTCATAACTAACACTCCAAATGAGATTTCCCATCAAAGTGTGTGTGTGAATACTTCATAGTCAGGAGGGACTATTGAAGAATTATCTGGGCACATATCCGATTTAGATAGGGGACTGTTTGAACAATCGGATAACTTCAACAGAGATTTACCACTTCGAATGTCAAAGAAGTGCTTGCTTCCAGAGTTTAACTCTGTTAAAGGATGAATCGATCCCTCTGTAACAAATCGTGAAGAATCCAAGTGTCATGCATCCACGTCAGAAAGTAGATTTATCCCTCTTTCTCGTTTTTTTTAATCATAGCAATGGGATAGTTTCAGAATCTGCAACCAGTGCAACTCAATTTTCTGGAGATACATTGAATCATAATTCTCAAGCGGACAATATGATAGACGATAGACCTACATGTTCAAATCAGGAGACAGCGTCGGTTCAAACACTCGATAAGTGCAACACCAGAAATTTCAACGAGTTGGGTTCTAAACACCTGTCTACTCCACCTTCCACGTCTCAGGTAGTTATGTTCATTTTAAAAGCATACTTTTCTGGCCAAGAGATCAGCCAGTTCTGAAGTAGAGAAAGAAGGAGACGATACCAGTAGTAGCAACATCTGTACAATGGATGAGATACTAACAAAAGAAGGAAGATGAAAAAACAAAAAAAAACTGAACTAGAGGAACGTAGAAAGAAAAGGGAGCAAGCAAAATCAAAAAAGGAAGAACAAGGAGAGGAAAAGAAAACTTTGCCTAAAACAGCAACTCGTAATAAAAAGGTTCAGGAAGCAAACGATAAGGAAGCTGTACATCAAAATAACGTTCAGAAGAGAAGGAGTAGGGAAAAACCTTCAGATGTTGCAGAGGATCATGGTATTGCGAAATATGTGAAGAAGACTAAAGAAATTACCTATGATACAGTGCGTACAGTGCAAAACATGGTTTCAGGAAGAGTGCTGCAGAATGAATAAAAAAAGGGCTCCCATGACATTCACAATCCACAGTTGTGTAAATGAATAAACCTTTCAGTGTCAGTGTTTCTTATGGACGAAACGTACGCATAATTATAATATTATGACAAAGGTAAACATTGTTTTGATAGGCTTACTGTACTTAAGACCACAAATCTGTGTTGTAATGAAATGTGTCCTTGTGCGTGTTATTTAATGGTGCTTCAATAATAAACATACGGTACTGTTTCAATTCTTAGGGTGAAATTTTATATTATTCAGGTAGAAATAAAATCTGTCTTGACTTAACAGCATTTTAGTTGCCACTGCCGATTAATGGTATACTTGAGTGTCGATAACCGGGTCTCAGCTTTTCTTGCGCTGCCGATCATCGGTACACAGGGTGCAACTCGTAAATTAAATTACTTTGAAATGAACGGGTTGTACTTGCAAGCACTTGAATATATCCTTTTGAATACAAAGGTATTTATGTGCCATATCAACGTAAGTTGCAACCAGTATTGTAGATATTAAAGACTTGACACATGATGATGTAACGCGGTTCGTCTTAAGGTGCCGATTAATGGTACACTTACCCTAGTTAGGGACCAACCCCGGCATTTGTCTGGAAGGAAGATGGGAAACCACAGAAGACCATCTTCAAGGTTGCCGGTGGGGGGATTCGAACCTCCTCGCCTCCCGGATGTGAGCGACTGCCAGCAGTCATGCCGTAACGACCACGGCTAACTCACCCGGTATTACTGTAGTGACCCAGGCCTCTTAGCGTTCACCAAAAGAACCCCGATCGAACAGTGCTTCGTTTCCAAGGAATAGAAAACTATGCTACCTTATTTACATCTTGGATGGGCGAAGACTTCAGGACTAAGCCTGTAGGGTGGAAGGGCGGGGCAGACGAAGAGTCCATCATTTCCTGCTGACTAACTTAACAAATGAAAACACGGGTTCCCAAGCAATAAAAAATAAGGTTAGATTTGATTAAAGCTCTATTAGTGCCAAAGTACGTCCCCAGGTGCTGGTTGCGGTAGCATCTAGTAGCCAAGTTCACTGCTAAGTGTCGTTGATGGTAGCAATTGGTACCAAAAATAGGAACTACTTGAAATTGATCGTCTGCAGATAACAGATAACACAGATAACACACACTAATACAGCCATCACAATTAACACCGGCTATCAGACAGATTCTACACACACCCAAAGTACACGGGGCTACATGGCCGTGTTGTCGCAGCCTCTAAACTGAGGAACCAACCAACCAACAAATAAGAGGGAAAATTTATAGTGTTCAGTATTGTTTGCGGCATCTGCTTGCAGTGCATTAGTACCATACGGGATGCGAGCAGAGAAATATCAACCTTCCTGACAACGGGCGTTAGTTGGGCTGCATAAGACAATATTATTAGGGGCAGCTGATTCACCTGGTTAACATTCTAACGTCAAAGTAATTATAAAACAATACATATTTATGATAATAAAAAGAAACTAATCTTACCTGATTTAATCTCCTGCCCTACGGGTGTGATACTGTCACGCTAACCACTTGGTCAAACCTGAACATTGCTAAAAGGAATGCTATCAACAGCCTTGGATATAACTAGCAAATAATGTCCTGGAATAAACGATTTCTTCAGCGTATTATGCCTTTATATAAACCACTAGCAGTAGTGCCCGGCTTCGCCCGGTGGATTTATTTGTTTTGTGGATGATAATGAATACTACTACAGAACTGGCACTTGATACTTAAACTAATTTAAAACATATTTTAAAAATATAACTTTATGTGATGGTAGTGGTGGTGGTGGTTGTTGTAGTGTGGTTAAAATTAGTACAGTATAATGGACGTAGCATTCAGATAATTTTCCCGTAATGATAATAATGATAATTTTGAATAGGGAAACAGCTATTTACTAATTACAGCACTGACACATGTAAGTTACACACAAATATTTTAAAAATGATTAGAAAGAGGAGTAAGTGATTTAAAAGACACTGCCTTTGTCCTATATCTCATTGGCTGTTAGAAATGTAGAGACCAATAACGTCATCTTTTGTCGCATAGCGCCGTAGAAAATAATCAGAACACTTTGGAAAACTTCGGCTGTCCCGAAGTGTCACTTATCGCCACATGGCGCTCAATGATAAGGTTTGGAATAAATGAAGGTAAATTTGAAAGCACCAACACTTATTGCAGCTGGTAACCTCAATGTACTGCACAGACACCATTGCACTTATACAGAGGCATAATATTTTCATGATGATAACTGTTTTAAGGGATCTAAGACATCTTTTTGCACGAATTAATCCCCGTGACTGCAATTTATAAACAGCGCAAGATGCAACTATTTTCGCAATTCTGCACCACAACACTGGTAGGGGCGACGTGATGCTGAACGAATTGCCAGCCAACAATAGACTTATTAAAATATTCTTACAGTTAGACTACTACGGACATGAATGGTTCTAGGGCCTTAATACGAGGTTTTCAAGTTCATTTTGTCTGTTATTCTAAATGTAGGGAATGGAGAGCGTTGTCCAAAATATCAAGTGGACAGTGTTAGCAGCAGGGTTTCAAAGTGTATGTAAAATTTGGTGCAATTAGGAGAAACGGTGTAGATTTGTGATAAAGGGCCTAATTTAAAATGGACAGTGTCAACCGCATGGTTCCAAAGTATACAAGTATACAACATGTGGTTCAGATCGGTGAAACGGTATAGATTTGTGCCAAAGGGCCTAAATACAGGAAATGGGGTGATATGTCCAAAATTCCATGCAGACAGTGTTACTCGCAGCGTTCCTAAGGGTAAGTATACACATTTTGGTTCAGATCGGTGAATAGGTGTAGATTTGTGCCAAAGGGCCCAAATGCAGGGAATGGAGTGGTCTGTCCGAAATTTCATGTAAACAGTGTTACTCGCAGGGTTCCAAAGGGTAAGTATACACATTTTGGTTCAGATCGGTGAAAAGGTGTAGATTTGTACAAAAGGGCCTAAATGCAGGACATGGACGGGTCTGTCATAAATTTCACCTAGACAGTGTTACTCGCAGGGTTTCAAAGGGTTAGTATACAAATTTTGGTTGAGATCGGTGAAACGGTGTACGTATCACTAACCATAACGCCAGTGCATGCGGATAGAGCAGTTCGGGAGAGCTTGTTCTAGCGACTTACTGAATCTTGAAGGTTACCTGAGAGGTGTAGTCTAATGCTACATAGCCTAAACTATTCCTCTTAAATCTGGCTATCATATAAAAAAAGAATTTTCGAATCGGACCGGTAGTTCCAGAGACTCACGCGTTTAAACCCACAAACTGTTCAGCTTTATTGTATTAGTATAGATTTCATACCAAATTTATATTATTTCAATACATTCCATAGAACAATTTCAAGCTACTGAAATATACCAGGCAGCAAGCAATAGCTGCCATTTTGACGTGTGAGCTTTTTAATTACACGGCGTTGCACGGCACGGTCGCTCGGTCTGAGCACTCTTATGTCACTGTTACAGTATAATATTATAATATAGAACTATTATATCTGACGGGTCACGTCATTGATGACAGTTTAAACCACCCTCTGTTCGATAAGCGGAACTGGTTAAACCGATCCTTGTTGGATCATAAGTTACGGATTAACTTATAATGCTTGCATAATTCATACGGCTGCCATTTTGAAATTATTTGGCTGATGCCCTGGTAGTTTGGGAAACAGGCTCTTTCCACATGAAGGAATTGTTTTCCAAAATTTAGCAGAGATCGAATGATTAGTTAAGTCATAATTTGATTTAAGCTTTTATAATCTGGGTCGCCACCATTTCGTTTTCGTCATGTTTGAATTGATAGATGGAGGTGGGGGACAGATATACACACATACACACGCATGAACGTCTGACCCATGTAGATCTCATATTATGTCTACTTTCATTCTTTTGCTAAACTAGAAACTAGGCTAAAATGCGACTATACTTCCCGCAAAAAATAACTGTAAGTTCGTTACTATTTTAGATACATAACGGTACCTTAGTTAGTTTTAAAAGGTAGCTTTCCCCCACCGTGGTTTTAAGACAACAGACAAGCGGACTTGACAAACACAATTTCATAAAATGGGAAGGCCTATATGTTTACCATTTTGGTTTGGTTTTGGTTTGGATTGGTTTTGTTGATTCGTGTTGAGTATTGTTAAATAATTATGTTATATAATCCGCCTTGTCAATACTAAAATACTGTTTGTAGTCATCATCATCATTGGCTATCACTCGCGAACGAGTATAAAATTGTCTTCCAAATCATTATTTGGTGGATTCTCCTGTGACTGTAGAGACCAATCCTCGAGCCACAAACTCTTCCACATTGGTGGCAAGTTTTATCATCACCTAGGTGCCGAGGGTTGTATCTTCTATGTATCTTCTGTGTATCTTGTATGTAGTGCATTATTATTAAACGAACACAATTCGATATGCAACGATATAGTCTTCTGCGTTAAAATTAATAGCGTTTAACATAAATAAAATAAAAATAGATATCGGTACCCTTAAAAATAGTTTGGTTAACATTTAAGTTCCCAATACATATTTTTTCAAACTTAAGAAATTGTTGCTTCTAAACTGGAGTTGCGATGGATTGTGGTGAACTTGTATACACGGACGGATTATACGAGGTGCATTCACAAACTAAGTTTTCCTTATTTTAAAAAGAAGAAATAAAAAGAGAACATAGTTATATGCAAAACTCTATTGGCAACAAGTACAGCAAAGTGCCAGCTATTTTTCGTCATAGTCACCAAACGAATTGAGACAGTTATCATTAGCGTGGTATCAACTTTTGTATTCCTGTATCATAGAAGTCTGCGGTCTGCGAATGGAACCAGCGAATGACAGTCGTCTTCAGCTCTTTGTCAGTGTGAAAATGCTGACCGGAAACCAGGAATTGTTTGAGGCGCAAGGAAAGGTGGAAATCGCTGGGAGCAAGACCAGGACAGCAACTGCTCTGCAGAAATTTGACTGGGAGCTGTTTGATCATTCTTCTCTTGCTCCCAGCGATTTCCACCTTCCCCTGCGCCTCAAAAAATTCTTGGATTCCGGCCAATAAAGTTTTGCATACAACTACTGTATGTTCTCGTTTTATTTTTTAAGAAATAGGGAAACTTACTTTCTCTTATAACATAATAATAATAATAATAATAATAATAATAATATCGTATGGCCTGGGGTGCCGGGTGCAAGCTTTGTTAATTGACACCCAGAGGGCAACTTACATGACAAATTTTATCTCTCCTTGGAGCGCTATGAAAATCAAGGAGATTAGATATCTAAGCTCCTTGACACTATAGCGCTTTCTAGTGGAGAAAGGAGGAAGTTTTTGAGTTGGTGTAAAATACTGATATTAATTTTGCCATTATGAACACGGCCTACTGAATTCAAATGGGTTCTTAAACATACCAACAATGTATGACATGCGTGCCGTGATTTTTGTCGCCTTACAAAGATCACTTACCACGGCCAGGAGTGAACCTGCAAACTTGGGGTTGGTAGTCCAACACAATAACCACTCACTCACCGTGGCAACAGCCTATTATAACTTATATATTTAAACACATTTTCACCAGAAGGGAACAGCAATCAGAAAGTTTGACATAAAGAATCAATGCAGCGACACACTAACTATTGTATTTATATAGATAAATAAATCGTAGCTACGGTACGTACTTGGGAGGAATGGTTTTTTATTTTTTAGATTAATCAGACAATGGTTCTCTAAGGACAATACCTTTATTCCCTAGCACAGCTTCATTCAGTTGATGTGTTTGTTTCGTCATTTAGTGTTCTGTACAGGTAAACTATTTTGTTTGCATTCACAAGTGAACTGGAACGTGTATTTCAGTGTGATTTGTTTTGTTCACTCTTTGGCCACCGTCTTACTTCTGCAGGATTTGAAAGGAGTTGCTTGTTCAATCAAATTAACAGAAGTTCGATTATGTTCGCTTTGCTATGTAGCATAGCAAAGTTGTGAACAAGCTAAAAGGCCAGCTAGTGCCTCTACAAGGTTTCCTCAATTGATTACACAAGGGCACACACACAATATTATCAATACCAACAAGTTGGTCTGTACCACAGTGACGTCCTTTCAATATTACCAGCCCTTTGTTGATATGTTCTGAATGGAACTCCACTCATTGTGTGACACTTAACCGTTCGTCAAGGAATCGCCTCTTCGCTTCACGTCACAATGACAGGCACGTTTTGCTCTCGGGTTTCATATGGCTCTAAATATATCGAGATATTTGTAACTCAGTGAGAAGTGAGAAGAAGAATCTACTAAATGAGATACAGTACTTTGTTGTTTTTTGTTATTGTCCACCTCGTGGCGCAGAGACTGGTATTTTTGGCTGTCATCCCTGAGGTACGGGTTCGATTCCTGGCTCTGCCAAGAAATTTAATTGTGGTTTGAGGGCTAGGACAGAAGGAATACACTCAACATCGTCAGACAAAACTGACAAGAGGTGGGTTGGATTACCACCTCAACTTCTACTCCAGGCAAAATGCCAGGATATTTCCTAACTCATGGCCTCGGCCGCCGCCTTCCCAATCCTCAACTGAATTACAAATACAAAGACCACAATAGCATCGGTTAACAGACACATTCTACACACACCTAAGTACTTAAGGGCTAGTTGATTACGATGTTCAAGCCTCACAAATGAAGCAACAACAATGACTGTTTTGTTTGGTTAATTCGTTTCAAGGACTTGGAACATCTTGGTCATTATTTCCGTATAGGTTACTTAGATGTGTGTGTTCAATTTGTCTCATAACCTGTATTTCCGTGGTGACTGTAGTAGTGTAATTTTAGGGTCGGGAGGGAGGTATGTGCCCCAGGACTTGAAATAAGGTACTATCCCGGCATTTGCTTGAAGGGAATGTCAAAAACCCGGGGAAAAATCACACTCAGGACAGCAACTGTCAGCGCCAGAATTCGAACCTCTGATGTCTGGACTTACTGCAGCTGCCCTGGTGGCCGTGGTGCACGATTTAACGAGCATCGCTACGCCGTGGGAAGTTCGGAGTTTCATATATACTCACTAGTTTATTTTTACCCGTATGAAGGACGGGTAACCAGCTGTCGGGTTTCCCTCTTTCATACCAACCTTTCTTGGTCAACTCTTGTTCTCTTCCGATCAATGTTGTCAAGTTAGTAACTATGTCGCTACATCATCACAGAAGATTGCGGAACGAAACCACGGCAATAATACCCAAATAATTCTTTATCTCTACTTAGTATTGTACCCATCTGATCAGACGGGTACAGTATAAAACTAAGTCCCCGATTCTTGGATGTTACGGGTAAACTCGAGAACCATTGGATGGATTTTGATGCGGTTTTCACCATTCTGGAAAGGATACCTCGAGGATGATTTCTGTAGAAAATAATTTATTTATATCAAAGGAAGCCGAGCAGTAACGATTTCAGTGGAAAAGTCGAAAAAAAGTGGCGTCAGAGCGCTTTGTAAGCTTACGCTGGGCAAACCGTTAAAAATATCTAAATACTATGAGTGTAAGAATTGTTCAGCATGAAAAGTCCTACCAAAAAGTCCTCGAGAGCATATGTCTATCTTCAATACATCGCCCACTGTAGGCCTAAGTGTTTTTACGTTTTAATTTCTTCCAACCATGTCCATTCAACTACTGAGGCGACAGTTTACAGCTAGCAAAGGGTGAGTCGATCATCCTTGCTACAGCCTAGCTAGCGGGCGAACCTATTGCCCCAGATACAGCCAGCAGCAAACCGTTGAGTCGTGTTGAGTTAAGATTTCTGAGAAGGGTGGTTGTGTTTGGAGTTTCCCTGGAAGTGCAACTCGGGTTTTCTTCATTTCGCCTGTGAAACACAGTCAAGTTAAGATTGGACGATAGGGGGATTTGAGTTTCATTCACCTCACCATTCCCTGGAAATGTAACTCACATTTCGCCTGTGAACTTTTCGTTCCGCAAAATCCACAGTCAATTTATGATTGGACGGAAGGGGGATTATATTATATTAAATTATACTGATTGGCGAATAATCTCTACTTAGTATAAAACGAAGTCCCCGATTCATGGATGTCACGGGTAATCTCGAGAACCACTGGATGGATTTTGATGCGGTTTTCACCATTCTGTAAAGGATACTCCGAGGAAGGTTTCTGTAGAAAGTAACTTATTTATGATCAAAGGAAGCCAAGCATTAATGATTTCATAGAAAAAGTTGAAAAAAATCCTGGCATCCGTGCGTTTTTAAGCTTACGCTGGGCAAACCGTTAACAATATCAATATACAATGAGTGTAAGAATTGTTCAGCATGAAAAGTTCTACAAAAACGTACGAGAGAGCACATCTCTATATTCAATATATCGTCCACTATAAGTGTTTTTAGATTGGACGGAAGGGGGATTTGTGTTTCATGCTCCTCGCCATTCTTAAATTACGCCTGACAAGAATTTGTTGCACATGCATCTCCATTATTATAATTAATAGTCAGTCAGTGATTTTAACCCATCATGCCGAGACGTTAAGCGGATATAGATCGTAGGTCATTGACATCGTAAAGAGGCGCTTAACACGTAATGCATTCACAACTTTTCCCGGGCGAAGCCGGGCCGGGTTGCTAGTTAGCAATAAAGCGTGTGATTCTCAGAACTGTTATCAATATTGTAGAAAACTTTCCAGTCGGTCAAAGTAAATTGTGCCCAATTACATTAGGCGGAGAAACAAGTAGGCTACTGTATTTAAATATCCTAACCTGAAAGAAATAAATATTGCAGGAGAGATTTATATAACTTACTAAAGAGAGTGGCGAGGGGGTGCTTAATTGGATGACATGTTTCTGTCGTCACGCGATCATCATCACATATCCTGCTCACTTAAGCTTAGATAAGGTACGATGCTTAGCCTCCTATTAAGTAGGCCTATAGGCGTACTATTTAAATTACAAATGTTTGTAGAAACTTGTTTAACGTGTCAATCTTATTTACATATGTTATTCCTCCGTTTGTCACGAAGCACTTCTATGGTTGTTGCATTATTATTAATGTAGTTTAAGTATGTTAACCTGTGATCTATTGACCTATTATTGTGACTAACTTCAGGAATGATGTTATCTACACACTTTAGTTTTTATGATTCTAAGTATTTGGTTAGGTCGTCAATGTAGCGAGTACACAAAACGATACAATACACTAGAATTGAAGAGGTTAATATATTTATATAAGATTGACAGGAAGACAGATGAGGAAATAAGAAAGTTCTTTATGGGATGGTCAAAAGTAAGAGAAGAGGTCTGCGAGAGGATGTGGTAATGATGGACAAAAACGGAAATGAGGTACACAACAAAGAGACACTCAAGACAGTGTGGAATGAGTACTTTGAGGATTTGCTGAATCCAAATGGTCATAGGGAGGAAGACAATGTATTGGAAGATGGAGAAGACAACACAGGAATGGAAAAGGACCTGACTTGGAGAGAACTGGAAATGGCTATAGACAAGATGAAAGGAGGAAGGGCACCAGGTGTGGATGAAGTGAGTGTTGAAATGGTGAAGGCAGCAGGGGAGGTTGGGAAACAGTGGCTGTACCGTGTGATGAGGGTGATATGGAAGGAGAAAAGGACCCCAGAAGATTGGAAGAAGAGATTAATTGTCCCAATATTTAAGAAAGGAAGCAGAAAGGAATGCAGAAATTACAGGGGAGTCACACTCATACCTCACTGTGCCAAGATATATGAAAAGATATTAGAAAGTAGAATACGAGCCAAAGTGGAGAGAAAATTGAGAGAGGAGCAGTATGGATTCAGACCTGGGAGATCAACAGTGGATCTGATATTTTCAGTGAGACAGCTCCAGGAACACCACTACGAATTTGGAGAGGATCTGTTGATGGCCTTCCTGGACATCGAAAAGGCCTATGATAGTGTGTGTAGGGAGAAGGTTTGAAAAGCAATGGAAAACATGGGAGTGGAAAAAGAGACTGTAGGCAGAGTGAAGGAGATGTATTGTGGAAGTGTGAGTTGTTTGAAAGTTGAAGGGGAAAGAACAGACTGGTTCAGACAAATGAGTGGCCTGAAACAGGGTAGTGCGCTGTCACCCCTTCTATTTATTGTGGTTATGGACGAGGTAATGACACGGATAGCAGGAAAGATAGGAGAAGATAAGATGAAAGCAATGGTGTTTGCAGATGATCTCATGGTCTGGGGAAACAAGGAGGAGGAAATTCAGGAGCAACTGAAGGCTTGGGAAGAAACAGTGGGAGAGTACGGATGGAAGTTCAACATCAGTAAATGTGAGATCCTGTTAACGACCAGGAAAAAGGACAGACCAATGAGTGGAATAACACTTGGAGGTGGACAGCTGAAGAAGGTGGAAAGTCTCAAGTACTTGGGAAGTATAGTGGAGGAAAATGGGAGAAATGACAAAGAGATTACGGAATGTGGCAGACAGGCAGAAGCATTTCTGAGAAGCATTAGGAGCTTAGTGTGGAATAAAGATGTCCCACAAAAAAGCAAGGAAGTGTTATACAGAAGCTACTATATCCCGATACTGACCTATGCTTCAGAAACGTGGACAATGAAGAAAAGAGACATAAGCAGAATACAGGCAGGTGAAATGAAGTTCCTGCGAAGTAGGATCGGAGTAACAAGAAGAGACAGGGTGAGGAATGAAAAGGTCAGGGAAATGGTGAAAGAGGAGCCCTTGCAAGGTAGGATTGAGACATCAAGACTGAGGTGGTATGGACACTTAAAGAGAATGGATGAGAAGAAGATTCCCAAGAGGATACATGAGATGCAGATGCAGAAGAAACGACCAAGGGGAAGACCAAGAGATAGATGGCTGAAGGGAGTGGAGGAATGTGTCAAGAAGAGAGGCGAGGACTGGACCAGAGTGACAGCGGAGAGGTGGTGGGAAGAAAGGACTAAGTGGCGAGGCTTATGTTCCAAACAGACCCAGCCTGGGGCTGGAAACTGTACAAGATGATGATGATGATGACGATTGACAGGCTACACACGTTTTACAAACTTTTGTAATCCGAAGGTTGTACAAGGGGCGTACTATATTATTTTACGCTTTATTTTTTTCCTACACAAATGAAGTAAATTACAAATCGGTTGTTACGTCCACCTTCTCAACATAATCTCCTTGTAACATTATGCACTTTTTCCATCGATGTGTCAGTCTCTCCAGACCTTCCTGGAACCATTCTTTCGGAGTGCTGCGTACCCATGCCTTCACAGCTGTGTCCAATTCTGCAAAATCCGCAAAACGGCGGTGATAATCACTTGGTGCCAAGTCGGGAGAGTATGGGGGATTTGGCAGCACCGTAAATCCCATTTGATCAATGGCAGCGGTGGTCTCTCGGCTAGTGTGGGGGCGGGCATTGCCATGTTGCAGAAGCACTTCTTTAGCCAATTTTCCTCGCCGCTTAGTTTGACGTAAGCACTTAAGGGCTGCCACATATGCTGCACTGTTAATCGTGGCCCCCAATTCCAGCCAGTCAATGAGGATAAGTTAAGTGTATGTTAATACATAAACATCGGCCTACCTCATCTAAGTCCAAGTGAGCAGGATCTGACGATGATCGCGAGACGATCGAAGCGGTCGAACATCAATTCTCCTCGATTTTCCTTAATTCCACTCGGTCCTCCAAGTGACCCAAAAATAAGTTCCTCAACTCCGCTCAGGCTTTGGCAAGGGGTTGGCAAAGGGGTTATCCCCAATGACGTAAACAAATGTCATAACCCTCCTGCTCGCATAGCAAGGGCCGGGTCAAACGCCTTCTGCAGCACTTGACCGATGGCGTGGTGGTGTTCGCAAGACATTGTTGTGCCGTTGGTCAACCGCTCTGATGTCAAGCCCACCCATTCGTTAAATCAGGTATAAAGTGTTTGGCACATTTTAACTTATATGGCAGAAAATTCTTTTACATAAGTCTGCCAAGTTTTCTATTTTTTTTTTCTACAAATGTTATGCATTGTTTTTAACATGTGTATAATTAAATGTTTGTATGGTTTTTAACCTTATCAGACATTATAAAATTAAATTTAGATAATAATAGGTGTATAATTTGTACCTAAAAATACTTTCGATATCAGCTGCGGATGCTGAAAATACTGTTTTCCAGCCTAGAACGGAAAAATCAGCTGCATTCAAGAATTCACTCATGCGCTGCATAAGGTGTTAGATCCGGCCCTTGGTATGCGAGCAGGAGGGGTATGACATTTGTTTACGTCATTGGGGATAACCCCTTTGCCGACCCCTTGTCAAAGCCTGAGCGGAGTTGAGGAACTTATTTTTTGGTCCCTTCGAGTACCGAGTGGAATTAAGGAAAATCGGGGGGAATCGATGTTCAAGCGAGTGGAATTGATGCCCGCCCATCGAAACATATCATCCAATTAAGTACCTGTACATAAAGGTGTGTTATGATTTTGATAAATATCTCATGTAGGCTAATATTTCTTTCTTTCAGGTTAGGCGTTTAAATACTTGTTTTCCCGCTTAATGTAATTGGTCACAATTTGTGTTGACCGACTGAAAAACTTTATATAAAAGCAGCAGCATGGGGGCATACGAGGTCGATATGTGTATTTGTATTTCCAATCGTGTAGAAAAGTTAAAAGTCTACTCTGACAATCAAATAATTTTGGAATAGGCCACTGATATGACAGACAACTTCCACCCTGTGTACCAAGGTTGCTCCGCAACAGTTGCTCCGCAAGAGTTGCGATAAATCAAACCTGCGAGAGCATGTGTCGCTACACAGCCTCACCCAATTGATTGTGTAAAGACAGCGCTGTAGACATGTAACGCACACAATGCCTCGTCTGAGCGGCTTACACGGATTGTGGCCTTTGTCTGCAGGACGACGCTTCTAAAGACCTCGACTTCCATTCAATGAATCCTAAACTTGGTAACGCCGACATCCTTGCTTTGTTTCCACAGACGAATTGGATAAAAACTCTCTTACTGGCAAAGCTTTTTTTAAATACTAACTGTGCCCTTTGAATGAATGAATGAACGAACGAACGAACGAAATGTTTGAGGGTTGTAGAAATCTTACTGTAGCATTCTGGGATATTTCTATAGAGACTACTGTATGTGCAAGTAGATCCTACTATGGAGATTCAAGTACGTTTCCAATAACGTCCCTAAAGCAGATAAAAGTATCGACCCAGTGAGGGTTCTTGGTAATAATGAACGCTTTTCTTTTATAAAGGCTATTGTATGCCTCTGAAACAGTCGTGTTATTTTGATGGAACGCAGATTAATTTTAAAAACATGTAGGCAAGTCTCCAGTATTGCGTGAATAACAGAAATTGAAACAGAAGTATTTCCAATCCATGCTGAATGTAACATTTTGCCCTGGTGTGAGATGTAGATATACCGTTATATGGTAGATCGTGATGCTTCAATTCTAAAACACTCTCTTTGACAGAAGTAGAGTATGAAACACATTTAAGGGAAATACAGTCATACTGTAGTCTTGGAAATTCGAGGTAGATGGGACTCAGACTACCTTGAACTGGAAAAAAACTTGGACTTACGAAATTACACGAAAATGCTTGGGAACACGAAAAATTTAGAAATGTTAAATATTAGAGACTAGTAGTTTAGAAAACGAAAACACAACAAAAGAGATTGTCAAGAATCTTTTGTAAGAACAACATTTCGCGGCAAGATTTTTGATTGTCTCCCTTGTCAAATCTTCTTAATGCCTCCAACTTCATTTTCTGCTTGCCACGGCGGGTGAGTGGTTATCGTACCGGATTATCAAACCCAAGCTTGCAGGTTCGCTCCTGGCCATGGTAAGTGATTTTTGAAAGAGGCAAAAATCACGACACGTATGTCATACGATGTTGGCATGTTAAAGAACCCATTTGAATTCAGTAGGCCGTGTTCATAATGGCAAAATTAATCTCGGGATTTTCCGACAACACAAAAAGTTCCTCCTGTCTCTACAAGAAAGCGTTATAGTGTCAAGGAGCTTATATTTCTAACCTCCTTGACTTTCATAGAGCTCCAAGGAACAGCAAAATTCGACACGCAAGCTGCCCTCTGGGTGCCAAATAACAAAACTTGCACCTGGCACCCGAGGCCATACGATAGTATTATTATTACTTCATTTTCTTATATAGCCTACTTGCAGTCAAATCTCGATATCTTAAATCGTTGGGGGATGTCAAAATAAAATCGACTTATCGAAAATTCGAGTTATTAATATACATAGGAAAATGTTACATTTATGATATACTGGTCGTAAATTATAAGGTGCTGCCTGTAACGTAACTGATGTGACATTTATACGTCCCAATGTGCGCCTGGACTAATGAAACAGTCGGTTAGAGCAGAAAACGGCAACAATTAAAAGAAAGTGTTGTGAACTCAACTCAACCCGTGATTGGCGGATGCTCCACTCTGAACATAGCCTACATATCTATCATATGAAGGAAGTGAAAGAGAAACTTTAGTACATAAACAAGTAGTCCAGTGAAGAACTATATGGCTTATTTTCATATATCCTACTTGTGTTAATTGCCTCTATCAACATACAAAATTTCAGTTTGATTGTTACCGTAATAGATTCGTAGATATTGAGAGCCGTCTAAATATTTCGGATGGTCGCCATGTTGGATTATTACATAGAGTTAAGTACTATTACATGAAGATTATTGTGTAGGTGTAGGCTATTATTCAAACTTCAATTGCATGATTATGACCAAAGAAATAAAAACAAGATGTTAAAATTTCGCACAGCCGCCATCTTGTGGTTATGGGAAAAATTAAAATAAATTATATGCCAGTGGATTAAAATTTGTATAAGCATATTGAACCCTTTTAACCTCTGATGGTTAAATGATTCGATGTTTTATTTCTTCAATTAATAAATATTTCTACAAGCATCATGAAAATAGCCAGACGGAGATGAGGAAATTTCAAGCAGTTGCTGGAGACAGTGGGGACATACCTGAAGCTGTTTGACAAAAGGCTAAATACTTAGGATTGTGAAAAGAATGACCATAGCTATGATTCAGAAGGACAGGTGGTGGCTACCTCAAAATAGAAGCGACGCGCAGTGAGACATGCTGCTGGTATGTTCATTGTGATATTCGCGCCTAGAAGAAATATGATGCAGTAACGTGAGTGGCTGATGTACATGCTAGACACTCCTACTAAGCCAAGGTCTGATAAAAACCGCCAAGTTACAGAAAATGTGGGAACCAATGGGAGAAGAATGCCTATTTAGTGCGGCAGGTCTAGCGTGGGCACGTTACGGCTAGCATTCACGCGGGAGATCGCCTAGACAACATCTCTACGATCGATTCTAGGATTAATGGGCATATTCTTGACCTGCGCTATTTTTCGAGTTCAGTGATATTTATTTCATTCCTGTATCACTATTATTTTGTGAAATTTTTATCTAATTTCCCCCTCTATCTACACCTAGGGCTGGTTCATTTATAAGTGGTGTGAAGAGCCAAGACATTGTATATTTTACTTTGGTTCGTCTGAGGACGGAGGCTGTTATTTTGTGTGTCAGTGGACACAGGCTTTTAGACTTTTGCGTGTCATGAAGGACACAGAAACTATTATTAAAAGTGTTAAATTCAGTGTTAGATAGTCACAGTACTATATTTGTAGGGGCAGTATCTTCGATAATTCGCCAACAAACTGTTTTGGGGAAAGTAGTACCCGAACGGCGAATTTAGTAGTCAGACATCAAGTGTATAATAATTTAATTTTTGAATCAGCACGAGAGATGACATCGTTGACCATGGAGGAAGCCTGGAAATATCAAGACTCCGTCAAGATGGTTGAGATGAGATAAGAAGAATCCGGTTGGGAGATGGCTGCGGATGTTCTTTCACGGGTGGCTGACTGAGGATGAGTACTGAATAATATTTATTATTATCTGATAAATTAACTTATGGTGTATGGGACATATTTTGTTTTGTAAATAATTTGCTTGTGTGATTAACGTAGTCTGTTTAGTTTTGGTCTGACACACCTTTTGCATGGAAACAGCTCGCATATATAATTAGTAGAAGGTTCTTTTCTTGTTTGTTGTTTTAACTAACGTAACTATGTGGACGACCGTGTTTGCATACGCTACGCAATGCGGTTAAAAACGTCTCTCGGAGATATGTTGTGTTTCAGAAGTAGGACTGAAGTAATATAATTATACAGTAGATTGGAGGGTAATTGATTTCTTTTGTTTTATTATTGATCAGATTCAGTGAGATTATTGCATTTGGAGCAATGTGATTTGTGACGAAGAGCAGTCAGCTCTATCGTAGGTTTTAATATTTTTTAATTGTTGGTGAGCATCCATTCAGCCGATCTGTGTGAAAAAACGAACTGTCATTCCCAAATGTGTGTGTGTGAGTGTGTGTATTTTGTGTCATTACAAGCGGGAATTTCAGCGTAGACTGATTTCTGGCAGCTTGATGGCAAATCCATATTGTGACCTCGCGAGGGCAATTCTGGATATTTTGATTAATATCTGACCATATGTTGAGGTGGTTGAGTTTGTTGCTGTTGATTCCTTGAGATAACGGCACAGCTGGTCAGTTATATTTATACACACTGGAGTGTGACAATGACAGGTGATTGAGGAAGAGGGGAGATGTTTCACAAGACGGACTGAAGGTTGCCAGCCAGGTCATTAGTGAGGAGTGCCTGTGTGGCTCAGTAATAACTTGAAATACAGAATTAAGAACTGATCAATGATAAAAATTGTTTTAATAAATGGGAGTTGCCTACGAATCACGATAATCTCCGAAGCGTTAGCTTAACATGCAGTTTTGTTCATATAAAATAATGTCAGCCAGTCAGGCTGTTGTTGTTGTTGGTTTATTCCATGTTTATATTCCATTCAGTGACCCGTGAGTCACGTGCTATGCTGTATTTCCTTGCTTGTGTGTTGAGCAATTTGGCCAATGTTGGCAGCTCATAGTCAAGTGCGTCTTCGCGCTAATGAGGGTCCCGAGAGAGATTCCTGTAAATAGTAGATTTAGTGCGTGTGTCAGCATTACTTTTTAAGGGTTTTTATTAATGTCATGTTCCATATCCGTAAACGTTGATTTACGAGATGATTGTTCGTAAGCATCGTGGCTGTTAACCCGTTGTAAACGAACAGTCATCCAAAGTACTCATTCCTCGTAGTTAGTCATTACGCGCACATAAAACCCAAATTGAAAGGTAGTGGAACCAGGATCCACATTTTAAATAAAGGGGAGATCCGTCTGACTCCTCAGATTTGATAGATATTCTTGTCATGGGAAATTCAGGGAGGATTGTTTTATATTTTATTGTTGTTTATTTCTTTTTTATGCACTATTAGTCATTAAATCATGTTATTATTTTACATCTTGTCTCCTTTCTTTCTAATTTATAGTTTATATCCTATGACCCTTACCTCAGTAGAGCATGTTGTTTGGCGAACGTAAACATCACATAGGAACTGAGCGCGACCCCTTCATTAAGATTTCTTACATTAAACACTGCTTTTCTGAAGGGTTCAATATACCGTGCCAAATTACACTGCGCTCGGATGGTTAAATCACTAGAAACGTCGATTGAAATATTTAAACGTCGCGTTGCCGCCATGTTGGATTTGTGCTCAACATGTTATTGAAAGTACCATAGGTGAGCTTATGATTATAGCTTCTATCAACATACAAAATTTCAGTTTGATTGCTGCCATAGATTAATAGATATTGAGAACCGTCTAAATATGTTGGATGGTCGCCATGTTGTATTTTAATATATGTAGGCCATAGAGTTATGAACTATTAGATGAGGATTATTGCGTAGGTTCATTATTCAAACGTTGACTTCGATCGCATGATTAGGACACAAGAAATTAAAACTTAATGTTAAAATTTCGCACAGCCAATATCTTGACATTATATAAACAAATGAACAAAATTAGATGTCAGTGCATTACAATGTGTATAAATAATTGCTGTACCAAGTTTCACTACGGTTGGATGGTTAAATTGCGAGAAAAGTCTATTAAAATGTTTCAACTTCGCTTGGCCGCCATGTTCGTTTTGTAGGTTTCTGAAAGTTACATAGGTGAATTTCTAGTAGTGCCCTTTATCACCGTACAAAATTTCAGTGTGACATTAGTAGTCTAATATTTTCGGAGATATAGAATGCTGGTGAAATATTTCGCACAGCCAATATGTCTGATTGGTGAGACGTAATAAAATTTGAAGGGTACGGTGGGGTTAGCCAAAATATAACTATGACCTTACCGAGTTTCATTGACATCGCTCCAGTCATTTAGAATTTATGAGGTGGGGGGGAGACACACACGGAACCACACACACACACACACACACACACACACACACACACACACACACACACACACACACACACGGACAAAAGGTGATCACATAAGCATATTTTTTCATGAATGAAAATAGGCTAAAAATGCAGAAAAAGAAAAAGAAATTGCCTAATAAAAAGAGCAATAAAATTCGACCTACGAAATTTACGAAAATCTGTATTTTTAACGCGGAGACTATCAGTACCTACTGCGTTTGGGCCGATATGAGATTCTAAAGAGATCATAGTTCAGTATTGGATTTACATACGGCTGACCAATCTGCACTAATCAGTGGAAAATTCGAATTAGAATCTTCGAATAAAACAACTTGCACTGGAGAAATAAGTAGGCAAAAGTTCGCGATAAAGAACAAGTTTAAGTACCAGGGATACAATTTGAACTTCGAGATATAGGAAAATTCGATTTATAGAAATTCAAGTGATACAGTAGAGGTTCGACTGTACTTACTTATTTACTTACTTAGACCTACTTATTCACTTACTTATTTAATTATTATCTTACTTATTTAACTAATTATTTACTTATTTACTTACTTATTTGCTTACTTATTTACTCATGCACTTCCTTATTTACTAATTTACTTCCTTATTTAATTATTTATTTACTTATTTAACTAATTATTTACTTGCTTATTAATCTATTTACTCATTCACTTCCTTATTTACTCATTTACTTACATATCTACTTGTTTACTTACTTATTTACTCATTCACTTACATTTATACTCGTTTACTTATTTACTTACGTATTTACTTATTCACTTATTTACTTACTTATTTACTCATTCACTTATTTGTCTGCTTACTTATAGCCCGGTCAAGTTAGACATGCAAGGTTACAAAAATTTGCATAGAGCTGAAAATTTGTACTAATGGTCGAAACACCATTATAAATGAAATGTGAAAATTCCCATCGATCCGACAACGGCAAAAAAATGTATTCAAGGTCAAAGTTCGAAAATATGGGCTTTTTGCGTTTTTCAGCCAAACGGTATATTATCATAAAAACAAGATGTTCAGTAAAGAACATATAGCCTACTTTCTCCTAAATGTATGAGTATAGTTATAACTCGTTGTTATTATCAAAGAGTATAATAGAACTATTCTTTGTTGAAGGCCATAGAAACGATTTTCCTCTACCACACGCCACAATCTAGATAAAAACTGCTACCATCATTGAAGAAAGAAAGATAAGAAGTATCTCAAGAATGTTATGGATCTGGAGACATAATCGACCGGACTGGCTGCGTGGCTCGGCGGTAACGTTCTCGCTTGCTGGGCCCTAGGTTGCAGGTTCGTATCCTGGCGCAGTCAGCTGGCATTTGAGGGTGCACAAATGCGAGGGAGCCGTGTCAGTACATTTACTGGCACGTTAAAGATCCCCTTCGGGCCAAAATTCCGGCACCCCGGTGTCTCTAAAATCAGCAGTAGTTAAAAGGGATGTAAAACCAATAACATTATTATTATTATTACGACCTGCCGTGGGCAACATCCAACTTTGAGTTGAGGCATGTCTTTACACGTCTGGTTGTGCATGGCTTTCACAACCCTAATTGAATTAACAAATCTTTCCATGACCCTACAGAGACGTGTGTATACAAACTATGTGGATATTTTCGATAATATAATCCTAACAGAGCGAGTGCATTCTAGCGGCCAGAAGAAGAAACTTTTCAATAAAATCTGGAAGTTACCTTTTTGGCAGCTAGATGTCTCGAGTAAATCTGCTGGCGAATTATGTTTTAATTAAATATATATTTTACACCATAATGTGCACAATATAACGCTTAATAACATTTTCAAGTAACGCAAAATAGGCTGTTACAAACCCTTTAAAATAAAAAGTTAAAATGTATCGTAGTATCATCTTGTCATTCTTCAAATTCGATGCGCATAGAATGATAATGGTATAGTAATCAATGGATCCCCACGTAGACTAGTCGTGACATCTATTGGTGAAATATCGAACAATATAATCCTAACAGAGCGAGTGCATTCTAGCGGCCAGAAGAAGAAACTTTTCAATAAAATCTGGAAGTTACCTTTTTGGCAGCTAGATGTCCCGAGTAAATCTGCTGGCGAATTATGTTTTAATTAAATATATATTTTACACCATAATGTGCACAATATAACGCTTAATTTTAAAACATCTGAGTCATTACAAAACAATAAACATATAACATTTCAAGCAAAAAACCTAGCTCTGATCGGGTTTGAACCATCGGCATTTGAGCGATAGTCTAACGCTCTACCACTGAGCTAATTGTGTCAACGAATATTGTTCTATTTAAAATGACTTACATAGAACTTGTTAGCAAATAATGATTTATACTAAACGATTTCATCACTGGAGTATATTGTTTATAGATAAAGCATTTCATACAAAGTTTATTTATTTTTTATCAGTACGCTATATTGCATGCAATACTCAAATTAGTGAAATATAAGTCCGGCACAAGATATCCGCTGCCATCTTGTCTTATTACTGAATCAGTTCAGCTTTTTAAAATCACGTCTGCACTATAGTATTACAAAATAAACTTTTAATTTCGAACGTGCCTCTTCCTTTAGAACAGTTAAAACGATTCTCGGCTCGATAATCGGAACTGGTGGGTCCCATGATATGGATTATAAAGTTTGCATAATTCGCACGGCCGCCATCCTGAAATGGTATGGCGGACGACCTTGTAATTTGGTCACAAGACGCATCCTATACGAAGGTATGTTGTTACCAAATTTGGTAGAGATCGGATGATTTGGTTAGTCGTTATTTGATTTTACGTTTTGAACGTTTGAGTGGCCGCCATTCAGTTTTAGTAAAGATGGCGGCGATATAAAACATGACACTGAGGTGTCCTTTGCTAGTGCTACCTTTGTACCAAATTTCGTTCAATTTGCATTCACCGTGTTCGAATTGATAGGGGGGGACAGACATTCAGAGTACACACACTCACACACACACACACAGACTCACACACACACACATACACACACACAGACTCACACACACACATACATACACACAGACAGACACACTTTTTTCGCCCTGTGTTGATCTCATAAGTCTACTTTCATTTTTTGCAAAAATCGAAAGTAGGCTAATAGATCAGACTAAAATTGTAGATCATGCCATTATCTATAAAAAGTGTCTCAACACTTTTTCTCCTAATAGTCACCGTTTTTGAGATATAACGATTCAAAAAGTTGAAAATGTTGTATTCTTCATAATATGCACACGTTTCCACGCCACCTGTGAGGTAGTGTACTTGGCACGTTTTTTTCAACGTATTTTCCCCGGTAGGTCTATTCCATTATCTATTGTGATCCTGTTTAATTCAATAATATTTAATGATAAAAATGGTACTACTGGAAATAATGCAAGTGGTGTGAATTTTAAGAAATTGGGGGAATTTTTCGGAATCATCTAATATTTCTGCTTCCTCATGTTCTTCTCCTTCTTCTTCTCCTTCCTGCTGGGTGCAGGTAAATTGTCCTAACAGCGATGAATCACATGTCTCCTCGCTGATATCGTATGAACACTCTTCTGATGGCAAATCAACATTGGAGCATGACTGGCCTTGACAACTGGTACATGCTAATGAACAAAATAATCCAAATTTTTTGCAGCTGCATTTAGCATTACATCCCTTTTTACAATTGCAAAAACTTTGTCGAGGAGTTTTACGGCGCAGGTGGGAGTAAAGTCTGGATTGGTTCCAATGTATTGTCGATTAACTTCCAACCCCACTCTTCTGGGTCTAGTTGAATTCCAAGCCACACTTGATAATATACCCGAAAAAGATGTTGATGAGCAGAAGCGGAGGTTGGAGGAAGACAAGGTAATTGCACTTGTTTTTTGTTCCAACTGATGTTGAGCTTTCCCAGGTTTAAAAAAATAAATAATTTCTTCGGTTGGAGTTCGAGCAGTAAGTAATATCAGTAAGTCTACGTCTTCACCAACAACAATAGTTGTATTTGTCAAGTTGAACTGTTCTATTGCTCTTTCAATTATCAGGACATCAGCAATTGTAATGCTAAATGCGGCTGCAAAAAAGTTGGATTATTTTGTTCATTAGCATGTACCAGTTGTCAAGGCCAGTCATGCTCCAATGTTGATTGCCATCAGAAGAGTGTTCATACGATATCAGCGAGGAGACATCTGATTCATCGCTGTTAGGACAATTTACCTGCACCCAGCAGGAAGCAGAAGAAGAAGAAGAAGAAGAGCAAGAAGAGGAGGAACAAGAAGAAGAAGTGGAACAAGAAGAAAAAGAAGAACAAGAACATGAGGAAGCAGAAATATTAGATGGTTCCGAATAATTTCCCCCAATTTCTTAAAATTCACACCGCTTTCATCATTTCCAATAGTACCATTTTTAGCCTATTTTCAAATTTGAAAAAAAAAAAAAAAAAAAAAGGCTTATGACCGTGTGTGTGTGTGTGTGTGTGTGCGTGTGTGTGTGTATGTGTGTGTGTGAGGAGTGTGTGTGTGTCCCCACCCCCTAATAAAATCAAAAACAGCTGGAGCGATTTCAATGAAACTCGGTAAGTTCATAGCACTATTCCTGACCACCCCGACCGTGCCCTTCAAATTTTGTTACGTCTCACCAATCCAACATGGCGGCTGTGCGAAATATTTCACCAGCATTCAATATCTCCGAAACTATTACCGATATCACCCTGGAATTTCTTACGGTGATAAAGGGAACTACTAGAAGTTCACCTATGTGACATTTGAAAAACTGGTAACTATCAAACCATCATGGCGGCCAAGCGAAGTTGCAACTTTTAAATAGATGTTTCTCGATATTTAACCAACGAAACGCAATAAAACTTGGTACAGTATATGTTCATACACATTGTAATGCACCGACATCTAACTCTGTTCAATTGTTTACATAACCACAAGATGGCGGCTGTACGAAATATTTCACCGGCATTCTATATCTCTGAAACTATTAGCGGTATCACCCTGAAATTTTGTACGGAGATAAAGGGCACTACTGGAAGTTCATCTATAAGACTTTCAAAAACCGGTTAACTACAAAACGAACATGGCGGTCAAGTGAATTTGAAAATTTTAAATAGACCTTTCTCGCAATTTAATGTTACAAACGCAATGAAATCTGGTATAGGAAATGTTTATACACATTGCAATGCACTGGTATCTAATTTAGTTCAATTGTGTACATAACCTCAAGATGGCGGCTGTGCGAATTTCGAAAATTAAGTTTTTATTTTTTGTTTTGTAATCATGCGATCGAAGTGAAAGTTTGAATAATAAACCTACGCAATAATTTTCCTTTAATGGTACACGACTCTATGGCCTATACATTTAACAATCCAACACGGCGACCATCCGAAATATTTAGACGGCTCTGAATATCTACGAATCTATTATAGCAATGAAACTGATTTTTTTATGTTCATAGCGGCTATGAACTTCAGTTCACCTATAGGACTTTATATAACCTGGTGATCACAAATCCAACATGGCGGCGACGCGAATTGTAAATATTCACATGGACGTTTCTCGCAATTCAACCAACCGAGTGCAGTGAAACTTGGTACAGTAAATCCTTATACGAATGTTAATCCACTGGCATCTAATTTATTTCAATTGTTTCCATAACCACAAGATGGCAGCTGTGTGAAATTTTAAAATCTCGTTGTTACTTCTTGTGTCCTAATCATGCGATTGAAGTTTGAATGCTACACGTACACAATAATCTTCATGTAACAGTACATAGGCTAACTCTAGGACCTACATATATAAAATCCAACATGGCGACCATCCGAAATATTTAGTCGTTTCTCAATATCTACGAATCTATTACAGCAATCAAACTGAAATTTTGTATGTTGATAGCAGCAATTAACATAAGTAGGATATATGAAAATAGGCTGTATAGTTCTTCACGGAACTACTTGTTATTACTAGCGGACTCGTGCGGGAAATCTCGCACGTTCATAAACCACACTTTCCCCAATATGTTTATAATGAGAGACTTAAGGAGAAAGGTTGTTATGATTTTATTTCAACCAAATGATCATAGAACACTATTTACATTTCATTTCCGAATTCCAAGTTCTACGTTCCCTAACTTAAGAAGGCAATCACTGAAAATTGGATCATCATAACACTCACCAGTTATTCGATATTTATCAAATTATACGATTTGTGTATTCATTTCTTTGATTTACTGTTTCTAAAATCCATGAATAATGTTCAAGGAAAGACCTCAGATGTTAAAAAAGACATGAAACAGGCGTCACAGCGGTTCAAAATGTGAAGTGGACAGCAATTATGGAGCGTGTTTTCCTACAGCAACAGTATCTGCAAATAGCACACTTCGTACATTTTTTTGAAAGTCACTTTTTAAACAAAGTATAGATATTTATCAAATTAGAGTGCAATTCGTCACTGCTAATGTATATTCTCTTTCATTAGAATGTTCATTTGTCACGATCGGTCTCTTGTAAGTGCCGGAGGAGGGATCTGTACTACTGTAATAATATATATGGTTAAATATTATTGAATTAAACAGGATCACAATAGATAATGGAATAGACCTACCGGGGAATCCACGTTAAAAAAAAAACGCCAAGTACACTACCTCACATGTCGCGAGGAAACGTGTGCATATAATGAAGAATACAACTTTTTCAACTTTTTGAATCGTTATATCTCAAAAAACGGTGACTAATAGGTGAAAAAGTATTGAGACAATTTGCATAGAAAATTGCATGATCTACAAGTTTAATCCGATCAATTTTTATGATAAAACTTACCGTTTGGCTGAAAAACGCAAAAAAACATATTTTCGAACTTGAACCTCGAATATTTTTTTTGCCGTTGTCGGATCGATGGGGATTTTTCACATTTCATTTATAATGGTGTTTAGACCATTAGTACAAATTTTCAGCTCAATGCGATGCTTTGTAACCTTACCCCTATTTTTTGGGCTAACTTGACCTGGCTATTATTTTCTTATTTGTTTACTTATTTATTACTTATTCACTTATTTACTTACTTATTTACTCATTTACTTATTTGTCTGCTTACTTATTTACTTACTTATATACTTATTCACTTACTTATTTACTAATTCACTTACTTATTCACTCACTCACTTATTTGTCTGCTTACTTATTTACTTACTTATTTACTTATTCACTTATTTACTTACTTATTTACTCACTCACTTATTTGTCTATTTACTTATTTACTTACTTATTTACTTATTCACTTAGGCTACTTATTTACTCACTCACTTATTTGCCTGCTTACTTATTTACTTAGTGTTCTTATTTACTCATTCACTTACTTATTTACTTATTTACTTACTTATTTACTTATTCACTTACTTATTTACTCACCCACTTATTTGCCTGCTTACTTATTTACTTAGTGTTCTTATTTACTCATTCACTTACTTATTTACTTATTTACTTACTTATTTACTCACTCACTTATTTGTCTATTTACTTATTTACTTACTTATTTACTCATTCACTTACTTATTTACTAATTTTTACTTACATATTTACTTAATTATTTACTTATACACTTATTTACTTACTTATTTACTCACTCACTTACTTGTCTATTTACTTATTTACTTATTTACTTACTTATTTACTCATTCACTTACTTGTCTATTTACTTATTTACTCATTCACTTACTTATTTACTTATTTACTATCTTATTTACTCACTCACTTATTTGTCTATTTACTTATTTACTTATTTACTTACTTATTTACTTATTCACTTACTTATTTACTCACCTACTTATTTGCCTGCTTACTTATTTACTTAGTGTTCTTATTTACTCATTCACTTACTTATTTACTAATTTTTTACTTACATATTTACTTACTTATTTACTTAATTATTTACTTATACA
This sequence comes from Meconema thalassinum, assembly GCA_946902985.2. NCBI lineage: Eukaryota > Metazoa > Arthropoda > Insecta > Orthoptera > Tettigoniidae > Meconema > Meconema thalassinum. Next base: position 1,049,134,951 of record OX336388.2, read on the forward strand.
CTTATTTACTTACTTACTTATTTACTCACTCACTTACTTGTCTATTTACTTATTTACTTATTTACTTACTTGTTTACTTATTTACTTACTTATTTTCTTATTCACTTATTCACTTACTTATTTACTCACTTATTTGCCTGCTTACTTATTTACTCATTTACTTACATATCTACTTGTAGCCTCCGTGGCTTAGGCGGCAGCACGCCAGCCTCTCACCGCTGGGTCCGTGGTTCAAATCCCGGTCACTCCATGTGAGATCTGTGCTGGACAAAACGGAGGCAGACAGGTTTTTCTCCGGGTACTCCGGTTTTCCCTGTCAAAATTTCATTCCAGCAACACTCTCCACTATCATTTCATTTCATCTGTCATTCATTTAATCATTGCCCCAGAGGAGTGCGTCAGGCCTCGGCAGCCGGCACAGTCCATATCCTCGCCGCTAGATGGGGGCTTCATTCATTCCATTCCTGACCCGGTCGGAGACTGGAAGCAGGCTGTGGATTTTCACTTACATATCTACTTGTTTACTTACTTATTTATTCACTTATTTACTTACTTATTTACTCACTCACATATTTGTCTACTTACTTATTTACTTACTTGTTTATTATTTACTTACTTATTTACTTATTCACTTACTTATTTACTCACTCACTTATTATTCTGCTTACTTATTTACTTACTTGTTTACATATTTACTTACTTATTTACTTACTTATTTACTCTCTCACTTATTTGCCTGCTTACTTATTTACTTAATCTACTTATTTACTTATTCACTTACTTATTTTCTTATTCACTTATTCACCTACTTATTTACTAATTCACTTATTAACTTGCTTACTTATTGACATATTTATTTTCTTGCTTACTTACTTATTTACTTACTTATTCACTTAATTACTTACTTTTTACTTATTTACTTACTTGATCGTCTTATCTTCTACCTTGCGATGTTGAGGTTTTACAAAGAATCGTCATCGGGTCCAATTTTTGACAGTAGCGTGGTTTGTCACAGGTTACTACCGCGGCGTAGTCCTTTGAACTGCTTAGACGTCATTGGTAAGATTCGTCCTGCTTTCTTTCGTTTTGTTCTTTTAATCAGATGGGTTACGAGCGAGCGGGTGATTGGCCCACCGCAACCTATCAAAGTAGAAGGGCTGCCTCCTAAATGTCTCCCGATGCTTGCATTGCTGCTCTTTCGATCCCCCTTCAGTACTTCCTGAGACAAAACTACCACTTTCAGAAACGTAAAAGGCCCTGAGGTTCACTCAGCCTCATAAATGAGAAGAGTGGATTCGATTCCCACCCCAGCCATCTTCGAAGTAATTTTCCATGGTTTCTCCACATTTCCTCCAGGTAAATGCCAGGATGCTTCCTAATAGGCCACGGCCGTCTCCTTCCCTTTGTCGAAGCGACCAGGCAGCCGCCACTCTCCCACTTCCACTTGGTGACTCTCTGTTTGGAGGCGGGTGCGATTCACACCTCAGCCATCTTGAGAGTGACTTCCTTTCTCCGCGTTTTTTCATTCGCATTGAATAGAGGCTTAATGTTATTTTAGCCGATTTTATCATTTTAAATGATCTTGTCGACTTCGTAGTTACGCTGAGGTCTGGCGTTACGTTACGGTGACGGGAGGAAATGTACCTAGAATGCACTGAGGTGTGTGACGTCACAGTACGATGTAGCAGCCGAGTACCAAGAAGGCAGTGCGAGAACGGAGTTTCAAGAAGGCAGTGCGAGAACGATCAAGTAGCAGGCACGGATTCAAAAGGGGGGGTGTCACGGGGGAATGACCCCCCCCCCCCAACACAATAACCAGACAAATAAAACTTTTTTCATTTTATTTAATACTGAAATATTTTTATTGCAATTATTATGTTCTGTTACAACTGTACATATTTACAACTTCATACCTGTTACATAAAACCGATTATTTAGGCCTATATAACAAAATCAACTCGTCTATTTTGTTTAGCAAACCTTGTGAATACCGAATCGATGTTTATAGTGATGTCACGATGAATGTGCAGCAATGCACGGATAGGCTAGGAATTTGGGTCTTTTTTCGCTCCAAAAAATTTTGCCGACGTCCAAACTGCAAGCTTGGTTGGCAATTTAAGCTGTGACTTTCTCCCTTTGTCGGTACCAACTCCAGTTGCCGAAACTGTAACTTATCTTGATACTTTTTTCGAAGCTCGATGTAAAAGTCGCAAAACACGCCGTTGCAATTTGTACGATTATTTTTGGTGCGCTGAACGCATCAAATTTCTATCCATGTAGCTTGCAAATAAAATTGGTCTGGTTTTGAACGTTTGGTTATTTTGTGATTGCGTTTATAGTGATACCATTTTTCTTAACAATTTCGATTCTCTGATCCCCCTCTCCCCCAAAGCCAAACTCTAGATACGCGCCTGTCAAGTAGGCAGTGAAGAAACAAAATAGAATCTTGAAACTCTGTTCTCGCACTGCCTTCTAGGTACTCGGCTGCTAGCATTTAAAATGATATAAAGTCCAGTCTTCCAGACTGACTATCCGTGTCTTTTTTTTTAACCATCATCTTATACAGTGACTATCCTCTGCCAATTACAATCAGATCGGCGGGTACACGCTACCAGAGCTCCCTTGTCCATGGTAGAGCATTGTCATGGGTCCGAGGCCCAAATGGATTGGATAACCCATTTAAATTCTCTGTCTTCCCAATACTCACCTACGCATCAGAAACGTGGGTTATGAAGAAGAGACAGGTGAGCTGGATCCAGGCTTGCGAAATGAAATTTTAGAGAAGCAGATTAGGAATAACAAGATGGGATAGAGTAAGAAATGAGAGAGTGAGAGAGATTGTGGAAGAGAATCCCTTACAAGAGATCATTGAGAAGTCAAGAATGAGTTGGTATGGACATGTTAGGAGAATGCAGGAGGGAAGGATACCAAGGAGGGTGCATGCGATGGAAATGGAGGGCGAGAGACCAAGAGATAGGTGGATTGTGGGTGTGAAGGAAGGAGTGCAAAAAAGAGGAGATGAGTGGGACAGACTGAGGAGTGAAAGGTGGTGGGAGGATAGAAAACGATGGAGTGGCTTATGTTCCAAGCAGACCCAGCCAGGGCCTGGAAACTGTAGAAGATGATGATGATAGTCTTCCAAATGGATAGTGCTGACTGTATAATGCAATTCGTAAGTACAGTATGTATCAGGGGAGTATATAATAGGGGGAGGGGGTGCTGAGGGGGCTCCAGTCCCCTTCCCCGAAAAAAGCCAATAAAAATTAAGAAAGTGTTGCTTTGGTAAGAGCATAAAATAATTGTAAATTTGGTTGAACCCTAATCTTAAACTATTGGCTGTTATAAATAATAATAGGATTAAAATTAGAATAACTCCTGGTGTAGTGGCTAGCATTCTTGGCTGCCGCCCCGGGTGTCCGAATTCGATTCCCGGCTCTGCCAAGAAATTTTAATTCTAGTCTGAGGGCTGGAACGGGGTACACTCAGTCTTGTGAGGCAAAACTGTAAATTCCACAGTACGGCACTTTTGAGAAATAAATTATCAACAAAAGAAAGAAAAAAAGAAACTGTTTGCCTCTCTGCCTAATAAGTTGACAAATATTTAGATATTTGCCAATCATACTCCATAGTATAACATTTTATTTGTGTGTTGTGTTGGTATTTTACAACTTTTTTTGTATTGCCAGTAATTGTAGGCCGTATAAACTTTGAATCTTATCTAAAATAATTACATACAGTTATATGCTCTAAGATATTGGTTGATATTTCTGGGTATTTTGCGGTGACAATCCCTTGAGAATACTCTCAATTTTCCAGGATAGTCAGCCCCCACCCCCAACCACAATTGTATATACGCCCCTGGTGTGTATGAATGCAAAATATGTAAAAATATGTTTAACAGCTGTTTTACTAACCCACCTCGTGATGCAGCGGCTAGTAGGCCTATTCTTGCCTGTCCAGGTTCGATTACTGGTTCTGCCAAAGAATTTAACTCTGGTCTCAGGGTTGAAACTGGGTACACTAATCCTCGTGAAGTAAACTTGAGAAGAAGTGGCATCGATTCCCACCTCAGCCATTCTGGAAGTGGGTTTCCTTGGTTTCCCACTTCTACTCCAGGTGAATGACGAGATAGTTCGTAACTTAAGGCAACGTCGCCTTCTTCCCAATTTTCACCTGAATTCTAAATTCACACACTAATACAGACACCACTACAACACAGGTTATTAGAGAAAAATCCCATATACACCCAAGTAAGTTGCTGGGGGCTAAATTACTTCGATACCCAAACCACTCAAACGAAACAACAACAAAAACAAACAGCTGCAGCTTGTCCGGAGAACGAAGGTTCGAATCCCGGCCGAGGAAGCCGAAAATTTGAAGGACAACTAAAATGCATGGATCTCCAAATCGTAAAAGATCTCGCGTATCACATTGGTGATTAAGAGACACAATTAATGAAATCTCAGCCACATGACGCGCACTAGTTCCGGTTTTCACTCCCAGATGGCAGTGTTAATCAGAAGTCGAATTTGGAGAGTAGATCGCCTCAATTACTTCAACAAAAATAATCGTTGTGAAGGAAGGAAGTTTGTACAGTAGTTTTATGTAACCGGTCAATCATGTGATCATGGGCCACAAGACCTCCTTTTTACATGGAATCCAAACCACAGGACTTGCCATTTCACTTCGAAAATCCCACATGTATTGACCGAGAATCGAACCCTCGAACCCGGTCTACCTTGGTGAGAGGCAAATGCTTGACCACTGCACCACCATGTCCCCTCTCTACTCCATGGTAGCTGAGGCCATGCAATTTTATTATTATTATTATTATTACATTTGAAATGATCCACTATGGACTGCATATTAACAATCAATTTCATTTGTGTCTAGATCTTGTTTATCTCGACATCCTCCCAGTATTTCTTGAGTCCATCGATCAGTGCCTTCTACAGTGCTTCTAGCAGAGGCCCTCTCCGTCTTCTGGGCTCAGATTCCACTTTAAAATCCTGATAGTTTTTAATCATTTCTCAAAATTCAAATTTGTCGTGGATTTTCTTTTCTGGAGAAAGGTCTTTCTCACATTCTTGAAACCATCTCTAATTGATTGCCTTTTACTTTGTGAAATTCCTGATTCTCCGTGTCTGTCGGTCATCGGTCATACGGATGATGTGCTGGTAGAACAGCAATCTTTTCTTTTTGATGGACGACCCTATTGGTTCAATCTGATTGGATCTCAATAGTGCCTGCCCATTTTTAGCCTATTTTCAATTTTGAAAAAAAAAAAGAAAAGGCTTATGAGATCACCTTTTGTCCGTGTGTGTGTGTGTGTGTGTGTGTGTGCGTGCGTGTGTGTGTGTGTGTGAGGTGTGTGTGTGTCCCCCCCCTAATAAAATCTAAACAGCTGGAGCGATTTCTATGAAACTCGGTACATTCATAGCACTATTCCCGGCGACCTCGACCGTGCCCTTCAAATTTTGTTACGTCTCACCAATCCAACATGGCGGCTGTGCGAAATATTTCACTAGCATTCAATATCTCCGAAACTATTACCGATATCGCCCTGAAATTGTGTACGGTGATAAAGGGCACTACTAGAAGTTCACCTATGAGACTTTCAAAATCCTGGTGACTACAAAACCAACATGGCGGTCAAGCGAAATTGAAACTTTTAAATAGACATTTCTCGCGATTTAACTATCCAAACGTAATGAAACTTGGTACAGCAAATGTTTATACACATTGTAATGCACTGGAGTCTAATTTAGTTCAATTGTTTACATAACCTCAAAATGGCGGCTGTGTGAATTATTTCATTGACATTCTATATCTCCGAAACTATTACAGATATCATCATGCAATTTTGTACGGTGATAAAGGGTACTGATACAAGTTTACCTATGTATATTGCATAAAGCTGTAAAGTACAAAACGAACATGGCGACCAAGCGAAATTGAAATATTTTAATAGACTTTTCTCGTGATTTAACTCTCTGAGCGCAGTGAAATGTGGTACTGTAAATGATTTTGCAGATTGTAATGCACTGCCATCTAATTTAATTCAATTGTTTACATAACCTCAAGATGGCGGCTGTGCGAAATTTTAAAATTAAGTTTTTATTCTTGTGTCGTAATCATGCGATCGAAGTGAAAGTTTGAATAATGAAGCTAGGCAATAATTGTCCTTGAATGGTACATAACTCTATGGCTTATACATATAACAATCCTAAATGGCGAGCTTCCGAAATATTTAGACGGTTCTCAATATCTATGAATCTTTTACAGCAACCAAACTGATTTTTTTAATGTTCATAGAGACTATGAACATATGTTCACCTATAGGACTTTCAGTAACCTGGTGAGCACAAATCCAACATGGCGGCGACGCGAAGTATAAATATTTAAATGGACGTTTCTCGCGAATTAACTATCCGAGTGCCGTGAAACGTTGCACGTTAAATGCTTACACAAATGTTGATCCACTGGCATGCAATTGTTTGCATAATCACAAGATGGCTTGTGTGCGTACTTTTAAAATCTCGTTTTTACTTCTTGTGTTCTAATCATGCGATTGATGTTTGAATACCACACGTACACAATGATCTTAATGTAATAGTACAAAAATAAAAATCCATCCTGGCGACCATATGAAATATTTAGACGGTTCTCAATATCTACGAATCTGTTACAGCAATTAAACTGAAATTTTGTATGTTAATAGAGACAATTAACATGAGCAGGATATATGAAAATAGGCTGTATAGTTCTTCACGGAAATACTTGTTTTTCTTTTACCTGACCTGGTAGGCCTACTCAGCTGAAATTAATTTAGTAGACTCTTATGTCTGACTGAATATTAGACTGCCTCATTCAAAGTAATCCAATAAGCAGCTGGATGAAATATGTTAATAATAATAATAATAATAATAATAATAATAATAATAAGAGCTACAAATGCTACATATCTCTGCTTAAGACGCCCTTAGCAGAGATCTCTTCCGCAAGAAAATAATGACGAACGGGCTAAGCCGAGACGAGCAACCGAAGAGAAGACACGGTGCCCCTTGTATAGAGGAGCGTAATCAGGCCCACTCACAAAGCATGAGGGAAATCTGGGCTGTGAATAAGGCCAAGTTCAGTGTCAAATGCAACAAGACTTAACATGGTCCTTGATGGCCCCAGCTAATTATATATACAGTATCTGGCCAGATTATTATGATCATTTTTAGATTTCTTGTATTTATATGTATTTATTTATTAGCTTTGCTTCCTCTATATAAGAGATTTTTCTTAAAGAGAGATGATTAACTCTCTTCTAAGTTTTCTGGCATTTTTGTAGTGCGCTTGGAATTACTCAGTTGGTTTTGGTGAGCGATTATAGACGGGCCTAAGTGTTTCAGTGAGTCCGTTGCTTTTGTAGATTTTTGATTACAGCCGTATTGTAGATAAGACTGAATTTGTGGTTGCTCTTTGCTAGAAATCCTATCATTTATACTAGTCTTAGATATTTGTGCATTTGGCATAATCTTCATAATGATGTGAAAATTAACAATTCATTCGCCCTGGAAAAGAAGAGCCCCTGGTTTCGTGCAACTAGCAACGATCCATTTCATACATAAATATGCCAACAAATAGGCAGGTACAGTATCAAATATCTGTGGGATGGATCAAGAAAATAATAAGAAATGGCCCTATTTAGGATATCAGAGGATAGAGAAAAGCAGAACACGAAGAAAAATACCACCACAAACGCGTACCAGTACTTGATTATAATAATGTGACCAGGTACCGTATATAATAATAATAATAATAATAATAATAACAATAATGAGCTCTTGGGCTGTATATCCTCTCAGGATGGCAGTTTGGGGAAGGAAATAGAGTCGAGGTGCAGAAAAGCCAGTGCAGTGAGTTCTCAGCTACGATCTACAATATTCTGCAAGAAAGAAGTTAGTGTAGCGATGAAACATCGCTCAGTATTTTGACCAACCTTGCTGTATGGAAGTGAGAACTGGGTAGATTCAGGGTTCTGACACATAAGCTAGATAGCCAATAACTGATATGAGGGTAGCACGAATGATTGCTGGGATAAATAGATGGGAGCAATGGCAGGAAGGTACTCGTAATAAAGAGGTAAAGGCTAAGATAGAAATGAACACGGTAGATTAAGCTGTTCGTATGAGCCGACTTAGACGGTGGGGTCAGTTGAAGAAAATGGGGGAGGAGAGATTAGTTAGTTAGTTATTGAGGTTTTAAGGGGCGGAACTACGAGGTCATCTGCCCCGGAGGAGAGATTTCCTAAGAGGTTAATGAGTTATGATGTAGAGGTAAGAGAAGCAGAGGTAGACTTAGGAGGCGATGATTAGATTCAGTGTTGAACGATTTCAAAGTGGAAGGTCTATAAGCTGAGGAGGCCGCAGGGCTAACTGCTTATAGGGGATTACAGAGGGGACTTGTTCGCAAACATAAGTTTGCAGACTAGACTGGGCGCTGAAAGGCAAAACAGTCTCAAATGAATATGTAAGTATATTAATAATAATAGTCGCCTCCGTGATGTAGTGGTCAGCGTGCTGAGCTACCACCCCGGAGGTCTGAGGTTCGATTCCTGGTTCTGCCACAAAATTTTGAAAAGTGGTATGAGGACTGGAACGGGGTCTACTCAGCCTCGGATGGTCCAAATGAGTAGAGGGGGTTTGATTCTCACCTCAGCCATCCTCGAAGTGGTTTCCCGTGGTTTCCCACTTCGTCTCCGGGCAAATGCCGGGATGATAGCTACCGTAAGGCCACGGCCGCCTACTTCCCTCTTCTTTGCCTAGCCCTCCAAATCTTACCCTCCCTTTCCACCCCTCAAGAGTCCCTGTTCGCTTTGCAGGTGAGGCCACCTGGGCGAGGTGCTGGTCACACGTCCCCAGTTGATCCCCCGTTTAGGTGTTCCTAGCTCCAGGACACTGCCCTGGTGGCAGTAATGGTGGGATCCCTCGCTGAGTCCGAGGGAAAAGCCATCCTGGAGGGTAAACCGACTAAAATAATAATCATAACAGTAATAATAATAATAACAATAATAATAATAATAACAGTAATATAACCCTTACGTGTGTTGAGTACTTGGACAACCATAAACCATTTGCGTGTTATTAGGGATGCGAACAAGCAAGTGAAGTAGATTGATACTTAAGCCACTGGAGACCGCTGTTTAGTTCCACCCCATTACAGAGGGTGGGAGGAAGATTTGCATAACACTGCCCTCCCTGTGAACCACCGCTTGACACCGACCATTCGCCGGGCCCACAGCTGTCAACTCTGCTCTCTTCAGAGCACGGCTCAGCAGCTTAAACACAGCTTCACAGATCGATATGGGCGTTAAATCGCTCCCCAATTTACTCACACTTCGCAGCAGAGATTCTGTAAATGAGTAGCCCAGAGGCAAAGGCCGCTAAGTGCACTTTTTGTCGATTTTGAGTTGAGCATACCGTCACGTTCGTCTTTTAACTGGCTACACGATGGAATAAGTTTCAGGGTGCATATTCCGCTCAAAACCGTTGAAAATGGCCAACAAAGATCGCATTCGTTTGCATAAACCGCTAAATGCATGTTGGCTGCGGTTGCAAAGCCAGTTTAATGTTCCACGTGTCCAAAGACCGCTAAGTTCCATAAGTATGGCGTCTGCCTTGCCACATGCGGCTGCAAAACACGCTAACTGGTACAAGAACTGCCAATATTCCTCCCACAGAATTTCTTTACGATAAATAATTATTTATTTCGATCGGGAAGGATAGTTTCGTGTTTCAGATTTGAGTTGGCTGCACTATCGAGGAAGCGTACGCAACAATAACATGCTGCCTTGTCGAAATACACCGTTTAAAAGCACATTTGATCGACAGGTTGTTTCTTGGTTGTGGGCATTTCAAGCCAGAAAAATGAGTGATCTTGTTGATTTAAGTGAAGCAGTTATTGCATTTGTGGACTGTAATACTATTGTGGATGTTCCAAATACGGAGAGAAGAACAGAAACGGCAGAAGTAGGTGGAGAAATAGTGCAAGTTGAAGTAGTTTAACCCATTGATATTGGAGTTGAGAACAACTTCTTACGTCTGGTTAGAACATCAACATCCGAAAGGATCAAACCAAATAGCGTCGACACCTCTTCACAAACTGCCCAGCATAAATGTTTAAGGTGCAAAATATTTCGGGTATTCTCTGATGGCTGTGGGGGTCAGAACAAAAACAAGACTATGATCAGCATGCTATCTCACTGGTTACTGCTAGAAGCTCCCGCATGTCTAAAGGAAATACAGCTATGGTTCCCAATTGTGGGCCACTCATTTATCTCACCTGACAGAGTTTTTGGAAATATTGAACGGCAACTTCGCAAAGTGAGTGTCTTTGAAAATCCTTCCGGAGACATCAAGCACATTGAGAAATTTGCGACAGTAGTTCGCCTGGAACAAGATGAATGTTCTGTTAGGGATTAGAAAGCGTATATGGATGGCATGGTAAAAAAAATCCGTGTAGTAAGCATTTCCAATTCCAAAAAGCGAAGAAAATCGTGTTCAGAATTATTGGCAAAACAAAAAAATAACATGTCTGGTCCGAGGGGAGCCGTTCTAAAATGTTGAGGTTGGTGAGGGAAAGAGCATCATGAAAACTGGAACGAATATTAACAAACATCCGGGTCCCTCACCAATTCAAGTAGGTGTTGCACTCAAAGAAACATAACTACAAGACGTCTGACGGCTCTTAGGGCTGTATTTCGGTGAAAACTGGCCAGCGAATGGCAGCCTAAAATTCTTTAGTGAGGTCTTCCAGGAGCAAGAAGCCATTCGCAACAATATTGTCCGATCTCAAGAGGAAGAAGACGAAGAACCAGCAGATTTTGAGCTGATGGACGGTGTGGAGGATGACCTGACCTAACTTAAGTGCCATATTTTCTTGTTTTGTGCACTTTCTTAATTTGTAAATTTTTATGCTGTCTCAATGACGTTGCACGGTGTTTAAGATGTATTTTTTAAAAATAATTTTCTTTCTATCGCATCGGACGTGGTCTATTTTTTCAAAATATATTTTTCCTAATAAACCAAATTGAAACTAAAATAGTTCTTTATTAAAAATCTCATCCAAATGGCATTCGTAAAAGTAAAATAGCGGGTTTTGCAACCTAAGTTTCATTAACGACTCTCGTTGTCACGGGTGCAAATGTCGTTAACTGCACAATACGTGTGCAAAAACCGCTAAGTCAATATTTTAATTTATGTTTTAGGACAGAATATCCAACCGTAGATTTCACAGATTTTAACTGAATAATAAATGTTTTTATGTTGATTTTCAGGGGTAAGAAATGTGGTATTAGCTTAAATAGTTTGGACGTAGCAGTTTTTCGTCATTTACTCGGTTTCGTTTATAATGCACTTAACGGCCTTTGCAAACGGACTACTCAAATAGAACCACGGTAAAATAGCTTTTGTTGTTATTGCTAATTTATTTAGGTGTTTGGGACATCTTGATCATCATTCCCGTATGTGCATAAATTGTCTGATAACCTGCGTTTTTGTGGTGACTGTAGTAAAGTGTGTAGCTGTTATTTTTAGGGCTAGAGATGAGGTTGGAATCCCGACACTTGAATTATGGTAAATTCGAGGCATTTTCATGGAGTAAGTATGGAAAGAACACACTCAGGATAGACGCTGTTAGTGCCTGAATCTGGCAATGCTTCCACTTACTTTTTGTCGGACTTATTTCCTTCATCTTTATGTCAGTCCTCCTCGGCGAACTCTTGTTCTCTTTCGACCCCAACGGTATTAGGGTATCCAAGGCCTAGGGATCATTTACTTGTATTTCCCTTAATTGGCCCTTGTGTTGTCTTTTCTGTTCTGTTCTGATATCCTCATTTTTCAAGGGGTCAGACTTCCTCTATTTTCGTGGTGACTCGTGCATACCGCAAGAAGTCCTAGAAGGGGCGGACCGGGTTCGATTCCCGTTCAATACATGTGAGATTTGCAAAGTTAAATATCACGTCCTGTGGTTCGGATTCCACGTAAAAATGGAGATCCTGTGGCTCATGATCGCGATATTAATGGTTACGTAAAACTAAAAGCTTTCTAGAAGGGGCAGGGTGCGCCCTCAAGAATTCGTGGTTGGTGAGATCGAGGGATTCCTTAGCTGGGTCCGTCTTTCTTCCTTTCACATTGACTTTGGTGGAGAATTCATTCCTATCTGCCTTTCATGCCTCTACTTCTTTCCAAGCCCCTTTCCAAGACCTTCTTCTTCGAGGGTTGAGGGCGACTCCTTTCCCTGTCATTTATTACCCTTATTCCATTTCTCTGTCCCATTCTTCTTCTAGGATGTAGGCCTAAGTTAGTTGTGAGTCAGTAGTTTTAAAGTAGTTTTATTTCAAACAATAAAGGGCAAATGATCTAGGTGGTTCGCCTCTTTAAAAGAAAGAACCACCACCACTGTATAGGTTTTAACACTGCTCTGGAGATATTTGGCAACTGGCACTGTAGAGTCGTGTCTCTGTATTTCTGGATGGCCAGAGAGTTATAAGATAACACTGCTCTGGAGATATCAGTATAGACGTGTCTCTGTGTTTCAGAGCTCCGAGAGAGTTGTAACACTGCTGTAAATACATCTGAATAGATGTGTCTCTGTATTTCTGGGCGATGAGAGAGTGGTAACACTGCTCTAAAGATATCTGTATGGATATGTCTCTGTATTTCAGGGTGGTGTAAGAGTTCTAACACTGCTCTAAAGATATCTGTATAGACGTTTCTCTGTATTCCAGGGTGGTGTAAGAGTTCTAACACTGCTCTAAAGATATCTGTATAGATATGTATCTGTATTTCAGGGTTGCGAGAGAGTTGTAACACTGCTCTGGTGATATCTGTATGGACGTGTATCTGTATTTCAGGGCGGTGAGAGAGTTCTAACTCTGTTCTAGAGATATCTATATAGATGTGTCTCTGTATTTCAGGGCGGCGGGAGCCATGTGTGACGGCGGTTTCGGGGACGGGCTAGGCCGCATGGCGAGCATGGCTCCAGTGCCCGTGTCTCAAGCTGCCGCCATGAGCATGGCTGGTGCTGGGGTCCCCAAGAAAGGCCAGGATGATCACATAAAGCGGCCCATGAACGCCTTCATGGTGTGGTCTCGCCTCCAGCGCCGCAAGATAGCTCAGGAGAACCCCAAGATGCACAATTCGGAGATCTCCAAGCGACTGGGTGAGTTACATTGCATATCTCATTTCTCCATGTACCAGTGACGGCTCGTCCAAATGTAACAGAGTGTTCAATGAGACAGTTGTTTACAGCATTATACTAAATGCGAGGTGTATTAACCTTCATTCGCAATATAAGCACGCTTGAGCAAATAACTACAGTAGGAGGTGCACGCTTGGAAGAGTCTGCCTTTCCCCCGTCAGGAATCAAATAAATATGTTTTTACTGCCAAGCGAGATAATTTTGTTTGACCCCCACGACATTTAGCTCACCAGACCACGATGGGTGCTGCAGCAAATCCGTGGGTTGGAGGTTCGAATCCCGACGTTGACAGCGGTAATCTTGAGTGTTTATTTTACAGCTTTCTTCCACACTCCCTCAAGGTAAACGACGGGATATTACCTTATATCAAGTCTTGGGGCACGGGTCCCATCTTCGAACCTAATAATTGCACTGTCGCACACGACTACAGTCACCACAGAAACAGAGGTTAGGCCCTATCAGACAAATTGAACACACACCCGAGTACACGGGGCTGATGTTCAAGATGTCCCAAACCCTTAAACTGAACTAGTATTGTGACTAGTGATCGTATAGTGTTGTACCTGGTGTTCTCTTTGTGCTCTCAGCGGTAAAGTTCGTGCTCGCTGTGCCCAAGGATGCAAGAACGAATAATGGCCCAGTCGGCATTTGAGGGAGTTTAAGTACGAGGGAACCGTGTCAGAAGATTTAGTGTGTAGACTTAAACTGATAAGCTGTGTCTCTGTGATGTCTGTACTACTGTGGTGTGTGTATTTGTAATTGAGGTATGATTTGGGTAAGAAGCATACCTTGGCCTTAAGTTAGGTACCATCCAACTATTTTCCTTCCAGGCTCACAAGGCTGAGTGTACCCCTTTCCAGCCCTCAGACCAGAATTGCATTTTTTTGCATAGCCGGGAATCAAACCCGGGCCTCCGTGGTAACAGCCAAGAATGCCAGCCACTATGCAACGAGGCGGACTATGAAGAAACCAAACGTCTGTTTCACAAGCTTCGTCAAACTCAACCATGCCCTCTCCCGTCCATTCGATGCAATGTCTTTGGATGCATGCTTAATGCAAGGATCGACCTATAGGCCTACAACCATCTAACACTTTCATAATATGAGATGATTTGAAAGTTCTTAGATTTGCTGATGACATAGTCATCTTGGCCGACACGCCAGACGATTTGACGAGTTTTTGAATGGTATAGACTGCGTCTTGAGGAAAATTCATGATGAAAATCAATAAATGTAAAGCATAAATATTGGAATGCAGCCAAAATAAATCAGAAACCTCTATGGACATCAAATTGGCAGGTGAAAAGCTAAAAGAAGTAGGAGCAAAATAACCAGTGATGGACGAAGCAAAGAGGATATAAAAAGTAGGTTGGCTCAGGCCAGGAAAGCATTTCTACAGAAAAGGAATCTGTTGACATCGAATATAGATTTAGGTATTAGGAAGTCATTTTTGAAAGCCTTTGTCTGGAGCGTGGCACTCTATGGAAGTGAAACTTGGACTGTTGGTGCAGCAGAAAAGATGAGAATTGAAGTGTTTGAAATGTGGTGTTACAGGAGAATGATGAAGATGATATGGATAGATAGGGTAACAAATGAAGAGGTACTAAGACGAATGGGAGAGGAGAGATGTTTCTGGCGACTGCTAATGAAGAGAAGAGATAGGTTGGTAGGACACATACTAAGGCACCCAGGAGTAGCAAGCTTAGTTATGGAAGGAATGGTCGAGGACAAGAACTGTAGGGGTAGACCAAGGTTAGAATATGTTAAACAGATTGCTTCGATTGTAGGGTGTGGTAGCTATGTGGAGATGAAACGATTAGCTCAGGACAGGGAGTGTGGGGAGCTGCATCAAACCAGTCAAAAGACTGAACACTCAAACACACACGAAAGGACCATCAGGAAATACATTATACTTGTACTGACCTTGATGAGTGTCGTTGGCTGGCTATAGTTCTCTCACTTTCCTCCGTTAACAAGCGGCGCCTCAAACGTTAGGCAGTAGCACAGTAACCATTGTTCACTGCTGACCAATAGCTGATGGTTCTTGACTAAATACATGTTTGCCCTCTCACTCCACGGTGAGTCCAGAGTCCAGTCCTAGCTGCCGGCTCAATTGTCAGGTCTCCAGTGCTGCACAGTTGCACGTAGTTCTGCCCAGTCTCGCTGCTTGCTCTCAGTGACTACGGTAGAGAGTTGACAACGCTGTACCTCGAGCTGGAAAAGCGTTGGCTCTACACATGGCCGCCCAGCGTGATCCGGTCGTTAATGAGGAAAATAAGAGAATTATATCTGGAGCTCGCCTGATGCAACTGTGGTTTGCTCAGGATGGTACAGGATTTGCCGAGTGGTTAACGTTGAGTCGTCTTGTAAGCAAGGGTTCCACGCTCGCCTGATGCTACTGTGGATTGCTCAGGATGGCGCAGGATTCGCCAAGCGGTTAGCGTTCAGTGGTCACGTAAGCAAGGGTTCCACGCTCGCCTGATTCTACTGTGGATTGCTCAGGATGGCGCAGGATTCGCCAAGCGGTTAGCGTTCAGTGATCACGTAAGCAAGGGTTCCGCGCTCGCCTGATTCTACTGTGGTTTGCTCAGGATGGTGCAGGATTCACCAAGCGGTTAGCGTTGATTGGCCACGTAAGCTAGGATGCCTAGCTCGCCTGATGCTACTGTGATTTGCTTAGGATGGCGTAGGATTCGCCAAGCGGTTAGCGTTGAGTGGTCGCGTAAGCTAGGATGCCGAGCTCGCCTGATGCTACTGTGGTTTGCTCAGGATGGTGCAGGATTCGCCAAGCGGTTAGCGTTTAAAGGTCGCGTAAGCTAGGATGCCTAGCTCGCCTGATGCTACTGTGGTTTGCTCAGGATGGTGCAGGATTCACCAAGCGGTTAGCGTTGAGTGGTCGCGTAAGCTAGGATGCCGAGCTCGCCTGATGCTACTGTGGTTTGCTCAGGATGGTGCAGGATTCGCCAAGCGGTTAGCGTTGAGTGGTCGCGTAAGCTAGGATGCCTAGCTCGCCTGATCTACTGTGGTTTGCTTAGGATGGCGTAGGGTTCGCCAAGCGGTTAGCGTTGAATGGTCGCGTAAGCTAGGATGCCTAGCTCGCCTGATGCTACTGTGGTTTGCTCAGGATGGTGCAGGATTCACCAAGCGGTTAGCGTTGAGTGGTCGCGTAAGCTAGGATGCCGAGCTCGCCTGATGCTACTGTGGTTTGCTCAGGATGGTGCAGGATTCGCCAAGCGGTTAGCGTTGAAAGGTCGCGTAAGCTAGGATGCCTAGCTCGCCTGATGCTACTGTGGTTTGCTCAGGATGGTGCAGGATTCACCAAGCGGTTAGCGTTGAGCGGTCGCGTAAGCTAGGATGCCGAGCTCGCCTGATGCTACTGTGGTTTGCTCAGGATGGTGCAGAATTCGCCAAGCGGTTAGCGTTGAGTGGTCGCGTAAGCTAGGATGCCTAGCTCGCCTGATCTACTGTGGTTTGCTTAGGATGGCGTAGGATTCGCCAAGCGGTTAGCGTTGAATGGTCGCGTAAGCTAGGATGTCGAGCTCGCCTGATGCTACTGTGGTTTGCTCAGGATGGTGCAGGATTCGCCAAGCGTTTAGCGTTGAGTGGTCGCGTAAGCTAGGATGTCGAGCTCGCCTGATGCTACTGTGGTTTGCTCAGGATGGTGCAGGATTCGCCAAGCGGTTAGCGTTGAGTGGTCGCGTAAGCTAGGATGCCGATTGAGGACTGGTCCCGCAATAAGAAGACCAATATGTAGCCTGCAGGGGGTGAGCGTGATGGCGCAGTGGCTTAGCTGCTCGTCTTTCACCCGGACGGCCGGTGTTCGAATCCCGGTGACAGCAGGATGGAACTTTCACCCGAAAAATCACGTGGCGGCAGGAAGGGCATCCAATCTTAAATCCCCGGCCAAAACCCAAATGAGCCTGGTTGGCTCCAGCGACCCCAATTAATTTGGAAAATACGAAGAAAGAAAGAAAGAAAGAAAGAAAGAAAGAAAGTTTTATGTAGCCTTCAAGGCAGTGGCGTAACTAGGGTTTGCTTCTGGAGGGGAATGATCTGAGTCATTGGGTGGTGAGGGCTCGGACATAATGAGACATTATCAATGAAAGCAAATGTAAACTACGATCTCGAAATTTAAAAACATCCTATCTAGGCCTACAGTAGGCTATATTAATTTCGTATTTGACTTCATTAGCGTTTGACACGTTATACTTTCACTTAACAATGTGCAAATGCTCGAAAATTAACAATTTTGTTGATATTAAATTACAAAGTCAAGTTTTCATCGCGATTTAATCTGGCCCTTTCTATTTCCGGACACTTTATTGATATTAGGCGTACTAAACTACAATGTAGGCTACAAACAAAATTCAACTTAAAATAGCAATAACTTATAAGTAAACACCAAATTTTTAACTTTCCTAAATGAGTCATCACACTCGGATACTAACAGAATCGCAACTGACAAGTGGTGTATTTTTTGGAAAGGGATGAGGAAAGATAGTGATACAGACATCTCACTGTCACCCTTCACGGCTTCGGTGGCGTAGTTGATAGCATGCTGAGCTTCTATGCCCAAGATAGCGGGTTCAAACCCGGCCGAAGCCGTCGGATTTTTTAAGAGCGTTAAAAATCCCTCAGTATGCCTTCCTTCGGAGGGGAAGTAAAGCCGGCGGTCCCATGTCATAGATTTGTGGCATGTTAAAGAACCTTCCAGTAATTAGACCTGTGTGAAGCTAAATTGGATAGGTTAAGAATGTAAACAACGCTCTTAGGTTTCTACGTTTGTTGCCAAGAGCCGACTGCGGTGGCGTCTGGTAGCTAAGTTCTGAACTATAGAGCGTATCAACCTTAAAAGACAGTATGGAATCAAATGTAGTATTTGCCTCTCACTCGCACTCCTATGTCCTGCAATTAGCTTCGTCCTCTTCTACCCCGGCGATGTTGCCATTTCCCAATAATTGAAAGTGACAAATCTAAGAAAATGTTTGCGTGGTATTATAGAGAATTTCCCGCTCTTTATGATGGTATAAAAATAAAAGCCATAAATAATTAACACATGGCCCAATTTTCACAATTACGATATTTTAGCGCGAATCTATATTTTTGCATTTATAAACCTTATCACGCCATAGATAATGAACTAATGATCGCAACATATCAAGAATTTATTTTTAGATTGCCTGATGTTGGTAGAAGATATCCTACTTCTCAGGGCAGTAATTATTTTCATAATAAGAAAGTTATGTTTTTTTTTCTTAAATGTTACTTGAAAAATCTGGGATGGTGTCACATAAAAGTCAGCTAGCGAGAAAGTTTTTTGCTGTTGACTTTACGTTGGTGACTAAGCGAGAAGAAATGTTCATTAATGTCTGAAATAGTTTTTAAAACAAACCAGAGCTCAATATTAGGTACAATTCATAAGTTATAGCACTTCGCTTAGTCCTCCCGCTCAGCGCTGACGCACCGGAACTTTGTTTACCAATGTGGCCCGCAGGCTATCTCCCCCGACTACGTTTGAAGGAGGGTAGGTGATGATGTGAAATAAAACTATGAAATGAAGTGGATTTTGTGTTCTTTATAAATTGTCCGCCTCATTGCGTTCTTGGCTGTCACTGTGCTGTCACTGTGGAGGCCCGGGTTTGAATCCATGCTCTGCCAAGAAATGTAATTCTGGTCTGAGGGCTGGAACGGGGTGTACTCAACTCCATGAGACAAAACTGAGAAGAGACGAGTGCGATTCCTACCTCAGCCATCCTCGAAGTGGTTTCCGTCGTTTGCCTTTGTTCGTCCCGGGAATTAACAAGGGTTCGTTAATGGTGCAGAGTTAACGTTTGTGTGCCAAAAAGAACACGGTAGACCCACACGGAAAAATGATAGGTGAAGTATATGAAAAGTGGTTCGCCGAGCAATATTGTTGCTCGATGTTCCCGAAGGATGTAGCCTAGTAATAGACAATGTAGGCTATCACAGCAGAGAAATATGTTCTTGCTTGTCACCTTACCACACCACCAAACCACAGTGAACTTAATCCCATCGAAATGGTATGGGCGTAAGTGAAGAACTATATAAAATTGAACAACGTCTCGTTCAAGAAACAAGAAATTAATAATTTAATTTCGGCTGCATACCCCCACTTGGCCACTCAAAATTGGGTAAATTACGTGGACCACAATACAGTATATTATTATTATTATTATTATTATTATGTCATATTATAATTTATTATAACCTATGATATTCGAGAAAAAGGCCTTATCATATTCATGAATAATTGAATAATTGAAAATTATAAATTATTATAATGTGTGCATTAAAATCGAGCTCTGAGCTTCGGTGTATCATAATCTAAATATTGTACCGTCTTTCGCTTCAAAGCATGAGGTATAATTATATACAACAGACACATATTTTGGAAATTTCCCGAGTTTTGCGTAAAAGCACGCCTGTATACGAGTTATGTTACATCGTGTCCCCGACCTTGCAGAGCTTTGTATATGCAGCAGATTTGGCATCAGCGCGCTCCATTTAATGCGTACTGTATTTTAAGGTAGAGACGCACTATAGGCCTAGTAGTCGTTGACGGTGGCGTTTGGCGGCAAAAGTAGGAACTATTTGAAAAATTCTAAGTTGCAGTCTGTACTTAAATTTAAAAAAACTGATACACACACTAATATAGCCAACACAATTAACACCAGTTATCAGACAGATTCTACACACACCCAAAGTACACGGGGCTACATGACCGCGTTGTCGCAGCCCCTAAACTAAGGAACCAACCAAAGAACCAACCACCCTTCTGGCTAACTGAACAGCTGACCATTTTTCTCATTAATACGTGTTAAGTTAGGATAACGCTAAAACTGTACACGTATAAAAATAAATGCTTCAAATTAGTACCGGTAAGTATAATTTTACATAATCCAATCATTTTTCATCAATCCTGACTTTATTCAAAATTATGTGGAATTGGTCCCCTGGATCACCCCTCGTATTTACGCCACTAGTACAAGGCTACGGACAATTTATTGCCTTGCTCTCTTCCTCCTCTCTTACGTATATTTTGCAGGTAGGCTAGCTTGGTTCTCGTATTATCGCTCTATCGCTTCCCGTATTCATATTGTGTCTTCTGTGCTGATGCATATTGTGATCGCTGAAGATTATTCTAAGTTCCCTCGGAAGTGCAGAGTGGCGTGACTTTGCTCACTTGAGAGCTGATTTTACCGGCGACTCTCACCACGGGACGTATAATCAATCCCTTATAAACCCTTGTCCCCACTTCGTATCGTAACTTCCCCATGGGCCATATGACCTCTTGACTTTATTCTATCGCTGGCCATGTGGTCGAATTTAAATCTCGCGCTTGTATTTGCCAACCTAACTGAAGGGTCTGTGATTTTAGTTCTCCCTAAGCGTTCTGAAAGATTGTAGAAGTATCAATCTTCCGTAAAGGGTCACCTTTTGTCCTACAAAGCAATAAGTTTACGTGCTTGTTGCTTCTCTATCTGTGTCTCACCACTAGCGCCCAACTGTCGTGGTAAATATTGCCCAATGACCCAGTGCTTCTATGATATTTTGAATTTTCCAATCCAGCCTTTACAATATATCTTATCATATAGCCTAATGATCAAAACTCGTAACTATAATAATTCCAAATAAACACAATATCTCTACTTAGTATAAAACCAAGTCCCCGATTCTTGTATGTTACGGGTAAACTCGAGAACCACTGGATGGATTTTGATGCGGTTTTCACCATTCTGTAAAGGATATCTCGAGGATGATTTATGTAGAAAATAATTTATTTATGATCAAAGGAAGTCGAGCAGTAACGATTTCAGTGGAAAAGTCGAAGAAAAAAACCTGGCGTCCGAGCGCTTTGTATGCTTACGCTGGGCAAACCGTTAAAAATATCTAAATACTATGGGTGTAAGAATTGTTCAGCATGAAACGTTCTACAAAAAAGTCCGCGAGAGCATATGTCTATCTTCAATCCATCGCCCACTATAAGTGTTTTTACGTTTTAATTTCCACCAACCATGTCCATTCAACTATTGAGGCGACAGTTTACGAGCTAGCTAAGGGCGAGTCTACCATCCCTGTTACAGCCTAGCTTGCAGGCGAACCGATTGCCCCAGATACACCCAGCAACAAACCGTTGAGTCGTGTTGAGTTAAGACTTCTGAGAAGGGTGGTTGTGTTTGGAATTTCAATGGAAGTGCAACTCGGGTTTTCTTCATTTCGCCTGTTTTTGTTTTTTGTTTTTTTAGCGTATGGCTTTTTAGTGCCGGGAGTGTCCGAGGACATGTTCGGCTAGCCAGTTTTGTAGCTGCTTCGAGACGGACACCCAATGGGTGAGCTACAAGTACCGTTGGAGAGGAAGGTTGGTATGTAAGGATGAGGAGTTGGAAGGTAGCGGCTGTGGCCTATAGTTAGGGACCAACCCCGGCATTTGCCTGGAAGGAAGATGGGAAACGACAGAAGACCATCTTCAAGGTTCCTGGCCGGGGGATTCGAACCTCCTCGCCTCCTGGATGTGAGCGACTGCCAGCAGTCATGCCGTAACGACCACAGCTAACTCACCCGGTATTTCGCCTGTGAAACACAGTCAAGTTAAGATTGGACGGAAGGGGGATTTGAGTTTCATTCACCTCGCCATTCCCTGGAAGTGCAACTCTCATTTCGCCTGTGAACTTTTCGTTCCGCAAAATTCACAGCCAATTTAAGATTGGACGGAAGGGGGATTATATTATATTAATGTATAGGCTACTGATTGGCGTATAATCTCTACTTAGTATAAAACAAAGTCCCCGATTCTTGGATGTGATGGGTAATCTCGAGAACCACTGGATGGATTTTGATGTGGTTTTCACCATTCTGTAAAGGATATCTATCTCCAGGAAGGTTTCTGTAGAAAATAATTTATTTATGATCAAAGGAAGCCAATCAGTAACGATTTCTGTGAAAAAGTCGAAAGAAAAACCTGGCGTCGGTGCGCTGTTTAAGCATACGCTGGGCAAACCGTTAAAATATCAATATACTATGAGTGTAAGAATTGTTAAGCATGAAAAGTTCTACAAAAAAAAAGCCGGGAGGGCATATCTCTGTCTTCAATACATCGCCTACTTACTTAAAAGTGTTTTTAGATTGGACGGAAGGGGGATTTGAGTTTTATGCACCTTGCCATTCTTAATTTACGTCTGACAAGAATTCGTTGCACATGCATCTCCATGATAATATAATTAATAGTCCAGTCAGTGATTTTAACCCAGCATGCTGAGACGGAAAACCGATATAGGTCGTAGTTCATTGACATCGAAAATAAAGGCGCTTTTGACGTAATGCATTCACAACTGTTCCCGGGCGAAGCCGGGGCGGGTTGCTAGTTCAAATGATAATTTTAATCACTCTTATTCTAGGGTTAATGCACTTACTACAGCCCTTGTTACCTTCGATCAGGCCGTATTCTTCCTGTTATTTAAGTCTTAAAATTACCTATATGGCGCTTTGACCCGGCAGTCACGTGTTGGAATGACGACCTGTATATTACAGACGACATAAACACTTACCGAAGAATTTCCCTCGAAAACACAAGTTTCAAAATCTTCACAAAAATCCTGACTAACAAATTGACAGACCTTATAGACGGAAAAATACCGGAGAATCAAATCGGTTTTAGAAAAGGAAATTCGACACTTTAGGCGGTGAAGGTTTTGCTTGTTGACATAGAAAAGGCAATACAACCATCAAAAGGTAAATATCAAGCGATCTTCATAGTTTACACAAAGGCTTTTGATTTTATTTACCGCACAATACTCGTCTCAAAACTCGCAGATATGATTGGAGAAAATCATACAATAACAAAAACTGCACAAAACATCCTCAAAAATACAACATGCTCCAGATTAACGATGATGTCACAGTATCCGAGGACATCATCCAAACCAATGGAGTACTGCAAGGAGACCCTGTCAGCCCCCTCCTTTTTAATATCGTTACCGCGGACATACGGGAAATACTACAAGGAACAGAGGAAACATTGTTTATGATGTATGCAGATGATATGGTCCTCGGATCACCGAAAAAAATTAGCACTACTCAACCTTAAGAAATGGGCTGAGGAAAACAAATTTAAAATAAATAAAGAGAAAAGTAAACAAATGACTTTTAAAAAGGGTGGAAGGAAATCAGAAAAGGACATCATACTATTAAAAAACGAACCACTCGATCGTGTCAAAAAAAATTAACTATCTTTGAAAAACTCTACTGACAACAACCCAATCCTACAGTATGCACATTGAAGCTAGAACAACAGCAGCCATTCACGCGATATATAATATTAATAATTTACTATTTCTTGAACTAAAGACAGCCATGGTACTATTTGATACCACAATAACCCCTATCATAACATATGGACTCTCCCTCATTTGGGAGAAATTGAACATTAGGCCTACTGACCTCACTAAAATTGAGAGTATCAAAGTGCGATTTCTAACAAGAGTCCTTGGCTCAGGAAAATTTGCACCAAACAGAATGATATACGCCTTAACAAGAGAAACGTTCTTCCTCGAAGACCTAAGAACCAAACTCCAACTACCATCTACTGGACCATATAACGAATTCATAGCAGCGCGTAAACGAAAATCAGAGAACATCGACATACACTTCTTTGGGACGGATGCAGTGCTGAATAGAGACTCGACCAGAATCAACCAGAAACAAAGACATGCTCTCATAAGACTGGCAATACATGGTTTTCACCATAAACTGTGTTCTATCAGTGCTTTTGTACACTATTCAATAAAAAATGTGAACAGTATAACTTTACGACCTGCAAGAATAGAACGAAATCCCTTCACTTTTATAGTGAAGAAAAATAATGTAATGTATGAAATGCCCATTTGGACGCACCTTTATAATAATAAATATTGCATACTCGGGAACGAGTTACAACCGACGACGACCTAAAACGTTCATTTTGTGCTAGCGGATAGCATATTCTAATCTTGTCATTCGCATTGTAGGCGTAAGGTGTCTAATTAGATACTCGAAGATGAATAAGTGTTCATAGCACAATTTGGTATTAGCATATTTACATTATGTGCGAAATAAGCTTAAAAGATTACCTCTGTTTGCATTTTACGTGTATATCCTTATTAAATTTGATTGATCAAATCTATGCGAATTAAACTTGATACCCTAGGGATTTAGTGCCATTCCGTCCAACTCTGACTGTACGTTTCATATTTCAATAAGTGACGCCAATTTAACATACCGGCCACGCACTATATTTTACCAGTATTCAATTCAACGGAATTGTGTTTTTGCATCGAGTGTGTCTAACTTGACAGGAGTTTAATATTTACAGTTCCTCCTTTCAAATGTCTAATGAAACAACATATACCCCATTTCCAACTGGTTTGAAGGGAGCAGGTATTTTAGTAAGGCGGATTAGATGAGTTAGAGAAAGAAATAACGAAGAATAAACCAAACTACAGGACAAACAAGAAGCATACATGATGATGATGATGATAATTGTTGTTTTAAGGGGCCTAACATCTAGGTTATTGGCCCCTAATTGTTTGGGTGATCGTGAAGATGATAATGAAATGGAAACCATAACTAAAACTAACTTATATACTAGAAGAAAAAATGGAAAACAAAAGAAGAATAAGGCAAATAAAGGACAGGAGGAAAAGAAATGCCCTCAACCCTCGAAGGATGCGGATTGAGGGACTTGGAAGGAAGGAGAGCCATGAAAGGCAGATCAGAAAGTTAAAGAGGAGAGGGTCCGCCCCAGAGGTAATTGATAAAAGGGGGAAAACCGGACCCAGCTCAGGAATCCCTCGGGGTCGCCAACTCCCGAACTCACCAGCCGTGAGCCCCTGATAGTGTAGCAATATCCAGGGAGCACCAGAAGTTGTGGGGCTATATACACCCTGCCTCCTTGAGGGCCTTGAGTAGAAGGCAGGAGATAACATGAAAATTAAAAGAAGGCTGAACCCTCGTAGAAGAAGGGTATCAGAAAAGATGAGACAAGGGCCAATTAAGGCGGGAAGGGAAGAGACTCCCTAAGCCTCAGATACCCTAATACCGTCGGGGTCGGAAGAGAACAAGAGTTGACCAAGTGAAGTCGACAGGAAAGAAGACGGAAATGAGCCCGGCACAAGTAAGTGGAGCCGGACTCAGCTAGGGCCCCGTGGTCGCCAACACACGTCCCACTAGATGTGAGACCCTGAGGGGAAGAAGCATACAAGAAAGTAAAAGAATAAATAAATAATAACAGCTATACAATCAAGAAAACAAGCCCAAACGAATAATTGAGGAGCCAGGGTTGGGTAAGTTACTCTTCAGTTACAGTTACTTGCAAAATTAGTAACGACGTTACAGTTACAATTATCAAATTAATTACTTTTGTATAAAATATAGTTGTTTAACACATTTTCCCCGCTACTACAGGGCAAGTCAAAATGATGGACCCGATTTCATAACTTTACAGTATTCTGTGAAATTTAAAGAACATATGAGTCGTCCATTTGCAAAACTCGTTTAATCCACTCGTGAATAAGGATAATGTCGTAAAATTATTTATTCATTTTTTTTAAATTTTGTTTTGTTTATTTTATTTCGTTTGATTTTGTTTTAAATTGTTTTGTTTAATTTTTTGTTTTATTTTTGTTTAATTTTTTTATTTATTTTTATTTTGTTTTGTTTGATTTTGATTTTGTTTTGTTTATTGAACCCTTATCATTGTGTCCAATAATAATGTTTCATATTAATAAAAACGATGGAAATACTAAATACATGAAATGCTGGATATTTGAGTAAAATTGATGTAGCAAGAAATCTGGACTTGGTAAGACATGCTACGTGCTGGCTGGAAATGACCAATAGTTTCACAACCAATGTTATTCTTGGATTTCTGAGAAAATCAGATATGACGCTGTGGCGTACGTGACCATAAAAGGCCACAATGCTGCGTACAAGGCAAGGAGTGAGAGAGAGGAGAATAGTCGTGACGTGAATATAAGGGCGGGATTTGTAAGGTCAGAGCTCCAACGCCAACTTATCTGACCAATAAGAAAACATGACGCCAGAACATAGCGTCAGTGTGTTTTGCGCGGCAATCGGATATAAAAAGATCTAGCGATCGGTTTGCTTGTTCGACGGCAGATTCGCGACCTGTGAGAAAATACAAGAATTTTGAGAGGTCACACATAATTATAGGCCCATTACTTAAAATATTGAGGAGCTGTTTTACTCCCACCATTGAAACTTTAGGCTTTCTGTATATATACAAATGTCTGAGATGAACCGGGACACTCCTAATTATTCTTCGACAGTCATTTTAAGACGTCCTTAAGACGATATGGTTTTAAAGTTATAGTTGTGTGTCGGCAACGAAGTTGGAAATTTTCATAAATTGTGAGATGGCAATTAGCCATAGAATAGGGAAAGTCGACGATTCTGCATAGGACGATCTGAGGAAATAAAATACTTAGAACGCAGATAGAACAGTTTAAAAACTTTGATTTAATTGTGTTTTAACAGCAGCAAAATGTCGACCATGGAGAGAAGACAGCAAGCTTCATCCTCCATTACCATCAGTGTTATGGGCTAACGGCCTAATGATGGGAATTGACGAGGCGGGAGGCCTCTGGAAAGCAGTTTAAGTGATGAGTATTAAAAAATTGATTTATTGATTTTGGACGAGGGGAATCGCGAAAGATGTGTGGAACTTTGTATAGATTTTATTTGTGTGGTTTAATTTAAATTTCAGGGTTTGATTTCTTAACTGACATGCGTGTAGTAAATTTTGGCATTGCGTGACAATTATGTTGTACAGTAAATTTTGTAATTTAAATGTGGTCCTTATGTTACGTAATTCTTATAGCGAAACGGCCGCATCGATTAACGTATCTATAAAAAGTGTAGCCATGAATGAGAACCTAGGAACGACAATGATAAATGGACTGATTTAATGATATGTTAAACTAATTACTACGTGGGGGGAATATTTGCATTTTGTTGCTTTGATAACTCGGGCTAGGACTGATCCTGTTATTTATTCTTTATTGTCATTTGGACATGTTGTGTGTCATTATCTGAGAGGTGTGCTGATTAATGCTACGACGAGATCTTCGAGAAATGTGCCACGTATTTTTGGGTGTAAGTGATGATGATGAGGAGAGGTAAAGCCTGTCCATGACTGCGATATCATTCCGGCAAACTAGTTATCCGTGGGGATAAGTTTGACCTGGGAATGTATTCTTAAAAATCCCTGAGAGGATGTTTTGAGATAATGTGTTATTTATTTGTACGCGTTTAACAGGTGGCGATTAGCAAAGGTGCTGTACGCTGGCTATGGGCCAGAATCTATATTTAGCATGGCACTAATTACTACTTGGGGGAAGAAATCAGCCACTCTCTCGGTGATGCGATAACAGGCCCGGTTGTCTCCAGCTCGTTATGACACGTTATGTTTGCTTTAAAGCCTAATGAGTTAAGGTTATTTTATTTGGTTTAATTTGGGAAGTTGCCATGTTGTCGATCCAAGTTTCTTTTATCATTACTACGACTTATTTGTTCATTGTTTTAAAACGCCAAACTTTCCGGCGTAAAAATTAAAAGTTGTATTTTGTTGTTGTTGGCTCTTATTTTCAAGGCCATTGTATTCATATAAATATAATTTGGCAACCGGCCAAACTTGTTCATGTCATGTTATGCTATCCTAGTGTTTAAGGTATAAGACGGTAATTCCGCAGCCCTTATTTTAAATAATACACACGTGTATTTGGTTGTGGTAATCTAAGGTTAGAGCATGTCAGTAGTGTATATAATTATGTAATTGTTGTTCCCACATTTCCGTAATTCGTCCTTCGCAGTACGGAGTCCGTTCCCGAACCAACTGTTTTGGTCGGAAACGAGCGCCCGTCAAAATGCTCATTACTTGAACTAGTCTTAAAACCCGTGTCGCTCATAAATATTAAATTTTTGTACTATTTTATTTGTTTGTTATATTTGGATCTTGTGATCCGTTTTCTTTTGTTACTTTGACTTAAGTGACATTTCAGTCACAATGCTTGTTGACAGCTGTCATGCCATGTCGTCATGGTACGTCAGGCTGATCAGTGTTAGATCTGTTCACGCGAGTGAACAATAAAAGGGTGGTTATAGTTTTCCTTTTTTATGTTTGATTCAGTTAATAAATTTCATTTGTTAGTAGATCCTGTTGTTTTTCTTGGCTTTATAATAATAATAAGTTAACCTTATGAACCCTGGAAGTTATGTTGATAGCAAAACCTCTAAATCACATTCACAAGAATCCATTACGACCCCGAAATTTTGAATCTTGTCTACATGCTATTTTCCAAAGGGTTTATAAGAGTTACTTTGGCTTCCGAACGTGTGGCATTTGTGTTTTAGAGTAAAAAAATAGATCACCGGCATGTGATAAGTTTATTAACGTAAGTTAGGCGAAGATAGTACCGCCAAATGTTTGAAAATATAAAGTCA
The DNA here is from genome assembly GCA_946902985.2 of Meconema thalassinum. Lineage (NCBI taxonomy): Eukaryota > Metazoa > Arthropoda > Insecta > Orthoptera > Tettigoniidae > Meconema > Meconema thalassinum. The sequence goes on from OX336388.2 coordinate 1,049,163,717, forward strand.
TGGAGTTTGCAATAAAGTAAATGTGGAACAAGTTAAGTGTTTGAACTTTGATTAAAATTAGAACAAACTGTTCCAGGCGCCCAATAAAATTAAATTAGCTTTGTGTAGAAAAGCCAAACTCAAAGAATTGTTTGACAGGAAGGTTAGACCTTAAAAACTAATTAATACTCTATTAATTGGTAAAAATTTGTAAGTAAAGTAAGGTCAGGAAGATTATAACTGAATCAAAGGGTTAAAATTAAATGGAATAATAAGTAAATTATACTCAGTGATGCTATAGTTTGTGGGAGTAATTTAAAGTAAATGAACTGAGTATGTAAAGGGTTAATGTGTGTATATTTAATATATGTGAGCGCGCGTATCCAGGGCTCCGCCCTTATGTCATTTCCCTATGTCTCAAATATATTATTGTTGTGATGGCAACTCTGGGAGAAATTCGCGAAGTGATTGAACTAGCATCCGCTCGTACGCGAGAACAACTTAGTGAGATGAGAAAAGACATAACCAATGAAATACAGACACAGTTAGCGGCAAATAGTGAAGAAACGCAGACACAGTTAACGGCCATAAATAAACAATCGACAGAAACGCAGACACAGTTAGCTGCTATAAATAAACAATCGGAAGAAATACAGACACAGTTAAACACAAAACTATCTGAAGTTAACGAGAATATAAATCAGAAAATCGCTACACAAAACATTCTGGTTAGTGAACAATTACATAGGCAGTCTGAGAAAAACAATGAAATATTAAACGCACAAGACGAAAGGAACACTCAAAATCTAGCTGCGCTAACGGTAGAAATCAAAGAGCACACAAAAGAACAGCTAATCCAATTAGCAAAGGACGTTAGCACTAACAATACCAAACAATTAGGAATAATAAAAGGTATCGAAGATTCGTTTAAAAAGGAAATAAAAGGAATGGATGAGACTGTTATGGCAAAACTAGCACAAATCGAGCAAGCGTGTTTGACCAGCTCATCTGAAATCAAAGAAGCACACACAAACTTAGAAAAAAGGTTTGAGAATATCGAACGAGGGACACAGGGTATGCAAGATCAGATAATTACAGTAGATAACAATATCACGGGCTTAGTGACGGAACTCAACAAATTAGAAATACAATCAATTAAGAAATGGAAAAAGTTAGAAATTGACCAGGAAGAAATTAAACAAACATTAGAACAGAACAACATTTCTCTGGGAGAAAGGATAGATAAACTTGAAGATAATCAGGAGGCTAATCAACAGGAAGTCGAAAAACGCTTTGTTAAATTGAAGGATACTATTAGGAAAGATTGGACCAAGATGAGCGCTGATTCGAAAGATGAACGGCTCGCAGTAAGCAAGAAGCTAGGGGAAAATAACGCGAAAATACAGGCGTTAGAAGAAAATATGAAGTTAAGGTTTCAAATTCAAGAGGACCGCATGATAAAATCGGAGTTGCAGTCACTTGGACATAATACGATGTTTGCGACACTAATGGAAAAGGGGAAAGGGGAGAATGCGGAAAGAGAGCACACAATAGACAGCCACGAGCTTGGGCAAAGTCCAAGAACGGTAGACACGCAAGCATTCCAGAATTATGAGGGTCGTAGCTCGACACCTCAAAACACACAACTTCCCACGCAAGTTATACAAGTCATCCGTGGAAACGAATTTAAACCGAATAAGTTTTTACCAGAGAGCGGAGGGACACCTAAAGCTTTCTTAAGGGAACTGACAGAATATTTTTCGGACCAAAATGTTAGCTCAACGCGACAATTAAGAATGGTTGAAAAATTTTTGGCGGGCTCAGCACTTACCTGGTATCTTGGATTTAAGAACACATTTAAATCAATGGAAGGTTTCCACAAGGCCTTCCTGAGCAAATACTGGAGTGGGTCGTATCAACAAAGCTTGCGAATGGATTTATACTCGCGCAAATACCATTCCACGCATCAGACGAAATATGCAGATTTTTTCGCCATGCAACTTGTCAAATTGCAGGATCTTGATAATCCCCCGAGCGAAATGGAGCTAATAACTACTATAGGAAAGCAGATGCCTATTAGCGTTCAGCAATTCTTGGTGGCGGCAAATATTACGACCGTGGTCCAGGCAGAAGAGGTATTAAGGAAGATAGATGAAACCACTAATTATATCAACCCGAGAGAGAAGAGACAGATAGAGTTAGTTAATGCAGTCGAAGTAGTCAAGACACCGAACAAAAACACGAGGTCGCAAGCTACAAACACTGGGGATAACCAAAGACGGCAGAGCACCGAAGAATATGAGCCGAGATCTCAACCGAGATACGAAAATAGGGACAGAAACCATAACAATCAGGAAGAAACTAACCGCTACCGGAACACAGACAATCAGCAGTGGCGAGATAATAGGAGATACCAAACGTCATACAATAGGAATAATAATAACGCACCTTACAATCGAGGATGGCGTGGAGGACACTATAATCAACAATATAGGCCCAGAGACAATAGGCGTTACAATCAACAATATAACGCACAAAATAACCAGCGGTTTAACGAGCAATCGGATCCAAGGGATGATCAGAGAAATTGGAACGAGAGACACGCTGACCCGCAACAGTACCTGGAGGAGCCACGTAACATGGAAGGAAATAATGATAAATGGGAAAGAGCGATAGATCGGCGGAAGAATCCCGACACCCACGAGGAGGAAAACGGAACACATCAAATGTTGGAGGCCATGCATGTAGAAACCCAGAGATATTTGGAGGAGCTGCATGGAGAAGAAGAAAATAGAGCAGCCGACAATAGGAAACAGAAGAATAGCAGGAGAGATTCGCAGACCGTGTCAGGCAAGGGTCTCGAAATATGGTAAAAAAAGGTTATTGTACGGGAATAGGAGAAGAAGAAGGGAGAAGGAAGAAGATGGCAACGCGGGGGAGAAGAAGGAGATGACATCACGGTAAAATGGAGAAGAGACAGGAGCGGCTTAAGGAAGTTCAACTAGGGGTTACGAACTTAGGTAACAACGCCTACAGAGTCCGAGAGGTGAGCACAGGAAACATGGCAGTATATAATATCTCATTTAAAATTGTATCATCAGAGAGAGCCATACGAACCGAGAAATAATGTTACTGCAGCAAATTAAACATTCGCGTGATAACATACAACAAAAGATACGGGGGTACTCGAGTGGTGAAAGCGCTCAAAAGACAGCTCTGACGTGTTTACAAGTTCAGGCGGAAGTCGTTAATGAATATGTTGATGTTTTGAAAGAGTGAGAGGGGAGACGAGTAGCAAGGAAAGAGGCCGGAGGGCATAAGTATACAGGAATTTCCTAATGAGTTTGGAACGAGACGGCTACTGAAACAGACAGAGGCGGACAGTCATTATATTTTGAGGGTGACCAGCAACTTCAAATTTGAGCCAGAAAAGTAGGGGATGTGAAATTCGACTTCATTTGAGTTCGAATTTCATCAACTAGGGGTCAGATGAACCCTTATCATTGTGTCCAATAATAATGTTTCATATTAATAAAAACGATGGAAATACTAAATACATGAAATGCTGGATATTTGAGTAAAATTGATGTAGCAAGAAATCTGGACTTGGTAAGACATGCTACGTGCTGGCTGGAAATGACCAATAGTTTCACAACCAATGTTATTCTTGGATTTCTGAGAAAATCAGATATGACGCTGTGGCGTACGTGACCATAAAAGGCCACAATGCTGCGTACAAGGCAAGGAGTGAGAGAGAGGAGAATAGTCGTGACGTGAATATAAGGGCGGGATTTGTAAGGTCAGAGCTCCAACGCCAACTTATCTGACCAATAAGAAAACATGACGCCAGAACATAGCGTCAGTGTGTTTTGCGCGGCAATCGGATATAAAAAGATCTAGCGATCGGTTTGCTTGTTCGACGGCAGATTCGCGACCTGTGAGAAAATACAAGAATTTTGAGAGGTCACACATAATTATAGGCCCATTACTTAAAATATTGAGGAGCTGTTTTACTCCCACCATTGAAACTTTAGGCTTTCTGTATATATACAAATGTCTGAGATGAACCGGGACACTCCTAATTATTCTTCGACAGTCATTTTAAGACGTCCTTAAGACGATATGGTTTTAAAGTTATAGTTGTGTGTCGGCAACGAAGTTGGAAATTTTCATAAATTGTGAGATGGCAATTAGCCATAGAATAGGGAAAGTCGACGATTCTGCATAGGACGATCTGAGGAAATAAAATACTTAGAACGCAGATAGAACAGTTTAAAAACTTTGATTTAATTGTGTTTTAACAGCAGCAAAATGTCGACCATGGAGAGAAGACAGCAAGCTTCATCCTCCATTACCATCAGTGTTATGGGCTAACGGCCTAATGATGGGAATTGACGAGGCGGGAGGCCTCTGGAAAGCAGTTTAAGTGATGAGTATTAAAAAATTGATTTATTGATTTTGGACGAGGGGAATCGCGAAAGATGTGTGGAACTTTGTATAGATTTTATTTGTGTGGTTTAATTTAAATTTCAGGGTTTGATTTCTTAACTGACATGCGTGTAGTAAATTTTGGCATTGCGTGACAATTATGTTGTACAGTAAATTTTGTAATTTAAATGTGGTCCTTATGTTACGTAATTCTTATAGCGAAACGGCCGCATCGATTAACGTATCTATAAAAAGTGTAGCCATGAATGAGAACCTAGGAACGACAATGATAAATGGACTGATTTAATGATATGTTAAACTAATTACTACGTGGGGGGAATATTTGCATTTTGTTGCTTTGATAACTCGGGCTAGGACTGATCCTGTTATTTATTCTTTATTGTCATTTGGACATGTTGTGTGTCATTATCTGAGAGGTGTGCTGATTAATGCTACGACGAGATCTTCGAGAAATGTGCCACGTATTTTTGGGTGTAAGTGATGATGATGAGGAGAGGTAAAGCCTGTCCATGACTGCGATATCATTCCGGCAAACTAGTTATCCGTGGGGATAAGTTTGACCTGGGAATGTATTCTTAAAAATCCCTGAGAGGATGTTTTGAGATAATGTGTTATTTATTTGTACGCGTTTAACAGGTGGCGATTAGCAAAGGTGCTGTACGCTGGCTATGGGCCAGAATCTATATTTAGCATGGCACTAATTACTACTTGGGGGAAGAAATCAGCCACTCTCTCGGTGATGCGATAACAGGCCCGGTTGTCTCCAGCTCGTTATGACACGTTATGTTTGCTTTAAAGCCTAATGAGTTAAGGTTATTTTATTTGGTTTAATTTGGGAAGTTGCCATGTTGTCGATCCAAGTTTCTTTTATCATTACTACGACTTATTTGTTCATTGTTTTAAAACGCCAAACTTTCCGGCGTAAAAATTAAAAGTTGTATTTTGTTGTTGTTGGCTCTTATTTTCAAGGCCATTGTATTCATATAAATATAATTTGGCAACCGGCCAAACTTGTTCATGTCATGTTATGCTATCCTAGTGTTTAAGGTATAAGACGGTAATTCCGCAGCCCTTATTTTAAATAATACACACGTGTATTTGGTTGTGGTAATCTAAGGTTAGAGCATGTCAGTAGTGTATATAATTATGTAATTGTTGTTCCCACATTTCCGTAATTCGTCCTTCGCAGTACGGAGTCCGTTCCCGAACCAACTGTTTTGGTCGGAAACGAGCGCCCGTCAAAATGCTCATTACTTGAACTAGTCTTAAAACCCGTGTCGCTCATAAATATTAAATTTTTGTACTATTTTATTTGTTTGTTATATTTGGATCTTGTGATCCGTTTTCTTTTGTTACTTTGACTTAAGTGACATTTCAGTCACAATGCTTGTTGACAGCTGTCATGCCATGTCGTCATGGTACGTCAGGCTGATCAGTGTTAGATCTGTTCACGCGAGTGAACAATAAAAGGGTGGTTATAGTTTTCCTTTTTTATGTTTGATTCAGTTAATAAATTTCATTTGTTAGTAGATCCTGTTGTTTTTCTTGGCTTTATAATAATAATAAGTTAACCTTATGAACCCTGGAAGTTATGTTGATAGCAAAACCTCTAAATCACATTCACAAGAATCCATTACGACCCCGAAATTTTGAATCTTGTCTACATGCTATTTTCCAAAGGGTTTATTTTATTTTTTTTTATTTTGTTTTGTTTGATTTTGATTTTGTTTTGTTTATATTGTTTTATTTTATTTTGTTTTGTTTTATTTTGATTTTCCAGAAAACAAACACAAAAACAAAAGACACGAAGCAAAAATCAAAATTCAAAAACAAAAGCAAAAGCAGAAAACAAAAACAAGAAACACAAAGCAAAAAGCAAAATTCAAAAAAGCAGAAGCAGAAACAAACAGAAAACCAAAACCAAGAAAGAAAAGCAAAAAGTAAAATTCAAAAGCAAAATCACAAAGCAAACACAATACCAAAAATTGAAAAAATTAAAAAAACACAGAAACACAAAGCAAAAAGAAAAAAGTAGAAAACAACAAACCCAAAAGATACGTGAGGCAAAATCCAGAGAAACGTTTCTCATGAAAATGATTCTTATTCACAAGTGGATTAAACGAGTTTTGCAACTGGACGACGAATATCATAATGTGAGACATGTGCTAAGAAAGGTAAACTCTCAAAGTTTTCTTCAGTTATATCACAAGTGTTCTATGTGAGCACACGACACACATCAAGCCGACAGTCTATCTCCTGCCAAACCTTGTGTAGTGTGTTGCGGCCAATCTCTGCAATGGCTGCTGTGATGCGGGCACGAAGGTCACCCAATATTGATGGAAGTGGTGGTACGTAAACATGATCCTTTTCGAAACCCCACAAGAAGAAATCACGCGAGGTCAAGTCGAGGGAACGAGGTGGCCAACGAATGAGAGTTCGATCCTCCTAAGATGCATGACCTATCCAGCGTTGTTCCAATGCCTCATTGAGATGGTCCTGAGCGCTGCCATGGCAATGCGGGGGGCACCATCAAGTTGAAGAAGGAAATCAGCACTATCCTCTTCGAGATGTGGAAGGAGCCATTGTTGCAGCATATCGAGGGAAACATGTCGTGTCACAGAGTTGTTTACATGGTTGGTTGGTTGGTTCTTAAGTTTAGGGGCTGCGACAACGCGGTCATGTAGCCCTGTGTACTTTGTTTACATGGTAATCAAGCACACAGAACGACTTCTGCTCTCCAGTCACCGCTATTTGCTTTAACTGCTTCCTGCGCACTTGTAGCGGTAGAAAATTGAAACACGTAGGAGGAAATTTAATCTTTGAGAGTTTGCCTTTCTTTGCGCATATTTCACATTACGATACGTTCATTAGATTTCACAGAATACATTTATGAAACCGGTTCCATCATTTTGACTTGTCCTGTATAATTTACTTGATATGAACCCAATTGTAGATTCCAATTTATTTATTTACTGTATTTAGTTTATTTAGCGTATGACTTTTAGTGCCGGGATTATCCGAGGACATGTTCACTTCGCCCGAGGCTACAGCTGCTTCAATGCGGACACCCATGGGGTGAGCTACAAGTTCCGTTCAATTTCAAGTAGTTCCAACTTACGCCACCAGGTGTCACTGGCACCTAGTCGTGAATGTTGGAATTTTGATAGAGCGTTTCAACGAAATCTAACCTAGAAATTTAGCTTCACACAAGTTTAGTCTGTGGAAGGATCTTTTACATGCCATAAATCTATGACTTGGGACCGCCGGCTTTACTTCCTTCCCCTTCGATGAAAGGTGTACTGAAGGATTTTAACGCTCTTAAAATCCGATGACTTTGGCCGGGTTTGAACCCGCGATCTCGTCGTCACTCTCTCGTTACCGTAATAATAACTGTTACTAGTAACGTCATTGCAAGTAACACGTTACTCCCCAACTCTGGAAGGAATACAAAGTAACAAGCAAGCAAACGAACAACCATAACAGACAGACGAACAAATAGACAAATAAATAATGAAACCAACGAAACAAACAAGTACAGTAAGTAATAAGTTGACAAACAAACTATTTAACAAACAAACAAGCAAATGAACACACAGAGAGATCTTGGTTCAGAATGTTATGAAATGCAATGACCCAGTAGACGACAGTATTGCTCCTTTATCTACCTGTATGCCATGTCTCAACCCACGCGAGTCTGAAAGCAGCAGGTGAAAGGCTCTGAGATGAGCTGTATTCACCATACACTCGCTAAAGAAGTAGACAATACACGCGTGTCGCGCGCGCCTGGCGGTCGAGATAAGAATTAATTAGTGCGGGAGTTATTGTGCGGGTGAGCTCGAAGACGGTAGCGCTTTGTGCAGTACACAGCACCGCACTCCTATTCCACTATTATATAATAATAATGGTGGCGGAGAGGGGAACCATTTAGTGGAGCAGGGTGTCCAAAGCCTCCTAGTACACAGCACCACACTGTTATGGCATCATAATGGTGGTGGAGAGAAGAACTAGTTAGTGCAGCAGGGTGCCTAAAGCCTCCTAGTACACAGCATCGCATTCTTATGTCATCAATCATTAAGGTTCGGATGTATAAGACCTACAGAAATGAAAATATGCGGGCAAATATGTCCTAAAAATACTGAAAGATGATCCAAAAAGGGTACAATATGACCTAATATATTTACATGCTTTCTAAAAACACGTGTTCATAATGTACTGAAATGTTATTTTTATGAATTAACTTATACATTCAAGCCTAAAATATTGTTAAAATCTTCGCCGATTTTAAGAATACGCCTACGATGAAAATGTTTTCCTAAAATTTTTATCGCAGAAAGTTCAAGAGACTCGCGGAAAGCTGCTTAGCTTTTTCTCGCGTTAAAAACTGCGACACAAATCACATTTCCTGAAAAAGAGAAAGAAAATGCCCTAAAATACTACCAAGTTTAGTTACAGTTTAATATTTTTTGATAGTCTGCAACAATTGGCAAGTTTTTAATTTTTAGCTCCGCTGACGCACAGAAATCGTTGGCGGCCAGCGGATACCATATTTTTATGTCCACCACCTATCTTTAAAATATTACCAATATTACCTTTAAACATTCATATTGATGAAATATGACAATAACTATGAACATGATCAAAATATGCATTTATATGCTCTATAAAATCCATCTAAAAAGAATGAGGAACATTGAACTGCTGCTTAATTACAGTTTTAATGAAAATGTAGTCAAGGAAAAAATTATTACATTTTCTAAACATCCAAATTTTAGTCATCATAATGGTGGCGGAGCACCATTTAGTGCAGTGGGTGAGCAAATCTTCTTGCTCACATTCTATATTTCATCCTAACCCTCTCATGCACAAATTATGAAATGGAATGCAAAAAATTTTTCCTCGGGTTTCTACGCAGGAAATGCAATAAGTAATATCACCTAATATATTTTTCAAAAAATTGACAGTTACAACTGTCCAAAAATGAGAGGCCTCATATGAGGCTTAAATGTACCAACGACATCTTTTCGGTTTTTATGAATGTGAATGGATGACAATGCAACAGAAATATAGAGCACATCATTTGGCCATCTTAATGTTTATTCAGACATAAATTATAATACATTCATATACCAGGGCATAATAATGATGATAATAATAATATATAATGAATAATAACACAGCAAATTGAATGTTATTCCAAATCAACTTGAACTTCTCAGATGACACTCTACATCTAACAGGTTTACATATGAAATATCGATCAGGGATGTCATATCCCCTCCCGCCTTTATCATATTCCTTCCCCCACAATTGTGAAACAGTCTTCTTGCTGCCTATTCCTTGTTTAGTCCCTATAGCATGAAACGCTTGACCCTTCTGTTTATGCCCTTGTGTGGAAGTCGTGGAAGCATTCTGGGCAAAGTGGTTCCTTGCAACAGCGACATTGATAACGAGTTTTTCTCTTGCAGCCGTGAAGATGACACTTGGAAGCATAGCCTTTCACAGATTTTTGAGGATAGTGAGGGCCACCATCTCGACGAAGTTCTATAGCTGCTGTGAATCTCACGCGTTTCTTCACAGCAGGAGGTGTTGATGAGTTTGGCCTACCTCTTTTTTTCCTCTCTACACTCCCAGTATAGATAAGTGAAGTCGCAACTGAGCTCTTGAACTCTAGGAGATCTAAGTTTTCAGTCTCATCATTCATCCTCCATAAAATCCAGCAGATTACAATCGCTACATTCAATATGTGGTGAAACAGTCTAAAATACCATCGTTTGTTTCGCACAGAATGTGGATACAAACCGACTAGTGAATCTATTAGGTCAACTCCACCCATATGTTTATTATAAACTCGTACAGAGAAAGGACGAGGAATTTCAATAACCTTTCTTTCTTTCCTGCACCATCGCCTAGCAGAAACCGTCGGCTCAACGCCAGCAAATGTGGACGCTACATAGACAATTGAGTTGTCATGCCATTCAGTTACAGTGATGTTGGTTTGCGAAGTAGCAACAGATACTGCTCCTCTTCCAGATTTTTTCAAGTCTGCAGCTGACTTCAGTTTTGGCAAAGCACCTCCTAATCTGTTTTTCCTCATTGACCCTGAGGCGTAAATTTTGTCTTCCTCGAGCTTAGAAAGTAGCGTCAAACTCGTAAAAAGGTTACCAAAGAACACTTTGTGATTCGCTCCTTTCATACTGTCACAAAGTCGAAGCACAACATCACCTACAGCTCCAAACTCTGACGGTTCTGCCCGACCACCACTGCTGCCTTGGTATATTTCAAAATCATAGCAGTAGCCTGAGGAACCAGCCAAAACCCAAATATTGAATCCCCACTTATGAGGTTTATTCCCGATGTACTGCTTCAAAGTGGAGCGCCCTTTGAAAGGCACCATCATTTCATCAACTGAGAGATATTCCTCAGGACTGCACGAGTTTCGAAACACCTGACGAAAATGAGCAACGATTGAATTTAGTTTCACAAGACGATCACTATTGTCTCTTGGGATTTCATCGTTATTGGTGAAATGAAGGTACTTCCTTATTTCACAAAACCGAGTGTATGACATGTTATCAGCAATGGTTGAAAGTCTTGTACCATGTGTGGGACTCCAGTACTGTCTTAGTCTTGAATACCGTAAATAGGTAATCTTATAGTTGATACCCAAATATACTTTGAACTCGGGGACTGTAAGTCTAAAATTGTCTCTGCCCTTCTGTGTGGCATACAGGTTATTGGCCTCAACTAGTTTCTCCATGAACTCTTCAGGAAACATAGATAAAAAAAAATCTATGGGCATATTACCTTCAATATTTGATTTATGATCACCCTGAAATTGAGGAATATTGCCTACAAGGTCATTTTCTTTCCCACTAAACCACAGAAGTGGCCGTGGATCCATCCGAGGACCGTTTGCAGTATTGGTCGCAGGGGGTGGCGGAGGCAATTCCTCCTGAGAATCATCCTGCGAGTTGGGTAAGTCGTCAGCAGTGTCTGATGGCTGTGGCTCCTCATCCTCGGAGAGGACCCAGAGTTCATCCTCTGATCCAGAAAAATCGTCCTCTGAGCTTTCAATGTACAGCAAGTTATGGATCTCACGTGTTGATAGCACCTCCATGATGTCTGCATTCCTAAAAAAATAAATCAAAACTAGCCTGAAATGAAATCATCAGACATGCACTACGCTCATGTTAGTCTGTGCAATTAGGCTATGGCACTTCAAATATCCCAAAAGTAGGCTACTTCTATTCACAAATAACTGCTAAATATATAATTGATACCAATAAGACAGTTACTACGGTACCTTAGCTTCCTTCTTTGTTCAGCATGGCCAGGGTTTACTGGGATGCCAGATCGTGACGAACCAGGATCTCCGTCCATGCCTGCGAGGATATAAACAAAATAACAAAACTTACAGCATCCAAATGTAAAACAAAAACAGGATTTTAGTGTAAGAAGTTAACATTAGCAAGATATGCCACCAAAAAGGAAAGATAAACTAAACTGTGTAACGAAAGTAAAATGTAAGGTTAGAATCCATGCTGTACCCTTCAACACAGATAGGCCTCATATGAGGTCTCATACTCAAGCACAAATAACATGACCTTCAATAAATATATTACTAAAATGTTCTGTATATTTGATTTCACATGCTTTATAAACCTATAAATAATTTTACTTACCTCCGAGGTGATATCTGCTGAGCAGCACAGGTCACTGAACATACGCGAAAGCAATGACGCAGCAACTTCAAAGAATATCAGAGCGGAAGTGTAAGTTATGTGTCCGTACGGTGCTGCGATCAGTCTCTTGCTAGTATAACTACAATGAGACCTCATCTGAGGTCTATGTGTAGATGTGGGAACAGAAACAGTGGCATCTGTTGTCAAGGAGACTTTATATGCCAGTTAAAAGAGCTATATATTTGAGACCTCATATGAGGCATATATGCACGAGAGGGTACAATGACCTGTAGCATTCACGGATCGTTACTTTGACATCAAGAAAGGCTCCCCATTAGCACACGTGGCCTGGGATGTATTAATAGTTTTAGTAAGTAGGCCTAGGTGTAAGCCGACCAAATTTTCTCGAATACCACGGAAATGAGTGGCTGCTGAATGTTTTCTAGGTGGAGGCAAGTTCTTAGGAGGAGCAGAAGGAGCAAAGATCCAGAAATAAACCGCTAGTTGATACAGAAGTATGTCAGAATTTTTTCCCTGTAGGCCAATAACAAATTCACTGTCTTCCAGAAATACTTTTACCACAAATGTAGGCCTATTTTAACTTATAATTCAACATTCCTCATTGACAACATCACTAGACCAAAAGACATACGGACCGTCAAGATTAGATCGTGTTCATAGAAGAGAGTTCGGGAATTGTCATCTTTACCGCCGCCATACCATCCTCCGCTCTGATGGAAATATTTTCAACTTCCTTCTCAGGAATATTCAAGGATCTAGCACGCTGTGACTTGAAGCATTGACTACGCCCCTGTAAAGGCTCTAGCTACTCGTATCTGTCTTCAATGGCACATAATACGGTGTGCTGGGGTTATTGTAATGCTAAGTTTACAAATATGGTCATTAAAATGATCCATTTCCGTGGACGATAGACTGATTAAGCAATATTCGTGATCATTTACATACACGAGGGTGAATTTTCATTAAGTATTCCGTCATATCCATCATACTATGTATATTTCAGTAGCCTGCTGAGAAATAATGAACGGTAACTATTCAATATAAAGAAAACCAAATTTATGGTCGTAAGCAAAAATGAAACACTGCATGTCATTTTGTAATTAATCAAAGACCTGTTGAAAGAGTCCGGAAATACAAATATCTAAGAACCATCGTTAAGGTCACCATGTACTCTTGCATGATGAAAAAATCGATTTTTTGATTTTGGCACCATAAAATTCTTCATTCTTTTCTGAATCTGAATATATAAATATAGTTTGTGGGGTTTTGATGTCTACAACTACCTTAAATTCGTTTTTTTTTAAATTAGCGTCCCATGTTCTGAATATAACACTTTTAACTTTGCCGGCTGTTTTCCGTTAATACTCATTTTTCATGTTTAGGTACCAATAACTAGGAAACCATTTAAGATAGAGGGCTATTTTTTACATTAACTTGCCTAATGGAGTACTTGAATGTTAACCTATTTTCACATAGTAGGCATGGATTGGGGAGAGAAAAATTGATACATATTTTTGAATACATTTAAAAAGAAAGAGTTCGGATTTTTTTCTTGCATTCTGTCCCATTAATAATGAAACAAAGTGGTTACTAATCTGCCATGATCCATTCCAAGTATGTGAACAAAATTTGAGAGTATTTGATTGAAAAACAACTGAGAAATGTGTACCAGAAGCAACTTATACAACATTTTTTTGTAAATGTATCTGTCCAAATTTGTATTCATTTCACACATCCTATAAAAGCAAAGTAGCATTACATGGTCAAAAACAGCTCAGAATATACCGCTTCTTATATGTTACAAGAATCATATCTGTACCTTTAGCATAAACCCAGAAAATAGTTAGTAAAGTGATGCCACAAAAATCGACTTTTTCATCGTGTAAGAGTACGTGGTGTCCTTAACGATCAATGGGACAATTTATGTGAAGTGAAGTCCCAGATCGGTAAAGGTATGAACTGTGTTCGACAAAAGGGGAAAACGTTTCAAAAGTGTGAGTTAAAATTAACCACTGAAACGGGACTTTATCGCTGCTATGTGCTTCCTGTTCTTTATTACGGAGTAGAAACATGGACTTTAACAAAGTCACTCAATAAAAAAATAGAGACCTTTGAGATGTGGCTCTATCGACGGATGCTAAGAATATCATGGACAGATCATATCACAATTGCCGAGATCCTTCGAAGAATGGACATGGAAGTACTGGTCAAGGCAAAAACGAGAAAGTTGCAATATCTCGGTCACATTAGCACAACAAAAGCAGATACCATCTGCTGCAAGAAATTCTGCAAGGAAATATATCCTGAAAGAGAAGTGTTGGCAGGAGATGAATCTCCTGGCTAAAAATGAACTCAGAGACTGGACTCTCAAGACATCGGAAGAGTTATTCCAAACAGCTCTGAACAGAGAATGCGCAGCCAGGATGGTTGGCGACATCCGGAACGGATAGGGGCTAGAAGAAGGACTAATAAGAGAACTGCGTGTAATACCCATAGCGGGTTCACAGTGTATATGCATTTCCATCAGTTTCAACTTGATTAGGCCAAAAGGACTAAATAAAAGTAGAAGTCTACATTATGAATTGAGAGTTTTGGCATCTACTTACAATCGTTGTTGTTATTGTAGTTGTTGATGTTTATTTTAGGGGCCTTGCAACATCGTGGTCATGTTGCCCCGCGTACTTGGGTGGGTGTTGAATTTTTCTGATAACCTGTGTCACTGTGATGTCCGTGCTAGTGTGTATATTTGTAATTGAGGTAGAATTTGGGTAGGAAGTGGCCGTGGCCTTAAGTTAGGTACAATCCCGGTATTTAAGAAAAAGTAAGCACTTAGTTTGCGTGACCGTTAGTCATGCAATCATGAGCCACGGGTCAGTTTCACGTGGAATCCGAACCACAGGAAATGCCATATCACTTCAAAAATCTCGAACCCGGTCCACGTTGGTGAGAGGCCAACAGCTTGACCACTGCGCCACCACGCCCCTCATCCCGGTTTTTGCCTGGAGTAGAAGTGAGAAACCACTTCCAGGATGGCTGAGGTAGGAATCGAACCCGCCTCAATAAGAGTTTTGCCTTACGGGGCTGAGTGTGTTCTCCGTTCCAGCCCTCAGACCAGAATTACATTTCTTTTCAGAGCCGGGAATCAAACTTACTTATACTTACAGTACAATATCTAATGCGTCAAATGTATGCACGATTTGGTCGGATAACTGTCCTATTCCCTATCAGGAATGTTTGGGGCATCTCAGTGGGCGGGCCAGCTAGCTTCACTATCTGACCGTTAGGGCGTCTCCTTAGTACTCCTTGAAAATATCGGGGATACCATTTGATTAAACAAATAAACATAACCTCTTAATCTCCTCACAGTGTTTATGGTAAGATATAGTTCATCGAAGAGAGACAAAGGGGGAAGAGAAAGTTTCAAGAATGAGTTTTCACTCTCTTTGAACATTATTGAATGCTTGCAGGGGGTTGGTAATTTATGTCTAGGTTCTGAATGATGAAAATCAACTTTTAATAGTTATGCTTCATGGTTTGTGATAGAGTGGTGTAAAACCACGCCTCTCGGTTCTGTTATACAGGGAAGTAAGGAAGGTTAAGACACCACCCTTAGAGGTTCTACTACCTGTCTCAAAAATATTCATCGACAGTTCCAAATTTAATATACTGGCTGTCTGTCGGGGCTGGATAAACAGAGCAAACTTTCAAACTGTTTGTTATCATTTCAGATGCAAAATACCATTACTCAATTTGAAGAAACTTTCCGGAAGAGGCTTCACTTACCGTCCCAGCAATTGCCTGGAGTTGAATATGGGAAACCTCGGAAAAGCATTTCAAGGACGGCCGACGGTGGGGCTCGAACCCACGTCTACTAAGTCCTCAGGTAGCTTGGCCCCATGACCTAGCGCTGCGCTTTAGCGAGCATAGCTACCGCTGTCGGTTATTTGTTCGATATATACCTGAAATATTGTAGCCTAATAGAGAAGAATGTATAGCAGATCATTAAATTGCTCCGATAGTTTGAATGATTTATATTAATTTGATGATGTTTTGCCTTAAATTATAATATACATTAGTTTTCTTCCGTCATGTCATTCTCACTTCGATAATTAATTCTTTAAACCTATTTAGCCGTGATTTCACTTCAGTTCCTAGCCGCGCGCAAATTGATTCTCGTCTTGACGTTCCCCCCCGCTGTGTCTGAAAATAATGTGGTTTCTGTGGTGTGGTGTGGTGTCGCCCCTCTACTCACTTATTATCTAACGAGATGAAAGATCAACAGTGTGTCTGTAACATATTGCAAGCCCACAATAATCATTGCCACCCCGCGAGCGCTGCGGCTGTGGGGACAAGTAAGGGTCGGATCATCTTGCAAATAATGAGTCTCCAGAATCAAGAGGAGACTCGGAAAAGAAAATTAATTGAAAGAAATAATGATTTGTTTTATTGAATCTGATTTTGAGCTTCAAGAATGGATAATCCAGAGAAAACCAAAACACACAATAGCACATACCAAAATACAACCATACATTCTGAAACAACAGTTCACAATTCACGTGAAAATTGCCATTGTAGCAGGAAGATACATACAATAACCTACAAATTCCATCCTTGGCTCCAGTCCGCAATGAGCATATATTCGACTAATGGATGTTACACCCTGTTGACCATCACAGTATATTTTTTAAAGAAAAAGATTTTAGTCTGTTTTATAGTAATATGCAATCACCTAGAACAGTAAAACAAAAGTCACATGGTTTAAAGAAATACAAATGGATTTAGACGAATCGAAAATTACTAAGCATCAAATTGAACATAGAGAAGAGAAACGGCTTCTGAATAAAAAATACACGCGACTAACATTCAAAATTTCACAGCGTAAGCAATATGTTATATCTGCTGAAGAACGGTCTGCAAGATCTTCCAGAATGAAGAAGTATTGGGAAAGAAAAAAAATATCAAGTATTAAGAACTGAACTTAGTATTTGAAGACTTTGTATATAAGGTTTGAATTTTGGTGCTCCTATGTGGGCGTAAACAGTGTAAATAAATAAGTATACAATCACCCACTGTTTAGATATGTCATTTTCACTGAATGAGTTTATGTTACCGTCAATTTGAAGCCAATAATTGTTACAAATCTGACTATTTTAAACTATTTTGATGTATTTTTTATTAATTTTTCAAAGGTAGAAATCCAAGTATAATCAAATTTGCTCGAATTTATAATGGTTTCCTTTAAAAACCAATTACTGAGGAGGGTCGTAATGTGGCCGAAACTAGTATAATTAATTACTATTATAAACTTAGGCCTAATTCAATTTTGTTGACATAATGTGTAGCCTAATTAAATTACTAAACACTCATTGGTATTTCTGTTAATCCAGAGTTTTCAAACTAGATGTGCCTCCAAGAACATGCTGTTGATGTTTGCTACATCGTCGTCATGTAGCCCCGTGCTCTTGGGTGTGTGTGTGTGTGTGGAATCTGTCTGATAACCTGTGTCATTGTGATGGCTGTGTTAGTGTAGTCTATATATTTGTAATTGAGGCTCTGAATGAGAAGTTAGTTAAAGTTGGTTTAATGGGAGGAATAGCGAGGTCATCTGCCCCTAGAATGAGAAGGAAGCACCTGTGATCTTAAGTTAGGACCAACCCGGTATTTGCCAGGAGTAGAAGTGGGTAAACCACGGAAAACCATTTTTAGGACAGCTGAAGTGGGAGTCGAACCCTTCTCTTCTCAGTTTTGATTCACGAGACTGAACCCTCATACCAGAATTAAATTTCTTGGTGTAGCCGGGAATCGAACCCAGGACCTTTTGATCCAGAGTTTCAATACGTACCCCTAGACCACTGAATTCGGCCACGCCACCACCACCAAGAATATAATAATAATATCATCAAAATAATAGACCTATTATTATTGGAGATCAAAATACTATGAAAACTAAATGAAGTAAACACAATTCCACTCATCATCTCTGCTGATGGTGTAATGACGAAGAAGTTGTAGGTCACATAAGATTCAATTGGATTTTAAATGCACGTATCTCCATAGTACAGTAGGCCTACAATGAACTATAATATTACAGACTTGTCACAGATATCGAAAGTTTCTTTCATTGTAAATCATTTGTGAACTTTTTCTCAAATGATATGGCCTATATCAGCCAACTTGCATGCAGTTAATTAAAATAAATACATAAATAAATAAATAAATACTGTTAAAGTAAGCAGGCTTAGCCATTCTCTCAACTTCTTTCTAAACCGATTCGTGATATTTTGGTTGCTGTGTAGCAGTGTGTGAATTAACAATGAATGGACCGCGATTTTTGAAATTTTGAACGGGTCCCTTGTTTTAGAGACGACTTGTCTCCAGGAGATGAGTGAATCTTGAAGAATAGCCTAGTTATTACTAATAGCAAATATCCTATGTTTTACACGAGCATTGTTCATTTTATGGACGTCCTTTCTTCCCTCTTTCCCTCCTTCCTTTCTTCCCGCCTTCATTCCTTCCTTCCTTCTTTTATCCTTCTTTCCCTCTTTCCCTCCTTCTCTCCCTCCCACCTTCATTCCTTCCTTCCCTTTTTCCCTCCTTCCTCCCATCCCTCCTTCATTCACTGTTTCCTTCCAACCCTCCTTCCTTCACCCCTTACTTCCCTTTTCCCTCCTTCCTCCCATCCCTCCTTCATTCATTGCTTCCTTCCAACCCTCCTTCCTTCACCCCTTCATTCCCTCTTTCCCTCCTTCCCCCCTTCCCCCCTTCATTCATTTACTCATTCCTTCCTTCCCTCTTTTTCTCCTTTTCCTTTCCACCTTCATTCATTCCTGCCCTCCTTCATTCCTTCCTTCCCTCTTTCCCTCCTTCCTTACCTCCTCCCCTCCTTCATTCATTCCTTCCCTCCTTCATTCCTTGCGTCCTTCTTTCCCTCTTTCATTCAATCATTCATTCATTTCTTCCTTCCCTCTTTCAGTCATTAATTCATTCCCCCTTTCCCCCCTTCCATCATTCATTCCTTCCTCCTTCCTTCTTCCTTCCTTGCTTTCTTGTTTGCTTGCATATATATTTACTTACTTACCTACTTACATATTTACTTATTCACATACTTGCTTACTTATTAAGTTCGTACCTTGTCGTGTCGAGGTTTTTCAGAGAATCAGTCAGCTGGTTCCGTTATAAGCCAGCTCCTTTACTCTACTCCAAATTCCTCCTCTTGTTCCACTGCCATCCTCATGTCCTTCTAGGTCTCACTCGAGGACTTATCACCTACATTCGTCTATAAAATGCTTCCTTCCCAATACTCTTGTGCCTTTCATTCTCCGAACACGTAAAATGCCCATACCACCTGAGCTGACTCCACTTGACACTTTTCAGCACGGTCTGATTCCTAAGCATATCTCTTCTGGTTTTATCTTCAACATTTTGGAGGAGTTTCAATTCCGATATAGGATATAGGCCTAATGGTAGGATGAGAAGTCTCCACGTTGGTGCTTACCAAGCGGGGAAAGGAGCCCGAAGATGCTGGTACCGGACGAACGGGTTATGCACCGCGTTCCCGACAAAAGAAATTAATGGGCAATATATAACTCCATCAAGGCATTGGCCACGCAGATAAATAATAATCAGTACAACATTTGTTTCCTCGCATAAAGAAAGACGTCATCAATTGTAAACAGTGTTATAGTGCTAGGTGTCTGCTGCGCTGATCGGTAAATCTTGCCCTCTCGCAGCTATTATTTACAGAGTGATTTACAAATTACGTGACAAAGAGCAGGCCGCGGGCGCGGTCTAGTGGCATACACACGACATGTGGGGTAAAGGACTTTCAACTCGGCTTGTATTGTTTAAGGAATGCCCTATACATTATTTGAAGCCCTGCGTGGATGCGGATATCCGCAACATCTTTAGCCATGCAGATATAGTTTGCATTGGCTGTTCGGATAGCGGATAAGCTGCGGATAATGCTACGAGTAAATTCGCGGATAGCTTTTAGACTACAATCCGAACTTGTTGAATTTCATTGCTAGGACATATCATATTTTTTCCGTCATGTTTTTTTTTCATGACCAATGCAAGATGATTATTTAAGCCCTTCTCATTCAAATTACGTCATTAAGCATAATTAACACTCCGAACTGAAAAGGGTTGCATTTCTGGCTGTAGACTATAACATTCATTTTAAACATAGCACTTGACATACAAAGCCTAAAGGAACGACTTTCTTCTCTAATGTGTAAATGTGTTGCTTTAATGCGTTATGTTCTGACTAAAAATATTATAGTAATGCCAGTAGATTCGGATAACAAACGTGCGGATGTGGGGCGGATGCGGATAACACTCGTGTGGATGTGGATAATAGTCGTGCGAATGCGGATAACGTTTTGTTTATCCGCTCAGGTTTCTACCTACAGTATATTGCCATTGCAATATGTAATGTCCATCTTTCTATTTACCTTTTTCTCAGAAACTATTCACAGGAACTAATCCTGGTTTTTTTTTCAGAGATGTTCTTCAAGACTCTCTCTTTACTTTGACATAGGTGTTTTGAAAATAAATGTATTTTTTGAATTTTCCTGAATAATGTTTAGAAATTGCATAATATTAACATTGCTTTCATGAACATTTCCATCTGGCAAAATTTGAAAAACGAACGTGTTAAAATATAACACATATAAAGAGGTATTACATCTAGAAGTTTCAGCGTAGCATGTTAAAAAGTCCCGAAGAGAAGGGAAATGTTTAACCTAGAAAACCTATTAGCGGGAAATTGGAATCAAAGATTTTTCCATTTTTTTTGCCACACGTTAGTACAATGAGATCCCCCTTCTTCCACTTGATGTACACAAGAACCTCGTTTATACGGCACTCATTAATCCGGATCTCCGTTTTAACTGGATCGAAAATAATAATATTTTTACTGTACAGTGTTTCTTTTACGGGGTCGACTCTTCTTGAATGTCTTTTCCGCCAGGGATAGTTAAGAACAGGAATTGGAAGTTATTCGGCGACGGTCTATCAATGGTACCGTCCCGACATTCGCCTGGAATTGAGAACTAATGTTAGTAAAATGTCTTCGTGATCGTGCTGCGCACAAACGCTATACAAATGTAAAACCGAAAAAACTCTCACATTATTTAAGTGCATAAAACAGAGTCGTAAATGTAAGAAAAGTGTTCTTATATTTTTTTGTACAATTGAAAAAAAAAAGGTATTACAACTAATGTTAATAGATTATATAACATGCATTTCCCCCCCCCCCCCTCGATTATCCGGATTTTTAAAAATCGTGATCAGTTCCGGTTCTATCTATCCGGATAAACGAGGTTCATATGAACTGGCATCCATTTGTTGCTCTTTTGCTTCTAACACAGCCTCTTTCTATTTTCTAATAGAAATATAAAGAAGAGTGTACTTTGGTGGGTTTCCTAATAGAACGCACGATTGTGGTAACATATAGGCCTAAGGAAAGTAGGCTCAGGAGTGAGATAGGATGTAGCGTTAGAAAGCTAAAGGTCCGTACTTTGATGGGGTGTAAAAACAGAATTTTGAAAATGCTGAAGATTTTGGGCGTAATTTGTTTTGTGTCCAGCTCCGTGGCTAAATAGTTAGCGTGCTAGAATTGGGCCCGACGTGTTCGAGGTTTGATTCCCGGCCGGGCTATCAGGGATTTTATTTATTGTATTTTTTATTGAATCGAATAGCACTATTACAGAGCACGTAAAATCAATACTTCAAATCTTGCCACATGTCTTTTTTCTCTCTGCCCACATTCGCTTCATCCTTTCTGATCTCTGCTTTCAGAGCTGTTCAATGTTCCGTGGCTGCTTTCGATGTCTTTCTTGTTCCTCCCCGAAGATCACTTTTTGAATTTTGTCCCGAAATACATTCCTATTATAATGTGTAATGTCAATGTCGGCTTCTTTAAGATTAAAATTTTATTAAAAATTTGTTTTGTTAGCCTGTTATTATTCATTCTATTTAAATGCCCAAAAAATGACATTCGTTGTTTGCGCATGCTGTGAAATATGTTCTCCCCATGGGTGTATATTTCCTTGTTAGGTCGTGGTCTGTTATAGTCGGTTTCTGTTTTCCTTGGGCCAAGGATGCATCGAACCAATCTTCTTTCCATGAGCATGATTTTGTTTGTCACCTTTCGGCATTAACTTTAATGTTTCAGCTCCAAAGAGTGCTTCAGGTCTCACAACATAATTGTAATGTTTAATTTTAGTGTCACATGATAAGCCTTCTTCTTGTATACATTTCTGGTGATCGGAAATGCTATGTTCATTTTCTTTGCTTGGACCTCTAAGCTATTTTTTCATTGTTAATAATAATAATAATAATAATAATAATAATAATAATAATAATGGTCAATGGCGTCTATTACCAAATGAAGTGGTTTATAAAGAAACTGAGTCTATAGTCGATACTATGCGAAAAAGGCGAATTGCTTTTTTTTTGTCATATCTCACGCCTGCCGGATACCAAACAATTAAAAGTATTATTTAATTATTTTTTCAAAAGTAAAACAAAGAACTCTTGGTTTATGGAAATTCAAAATGATCTGGATGAACTCGGCTTGACAATGTCCCAAATTGCTGACAAAGATGAGAAGAATATCTTGAAAAACAAGAACATCCGACTTCCCTTAAAAACCTTTACCCGCAAAACTTACACCATAAGCGATGCAGAGAGAGCGGCAAGGTCGACTAGAATGAAAATGTTTTGGGAAAAGAAGAAAAATAAGAAGCTGAATCTTTAATATTGTTTTTGAGATATGTATATACTTGTTTTGGTTAAGTGCTCCAATGAGGGCGTAACATATGTAAATAAATAAATAAATAAATAAATAAATAAATAAATAAATAATAATAATCATTTATTGCAGCTAATAGCCATGCCGAAATACAAAACTAATACCGATAACTTATATGCTATCCATCAGTGTCTATATACAATGTGTCTGACTGGTTCTGTTTGCTATATTGTTATTCGCAGTAGAAGCGTGTTAGCGATACTTTCCTCTGGGCGCAGGAAATGGCGTGATATCTGTCACAAGCACTACCACACAGAGAGCAGGTGCATTGGGTCATGAAATCCTCTTCTAATGAAAAGCATGGACTGCAAAACAGGTGATCGTATGCCGTAGTTCAAAGTTGGCATTCATCCAGTCTGTCGACATAAGAGCTTCTGTGGAATAGAAATCAGGTCATATGTATCCTGGCTCGGGGACTGGGACTGGGTGCGTGTGCCATCTTCATCATCACTTCATCCTCATTACGGCGCGCAGGTCGCCCATGGGCGGCAACTAGAAAGACCTGCACTCGGTCTCTCAGGAGGCCACACGATCATTATTATTTGTTTTGTACTCGTTTTAGACATCTAAAACTTAGGTTACAGCCTGACTTTCTTCGTAGATACCAAAACTCGAGTATTTTCAATAGTTCAAATACTGGCCAACGAAAGAAAGAATATCTGATTGAGTTGTGAGTGCCATGCCACTTATCACACTGTTTTTGTTACCAGGTGCCGAGTGGAAGCTACTCACCGAGGACGAGAAGAGGCCCTTCATTGACGAGGCTAAGCGACTCCGCGCCATGCACATGAAGGAGCACCCTGACTATAAGTACCGCCCTCGAAGGAAGCCCAAGACGCTCCGCAAGGAGGGCTACCCCTATTCTATCCCCTACCCCTCCGTGCCCATGGACGCTCTGCGAGCAGGTCAGTCACTCAATTCCATATGTTTCACTGTTTTCACCGGGGGCTTCGGTTGCGTAGTTGGTAGCATGCTGAGCTTCTATGCCCAAGATCGTGGGTTCAAACCCGGCTGAAATCGTCGGATTTTAAGAGCGTTAAAAATCCTCAGTATGCCTTCCTTAGGAGGGGAACTAAAGCCGGCAGGCCCATGTCATAGATTTATAACATGTAAAAGAACCTTCCACTAACTACATTTATGTGAAGACAAATGTGTAGGTTAGATTTGATAACGCTCTATAAGTTCCAACGTTCGTCGCCAGGTGCGGTGGCATCTAGTAACCAAGTTCGCAACTAGATGTCGTTGACGTAGCATTTGGTAGCAAAAGTAGGAACTACTTGAAAATTGATCGTCTCCAGTCCTCGCCTGAATTATAGATAACACACACTAATACAGCCATCACAATTAACACCGGTTATCAGACAGATTTTACACACACACAAAGTAGCCTACAGTATACGGGAGTACAAGACAGCGTTGTCGAAGCCCCTAGACTGAGGAACCAACCAACTGTTTTCGCCTCCAGGTCATGGACCCTTGAGCATTTATCGACGTTGGGATGCAAAACCTCCTAAGCTACAAATCTGCCTTTCCATTATTGACCTTGTAGCTGTTTAAGAACGCCTAGACGTACGACGATATATGCTACAGACCCTCTGAATATTTTAAGTTGAGTTTCCTATTATCAAGTACAAGCGATAATGAATCTTCAATAATTATACTGTACAGTTCGACAGGATAGTATATCCACTTATGGCTAGGGGTTACACACCAGACATAAGGAAGTGAATTGATGTCTTGCATGAACATCGTCGATATGCTTTCCAAGAACCGCACCTTGTTTATGCTGAACAAGCAGTTTCCGTAATAATTTGTATGTTATCTGAAAATCACTGGCGGATATTCAGTGTATCTAGTGAGGTTCCTATTCATTTGTTTACAAAGTACGAGGGTTGTTTTCAAGTAAGGGCCGTTTTCTTTGCCCGTAGTTAGTGCGCACGCCGCAACAAGCGTGCGCGCTACCTCCCGGCATCCTTTGCGAACAACCAGGCGTCAGTTGCAGATGTGTAGCTACCCTGTACGCTGAACTGTGCATCTTTAATTGTAAAGATTATTGATTCACCCGCCGCGTGTGAGGTACGATCAGTGATACGTTTTTTGAGTGCAAGAAACAATTCGGCTGCAGACATTCATCGTCAGCTTTGTGAGGTGTATGGTGATAATGCAATGACGGAAGGTAAAGTGAGAAAATGGATACGCGAGTTCAAAAGTGGCCGTGAAAATGTTCTTGACGAACGCTCAGGTGTGTGATCACAGATGACTTGGTGACTGCAATTGACACGAAAATACACGAGGAACGAAGATTCATGATAACCACTCTATCAATAGATTTTCCTCAAGTGTGAATTCTTGGTTGTCAGAGCAGGCGGCAAAATTTTAAGCAGAAGGGATTTCAGAACTTAGTTTTAAGATATGACAAGTGCATAAATAAACAAGGCAACTATGTGGAAAAATAGAGGAAGTAATGTAAAACCTAAACACAAGTTGTTCCGTGAAGAACTATACAGCCTATTTTCATATATCCTACTTATGTTAACTGCCACTATCAACATACAAAATTTCAGTTTGATTGCTGTAATAGATTCGTAGATATTGAGAGCTGACTAAAAATGTCGGATGGTGGCCATGTTGGATTTTATATATGTAGGTCCTAGAGTTATGTACTGTTACATGAAGGTTATTGTGTAAGTGTAGCGTTCAAACTTCAATCGCATGATTAGGACGCAAAAAGTAGCAAGGAGATTTTAAAATTTCGCACAGCTGCCATCTTGTGGTTATGGAAACAATTGAAATAAATGAGATGCCAGTGGTTTAACATTCGTATAAGGATTTACTGTACCAAGTTTCACTGCACTCGGATGGTTAAATTGCGAGAAACGGCCATGTGAATATTTATACTTCGCGTCACCGCCATGTTGGATTTGTGATCACCAGGTTATTTAAAGTCCTATAGGTGAACTTAAGTTCATAGCCCCTATGAACATAAAAAATTCAGTTTGATTGCAGTAATAGATTCGTAGATATTCAGAGCCGTCTAAATATTTCGGATGGTCGCCATTGTTGGATTGTTAAATGTATAGGCCATAGAGTCATATACAAATAAAGGAAAATTATTGCGTAGGTTCATTATTCAAACTTTCACTTCGATCGCATGATTACGACACAAGATATAAAAACTTAATTTTAAAATTCGCACAGCCGCCATCTTGAGGTTATGTAAACAATTGAACTAAATTAGATACCAGTGAATTACAATGTGTATAAACATTTCCTGTACCAGATTTCATTGCGTTTGGAACATTAAATCGCGAGAAAGGTCAATTTAAAATTTTCGAATTCGCTTGGGCGCCATGTTCGTTTTGTAGTTAACTGGTTTTTGAAAGTCTTATAGATGACTTCCAGTAGTGCCCTTTATCTCCGTACAAAATTTCAGGGTGATACCGCGAATAGTTTCAGAGATATAGAATGCCGGTGAAATATTTCGCACATCCGCCATCTTGTGGTTATGTAAACAAATGAACCAAGTTAGATGTCGGTGCATTACAATGTATATAAACATATATTGTACCAAGTTTTATTCCGTTTGGTTGGTTAAATCGCGAGAAACGTCTATTTAAAAGTCGCAAATTCGCGTGGCCGCCATGTTGTTTTTGTAGTTACCAGTTTTTCTAAAGTCACATAGGTGAACTTGTAGTAGTTCCCTTTATCACCGTAATAAATTCCAGGGTGATATCGAGAATAGGTTCGGAGATATTGAATGCTGGTGAAATATTTCGCATAGCCGCCATCTTTGATTGGTGAGACGTAACAAAATTTGAAGGGCACGGTCGGGGTCGCCCGGAATAGTGCTATGAACCTACCGAGTTTCAGTGAAATAGCTCCAGCCGTTTAGAAGTTATAAGGACACACACACACACACACACACACACACTCCTCACACACACACGCACACACAGACACACGGACAAACGGAGATCTGATAAGCCTTTTTTTTTCATAATTGAAAATAGGCTAATAAACGTGGTTTCAAAATAAAATGTTCGGTTAATTAAAAATCGGCCCTTACTTAAAAAACAGCCCTGGTATATTCATATTTAAATTTTATATTTTTAGCCTACTTTTCACATTTTGCAACTAGTAGTTCCGTGAAGAACTATACAGCCTATTTTCATATATCCTACTCATGTTAATTACCACTATCACATACAAAATTTCAGTTTGATTGCTGTAATAGATTCGTAGATATTGAGAACCGACTAAATATTTCGGATAGTTGCCATGTTGGATTTTATATATGTAGGTCCTAGAGTTATGTACTGTTACATGAAGATTATTGTGTACGTGTAGTATTCAAACTTCAATCGCATGACTAGGACACAAGAAGTATCAAGGAGATTTTAAAATTTCGCACAGCTGCCATCTTGTGGTTATGGAAAAATTGAAATAAATTAGATAGCCTACCAGTGGATTAACATTCGTATAAGGATTTACTGTACCAAGTTTCACTGCACTCGGATGGTTAAATTGCGAGAAACGTCCATGTGAATATTTATAATTCGCGTCGCCGCCATGTTGGATTTGTTATCACCAGGTTATTTAAAGTCCTATAGGTGAACTTAGGTTCATAGCCTCTATGAATATAAAAAAATTCAGTTTGATTGCTATAATAGATTTGTAGATATTCAGAGCCGTCTAAATATTTCGGAATGTTGCCATGTTGGATTGCTAAATAGAGTCATGTACCACTAAAGGAAAATTATTGCGTAGGTTCATTATTCAAACTTTCACTTCGATCACATGATTACGACACAAGAAATAAAAACTTAATTTTAAAATTCGTACAGCCGCCGTCTTGAGGTTATGTAAACAATTGAACTAAATTAGATACCAGCGTATTACAATGTGTATAAACATTTCCTGTACCAGATTTAATTGAGTTTGGAACATTAAATCGCGAGAAAGGTCTATTTATAATTTTCAAATTCGCTTGACCGCCATGTTCATTTTGTAGTTGACCGGTTTTTAAAAGTCTTATAAATGAACTTCCCGTAGTGCCCATTATCTCTGTACAAAATTTCAGGGTGATACCGCTAATAGTTTCAGAGATATAGAATACCGGTGAAATGCCATCTTGTGGTTATGTAAACAATTGAACGAAGTTTGATGTCGGTGCATTACAATGTGTATAAACATATACTGTACCAAGTTTTATTGCGTTTGGTTGGTTAAATCGCGAGAAACGTCTATTTAAAAGTCGCAAATTCGCTTGGCCGCCATGTTGGTTTTGTAGTTAGCTGTTTTTCAATAGTCACATAGGTGAACTTCTAGTAGTTCCCTTTATCACCGTAAACAATTCCAGGGTGATATCGGGAATAGTTTCGGAGATATTGAATGCTGGTGAAATATTTCGCACAGCCGCCATGTTGGATTTGTGAGACGTAACAAAATTTGAAGGGAACGGTCGGGGTCGCCCGGAGTAGTGCTATGAACCTACCGAGTTTCATTGAAATCGCTCCAGCCATATAGAAGTTATTAGGGGGACACACACACACACACACACACACACACCACACACACACACACGCGCACACAAACACGGACAAAAGGTGATCTCATAAGCCTATTTTTTCAAAATTGAAAATAGGCTTAAAATGAGGGAAAAGTAGACTTATGAGATCGGGCAAATGTGTCTGTCTGTCTGTCTGTCTGGCTGTGTGTGTGTCCCCCCCTAGCAACTCCTAAACGGCTGGAGCAATCGAAATAAAATTTCGTAGGAGTAAAGATCTATACCTGAATATCTCACAGCCATATTTGAAAATGATGTCAGTGCTACCAACTGCTGAAAAAACGCAATAGAAATTTGAGCTCCATGTTGGATATCTTGGAAGGTAGCCTATGCATGGGAGCTATTCCAAAATTGGCACACATGTAGAGAACACTATTTCAGTTTAATTTCCAGGAGGCCATACATGAAAGTGCTGCCAAAAATAATTTTAAGCCTTCTGATAGGTCCAATTTTTAAATGCCTATAACCTCTACACTATCAATTGTATTTCAACCAAATTTTGTATGTAATATGTGTACATAAACAGATATGACTGGACGTGTTCTTAAGAGCCACCAGGGCTGCCAACTGTTAATAATTGATCTCTCTATTCTTTTATCCAAATACCAATATATCGGAAAGTATTCAAGCCGACAGCTTTAAACTATGCACACATATAGTACCTGACATTTTAGATTAATTTTGGAGTAACTTATATACTTCAGTTCTACCAACATGATTCTAAGCCTGCTGATAGGACCAATTTTTAAATACATGTAACTTCTATACTATCAGTTGGATTTCATCCAAATTTCGTATGTGCTATGTGTAACATAACAGATATCACTATAAGTATTCTTAAGAGCAATCAGGGCTGACAACTGTTAATAAATGCTGTCTATATGTTTTACCCTAATATCAATATATCAGGAAGTATGCAAGCCAACAGCCCTATACTTTGCACACGTATAGCAGCTGACATTCTAGATTAATTTGGAATATTTAATATAAGTCAGTGCTGCCAACATGATTCTATGCCTGCTGATAGGACCAATTTTAAAATACATGTAACTTCTATACTTACAAATGGATTTCATCCAAAATTGGCACAACAAGATATCATATTACTTCCGATTATTTCTAACCAGCACACGCATGACATTGTTGCCAACATGCTTTTATGCGTGCTGATAGATCTAATGTCTAAGTGCATGTAACGTCCATTGGACTTCAACCAAATTTTGTATTCTGTACCTTAAGAGATGGAACTAAGAATATATTCAGTCACCAGGGCTGCCAACTGTAGTGCTCTATTAGGCTACATTATACCAGGAATATTTCGAACTAATTAGACATTTCGATATTACCAACATAATTTCGTCATTATTCTAAATAGGTTCATATACTGGAGAATAATCATTGGCATGAAAAGTGGGCTCTTTAGTTCGTCACGGAACTTCTTGTTTAATTATAGTGTTGTAGGAACATTATGTACTTACAGATTCGTCATTGTGTTTGAAATAAGTGTCTCCCGATGTAGGGAGAGAATTGATCCAGGTGGGCAACGTTATCTGAATCTTCGGCGTCAAGCACGAGGGACAGCCTTCCTCATATATCCTATTGCCACGAGAAGTAAAAGGCGCACGTGCATTTGTAAGGCCGGTCTTTGAGGGGAGCATGAAGCTCTCACTAAGAATTTAACATAACCCCCTCATGTTCCCTCTCCCTTTCACTGGAACCACAGAACATTACAAAGAATATTCGCCTTCCAAAAGACTTAAAAATGGTATTATTCTATTACAAATGAATGTAAGCAATAGGCCTACAACCAAATTGAAAATGATCCGCTGTGCGCATAGCTGATGCATATCGTCTGCTATAAATTTATTTTTTAGAAGATACTGCCACTTTAACTGCATTTCAGACTGTGAGCCACCACTTCTCAAAATTCACTTTTTCATCTTACTAGAGCAGATGTAAGTGACAGTGACAGCTTTTGACCGGAAAGAGAATGTAGACGGAGAAAGTTTTAAGGTTGCCTGATTCTTTTTATCAAGTCATGGGACAATTTCTAGCTTGAATTATGACATTTTCTCGATTGAGTGGTGGCTCACCAACAGGATGCTTTTAACGAATTATTTAATAATTTAGAATAGCAAATATAATTAGAAATTTAAGGGAAAGCGGCATTGAGTTTAAAGAG
Organism: Meconema thalassinum; assembly: GCA_946902985.2. Classification (NCBI taxonomy): domain Eukaryota; kingdom Metazoa; phylum Arthropoda; class Insecta; order Orthoptera; family Tettigoniidae; genus Meconema; species Meconema thalassinum. The sequence goes on from OX336388.2 coordinate 1,049,194,412, forward strand.
TCGAAATCTATTTTATATTCGATGATGTCTAAATGTAAATATTACACACACAGTAGCCTATGTCAGAAAACTCTACTATAATGAGGGTAATTACAGTACTACCTTCATTATGATACAGTTTCTCCAACCATTCAGAGCTCAAGATTTTCATTCATTGACCTATTAGGTAAGGATAGCTTCGCACATGCACTCGGAATCCAATATGTTGGACATGAATTACATGATTTGAAAGTTGACGATGAAAAGGATATCCGATCAACCATTGTAGTTACAATGCCAAACACAAAGACAAAATCTGCACGAACCTTTACGGTAACAGGAAAATACTATGAAAAATACAAGATATTTAGGAATCTACGTCTCGAAGTTTGTAACACCATCCTTCTAGCCATTACCAACATGGAAAGTGTGCACCGTCCCTAATGTTTGCATGAACAAACTGGGCAATATTGCAAAAGAAATAGCACTGTACCTTAATATCCGCAACCCCAATTTCTACACAGGGCATTGCATTCGTACGAGCTCGCCGACAATTTTAGTGATTGCTCTTGTTGACATAAACACACCAGAACGTCATGGAGGAAGCAGGTGTATGACATTAGATCCACGGAAATCAATCAATATCCCAGCTCTATTCAGTAAAGGGTTTTCTTGTGAGAAACTTAACCGCCAGATGGCATGACTGTTCTATTTGGGACTCCATTGATTTGTCTTCCGTTGACATTCTATACGCATGGAATTTGACGAATAACTAGTTGGTAATACGATGCATATTAATTTTAAAGCGTTGTAACAGCCGGTTGTGTGTTATTTGAACAAAATAACAAAATGATCCTACATAGTACCTGTGCGCGATCTGTTGGTGCTACTTTAGGATAAACAATGTTTCAAAGCTTTCGAATTTATTATTGGGTAGAGAGCAAATGCTGAGCCCACACAATTCGCAAGAAATAGAAGTACAAAGCTGTGGATGGACTTTGATCCTTTATGGGATTCAAGCGCATATGCTCTTCACTTAAGTCAGCTGACAGAATCTCGACAGATAGTTATGAATTTTTATGTTAGAACATATAATAGAATTGTAATTATCGTCGAACATGAACAGTCGTATGCAACTTGCCTATAATGATAATTAAGACATCCGTATGGAAATTATAAAACTCGCTTCACTCGTTTTATAAGCATAGGCATACTTTTGTCTTAATTATTGCCATTTTAGGCTCGTTGCATAATGTACCATTATGATTGCGCCTGTCACAAATCTTGTACAACGATTAGGCTTATATGCATTTCCAAGGGAACACAAACCAGAAACATACTTCTATATTTTCAAAATTGTTAAGGTAACTGTTTTCAATCTAATTTTCAAAATGTGCCCTTACTTTTAGCTATCCTTTGCCGTTTTCCTTATACCTTCCATATTTTAAGGCTTTTTAAACTTCTATTTTCTATTTTCTTTTTTCCAGCTCCAATTTGAATCCAATTTATTCCAGTAGGGATTTGATTAGCATTTCTATAAAACTTAAAAAAAAGTGTTATTTAATTTGCCTGAAATAATAATGCTTAATCATTCGAAGTGTACATAACTGAGATTCAATTTGTAGCTGGAGTTAAAACACTCGGCAGTAACAAAAGAAACGCTAAAAAGTTCCTATAAACTGGAATATATGAGTGAAACTTTGGACAGCTCAAAGCTGCGGCAAATTATGAACATTGGTTAAAATAGTCATGTTTAGACATGTCCAACACACACTCAACTACACGGGGCTGATCACCAAGATGTTAGCGGCTTCGGTGGCGTAGTCGGTAGCATGCTAAACTGCTGCGCCCAAGATAGCGGGTTCAAACCCGGCCGAAGTCGTCGGATTTTTTAAGAGCGTTAAAAATCCTTCAGTATGCCTTCCTTCGGAGGGGAAGTAAAGCCGGCGGTCCCATGTCATAGATTTATGGCATGTAAAAGATCCTTTCACAGACTAAACTTGTGTAAAGCAAAATTTGTTAGGTTAGATTACGTCGTAACGCTCTATCAAAGTTCCAACGTTCATCACTAGGTATCATTGATATCTGGTGGCGAAAGTTGGAACTGCTTGAAATTGAACGGAACTTGTAGCTCACCCTTTACGGTATCCGCTGGAAGCAGCTACAGACTCAGGCGAGCCGAACATGTCCTCGGACACTCCCGGCACTAAAAGCCATACGATAAATAAATAATAAATAAATAAATACCAAGATGTTCCAAGTCCTTAAAATGAATTAACAAAACAATTGTTGTTTGAGTCTTCAGTCTTTTGACTGGTTTGATGCAGCCCTCCATGCCTCTCTGTCCTGAGCTAATCGTTTCATCTCTACGTAGCTACCACACCCTACATCCGAGGCAATCTCTTTAACATATTTCAACCTTGGTCTACCCCTACAGTTCTTGTCCTCGACCCTTCCTTCCATAACTAAGCTTGCTATTCCTGGGTGGCTTAGTATGTGTCCTACCAACCTATCTCTTCTCTTCATTAGCAGTCGCCAGAAACATCTCTCCTCTCCCACTCGTCTTAATACCTCTTTGTTTGTAACCCTATCTACCCATCTGATCTTCATCATTCTCCTGTAACACCACATTTCAAATGCTTCAATTCTCCTCTTTTCTGCTGCACCAATAGTCCAAGTTTCACTTCCATAGAGCGCCACGCTCCAGACAAAGGCTTTCAAAAATGACTTCCTAATACCTAAATCTATATTCGATGTCAGCATATTCCTTTTTTGTAGAAATGCTTTCTTTGCCTGAGCCAACCTACTTTTTATATCCTCTTTGCTTCGTCCATCACTGGTTATTCTGCTTCCTAAGTAACAGAAGTCTCCTACTTCCTTCAGCTTTTCACCTGTCAATTTGATCTGCATAGAGGTTTCTGAGTTATTTCGGCTGCATTCCAGTATTTTTGACAATTGACAAAACAATTATTTAACGATAATCCAAGATTGAGGTGTTCGATCCCAGCTCAATTCGAAGGTATTTACAGATGTTTAAATATTACAATCTCGTGCTAGTCAATTTACTGAAACTTTAAATAAAGATCCTCTTCCAAGACGAATTTCCTGAAGTCCGCTTCACTAGCCCCACATCTGTTAAAATACACAGTCGAGTTAATACCGGACAGTCAGCCGGATATCGAGGGACAACAACGCCAGCACCATCTAGCGCTGCGACCAGGTCAGCGACCATACGAGCGTTTGCATAAGTTGACGAAACGTAAGTTGTTGTTTACATGTTTGGAATCACCTAATTTCAGCAATCAATTGTGAGTTTCATACGTTGGTATCTCCTTTCAACACGAGTGGAAATATAATTACGTGCTGTGCACGGCTGCAATAATTATGAGGTGCAGAAGAATTCGCGGTAATTCTTCCGTTTTCCTCGCGACAAGATTGTGTAGCCTAAGTAGTTATTGTGTTTCGTTAAATATTCTTCCAGTATCTAAGTTTCTGTAGTATATAGACTATACTCCCTCAACTTCTCAGCCACACGACTCATAGGATTTTATGTGATGCAAAATATAATATGCTTTCATTTTTTGTAGTAGAACAGCTAAACCTAAATGCCGATGTGCTGTTGTAGATGTGACCTGTGAGTTTTGAAATTTTAGAGAAGTGACTTGGATAAAATATACAAAAAAGAAGGTTTATTACGCTTATAAAATCTATAAGATCTACTCACATCATTTCCTAGTCAGCGACTTCAGAAATCTTCGATTGTACAGCCAAGGGTATGTTCAATTCCTATTAAAATCTTACGCAAATATCCCATCTTATAAAAGTGAAAGTCTGTATGTATGTGGGTATGTGGGTGGGTGGATTTGTTCCGTATACAAATCTACACCGTTCCACCAATCTCAACCAAATTTTGCAAACACATAGTTTAGGACCCAGAAGGAACGGCTGGCTACATTAATTTTCCATAGTCTTTCTCATTCTTCTGATATCGGCCTTTTTGCACTCGAGCAAAGGCTAATTAAGTCAGAAAATCATACTAATATATAAAAATGAGATGGTGTGTGTCTGTCTGTCTGTCTGTCTGTTACTCAATAACTCAAGAACCACTGGTCCGATTTAAATGAAATTTTGCATGGATGTAGCCGATTTACCAGGTTTACACATAGGGTACTTTTGATTTCGAAATTTTGCACTATTAAAAAATGGCGACCATTTTAGTGACGTCATTAGACCTTTTGGTTTCAAAATTTCATATTTCCATATCAAATAAAAAGAGAACGGTAGGAAATAGCACACTTTTGATGGCACATACGAGCTTTGAAATTTAATTTCCTATCCGAAAGGTCCTTATCACTTTTTGTGTATCTCCAACAGTTAGCGAGTAAAACCGACATTTGTCACGTCACTACACCCATTGGTTTCAAAATTTCATATTTCCTTTTCAAATAAAAAGAGAACGCTAAGAAATAGCAAACTTTTGATGGTATACATGAGCTTTAACATTTAATTTTATATCCGAATGGTCCTTATCACTTTTCGTATATCTCCAACGGTTAGCGAGTAAAACCAAAATCTGTGCAATAAAACACGGTCAACACCGTGAAAGTTTGTATGTTTTTCTCTGAATTTCTACGGAAATTTGAGTTGTTTACGCGTTTCAGACTGTTTTATGATTGATGCGCGCGAAAATATTTTTTTTATCTGTCTGTCTGTTTGTTTGTTTGTTTGTTTGTTTGTTTGTCTGTGGACAACTTTGTTCCCTTATAAATCGAGAACGGCTGGGTGTACCAACGTAAAATTTGGTACAGATATCCATCAGAGGCACGACACTAATCATTGATGTAACTCTTCTCCGTACCTCTCATAAAAGGGGGCCTACCCCCTTAAAATACATGCTGAAATAGGTGTAGAAGGACGACACAAAACTCATTTTCAGCCCCTATATGTGAGAGACAAAACTCGGGTCCCCGAAAACCACATTTCAGGACCGAAGACCAACCGTTTTTGAGATATTCCCAGAAAACTAATTTAATTTAATAAACTAATGGACGAATGCAAGCCAGTAACCATGCCAACGGATTCTCAGAGGTCCATCTATTGCTGTAAGACGCAATGCAATTCCATTAATTACATTAGTGTGAAAGTTTGCAAACGGCTAGAAGGTTATCACGGAACCAAATTAAGCCGTAAAATTCATCAATACGTATAATGCGCTTAAGGGGATCAAGGGGTACTCTAGAATTTTTTCACGCGATTTACACCTGCGGGTGTGGTACGGCAGGTCTATTATATTCCTATCCCCATATTATTCATTCATTCATTCATTCATTTCGTATAGGCCATCTATGGACCGCGTCATTCCAACCGTCTCCTACTGGCTTTGATGTTTGCCCTGTACACCCGCATTCGTTCTCGGTGGACATCCTTCCGTTCCTGGGTCCAAATCTTTCCCGTTTTCAGCTTCGGTTTTTCTTGGAAACCTTTACAAGCTTGAAGTTTCCCTTTGAGTGGGACGCACTCCTGAATGTCTGTTGGTGTAATCCCCACTTCTTTCAGATCTTTATCCAGTTCAATGAACCAGGCCCATTTTGTTTTCCTCTCCTGAAAGTAAGTTATGTTTCGGTTGGTCAGTCTCGCTGGGCTCATTCGTTTCACATGCTCAACAAATGGTAACCTTCTCTTCCGGATGACGTTGCTTATCTTCTCCACATGAGTATATAGGTCATGGTTATGCCGTCTTCTGTATTCCCCATTGTCTTTGATGGAACCCAATATCTTTCTCAAAATTTTTCTTTCTTTGGCCTCCAGTTTCTCGACCAAGCCTTTTTTGATCATCGTGAGGCATTCAGAAGCATGCAAGACCTCCGGACGGATGACACTGCAGTAATGTTTCAGTTTTGCGTTGAAGGATATTGACCTTTTCTTATAGATGTCCTTAGTTAAATGGTAGGCCATTTCCATTTTGCTCAAGCGCGATGTGAATGCTTCTTTCTCTGATAATATCCCTTCCCTGACCCGTCCTGAAAAGAAAAGTACATGGCCATTGGCTGAATAAAAATAAAATAAAAAAATATGTGTTATAATTTCTCCCTATATTATATTATTATTAGTATGATATTATGGCGTACAAAGACGAGAAAAAGCCCCTCGGTGCCAGCAACAAAACTCGGGGGCCCTAAAGGGTCCTCGAAAACTACATTATAAGGCTCTAAATCCAACAGTTTCTGAAATATTCCCAGAAAACTAATTTAATTTAATTTAACAAACTAATGAAGGAATGCAAATCGGTAACCATGAGAACATTATCTCAAGGGGTGGCATACAACTTTCCATCTATTTCTGTAAGAAGCAATGACACTCCATTTATTACATTTCTGTGAAAGTTTGCAAATGGCTATAAGGTTATCACGGAACTAACGTAGACCGTATAATTCATCAATGCAATTAAGTGGGGGAAGGGGTAACCTAGAATTTTTTCATGCAATTTTCACGTTCGACATATAGTACAGAAGGTCTATTATAACTCCAAACAGCAACATTATTTTCAAAAATTCCTGAATTGAACTAGCATTTTTTGCGGCTTTTAGGAATTTGGGCAATTTGAGTCTAGAGAACCTGAATTTTCATGCACCACAAGCTTTTATAATTTATGAAAGGGGTCTTCCTGTGTATGGGCACCTAGCACAACGTAGAGGGTCAGTTTTTATGTGACGTGTATTGCGTTTCGTCTACAAGACTTTCAATTGTATTTCACGTCAGGAAGTACACATTAGGTGAATTTAGTCTGAGAGCACATTTTAACTAATTTATTTTTTTGTCGACATACGGGTTCATCATAAGGATGATTTTGTTTGATACTGTGTGGTAGATATACCCATATTTGGATATCCTGGTAATATGTTGTAGACAATAGAATTGTCTGTCTGTCTTTCTGTGTATCTTTATGTACACCTATACCTCGTGTTCGGATGCTTGGTGCATCTTAAAATTAGATATGGTAACCATGAGAGTCAATACACCAATCATTTATAAAACTCTTCACCGTACTTTTCATACAGTAGAAGGATGGATATAGAGAAAAAATTCTCAATATATGCTAAAATATGCGAAATATAAAAATTATCCTACAAGGACGACCAAAGCATATGTTGCGCTTCTCCATGTGAGACAGAAAATTCGGGAATCTAAAGGGTCTCCGAAAACTACATTTTAAGGGCCTTAAATTAACAGTGTGTGTGATATTCCCAGTAAACTAACTTCGTTCTGATAAACTTGATGGAATGACAAACCGCTAACCATTGCACAGTAGCTCAATTGATAATGTCTGGTGTTAACTACGAACACCGTTCGAAGAACGGGTACTTCTGCTAGTATATGTATATATGTATATATATAAGTTTCTTGTGGACACGATAACTGCCGTAATTTTGCACCAATCACTTTGAAATTTTTTACATAATATGTATCCCTATAAAATCTCGGTCGAGTTCGTTAATGGGCAAAATCGGTCGAAGGGGGTGAAAATGGGGGGCTTTTTCGAAAAATTGAAATTTCGCTATAACTCTCTTAATACGTGAAATATCGAATCCATTCAACGTTTATAATATGTGTCGGATAAGTGCCAACAATTTATGTCAAATAAGTTTTTTGATAGCACCAACCATTGACCAAAGGGGTGGAAAAAAGTGGGTTTTTCGGGAAACATTAATCATATCTCTCTTAATAGGCACAATATCAAAACCGTACAAAATGGACAATATTCCCCTAATAATTACCTAAAACTTTTGTCTGAAAGAATTTTTGATATGACCCACCATTATGCCAAGGGATGAGAAAAATGATTTCGGAATTATAAGAAAATGCCAAGAGCTATCAGAGGTTGCCATGGCAACACTACTAAATTGATGAGGGATGAGCCGTTGCCATGACAACGCACTTGTACGAGATCAGATTCAGTATTTTCATCTGACTAAGCCGGCCCCGTGGTGTTGGGGTAGCGCGCCTGCCTCTCACCCGGAGGCCCCGGGTTCGATCCCCGGCTCCGTCAGGGATTTTAAAACTGACGTGAGGGTTGGAACGGGGTGCACTCAGCCTCGTGAGGACAATTGAGCAGCTGTCTGACAGTGAGACAGCACCCCGATCACGAATACCAATATTAACGGCTGAGGGGACCCGACGCGCTGATCACGCGTCACCCCAATATCTGCAGGCCAAATGGCTGGGCAGCGGTCGCTTGGTCGGCCTTAGCCCGTCATGGGCTGGATGGTGCCAGGGGTTGACTTTGACATCTGACTAAGTGGGAAGCGGCTTCGGTGACGTAACTGGTAGCATGCAGAATGTCTATGCCCAAGGTCGCGGTTTGAAAGCCGGCCGAAGTCGTCGGATTTTCTAAGAGGGCTAAAATCCCTCAGTATGTTTTCCTTTGGAGGGGAAGTTCCAACGTTCGTTACGAGTTGCTGGTTGGGGTGGCATCTAGTAGCCAAGTTCACAGCTAGGTGTCATTGACGGTAGTACCTGATAGCAACATTAGGAACTACTGCTTGAAATTGACCGTCTGCAGTCCTTACCTGAATTACAGACTAATACATCCATTACAATTCACACCGTTTATCAGACAGATTCTACACTCACCCAAAGTACATGGGGTTAGATGACCGCGTTGTCGCAGCCCCTAAACTTAGGAACCAACCAGAGGTAGATTTCATTAGAAATCTAACTATTGCAATGGGTAGGCTACCATGTTTCGACTTCCGGAAAATTTCGACATATCTTCGCGTTTCACATCCCCCAGACCCCAAAACCACCGTCAGTTCAAAAGTATATATATATATCAGTTTCTTGTGGACACGATAACTGCCGTAATTTTTCACCAATCACTTTTTACCGAATATGTATACCTATAAAATCTCGGTCGAGTTCGTTACTGGGCTAAATCGGTAGAAGGGGGTGAAAATTGGGGGCTTTTTTCGAAAAAGTGAAATATTGCTATAACTCTCTTATTATGTGAAATATCGAATCCGTTCAACGTTCATACTATGTGTCGGATAAAGGCCAAAAATTTATGTTTGAAGAGTTTTTTTATATCACCAACCATTGACCAAAGGGCTGGGAAAAAGTGTTTTTTTCGGGAAGCATTAACCATATCTCTCTTAATAGGCACAATATCAAAACCGTACGAAATGGACAATATTCCCCTAATAATTACCTAAAACTTTTGTCTGAAAGAATTTTTGATATGACCCACCATTATGCCAAGGGATGAGAAAAATGATTTCGGAATTATAAGAAAATGCCAAGAGCTATCAGAGGTTGCCATGGCAACACTACTAAATTGATGAGGGATGAGCCATCAGACGTTGCCATGACAACGCACTTGCACGAGATCAGATTCAGTATTTTCATCTAAGTGGGAAGCGGCTTCGGTGACGTAACTGGTAGCATGCAGAATGTCTATGCCCAAGGTCGCGGTTTCAAAGCCGGCCAAAGTCGTCGGATTTTCTAAGAGAGCTAAAATCCCTCAGTATGCTTTCCTTTGGAGGGGAAGTTCCAACGTTCGTTGCGAGTTGCTGGTTGGGGTGGCATCTAGTAGCCAAGTTCACAGCTAGGTGTCGTTGACGGTAGTACCTGGTAGCAACATTAGGAACTAATGCTTGAAATTGACCGTCTGCAGTCCTTACCTGAATTAAGACTACTACAGCCATTACAATTCACACCGTTTATCAGACAGATTCTACACTCACCCAAAGTACACGGGGTTAGATGACCGCGTTGTCGCAGCCCCTAAACTGAGGAACCAACCAGAGGTAGATTTCATTAGAAAGCTAACTATTGCAATGGGTCCCATGTTTCGACTTCCGGAAAATTTCGACATATCTTAGCGTTTCACATCCCCCAGACCCCAAAACCATCGTCAGTTCAAAAGTTTATATATAATTTATGTATGTATATGTGTATATATACGAGGCACGTCCAGAAAGTAAGCTCCGTTTGGTAATAAAATTAAATTGTGTACAGATACAGAAAAAATATTTATTGCACAACATTCTACACCTCTTAAACTACCTTTCCACATAACTGCCGAACTTTTGCAGGCATTTGTCATAGCGTGGCACAAGTTTTTGGATACCTTCTTCATAGAAGTTTGCCGCCGACCCGTAAACGAGAGTGAAGACTCCCCTTAAGATATCCTACTGTTTGGCCATCACCGTTAGGCAAATTGCGTGCTTACCAGGAGAACTGCGTATGTTTAGGAGTTCTCCTGACCACATACGCAATTTGCCTAACAGTGATGGCCAAACAGTAGGATATCTTAAGGGGAGTCTTCACTCTCGTTTACGGGTCGGCGGCAAACTTCTATGAAGAAGGTATCCAAAAACTTGTGCCACGCTATGACAAATGCCTGCAAAAGTTCGGCAGTTATGTGGAAAGGTAGTTTAAGAGGTGTAGAATGTTGTGCAATAAATATTTTTTCTGTATCTGTACACAATTTAATTTTATTACCAAACGGAGCTTACTTTCTGGACGTGCCTCGTATATGCATATTAGTTTCTTGTGGACACGATAACTGCCGTAATTTTGCACCAATCACTTTGAATATTTTACCGAATATGTATACCTATAAAGTCTCGGTCGAGTTCGTTACTGGGCTAAATCGGTCAAAGGGGGTGAAAATGGGGGGCTTTTTCCGAAAAAGTGAAATATTGCTATAACTCTCTTAATATATGAAATATCGAATCCGTTCAACGTTCATACTATGTGTCGGATAAAGCCCAAAAATTTATGTTTGAAGAGTTTTTTTTATAGCACCAACCATTGACCAAAGGGGTGGGAAAAAGTGGGTTTTTCGGGAAACATTAATCATATCTCTGTTAATAGGCACAATATCAAAACCGTACAAAATGGACAATATTCCCCTAATAATTACCTAAAATTTTGTCTGAAAGAATTTTTGATATGACCCACCATTATGCCAAGGGATGAGAAAAACGATTTCGGAATTATAAGAAAATGCCAAGAGCTATCAGTGGTTGCCATGGCAACACTATCAAATTGATGAGGGATGAGCCATCAGACGTTGCCAAGATAACGCACTTGCACGAGATCAGATTCAGAATTCCATCTGACTAAGTGTGAAGCGGCTTCGGCGACGTAACTGGTAGCAAGCATGCTGAATGTTTATGCCCAAGGTCGCGAGTTCAAAGCCGGCCGAAGTCGTCGGATTTTCTAAGAGCGCTAAAAATCCCTCAGTATGCTTTCCTTTGGAGGTGAAGTTCCAACGTTCGTTGCGAGTTGCTGGCTGCGATGGCATCTAGTAGCCAAGTTCACAGGTAGGTGTCGTTGACGGTAGTACCTGGTAGCAACATTAGGAACTACTGCTTGAAATTGACCGTCTGCAGTCCTTACCTGAATTACAGACTAATACAGCCATCCTTAAGTACACGGGGTTACATGACCGCGTTGTCGCAGCCCCTAAACTGAGGAACCAACCAAAATCTCTGCGGGAGATATAATTTTGCGTGAAGAAGTAACAGACCGTTACATAGTTACACATCAGTGTCAAAACCTTGCATAAGGACAGTGTGACCACATGTATAAAAATGGACCCCAAATGACAAGAAGGTTACCGTTCCCATAAGACAATAAAATGTTTAAAATAAGCATAAAATGACGAAAAACAAAGTTAATTAAGCTCCAATTATAAAATACCTTCTCGCTATAAATGAGGTGTGATCCTTCTACGAAAACCTGCATATTCTGCCTATTTTCGCCTATCCCCAAGTTTGTCCGGTGAAATCTACCTCCGCCTTCCGGCGTGCCGAGAGGACTTTTTTATTTTTTATTTTTTACCAGAAGGCGAAAGCTAAAATGCAACTTTTTTAAGTTTAGAAGATTTGAGTTAAAAGCACATCAAATCCCGAAATATTCCAAGGGGTAGTGAACACAATGATACCCTAGAAAGTCTGTTCAGAAATTCGTACTGTGTATAGTTTCCAAGCTTCTATTCAAAATGCATAAAATCTTTAAAATACAGGTTGTTTATTGTTATTGCATTTTTATGGGCTTGGAACATGCTTGTCATCAGCCCCGTGTCTGATAACATGTATTTATACGATGACTGTGGAGTGTGTGAAACTGTATCAGCAACAGGAAAGAAGTAGATTCCTCGGAACTTGAAGTAAGGTACTACCCAGGCATTTGCCTGGAGGGAGTATGGTAAATCTCGGGGAAAAACCAACTTAGAATAGCCGTTGTCAGAGCTGGGCTTCGAACTTGTATTCTTCGGACTTGCTGCAGCTACCCTCGCGGCCGTGGTGCACGATTCAACGAGCACAGCTACGCCACGGGTTAAAATAAAGGCTCCCTAACAATGAATTTTCGTCTTAATATACGAGAAGGAGGTAAAGAAGAGGATGATTATGGTGAAAATAACAATAACAATAAATAGCGGGCCCGTGCGAGAACTCTCGCATAATGGGTTGTGTGCGCCCCGTGTGTACAGACTACCCACCCGGTCCCAGTGCTATGCGGGCTGTACGCGACACAGTTCTGCCAGGAGCTATTGTCTTGTAAACTGATAAAGTAATGGCAAGGCCGGCATCTCCATGGCAACAATAACTCAAGACGGGACCACCAACTTTTCATCTATCTCCACCCACTGTCAGCTAGATCACATCCCTCCAAGCTGCTTTACACTTCCTGTCCATTTAACACAAGATAGGTTGCAGCACCAACTGACTGTGATCGCTGCGGCATTTTCACTGCCAGCTGGATCGCATCCCTCCTGGCTGTTTTAAACTGCCTGCCCATTCAACACTCAGACGCGTACAGGATATAGGCCTACTGTATATTAATTCACCGTTATGTTGCAGCGCCAACCTACCGCGGCTTTTTAAGGGGACGATACCTGAAACGCAGGGTTTTTAACTTTGGAGGCTTAATATCGAGATTGAAAAAAAACGCGAAAACATGGCACTAGGTTAGTTATTTTGTTATTCAATCAGCATAAAGTAAATGATGTTAATTCAGACACAAACTTACGGGCAAATTTTCAGTATAAAGGAAAGCGAAAAATACAAAACGAAGTGTATTTAACGTTGGAGGCTTAATATCGAGATTGAAAAAACGCGAAAACATGGCACTAAGTTAGTTCCTTTGTTATTCAATCAGCATAATGAATATGATATTAATTCAGACACATACTCACGGGCAAATTTTCAATTTAAAGGAAAGCGAAACATACATGGTGGTGGAGGTGATTGTTTTCAAGGGGCGAAATGTCTACCTCACTTACCCGTAATTATACGGTACGGATGATAATTAAAATACAACTACTTCCAACTAATTTAAATCGAAATTACATACTAGACGAGATGAAAAGTAAGGAATAAGTTTATCTTTTCACAGTAGTGCTCCATTGGTATTTACGTCTTTTTCCAGAACTAGCACTGACGTTATTTCATTTTTTACTACCGTCTATTTGAGTATTTGGACTTTGCTACACCTATACAATTTTAAACAATAGACAAATCATTTTCTAAATGAAACATTGTCTTAACCTCAAGTAAGTTATCGCATTTATTAAATTAATATTCATTCAATGTCTTTTAAATTAGAATTGCATAATGATTTTAATATATATATTTTTATCTTAGTCACTTTTATATATATATTTTTGTTATTTCCATTGCTTTCTTTTTAGACACCATATACTTTCAGCCAACCACTTTACCAAGAGTTGTACTTTCCACCACGTTGTGTTACTTGAAGCCGCTTTGATTAGAAAAGGCTTATGGATCTTTGAGCATACAGGCTCTTCATTATTTACACACGGATTGGTGAAGTATTGATATTCCAAGTCTGCCATTTCAAGCTTTTGACCTTCTCAAAACGGAACTATGAATGCAGTGTCCATTGTTTGTCATAAATATTCTTTAGCACCTGCAGGCTGATCACCGTCACCAACTACATTTCATTTTATTCGAATTTTTATAACCTAAATAAGTGGTGCACCATATTAGTTTTAATAACCTATCTTATTACAGTGCTACGTTTTATTTTGTTTTTGAATATGTTTTTTAGCTGATGAAGGGGACAAAATTTTATTAATCCCCGAAACATGTACTAAGAACTTGTTCAATAATTAATTTTCTTTTTATAGTATTGATTCAGGAGGGTGTACAATTCTTATTCAGAACTATTCTAATAAAAGACAGGGAAAAGAAATGCCTCCGGCCGCCGAAGAATGGGATGTTGATTAATTTAGTGGCTTTGCAACATCGTGCTCATGTAGCCCCGTGCACTTGGCTGTGTGTTGAATTTGTCTGATAACCCGTCTTATTGTGATGGCTGTATTAGTGTGTGAATTTATAAGTCAAGTGAATGGTCCGATGGTAACTCATGAAATGAGATTCCTCGGCATTTAAACTTGCCCTGTTCTGATTTACAAAAGCGCACACAGCAGTACGCCATCATAAAATACAAAACACAACTTCACCATTAACAGCAATACAAAAAAGTGTCTGTAACAGTGACATCAAAAAAGCGGCGATCACAGTGGGTTGGTGCTGCTCTTAGCGTCTATATTTGGAAACGAGGTTGTACGCATAAACCAATACTGTAATCGTTTAATGGGCAGGCAGTTTAAAGCAGGCAGGAGGGATGCGATCCAGCAGGCAGTGGCCACACCATTTATTATCTAAAGCAGGATAAAAACATTAGAAATCTGAACGCAATAGACATCTGAAACCGTATATCTTTTATTAACAGGGGACATGCTGGAGAAGTGAAATTAAACAAGTAGTTCCGTGAAGAACTAAAGCCCATTTTCATGTATCGTACTTACTGTATGTTAATTACCACTATCAACATAACATTTTCAGTGTGATTGCTGTAGGCTAATAGATTCGTAGATATTGAGAACCGACCTTGTTGGATTTTTATATATGTAGGTCTTAGAGTTATGTCGACTAGTGTTACTTGAAGATTATTTTGTATGTGTAGTATTCAAACTTAAATCGTAAGATTAGGACACAAGAAGTAAAAACGAGATTTTAAAATTTCGCACAGCTGTCATCTTGTGGTTATGGAAACAATTGAAAAAAATAGATGCCAATGGATTATAATTTGTGTAAAGATTTACTGTACCAAGTTTCACTGGTTAAATTGCGAGAAACGTCCATGTGAATATTTATAATTTGCGTCGCCGCCATGTTGGATTTGTGATCACCAGGTTATTGAAAGTCCTATAGATGAACTTATGTTCATAGCCCCTATGAACATACAAAAAGTCAGTTTGATTGCTGTAATATGTTCGTAGATATTGAGAACCGTCTAAATATTTCGGATGGTCGGCATGTTGGATTGTTATATGTATAGGCCATAGAGTCATGTACCATTAAAGGAAAATTATTTCGTAGGTCCATTATTCAAACTTTCACTTCGAGCGCATGATTACGACACAAGAAATAAAATCTTAATTTTAAAATTCACACAGCCGCCATGTTGAGGCAATGTAAACAATTGCACGAAATTAGATACCAGTGCATTACAATGTGTATAAACATTTGCTGTACCAAGTTTCATTGCGTTTGGATCATTAAATCGCGAGAAACGTCTATTTAAAACTTTCAACTTCGCATGGCCGCCATGTTCGTTTTGTAGTTAACCGGGTTCTGAAAGTCGCATAGGTGAACTTCCAGTAGGGCCCTTTATCTCGGTACAAAATTTCAGGGTGATACCGGTAATAGTTATAGAGATATTAAACGCCGGTGAAATATTTCGCACAGCCACCATCTTGAGGTTATGTGAGCAACTGAACGAAGTTAGATGTCGGTGCATTACAAAGTGTATGGACATATACTGTACCAAGTTCCATTGCGTTTGGTTGGTCAAATCGCGAGAAACGTCTATTTAAAAGTCGCAAATTCGTTTGGCAGCCATGTTGGTTTTGTAGTCACCAGTTTTTCAAAAGTCACATAGATGAACATTCTAGTAGTTTCCTTTATCACCGTACAAAATTCCAGGGTGATATCTGTAATAGTTTCGGAGATATTAATTGCTGGTGGAATAATTCGCACAGCCGCCATGTTGGATTGGTGAGACACAATACAATTTGAGGGGCACAGTCGGGGTCGGCCAGAATGGTGCTGCGATCTTACCGAGTTTCATTGAAATCGCTCCAGCCGTTTAGAGGTTATTAGGGGGGACACACACCATCACATATACGCACACACACACACACACACACGGACAAAAGGTGATCTCAAAAGCCTATTTTTTTCATAAAATTGAAATAGGCTAAAAAGAAATACTTTGGAAAACCCTGCATTCGACATACTATTGCAGATTGTTCTTAAATTAGCATTATTTTCTTTTTGATTAGATTAGATTAGATTTCGGATGATAAGGACCAAACAGTAACTGCGTCGGTAGGAATACAGTTTGCCACCAGGACCGATGTGGCGGTAGTAACACAGAATGACACCAAGCACCACAACGGACAGAGACAATCCAAAGATATTAGTGTTGACCAAAGAGGATATAAATAAAGTGTTGACTAAAGCTAGCGGTACACATGACTACAGTTTGATTATTGACACACGAGTCCTGTTCTTTGTACATGTATCTGATCTCCTATTTCAAATAAAAGATACAGTCAGTCTGAGAGACTAGACTTTATATAATTTCAAATGACGCATGCTACAAATGCTACACATGTTAGAAAGGCTCAGGAAGGCTTCTCGCTTCGCTCGAAGCCCCAGGACTCTTTGCACTCTGCTGCATGACGACACGCACTCGCCGTCTTCGTATCGCATAATGCCAGACCCCAGGAGTAAACTCAGACTCAACAGACTCCTTTACCCTTTAACTTAGGCTTCCCGCGTGGGGCTGCATGACGTCACGCACTCGCCATCACCGTTTGCATAACGCCAGACCCCAGAAGTAAACTGAGACTCGGTGCATATGCACTGAACAACATGATGACGTCATACACGCCGTAACCGTGACGCATAACGGTAGACCAAAGCATAACGATGAAGTCGACAAGATCATTTGAAATGATAAAAAGTGTGTTCATCCCACATTTTGCTGACTCCAACATTATCGATTGTGTGATAAAACACGATGGAGGATCTGGAAGAACAACTGCGTCGGTTTCAGACACAGAAGTTACTACTGCAGCAATACATAGCATAAACATAACCACCTCAACGGGCTTCATCCTCACAGGTCAGTACCCATGTAAGCATAGTTGCAGTGAAATTACCATTGTGGTGACCCCAAGACTCCCTAATATACCAGTGAAGTGTAAATAGTGTTGTACATATATTATTCCCATGTGAATCAATGACGCCACGGACGCTGGAATGCTGCATATCAATGAACCAACCCACAAACCAAGCAACCAACCAGCCAATCAACCAAACACGAAAAACGCTCCACTTACTCTAATGGACTCAATCAGGCCAGCAACAACGAATTACAACCGACGTATGAGATTTCCGAACTGTTTTCAAAAGTAGCCACCTCAACCCCAAGGGGGTATGGCGTGGCGGTAGTAACACAGTTTGCCATCAGGCCAGGTGTGGCAGTAGTAACACAATTTGACACCAGGAACCGCCATGGGCAGAGACCATCCAAAGACATTGGTGTTGCCTAAGGCCAGCGTTTGCCGTGAGTACAGTTTGTTGGTTGACAAACGAGTTCTGATCATTGTACATGTATCTGATCTTGGCTCTCAAAATAAATTGTGTTCATCCCACAATACGTTTGCATAAGAATACGATACATTATATAGTTCGTTTCTGTTCGTTCACACGTATTTTTCCTATATATTAGCCATTTTAGTGCTTACTGACGAATGATATTGTATAATGGTGTAGTTATCACGAATTCTAAACACCTTGGACTCCGCTATAACATTTTAGAGATCATTACGATATGGGTTTAGAGAATATATTTCTTATCTACGAAACACATTAGGGGCTAAAGAAGCCCAATGTGTTCTCAGTCAATGCATCTTATTTGACATTATACTGGGAGTATACGTTGCTGCATTTACTTTAACTAGATAAGATAGGTTGGTTGGTTCCTATGTTTAGGGGCTGCGACAACGCGGTCTTGCAGCCCCGTGTACTTTGGATGTGTGTAGAATCTGCCTTATAACCGGTGTTAATTTTGATGGCTGTATTATTGTGTGTTATATGTAATTCAGGTAAGGACTGCTGGCAGTCAGTTTTAAGTAGTTCCTACTTTTGCTACCAAATGCTACCGTCAACGACACCTAGCTGCAAACTTGGCTAATAAATACCACGGCAACCAGAAATTGACAGTGAACGTTGGAACATTATAGCGTTAATCAAATTTAACCCACAAATTTTACCTTCAGACGAGTGTAGTTAGTGGAAGGTTCTTTTACATCACATAAATATATTACATGGGCCCACCGGCTTTACTTCCCCTCTGAAGGAAGGCATACTGAGGGATTTTTACGCACTTCAAAAATCCGATGATTTCGGCCGGGTTTGAACCCGCGACCTTGGGCATAGAAGCTCAGCATGCTACCAAATACGCCACCAAAGCCGCCCAATATGAGATAATAGGCATGCAAATACAGCAATCATCATCATCATCTTGCACAGTTTCCAGCCACTGGCCGGGTCTGTTTGGAACACAAGCCTCTCCAACGTCTTCTGTCTTCCCACCATCTCTCAGCCTCCACCCTTGTCCAGTCTTCTCCTCTCTTCTTCACGCTTTCTTCCACCCCCTACAGCAATATTATTCCCTAATATGCAGCTATAGTAGCCTACACACTGAGTTATGTACATAAATAAGCCATTTCTCATTAATCTCACCATTTGTGCGGGGTTAAAAGTCGTAAGCATACTTGACTCCAGAATGATGACTTTATATTCCAAACATTGAATAATTTAAATATTGTTTCCATTCAAAAAGGTTGATGCGAGAATTAAAAAATGAAAGAGAACTATATGAACAAGACGTCTAAATTAGCCTACGCCCATTACAACAAAAATAAAGACTATCAGGAAAATACTGTATTTGTGAGACTAGGTCCTTGAGAAATGTGCATATACAGTCCTTTTTTTTGTCAATGATGCATTCTCTATTACGTTATTGTACTCCACAGTACCTTTGGCCTACAGATGTACAGTGAGTTAATATTGCACTTGATTAACTTCAGAGCCCAGGAGAACTATGTTTTAAACTCACTTAGGGGCAAAGTGAATATACTTTGCGTAATATATTGGCATGTATCTTTCTATAACAAGTAAATACACATCCCGGGCAACGCCGGGTAAAATAGCTAGTATAATATTAATATCGATTGCATTCTCAGGATTTTCCCTCCCCTTTGTTTTCTCTCCCCAGATAAAAGCCGGTATCTGTGCCAAGACAAAATCTCCCAAATATTATAACCCCTTCCAAAAAAGGGTAGTCTCTTCAAGATCCATCGACAAGACAAGGAAACAGAAGAACTTATACTGTATTTGGTTGTAGGCTACTGATCATTGATCCTTGCCCCCATTTTAAAAGCCATTGAAAAATGAAAAGTATGTGTGCATAGTAGTAGCAGTAATAATAATTAGTATAATAATAATAATAATAATAATAATAATCGTAGACTATAACCTCAGCTACCTCACCAGCCATTTGGGAGATCTACTCACCAATTTTAACGTTCCGCCTGCACTACCACTTAGAAATCAAGTGCAATATTAACTCACTGTACATCTAGGCCAAAGGTACTGTGGAGTACAATAACGTAGTAGAGAATGCATCAATGACAAAAAAGGCTGGCTATGATTTAAATAACTTTGTTTTGTATTCAGGAATTGAGACACGAGGCCGTGGAAATCTGATTTTAAAACGTCGGGAAAGCCTTACGCCATAGCAAATCGTAGACTAAGATCGTGGATCGCTAAAAACCGCATTTGGTAATTACAAGAGCCCACCTAGAATGAAGAAAAGGGAAAATCAGTTCATAAACGTTTCAGCCGGAATGCTAAAGCGAAAAAAGTAATGCATGAATGATATACAAACCCATTCGCAACACTGGATTTCATATCCTCAATGTCCGGCTACGTGGCTAAATGGTTAGCGCGCTAGCCTTTGGCACGAGGTGCCCCGGGTTCGATTCCCGGCCGAGCCATTAGGAATTTTAATCTCCTGGGGTTGATTCCCGTGGCTCGGGGACTGGGTGTATGTGACGTCTTCATCATCACTACTTCATCCTCATTACGACGCGCAGGTCGCCCACGGGCGTCAACTAGAAAACCTGCACTCGGCCTCTCCGGCGGCCACACGATCTTATATCCTCATAGGCCTATGTCTAACTCTCGTCGTTAAATAAATAAATACATAAATAAATAAAAATAATATCCTGCTAAGTAATTCTTCTTTAATCTATCCAGAATTGCTTCAGCAACCCTAAGGTATAAATGCCTTAACACTTTCTTTTCAGACATTATTTATTTATTTGTTTATGTCTGTATACGAAATTCCATTAATATATGAACTTGGAGTTAGTTATCAGGTGCCATTAGCGAATTTTAATCATATTAAATCGGGAAGTGTCCTGTATTGTTCTATTGTGATACAATAGACCATCCAGCAGCGGTTGACCTGGCATTAGTCTTCAATAAACGTATCTCTAACATTGACCCCATCGCTGTTGAGTACAACAGCTCTGTATGCATGTAAACTCTTCTCGGTATCAATTCGCAATTTAGATTAGGTCTAACTAAACAGTGATGCGTGATCGTAGCATGGAGTCTTAGTGGATACACGCTATTGTTAAGTCTATAGAATCTATCAACACAAAGAAACATAAGGTTAGAAAGTTCTTATACTGTGATGAGTCCAGAAGAGGTTCACGTCTTCCGTAAAGAGCAGGGCCTGCCTGCTTCTCACTCAATGCGCGTTGGTTCCGCAAGTCTTACACGATCACGCCGTGCAATACACTTCTTTCTTTATGTCGGGTGCACATTGTGGAGGAAAATGCTGAGTTATCTGTCGCAATTTGCTTTTACTTTATGTCGGAAGTGCGGGAACAGCGTTAATCAATAAGGGTATTTATTTATATATTTAGTTAACGCCCACATTGGAGCACTTAAATCAAACCAAATGCATTTAAGTAATCTAGGAATTGACAGGGAATATAGTTGTCATCATCTTCTTCCTCTCACTCTCATTCTGGCTGATCTGGCTGCCCTTTCTTCATCAGTTATGAGTGATATATGGTTTATGTTCGACCCTGTCTGAAAACTGTATCGTAATGATGGTCATTATAACACTATTTTTCATTATGAAACAGTTTCTCCCACCAATCACAGCTCAAGAAACAGTTGTTTGACCAATTAGATAAGGATACCTTCGCGCATGCGCTCTAAATCCAACATGTCTACATAAATTACCGAAAGTGCACCGTCCATATGTTCGCGTAAATAAACTGGTGAATATGAGACAAGAAATAGCACTGTACCTTAATATCCCCAAATCCAATTTCTACACAACGCGATGTTTTCAAACGACTTCGGTGACAGTTTTACTGAATACTGGTGCAAAATCTGCACATATGGCATTGAAGCACACAGACCGCATGCGTCGGTCGGCCAGAGAGCTTAGAGCACCCGATCACAAAATTCTAGTGACTGGATAGATATTTATGAATATTTATGTTAAAACATATAATAAAGTTATAATTATCGTCGAACATAAACAGTCGTATGCAATTCGCCTATAATGGTAATTGAGACACTCATATGGAAACATACTCGTGTCTTAATTATAGCCATTATAGGCTCGTTGCATAATGTACTATTTCGTTGCTTGGTTTTTATTGTAAGTAATATAATATGTTTGTTCTTCAGAATCCTTCTTTCTTCTCTACTTGCAATTTCTTTCAATGTAATATTCAACTCATGTCGGCTAAATCATTTTGAACTTCTTTGAACCAATTTATTTTGTTTTACTTTTACAAATGCACCGTAGCTAAATAATTAGTTGTTTTAATAATCTGTTGTCATGTAATCTCGATAAATAACAGAATAAAGGCAATTCTCCTTTTTCTCACCGTGTCTATTATTGAATCACTTTCTCGGTAAACAACTGCATTAGGCAACAATCTCCATCGTCCATCCGCCTGGTGTTTTTATTATTAATGAATTTTCTGTTTATTATCCTTCTGTCAACCATCTACAGTTGATCTGTCGTTGATTTGGTGTTTAATTTAAATAGTGTTTCACAAGTGTAGCCTAAGTCGCTTCAGGTTTAACGACGGAACACTAATGTTGAGTTTAACTTTTATCGAAAGAGATTCCTTCTTGCAAGTTGGCCAGGTAAATCGTTGTGCTTTTTAACATTTAAAAGTTCTACTTTCTATTGATGATTTTTCATTGGAGTTCCAAGTGAGAATTTCACCAAGATATTCAGACTTATTTACAAATTAAATTTGTTACTGTAACTTTGAAGGTTGGCATTATTCCTGTTTTTTCATATGAAATTTGTAATAAGGCTATATTATAATGACGAATATTCTTTCAGAATACAGAAAACTTTGAAGCCATTTTTGGTGTTAATTTCAACTTCGGACATCTCAACCGTGGCTGTCAAACTTCCATTCAACATGGTGGTGACACTAAATATTTTTCCAGTGTTCAATATCTCAGAACCTATTAGCACAATCAGCTTGAAATTTTGCACCACGATAGAGGATTATAAGGTAAATTCATTCACAAATATGACTTTCAAACCAAGATAGCGATAGTGCGAATTTTCAAAAATCAGTTGCTTTTTCTCGGAACGTATATGACTTCAAAAAGATTGACAAGCATGAAATTAAGATGGCGGCCTAGCCAATTTTCAAAATTAATATCCCGTTTCTCAAAACGGCCGCCTCCTTTCCAATCATCACCTGAATTAAAAATATACACAATACTACGGACACCAAAAAAGAACAGGGTGTGAGATAAATCCTACACACACACACACAATTACACGGGGCTGTGTAACCACGATGTCCAAGCCCCTAAAATGAAACAAGCACTCTGTAGCCTGAAGTCTCACCTCGATCTGTATAACACGATTCAGTTTCCAGGAGATTCCAGAAGTCCCTGCTGCAAGTGCGGCACGGCGAACATAAAGAGAAACACGGTAGGCTATATTGTGAGGCAGCACAAAGGGGACCGCGTCTCGTTAGCCTCACATCAATCTTGTGCTCAGAGTTTTGGTCTAGTTAGCGCTTCTACTCGTGCGTATGAGTCAATGTTTAATACATTAACCTTCAACACTAATCACATTTAAATAGATACACACAAAACGATTCGCGATACATTTGGAATAAAAGCTGAGATTTCTTTTTTGCAGCGGCAACCTTGTAATTGAGGTTTTGTTTGCTAGACAATAAAACATAGCTCCTGTGCTTTGCTTCAGCGAGCTCAAACGAGTTGAAAGACAAGGACGCCATGGATATCCAGCTGGAACTCCTCTGTTCTTCACCGCCAAGCCGTGAGAAGTATAGAATGGTTGGAAAATACCCTACAGTGCACTGTTACCACGATGAGACAGTAATAACCCGAATTGGACAAGTTACCTTTTAAAGTAAATGAGACTTTAATGCTTATCAGTCGGTTAGCACAAACATACCCAAATTGTAATGGGTCTTATTCCCTAAACCTGAATAGAATTTGGGCCTACATGAGAAAATATTTATGACTAGTTTCGATCATCGGATCCCTTACATTCAATGTCTACGTATACTACCGTAGTAAAATAGTGTACATGAAAATTCTAGAGACTTCATGAAAAGCCAACATATGATGTAAGTGAAGTGATGGGTCGATTTAGGCAGATGGTGTAAGAAATGTTTCTTGAAGATCCGGTGTTTGTTGATTCGATTCTTCACGAAATAACTGACGCAATGGAGTGGTACATTAACATTAAATAATAAATTAAATTTATTGGCGGAACCAGGAATCAAACCAGGACCTATGGATTTATAGCCAAGATTACTAGTCACTACACCGCGTAGTGGATCCCCTGATTAAGTGATGGACATCTTATTTAATGTACAACTTCCTGGATATTTGTCATGTTTCCTTTCACACAATTTTATTTAATTACAACTACTTAAAATAAGGAAAGTGATTCAACAAAAAATAGGCGGCTTCGGTGGCGTAGTTGGTAGCATGCTGAGCTTCTATGCCCAAGATCGCGGGTTCAAACCCGGCTGATGTCGTCGGATTTTTTAAGAGCATTAAAATCCCTCAATATGCCTTCCTTCGGAGGAGAAGTAAAGCCGGCGGTCCCATGTCATAGATTTATGGCATGAAAAAGAACCTTCCACTAACTACCCTTGTGGAAGTTAAAATTTGTAGGTTAGTTTGATAACGCTTTATTAGTTCCAACGTTCGTCACCAGGTGCTAGCTGCGATGACATCTACAGGGTCTTTCACTCAAAGTGGGGCTGGCCGCACGGCTGACCCAGCTGTAGAGCCAATGGTAGATGAGCACATTGCAGCACGGAGCTGATATATTTGCGACGCAAGATTTGACGAGTCAAGTTGACTTCGTTATTTCATCTATAGCCCATTGTAAGTTACACGTGTTATAAGTTTATAACGTGTGTACGTGGTTATTGTGTTTCAAAATTTTATAACGTGTTATTGCTAAGTGTTAAAGCCCATTGCTTCAATTTTTATTTATGGGGAAATTTGAAGAATAAGGTTTATGCAAGAAGCCCTCACACTCTAGATGAACTCAAACTAAATATCACGAGAGAAATTGAGGCTATGTAGATGTGTGTGAATGAAAATTTCCTTAGAAGCTGCCAGAAATGTGTAGATGCAGGTGGAGGACAATTTCAACATTTTCTGTGACAATGATTTTACTTTGATTATGTGTCATTATGTGTGCTTGTTATTTACTGTGCCCAATTGGACACGGCTGACTGGCATCGAACTGGGGTCTTTAACAAGAAAACCAGGCCCATGATTCTGCACAGAATCGAATCATTGATCTCTGAGGGGGAACAGCCACAGTGAACCCGAAGAACAATGAGTTATATCTGCATATAATTATAATAGTAGGATTTCACGGCCAGAACGGGAATATCATAGCTTTTAAGGTGGATTATTGCAGAAAATACCAGCCTATGTACGTTTTAGAGGCCAGAACGCATGAAAGCGAGCTAGCTTGACATTTTGACAAATCGAAGTTGAATGTGGGAGGAGAAGACATGGCGCCATGGTCCTACTTTCGGCGTGGCTGGAAGTTGAAGGGCATGATTAACGACCGAGAAAATCCCCTTTCGACAAGGCGAAACATGGGAGTGGGGGCAGTCGCCCACAGAAATTAATTGATTACAGCGAAATGGAGCAATGAATTGAGATGAAACTTACATCCAGATGCATGCATTCTAGGAAAGATACATCATCCGCTACAGAGTAAGAATTTGTGAAGGAACCGAGGGGAATTACCGGAGTAGCGTCATGACGCCGTGGAAGAAAGCAATTAATTATAATTAATTGGCCGAAGCGATTGCCTGCACGCGAGTGATTTTGGGGCCCCTATGCATAGACAAACAAGGATCATACTTCACTTTGTCTGAAAATGTATTATATCAAGAAGAGAGTCGGTCCTGGGAATCGAGTGAACTACTTTTCATAAGGAAGCTTTATATAGGAGAAGCTTAGCAGGGAAGTCAGTTCGTCTTGACTCAACCCGTGAGGTAACACTCTGCCGGATCACGCAAGGAAGTGCGCGGAATTTATAAAGTATCGACGCTCAAATGTACTAGCAGTGAACAATGAGAGGCATATCATGCGGCTTAATAACAGTAATTATGCATCATATAAGAATTAGTCTACAGCAGACGTTTAAGCAATAGCATACGCGAGTATAGAATCAGTACAGCGTAGAGATAAGTTAGGATGATGCTACAGACAATGAACATAACCAGGAAGGGTTATCGGGGGTAAAATAACATATTATTGTAATGATCACTACAGTTACGGGAGCCTGGGAGGCGTCACAAGTAGTCGCGACCTAGGATTGAACAAGTTGCAGTAGAGGAGATATAAACTGTAGGTGACGGGAGTCGAACACACACACGCAAGATAGACTTTCAAGGAGACCAGCGGTTGTCAGGAGTTAGCTGCATCGCATCTCTTAGGTCAGGCGATAGTGGGAATCCAATCAAGGATCCATGTGTGAAAATAGTGCGAGAATTGTGTATAAAATTATATTACAGTGATTTTTAAAGTGTTTATGTTTATAGGGTAAAATAATGTGTATTGTGTCAAAGTGAAACTGCCAATAGTGAAAAATATAATCACCATGTGTAAAGTTTATACAATGTGTCGTGTGAATAATATCATGATGGCTTAAAATAAGCATCATGGCAGGCAAGACGCTGGCATGCTGGACCAACCCAGCAAAAATGAAAGTGAGTACAAATTTAATATGTTGATATGATTTAAATAGCTCACCATACAACGAAGCATCACTCTAAGATTAAGAATTAACAGTCATTTATGTACGAGATCACATCCCTCGTATTTTGGTAAAATATGGCTTGGAGGATGATTTGTTTACTGCCATTTAGGCGTAAGACATTGATGAAAGTAACGGTAACGTTAAATAATAATAATCTGGGGTCGGTAACAATAATGAATAAATAATGGGCATGTCAGGCCTATAGTACGTGCAAAGTGTGTCATGTCCAGCGTAAGAATACTGCGTTATTGTAAACAGTAAGAAAGAAACGTAAATATCGGGGTAAAGAGAGCTTTTCAGTGTCATTGAAATGTTGAATAAATGTTTATTATGGTATATTTTACAGGGTTGTATTTGAGAGCCATTAAGATAGTAAAATGTAAGCCAGTAAATTTATACTTGTTTTGGAGCTACGTAGAACTTTGGCTTATGAGTATTTCATAGAAGACGTGAGTGCTTTAAGAATTGAGTCATCTGTAAGAAATATTGTTTGAGCCGCGTTCAGCGAGCATGTAACGTAGAATCAAGAGATTTACGTCAATAAGTTGCGGGGATCATCCAAAAGTAGTTTGCGCGTTGGCGAATCTAGTCGGCTAATCTTCGAATCTACGATATAGTATTGCCTTAGAGCGTACTTGTGTTATTCGCAACAGAGTTGGGACAGAGTCTGTCTGTGTCCACTGTTCGCAGAATTTTGCCACCAGGGATAACTGTTAGAGACCCTAAGTGAGCCCATATATTAGTTGATCTGCCCTTAGAGGTAAGACTAATGGTTCTTCGTATAGGAAACGTCGATTTCCTCTTGTTATATGCATGCTGCACCAGTGAGAGAACTTTGAAACTCACTTGAGATGTGCGAAAGAGCGACTGATGTCGACCACAGAACGGCAAAGCTATTTCGTGATCCATCCCTTGCCATGAATATTAAATAGGAGCCGAGATGAGCCCATTATACTCTAAATGTAGGTATTAAATAAGTAGATTGACTCAATTCGTAAGGACACGACCCACTCAGGGTACCTCTAGCATGTCTGCACCAGTAAATGAACTTGACCTTGCGGGAAGCCAGATGGGGTGGCAGCTAGTCCACTAATCCGGCGGCCATCTTGGCGAGGCCAGCCATGACTAATTCTTTGTTCGCACGGAAAGGAAGTCAATAGACCTGATCCTTTTATTTTAAAAGTGTAGTGGGACACTGAAGAATCTCGATATTTCGAAAAGTAATTAAGATATGCTTGAGGTGATGATATCAATTGAATTAAATGCATTATTTCCACACACATGCAATGTTGGAATGTTGTAATCGGATAATATTTGGCCCAGTTATTCTCTGAGGAGGAATTAACTGCACCAAATAAATAAAGGCATTTTTGTAAAGTGTATTTGCCCAGTTCACACTAATTTATTCATACGGGTAGCGTAATTTGAATGACATGACACGTTTGTAACGATAATGTTTTGACCAGACCCAGAAAATCGTTGTATGGTGAAGCTATAAAAATATCTATATCCATGTGTATTTTGGAGGGGAAAGTGTACCACTTTAGCGTTTGAAATTGATGGGAAAGGAATACGATTCGCACGACACAACACTTATTAAACAAGGCATAAGCTAATGAATTAATATTATTTAAAGTAAATATCCCGTGTAAAACGGATAAATGTTTAATAATTGCAGAGTTAATGTCATTTAAATATAATTTGTGTTTGTTATGTTGCGATATTCCAGTTTGTGTTAAATTGTGCCACGTGAAGAACACTATGGACACTCGCAAATGTCGAAGAGTATCAATAATAGGATGTTTTGGATAGACTTGAGTGCAGTGAAGCTCTAATTTTGAGGAGAAGAGACTCACAGATAATTTTGATTTTTGTTGTGGGAAGTAAATGTAAAGTATTTTTTTGTGTTTTATGTTGTATGGCCATGAATTACTATCATTAAATGTTATACTTAGGAATATGTTGTTTCTTTCAAGTAGAGTAGTCACCTGACAGACTCAAATCCTGAATATGTGATCGTATAGTGGGTTGAACCTCGAAAGACCGTGAGTTAGCTGGGATACGAACACATGTTCCATATGATGACGATTGGGTACATTACATGGGATTCGTATGGGCGCCCTCTCGACCCTCCACACGCTGCACGGCCTGCCACACTTTGAGTGAAAGACCCTGTAGTAGCCAAGTCCGCAGCTAGGTGGGTAGTATTTGGTAGCAAAAGTAGGAACTACTTGAAAAAATTATCATCTGCAGTCCTTCTACCTGAATCACAGATAACACACACTAATACAGCCATCACAATTAACACCGGTTATCAGACAAATTCTACCCGCACCCAAAGTACGCGTGGCTACATGACCGCGTTGTCGCAGCCCCTAAACTAAGGAACCAACCGATTCAATAAAAAGTGTTAAGGTTTAGAGATCGTGTTTTGCAAGATAGGTCCACCTAACATACAATTTATGCGTGAAGTGCAATGACTTGTCAGTTCCAGTGCATTCCTCCACTCTTCAAACTAACGGCATTAATCATCAAAAGAATCACTTCGTGTAGCTAATGCTACGAGTAATAGAAGAAATCCTTTTCAATCACTGTGAATTCTTCACTAAAGACGTTGGCAGATAAAGGGAGTAGACAACATTGTTTCGTACAATTATCGTTATAGGGACTCGATTGTAAAAATTGGGACATAATTCAATTTTCAAAACCAAGGCTTGCGATTTTCACTTCAATAATAATACAGTATAAAATAAACTTGTTTCCCCATGAAGGGCAAAGGCCTCCTACAAGAGGGTAGCTCTAAAGCGGTGAGCTAGTCACATTAGGTTTGTACTTAATGATTGTAGAGTTCAGTGGCGAATTCTCCCATACACCGCATATACCGGCGGTATACCACCCGAGATTTAAAAAATGTAAAAATATTTTCTTGTCACTTTTTAGACATGTTGCAGTCATGAAAATCGTTCTTGTCATATATTTTCTGCAGATTGTTGTCACGAAAGTCGGCGGTCATAGCAGCGTACCATACTTATTTTTATTTGTGGTGTACACTTTTAGTTATGAGTGACTGTACTGAGTTACCGCAAGGGTCTCCCGGTGGCGCTCGCTGGCTCGTCATAGGCACGAGGGGAAGGGGAGGGGTAGCAAAGCCCAGCAAATTTCAGCCCGAGGTATCGCGCAAGAACCATGCGGTTCAACTATGCCTAATGCTGATTGGCTGTTTCAAGGGGAAGTTGTTGACCAGCGGAACATTGCAAGCGCTCAGCTTCTTCAGTTATTTGCGAAACAGTGTTGTTGTATGTTTGTTTTAAGTCAGTCTTGAAGTGATTTAGTCAACAGTGAATTAATATAGAAATGTGTAGTGTGAATGAAGCACCGGAAGTGGATTGTGGGTGCGTCATTGAGGACTTGCTAACCAAGGGATTTAATTTAATTGGATTCCCTCAGAAAGTGGAAATTAAGGAGAAAGGAAGGCCGGTGTGGCGGGAAAGCTCTTTTCATGGGAGTTTTAACACAGTTTACGGATGAATTACCAAATTTTTTCAATACTGAAATGAAGGTATAATGAATTACCAAATTTTTTCAATACTGAAATGAAGGTATAATCGAGCGGCTCTCGGCAAGTAACTTATAAAATTCGCATCTCAAAAGGCTCCGTCCGTAGGACGCATTTGAGTCCATTGGTCTGCACACTCCTGAGGTTCCAAATTTAGTTTCAACTTGTGTAGACCGAAAGCGAGAGTATACTATAGAGCATCCAGCGTTTAGAAAAGACTGTGGGTCTTATGGGCTTTTACTTTTAACGGAACCCCCCCTAGACTGGTTTTGTTACCTCATCTTTTATCATAAAGGAACTCTGAACATATATCTTTTTCGTCATAATTGCTTCCTACAATTATCTGCCAATTGATTACCTTTGTTATTGCATACAAGTATCGTTTGTATTACGTCTTAGTGATTTAAATATTTTCGAGGTTAGCACGGTGGAAAGAAGAGCCTCGTCCAGTGTTGCATGCTCGCCCGGAGTGGAGCACGTGCTCAGTTCCGCCGGCAACATAAGTTCTGGAGCACTATCCGTCATTCGTGTTATTGTTGTGTGTCTGTTTTACTTTCTGTTCGATCGAATCAGGGCTGCCGACAGTTGGGTTCGAACCCACTATCTCCCGAATGCAAGCTCACTGCTGCGCGCCCCTAACCGCATGGCCAACTCACTACAATATTACAAATATTAATCTAAACAAAACAGCAAGAATATAATTAAAAGAAACTAAATTAGGTAGCCTAACCAATAACAAAAAAAAGTGATGATCAACAGTATTGCTGACGTAAAAATTGTTAACGTCGTCATCATACAGTACATCCGAGAAGGAAGGACGGGTTGTGCTCTCGACATCTGTCAATCAGTAAAGCGTCATATCACAACGAAATGAATGTCATTATTGGTTATCTTGGCGTACGGTATCCTTATTACTGGTCCAACATCTGCAAAACTGCTCCTTCCTGAGCGTGTTCTACTTCAGGTGGCTGCTGGGGTTGTGTTGTCTCGCGAACTTATGAAAGGACAGTACTCGAAGCGGGTGAACATAACGTATGTCGTCAGCGCTACCTCTGCCTAGAGTTAGCAACACTGTCGCCATAAGGCTCCACAGTCTTTTCTAAACGCTGGATGCTCTATAGACATTTTTGTTCCTCGAACTATTACTCCATCAGTGGTTAACTGGATGCAAAAAACTTAACTAACCATTCTGCTGGCCTTGTCTCCTTTTCAGTCATGAAGGAACGGCGCGGCGTGGTCAAAAGATGGATTTGACAACATTGCTAGACTTACTAGTAGCTTAAAGAAACATGAAAAAGCGAGGAGTCATATCGCATGTGCTTTTGCATTGTGTAAATTCAGTACCTCGCGAATAGATGTTCAGTTGAATGCTCAGAAAGCAATGGAGGTCTCAAAGC
The DNA here is from genome assembly GCA_946902985.2 of Meconema thalassinum. Lineage (NCBI taxonomy): Eukaryota > Metazoa > Arthropoda > Insecta > Orthoptera > Tettigoniidae > Meconema > Meconema thalassinum. Next base: position 1,049,225,858 of record OX336388.2, read on the forward strand.
ACAATGAAATGGTAAAAAAGAATAGGCAGGTTTTATCTAGGCTAATAGATGTCGTTTGTCATTTAGGCAAGCAAGAACAGACACTACAAGGACATGACGAGTCAAACCAGTCACTGAACAGAGGTAACTACATAGAAACCTTAGATTTGCTGAGCACGTATGACCTTTTGCTACATGACCATTTACTTAATTCTACTATATTTCGAGGTACGTCATCTACCATTCAGAACGATTTAATAGAAGCCATTAGAGCTGTAATGGTAGATGCTATTGCGAAGGAACTTGACAGAACAAAATGTGTAGCAATTCTTGTCGATGAATGTTCTGATGTGATTAATAAATCACAGTTATCCACAATTTTGCGCTATGTTGACTGTGCTGGAGAAGTTCAAGAACGATTCATTGGCTTCACGGACGTTAGTGCTAACATGTCGGCTGAAGCTCTGTTCGCCCACGTTTCATGAGTATTAGAAGAGTTCAGATTAGGTAACAAGCTTATAGCACAGACGTACGATGGCGCGAGTGTCATGGCTGGTCATTTAGGAGGACTGCAGGCTAGAGTAAAACAAACATTTCCACGAGCTCTGTTCGTTCATTGCTACTGTCATGTGTTGAACTTAGTATTGCAACAGGCAGCTATGGGAATAACAAAAAGTCGAGTATTTTTCTTATCTCTTTCCGGAATGTCTAATTTATTTTCCCATTCTTCCAAGAGAACTGAATATCTCCGAAACTTTGTAGAAAAAAATTTTACCGAGAACTGCACCCACTCGCTGGAACTTTAACTCCAGACTTGTTAACACAGTTCAAGAGCAGAAAGACAACCTACTCATGTTTTTCGAAAGCTTAACGGACAATGAAAATAGTGGAAACTGGGAAAACGATGCTATAGTAAAGGCTCAAGAATTTTTGTATTTTGTGAAGAAGAAAAAAATGATACAATTTTTCTTCTTAATGTATACTCATTCATTTTCTACCACATGTATGTTCTTTTTAACATTCTGCAAAACAAGGCTATGGATATTGCTTTCTGCCACTCAAAGATAATTGAGACCATAGACAGGAGGGAAGGCTTCCAAATTGTCTGGGAAATAACATGTTCTAGCGCAGCCGATGAACCAGCACAGAAGAGAATTAAAGGCAATCGATCACCCGAAGAGGGTTTTAGGAGACTCTTCTGTGAAATTCTGGATAATGTAATTTGCCCGATAAATGACAGATTCTGTGATATGGAGCGTTTTAACTTCTTTTCCCTCCTGGATTTAGAGAATTTGGCATTTCGTTCTCAAACAAATTGTTTTTAAATCTCGCTCTATGCGGCTAATGGTCAAGAATTTCACGAGAAATCAGTGGCCGAAATCTAAGAATTATGAACCGAATGCAGTTAGTTAATGCTATGCCTGAACTGTACAATTTAGCGTGTTTAATACTTACGATGCCATCTACTACAGCCTCTGTTCAACGTACCTTCTCAACACTCAAACGAGTGAAGTCACACTGCAGGTCCACTATGGGTCAAGAGAGACTTACCGTACTTCCCTATCAATGATGACAATTGAAAAGCAGCTGCTTTGTTCACTCAGGAAGCACCCAAACGGTAATTTTACTGATGCTGTCATGCAAGTGTTCTTGAAGAAATCCAGATGAATGGAACTTACATTCAAATAGATTATTCCTGGTTTTGGCAGAAGACGGTTGGAATATAGACATAGAGGCGAGTTATCGCTCGAATTACTTTATTGATTTCGACCATTTTTTTAAATCTTAGAAGTGCTTCACTTTTATTGTATTAATAACTTGGCTATGAATGTTTTAGTGATCTTTGGATATGTCTAACGATGTGCAAATGCTTTAGAGCGTTGTTGTTAATAGGGGTCGATAACCTAGATGTTAGGCCCCTTAAAACCACAATTATCATCATCATTGTTGTTGTTAATAGTTCATTTTAGGGGCTTGCGTTGAACTTGTATAATAAGCTTCTATGATGAACTGAGGTACTATCGCTGCATTTGCCTGGAAATAGTGAAGGAAAACTCGGACAAAAAACACGCATGGTAGCCTCTATCAGCGTCGAGATTCGAACGCGATATGCGGACTTGCTGAAGCTCCCCATGGGGTGATTTAACTTGCACGGTTATGCCACGGGGTGTTCATCGAACGCAAATACAGGTGGCCAATGCCATATTTCCAAGAAAAAATATGACACTTGTCTGGAGCGGCGAGAGAAGGTGGAAGTGCGAAGATGAAAGGAGCCGCTTGAAAGATGTAACCAAAATAAACTGGGGAATGAGGGTATGTGGCAAGTGTTCAGGAGTGAAACAGAAATTCTTTAGGTATATAGACATAATCTTTCTTACAAATGACGGATATGTTTTTCTCCAACTCTAATAATAATAATAATAATTCTGACTTATTATTATTATTATTAATATTATTATTGGGCATATTGATATTGGTTGCAAGGGGTGAGTCAAGAGGAAGGGTGCACTTGCGGTATACCAGGTACGGAGACCAGCAGTCGCCACTGGTAGAGTTGTTTGTCTGGTTTTCACCCCAGCACTAGGGGCAGTTTTTATTTTTCACTTTTCTTTTTTGAGACTTGCATTTTGTATTCACATGATCATTATTCCGTCTTCCATTTTGATCTATCTAATTCTGCTTCTTGCTTTTGTCTGGATTTCTCCACATCACTATGGAATACTTTTCGATTTTCACTTGCGCTTTTCTTCACTCACTCAGTATTCCGCCATCCATCTGCTCCTGCTTCTTGCTGATCTGGCCTATTTTGGACTTTCCCACGCAGTATAGAAGTCCGACCATCTTCGCCTCGGTCTCCCTCTCTGACGCTTTCCCATTCTTGTGTCCCCACATGGTAGTCTTGTGTGTCATTCTGTTGTCTCGCATCCTCGTAATGTGACCTCCCCATTTCCATTTCTGCCTGGTGACTTTTTCTGTAATATCCGGTATTGCTGACAGCTTTGACAGTAGTTCATTTTAGATTCTATCTTCCCTTGTTATTCCCAATATATTACGTTCCATCTTGCAAAGATGAAACTTCAATAATACAACTTTCTGTGAATGTCAGAGAAATTATGAATACTGTAAGAAGTTATGAATCGCACATGGCCAGTTTATATAGGATTGTTTCGGGATATCTTTACTGTTTGGGAGATCCCGACAATTTTAAGAAAATTAGCTAAAATGGGCATAGCTGCTGTTATTAAAAATTATAAACTATGACGAATAATTGTTGAGGTGTTCCATTGTGTAGAAACAGCCGGAGGTGTTCCATTGTGTAGAAACAGCCGCTTATATCCGAAAGATCTGAATAACAGTATGTAAGTTTCAAACCAATGCTACATTATGAAATGTAATTTATCAACCATACTTATGAGTGTTTTGCCGGAGCCTCCGTGGCTTAGGCGGCAGCACGCCGGCCTCTCACCGCTGGGTCCGTGGTTCAAATCCCGGTCACTCCATGTGAGATCTGTGCTGGACAAAACGGAGGCAGACAGGTTTTTCTCCGGGTACTCCGGTTTTCCCTGTCAAAATTTCATTCCAGCAACACTCTCCACTATCATTTCATTTCATCTGTCATTCATTTAATCATTGTCCCAGAGGAGTGCGTCAGGCCTCGGCAGCCGGCACAGTTCATATCCTCGCCGCTAGATGGGGGCTTCATTCATTCCATTCCTGACCCGGTCGGAGACTGGAAGCAGGCTGTGGATTTTCACTTATGAGTGTTTTGCCAGTATCTTTTTACGTGATTTTGGAGAAAGTGGCGATACCAGATTCCGCTGGAATAAATGTGTGCTCTAAGCCTACATCACTGTTGGAGGCAATCTGAAGGCAGAGGCATACTGATGCGCTATCCTCGTCCAGTTTGTGGTGTCTTTCAGGAGACGAGTTCATCCTATAGGATAACAGCTGCGTCGTGCGTGTCTGACAAGTCATTGCCTTTAAGCGGCCGGAGTAACTAGGGTGGAGTGGCCTTCATGTTTCCCGGATATGAATAATATTGAAGACGGTTAGTACCAATTGAAACCGACTATCCAGGGCCGCAGGTATTAAACTCCATGAAGGACGTACATAGGACTCCCATCAATGAATGGGATGAGAATGAGCAAGGGCGTCTTATCCACTTAGTGGACAGAACGCTACAAAGAATGTCTGCCTGCATCAATGTCAGAGGAGATGTAACTTGGTACTAAGTAATTTGGAGAACTTGAAATTGGCTACCAGATGGCAACCTTTTGGGAAGAGCACATTATGTTTGATGCTGTATGCTTTTGTTTGCAATAAATTATGTTTCTTTGCTGTGAAATGTGTGCAGGCCTACCTATTGTACTTTTCCCGAAAAAGAAAGAACGTATGAATTACTGTCGGGCCAAGACCGAAGTGGTGAAACTTGTTTTTGACGTGTGTGTATATTAAGAAAGTGAGGAAAAATAAAAATAACCTATTGAAGAAATGTCACGATATTAACGATGTTGAGACATCTTAAAAATAACCTAATAGACCTATCACTATTCCTCTGTGTTGTAGCCTGTTTAATATTCCGTCTCTAATAGAAATGTGCAGAGATGGGGAGCCCGTCAACAATTCAATTTTTAAATTAAATTAGGCTACTATGAAAATGAAAATCCACAGCCTGCTTCCAGTCTCCGACCGGGTCAGGAATGGAATGAATGAAGCCCCCATCTAGCGGCGAGGATATGAACTGTGCCGGCTGCCGAGGCCTGACGCACTCCTCTGGGGCAATGATCAAATGAATGACAGATGAAATGAAATGATAGTGGAGAGTGTTGCTGGAATGAAATGTTGACAGGGAAAACCGGAGTACCCGGAGAAAAACCTGTCTGCCTCCGTTCTGTCCAGCACAGATCTCACATGGAGTGACCGGGATTTGAACCACGGACCCAGCGGTGAGAGGCCAGCGTGCTGCCGCCTAAGCCACGGAGGCTAAAATTAGGCTACTATAATTGTGCGTATACGATTGATGCAAAATATATATTCTTACTTTTGGTTAGTAACGGATGATGGTGATCATGTTCATCATCTGGAATATGAAGCCGGAGATCTCTGGCTGGGATCTACATCTAGTCATCTAATGTGAAGCAAGACATCTTCTGTGAATCGACACAGTGTTTTCCTTTTACCCCCCCCCGCTCTTATAAAATTGGACGTTTGGCCGAGAATCAGACTCTTCAGATCATCGGGCGGGCAGTTGGCACTTGTTCGACAAAGTAACTTGTAATAACTAAAGAGTAGGCCTACCAGTAGTTACTTTTAACAATGTTTTAATCCACTTATGAAACTTCGGTCATCACTCCGTGTAGGCCTACTTCAGAGTGTCTTCAATTTGTCTGCTAAATTGTATTTCGATGGTGACTGCAATAATGTGCGTAACTAGATTTTAGGTTCGAGTATTGAAATATGTGTGCAAACGGATATTTAAACATTGGATGCCGTGTGACATCCAAGGGTAAGCTACATTGGGCGTGGTCGTAATTTGGATGAGTGACCGGATCTGCGGGGGGACTCATTGGAAGGAAAGGAGTTGTGGAAGAGAACATTCCCTTCTACTTAAAGTAGGCCTACATTCCGGGTCAGGACTACCTCTTTGGAGGGATTAACCAGCCTATGAATTGAAAATCTTTATTATTATTATTATTATTATTATTATTATTATTATTATTATTATTATTATTATTATTATTATTGGAGTAGGTGCCACGTATTTTACAATAAGGTATTATCCTGACATTTTCCTGGAGGAAGTGTTAGAAGAAACGAGCAAAGACTACGCTCAAGATGGCCTCTGTCACCACCGGGAATGGAACCTTCGATTCCCGGACTTCAGTTACCCATTACACGCCACTGTTACCTAACTCGAGCTAAAGGTTTGAACTACTCTCACACATGAGCCAGCCCGCAGTTCCTATGACAACCCGCCCGGTCTGGCCTGGCGACTTCAATAGCTGACAAAGCCTCTTTTGTCGTCGGCATTATGGATCGCCATGGATTTACTTGCTGCCTGCACAAAGGCACCCCCAATCTCATCAGAGTTGAACAATGCAAGCAGTTAGCTTGTCTTCTAAGAGCAGGTTTGTCCTTTGTCACTATATTTACAACTGTATGGCCGACAAGACACTGGATGTGTGTGTGTGCTTGTCGTTTTCCCATGTGAGCTCAGAGAGCTTCCTTAACGCCAAGTTATTCTAACAGAGAATACTGTCGATCCATTATGAATGTCTGGAGGAAGTCGGTCAAATTTATGCGTTCCTGCACCTAAGAAAATATTGTGGTTGTTGTTGTTGTCGTCCGATTTCAAATCTTTGATTTATTCTATTAATTTTCTGGCATCTTAATACAGCCTAAAGACATCACAAAACTCCAGAACACATTAACAGAAATGGAACAATGGTGCTCTGGTAATTATGGTGTTTAGAAAAGGAGGGAAGTTTCCAGCAGCGACAGAAATTTTCATCAAGAGGAGGAAAATTAACATCGTAAAGGAATTCAAATAATTGGGTATCACGCTCCAAACAAGTGCTACATGTTTCACATATCATGTGATAGAGAAATAAACGCAAGCGGTACGGGCAATGCATGAAATTAGATACTTGAGAACCCTCAGCTTAGAGACAGCAATGGCTCTCTTCAGAAATAAAATCATGCCTATTCTAATATATGGCATTGAATTAATTTGGCAATACCTAACACAAAACCTTTCCTCACTAGGAAGAGTGAAGGCATTATTCATTAAAAAAAACAATCGGAGTGTCAAAAACTACCAGGTCGCGATTAGTCTACTTCCTGGCTCTAGAATTACTGTATTTCGTATTAAAGACCTTAGTAACTTTTTACCTCTACCAAACACCAGAGCCTCGGAAAAACTACTAACGTCATTGAAGAAAAAACGAGAAGACATACCTCAAGAATTTTATGGAAGCGGAGCCATGATCGACCGGATGTGAACAACAGCCAACTTTGAGTTGAGGCATGTGTTTACACGTCTGGCGGTTCGTGGTTTTCACCACCTTATTTGCATTAACAAATATTTCCATGAACCTACAGTAACGTGTGAATGCCAACTATGTGGAGAAGCATGTGATCGCTACCACTTAGAGCTCTGTAGGAAAAGGAAAAAAAAAAACAATCAAAGACTATGCTATTCGAAGTGCCAGAGTGCAATTTTAGTGTAGCCTACGTGGTTATACTTTATTTTCGATGGGTATTTGGCTGCAATAAAAGTATTATTATTAATACAGCCTTGGCAGGTCATTCATCTCTTGGAGTTATGATCCAATTTTGAGCACACTTGCAGGTGATCTTTATTCATTACTGTATTCTTCCGTTTGCATAATGTTACAGTAATTGAAACGATGGAGATGCGTAGTAAGGCAGTCATGGCCTGCAATGAGTCGGAAATTTGCTACTGTGTTTCCTTGTTTCTTCGTCATTGTTGTTGATTTTTCAAGTGGATTGATTGTTTTCGGCACTACTTTGTGTTGGATAATATGGTGGTGGCATCTTGGAATAGCTTGTTTTGAGATTTGTTTTTTTGACTGTCTCAAAGATGGTCGATGTCTGTGCAGCTATTTCGCGACTTGAAACATTTGTAGACAATGAAGTTTCAAGTAGTTCCTACTTTTGCCGCTAAAAGCCACCGTCAACGACTACTAGTTCAGAACTTGGTTACTAGATGCCACCGCAGTCGGACCCTAGCGTCGAACGTTGGAACTTAAGAGCGTTAGTCAAAACTAACCTATAATATAGCTTCACACAAGTGTAATTGGTGGAAGGTTCCTTAACATGCCATAAATCTATGAAATGGGACCGCTGTCTTTACTTCCCCTCCGAAGGAAGGCATACTGAGGGATTTTTAACACTCATAAAAATCCGACGACTTCGGCATCTTGGGCATAGAAGCTCAGCATGCTACCAACTACGCCACCGAAGCCGCAAAAAAACAAAGAAAGAGAGAGAGAAACAAAGTAAAAGGAAGGAAGGAAGGAAGATGATTGAAGACTAGGGTTATCTCGATATGTTAGCACGAGAAATCAAAATGACGTAATCGAGTTAGATGATGAACCCTCTCCCCCCAGCCTCCCTTGCAGTACCTGTTGCGCTCCAAGAGGGATAAGGGGTTCTTCCCTGCCCTCCGGCGATTATCTTGCCAAGCGGAACAGGCCGTTACATACAGTAGCAGGACCAGAAAAGATTTCGGTTATGAAATTATTATGTGAAACTATATTGCCATCATTCGATTATTATATATTTATGAAAGACGGTGAACACGATGGAGTGTTTGTTCTGCCGTCCCTTCTTTTCAACCCTTGTCAGTTGATATTTCCGGTCACGTCACCTGGGTGTGACCTCATCTTACATGGTTTGGAAAGTAAACTCCGACAGCTATGGTTGCTTAGCAGAAGAAAGGTTTCGCAGGCCCGTGATTAGTGTCAATATGTACTCAGCTTGTTTAACATGATAGCTACTAATTTATCTTGATGTTTTCTCCAGTTGTTCAGCGTTCCAAATGAAGTGCTGTCAGTGAAGTACGCCAATCCTCATTTTCATAAGGTGGCCTGGCGTATCATGGTTATAGATTATTGTGTATCAACAGGGCCCTCGTATGTGAGAAAGGGATCCCACTGTGACTCTAAACGTAACAAAAACATCCCTTCTCACAACTATACCTCATCCACGAAATCTGTGAAGTAGGTTTGCGCACGACGTCACACGGTGGAAGTGAAAAGAGAATGCGATGGGCGAAGCTTGGCAGCCCAGCCATTGCGATGAAGTGCCGTTTGTGGCCGTGGCGCATGCGACTCAGAAAAAATCGTGGCTGTAGTGACCCTGTTAGCAGCTTACATTGCCCCATGTGACCCATTGTTCGAGAGAAGAATTGAAGACCATATTACCAAAGTGACGTAAATCCATGAAATGCAAAACTTCAGAAATCGCGTTTTTGTTTCTTCGTATAATTACATTCAGATATGATTATGAATATAATGGAATTTCATTCATTACTTTTATGCACATATTGGCACTGTGTTTTAAAAAGCTCCTATCAATGGAAATGGTGGAAATCGTCTTCTGTAAGTTGGAGTTAGTACGTTTTGGAAATAAATCATATATTGACATACGCTTTGATGGCATTTATTGACATTTAAATGGTTTAAACACAACAAACACAAACTGATGCTCTACATTCTTCAAAGTTAGCCATGGCCTTGATTTATCACGTGATATCACGTGGTGTCCAGTAAGCCATCGGATTGGTCAAGACACATTGGATATAAATACACGTTGGAGTTACATCACTTTGCAAATAAACTTAGTTCTTAGATCTCTGTTAATATGGGATATACCACGTATTGCAACTTAAAACCTTTGATATACGTTGAGAGAACCTATTAACTTACTTATGAAAGAAAAAACTGAAAACCCATCAATTTAGGATTTACGTCACTTTGGAAATAAGTTCTTCAAGTTTTACGGCGCCTAACCTAAACTAAGTGGAAGTTTAGCAAAGACAGATGTGTTAGAAATTCCCAGATTCTACCGATACATCACTGCTTGGTTCGCTAGTGGCACGATGGTAAATTGGTGGGTCGCATCCCGCACGGTCGCATCCGCCACGGCACTGCCATTGCGAGAGTTGGTTGAACCCAAGGTCGCGCCACTTTCCTGCGCTAATTATTCAGTAGCATCGAACCTCATTGGACAAGTCAGCCGAGTCACTCCTGTGCGCAGACAACGTGTTTTCACACTGGCACTTCGCAGATTGCTTGGATGGAGTATAGTACCAGTGGCACAAAAATTAGTGAATTCTGTAGCATCATTATTCGTATAAGACAGCTTTGTGTATCATCATCAATAACAACAACAACAACAACAACAATGCATGTAGCGGTATAAAGTCAATTATCATTTATATATTTAGCCTATAACAAGGGTTCTTAACCTGTGAGTTGTGCCTTCCCTGGGGAGATGTGACTGTCTTCTATAATTTTGTAACATTGCTTTTCACAATTTACACAGTTGACAATGAATTTGTCAGAGAAACTTGATTGCTCAAATATCTCTTTCAAAATTAACATCTCCAGAAGTAGAATTTTAGATATATCATGTGATGTCTTGGCTCAAATTGTGGAAGAACCGAAGAACAAATCTATGTCGTTTGCAATTCAGTTGGACGAAATTACGGATGAAGCTCAATGCGGTCAACTTCTGGCGTTTGTGAGTGCATCAAAGAGGACTTTTTGTTTCTTCAGTCAAGACATTAGTGAATTTTGGTGTTCACAAATGGACTCAAACCCAGTTTTGGAAAAAAAAAAGGCCCTTTCGATCTTGATCCCATTTCCAATAGCAAAGCCTACCTATGTGAATCAGGATTCTCAACTTCGGTGTCCGTGAAAACAAAGGCAAGAAATCGGTTGGATTGTAGACTAGGCATTGCATGCGGCTCGCATTATCTAAGACTGTACCCCAATTTGTTTTATCTCATTGACAAGAAGCAACAACAAGTCTCTCATTAAATGACATTGTGTGCTATAAATGACTCGATAATAACACCGAAAGACAAAAAGAAGTGTTCCTGAAAAATAACCCGTCCCTGGGTATTTTTGGGTAACCATCTGAGAAGGTAAAATAATATTTATTCCATAATTGATCCATCATTAATTACTTTGTGAAAGAGGGGGTGGGGTGGGGGGGGGGGGGGAAATTTTTAAATTTACTTTTAGGGGAAGTGTGGGGGTTGGTATTGGTTCCTTAGTTTTGGGGCTACGACAACGTGGTCATGTAGCCCCATGTACTTGGGTGTGTGTATAATCTGTCTGATAACCGGTGTTGATTGTGATGACTGTATTAGCTTTTAATTCAAGTAAGGACTGCAGACGATAATTTCAATTAGTTTCTATTTTCGCTACCAAATGCTACCGTCAACGATACTGTACCTATAGTAGCTGTGAACTTGGCTACTACTAGATGCCATCGCAACCAGCGCCTGGTGACGAACGTTGGAACTTAAGAGCATTAATCAAACCTAACCTACAAATTTTGCTTCACACAAGTTTAGTTAGTGGAAGGTTTACATGCCATAAATCTATGACATGGGCCCACCGGCATTACTTCCTCTCCGAAAGAAGGCATACTGAGGGGTTTTTAACGCTCTTAAAAATCCGACGACTTCGGCCGGGTTTGAACCCGCGATCTTGGGCATAGAAGCTCCGCATGTTACCAACTACGCTACCGTAGCCGGCTGAAGTGTGAGGGAAAAAAGTTTAAGAATCCCTGGCCTACAATATGAAGTGTATGTTTCACAAAACTCAATCAAGCTCTTAAACCAGATGGAAATAGAAGATGCGGTATGTGGCAAACTCTTCCAAATCATATCATTAGTAGGCCTACATGAGAAATCTTGCATATCTTGAAACGTCAACGGAAATATATTTATTTGTTTATACCTAGGTACAGTGCGATTGAACGAACAAACAAACAAACAAGACGATAGCCCCTGCCAGAACTGTGCCACGCCAAGCCCGCATAACAGCAAAGCGGGGCCGGACACATCAACTCCTACACAGCCAGCTTGGCCAACAACGCCACCTTCGTCAACAAAGCAACCATTACAACAAATGAACAGTGTAATTCTGACATTCACAGGTTACGACAGGACGTAAATAGGAAACATGCTCGTAATAAATTACCTATTACAGTACTTTCTGTTGTGCGAGGCTAATGCACAACTACAATGATGTTGAAATGCGAGATTTCACGCACGGGTCCCTAGTTACTTATCAATAAATTGGCCTAGCGCTGCGCGTTAGCGAGCATAGCTACCGCTGTCAGTCTCAGGACGGAGTCCATATCATTTAAAAACACATTCAAATCCTATGATGAATCGGTTGGAATTATTGGAATTATTTCTCCTTGAATCTGTACTCCTACTTTAAATTTTTCTCTAATACCCTTATCATGAAAATGAAAATCCACAGCCTGCTTCCAGTCTCCGACCGGGTCAGGAATGGAATGAATGAATGAAGCCCCCATCTAGCGGCGAGGATATAAACTGTGCCGGCTGCCAAGGCCTGACGCACTCCTCTGGGGCAATGATTAAATGAATGACAGATGAAATGAAATGATAGTGGAGAGTGTTGCTGGAATGAAATTTTGACAGGGAAAACCGGAGTACCCGGAGAAAAACCTGTCTGCCTCCGTTTTGTCCAGCACAGATCTCACATGGAGTGACCGGGATTTGAACCACGTACCCAGCGGTGAGAGGCCGGCGTGCTGCCGCCTAAGCCACGGAGGCTCTACCCTTATCATATTATAATATAATAATAACCATGGATGAAAGGTACCTCGAGCATGTGCCTGTGTTCCATAATTTGACCGTGTTCTTGGGGGTTAACCACTGTACCACAACGCTCCCTCGTTGTCTGAAGTCTACAGTATTGAACCCATGGGCCATAGGGTCCATGATGGTCGAACCAATGTCCTTAAGGAAGAAATGAAAGAAACGTATAGTTTCTTAAAGGAACGGAGAGAGATTTTAAGCCAGGAATATAGCTTAACATTGTGCAAGCGGCTAGGGACAGCTGCTCCTTAGATGAGATCACCCCACTTAACATTTCAGAGAGGGCCGGTCACGAGTATTAATAACTGAGTGGAAGTTTCCACCGTGATAGAAAGAGAAGCCTGAATCGGAATTCAAGCTGACGTGGCTGGAAATTGACAACGTCGCATACGCACCAGAAGAGGAATAATTAAAATTAACACGTTTACGAGCATAATAATGAGTAAACAAGCACAGTACAGTGAACCATTTTGAATGAGAGATTTTTCAGTATAGAGAAACCATGTAATAATTGTGCAGAAATAAACTGCCGACGTAAGACGACGTCATCGGTGAATTACCTAAGCCTCTGTGGAGGGGAGAGATCAAAAAGAATGCAACACCCACACAATTGAGGACGAGAAATTAATTAATATCTCCGAATTGCACGATCGATTCTTAGGTGCAATAAGATCATTAGACATTGAAAAGACGAGCTTTCGGAAGGTATGAATTTTATATTTGTGGCACCATTATTTTAGAAGTTGACCACAGGAAAGGCTTGAGTCTTATTTTTTTGTAGTAAAACAGTATAAAGCTTCGGGCGTTTCCAAGCTAATCATGCAGTTCACGACAGACTCCTTGAGGGGAGGTGCTGTATCACGTCGCATCGCACATGCAGTTATCATCAGCCTGCGGGCACGTCACTGTGTCGCATCGCACAAGCAGTTACAACGAGCACTCCGTGACCGGAGGTGCTGCATCAAAGTCTTCAAACGTATAAACCTCAGGGGAGGTCATACTGCGCAACAAGTATAAGCATCGAATGCAGTATTCAGACAGCCAGAGGGCACGTCACTGTGTCACATCGCATCAGTCCTACGAGCATTCCGTGAGGGGAAGTGCTGCTCCACGACGTAGAAGTAATCATTCCGACAGTCCGTGAGGGGTCGTAACTCCGCGTTACATCGATAACAGCTACCAGTACTCCTTGAGGGGAGAAAACGCTGTTTTATACCGCCGAAGTAGGATCCAATAGCCACAGGCGTCACAGTAGTAACGACTTGCTTGCCTCCATAAGGAGCAGTCAAGACGAAAATTAAAAGTATCGCCGTAGTGAAGTATTAGGAAAATCCTAATTATAGGATTTAGGCCGACTGTATACAAGTTAAAGTGAAGATTCGCAAGATATAGTCAGAGCAGGCTGCGAACGTCGGACTTAAAGGCGATAGGTCGTTAAATGTAACGAACAGATCATAACGTACGGAAGTATCGTACCAGACAGATAAACTGTTATTTAAGTTGAAGCAACCTAAAAAGGAAGAACAGCATAAGGTTCGAACGTAGGAGCATTAAAACAGTTCAAATAAATAGAATAGGAGACTATAAGCATTAGCTCCAGATAGCAGGCGAACAATTATAATAGTACTAGAATCAAAAAGTGCTAGCTGCTAGAAACTAATCCATAGGTCTTAGAGGAGACCTCGATCCATATAGACTCTCGTTAGGATCAATAGACAGATCTACAGAGAAGCCGTTCAAGCGAGATAATAGCCAGTTATCCAGGATAGGAATAGCAGAATTGAACTCCAGGGAACAGTAGATGTTTCGGGACTTTCGGATTCTTCAGAATAGGAAGCCGACATCAGATAAATCTCACGCTTGGAAACGGGAATTTAAGAAGATCACGTGTGATAGGCGCAGAAACGCGGCCTAGTGATCGAGTAATTGTGAAGTGTAAAATAATCAAGATTGTGTGTTAGATAATATTTTTTAGTGTTATTATGTGTTCAAAAGGGACACACCAGTATATAAAAATGTCGTCAATATTAAGTGTTCTAGATATAGGTCCAAAAGTGTTTTTATGTAAGATGAATACCTTTAATATGGTGTAAACAGTTCGAAGTGGGCCCAAAAATGAAACGCCACACCAGATTTAAGATCGTGGGATGATCTGAAAATATGTAAGTACAAAATTCATTTTTATTTTGGTGTCAGAAATTGATTGTGTACAACTCACCGGAGTTTTGAGTGAAAGGGATGTGTTTTAATGAATGAATATTGAATATTCAAGAATATGGTCTGAACAATAATAAATAAATAGAGAAATTATGAATAATGATGTAAAGAATAAATTCCGTAGAGAAATATGTGAATAAAGGGTTAATGTATTTAACAAATGTCATAAGAGCAAGCGAAATATCATTTAATTATCATGAAAGACGTTGAATAAAGTAAAGTTGAGATATGAAAGAAATAGCCTTTGAGCTTGTATAAAGAATAAAGATAATAATAATAATAATTAAATATGGAAATGTTAAATAAAAATCAAATAAATTGATATGAACATAAGAACGTTAAGCCTTAACGTATGTGTAAGAAATGAGGTTCAATGGAATATTTTAAAACAGGGAGCGATTTATCGACCATGGAAAGATTAATATGTGAATTAAAATAATATGAATTGTTACTAAAAAGATTTTATCAGTTCTTGGGAAGACATTTTCGGCTTGAAATAATGCATAGCGCGTAATGAGCGCAAATATAATATTAATGTGTCACGCTAGGAACGCGTAGTGGTTAAATACTTGGTACATTACTTATGGAGGGTAGTTGATTGCAGTGAATTGATAATTGTGTAAGTCCTCTATTAGTGACATTAGTATCACGAGGCATTGTGTATGTAGTTAAAAAGGGAACTAATATATGGTATTATTGAGCGTATGTCATACGGGCCACGGCCGACTCTAAATCGCATTTTGTATAAGCCCTCTGTACGGGATTAGTTCCCGAGGCACCTGAAGAGATTCGAATGCAGGATCTTCTTATGATAAAAGCCCCTGAAATTCTTCGTCGTCGTATGTGTATTTAATCTTCCCAATCAATGAGGACCCTCTCATAATTAATAAATGCCAAGGATATGATAATGGTCTTTGAACCAAAGAATAGTTGTTTGAATGTTACGGTACAATAAAGCCCGGTCTCCCCAGAACTGAATGAATGGAAAGGTTTGTTTTGAAAGCCTTGAAAACAAGCTACTAAATGTTGGGCCAGACGGGATGTCTCCCCACCCTAACGTGTCATAAATCGCACCCCATGTAGTGGAGTCTAGCCTTCTTAAAGCGAGAAGGAACTGAGACCGTCTCGTAAGCTGTTTTAAAGAGAAACGAATACACCAGGAGTGTTTAAAGTTGTAAACGACCCGGGCGTTGAACCGAGGTCCTTAAAGATAGATATTTCGTTTGCCGGTTCAGATCGTAGTTTCTTATATGATAATGGTCTATTTAAGACATGAGAGATAAATAACAATCCCTAATGTAATAATGTATGGACGTGGGATTCCACGAGTTGATTGAAGGCAACTGAGTTCGGGAGTAACTATAGTTTTTTGACTGTGTCAAGTACCTTCACGCTCTGGAGTACACAATTGATTTTCTGATTACCTTAATATGTTTGTGAAATAAAGAGAGATGATAACAGCTGAATGTGTAGACATGCCCAAAATATTGAATTAAATAATTAATAGAGATTTTAAATATAATTATATATTTGTTCTTGAGAAATAAGAAAATATAAAAGCTAGTGTTTGAGGTGTACAAGAATGACACCGTAATAATGCAAATGCATGGAGCCAAAGAGCTCAGAGTTATGTAAACTTAATGTTAGTGCTTTATGGAAGTGAGACTAAATAAGAATTGTGGGTTTATGTGGAAACCACAGGTTTTGAATACAATATTTGTGTATTTTATTTTGTGATCCCTTGTTCATTTGGAACAAGCAGTTGATATTTGGGTCAGTAATTAATTTGTTTAAATGTTTGTAGCGCCATTAATTTTATTAATTAAATATGTTTAAATAGGAGTTGATTTTGTTGTTATTTTGCAAGTGTATCCTCTAATTAATCCAAAATATGTGAGTCACAGAGTGGGGGAACTTACCGCTGCCCCGAAATCCCGAATTGAGCTACGCTGGTATACTGTGATTGGCATATTTCTTGCTAAATGGGCACAGTATATCATTTTGTTACATACAGCGTCGATATAAATGCAAGGATGAATTCTGCCGCTTCTACCCACACACATTGTAACTGGGAGGCACGTGTTCGACCTACATATCTCGCATGGCAAGACCTTGGTCGCTCACTGAGGAGGATTACGATATCGAGTGTGTTCTTGCTGCACTGCATAATGGGAAGTATAAGCCCTCACTTTGAATATGTCTTCCTTTGCAGCTGACACACATCCTGCAGATCGAAGAGGCTGCAAACAGTTTCTGCTCTTCTTATAGACACACGGGGAGAGCTTGGGCAAGTAAGAGGATTTCCGTAAAATCGTAGAATCTCCAGTATTTTCTTTCCGTTATCCACGTGGCCAGGACTTTCCTTGGAGAATGAATATGTTTTACGAAAGGAATAAACAGCATTAAAAGCAGATGGTATTGTTTATTACAGTACATCTTAACTCTGGAGCAAACGCGTCATATTTTGTAACACGTATGGTTGTGTGGAAGACAGATGTCACCGTAGTAATTTGGGGTATTTCTCCGAAGAATGAAGTTATGGTGAGGTTTACCACTGATAATGCGATGTATGGGACATCAAGAAAGGCTTTGAGATATAAGCAATTAGGCCTACTTTAAACATACGTGTTAAAAGTAAAATTTATTTTTATAAAAAGAATGACATATTTTGAAATTTGATTACACGCTTCTGGGTTAGACTGTTCTTTTTAATATCAGTCCTTGCAACACTATTTGACAATGTAATCTATAATAATTATTCTTCAAAAATAGAGCAACAATGCTATAGGAATCTGATCGAGCCACCAACAATGGTACATTAAGGAAGTTAGACTACCCTGCTATGCAATGTACACAGATATTTTTCATGTAATAAATAAATATTATATCTTTCAGTCGGTCATACATCATTCCAGTTACTGGAATATGTGACAAATAAACTGAAATTAATTACATGTGATTAAGATTTATATACCAGGTGAATCAGCTGCCCCTTATAATACAGTATTGTTTTATGCAGCCCATCTAGCGTTGTCATCAGGAAGGTCGATATTATGTCTCTGCTTGCATCCTGTATGGTACTAATGCACTGCAAATATATCTCGCCAGCGATACTAAACACTATTCGATTTCCCTCGCATTAGTCTGTAGTCATATCGAGGGAAAACAATATTTATAGAACTATACACGTTGGCTACATAATCCAATCGTTTGTCAAAAATCCGAAAATTGGTTTAAAAAAAATAAAATTTGCATTAAATTACGGTCATTTTTAAATTATTTGACTCGGGGGAGTGGATGAATTCCTCTAATCACCTCCTGTTGTAACGGCTTCCAAATAAAATGCAAATTATACTCGCTGGGATAAATTTTTCTGCTTGTCAAATAAATGAGGCGATCAGGAGAAGCACTATCAGCTATTGTTGGTAGCAATGTGCTTGGAAGGTACTAGGAGTTTCGCGATAATACCGACTGCATACAGTAATAAATGAATGGGTGACACCCGTTCCTCTACGCGCCTGCTCTAGGGTTAATTTCTTAATCTCCCCAGTCAACCATTAAAGACAAAACGCATACATTCATAGTAATTGCTAAAAATTGCCCCTTATTTATTATCTTCGTTATGATATTACTTGTTGACATGACTTTAGATAATAATTTCTCAGATTTTAATAAAATCGCATGTCACGTTCCGATAATGGCACAGAGAAAGCACTGGGGTCATCCATTCAGATCACCGATATCTTGTCGATGTCTAGTGAGTGAGTCGCTCATCAGTTCTTGTTGTTGTTGATTATTTTGGAAGATTTACGACATCGTGGTCATGTAGCCCCGTGTACTTGGGTGTGTGTATATAATTTGTCTGATAACCTGTCCCACTGTAGTAGTACAGTAGGCTACCTATATTTGTAATGGAGGTAGGATTTCGGTAGGAAGCGACCATGGCCATAAGTTAGGTATCTTCCCAACATTTGCCTGGAGTTGAAGTGGGGGAAACCACGGAACACCACTTCCAGGATGGTTGAGGTAGGAATCGAAACCACCTCTTCTCAGTTCTGCCTCTCGAGGCTGAGTGTATCCCGTTCCAGGCCTCACACCAGAATTAAACTTCTTGGCAGAACTAGGAATCGAACCCGGACCTCCGTGGTGACAGCCAAGAATGCTAGCCACTTCACAACGAAGAAGCTCCGTGTACTTAGGTATGTGTAGACGTTGTCTGATAACCTGTGTCACTGTGATTCCTGTATACTACTAGTGTATGCATTTGTACAGCAATCGAGGTAGAATTTCGGTAGAAAGCGGCCGTGGCCTTATGTTAGATACCATCCCAGCATTTGCCTGGAGTAGAAGTGGGGAAACCACGGGAAATCACTTCCAAGATGGATGAGGTAAGAATCGAAATTGCCTCTTCTCAGTGCTGCCTCACGAGACCGAGTGTACCCCAATCTGGGCCTCCGACCAGAATTAAACTCGGACCTCAGAGGTGACAGCCACGGCATCACGAGGCTGAGAAAAGAATGTCGAGCTTGGTTCCGCCGTACCTCTCTTAATATTAAGCCATGGTGGGGGGAAACTGTCTGATAACGTGTATTGTTGTGGTACCTGTATAAATGTATGCACTTGTAACCCGGTTTCGGATTGGGGTGGAGGTGGCCGTGATTCGTCATTTAGGCCTATACGGAGTTGCAATATAACACCACACTTATGAGTTTTCCTCACGAGGCTGAGTGGTCTTTATTTCACCATTAGTTGTTGTGGTTAATAGAAATGGATAACGGGAACACTATAATCTGATCTTTATTTTAGTCTAACCAAGATGTGACAAGTAGTGAAGTAATAACCAAGTAAACAAAGACAATCGTAAATCGTAAATCCATAGATTGCAACTCTCAGGAGTTCTCAATTCTCCACATTAGTTGCTTCGCTGTCGTAGTTGGTAGCATGCTGAACTGATGTGTCCAAGATCGCGGGTCCAAACCTGGCCGAAGTCATCGGATTTTTAAGAGCGTTAACATCCTTTAGTATGTCTTCCTTCGGAGGGGAAGTAAAGTTGGCGGTCCCATGTCATAGATATATGGCATGTAAAAGATCCTTCCACTAACTAAACTTGTGTGAAGCTAAATTTCTAGGTTAGATTTCATTGAAACGCCCTATCAAAGTTCCAACGTTCAACACCTACGTGCCAGTGATATCTGGTAGCGAAAGTTGGAAATACTTGAAATTAAACGGAACTTGTAGCTCACCCCATGGGTGTCCGCTTGAAGCAGCTACAGCCTTTGGCGGGCCAAATATGTCCTCGGACACTCCCGGCACTAAAAGTCATACGCAAAATAAAAAATAAAAAAAGTTCACCATTGGTTAATTCTCCTAGTTTCTTTACCTTGAAGAATGTCACCGGTCTGTTTTGTTTGGGACGCCTATTTTACAATATCCTATGTGCACTCAGCCTCGTGAGGTTAATTGAGTAGCTGCCTGACAGTGAGGCAGCACCCCGGTCACGAAAACCAAGATTAACGGCCGAGGGGACCCGATGCGCTGACCACGCGTCACCCCAATATCTGCAGGCCAAATGGCTAGACAGTGGTCGCTTGGTAGGCTTAGGCCCTTCATGGGCTGTTTTGCCAGGGGTTATTTATATATTATTATGTTTTGTTTCACCAATTTCCAGTTATCCTATTGTCCAGGACCTGTGTTCGACTCGACTCCTTCAGTCATCCATAGCTCCGTAACAATCGCTACTCCCACCACCATTACCACAACCCCCATCTGTTCATTGGCATTTTCCTCAGATCACATACCCAGTAGGCTACTGCTGAATAGCCATTCCCACACACGGCACTTCACGTAGTTCACCGTGCTTGTTGTTTTAGCCTATTTTCATTTATGAAAAAAAAAAAGGCTTATGAAACCACATTTTGTTCGTGTGTGTGTGTGTGTGTGTCCCTAATGTAATCTAAACGGCTGGAGCGATTTCAATGAAACTCGGTAAGGACATGGTACTATTTTGTCGGACCCCGAACGTGCCCATCAAATTTTAATACGTCCCTCTAATCCAACATGGCGGCTGTACGAAAAATTTCACCGTCATTCTATATCTCCGAAACTATTACTGATATCACCCTGAAATTTTGTAGGGTAATAAAGGACATTACTGGAAGGTCATCTATGTTATTTTTAGAATCCTGTTGAGTACAATACGAACATGGTGGCCTAGCGAAGTTGAAACATTTAAATAGACGTTTGTCGCGATTTAACCATCCGAGTGCTGTGAAACTTGGTACCGTGCAGCAAGTGTTTATACACATTGTAATGCACTGACATCTAATTTAATTCAATTGTTTACATATCCTCAAGATTTTGAAATTATGTTTTTATTTCTTGTGTTCTAATCATGCGATTGAAGTCAACGTTTGAATAATGAACCTACGCAATAATCGTCATCTAACAGTACATAACTCTATGGCCAACATGTGTGAAAATCCAACATGGTGACAATCCAAACTATTTAGAAGGTTCTCAATATCTAAGAATCTATTACAGCAATCAAACTGAAATTTTGCATGTTGATAGAGGCTATTACCATAACTAGGATGTATGAAAATAGGCTGTTTAGTTCTTCACGGAACGAATTGCTTTTGCGTTGCAACTGATTGGCTGATTTGATGTTGAATTATTCATATTGTTAGGTAACTTAACTCCTTTTTTTTCTCTTGAAATTACTATTTTAACTGAACTTAAAATTGTTATTCAATTAAAATTTTCTTAGTTTACATTATGATAATTTTACTGATTTGGAAAGATGACATCTTTGAGAAAGTCTGGCAATAACAGAATTGAGTTTCTAAAACATAATATGACTAGACCAAAGTTAATGTTTAATTATTTCCTTGTATTGACATTGACATTAACCTCTACAGTTGAAATCCAGTGCATAAATCATTATTTGTTACAATAAATTAATATGATTGCAGTTTTCTCTTAATGTCTTTGTTAATAGCCTACGAGTTTTGGATTTAGAATGGAGCTTTCTCCATGGAATTGTAGTTAAGAAGAAACCACTGAACTATAGCAAAGCTGATAATTGAACCCGGATCTACTCTGCGGAAAGCTACTATACTTACCGCTGCCCGAGACTGCACGGCGACGGGTGATCCCACTTAAATGCCCCAATGAATTTGGTCAAAGAGTTTCAAAAGGTTTCCCATTATATTCGGCTACAAAAGCAGCGTACTTGTATGGCTCTGCACTGTTAATCCTTGTATTGGGCTGAAGTACTTTACCCGGATGTGGAACATTCCTCGCGTCAATAAGCGAGCGCCTGGGACAGCATGGGCAGACAGCGCGGCGGGGCGGGTTGGGTTGGGTTGGGTCTTCTGGTAAAGCGGGCCGGGCTGTCATATCGTTGTGAAGAGGCTGAGACTCACACCTGCCTTGGCTAGGCCAGCACATTCCATAGGGTCTCAGAGACACTGTTCACCCCGGTGGGTGGCCGACCAGGGAAGTCCCAAGCATTCCGCCAGACCTACTGCCGCCAGTTGAAGATGATCCACAATTATAGAGCGGGCATTCTATAAAGAGGATCTTCCAGCGTCCTCTTGAACGCTTGTGCTTGCCTGCCCCGCCCCGATGCTCATTTTGAGCTTCTCTACTGGCCAGTTACTACTGCTATGGTACATTAGTTTAATATTTCTGTCTACTATTATTTTTAAACCAAGTGGCCGCGGAAACTGTAATTGTAATAATATTAATAGTGTACTGAGGGAATTTTTATGAATAAGTAATCGCAGGAGCTCTATCACCTTCGGAGAAAATTTCAGACACATTCAGGAAAGGACTTTTGAAATTTTATGAGCATATTCTCAAAATGAACCGGCCCCGTGGTGTTGGGGTTGTGCACCTTCCTCTCACCCGTAGCCCCGGATTTGATTCCCAGCTCCGTCAAGAATGTTAGAAACTAAAAACAATGTAGTTTAACGTCACCGTTAATCGAGCGATGATGAGCCACAGGACCTCCTTTTTACGTGGAATCTGAACCACAGGACGTGGCATTTCACTTCAAAAATGCCTCATGCATTGACCGGGAATCGAACACGGTACGCCTTGGTGAGAGGTAGACAGCTTGACTGCTTTTTTTTTTTTTTTTTTTTTTATTAGCTCTTTACAGAATTACAGAATTTTCAGATATGATAAATACCATACGAATACATCACAAGAAATCCAGATAGTATCCAACTGCTGAGCCAACACGCCCCCATTTTAGAAACTGACTTGGTGGCAGAAATGGGGTGCACTCAGCCTCGTGAGAACAATTGAGTAGCTGTCTGAAAATTAGGCAGCGTCACGGTCACGAAAACCAAGATCGACGCAGAGGAGACCCGATGCGCTGACCACGCGTCACCCCCAATATCTGCAAACCAAATGGCCGGGCAGCGGTCGCTTGGTAGGCCAAGGCCCTTCATAGGCTGTAGTGCCAGGGGTTATTTTATTCTCAGAATGAGGTCACTCAGCTCACTATAAGAATTCTAAATCTTACTTTCACAAAGAAAACTGGAATGCAGCCGAAATAAATCAGAAACCTCTATTGACATCAAATTGGCTGGTGAAAATCTGAAGGAAGTAGGAGACTTCTGTTACTTAGGAAGCAAAATAACCAGTGATGGACGAAGCAAAGAGGATATAAAAAGTAGGTTAGCTCAGGGAAGGAAGCATTTCTACAGAAAAGGAATCTGTTGACATCGAATATAGATTTAGGTATTAGGAAGTCATCTTTGAAGGACTTTGTCTGGAGCGTGGCATTTTATGGAAGTGAAACTTGGACTATTGGTGCAGCAGAAAAGAGGAGAATTGAAGCATTTGAAATATGGTGTTCAGGAGAATGATGAAGGTCAGATGGGTAGATAGGGTTACAAACAAAGAGGTATTAGGACTAGTGGGAGAGGAGAGATGTTTCTGGCGACTGCTAATGAAGAGAAGAGATAGGTTGGTTGGACACATACTAAGACACCCAGGAATAGCAAGCTTAGTTATGGAAGGAAGGGTCGAGGGCAAGAACTGTAGGGGTAGACCAAGGTTAGAATATGTTAAACAGATTGCCTCAGATGTGGGGTGTGGTAGCTATGTAGAGATGAAACGATTAGCTCAGGACAGGGAGGCATGGAGAGCTGCATCAAACCAGTCAAAAGACTGAAGAATCGAACAACAACAGAAAACTAGGAACAACTGGCTGCTTGAAGTTAATAAAGACATTCAGGAAATAGGAATCTCAAGTGATATGGATGTCGACAGGACAAAATTGAGAGAACTAGTTGACAATCATCAATTTTCAGATCATCCAAACATTGCATTCAACAGAACCTGGACGGAGGCGCGCGGTAAGAGCCATAGCGAGAAGATGCAGACATTTAGGGAAGACAAGAAAGCAAGATCAGCTAGAAATGTCCAATAGCGCTCCTTAGACGGGCATAACGATGTATTAATAATAGTAATCATGTATGTCTGTCTACCCCTTATTAGGGTAAACTGTACGTTTATTGGCACTTTGAGGACACTAAGCAATTAAATGAATAATTTTGAACAGAAAATCTGCTGTTGTTTGTCTCATTTTTAGCCTACTTTTCACATTTTGCAAAAATGAGGAAAAAGTAGACTTATGAGATCGGGCAAATGTGTGTCTGTCTGTCTGTCTGTCTGTCTGTCCTTCTGTCTGTCTGTCTGTCTGTCTGTCTGGCTGTGTGTGTGTGTGTGCCCCCCCCCTATCAACTCCTAAACGGCTGCAGCAATCGAAACAAAATTTGGTAGGAGTAAAGATCTATACCTGAATATCTCACGGCCATATTTGAAAATGATGTCAGTGCTACCAACTGCTAAAAAATCGCAATTGAAATTTGAGCTCAATGTTGGATATCTTGGAAAGTATGAATGGCAGCTATTTCAAAATTCGCACACGTACAGATCATAATATTTCAGTTTAATTTCCAGGAGGCCAAACATGGCAGTGTTGCCAAAATGATTATAAGCCTCCTGATAGGTCCAATTTTTAAATGCATATAACTTCTACACTATCAATTGGAATTCAACCAAATTTCGTATGTTGTATGTGTACATAACCAGATATGACTGAGCGTATTCTTAAGACCTACCAAGGCTGCCAACTGTTAATAAATGCTCCTAATTTATTTTATCCAAATACCAATATATCAGAAAGTATGCAAGCCGACAGCTTTAAACTATGCACACGTATAGTACCTGACATTCTATATTAATTTGGAGTAACTTATATACGTCAGTGCTACCAACATGATTCTAAGCCTGCTGACAGGTCCAACATTAAATACATGTAACTTCCATACTATCATTTGGATTTCAACCAAATTTCGTATGTGCTATGTGTACCATAACAGATATGACTATGCGTATTCTAAGGAACAACCAGGGCTGCCAACTGTTAATATGTGCTGTCCTTATTTTTGTTACCCTAATATCAATATATCAGAAAGTATGCAAGCCAATAGCTCTAAACTTTGCACACGTATAGTACCTAGCATTCTAGACGATTTTGGAGTAACTAATATACGTCAGTGCTGCCAACATGATTCTAAGCCTGCTGATAGGTCCAATTTTAAAATGCATGTAACTTCTATACCAACTAATGGATTTCATTCAAAATTGGCACAAATATAGATCATATTATTTCAGATTATTTCTGACCAATACATGCATGACATTGTTGGCAACATGATTTTACGCGCGCTGTTAGATCCAATGTTTAACTGCATGTAACGTCCATGCTATTCATTGGACTTCAACGAAATTTTGTATTTTGTACCTTAAGAGATGGAACTAAGAATATATTCAGTCATCAGGGCTGCCAACTGTAGTGTTGTATTAGGATACATTATGCCAGGTATACAGTATTTCGAACTAATTGGAAATTTCGATATTAGCAACTTAATTTCGTCATTATTCTAGATAGGTTCATATTCTGTAGAATAATCATTGGCATGAAAAGTAGGCTGTATAGTTCTTCACGGAACTTCTTGTTTTGTCTCATGTTCTGTACATTATGAATATTGATTATAAATATTAAGAAACTGTTATGAAATATTAAGTGAGCAAACAGACAGTACTTGGCACCTAAATTTAGTTGTTGGCACCTTTGTCAGGTACAGACAGTTCTTGGCACCTTTCTTTTCATTGGTGTGCCTCCTGGTTTTAATTCAAACACGTAGAACAATATTCTTTCCCACTTGAAACGCATTGCTCAAGACCTTAGACATGGAACAATCGTTATTAGCCTACTTTCGATTTTTGCAAGAAATGAAAGTAGACTTATGAGATCAACACAGGGCGAAAAAAGTGTGTCTGTGTGTGTGTGTATGTGTGTGAGTCTGTGTGTGAGTGTGTGAGTGTGTGTACTCTGAATGTCTATCTCCCCCCCCCCCTCCTATCAATTCGAACACGATGAACGCGAAATGAACGAAATTTGGTGCAAAAGTAGCACTAGCAAAGGACACCTCAGTGTCATGTTTTATATCGCCGCCATCTTGACGGAAACGTAATGGCGGCCACACAAATGTTCAAAGCTTAAATCAAATTACGACTAACCTAATCATCCGATCTCTACCAAATTTTGCAACAGTATACCTATATGGGGGGAGCATCCTTTGACCAAACTAATAGGTCATCAGCCTAATAGTTTGCGGATGGCGTCCTTCTTTGTGTGAAAATCGATTCCCCATATTAATTCGAACACGGTGAAACCGAATGGAACGAAATTTGGTACAGAAGTACTAGCAAAGGGCACCTCAGTGTCATGTTTTATATCGCCGCCATCTTGACAGAAACGTAATGGCAGCCACACAAATGTTCAAAGCTTAAATCAAATTACGACTAACCTAATCATCCGATCTCTACCAAATTTTGCAACAACATACCTTTATGGAGGAAGCATCCTTTGACCAAATTAATAGGTCATTAGCCTAATAGTTTGCGGATAGCGGCCATCTTTGTGTCAAAATCGATTCTCCCTATTAATTCAAACACGGTGAAACCGAATGGAACGAAATTTGGTACAGAGGTAGCACTAGCAAAGGGCACCTCAGTGTCATGTTTTATATCGCCGCCATATTGACGGAAACGTAATGGCGGCCACACAAATTTTCAAAGCTTAAATCAAATTACGATTAACCTAATCATCCGATCTCTACCAAATTTTGCAACAACATAGGCTACCTTTATTGAGGGAGCATCCTTTGACCAAACTAATAGGTCATTAGCCTAATATTTTGCGGATGGCGGCCATCTTTGTGTGAAAATCAATTCCCCCTATCAATTCGAACACCGTGAAACCGAATGGAATGAAATTTGGTACAAAGGTAGCACTAGCAAAGGGCACCTCAGTGTCATGTTTTATATCACCGCCATCCGGACGGAAACGTAATCGCGGCCACCCAAATGTTAAAAACTAAAATGTAATTACAACCAACCTAATAATCTAGTCTCTACCAAATTTTGCAACAACATATCTTTATGTGGGAAGCATATTCTGACCAAACTGCAAGATCATCAGGCCAATAGTTTGCAGATGGTGGCCAAGTATGTGTGCAAATCGATTCCCCCTATCAATTCAAACACGGTGAAACCGAATTGAACGAAATTTGGTACAGAGCTAGCACTAGCAAAGGGCACCTCAGTGTCAAGTTTTATATCGCCGCCATCTTGACGGAAACAGAATGACGGCCACCCAAATGTTAAAAGCTTAAATCAAATTACGACAATCCTAATAATTTGATCTCTACCAGATTTTGCAACAACATGCCTTTTTGTGGAAAGCATCTTATGACTGACTACAAGGTCATCAGCCCAATAGTTTGCAAATAGCGGCCATGTATGAGTGCATATCATTCCCCATATCAATTCAAACACGGTTAAACCGAATTCAATGATTTTTTTTACAGAGGTAGCACTAGCAAAGGGCACCTCATATTCATGTTTAATATCCCTATAGCACGTTGTATTTCAACAAGCTACTACAACCAACATTCAATTATACTCCTTGAAAAGGACAACGAGTTATAACAATACCCATGCATTTAGGAGAAAGTAGGCTATATGTCATTTACTGAACATCTTGTTTTTAATACAGTAATTGGCACCCCCATTACACAGAATAATTATAGGCTAGAGTGCTTCATAAACACAGAACAAATACATTAAGTCGTATTCAACATGCTTTCACACTTACCCTTAAAATACAGTTTGTATACTGAGCTCCGAACATCGAAGTTTGGAACTAGTAACCTGAACAAAACTGTAAGATGTCAACAAAATACCAGCAGAGATGAACAACACTAACTTGTTCAACATTCACTTCAAAACTATTCACCTGGTGGCAGTAAGATGAAGTATAGAGGCCAAGGAGTAATAAAATGGAAAGATAAAACATTCTGAGGCAATGTTATTGTTGTAAAAATGCTATTATATTCAAATAAAGCAAGCCGTGCCAATAACTGCCAGAGTGCCAATGACTGTACAGTTTACCCTACTCCCGTTTTCAACGGGGTCGATGATGAGATGCGATGGAGGGCTATGTTCCGGGTGGCTTTTTACGACCGGATGCCCTTCATGACGCCAACCTCATGAGAGGAGTTAATGAGAGATAAAATGAATGCAGATGAATGTAACTGAGCAAGGATGTGGAAGGAAGCGGCCGTGACCTGTCAGAAGCTACCGTCCCAGCATTTTCACGGAATTGAAAATGGGGAAAACCACGGAAAACCACTTCAAGGACGGTCAATGGTGGGGTTCAAACCCATGTTTACTGAGTCCGCAGATAGCTTGGCCCCATGGCCTAGCACTGCGCTTTACTGAGCGTAGTCACCGCTGTCGGTAATATTAATTATTATATTAATTGTATGGCCTCAGGCATCTGGTCGGCCTATGGAACTTCTGAATTCAAGCCATTTAAGGTGACGACTCTCCAATTTTGAAGTTCCGTTTGAACTACAACTTGACAGTAAGCCCGGAATTTCATTTGGCGACCTATAGCTAAGATTTAATTGATGTTGTCTTGTAGGCCTAATAACCAAATATATGATACTAGCAGGTACCCGCGGCTTTGCTTGCGATCAAGACAATGGGGACGATGCATTATTGCTGATAATAGGTCTATTCTATTACCTGACAATTCTGATATATACAGTATATTGACATGATCAGCAAAGTGGGAATTTTATAGAGTTGTGAAAGTCTGCAGGGTACGATGTTACATTATGTGAACACACTTTAGAATTACGTTTTTGGTTTTGCCATCTTCTGCTGAGACATAACGATTTGGTTTTCCGGATACTCGCGACCACGCCACATACAGTTGCCCATAGAAAAAAATGGTTTTGTCTAAATGTACACCTGCTGCTGTTAAGGGTGTATCATTGCGCTTTGTTAATAGAAATTGCGAATATTGTTTGAAGAGTGAACTGCACTCTTGCACACTGGAATGGCAAATCTATCGAAATATGGGGAATTAAAAGTATTTTTCCTTAAGCTATTCTGGGTGTAATTTTGCCACACTTATTGATGATTTGTACGTCAACTTGCTGCTATTAATATACCTATAGTAAAATATCTCTCACCTTGGCCGCTGATGTACATTATGCAGTCTCTTCCAGTGTTACATCCCAGGGATTGAAATTCTCCAACAACACTTTTGCCTCACATGCGTCTCTAAGTAGTTAAAATTACCAATTGTTGTTGTTTGAGTCTTGAGATTTTTGACTGGTTTGATACAGCCCTCCATGCCTCCCTCTCCTGAGCTAATCGTTTCATTTCTACATAACTACCACGCCCTACATCCGAGGCAATCTGTTTAACCCTGGTCTACCCCTACAGTTCTTTTCCTCAACCCTCCCATCCATAACTAAGCTTGCTATTCCTGGGTGTCTTAGTATGTGTCCAACCAACCTATCTCTTCTCTTCATTAGCAGTCGCCAGAAACATCTCTCCTCTCCCACTAGTCCTAATACCTCTTTGTTTGTAACCCTATCTACCCATCTGACCTTCATCATTCTCCTGAACACCATATTTCAAATGCTTCAATTCTCCTCTTTTCTGCTGCACCAATAGTCCAAGTTTCACTTCCATAAAATGCCACGCTCCAGACAAAGGCCTTCAAAGATGACTTCCTAATACCTAAATCTATATTCGATGTCAACAGATTCCTTTTCTGTAGAAATGCTTCCTTCC
This sequence comes from Meconema thalassinum, assembly GCA_946902985.2. Lineage (NCBI taxonomy): Eukaryota > Metazoa > Arthropoda > Insecta > Orthoptera > Tettigoniidae > Meconema > Meconema thalassinum. The sequence goes on from OX336388.2 coordinate 1,049,255,685, forward strand.
CTGAGCTAACCTACTTTTTATATCCTCTTTGCTTCGTCCATCACTGGTTATTTTGCTTCCTAAGTAACAGAAGTCTCCTACTTCCCGTAGCGTTTCACCTGCCAATTTGATGTCCATAGAGGTTTCTGATTTATTTCGGCTGTATTTCAATAATTTTGTTTTACATTTATTTATTTATTTATTTATTTATTTATTTATTTATTTTCATCATGAATTATTTCCTCAAGACGGAGTCCATACCATTCAAAAACTCGTTCAAATCCTCTGGCGTATCGGCCAAGATGACGATGTCATCAGCAAATCTCAAAGATGATGTATTTCTCCTTGAATCTTCGCTCCCACTTTAAATTTTTCTCCAATTTCCTGATTATTGTGTTTTGAGAGATCTTTGAAATGCGTTGCACTCGCACATGGTGTAGATGCATTGTCAAAGGAAAACCTTCCATGTTACGAACATAGACCGCATAACCTGTACCGAAAGCCTATTCTGAACAGCAGTTCCTTGAACTCAGATTTGCCAACATTTTATTGTATCTTTCCATGTTGTATATCTCTGTACCTCAACATACTGAAGAGTGCTTTAAAGATCATGTCTTGTGTAAATTTTGGAAAAGGTAGTGAGTGTGGTTTTTGCCGGAGTGGATACTCGCTCGTTGAAAATCTTTTCAGTAAAATAGACTGGTTCACAATTTTGTACGTGCACATTAAGGTATGTGACGGCGGGATGCCTTAAAGGCCCAGTAAACTCATGAAAATCGATTTTCTGTTTTTAATGAATCCAGTTAGATTTCGAGCTGAAGATTGGAAAGTCGAAATCGGAAATTAAAAATCTCGATTTGCTTGCGCGATGCGAAGATTCGAAGTTTTAAGTAGGGGACAGCGTGATGTCACTGGAGCCTTACAACACGGTGTTGCGCGCCACTTCCTTCTGTCTACTAGTGATTGTCAGAGTGCAGAGTGATCATGTTATTTGGAATAAGTAGTCATGTCCAGAAAAGAAGTGAAGCCTGATTAGTTTGAACCAAAGTGCACAACATCTGGAGTAGAAAATGAACCATCAGCATCTGTTATATCGGAAAGACTGGGGAACACCGACTGGTGGTAAGTGTGAACAGTGTGAGGCGATGCCCACTGCTGCTGAAAGTTTCTGCTGTACAAACAGTGAAACAATGAATGAAATGCGTGGAAGTGTGACGTGTATTGTTTGGCACGAGGACTTAACTAATGTTGTATTAAATTACAATGTGTTAAATACTGCACGTTTTCTTCATATGGACAAAACTATTATTCCCTACGTGAGGGACAGACTGGATATGAAAACCTACGCTACCGGGCGGTCTGTGGCCTATGGCCAGTTTGTGTACTGGATCAACTCATGGACTCCTTTAGGAAGAAAGAAGAGGAAAGTTATACCGTATTGTGTCGTGAAGGCAATCCGACAACAATATCCCAATGAAGGAGGTACATATGTAGGATTCCAGGATGCTGAGGGGTAAGGACCAGAATACTTCGATTAATAAATTTGAAACTATATTAAGAATATTTTATGGCAGTCTTTTCTGAAGATTTGATGAAACAGTCCTTTAACAATTGAATACTTGTAAATCTAAAATAAATACCTATATTAAATTATATATTTTACACACTGTTATTTTAACAAGTGGGAGTATTAGATACAGTTTATAGCTGAAGAAAGCGGGTGAAATGCGAGAACACTCCATCCAAGGGTCTGGGGTCAGAAGCAATGTTTCTTGATAGTTCCGGCTCTAAGGGAGTGATGTTCTTTTGTCCATTTGCCATTCCAATTACTTCGATAAGTATATCTGTCTTCCATCCGTATTATTTCTCCTTATAGACCTTACTGTTAATCCACTTTTTTGATGATTTTGAGCACCGTATCTAAGTGTTTCATCCGTTTGATCACATTTACATTGTTATTGTGAACCATAATTGCTAACCTAGATCGATTTACCATTCCGTGAAATGAGAAACTGGATCTTTTAGGCATGTTTTTCAGTCGGATGTTATGGTAAGATTCAAGGGACCCAGTGTGACAGTAATGTTTTATGCTTTGCAAGTCTTTTATAAAGCGCTTGTCTTTGAGAACGATGGCTATGATACCATAGTGTAGAGAATTTCTATTGAGCCATTTTGTTTTTTGCGTTGGATTTTCGATTATTTTTTCGTGCTCACATTGGTGAAAGTGAGTGTTTTCTAACCATGGATGTGTGTCACAAATATGATTCAGAACGAACAAAAATTTCTCAACAAGTAGCTCCTCATTGTTCTCACATGACATAGCTGACCACCAAAGCTGTGTATCCATTCTAATATTGTGGTTGCCTTGGTCCCTACTGCTTTCAGCTTTATACCTAAGCTTTTGGCAAAGTGCCACACATCAAACTCACGAATGATTCCAGGGTACTTGGTTCGTAAAAACTTTCGAACGCCCTGATCCCGGTCGGATAAGAATAGCTCTATATTTAGTCCTTCTGATGATAGTTTTGATAGCACTTTATCACACGCGGGCTTTTCCAACTCGCCGAAAACTTGGCCTCGTTGCAGAATAAAGTCAATAATTTCCTCTGAGCTGATTGATGTCCATCACAGAATATGTTACATATTTTGCACAAAAACCTGGACTGTCAAATTGACCATCAACTGCAATCCACACCCTCCTACTGTATGACATGAGATTCTTGACGGTGTTACCACGATGCAGAGCCCATGTATGCCTAATAGCTGGGGTAACGATTCGTTTCACAATTTTATAAAATGTTGTGTGACTCATGAAACATAAATCAATAGAGTCTGTCAATGATTTCAGTAACGCAAAACCCACTCCCGTTATGTACATACCAGTAGCCAAGGTGACTGATAACATGGAGAATTTAACATTCTTATGAGATCTCCATACGGATGTATGCCCTGCAAGACAGGTCATTTGGACACTCACAGCAGGTCCTTTAGTAGAAGGAATAGTTTGAATTACTTTCTTGCCGCAAGTAAGGCACCTAGCAAAGAGAAGTAGCAGGTTCTGCCACATTACGTACAGCAACGTAGTCTCACTGAAATGCCATGCTTTAGTTTTTCTACTCACCACCTCCGGCTGTACTGTTTCATCTCCTTCCCTGCCATCGTCATCATCATCATCCAAGGTTGTATCACTCTCTTCATCTGCTTCAAATATTGCATCACGAACACCAGGATCTCTGTCACTATCGTAACATTTTGCGTTTCTAAATGCTTCTCCTCCTAATTTGCACTGTACTCCAACTGTATTGGGATTTTCAGACATGCTGGATTAATCATGGATAACTCTCATTTTCACTGCAAACACTCGGGGCAACACTTGAAACACTCGCAGAGGTACATTCAATCGCTTCAGTTAAAATTTTCTTCCTAATATAGATGTACGCCATGTCACCGGAACAAATGTCATTCCTTTCAAATTTAGCGCGGGCACAGCACCTTTTCTTAACACAAGTTTCCTTTTTTGCTTCAGGAGTTCTGCTTTGTATCTGATCGATAGTTCATAGTCCTGCTCTCTGAAATGTGTAGAGCATACGCGAGTATTTCGGGTTGGTGAAAAATCAGCGCGACTGATTCTAGATAGCCAAGATCGGTATCTCTCTGGAGATTTCTCTCGACTGGGGAATCTGAGAAAACCTACATCTTTTTCCTTCGATGTTTTCGAAGTGGTTGCGTGCTTGCAACCATACACAACTCAGTAAACCATGTTTTCACTTAGGTATCATTTACAGTACTTAAATACGCCGAAACAACAGCTGCACTGTCTGATTCTGCTGTCTACTGTTGGCGCGCGGAAGGCGGCTCTGCTCCAGTGACGTCACACGCGCAAGCAATGTCCCCGATTTCCCCTTATACCACCTGATCAAAAGAAAATAACGCGATAGGGTTTTCAGTACGCTGATTAGAATTTAATAATGGAATCAGCGAGTTAGGAAATTAAAACTCGAAAATAAGTTGCCTGGGCTTTTAAGTGTTTCGGAAACGGCAATAGCCGCCACAGAGCTCCGTTGCTACTGAAATAACGACCAGACTGATATTTGTACTTAACCATACGGGATTTGTGAGCCCAGTGTTTATGAAATTGAACGTAGCTATATCGCTACCTTTATTTAGTAGCCGCTACTGTAGTGTTTAAAAATTAAAAGGGGTATTAGAAGACGCTTTCCCTATTTTTGTTACCCGTGGCACTACAGACCACGAAGGTTCTAGGCCTATCATGCGGCCGCATCCCAGCCATTTGGCCTGCAGATATTGTGGTGACGCGTGGTCAGTGCATCGTGTCCCCTCGGCCGTTAATCTTGTTCTTCGTGACCGGGGCGCTGCCTCGCTATCAGACAGCTACTCAATTGTCGTCACGAAGCTGAGTGCACTCCGTTGCAGCCCTCGCGTCAGTGTCTTAAATCTCTAACGGAGCCGGGAATCGAACCCGGGGCCTCCGGATGAGAGGCACGCGCGCTACCCTTTTCTTATTGTGTTTATAAATATATCTTGAAAAATATAATAAATGGATTGGCATTGCCTCCTACAGGGATATATAGAAAATCGGATGTCATACCTTGAAGTTCAGTTGCCATGGAAACGGACTTGCCGTTCATCAGTTTATCAGAGTGTTGATAGTTTTCTGCGAATATCTTTGAAACTGTTGGTTTTAGAGCCTTAAAATGTGGTTTTCGGTGGCCCGTAGGGACGTACATTGTTTCTTGCGTCGAGGGGCGTAAAATGAGCTTTGTCCGGTCTTTATGCGACAACTTCGATATTTTGTCCCGGTTGAGTATTTTTGGGGACTTTTCAGTTATGTTGCCCGTTCCACGGGAACAATGATTTTTTCGGATCAAAGGCAGCCTATATGTTATCCCAGGGTATAAGCTGTCTCCATTTCAAATTTCATCCAAATCCGTCCCGCCGTCTTTGTGTCAAGAGGTAACAAACTAACACACACACACACACACACAAACTTTCACAATTATAATATATATATAGGGAGTGATAAGAAGGGAATTTTAAGGGCCGACATCGTACGACTCGTGCTATGAATTTTTCGCACCTTCAAAAATCTGCTGGATACGAGCAGATATCTGCGAGGGCCCTCAGCAAGCAGTTTGTGGCGCGATGGATTGCTGTAGGGTCGTGGATCAGAGGACGGGGGCAGCCAACTTGACAGCTGGGCCTCCCTGCTAAGAAGATGGTAATGTGGAGCGGTCGCCCTTTGCTCCAGCCGAGATCCCACTTCCAACACCAGTATAATGGCTAGTACAGGGAGGGAAAGAAGTTCCTTTCGACCAGATCACATGCGGTAGATGCAATTGTTGATGTTATTTAATTGTAGGGGATTGGGGCATCTTGGTCATCAGCCCTGTGTAGTTGGATGTGTGTTGAACTTGGCTAATGATCTGTAATGACTGTAGTAGTGTGTGTGACTGTATTTGGGACAGGGATGAGGTAGGGGCCCCGAGATTTGAAGTTAAGTACTATCCCGGCATTTTCCCCTGGGGAAATGTGGGAAAACACCGGAGAGAAAGCACACTCAGAATAGGCGCCAAGATTCAAACCTGCGATTTCCGCATTTGCTGAAACTGCGCTCGTTGCCGTGGTGCACGGCGCGGTAGATAAGCAAGAATAACTTAATTTTTCAAGCTTTAGTTACTGTTAATTACGGTATATGATTTCATTATTTATAGACCACCTCGTGGTCTAGTGACTAGCATTCTTGGCTGTCACCCTGTTGATCCAGGTTCTATCCCCGACTCTGCCAAGAAATTTAATTTAGGCTTGAGAGCTGGAACGGGATACACTCAGTCTTGTGAGGAAAAATTGTGAAGAGTTGTGTTCGATTAAGGCACACACTAGTACATACATCACAATAACTCAGGTTACCAGGCAAATTCTACACACGCCCAAGTACACGGGGCTACATGACCACGATGTCGAAATACCCCTAAATAAATCAACAGCAACAACTTCAAATATGTGTCTTTATTCCTAAGTTGGGGTGAAACTGCAGTTGAATTGACTAATACAGCCATCACAATTAATATCGCTTATAAGACAGATTCTACACACACCGGAAGTACACGGGGCTACATGGCCACTTTGTCGCAGCCCCTAAACTGAGGAACCAACCAATCATAATAGAACCCCTGTTTTCAATAACATTTGTAGCTTTTCAGTCGGTCAACACGATTGTGCCAATTGAATGGGCGGGGTACAAGATATAATATGTAAACACACTCCTGGATAAAAATTACATGTATTAATTAAATTATCACAATGAAATGGATCAATTTTGGATTACGCTTTTCGACCCTCAAATGGCCAGCCCTCATCAAATACTGATCGCTGAGTAGCGGTTAAAATTTACACTAAAATTATATAGTGCATATCGTGTCGGTCTACTAACCCCAAGATTGCAGGTTCGCTCCTGGCCGTGGTAAGTGATTTTTGAAAGGCGGCAAAAATACGATATGCATGTCATATGATGTTGGCATGTCAAAGAACCCATTTGAATTCAGTAGGCCGAGTTCATAATGGAAAAATTAACCTCGGGAGTTTCCGCCAACACAAAGTTCCTCATTTCTCTACTAGAAAGCGCTATAGTGTTCAAGGAGCTTAGATATCTAGCATCTAACCTCCTTGACTTTCATAGTCAAGGAACAACAAAATTCGACATACAAGCTACCCTCTGGGTGTCAAATAACAAAGCTTGCACCCGGCACCTGAGGCCATACGATATTATTATTATTATTATTATTATTATTATTATTATTATTATTATTATTATTACTCTATTTCAGTAGACCATTGTTGTAATATGTCTTGAGTGTAGGGTCTATTATTTACGATTCGTCGATGAATCTCGTTATAAGTTATGTTTGTTCTGTCTTAACGGCTTTATGAATTACGTAAGTAAAAATATACCGATGTACTGTATATACACGTGTGTACAATTAAGAAACACAATGTAGTAATAAGTCAATAATCAAACATGAAATTAGCATGCACTATCAAAATTCTATTCGCCATGTTTACTTACGCAGACTTGTGAAGCCGCACGGTGTTGAACTCATCGCTAGACATCTGATGATGCCCACTTGAGGATTGAAACGCGTAATCCTAAATTGCCCCTTTTAATTCTGATAATTTAATTAATACATGCAATTTTTTTCCAGGAGTGTGTTTACATATTATATATTGACCCCGCCCATTCATTGGGGCACAGTAGTTAAAAAGGACGTAAAACCAATAACATTATACTGTATTAACATTCATTGGGCACAATCGTGTTGACCGACTGAATCGCTACAAATGAAAATTTTGTATACGCAACGCTGAAAAGAATGGCTTCAAATATCTACCCCATTTTTCATATACAGTATTTTCATATCTCGAATTTTCGATAATTCGAAGTAATTTCTATCTCCGAAAGCACTTCGAGATATCGAAGTTCGACTGTATAAGTAGAAGCAGTGGCGAAACTACGGGGGGGGGGGGACAATCCCTTCCCCCTCACCCCAAATAATTTAAAAAAACGTAATTTTATGAAATTTTTATTAAAGAAAAAAAGAAAAGGCAATTTTCGGATCGTTGGCGAAAGGTTGGATTATGTAGGCTACCTTCATAATTTGAGAACATTTATCGTTACTTGTGTAAAATATTTTTCGTTAGGCCAACCAAAACTGTTCATTTCCGAGCTTCTGCACATTGAGAGGTGCAAATGAAACGTATTAAATATTATCGAGATCAAACATGAAAACGTGTAGGCTACAAAGCAAAAACAAACACAAGACAAAAAAGAAAGCAAAATGCAAAATTCAAAATCAAAAGCAAAAGCAGAAAACAACCACAAAACCGAAAACCGAAAACACAAAGCAAAAAACCAATATTCCAAAATGCAAAGGCAGAAAACAAACACAAGAATAAAGCAAAAAGCAAAATAAAAAAATAAAAAAGCAGAAAACAACCAATCAAAAAAATCAACAACAAGAGCAAAAGCAGGGAACAAATTCAAAACCAAAAACCAAAAACACAAAGTAAAATGATAAAGTCACAAACACAAAACTAAAAACGATGTTAGTTCTGATTTGACTCCGCTCATAGGCTACACCTTTTCACCATCAGGCAATCAGTAGAATTTAGTAGAAATAAGCAATATACCCTGTCTGGAAGACCGTGGTGAGACCAGTGAAGTTTAAGTGGCGTGCTTATGGATTCTATCTACGGTCTGTGCGGAGTCAATGATAGATGACACCTTGCCATTTCTTAAACGCATGTTAACAATTGCATGAATATGAATTGTGCAATTGCTTTACTACCGGGATTGGAGGTTTCTTCTTCTTCTTTGTATTTTTTAAATCGCTTATCCTCCCATTCGGCTTCACTCACGGACTCAGCGTGGGATAATTCCTCTACCATCACAAGGTGTCTGGGAACTGAACAAACCTTGTCAACAGATACAACCGGGGATGGTGACAGGCCAACCGCTAACTTGGGTCTAATTTAGGAAGGACGAGGGATGAGATTTTGGAAGGAAGTCGGCCGTGGAAAGGTCCCGGCATTTGCCTGTTAGTGAAAATGGGAAACCACGAAAACCATTTTCAGGACTGCCGAGGTGGTATTCGAACCTATACTCTCCCAATGTCAGCGAGGCACGAGCTAGCGTGTTAGGGCTCTCGGCCACCGTGGACGGTTACATTAATTTCTTGCTATAGCCTAAATTCCAATGTTGTTAAGTATTTTAACTCTTCGCGGAAAATCGAATTAGTTGGCTATAATTTACTCCACCGTTAGCGATTTATAGCGCAAGTGTGTCTTCCATTTTTTCTGTCACAAAAGTTTTGTTTCTTCTTTACTTCACTGACGAGGATATGACCTAGTAGTTATCATAACCTATGTATCCGTCAACGACAGGTAACTAAAGGAAAGTTAGTTATCTCACGAAGTACGACATGCCAATTGTTGTTTTATGGGGCTGAAAAACGAGGTCATCGCTTCCGAATCTCAACTGTAAGTTGTTAATTTGGTTGGTTCCTTAGTTTAGGGGCTGCGCAACGCGGTCGTGTAGCCCCGTGTACCTTGGGTGTGGGTAGAGTCTGTCTGATAACCGGTGTTAATTGTGATGGCTGTGTTAGTGTATGTTATCTGTTTTTTAATTCAAGTAAGGACTGCAGACAGTCATTTCAAGTAGTTCCAACTTTTGCTACCAAATGCTACCATCCACGACACGTATCTTGCGGACTAGGCTACTAGATGGCATCGCAGTCTGCACCTGGTGGCGAACGTTGGATCTAATAGAGCGTTATCAAACTTTGGCTTCACACAAGTGTAGTTAGTGGAAGGTTCATTTTCATGACATAAATCCATGACATGGGACCGCCAGCTTTACATCCCTCCAAAGGAAGGCATACAGAGGGATTTTTAACGCTCTTAAAAAATCCGACGACTTCGGCCGGGTTTGAACCCGCGACCTTGGGTATAGAAGCTCAGCATGCTACCAATTACGCCACCGAAGCCGCCAAGTTGTTAATTTGCGAGGCGTTGATCCACAGTTCTGCTTTAGGCAACACACCTGGGGGCGTGATGGTACAATGGTCAAGCTGCTTGCCTCTCACCAAGGTGGAAGCATTTGATTCCCGGTTACTGCATGTGCGGTTTTGGAAGTGAAATATTACGTCCTGTGGTTCGGATTACACGTAGAAATGAGGTCTCGTTCTCATGATCGCGAAATTAATGGCCACGTAAAACTCCAAGCTTCCTTTCCTTTTAACTTAAAGACCCGACGGAGTCCTCAAACCAGGAAGGTGTGCCTGTGCCAGCATGTAGCCTACCCCTGACTAAATGGTACCAGGTCTTATTAGCAATGTAGCAGAGTTGATGGATGATGTTGACCACGGAGGGCTAAGCACACCTCGCTTAACACTGTGTTCTGCACGACTTCCCACAGGGAGAGACTTTTCAACTTCACCTCTGCTATTGTTGCTTGCAAACCAAATAATGAAGACACACACTATGTGTGTATCTGCCACGAGGCAATAAGAACAAATACCGATCGCTCGCCCACCACATTCCTCAGCTAGAGGCTGTTCCGCAAGTCATGTTCACACCGCTACAGTCGGTCTGTTCCCCATACCTTCTTTGCCACGACGCTAGTTCTATTCGATATAAATAAGCGACGATTCAAACACACTGGCAATTTGCAATTTCAATTTAATATATTATTATTATTATTATTACAGTATTATTATTATTATTATTATTATTATTATTATTCGGGAACGTGATGGCGCAATGGCTTAGCAGCTTGTCTTTCACCCAGACGGCCGGGGTTCGAATTCCGGTGACAACGGGGTGGAATTTTCACCTGAAAAATCACGTGGCGTCAGGAAGGGCATCCGGCCTTAAATCCCCGGCTAAAACCAAAATGAGCCTGGTTGGCTCCGGCGACCCCAATTAATTGGGGAAAAGTCGAAGAAAGTTTATTATTATTATTATTATTATTATTATTATTATACTATTATTATTATTATTATTATTATTATTATTATTATTATTATTATTATTGTGCCCAACTGAGGAACAAACTTGAAATTTTTCGTCTCCTATAATTTTTTCATTCAACAGAGTTGATCTTGCGTTCCTCTGACCACATATTGATGGTTGTAGTTCCAGATTTTCTACAAATTGATGGTCGAGGAGTGTAGTGTGTTAATTGAAGGAAACATTCACCCACCTAACTTATTTGGTTCCAAATGATGGAAGCACCTATACTAGAAATATTATTGAATTGAATTATTGAATTATTGAATTTTCAACATTATTGTCAAGCTCGGAGGCTTGTTGGACCCTCAACAAATCCTGCCGTAAGTTATATTGGTAGAAACCCAAAGGAGCACGAGACGTACTGTACTAGGAAAGATGAGGAGCTAAGTAGTTTGTCATTGCTTTCCTCTCTGAGCCAGTGCAATAACACTGACCCTATGAGTATAACTTTTCACAACATCCACAGTTATTAGTTATGTCCCGAATGCCATTACTCCGGATGTCTCGAGTAAAATGTGACTTTTCACTATTATATCTCAGTCACATTCATGGCTGTGTTTGTATGGAAGCCACTGAGGTATGGATGGCACTGAGAAAATGGCACTCGGAGCACATTGACATAAAGTATTTACTTTTTCCAAAAAATAGATTTCAAAATTTATTGATCTGGAAGTCATTTTTCAGTGTTATAGTAATTGAAATTTAGATGATTTTCAGTTGGTCAACATGATTGTACCCGAATTGTAATGGGTAACCTATCACTTCTTACACCTGAAAAAATTACATTAGATTACTAGTTTCATCGACTTTCATATCGAATACACTCATCAATCTCTAAAAAAAAACTATTGTAAATGGTCGATGCAAGTTAAAAAGGACCTAACAGAAGCTCGAATCAATCAAGCTCTGGTTTGGGATAGGAACCTGTTCAGAAAGGCGGTTAAATCAACCAGTAATCTACACCCTTTAACATCTGTGATGCCTCGCCCTCACTGCAAGTGGAAGAAAGGAGAGCTGAACATTCGTCAAGAATGAAGATCTACTGGCAGACAAGAAAACAAGCATTACAGTGATCATATGAGTGAAGAACATCGTGGTCCATTGATGGTCGAAACGATTCAAAAAAAAGTTTCGATCGTCAAACGATCATCATCGGATCCTTTCCAGTCAGACTATTCATCTATATTTACGAATATGTGGGTTAAGATATCTACAATATATACACTATTTAGTTTAGAGAGAGTTTTAAGGGATGGAACAGCTAGGTCATCTGCACGCTATTACTTTATTGTATAAACTTGTGTAACTTGTCAGGTTTGCTATTATTATGTGATTTTTGTTATGATAATGTTAGAGGTTATTGACCTTGAAGTTTAATTGTTTAGTGCGATAATGTGTATTGGTTAGCAAATGATCAGGTTCAGTGGCGTAACTATGGGGGGGGGGGGTGATTGGGGGGATCAATCCCCCCCCACTCCGGAGCCAAACAATAGAAATATATAATTCGATGACATTTTCATTTTGAATTAAACTAATCTATGGATAAATTAAAAAAAACGATTGCATTATGTACGTTTGTACTTAATAATTTGGAAAGACTAGTGTAAGATGTTTAGTATAATCTAAACTGAACACTTGCTTAAGCAAACCTGTTTATTTTCAAGCTTCATCACATTCATAGGTATAAATAAAACGTATCAAACGCTATCGAAATCAAACACGACGTAGTACTTATCCGAATCACACTGAAAAGAGCCATATTCATGAATTCTGTAGTACCTAAAAGAAAAACTAAATGATATGAGAGTAGGCCTACCTAAAATACTTAATTGTAGTTCTTTCCATTTATTGTAGTATATCCTACTAGATCTTTATTCCATATTTTTTAAAGAGATACTTCATTATTTACTGTAACCAAGAAAACAGCTTATCAAATTCTTACTGTCAGGAACGTGGGGATAAATCTCTTATTATTTCCAAGTTCCCTATATTCTAAATAAACAAAGTTAATAAAACGGCCTACAGTGTGGAAATCACCTCTGACAACCTAGGTTTTATTGAATTTGAATAATTAACATATTAATGAGAGCAAATATTGCCTAAAATTGTGAAGTTCTTGGTGATAATTTGATAAGATACGTATCATTATGTAAAATAGTTACTCTCTCGTTGCAATCCGATCTTCTACTAATAATTCATTAATTGTAAGCTTTGCGCAGTTTATGTCAACTTTTGCCACACTTTTAACATAAAATACTATTTAAAATCCTATTTTACCTATTAAAAACAAAAAAAACTATTTTAAGTTTTTAAACACTAAAATGAAAATTTTGAAAACCTACAAATTGCTAATGATTATAGTACATAGCAGGTTATTTTGGCGATGCGGTGTTCGGCTTCCGTTATAATTCACTGTCCTATGGTCATCCAAATGTATTAAGTAATCTCATGTAATATTTTTCTGGCGTAAGGAATAACACCCATTACAATTTGGGTACAATCGTGTTTACCGACTGAAAAACATCTACATTTGATAAATTAAATAAATAAATGAAATTACATTAATGTTTGAAGTACACAGTCCACAAGTTATCCATCACTGATGGTTAGGGCTCGGATGTTTAAGACCTAACAATAGCCCAAATATACAAGCAAATATGACCTTAAAATGACGAAATATCACTCAAAAATTACAAAATATGACCTGAAAATGTCTGATTTAAATTTGGCCGTCTTTTTAAATTATAAATCCAAGCAACAATTCCTTCGAGATTAAATTGTTAACTTAATTGTTTATCCCTATTTTCTTATGAATTTTCTCAATATACATGTTTAAGTGGTTATTTACAGTCTATTTCTGTAAACACTAGTTCCCGTTCGGTAAGTTGAGGATGATTACACACCTATAGCTGCCGTCAAACTACCGAAATATGACGTTCTTACCAGAAGAAATGCTCAAAATATGACCTAATGGTAAGAAATGTTCGAAATATGCATTTATATGACAAATAAAAACCACTGTATTGTGAGGATAATCACTTGATTTGCATCAGAAACAATCGAGCATGAAAATAGAGGCAAACACAACAATATGATTTTTGCTTAACACCCGAGTCCTACTGATGATGATGATTATAAAGCATACTTGAATTTCGAATTTGTCTGAATATCGGTTTAGTCTGCACTGTTGAGATGGTTGGTTGGTTGGTTCCATAGTTTAGGGGCTGCGACAACGCAGTCATGTAGCCCCGTGTACTTTGCGTGTGTGTAGAATCTGTCTGATAACCGGTGTTAATTGTGATGAATGTATTAGTGTGTGTTATCTGTTTACAATTCAAGTGAAGACTGCAGACATTTAATTTCAAGTAGTTCCTACTTTTGCCGCCAAACGCCACCGTCAACGACTACTAGGACTAATTCAGAACTTAGCTACTAGACGCCACCGCAGTCGGCTCTTGGCAACGAACGTAGGAACCTAAGAGCGTTGTTTACATTCTTAACCCATACAATTTAGTTTCACACAGGTGTAATTAGTGGAAAGTTCTTTAACATGCCATAAATCTATGACATGGGACCGCCGGCTTTACTTCCCCTCCGAAGGAAGGTATACTGAGGGATTTTTAACGCTCTTAAAAATCCTACGGCTTCAGCCGGGTTTGAACCCGCTATCTTGGGCATAGAAGCTCAGCATACTGTTGAGACGCATTTTCAGCTCTGCTTGTTGCCTGGCCACCGCGCGCTGCGTAGGCCAAGAAAGGACCAGTAAGCCTCTTACGGTCTCTTTATGTCCTTGTCTGACACTGTCTACAAGAGGGTGTGAATGATCCCTCTTCTTGTTGGGAGCAGCCACCCTTTACCTGCTTCTTAACTCAAATATAATAACCCAATTTAGAGTTGTTTGTTCTTTGTGAACTACTGTACTTACAGCCAGCAAACCGCACAGCTGTAAAAGCTAAAATTAGCCTGGACGTTTCGCGATTTATTATCATCATTACCAGTGGCGTAACTAGGGAGGGGAGGGAGGGAGAGGGTTGATTAGGGGGATTTCTCAACCCTCCAGAGCCAAATAATTTTAAAAGAAAACGTAATTTGATGAAATTTTTATTTTCAAAAAGCCAATTTTCGTATTGTTGACAAACGAATGGATTATGTGCGTTTATAATTTGAGAACATTTATCTTTACTTCTGTAATAGTAGAGGAAAGTCGCCAAATATGGAATACCATTTATATTTTTTATGATATTGAAGTAATTGATTGAATTAAAAATGTTTTCAAATGTGTACCATTTCTAGGAATTACTTATACAAAGAATGTCATATAATGCTAAGCTGAATATATTATGTGGAAGTAATTAGAAATATTTTTGTAAGAAAGTTACATTTTACATAATAAACAAGACGGCTCCAAATATGGAATACTTAATGAAGTTCATGAGATTAGTAGTTTATTTACAGAAATCACACACAAATCGCAGCAATCACTTGAGGGACCTTCGACTGGACGATCGACAGACCAGTCTCATCTACACTGAACACCCTATCAGCAGCATAATGATGTTTATCGAACTCACGGTCCAGTAGGTCAAAGAAATAGAACACATCTTCCTTATCAAATCCTTTCACTCTGGTAAAATATGTTCCTGTTGGTGTTCGTAACGATATTTCGTTTCTATGGCGAGATAAAAAGAGTTTTGGCCATTTTTGGCCCGCTATTTCTCGTTCCTTGGAAAACGGATGCGGCATGTTGTTTGCCTGTGCTAGTTGAGATGCAAGTTGTTTCACGTCACTCCTAGAGAGACCAAAAAATCTTGCCTCCATAATTTTCAGGTACTCTACGAGTTGCTTTTCTATATTACTTGGAAGAATCGGACGTTCTCCAAGTGCGGTCTGTACTGCATCCTTGGGTTCAACATCCTTCACGGAATACAGCCTGAACAATGTAGGTCTAGGTACATTGAATTGTTCAGCTGCTTTTTTAAATCCCATTTTCTATTCTCGTACCGCAAAAATAGCTTGTTTCATGTCATCCGGGTTCCACCGTTTCCTCTTACGTCTTTCACCTTACATGACCTAGAAAAATTGTACAAATACTTTTATAATTGATTATATTCATATAAATAAAGTGACAGGAATGAGGAGCCAAATATGGAATACTATTCCATATTGCGGACCCCATGTATTCCATATTGGGAACTTTGCCATGTTGATTTCAAGGATGCGCAACGGAAAAGAAAATAAACGTAAGGATTAACAACGACATAATAGCTAATAGCGTAGTACATACACTATAATTTGCCTCCTAGGATAAGAATAATACCCGATAATAAAGGCATACAATAATGCAATGAGTACATCCCTCACAAAATCTCGAAGACGGAAGATTCAAACTACAGCAGATAACTAACCAACCAAGCTCAGCAGAGTCGTCTC
The DNA here is from genome assembly GCA_946902985.2 of Meconema thalassinum. Classification (NCBI taxonomy): domain Eukaryota; kingdom Metazoa; phylum Arthropoda; class Insecta; order Orthoptera; family Tettigoniidae; genus Meconema; species Meconema thalassinum. The sequence goes on from OX336388.2 coordinate 1,049,271,681, forward strand.
GCTCAGTGACCTCGGGAATACAATGACGTCACACGCAAGCACTGACAGGAAAGGGAGATCTACCAACCACACAATTCGAAATATTACGGTATTCCATATTAGGCGACTATTCCATATATGGCGACTTTCCTCTACATTATGCAACGAGCCTATAATGGCTATAATTAAAACATGAGTATATTTATACGAGTGTCTTAATTACCATTATAGGCGAGTTGCATACGACTGTTTATGTTCGACGATAATTATAACTTTATTATATGTTTTAACATAAATATTCATAAATATCTGTTCAGTCGCCAACCGACGCATGCGCTCTGTGTGCTTCAATGCCATATCTTCAGATTGTGCACCAGTATTCAGTCAAACTGTCACTGAAGTCGTTTCAAACCAACCCGCTGTGTAGAAATTGGTTTTGGGGATATTAAGGTACAGTGCTATTTCTTGTCTCATATTCACCAGTTTATTTACGCGAACATATGGACGATGCACTTTCGGTAATTTAAATAGACATGTTGGATTTTGAGCGCATGCGCGAAGGTATCCTTATCTAATTGGTCACACAACTGTTTCTTGAGCTCTGATTGGTGGGAGAAACTGTTTCATAATGAAAAATAGTGTTATAGGCCTAATGAGCCTCATTATGATACAGTTTTCTGACACATAATAGTCAGGGTCGAACATAAAATATTTATTGTTAGTCCTAACAAAACTGTTCATTTGCGAGTTTTTGAAATTACAAATACAATACAATGTTGCAAATAAAACGTATCAAATGTTACCCAGGACAACCATGAAAAGGTGTTGGTTTGCTTTCATTGATTGTCTTATGTTGAACCCCGCATAAAGCAAAAAGAAAAAGCAAACACATGACCAAAACAGAAAGCAAAAAGGAAAGACAAAAACAAAATCAGAAAAAAGACAAAATAAAAACACAAAGCAAAAGCAGAAAACAAACACAAAACCTAAAACAAAAAACAGTAAGTCAAATCTAAAATCGAAAACAAAAGCAGAAAGCAAACACAAAAACAAAAAAACAAAAAACAAAATCGAAAACAAAAGCAGAAAACAAAGGCAAAAACAAAAACAGAAAGCAAAAAGCAAATTTCGAAAACAAAGGCAGAAAACAAACACAAAGCAAAAAAAAAAAAGAAGTAGAAAACAACAAACACAAAACCAAAAACGCAATTAGTTCAGATTTGACTCCGCTCACCCCCCTCCAGAAGCAAATCCTAGTAACGCCACTGACCATTACTATGTAGGCTATAGATATGAAATCACCTTATCTGAAACAAATTGGTCCTTAGTCTATTGATAAAATCTAAATGATATTTACAAAACCACCAATGGTCAATACATGTAATTTTACATAACAGGACTAGTTTCGTCCACAGTGTCAGCATCAGCAATCTTAAGTTGTCGGAAGAAGGTATTAAAAAATATAAAGTTGCGAGTAATTGAACCTAAGCTATATGGTAATTTTGAGATTCTGTTAAAATATTCGAATACTTCTATCGAAATCAGATCTGTTACAAAGTAATTTAACAAAAAATATAACTAAGAAAATATAAATTATCCTCTAAAAACTTATAAATTTATAACATTTCAAATGAAGGAGACAAGAAATTATAGTAGAGCCACCCTTACTTCCGACTTGAAGTTTCAGTGCTACGCTACAGCTATCTAGCGGTCAGAAATGAAATGACTTTAACTAGCCAATCACAGGCAGCCATTCAAATCGATATAGCCTATCACAAAAAATTGAATGTCGTTCGCTAAATCGCAATATCGTGAACGAAACTCGATTTGTCGTGATATATCGATTCGAATGGCTGCCTGTGATTGGTTAGTTAAAGTGATTTCATATCTGACCGCTAGATAGCTGTAGCGTAGAACTGAAACTTCAAGTCGGAAGTAAGGATGACTACTATAACAACACAGAGAATCATTAAGGAAATTAACTAATACAATTGCTACAATGTGATTACATATCAAAGGGAAGTCTGTTTGTCAGAGTGTTCCGATATTTTGTAAATCGCTGTGGGTCCATATCAATCTATTAATTTAATGCAAACCAACCAATATGCCCTGTAAAATAGTCAGCATTCTCATGATCTTCAGTCACAGGCGAGATTTGTCATTAGTAGCCTACACCCAGTGCAGTTACCTGACTCCGTATAGCCTACATAATTTAAATTATAAGCTGGTAACGGGTGGGGTGGATGTCCCAGTTTTGTTTGATTTCAAAATAGTTTCCGAGTTACCTCAGTTAGCCTGGTTTTCTTAAGTCCTCTCCCAAGCAGTATTCAGTTTTGAGAACTTTATGATGGCGTTAATTGGTGGTCCAGTTAGTTTAATATTTATGATGGTCTGCGAATTGAAACACGTGCAATAAACTAACTGATTACATCTGCGATATCAGGGAATAATGGGACGACAATTTTAGAAATGCCTTCCATACAAATGACAGGGGGACCCGGTGGGGTCTATATCTATAATGTTAAGTTTACTGTTCTTAGGTACATATCTCGGAAACGGTTTATACTAAAGGCTTCATTTTTTTCTCGTGCATTATTTATACCCTATTGCATGTTTTAACGGAGGGGTTTATTCATTAGAGATATTCGTCCAATTCTTTTTTATTTTTTTTATGAAGTGCAACATTTTTTGGATAATCGCTCACTAATTAGCCCTTTGTTTCTGTACTAAACACATCTATCCAAAAGCGTTGTGTTAAAGTATGTATATTATGAGTTTATGTAACATCTGAAAGTTTCAAGATTGTATACTTATTAGTTTTTAAGAAAATGTTCCTTTTGTTCATAGAAAAGTGAACTTGCAGAAACAAGCCTTCAAAGTTTTTCAATGTAATCCTGCCTCATATGATTGATCATCTGGGTTTTCTATCATCTCATCCTTTAGTCTTCTCCTCACAGCTCTGTTAGTTTGCCTTGACAGTTTTTTACAGTCCTTTTCTGCACTTTCAACGTTCCTTTTCCCTTCACAATCGATTTTCAAATAAAATGGGTGGGATAGGATTCTTATGGAAAATGTGCTGATTTAAGGAATTTTTGGGAATTGTGGTAAATTTAGGGGTTGAGGGGGATAGGGAAATGGGTGGGAGTATAACGGTAAGGTGAGAGGCCCATCTTGAAATACCCCCTCTTACCCTTGAGAACGGTTACCATTTTTTAAAACTATTAAAGAACACAAATTATTAATTTTAGTTAGGCCCTTTGGCGAGAGCTAAAAACCTAACATGCCCTGGAGATAGGGACGTGACCTCCCTTTCATTTGAGCCCTCGTGCGACTCTCTACGATTATTAGTTCGAGAGATATAAATAATCAATAGGCTAATGTTGAGCGGCTATCCTGAATCGACCAATTAAAGATACCTCCCCCTCTCGCTCAGGGCACCCCCTCCCATGTCGAGATAGCTACCTACCTAAAAATGATTCACGGCAAAGAGGACGTTACACGCTTTATTTCGAATCCTTGCTCGACTTTGTAGCCTACAATAATTGGTTGACATATCTTTTATATTGTAGTTAGGCCCTTTGACAAAATCTGAAAAATTTAAAAAAAAACTAAAATTTATATTTAGACTTAGACAGTTTTTTAGCTGTTGAACAAGTAGGGGTATCATCACCATATAGCGGGAATATGACGAGGGAGCCATGCAAACGTGTATTGTCGTTGTCAACAACGACGTTTCCGCGCCCATGCAGTGTTGTCTTGGAACCGCAATTTAAAGCACTTAATTAAGATACTAGTTGAAACCCGTCAATACATGACGGTCAATAAGAAAATATTTACTGAAGAATTTTCTTATATACACTGAAGAAAATGGAAATTGCAACACCATGAAGGCATTGGTCGTTTGTGTTGATTTTCAAGATATGGAACGATGCCTTGTAGGTATGTAAACGATCAAAGTTTCAGACCCATTGGATTGTTGCTACAGGTCTCCCCACGTGATTGGTCGCGGAGGATTCAACTCCAGTATACGGACACCGGTGTAGCGTAGTTGACTTGCAGTCTGTGCAGTGAAGTGTTCCCCGTCAAACATGCCTCGACGACAGAGAAGAGCACGCTATCAACAACTGTCGCCGTTTGAGAAGGGTCGGATAATTGGGTTGTGTGAGGCTGGATTATCGCTAAGCACTGGCACTGCACGTGTTGGCCGACAGGCATCTACGGTACAACGTGTATGGCAGCAGTGGTCAAATAAAGGTACCCACACTCGTAGACCTGGCACAGGCCCACAGCGACAGACAACTGTGAGAGAGGATCGCCGCATCATTCGGATGGCCCGGATGGAACCCCATGCAACAACAGCGCAAATTCGAGCAGCTGTGGCACCCCACGTTACACAACTAACAGTTGGTAATCGCCTGCGTGCAGCTGGCTTACGATCCCGTGTCCCTGCAGAAGGTGTTCCATTGACCCCACAACAGCGACGTGTAAGGCTGGCCTGGTGTCGAGAACGATCGACGTGGGTCGACGAATGGCATAGGGTCGTCTTTAGTGATGAATCGCGCTTCTGTCTTGCCCGCAGTGATCGCCAGAATCGTGTGCACCGACATACCGGGAAGAGGAGCCGCCCAGACCTTATTGTCGAGAGGCACACGGGGCCAACACCAAGCATTATGGTCTGGGGAGCTCTTGGCGTTAATGTGAAATCACAATTAGTGCCTGTTGAGGGCACTATGACTGCTCGACAGTATGTTGATAGGGTACTCAATCCAGTGGTTGTCCCTATGATGGCGAACATTGGTAATGGGATGTTTCAGCAGGACAATGCCCGGGTTCACACTGCACGCGTCTCCAGACATCACAACCTTAGAATGGCCCTCCAGATCCCCGGACCTCAGCCCTATTGAGCATGTGTGGGACATGATGGGTCGACAACTGGCCAACCGTCCTCAGCCACCCATAACTCTGGAATAACTGACCCGTGCAGTGCAGCAAGCATGGGCCACAATTCCTCAGGAAGCGATCCAGGGCCTTATTGACTCCATGCCTCGCCGAATTCATCAATGTATTGCAGCTCGTGGTGGGCACATCCAGTATTGATTGTTGTCTAAACTTGCGGTCAGATTGCCCTGAAAGTGTAATCATGGAATCACAACCGAACACTCGTCCTGTATGTTCAATTGCAGCAATGTAGCACCACTCCTTCTGGATGTTGCAATTTCCATTTTCTTCATTGTACGTTCTTTGTACAATTATTTTTTGGCGCTATTGATACTTTAAGAGCGTCAAAAGATTCCAGAGTTCCCCATTGAGCTTTATTGATTGTGATAAAGTATGCCAAGCGAATCGGAAAATGTTGCCTCTTAAAAGAAATTGATTGGTTTATCCTATGGTGTTAAATCAAGTCGAAGGATTAGACCTCTCTGCCTAATTTTAACTGCACTTATTTCCAAATCCAAGCATTTTCATGCATATTTCTTATAATTAATATGGAATCAAATCGAAGGGTTAGATCATCCGCCTGATTTTAACTGCACTTATTATTTCCAAATTCAAGCAATTTTCGTACACATTTCTTATAATTAATATGGTAGTATTTATGAGCCCTTAGGAAACTTCAGTTTTCTAAGGAGCATAACTATGGGTCAATCGTTTGGAGTATGTGGAAGCAAATCACTTAATTCCAAGGAATTCAAGAATTCTGAGGAGTCTAATATATACAACTGGCCGCAAGAACCGTCGCTTATAATTTTGGAATATACATTAACGAAGAAATGCGATGATGTGCAATTCCATACATTTTAAAACAATATGGACCGTATGCATGTGGCACAGTGACATTGGCACCAAATGAAACCAAGGGCATAGCATTTGTTGTACTGCCGATTATTCTCTCCTAAATTCCTTGAGGTATCATTTCCAGTGAAAAATTGTTGCAGTCTGTCAAATATTTTATATTTAGTAAGATCAATTTTGCCATTACAACACCAAAGGTCAAAGTAACCAAGCGTAGATTTCTCGCTACAGAAATACAGTGCAGAACAATGTTTACATTTGTTCGTCAAGGATCCTACACTGTACGGCATAATATCTGGAATTGTTTCTGAAATGGCATATTTATATTAGATTTTAAAAGTGGCTTCGTATTTTTCTTCGATTTCCCACTTTTTTGTGGCTAATGTTCTTTTTCGTCAAATGGATATATTTATTGTAGCATTTTTCTCCAAATTAGCGTCATATTCAATAACACTATAGTGGCCTGCATCAACGCAGCCGCCAAATATTAAATGGCACATAATACTTCCATTGCCAAAATCAACAGCGTGGTTAGAGTCATTGTTATGTACTCTAAACAAATAATCATTAAACAATAATATTCATTTATACAGTGAAGTTCAGATACTTTCATTCTCAAGTTTGTTGCTGATGAGAATGCGATGATACTGATCGCCAATAATAAAATCCTTATAATTATTCATGCCAACACCAATTTTTGCAATTTGCTTGCAGAAGCAGCTCAGGATGACGTTCTGCATTTTGGAATAAACAGTACGAAACTGCTTTAAATAAGCAATTTCCATCACCTGTTGTAGGTACAATCCTTTGCATTTCCATGACAGTAAATTAAGCAAGGGAGCATACTTCGCCAACTACTGGAATGAGCATAGACTCACTTCGACAGCCACCGTAATGGAGAGTTTAAGGGTTAGACTATATGTTCAGTGCTTGTCAAAAATCGTATAAACACAGGGAAGCCAAATCTTAAGGCTAAATTCTGAGCTATCGCCCCGGATTCCGGGTTCGAACCCTGGTTTGCCAAGAAATTTAATTCTGGTCTGAGGACTGGTACGGGGTGCACTCTTGAGGCAAAACTAAGGAGAGCAAGGTTAGATTCCTATTTCAACAATCTGGCATGTGGTTTTCCGTGGTTTGCCACGTCCACTGAAGGTAAATACCGGGATAGTTCCTAACTTAAAGCCTCGGTCGTCAATTCTCCATTCCCCACATGAATTACAAATGCACACATCAGTAAAGGCATCACAATAACACAGGTTATCATAGAAAAATTTAAACACACACACCAAAGTAGACGGGCCTGAGTGACCACGATGTCTGAGTCCATCAAATGAATTATATTCGTCAATTGTGTCTCATGGCGAAAGCGATTGTGGCCATCTTTTATTTAATAATTTAAAAGTATATGGCAATGCAAATCGAGGATAATTCCTTACTGTACGGGAATAATAAAAGTAAAATATGTTAAGACAATGAATTACCAATAGCCAGAAAGAATAATTAGGAAATAGAAATACATGTCTGAGGTGAGATGTGAACTCCTTCGACTATGCTAAATTCATTCCTGGGTCCGCAATGTTACCCCTGAGCCACCCAGTCAACAGACTTCGAAAGCAATATTAAGTTACTTAAACAACAAACGAACTCAAACGCCTGTTGAAGTTCTTCAATCCCCTCTTTTTAATTCTAAAAAACAAAGATCACACTACGATACGGAGGATCCTTTATCCGCCATTTCTCTAGAAATGTAATTCTGGTCTGAGGGCTGGAACGGGGCGCACTCTTGAGGCAAAACTAAGAAGGGCAAGGTTCGATTCCCATCTCAACAATCTAGGATGTGCTTTTCCGTGGTTTGCCACTTCCACTGCAGGTAAATACCGGGATAGTTCCTAACTTAAAGCCTCGGTCGTCAATTTCCCATTCCCCACTTTAATTACAAATGCACACATCAGTACAGCCATCACAATAACACAGGTTATCAGAGAAAATTTGAGACACACACACACTAAAGTAGACGGGGATGAGTGACCACGATGTCTGAGTCCATCAAATGAATTATGTTCGTCAATTGTCTCTCATGGCGAAAGCGATTATGGCCATATTTTATTTAATCATTTAAAAGTGTATGGGAACGTAAATCGTGGAAATTCCTTACTTTACGGGAATAATAAAAGTAAAATATGTTAAGACAATGTATTACCAATAGCCAGAAAGAATAATTGGGAAATAAAAATATGTGGCGGAGGTGGGATTCGAACTGCTCCCAATGGGCGATGCACAAACTAAGACTTCAGCGCTGCCATCTGAGCTACCGAATCACTGAAGTTGTAGCGCAATATTAAGGTACTTAAGCAACATTCACACTCAACAGTCAGTATAAGTTCTTCTACATTTCCCGTCCTTTATAATATTCTATTCCTGTTTATATCGTGGAAACTTCATATTCGATATTCCCTTCCTTTATTATAATTCTTATAAATAACTATTACATTAAAACGCGGTGGACATCCGCCATGTCTGTCATTAAACAAGGTGATTCTGCGCATGCGCTTGAGCCAATAATTTTGCAGTTTTGTTTATAAATTTAAAAATATATGATAACATATTTGTTTATTTGAAAGACACCCTGCAAATCTGCATGCCAAGAGCTTTCGTTAGAATGATTTACGAAGCCAATCGGTTAAGTCGTTTTCACAATCTCGTGTGTACAAAAAACAGCTTAGTGTTTTAAATATATAGATGACCATGAATGATAGCTCAAATTAAAGAAGAAAGTCTCTAGATTTTTTTGGAATAAAGAAGTAACTATCAATTTTTTGCCAAATTTTACCGTACCGGATCCCCTTAAGAAAAATGAATGCAAAACCTATTGATCCCAATAATGGACGTAACATGCAGGTCATTTACCCCAATGATACGGTAATGAAAATGGAAACAACTAATAATTACTGGCTCATTGTGGCATTAGGCCTATTTCATTATTAGGAAGTAGGCTATATAATAAAACAATGCAATAATGTCTTAAACGTACAGTAGTCTACTTGAAAATTTACTTTCCGTAACGAATATCCATTCATAGAATCCAGGTACGATCCAACCTAACAATGCAGCCCGCATTGCTAGCCATAAATACACTTATTTAAATAGGCGATACATGTTTCCCGAACTGGAATCCTCTTTGTCAAATACTGTATCTCGAAAACTGTAGGTTCTAGGCCCTTAAAATGTTGTTTACTGATCCCTTTGGGATATCCCTAGTTTTGTTTCTTGCATTTCGAAGCTTAAAATGAGCCTTGGTCCTTCTACGATATTTTGCCCATGTGCCAACGGGACTATATTAAGGGACACTGGGACTGAGTTTTCATATTTCTGTAATTATCAATGGATATTGTTCTAATTTTACACACATCACTCAAATATTAATATACACTATTCTACTGATTTACAGTTTTCTATCTCTAACCGTTTAGGAGATATGATTATTAGCCTACTTTCGATTTTTGCAAAAAATGAAAGTAGACATGAGATCAACACAGGGCGAAAAATTGTGTGTCTGTCTGTGTGTGTGTGTGTGTGTATGTGTGTGTGTGAGTCTGTGTGTGTGTGTGTGTGAGTGTGTGTACTCTGAATGTCTGTCCCCCCCCCCCTATCAATTCGAACACGGTGAAACCGAATTGAACGAAATTTGGTACAGAGGTAGCTCTAGCATGGGGCACCTCAGTGTCATACTTTATATCGCCGCCATCTTTACCAAAACTGAATGGCGGCCACTCAAACGTTCAAAACGTAAACTCAATTTACGGCTAAACTAATCATCCGATCTCTACCAAATTTGGTGACAACATACCTTTATATAGGACGCGTCTTTCATCCAAACTTCAAGGTCATCGGCCTTGCCATTTCAGGATGGCGGCCGTGTGAATTATGCAACCATTATAATCAATAGCTTAAGACCCACCAATTCAGATTATCAAGCCTAGGGTGGTTTAAGCTATCCTGATGGTCGTGATCCGTTATTTATTATAATTTAATATTATAATATTAATTTGTATGAGTGGCTTAAAAGAGATGAGCCGTATCTGCCACACGACAAGATGGCAGCTGTCCTCATGAGCCTGTCTTATATTTCAGTAGTTTTAGTATGTTGTATGCGATATACCCTACTGATACAATAATATAAACTTTGTATGAAATGATCTATAATGAAGATGTACTGCAGTGAAGAAATAGTTTATTTCAAGCCATAATTTGCCAACAGATTGTATCTAATATATCAGTTAAGATCGCCTTGATGTTAAGGATATGGTTAGCTCTGGGCTAGCGTTTTAGTCTGTCACGCAGTTGACTGGAGATCGAATACTGCTACAGTTAACTTTTTTTTCTTGAATTCTTTTACAAATGATGTGCACAAGCTCTTTCCACAGATACGGAATAAAATGTCATTTAGCTCAAAGGGGAGGCTAATGTATACACTCATTTATTAATAAAATCACAGTCCCAGCATTGCACATAAACAGAAGACATTAGGAAAAGGAGAATAGAAGAACTAGATACACGTTGTTATCAACCACAGCCTTCTTAATGTCTCTGTACGGTGCTGTCCTCTTGTGGGTTATGTGGGTAATATTGTTCCAAACATACCGCTGTGTAAATACCTGGCCTCCTGAAGTATGGCAATTTTGTAATACTGGTAGTTCGACTATTAGCCACGATCGCGCTCCGATTACCTTTAAACACTGCCAGCTGGATCGCCTTCCTCCTGGCTACTTTAAACTGCCTGCTCGTTGAACACCCAGAGGCGTACAAGATAAATATTAATTCACTGCTAGGTCGCAGCACCAACCTACTGTGATCGCCGCGGATTTTTAAAGGGGAAGGTACCCAAAACGAAAGATTCTTAAGTTTGCAGGCTGGCTTAATATAGAGATTAACGGACATGAATGCATTACAATAAGTTAGTATTTTTGTTATTCAATCATCATAAAGTATATAATATTGATTTTGGCACTTACTGGCTAATTATCAATATAAAAGAAAACAAACACTACATGGTGGTAGAGGTGGTTTTAGGGATGAGGTCAAAGAGTTATAAATATACCCATACATTTAGGAGAAAGTAGGCTATATGTTCTTTGCTGAATATCTTGTTTTTATATAGAAATTATGCAAATTTTGAAAATGGTCCTTGTGTTAAACAGATAGAGGTAGCTCATTTATCATGACTTTCCCATATAGATATTTAGTATGAAAGCAATCCTAGTGATTGGTTTTGAGTTCATATGAATATTTGTTGAGATATAAATTAACTCATTTCACATTTTTAGCCTATTTTCAATTTTGAAAAAAAAATAGGCTTATGAGATCACCTTTTGTCCGTGTGTGTGTGCGTGTGTGTGTGGGTGAGGTGTGTGTGTGTGTGTCCCCCCCCCTAATAAATTCTAAACGGCTGGAGCGATTTCAATGAAACTCGGTTTGTTCATAGCACTATTCCGGGCGACTCCGACCGTGCCCTTGAAATGTTGTTACGTCTCACCAAACCAACATGGCGGCTGTACAAAATATTTCACCGGCATTAAATATCTCCGAAACTACACACATCAAAAAAAGTTTTGCATCACCTCGGTTCCCAGATCTCCGGCATATAGACGTTGACTGTGTATATTGTATCCAAGATACAGTCCCTTTGACTGTTCATAGATGTCACTAAAACTGCTCAAAGATGTAAACAACCATGCATGAGCAGGGCCTATTAGACGGAGGGGGTACGACAGCCGATCAGTTCCAGTCATTCCACCAGGACGAAGGTACGCTGCTCATGTTGTCTGTAGTTCTACCATGCCTAGAAGGTCAATACCGCAGTTCGATCGCGTCCGCATCGTTACTTTGTGTCAAGAAGGGCTCTCAACAAGGGAAGTTTCCAGGCGTCTCAGAGTGAACCAAAGCGATGTTGTTCGGACATGGAGGAGGTCCAGAGATACAGGAACTGTCGATGACAGGCCTCGCTCAGGCCGCCCAAGGGCTACTACTGTAGTGGATGACCGCTACTTAAGGAATTGCCGCTCGGAGGAACCCTGACAGCAATGCCACCATGTTGAATAATGCGTTTCGTTCAGCCACAGGACGTCGTGTTTCAACTCAAACTGTGCGCAATAGGCTGCATGATGCGCAACTTCACTCCCGACGTCCATGGCGAGGTCCAGCTTTGCAACCCCGACACCATGCAGCGCGGTACAGATGGGCCCAACAACATGCTGAATGGACCCCACGGAATTGGCATCACGTTCTCTTCACCGATGAGTGTCGCATATGCCTTCAACCAGACAATCGTCGGAGACGTGTTTGGAGGCACCCTGGTCAGGCTGAACGTCTTAGACACACTGTCCAGCGAGTGCAGCAAGGTGGTGGTTCCCTGATGTTTTGGGGTGGCATTATGTGGGGCCGACGTACGCCACTGGTGGTCATGGAAGGCTCCGAAACGGCTTTACGATACCTGAATTACATCCTCCGACCCATAGTGCAACCATATCGGCAGAATATTGGAGAGGCATTTGTCTTCATGGACGACAATTCTCGACCTCATCGTGCACATCTTGTGAATGCGTTCCTTCAAGATAACGACATCGCTCGACTACAGTGGCCAGCATGTTCGCCAGACATGAACCCTATCGAACATGCCTGGGATATGTTGAAAAGGGTTGTTTATGGACGTCTTGACCCACCAACCACTCTGAGAGATTTACGCCGAATTGTCGTTGAGGAGTGGGACAATTTGGACCAACAGTGTCTTGATGAACTTGTGGATAGTATGCCACGGCGAATACAGGCATGCATCAATGCAAGAGGACGTGCTACTGGGTATTAGAGGTAGTGGTGTGTACTGCAATCTGGACCACAAATGCTGAAAGTCTAGCTGTATGATGGTACAACATGCAATGTGTGGGTCTCATGAGCAATAAAATGAGCTGAAATGTTGTTTGTGTTGATCTCTATTCCCTTTGTATTTAACGGTTCCGGAACTCTTGGAACCGAGGTGATGCAAAACTTTTTTTGATGTGTGTATTCCCGATATCACCCTGGATTTTTTACGGCGATAAAGGGAACAACTAGAAGTGCTCCTATGTGACTTTTGAAAAACTGGTTACTACAAGACCAACATGGCGGCAACGCGAATTTGCGACTTTTAAATAGACGTTTCTCGCGATTTAACCAACCAAATGCAATAAATCTTGGTACAGTATATGTTTATACACATTGTAATACACCGACATCTAACTTCGTTCAATTGTTTACATAAACACAAGATGGCGGATGTGCGAAATATTTCACCGGCATTCTATACCTCTGAAACTATTGGCGGTATCACCCTGAAATTTTGTACGGAGATAAAGGGCACTACTGGAAGTTCATCTATAAGACATTCAAAAACCGGTTAACAACAAAACAAACATGGCGGCCAAGCGAATTTGAAAATTTTAAATAGACCTTTCTCGCGATTTAATGTTCCAAACGCAATGAAATCTGGTACAGGAAATGTTTATACACATTGTAATGCACTGGTATCTAATTTAGTTCAATTGTATACATAACCTCAAGATGGTGGCTGTGCGAATTTTAAAATTAAGATTTTATTTCTTGTGTCGTAGTCATGCGACCGAAGTGAAAGTTTGAATAATGAACCTACGCAATAATTTTCCTTTAATAGTACATGACTCTATGGCCTATACATTTAACAATCCAACCTGGTGACCATCCGAAATATTTAGACGGCTCTGAATATCTACGAATCTATTATAGCAATCAAACTGAATATGTTTATGTTCATAGGGGCTATGAACTTAAGTTCACCTGTAGGACTTTAAATAACCTGGTGATCACAAATCCAACATGGCGGCGACGCGAAGTATAAATATTCAAACGGACGTTTCTCGCAATCCGAGTGCGGTGAAACTTGGTACAGTAAATCCTTATACGAATGTTAATCCACTGGCATCTAATTTATTTCAATTGTTTCCTTAACCACAAGATGGCAGCTGTGTGGAAATTTTAAAATCTCCTTGTTACTTCTTGTGTCCTAATCATGCGATTGTAGTTTGAATACTACACGTACACAATAATCTTCATTTAACAGTACATAACTCTAGGACCTACATATATAACATCCAACATGGTGACCATCCGAAATATTTAGTCGGTTCTCAATATCTACCAATCTATTACAGCAATCAAACTGAAATTTTGTATGTTGATAGTGGCAATTAACATAAGAAGGTTATATGAAAATAGGATGTATAGTTCTTCACGGAACTACTTGTTTTTGTCCCATTAATTGCCTATAATACAAAATTAAAACATTTTTAATTGCAAAAGTAAGAATACTACAGTAAAACTAATCACTGAACTTATGGATGCATTAATATAGAATATGAATTCAAATTTGCAATATTATAGCAGCAAATCTAATGCGCAAGGACCAAATGTTGTATCAAAAAATGGGAAGCCGTGATAAATGGACTTTTATAAAAACATGCATATTTTTTGGTTATCAGCTTTCAATTTTAGGTAATTATCAATGGATATTGTTATAATGTTACGCACAGCACTCTAATAGTAATATACACTAGACTACTGATTAACACTTTTCTATCTCTAACCGTTTGGGAGATATGATTATTTTAATATGAAAAATATGCAAATTTTGAAAATAGTCCTTGCGTTAAACGGATAGAGGTAGGTCATTTATCATGACTTTCCCATATAGATATTTAGTATGAAAGCAATCCTACTGATTGGTTTTAAGTTCATATGAATATTTGTTGAGATATAAATCAACATATTTCACAATTTATTTATCCCATTAATTGCCTATTATTTGAAAATTAAAATATTTTTAATGGCAAAACTATGAATACTACAGTAAAACTAATGAATGTTCTTATGGATGCATTAATATAGAACATGTATAAAAATTTGCTACATTATAGCTACAAGTCTGATGCATATGGGGCGAATTTTGTTTAAAAAAAATGGGAAGATCAGAAAAATGCACTTTTATAAAGCCTTGCATATTTTTTTAGTTATCAGCTTACCTTATCAGCTAAAACTGCCCAGCACCATATGTTAACACCCTCTTTCTTGCTTTTCTGAGCTCCTTATTAGGAAAATAAGTACAGAAATACTCGCCTCAATGAAAGTCCATGAATAGGAGGCGTTTAAATACCATGCACTGGACATTTCAAGAATTCGCTGGACCTTTAAATATGGCGGAATTCAGAAAAGACTTTCACTAAATTATCCGCTGGAGTCAGGGGCATAATTACAGTATATCAAAGAATAAAAAAATCAATATTTTTGCAATTTCTGACAAAAACTCAGTCCCAGTGTCCCTTAAGGGAATGGAAAGGGTTGCCCCAATTTCAAGTGGACAGTGAAACCCGCTGGGTTCCAAAAGGTAGCCTAAGCACCTAAAATTTGGTTCTATTCGGAGAAACGGTGTAGATTCATGTGAATAAAGACAAACAAACAAACAAACCTTCAACTTTACATATAACCTAGGCTATATACACATGTAGATGTTAAATGTCACGTCCTGTAGTTCGAATTCCGCGTAAAAAGGAGGTCCCATGATTGTGAGTTTAACGGGCAATTTACCAGTCGGGTATTTTGGGGGCGTGGTATTCTTTCTTCCAACAAGCATAAAAGGAGAAGTAACATAATTTTGACCTCCAATTATGGAGGGCTATCACCTGAATAAAACCATTCGGGAGGGGAATTGTTATTTACTGTTCTTCTAACAATACTATTTGAGTAATAAAAGACTATTTCCCGTCATGTGGTGATGGCTCTAGGACTCCTTCCACCCCAAATTTGGTGCTTCTCACATTTTTAATCCCATGGATGGGACTGGATATGATTTATTTCTGGTGGCAGAGTGCAGTGCACGTGTCAAGCACAGAGCCTGTCAATCAGCATATCCCGTCATTTCAATTTCATTGAGTAAACAACCCTTTGTCAATAATCGGAGCTAATTTTTTTTCATAACCAGCAGGTCTAGTTCACTAACATTGCAGACATATTGCATCAGCGCCCTCATAGATTGAAAACCTGCCTACCGAGATATTGGCCCATACAACACGGCCTCTTGTCAGAATGCAGCTCAATGGGCTATCATCAAGCGCTTCCGTACGTTCCTCGTGAAGGCTTTCAATTAACTCTTACCGGAGAGTTATTGGAGTCTAATTATAAAGGCCCCACCCGATCAAACCATTTGCACAACACTGTGCTTGTGCAAACGCCTTCCAACAGTTTGTGCAATCCTCATTCCATTTTGTGGTGTTCTTGAGAGAAGATGTCTGGCACAGACGAATGTTATGCCGCGATTGTTATTGTTTATTTTGGTGGAGAAGAAGAAAATAGAACGGAAAAGGAAGAAGAGGGGTGTGGGTGAAAAATCGGTTGATGAGGAGAAATTGATGAGTAGGGCTTGGAAGGTGAAGCCCTATAAATTGCCTCAAATAGACCTATGAAAGAACGTAATATATCAAAATATAGGACATAAAAACAGGATAAGAAGACGTTAAAATGTAATCCAATTATTAATTATTTTGCTTTACTTATTTAATATTTATATAATAATGATAATAATACAAAAGTCTGGTGATATGCAACATACTTTGCTGAAAATATATGAATGGAACACTTCTATTTTTAACATACTGGTAGTTTAAAAAGGAATTCCATATATTAAAAAGTGTACGGTACTGGGAGTTTTTACAATGAAATATTTTTTCCATCTACAATAAATTCAGCGAACCCACACTGGACATCCTGGATAAAGAAATTCAAGTTAGAATCATATTTGGCATAGGCCCTAACAACACTAGGGTTACAGAAATTGAAATTCAGCCCACGTTCATTGTCATGACGTGCCACTTTCTTATCTGACTTATCTTATGTCGTCCAAGAATGTTTTTCTCTCTTTCCAGTTATGGTTCAAACATAGCCTATGTATTTAAAGAAAATATGTTTGAGAGGTGATGAACTGAGAATGGGCAGTAAAAATGCAGTGGAAAATAGGTGAAGTTGCAAAAGAAAAAAAAAAAGAAAGTTCGTCAAGACCAAAAAGAAGGCTAAGGAAAACCAATAAGCCAAAAAGCGCAAAGAAACGCAGAAAAAAGGACAAATAGAACCAAAATGAACATATGATTATGTTTGGCCTTGTTTTCGGCCACTCGACGAAAAAAAAAAAGGATTTTTCATCAACTTCCGAGCCCTAGTTATTAACTTACTGTTTAGTTACAGAGCGCAGATTGACTTCAGCTTCGAATGGATACAGATACGTTTGTTGAGCTGCTCGAAAAGATTACACCTCTAATTAAAAAATGGGACACGGTAATGAGGAAGTGTGGTAGCAAGTACGAAGGTCATTCATTTTGGTGCGCACTGCAGCCCTATCTGCTTTGGGGTCTACTGTATATTCTTATATTTTTCCACCAGCTTTTCGCACACCACTTCCTTCTTATTTCTGTTTTGGAACTCCTCGCTCGTCACCTTCCACAATTCAGGTAAGTCACGATACTCTGTCCAAATTCCTTTCCTTCAACACTTTTTGCAGTCGCCATATGAGTAAGTTATAATAATAATGAAACACTGGAGGATGGAATTGAATTGGAATTAAAACACGAGATCTTCACTTCAGTCAAAGACTGTCAAACACTGCCATATACGTGGTTTGAAGTTGTCACTATTCATTTTCTGTGATCATTTAGATTAGGATCATGGCTACTCTTTGCTGGTGGCTATTGTAAGGCCTGAGCACTGAGCTTTGAGATTCTTTGCAATAGTTCACCAGTAAAGGAGAAGAGGGCCATGAATAATGGAGTTGAGTTTTATATCTGTATATTTATCTATTTACGTTGTTCTTTTGTTTTTATATCTTTGATTATTTTTTTATTCCATGCTGAAAAATGTGTTAGAGGTCTGATTATTAGTGAGTATCTTGGGAGATTATCTATGGTGATTGTAGACAGGTATGAGGGAAGAAGTGATATGACTTGGTTTTGTGTGGAAAGATTGTAAGTGATTCTTGGCTAAGATATTGTTTTGTGCTATGAAAAGTTATGAGGAAAGAGAAGTAAAAGAATATTTTAAAAAAAGTATCCCTCATGGTAAATCAATTACCCCCCCCCCCCCCCCCCCCCTCCCCAAAGAATAGAAGACGTACGGTTACAAAGTCCCCAGGTCTAAACCTTTATACTGTACCTTCACATTTCAACACCCTGTTTCCACGTATTGCTTTCCACCTCAATAATCCATCCGAGTCTTGGTTCCTTTTAGCAGCTTAATTTTTAATTTTCTTTACGTGTGTTTCTATTCACTGTGTGTTATTGTGAAACCTCAACATTAATATTGGGTCTTGCTCATTTGGATATCTCACGGATGGAATAGCCAAGCTTCAAATTAGCACCGTGGAATTTTGTTCCTTCTTGTTGCTATGGCAATGCAAACAAAAGAGAAACGGCGACACATTCGTTCATGGCCTTCTTCAACGAGGTGGGTGTAATTATAGACGGCCATGATTAGATCTCTCTCTTCACTTGTTTAATCGTAATTCTAAGTTTTCAGACTGATTGTATGTTGACAAAAGCTTCACAGTCCCATTATTATGAAGGAAATTAATACGTACATTCGATCTGAATGGGTCTCGGCAGGTATATTGTTCGTGATTGTTCTGCCATGCATCAGTTTTACGTCATTACTCCCAGGATTGGTAATTCAGTATAAACCATTTTCACGGTTAATGGGAGAATAAGGCGTGTTTAGTTGAGTAAATAATATATTGCTCGTGTAATGCTCCTTAATCCATTCTCTGCCGCTGGAGGCTGAGTCTTATGGTAAGAACTCTTACGACAATATTAATAAACTTATTGAGAATATAGGTGTCTGCAGTATGCAACGCTCAGAGGGGAACAGTCTATTTGAACCATAATGTAATTAGTTTTAATTAGGCTATGGGTTTTTGATGGGGATTCTCCCCAGAGGAATATAATAATAATGCTATTTGTTTTACGTCCCATTTAAATACTGGGGCTTTTAGAGACGCCGGGGTGCCGGAATTATGCCCCGAAGGGGATCTTTATCGTGCCAGTAAATCTACTGACACGGCTTCCTCGCAATTGCGCCAGGATTCGATCCTACAACCAATCCTCAGAGGAATGTGTGCAACTGTAATACATAGGTTGGTAGATGATTATTGTATTAAGGGGTGGAACAGCAACGTTGTTGGCTCATTTAGGGCGGTAATGCACAATCTAGCGATCAGATCCTTTACACTTAAGATATTAATTATATGTCTACAAGTATGTGGGTGATACACTTATTTAGTTGCAGCCCTCGTGGCATAGTGGCTAGCATTGTTGGCTGTCACCCCCGAGGTTCCGGGATCGATCCCCAGCTCTGCCAAGAATTTAAAAATCTTGGTATGGTCTGGTACGGGGTCTCCCAGCCTCGCGATGCATATGGAAACCTGCTGGATGCTATGGCAGGAGGAAGAGTGGAAAGGAACTCGCCACCCTATCACACGCAAACCCCGGCTAGGGACGCCTGTTTAGTGATACCTTGACAAAACCAAGGGCTCTAATTCAGGTTGCCTACGTCCCTGGAGGGGATATGGCACGCTAGTTTTTTCTAGCTATAAGAAACTAGCGTAACATATTAGTTATAGTCTATGTGATTTTATTTTTGTGAAAATGTTGTTAAGTTTAATTAAGTTTAAGTGTGCATAGTGTAAATACAATCACCCACTTAGGCCTACATATATCCAGATATAAATTATATTTAATAACTTAAGTGTAAAGGATCTGAAGATGACCGCTTGACAATCGAAACTGGTCATCCAAGTGTATTTATCAATCTCATGTAAATATTTTTTCAGGATGTTGACCGACTGAAAAGCCTTAAATTTCGATTACTATGGCAACATAAAAAAGGCTTCCAACACGATAAATAACTTCCGAACTTTAATTACAAAGTACAACAGCTGGTATTGCACCTGCAACTATGCAATCAGGAGGGGTGGTGAGGGGGCTTCGTCGCTCACTCGGTACAGACACTGTACATCTACCACTGGTAAAGGACTTGCTTTTCAGTCAGACAACACGTTACTGTGCCCAATTAAATTGGGCTAACCTGGACAACCGATAGCCGTAGCCTAACTACTCTCATTACTCCTGGGATTGGTAATTCAGTATAAACCATTTTCACGGTTAATGGGAGAATAAGGCGTGTTTAGTTGAGTAAATAATATATTGCTCCTTAATCCATTCTCTGACGCTGGAGGCTGAGTCTTATGGTAAGCAAGCTAGGCCATGGGGACATGCTACTGTTGCTGCGGAATCGATAGACGTACTGTAGGTTCAAACCCCCACCGTCGGCCATCCTTAAAATGGTTTTCCGTGGTTTCTATTTTCAACTATATTCAAATACTGGAACGGTATCTTCTAACAGGCCACGGCCGCTTCCTTCCATCTCCTTGCCTCGTTTCTTACATCTTCATTCATTTCTTGAGGTTAGCGTCATGAGGAGGTCAATTTTAAAAAGCATTTAAATATTTGCAAATGTTTCCTTAGGAAGAAATGCTAACAACATTTCAATGAACATAAAATCTTTTTTCAAAATACGAATAATATTAAAATAAAATGAGAAGCATTATTGATATGGAATGCTCCGTCTTGATTTTCGTTACTTCATTCCTGCTAAAAGTAATACAGTTGCTCAATTAATTAGCAACGTCTTTACCGTAAAAGTAATGGTTACTTGTAACGCGATACTCCCGAACTCTGCATTATTGTCACTCTGAAGATAACCCGGGTTTCTGTAGTAACGGTATAATTAGCACCGTGGTGCGCGATTTAAAGGGACTCAAATATTTTTGGTTGGTTGGTTCCTCAGTTGACGAGCTGCGACAACGTGGTCATGTAGCCCCGTGTACTTTTGGAGTGTGTAGGATCTGTTTGATAACCGGTGTTAATTGTGACGGCTGTATTAGTGTGTGTATCTGTTTTAATTCAAGAAAGAACTGCAGTCATTGAATTTTTTCAAGTAGTTCCTACATTTGCCGCCAAACGCCACCGTCAACGACCAACTAGTTCAGAACTTAGTAACCAGATGCCACCGTAGTCAGCTCTTGACGACGAACGTAGGAACCTAAGAACGTTAGTCAAATGTTTAACCTATACAATTTAGCTTCACACAGGTGTAATTAGTGGAAGGTTCTTTAACATGCTATAAATCTATGACATGGGACCGCCGGCTTTACTTCCCCTCCGAAGGAAGGCATACTGAGGGATTTTTAACGCTCTTAAAAATCCGACGACTTCGGCCGGGTATGAACCCGCGATCTTGGGCATAGAAGCTCAGCATGCTACCGACTACGCCACCGAACCCGCCAGAATGATAATTTAGCTACTAGTTTGTGGTCGTGAGTTTTAATACTATTTTAGCTCGTTAGTTGTAAGAATTGTGGGTTTTAAAACGTGACCGTTCTTCCGATGGTAGAGGAATGATGTTTCGCAGAGTCCATGGGTGAAGCCGAGCTGGAGGATTAAGTGATTTTTTAAAAATGTAAAAGAACGTCGTCATTGGTTCAGTTCACGCTTACCTTCAGTGGTAAAATTTCACGAAGGTGTATAAGAGAGGACACATATCTTGGAGAGTGGCATAGGAATGTGGCTGTATGCTTGGCGGGAGGTCTGGTGGCCGTGTAAATTACACAGCGACATAAATATTATTCAAGAAGAGCTTTATAGTGGACAGATCAGGAGGTGAATATTAACTAGAGACTAGAGGCGAATCACGCCATCCTCATCGTCTCCATGACAGTACAGTGGCGCCATTCCTAGTCAATAAGCACTTGTTTACACCGTACGGGGGGTTCTCACAATATCTACACACTTCTCCATCTCTGTCCGGGTGAGATATGTGTTCTCCCAGTCCACTTCGGCTAGGTAGAAGTCCTTAACCTTATAGCACTGAAATGCTGCGTTTGCGCAGTAAACGTCGGCTACTTGTTAGAGAAATCAAGTGAATTGTGATCGCAACATGCACACATACATATCGATCAGTAATTTATTGTGAAGATTATTCTTGGTAATTACGTCCATTCGTCTGATTACAGAAGACATTGCGAGCAAATGTTTGAGATATTTAGTTTCCAGGAATGGCGTATTCTTAAAAAATGGCAATAACGATAATTATAGTCTAGAAATTAGTGTAGTAACAATTTCGCCGTTTTAGACTCGCGAAATAACGCGAAGCTTTCTGATTAAGCGAAATGTTACTTTTTTACGAACATTAGCAGTTACCGCAAATTACAAGCAAGTAATAGGTCGATTTGTTATTATTTCTCTATATTTGTAGCATAGTGCTTTTATTTGCCTTCATAATAGATTCAAATAACGTAAATTATGAGATAGCCTATATGAGATGTGCCACGATATTAACTAGATTTAACCATCTTCTTATGGCGTCCACCCTGGGGTTGCTGTACAACAGTCCCGGTCTTGAGCTAATCTCTTCATTTCCACGTATGTTTGACAACCCATTTCCTATATCATTTGTACCTCATAGTCCAGAGTGATCGAAGTGAAATGCCATGTCCTGTGGTTCGGATTCCACGTAAAAAGGAGGTCCCGTGGCTCATAATCACAAGATTCACGGTCACGTAAAACTACAATCTTCCTTCCTTCCTTCAGTCCAGAGTGGATCTGCCTCTACAATTTCTTCCTTCTACATGGTCTTCCATAATAATAATAATAATAATAATAATAATAATAATAATAATAATAATAATAATAATTTTAATAATCAAAGAAATTGGTCAATTTTAGACCGCTTAGAATCCAAGACTTTTGTTCAATATCTCTCTTTTTCTTTTCATCCCAGAACTTCTTCATACCTTGGCAGATTGTCTATATTTATTAATTTCAGTCAGTTTTCTCCTTTTTGTAGTTTGGTTGGTTCCTTAGCTTAGGGGCTGAGACAACGTGGTCATGTAGCCCCGTGTACTTTGGGTGTGTGTAGAATCTGTCTGATAACCGGTGTTAATTGGGATGGCTGTATTAGTGTGTATATCTGTTTTAACTCAAGTAAAGACTGCACACGATAATTTCAAGTAGTTCCTACTTTCGCTACCAAATGTTACCGTCCACACACCTAGCTTGCGGACTTGGCTACTAGATGCCATCGCAGTCAGCACCTGGCGGCGAACGTTGGAACTAATATAGCGTTATCAATTCTAACCCACAAATGTTTGCTTTGCACAGTTGTAGTTAGTGGAAGGTTCGTTTGCATGCCATAAATCTATGACATAGGACCGCCGGCTTTACTTCCCCTCCAAAGGAAGGCATACTGAAGGATTTGAACGCTCTTAAAAAATCCGACGACTTCGGCCGGGTTTCAACCCGCGAACTTGGGCATAAAAGTTCAGCATGCTATCAACTACGCCACTGAAGCCGCCCTTTTCTCCTTTTTCAATGCCTCTTAATCTCATGTAATTTGTTTCATGTTATTTTTTTCCCACATATTCCAGTAATTGGAAAGATTTTGTGTTGACCGACTGAATGCTACAATATTAATTGTTAATAAGGCAACACTGTAAAATGGATTTAAAAGCTGTCTTTTGTCTTTGTTCCTCCGAAAACACCCTCTTAGGTCGACGTTGTAGGCTACTTGTAACCCAGAAACATCCGTAGAATTGATCTGTCGCCGAAATTCCTCTCACTAATGTTAAGGAAAGAAAGATCATTAGGAAAATTCTTAGTCCTAAGTTCAAAGATAGAGGTTACAAGCTCTGGAGTAATTCAGAAATATACTCCCACACTGAAATGATCTCAAGTGTAATCCGGAAACGGAGAATAACATTCTATGCCCACCTCCTGTCAATGCCAGTCAGTAGAATCTCCAACCGTCTATTATCATACTTCCGAGGTTTAAAAGTGATGCCTCTTCGGCTGGTGGGAGTGGATAAGGACTTGTTAAAGTTTGAAATTTCTGAATCAGATATCTTGCTCAGAACCCCATTGAAACAAAAACTCCGTCAGGTTCATCGAGAGGAAGTAAAACCCAGCAAGAGATATGTTCACTCGGATGAATGGAAGAAATCCCATTCCGAAAGGATGAAGGCGTGGTGGGCTAACAAGAAGAAAAACAGTTGAGATCTCGCGGAACCTAGTGGCCACAACGATAAACGTAAAGTAAGTAAAATAATAATTCTAGGCCACAGCTACCGCGGCGTTCTTCTTTGGAGATGGAGCCATTGAGGCGATCTACTCTCCAATTTCGACGTTCTATTCAATACTGCCATCTGGGAGTGATAACCAGAACTCTAGTGGGCAACCTGTGGCTCATATTCAATTAATTTTGTCTTTTAATCATCAAATGCGATACGAGAGATCTTTTATGTGCCGACATCGTAAGACTCGAGGTGCCGTGTTTTTTTTAAATCCTACTTCCTTTGCTGTGAATCAAACCCGCAATCTTGACATTATGAGACGGATACTCTACCACTGTACCGAAGAAACTTCCAAAATAGTGGGCAGCAAGCACACATGTCCAATAATGTGGCCTATCAAGAGGTTTCTCCTCCTTTTTAATCCTCATGGTCTTTATCAAGCCTGGCGCCACTCCAATTCTTCTCAAAACATCTCCGTAGCCAGGTCTATACAAGGTATTTTTAGCCTATTTTCAATTTTGAAAAAATAGGCTTGTGAGATCACCTTTTGTCCGTGTGTGTGTGCGCGCGCGTGTGTGTGAGGTGTGTGTGTGACCCCCCCTAATAAATTCTAAACGGCACGAGCGATTTCAATGAAACTCGGTAAGTTCATAGCACTATTCCGGGCGACCTCGATCGTGCCCTTCAAATTTTGTTACGTCTCACCAATCCAACATGGCGAATATGCGAAATATTTCACCAGCATTCAATATCTCCGAAACTATTCCCGATATCACCCTGGAATTTATTACGGTGATAAAGGGAACTACTAGAAGTTCACCTATGTGACTTTTGAAAAACTGGTAACTACAAAACCAACATGGCGGCCACGCGAATTTGCGACTTTTACATAGAAGTTTCTCGCGATTTAACCAACCAAATGCAATAAAACTTCGTACAGTATATGTTTATACACATTGTAATGCACCGAAATCTAACTTCGTTCAATTGTTTACATAACGACAAGATGGCGGCTGTGCAAGATATTTCACCGGCATTCTATTTCTCTGAAACTATTAGCGGTATCACCCTGAAATTTTGTACGGAGATAAAGGGCACTACTGGAAGTTCGTCTATAAGACATTCAAAACCGGTTAGCTACAAAACGAACATGGCGGCCAAGCTAATTAGAAAATTTTAAATAGACCTATCTCGCGATTTAATGTTCCAAACGCAATGAAATCTGATACAGGAAATGTTTATATACATTGTAATGCACTGGTATCTAATTTAGTTCAATTGTTTACATAACCTCAAGATGGCGACTGTGCGAATTTTAAAATTAAGTTTTTATTTCTTGTGTCGTATTCATGCGATCGAAGTGAAAGTTTGAATAATGAACCTACACAATAATTTTCCTTTAATGGTACATGACTCTATGGCCTAAACATTTAACAATCCAACATGGCGACCAACCGAAATATTTAGACGGCTATGAATATCTACGAATCTATTATAGCATTCAAACTGATTTTTTTATGTTCATAGGGGCTATGAACTTAAGTTCACCTATAAGACTTTAAATAACCTGGTGATCACAAATCCAACATGGCGGCGACGCGAAGTATATATTGTCACATGGACGTTTCTCGCAATTTAACCATCCGAGTGCAGAGGAACTTGGTACAGTAAATCCTTATACGAATGGTAATCCACTGGCATCTAATTTATTTCAATTGTTTCCATAACCACAAGATGGCAGCTGTGCGAAATTTTAAAATCTCCTTGCTACTTCTTGTGTCCTAATCATGCGATTGAAATTTGAGTGCTACACATACACAATAATCTTCATGTAACAGTACATAACTCTAGGACCTACATATATAAAATCCAACATGGCGACCATCCGAAATATTTAGTCGGTTCTCAATATCTACGAATCTATTACAGCAATCAAACTGAAATTTTGTATGTTGATAGTGGCAGTTAACATAAGTAGGATGTATGAAAATAGGCTGTATAGTTCTTCACGGAACTACTTGTCATTATTGTTCTTTAGCACTATAATTCAAAAGCTTCGACTGTTCATCTTGCTGCCACTCCAGGTGTCCAAGTCTCGCTTCTGTGGAAGAACGCGCTCCACACTGAAGTCTTTATCAGTTGTACTCGAAGTTTAGTTGATGGTGTTAGGTGTGAGGAGCTTCCCGTTCGGTATTTGCTTGTTTAATTCTGCTCACAAGATTTCTGGTACTCCGTCCATCAGCAGTAGATATACTTCATAAGTAAGTAACCTAAATTCTTCAACATACTTTGAACCAATTTTTAACTCAAGATCTCAACCCTGTTTTAAATTACTTGCGGCATGGTATTTGTATTGTCAGCGCGCCAGGAGAAATCAGGTGGTTTTGAACTTCAGGCGGTGTACCATGCACCGAGTATTCCAAAAACATCAAGTCAGTCACTACCCGATTCACTCACTCAACGCATTCTTTCTTTATCTGAACTCTGTGAAACATAAACACAAAGCTATGCGAAAATATCGACAGTAGGAAGGAAACAATACACACTTACAGCCTGATGAACAACAAGCAGGATGCTGGAGGTAGCAGCAATTAACAGCCGATATACTTAGGTCAGGAACACAGTAGGTAGTGTATGTATGTGCAATCTCCCTGTCGCAGTTTGTCAATTTGACTTCTCCTGGCGAGCAGACAATATATAGGCTAGTTCAGTATTTCAACAAAATTCCAAACGATATAGCCTCCAGTATATATTTGTAAAATTCTTTGATGCTATTTTTAGGGGTGGCCATATTAATAAATGTATTTGGCTGAAAAGAAAAGAGAAAATCTGTGCGTGGTTAGTAATCACTTGCACAGATTACAAAGGGGAGATGATTTACAAGCTTGTCTCGTTTCGTTCGTCAAGAAAAAAATCATCAGATCCAATACAAAAAGCCTATACAAAACAATAAAATTGCTGTACCAGACACTATTAAAATCAACAGTGCTAATCACAAATAGTCATGGTCGTCTATCACTAAACCGCAAAGGAGTGGTTAACTTCGTGGACTGATTGGTGGAAGGCTACTATTTCTGGATGGCATTATGTTTCTTTTTTCAATCTTGTTGTCTTGTAGATATTAAAGTAGCCTATATAGTTCTATTTCTGGAGCTTATCGCTAATGTAGGCCTATATCACTAAAGTACTAGCCACATTTTGGTTTCCATAGTGTTGGATGGAGCAATTTTGTTGTCTTGAAGGCCCATAGGCCTAGGCCTATATGACTGATTTGAAGAATATGGATCTGATGATGTTTGCTTGATGAACGAAACATTTCGTCGTTGTAAATCCCCCGTAGATTTTATTTTCGTGTCGAATCTCATATTCCCGTAAACTCGTGATCATTCGAAAGTTATGAATCAATTGTTTGTAAAATACTGTTGAACTATTGAGACCTCTAGTGAGGTAATATCCACCCTGAATGCAGCTTAAATTTTCGTACTTTTACTTGGGAAATTGTATTAAATATCGGTGAAAATTTTGATTCAATCCGATAACTTTCAACAAAAACCTATAAATGATGATAAATGAAGAGTTTTAACTATCTACTCAGTGGTGCGGGAAGCCAAAGGTCACGGTTTCGAGTTCACAAGCGTTGGGCATTTTATTTTACACCTTCCATCTTGTGCTATTTGTACAATACACAACCTAATTGGTGAAAGTTCTATTTGTCATTAATGCAGTTGTAACAAGTAGTTCCGTGAAGAACTATACAGCCTATTTTCATATATCCTACTTATGTTAATTGCCACTATCAACATACAAAATTTCAGTTTGATTGCTGTAATAGATTCGTAGATATTGAGAACCAACTAAATATTTCGGATGGTCGCCATGTTGGATTTTATATATGTAGGTCCTACAGTTATGTACTGTTACATGAAGATTATTGTGTACGTGTAGCATTCAAACTTCAATCGCATGATTAGGACACAAGAAGTAACAAGGATATTTTAAAATTTCGCACAGCTGCCATCTTGTGGTTATGGAAACAATTGAAATAAATTAGATTCCAGTGGATTAACATTCGTATAAGGATTTACTGTACCAAGTTTCACTGCACTCAGATGGTTCAATTGCGAGAAACGACCATGTGAATATTTATAATTCGAGTCGCCGCCATGTTGGATTTGTGATCACCAGGTTATTTAAAGTCCTATAGGTGAACTTAAGTTCATAGTCTCTATGAACATAAAAACATTCAGTTTGATTGCTATAATAGATTCGTAGATATTCAGAGCCGTCTAAATACTTCGGATGGTCGCCATGTTGTATTGTTAAATGTATAGGCCATAGAGTCATGAACCATTAAAGGAAAATTATTGTGTAGATTCATTATTCAAACGTTCACTTCAATTACATGATTACGACACAAGAAATACAAACTTAATTTTAAAATTCGCAAAGCCACCATCTTGAGGTTATGCAAACGATTGAACTAAATTAGATAGCAGTGCATTAAAATGTGTATAAACATTTCCTGTACCAGATTTCATTGAGTTTGGAACATTAATTCGCGAGAAAGGTCTATTTAAAATTTTCAAATTCGCTTGGCCGCCATGTTCGTTTTGTAGTTAACCGCTTTTTGAAAGTCATGTAGATGAACTTCCAGTAGTGCCCTTTATCTCCATACAAAATTTCAGGGTGATACAGCTAATAGTTTCAGAGATATAGAATGCCGGTGAAATATTTCGCACATCCGCCATCTTGTGGTTATGTAAACAATTGAACGAAGTTAGATGTCGGTGCATTACAATGTGTATAAACATATACTGTACCAAGTTTCATTGCGTTTGGTTGGTTAAATCGCGAGAAACGTCTATTTAAAAGTCGCATATTTGCGTGGCCGCCATGTTAGTTTAGTAGTTACCAGGTTTTCAAAGATCACATAAGTGAACTTCTAGTAGTTCCCTTTATCACCGTAAAAAAATCCATGGTGATATCGGGAATAGTTTCGGAGATATTGAATGCTGGTGAAATATTTCGCACAGCCGCCATGTTGGATTGGTGAGACATAACAAAATTTCAAGGGCACGGTCGGGGTCGCCAGGAATAGTACTATGAACTTACCATGTTTCATTGAAATCGCTCCAGCCGTTTAAAAGTTATTAGGGGACACACACCTCACACACACACACACACACGCACACACACGGACAAAAGGTGATCTCATTAGCCTATTTTTTCAAAATTGATAATAGGCTAAAAATCTAGTTCTTGGGAACTGCAAATATTGTTTGGTTGGTTCCACAGGGGCTGCGACAACGCTGTCATGTAGCCCCGTGTACTTTGTGTGTGTGTGGAATCTGTCTGATAACCGGTGTTAATTGTGATGACTGTATTAGTGTGTGTTCTAAGACGGTAATTTCAAGTAGTTCCTTCTTTCGCTACCAAATACTACCGTCCACGTCACATAGCTGTGAACTTGGCTACTACTAGATGCCATCGCAACCAGCACCTGGTGATGAACGTTGGAACTTATGAGCATTAATTCAAACCTAACCTAAAAATTTTGCTTCACACAAGTTTAGTTAAGCGGCTTCGGTGGCGTTGTCTGTAGCATGCTGAGCTTCTATGCCCAAGATAGTGGGTTCAAACCCGGCCGAAGCCGTCGGATTTTTTAAGAGCGTTAAAAATCCCTCAGTATGCCTTCCTTCGGAGGGGAAGTAAAGCCGGCGGTCCCATGTCATAGATTTATGGCATGTTAAAGAACCTTCCACTAATTGCACCTGTGTGAAGCTAAATTGGATAGGTTAAGAATGTAAACAACGCTCTTAGGTTTCTACGTTCGTTGCCAAGAGCCGACTGCGGTGGCGTCTGGTAGCTAAGTTCTGAACTTGGCCTTGTAGTCGTTGACGGTAGCGCTTGGCGGCAAAAGTAGGAACTATTTGAAAAATTCTAATTTGCAGTACTTAAAATTAAAAAACAGATAACACACACTAATACAGTCATCACAATTAACACCGGTTATCAGACAGATTCCCACACACACCCAAAGTACACGGGGCTACATGACCGCGTTGTCGCAGCCCCTAAACTTAAGAACCAACCGAGTTTAGTTAGTGGAAGGTTCTTTTACATGCAATAAATCTATGACATGGGCCTGCGGGCTTTACTTCCCCCTCCATAGGAAGGCATACTGAGGGATTTTTTACGCACTTGAAAAATCCGAGACTTCGGCTGGAGGGACCTTGGGCATAGAAGTTCAGCATGCTACCAACTACGCCACCGAAGCCGACAAAAATATTGTTTAACTACACAAAATCTAAGCTCTAAAATTCAATGATCATTCATTCATTTATTTCCGTAGGGTTCGAAAGCAATTTCTGCCCAAATTGCTGGTTTCCTGTGTTGAAAGGTGTTTCAGTGTGGCTAATGATGACAAATGTGATAGTGACGCACTTGTCATGTAAATATTGTTGTCTGTATTGATATGACAGTGCAGTGCGTGTGTGTGTGAGCCAGAGCAGACCACGTGATGTCGTCCATCACAAGCTTGCACGCGACTCGTAACTCAGGACTCAGGGGTGTGTCGTGAGACTCGAAACCATCTTATCTCAATGAATCCGCACACATCTTCACAGTTTAGCCAGTTTGGGCGTGGTTCTCTAGGGAGGTTTCATAGTACAATAGCCACAAGCGTGTCCACTTCATGAGACAACCATGCAAGTGACAAAACTATCTTTCCAGATAATATACATTTATTTGAATTTATGGGGACCCAACTTATGTAGAGGAACGATTGACTTTATTTCAATGTGCTCTACCTCTGAGATATACTTCTCTGTGCGATAAGAAGCACTGCAAATTTCTCCATCTAAGTCTATCCCTTAATTTTTCCTTTCGTATGAGGTTGGGGGTGAGATGCGATGAATTTCTATGTGGTGCATAAGTTTCGTGGCCAGTTGCCCTTCCTGGTGCTATATCCTTGTGAGATATGAAATGAATTAAGGTGAATGAGACAGGGTGGGGAGCAGGAAGCAAGTGGGCGTGCCCTATTAGAAGGTGACTAGTGTTTTGCGTTTTCAATTCTGGACAATGTCTTAAGGAGTAGAGACATAACATTAATAACAAAGATCCGTATAGTAAGGGCTATGGTATTTCCAGTTGTGATGTACGGATGTGACCTGGACCATAAGAAAAGCTGAACGCCGTAGAATAGATTCCTTCGAATTATGGTGTTCGAGAAAAGTTCTTAATGGACTGTGAAGAGAACAAATATGTCAGTGTTACAGCAAATTAAACCAGAGTGTTCCATGGAGGGCTTAATCCTGAAACAAAAACTGGGCTACTTTGGACACATCATGAGAAGACATAATTCATTAGAGAAGACCTTAATGATGGGGTAGATAGCAGGCACAAAAAGAAGAGGAAGGCAAAGAATGAGATGGATGGATGGCATCACAGAAGCACTAAATTCCTGCTTGATTTCGGGAGGCAGTGCAGGACAGAAGAAATTGGCGTAGTTTAGTACATGGGGTCACGGAGAGTCGGAATCGGCTAAACGAATAAAGAGAGAGAGAGTGTTTTGCCTAGAGATGCAAGCCATTTCAAAAACGCCGGACGGTGGGATTCGACACCACTTGTCTACCAAGTCCGGAGATAGCCTGGCCCCATGGACTTGTGCCTTAGTGCACGTAGTGTATCTTTCCCATGCAAAATCTGAAATACTGTATGTTGTTGTCATTTCACGATGACAGTTGGTCATAGACATTGCATTTTAAATTTACATGCTCGTAGACTTCCTTCAAGTTAACCCACGTCATACGATAGGCTGCCCGGAAGTTGGTTAGCGTACGGTGCACAGTAGGCCAGATACTGAATCTGACGGGACAAAACTATTTTTTGTAGATATTACATTTCTTTCGTGATAATTTAGTTAAAGATAATAAATTTAATTATTTACAGCCCATTGGAAAGTATATTTTAAAATCACATTGGAATGAACTTAGGACCATCTGAATAGCCCGATACACTTCGTTTGAACATCCTTCTAGGTCTAGTTTTTTCTGCACATAAGTTATCAGCGAGGTAACCGACCATGTTCGGTTTTCAGCACCTCGTACAAATCTGTACGCGTCAAGGTAGTGCGACTCCCCTGCTGGTGCGTCTCTGGAATCAATAATAATTTTCTACTGCAAGAGCAATAAATCGCAATTATCTGTTGCATGCCACATAAAGTCAAATATTACCCCTAAGTAATGGCATAAAAATCACGGTGCGACATTGAACATAATTTGTTATAAACCTTGGTGAAACTGAAAACATCAAACAAAATAAAGGATTGTTTCACCTCACGTCTTTAACCGAACAAAGAAATTCTATGTCCAATCAATTAAAATATAATTATACCAGCAATAAAGAGCATACCTGAAGAATTACATTCCATTCGCGGTTCAGCTGTCAAGTGTGATCATAATTTTGTGAGTTTTCCGATTATATTTTTCCTGTGAAAGAATACAGTGACCACTGCTCAGCCATTTGGCCTACGGATTGCAGGGGACGCACGGTCAGCGTGACAATCTCCCACCGGTCGTTATTCTTGGCTTTTCAATTTTAGAATAATTATTAAATATCTTATGAGATTTTTTTAAAATATTTATGAATAGTGATGAATTTTTATGTATGTTTTAGTTGCTTTGTTTTTTTTTCATTATCAGTCTGAATAGAATATTTTTAATAACAATAATAGCTTGCCACGGTGGGTGAGTGGTTAACGTGCCGGACTACCAACCCCTAGCTTGCAGGTTCGCTCCTGGCCGTAGTAAGTTATTTTTGAAAGGTGGCAAAAATTACGACACGCATGTCATACGATGTTGGCATGTCAAAGAATCCATTTGAATTCAGTAGGCCGTGTTCATATGTCAAAATTAATCTCTGGAGTTTCCGCCAACACGAAGTTCCTCATTTCTCTACTAGAAAGCGCTATAGTGTTCAAGGAGCTTAGATAATATCATCTAACCTCCTTGACTTTCATAGTGCTTCAAGGAACAAGGAAATTCGACATTCAAGCTACCCTCTCGGTGTCAAATAACCAAGCTTGCACCCTGCAGCCGAGGCCATACGATATTATTATTATTATTATTGTTATTTTTTTTTTTAATAATCGTTTCGGTCGTCTATGGACCACGTTATTTCAACTGCATTTTCCCTCGTTCTTTCACATTGGCCCAGTATTCGCGCATTCTTCTTCGGTGAGCTTCCCTTCGTTCTTCGGTCCACTTCTTGCCGGTTTTCAATATAGGTTTTGGCTGAAAACTCTGTATCTCCTCAAGTTTCTTCTTCAAGGAGTCACGTTCCAAGATGTCCTCATGTGATATCCCCAGTTCTTGTAGGTCTTTTTCCACCTCTGTAAACCAGATCCCTTTGGTTTTCTTATAACACTATTTTTTTCTTTTGGCCACGCCGGTAGATTAAAAAAAAAAGAGTAATATAATACCTGTAAGAACGAACGAAACAGCTTGCGGAATGTCATAGTAACTTAGGCAGACAGCGCTTTGTGCCAAAATGAAGAAACTAACTGATTTCACATTGTGGTCGCATTTGCCAAGGCTGTATACAAAGATACAAAGGAACCCACCGAGTGAGTTGTGCGCTTGACGATATCTTGGCGCTGAAGTTGTGTCATGGTGGACACCCCTTAAAGAGCCATTGTAGCTTAATCCTTAGTTTGTTATCCCCTTCCCCCTACTCTGACTATTAATAAAGGCAGCTATCAAGTCCGCGCACATGAATACAAAGTTGACTCTTCAAGATAATCCACAACATGGCTCCAAGATTCCGCCAGCCTTTAAAAACTCGTTTTCCATATTGTCTTGGAGTCCTAGGCGAGCGAGATTTCATCGGCGACACAAACAATGCCGTCGTATATCTTCCAGCAAGAGAAATTGTGCTTGTCTAATAAATAACGTGCACGAACATGCATGACACTGTACCAAGTGCCAGCTGGCCTTGGTCACCCCTCCTGAGTCACGTGATACCACGGCCTCCTTGATACACAACTCTATCTCGTGCGAAACTTCTCCATACCCTTCGAGCATTAGAGTACTCTATTTTGTTCAGAAATAGTTTGTACTCGACAGTTCGATAGACGCTACCAAGTTTTAAACAAGTGACGGTCGGCTTTGTTTCCAAGCAATATTAACACGATGTTCATTAAAGAGCATATAATATTGAACACGAATAAGTGAAAAGCATTTCTGTTAAAAGAACATGTAGCCTACTTTATCTTAAATGAATCGTATGGGTATGGTTATAGCTCTATGTCCTTATAGAGTGGTATAATTGAATGTTCCTGTGTTGAACGTTAAGCACATAAGACTCGTATTTTCGTGAGTTTGGTTGTAGTTCTGCATTTGCATCCAGAACAATTGATAGTAACATTAGGAATGTACGTCCATCTTGAATTTACGGAATCGTTGAAGCGTGTTGGATCGTTAAATTCTGGACAACTAGTTACCACTACAAGGGCAAGCAGACTAAGATCGCACTTTTTGATGCGTGTTGGAACGACAAATTTCCGACAACTTGTTACCATGGTTACAAAGGCAAGCAGACTAAGATCCCTGTTGTTGAAGCGTGCGCGATACTTATACACTAAAGCTCTGATAATCTGAACCCCGCTAGTCCGAAAGCCCGGATAATGCAGACCAAAACAATTGTAGGAAAATTGAAAATCATCAGAGAAATTTCAGACATGAATTTTAGAACATCAAATGTACTGTTAAAGTAATACAAAAATATCACTGCGATTTACAATAACTGAGTGCAATTAACTTATAAGATGATTAAGTATAACTTTGTCCATGGCTTTCTAAGCAATTGCTTTGTGACATTTACCACGCCTCAGTCACCCAATGAAGCCCTTCTTTGATAACAAGTTTTTTAGGACAATGATTTTAGAAGTGCCATCAATTTTAATTAAGAATTCTAGGGGCATCATTTTATAAGCTTAATTATCCTATTCATTAGCCTCCGTGGCTTAGGCGGCAGCACGCCGGCCTCTCACCGCTGGGTCCGTGGTTCAAGTCCCGGTCACTCCATGTGAGATCTGTGCTGGACAAAACGGAGGCAGACAGGTTTTTCTCCGGGTACTCCGGTTTTCCCTGTCAAAATTTCATTCCAGCAACACTCTCCACTATCATTTCATCTGTCATTCATTTAACCATTTCCCCAGAGGAGTGCGTCAGGCCTCGGCAGCCGGCACAGTTCATATCCTCGCCGCTAGATGGGGGCTTCACTCATTCCATTCCTGACCCGGTCGGAGACTGGAAGCAGGCTGTGGATTTTCATTCATTATAGATTAATCCGATTATTCGCACATTTCAACAGGCCATGGTCCCAGTTAGTTGGGAATTGCGGGGTCATACTGTAATGCGAATAGACGAATAGGCTCCATGATTCGATCGATGTTTACCAGAGTAGCAGAGAAACTTTAATTTTGATCTTCAGGAGCGTTTCATAAAATCCTGATTGTTGTCTCTTGAACCTTATGAAAATGAAAATCCACATCCTGCTTCCAGTCTCCGACCGGGTCAGGAATGGAATGAATGAAGCCCCTATCTAGCGGCGAGGATATGAACTGTGCCGGCTGCCGAGACCTAACGCACTCCTCTGGGGCAATGATTAAATTAATGACAGATGAAATGAAATGACAGTGGAGAGTGTTGCTGGAATGAAATTTTGACAGGGAAAACCGGAGTACCCGGAGAAAACCCTGTCTGCCTCCGTATTGTCCAGCGCAGATCTCACATGGAGTGACCGGGATTTGAACCACGGACCCAGCGGTCTCTTGAACCTTATGCACCTCATAATTAGCTTATGTGGTTCAAGTCTGATATTTCATCAGGGTCGACTGGACATGTTGTGGAAACAACAACCCCGGTCCTGTACAAGTGACTTGGGTAGCACCCACGCCCGTTGATCTCATCCTAATGATGGTAATAATATGCCAGTTTGCGGAGAAATAATTTCAACTCTGAGATTTGCTGATGACATTGCATCTTGGCTGATTCAACAGAGGATTTGAATGAGTTTTTAAATGGTAACAACTCCATCTTGTGGAAAGAATTCATGATAAAAATTAATAAATGTAAAACAAAAATATTGGAATGCAGCCGAAAGAAATCACAAACGCCTATGGACGTCTATTGGCAGGTTAATAGCTAAATAAAGTAGGAGACTACTGTTACATAGGAAGCAAAATAACCACTGATGGAGGAAGCAAAGACTATATAAAATTAGGTTGGCTCAGGCAAAGAAAGCATTTCTAAAGAAAAGTAATCTGTTGACATCGAATATAGATTTAGGTATTATGAGGTCATTTTTGAAAGCCGTGGTCTGGAGCGTGGCACTCTATGGAAGTGAAACTTGGACTGTTGGTGCAGCAGAAAAGGGGAGAATAGAAGCTTTTGAAATGTGGTGTTACAGGAGAATGATGAGGATCAGATGGGTAGATAGGGTTACAAATGAAGAAGTATTAACACGAGTGGGCGAGGAGAGATGTTTCTGGCGACTGTTAAAGAAGAGACGAGATAGGTTGGTAGGACACATACTAAGAAACCCATGAATAACAAAGTTAGTTATGGAAGGAAGGTTCGAGGGCAAGAACTGTAGGGGTAGACCTAGGTTGCAATAGGTTAAACAGATTGCCACGAATGTAGACTAAGTTGAGGTAGCTATGTAGAGATGAAACGATCAGCTCAGGACAAGGAGGCTTGGAGTGCTGCATCAAACCAGTCAGAAGACTGACGACTCAAACAGTAGAAAGAACATGCCTTCTCAAGAAATTTAGGGGCATATGAACACCCCTTAAAACAACAATAACTAACTTAATCGTCAAATTTATACAACTGTACCTCGGTGTCTGCGGAATAGAGGGCTGAATTGAAGCATATTGTTCACATTTTGTGAGCTGTGACACTGTCCATTCGAGGTAGGCGTGTTTCTTTATGATGTAAGTGTGACTTGTAGTCTTTCCCAAGATGGAGTAGTCTATAGCTGTCGCTGGAGGCTAGCGTGTTGGTTCCACATTAATAGTGAAGACAAGAAGAGGGTCTTGTAGAACCCGGTCTCTCCTGCTATCAGCCGCCATTCATCATGGCCACTGTAATGGCGCTTCTACAAAATTAATATTCTGCGACCCTCTTGTTGTACTCGTGATTTGTGGCAGGGTTCAGGGTTCATATCCGCGTTTGTGTTGCAACATACACGGTACCCTTCAGGGGTGTGCGTGCTGTAGATGTCAACACTCGTTGAATATGTCATAACTAATTAGGCTTATTGGATTATACCACCAAGGGGTGCCTGGCGTCTGCCTTTAATCAATGCATGTTAATCTTCCATCTGGTGATGATGTTCATAATAATAATATTAGCCTAATATTAATATATTGTATTATATATTGTATTATTATACCGGTCACGGTGGCCGTGATTGTTAACTCTAGAGCTCGTGCCACGCTGACATGGGGAGAACGTGGGTTCTAATCCCACCTCGGCCGTCCTCAAAATTGGTTTTCGTGGTTTCCCATTTTCACCACCAGACAAATGCCGGGACGGTTCCTTTCAACAGGTCCACGGTCGACTTCCTTCCAAAATCCCTTCCTTGACCCTTCCTTAATCAGACCCAAGTTAGCAGTCGCCCTGTCCCCATCCCCAGTTGTGTATTCTGATAAAGTGTGTTCAGCTCCCAGACACCGTCCTTCCGACGGTAGAGGGATGATCATTCGCAGAGTCAGTGGGTGAAGACAAGCTGGGAGGGTAAATGATTTAAAATACATATTATCATAATTTTTAGCCTACTTTTCACATTTTGCAAAAATGAGGAAAAAGTAGACTTATGAGATCGGGCGAATGTGTTTCTGTCTGTCTGTCTGTCTGTCTGTCTGTCCTTCTGTCTGTCTGTCTGTCTGGCTGTGTGTGTGTCCCCACCTATCAACTCCTAAACGGCTGCAGCAATCGAAACAAAATTTGGTAGGAGTAAAGATCTATACCTGAATATCTCACGGCCATATTTGAAAATGATGTCAGTGCTACCAACTGCTGAAAAATCACAATTGAATTTTGAGCTCCATGTAGGATATCTTGGAAGGTATGAATTGGAGCTATTTCAAAACTGGCACACGTATAGATAATAATATTGCAGTTTAATTTCCAGGAGGCCATACATGGCAGTGTTACCAAAATGATTATAAGCCTGATGATAGGTCCACATTTTAAATTCATATAACTTCTACACTATCAATTAGATTTCAACCAAATTTCGTATGTGCTATGTGTACATAAACAGATATGACTGAGTGTATTCTTAAGAGCGACCAGAGCTGCCAACTGTTAATAAATGCTCTCATTTTTAAAAATCCAAATACCTATATATCAGAAAGTATGCAAGCCGACAGCTTTAAACTATGCACACGTATAGTACCTGGCATTCTATATTAAATTGGAGTAACTTATATACGTCAGTGCTACCAACATGATTCTAAGCCTGCTGAGAGGTCCAACTTTAAATACATGTAACTTCTATACTATCATTTGGATTTCAATCAAATTTCGTGTGTGCTATGTGTACCATAACAGATATGACTATGCCAATTCTTAATAGTAACCAGGGCTGCCAACTGTTAATAAATACGGTCTCTATTTTTGTTACCCTAATATCAATATATCAGAAAGTATGCAAGCCAATAGCTCTAAACTTTGCACACGTATAGTACCTAGCATTCTAGAATAATTTGGAGTAACTAATATAGGCCTACGCCAGTGCTGCCAACATGATTCTAAGCCTGCTGATAGGTCCAATTTTAAAATACATGTAACTTCTATACTAACTAATGGATTTCATTCAAAATTGACACAACAATAGATCATATTATTTCAGATTATTTCTGACCAATACATGTATGTCATTGTTGCCAACATGATTTTACGTGCGCTGTTAGATCCAATGTTTAACTGCATGTAACGTCCATGCTATCCATTGGACTTCAACCAAATGTTGTATTCTGTACCTTAAGAGATGGAACTAAGAATATATTCAGTCGCCAAGGCTGCCAACTGTAGTTCTCTATTAGACTACATTATGCCAGGTATACAGTATTTCGAACTAATTAGAAATTTCGATATTACCAACTTAATTTCGTCATTATTCTAGATAGATCCATATAGATTTATTATTGGCATGAATCTTAAATTTTAAGAAAAGTAGGCTTTTTAGTTCGTCATGGAAATTCTTGTTATTATTATTATTATTATTATTATTACCGACAGCTGTAGCTACGTTGGCTAACGCTCAGTGCTAGGCCATGGGACTGAGCTATCTGTGGACTCAGTAGACGTGGGTTTGAACCCCACCGTCGGCCGTTCTTGGAATGGTTTTCCGCTTCCTTCCACATCCTTGCCCAGCTTCATTCATCTTTATTAATCTCATCTCTCATTAACTCCTCTCATGAGGTTGGCGTCAGGGCTGTAAAACCATCCGCCACAAAGTCTTTCATCGCATCTATTAACAGACACTACTCCAAGATTGATTTGTGATTGGTCTCATTTGAAAATAATTTCGAATGACGATTAACTCAGGACAGGGGGCTATGGAGTGACGCATCAAACCAGTCAAGACACTGAAGACTCAAACACAACATATAGTTAGACACAAGTCCGAATAGCGCTCTTTTTGGTTATAAATCTTTTCCCATCCTGGAAAAAGAAATCTGTCTTTAAAATCCGCAGTAGTTAAAAGACATGTTAAAACAATAACATTATTATTATTATCATTATTATTATTATTATTAAAACTCAACAATTTTTCTAGGTTTATGCCGTGTCTTATGTGGGGATTTCGCCTAGGAACACCAAGCTGGTTCATCGGCGGGCTCTTGGCCCCATGGCCTAGCACTGCGCGTCAGCGAGCGTAGCTACCGCTGTCGGTAAATAAATAAATAAATAAATAAATAAATAAATAAATAAATAAATAAATAAATAAATAATAGACTGTCGGCCGTCCTTGAAATGGTCTGCCGTGGTTTCCCATTTTCAACTCCAGGCAAATGCTGGGACGGTACCTTCTGACAGGCCACGGCCGTTTCCTTCCGCATCCTTATACAGTTTCACTCATCATCATTCACGTCATCTCTCATTAACTCCTCTCGTGAGGTTGGCGTCAGGAAGGGCATCCGGCCGTAAAAACATCCGTCACAAAGTCTTTCATCGCATCTCATCCCCGACCGCGTTGAAAACGGGAATATAAGGGGTAGACAAACACTATTATTATTATTATTATTATTATTATTATTATTATTATTATTATTTTGTGTGTATCCATTGATGGAATAAAAGTAGGCGAATATGCATGCACAAAGTGGTCTACGGTGAATCCGACAAAGACTGTAATATAATTGCAATAATTCAATGTGTTATTTCTTTGTAAC
This sequence comes from Meconema thalassinum, assembly GCA_946902985.2. Classification (NCBI taxonomy): domain Eukaryota; kingdom Metazoa; phylum Arthropoda; class Insecta; order Orthoptera; family Tettigoniidae; genus Meconema; species Meconema thalassinum. The sequence continues at coordinate 1,049,312,147 of OX336388.2, forward strand.
TGCTGATAATGATGAACTAACGATACAATTATGAAGAAACAGCACATTAAAAGTTGAGTCACAAGTTCGCCGCCGCTGTTACTGCCTGAGAAATAATTGATGTTACCTGGTTAGAAATACATTTGAGAAAGTTTGTATTGTTAAGAAAGAAATAAGAAGGTTTCTTTTAAACATTTATTAAAAAGTTAGATAACATTGAGCGAGCTTCTTGCTGAATGTAACATATAATTGGGTTCCTTTCACCGTTACACAACTTTTGTTCTGCGCATCGTGTGAAGTGGAAAGAAGGCCTCAAACAATTCATCGCACAGGTTGTCGTACTGCTTATTAATTAATTGAAGTTCGATTGTCATGTAATAGACATTAGGAATACCTCGTCAATTTCCTGCCACATCATTAATGTCATCTCCCATCACGAGAACTGTGTACTGTAATTGTCTCCTCTTAGAAGTTGCCTCATCCAACTTGCATTAATTCTTGCTTCCTCATCAACAGTAGTGGTTATCAAGAGATCTTTATGTTGGTCATTGTGAAAGGAATCGTCAGAGCCCTGAGAAGCAACTGTGGGGGTCAGCCGTCATTTAGGCCAGCGAAACACGAACTTGAATACTTCCGGTACATGGAAATGACGTCATGAAAGTTGCGATATAAGAGCAGCGCTCGTATTACAAAGTCAGAAAATACAGGTATACAGGTACATTGTCATTTAGAGCCCGGATATTTGGTATTAACCTACTGTATTCTTTTCCCTACGATAATTTCAAGGTGTAGGCCTATATGTCGTAGTCAGATAGTGAAAACCGTCATTTCATGAAAATTCTAGGTTACTCTTGAAAAGCCAGCATAAGCTGTAAAAAGGGATAGTTGCATTATCTTTTTATTATTATTATTATTATTATTTTCGTTTTGGTCGTGTAGGGACCACGAGCCAATTTCAATGCTTTGTCCTTTGCTGTTCCTTTTTCTTCCTCCAGTATTCCTTCATCATCTCCCTATGTTTCCTCTTCCTTTCCTAGGACCATTTCGAGCCGGTTTTCTTTCCCTTCTTCCCTTGGAATCCTTCCATTTTTAGCACTTTTTGTCTAATATCTCTCTGTGGTGTATCTTCTTCTCGGATATTGTTTCTTTCCAAATCCTTTTTTACTTTTTGTACCCAGGTTGTTGTTGACTTCTTGATCCATAGGAATGTGCAGATCTGCTTGGTTAACCTACTGACATCCATCCTATACAAATGTAAAAAAAAAAAATAGCAATCTCCTCTTCCGTATTGTTTCTGATATGTTTTCTATTTTTCGGTATATTTCATCATTACTTATTAATTTCCAGAAATCTGCAGTTATTGAAGGACCGAGTATTTTGCGTATAATTCTTCTTTCTACTACTAATACTTATTATTATTATTGTTTTTTTTGCATCATTAACACGGCTGATACCGGTTACATTATTATTATTATTATTGATATTATTATTATTATTATTATTATTATTATTATTATTATTATTTCCAGCAACGCAGTGCTATCACTGTTGTAACAAAAACAACATGGGAATCGTTCTCTCTCTGGATATATCGATGTGTTTAATTTCCGCGAATAATTGAATTCATAAGTATTCATTGAACAAGCTGAATTAAGCTGACTTCCCGTGGGCGTGTTTTTACGTTCTTGCTCGGATCTAATTGAAATGCGTGGTGATAAATATGCCTAGCTCATTTAACGAAGATTAAATAAGGTTCTTAAATAAGATACCATTTACATTGTATTGGCTGTGAAAATGATTTTTTATGAACTAAAGTAGGCTATTTATTATTTAGCATCTAATCCCCTGAAGAGGATCATTAACGATCTGACTGCTACTGTTGAAACATCAATATTCTGTCTTAATTTTTATTTAAAACAAGCTGTACCCGGCATGCGTTGCAATGCCAATCAAAGAAAGTGTTGGCGTTGAAATTCTGTTTCTTGAAGTGCTTTTGGATACACAACATGTTTTTCAATTTCCGTTGACTGCTTCTAAGCTATCGTAAAATGGATTTTCTAATTTAGAATCATTCGTAAGAGCGTGCACAACAACTTTCAAAAGTCTCATCGCAATCGGATGAATGGCATATGAACGTATACGAGATTTTGTTTGAACGATTCGTGCGCTGTCACTCATTTGTTGATTCTACTCGTACGCTACCTATTGAGAAATTGATTTACTAAGTCGAAACCCAACCTTGGCTTGTACACAATAACTCATCAAGGTTTTATCACAATCGAAGAAGGTTATATGAACGCATAAGGGATTTTGTTGAAACGCTTCGCGCGTCGTCACCCATTTGTTGCATATACTCGTGCGCTACCTATTGTGAAATGGATTTACTAAGTCGAAACCCTTCCCTGGCGTGTTCACAATAACTCATCAATGTTTCATCGCAATCGGATGAATAGTATATGCACGTATACGGGGTTTTGTTTAAACGATTCGTGCACTGTCACTCATTAATTGAATCTACTCGTGCGCTACCTATTGTGAAATGTATTACTAAGTCGAAGCCCTTCCCTGGCGTGTACACAATAACTCATCAAGGTTTCATCGCAATCGAAGAAGGTTATATGAACGCAATAGGGGATTTTGTTGAAACGCTTCGCGCGTTGTCACCTATTTGTTGCATCTACTCTTGCGCTACTTATAGTGAAATGGATTTACTAAGTCGAAACCCTTCCCTGGCGTGTACACAATAACTGATAAATTTTTCATCGCAATCGGATGAATAGTATATGAACGCATACCGGATTTTGTTTAAACGATTCGCGCCCCGTCACTCATTTGTTGAAACTACTCGTGCGCTACCTACTGTAAAATGTCTTTACTAAGTTAGAACCATTCACGTAAGTGTCCACAACATCTCACCCAAGTTTCATCGCTATCGGACTAATGGGATATGAAGACATAGGGGACTTTATTGAAACGCTCCGCGTGTCGTCGTTCATTTGTCGAATCTACTCGTGTGCTACCTACTGTGAAATGTATTTACTAAGCCAGAAACCTTCCTTGGAGTGACCACCATATTTCACCCAAGTTTCACCGCTAACGGCAGAATGGTATATGACCTTATACGGGACTTTGTTGAAACGCTAATGGGATATGAAGACATAGGGGACTGTATTGAAACGATCCGCGTGTCGTCGTTCATTTGTAGAAACTTCTCGTGTGCTACCTACTGTGAAATGTATTTACTAAGCCAGAAACCTTCCTTGGAGTGTCCACCATATTTCACCCCAAGTTTCACCGCTAACGGCAGAATGGTATATGACCTTATACGGGACTTTGTTGAAACGCTTCGCTTGTCGTCCCTCATTTGTTGAATCTACTTGTGCGCTGCCTATTGTATAGTGGATTTACTAAGCCAGAAACCTTCCATGAAGTGTACACAACATCTCACCCAAGTTTCATAGCTATCGGACGAATGGTATATGAATGCATACGGGACTTGGTTGAAACGCTTCGCGTGTCGTCGCCCATTTGTTGATTCTACTCTTGCGCTACATATTGTAATATGCTCAGCCAGAAACCTTCCCTGGAGTGTACACAACATCTCACCCAAGTTTCATCGCAATCGGATGAATGGTATGTGAATGTATACGGGACGTTGTCGAAACGCTTCGCGCGTAGTCACTCATTTGTTGAATCTAAACGTGCGCTTCGTATTGTAAAATGGATTTACTAACCAGCAACCTTTCCTGGAGTATACACAACAATTCACCAAACATTTATCACTATCAGACGAATGGTATATGACCTTATACGGGACTTTGTTGAAACGCTTCGCGTGTCATCGCTCATTTGTTGAATCTACTGGTGCGCTACCTATTGTAAAATGGATGTACTAAGCCAGAAACCTTCTCTGGAGTGTACACAACATCTCACCCAAGTTTCATCGCAATCGGATGAATGGTATGTGAATGTATACGGGACGTTGTCGAAACGCTTCGCGCGTAGTCACTCATTTGTTGAATCTAAACGTGCGCTTCGTATTGTAAAATGGATTTAGTAACCAGAAACCTTTCCTGGAGTATACACAACAATTCACCAAACATTTATCACTATCAGACGAATGGTATATGATCTTATACGGGACTTTGTTGAAACGCTTCGCGTGTCATCGCTCATTTGTTGAATCTACTGGTGCGCTACCTATTGTAAAATGGATGTACTAAGCCAGAAACCTTCCCTGGAGTGTACACAACATCTCACCCAAGTTTCATCGCTATCGGATGAATGGTATGTGACCTTATATGGGACTTTGTTGAAAAGCTTCGCGCGTCGTCGCTCATTTGTTGATTCTACTCGTGCTCTACCTATTTAAAGGGATTTACTAAGCCAGAAACCTTCCCTGGTATGCACACAACATCGCTATCGGACGAACGGTATATGAACGCATCCGTGACTTTGTTGAAATGCTTCGCGCGTCGTAGCTCATTTGTTGAATCTACTCGTGCGCTGCCTATTGTAAAGTGGATTTACTAAGCCAGAAAATTTCCCTGAAGTGCACACAACATTTTACGCAAGTTTCATAGCTATCGGACGAATGGTATATGAATGCATACGGGACTTTGTTGAAACACTTTGCGTGTCGTCGCTCTTTTGTTGAATCTACTCGTGCGCTATCTACTGTGAAATGTATTCACTAATTTTGAAACCTTCTCGTAAGTGTATACAACATCTCACCCAAGTTTCACCGCTATCGGACGAATGGTATATGAACACATACGGGACTTGGTTGAAACACTTCGCACATCGTCGCTCATTTGTTGAATCTACGCGTGCGCTACCTATTGTAAAACGGATTTACTAAGTCAGAAACCTTCCTTGGATTGTACTCAACATCTCACCCAAGTTTCATCGCAATCGGATGAATGGTATATGAACGCATAGGAGACATACACACCCACAGACAGACAGACAGACAGACAGACAATCACGTAAAATTGATTTATATATATAGATAAAATATGTAATTCCACTAAACTTGGCATGGCATTTTAACATAACCACTTATAATGGCCGGGCATCAAATGGGTTCAGTTAAGTACCATACGTATTTGAGCAGCTTCGGTGGTGTAGTTGGTAGCATGCTGAAATGCTATTTCATTTATATTTCATCAACTTCTTAATTAGGCGTTTGAATAGGATTAGAAATCAATTTATTATCTTTTACTCCTATAATATCTAATACAAAAAATACTTTATCTACTGAAGCTTCCCTGAAATACTTCCTTATTCAAGCTATTCAAGCTTCTACGGTAGACCTACGGTTAAAATTTGTCCCGTTAAAATATAGGAGTCATAAACCGGTCGTGCTCCAATTCATGTTATTAAAATAACAAAAGTTGTTATAGATCACAATGAAATTTGATTAATAGGATAAAATTGAGTTCTTTGGAATCTGTTTATTAATATAAGAGCCCAATAGCAACTACAGAGGTGTGCAAATTATTTGAGTCAAATACAGAATTTAAATGAAACAATTTTGTATTCAAAAACATTTTATTGGCCATCTGCTGGCATCCTTTGTAACCCTACTTTTGGTTTGCAGATGCCATTCAAACGTATATTAGCCGATGACGGGGTGGCTGCTGATCGCGTTATCCGCTTTATAAGAGAGAGTGGTTTGGGGCCAGCGATCTAAATTTTCCAGTAAAAATTGACTCAACGACTTGTTCGTATTTGAATGATAATGCTTTGTTTTCCCGTAATTTTTGTTTATTTTTATAGTTTTTTTTTTGTGTTTTGCTTTATTAATTTTTGGTCTTTTTAAATTTAGGTGTCCACCTCAAAATTTTAAATTCAATTCCAAATTTGTATTCTTTAATCTGTGTTAAGAGGGGCAGATGACCTCGTAGTTCCGCCCCTTAAAACAAAAATAACTAACTAACCCTACTTAGTAATGTTTTCTTCCTTATCGACTTATACTTTTTTCCATAAGGAATAGCGTCTGGAAACGTTTAGAATAGGGAATTGCGAGGGATACCTGAGCTGGGTCCGTTTCTTATTTTTCATTAATTTTGGAATGTACCCTCTAAGTCAGGTGATATCGATACTTGGTTCATTAATCATTGAATAATTAAAGAGCAGACCATCAATAAAAAAATACCCCAAATATCTCTGCTAAAATTCACACGAAAAGTAGAGCGAAGTAAGCAACACAAAACGTGTGGCATTTTGCATTAGTAAGGCTCATCTTTTAGTGGCAATTCTAAAAATTAATTTTACTTTGAGTTTATTAAAATAATGTTACGTGTTAGTCCTAGTAGCACGTTCGTAAATTGGATCACAGTAGGTAGAAACACAACACAATTGGCCCTTTAAAGAAATAAGTTTTATTGTAGGTCTAGCAAGTTACAGTACACCATAAACACTTGGAAACCATTGGGCAGTCTCAGTCAGGTCCCTCCCTTATGGAGTTCACTCACCTCCTTTTCACTTGCTCGCGCAGTTAATCCCTCAATAATTAGGTAGACCCGTTCCTGGCTAGAAGTAACGGCACTCTTCCTCGTGTAAACAAGTCACAGTCCGACACTCACGTTCTGAATGTACACTGTCTCGCCGTCCGCAGGCTAGGAAAACAGTCCAGTGCGTTTCGCAATCCACACAGCACTTCACCGCACTGCAATAGCCTCTGTCGCACTGGAAAACACACTCACTCGCTCATAAACACAGTCCTCAAAAACTCACTCCCCTCGCTGGCCAGGTCGCTTATATAGCGGGGCTGGTGACTCAATGGATGTTTCCAGAGCAGTCCAGGATTCACGGTTTCTCGAGAGTTCCATTTCTGGGTGAGCTGCGTAGATTCTAGACCGTGCCCTTTTGTTCTTACAGCCCTGTTAGTAAGGCGCTGGCAACACCCAGTCTGGAATAGCCTGAGTCACGCGCGGACGACGAAACTGTCTAGCATTCGTAACAATAAAATATAATTAAGACTCTTGGTTAAACATTTGACGTAAATTCACTGCCTTGCAAACAGATGTAGTGCATTAAGCCGCGAAAAGTATAAATGGAATTTTGAAGAACTGCCATCTAATATTTTGCACACCTCTGAGTTGCATAAATGATCTCTAATGTTCCAAATGCTTCCTTTTTTACACCTTCTTGATTAATAATTATAAGAAATTATACCAAATCCTGGTAGGATAAAAAAATACACTTCTGGATGACCAAAGAATCGAAATAAGTGTTGATAAAGAATAAGAGGAATTCCCTTCGCCGTCTGTAATTTGTTTACCAATTTGATTTTTAAAAAATTAGCTTTAACAGTAAGTTTAGGTGGAGGGTGATTAGGATATGCATTTATCTAAATTTTCTCTATCTTATAATTTGCAATCATCCAGTTTTATTGGACCTATATGATTTATACCTCTTAAAAATATATAGTTACAACCCGTGTTTCACCTATCACGGGATATTTACAGTTTTAAATGCAAACATTATCATGAATTATTGAAGTGAGTGGAAGTTTTTTTTTATAAATTCTGTTATTTCATTTATACCTTTTATTTCTACTTATGGTGTTAATTATGTACCATTGGTTGGTTGGTTGGTTGGTTCTTAAGTTTAGGGGTTGCGACAACGCGGTCATGTAGCCCCGTGTACTTTGGGTGTGTGTAGAATCTGTCTGATAACCGGTGTTAATTGTGATGACTGTATTAGTGTGTGTTATCTGTTTTTTAATTTAAGTACTGCAACTTAGAATTTTTCAAATAGTTCCTACTTTTGCCGCCCAGCGCCACCGTCAACGACTACTAGGCCAAGTTCAGAACTTAGCTACTAGACGCCACCACAATCGGCTCTTGGCAACGAACGTAGACACCTAAGAGCGTTGTTTACATTCTTAACCTATCCAATTTAGCTTCACACAGGTGCAATTAGTGGAAGGTTCTTTAACATGCCATAAATCTACGTCATGGGTATGTATGTACCATTAATATTAGGAAATTATGTATAGTCTATAAATCTTTTGAACGCGGGTTCAAACCCGACCGAAGTTGTCGGATTTTTAAGAGCGTTAAAATCCTTCAGTATGCCTTCCTTCGGAGGGGAAGTAAAGCCGGCGGACCCATGTCACAGATTTATGGCATGTAAAAGAACCTACCACTGCAATTGGTAGTGTGTAGCAAAATTTGTAGGTTATATTTGGCTGGTTAGAAACGCTCTATCAAGTTCCAACGTTCGCCGCTAGGTGTCAGTGAGAGTAGCATCTGGTAGCCAAAGTTGTAACTACTTGAAATTGAACTTGTTGGGAGCCAATGGACGTTCAATTAAAATACCCTGCAATGGTCAATCGGCTGCAATTCATGTACTGTATAATAAATCTCGCATGTTCATAAGCCACACTTTCCCCAATAGGTTTATAATAAGAGACTTAAGGAGAAAGGTTGTTATGTTTTTATTTGAACCAAATGATTATAGGACACTATTTACGTTTCAGGCGTCCCTACTGCCAAAATGCGAACTGAACAGCAATGATGTCGCGTATTTTTCTACAGCAACAGTATTTACAAATCGCACACTTCGTACAGTTTTTAAGGTCACTTGTTAAAGAAATTATAGTTATTTATGAAATTAGAGTGCAATGCGTCACTGCTAATGTCTATTCTCTTTCATTTGAATGCTCATTTGTCACAATCGGTCGTTTGTGATCGCCGCAGGAGGGATCTATACTGCTGAAATATACTGCTCAAAAAAATTAAAGCACCACATTTTTCAAAGGCCACCAAATTTTGAAAAGTTGACCTACAAGCTCGAAATCTCAGTATGACGTTTGTCCTGACGCCTACCAAGCATATGCTTCAGCACAACTCCCCAACTTGAGTAGTTTCGGGGTAGCACCCCGAAAACCAGCCCATTTTCGAAAACCGCAAATTGAAGTTTGCGAAAAACGCTGCAGGACTTGTCGCAGGTTGCCAAAGCAGTCGAAAATGAATGAGTCTTGCTCTTAAAGGTTCCACAAACACGTTGAAATCGTTGCATTTGACGTTTGGGCATTTTCAACCCCCTTCATCATCCCCTAAACATGGACTAGCATTGGGGGCGTCTGAGAAGGTACCGGGTGTGTTTAACCACCTGAAAACCTGTACACCGTCCTCAGTTGCTGATTGCAGTAAGTTCTTAAGGCCTCCGGCAATGTTCACCCCTCCTAACACCCTCAACTGGCAAGGGACCAAACCACCCCTTCTCGATTCACCCCTAAGGAAGGTTTTAATCGAGATGTTTATCAGTGCTGCTAATGGGGGGTCTTCCCCTAACGTTTCAAAAAAGGAACTGTGCCTTTGTCACCACCCCTTCCCCTGCAACCCCCGTTTGTATGATTTTTCGAATCAGGCCCTTTTTAAGGGCTGAAACGACGTCTTAATCGCTGAAACGGCTGTAAAGGTCCTTAGAAGTAGTGGTGACACGAAATCAACCCCTTCCGATCGATGATTGACATTCCGTCCCCCAAATTCGAAATTTTTGCACCCCCAACCCTCCCTGTCTGGAGTTTTCAGAGTTGGATGAAAATGAAGCTTATGGCCTGCAATGGAGCCCAAAACAGCAGGCTGGATAGAAATTCATCGGTAGGTTGGGAAACGGGACCAACATTTTTCAAAAAAGTGTACAGCCTACAGTAAGTACGCCCATGCATAGGCAACCCACATCACGTCCGTGCGTGTGGGTTGCCTATGATCGGCAATAGGTTACAAAGTTTGGCAATGGGAGAAAAATGACGTGATGTGGGTTGCCTATGCATTGGTGTACTTACTAGAGGCTGTTAACTTTTTTGAAAACTTTTTGGTCCCGTTTCCCACCCTACCGATGAATTTCCATCCAACCTGCTGTTTTGGGCTCCATTTCAGGCCATAAGCTTCATTTTGATCCAACTCTGAAAACTCTGCCATGACGCGTTACGCGTCCAGACAGGGAGGGTTGAGGGTGCAAAAATGTCAACTTTGGGGGATGGAATGTCAATCAAACATCGGAAGGGGTTGATTTCGTGTCACCACTACTTCTAAGGACCTTTACAGCCCTTTCGGCGATTAAGACCTCATTTCAGCCCTTAAAAAGGGCCTGATTCGAAAAATCATACAAAAGGGGGGTAGCAAGGGAAGGGGTGGCGACACAGGCGCAGGTCCTCTTTTGAAACGTTAGGGGAAGACCCCCCATTAGCAGCACTGATAAAAATCTCGATTTAAACCTTCCTTAGGGGTGAATCAAGACGGGGTGGTTTGGTCCCTTGCCAGTTGAGGGTGTTAGGAGGGGTGAACATTGCCAGAGGCCTTAAGAACTTACTGCAATCAGCAACTGAGGACGGTGTGCAGGTTTTCAGGTGGTTAAACACACCCGGTACCTTCTCAGACGCCCCCAATGGTAGTCCATGTTTAGGGGATGATGAAGGGGGTTGAAAATGCCCAAACGTCAAATGTAACGATTTCAACGTGTTCGTGGAACCTTAAGAGCAAGACTCATTCATTTTCGACTGCTTTGGCAACCTGCGACAAGTCCTACAGCGTTTTTCGCAAACTTCAATTTACGGTTTTCAAAAATGGGCTGGTTTTGGGGGCGCTATCCCGAAACTACACAAGTTGGGGAGTTGTGCTGAAGCATGTGCTTGGTAGGCGTCGGGGCAAACGTCATACTGAGATTTCGACCTTGTGCAGTCAAATTTCCAAATTTGGTGGCCTTTGAAAAAAGTGGTGCTTTAATTTTTTTGAGCAGTATAATATATATGATGATACTATTTGAGCAGCACTGAGGACGGTGATGAAGTGATACCAACTGGAGTAAGACACATAGATTGTTGTTATCAAGTGGGTGTCGGCACCGCCTACCTGAGGCTTAGGTTCAGTTGAGACTCTGACTTGGAATAAACACAAACACAGCTCCACCTAATAGCAGAATGTATGTCAGCAATGAAGTTATCGGATTACCTCACAACACGAACGGATTATTGTCTACTGGCTCCCTAACATGCTGTCAAACAGTATCCACGTGGGCTGATGTTCGCAGACATTAGTTGCTTGGTTTTGTAGTTGTTGTTAAAGGGACTTAATATCAAGCGTATCTGCCCCCAATCATAAGGATGATAACGAAATTGATCACTTCTATCCGGGTATTCGCATGGAGTAGAAATGAAAAACCACGGTAAACCATTTCTGGGATGGCTGAGATAGGAATCAAACCCACCACTTCTTAGTTCTGCCCCAAGTGGCTGAGTGCAACCTGCTTTAGCTCTAAAACCAGAATTAAATTTCTTGACAGAGCTGGGAACCAAACCCAGACCTCCGTGGTGATAGCTGAGAATGCTAACAACTACGCCACTAGATAGATTCTCTTGATTTCGTATCACCAGTGATTTGTGAGCAACACGAATGCTTATCTCCCGAACTCTATGAAACTTTGCATATACAGTACGTTAATCAGGCCATATGTAAGCTAGTAGTAATTAATCCCCACTTTGGAACATCCTTAGAGTGAGTGTTTGAATGCTGACGAGGGATTTGGAGATTCTTATGTCTTTTCCGACCAATCCCGCTACCTTCAGCACTGTTAGAGGTTGTTGTTTCATTTGAGGGGCTTGGACATAGTGATCATTTAATCCCACGTACTTGAGTGTGTTTAGAATTTGACTGATAACCTGTGTTGTTGTGGTGTATTTTTAATTCAGGTGAGGACGGGAAGGATGCGGTCGTGGCCTTAAGTTTGGTACCGTCCTGGCATTTGCCTGGAGTAGAAGTGGGAAACCACGGAAAACCACTTCCAAGGTGGGCGAGGTGGGATCTGAACACATCTCTTCTGAGTTTTACCTCACGAGGCTGAGTGTATCCCGTTCCAGCCCTCAGACCAGAATTAAATTTCTTGGCAGAGCCGGGAATCGAACCCGGACCTCCGGGGTGGCAGCCACGAATACTAACCGCTAAACTACGAGGTGGTGTTAAGTGAAAGGGAATATGGTAAAAGCTAAGGGAAGTGGTTGCAACAATGGGAGTGTCCGAAAAGATACAGACTACTGGCAAGTGACCTTCACGATATCGTGAATTTGAAAATGCCCATCATAATTAGCTAAATGACTTTAAACATTAGTAAGTCGGTCACTACCTGCTTCGCTCACGTAACGCATTCTTTCTTTATTTGTACTCTGTACTATATTATACAAAAACATAAAGCTATGTGAAAATGTCGACAGAAGAAAGGGAACAATAAACAATTGAACAACAAGCACCATGCTGGAGGTAACAGCAACTGCCAGCCAATATATTTAGGTCAGGAATAGATGTTCTACGCATGCGCACTGCCGAAAACACTACTCCCCGTAGCAGCTTGTTGAACTGGCTTCTCCTGGCGCGCAGACAATGGGCTAAATGTCCACGATGTCCTAACTCCTCTACAACAACCCTGTAGAGTGATTCCTCGAGTACAGGTCTGTGGCCGGTGCTTGCTTGTTGCGTAGAGCTCTCCGGCCAGTCAGGAAGCCTTCTTATTGTGAGCACGCGCAGTAACAAGTGCATGCACATACGCACGCTCAGAAGAAACGAAGGAAATAAGGAAATAGGTTGAATGGTTGGCACAGTGAATGCGCAGATTTCACGGCCACCAGCCAAACACAGACGTCAGACCTATAGGCTAGTGTTCCATCAAAAGCTTTGTGGACTTCTACCACTAACATTCTGTTTAGCAATCAAGACATGAGCAGGGATTTGATAAATGTGAGCATTTGTCCTGTAATGGGAACAGGGCATCGTCCTACATGTCTCCGCTGGTGACCTTTCAGATTGACTGTCTGGCTTATCACAATTCATCAGCTACTTGTAATGGGCTATTGTTCCAACTACTGTATCAACGCCCGGCAATACTAGGCTCACCTATCAACAATGTCATCTCACACTTAATAGTCTCACGACAAGAGAGACCGCGCCTTGCTACAGTAGACCTATAGGCTATCGTATTATCGTACTTTTCGACTGACATCATCAACTGAGCCGTACAAGTTCCTTGCACTGTATTACTGCTCCAGTAAAGTTGCTTTTGTTTAATGTTTTAAGGACTTTGGGACATTGCGGTCATTTACCCCCATGTACTTGGGTGTGTGTAGAATTTGTTTGACAACTTTGATGTCTGCACTGCTCGAGTCCAAGATCTGTGAATCTGAGAGGAATGTGGATCGCGCACGATGAGGAGAGATGTGGGGGTTCCCGCTCCGTGCGGAGTAACAGAACCAAATGCACCGTCACTCACTTACTCACTGGTAGAGGCAGCGGTATTGGAATAAACAGGAATTCCAGATAACACGGCTGGTTGTTGACCCACCTTACACGTCACCTCACTCATTAAGTTCATAGAGCTTGGGCTGGAGCATTACTGGTATGTGTCTTTGTAATTGGTCAAGCTGAATGCCTCTCACCAAGGCGGACCGGGTTCGATTCCCGGTCAATGCAAGTGAGATTTTCCAAGTGAAATGCCATGTCCTGTGGTTAGGGTTCCACGTAAACTGGAGGTCCCGTGGCTCATGATCGCGAGATTAACGGTCACGTTAAACTACAAGCTTTTGTTTTGTGGTATGTTGGCTTTCACGGCCCGTGAATTAGAACTCAGCAATGTTTCTAGGTTTGTGCCGTGTCTTGGTGTCCCCGCCCACTGACGAGCTAGCTCGGTTTTCTAGGCGAAACCCCACACAAGACACGGCACAAACCTAGAAACATTGCTGAGTTTTATTTAGTTTATTTATTTATCGTATGGCTTTTAGTGGCGGGAGTGTCCGAGGACATGTTCGGCTCGCATGAGTCTGTAGCTGCTTCAATGAGGTCACCCATGGGGTGAGCTACAAGTTACGTTCAATTTCAAGTAGTTCCAACTTTCGCTACCAGATATCAATAACACCTAGTGGTGAACGTTGGAACTTTGATAGAGCGTTACAACGAAATCTAACCTGCAAATTTAGCTTTACACAAAGGGAAAGGTTATTTTACTTGGCATAAATCTATGGCATGTGACCGCCGGCTTTACTTACCCTCCGAAGGAACGCATACTGAATGATTTTAACGCGCTTAAAAAAACGACGACTTAAGCCGGGTTTGAACCCGCAGTCTTGAGCATAGAAGCTCAGCATGCTATTGACTACGCCACCGAAGCCACTCTTAAATAATTACTATGTCGCACAGATAATCTGTACTGGATTTGTCGTCAGATTCGTGAGACTTAAGCTATCACAAATGTGTAATCAATCTTATTATCTATACTAATAGGCTATAATAAAGCTGAAGGGTTTGTGTGTTTGTGTGTTTAAACGCGCTAATCTTTGGAACTACCAGTCCGATTAGAAAAATTATTTTTGTGTATGATAGCCAGATTCAAGAGGAATAGTTTAGGCTATGTAGCAATAGGCTACACCTCTCAGGTAACCTTAAAGATTGATTTTTGTTCAGTAAGTCGGTAGAACAAGCGCTCCCGAACAGCTCTATCCACATGCGCTGGCGTTATGGTTAGTGATACGTTTACCGTTTCACCTATCTGAACCAAAATTTGTATACTTACCCTTTGGAACTCTGATGGTGACATTGTCTACGTGAAATTTATGACAGACCAGTCCATTCCCTGCATTTAGGCCCTTTGGTTCAAATCTACAACTTTTCCCCGATCTGAACCAAAATTTGTATACTTACCCTTTGGAACCCTGCGAGTAACACTGTTTACATGAAATTTCGGACAGACCACTCCATTCCCTGCATTTAGGCCCTTTGGCACAAATCTACACCGTTTCACCGATCTGAACTAAAATTTGTATACCGGTACTTATCCTTTGGAACCCTGCGAGTAACACTGCCTACATGGAATTTATGACAGACCAGTCCATTCCCTACATTTGGGCCCTTTGGCACAAATGTACACCCTTTCACCAATCTGAACCAAAAGTTGTAAACTTACCCTTTGGAACCCGACGAGTAACACTGTTTATATGAAATTTCGGACAGATCACTCCATTCCCTCATTTAGGCCCTTTGGCACAAATCTACACCGTTTCACCGATCTGAACGGCAATTTGTATACTTACCCTTTGGAATCCTGCGAGTAACACTCTCTGGATGAAATTTTTGACAGACCCCTCCATTCTCTGTATTTAGGCCCTTTCGCACAAATAGACTATACACCGTTTCACAGATCTGAACCAAATTTTACATACTTACCGTTTGGAACCCGACGAGTAACACTGTCTGCTTGAAATTTCGGACAGACCACTCCATTCCAAGCATTTGGGTCCTTTGGCACAAATCTACACCGTTTCACCGATCTGAACCACATTTTGTATACTTACTCTTTAGAACCCTGCGGGTGACACTGTCCACTTGCTATTTTGGACAACGCTCCCCAGTCCCTACATTTAGAATAACAGACAAAATGAACTTGAAAGCCACGTATTAAGGCCCTAGAACCATTCATGTCCGTAGTAGTGTAACTGTTAGAGTATTTTAATAAGTATGTTGTTGACGGGCAGTTCGGGCTGCATCACGTCACCCCTACCAGTGTTCTGGTGCAGAATTGCGAAAATAGTTGCATATTGCGCTGTTTATAAATTGCAGTCATTGAGGTTATCAGCTGCAAGAAGCGTTGGTACTTTCAAATTTACCTTCATTTATTGCCCTTTATTTAAGCGCTTTGTGGCGATAAATGATACTATTGCTACCTCAGTAGCTCGGGACAGCCGAAGTTTTCCAAAGAGTTCTGATTATTTTCCTACGGCGCTATGCGACAAAAGACGACACTATTGGTCTCTAAATTTCTATCAGCCAATGAGATATAGGCCCTAGGCATTGTCTTTTATTTCACTTCACTCCTCGCTTTTTTTTTTTTTGTAAAATTGTTTGTAAATTACATGTGTCAGTGCTGTAGTTAGTAAATAGCTGTTTCCGTATTCATAATTATCATAACGGGAAAATGACCTGAATGTTACGTCCATTATACTGTACTACTTATCACCCCCACTACAACCAGCACCACCAACACCACAACCACCAGCACCACCACCGTCACCACAAAAGATATATTTTTAAAATATTGGTTTCTGTTAGTTTAAGTATCATGGGCCAGTTCTGTAGTAGTATTCATTATCATCCATAAAACAAATAAATCCACCGGGCGAAGCCGGGCACAACTGCTAGTATTATATAATACGCTAAGGTGTATGTTTCACAAAACTCAAGCTCCTAAACCAGAGGGAGTTAGAAGGTGTGGTTTGTAGTCTACCAAAATCTTTCAAATCGTCTCAATAGTACAGGAAAAATCTTGCATTTCTTGAAAAGTCAACGGAAATATATTTGTTTGTTTATAAAGTGCTTTTAACCAAATAAACAAGATGATAGCCCCTGGCAGAACTGTTTCGCGTACAGCCCGCATAGCACTAGAGCCGGGCGGGTAGTCTGTACACATGGGGCGCACATAACCCATTATGCGAGAGTTCTCGCACGGGTCCGCTAGTAGTAATTAATAAATAAATTCAAATTCAAATTATTATTGGTTCGTTATGCCCAACTAAGAACCGCGATTGAACTTATTTAGCACATTGTGTCCTCTTGTCTTCCCAATATGTCATCATCCGTTTACTGTGCTCTCTTTTGCGTTCTTCTGTCCATCCTGTAGCCCCTAAATGACTCTCAGACATGATACACTGAGTGGGAAGGTTCAAGATTATCAGTAGAGTGCATGAGGGCAAGATTTTTTGGTTATGCTTGCGACATGACAATAATAATAATAGCTCTTGTGATCTGTGTGTTCCAGGTATGGCGAGTCAGATGGGACAGGTAGGCTCCTATTACAGTCCTGCGGCAGCGTATGGCTCACTGAGTGCCGCAAGTATGGCGGCAGCAGCAGCAGCGGCGGCCGCTCAACAGTCCGCCATGTCCAGTCTCTCCGCCCCTGCGCAGGTAAACACTCTTATAGCCATAATGTCGATCATTCGGGTCCGTATTGACGTAACTATATCTTTGAAAGAATAATAAGATTTCCGCCTTTCGATACTATTTATTAGTACTACTTACAGGGATATGTTTCGAGGGCTATCACTCCCCCTTCATCAGCCTGTCCAACAAAACTTCAAAGAAAACCTTCCTTATACAAGTACATGCAAATCACACGAAGAAAGTTTCTACAGAATCTTTGCATGTAATTGTATAAGGTAGGTTTTCTTTGAAGTTTTGTTGGACAGGCTGATGAAGGGGGAGTGATAGCCCTCGAAACGTGTCCCTGTAAGTAGTACTAATAAATAGTATTGAAAGGCGGAAATCTTATTATTCTTTCAAACACTCTTATAGCCATAAGAAGCTGAAATTCTCGGGTATTAACCCTCAGTTGGTCGTGTCAGACCGGGCAAATTGTGTCTACAGTATGTACAGAGCGTACAGTAGTTCGTTTGACTCAAGACCTTCCAACCCCAATACCTTCACCTACCTCTCACCCTACAACACCACGCAAATGTTATCAGTTTCTCTTCATGTGTTCTGTTACCACAACCAAAAGGTTCGATACCCCAGTCTTATATTCCACCCAAGATTCACTTAATTTTTAAAATATAAGGCGTGATCAAAAAGTAGACGACAGTCCAGAATCAGTATGCCAAACAGGCAAAATCGCAGTGACACTCATTCCACCGACACACCAGGTTGAAGATGCCTGCTGCGTGAAGAAATGCTAGACATCCTCGTCCGACAGGAACCGTCAACCTTTCAAGGCCTCTATTAAGGCCCGAAGGCATGATAATCGCATGGGGAGAGATCAGGACTATAGGACGAATGCTCGAGTGCCTCCCACTTGAGTTGGCGTACTTTCTGCGTTACGACTTATGCGGTATGGGGACGTGCGTTGTCATGAACCAGCAGCATCCCTTATCGCAGTTTTCTCGCACGTTTCGCCTTAATTGCACGCCGTAATTTCTCCAGTGTTGAGCAGTACTCTTCCCCGGTGATGGAGACACCAGTTCCTTGAAATCAATAAGCAATGGGCCCCGGTACTCAAAGAACAGGGTGAATGAACATCATTTTTCCAGTGGATGGTTGGCTCTTGATCTTCTTGGGACGAGGGGACGATGGATGACACCAGTGATTCGTGGACGCTTTCGATTCGGGTTCCCAGTGATGGCACCAGCTTTCGTCCCCTGCAACAATGCGCTTCAAGAACATGTTGTTTTCGTGCTTGAAACGCATCAGGTGTTGCAGGCAAACATACAACCTGTGTGCTTTTTGTTCGGCATTCAACGCATGGGGTATTCACTGGCTGCGGACCTTCTGGTAGCCCTCAAACGTTTTTGATCACTTCTTTTACTGTATAGCCTATTTGATGACTATATTCTATAATATTAATATTATTATTATTTATAATAATAATAATAGTTTATTAATAAATTAATAATAATACCTACATTTTATAACGGGACAGGTAGTCTATTATTATTATTATTATTATTATTATTACAGTGCCGGAAAAAGTTTAAGACCACCCAATAAAACATGTTATTTTTCATAATTCAACCTATTAGTCAGTCATCTATTTACTTTGAAACAAAGATACATACAAATACAAGTTTAGTACTTTATTGGAATCCGTCTGGACTTGTAGCATGCCTTGATCCTGTCCGGCATAGAGTGGATCAGCTCCTTACACTCCTCGAATGATACTTGTTGACTTAGTGTGAGGACTGCCACTCTCAATTCTTCTGCATTCTTGGGCTTGTGTCATTTGCTGCCATATTGTGAGGACTGGCAGTCTCAATTCTTCTGCATTCTTGGGATTGTGATTTGCCAACGGGTATCCCATAGTGTTCCTTACGTTTTTTATGGGGTTGAGTTCTGGACTGCGAGGAGGCCAGGGAAGCAGCTTAATGTCTTTTTCTATGGCAATATCGCCACACGAGTTCATTAGATCTCTCAGAAGATCACTACAACTAGCATTTCTGCTCCTCTTACAAAGTTGCATTAATTTACAGTCTTGCCTTGGTGATGTCTTCCCTGGATAACCTGGCCGTGGCCTGTCAGCAACTGTTCCAAACTCTTGTGGTGTTTGAAGCCATATTTTCAGTGTTGCCTTAGTAAACAAGAGTTTAGTGTTTTTCAGTCGGTCAACACGAATGTACCCAAAAGAGATGGGTTATGCGCTAATCCTGAAATAAATTACATGAGATTAATAAAACACTAGGATGACCAGTTTCGATCGTCAAGCGATCATTATCAGATCCATTACACTTAGGCTATAAAATCAATGTTTGAAATACAGGTGAAAATATTTACAATATGTGCAATTATTTAGTTGCAGTATTGGTACTGCAACTGTCAGTGTATGCTAAATGCAGTATATATGATGTTAGGTGAAATGCTAAATGGTGATAGCTATCCGGAGTTTGTACTTTAGAGAGATTATATGGTTGTAAACTATGGTTAAACTATAAAATTTTAGGCTAACTACTTATCTGATTGTCTTCCGTACTACAGCTACTCGCAGTTTTCGTGCTCACTGGAACTCACTGTGCGGTCGACTGCGGTGGTTATCTTAACGACTGGTTTTTCCCTGCCTTCTCCCCCCTGCCCCTACGTGCTATGGGAGTGATACTTTTTATTCCTAAATTCAGCGGGGCAGAACCCCGAATTTTTTTATAACTTTTGTTTTGTATTTTTTTCCAAGGCTTGCATTGAAGTACCCTACCTATGTTCTCTTTGTACAACAAAAATCGTACCCCTGTCTTACCCCAATTTTGAATTGTGAAGTTTTCTGAATGACGAAATAGATATATTTTGTTATTTCGTAAAAATTGTTGTAACCTTTGAACCGTTTCAGCTACAGTATTTCCCATTTCACCAAAATATTCTATTTTTAACGTAGTTTATGCCATATTAAAGGAAAGGTGAAATAGTAACAAGTTTAGGACCGAAAGCACATTCATTTATTTTTAGGGGTGGTCTTAAACTTTTTTCCGGCACCGTATCTTATATATTAAAATAGTTTTCAACAAGATGTTCAGTAAAGAACATATAGCCTACTTTCTCCTAAATGTATGAGTATAGTTATAACTCGTTGTTATTATCAAAGAGTATAATAGAATCATTTCTTGGTTGAAGACCTTAGAAACTATTTACCTCTACCAAACGCCACAACCTAGAAAAAAAACTACTACCATCATTGAAGAAAGATAGATAAGAAGTATCTCAAGAATGTTATGGATCTGGAGACATAATCGACCGGACTGGCTGCATGGCTCAGCGGTAACGTTCTCGCTTGCTGGGCCCTAGATTGCAGGTTCGTATCCTGGCGCAGTCAGCTGGCATTTGAGGGTGCACAAATGCGAGGGAGCCGTGTCAGTAGATTTACAGGCACGTTAAAGATCCCCTTCGGGCCAAAATTCCGGTACCCCGGCGTATCTAAAAGCAGCAGTAGTTAAAAGGGACGTAAAACAAATAACATTATTATTATTGTTATTATTACATAATCGACCTGCCGTGGACAACATCCAACTTTGAATTGAGGCATGTCTTTACACGTCTGGTTGTGCATGGCTTTCACAACCCTAATTGAATTAACAAATATTTCCATGACCCTACAGAGACGTGTGTATACAAACTATGTGGATATTTTCGATTGCTATTTGCCTGAAATAAAAGTATTAATAACCTGAACTAGCACCAACGGCTAGAATTCAGTTACTATGTGAAATCGTTTTGTTCTTTACTTCAAATAACATTTTCAAATAACGCACTATAGGCTGTTACAAACCCTTTAATTTTTATTTATTTAGTCAATTTACCCTCTAGGTTGGTGGTTCCCACGGACTCAGCGAGGGAATTCACCACTACCGCCTCCATGGGCAGTGTCCTGGAGCTTGGAACATCTGGACGGGATGGATACAACTGGGGAGGTGTGATCAGCACTTCGCCCAGGCGGCCTCACCTGCAAAGCGAACAAGGGTCTCATGAGGGATGGGAAGGGATGGAAGACTGGGATGGATAGGCTAGGAAGAGGGAAGGAGGTGGCCGTGGCCTTACAGTAGGTACGATCCCGGCATTCGCCCGATGACGAAGTGGGAAACCACGGAAAACCACTTCGAGGATGGCTGAGGTGGGAATCGAACCCCCTCTACTCATTTGGACCACCCGAGGCTGAGTAGACCCCGTTCCAGTCCTCATACCACTTTTCAAATTTCGTGGCAGAGCCGGGAATCGAACCCAGGATCTCCGGGGCGGCAGCTAACCGTGCTGAGCGCTACGTTACGGGGGCGACACCCATTAAAATAAGAAGTAAAAATGTATCATAGTATCATCTTGTCATTCTTCAAATTCGATGAGCATGGAATGCCAATGGTATACTATCAATGGAGTTCCATGTAGACCAGTCGTGAAATCTAGTGGAGAAGTATCGAACAATATAATCCTAACAGGGCGAGTGCATTCTAGCGGCCATAAGAAGAAACTTTTCAATAAAATCTGGAAGTTAATAAGTAGGCCGGCGTGCAGTTACCTTTTTGGCTGCTAGATGTCTCGAGCAAATCTGCTGGCGAATTATGTTTTAATTAAATATATGTTTCCCACCGTAATATGCACAATATAACGCTTAATTTTAAAATGTCTGAGTCATTACAAAGCAATAAATATGTTAAATTTCAAGCAAGAAACCTAACACTGATGGGGTTTGAACCATATGCATATGAATGATAGACAAACGCTCTACCACGGAGCCATTTCTGCCAACGAACATTGATCTATATAAAATGACTTACATAGAATTTGTGAGCAAATAATGATTTAGATCTAACGATTTCATCAGTGGAGTATATTATTTATATATAAAGCATTTCATACAAAGTTTATTTATTTTGTATCAGTACGCTATATTGCATGCAATACTCAAATTAGTGAAATATAAGTCAGGCACAAGATATCCGCTGCCATCTTGTCTTCTTACCGAGACGGCTCAGCTTTTTAAAATCACTTCTGCACTATAGTATTACAAAATAAACTTTTAATTTCGAACGTGCCTCTTCCTTTAGAACAGTTATATCGATTCTCGGCTCGATAATCGGAACTGGTGGGTCCCATGATATGGATTATAAAGTTTGCATAATTCGCACGGCCGCCATCCTGAAATGGTCCTGCGGATGACCTTGTAGTTTGGTCACAAGACGCGTCCTATATGAAGGTATGTTATTACCAAATTTGGTAGAGATCGGATAATTTGGTTAGTCGCTATTTGATTTTAAGTTTTGAACGTTTGAGTGGCCGCCATTCAGTTTTGGTAAAGATGGCGGCGATATGAAAAATGGCACAGAGGTGCCCTTTGCTTGTTCTACCTCTGTACTGTGCCCATTTAGCAAGAAATATGCCAATCACAGTATACCAGCGTAGCTCAATTCGGGATTTCGGGGCAGCGGTAAGTTCCCCCACTCTGTGACTCACATATTTGGATTAATTAGAGGATACACTTGCAAAAATAACAACAAAATCAACTCCTATTTTAAACACATTTAATTAATAAAATTAATGGCGCTACAAACATTTAAAACAATTTAATTACTGACCCAAATATCAACTGCTTGTTCCAAATGAACAAGGGATCACAAATAAAATAAACAAATATTGTATTCAAAACCTGTGGTTTCCACATAAACCAACAATTCTTACTTAGTCTCACTTCCATAAAGCACTAACATTTAGTTTACATAACTCCGAGCTCTTTGGCTCCATGCATTTACATTATTATGGTGTCATCCTTGTACACCTCAAACACTGTCTTTTATATTTTCTTATTTCTCAAACACAAATATATAATTATATTTAAAAATCTAGGTTAATTATCTAACTCAATATTTTGGGCATGTCCACACATTCAGTTGTTATCATCTCTCTTTATTTTACAAATATATTAAGGTAATCAGAAAATCAATTGTGTACTCCAGAGCGTGAAGGTACTTGACACAGTCAAAAAACTATAGTTACTCCCGAACTCAGTTGCCTTCAATCAACTCGTGGAATCCCACGTCCATACATTATTACAATAGGGATTGTTATTTATCTCTTATGTCTTAATAGACCATTATCATATAAGAAACTACGATCTGAACCGGCAAACGAAATATCCATCTATAAGGACCTCGGTTCAACGCCCGGGTCGTTAACAACTTTAAACACTCCTGGTGTATTCATTTCTCTTTCTAACAGCTTACGAGACGGTCTCTGTTCCCCCTCGCTTTTAAAAAAGCTAGACTCCACTACTTGGGGTGCGATTTATGACACGTAGGGTGGCGGAGACATCCTGTCTGACCCAACGTTAGTAGCTTATTTTCAAGGCTTTCAAAAC
Organism: Meconema thalassinum; assembly: GCA_946902985.2. Taxonomy (NCBI): domain Eukaryota; kingdom Metazoa; phylum Arthropoda; class Insecta; order Orthoptera; family Tettigoniidae; genus Meconema; species Meconema thalassinum. The sequence continues at coordinate 1,049,335,487 of OX336388.2, forward strand.
AAACCTTCCCATTCTATCCAGTTCTGGGGAGACCGGGCTTTACTGTACCGTAACATTCAAACAACTATTCTTTGGTTCAAAGACCATTTCCGTATCCTTGGCATTTATTAATTATGAGAGGGTCCTCATTGATTGGGAAGATTAAATACACATACGACGACGGAGAATTACAGGGGCTTTTATCATAAGAAGATCCTGCATTCGAATCTCTTCAGGTGCCTCGGGAACCAATTCCGTACAGAGGACTTATACAAAATGCGATTTAGAGTCGGCCGTGGCCCATATGACATACGCTCAATAATACCATATATTAGCTCCCTTTTTAAATACATACACAATGCCTCGTGATACTAATGTCACAAATAGAGGACTTACACAATTATCAATTCACTGCAATCAACTACCCTCCATAAGTAATGTACCAAGTATTTAACCACTACGCTTTCCTAGCGTGACACTTTAATATTATATTTGCGCTCATTATGCGCTATGCATTATTTTAAGCCGAAAATGTCTTCCCAAGAACTGATAAAATCTCTTTAGTAACAATTCATATTATTTTTATTCACATATTAATCTTTCCGTGGTCGATAAATCGCTCCCTGTTTTAAAATATTCCATTGAACCTTATTTTTTACACATACGTTAAGGCTTAACGTTCTTATGTTCATATCAATTTATTTGATTTTTATTTAACATTTCCATATTTAATTATTATTATTATCTTTATTCTTTATACAAGCTCAAAAGCTATTTCTTTCATATCTCAACTTTACTTTATTTCAATGTCTTTCATGATAATTAAATGATATTTCGCTTGCTCTTATGACATTTGTTAAATACATTAACCCTTTATTCACCTATTTCCTCTACGGGATTTATTCTTTACATAATGATTTATAATTTCTCAATTTATTTTATTATTGTTCAGACCGTGTTCTTGATTATTCAGCATTTATTTACTAAAACACATCCCTTTCACTCCAAAACTCCGGTGGGTTTTGTACACAATCAATTTCTGACACCAAAATAAAAATGAATTTTGTACTCACATATTTTTCAGATCATCCCCTGATCTTAAATCTGGTGCGGTGTTTCATTTTTGGGCCCACTTTGAACTTTTTACACCATATTAAAGGTATTCATCTTACGTAAAAACACAAATAAACATATATCTAAAACACTTAATATTGACGACATTTTTATATTCTGATGTGTCCCTTTTGAACACATAATAAACACTAAAATTATTATTTAACACACAATCTGGATTATTTTACACTTCACAACGATCACTAGGCCGTGTTTCTGAGCCTCTCACACGTGATCTTCTTAAATTCCCGTTTCCAAGGGTGGAATTTATCCGATGTCGGCTTCCTATTCTGAAGAATGCGAAAGTCCCGAAACATCTACTGTTCCCTGGAGTTCAATTCTGCTATTCCTATCCTGGATAACCGGCTATTGATCCAGCTTGAACGGCTTGTCTGTAGATCTGTCTATCGATCCTAACGAAAGTCTATATGGATCGAGGTCTCCTCTAAGACCTATAGATTCAGTTTATAGCAGCTAGCCCTTCTCGATTCTAGTACTATTAGAATTGTTCGCCTGCTTTCTGGAGTTAATGTTTATAGTCTCCTATCCTATTTATTTGAACTGTTTTAACACTCCTACGTTCGAACCTTATTCTGTTCTTCCTTTTTAGGTTTCTTCAATTTAAATAACAGTTTATCTGTCTGGTACGATACTTCCGTACGTTATGATCTATTCGTTCGTACATTTAACGACCTATCGCCTTTAAGTCCGACGTTCGCAGCCTGCTATGACTATATCTTGCGAATTTTCACTTTAACTTGTATACAGTCGGGCCTAAATCCTATAATTAGGATTTTCCTAATACTTCACTACGGCGATACTTTAAAATTTCGCCTTGAATGCTCCTTATGGAGGCAAGCAAGTCGTTACTACTGTGACGCCTGTGGCTATCGGATCTTGCTTCGGCGGTGTAAAACAGCGTTTCTCCCCTCAAGGAGTACTGGTAGCTGTCATCGATGTAACGCAGAGTTACGTCCCTTCACGGACTGTCGGAATGATTTCTTCTACGTCGTGGAGCAGCACTTCCCCTCACGGAATGCTCGTAGGACTGCATGCGATGTGACACAGTGACGTGCCCTCTGGCTGTCTGAATACTGCATGATTGGCTTGGAAACGCCCGAAGCTTTATACCGTTTTACTACAAAAAAATAAGACTCAAGCCTTTCCTGTGGTCAACCTCTAAAATAATGGTGCCACAAATTTAAAAATTATACCTTCCGAAAGCTCGTCTTCTCAATGTCAAATGATCTTATTGCACCTAAGAATCGATCGTGCAATTCGGAGATATTAATTAATTTCTCGTCCTCAATTGTGTGGGTGTTGCATTCTTTTTGCTCTCTCCCCTCCACAGAGGCTTAGGTAATTCCCAAATGACGTCGTCTTACGTCGGCAGTTTATTTCTGCACAATTATTACATGGTTTCTCTATACTGAAAAATCTCTCATTCAAAATGATTCACTGTGCTATGCTTGTTTACTCATTATTATGCTCGTAAACGTGTTAATTTTAATTATTCCTCTTCTGGTGCATATGCGACGTTGTCAAATTCCAGCAACGTCAGCTCGAATTCCGATTCAGGCTTCTCTTTCTATCACGGTGGAAAATTCCACTCAGTTATTAATACTCGTGACCAGCCCTCTCTGAAATGTCGAGTGGGGTGATCTCATCTAAGGAACATCTGTCCCTAGTCGCTTGCACAATGTTAAGCTATATTCCTGGCTTAAAATCTCTCTCCGTTCCTTTAAGAAACTATACGTTTCTTTCATTTCTTCCTTAAGGACATGGATTCGACCGTCATGGACCCTATGGCCCATGGGTTCAGTACCAAATTTCGTTCAATTCGGTTTCACCGTGTTCGAATTGACAGGGGGGGGACAGACATTCAGAGTACACACACACACACACACACACACACACACACAGACTCACACACACACATACACACACACAGACAGACACACAATTTTTGGCCCTGTAGTGATCTCATAAGTCTACTTTCATTTTTTGCAAAAATCGAAAGTAGGCTAAAAAATGTCACCCTTTACTAAAACTGAAATATCTCGGGTATACATGCGCTACGACGACGTTTTTTGTTTTAAAATGTTATGCCCGTCAAGCACCGTCGATTGGTTCCCCCTTACTTGATTATATCAATCGTGTATTAAAGTAATTGCGAATATTACTTCCTTCAAGGTCTCACGAAACTAGAATCGAATGACTTGACGGACATATTGTCGCTAGGCGACAACGACTAACACTGTATCATGATATTCAACGCCGCCCCAATAATAAATCTAACTTGATATTAACAGAGAGCTCCCTAATTACGTCATGATATCGTTAACTTCTACCTGCTCCACTCGGGCGCCAATGTCGCATGTATCCATACATGCTATCGTTAACTTCTACCTGTTCCACTCGGGCGCTAATGTCGCATGTATCCATTCAATAAGCCGAAGGGGATTCTGCGCACATAATTTAATTAAAACTTCTCAAAGAATGGATTACTTTGAGACCGAAATGCTCATGCACAATCAGCAGTCATTTCGCTAATGACATTGTCATGTCAACATCTCTTTGAATGACAACAAATACTGAATACGAAAGACAACTAATTTCACGAAGATACCGCTACAGTCGAATGTTGGAACCGCCATTTTGTATTGTGTATCCGATCTTTCTGTTATATAGTCTTTGGTCTCACCAGCTACAAACTGTCTTCTTTTCGTTTCAACCAGGTTTCATCAATCGTCCTTATAGGTCGTGTGCTCAATCAATACAATGAATCATATTATGATGGATGAGAGGCGACACTCAATTACAAATGTTATAAATATTAAAGGTGACAGAAATTGTCTGTTCAGGTCATTGGCATATTGTGAGTACAACAACCAGAGTTTATTTACACAGGTTAGAAAGCGAATTGTATAACATGTTACTGACAAGGGGAATAATGATTCTTCCTTTATTGTTGGCAACAGCGATATGTACGAAACTGCTATCAATACAAGCGATGATTACAATATGTATATGTCTATGAATGGTGTTCATGGAGGTCATGTTGAGTTAGTTGTCGCTGCTCAAGTTTGCAAAATGGATATATATTCGTAGATTACTACTGTTGTATGGAATGTGAGCGGTTAAAATATATACGTCATCAACAAACGAAGATACGAGTTGATACATATGCCGGTTTAGCAGACGCCTTGCATATACGAGCAGAAAATGAAAATCTCAGAGTCAGTCGTATTGTAGTTTTGCCACCTTCTTTTACAGGTAGCCCAAGGAAAATATTGCAAAATTATCAAGATGCGATGGCGATAGTGAGGAAGTTTGGAAAGCCAGATTTATTCATTACGTTCACCTATAATGCGGGCTGGCCAGAAATACTTAACAGCATTCATCTCTGGGAAACGGCTAATAACAGGCCTGATATTGAAGTGAGAGTTTTCCTTTGCAAAGTAAAGGAATTGCTACGATTGATTAATGTTAAGGAATTTTTCGGTAAAAGCATATCTATATACGGTGGAATTTCAAAACGAGGTCTCTCGCACATTCATTTACTCTTAACATTAACGGAAGATTGTAAGTTTCGAGAAATTTCTGACATTGGCAGTGTGGTGTCAGCCGAAATACCAGATCTCGAGGATGAAGCGTTATACGAGTTGGTAAGGCGTCATATGGTACATGGTCCTCGCGGATCTTTGAATCCTCCTTCAGTCTGTATGAAAGATGGCGTATGCAAGAAAGATTTCCCTAAACAGTTTCAGGAAGAGACCAAAGATAATGCCAATGGTTATCCTTCGTATAGGAGAAGAAATAATGGAGGGATTATTATAAAAACAATTCGAGGCATTGACATTGAAATCGATAGTCGATTCATTGTTCCCTACAATCCATTTCTTTTACTTTACTTGCAAGCTCATATTGATGTTGAAATATGCTCAAGTGTTCGGAGTGTTAAATACATCCACAAGTATCTTATATACACACATCAAAAAAAGTTTTGCATCACCTCGGTTCCCAGATCTCCGGCATATAGACGTTGACTGTGTATATTGTATCAAAGATACAGTCCCTTTGACTGTTCATAGATGTCACTAAAACTGCTCAAAGATGTAAACAACCATGCATGAGCAGGGCCTATTAGACGGAGGGGGTACGACAGCCGATCAGTTCCAGTCATTCCACCAGGACGAAGGTACGCTGCTCATGTTGTCTGTAGTTCTACCATGCCTAGAAGGTCAATACCGCAGTTCGATCGCGTCCGCATTGTTACTTTGTGTCAAGAAGGGCTCTCAACAAGGGAAGTTTCCAGGCGTCTCAGAGTGAACCAAAGCGATGTTGTTCGGACATGGAGGAGGTACAGAGATACAGGAACTGTCGATGACAGGCCTCGCTCAGGCCGCCCAAGGGCTACTACTGTAGTGGATGACCGCTACTTACGGATTGCCGCTCGGAGGAACCCTGACAGCAATGCCACCATGTTGAATAATGCGTTTCGTTCAGCCACAGGACGTCGTGTTTCAACTCAAACTGTGCGCAATAGGCTGCATGATGCGCAACTTCACTCCCGACGTCCATGGCGAGGTCCAGCTTTGCAACCCCGACACCATGCAGCGTGGTACAGATGGGCCCAACAACATGCTGAATGGACCCCACAGAAATGGCATCACGTTCTCTTCACCGATGAGTGTCGCATATGCCTTCAACCAGACAATCGTCGGAGACGTGTTTGGAGGCACCCTGGTCAGGCTGAACGTCTTAGACACACTGTCCAGCGAGTGCAGCAAGGTGGTGGTTCCCTGATGTTTTGGGGTGGCATTATGTGGGGCCGACGTACGCCACTGGTGGTCATGGAAGGCTCCGAAACGGCTTTACGATACCTGAATGACATCCTCCGACCCATAGTGCACCCATATCGGCAGAATATTGGAGAGGCATTTGTCTTCATGGACGACAATTCTCGACCTCATCGTGCACATCTTGTGAATGCGTTCCTTCAAGATAACGACATCGCTCGACTACAGTGGCCAGCATGTTCGCCAGACATGAACCCTATCGAACATGCCTGGGATATGTTGAAAAGGGCTGTTTATGGACGTCTTGACCCACCAACCACTCTGAGAGATTTACGCCGAACTGTCGTTGAGGAGTGGGACAATTTGGACCAACAGTGTCTTGATGAACTTGTGGATAGTATGCCACGACGAATACAGGCATGCATCAATGCAAGAGGACGTGCTACTGGGTATTAGAGGTAGTGGTGTGTACTGCAATCTGGACCACAAATGCTGAAAGTCTAGCTGTATGATGGTACAACATGCAATGTGTGGGTCTCATGAGCAATAAAACGAGCTGAAATGTTGTTTGTGTTTATCTCTATTCCCTTTGTATTTAAAGGTTCCGGAACTCTTGGAACCGAGGTGATGCAAAACTTTTTTTGATGTGTGTATATTAAAATCCACAAGTATGTGTATAAAGGTCATGACTGCTGCATTGTTAAAATATGTCCTGAAGGCGAAACGGTGAACTACGATGAAATTACTTCTTTCCTAAATGCTAGATATGTTGGTCCAACAGAAGCCGCATTCAGGATATTTTCATTTCACATACATGAACAGTCACATTCTATCGTGCGTATACCAGTTCACTTCCCAAACTTGCAAAATATCTATTTCAAAATTGATAACACTCCTGATATTTTACTTCAAGCACAGTTGCGCAACACGGAATTACAAGCGTGGTTCATGTTAAATCAAGATTCGCAAGCCAGAAATCCGTATATATATCCTGAAACACCAGTACATTACGTCTGGAATAAGAGCAACTGCCAGTGACAAAAAAGAAAAAAAAAGAAAAAACTATAGGCAGAATGTATAATGTTTCGCCTACAGAAACAGAAAGGTATTATTTACGCCTGTTATTGCTTCACATCATAGTTGCTACCAGCTTCCAGGATCTACGAACATACAAAGCAGTTGTCTATTCTACTTTTAAAGAAACAGCTAAGGAGCGTGGTTTGCTGATTGACGATTCTGAATGGCAGCGTTGTTTGGCAGAAGAGTCACAATTTCAGATGCCTTCTCGGTTACGACAACTGTTTTCTTACATATGTATCTTTCAGACCCCTTCAAATGTAAGATAGTTATGGGACATTTTCAAGAATTCATTATCAGAAGATTATCTGCAGTTTCACGAACCTAACATTGCATATCAGTTCACTCTTATACATATTTCTAATACATTAAAGCTCCATGGTCTTCCCATTACTTCTCTCGAATTGCCAGCTAATATTGATAATTTCCCTCAGACAAATTTACCAATGAATTATCCAAAACTTAATGAGGATCAATTAAGTCGGATGATAAACCAAGCAAATGGAAACCAAACGGCTATAATTACAGAAATTTTGGGGTTAGTACAAAACAGCACTATGAGCATGGAACAGATCTACTGATGGCCTTCCTGGACATTGAGGAAGCATATGACAGTGTATGCAGTAACAAAGTATGGAAATCCCTGGAGGATAGAGGAGTAAAAAAATGGACTATAAGGAGGATAAAGGAGATGTACAAGGGAAGCGTGAGCTGTGTGAAAGTGGGAGGAGAGAGATCGGACTGGTTGGAACAGAGAAACGGCCTGAAACAAGGAAGTGCACTGTCACCGTTACTTTTCATTGTGGTAATGGATGACATAATGACCCAAGTGGCACAAGTAATTGGGGAAGGAAAGATGAAAGCAATGGTGTTTGCAGATGATTTGATGATTTGGGGAAACAAGGAGGAGGAGGTACAGGATCAGTTGGACGTGTGGGAAGGAATAATAAAAGGGTATGGGATGAAATTTAGCATAAATAAGAGTGAGATGGTGATCACAACAAGGAAGAAGGAAAGAACCACAACAGGAATAACAATTGGTGGGGAACAGCTGAGGAAAGTGGAGAGTTTCAAGTATCTGGGAAGCCTGATACAAGATAATGGAAGAAACGATAGAGAAATAAATGAGCGGGGGAGACAGGCAGAAGCATTCCGGAGGAGTGTGAGAAGCATGTTATGGAGCAAGGATGTCCCTCAGAACAGCAAACAGATCATATATCGGACGTACTCCGTCCCTATCCTGACGTATGGCTCGGAGACCTGGATTATGAAAGGAAGGGAGAAGAGCAAAATACAGGCCAGTGAGATGAGGTTCTTGAGAAGCAGTATTGGAGCTACAAAGAGGGACAGAATAAGAAATGAGAGACCAGAAAATTAATGAAGGAGGAACCATTACAGGATGGTATAGAGAAATCTAGACTTAGATGGTATGGACATGTTAAGCGAAGAGGATACCCAGGAGGATACACGAGACGAAGTGGGAAGGAAAGAGACCAAGAGGGAGACCGAGAGACAGGTGGCTGAAGGGGGTGGAAGAAAGCGTGAAGAAAAGAGGAGAAGACTGGACAAGGGTGGAGGCTGAGAGATGGTGAGAAGACAGAAGACGTTGGAGAGGCTTGTGTTCCAAACAGACCCGGCCAGTGGCTGGAAACTGTGCAAGATGATGATGATGATGATGATGACAAAACAGCAATGAAAGGATGAGTAATGCATATTTTATTGACGGTCCAGGGGGCACCGGGAAAACATTTCTTTACCAATGCTTGATTCACAGTTGCACAAATTTGGGGTTAAATGTAGTTTCTGTTGCATGGACTGGTATTGCAGCAATGTTACTACCTCAGGGGCGCACTGTACACAGCCAGTTCAAGTTACCTCTACATTTACATGAAAGTTGTGTATCAGGAATAAAAGTTAACAGCAAGGAAGCTTTTTATATTCGTTTAACAAAACTTATCATCTGGGATGAAGCCCCTATGGCTAATAAGCACGCGTTGATGTGTGTAAATCGGTTGCTTAAGGACATCATGAATAACGACGTGCCTTTCGGAGAAAAAATTATCATCTTAGGTGGAGATTTTAGGCAGGTATTGCCTGTTGTGCCCAACGCATCTAAAGCAGCATCAGTCCAAATGTCAGTAAGGTTCTCTCCTTTGTGGCCATTATTCAAAATTTTTAAATCAACAAAAAAAATGCGCGCGGATACAGATCAACGTGACTTTGCAAACTTTTTGATACAAATTGGTAACGGTGAATACCCTCTCGTCGATGGAGAAAATTCAGAATTAGTCCCACGCTGAAAAATATTTCACGCTTTTCAAAAATAGCGATTTTAGCACCTAAAAATGAACATTGTAAAGAAATCAATTACAAAGTTTTATACCTAATCCCAGGATTATCGCGAACTTACATCAGTGTGAATAATTTGATTACTGAAGATCTGAGTGAACTTCTACCATTCCCAATAGAATTTTTAGACAGCATAGACATAAGTGGATTGCCACCTCATATCCTTCGACTGAAAGAAGGTTCAATTGTGATTTTGTTAAGAAATATTAATGTTACCCAAGGTCTGTTGAACGGTACTAGACTGTTGGTTTGGAAGATGCATGACAATTGCTTACACCTGGAAATTATTACTGGCGTAAATGTTGGAAACAATGTCCTACTCCCTCGCCTTGACCTTACGCCATCAGATACTTCTATGCCATTTTCCTTGAAAAGGAGGCAGTTTCCAGTACGTTTGCCTTTTTGTATAATTATCAATAAAGCTCAAGGTCAAACACTAGATCAAGTAGGCATTTATTTATCTCAACCGGTGTTTAGCCACGGACAACTTTATTGTATGTCGCACTATAACGAGCAAAATCCTTTCATGACGTCAAAGTTCAAATAGAACCAAAAGGCACGCGAGCAGCAAATGTCGAATGGAAGGAAGTACTATTGGAATTTTGAAACGAATGTTGCGGAGGAACACAGACCTCAGCAAACGTGGCACAGATTAAATAACAAATATACGTCCGCATCCCTAATACGATAACTGTCCTGTGGTCATGGTAAAAAAAATACTATTGTCCTACATCGGTGATCACTATCCTACATCCTGTTATTTCATTCCCTCAGTTCTATAACAAAGATATACTCAATCAAATTTACAGCTTAATAAATATTAATTCCTTCTGTGTGAGTTATCTTTTCATTTCTCATCAATCGCCTTCACTTACTATTCTATCCGTAGTGGTGGAGGCGATAGCAGTCTTTACAGAGATGTGCTAATTATTCGATTCGATGTCAGTTTTCCAAAATTGCATTTTTACTTTTCACGGTTTAATGCATTATGTATGTTTACAAGGCGATGAAATTACTTCAAATGTTTAACCATGATTCCTAATTATATTTTCATTTAAGAAACTCAAATTAAAATGATTTTTTAGAATTTCCACTAATAGAGGAGCCTTGCAAATGCAAAATGCCACACGTTTCGTTTTTATTACTTCACTCTACTTTACTTGTGAATTTATAGCGGAGGGATTTCGGGTCTTTTAACTGATGAACGCTATTGAACTATTCAAAGATTCATGAACTATGCATTGAAATCACCTGACTTGAATTCTAAAGTCAACGAAAAATTGAAAATGGACCCTGCTCTGATATTCCTCGGAATCCAATAATCTGAAAGTTTCCAGACGCAATTCCTTATGGGAAAAGGTGTAATTCCATGGGAGAGGAAACACTACTAAGTAGGACAACAAAAGAAGTTGGTCAATAAAATGATTTTGAATAAAAGTAATTATGACTAATTAAAATTATTTATTTAATTCTATTAATTTGCTCACCTCTAAATGTTAACCACGAGTTACATCTCTAAATTCAAATATAAGAGACACACCTTTTATTGTAAATTTATACCATTGTTCATAAGTAGGCAAAACACCAAATTGTACCGCTATAGCCTTAAATTGTGTGGATATCTCTATCTACTTAGTATAAATCAAAGTTCCCAATTCTTGGATGTAACGGGTAATCTCGAGAGCAACTTGATGGATTTTGATGCGGTTTTCACCATTCTGTAAAGGATTTCTCGATGAAGGATTAGGTAGAAAAACATTTATTTATGACCAAAAGAAGTCGAGCATTTACGATTTCAGTGAATTGAGTTGAAGAAAAATCTAACGTCCATGTGTCTTTTAAGCTTACACTGGGTAAACCGTTAAAAATATCGATATTCTCTGAGAATTGTTCAGCATGAGAAGTTCTGCAAGAAAGTCCGCGACAGCTCCCTTATTGAACAATGTAAGTGTTTTTACGTTTTCATTTCTTCCAGCAATCTCCATTCAGTGGAAATTGAAATTACTAGCTTCAGAGTGAGTTTACGAGCTTGCGAGCGACCTATAACCCTAGCTTCAGCCAGCATCAAACTGCCGAGTCGTGTCGAGTTAATTCTTCAGAGAAGAGTATAGCTTATGTGTTTGGAGTTAGCTGTTCACCTCGTTTTTTCAGAATTGCGTCTGGAACCTAACCTCAGTGCACCTTTTAAGCTTATGCAGGGTAAATAGTGGGACACACACACAGAGGACAGGCAGACACCCACACATTTGATCTCATAAGTCTTCATCATTGACCCAAGAGCGACGGTACCGTAAATGTCTGTTCAGGTCACTAGCATGAAGACATGCAAATGTCATATGGACAGAAGTGCTGTAGGATTGTTGAAGTGAATGCTGCGGAGCAGCATGGGTCTTCTAGTTATTATTATTTATTTATTTCAGCTGTTTAGACCCATAGGATCACATAAAACAAATATGATCTGCTGCTATTTTTCTTGGTGTTCCAAAACTCCTTCATCGTTTCGCTATGATGAACTTGACGATGCTTCGTCCACTCTTTGCCCGATCTCCTTGGTCGATCTTCAGGTGTAACTTCCCAACTGTGTATCTTATGTCTGCATGCCATTCTATATTCGATGTCTGTTGGTGTGATATTGGCACTTCTGAGATCAATTTGGACCTGTGTAACCCACACTGTTGTCACTTTAAATGTTCTTCTTCTTCTGATTTATTATTATTATACAGTAAAGCCCTCTTAAATACCGCTCCTTTTAGACTAAGCAACCCCACTTAACGACCATTTTTGCAGGAACCACCATTGAAACATATAACATCAATGCAATGTTAATCACGCACCATGACCACGATGGGGAACTGCAGCTAGTCCGGAGACCAAAGGTTTGAATCTCGGTAATGCACTAAGCGCAGAATTTCCCCGAGTTTTTCCACTCTCCCTCTTTGGCAAATGTCGGGATAGTAGCTAACTTCAAGTTCCGGGGCACGTACACCATTCCTATCCCTAAAACTGCTACACACACTACTACAGTCATCACAAACACAGGTGATCGGACACCCAAGTACACGAGCTGATAACCACGAGATCTCAAGCCCCCCAAAATGAGTTATTAACAACAACAACAACAACAACAACAACAACAACAACAACAACAAGATCACATTGAAGAAGAACAAGTAGTTCCGTAAAGAACTATACTGCCTATTTTCATATATCCTACTCATGTTAATTGCCTCTATCAACGTAAAATATTTCAGTTTGATTGTTGTGATAGATTTTGGATTGTTATATGTATAGGCCATAGAGTTATGTACCATTAAAGGGAAATTATTGCGTAGCTTCATTTTTCAAACTTTCACTTCGATCGCATGATTACGACACAAGAAATAAAAACTTAATCTTAAAATTTGGCACAGCAGCCATCTTGAGTTTATGTAAACAATTTAACTAAATTAGATGCCGGTGCATTAAAATATGTATAATCATTTACTGAACCACATTTCACTGCGCCCAGATGGTTAAAACACGAGAAACGTCTATTAAAATGTTTCAACTTCGCATGGCCGCCATGTTCATTTTGTACTTTGCAGGTTTTTGAAAGTTACATAGATAAACTTGTAGCAGTGCCCTTTATTACCGTACAAAATTTCAGGGTGATATCATGAATAGTTTCGGAGATATTGAATGCCAGTGAAATATTTCGCACAGCCGCCATTTTGAGGCTATGTAAACAATTGAACTAAATTAGACACCAGTGCATTACAATGAGTATAAACATTTGCTGTACCATGTTTCATTACGTTTGGATGGTTAAATCGTGAGAAAAGTCTATTTAAAAGTCTCAACTTCGCTTGGCCGCTATGTTGGTATTGTAGTTACCCGGTTTTTGAAGGAGAAATAATTTCAACTCTGAGATTTGCTGATGACATTGTCATCTTGGCCAACAAGCCTGAGGATTTGAATGAGTTTTTGAATGGTATGGACTCCGTCTTACGGAAAGAATTCATGATGAAAATTAATAAATGTAAAACAAAAAAAAGTCCTCTCGGCACGCCGGAAGGCGGAGGTAGATTTCACCGGACAAACTTGGAGATAGGCGAAAATAGGCAGAATATGCAGGTTTTCGTAGAAGGATCAGACCTCATTTATCGCGTGAAAGTATTTTATAATTGGAGATTAATTAACTTTGTTTTTCTTCATTTTAAACATATTTTTAACATTTTATTGTCTTACGGGGACGGTAACCTTCTTGTCATTTGGAGTCCATTTTTAGCCTATTTTCAATTTTGAAAAAATAGGCTTATGAGATCACCTTTTGTCCCAGGAGCAGTGTGAGCCGTATGTTAAAGAAACTTGGGTGGGAATCACTGGAGGCTAGGAGGATGAAATCTAGACTCTGCGCTATGTACAACACGTATACAAATCAACCAGCATGGGGTGAGCTTAGCAAACGATTGGGAAAGCCCACTTACATGGGTAGGAGCGATCATCCTTTCAAAGTTAAGGGCCGACCACAGCGAACAAATTATGGTAAATATTCTTTTGTAAACCGTGCCATTGCTAACTGGAACTCTCTACCTGCCGCAGTCTTAGAGCCTTTTCCCAAACATATAGGTGTGTTTAAGAAAAGACTGACTATTTGTGTAAATACTCCAGTTTAATTGTTGTATAATTGTTATTGAATTGTTATGTATAATTATGTATTGTTATGTATAATTATGTATTTGTTATGTATATCCAATTTGCCACCGGGGGACACACCCCCCATTGCAAATAAATGAATGAATGAATGAATGAATGTGTGTGTGCGTGTGTGTGTGTGAGGAGTGTGTGTGTCCCCCCCTAATAAAATCTAAACGGCTGGAGCGATTTCAGTGAAACTCGGTAAGTTCATAGCACTATTCCCGGCGACGTCGACCGTGCCCATCGAATTTTGTTACGTCTCACCAATCCAACATGGCGGCTGTGCGAAATATTTCACTAGCATTCAGTATCTCCGAAACTATAACGGATATCGCCCTGAAATTGTGTACGGTGATAAAGGGTACTACTAGAAGTTCACCTATGAAACTTTCAAAAACCAGGTTACTACATAACTAACATGGCGGCCAAGCGAAGTGGAGACTTTTAAATAGACTTTTCTCGCGATTTAACTATCCAAACGTAATGAAACTTGCTACAGCAAATATTTATACACATTGCAATGCACTGGAGTATAATTTAGTTCAATTGTTAACATAACCTCAAAATGGCGGCTGTGCGAAATATTTCACTGACATTCCATATCCCCGAAACTATTACAGATATCACCCTGCAATTTTGTACAGTGATAAAGGGTACTGATAGAATACAAGTTTACCTATGTATAATTCATAAACCTGTAAAGTACAAAACGAACATGGTGACCAAGCGAATTTGAAATATTTTAATAGACTTTTCTCGTGAGTTAACTCTCTGAGCGCAGTGAAATGTGGTACAGTAAATGATTTTGCAGATTGTAATGTACTGCCATCTAATTTAATTCAATTGTTTACATAACCTCAATATGGCGGCTGTGCGAAATTTTAAAATTAAGTTTTTATTTCTTGTGTCGTAATCATGCGATCGAAGTGAAAGTTTGAATAATGAACCTAGGCAATAAGTGACCTTGAATGGTACATAACTCTATGGCCTATACATATAACAATCCTAAATAGCAAGCTTCCGTAATATTTAGACGGTCCTCAATATATATGAATCTTTTACAGCAACCAAACTGAAATTTTTATGTTCATAGAGACTATGAACATATGTTCACCTATAGGACTTTCATTAACCTGGTGAGCACGAATCCAACATGGCGGCGACGCGAAGTATAAATATTTAAATGGACGTTTCTCGCGAATTAACTATCCGAGTGCCGTGAAACGTTGCACGTTTTAAATGCTTACACAAATGTTGATCCACTGGCATCTAATTTATTTCAATTGTTTGCATAATCACAAGATGGCTGCTGTGCGTAATTTTAAAATCTCGTTTTTACTTCTTGTGTTCTAATCATGCGATTGAAGTTTGAATACCACACTTACACAATAATCTTAATATAATAGTACAAAAATAAAAATCCAACCTGACGACCATCTGAAATATTTAGACGGTTCTCAATATCTACGAATCTGTTACAGCAATTAAACTGAAATTTTGTATGTTGATAGAGGCAATTAACATGAGCAGGATATATGAAAATAGGCTGTACAGTTCTTCACGGAACTACTTGTTATACTTGTGGTCACACTGTCCTTATGCAAGGTTTCGACATTGATGTGTAACTATGTAACGGTCTGTTACTTCTTCACGCAAAATTATATCTCCCGCAGAGATGTTGGTTGGTTCCTCAGTTTAGGGGCTGCGACAACGCGGTCATATAACCCCGTGTACTTTGGGTGAGTGTAGAATCTGTCTGATAAACGGTGTGAATTGTGATAGCTGTATTAGTCTGTAATTCAGGTAAGGAATGCAGACGCTAAATTTCAAGCAGTAGTTCCTAATGTTGCTACCAGATACTAACGTCAACGCCACCCAGCTGTGAACTTGGCTACTAGATGCCACCTCAATCAGCAACTCGCAACGAACGTTGAAACTTCCCCTCCAAAGGAAAGCTTACTGAGGGATTTTTAGCGCTCTTAGAAAATCCGACGACTTTGGCCGGCTTTGAACCCGCGACCTTGGGCATAGAAGTTCAGCATGCTACCAGTTACGTCACCGAAGCCGCTTCACACTTAGTCAGATGTCATGGCAACGTCTGATGGCTCATCCCTCATCAATTTAGTAGTGTTGCCATGTCAACCACTGATAGCTCTTGTCATTTTCTTATAATTCCGAAATCATTTTTCTCATCCCTTGGCGCAATGGTGGCTCATATCAAAACTTCTTTCAGACAAACGTTTTAGGTAATTATTAGGGGAATATTGTCCATTTTGTACGGTTCTGATATTGTGCCTATTAACAGAGATATGATTAATGTTTCCCGAAAAAAACACTTTTTCCCACCCCTTTGGTCAATGGTTGGTGCTATCAAAAAACGTTTCAAACACAAATTTCTGAGCTTTATCCGACACATAGTATGAACTGTGAACGGATTCGATATTTCACATATTAAGAGAGTTATAGCAATATTTCATTTTTCGAAAAAAAAGTCCCCCATTTTCATCCCCTTCGACCGATTTAGCCCAGTAACGAACTTGTCTGAGATTTTATGGGTATACATATTCGGTAAAAAATTCAAAGTGATTGGTGCAAAATTACGGCAGTTATCGTGTCCACAAGAAACTGATATACATATATACATATATTACATAAATTATATATAAACTTTTGAACTGACGGTGGTTTTGGGGTCTGGGGGATGTGAAACGCGAAGATATGTCGACATTTTCCGGAAATCGAAACATGGTACCCATTGCAATAGTTAGCTTTCTAATGAAATCTACCTAAAATACTGCCGTCAACGACACCTAGCTGTGAACTTGGCTACTAGACGCCTCCTCAATCAGCAACTCGCAACGAACGTTGGAACTTCCCCTCCGAAGGAAAGCAAACTCAGGTTTTTTAGCGCTCTTAGTAAATCCGACGACTTCAGCCGGGTTTGAACCCGCGACCTTGGGCATAGAAGTTCAGCATGCTACCAGTTCCGATACCGAAGTCGCTTCCCACTGACATATGAAAACTGAATGTGATCTCGTGCAGTGGCGTTGTCATAGCAACTGCTGATGGTCATCCTTATCAATTAAAAGTAAAGTTGTCATGGCAACCTCTCTTGGCACTTGGCATTTTCTTATAATTTAAATCATTTTGTTCACCCCGTGGCGTAATGGTGGGTCATATCAAAAATTCTTTCAGACAAAAGTTTTAGGTAATTATTGGAGGAATATTGTCCATTTTGTGCGGTTTTGATATTGTGCCTATTAACAGAGATATGATTAATGTTTCCCGAAAAACCCACTTTTTCCCACCCCTTTGGTCAATGGTTGGTGCTATCAAAAAACTTATTTGACATAAATTTTTGGCACTTATCCGACACATATTATGAACTTTGAAGGGATTCGATATTTCATGTATTAAGAGAGTTATAGCGATATTTCACTTTTTCGAAAAAAGCCCCCCATTTTTACCCCCTTTGACCGATTTTGCCCATTAACGAACTCGACCGAGATTTTATAGGGATACATATTTTGTAAAAAATTCAAAGTGATTAGTGCAAAATTACGGCAGTTATCGTGTCCACAAGAAACTGATATATATATATATAGATAGATAGATAGATAGATACATATATACATAAATTATATATAAACTTTTGAACTGACGGTGGTTTTGGGGTCTGGGGGATGTGAAACGCGAAGATATGTCGAAATTTTCCGGAAGTCGAAACATGGGACCCATTGCAATAGTTAGCTTTCTAAAGAAATCTACCTAATACTGGAATGCAGCCGAAATAAATCAGAAACCTCTATGGAGATCAAATTGGCAGGTGAAAAGCTGAAGGAAGTAGGAGACTTCTGTTACTTAGGAAGCAGAATAACCAGTGATGGACGAAGCAAAGAGGATATAAAAAGTAGGTTGGCTCAGGCAAAGAAAGCATTTCTGCAAAAAAGGAATCTGCTGACATCGAATATAGATTTAGGTATTAGGAAGTCATTTTTGAAAGCCTTTATCTGGAGCATGGCGCTCTATGGAAGTGAAACTTGGACTATTGGTGCAGCAGAAAAGAGGAGAATTGAAGCATTTGAAATGTGGTGTTACAGGAGAATGATGAAGATCAGATGGGTAGATAGGGTTACAAACAAAGAGGTATTAAGACGAGTGGGAGAGGAGAGATGTTTCTGGCGACTGTTAATGAAGAGAAGAGATAGGTTGGTAGGACACATACTAAGACACCCAGGAATAGCAAGCTTAGTTATGGAAGGAAGGGTCGAGGACAAAAACTGTAGGGGTAGACCAAGGTTAGAATATATTAAACAGATTGCTTCGGATGTAGGGTGTCGGAGCTATGTAGAGATGAAACGATTAGCTCAGGACAGGGAGGCATGGAGAGCTGCATCAAACCAGTCAAAAGACTGAAGACTCAAACAACAACAACATAGGTGAACTTCTGGTAGTTCCCTTTATCACCGTACAAAGTTTCAGGCTGATATCGGTAATAGTTTCGGTGATACTGAATGCTGGTGAAATATTTCGCACAGCCGCCATGTTGGCTTGGTGATACACAATAGAATTTGAAGGGCACGGTCGGGGTCGGCCAGAATGGTGCTATGATATTACCGAGTTTCATTGAAATCGCTCCAGCCGTTTAGAATTTATTAGACACACACACCATCACACACACAGACAGACACACGGACAAAAGGTGATCACATAACCTATTTTTTCTTAAAATGAAAATAGGCTGAAATCGGAAGCATTGCAAGAAATAGAGACTAGTCTATTGTGAAAATAAAAGGATGACCAAGAAGGTCCTGAAATGAAAAGACACCCTGGATGTCGGATGCCGTAACACCGAAAGAGAACAAGAATTGACCAAGGGGGATCGAGAGGAAAGGTGAAAGTAAAGAGACTGGCACAAATAATAAGTGGAGATCCCCCACGTTGCGTAAAGGCTAGAATTCTTGGCTGTAACCACAGAAGCCTGAGTTCGATCTCCGGCTCTGCCAAGAAATTAAATTCTGGTCTGAGGGATGGAACGAGGTACACTCAGCCTCGTGAGGCAAAACTGATAATAGGCGGGTTCGATTTCTATCTCTGCCATCCTGGAGGTGGTTTCTCAATTCTACTCCAGGCAAATGCCAGGATGGTTCCTAACTTAAGGTCATGGCTGCTTCCTACCCAAAAATCCTACCTCAATTACAAAATACACAGTAGTACAGACATCACAATGACACAGGTTATCAGACAAATTACACGCACACTCCAATACACGGCGCTACACCACCACGATGTCGCAAAGCACCTTACGAACCAACAACAACAACACAACAAATAAGTGGAGAACCCATGGTTACCTCCAATAAACTGTGAGCCCCTAGAGATTAAATTAAACTTTTGTGTTGTTGTACGAGTCTGCAATCGTTTGACAGATTTGATGCAGCCCTCCATGCCTCCATGTCCTGAGCTAATCCTGTCATCTCTGCATAGTTACCAGACCTTACATCCGAGGCAAACTCTTTCGCATAATCTAACCTTGGTCTAGCCCTACAGTTCTTGTCCTCGACCCTTCCTTCCATAACCAAGTTTGCTATTCGTGGGTGTCTTAGTAGTCATGTGTCCTTCCATCCTATCTCTTCTCTTCATTAGCAGCCGCCTGAAAATCTCTCCTCTCCCACTTCTTCTTCATTTGCCGTACTAAAAATAAAGGAAGTAATATGGTAGGTCTACTGGACCTACAGCGGTAACTACGCTCTCTCATGCGTAGCGCTGGGCCAATGCGGTCGTGGTAGCCGTGGATTCGAGCCCCACCGTCGGCCATCCTTGAAACGGTTTTCCGTGGTTTCACCCATTATCAACTCCAGTCAAATGCTAGGCCGGTTCCTTCTGACAGGTCACAGCCGCTTCCTTGCCCAGTTTCATTCGGCATCATTCATTTCATCTCTCATTAACTCCTTTCATGAGGTTGGCGTCAGGAAGGGCATCCGACCGTTAAAACTATCCACCACAAAGACTTTCATCGCATCTCATCCCCGATGCGTTGGAAAACGGGAATAATAAGGGGTAGACATACATGGTAGATCTATTGGAAGAATGCTCTAAATGTTGGAAATTAGCTGCGTGAGTGAACAATATTGCTACCGTATTTAACAGTTGGTTGGTTGGTTCCTTAGTTTAGGGGCTGTGACAACGCGGTCATGTAGCCCCGTGTACTTTGGGTGTGTGTAGAATCTGTCTGATAACCGGTGTTAATTGTGATGGCTGTATTAGTGTGTGTATCTGTTTTTTTAATTCAAGTAGGGACTGCAACTTTGAATTTTCAAATAGTTCCTACTTTTGCCGCCAAACGCCACCGTCAACGACTACTAGGCCTAGTTCAGAACTAGCTACTAGACGCCACCACAGTCGGCTCTTGGCAACGATCGTAGCAACCTAAGAGCGTTGTTTACATTCTTAACCTATCCAATTTAGTTTCACGCAGGTGTAATTAGTGGAAAGATCTTTAACATGCCATAAATCTATGACATGGGACCGCCGGCTTTACTTCCCCTCCGAAGGAAGGCATACTGAGGGATTTTTAACGCTCTTAAAAAATCCGACGGCTTCGGCCGGGTTTGAACCCGCTATCTTGGGCATAGAAGCTCAGCATACTACCAACTACGCCACCGAAGCCGCCAAATATTTAACAGTAGGCCGTAGTTTCAACTTAACTCAGAACATTCACAATGAAACTTATTTTCGATACGAAGAACTGCTGAGCTCATTCTAGAGTTGTCTCTTTTAATTGCGTGCGTCACGAGAGTTACGCATGCGCCATGCATTTCAAAGTACGATAGCTTCTTAAACGGCTTAACTATCTCAAAAATAAATCTGACACACAACAACATGCTTAATGCCGCTACTAACTTAGTAGCTTAACTTGAGACCACGGTAAAAGGCCAAAATATTAACCCTTCAGGTATAGGCAAAGCTGAATCCCTTAATGAAGTCAACTTAATTAACTTTAAGCCTCACGTAATAGGACGATAAAGCACTCATTTTCACGAGTTTTCTCAAGTAAATTGCTGTTTACCGGTCACGGTGGCGAGAGTGCTAATGTGCTAGCTCGTGTCTTGCTGGCATCGGGAGAGCGAGGGTTCCAATCTGTGGCGTACCTAGGATTTGCTTCAGGAGGGGGATGAGCGCAGTCAAATCTGAACTAATAAGCTATGAAGATCGTTTTACTAGGACTATAGACTATTCTTTAGAAGACAGAACTATTTTTTAAATATTTCCTTATCCCTTTTGTTTTAAGTTAATGTTTTCTGTATGTTTTTGTTGTGTTTTCTGTTTTGATTTTTTGTTATTGTTATTTTTTTTTTATATTTGTTTTCTTCCTTGCTTTGTGTTTTTTATGGTTTCGTATTTGTTGCATTCTGCTTTGGATTATGTTATTGATTTTTGTTTTTTGCATTGTGTTTTGGTTTTGTATTTAGTTTTCTTTTCTTGTTATTTGAAGATTTTTTGCGTTGAGTTTTTTGTTTTGGTTTCGTGTTGATTGTTTTCTGATTTGTTTTTGTTTTTGAAAATTTGTTTTCTTTGGATTTGTGTTTGTTTTGATTTCGCTTTTGATTTTTATTTTTGCTTTATGCTGGCGTCCCCATAAAAAACACAAAGCAAGGAAAAATAAATGAAAAAAATAAAACAAAAATCAGAACCGAATTTTATACGAATTATTTGCACCTATCAGCAAAAGCTCGAAAATGAACAGTTTTACTGAAGCAAGTGTTTAATTTAGGCCTAAGTAACACTAAACGTTTTACACAAGCAAAGGTTCTCTAATTAGGCCTAGTACACTACTGTAGCCCTATGTTTAAACGTACTTAATCATCAATCCGAAGATTGATTGTATTGAAAATAAACATTTCAACGAATTATACATTATTTTTATTATTTGGCTGCGGGGGGTGGGGGTTGATACCCCTGATCACCCTACGTACTTACGCTACTGGGTCCAATCCCATTTATATGGCGGATGGTTCTTTTCCATAGGTTCACGGCCAACTTCCTTCCAAAATACCTTCACAGACGTTCCTTAATTGAATCGGCCGGAGCTGAAAAGTGAGTTATTAAGTCAGTTTTCACTACTTTTCAAGAGACAGATAAAACGTTGTTGACAGAACAGAACTTAACAAACACACTAAATTAGTCATGTATATTGTGAAGCAACTATTCAGGTTATAGGCTATTTGTAATAGTGAAATATCAATTTTAATTTAAAACCATATTTTTCTAATGAATTTTGCAAACGTGACTTAATGCCTTTCAGCTCCGTGGTCAGTTTAGTGCGGCATAAAGCCATCCAGAATTAATATTTCACATGGTATTTTATTTTAAAATGGATTTGTTAGCTAAAAACCGCCTAAAACCTATACAAATGTAATTTACAATAGCACTGTAACACGTGGGAATCTTGCAGTGCTGCCAACATTAAGTATGAAATACGCCGCTGAAAGGCAGCAAGTCATTGACTTAATGCTTTTCTACACTACATGTAGCAGTAGTTTCTGGCTCAAACAGAAGGCTGACTTAGCCTACGCCGTTCCATGGCCCTTGGGTCAATACTTCAGAATAGCCTACTAATTGTTTAAAAGTGACCATTTCTGACTTAATGCTGTTCAGCTCTGACCGATTCAATTAGACTCAAGTAAGCGGCTTATGACCATCCTCAGTTGTATCTGCTGACAACGTGTGTTCAGCTCCCAGACACCGTCCTTGCGACGGTAGAGGAATGATCCCTGGCAGAGTCCGTGGGTGAAGCCGAGCTGGGAGGATAAGCGATTAAAAATAAATAAATAAATAAATAAATAAATAAATCGCTGTTTTCACTGTCCACTGCGCAAGACGTGTAATGAGTGTAGAAAAACCAAACAGTTCATATCACTTCATAACCCGTGTGTGTTAAGGGTCTCGCCTAGGTGAAACAGGGCAAAACTTCACAACATAGAAAAAGACGTTGAAGATTCCCTGTTGAATACTTGGCCCAGAAAGCCAATATCCTAATACCACTTCATATTCGTGAAAACTGTTTTGTTCGTCCGACTTCTGAAGAACAGTTTGGAACGAAATATCTCAAAAGATAGATGGTGCAATGCCCGTATGACATAAATGTTTTACTAATACCAATTAAACGTTAGGTGCCATCCCATTATTTTTACAGAATTTGTAGGCTAAATAGGACATCTTTCTGACATATAAGTTTATTATTATTATTATTGTTATTCTGCCCGAAGGCAGGTCCGTAGGCCTACCTCCGAAGAGGCTATCCTCAGCCAGGAGTTTACGTGCGGTAGGGTGGCCAGGGCCTTTTCCTTCCTCCTTTTATGCCAACAGCGATGGTCCCACTGAACCGTCATTCCATCCAAGGTCCATCCACGCCCTATGCTGCTTAACTCTGGAGTTCTCATGGGATCCGGTGTTTCAACATGGCCAGGCCGTTAGCACATAAAGTCTAAGGATGCTTAAATACAGGAGATTCGCGGTAAAATTCCGGCACCCGATCGCCTCTAAAGAAGACAATAAATAATAAATAGGACGTTTTCTTATTATTAGTAGTATTACTATGCTATTATTATTATTATTATTATTATTATTATTATTATTATTATAGGCTATATATAAAATCCTAACGGGTAACTTATGTTTCACAAAACTCAGGCTCTTAAACTAGACGAAGTTAGAGAGTGCGGTTTGTGCCAAAATCTTCCAACTCGCCTCAATAGTAGCGTACAGGAAAAATCTTGCATTTCTTGAAAGTCAGTAGAATTGTGTTTATTTGATTAAAAAGTGGGTTTAAACAAATAATGAAGACGATAGCCCCTACAGTACAAGAACTGTATCGCGTGGAGCCCCACTGTGTTTTGTCACTACTTTCGAAATAGATATAGCCTATCGACTCCACTATACTCCGCTAAAACATTTCTCAGATCGGTTATTAGTATTATTATTATTAATAATTGTTTATTTCTTGTTTATTTGTTTATAAAATGCGTTTAAATAAAGACGATATTTATTTAAACGCACTTTATAAACAAATAAATATAATTCCGTTGGCTTTTAAAGAAATGAAAGACTTTTCCTGTACTGATGAGAAGATTTGGAAGATTTTAGTTCAAACCACACCTTCTAACTAACTCTCTCTGGATTATGACCTTCAGTTTTGTGAAACATACACCTTAGTGTTTTATATGATGTTTATCTTTTTGAACCCCAGACTGGATAAAATAAATAACTGCGGTGCGTCTTTGTAGGCTGCCATTGTTCGCCAGTAGCTTGGAGAGATACAGTAGGTCGAGCTGGGCGCGCATGAGCCGCACTCACAGACAACCAATAGCATGGCTAATGAGTGCTTTGCCCGGCCCTCGCACATAAAGTGAGGACACACACTGGTCTTTCTTCAGTTCACAGCAGTCCGTGGCTGAATGGTTAGCGCACGTATCCCGGGTTCGATTCCTGGACGGGCCACCAGGGTTTTTAATCTTCTGGGGTTAATTCCCGTGGCTCGGGGATTGGATGTAGGCCTATGTGACTTCTTCATCAACATATCCCATATCCCCTACAGGTTTGTTGACATTCCATACCATCCTCCACGAAATTTCACGGGTGCCGCGGGTACTGCATGAGTTCTTAGACGATGTGCCACTGCACGTGCGTCAAAACATGTGGTTTCAACACGATGGAGCACCACCTCATGTTTCACTTGCGGTCCGAGATCATCTGACAACAGATTAGGTTGTGGTGGCCCTATTAATTGGCCTGCACGTTCACCCGACTTGTCACCGCTAGACTGGCGTCACATGTAAACCTTGATTTACATGACCCCTGTGGAATCCAAGGAAGACCTACTGGCTGTGGTAGATGTTGGATGACCAGGGATTGGTGATTGTGTGTACCAGAATTTGGTATGGAGGTACCGTGTCTGTGTTGACGTCGCTGGTCGTCACATCGAGCCCCACCTGTGCTTGAAACCAGACGACAAGCAGCAGGAGTCGGACAGAGCACCGAAAATGCGGGAGCTATGAATGTGTGCCGTAGTGCTTTTCTTTTTGCGGGTAGCGGAAGACGGTACGTTTCCAGACACAAGTTCCTATGCTAAACGTAACTATCTTGGTACCCACTACAAGCACCCAAAGTTTGTAATGGGAATTTAGAAACACCCTGTATATGACGCTACCGACCTAGTATGCATAGATGAACAAACAACACGTAACTAAGAGCATGTGTTCTTATAGCAACATATGACGCTACTGACCTAGAATGCATAGATGAACAAACATCACGTAACTAAGAGCATGTGTTCCTATAGCAACGCACTATTTATGACGCTACTGACTTAGAATATACAGATGAACAAACGACACGTAACTAAGAGCATGTATTCTTATAGCAACGCACTGTATGTATATGACGCTACTGGCCTAGAATGTATAGATGAACAAACATCACGTAACTAAGAGCATGTGTTCCTATAGCAACGCACTGCGTATATGACGCTACTGACCTAGAATGTATAGATGAATAAACGACACGTAACTAAGAGCATGTGTTCCTATAGCAACGCACTGTGTATATGACGCTACTGACCTAGAATGTATAGATGAACAAACAGCACGTAACTAAGAGCATGTGTTCCTATAGCAACGCACTGTTTATGACGCTACTGACCTATAATGTATAGATGAACAAAATATATCACGTAACTAAGAGCATGTGTTCCTATAGCAACGCACTGTTTATGACGCTACTGCCCTAGAATGTATAGATGAACAAACAACACGTAACTAAGAGCTTGTGTTCTTATGTCACCGTAGTCTATATAGCCTAGGCTTTGATGAACACTGGCTGCCATGGTTACCTCGGTGTCTGGATATTGATGTCACTAATTGGAGATAGACCCCAACTTATCTGTGTTAAAAGGTGGCTTCTACGCTTTCTATTGTAGAAAGGACCATAATAGAAATTCCCATTGTGCCCCGCGTTTCCTGGTATCGGCAGCGCCTCTTGGCTGCAAGTTGCCTCTCTCAACTAATTTGTACTTCATAGTTCCTGGGACTTGTCATTCAAAGAAACAGACCACGAGCGGCTAACTTGTAATAATTCACTCGCTACACCAAGTTCTCCAATTTGGCTTCGTCAATTAGTTAAGTTGTATGTGTGTCCACTCCGCCATGGCTGTCTGCGACACTTGGTCCCTGGACTCTATTCACTGAGCAAACAGAATGAGTTATGTTTGAAGTCAAGAAGTTTACCCACACAAGTCCTTCCTAACTGCGCCATAAGTTTCAAATGTCACATGTCAATAACTGTAGCCAAGTCTTGCCTCTCATTAGAACGTAGCTTGCTGTCGTGTACAGTGGCGTCACACCTTCCTCCATGATTACATGTGCTCTATTCAGTCACACATTCGCTTGATAAATGCGCTGCATTCATCCCCGCTAATTTAGGAACTAGAGACATTAATACACATTGAGCTTACGTCTGTAATTTGGACGGAATAATAGCCTTTTCATAGCTCTCTGTCACAGTGGTGTGCCTAGTGAGGGTGATCAACCACCACCCCCTCCACAGCCAAATGATAAATTTGAAGTTTGATGAAGTTTCACGTTTTGAATAAAACCAATCTTCGAAATGATGATGATAATAATAATAATAATAATAATAATAATAATAGTCTAATATTAACAATAATAATGGTTGGTTCCTCAATTTAGGAGCTGCGACAACGCCGTCAAGTAGCCCCGAGTACTTTGGGTGTGTGTAGAATCTGTCTGATAACCGGTGTTAATTGTGATGACTGTATTAGAGTGTGTTATCTGTTTTTTAATTCAAGTAAGGACTGCAGACTTTGAATTTTTCAAATAGTTCCTACTTTTCCCGCCAAACGCCTCCGTAAACGACTAATAGTTCAGAACTTAGCTACTAGACGCCACCGCAGTCGGCTCTTGGCAACGAACGAAGGAACATAAGAGCGTTGTTTACATTCTTAACATATATAATTTAGCTTCACTCAGGTGTAATTAGTGGAAGGTTCTTTAACATTCCATAAATCTATGACATGGGACCGCCGGCTATACTCCTCCCCCCCCCCCCCCCCCCCCGTTGAAGGAAGGCATACTGAGGGATTTTAATGCTCTTTAAAAATCCGACGACTTCGGCCGGGTTTGAACCCGCGATCTTGGGTATAGAAGCTCAGCGTGCTACCAACTACGCCACCGAAGCCGCAATAATAATAATAGTTGCTAAATTGCAGAAAGCATACCGACATGCTATAGAACCACTTCAAAAAAAATAAAAGTAGCCTATTTCCATCAATGCCAAATTACAACACTATCATACAGTAGTCTTACCAGAGGCCTTATACGCTTCAGAAACTACAGCAATCAAGGGACGAACAAAAATCAAGGAATTAGAAAAACAAGAGAGAACATTTATGATTAAGATCTAGGGGCCAGTTCAGAAAGAGGGAATATGGATAAAGAGACCGACAATAGAACTGTACAAACAGAAAGAGACGATTACAAACAACATAAGGAAAAGAAGGGCAAACTTTTATGGACATATAGATTCAGAACCGGCCATGGCTGCTGTAAATTCTTTCAACACAGATGGGGCTGGATCAATTCAGCAATATGCGACTGTGATCAAGAGGAGCAGACAATGGATCATCTGCTCAGACGCTGCCCTCTGTTCTCGTTCCCTGGGAACCCTGCTGAACAATTTCATGTCACTCCAAATGTCATAACTTGGTTGCAGAATGTGAATAATGTTGTATGATGTAAATTTTGTATATAATTCACCATACGATTAAATAAATAAATAGATAGGATGAACGAAGACAGACTGACCGAGATTTTTTTTAAAATATAGGCCTAGTTACGAATAGTACACTAAACACCAATTGGGTAAAGGAAACCGTGGAAGACCTCTAGAAACTAAACATCTCTACTGAAGACATGGCAGACAGGAGCACATACAGAGAAAAACGTAGACAACAGAAGTTTGAGCAAACTCCGAAAGAGAGACTACCAGGGAAGAAGTGGACAGAAGAGAGAAAGGGGAAGCATAGTGTGTGTATGAGGGGTTTTTGGGAAAAACGAAGAAAGGGCCAGAATAAAACATGAAAATTGATTGTGTTGTAACCCTCTCCTTATGAGGAATTAACGAATAAATAAATAATAATATCGTATGGCGTCGAGTGCCGGGTGCAAGCTTTGTTATTTGCGCCCAGAGAGCAGCTTGCATGTCGAATTTTGTCGTTCCTTGGAACACTATGAAAGTCAAGGAGGTTAGATATCTAAGCTCCTTGACACTATAGCGCATTCTATTAGAGAAAGGAGGAACTTTTGTGTTGTCG
The DNA here is from genome assembly GCA_946902985.2 of Meconema thalassinum. Lineage (NCBI taxonomy): Eukaryota > Metazoa > Arthropoda > Insecta > Orthoptera > Tettigoniidae > Meconema > Meconema thalassinum. Next base: position 1,049,363,873 of record OX336388.2, read on the forward strand.
GAAAATCCCGAGATTAATTTTGCCATTATGAACACGGTCTACTGAATTCAAATGGGTTCTTTAACATGCCAACAACGTATGACATGCGTGTTGTTTTTTTTGTCGCCTTTCAAAAATCACTTACCACGGTCAGGAGCGAACCTGCAAGTTTGGGGTTGGTAGTCCGACACGATAACCACTCACCCACCGTGGCAAGCTTCGAAATGATGACAAGTTATTGGATTGTGTTTGAAAGCATTTTCTTTCACTCGTATAACATTTATAGTGTCACCCTAACTTAACCCTCTGACTCACGCACTAGGCCTAATAATTCATACAGCGCTACTCACGTGGGCTACATATGTAGTCCAAAGAGTAATTCGCTCTGATGGACTCGCACACGTAATTTTTAGCCTATTTTCAATTAAAAAAAAATAGGCTTATGAGATCACCTTTTGTCCGTGTGTGTGTGCGTGTGTGTGTGTGTATGTGTGTGAGGCGTGTGTGTCCCCCCCCCTAATAAAATCTAAACGGCTGGAGCGATTTCAATGAAACTCGGTAAGTTCATAGCACTATTCCCGGCGACCTCGACCGTGCCCTTCAAATTTTGTTACGTCTCACCAATCCAACATGGCGGCTGTGCGAAATATTTCAATAGCATTCAATATCTCCGAAACTATTACCGATATCGCCCTGAAATTGTGTACGGTGATAAAGGGCACTACTAGAAGTTCACTTATGAGACTTTCAAAAACCTGGTGACTACAAAACCAACATGGCGGCCAAGCGAATTTGAGACTTTTAAATAGACTTTTCTCGCGATTTAACTATCCAAACGTAATGAAACTTGGTACAGCAAATGTTTATACACATTGTAATGTACTGGAGTCTAATTTAGTTCAATTGTTTACATAACCTCAAAATGGCGGCTGTGCGAAATATTTCACTGACATTCTATATCTCCGAAACTATTACAGATATCACCCTGCAATTGTGTACGGTGATAAAGGATACTGATACAAGTTTACCTATGTTTATTTCATAAACCTGTAAACTACAAAACGAACATGGCGACCAAGCGAATTTGAAATGTTTTAATAGACTTTTCTCGTGATTTAACTCTCTGAGCGCAGTGAAATGAGGTTCAGTAAATGATTTTGCAGATTGTAATGCACTGCCATCTAATTTAATTCAATTGTTTACATAACCTCAAGATGGCGGCTGTGCGAAATTTTAAAATTAAGTTTTTATTTCTTGTGTCGTAATCATGCGATCGAAGTGAAAGTTTGAATAATGAACCTAGGCAATAATTTTCCTTGAATGGTACATAACTATATGGCCTATACATATAACAATCCTAAATGGCGAGCTTCCGAAATATTTAGACGGTTCTTAATATCTGTGAATCTTTTACAGCAACCAAACTGAATATTTTTATGTTCATAGAGACTATGAACATATGTTCACCTAAAGGACTTTCAGTAACCTGGTGAGCACAATTCCAACATGGTGGCGACGCGAAGTATAAATATTTAAATGGACGTTTCTTGCGAATTAACTATCCGAGTGCCGTGAAACGTTGCACGTTAAATGCTTATACAAATGTTGATCCACTGGCATCTAATTTATTTCAATTGTTTGCATAATCACAAGATGGCTGCTGTGCGTAATTTTAAAATCTCGTTTTTACTTCTTGTGTTCTAATCATGCGATTGAAGTTTGAATACCATACGTACACAATAATCTTAATGTAATAGTACAAAAATAAAAATCCAACCTGGCGACCATCTGAAATATTTAGACGGTTCTCAATATCTACGAATCAGTTACAGCAATTAAACTGAAATTTTGTATGTTGATAGAGGCAATTAACATTAGCAGGATATATGAAAATAGGCTGTATACTTCTTCACGGAACTACTTGTTGGTGTTCAGTTTTAATAATATGATAAATAGTAGTGCATGTGAGTATTCTAAAATAAATCTGACGATTTTATGTAGAGACGATACAAACCTAAGAAATGTAATTTTATTGTCGGATAATCTACAATAGAAATAAAATTAATGGAATGGGAGGGGTTAAATTCATTTGGTACAAATCTAGTTGCCTCTTGACGTCCGAAACGGGGGAGGAGCTTACGGTCAGCTGTTTGCAATATGGCGGCGAGATAGTGACGTGAAGTAATTGGGTGTGCGTTTGTTATGGCTTCTAATTTATGATGGCAAAATACTACATATTTCCTTTCATTGATAGAAATATTTTTATAATCAATTTAAATGCAGTGCCTAATTACTACAAGTTAAAATATTACCCACATGTAGATAGTTAATTTACTGTCTGCTGTTACATATATGAAGCCTGTACTTGGGAGCCTAGCGGTATCGATGTTTTTATTAATTTCACAATATATATATATATATATATATATATCACATAACACAAAGGACGACTCCCTGATAATAAATTGAATCAAGCAACCCTGAATTTGCATGAATGTTTTGGGTTCAAAGAAGCGTTACTTGGGATGCTCAAATCATACTTCAATATTGCAAATATTGACCTACATACTTGCTGTTCAAAGGCAAGAATGTTAATTTATTAATCTCTTGCCACAGGCAAGTTAAAATGGAGGCATCCTCTTTATCAATATATTTAATTAAGTATTTAAAATACAGATATTTAACAAAGCTGGAGTCTCCATTTGAACTTGTCATAAGCAAACGGAACAGATCAAAAACACACTTTAAGCCAAACCAAATTCATTCCTCAGCTCGACATAAACCATAATACCAATTAAAACCTATACAAAACATACTCTCCTTACTGTTGTACAACTTTCAAACCAACTATTCGTACTCAAAACTGAAAAACCCTGAAATGGGAACTAATTAAAGTTAGAATAGCCTAGGCCGATCAGGGCTCCTGCAACATTACCGCATATGTATACTTAACATCACTATAACGTCAAATTTACGGCTAAGTGACCTATCTGCCTGAGAAGTATAGGTGTTACCGGCCTGCCTGGGATGATGGGTCACCAAACCGGTACTTAGAACTAAGATTTTACACTTTAATCAACTAAATTCAACAGTAGGGAGATCATAGCCAAAAACACAATTTAAGCCAAATCATACTTCAATGACCTACATACTTGCTGTTCAAAGGCAAGAATATAAATTCGCTGGCAAATTAAGGCTAGGAACACCATTTTTCTTAAGTTTTCTAACCATTCGGCTATTGTCAATCGGAAGAACCCCTAAAATAAGTTTACGAAGAGTGGATTACATTCTATGTACGGCACTGAAGTAATAGGCTACAAGTTTATCAGTATTTTTGATGTAGCTAAATCCATGTGAATACAAATTAGAGACAATAACTATCAATAATCAACAGTTCCGGTGGAAAGAAGTCGTCTTCACAAGAATGCAGACTGCACACTGTCATGTAACATGTAACACGTTTTCCAATTGACAGCGCCGAAGCCCATCTTTCTCTCTGAACCTTTTGTACAGGAAAGTAGTGAATAAATTTCGTACCCGTTTTATACGATTTGCAACCGTATACAGAGCAGTACCTCCTCGAATTTGACAAATTTCTTTCTGTTTCCATCACGACGTCAATGCTTCACCATCTAAATAAACCTCACCAGTCACAATGTTACAGCTTCAACATTCTACCGCGTGGCTGCGCCATCCAACTTTTCTGACGTAGAGCCATCCTTACTCCCGACTTGAAGTTTCAGTGCTACGCTAGAGCTGTCTGGCGGTGTGAAGTGAAATCACTTTATCTAGCCAATCACAAGCAACCATCCAAATCGATATATCACAACAGATCGAGTTTCGTTTACGATGTCGTGATTTAGCGAACGGCACTCGATTTTTCGTGATATATCGATTTGAATGGCTGCTTGTGATTGGCTAGTTCAAGTGATTTTAATTCTCACCGCTAGATAGCTGTAGCATAGCACTGAAACTTCAAGTCGGAAGTACCTAAGGATGGCTCTACTATGCATGTGCATATTTGAATTGGAAATAAACAAAAGTAACACCGGGCTAGATACTTTCCTTAGAAAATCAGCCCCTTTAATGAATGATTTCAGTATTTTCTTTCAAAATTCTCAATATTCGTACCAAAGATTGGTCTACACTCTGCGCTACAACAAAATAAATCACTGGGCCACGCGTGTATCCGAGTTACCGTACTGCAAAAACAAAAAATAATAATGTTATCCCTATTGGTTTTACGTCCCTTTTAATTAATGCGGGTTTTGGAGACACTAGGGTGCCGGATATTTTGCTCCGAAGGGGATCTTTAACGTGCCAGTAAATCTACTGACAAGGCTCCATCGCATTTGCCCACCCTTAAATGCCAACTGACTGATTAGATCCTGGAGCCTTGGGCACAGAAGGAGAGAACATTAACTCTGTGCCACACACCAGTCAGCTATTCAGTTAGCCAGAGGGTAGTCAGTGAGGTGGGTGTGACACTATCTTCCCTCATCCCTTTCAAAAATACGCCACTTGCCATTCTCTTAGTACCCGAGGGTGACAGTCATTTTGGAAAGAGAATATTATTGTGATACCTTGTATCGCTGTTTTAATTTAACTTTAGTTGGAAACTGTACATTATGAATATTTATACAATGTCGAAGAATAGGAAGAGCCAGAGGATTTCGCGAAGAAAGCTGGATTTTCTAACTTAGTAGACTGTCAACAAAATTGTTAATATTCAAGCATTTGCACATTGATAAGTACAAATACAACGTATCAAATGCTAATCAAAAAGAATGGAGAGAAGAGATAGGTTGGTAGGACACTTACTAAGACACCCAGGAATAGCAAACATAGTTAAGGAAGGAAGGGCCGAGGACAAGAACTGTAGGTGTAGACCAAGGTTAGAATATGTTAAACAGATTGCCTTGGAGGTAAGGCGTGCTAGCTATGTAGGACCTGCAGTAGAGATGAAATGATTAGGTCAAGACAGGGAGGCATGGAGGGCTTCAACAAACCAGTCAAAAGACTGAAGACTCAAACAACAACAACAACAATGAGCATTTCATCAAACAGAAACGCTCGTTAACTTACCACTAACAAGCAATTACGTTAAATGGCCAAATCTGACCGCTCAACTCTCTAACGCATGGTTAATGAGGAAGGAAACAGCTGAACTGTACCTCGCACATCTTGCAATGGCGGAAAAATTGGTTTGTTTCCGAGTTTCACATGAACTTTCAACCATATGAATATATTATACGGTATGTTCATGACAATTAAATCATAAAATATCATACATGTTACTAATACCAAGAAAAAATAATACGGAAATAAAGAAAAGAAAGAAACATACCCAAAGCGGGATTTAAACTCTTTCCAGCTCTGCATAATGAACTTGGAATCTGCAACGCAACCACTTACGCTAAGTAAACAATGTTTACACACGACTGTCCGTTTTCCTGAATAATTTGTTCATATCATTTTAAGCTTTTGCCATGAATAAGGTCTTCTGTATTTCCCTTTCTTTATACGTAATTATGTTCCAGAAAATCTCAAAGAAGCATTGCAAACAACAATCAGCGCTACACGCTTCTTGATCTGTCTCCCATGTTTCTCCAGGGTGAAACCGAGTCTACACATGCGCGAGAATTGTAAAGCGTATTTATGTACTTGCGAACCCGAATGGCTTCGTGAAATGCATCGAGGATAACCATGCATTAACTCTCATATTTCAGTTAAATAGGAATTAACTAACTAATCGCTAGTAAAGAGTTCGTGAAACGTTCCTTACAGCTTATAAAAGCTCAAGGCACCGAGTGCTTATCCCACTGATGCATCCTGAAGTTCATATATTTTCACGGCTGGATGAATAACATTCAGAACTACTTGTCGGGTTGTTAGTCTGTGTTAAAAGAGTTCATTGTATCCACTGTTCTCAAACGATTGAATTGATCTCTCATCTTGCAGTCCACCCATTATGGTCTCCCGGAAAGCGCACTGACTCCTCACAGGTTGCTATTGTTGGTAGGGCGTACGCTCAACACGTGAGATGGATTGAGTGAGCGCTATTGAGACAGGCGGGCCCTCTCATGTGTTACAGCACTCAAGTATTGTCTATTGTAGCTGCAGGTGAAGGGGGAGAACCCAGCAGCATGTACAGTACAGTACTGACTAGTGTAGCCTTAACCAATGTTAAGAGGTTAACCTTACGACTGTTGCGGATTATTTTATCTGTCAAACGCTGCAGTGAATGAGAATCCACAGCCTGCTTCCAGTCGACTGACCGGGTCACGAATGGAATGAATGAAGCCCCCATTTAGTGGCGAGGATATGAACTGTGCCGGCTGCCGAAGCCTGTGGCACTCCCCTGGGAGCAATGATGAAATGAATGACAGGTGAAATGATAGTGGAGAGTGTTGCTGGAATGAAATTGGTGACAGGGAAAACCGGACAACCCGGAGAAAATCCTGTCTGCCTCCGCTTTGTCCAGCACAAATCTCACACGGAGTGACCTAGATTTGAACCACGGACCCAGCCGTAAGAGGCCGGCGTGCTGCCACCTAAGCCACGGAGGCGTCAAATGCTGCAGTAATTTTCCATAATGTATTTACCAAACTTGCAGTTACCTTTGAAGTACTTGAAAACGGCCAACGCTATATTGTGCCCAAATGTATTTTGGCACAGGCTTTGAACCCACGACCAATCAGAAAAACGAGAATATAGGACGATTTTACAAAATCTTAATGCATCAAAAGGGTTAATAGCTAAGAACACATATGAATGACGCACATAGCTGATAAGGGAGTATGGAGTAACATAGCAGCTGCAAAGATGATGTCACTGCACAGTCAGCTAGGAAAGGGTTACACATAGATAAAAATAGACCCAGGGGAAGAACCGACTGTAAGAGAGAGATGCAAGATATCAAGGAGAAAGTGCCAATTCATCAAGAAATTGACAACGTCGCGCGAAGGCGGAGCTAAGAAATCGGCAAAAATCATTGATATTAGCCAGAATAACCAAAATTTTTAAGAAAACTCTCCGTCAAGTCATTCATTTTGGAAAGGGAATTTTTTAGAACAATAAAAGTTATTAAACAACGCGTGGGATAAGAAAGCAAAGTCAGCAGATTACGAAAGGGAATTCACCCAGCCCAAAGATAGAGAAGGGGAATTAAAAAATATACTCCCACACAGAAGAGGAGCTATTTTAATTTAAATTAATACATCCCCATGATCGAATCTGGAAAAACTTTATAGAATTGGGACATTTGGAACACAAGTTTCAAGATGGATACTTTTTAGAAGTTAATTTTTGCAGCATAAGCAAAGTAGTTTATTTTCTAAAAATCGTTTATAAAGGAAGCCATTGCAAGCAGTGGTCATGTAGTCTTCAGTTTTTAGCAGGCCCGTGGAGGTGCTGCACGTTGGTTCGAGTATATGACAGTCTACAGTTTGACTTCAGTCAACAGTCAAAAGACACAGTTCTCAATAAGATTCGGGGAGACGCAACGCTATACGATAGTTCGTCAAGCCTCAGGAAGGCGCAACGACACATAGAAAATGACAGTTTGATCCAGACATCAGCGTAAGTCATGCAACGTGACAGTTCGATAGATACTCCTAAAGGGAGATTGTACTTTATAGAACAGTTCATTTAGATCTCGGTGAGACGTGTTACGCTGTAGGACAGTTATCATCAGGGACTCCTGATGGAGGCAGCGTTATAAGACATTTATCTAGACCTCAGTGTAGGCTAGCCACAATATAAGTTGAACCATGAATACTGTAGGCCAGGTGCGCTACACATCACCAGTTATAATAGATTAACAGCGGAGACTTAAATAAGTTAGAGGATTCTATAACGAACAGTTGCAGGAGAAGGTATACAGAAATACGTGAAGCAAGAGCGATAATTAAGGAACTTGGAGTTTTGAAGGGACAGTAGTTCAAAACTAAAAATCGGTGTCTTAGGACCCTGAATTACAGATAACATTGCGTCAAATAAAGACAGAAACAAGTATTGATCACGAAGTACAAACTAAATGAGTAGGAACCTAGGAGACTGCGGGTTCGAGACTCAAGATATAAAGCGTCAGGAATACGAGCTAGACAAGTTAAGGTTATCGAATTGGAGACCAAGCTAGGAACTAGATCATTTATGCGAAGCAAAAGTACGGAACGAGTGAAGGCGAGTACGAGGAACATTTATAACCAGGATCGAGCAGGAACGAGTGAGCAGGGACGTGGAGTTAGAGACTTTCACGGAGAACAGGAAACCAGGAGTTTCGAGGAACGAGGAAGGAGCGAATTAGCACGTTCAAAGCAGAAAACGTAAGGGATCGTCGGGGATCAGCCAGTACGGAAAATCATTGCCAAAGCTCTGAGATAGGGTCGTGTGTTGAGAAGAGAAAGTGCTATAGTGTTAAAGTGTTATAATATGTTTTTATTTGTCAATGTAATAATGTATAAGTGTAATATAACAAGAAGTTCCGTGACGAACTAAAGAGCCTACTTTTCTTAAAATTTAAGATTCATGCCAATTATTAATCGATATGGATCTATCTAGAATAATGACGAAATTAAGTTGGTAATATCGAAATACCTAATTAGTTCGAAATACTGTATACCTGGCATAATGTAGCCTAATAGAGCACTACAGTTGGCAGCCCTGGTGTCTGAATATATTCTTAGTTCCATCTCTTAAGGTACAGAATACAAAATTTGGTTGGAGTCCAATGAATATGATGATAATTGTTGTTTTAAGGGGCCAATGAATAGCATGGACGTTACATGCAGTTAAACATTGGAGCTAACAGCGCGCGTAAAATCATGTTGGCAACAGTGTCATGCATGTATTGGTCAGAAATAATCTGAAATAATATGATCTATTGTTGTGCCAATTTTGAATGAAATCCATTAGTTAATATAGAAGTTACATGCATTTTAAAATTGGACCTATCAGCAGGCTTAGAATCATGTTGGCAGCACTGACGTATATTAGTTACTCCAAAGTAATCTAGAATGCCAGGTACTATACGTGTGCAAAGTTTTGAGCTATTGGCTTGCATTCTTTCTGATATATTGATATTAGGGTAACAAAAATAGAGACAGCATTTATTAACAGTTGGCAGCCCTGGTTGCTCTTAAGAATACGCATAATCATAGCTGTTATGGTACACATAGCACATACAAAATTTGGTTGAAATCCAAATGATAGTATGGAAGTTACATGTATTTAAAGTTGGACCTCTCAGCAGGCTTAGAATCATGTTGGTAGCACTGACGTATATAAATTACTCCAAATTAATATAGAATGTCATGTACTATACGTGTGCATAGTTTAAAGCTGTCGGCTTGCATACTTTCTCATATATATTGGTATTTGGATAAAAGAAATTAAGAGCATTTTTTTAACAGTTGGCAGCACTGGTGGTTCATAAGAATACGTTCAGTCATATCTGGTTATATACACATACAACATACGAAATTTGGTTGAATTCCAATTGATAGTGTAGAAGTTATATGCATTTAAATATTGGACCTATCAGTAGGCTTATAATCATTTTGGCAACACTGCCATGTATGGCCTTCTGGAAATTAAACTGCAATATTATTATCTATATGTGTGCCGATTTTGAAATAGCTCCCATTCATACCTTCCACGATATCCAACATGGAGCTCAAATTTCAATTGCGATTTTTCAGCAGTTGGTAGCACTGACATCATTTTCAAATATGGCCGTGAGATATTCAGGTACAGATCTTTACTCCTACCAAATTTTATTTCGATTGCTCCAGCCGTTTAGGAGTTGATAGGGGGGGGGACACACACACACAGCCAGACAGACAGACAGACAGACAGAAGGACAGACAGACAGACAGACACACATTTTCCCGGATCGATCTCATAAGACTACTTTTTCCTCATTTTTGCAAAATGTGAAAAGTAGGCTAAAAATGTTAGGGAATAGTGTTGTGATGAAGTGCTAGAAATGCAACATGATGGGTGAGCCTATCTAGGAATGGAATCATCGCACGGGTGAGTTAATGAAATTTCATTAATATTTTTGCTGTTGTACTGTGTACTGATATCAATAGAACCGTTCGTCGACTGGGGAGTTTGACTAGTGATTCATTGATGAAATGAGTGTGCAAATAATTGAAATGTTGGAAAAAATGATAATTGTTAATCACGAGGACCGCCTCGGTGAAAATAAAGCATTGTTGGGATCAGTTATGATAAAGGAATGGAAGCCCGATAATGAAATATATGATAAATGAATTTGAAAGAAGGAATACAATAATAACTCAAATGGCTTTAATTGTTGCCTAGTTATGAAGTAAATGCGCACCGTAATAAAATTATAAAAATTAAAGGGATAAGTTAAATAATAATGGTTAAAATTTATACCAAATAACAAATAACGAAAGAATGAAGCGTTATAATTAAATGAGTTAAATATAAAATAATAATAACGCGAATAATGATGATCAAGCTAAGAACCAAGTTATATTTAAAGATCCGTGTCTAGGAACTCAAAATGAAAATAGAGCGAGAAATAATATGTTAATAAATTAATGAAGTTATAAATATCCAAATAAAATGGTGGAACAAAACACCCAAGAACGAATATATTACCTCATAGGCTACTAGGCCAAGGTCGTGAAATAAATATTAGGAATGCCGAAGTCGGGCCAATGTCGTAAAGTTATCCAAGCAAGTTGTATTACCGTAAGGGTTAGTAATAATAATAAAAGTATCGTTTCAAGCTGAATATAATTATGCGTTAAACCAGGATATATTTATTCGTGAGATGGAAAATGTAGTAAAAATCGTCGAAATGCGTGGAGGTAAATTCCCACCGAATGTATTGTTGTGATAAAGAAGCCTCGTATTTTATGTCGTGGAGGAATACATTCCCACCGAGTTATTGCCTAATGAAGCGTTGTATTGTTGTGTATTGTGGATGAATAAATTCCCACCGAGTTATTGCCTAATGAAGCGTTATATTGTTGTGTATTGTGGATGTGTAAATTCCCACCGAAAATGTAGTTGAATGAAACGTCGTATAAGTCCCGCTGTAGGAAGGATATCCCAGCTTGGCATTGTTGTAGTAAGGTATTGTTGTGAAAAGGCATTGTTGTAGTAAGGCTTTGTTGTAGTAAGGTATTGTTGTGAAGAGGCATTATAAGCGTCGTAAGAAGTTGTAATAAGGAACTACCGTACAGCCTCTCCGAATTAAATACTAATATCCTGGGAACGAAAGATAAATAATAATAATAATAAATAAAAGACGGAACAAATATCCGTGGTGAAATGAATTTTAAGTCTTGGATATCATATGGTTGAAAAGTTACACTAGCGTGAAAGCAAGAAGGGCTGGCGAGCCATCATAAATCTCGTTTTAAAGTACCACAGGAAGAGAGGAGCGGGCTTGTGTGCGCGACCTTGCCTCTTGTGAGGGAAAAAGAGTGACATCTTAATGAGTTCGGTAGTTAAGTGAGGTCTAGCAGAGACTGGTGGAAAGGGAAACTGTTACAGGGAAATAATAAAGTTCAAAATAAAAGGTGCAAGCTTAAAATGAGTATAAAAGTATCAGGCGGGAATTAAAGAAATCGTCCCGTGCCTATTTCTGAAATGTTATATAAAATTTGACGGATTTTGTCATATGGTTAATTGTTGGTAAAAGAAATTCCTTCGTTCATAAATAATGATATAACGGGTTAAGGAATAATAACGTTTTGTTATAAATAAAGATCCCATTTTAATAAACTAATGGTGCACAGTACAGCACAAAAGCATAACGCCTAGATGCATGGATGGTAACTGGATGATTGGGGGTTCGATCGATAGACATGGCACATTATTGTATAGTATTTTGTTGCATTTTAAAAACCCAAGGCTTTGCGAAGAGCTGTGTGAAGGTCCAAAGAATTTAATAAAGTAAAGATCATGTAAATATTATGAATAAAGGAAGCCCTGAAGGGTAAATAAAGAAAATGTAAATATCCAATGCCTTGGACGAATGATATGACTAAAATGAGTAGAGTAAAACTTAAATGATGATATAATGTGTGGAAATGGTAAATTAAGCAAGACAGAGTATTCAAAACTTCACGAAACAATGAAAAGACATTATGGTGAATTTTGAAGAGTTTAGTGATTTTTATGGGTGACATTTGAAGAGACAATACCAAATGATCTTGAATTTTGATAATTTTTAGTGATTTTTATGAGTGACCTTTGAAGAGACAACACCAAATGATCTTGATTTTTGATATGTTTTTGAGTGATTAATTTCTTTTTATATGAATAAAATAATATATAACTGTAATGTTGAGTTTTTCCTAAATCTTGTTAACCTGATTGTGTTTACATATCGGATGTGAGGTCAGTGTTGGAGGGAACGTAACGCGCCCCGATGCCGAAGTAAGCTAAGCCGAGTACTGACTAAGCATCCTCCGCTAAGCGGGTACAATATGGACCAAATTTGATATGAAGATAGTAAGCACAACTAACACACTATTTATGGCGTTTGATTTATACCTTTCCTGTGTTGCTGGTTTATTTATGTCTTCTTTCTTTCTTTCTTTCTTTCCTTCTTTCTTTCTTTCTTTCTTTCTGTGTTTTGCCCACTTAGAGAGCGCGTTCACTTGTTGACTTGGGTTGACTTCTCCTCCCAAACTCTCCTCATGAACTCGCTATGCCCCTTACGTTCTTCCGTCCAATATTTTCCAGTGGTCATTTTAGCTTTTTCGGTGAAAGAGTGATTTGTAACTAGAGTTCCGAAAGCCTTGCGATTCATGATGATATCTTCTGTGATGTTTATTCCTGTTTGATCTCTTCTAACCAACTGATTTTGACCTTCTTTGAATTTATTATATCAAGCAGTTGTTTTGCATATCTGGTGTTGCCCATTCTGCAGATGTGACCATAGAAGTTCAATCGTCTCTTTGTATATTTATTTATTTATTTATTTATTGGTGGTGCACCGCAGGGCTCAGTATCCGCCCCAATAACAGCGCATCTACACAGTAAAATACAGGCATTTCTACATTATTAAGTTCTGTAGTAATATATAAGTGTAACTGTTATCGCTGGGAAGGTCAAACAGATATCTAAATGCATAGTAGTGATAAGCTAAATATTAATTTGATTTGTTGTCAAAAATAAACACAGGTTTCAAAATTAATCATTACATAGAAAACTAAAAATACATAAGTGTAATTTTAATAAATAAGGAACAGGCTCAGCGGTTTGGGACCCATATCAGGTAGGGCTCATCAATGAGCTGGATATGGTACAATGGAAGGCTGCTAGGTTTGTGCTCAACGATTTTAATCCTAGAAGTAGTGTAACTCGAATGATAGAAAAACTAGGGTGGGAATCTCTGGAAGATAGAAGGACGAAATCCAGACCATACGCTATGTTTAACACTTTCACAAATCGGCCAGCATGGGGAGAACTAAGCAAATGTCTGGGAAATCAACATAAAGTTAAGGGTCGACCGCAGCGTACAAGTTATGGGAAATATTCCTTCATCGTGGTATTGCTAGCCTAATTGGAACTCAATACCTGCCACAGTCTTAGATCCTTTCCCCCAACATATTGATGTGTTTAAGAGACGAATGAAATTACTACGATGTAATTACTATAGTTCCTAAATCGCGACTTGTGTTCATTAAACGTATTTGATGTTATTGTTGGTAATTTCCTGTAAGTGTTCAACTTGCCACCGGGGAATTGCAAATAAAGTAAATGAATGAATACATGAAACTGACTGCTGATATATTTAGGTCAGGAATAGACCGTCTGCGCATGCGCATAGCTGAATATTCTGGTTTGTCGAACTGACTTCTCCTGGCGCACAGTCAATACTCATACCTCACTAATTGCAGTAGGTTACATGCCAATTACTAAGTAGTTTTAATTTCTTTTACAGGTTGTGAGCTCAATGGACGCCATGAAGTACTCAATGGAAGCTGATCAATATCGACAGGTCTGCACATCTCTAACTAGACTATTTAGCCATCTAATAGCCACAGCCTGGGCAGAACTAAATAGTGTATATTTAACTTACAGGTTGTGAGCTCAATGGACGCCATGAAGTACTCGATGGAGGCTGATAAGTACCGCCAGGCCTACATGCCTCCCTCTGGTCTCACCATGTCGATGTACTCGGCTGATCCCAAATACATGGACAGTACCACCAAGAGCTACATGGAGCGAGGGTATCTGGACCCCACCAGTGCGCTTACCAAGGCTTACTTCGAGTCTTCTAAGATGTACATGGAGTCTCGGTACGACCCTGAACAGCAGCAACGGAACTACGACCTATCCAAGATGTACTCCGACAACCCTCATCATCCTCTTCCGCCACCTAGCACGTCCACTTCCTCCAGGTGAGGATATCTCTATTGATATCGCTGGGATCCTTAACCGCACTGACGCTATGTGCAGGGGCGTACTCCTAGCGAGCCGATGCATGATTGGTTTGCAACCAGCTGCACTGAAGAGTGACGCAAGTTGCATACACCTAAGGCGTAAAGCTTCAAATTTGATAGAAATTTAGTTTGCTTTTTTATGTAATTTCAGAGAGTTTGTAGGTTCCACTTTGTTTTGCTATTTATATGTTGTATCATAAGTATCCGGGAGTTTCCTTCTACGAAGGAGGGAGGGAGGCACTATGAAAGCTCCCCATGACACTGAGAAGAGAGCCTCTAAAGTATTCTCTTCCATTAGGTTCACTTGCGGATGGTCATGTCTATTATGATTTAACATTGGATATTCCGCTCTAACACGTCAACTTACTGAAGGGCAGAAGCTTCCTCGATTGATCAGTTGTAGATCATGATCTGCACTTCGTGGGTTCGATATTTGGCCGAGGAAATAAGGAAGGACGGGAAAAATCCAGAGCACTCCATGTCATACAATGACGGCTCGTAAAATATTTTTTGTAACCCCTTGGGAATTACGATGCAAAATTAATTAAAACATAAGGACAGTAGAGACTCGCTGATAAATGGTAAGCAAACGGAAAGTCCAAAATGCTGATTAGATCTTCTGATTGTCTTCAACTCGAAAGGTTGCTGAGCCTATGAGATTATTATTAAGACAGGTTATCGAGCAATACATATCATTATAGTGCGTTGTCCCTTAATATGTGCATTTTTGAAGCAATTTTATCAGTGTTGCCAGTACAAACTATCAATTTATACTTTTCAGTCGGTTGACAAGTTTTATGCCCAATTTGATTAGGCGGGGTAATTATAGACCAGGCGCTCTCTTACCTTGTCCACCATGGTGCTCTTTAAATGAAATTTGGTGCTCCCTTCATACGAGCCAAAAGGTGCTCGCGAGCACAAGCTCTCATGAGATCCATTCTTATATCCAAATTCTGTGGTACGAACCAGAGTAATAATATTTTCATTACAAGTTTTGACAGTAGAAATGTTATCTACTACTTAACAAAATGATAACATTAATAGTACATTATGCAACTAGCCTATAATGGCAGTAATTAAGACACGAGTATGTTCCATACGAGTGTCTTAATCACCATTATAGGCGAGTTGCATACGACTGTTTATGTTCGACGATAATTATAACTTTTTTATGGTCGAACATAAATATTCATAAATATCTGTCGATATTTCGCCAGTTTTATGTACTGAACAGAGCACATGGGACGCAGAGAATACCTTGTATTTGACCATGGCCTCCTCGAATACCCCACTATGACACTAGCCACGCAGTGAAATTTAAAATAGGAGGCCGTGTAAGTCAGCGCAGGTGCGATGCTATCCTTATCTAATTGGTCACACAACTGTTTCTTGAGCTCCGATTGGTGGTAGAAACTGTTTCATAATGAAAAATAGTGTTATAATGACCCTCATTATGATACAGTTTTCTCACATTTACATTTCGACATTGTCGAACATAAATTTTGATTATGAAGTTATTTTGTATTTTGACCACCTTGGTACTAAATTATATTTGCATTTCTCGAAAGAAAGAAAGAAAGGAAAACGAATTGTTACGATTTTATTGCCCGTCAGTGTAGCTACCCCTCCTAATCAAATTGGGCAAAAAGCATGATGACCAATTGAAAAGTACGAGGCGCATCTAGAAAGTGAGTTTCCCTATTTTCTCCTTTTTAAGAAAACATAGTTATATGCAAAACTTTATTAGCAACAGGTACCGCAATGTGTCAGCTATTTTTCTAGGTAGTCACCAAACGAATTGAGACACTTGTCATAGCGTGGTATCAACTTTTGTAGTCCTGTGACATAGAAGTCTACCGCCTGCGAATGGAACCAGCGTGTGACAGTCATCTCCAGCTCTTCGTCAGTGTGAAAATGCTGACCGGAACATGGCAATTTCTTGTGGTGGAAATCACTGGGAGCAAGATGAGGTGGATGATCAAACAGCTCCCTTTTGCATATAACTACAGGGTAAATATATATGTGCGCCCCGATCAACCCGTAACCTAAGCCGGCTGTGACTGGTGCAGATTGCGGCCGCGCGTATCCGGTTCAGCCGGTGGTAGGCGCACTCTGCTGACTCATATCGTTAGTTCTCACGTGTTTTGTCATTCATATGGACATGTATCTGCAAAGCTTAGACGTTAGTGTTGCATGTTTAGTGAGTACTATGATTACTGTGATTGTTGGTCATGCCTAGACACCAATTCACATTGCGCGAACGAGTGTATATCTATAATTCGTATATGAAACCTGAAAATCTTGTTCTGAAACGGGACGAAAATTTCGAATCGAGTTTCCAGGAAGACCTGTGCCTAATGCCAGTTCAATGAGGAGGCTCGCTAAACGATTCAAGGAAACACACTCCGTAAATAATAAAAGACGTAACAGACATTCTTCCATCAGAAGATGTCAGGTGTGTGTTACAAGAGAGGAAGGACATTTTCAACATCAGCTATGGGCAATGTAAGTACACTTTATTGAACATGTTTGGTAAAAGTGTGAAATTGCGCGCCCCCACCGGCTGAACCGGGTTCGCGTGGCCGCGATCTGCGCCAGTCACAGCCGGCGTAGCTTGCCGTGTTTACTCGCGCGCACATAGATAATGACCCTGTATGTTCTCTTCTTTAAAAAATAATAGGAAAAACCTCTTATAAATTGATGCCATTATCATATTATATATTATTCCAGTAGTATAGGTCCCTCCTGCGGCGCTCACAAGCGATCGATCGTGAAAAATGAGCATTCAAATGAAAGAGAATATACATTACCAGTGACGCATTGCACTCTAATTTCATAAATATCTATAATTTCTTTAAAAATGACTTTTAAAATACTGTACCACGTGTGCGATTTGCAGATACTGTTGCTGCAGGAAGATAAACTCCATAATTCCTGTCCACTTCACATTTTGGCCACTGTGACGCGTGTTTCATGTCATATTAACATACTGTGCCCTTTTAGCAAGAAATATGCAAATCACAGTATGCCAGCATTGCTCAATTTGGGATTTTTCGGGGCTGCGGTAAGTTCTCCCACTCTGTGACTTACATATTTTGGATTAAATAGAGGATACACTTGCAAAAATAACAACAAAATCAACTCCTATTTTAACATATTTAATTAATCAAAATTATGGCGCTACAAACAATAAAACAAATAAACTACTGACCAATATCATTCTACTTGTCCAAAGTGAACAAGGAATAGCATAAAAATAAAACAAATGTTCTCTTTAAAACACATGGTTTTCTTTAAAACCAACAATTCACGATTATTTTCACTTCCATAAAGTTACTTATCTTAAAGTTCCTTATAACTACGAGCTTCTTTGGCTCGATACTTTTCCATAATACTGGTGTCATACTTTTGTACACCTCAAGAATTTATTTTTATTTTTTCTTATCATCAAAACAAATATATAATTACATTTAAAATTACATGTTAATTATTCACTTCAATATTTGGGCATTTCACATATTCTCCGTATTTACTACCTCTCTCAAGTTTTGCAAATTCACTACGGTGATCGGGAAACTACCTGTGTACTCCAGAGTTATAAAGATTACTTGACAAAGTCAAAAACTATGATTACTCCCGAAATCTAGTTATCTTCATAAAACTCGTGGATTCCTATTTTCCATACAACATTACAATAGGGATTTTTATTTAATTCATTTGTCTTATAAGACCATTATCACATAAGAAAACTACGATCTGAACTGGCAAGCGATAATATCAATCTACAAGGACCTCGGTTCAACGCCCGGGTCATTAACAACTCTAAACACTCACGGTGTATTTAACACTTCTTACAAGACGATCTTTACCCACCCTCGCTCTATGAGGGTCAGGCCATTATACTCGAGCGTGATTTATGACAGGGAAAGCGGCTCTCTGCCTAACCTACGGTTGGAGCTATCTTCAATGCTTTTAAAACAAACCTACACATTATTTTCAGTTTTATGGAGAGACCTGGCATTTTAACTTCTCTTTTCACTTACAACAATATTCTTTGGCTCATAAACCACTCTCGTAATCTTGGCATTTATTAATTATGAAGGGTCCTCGTTGATTGGGGAAGAGTAATACACATTCGACGACGAATAATAAGGGGCTTTAACAACAAGAGGATTCTATGTTCGAATCTCTTAACATGCCTCGGAAACCATTTCCACATTGGAGGACTTATACAAGACGCGATTTAAAGTCGGCCGTGGTCTACATGACATACGCTCAATAATACCATACATTAGCTCCCTTTTAAATAATAACACACATGGCCTCGTGATCTACGTCACAGTTAGAGGACTTACAATATATCTCAATTCAATACAATCAACTACCCCTCATAAGTAATTTACCAAGTACATTTAAATTCTACGCATTCCTAGCGTGACTTTTTACTTAATTGCGTTCCATTGCGCTACACATTACTTTACGGCCGAATGTCTTCCAAAGAACTGATAAATTTCATAGTAACAATTGATACATATCTCAATTCTTATATTAATCTTTTCCGTTGACAATAAATCGCTCCATTTTTTAGAACATGCATTCACATCATGTCTTATACATTTGTTAAGGCTTCAACGCTCTATATTTTTATATCATTCAATTTAATCTTTATTTAGATTTCTTTACCTTGTTATTCACATCATGTTTTCATTCCTTACAAAAGCTCAAAAGCTATTTCTTTCATATAATTCAAATTTACCTTTATGTAAATATCTTTGTTATAATTATTATTATTACGCTTGCTTTTATAACATTCATTAAATACACTGACATTTTATTCCAGGCATTTTCTCTACAGGATTTATTATTCACAAAATTACTTATTATTTCTTAAAAACTTTATTTTCGTTCAGATCGCGTTCTTATTTAGTTATTATTTATTTAAAAACATCCCTTTTACTCAAAACTCCGGTGGAATTGTACACAAAAATTTTCCGACCCCCAAAACATAATGAAAATCTTTACTCACATGTCTAAGGTCGCTTTCTGACCTTTATTCTCGTTTGATGTGACATTTTGGCCCACCTTCTTGACTTACTCCATATTGTACAAACTCATCTCATGTACAAACATTTCTTGACACATATTCAATACATTTAACACTGACAACATTTTTAATACACTGGTGTATCCGTTTAGAATACACAATAAAACACTAAAAAATATATTACTTTTAACACACACTCTTGATATATATACACTTCACAACTTTTGATCACTAGGCCGTCTTTTTAGCCTATCACACGTGACCTCTTAATATCCCGTCTCCAAGGGTGAAATTTATTCAATGTCGGCTTCCTATCCTGCAGAATACGAAAGTCTCGAATCATCTACTGCTTCCCTGGAATAGCAATTCTTCGAATCCTGTTCCTGATGATCGGCTATTTCCCTAGCTTGAACGGCTCCCCTTTTAGATCTGATTTATCGATCCTAGCGAAAGTCTGTTCTGATCGAGGTCCCCTCGATAACCTATCGGTGACCTATGGATTTTTTAGCAACTAATACTTCTCGAGTCTTAGTGCTTTAGAATAGTTCGTCTGCTTTCTTGAAAATAATGTCTATAGTTTCCGTTCTTCTTTGTTTATTTGGTTCTCGCACTTCTAATTTTCTGGAATACGTTGCGAACCTTACTCTGTTTTCCCCTGTTCGGGTTCTTTAAAATTGATAAACTGTTTATCTCGCTGTTCCGGTACTTCCGTACGTTATGATACTTTTAGTCGTTTACTGAAAGACCTATCGCCTGAATCCTAAGTTCGCAGCCTGCTTTGACTGTATTTTTGGAACTTTTACGGTAACTTTTGCCCTGTCGGACCTAAATCCTGTAACTAGGATTTTCCTAATTTTTCAACACGGCGATACTTTAATACTTCTTCTTTGCAACTCCTTCCGGAGGCACGCAAGTTACTGATACTTCGACGCCCGTGGCTGTCGGATATTAATTCTGCGGTGTAATACAGCGTTTCTCCCCTCAAGGAGTACTGGTAAACTGCCTTCGATGTCTGATACAGCGTAACGTTCCCCTGACGGGCTCTTGAATACTGCATGTACGATGCGATGCAGCACTTCCGCTCACGGAATGCTTGTAGACTGCATGATTGGCTTGGTGAGGCCAGGAGTTTTATACCTTTTAGTCAAAAAAAGATAAAATCCTAGTCCTTTTCGTGACCAACTTTTGAACTAATTGTCGCACAATTATAAAAATTATATCTCCAGAAAGCTCGTCTTCCAAACGTAAAATAATCTTCCTGTGCATGGACATCGATCGTGCATTTCCGAGATATTAATTAATTCTTCGTCCTCAACTGTGTGGGTGGTGCTGTTCATTTTTAATTCTCCCACTCCTTGGGTCCCGGTGAATTCCCAATGACGTATACTTGCGTTTGCAGTTTTCTCCTGGACTATTATTAAAGGGTTTTTCTTTACACAAAAATCTCTAATCCAAAATGATTCACCGTACTGTATCTGTTTACTTATTTTTATACTCGTAAACGGGTTAAATTTAATTATTCTTGTTCTGACTCAGCAGCGAGGTTGCCGCTTTCCTGCAACGTAAGAGCAATTTCCGAGTCAAGCTTCTTCGTCTTACAGTCCAAGATTTCCACTCGTTCTAATAATATCAATGACTGGCTCCTTATAAATGTCAAGAGGCATGAGCTCATCTTATGAACACCTGGCCCTAGCGTTTGCACAATGTTAGGCTAGAATCCTGGCTTGAAATCTTTCTCCGTTCCCTTAGAAACTGTATGATTCTTTCATTCCTTTCTCAAAATACATGGATTCGACTCCCTTTGAGGCCATGGTACATGGGTTCATCTCTCCCCTCCTTAGGTTAATAAATTTTCGAAAAATTTTGAGGAAATTTATTTTAATTATCCAAAAAAAATCTTATTTTTCCTTTTTAAATGTCGAAGCCATCATAAAGTTATCCGTACCTTCTGATTTTTCTTCCTTAAAAATCCCACGATAATTTGATTTCTTTCATCCTTTTAAGTCATATCCGGTAATTCTGTCGGTTGGGTACGCTCTGTCCCTACCCTTTCTTTCCCCTTTTTATCTTTCTGGACTTCAGGTTTCCAGAACCTCATTCTTCTTTACGGGTGTGGTCTATCCCTACCCGTTCCTGTATTTCATCATTCTCCTTCCTTAAATTGAAATTTTCTTCTTCAATAAAATCAATTATTTCTTTTATTTCCCAATATAATTTCTCCAATTCGCATTCGTACTCGAATGTTTGAGCTCTGTTTCCTTTTTCTATCTCATTCTCGTTTCTATCAAAAGTGGATTCTTCATCTCTAAATGTTTCCATAACCAGGGCTTGTTCATTGGCTTCATCGAAGTCTTCGGGAGGGTAATACACTTTCAAATTTGCTGAATTCATGGTCACTTCATGATTCGTTTCACAGTGCCGAATTCTATAGGCATTATTTCTCAAATCCCTTATTATTTGATACGGTCCGTGGTACATTTTCTGGAACTTTTTGTACACGCGGTTCCCTGGATCCGAAATGGCGGGTCTTTTTACTAACACCATTTCCCCTGCTAAGAGTGGCCGATGATACCTCTTGTGCCTATTTCTTCTTTGTCTCCTGTCTGCTTGAGCTTTTAGATGCTCAAAGGCTCTTCTTATACGTACATCTCTTCCAGGCTGAGCGTCTGCTGGCCTAGGAATTACCAGACTCCAAGGTCTCTCTGGTTGCTCATTCCGATGTAACGTTATTGGTATCTCTCCCGTAGATTCATGGATTGTATTGTTTATACAAAATTCGATAATATCCAAGATATCTATCCACTTCCAATTTTCTTCGGCACAGTATATTCTACAATACTTGGCCGTCTCCCTCATCACTCTTTCTACAGGATTTGCCTCAGGATGGCGAATACTTGACAAAATCTGACGTATTCCAAGTCTTTCTAATTCTTGTCTGAACTCTATACTGGTGAAACAACTACCGTGATCCGACAACAAATTCTCAGGTTTTCCCAGAATCGGTATCACTTTTTCTTTGAGTCGTTTCAACACCTGTTTGGTACTAGTCTTCTGTATGGGAGCAAGGACAACCATTTTAGTGAAGACATCCATAGCCACCATTATGTGTCGATTTCCTCTTCTTGCCTTTGGCAAAGGTCCGAAGTTATCAATAGATATGATTTGACTTGGCCTTTCGGGCAACAATGGTATAGGCTTTTGTCTCATCAGAAATGCATTTGGTTTGATCCTTTGACATAGATCACATGTCTTTAGCGTGTCCCTTACAGTTTCTCTCAGTCTCGGCCATACAAATGCTTCTTTCAGCATCGAGACTGTTTTGTCGACTCCCATATGTCCGAACGATCTATGGGCTAACCATACTATTTTCCTCTGCAAAATTGCAGGTACAACAATCCTTAATCGTGTATGGTCAGAGTCCACAAACTTATCTAATAATCCATTATAAAATGTGTAATCTTGAGCTATCTTATTAGCTTCTGTGTACGCTGGTGTTCCCCTTATCAAACTTCCTTCAAGGAAAGATATGAGCATGTTCATCCATGGATCCTCACGTTGCCGTTGACTAATGCTCCTTAACTCATTTAGAGTACGCTGATCCCTGTCTTCCAAATCAATAGCCATTACTTCCTCTTCTGTGGACTCTGGCTGTCTACTTAAATAGTCTGGAACTATATTTTCTTTTCCTGGGCAGTATTCTATCTTTACATCAAATTGTTGAATATATAAAGCCCAACGCATCAACCTTTGACTGGATAGATCAGTCTTCATCAAAAAGGTTAAGGCTTTATGATCCGTCCTTAGAATGACTTGAAACCCATATACGATCTTTCGCCAATATTGCAGCGCGTGCAATATCGCTAACAGCTCGATTTCGCTGATCGTATAATTTTTCTCGTGTGGTCTCAGTCTCCGACTTGTGAAAGCTAGATAATTTTTCTTATCAGGGTTATCCGGGTTTTCCTGATATAGCATTGCCCCTATTCCAATCTGGGATGCATCTGTTTGAATTATAAATTTCTGATTAAAATCAGGATATCCTAGCTTCACATAGTGTAAGAGCATTTCCTTGGCCTCTACGAATGCTTTTTCTGTTTCCTCCGTCCATTTCCACTTGCCCCCCTTCTTCAGAAGGTCCTGTAGTGGTGCAACAGTTTTTGTGTATGATGGACAATGTCCTGAGAAGAAACCAATCAATCCCAAAAACTGGCGAACGTTCTTCACCTTCAAAGGCCTTGGAAAATCCCTTATCGATTCCAATTTGCATGGATTTGGTTTAACGCCATCCTTATCAATCACATGCCCTAGAAATGTTACTTGTCTTTGACAAAAATTTGACTTCTTTAAATTGATTTTAAAATTTGCCCTTCTTAAGTCTTCCAATAATTTCTTCAACTTTTCTAAATGTTCCTCAATATTCTCCGAGGTAGGCAAAATATCATCCACATAACGGATAGTGCAATCTTTCACTTCCTCTGACAGGTTTCGATCAAGCGCTCTTATTAAGGCAGATCCCGCGGTCTTCAATCCAAACGGACATCTCCTAAAACAATAGGTTTGTTGGTCGAACTGAAATCCAGTCAACAAGCTGGTTTTCTCTTCCAGTTCGAGATGATGATACGAAGAAGTCATGTCAATATTTGTGAAAATCTTCTTGCCTTTGAACTTCCTCAGTATTTCTTTTATGGGTGGTGCCGAATCATTTTCTGGTATGATTTTTGCATTTAAATTTCTGGCATCTAGACACACCCTCACTGAGCCATCCGGTTTACTCACAATCACTAATGGACTAACATATGGTGTCGCCATCTTTTCTATAACACCTGCATTCATCATCTTCCGCAGTGTTTTCTTAGTTTGTGGGTAATGTTTTTCCGCAACCGGGTATGGTTTTTGTCTGAACGGTGCCCAATCATTGACTTGGAACGCGTATTTAAAATTTTCAATCTTCCCTGGCTTGGAATCAAATACGTCCCTAAAATTTAATAATAATTCCTTTAATTGTTCCTTATTTTCGAGGTTCACTTTAGCCTCCTCTACTTTTCCTGACAGGTTGGTCTCGAACTCAGTTTCCAAATTATCTTCGAGTTCTATGTTGAGGACTTCAAATATCCTTCCTATGTCCTTACAACCTTCTTCCGTTACTTCATCCACGTGCCATACCTGTTCTCCTATTTTCACATCCTGTTCCTGTAGGTTAATGTTTTGCTCATCCACATCCTCTCTTTGAATTCTAATGCAATTTTGCGCTAGGTCTATGATGACCTTGTTCTCACGGATAAAATCAATACCTAATATGACATTATACGGTAATTGATTTACCAGCAAAAAGCATTGCGAAATTTCAGTGTTACCCATGATCAGATCAATGTATACCTGAAATTTGCATGTTAACGATTTTTCAGGGATAATTCCCTTAATCTTTACACTTGATGTGGGGATTTTTAATACGCGGCCTCTTGTTTCCAATTCATTCAGAAGGGTTTGCGTAATTAAACTTATTGTTGATCCGGTATCAATCAATGTCCTGACCAGTAATCCTTCTATCCTTAGCATAATTATGGGTAATTCTCTTTTGATAGGTGGGATTCCTTCCACCTCCTCGTTAATTAGCTCATCTGGTCTTGCTATCCAATTCACAATTTCTACCTCCTCCCAGCTCCTGGTATGTTTCCACTTTTGACGATTTAAATTTGGAGTTTTTTTTATCCGGAGGGCTTCCTTTCCCCTCATTCTTTAACTGAGCTTGTAGTTCCAAGCTTTGAGCTCCATCTAGTCGGTCGGGTGATTTCCGGTTCTTGATTGCCTCACTCCAACGGACTTTTTGTCTTTCAGGTTCATCTGGTCGTTCGTTCATGTAACGAAGACTTTCCTGATATCTTTCCTCTATTTCGGCCCGATATTCATCATCCCTCTCCTCTGGCCTTACGTTCCTTCTGGGATAATTCTCCCATTTCTTTCTGTTTTCTTGCCTCTGATGGTTATTGTTATAGGGTCGGCTCTCTTGTTGCCTATAACCCGTATTCCTAGGAATTATTCCTCGATATCCTCCTCTGTGGTATGGCTGTATTCCTCTAGGCTCTTGGTGCCCATACTCTCGACCTAGTCCTTGAGTATCAGTGCTGGTGGACTGATTCCTGGTCGATGGTTTTTCTCTGGTTTCCTGACTGCTGGCCATGTGTACCTGTTCAGTCTGTCTTTGGTGCCTAGGAGTTACGTGTGACGTCGTCATGTCTAATTGACGTAATACACTCTCCACTTCCACAGCACTTCTGGCTTTGGATGAGATTAACAGCCTCTGAATCTCATATGGAAGTTGTCTTGCAATGGCGGCACACAGGTCGTTCTCAGCTGGAGCAATGTCAAGTTCGCGGAATTTACACAGCTGAGCGGTAAAAAATTCCGAGTACTTAGTTGGTGCATTTGTGCTGTACTTCCTAGAGTACAGATCTAGCCTCAAATTCTCCTGGACGTCTGCTGCCCAATATCGTTTTAAAAAGGCTTCTCTAAAGCCTTCCACCGTATCAAAGGTGTACCGAAAGCTTCTGAACCAGGTGAGACAATCACCTGCCAACAACTTCTCAATAGCTCTCAGTCTCCGATCCTGAGGAACCTTCATTTCGTTTAAGTACTCTGCGACTTCCTTTAGCCAGTATTTTGGACTATTTGACATGTTATTACCCGTAAATTTTACCGGTCTGTCCTCATTCGATTTGATAATGTTTATTATCTGACCATTTGTCTGGTTCATGTATGGGGTTGACATCGCCATCGGATATCCTGGGTTCTTATAAGGGCTCTCCCCTCCTAAGTCCCTATCTGTATCTATGCCTTGTTCACGGGAATCTACCCATCCTGTCTTTGGAAACTCCTCCTGATTCTCAAATTCTAACTTCCTTTCCCTTCGGGCACTTTCTTCATTTGCCATGAGTTGGATTTCCATTTGACTATTTTTGTGTTCAGTCCTTTCCAACCGTGATCCTAATTCATTTTGAATTCTTTCCTGATTTTTCTTACTAGTTTCCAGTTCTCGTTTGAGTTGGACTTTCTCATCCCTGAAGCTATCCCTGATCTCATTTATGTGTTGTTCTACCTCTTTCTTGATGACCATGACCTGTTCTGTTATAATTTCTGGCTTTACGTCCCCTATGGTATCGAGGTCTTCTCGTATTTCTTTTATTTTCTTCTCCATCTCTCTTTGTCCTTTGACCATATCTACTTTAATTCCTTCCAGTTTTTCCTCAGTTTTCCCTTGACTCTTATATAATATCATCAAGTCGTTTTGGATCCGGCCTACTTCCGTATGAGTTTTTCCTACTTCGACCTTTAATGTTCCGATGGTTCCCTGAACATCATTAATACCCTGACTTATTTCATCTATCTTATGGGTATTTTCCTTATTTTCTTTCTCTCGTTGTTTTCTTTCATTCTGGAGATGCTCCTCATATAGACCTAATCTTTGATTTATTCCAACCTCGTACTTCTTTAAGTTATCATCTACCTGCCCGGTAAACAGCTCAAATTGACCTTTCATGTCCCGCGCATCCTTTTGATTTTGATTTTTCATCTCAATTACTTCGGTCTGAACTACACCGATTTTATTCTCGAGGGTCCCTACTTTCTCCTCAACCTTTCCAAATCGGGTTCCTAGCTCATTCACACTTTCTTTTATCTCATCCCGGGATGTTTTACAGATATCGCTGTTAGATTTTATCTGAGCTTCTAATTTTTTCTGCACACCTTGGATCTGGGTTACAAGTTTCTTTTCACATTCCTCTACATTTTCTTTACTTGCTTTTTCCATGCTATTTAATTTAGTTTCTATAGTACCAAAATTATCCTCTTAAAGTTTTAAAATTTTCTCGGCATTCATTTTGTGATTCTCCCATATTTTGTTCATAGTATTTATTTGGGCTTGCAATCCTGAATGAAATCCTTTATTTTCCTCTTTTAACTCAGTTAACTTACTCTCAAACTTAGTGTCAAAACCTTGAAATTTATTATTCAATGTTTCCTCCAAAACCTTGGATTGTGCTGAAAAATGGTTTGAATTTTCTGTTTTTATACTATCGAATTTGCTTTCTATCTCAGCCGTCAGTACATCGTTATTTGCTTTACTGTCGGCTCTTATAGACTTTAACGTCTCATCTTTTATAACTTTCAGCTGTTCTGCCATGTTATCCCCACTTTCTGTTTTAATCTTTTCTATCTCAGCCTTCAGTTCCTTATTCATTTTTATACCGTCGGCCTCGATAGCTTCTAATTTAGTTCCCATGTTATCACTATTAGTTTCGATGGCTTCTAATTTAGTTCCCATATTATCACTATTAGTTTCGATGGCTTCTAATTTAGTTCCCATATTATCACTATTAGTTTTTAGTGACTCTAAACTTTGATTCATGGATCCTAACTTTTGGTTATTTTCCTCCTGTTGGCTGTCCAACTTATTCAAACTCTCATTTATGGATTCTAAATCCCTTTTATTTTCACTCTGTTTGGCTATCCAATTGATTCAAACTCTTATTTATGGATTCGAACTCTTTTTTATTTTCATCCTTTTGGAGGCCCAATGTATTGTCTATCGTTCCCAATTTATTGTTTATGGCCTCCAACTTTTCTTTGCTATCGGCTTTTATAGCCTCCAAAAGCCGTTGCATTTCTTCACTCAATGCCATCTTATTAGAATATAGTGGGCTACCCATGCCACATCGCTAATACATGCTTGAGAGATAGTAATCTGAACCATTGTGTCCCAATTTCTTCAAAAATTTACTTCGGTACGGGTTTTTACTACACCGTACCCTTTTGATATCTTTATTCAAACTCAAAGACCTTTATGGAAGTATTCAAAATTCAAAATTTCGAAAAACCTTTTTTTTTTTCAAAAAATGAAAATTTTGATTTTTCGAGAAAACTCGGATCTTCCCCAGGAAAACTCAGCCTTGCGTACTGGGCGCCATGAAATGTCTGGTAGGGGGTTGTTTAAAATCCAGGGCTGCTCGGTGTGAGTTTCTAGGGACCCATGCGGTCAGTTAACATTATACGTTGTAGCTACTCCTATCATTACTTTACTTTTACATGAATTGGCCGTCTTTAGTGTTCCTCTAATCATTAATCCAAACACAGTACTTCTATCCACCCCCCTGTGCCCTTTTAGCAAGAAATATGCAAATCACAGTATGCCAGCATTGCTCAATTTGGGATTTTTCGGGGCTGCGGTAAGTTCTCCCACTCTGTGACTTACATATTTTGGATTAAATAGAGGATACACTTGCAAAAATAACAACAAAATCAACTCCTATTTTAACATATTTAATTAATCAAAATTATGGCGCTACAAACAATAAAACAAATAAACTACTGACCAATATCATTCTACTTGTCCAAAGTGAACAAGGAATAGCATAAAAATAAAACAAATGTTCTCTTTAAAACACATGGTTTTCTTTAAAACCAACAATTCACGATTATTTTCACTTCCATAAAGTTACTTATCTTAAAGTTCCTTATAACTACGAGCTTCTTTGGCTCGATACTTTTCCATAATACTGGTGTCATACTTTTGTACACCTCAAGAATTTATTTTTATTTTTTCTTATCATCAAAACAAATATATAATTACATTTAAAATTACATGTTAATTATTCACTTCAATATTTGGGCATTTCACATATTCTCCGTATTTACTACCTCTCTCAAGTTTTGCAAATTCACTACGGTGATCGGGAAACTACCTGTGTACTCCAGAGTTATAAAGATTACTTGACAAAGTCAAAAACTATGATTACTCCCGAAATCTAGTTATCTTCATAAAACTCGTGGATTCCTATTTTCCATACAACATTACAATAGGGATTTTTATTTAATTCATTTGTCTTATAAGACCATTATCACATAAGAAAACTACGATCTGAACTGGCAAGCGATAATATCAATCTACAAGGACCTCGGTTCAACGCCCGGGTCATTAACAACTCTAAACACTCACGGTGTATTTAACACTTCTTACAAGACGATCTTTACCCACCCTCGCTCTATGAGGGTCAGGCCATTATACTCGAGCGTGATTTATGACAGGGAAAGCGGCTCTCTGCCTAACCTACGGTTGGAGCTATCTTCAATGCTTTTAAAACAAACCTACACATTATTTTCAGTTTTATGGAGAGACCTGGCATTTTAACTTCTCTTTTCACTTACAACAATATTCTTTGGCTCATAAACCACTCTCGTAATCTTGGCATTTATTAATTATGAAGGGCCCTCGTTGATTGGGGAAGAGTAATACACATTCGACGACGAATAATAAGGGGCTTTAACAACAAGAGGATTCTATGTTCGAATCTCTTAACATGCCTCGGAAACCATTTCCACATTGGAGGACTTATACAAGACGCGATTTAAAGTCGGCCGTGGCCTACATGACATACGCTCAATAATACCATACATTAGCTCCCTTTTAAATAATAACACACATGGCCTCGTGATCTACGTCACAGTTAGAGGACTTACAATATATCTCAATTCAATACAATCAACTACCCCTCATAAGTAATTTACCAAGTACATTTAAATTCTACGCATTCCTAGCGTGACTTTTTATTTAATTGCGTTCCATTGCGCTACACATTACTTTACGGCCGAATGTCTTCCAAAGAACTGATAAATTTCATAGTAACAATTGATACATATCTCAATTCTTATATTAATCTTTTCCGTTGACAATAAATCGCTCCATTTTTTTTAGAACATGCATTCA
Organism: Meconema thalassinum; assembly: GCA_946902985.2. NCBI lineage: Eukaryota > Metazoa > Arthropoda > Insecta > Orthoptera > Tettigoniidae > Meconema > Meconema thalassinum. The sequence continues at coordinate 1,049,394,093 of OX336388.2, forward strand.
CATCATGTCTTATACATTTGTTAAGGCTTCAACGCTCTATATTTTTATATCATTCAATTTAATCTTTATTTAGATTTCTTTAACTTGTTATTCACATCATGTTTTCATTCCTTACAAAAGCTCAAAAGCTATTTCTTTCATATAATTCAAATTTACCTTTATGTAAATATCTTTGTTATAATTATTATTATTACGCTTGCTTTTATAACATTCATTAAATACACTGACATTTTATTCCAGGCATTTCCTCTACAGGATTTATTATTCACATAATTACTTATTATTTCTTAAAAACTTTATTTTCGTTCAGATCGCGTTCTTATTTAGTTATTATTTATTTAAAAACATCCCTTTTACTCAAAACTCCGGTGGAATTGTACACAAAAATTTTCCGACCCCCAAAACATAATGAAAATCTTTACTCACATGTCTAAGGTCGCTTTCTGACCTTTATTCTCGTTTGATGTGACATTTTGGCCCACCTTCTTGACTTACTCCATATTGTACAAACTCATCTCATGTACAAACATTTCTTGACACATATTCAATACATTTAACACTGACAACATTTTTAATACACTGGTGTATCCGTTTAGAATACACAATAAAACACTAAAAAATATATTACTTTTAACACACACTCTTGATATATTTACACTTCACAACTTTTGATCACTAGGCCGTCTTTTTAGCCTATCACACGTGACCTCTTAATATCCCGTCTCCAAGGGTGAAATTTATTCAAATTCGGCTTCCTATCCTGCAGAATACGAAAGTCTCGAATCATCTACTGCTTCCCTGGAATAGCAATTCTTCGAATCCTGTTCCTGATGATCGGCTATTTCTCTAGCTTGAACGGCTCCCCTTTTAGATCTGATTTATCGATCCTAGCGAAAGTCTGTTCTGATCGAGGTCCCCTCGATAACCTATCGGTGACCTATGGATTTTTTAGCAACTAATACTTCTCGAGTCTTAGTGCTTTAGAATAGTTCGTCTGCTTTCTTGAAAACAATGTCTATAGTTTCCGTTCTTCTTTGTTTATTTGGTTCTCGCACTTCTAATTTTCTGGAATGCGTTGCGAACCTTACTCTGTTTTCCCCTGTTCGGGTTCTTTAAAATTGATAAACTGTTTATCTCGATGTTCCGGTACTTCCGTACGTTATGATACTTTTGGTCGTTTACTGAAAGACCTATCGCCTGAATCCTAAGTTCGCAGCCTGCTTTGACTGTATTTTTGGAACTTTTACGGTAACTTTTGCCCTGTCGGACCTAAATCCTGTAACTAGGATTTTCCTAATTTTTCAACACGGCGATACTTTAATACTTCTTCTTTGCAACTCCTTCCGGAGGCACGCAAGTTACTGATACTTCGACGCCCGTGGCTGTCGGATATTAATTCTGCGGTGTAATACAGCGTTTCTCCCCTCAAGGAGTACTGGTAAACTGCCTTCGATGTCTGATACAGCGTAACGTTCCCCTCACGGGCTCTTGAATACTGCATGTACGATGCGATGCAGCACTTCCGCTCACGGAATGCTTGTAGACTGCATGATTGGCTTGGTGAGGCCAGGAGTTTTATACCTTTTAGTCAAAAAAAGAAAATCCTAGTCCTTTTCGTGACCAACTTTTGAACTAATTGTCGCACAATTATAAAAAAATTATATCTCCAGAAAGCTCGTCTTCCAAACGTAAAATAATCTTCCTGTGCATGGACATCGATCGTGCATTTCCGAGATATTAATTAATTCTTCGTCCTCAACTGTGTGGGTGGTGCTGTTCATTTTTAATTCTCCCACTCCTTGGGTCCCGGTGAATTCCCAATGACGTATACTTGCGTTTGCAGTTTTCTCCTGGACTATTATTAAAGGGTTTTTCTTTACACAAAAATCTCTAATCCAAAATGATTCACCGTACTGTATCTGTTTACTTATTTTTAGCCCACTTTCGATTTTTGCAAAAAATGAAAGTAGACTTATGAGATCAACACAGGGCGAAAAAAGTGTGTCTGTCTGTGTGTGTGTATGTGTGTGTGTGAGTCTGTGTGTGTGTCTGTGTGTGTGTGTGTCTGTGTGTGTGTGAGTGTGTGTACTCTGAATGTCTGTCCCCCCCTATCAATTCGAACACGGTGAATGCGAATTGAACGAAATTTGGTACAAAGGTAGCACTAGCAAAGGACACCTCAGTGTCATGTTTTATATCGCCGCCATCTTGACGGAAACGTAATGGCGGCCTCACAAATGTTCAAAGTTTAAATCAAATTACGACTAATCTAATCATCCGATCTCTACCAAATTTTGCAACAACATACCTTTATGGGGGGAGCATCCTTTGACCAAACCAATAGGTCATCACGTAATAGTTTACGGATGGTGGCCATCTTTGAGTGAAAATCGATTCCCCCTATTAATTCGAACACGGTGCAACCGAATGGAACGAAATTTGGTACGGAAGTAGTACTAACGAAAGGCACCTCAGTGTCATGTTTTATATCGCCGCCATCTTGACGGAAACGTAATGGCGGCCACACAAATGTTCAAAGCTTAAATCAAATTACGACTAACCTAATCATCCGATCTCTACCAAATTTTGCAACAACATACCTTTATGGGGGGAGCATCCTTTGACCAAACTAATAGGTCATCAGAGTAATAGTTTGCGGATGGTGGCCATCTTTGTGTGAAAATCGATTCCCCCTATTAATTCGAACACGGTGCAACCGAATGGAACGAAATTTGGTACAGAGGTAGTACTAACAAAAGGCACCTCAGTGTCATGTTTTATATCGCCGCCATCTTGACGGAAACGTAATGGCGGCCACACAAATGTTCAAAGCTTAAATCAAATTACGATTAACCTAATCATCCGATCTCTACCAAATTTTGCAACAACATACCCTTATAGAGGAAGCATCCTTTGACCAAATGAATAGGTCATTTGCCTAATAGTTTGCGAATGGCGGCCATCTTTGTGTGAAAATCAATTCCCCCTATTAATTCAAACACGGTGAAACCGAATGGAACGAAATTTGGTACAGAGGTAGCACTAGCAAAGGGCATCTCAGTGTCATGTTTTATATCGCCGCCATATTGACAGAAACGTAATGGCGGCCACACAAATGTTCAAAGCTTAAGTTAAATTACGACTAACATAACCATCCGATCTCTACCAAACTTTGCAACAACATACCTTTTTGGAGGGAGCATCCTTTGACCAATCTAATAGGTTATTAGCCTAATAGTTTGCGGATGGCGGCCCTCTTTATGTCAAAATTGATTCCCCCTATTAATTCGAACACGGAGGAACCTAATGGAACGAAATTTGGTACAGAGGTAGCACTAGCAAAGGGCACCTCAGTGTCATGTTTTATATCGCCGCCGTCTTGACTGAAACGTAATGGCGGCCACACGAATGTTCAAAGCTTAAATCAAATTACGATTAACCTAATCATCCGATCTCAACCAAATTTTGCAACTACATACCTTTATGGAGGGAGCATCCTTTGACCAATCTAATAGGTCATTCGCCTAATAGTTTGCGGATGGCGGCCATCTTTGTGTCAGAATTGATTCCCCCTATTAATTCAAACACGGTGAAACAGAATGGAACGAAATTTGGTACAGAGATAGCACTAGCAAAGGGCATCTCAGTGTCATGATTAATATCGCCGCCATATTGACAGAAACGTAATAGCGGCCACACAAATGTTTAAAGCTTAAATCAAATTACGACTAACATAACCATTCGATCTCTACCAAACTTTGCAACAACATACCTTTATGGAGGGAGCATCCTTTGACCAATCTAATAGGTCATTAGCCTAATAGTTTGCGGATGGCGGCCATCTTTATATCAAAATATATTCCCCCTATTAATTCGAACACGGTGGAACCGAATGAACGAAATTTGGTACAGAGGTAGCACTAGCAAGAGGCACCTCAGTGTCATGTTTTATATCACCGCTATCTTGACGGAAACGTAATCGCGTCCACCCAAATGTTAAAAGCTAAAATGTAATTACGACCAACCTAATAATCTAGTCTCTACCAAATTTTGCAACACCATATCTTTATGTGGGAAACATATTCTGACCAAACTGCAAGAACATCAGCCCAATAGTTTGCAGATGGTGGCCAAGTATGTGTGCAAATCGATTCCCCCTATCAATTCAAACACGGCGAAACCGAATTGAACGAAATTTGGTACAGAGGTAGCACTAGCAAAGGGCACCTCATATTCATGTTTAATATCCCTATAGCACGTTGTATTTCAACAAGCTACTACAACCAACATTCAATCATACTCCTTGAAAAGGACAAAGAGTTATAACAATACCCATGCATTTAGGAGAAAGTAGGCTATATGTTCTTTACTGAACATCTTGTTATACTCGTAAACGGGTTAAATTTAATTATTCTTGTTCTGACTCAGCAGCTAGGTTGCCGCTTTCCTGCAACGTAAGAGCAATTTCCGAGTCATGCTTCTTCGTCTTACAGTCCAAACTTCCCACTCGTTCTAATAATATCCATGACTGGCTCCTTATAAATGTCAAGAGGCATGAGCTCATCTTATGAACACCTGGCCCTAGCGTTTGTACAATGTTAGGCTAGAATCCTGGCTTGAAATATTTCTCCGTTCCCTTAGAAACTGTATGATTCTTTCATTCCTTTCTCAAAATACATGGATTCGACTCCCTTTGAACCCATGGTACATGGGTTCAATACTGAGGTCTTTCCTTTATCATTTTGCATGGACTTCAGAAACAGTAAATCAAAGGATCGTATAATTTCATAAATATCGAATAACCGGTGAGTGTTATGATGATCCAATTTTCAGTGATTGCCTTCTTAAGTTAGGGAACGTAGAACTTGGAATTCTAAATGAAATGTAAATAGTGTTCTATAATCATTTGGTTGAAATAAAAACATAACAACCTTTCTCCTTAAGTCCCTCATTATAAACCTATTGGGGAAAGTGTGGTTTATGAACATGCGAGATTTCTCGCATGGGTCCGCTAGTCTGACTTAATGCTAATATTAGCGAATGTTAAATGTTACAGAACACCGACTGAGTCACCGGATGTGACCAAAGGCAGTCAACAGCAAGATGTGGGAGCAGCCTCGTCGTCATCTGCCAGCTCGACATCCACGTCGTCAGCGGCAGCGTCCCCAGGCGCGAGCTACTACCCTACCGCCCCTCAGAGCCAGGGTATGCCGGGTTTGATCCCCATGGCGCAATATGGTGGGCACTACCACCAGGGCGCCAACCCGTCAGCCGGGAGCAGTGAGTTCAGGAGACCACTCACAGTCATCTTCTGACCGGACAGGGTCTAGGGTTCGCCTCCTCGCACGTAGCCGGCTTGTCTTGTACACTTCCTCCTTCGCCACATACTGTAGTTTCCAACAGCTGCGCTACGATGTTTGTTAATAAGTTTAATATTGAAACTGCAGCATGTGGGGGCTCGTTGTAAACGTTGCAAGGGTTGGCTATAATGAGGATTAGGTTAATTACTTTTGAAAAATAACAGTTAAATAAAGTAACAATAACTTCGTTACAGCTATTTTGTGTTAAAAGCAACTAAGTTACAATTTTCTTCACCGTTATTTCTGTATTAAAATATAGCATCTTTATTATAATATCTGACATCATTTTGTGTTTGCCAAAGCACTTAGAATAATAGCCCACAAGTTAATTTAAATAATAGGATCTTCCACAATTTCACGAAGATGGCCTGGGTTTGAATGAATCAATTTTAATCCAAGTATGAGGATGGTCAGTCTCTATCAGACAGTTTAGAAGTGTGTTGAGTGGGGGGTTTGTATCCCACTCTCGGTCATCGTAGAGTGGCTTTTCGTGGTTTCCCAAAGTACAGTAAATTCAGATCCCAGTTGCCTCTTTTCCTCTTTCTGGTTACAAGCACACAAACTAGCACAATCACAACAATAACGCAGGTTTTTCAGGTACATTTCACACATATTCAAGTACATGGGTTGATGACCATGAAGTCGCAAAGTCCTAAATGAATGAATAGTATATTGCTCGGGCTGGCTTTGTTTAAAGGTTTTTCACCACTGTTCTGTCGAGTTAATACCATATGTGTTCACTCTCTGTACGTTCCAATGGTATTCCTCAAATTGTTACATTTTGGGAAAGAAATGAACATTTTTATATTTCGTCGTAAAAGGAGGCCTGCCACGTCTCCATAAGAAATAGAAACACGATGTAGTAAATATAAATTTAAGCCACTTTAAATGCGCATCGAACCTGCAATCTTGTGATTTGAAGGCCAGTTATTATTCTTAACCAAAAGGGGCCTATGAAATGTGAAATTAGGGTTTGAGTAATAATCTTTATGGATAATATCATCTTATTGAAAAGGGAAAAAGAAGTTTGTACTTTTAAGAGTGACTGTTGATCTCGCGATCATAGTCCTCAAGGTCTTTATTTTTTAATCATCGGAAGTGATAATTCACGTCGACGATCTCAAATGCATTTGTACGGAATGGAACATGGTCCGTCTTTATTAGAAGGAAAATCCTTGATCACTACTCCATTATCGTTTGTACACTTTCTTATTATTTTGAAATTGAAAGGTAGATGATATCAATGCTCTAGATTTTATATCAATTGTTTTGGAAAAACTTTGCTAGTATTTTTTACGATAGAATTATTGTGATAATATTCATTTTAAAGACTTTTATTCGAATTTGCCTGAACTCAGATCCACATTTTTGGTGCAGCCAAATGGGCAAATGACATACAAAATTTGAACACACCGATGAGGGAATACGCTTAGTATTTATCGATGGCGAAAATCTCAATTATTGGGCGTACATGAATGTAATATTTGCAATTGAAACTGACCTCCTCTACGGCTGTTGCACGTTCCTCGAGAAATTAAGTGTCGTGGTCACAAGACAAGCCGCACCAGGTAGAACTCAGTGATGTATGTTCTGTGATTTAGTTCATTATGCTCGTGTACATATTCGCTATAGATATACGTGTTTCTTTCTCAACCTTCTATCTTATTGTGATGAGTGGAGCCCAGCAGAGGACTGCAGTAACTTCAAGAACAATTTAACAGATATTGTGCAATAAACTTTCTTTATATTGCTTTACTAAGATAAGACAATGGACTCAAATACAGATGTTTTGTTCAATTGCCCACAAATATTTCGCTATTTCATATTTATCTACAGTGTAAGTGAACATTGACTCGTGTTTCTAAATATGATGTATTCATTCCGGAACTCTCTTGAGTATGTGGTGTGAAGAATGTGCGTCGTTGTTTGTTTGTTTATCTACTATATCTACTGACGATGAGCCGTGCAGAGTGAAAACGTTTGTTCTAATTTACCCTCATTATAGTTCTGTATAAATGTAATAGTCTGGATTCTACTGCAAATGAATATTAAAGGTATTATGAGATAAGCAAATCTAATATGCATAAGAATTGAGTACCTCGCTTCCTTATCCAGTAATAAACAAGTGCCCAATTTCTCCTGCAGGACTGAAATGGAACCAGCTGTCTAATCTGAAACGAAGATCATGTATTGGAGAGATGGGAGTAAACTAGAAGTGTTTCATACGTTTTCTACTGAATTGCATGTCATCATGCTGGTAAATAGCTCAATATAAAGATAATATCGGGTGAAACAGCTGCTTCTAATAATATTGTTTTATGCAACCCAACTAATGCGTGTTGGCAGGAAGGTCGATATTTCGTCTGTAGTCACATCGAGAGGAAAATAATAGCGTTCTGTATCGTTTGCAGGATATGCTTGCAGTGCATTTGTACCATACGGGATGCAGCAGAGAAATATTGATCTTCCTGATTAAACACTAGTTGGGATGCGTAAAACAATAGTATTAGGGGCAGCTGATTCGCCTGGTATATTCTCCCTGAGTAAATTCCTCATTAACTAGACTAAATGCAGATCTAAAATGACTCAGAAATTTAGAAGCAGGCTATCATATTCTTAATTTGAATTTTAAGGTGGATTCTATTATAAGAGTCATCAAAAGAGGACTATTAAGTGTACCACTACCTATTGTATGTAAGTCCTCAGTACTCGCAGTGAATTCGAGGCAATACAACCTTCAACACCACTTTGTTTAAATTAAGTGGGACTTTTGGGCAAATGCCACATTACCCATATCTCACTTAATAATTAGTGATTTAAGCCCACCAAGGAGCGCTTATGACCAGTGCTTCTGGGATGCTCTCTTTGTTTTCCAATATCTCCTCAGTCCCGCCAATAACTTGTCCCTCCTCTCCTCTGTGAGGGTGGTCGGGTCTTAGATGGTGGGGACCAAGGGTTAACACTATCACAAAATTTTGAACGGTGAAGAATATCACAGTCTAAAATACCAGCGTTATTCAAGTCTTGTTTAACTTCATTAAGAAATATTCCGATGTATTTCCCAAATTGTAGGCTATAACATTACTCTCAGTCTGGTGGTTGTGTCGGAGTGAAACGTCTAGACCATCTGTTTCTTCATCTTAGTCTGCTTGGATCCAATTATTTGAAAGAAAAAATGTACGATGAAACCGCGAGCATAGTCACAAATATTCTTGATATACGAAGCCCATCCAGAAATTAAGTTTTCCTATTCTTATTTGCGTGAAAATATTTATTCGCACCAGAACCAGCAATGCCTGAGCTATTTTGCGACATAACCACCACCAAATTTGAGAGACCTGTCATATCGGGGGGTCACCTTTTGTATTCCTGTGTCGTAGAAGTCTGCTGCCTGGGAATGGAACCAGTGTGAGACATTCGTCTTCAGCTCTTCGTCAGTGGGGAAGTGAGCAACCCAGGTCTCATCGCCCATGACGTTCCTGTTGAGGATCTCGTCGCCATAATCATGGTAACACTGCAGAAATGTCAGTGCTGCTCCTAAGTGTTACATTTTGTGTTCGGGTGTCCGAGTTACGGCACCCCTTAAGAACACACTTCCTTGAACAGCAGGTGTTTAGTGAGCTGAATACGAATGTCACGCGATGGTTCCATACCCAGGTAGCAGACTTCTTCGACACGGGAATACAAAAGTTGATCCCACGATGTCTCAATTCTGGTCTTGATTATGTCCTAAAATAGCTCGAGCATTGCTGTATCTGCTACCAATAAAGATTTGCATGTAACTGTTTTCGTTTTATGTTTTAATTATAATATGAATTGCAGCCAAAGGCCATAGAGGCGTCTTTTCCCCATCAAGTTCAGTTTCAAGTAGTACCAAATTTGGCTACCAGAGATGCTTCTGACACTAACACCTAGTGGCGAACGTTGGAACTAGATAGAGCGTTTCAAACCAAATAACTTACAAATTAAGCTACACCCCACCTCTTGTAGTAGTTGATTCTTTTAAATGCCATACATCTATTGCATGGTCCCACTGGTTTTACTTCCCCTCCGAAGGTCGACTTACTGAAGGTTTTTAACGCTCTTAAAAATCCGACGACTTCAGCTGGGTTTGAAACCGCGATCTTGGGCATAAAAGTTCAGCATGCTACCGACTACGCCACCGAAGACATTTCTTTTTCATTTTATTTAAAAATGGGAAACTTAATTTCTGGATGGGCCTCGTACATACTTCCTCCAGGAGGAGATTATAAAGACACACACGCTGAAAACACTGATTCTCATTGCCAGGAAAGATGATGTACAGACAGCTTACGGTATATAAATTAATGTCAGCTAGGAAGTATTCCAGAACAACGCTCGCAATCACATTGAAAATAGTACGGCAAAGGAAGTTTAGATCCTATTTTTTTTAATTTTTTGAAATCTAATTCACCTTTAAAGTACTGAGTTGCCCAGTCAGCTACTTGCTACCTCAATGCATTTGCATTTTTTAAATTGTAGAAGTGGCAGTATGACTTAAAATGTCCATAGGTTTTGGATCTTTATTAATCTAAATGTAAATTCAAAATTCTACGGTTCTATTCATTTTCATTTTGAGACGAATCAAAATTGCAATTTTTGTGCCCACGCTTGCATCATTTCCATACTAGATAAAGGGCGCAAAATGAAATTATTTCCTCAAATCAGTAGGCAAGTAATACTTGTTGCTCCTTACTAATACAAAAATTGATATTCTTTAATCCGAAATCACAACGTGGCGTGAACGATTTACTTGTTATTCCGCCATGTTTGATTACATAACAGATTATTATTATTATTATTATTATTTATTTATCGTATGGCTTTTAGTGCCGGGAGTGTCCGAGGACATGTTCGGCTCGCCAGAGGCTGTAGCTGCTTCTAGTGGACACCCATAGGATGAGCTACAAGTTCCGTTCAAATTCAAGTAGTTCCAACTTTCGCTACCAGATGTCAATGATACCTAGTGGTGAATGTTGGAACTTTGATAGAGCGTCCCAACGAAATCTGACCTAGAAAGTTAGCTTCACACAAGTTTAGTTAGTGGAAGGATCTTTTACATGCCATAAATCTATGGCATGGGACCGCCCGCTTTACTTCCCCTCCGAATGAAGGCATACTGAAGGTTTTTAACGCTCTTTAAAAAATCCGACGACTTCGGCCGGGTTTGAACCCGCTATCTTGGGCACAGCAGTTCAGCATGCTACCAACTATGCCACCGAAGCCGCTTACATAACAGATGATCTCCAGCTATAGAGGACATACGTCTACAAAATATTGTATAAGTTACTACCTAAAGCAAAATTCAAACTCAACCAACAGATGGGAGAACATGCCAGGGATCGACTTGGCACTCGAAAGTGAATGGGGAAAATAAAAAATTAAAAAATGGAAGTTTTTGTGCATCGTTTATAGCCGGTGAAGCACTCAACGGGTTAAAGAACAAACTTAGCTTTTTATCCGATCAAAAAAAATGGAAATATAATTAATCCGTGTATTATTTTCAGGTAATCAGGTATGAATAGGTAAGTTCCACTCCTTCACCCTTTTAATTGTGCGCAATAACATGTTGACAGACTGAAAACCCATTTTAGCCTATTTTCATTAATGAAAGAAATAGGCTTATGAGAGCACCTTTTGTCCGTGTGTGTGTGCGTGTGTGTGTGTCCCCTAATGAAATCTAAACAGCTGGAGCGATTTCAATTAAACTCAGTAAGGTCATAGTGATATTTTGTCCGAAACCTTCAAATTTTATTACGTCTCACCAACCCAACATGGCGGCTGTGCGAAATATTTCACCGGCATTCTACATCTCTGAAACTATTACCGGTATCACCATGAAATTTTGTACGGAGACAAAGGGCACTACTGGAAGTTCATCTATGAGCCTATCAAAAACCTGTTAACTACAAAACGAATTTGGAAGCCAAGCGAATTTAAAAGTTTAAAATAGACGGTTCCGCGATTTAATTATCCAAACGTAATGAAACTTGGTACAGCAAATGTTTATACACATTGTAATGCACTGGTATCTAATTTTGTTTATTGTTTACATAGCCTCAAGATGGCAAATGTGCGAATTTTAAAATTAAGTTTATATTTCTTGTGTCCTAATCATGCGAATCGAAGTGAAAGTTTGAATAATGAACCTACGCAATATTCTTTATCTAATGGTTCATAACTCTATGTCCTATACATATAACAATCCAACATGGCGACCATCCGTATTTTTTAGACGGTTCTCTATATCAACCAATCTAAGACAGCAATCAAACAGATTTTTTAAATGTTCATTCACCTCTATAGGACTTTCAATAACCTGGTGATCACAAATCCAACACGGCGGCGACGCGATTTATCCATCCGAGTGCAGTGAAACTTGGTACAGTAAATCATTATACAAATGTTAATCCACTGGCATCTAATTTATTGAATAGTTTCCATAACCACAAGATGGCAGCTGTGCGAAATTTAAAAATCTCGTTTTTACTTCTTGTGTCCTAATCATGCGATCACGTACACAATAATCTTCTTGTAACTGTTCATAACTGTAAGACCTACATGTATAAAAATCCAACATGGCGACCATCCGCAATATTTAGTCGGTTTCCAATATCTACGAATCTATTACAGCAATCAATCTGAAATTTTGTATGTTGATAGTGGTAATTAACATAAGTGGGATATATGAAAATAAGCTATTTAGTTCTTCACGGAACTACTTGTTAAACAATTGCCGCCATCTTGAGGTTATGTAAACAATTGAACGAAGTTAGAAATCGGTGCATTACAATGTGTATAATCATATACTGTACCAAGTTTCATTGCGTTTGGTTGGTTAGATCGCGAGAAACGTCTATTTAAAGTCGCAACTTCGATTGGCCGCCATGTTGATTTTGTGATTACCAGGTTTTCAAAAGTCACATAGGTGAACTTCTAGTAGTTCCCGTTATCACCGTAAAAAAATCCAGGGTGATATCGGTAATAGTTTCGGAGATATTGAATGCTGGTGAAATATTTCGCACAGCCGCCATGTTGGATTGGTGAGACGTAACAAAATTTGAAGGGCACGGTCGGTGTCGTCCGGAATAGTGCTATGAACTTACCGAGTTTCATTGAAATCGCTCCAGCCGTTTAGCTTTTATTGGGGGACACACTCACACGAATCACACACATACGCACACACACACGGACAAAAGGTGATCTCATAAGCCTATTTTTTCTTAAATGAAATTAGGTTAAAAATAAATATGGGATGGTATCTATATTCTCCCTAACACTAGTAGACTAGTCTAACAAAAGTAACAGACAGTTAATATTGGCAATTAATTGTAGCCCGAGTAACCTCATAGATCTTCATGTTAGTTAGCCTAGTTAGTTATTGTTGTTTTAAGGGGCGGAACTACGAGGTCATCTGCCCCATGTTGACAAAAACAGTTCGCCTCATGGTGTAGTGGTAAACGATGTCAGCTACCACTTTGGTTCATTCCTAGCTATGCTTAGAAATCTAATTCTGGGTTGGGGTATTATTGACATACAAGTCATCTAAGTAGCGTCAATTTCAAAGACTGAATTAGGCCAGTGAGCTACACGAGTTTACTTGCACGATCTTATATCAAATGAAAAATGAAAATCCACAGCCTGCTTCCAGTCTCCGACCGGGTCAGGAATGGAAAGAATGAAGCCCCCATCTAGCTTCGAGGATATGAACTGTGCCGGCTGCCGAAGCCTGACGCACTCCTCTGGAGCAATGATTAAATAAATGACAGATGAAATGAAATGATAGTGGAGAGTGTTGCTGGAATGAAATTGTGACAGAGAAAACCGGAGTACCCAGAGAAAAACCTGTCTGCCTCCGCTTTTTCCAGCACAGATCTCACATGGAGTGACCGGGATTTGAACCACGGCCCCAGCGGTGAGAGGCCGGCGTGCTGCCGCCTAAGCCACGGAGGCTTCCTTATATCAAATGTTCGTGATGAATTGCAGGAAACTAATCATGTTTGCGTGTATGAAAAGAGCCCAACTATCGGGTTCATTTAACACTCTATTTGAGATGTGTATATCTGTAGGCTATCTACGTAGTTAGTAAAGTACAGTAGTTGTATTCGGAATTTGAGGTTGTTGATCTGGAAAAATCATCTTATAACTTATGAACTACAACATAACATTTCAAAAAACTGCTCAAAAAACTTATTTTGAGGCTTGCGTTACTCAATGTACGTTTAGTTTTGGAACAGACAAAGGCCAATATGCACGATAAATTGATTATTTAAAGATTTTCTAGTTTTCAGAACATCTCTTTGGCTGGAAGCTGGGAATTGGTATCCCATCTTATGCACGCACACATATTCGATGACATGTTACTGGCCCTTAAGAGATTTAACAAGTAGTTCCGTGAAGAACTAAAGCCTATTTTCATATATCCTACTGATGTTAATTGCCACTATCAACATACAACATTTCAGTTTGATTGCTGTAATAGATTCGTAGATATTGAGAACCGACTAAATATTGTGGATGGTCGCCATGTTGGATTTTTATATATGTAGGTCTTAGAGTTATGTACTGTTACATAAAGATTATTGTGTACGTCTAGTATTCAAACATCAATCGCATGATTAGGACACAAGAAGTAAAAACGAGATATTAAAATTTCGCACAGCTGCCATTTTGTGGTTATGGAAACAATTGAAATAAATTAGATGCCAGTGGATTAACATTTTTATAACGATTTACTGTGCCAAGTATCACTGCACTCGGATGGTTAAATTGCGAAAAACGTCCATGTGGGTATTTATACTTCGCGTCACCGCCATGTTGGATTTGTGATCACCAGATTATTGAAAGTCATATAGGTGAAATTATGCTCATAGCTCCTATGAACATAAAAAAGTTCAGTTCGATTGCTGTAATAGATTTGTAGATATTTAGGACCGTCTAAATATTTCGGATGGTCGCCATGTTGGATTGTTATATGTATAGGTCATAGAGTCAAATACCATTAAAGAAAAATTATTGCGTAGGTTCATTATTCAAACTTTCACTTCGATCGCATGAATACGACACAAGGAATAAAAACTTAATTTTAAAATTCGCACAGCCGCCATCTTGAGGCTATGTAAACAATTGAACTAAATTAGATACAAGTGCATTACAATGTGTGTAAAAATTTGCTGTACCAAGTTTCATTGCGTTTTTATCATTAAATCGCGAGAAAAGTATATTTAAAACTTTCAACTTCGCTTGGCCGCCATGTTCGTTTGGTAATTAACCGGTTTTTGAAAGTCTCATAGATGAACTTCCAGTAGTGCCCTTTACCTCCGTATAAAATTTCAGGGTGAAACCGATAATAGTTTCAGAGATATAGAATGCCGGTGAAATATTTCGCACAGCCGCCATCTTGAGGTTATGTAAACAATTGAACGAAGTTAGATGTCGGCGCATTACAATGCGTATAAACATATACTGTACCAAGTTTCATTGCCTTTGGTTGGTTAAATCGCGAGACGTCTATTAAATGTCGCAACTTCGCTTGGCCGCCATGTTGGTTTTGTAGTTACCAAGTTTTCAAAAGTCTCATAGGTGAACTTCTAGTAGTTCCCTTTATCCCCGTACAAAATTTCAGGGTGATATCGGTAATAGTTTCGGAGATATTGAATGCTGGTGAAATATTTCGCACAGCCGCCATGTTGGATTGGTGAGACGTAACAAAATTTGAAGGGCACGGTCGTCCAAAATAGTGCTATGAACTTACCGAGTTTCACTGAAATCTCTCCAGCCGTTGAGATTTTATTAGGGGGGGGGGGGTACACACACGAATCACACACATGCACACACACAGACAAAAGGTGATCTCATAAGCCTCTTTTTTCATAAATGAAAATAAATAAATTAATACACAAAGGGATAAAAATGTCCAGCATAACTCAAAAAATTGCTAGTGTTTCGCCCCAGCGTGCCAATTGGGCTCTTCAGTTGGTAAAGGCACGCCTACCAAGACGCGTAGCAGGCACACACTGAGAAGGCTATACAAGACGTTTCGCTACATAAGCAGCCACGTCACGAGTATACCAGTGCACCACGGGAGTCAAATCTCCACTCCAAAAACAATAACCTTGCTTTGGCATTGAATATAATCAAATGTTCTCGAGTGTCTTAATTACCATTATAGGCGAGTTGCATACGACTGTTTATGTTCGACTATAATTATTATAACTATTTTATGTTCGATGATAAATATTCATAAATATCTGTCGAGATTTCCCCAGTTTTATGTACTAAACAGTGCGCATGAGACGCAGGGAATGCCTTGTATTTGACCATGGCCACCTCGATTACTCTACTATGACACTAGGCCAGGAAGTGAAATTTACATTAGAAAGCCGTGGAACTCAGCGCATCTAATTATCTAATTGGTCAAACAACTGTTTCTTGAGCTCTGATTGGTGTGAGAAACTGTTTCATAATGAAAAGTAGTGTTATAATGAGTCTCGTTATGATACAGTTTTCAGACACATAATAGTCAGGGTCGAACATAAAAAAACGTTTAGCATGTTGCTGGCCAAGAGGCGTAGTGGTCTCAAACCCATTAGTCGTACTTGCGAGCGTGTATATTCTCTGTGTACACTCGCCTGTGCAATGAGGATAGATCTGTGCGAGTGTGGAGAAGGCCCGGTGAACCAATACATCCGAGACCGATACCAACAGGGAGAAGGTGGTGCAATGTTTCGGTTTGGCATTATGTATGGAGCCGGCCCCGTGGTGTTGGGGTAGCGCGCCTGCCTTTCACCCGGAGGCCCTGGGATCGATTTCCGGCTCCGTCAGGGACTTTAAAACTGACTTGAGGGTTGGAACGTGGTGTACTCAGCCTCGTGAGGACAATTGAGTAGCTGCCTGACAGTGAGGCAGCGCCCCGATCACGACAACCAAGATTAACGGCCGAGGGGACCCGATGCGCTGATCACGCGTCACCCCAATATCTGCAGGCCAAATGGCTGGGCAGCGGTCGCTTGGACGGCCTAGGCCCTTCGTGGGCTGTATAGTGCCAGGGGTTGTTTGTTATGTATGGTCACCGAACCCCTTTTGTGTAGATCCCATGGCGTATAACAGGCATACTTTACAGGGATACTATCCTGGCACCTGTTGTGAAAGGCTATGCTGGCAATTGCGGCCAAAGTTTCACACTCGTGGACGATAACTTTTTTGATGTGTGTTTAATAACATTTCGAAATTAGCGGTGAGAAGTAAGCTACACTTCCTTAGGAACTCCCTATTAACCCTGGAACAGTAGAATGGGGCACTCAATGCCCCGGAGATTTCCATTCCCCGATAACATTATTTACAATAATTGAATCATTTTTTGCCTGCTTTCAATTTGTGGAAATTATGAAAGTAGACTTATGAGATCTACAAGGACCAAAAGTTGTCAGTCTGTCTGTGTGTGTGAGTATGTACAGTACAGTATATTTGTCCGCCCTACAATCATCAATTCAAACACGACGAAACCGAATTGAACGAAATTTGGTGCAGAGGTAGCACTAGTAGTTGCCTCCGTAGCGTAGCGGTCAGCATGGTTAGCTGCCACCCCGGACGTCCTGGGTTCGATTCCCGGCTCAGCCACGAAATTTGAAAAGTGGTATGAGGACTGGAACGGGGTCTACTCAGCCTCGGGTGTTCCAAATGAGTAGAGGGCGTTCGATTCCCACCTCAGCCATCCTCGAAGCGGTTTTCCGTGGTTTCCCACTTCGTCTTCGGGCAAATGCCGGGATGGTACTGAGCCAGTATTTTGCTGTATACTTGAACCCTGATACGACAACGAGACGTATTTTGAAATTATAGTTTGGCATTAATTTGGCTGCAGGCTTGAGGAGCAATACACTCGTCATTCGCTTAGGAGATAGATAGGCAATCCCGCCATGCTCTTGATCACGTGGACAGGACATGCTCACTAACTTATTTCTGCAACTGTCTGATGCATATATATAAGATGATAATCGACAGAGTTCGATTGTCATCCTCGATACAAGGAGAGATGTATCATGGGTAGACTGCCAGCTGTGGCGTGTCTGCGAGCAGTTCTGAAATCACAGACACTTGAGTTTTGTGACACACGGAATGAACGTGCTATCGGCTCTGTAAGAAAAGTTTCGTTAAACACGCAGTCGTACGAGTGTACTCTAATCACGGCGCGGAGCGAACAGGCGGATTGCTTCATAGCAACATGCGGTTGTTCGTATTTCTGGCGTGTTTGGCATAACCCAGAAAATAGATATATGGGAGTGAGCTTAGTTATTGCATGGACTTGTCAGTACAAACTCCACGATGAGGAAATCTACTACATATATGGTTGAAATGCAGGAAAGCATTAGTATTATCAAGAACAATACGACTGGACTTTATTGTGAGAATCTAGCTGCTGTAGCAATGTTGGGCTAAGCAGATAGTACAGGAATGCAATGCAGAGGCAGGATTGATCATTTGGAATGACAACCTTATAAATACTACAATGAAGAAAAAGAAACGATTGTAGGCGTTCGTTCTGATCCAGTGGTTTTGAAGTACATGAGAATGAAGAAACAACTCCAAATGAACGAAACTACTTTACTGATAACGTCGAGGGAGCCTTGTACAAGTAATATGTAGGAACTCCGTTTCGTAGACAGTGGTTTTCGAGTTAGGAGGAAGTTGGTTCGACGACTTACAGCTCCAGCCATGGACTACTCAGGGATGAGGGTCCAGTTCCTGAAAGGAATGTATATTCCTTTACTTTCTTCAATCTCAACCAGAACATCGCCCAAGGTAGCTGGAAAACTTTTCTTTCTTGTAGACAGTAGACTTTGTTACTTTTAGTTCGTCACTTTTCACCAATATTTTATTAAATAGTATGAAATTCATTCGAAGACTAGATTTGGTTCCTTGTATCATTTATGTCGGAGAGTGTAATTTATTTTGTAGTTAACAGTAAACGTAATGCTATTTAGAGCATTACTTGTGTTGGTTTTTTTTTGAAAAATTTGGAAATAAAACCAAGCATTGGATTTTGTTGGGAAGACATCTGCAGCATAATTAGGACCAAGACGACGATATTTTTGTATAAGAATAGCGATTAGGAAGAAGGTGGCCACACACACGTGCACTTGAACTATTACAAAAATATTTCAGTGATACTCTTCGTTTCGACTTATGACATTCTAGTAGACATTTCTTTCTTTTAGAATTGATAGTTCATTTTCATCATTATTTTCCATGGGTATGGAATCGTAGAAATCGTCCAGCGAGAACAATTGTGAATTGATTGTCGAGGCATTTGTAGCCTACTTTCATATTTCTTTTAGATTAGAGTTTTTTTTAACTGAAACTTTAGTTCGTTCAGTCTTCAGCTTGTGTTATTTTAATTCGTTTTTGGTAGGCTCTTGGCTAGATCATCGTTTGATTTAATGGTTTGCGTGTATCTATTGATACGATAATAGACTCCTTTCCATGGTGTAAATCTCACGTGTTTTCTTCTGAGTAGTTAAGCCGTTTTTCGAGTTTGGATAGGCGAAACTGAATCGACTATTTTACTAGTGTCTATCTACGATTTTTTTATATATATAAGTTATTATGGAAATAATTATATATATAGGAATAGTGAACTAAATTAACAGTTCAAACAAGTATAACAGAATTTGTCATAGACTTAAATGACGATGATTTATGGAAGTAGATAATACAACTTATCTAATAAATTGTTGCAACTTGTTGAGTGAAGTTGGGAAAGAGGTACTCTGTGACACTTCTTTATTCGTCTACGATAAGGCGTGATGTGATATCTTCAGAGTAATTATTGAAAGGTTTTGAGTTTAATTACGTTTGGGAAAAATTCTTGACAGCTTTGGAAAGCTGAATTAATGTATTGGAATTTAATGAATACGAATTTATTGTGCTAATGAAGCGAATATTTGACATCATTGGATGGTCAACATTAATATTGTATAATGTACTCGAAGTCTTATGTGAAGACATTAACGTAGTCATTTCGTTTTGTAAGAGTGAAATTAGCTTTTGAGCTATCACTAATTTGAATAGGAAGTTGTTGTGAACGTGAATTGGAATCACGAATGTTTCTCTTAAATGCCAGTATTAATTCAAGTAACCCTACGTTTTTATTCTTGCCTATTAAGATTTGCCGGAGATGGATTGCTTATATCGTGACACACATATTTAAGTGACACAGCCACTTTTCGAATAACTTTAATTAATTCATGCAATATAATACATTTGATATTTCAGTGATTTTAACAAAAATATACTGCATTCATTGAAGCATCTGGATAGTTAATAAACTATTTTCTAACTTGTAACACTATTCGATTATCTTAATTGATTGTTGAATGCAACAAATTAAGAGAATTATAACCTTGAGATATACTTGTCGAATTAAATGGAAATGGGCAGCGATAATAACAAAATCCTAACTAAGGTGGCGTAGTCGGTACCATGCTGAACTGCTGCGCCCAAGATAGCGGGTTCAAACACGGCCGAAGTCGTCGGATTTTTTAAGAGCGTTAAAAATCCTTCAGTATGCCTTCCTTCGGAGGGGAAGTAAAGCCGGCGGTCCTATGTCAGAGATTTATGGCATGTAAAAGATCCTTTCACAGACAAAACTTGTGTAAAGCAAAATTTGTTAGGTTAGATTTCGTCGGAACGCTCTATCAAAGTTCCAACGTTCGCCACTAGGTATCATTGATATCTGGTGGCGAAAGTTGGAACTACTTGAAATTGAACGTAACTTGTAGCTCACCCTTTACGGTGTCCGCTGGAAGCAGCTACAGACTCAGGCGAGCCGAACATGTCCTCGGACACTCCCGGCACTAAAAGCCATACGATAAATAAATAAATAATCTGTATACAAAATGTAAGATATGTATAAATTTTTAATAAGGGTATAGCATCAGTGCATGATTTAATATTGTATTTTTCATGTAATGTGTTCAATGAATGAGATATTTAAATACTGCGATTTAGAGCAGTAAGATGGGGCCTTATATAGGCGTTTATTGAAATTATTTTCGTCATTTGATTTAGAGAAACTTTCTTCATTTTTGTCTAATTGACAGACATACACCATTTGCCAGTTAATAAACTGAATTTAATTTTAAAAAAATTCTTTGAACGACTGGTGTTTTCTATTAGAAAAGGGAGTGCGTTAGGAGGACCAGTGGGTGTTTTTTTCTTGAGTTTGCTTAAAATTAACGCCCGAGATACTTTCGTTTTCTTTTAGAGTCTCTTGTTCGAGTTCTTTTAAGAGCTTCGTTTCATTGTAATATATACACCACTGGCATCTTCGTATCGCATTCTTTAATATCGACGTATCCTAATCCCTGGTTGATCCTAGTTGGTAGACTTTTAGGGGTTATTTCAGCCGGGAACTTCCAGAATCGACGATCCAGCTTTTCCATCGGATTTCAACAGGTAAGACCACGTGGATTACGGGTACAGTACTGAGACCGTATTTTGTATTTAGTTGGATATAGGTTAAGTTGGCAATAATACTGATGGCAGTACTGCGAAATTCTTTCAAACGCAGGTGCGCGGTAGCTGTGGCAAGGTTAGGAGCTGTCAGCAACCCGCCGTACATACCGACGACCACATGTTTGACATTTTAATACCTGTATTGAATACAAGATGGAAACAGCTCCACTGTCGTTATTTTGAACACTCTGGAAGAGCAATATACACAATGCAGTATGAAACAAAGGATGGGAAATGCATCCTGTGGATAAAGGAATATAACTAAGAACTTTTATATGAGTATAAATGCATACAATATTATAACATGTGATTATCGAACTCGGCAATGATACATATATCGATAGTTACTGTCGATCAGAGAACAAGGTGCATTGTGGATCACCTGGAGACAGTATGATTTGCGGGAGCAAACGAACAGTTGATTAGTGAATACAATTTCAGTGAGGAGGGTCATAGAGCTCTCTGGTCTGAGCACATGTACGTGCGTTGCCGTGAAATCATGTTTGTTCGGTAACGTGGAGTTGATCCGACATATACGTGTTACAGTATAACGTGATAGGATTTTCGTCTGATCTTATTATAGTTTCAGACAGTGTTAACCTTCAATTTGAGCACAGTGAACTTGCATTCACGTATGATAACTTCTTCTTAAGCCAATGGTACAACCACGTGTTCTACATTGCAGTACACTATAAACAGCTTTAGCCATGATTGTCATAAATGATATGAGGAGAGAGAGAGATATTGCTACGATATGAAGATGCAGAATGTGGGCTAAACACAGACGAGAAATGTAACACATAGCAGCGTTGAATACTCAGGATGATTACTTGATTCCAATATGGGCAACTACAGTATAAGCCTTTATAAGAGAAGATTGAAGAGACTGTGAAAGTCTGAATGACAATTTGTACTGCTACATAATGAAACCAGCTTGGCTTACCACATCAATGTTGTCGTGCTCTTTTGCAAGTGAAAGAACTATGAACTTTGTCAAACGAACATCTGTTAGCTTCGTCTCGTTCGCGAACCGTAATCGAGCCTTCTTGATATCCAGTCGTTTCGTGATCGGTGCAGCTGAGCAGATATGGTTCGATCCCAGGCAGGAGTATGTGTTAAAGCATTCTCACTTCATTCAACTAGAACTTCAACAAGGTAGCTGGAAGTTTTATTTTAGTAGACAGTATGAATTTGTCATGTTTTTGAATGTTCCTTTTCACCAATTTTGATCAGAGTAGTTAAGAATTACAGACGAGGGCTAGGGTGATTCTTTAATCATTTCTGTCCGAGGATGTAATTCACTTTGTAGTTCAATTTAGTAGTTATTGTAGTGTTACTTTGAACATTACCTTGCTTTCATTAAGATGTAATTTGGGAATAAGATAGAAGAATATAGTTTGTTGGGAAGACAACATGAGAAAACGTATAGGAAGAAGACGACGTTAAAATTATATAAGAATATTTCTAGCTCAAGCAGATGTCCCATAATCCGTCGTATACGTGAATTCGACTTTGATCAAATTCTCTGGGCTTTTTGAATTTGACTTTGAATATTTTTGAAAGCTCATGCAAGTTATTGGATAGATATTCAGGTCTATATTTTTGGCAGATTGAGCATAGACATGGAACATAGTGATTTCTAGTATGATTCTTTGCGATTGTGCGAATTTATTTCTGGTAATCCA
Source organism: Meconema thalassinum (assembly GCA_946902985.2). Classification (NCBI taxonomy): domain Eukaryota; kingdom Metazoa; phylum Arthropoda; class Insecta; order Orthoptera; family Tettigoniidae; genus Meconema; species Meconema thalassinum. Next base: position 1,049,416,672 of record OX336388.2, read on the forward strand.
GATTTTTGGAATTCTTTTAATTTCGACTCCTTTTGTGAGCTCGTTCAGTTTTTAAATTTTTGTGGATTCTTATGGGAAACTCCAACTTGGTTTAGCGTTCAAATCTAATGGTTAATTTTTTACCTTCTCAAGATAGGCTCTTTCCCATGCTGTAGTTTTGACGTGTTTTCCTTTGAGAAGGATCTCCAGTGGGATTATTTTCAATTATGCGAAAACTGAATCGTTCGTTTCACAGTGGTCAGTTGAGAAATACGAAAGAAATACTTTGAGAAAATGTAATTAGTAATGATATGTAATGTAAGGAGAGAAATGTTTAAAATATATGTAAGTCATAATCGAGATGACAGACTTCGAATTCTCACACAGTTATTTAGACTTGTGAATACAATATTTTATCATTGTTCTGATAAAAATTATTCTCGACACTTTAACTTTTGTCTAATTTGAAGCAACATATTTATCCTTGATTGTATAAAAACTTGTATAATATTCGTAATGTTTGGACATTTATTAAGAGCTGTTAAGCGATGATATGGTAATAATGGAATTTTGTCTGCGTATTTGAATTGCAATTTAGGAGATATTTGACACATGTGGATTGTCAATATCAATTATTCCAGCACTGAATTAGCTTTAGAGCTATTGCTGAGTGCACTACGGTGTATTATTTCGAACGTGAACTTGAGTCATGATTTTAGCTAGTGGAAAGCTAATGTACAATTTTGAATCCAACATTTAAGAAACCAAGTATTGTAACACCATCGTTAATATTTGTTAAGATTTAGTAACAATTGTTTTTAGAATAGAGTTTAATTGGAAAGACTGTAATATTAATACTTGTATAAACTTGAGCTATTTATAAATAAAATGTTGAGTGATAGAAAATCTAATATCTGTGAGAAAGTGAATTGAAACATAATCATTATAATTATCAATACGACGTCCGATTAGCTTAATTGTTTGTCATTTAGGACGGCATGGACTTGAAAATTGAAACCAAACATGAAATTAACGAGATGAATAATTCTAGGCGCAACTAAATCTCAGAAATAAAATGTAATTATGTAAAATATGTATATATTAATTGCTACGATTGAATGGAATATTTTTATAAATATGTCAAAAAGGATTTACGATCGTATCAGAATATTTTGTGTGTAAAATTTTTTTTTTGGAAGTTCGTTCATAATGATGGGACGATAGGCAGTTTGTGTGGCCTAATTAAGGCGGTTGTTACTTAAACATTTTTCATGCTTCGGCAGAGGCATAAGATTATAAATTTTTGTTCAGTGGAGTTTCTACTTCACGACACTGCGGTTTCAGTTAATAAACGTTTGTTAAATTTTAAAATTCATACGAATGACTTAGTGATTTCTATTCGAATTAGAATGTGCTTCGAGAACAGTGGGTTATTAGCTAGGATGCTTTTTAACGTGCCCGAGATTAGAATAATTTAATTATCTTTAAGAGTCTTGGTAGCTCACTTTGGGCTATTTTTCATTTTTTTATAGACAACTGGCATCTTTTTATCACATTCTTTTTAATTTTTGTGGTATTCCTATCCATGGTCTGTCCTTGATGGTGGTGTCTTGGGGGTTATTTTCAGCCGGGGCTTCCAGATTCTACGATCCTGCATTTTCTTCAGATTTCACCAGGTAAGACCACAAGGATACTGGTGCACTTTAATATGGCGACCCACCTATTGGGGCGATCGAATTGTTTTAATTCGAGTGTCGTAGTGGAAGGGCACATTAATTTGGAGACCCAATCATTGTGACATTCGGGTTGGCATCCTGGAGCACTCTAATGGATAGTCATCTTCGTGAAAGAACCCATTTTTCATGCGGGTAACGAGTTGACTTGTTCGAATTTCTAGTCGTTAGCATTTGTCTTTGGCACTGCTACGATTATAGAATTCGTTGGGAATTCGCGTTTCATAGAAACGTGAACTTGAGTTTACTCAATCTACCTGGTATACAAATAGAAGTATCGTCATTTAATTTAAATTCATTATATTTTTTTTTGCTTTGCATTAAATGTAATTGTAATTGATTACAGTTTGATCATAAGAGACATGCCTTGGAAACTTTTATAGATCAAGGTGGTCATATGGTGCAGCATGTGGGGAACGTTTTTCACTCCATGCTTGTCGGCCATTTTATGCTTGTTACCGGCGATGATATTTGGAAGATCATCAGTCATATTAAATTCATTTCTATTTAACAATAAATTCAATAAGCTAGACTTGCGATTAAAACTTTAATTAGTTCTAATATGAATCAGTATGCGCATATACCTCCTATTTTCTTATAGATTTAAATTAGTTAATAAGAATAGCTGCAAAACAAACTATATTGTTCATAATGGTGAAAAGGGTCATTCTGAGTAAGTCAATTCTGCTATACATGTGTTGCATTTCTATATTTCTCCATTTAGTATTGTAAAATGTCAGGTGCGGCGACTATGGACGATGTCGTGGCGTTGTTACATGCCATGCAGGAAAGGCTAAGCAAGCAGGACTTAGCCGATATTAAGTCAAATGCTCAAACTAGCTTGGACTATTTAAACGAAACAGTGACTAAAAATACAAACTCAGCTCAAGCTGACATGTCCCAGCTTCATTTATCCCTTAAGCGTTTACAGGTTAGTAACCGCAAAATTTCTGACCGATCCAAAGAAATTAAGGAAAAAATAAATGATGTAGAAACTAGTGTAGATGGTGTTCAAGGAGATGTAAGGCTTGTACAATTAGATATAAGTAATGCAAATGTAGAGGTTAGCCATGTACGCTCTAGTGTAGCCACTGCGGAGGCTAAACTTGATTTAGCACAAAACGATATCACAGATACTAAAAGTAAAATCATTAGCACTGAGCAAATGATAATTAGTACTGAGGCTAAGCTTGATGCTACTCAGGAAAGAATAATCAGTACTGAGGCTAAATCAGATCTAGCACAAAATCATATAACTGACACAAAAAGTAAATTGATAAGCACTAAGCAAAGGATAATTAGTCCTGAGGCTAAAATTTTAAACGCAGAAACACTTGTAACCAGCATGCAGTCAAATATTTCTGGCATAAAGGAGGACGTCAGAAATGTTAGACTAGAACTGGAAAACAATCAGAAGGAGAATAAAACTAGCTTAGATGCCCTTCAGTTACAATTTTCTAACGAGGCTATCACCACACAAAGGACCTTATCAAAATGAGAGGGTGATATGGTCTCTTTAAGGGAAAAAGTTGATGATCATAACAAGGTTTTGAGAAAGGATCTTGAAATCGATCTCAAGGCCATTGTTAGTGAACAGGTCACAATAATGAGAGGTGAAATCACAAAGATTAATGAAGATGGCATTAATAATGTCAAATCTGAATTAGAAGTAAAAGTTGCTAAGGCCGAAATTAAGTTAAACAAGGATATTTCTCAGGCAAGAGAAGACGCTGAGAAAAGGAGCGATTCAGTTCAGTTATCGAATACCGATAGCATAAATAACCTCAGGGAAAATCTTGATTCTCAGGTTAAAAACGTTACTCTCAAGTTAGATCAGGTCAGGTTAGATGTAAATTCGGAGAGAGAAAAAAAAGGCATCAGAGTTGAATGAAATCAGGCAGGAGTTATCCAAATTCAACTTAAGTGAACATGTAGACGTTAATGCTTTAAGAAGCGAGTTTAAGGCACAATTCGAGTCACTAAAAACACTATGAAATCCGATAGGGCAGGTATAGTTCAGAATACTAGCGATGGGTTAGATACTACGTCCCCAGCAAGGAACTTCATAGCTTGTTCGAATGGGACAGGAGCTGTAGAACGGCCTAGACAAAGGATAGAGGTTCCCAATACGAGTACTCACGAATATGCTCCTAGAGACTTTAGAACATTGACACCCAATGATAGGTCTAATGTCACAATTGTGAGAAGTTATGATGAGAAAATAAAAAAGTTTTCTAATTCAGAAAGCTTAACTCCGATCGAGTTCATATGAAATTTACAAGACTATTTTGTGGAACATCATGCAGCCAGAGACAGGGAACTACGGATAGTGGAGAGGCATTTAGCAGATGGTCCTTTAAATTGGTTTCGCGCATTTCGTTACACGTTTGACAACTTCGAGCAGTTTTCAGAATCATTCATAAAGCGATTTTGGTCAATCGAAACTCAACATGCTGTGAGGAATGAGATTTATTCGAGGAAGTATAGTAGTACTGGTCCTACTAGCTACTCGGAATTCTTTACATCTCAGTTGGCCAGACTCCGTTTTCTTGACCCACCTTTGACCCAGGAAGAAATTCTAGAGACCACTTCGGGTCAGTTACCGGTAGATGTCAGACGTAACATTGTTTCGTCTGGAGTAGCCGATTTAGCCACGATGGACGATCTACTTCGTAGGCTGGATCATACGTCCATTTCACCCACAATTATAAAAGGCGGAAGGACAGAGAGTAAAACCGTGAACGCCGTGGTTATGGACAGGCCTAAACAAACCGAAAGGACAGGTCAAAACGAGTAAAATTGGACAGGTCACAATAGGAACAATAGGTGTTATGACCAGCAGAGAGATTATAGGAATAATAAAGAGCCATATAGGAACTATCAGCCTAATTATTATCGATGTCAACAAAGGTCATATCAGTATAATAGAGACCAAGGTAGATACAGACCTTATCAGGATAGGGAAAGGAATGAACGATTCAACAACAGATATTCTGACAGAGAACAGAATCAACAGAGATACCGAAACCAGAATAATGACGGTTGATCCCATGTCAATGAAGATAGACAGTGCTATTTTCAAAGGCAACAAAATAACCAGCAGGGTTACTCACGGTACAAGAACTATCGTGATAAGAATTATCAGACCCAAGAAGAAAAACAACAGTCTAGAAAAGACAGAGAAAAAAGGGAAGAGCGAAACAACAAACGAAGAGACACGGAAAGTGATCAAGAACCAGGGACATGCCAACAAGCTGAGAGGCAAGAGAGGCGTCCCGATGAAAAAAACAAAACAAAACGCCAATCTTAGATTCCAAGAGGAAGTAAAAGAGTTATTCATCTCCGTTCAACATTGTAATTCATGACGCTTAGGAAATACCATAGAAAGGTAGAGCAATGACAAAATACTGCTCTTATTAAGAATATCAAGAAAGATGAAATAAAAGTATTGTCACACTTTTATTTGTTGCGTTGGGAGAGAGATGAGACCGTATTTTGTATTTAGTTGGATATAGGTTAAGTTGGCAATAACACTGATGGCAGTACTGCGAAATTCTTTCAAACGCAGGTGCGCGGTCGTACTGTGGCAAGGTTAGGAGCTGTCAGCAACCCGCCGTACATACCAACGACCACATGTTTGACATTTTAATACCTGTATTGAATACAAGATGGACACAGCACCACTGTCGTTATTTTGAACACTGTGGTAGAGCAATATACACAATGCAGTATGAAACAAAGAATGGGAAATGCATCCTGTGGATAAAGGAATATAACTGAGAACTTTTATATGAGTATAAATGCATACAATATTATAACATGTGATTATCGAACTCGGCAATGATACATATATCGATAGTTACTGTCGATCAGAGAACAAGGTGCATTGTGGATCACCTGGAGACAGTATAATTTGCGGGAGCAAACTAACAGTTGATTAGTGAATACAATTTCAGCGAGGAGGGTCATAGTGCTCTCTGGTCTGAGCACATGTACGTGCGTTGCCGTGAAATCGTGTTTGTTCGGTAACGTGGAGTTGATCCGACATTTACTTGTTACAGTAAAACGTGATAGGATTTTCGTCTGATCTTATTATAGTTTCAGACAGTGTTAACCTTCAATTTGAGCACAGTGAACTTGCATTCACGTATGATAACTTCTTCTTAAGCCAATGGTACAACCACGTGTTCTACATTGCAGTACACTATAAACAGCTTTAGCCATGATTGTCATGAATGATATGAGGAGAGAGAGAGATATTGCTACGATATGAAGATGCAGAATATGGGCTAAACACAGACGAGAAATGTAACACATAGCAGCGTTGAATACTCAGGATGATTACTTGATTCCAATATGAGCAACTACAGTATAAGGCTTTGTAAGAGAAGATTGAAGAGACTGTGAAAGTCTGAATGACAATTTGTACTGCTACATAATGAAACCAGGTTGGCTTCTGCATCAATGTTGTCGTGCTCTTTAGCAAGTGAAAGAACTATGAACTTTGTTAAACGAACATCTGTTAGCTTCGTCTCGTTCGCGAACGGTAATCGGGCCTTCTTGATATCCAGTGGTTTCGTGATCGGTGCAGCTGAGCAGATATGGTTCGATCCCAGGCAGGAGTGTGTGTTAAAGCACTCTCACTTCATTCAACTAGAACTTCAACAAGGTAGCTGGAAGTTTTATTTTAGTAGACAGTATGAATTTGTCATGCTTTTGAATGTTCTTTTTCACCAATTTTGATCAGAGTAGTTAAGAATTACAGACGAGGGCTAGGGTGATTCTTTAATAATTTCTGTCCGAGGATGTAATTCACTTTGTAGTTCAATTTAGTAGTTATTGTAGTGTTACTTTGAACATTACCTTGCTTTCATTAAGATGTAATTTGGAAATAAGATAGAAGAATATAGTTTGTTGGGAAGACAACCTGAGAAAACTTATAGGGAGAAGACGACGTTAAAATTACGTAAGAATAATTCTAGCACAAGCAGATGTCCCATAATCCGTCGTATACGTGAATTCGACTTTGAACAAATTCTCTGGACTTTTTGAATTTGACTTTGAATATTTTTGAAAGCTCATGCAAGTTATTGGATAGACATTCAGGTCTATATTTTTGGCAGATTGAGCATAGACATGGAACATAGTGATTTCTAGTATGATTCTTTGCGATTGTGCGAATTTACTTCTGGTAATCCAGATTTTTGTAATTCTTTTAATTTCGACTCCCTTTGAGAGCTCGTTCACTTTTAAAATTTTTGTGGATTCTTATGGGAAACTCCAATTTGGTTTAGCGTTCAAATCTAGTGGTTAATTTGTACCTTCTCAAGATAGGCTCTTTCCCATGCTGTAGTTTTGACGTGTTTTCCTTTGAGAAGGATCTCCAGTGGGATTATTTTCAATTATGCAAAAACTGAATCGTTCGTTTCACAGTGGTCGGTTGAGAAATACGAAATAAATACTTTGTTTGAGAAAATGTAATTAGTAATGATATGTAATGTAAGGAGAGAAATGTTTAAAAGATATGTAAGTCATAATCGAGATGACAGACTTCGAATTCTCACACAGTTATTTAGACTTGTGAATACAATATTTTATCATTGTTCTGATAAAGATTATTCTCGACACTTTAACTTTTGCCTAATTTGAAGCAACATATTTATCCTTGATTGTATAAAAACTTGTATAATATTCGTAATGTTTGGAAATTTATTAAGAGCTGTTAAGCGATGATATGGTAATAATGGAATTTTGTCTGCGTATTTGAATTGCAATTTAGGAGATGTTTGACATATGTGGATTGTCAATATCAATTTTTCCAGCACTGAATTAGCTTTAGAGCTATTGCTGAGTGCACTACGGTGTATTATTTTGAACGTGAAATTGAGTCACTATTTTAGCTAGTGGAAAGCTAATGTACAATTTTGAATCCAACATTTAAGAAACCAAGTATTGTAGCAACATCGTTAATATTTGTTATGATTTAGTAACAATTGTTTTTAGAATAGAGTTTAATTAGAAAGACTGTAATATTAATACTTGTATAAACTTGAGCTATTTATAACTAAAATATTGAGTGATAGAAAATCTAATATCTGTGAGAAAGTGAATTGAAACATAATCATTATAATTAACAATACGACGTCCGATTTGCTTAATTGTTTGTCATTTAGGACGGCATGGACTTGAAAATTGAAACCAAATAAATGTATATGAATACATGAAATTAACGAGATGAATAATTCTAGGCGCAACTAAATCTCAGAAATAAAATGTAATTATGTAAAATATGTATATATTAATTGCTACGATTGAAAGGAATATTTTTATAAATATGTCAAAAAGGGTTTACGATCATATCATAATATTTTGTGTGTATATTTTTTTTTGGAACTTCGTTCATAATGATGAGACGATAGGCAGTTTGTGTGGCCTAATTAAGGCGGTTGTTACTTAAACATTTTTCATGCTTCGGCAGAGGCATAAGATTATAAACTTTTGTTCAGTGGAGTTTCTACTTCACGACACTGCGGTTTCAGTTAATAAACTTTTGTTAAATTTTAAAATTCATACGAATGACTTAGTGATTTCTATTCGAATTAGAATGTGCTTCGAGAACCAGTGGGTTATTAGCTAGGATGCTTTTTAACACGCCCGAGATTAGATTAATTTAATTATCTTTAAGAGTCTTGGTAGCTCACTTTGGGCCATTTTTCATTTTTTTATAGACCACTGGCATCTTCTGATCACATTCTTTTTAATTTTTGTGGTATTCCTATCCATGGTCTATCCATGGTGGTGGTGTCTTGGGGGTTATTTTCAGCCGGGGCTTCCAGATTCTACGATCCTGCATTTTCTTCGGATTTCACCAGGTAAGATCACGGGGATACGGGTGCAGTACCTTCTTCAAGGCCACGGCCGCCTCCTTCCCTCTTCCTTGCCTATCCATCCTGCGCATCCATTACCTTCCCTCATGAGGCCCCTGTTCGCTTTGCAGGTGAGGCCGCCTGGGCGAGGTGCCTAACCCTCCTCACGAGTTGTATCCACTTCGATTAGATGTTCCTAGCTCTAGGACACTGCCCGTAGAGGCGGTAGCGGTGAGTTCCCTCACTGTGTCCGTGGGTTCCTCCAACCTGGAGGGTAAACGACTAAGAAGAAGAAGAAGAAAAGAAAAAAGGTAGCACTGGCAAAGGACACCTCAGTGCCATGTTTTATATTGCCGCCATCTTGACGGAACGTAATGGTGGCAACCCAAATGTTCAAAGCTTAATTCAAATTACGACTAACCTTATCATATGATCTCTACCGAATTTTGTAGTGATATTTCATTTTGTTATACCATTATACTTGAAGCCTCTGTTCCGTTCATATGAAGTAAATTTTAGTAGTGGGGAAAATGTTATTTGGTAACTAAAATTGTATAAGTTACAAATGTGACGATAAAGTAACGATTTGTTACCATGACAACGGTAAATGTAACTTCGTTACTATTTTTGGCAAGTAACAGTAACATTTGAAAAGTATCTTACCCAATCCTACTGTGTAGGCTACACTTCACTCATATCAGTGAATGTGAATGCTCGCTGTACGGGCTCTGTATTCATGAATTTTGTTCTTCAGCTAGACTACGGCTTATCGTCAGATAGGATATTATCGACATAATTGATCTGTGTTCAATGGAGATGCTGCTCATTGTGTTGTTAGTCCACACGATACATTTCAACAAGGGTTTATTGTGTGTAACATATCAGTGATACCAATCACCAGCCAGTTTTCTTTAGTAACAACAATTCATTACGCAAAGCTGCTATCTCTGACCGATATATGTGGTTCTAGTGCCGCTCTCACTTGTCATTTGAGCTGCAGATTGGGCTACTCGTCAACAGTTTAAAATAATCAGGGTAATAAGTGGAAAACTAAAAATACTTAGTGAAATATTTTAGGGTCAGTCATCTCTACAAATCACGTAAGCTGCTGTCCGACTCCATGGCTAAATGGTTAGCGTGCCAGCCTTTGGCCTGAAATGCCCCGGGTTTGATTCCCGGCCGATCCATCAGGGATTTTAATCTCCTGGGGTTAATTCCCATGGCTCGGGGACTGTGTGTACGTGACGTCTTCATCATCACTTCATCCTCATTACGATGCGCAGGTCGCCCACGGGCGTCAACTAGAAAGACCTGCACTCGGCCTCTCCGGAGGCCACACGATTATTATTACGTAAGCTGCTATAAATACAATATTGCTGTTGTTGTTTCATTTGTGGGCCTTGGACATCGTGGTCATTTAGTGCCGTGTACCTTTTAGTATGTATGGAATATGTCTGATCACCTGTGTTATTGTGATGTCTGTAGTAGTGTGTGTATTTGGAATTCACGATGAGAATTGGGAAGGAGGTGGCCATATCCTTTAGTAAAAACAATTTTTCTTGCTCCTTAATTTATACCGTTACTGCTCGGGTCCAAGCTGCGTGAACCTGAGAGGAATGTGGATCGCGAACTATGAGAACTGATGGTGACGAGTGATGAGGTTTCTCGGTCCGTGCTTAGTAACAGAACCAAATACATTGGTCGGTGACTGACTCACTCACACATTCGCAACACCACAGTGGTTTGAGCATCGGCCCTATGTTAGCAGTAGTCTATTGGAATAGAAAGGAATACCGCATATCACAGGGGGCTGTTGAGAGACCCTTCTCTTCTCGCCTGACCCTTCCCCTCACCCTGCAAGTTCACAGAGCTTGAACCCGAGCAGTAGTTTCACAGGAAAACCTCATTCGTTAAGTCATAATATTGATGACTAAACAAATAATGATCATGTGAGTATACGACTTACTCCATTTTCAGCCCCAGGGCTACGTTCTGGCCCGAAGGGTCACGAGTTCCACTCCTAGCAGTCTACCTCTTGGTGTAGTGGTTAGTGGGTTTGATTCCCGGGTCTGCCAAGAAATTTAAATCTGGTGTGAGGGTTGGAACGAGGTACACAGTTTCGTGAGGCAAAACTGAGAAGAGGTACGTTCGATTCACACTTCCGTCTTTCTGGAAGTTGTTTTCTGTCGTTTTCCTCTTCTATTCCAGGCAAATGCCGGGATGGTAAATAACGAAAGGCCACGTCTACCTCCTTCCCAATCATCACCTGAATTACAAATGATGATGATGACGATCAGGTGCCATCAAGTCGGCGTCGACTCCTAGCGACTGCATGGGTGGACTGTCTCCATATGATTCGGTCTTCACCCATAGACTTCAGATCCTTCAGTGACATATTCATGTTGGATTTGATGGAGTCGATGCGAAGGGTAGTCGGTTTCCGGTGTTTGTGTGTGCATACGGGGCCTAGCAACTTGTGGTTCATAGCCCTAGTGATAGCTGCGTTGCTAGTTGGAAGTGAATCAAGGGCCTGTTACTCCAAATGTGAATCAGGCAAATATTCCAGTGGCAGCATTAAAGTGTTCGACGTGCAGTAAAACATTGAAGAACGGTGTTCAGTGTGGACTATGTGAGAAATGGTTTCACTTCGGCTGTATTAAGGTCAAGAAGGAGGATTGTGGTGTCGGGAATTGGTTTTGTAAAGTATGTGATACGCCGGACTGTTTGAGGGTGCAAATCAAAGCAAGGGATCAAATAATACAGGAACTTAGAACAAAGCTTCGTGAATCAGAGGAAACGGTGAAGGATGTGACTGAGCGGCTTTCTACTGGGATCAGTGTGGAAGCGGGCGTGCAGGAGCAAACTGAGGATGACGTTATCATAATGGGTGATTCTATGATACGATGGAGTGCGAATATCTCGAGGAAATCAGGTGCGAAAGTGCGGTGTTACCCGGGGATTAAGATTGACCAGCTTGCCCAACAAGTGGAAGAAGCAAATGTAGAGGACTGTGACAAAGTTAAAGTGTTGTTGCTACATGTTGGGACGAACGATTTGAAGAAGAGGGCTACAGCTGATTACATCATGGGGGAGCTCTACGAACTAGGCAGAAAAGCTAACAGCAAGTTTAGAAATCAAAAAAATATAATGAGTGGCATTGTTCGGCGGGGAGATGTTCCGTTAAGGCGAGTTAAGACTGTAAATGACCGCATGGACTGGGTTTGTGCACAACTGGGATTAGTGTACGTAGATGCTGACTGCTGGATTGGTGGCCGTGACTTCGCCCGAGACGGGCTGCATTTAAATCGACGGGGCGCTTTCAACCTAGGGAGCTTACATGACAGGGTCATCGGTTCGTGCCGGCCATTGTGAGGAGGAGCAGGTCCAGAGGTTGCCAGCCGACGGGAACAGAAGGAGCTATTTCGGGATATTTGCTGCGGAGGTAAGACTCTAAGATTACTGCAGGTTAATTGTCAGAGTTTAGGAAATAAATTAATTGAATTTTGGAATCTTGTCGAGACGTATTCTATGGACATTGTCATTGTTACTGAATCTTGGTTATATGAGGATATAAATAGTAACGAAATAATTCAAGGGACCTACGAAATGTACAGAAGGGATCGGGGGAAGCGAGGCGGGGGGATATTTATTTGTTTGCGCAAAAATATAGCTAGTTTCTTAAAGTGGGCCGATACGGATCATGAAATGTTATGTGTACAAATTTCGGATAAAGGAAATAAATTCCCTCTTCAGGTGATAGGGGCGTATAGAGCACCAAAATATAGCTTTTCGCTTCTCAACACACTGTATGGTAAAACTTGTACGGGTAATGCTCTGAAAAAGAGCATAATAATTGCCGGAGATTTAAACCTCCCCAATGTAGACTGGTCTGGTGAGTCAACTAGCTGTGGTCAAGCTCAGAGCGCTGCAAACAAATTCTTAAGGGATGGGGGGGATTTCCCAAGTAGTTGACTTCCCAACTAGAGGCAATACTACCTTAGATGTTTATCTCGTAAGGCCTGTAGAGCTATATATTAACTGTCTGAAAGTACCAGGAATTAGTGACCATTCTGGGGTTGAATTAAATAATAGATACGGTGACATTACTAAATTAGACTCTGATGTAGCAAATACGATCATATTCCAGTATCGCAGGGCGGATCAGGGCAAATTTCAGGGGTATTTGAGTGAGCTATTTGTAGGATGGGCATCGGAAGGAAATCACATTAATATCCTGTGGACTAACTTTTTGAAAATTTTAAATAGCGCTATTGATAAATTTGTCCCATTTAAATTATTGAAACAAAACCCAGATCCTGAGTATTACACACGAGAAATCAGGAGTCTAAAACGGAAAATTAGGAAATTATACAATAAAAGACATGATAGTGACAAGTATATGTTGAAATTTAAGTCCTTATCAAGAGAGCTCGTCTTAAAAAAGAGGGCTGCTCATTACAATTATATGCAAGGTTTACTTGATTCGGGAGGCGATGGGTGGAATTTTTTTTTAGTTATGTTAGGAGAAGAAAGGGAAATTCAAATAATTTGTCGATGATTATGTCCGGTGACGGTAAATTAATTACTGAGAAACAGGCAATTGCTAATGAATTAAATGTATTTTACGGTAGTGTGTTCAATAAATCCAATAGCTGTGTGTTGGACCTTAACGGTGAATCAGGGGCCCCCCTTTTCCAAATAAACCAGTCAGCAATTGTAAAGCTAATACGAAAATTACGTTACAATATATCGAAGGGTCCTGATAATATTGTTAGTGAAGTACTTAAACTAGGAGGTAGTGCCGTGGCACGATACTTAGAGGTGATGTTTAATGTGTCCATAAACAATGCGCAAATCCCGGATGACTGGAAAAGAGCTACGGTAGTCCCAATATTTAAGGGAGGGAGCAGATTTGAATTGGGCAACTACAGGCCGGTTAGTCTTACGTCCATCGTTTGTAAACAGATGAAGCATCTCATTTGCGACTACTTGAGGGAACAGTGGGAACCATTATCATGGTTTAATGATAGGCAACATGGATTTCGGAAAGGTTACTCATGCGAGAGTCAGATGCTATCACTTTTTCAAGATATTAGCGAATCGTTAGACGATGGAGTTTCAGTCGACGCCGTAGTTATAGATTTTGCGAAGGCATTTGATGTCGTGCCGCATGACATGCTACTCCATAAATTAGCTTCGACGAAGATTGATAGAAGAGTAATTTTATGGATCCAAGAATTTTTGACGGGTCGTTCCCAGAAAGTGAAAGTTGACGGCCGATTCTCGGATGAAATTACCGTAACGTCGGGTATCCCTCAGGGCAGCGTAATCGGAACTTTGTTATTTTTGGCGTTTATAAATGACTTACCAAATGGGATTCGCAGTGACTGTCGATTGTTTGCGGATGATTGTGTAATATATTGAAAGATACATGACTCAAAAGACAATGCAGTACTTCAAGATGACCTGAACCTGGTCTATAAGTGGGCGATTGAAAATAAAATGAAAATAAACACAAGAAAATATAGTCTAATAAAAATAGGGAAAGTGCGAAGGCAAGATTTTCAATATAACATTGGCTCGGAAATACTTGTAGAAGAAGATTCTTGCAAATATTTGGGCGCTCACGTAAGAAATGATATGAAATGGAGAAGTCATGTAGGATGTGTAGTTTCTAAAGCTTACAAATCCATGCACTTCGTAATGAGAGTATTAAAAGGAAGTAGTACCTCTGCTAAAGAATTAGGATATTTGTCACTTGTAAGACCTGTTCTGGAATACGCCTCGGCGGTGTGGGATCCATATCAAGTAGGGCTCATCAATGAGTTGGAAATGGTACAAAGAAAGGCAGCTAGATTTGTGCTCAGTGACTTTAATCCCAGGAGCAGTGTGAGCCGTATGTTAAAGAAACTTGGGTGGGAATCACTTGAGGCTAGGAGGATGAAATCTAGATTCTGCGCTATGTACAACAGGTATACAAATCAACCAGCATGGGGTGAGCTTAGCAAACGTATGGGAAAGCCCACTTACATGGGTAGGGGCGATCATCCTTTCAAAGTTAAGGGCCGACCACAGCGAACAAATTATGATAAATATTCTTTCGTAAACCGTACAATTGATAACTGGAACACACTGCCTGCCGCAGTCTTAGAGCCTTTTCCCAAACAAGGGGCCGATAGCCTAGATGTTAGGCCCCTTAAAACAACAATTATCATCATCATCATCACCTTTTCCCAAACATAGAGGTGTGTTTAAGAAAAGACTGACTATTTGTGTAAATACTCCAGTTTAATTGTTAGTGAATTGTTATGTACAATTATTTATTTGTTATGTACATCTAATTTGCCACCGGGGAACACACCCCCAATTGCAAATAAACGACTGAATGAATGAATCTCAATGCTAATAAAGTAATCACAATAACACATGCTATCAGGCAAAACACACCCAAGTACACGGGGATAAATGGCCACGATGTCTAAGCCCCTCAATAAAGATAACAACAGTATTGAACGAAACAAACAACACATACTGTAACTAAAGGCTGGTGTTCTTATAGCAACGTACACTGGTTGCCATGGTGTCGGGAAATTGATGACGCTGATACCAGATAGACCCCCAGACTGAAATCATTGCCATGTTAAAAATAAAACGTTATTTACCTACTATGGATATAGCCATAAATAACATTAACATCAATTTAATAGGAGGCCTATTTATACAGTGGGGGCGTGATGGCCTAGCGGTCATGCTGCTTGTCTCTTATGAAGACAGAGCAGGTTTGATCCATTACATTTTTGAGGTCACGTCGGTGGCTCATATTCCTTGTGTAAAGGAGGTTTCGCGGAGTATGATCGCAAAATTAAAGGTCACATACAAATCTTTCTTTTTTTTTCTTCCTTTCGTTCTATCTTTATTCGTTGTTTTCTTTCCTTCTTTCCTTCTTTCGTCTTTTCTTTTGTTCATTCTTTCTTTCTCTCTTTCTTTCTTTCTTTCATTTTTTCTTACATTGGTTCTTTTATTCTTTCTATCTTTCGTTCTTTATTTTTCTGTTTCCAGCCTTTCTTTCTTTCTTTCTTTCTTTCTACTTACGCAGCCAAGAGTAGTTGGTGAATACTACTCACTCCCTGTAACTGGTGCGTACTACAGATGTTTGTCAGGGCACAAATGGAGAAAGCTGTATTCATATGTGCGACTACAGTGTTATACCACCCTAGTGAGCATTTCAAGGTTAATAAGGTACTTTACCAGCATTTGCTTGCAGTTACTGTGCACTGAGAGTCACTATGGCCAGGAATGGAACTTTCATTGTTGTTCTCCCAATCATCTGGCGGATCAGAATGATCATTAGTTAACACAAGGTCTGTAACTGTTGAGTCCTGCGCTCCAATGAGCAGCTCTTATATGATGAAGATGTTGCAATACGTATGAGTCATGTACGACTGTACATAAAAAAATTACGAGCCTTACAGTAGTCGCATATGATGTGTAACATCTGATATAGAAGAAACCTCACGTGAAATTGTTGATACACTGGTATTTTATACTATTTCTAGCTGAAGTACCCATGCTTCGCTACGCGTCATAAATAAATTAAAATGTGAAGGTGACAGTTAAAACAGGGGATAGGTGAGGTGCTGCGCAGAGGGAGATTAAGGATGGAACATTTTGTCCAACTACACCGCTCGGCGTTGACCGTGATTTATAGCACAAATTTATGTTTTACTCGCTAACCGTTGGAGATATCTTTCGGATAGAAAATGTAATTTTAAACCTCGTATATGCCATCAAAAGTTTGCTATTTCTTAGCGTTCTCTTTTTATTTGAAATGGAAATATGAAAGTTTGAAACCAAAGGGTGTAGTGATTGATTTCCTCCGAGTTTCAAACTCCTCGCCTATGTCGTTTAAGAGATACACGCTCCGTTAGGAATCTTTCAACCCCCACTTTTCATCCCTTTCACCTCATAATATACACTACATCGAAAAACCATTAGACATGTGTCAGCTTATTTTTAATGATTAGTATATATGCCAAGTATCACATCCCCAGATGAAACCACTCGTGAGATATTGTTATTCAATGAAATGCACGGTTACCCCCTTAACACCTCTTTAGAACCTGAATATCCAAAACTCTTTCCTTAGTGGACGTTTTCGACATACAACGAACATATCCCCAAAATTTCATGTTTCTAACTTCAATAATTTTGGCTGGGCGATGATGAGTGAGTGAGTCAGTCAGGACAATTTCTTTTTGATAATTTCATCCCTCTCCATGAACCCCTTAAATTGGATTTAGGAAACAAACGGTCGAACATCTATTTACTTATTTAAAGCTGTTTTCCCCCTAAGTTTGATGAGTGAGTAAGAGAGTCAATCAGTTAGGACACTTTCTATCCTGTCTTTTTTCTCAGAATTTCACCTCTCTCCAAGGGCCCCTTAAATTGGATTTATGAAAAAATGGTCGAACACCTATTTACTTGTATTTTAAGCTATTTTTTCCCGCCGAATTTCAAACTTCTCGCCTATGTCGTTTAAGGGATACACGCTCCGTCAAGAATCCCTCAACCCCCAATTTTCACCCCTTTCACCTCATAATATACACCACATCGATAAACCCTTAGACATATGTCTGATTATTTTTAATGATTAGTTTATATACCGAATATCACATCCCCAAAGAAACGACTCATGAGATATCGTTATTCAATGAAAAGCACGTTTACCCCCTTAACACCTCTTTAAAACCCGAATAAACAAAAATCATTATTTAGTTGACGTTTTCGACATACAGCGAACATATTCCCAAAATTTCTTGTTTCCAACCTTAATAGTTTTCGCTGGGCGTGATGAGTGATTGAGTCAGACAGGACATTTTCTTTCAATTATTTTTATCAGAATTTCACCCCTCCCCATGGGCCCCTTAAATTGGATTGATGAAAAAACGCTTGAACACCTATTAACTTATTTTTTAAGCTGTCTTTTCCCCCTGAGTTTGATGAGTGAGTGAGTTAGTCAGTCAGTTAGGACACTTTCTCTCCTTTTACCCCCAGAATTTCTCCCTACCCCATTGGTCCCTTAAATTAATTTATGAAAAAACGGTCGAACACCGATTTACTTATTTTTAGCTGATTTTTTTCGCTGAGTTTCAAATTTCTCGCCTATGTCGTTTAAGAGATAAGCTTACACGCTCCGTTAGGAATCCTTCAACCCCCACTTTTCACCCCTTTCACCTCATAATATACACCACAACGAAAAACCCTTAGACACATGTCTGCCAATTTTTAATAATTAGTTTATATGCCGAGTATCACATCCACAAATGAAACCACTCGTGAGATATTGTTATTCAATGAAATGCAGGTTTAACCCCCTTAAGACCCCTTTAGAACCTGAATATCCAAAAATCCTCCCTTAGTGTACGGTTTTCACATACAACGAACATATCCCCAAAATGCCATGTTTCCAACTTCAATATTTTTGGCTGGGCGATGATGAGTGAGTGAATGAGTCAGGACATTTTCTTTCAAATGTTTTTTCTTCAGAATTTCACCCCTCCGATGAACCCCTTCAATTTGATTGATCAAAAAAACTGTCGAACATCTATTTACTTACTTAAAAGCAGTTTTTCCCCCTGAGTTTGATGAGTGAGTCAGTCAGTCAATCAGTTTGGACACTTTCTTTCCTGTTCCCCACCTCCAGAATTTCACCCCTCCCCATGGGCCCCTTAAATTGGATTTATGAAAAAAACCGGTCAAACACATATTTACTTATTTTTATGCTGATTTTTTTCCGCTGAGTTTCAAACTCCTCGCCTATATCGTTTAAGAGATACACGCTCCGTTAGGAATCTTTCAATCCCCACTTTTCACCCCTTTCACCTCATAATATACACCACATCGAAAACCCCTCAGACACGTGTCTTCTTACTTTTCAATCATGCGTTTATATGCCGTGTATCACATCCCCCAATGAAACCAATCGGGAGATATTGTTATTTAGTGAAATGCAGGTTTACCCCCCCCCCCCCTTAAGACCCCTTTAGGACCTGAATATCCGAAGATCCTCCCTTAGTAGACGGTTTTGACATTTCCCCAAACTGTCATGTTTCTAACTTCAATAATTTTGGCTGGGCGATGATGAGTGAGTGAGTCAAGACATTTTCTTTCAATTTTCCTTTTTCAGAATTTCACCCCTCCTCATGAACCCCTTAAATTTGATTTATGAAAAGAACTGTCGAACAGCTGTTTACTTACTTTAAAGCAGTTTTTTCCCCTGAGTTTGATGAGTGAGTCAGTCAGTCAATCAGTTAGGACACTTTCTTTCCTGTTTTTTTCCTCCCCAGAAATTCACCCCTCCCCATGGGCCCCTAAAATTGGATTGATGAAAAAACGGTCAATCACATATTTACTTCCTTTTTATGTTGATTTTTTTTCGCTGAGTTTCAAACTCCTCGCCTATGTCGTTTAAGAGATACACGCTCCGTTAGGAATCTCTCTATTCCCACTTTTCACCCCTTTTTCCTCATAATATACACCACATCGAAAAACCCTCAGACATGTGTCATCTTATTTTTAATGATGAGTTTATATGCCGAGTATCACATCCCCCAATGAAACCAATCGGGAGATATTGCTATTCAATGAAATGCAGGTCTTCCCCCTTAACACCCCTTTAGAAACTGAATATCCAAAAATCCTCTCTTAATGGGCATTTGCGGCCCTCGAGGAAGCTGCATACCAAATTTCATTCCGATCCGTTTGGTGGTTTCTGAGATTTCGTGATGAATGAATGAGTGAGTGAGTGAGTGAGTGGTATTTGACAAATATATAGTAGATAGTGTCAAGTCTTTGTTATGCTAAACTCGGTTGACTGTGATGTGTGAGCAGTTGAGTAACTAACGGGATTTCAAGTAAAGATCGTCATTTTCTATACTGGTAGTGCAGAGCGCAACTGGCATCCAGTCGGCCGTGTCTCGACTTGAGCTATTTTGCCATGGAAATGATCTGCCTTGCCATTCCTTCATGAGTATATTTTATGATTTGATTAGCCTGTGCTTGAGTGCAAAAGGGCCGAAATCAGAAGAATGAGAATGACTATCGAAAATTCATGTAGCCAGCGGTTCCTTCAGGGTCCTAAACTATGTGTATGCAAAATTTGGTTGAGATTGGTGGAACGGTGTAGATTTGTATACGGAAAAGACCCACCCACCCACATACATACATACATACATACATACATACATACATACATACATACATACATACATACATACATACAGACTTTCACTTTTCTATATAAGATTGGCACAAATGTTAATCTATTGTAAATGGGAGTGTTTTACAGATATTGTAGTTTATAACACGGAACTCATTTTATTAGATGATTTGTAGCTTCCACCAGCACTAGCCTAAATAAAGAATACGATATGGATCAACTAGATTAATAGATGCGACACCGCTCATAACCTTAAATTCCTTATAAACAGGACCTCTTGATTCTCAGACCAACACGTAATTTCATGTGGATTCTGTTAAAATGAGTCATATTGATATGATAATTATCGTTTATAATGATATCTGGT
This sequence comes from Meconema thalassinum, assembly GCA_946902985.2. Lineage (NCBI taxonomy): Eukaryota > Metazoa > Arthropoda > Insecta > Orthoptera > Tettigoniidae > Meconema > Meconema thalassinum. The sequence continues at coordinate 1,049,436,835 of OX336388.2, forward strand.
AGCAAAAATATATACCCCGTCCGGGATTCGAACCCGAGATCTCTAGATTCACAATCATAGGCGCTAACCCCACGGCTATTTCGACTACGCAAATGTTGTGCACAAGATGGTGACTTATTTCCTTGTTCCAATAATACTGCATTACGGAATTTTCATTGATAATTTGCGTGTTTCGATAATGTTTTTCATTTCTTAGTCGTTTACCCTCCAGGTTGGTGGAACCCACGGACTCAGCGAGGGAACTCACCACTAGCGCCACTACGGGCAGTGTCCTAGAGCTGGGAACATCTACTCGGAGTGGATACAACTGGTGAGGTGTGATTGATACCTCGCCCAGGCGGCCTCACCTGCAAAGCGAACAGGGGCCTCATGAGGGAAGGTAATGGATGGTCAGGATGGATAGGCAAGGAAGAGGGAAGGAGGCGGCCGTGGCCTTGAAGAAGGTACTGCCCCCGTAATTGAATTATATAGAGACCACGGTGGCTATATTTGAAATTATATGGATAGTTATGGCTGTCATAGTTATGACGTGGGTAGTCATGACGTAAGCACGGATGACGCAAATGCTATGCTAGCAAGCTACTTGAGCTGAGATTCTCAGTGACGTCAGCATTTAGTCGAGAATGTTCCAAGATTTACGACGCAGTCGCAGGAAACGAGGAATTCTGCTGAGGAAGAAACTATGCTATTGGAGGAGAGGCTTGAACCAATGAACGATCGTTTAAAGGAAGACGGAGATTGCTGAAACTATGGTATTTTTATTACTTTTGGAATGCAGAATTGTGGAAATCCATTTGCAGTAAAAGCATTGATTTGGAATTTTGGTGATATTTATTTTCAGTTTTTGAATTTTGAAAATCCGTCATGTAGTAACGAAGTTGGAACTTTTAGCGATGACGTAGTATCTCGCTTTGGAAGGGATGGAAACGCCCCTCGAGAAGTTAATAAAAGGGCTTGCGCAGAAGAGAGGAGCCTCTTTCGTTCTCTGATCATTCTGAGATCTCATTCTCAGATCATCGAAGTCTATTTGTGAAAGTTCTTTTCTTATACATTCATTATAGTGAGACGTCGAAGTGAACAGCAGTGAAAAGAATCGTCTTTATAACGCGTGGCGAGGCCACTATATTAACGAGATCCAAGTCAAACTAGGTGAAGTTGAAACGGACCTTAGAAAGCTTCTACAAGTTTAGCTTCGAACAGTTAGCGGTCTCCGATAAGCTAATTGTATTGTGCAGTGCTACATGCAGTTATAGAGAAAAGCTGAACAATTTCGACCGATTAGTTTAAAAGATATTAGCAGTTTTATACGACTGACAAAAGTGATTATCTCGCCACAAGAGAAGCACTTTTGTATAGCCAGAATCAACGCAACGGCTGACGCTGCGAGTGGAATAGAAAGACTTCAGATTGCTTGGTTACAGAACTACAGTATAATGGAGCAATTGAATACGGCAGTTTGTTCTTCTGACACTACAACCGAAGAGCAGATGGAAGGCTAAAGGGCTTATTGCAATTGGGACATACTTCAACGGAGTAAGATAGCGACATGGAACTTCGCTAATTGCTATTCCACACAAGCGAACATGCGGTGAATACCATCTACACCCATGTTTCGTAATTAAAGGCTGAATACCATCGAACAGCCATAGAAACAATTTCATACTCTGAATATGAATAATTTCTTCGGAAATTTCTACAAAACTTCATGGCGATTGTCTACTGGAACTTCAGGGAATTTTTCAAGAGAGGTCAGGGATATCCCGACTCACAAAGAAGATTATTGCCGGAAGGATGTCTATTCGTCTTCGAGGAGCAGAGCGATTTCCGGAGAAGGAAGCAGTTCGATTCTCCGAGGGTGCTATTTCCTATTTCGAGGATGGAGCTCAACTTTAACGTGGTGAAATGGATCCATCAGCAGTCTTCTTTGGGGAATTTTCCTCTGGAACGTCAATCGGCAGATAAGGTAGTCGTGAACGTTTATTGTATTTGAGTTTACTAATGATGTTTGAGCAACCATTTTTCCCATATTTTTATCCTCATGTATTTTGCCCTATTTTCTTGTTGAGATTCTTATTCTCAGTACACCTTGATGAGTTTTGCATTTTTCGACGATTTATTAAGACATTGTTATGTCATGGGCATAGTTAACGATTTTGAATCAGTTGAGACTGATATTTAGATTTTTCAGTAATTAATATTTTTTGTAGTCACGATTTGACTGTAAGTTAATGATTTTTATGGCAGATTTAAATTCAGACAGCGTGTCATTTTATTAAAGTAATTCTACCCCAGTTTAATTACTTTGACCAATTTTCTGTCATCATCAAGAAGGAAGAACATTTAAATGATTTTAGAGCGTTAAAATCTCTTACGTTGTCGACGATCTTGGAAATACTAGTCGTTATTTGTATTGATTGCAACACAGACATTTATCGTCAGTTATGAATGAACATTGCATTATAGACACTTTTGTGAATTATTAACCTTAATAATGAATTATTGAATGCATTAAAGTCAAGTACTTTTGTTAGGAGTTTTTCTCAATTAGAGATTTATAGAACGATGTTTGCATTCCCCAGTCTAATTGGATTCTATTCGACTACTTTGCATTTTAGTCGCACTTTATTTGAAGATAGTATTTTCATACTACAATTTTCTTTTAAGATGTTAATCTTAAATTTTGATAGACCAGACAGGCGTATATAAGCGTATTCACTATTAAATTTGTTTGTGATTGGCAAGTTTTGACTTCATTTCGGTTCATGAATGAAATCCACGAAGATTAAAGAAAAGCAGTTTTGAAACTATTAATGATTATAAAAATTTTTAAGTGGAACTATGAATGTATAATCGCTAGTGCAGCGCGTGTTGAAAGTCGCTGAGGTATAATGCCCTTGAATATGAAGGAAGTTCCCACAGGAATAAATGTTAAAGAATTATTTGTGGAAGTTTTGTAAGTTATGTGGAAGTTTTTAATGCCATATAGATTAATATATGATGATTTTGGGCATATTTTTAATGCAGATTGTGCATTAACTTGTTAGCGAAGGATTTTCCGCTGGAGTAAGATTGTCATAGTTCGTTGAAAATTAATCAAGTGAGTTACTGTTATAATTAACACGAGTTTTGAAAGAATTTGAGATAAGATTTTGAATGAAGGTTGCCGTCACAAATCATTATTAAAACCTTTATTAAACCAGATTGTGACATTAACATGTATAACTAACCTTCATTGGTCGATTATATTAAACAGGATTATAAAATTACCAACCGAATGAACATGTGGTTAATGTATTTATTAAATTAATAATTTAAACAATTTAAATGTTAATATTGTAAATAATTGCTGTAAATATTTTTGAAAATAATGTGGAACGAGAGTGATGTTAAAGGCGTGCTTATAATATTTTTATTGTCTTTGACAAATATTATAAACAATTTCTAATTGTTATAAATAATTTATGTGATTTTGTTATAAACATTTAAGAGCTAATTAAACATTTGGTTTGAAGTTAACAAGTTTAAGAAATTAACATAATGATCCAATAGGATGTGAGCAAAGTACTTGAAAGATTTGCGTAAATATAATGTGAGTTGTCTTATAGACATTTAAAAGTTTGAGAGAACAAGCTGTATTCTTACGTAACATAGCGTGTGAGAAGGGAGTGCATTTGACCAGTATGCAACAGGCTGGAAGGTAGCCCGCAGCTGTGCCAACATCTGGTTCTCAGAGAGTGAGGTCGTACACACTTTGGCCTTGCGACTATAAATACCATTCTCATGTTTATTAAAAGGAAACCAAATGCTCTATATATGTCACACCCTGACGTCCTTTTCCAATCCAATAGTGTTATGAATATTACGTTATTTGGAGCTCGTGGGAGCTAAAATGTTTTATATCATGTTGTATGATAATTTTTGCAAGTCCTACTGGAGGACGTAGTCAGATTGACTTGGGCCACTGATAGCCACGTGTATTATGTTGTGTTAGTAAAATCATACCTTTATTTGAAATAAAGCTTTTGTACAGTTCAAAGTTCTCGTCTTCGTTATGGTTCATTTTTAAATGTCATGGTGGAGGTTATTGTGTGAACAGACTTTAGTGATCCTGTTGTCAACTCAAACCCCGAGATAATTAAGAGGTAAGTAACGGTAAGTATGAACCCCCGTCTATTTTGGTGTGTTCCACAATGATTTCCTGTGAACTTCTGTGCTCTTATCTCGATAGTATCTGTCAGTGCCATTTTCATTGATGTAACTGTGCCGGTGCGATTGATAATTGGCAATCCGATTGAGGGGGCGGATATCTGACAGCCTACTATCCAGGTAAACGGGGACAGAAAGATTGGCGCACCTAAAACGTTGGGGCTCGATTCAACATAACTGGATTACCAGGTTGAACGCCAGTAAGAGTGGCAAACCTAAAACGTGAGGTTCGATTAGACTCAAATAAAGAGGTTGATTCTTTGTTAGATGTCTAGGCCAATTGTAGTATTTGAGAGTGTGATTATATAGGAATTAAATGTTGTATTGTATTAGGAAAATTACACTCAGAAAAGATCAGATCTTATTCAACTTGAGAAAGGTTAAATGGGCAGGAAACTTAGAAAAATCGCCTATAATCTGGAATCTTATTTTATTTGACCGGCTTATGACATTTTAGTCATATTAAAGATAAAATTAAATTATTTGGATTGTAAATGTAAATTATTTGTGTTAGGATATTTTAAAATGAGGCAGGGAAATTTGAACATGTGCTTGAGTTTGTTTCAACATGAAGTATCTTCGAAGGTTAATTATAAGGTAGTTATAAGTTAGATTTAAGACAGAAAATTGATCAAAATTATATATGGTGAAAAGTGTTGCTCAAATGTCGTTATTTTGCTCTTTTGATGTATGTCCCTACAGCAATCCATTTTTGAATAATATTGTAATGGCAGATGAAAGTTTGAAGATGTTAGAGGAGATGTCTGCTAACATGAATCGCAGTATGAAGCAGATGCTGAATGAAAGCATGAAGGAGAATAATAGTCGAATGGAGGAGAATGTTAGTAATTTGTCTGCTAATTTGAATGCAAGAATGGAGGAGAATGCTAGTAATTTGAAAGCTAGTATGGGTGAAAGTTTGAAGGGTATCCAAACTAGTGCTGCTAATTTGGAGGATAATATGTCGCGTTTACAGATTAATACTCTAGGAATTGAAAATACTGTAACTGACATCCGCACAGATGTATCTAATGTGCATAAAAATGTTGATGATGTTAAATTTGATGTGTCTAAGGTACAGAAAGACCTTACAATGTTAAATCTAGATGTAGCTAATGTCCGAGGGGATATTTCTTGTGCTAGAGCCGAAGTAGTTGTTGTCAAAAATGATGTAGCGACTGTCCAAGACAAGGTCGAGGAAGTCCAAAAAGAAATTCAAAAAGCTAGAACTGATGTATCCAATGTTCAGGTAGACATTAATAACATTCATGCGGATATAACTGAGGTGCAAAGTGACATAACTAAGATTCAGGTAGAGGTCAACACAGTTTTCGTAGATATTACTAAAGTCCAAACTGATGTAAATAAAGTCAGGGAAGAAATCGAAAACTCAAAAACTCTTTGTACGCGTAATATAACTGCATTAGCGACTAGGTTAGTCGATGAATCAGTTAGAACAACAACGTCTTTAGCAGAGTTGAAGTATGATGTAGAGGTCATGAGAACACAGGTATTAGACCACAATAGAGTATTAAAAGAGGATATCGAAGTAGACATAGCCGAAATGTTAACAGCAAACGTAGCGGTATGGAAAGACGAGTGGAATAAGTCAAGTGGGGAACATGTAACCCAAATTCAGGAAAGGATTGAAAGAAAACTTGCCAGTACGCAGATAGAAATTAACAATGAAGTAGTACAGATTAGGAAAGATTTAAGCGTCAGGATAAATTCGCTATCCGAAAAACAAGTTGACGATAGAACACAACTAGATCAGGATATGCAAACTTTAAAATCTACATTAGAGGAACAGATGCATAAAGTTGTCTCGGATGTAAATGAAACGACGAGTAAACTGAAAAATTTGAAGTTAGGAGAGGCTAGTTTAATGCAGGACTACAAAGAAGAGATAATCAAGAAAGTCTTAACAGAAATCACTGACAAGGATACAGAAGGCTTAGCTTGCGAATTGAATAGGAAGTATACCAGAAGATGTCACCTAGAGCCAGAAGAAAGAGACGTGACTCCTGAAGAACGTGTATCCAGATTCAGAGAGGAGGATGACGAGAGGAATATGGAACCTGAGTGGAACTATCGAGATAGTGGGAAAAACTATCCGGATTCATATCCGAGGAACGTGACGGTCATCAGGAATTTCGAAGACAAACCACAAAAATTCAGTAACACTGATAGTTTGACACCTATAGAGTATGTAAGGAATCTCAAAGATTATTTCATCGAAGCTCACATTCCCAGAGAGAGAGAGATGAAGATAGTAGAGAGATATCTGATTGGAGGACCCCTTGAATGGTTTTGCGCATTTAGATACACATTCAGTAACTTTGACGAGTTTGCAGAGGCATTAATCAAACGATTTTGGTCCATAGAAGCGCAGAATTCGTTAAGAGCGGAGGTGTATTCAAGAAAATACTCAGGTACTCTTCCAACGAGGTACGCTGATTTCTTTACGAGTCAGTTGTCCCGCTTGAGATTTTTGCAACCCCCATTGTCCACGGAGCAACTAATAGATGCGATTTCTCGTATGCTGCCAGTTGAGGTGAGGAGACTTATAATTTCGTCCAACATCAGGGATTTATCCAGCATGGATGAATTACTGAGAAGGTTAGACTACACAAGTCCAATGCCTAACGTAGTCCAGAAAGGTCAAAGGCAGGAGTTTAAAGAAATCAATGCGGTATATATGGACCAAGTCCAACAAACTGACAAGCCAGAGGAGGAGAAAACTGACAATGTAGGTCCTCACAGGAATAATCAGTTTAGAAATCACAGATCACAAGGTTACCGACCGTATCAACAGAGAAGAGGTTGGAACTACAACCGAGGAAACTACAATGGAAGAGGCAGATATTACAACAATAATGGGTATAACCGTAACTATAATAGGAATAACCAAAACCAAAATAGAAACCAGAATACTCAAGGTCAGGTTATGACACCTGATCAATATCAGCAAAGAGAAAAGGAAAGCCAGCAATACTTAAAAGAATTAAGGGATAAAGAAGCTGACAATCAAAAGAAAAGGCAGGATGTTGTAATCGATCCTGGGCCTTCTACGAGCCAGCAGAATTTTGAGGTCGGTAACACAAAAAAAAAACGCCGATTTCTCAACGTCAGTGAGAACCTGTAAATACATTGCCACACCACACCTGATTACGATTAATGAGATATACGAAGTTACCGATGAAGATTTACTAGAAGAGAGGGGTATTGTTAAAGAGGAAAGACCATGTGCATTACCTATTATTGCTGTACGGATAGATGGACAGCAGTACAAAGCCCTGATGGATACTGGTGCTATTATTTCCATCATTTCAGAGGAATGTTATCAAAGTCTGCTAAGAGGAGAGAACATGACAGTTCTACCTGTTTCTACCGTCAAAGTGAGAGGGATATTCCAAGATAAGGCAGTGAAATGCAAGATTCAAGTGTTATTGAACTTTGAGATCAATGGAAGGAATTATGAACAGATCTTCATTGTGGTGAGCAAGTTCAATTTTGATATGGTGCTTGGAATCGATTTTATATCGAAGGTCGGAGCTATTATTGACATGAAGAACAGAAGTATTAGCTTTAATGATGGGTACATAATCACAGAAGAGATAGAAGAACAGGACGTGAAAAACAGTCTGGAAATAGACCTTAGGGAAGAAATTTTGAATACAATAATTAATGAAGTGGAAAATTTAGAAGAAATACCCAGTAGAAAAACTGAAGGATTTGAAGAAATTCAGGGGGAATTTGAGGATCTGATAAAGGAATTCCAAGATATTTTCGATGAAAAGCCTGGATTGATTAAGGATTATAAGTACAAGATAAGGCTGACAGATGAAACCCCTTACCAGAAGAGAATATACCCCATTCCTGAGAAATACTATCAAGAAGTACGAGGGTTAATCAGAAAAATGGAGGTAGACGGAATTATTAGAAAACAGGCGTCGTCTTATATAAACCCCATCACAGTAGTAAAGAAAAGTAATGGTCAGATACGTCTTTGTCTCGATGCCAGGACCATCAACTTGAAGATTCTTCCAGAAAATGACAGACCACCCAAGATTAGAGATCTGCTTCGGAAATTCAAAGGGAGAGCTTGTTTCAGCGTTCTTGACTTGACGTCTTCATTTTATCAAGTTCAATTAGAAGAGGATAGTATGCAGTACACTGGATTCCTATTTGACCAGACGTCATGGGTCTTTGCCAGAATGCCTTTTGGAATGGTTAACAGTGGACCAGCACTTATTCGAGCACTTGATAGTAAGCTCACTGACGAAGTGAAAGAAAATGTAATCTGCTACATTGACGATTTAATCGTATCTTCACCCAGCGCCGCAGAACATCTAGTGCACCTGAGAAAGTTGTTCGAGAATTTAAGGGAGGCCAACATCAAGGTGAACTTTGGAAAATGTCAATTCTTGAAGAAGGAGATAAATTATTTGGGGCATACTATTGATAAAGATGGATATCATCCAAACATGAAAAAAGTAGATGCGATCACGAGATTTCCAAAGCCAACTAAGGTGAAACAAGTCAGAGAATTTGTAGGTGCATGCCAATTTATTAGCAGCCACTGTCCAAGATACTCGGAAATTATGGCTCCTCTGTATGACTTACTCAAGAAGAACAACAGATGGAAATGGAGTACCGCTGCAGACGAGGCTTTTGAGAAAGCAAAAGAGATGCTCAAAAATAATGTGAAACTGGAGTACCCAGACTTTGAGAAGGTGTTCTATATTGAGTCTGATGCATCAAGAATAGGCATTAGTGCAGTCTTATACCAGAAAGACGAGGCAGGCAACAAGCACTACATTGCGTTCACTAGTCGGAAGTTGAAAAAGCACGAGGAAAACTACTTCACGACAGAGCTTGAAGCGTTAGCTTTTGTGACAGCTTTACAAGCCTGGAAGAAAATCCTGCTGGGACATAAGGTCATCATTATTACTGACCATAAAGCACTACAGTTTATGTTGCAAACTGACATGTCGAGTGATAGATTGACACGTTGGGCTTTGTTCACCCAACAGTGTAACGCTACTATCGTCCACCAGCCTGGGAAAGATAACTTACTGGCTGATGCTCTATCACGTAACCCTATTAAAAATGTGCAGATACACCATGTACAATTGGAGCAAGAAGATGAAGAAACCGTTAGGAGGTTAGCCCGAATCGGTGTGTCACAGAAGAGACACGCTCCAATAAGGAAAATGTACAGGTTCCTCAAGGGTTACATGGACAATACGGATGTTGACTATGAGGCTACACGGAGAAATTCACGACACTTTGTCTTGAGTGGAGACATCGTATGCAAGTATGCTGACTCTGCGCATACAAAACTTCGAATAGTCGTGCCACCTAAACTTGTTGTCAATTTAGTGTGGGTAGCTCATCACGCAACTGGACATGCCGGTTTAGATAAAACTCTTAATACACTTAAAGAGAGATTTATCTGGACTAACATGCGTTCCAGCATTGCCAAGGTCATTCGATCCTGTGACAAATGTCAAAGAGCAAAGTATGCTTCTGCTTTATTAAAGGGAAAACCGAAGGCGATGATTCCTTCTAAGCCAAACGAACTTATGGCGACGGATATATTTGGCCCCTGTCCGAAGGGATACCAGGGTAACCAGTACTTATTAGTGACCGTGGATGTTTTCTCAAAATTTGTTACAATGAGTCCCATGCAGAAAGCTAACACGAGGAACGTAGTAAGCAGACTGGAAAATGCTGTATTTCCTAAAGCTGGTATACCGGAATATCTACTGTCTGATCATGGAACGCAGTTTACGTCCGTGGAATTTGCAGCGGATATGGAAAGGCTTGGCATTAAGCACTTATTTTCAAGCGTGCGTTACCCTGAATCGAATTCCTCAGAAAGATATATGGCTGAATTTTCGAAATTCTGTCGAATTTTCTGTCCTAATGATCATTCTGGTTGGGTGAGATTTGTACCCCTTATTGAGGAATGTCTGAACTCTACAGTGCAGGAGAGCACAGGAGAAGTGCCAATGCGACTTCATCTAGGAAGAAACCCAGAAAGGCCGTGGGATAATCTTTTCAACCACATACCGAGAGATCCCGACATAGGAAGACAGCAGAGGATTGACAAGGCAAAGGAACAACTCCAGAAAGCAGCAGAGAAACGATTGAAAAGAGTAGCTGGAAAACGTTTTGGTACACCCTTTCAAGTTGGAAATCTTGTATTATTACGCAGACCTGTCAAGGCTGATATGACCAAGAAAATCTACCCCAAATTTGGATTAGTGTTCCTGGGGCCGTTTAGGATTACGAACGCTTATGGAAACAACTGTTATGAACTCTACGATGATGAGAATAATGTCGTTTACGGCAAGTTCAATGCTGGAAATTTAAAAAGATACTATCCTAGAGTAAGCCAGTAATAATTCAATTTCGTGTCCAAGAGAGTTGAGATACTTGTAACACTGAGTTTAAAAACAATTTGCAACTGTTTTTAAAACGTGGTGAGAGGAGAATGCCCCCGTAATTGAATTATATAGAGACCACGGTGGCTATATTTGAAATTATATGGAAAGTTATGGCTGTCATAGTTATGACGTGGGTAGTCATGACGTAAGCACGGATGACGCAAATGCTATGCTAGCAAGCTAGTTGAGCTGAGATTCTCAGTGACGTCAGCATTTAGTCGAGAATGTTCCAAGATTTACGACGCAGTCGCAGGAAACGAGGAATTCTGCTGAGGAAGAAACTATGCTATTGGAGGAGAGGCTTGAACCAATGAACGATAGTTTAAAGGAAGACGGAGATTGCTGAAACTATGGTATTTTTATTACTTTTGGAATGCAGAATTGTGGAAATCCATTTGCAGTAAAAGCATTGATTTGGAATTTTGGTGATATTTATTTTCAGTTTTTGAATTTTGAAAATCCGTCATGTAGTAACGAAGTTGGAACTTTTAGCGATGACGTAGTATCTCGCTTTGGAAGGGATGGAAACGCCCCTCGAGAAGTTAATAAAAGGGCTTGCGCAGAAGAGAGGAGCCTCTTTCGTTCTCTGATCATTCTGAGATCTCATTCTCAGATCATCGAAGTCTATTTGTGAAAGTTCTTTTCTTATACATTCATTATAGTGAGACGTCGAAGTGAACAGCAGTGAAAAGAATCGTCTTTATAACGCGTGGCGAGGCCACTATATTAACGAGATCCAAGTCAAACTAGGTGAAGTTGAAACGGACCTTAGAAAGCTTCTACAAGTTTAGCTTCGAACAGTTAGCGGTCTCCGATAAGCTAATTGTATTGTGCAGTGCTACATGCAGTTATAGAGAAAAGCTGAACAATTTCGACCGATTAGTTTAAAAGATATTAGCAGTTTTATACGACTGACAAAAGTGATTATCTCGCCACAAGAGAAGCACTTTTGTATAGCCAGAATCAACGCAACGGCTGACGCTGCGAGTGGAATAGAAAGACTTCAGATTGCTTGGTTACAGAACTACAGTATAATGGAGCAATTGAATACGGCAGTTTGTTCTTCTGACACTACAACCGAAGAGCAGATGGAAGGCTAAAGGGCTTATTGCAATTGGGACATACTTCAACGGAGTAAGATAGCGACATGGAACTTCGCTAATTGCTATTCCACACAAGCGAACATGCGGTGAATACCATCTACACCCATGTTTCGTAATTAAAGGCTGAATACCATCGAACAGCCATAGAAACAATTTCATACTCTGAATATGAATAATTTCTTCGGAAATTTCTACAAAACTTCATGGCGATTGTCTACTGGAACTTCAGGGAATTTTTCAAGAGAGGTCAGGGATATCCCGACTCACAAAGAAGATTATTGCCGGAAGGATGTCTATTCGTCTTCGAGGAGCAGAGCGATTTCCGGAGAAGGAAGCAGTTCGATTCTCCGAGGGTGCTATTTCCTATTTCGAGGATGGAGCTCAACTTTAACGTGGTGAAATGGATCCATCAGCAGTCTTCTTTGGGGAATTTTCCTCTGGAACGTCAATCGGCAGATAAGGTAGTCGTGAACGTTTATTGTATTTGAGTTTACTAATGATGTTTGAGCAACCATTTTTCCCATATTTTTATCCTCATGTATTTTGCCCTATTTTCTTGTTGAGATTCTTATTCTCAGTACACCTTGATGAGTTTTGCATTTTTCGACGATTTATTAAGACATTGTTATGTCATGGGCATAGTTAACGATTTTGAATCAGTTGAGACTGATATTTAGATTTTTCAGTAATTAATATTTTTTGTAGTCACGATTTGACTGTAAGTTAATGATTTTTATGGCAGATTTAAATTCAGACAGCGTGTCATTTTATTAAAGTAATTCTACCCCAGTTTAATTACTTTGACCAATTTTCTGTCATCATCAAGAAGGAAGAACATTTAAATGATTTTAGAGCGTTAAAATCTCTTACGTTGTCGACGATCTTGGAAATACTAGTCGTTATTTGTATTGATTGCAACACAGACATTTATCGTCAGTTATGAATGAACATTGCATTATAGACACTTTTGTGAATTATTAACCTTAATAATGAATTATTGAATGCATTAAAGTCAAGTACTTTTGTTAGGAGTTTTTCTCAATTAGAGATTTATAGAACGATGTTTGCATTCCCCAGTCTAATTGGATTCTATTCGACTACTTTGCATTTTAGTCGCACTTTATTTGAAGATAGTATTTTCATACTACAATTTTCTTTTAAGATGTTAATCTTAAATTTTGATAGACCAGACAGGCGTATATAAGCGTATTCACTATTAAATTTGTTTGTGATTGGCAAGTTTTGACTTCATTTCGGTTCATGAATGAAATCCACGAAGGTTAATGAAAAGCAGTTTTGAAACTATTAATGATTATAAAAATTTTTAAGTGGAACTATGAATGTATAATCGCTAGTGCAGCGCGTGTTGAAAGTCGCTGAGGTATAATGCCCTTGAATATGAAGGAAGTTCCCACAGGAATAAATGTTAAAGAATTATTTGTGGAAGTTTTGTAAGTTATGTGGAAGTTTTTAATGCCATATAGATTAATATATGATGATTTTGGGCATATTTTTAATGCAGATTGTGCATTAACTTGTTAGCGAAGGATTTTCCGCTGGAGTAAGATTGTCATAGTTCGTTGAAAATTAATCAAGTGAGTTACTGTTATAATTAACACGAGTTTTGAAAGAATTTGAGATAAGATTTTGAATGAAGGTTGCCGTCACAAATCATTATTAAAACCTTTATTAAACCAGATTGTGACATTAACATGTATAACTAACCTTCATTGGTCGATTATATTAAACAGGATTATAAAATTACCAACCGAATGAACATGTGGTTAATGTATTTATTAAATTAATAATTTAAACAATTTAAATGTTAATATTGTAAATAATTGCTGTAAATATTTTTGAAAATAATGTGGAACGAGAGTGATGTTAAAGGCGTGCTTATAATATTTTTATTGTCTTTGACAAATATTATAAACAATTTCTAATTGTTATAAATAATTTATGTGATTTTGTTATAAACATTTAAGAGCTAATTAAACATTTGGTTTGAAGTTAACAAGTTTAAGAAATTAACATAATGATCCAATAGGATGTGAGCAAAGTACTTGAAAGATTTGCGTAAATATAATGTGAGTTGTCTTATAGACATTTAAAAGTTTGAGAGAACAAGCTGTATTCTTACGTAACATAGCGTGTGAGAAGGGAGTGCATTTGACCAGTATGCAACAGGCTGGAAGGTAGCCCGCAGCTGTGCCAACATCTGGTTCTCAGAGAGTGAGGTCGTACACACTTTGGCCTTGCGACTATAAATACCATTCTCATGTTTATTAAAAGGAAACCAAATGCTCTATATATGTCACACCCTGACGTCCTTTTCCAATCCAATAGTGTTATGAATATTACGTTATTTGGAGCTCGTGGGAGCTAAAATGTTTTATATCATGTTGTATGATAATTTTTGCAAGTCCTACTGGAGGACGTAGTCAGATTGACTTGGGCTACTGATAGCCACGTGTATTATGTTGTGTTAGTAAAATCATTCCCTTTATTTGAAATAAAGCTTTTGTACAGTTCAAAGTTCTCGTCTTCGTTATGGTTCATTTTTAAATGTCATGGTGGAGGTTATTGTGTGAACAGACTTTAGTGATCCTGTTGTCAACTCAAACCCCGAGATAATTAAGAGGTAAGTAACGGTAAGTATGAACCCCCGTCTATTTTGGTGTGTTCCACAATGATTTCCTGTGAACTTCTGTGCTCTTATCTCGATAGTATCTGTCAGTGCCATTTTCATTGATGTAACTGTGCCGGTGCGATTGATAATTGGCAATCCGATTGAGGGGGCGGATATCTGACAGCCTACTATCCAGGTAAACGGGGACAGTACCATCCCGGCATTTGCCCGAAGACGAAGTGGGAAACCACGGAAAACCACTTCGAGGATAGCTGAGGTGGGAATCGAACTCCCTCTACTCACTTGGAACACCCGAGGCTGAGTAGACCCCGTTCCAGTCCTCATACCACTTTTCAAAAATGCCTGGCTGCGTGGCTCAGGGGTAACGTTCTCGCTTGCTGAGCCCAAGGTTGCAGGTTCGAAACCTGGCGCAGTCAGCTGGCATTTGAGGGTGCGCAAATGCGAGGGAGCCGTGTCAGTACATTTACTGGCACGTTAAAGATCCCCTTCGGGGCAACATTCCGGCACCCCGGCGTCTCTAAAAGCCAGTGTAGTTAAAAGGGACGTAAAACCAATAACATCATCATCAATAACATCACTTTTCAAATTTCGTGGCAGAGCCGGAAATCGAACCCAGGACCTCCGGGGCGGCAGCTAACCATGCTGACCGCTACGCTACGGAGGGTTTCGATAATGTTCCTGCGTGAAATTGAGTTTAAAATGTCTTATGAATAGGCCCTCTTGTGAGTAAAGAGAATGTATTCAGCAATAGTTCATGAAGGCTTGCTCAATTCTCGTATAACCACAACGATTATATTTTATTGATGAATACATTACCGTTATGTGGGTTAATATTTGAATAGCCATTGTGCAGAAACATAATACCGGCAATGCCGACTACTTACAATGTTTGATATTAAGGCATTTTACCATTTAAATACTGATACGAAGGCTTCGAACATGTACCATGTGCTTAGTCTCAATCACTTGACACCAGAGTTCGCATGAGCGTTTACCGTTCAGTATGGCATATACATTCCACATGGCCGAGAGTACGTCATGGTATCAATTTGCGACACCACGCACTCATTGCTTCCCTTACCACTGCCAGCAGGATCGATCGATCGAGTTGGCAGTGCGTCTTACACTTCCGTTCGATCCACCACTGCCAGCTAGCACACTTCCCTTCGAGCACACTTCCGTTTGATCGAACGGAAGTGTGCCAGCTGGTGCCACCTCAATCGTTCCGATCCACTTCCGTCCCATTTTTCAGAATCACTTCCACAAAAATATCCAGCCACCGAATGGAAAGATGTTACACATCAATAACACAAGCGTTCTAATTGGTCGTTTTAATGATCCTATGCATAATACGACATGTCACTGTTGCTCTTCTCATAACATTACTATACTTGCAATTACTCTTATACCGACAGTACTGGCTACGCTGGCTAAAGCGCAGTGTTTGGTCATGGGGCCAAGCTCTCTGCTGACTCGGTAGAAGCGTGGGTTCGAGACCCTCCGTCGGCCGTCCTTGAAATGGTTTTCCGTGGTTTCCCATTTTCAACACCAGGCAAATGCTGGGACGGTGCTTTCTGACAGGCCAAGGCCGCTTCCTTCAACATCCTTCTCCAATTTCATTCACCTTAATCAATTCCATCTCTCATCCCGACGCGCAGGTCGCCCACGGGCGTCGAATAGAAAGACCTGCACTAGGTCTCTGGGGAGACCACACGGAAAAATGAAAATAAAAAAACTCTTATGTTCCGTAACTGAACTCATATTTACTGTTATTAGTCTACATAAAGGTATGTATTAAGACAACCGACTACGATTTGTTCATATATATGTAACTTATACTGCAATTAGTACCTGATGGCGCAAAACCTCAGTTGGGCACACAGTGAATCTCGTATGCGGGCGAGTCCATGTGCTGCAGCGTGATTAATAGGGGACAGTGGAGTATGTACGGGTGGAGAGATTAATGGGATCAATTTCCGAACTTTTGCACATTGATATGTAGGAATAAAACTTATTAAATGCTATCGAAATCGAACACGAAGACGAAAATATGTAGTTTTGTTTTCGTTGATTATGTCTCGTTTTGCCCAAGCCACCCTCACGTCTCCCCGAGCAAAAATAAAAATAAAACAATCAAGATTGAAAGAAGACACAAACACGAAACCTAAACAAATAAAGCAACAAAAAACAACAGACACAAATTTGAAACTTAAAACGGAAGAGAAACTAAAACCAAAATAAAACATTTGAAAAAAATATAGTTCTTCCCCATAAAGGGTAAAGACCTAGCAAAGCGCTCTTCATAGCTTATTAGTTCAGATTTAACTCCGCTCATCCCCCTCCAGAAGCAAATCCTAGGTACGCCACTGTTAGTGTTTCCCACTTCGCTCTTTGATACGAAATTGTTGGCGTCAGCTCTTGATGTCTGTAATTGTATTGCCAGTCAAGATCTCAAGTGACGAAAAGTCACTCCGTAAACTTTGTGTGGTGACAGCTGGTGACGAGAGGTTTTGTTTCACTCCCAGTAGCACAACAGCAGTGACCCCCTCCACTACCTTCCCCTCCAAGCCCTACAATTCGTGCAGGTCTGCGCCATCAGGTATTAATTGTTCTCTAGTACATCCCACGTCCTCCCCGCCTGTACGATGACTTGACGTTACAGACAGCTATGCACAGGGCTCCGAGTGAAAGCCGAAGTTTGACTTCGCGTCACCACATGGTAGCTTCACGATTGGTTACGAAGTGAGAAGCTTATTATCCTCTCTGTTTCAAAATAAATCATGTGATTGTGCTAGAGTATCTATAATTACGACACTTTACTAAATGTAAAACACTGTAGTGTAATAAACATATATTCTCAGAATACATTACATTGAAGTACCTCCATTTTCTGATCTTGGCCCGTTGGCCTGTTGGTCTTGGGGTATGATTCCTGCTTCGGGTGCGAGATATCTGGGGTTCAAACCCCGGATATGCCCAGCATTCCTACTTTTGTTTTATCTCTTCAAAAGATTCAAAAAGTGTATAAAAGAACCTAGGAACGTTAATTTTTTTCGTGCGAGACTTGTACTTATACCGTAGCGTAGCGGTTAGCTGCCGCCCCGGAGGTCCTGGGTTCGATTCCCGGTATGAGGACTGGAACGGGGTCTACTCAGCCTCGGGTGTTCCAAATGAGTAGAGGGGGTTCGATTCCCACCTCAGCCATCCTCGAAGTGGTTTTCCGTGGTTTCCCACTTCGTCTTCGGGCAAATGCCGGGATGGTACTGCCCCCGTAAATTGAATTATATTGAGACCACGATGGCTGTATTGGCAAATATGAATAAAGTTATGGATGTCATAGTTGTGACGTGTATATTCATGACGTAGGCACGGATAACGTAGAATTCATGCAAGTAGGCTGGTTGAGCTGAGATTCTTGGTGACGTCATGATTTTGTTCGAGAAAGATCTGAGATTTACGACGCAGTCGCAGGAAACAAGGTATCGTGCTAAGGAAGAAGTTACGCTATTGGAGGAGAGACTCGAACCAATGAACGATAGTTTGGAAGGAAGACGGAGATTGCTGAAACTACGATATTTAATTACTTTTGGCATGCAGATTTGTGGAAAACTATTTCAGTTATGGCATTGATTTGGAATTTTGAAGAAATTAATTTTGAGTTTTTGAAATTTGAAAATCCGTCAAGTATAGCCAAAGTTAAAACTTCTAGCAATGACGGAGCAACAGGCTGTGGAAGGGATGGATACGCCACTTAAGAAGTTGATAAAAGGTCGTGCACAGGATAGAGGAGCTCTCATATCTCTCATACCGCTCAGATATCTCATATCTGATATTCTGATAACGCATATATATTTCAGATGTCATAGAGTCATTTTCGAGTGAATAAGTGAAGCAAGTTGTCTTTAGCGTGTGGTTAAAGCCCGGCGCATCGAACGAACACGGAGCAGTTCCATTTTACGCTGTTCGAAACTAGGCGAAGTTGAAACGCTCCCATTAACGTTTCTACCAGATAAGATATAAAGAGTTAACTTCTGCCTTCATTATAATTCAATTGGGCAGTACAACATTGAGGTGTGTTGAAGATTTGAACAATTTCACAGTTATACTTTGAAAGATATTGGCATTTTAAGACTGCAGACAAAAGTGATTTTCTCGCCACCTGAGAAGCACTTTTAAAATTCCACAGTATACACTACGGCTGGCACGTATATCGCAACCGTGATATTGGAGCATACGTTTGGTAATACAACGATACATTCTATTATGGAACATTATAGTCTGGCAGTGCTTTCAATGATTATAACAGAAGTTGAGATGGAAGGCTAAGGCTTTAATGCAATTGGGACATATATCGATGGAGTGAAATAGCAGCATGGAACTTCGTTAATCGTCATTCTACAAAAGCGAGCATGTAGTGAACATCCAACTACACTCATGCATCGTGAATCCATCGCTGAGTTATATCAAATGACAGAGGAAATATTTTCATACTCCACGATTATGAATATTTCTGCGGAAATAACTGCAATAAACTTCATGGCGAATTGCGACCAGAACTTCAGGGAATTTTCAAGAGAGGCCAGGGTGGACCCGGCTCACAAAGAAGAATTTTGCCAGAAGGATACATGGAGCAGTGCAATTTCCGGAGAAGGAAGCAGTTCGATTCTCCGAGGGCGCTGATTCCAGGTTCGAGGTCGGAGCACATCTTCACGCTGGTGAAATGGAACCAACAGCAGTTTTCTTTGAAAACTTTCCTCTAGAACTTCAATCAACAGATAAGGTAGTCGTGAACGTTTCTTGTATTATTTGAGTCATGTAGCGATATCTGAGCAACCTTTTTTCCTATATTTTCTGTCCTATATTTTGCCCCATTTTCTGGCTTGACATTTCTGTACTCAGTACACTTCGATGATTTATGCCTTTTTCTTCGATTTATTGAGACATTATTATGTCAGTGGCATAGTTAAATAATTTTGGATCAGTTGAGACTGATAATTTAGATTCTCTCAGTAATTTGCATATTTTTGTAGTCACGATTTGACTGTAAAGTTAATGATTTGCTATGGCAGATTTGAAGTCAGACAGCGTGTCAATTTATTAAAGTAATTCTATTCAGTAAATTACTTTGACCAATTTTCTGTCATCCTCAAGAAAGAAGAATAATTAAAAGATTTTAGAGCGTTAAAATCTATTACGTTATCGACGATCTTTGAAATACTAGTCGTCTTATGAACATGATTGCAACATAGACATTTATCATTGCATTATAGACAATTTTATGAAATATGAACTTTGATTACGATTTATTGAATACACTATAGTAATGAACATTTGATAGGAGTTTTTCTCAATTCTAGATTGGAACAATAATGTTTGCATTCCACAGTCTAATTGTATTCTATTCGACTATTTATGCAGTTTAGATGAACTTTGATTGAAGATAGTATTTTTATACTGCGTTACTTTGAAGATATTAATCTCAATTTTGATAGACCAGGGAGGAGTGTCTAATCGTATTTGCTATTAAATTTATTTGTGATTGGCAAATTTTTACTTCATATCGATTCATGAATGAAACCCACGAAGGTTAAATAATAACAGACATTAATACAATTGATGAATATAAGAATTTTTGAAGAGGAACAATGGATGTATAATCGTTAGTTCAGTGGACCTGTAAAAGTCGCTGATGAGTAATGCCCTTGAATAATGAAGGAGGTTCCCACAGTAATAAATGAAGTTGTTGAATTTATGAGTGGAGGTTTTTGTATGTAGTGTGGAAGATTTTTATGCCATATATATGAAGATATATGATGAATTCTGGGCCTATTGTTGAGCAATTTTGTGCGTTTTGAGCGAAGTATTTTTCCGCTGAATGTATTGTCCTGGTTCTTTGAAAGTTATTCATGTGAAGATACTGTTAAAGTTAACAAGAGTGTTAAATAATTTGAGATAAAGATTTTGAATGGAGGTTACCGTCACAAATTAATAATAATTATTAAACCTTATTAAACCTGAATTTGACATTTAAATATAACTAACCTTCATTGGTCGATTATATCAACACAATTTGAGTAATTATCAACCGGATAAACGTGTGGTTTAATGTATTTCTTGTATAAATAATATAAACAATATTAATATTGTAAATAATTTTGTAAATATCTTTGATAACAATTTGTAATGAAAGGGATTAATAGAGGCGTGTATAAAATTTTTAATTGTCGTTTGACATTGTTATAAACAATTTATTATTGTTATAAATAATTAATGAACTTTTGTTATTAACATTAAGAGTTTTGTTTTTATACTCTAAACAACGCTAATTAAGCAAGTGGATTGAACAATTAAATATGATTTGGGATTGTTGGAGTAATCCACTGGTGTTTGAATGGAGCATTTAAAACATTTGCGTGATAATATTTCAGTTGAGGTGTGGACATTTAACGTGTTTTGAAGGGAGAGCTAAGCTCTGATGTAACTCGCTTATGCTAGGGTTGAACGGACAGGTGAGTCCACTTTGACGATGCAGGTGCATTGCAGCTGGCCCGGACAACTGTATGATAGAGGCCAAGGACGTTTACATAATAGCCTTGTGGCTATAAATAAAATGTGAAGTATATAAACACGCAAAACAATTGCTATATGTGTCTCGTCCCAAATCCCGTTTCCATTCCAAGTGCATTATTAATTACGTTATTTTGAGCTTGAGAAAGCTGAAACATTGTATGTAGAGTATACAAGTTCTACAGGAGGACATAGTTATGTGGACAATGGCTTCTGATTGCCACGTGGATTTTGTTGTTTTATTTTTGTTAATTCATTCTTTTTGTGAAATAAATTATTGTGCAGTTTAAAGTTTCTCGTCTTCGTTATGGTTCATTTTAAATATCATGGTGGAGGTTATTGTGTGGGCACGCTTTAAGTGATCCAGTTGACAATCCAGTCCCCGAGATAAATTTAAGAGGTAAGTAAAGGTAAGTATGAACCCCCGTATATTTTGGTGTGTTCCACAATAATTTTCTTGTTAACTATTGTGCTCTAATCTCAATAGTATCTGTCAGTGCCATTTTCATTGATGTAGCTGTGCCGGTGCGTTTGATTATTGGCAATCCGATTGAGGGGGGCGGATATCTGACAGCCTACTATCCTGAGATCGGGGACAGTACCTTCTTCAAGGCCACGGCCGCCTCCTTCCCCTCTTCCTTGCCTATCCATCCTGAACTTCCATTACCTTCCCTCATGAGGCCCCTGTTCGCTTTGCAGGTGAGGCCGCCTGGGCGAGGTGCCAAACTCACCTCACCAGTTGTTTCCCCTCCGATTAGATGTTCCCAGCTCTAGGACACTGCCCGTAGAGGCGGTAGTGGTGAGTTCCCTCGCTGAGTCCGTGGGTTCCACCAACCTGGAGGGTAAACGACTAAGAAAAGAAGGAAAGAGAAGAAAAGAAAAATAAATACCGTACATAGTTTGAGGTCAAACGCTTCTTTTATTTTTGGTCGGTTTACCCTCCAGGTTGGCTTTTCCCTCGGACGTAGGTTGGTTGGTTAGTTCCTCAGTTTAGGGGCTGTGACAACGCGGTCATGTAGCCCCGTGTACTTTGGGTGGGTGTAGAATCTGTCTGATAACCGGTGTTAATTGTGATGGCTGTATTAGTGTGTGTTATCTGTTTTTAATTCAAGTAAGGACTGCAGACATTGATTTTTTTCCAAGTAGTTCCGACTTTTGCCACCAAACGCCACCATCAACAGCTACTAGTTCATAACTTGATTACTAGACGCCATCGCAGTCGGCTCCTGGCAACGAACGTTGGAACCTAAGGGCGTTATCCAAAATTTTACCTAAAATTTAGCTTCACGGAGGTTTAATTTTCTGGAAGGTTCTGTAACATGCCATAAATCTATGGCATGGGACCGCCGGCTTTACTTCCCCTCCGACGGAAAGCATACTGAGAAATTTTTAACGCTCTTAAAACTTCCGACGGCTTCGGCCGGGTTTGAACCCGCGATCTTGGGCATAGAAGAACAGCACGTACCAACTACGCCACCAAATCCGCTACCCTCCCTTGGACTCAGTGAGGGATCCCACCATAACCGCCGCCAGGGCAGTGTCCTGGAGCTTGAAACACCTAGTAGGGGGATACCACTGGGGAGGCGGGGCCACCCTCCTTGCCTCTTCCTTGCTTATCCCTCCCAAACTTCTCCTCACTTTCCATCCCTCATGAGGCCCCTGTTCGCTTTGCAGGTGAGGCCGCCTGGCCCCTGGGCGAGGTGCTGGTCCCACCTCCCCAGTTTTATCCCCCGTCCAGGTGTTTCAAGTTCCAGGACACTGCCCTGGCGGCTGTAATGGTGGGATCCCCCGCAGAGTCCGAGGGAAAGGCTAACCTAGAGGGTAAAACGACTAAAAAAAATAGCGTTTGACCTCAAACTATGTATTTATATTACTGGCACACAGTAAGTACAAGTCTCGCACTAAAAAAAAGTTCCCAAGGTTCTTTTGTACACTTTTTGAATCTTTTCAAGAGATAAAACAAAAGTAAAAAAGCTGGGTATTTCCGGGGTATGAACCCAGGAATTCCCGCACCCACAGCAGGAATCATACCCCTATACCAACTGGCTGGGTGCAATGGGCAGAACATGGAGGTACTTCAATGTAATGTTTTCTGAGAATATGATTAATATCATATCATAATGTTGAATATTACACTACAGTATTCTACATTATAGTAAGGTGTCGTAAATATAGACAAGCTCTAGCACAATCACATGATTTATTTTGAAACAGAGAGGATAATAAGCTTCTCACTTCGTAACCAATCATGAAGCTACCATGTGGTGACGCGAAGTCAATCGTATAACTTCGGCTTTCACTCGGAGCCCTGTGCATAGCTGTCTGTAACGTCAAGTTGTACGATGTCCACTTGGTTGCATAGTAACTAGCATTCCTCTACCATCGCAAGGAGGGTGTCTGGGAGCTGAACACACTTTGCCAGCAGATACAATTGGGGATGGTGATAGGCCGATCGCCCAGGCGACTGCCAACTTTGGTCTAATTAATGAAGATTCAGGAGAGGGATTTTGGAAGGAAGTCGGCCGTGTACCTGATGAAACTTACCGTTCTCGCATTTGCCTGGTGGTGAAAATGGTACCAGGAAAACCATTTTCAGGACGACCGAAGTGTGGTTCGAACCCGTGCTCTCCCGATGCTACCAGGGAACGAACTAGCGCGTTAGCACACACGGCCATCGTGGGTGGTTTATTTAAAAAATCACTGGCTGCGTGGTTCGGCGGTAACGTTTACAACTGCTGTTCCCAAGGTTAAAGGATCGTATCCTGGCACAGTCAGTTGGCATTTGAGGGTGCGAAAATGCGAGGGAGCCGCGTCAGTAGATTTACTGGCTAGTTAAAGATCCCCTTAGAGGCAAGAATTCCTGGGTGTTGAAAAGAACAACCACTGATTCAACTAATTAAAGTAGAAAACCATGTCAACCTGTGAGTTGAGGGGTCTTCCATTTCCGGTAGAGAGCAGGATGTGTATTGGGACATCTTGGACATCAGGCCCGCTATAGTTGGGTGTAGGATGAACTTGTCTGATAACCTGTATTTCTGTGATGACTGCAGGAGTGTGTGTACTGTATTAGGGATAAGGTAGACGCCACGGGACTTGAAATAAGGTACAAACCTGGTATTTGTCTGGGGGAAGTGTGGAAAACCCCGGAGAAAAATCCACAGTTCTAACCTTTCAGCCATGCAAATCAATGCGTAAAACATAATTTAACTCTTCTGATGCCAAACTTTTGATGAATAGTTATGTTAAAGATGCCATGTTTAGTGAAATTACAAGTCTATCCCGGAGCAGGTTAATACATGTTAAATGTATTAGTTGCTAAATATTATATGTTTTCATAAAAAATATTTAAAAATTATTTTTCTTTTCGAATTTAAATGGGATTATTTTCTAAGTCGTTGTCATTAGTCGAAAATATACTTTCACGCACTTCAGTAAGCGTTAAAATACTACCTATTTCCTCTTCCTTCAAAGGGCTAGACATAATCATTTCCACGCATCTTAATTAGCTCTGAGCATGAACCTAAACAAATACTACTCGTAGCCTACTTCAAAAGATAACACACGCGGAAGGTCAGCTGATTGCGGCCCCCGGGCACTAAAAGGGTTAATGTCATCTTCTCCTCGTTGTCTGTCGATCACTATTACGTTTTCGTCCGTTTGCCTACTCGATCCCAGTTCATCACCGAATCTTATTTGTACGGTGGGTGGGTGGTTATCGTCTCTGACTACCAGTTGCAGTTTCGCTCCTGGCCGTGGTAAGTGATTTTTGAAAGGCGACAAAAATAACGACAGGCATGTCGTAAGTTGTTGGCATGTTAAAGAACCCATTTGAATACAGTAGGCCGAGTACATAATGGCAAAATTAATATCGGGATTTTCCGCCAACACAAAGTTCCTCCATTCCCTACTAGAAAGCGCTATAGTGTCAAGGAGCTTAGATATCTAACCTCCTTGACTTTCATAGCGTTCCAAGGAACGACAAAATTGGATATGCAATCTGCCCTCTGGGCGTCAAATAACAAAGCTTGCACCTAGCACCCGAGGCCATACGGGATTATTATTATGCCGAATCTTATTGTTGGTGTATTTGTAATTAATTCGTTGTTATCTCCACTTTTCCAAACTCAAAGGACACGTTTCTTACGAGGTGCCTGCATGATGACACGCCGTAGACTGTTCGACTGTTGAGTGTTCACTGGAAACTCGGTTCGTTGGTTGGTTCCTCAGTTTAGGGGCTGTGACAGCGCGGTCATGTAGCCCCGTGTACTTTGGGTGTGTGTAGAATTTGTATGGTAACCGGTGTTATATTTTATGGCTGTACTAGCAGAGGTACCCATTCTTCGAACGGTCGTCGGTATTAATAACCAGACGTAATCGATTGAGCTACTGTTGCAATGGTTAGGGGCTTGGAACCTGTTTGTCGACAAAGATAAATGATTAGTTGAAATATGCTCTGAAACTAATTTACCTAACGTGTACTTCCTGACGTGAAAATAAAATTGAAAACCTCGTAGACGAAATGCAATTCACGTCACATAAAAGCTGACCCACACTGTTGTGTCAAGTGCGCATCCAGAGGAAGACACCTTTAATAAATTATAAAGGCTTGTGGTGCATGGAAATTCAGGTTTTTTAGCCTCCAATGGCCCAAATTCCTAAAAGCAAAAAAATAAAATAAAAAATAAACTATTTCAATTCAGGAATTTTTGAAAATAATGTTGCTGTTTGAAGATATAATAGACCTTCTGTACGACACATCGCACGTTTAAGTCTTGTGAAAAAATCCAGGGTACCTCTTGACCCCCTTATGCGCATTGATGAATTTTACAGTTTTTGTTGGTTCCGTGATAACCTTATAGCCATTTGCAAACTTTCACAGAAATTTAATAAATGGAGTGGCATTACTTCTTGCAGAAATAGATGGAAAGTTGGATGTACCTTTTTGAGACACTGTTGTCATGGTTACTGGCTTGCATTCCTACATTAGTTTATTAAATGAAATTAGTTTTCTGGGAATATCTCAGAAACTCTTGGTTTTAGAGCATTAAAATGTAGTTTCCGGGGACCCTTTACGACTGTTTAGGGGCCCCGAGTTTTTTTTCTGACACCAAGGGGCTGAAAATGAGCTTTGTCTCGTCGTTGTAGGCCGTAGTATCATCATCATCCAATTGCACAGTTTCCCGCCGTTGGCCGGGTCTGTTTGGAACACAGGCCACTCCAACGTCTTCTGTCTTCCCACCATCTCTCAGCTTCCACCCCTGTCCAGTCTTCTCCTCTCTTCTTCACGCTTTCTTCCATCCCTTTCAGCCACCTGTCTCTCGGTCTTCCTCTCGGTCTTCCTCTCGGTCTTCCTCTCGGTCTTCCTCTCGGTCTCTTTCCTCCCCACTTCGTATCGTGTATCCTCCTGAGTATCCTCTTATCCTCCATTCGTTTTACATGTTCATGCCATCTAAGTCTAGATTTCTCTATACCATCCCGTAATGGTTCCTCCTTTATTAATTCTCTGGTCCTCTCATTTCTTATTCTGTCCATCTTTGTAGCTCCAATACTGCTTCTCAAGAACCTAATCTCACTGGCCTGTATTTTGCTCTTCTCCCTTCCTTTCATAGCCCAGGTCTCCGAGGCGTACGTCAGGATAGGGGCATAGTACGTCCGATATATGATCTTTTTTCTGTTCTGAGGGACATCCTTGCTCCATAGCATGCTTCTCACACTCCTCCGGAATGCTTCTGCCTGTCTCCCCCGCTCATTTTTTCTCTATAGTTTCTTCCATTATCTTGTATCTCCACTTTCTTCAGCTGTTCCCCACCAATTGTTATTCCCGTTGTAGTTCTTTCCTTCTTCCTGGTTGTGATCACCATCTCACTCTTATTTATGCTAAATTTCATCCCATATCCGTGTATTATTCCTTCCCACACGTCTAACTGTTCCTGCACCTCCTCCTCCTTGTTTCCCCAAATCATCAAATCATCCACTAACACCATTGCTTTCATCTTTCCTTCCCCAATTACTTGTGCCACTCGGGTCATTATGTCATCCATCACCACAATGAAAAGCAACGGTGCCAGTGCACTTCCTTGTTTCAGGCCGTTTCTCTGTTCCACCCAGTCCGATCTCTCTCCTCCCACTTTCACACAGCTCACGCTTCCCTTGTACATCTCCTTTATCCTCCTTATAGTCCATTTTTCTACTCCTCTATCCTCCAGGGACTTCCATACTTTGTTTCTGCATACACTGTCATATGCTTTCTCAATGTCCAGGAAGGCCATCAGTAGATCTGTTCCATACTCACAGTGCTGTTCTTGTAACTGCCTTACATCAAAAATCAAATCCACTGTGGACCTTCCTGCTCTGAAGCCATGTTGTTCTTCCCTCATCCCTCATCCCTCCTTCTATCCTTGTCCTAATTCTCCTTTCCAAAACTTTCTCAAACATCTTTGCACAATGACTCATCAGTTTTATTCCCCGATAGTTTCTGCATTCTGTTCTACTACTTTTCTTGAAGATCGGGACAATTATTCCCTTTCTCCAGTCCTCTGGGGTCTTCCTTTCCGTAGTGTAATAATAATAATAATAATTATAATAATAATATATCAATATAGGGATAGGGATAAAATAGACCTTCCGTAGCACACCAGCAGGTGTAAATCGCGTGAAAAAATTCAAGAGTACCCCTTGACCCCCTTAAGCGCATTATATGTATTGATAAATTTTACAGCTTAATTTGGTTCCGTTATAACCTCATAGCCGTTGGAAAACTATCTCAGTAATGTAATAAATGGAATTGTATTGCGTCTTACAGCAATAGATGGACCTGTGAGTTTCTGTGGCCATGGTTATCGGCTAGCTTTCTGTCATTATTGTATTAAATGAAATTAATTTTCTGGGAATATCTCAAAAACTGTTGGTTTTAGGGCCTTAAAATGCGGTTTTCGGGGTCCCTTTTGGGCCCCCGAGTTTCGTTTCTCACATTGAGGGGCTGAAAATGAGCTTTGTCTCGCCCTTCTACGCCTATTTCAGCATGTATTTTAAGGGGGTAGGCCCCCTTTTATGAGAGGTACAGAGAAGAGTTACATCAATGATTGGTGTCTTGCCTCTGAAGGATATCTGTACCAAATTTTACGTTGATCCACTCAGCCGTTCTCGAGTTATAAGGACACAAAAAATTGTCCACAGACAAACAAACAGACAGACAGACAGACAGACAAAAAATCATTTTCGCGCGCATCAGTCATAAAACAGTCTAAAACGCGTAAATAACGCAAATTTCCGTAGAAATTCAGAAAAAACAGACAAACTTTCATTCTTATATATATAGATTAGTGTGTTTTACCTGTGATTCAGGTAGCAGGACTGCAGACGATTAATTTTTCAAGTAGTTCATACTTTTGCTACCGTCCACGACAAGTAGCTGCGGACGCGGCTACTAAATGCCATCGCGGTCAGCACCTGGCGGCGAAAGTTGGAACTAATTTAGCGTTATCAAACTAACCTACACATTTTTGCTTCCACAAGTGTAGTTATTGGAAGGTTCTTTTTCATGTCATAAATCTATGACATGGGCCCGCCGGATTTACTTCCCCCCGAAGGAAGGCATACCGAGGGATTTTTAACGCTCTTAAAAAATCCGACGACTACGGCCGGGTTTGAACCCACTATCTTACTGGAAATTCATCCATATCCGGTCGATTAGATTAGCAGCCTGCCTTTTCTACCACTGTGAGCGCTAGTTTGAATCAATGCAGAGCTTCACTTATGCCACGGAATACATTAAATAGACTATTAGACTATGTAAATCAGTTAATTTGACTGGGATTTGAATCAAAAAGGGAACGAGTAAAGAAACAAATTTCTTTAGGCTGTTCTTTCCGAAACTGCATTTAGGCCAGAAGTGATTTTCGAAATTTGATTTTTAGTTTGATACATCTCTCCAAGACTCACAATTTGAAACCTTTTCGGGCCCTTTGGCACAATTGCTTGATTTTACGGTTTGCTAAGATGAGGACCCCTACTTTGTCTGCTAAGAATGTTTTCAACATTCAAGCTACACTCTGGATAGCTGCTGTCAACGCAAGGATTCGAACCTTTGGTCTTTGAATTCGCTGCAGCTGCCCGCATGACCGTGGTGCACGAATTAATGAGCACAGCTACGCTGCGTGGCGGTATGTACAGTATAGAGAGGTCTTTGTATTTCTTGAGGTCACCTGTGTACGCTGTTTATTCAACGCTAAAGCGATGTTTACTTCGAAGCATTGATCGAACAGTGTTCTTTAACAATGATTTCTTCGCAGATAGAGAGAGGGAGAGACGACGAGCATTAAGTAAAGGCATGTTTTGTCAGGATGAAAAAGGAGAGGCATATTAATAATAAAAAAGAAACGGAGAAGTATTTACACAATTGAGAAATGTGTTTTGCTACCAGCCAACGAGCGAGCCATCCATCCATCGAAGGAAATGTCCGTCGGTTGAATAGGCACTAGTTATAGCTAAGAAGGGGAAGGGGGAATGGTGGTGTCAATCAAGGCATTCATACACTGCATTGTGAGCGTACAGTGCCGGACAAGAGAACGTAAACCTCTTTATGTATGCACTGTTCACGTAAATAGTGTCATTATTCCCGCTACCCGGCGTTGAGATATTGTGTTGCTGAAGACAATGGAGGACGATACAGAGCTGGGAGAGTGTCGCAAGTACACAGCTAACCTGCGTCCCTTTCTTAACACAAGAGCCATTACACATTGTTCAGATCAATACCGAGTCACAATGAACAAGAGCAACATAAATCACACTAATCACTACATAGTACACTTCATCAGTGGTGAACACTGGGAAATAATCAATTCTGCATGTATTCATGAATTGGTTAATTTTAAGACCCCGTTAATCACTCATATCCACAATTTTGTTTTATGTGACAAAATGAAAGTTGAAGGATAGATAGGCCTACAGATACCAGCGTTTGGCTGTGCACTTTACCTTGAGAGCTCAGTGGTAGGAAAGGGGAGTGGCCCGAATACTTCCCTATCTGAGAACATTTACGCGCGTGAGAGTAGATTCTCACAATCAGACACAGACACGCTCAGCGTGGCAAATGTTTTACGCTGCAGTAGTATACTGGGAGAGTGGATAGGGCAGTGCAGAGCTACCTGCCGGTAACTGTGCATAATTATGTGTAGAACGCGTAAGCCTGCTGTATACCACAATAATCGTGAGGGTATCGCAAATACAGTGCTCAAAAAAAGTTTTGCATTTTGCGATTTAGTGACTTGTTTATATTGCTATGTGTATGTAATCACATTATACACAATACAGGGTACATACAAAGAAAACCAACACACAATCTGCTCTGCAAAAGAGACGAAAACACACAACGAATAACAAAAGTGATAGCTT
The DNA here is from genome assembly GCA_946902985.2 of Meconema thalassinum. NCBI lineage: Eukaryota > Metazoa > Arthropoda > Insecta > Orthoptera > Tettigoniidae > Meconema > Meconema thalassinum. The sequence goes on from OX336388.2 coordinate 1,049,467,209, forward strand.
AATGTGGGCCTGGGCACACAAACGTCCTTTTCATGTTGGGGCATATCAATACCATGTATGGCCATCACGGGCTCTAGGGCATGCTTGCAGGCAACGAGGCATACTGAGCACCAACGAATCCAATGTGGTTTGGGGCAGATTATCCCACTCTTGGACAGCAGCTCAATCAGTTGCTGTTCGTTTGTTGGAGGATTAGAACTGTGTGAAATTGCCCTCTTGAGCTCTTTCCATGCACGTTCAATACAGTTCATGTCCGCAGAATAAGCAGGCCACTGCATTCTCTGTATGCCATGCATCTGAAGGAACTGATTCATCATCCTAGCTCGATGGGCACGAGCATTATCGTCCACTAGTGTAAAGTCCTCGTCCATTGTGGCAGCGAATCCGGTAACGACAGGTTGAAGGATGTTGTCTCTGTACACCAAACCAGTCATGTTACCGTGGATAGGAATTGGAGGAGCATGTCGACCAAACATGATTCCACTCCAAAACATGACAACCTCCTTGCTGATGTTGTCGTTCCTGGATGAAGGGCTCCTGAAATCTCTCACCCACTCGGAGCATTCGTGTCTGGCGACCAGTGGGTGAGATAATTCACGACATTTGCTGGAGTAGAAGTGACAAACCATGGAAAACCAATTCCAGGATGGCTGAGGTAGGAATCGAACCCACCTTCACACAGTTTTGTCTCAGGATGCTGATAGTACCCCGTTCCAGCCCTCAAAACAAAGTTAAGTTAAATTTCTTATCAAAGCCGGGAATCGAACCCGGGCCTCTGCGATGACAGCCAAGGATACTATGCAACAAGGCGAGGCGAGGCGGACTGACCTGCCTAATGAGGATAAAAATTAAAAGATTTTGGAGTACTCAGTATAACTGTAGAACCACTAACAAGGAATGAATTGGGAATTATAATTTTTATAGAAGTAGGCTATGTTTCATGTATTAAAATCTTGAAATACTTTTCTTGTGAAGTTGGGCGCAATTGATTGCCACTGTAAATGTTTATTGCCAGCCCCGTGGTGTTGGGGTAGCGCGCCTGCCTCTCACCCGGAGGTCCCGGGTTCGATTCCCGGCTTCGTCAGGGATTTTAGAAACTGACGTGAGGGCTGGATCGGGGTGCACTCAGCCTCGTGAGGACAATTGAGTAGCTGTCTGACAGTGAGGCAGCGCCTCGATAACAAAAACCAAGATTAACGGCCGAGAGGACCCGATGCGCAGATCACGCGTCACCCCAATATCTGCAGGCCAAATGGCTGGGCAGCGGTCACTTGGTAGGCCTAGGCCCTTTACGGGCTGTAATGCCAGGGGTTATTATTATTAGTATTATTTTGTAAATGTATATTACTTTTTATACCCGAATAAAGTAGATATACACATCAAATAATCATATGAACCGGCCGTAGTGGCCAAGACCTCGTGCCTTGCTGGTATCTGGAGAGCGTGGGTTCGAATCCCACCTCGGCCGTCCTTAAAATATGCCTAGTTTTCGTGGTTTCCCATTTTCACCACAAGGAAAATACCGGGACAGTTCCTTTTAATAGTTCCACGACTGATTTCCTTCCACAATCCCTTCCCAGACCCGTCCTGAAAATAAAATAAATGGTAATAGGCTCCATTAATAGAATTAAATCATCATATGAGCACGAATTTTGTTCTTTCGTTAAGACAATAATAAAGTGTTATTCACTTTGCTTTAACATCCCATGAGCTGCGGAGTTTTAAACTGAACTATAGACACATTTAATAAGCAATAAAAGTTCATATCATACTTCCATGTTGTATTTCTGAAAGTGCTACTACTCAGAGGAAAAACATTTTACAAATAATTGTTGGTTTATTCAGCAAAGCTTGGGGGTGTGCAGATGGGAGCTAGCAGCCGGAACGGCGATAGTGTTGGTTTTAGGACGAGGCACGCTTCCACACTTCGACACCCATTTCCTAATTTTAAAAATAAGTAGAAATAAAAAAAATCGTTCTTAGTAGCGGGTAATGAAAAACCTAATACACTTAAAGTTCATACTATTCTTCAGATAGGTGAAAATGAAAATCCACATCCTGCTTTCAGTCTCCGACCGGGTCAGGAATGGAATGAATGAAGCCCCCATCTAGCGGCGAGGATATTAAGTGTGCCGGCTGCCGAAGCCTGTCGCACTCCTCTGGGGCAACGATTACATGAATGACAGATGAAATGAAATTATAGTGGAGAGTGTTGCTGGAATGAAATTGTGATAGGGAAAACCGGAGTACCCGGAGAAAAACCTGTCTGCCTCCGTTTTGTCCAGCACAGATCTCACATGAAGTGACCGGGATTTGAACCACGGACCCAGCGGTGAGAGGCCGGTGCGCTGCCGCCTAAGCCACGGAGGCTTTCTTCAGATAGGTAAGGAGCAAAAATCGTATATCCGTAATTTTTTGTTTGTTGCACCAACCATTGACCAAACGGGTGGGGAAAAATGGAGTTTTGAGAAGAAAAAAATCATTTCACCCTTCATATGCACAATATCAAAGCCGTTAAAAATAGTCAATATTATTCTAAAAATTACCTACTTTTTTGTCTGAAATAATTTTTGATATGTCCCACCCTTACAGCAAGGGATGAGCAAAATGTTTTTGGAATTATCGGGAGATGAGGCTTCTCTTTTGCTAAACTTGTAGAACGGTTTGTGGGTCTACAACAATTGGCAAATTTAGTGAACTCAGAATGTTTTCCTTTGCCCGGTGAAATCTACCTCCGCCTTCCGGCGTGCCGAGAGGGAGTATTTTTGTCTTGTAATCACTAAATGAGAAGATTTCTTTACGAACGGACATTCGGCGGCTTCGGTGGCGTAGTTGGTAGCATGCTGAGCATCTATGACAAAGGTCGCGGGGTCAAACGCGGTCGAAGTCGTCGGATTTATTAAGAGCGTTAAAAATCCCTCAATATGCCTTCCTTTGGAGAGGAAGTAAAGCCAGCGGGCCCATGTCATAGATTTATGGCATGTAAAAGAGCCTTCCACTAATTACACTTGTGTGAAGCTAAATTATAGGTTAGATTTGACTAACGCTGTTATGTTCCAATGTTTGGCGTCAGGAGGCGACTGAGGTGGCATCTAGTAACAAAGTTCAAAACTAGTTGTCGTTGACGGTAGCATTTTGGTAGCAAAAGTAGGAACTACTTGAAAATGAAATGTCTGCAGCCCTCACCTGTATCACAGATAACACACACTAATACAGCCACCACAATTAACAGCGGTTATCAGACAGATTCTACACACACCCAAAGTACACGGGGCTACATGACGGCGTTGTCGCAGTCCCTAAACTGAGGAACCAAGCAACGAACCGACATTGTAAAACTCGGAGTGCTGTGGACTTAACTTCAAAACTCTGACTTCTTCGTCCAGAATCTAACCTTCAATGTTGAGATCAACATCTGTTCCATTGAGGAAACTAATTAATTACTTGGGTTCGGAAGTTGAAGACCTAACGAAGTACAAAATATGCAAACAAATGTGCCCTAAAAACTAGCTAAATATGACCTAAAAGCTATAAAATATGACCTAAAAAACTATGAAATATGACATGAATTTTTGGGATAGGTAGAGTATCACTAACATCCAGTAAACGTCGTAAGTGCCAAAACGTGATCAGCGATAATTCACCACACACACTTAGTCATATAAACTGACAGAGCTACAGTACATTACAATTATCAACATTCATTAAGTATCATACTACACTATTCAGAAATCCTGTGTTTGAAACTCGACGCAGATAACACGTACCTTGTTAACGACGCCTCAATGTAAACAAAATTGCTGAAATTATAACCAAATATGACCTTATATCACTAAAATATGACCGAATATGACCAAAACAATAAAAATGGCCGAAATATGCATTTATAGCCAACATCAAATTGCTTTAAACATGGTCAGGGACCAGTCATTCAAATTTATTTTTCAGATTTCAGTCGCCTCCGTAGCGTAGCGGTCAGCATGGTTAGCTGCCGCCCCGGAGGTCCTGGGTTCGATTCCCGGCTCTGCCACTAAATTTGAAAAGTGGTATGAGGACTGGAACGGAGTCAACTCAGCCTCGGGTGGTCCAAATGAGTAGAGGGGGTTCGATTCCCCCCTCAGCCATCCTCGAAGTGGTTTTCCGTGGTTTCCCACTTCGTCTTCGGGCGAATGGCGGGATGGTACCTACTGTAAGGCCACGGCCGCCTCCTTCCCTCTTCCTCGCCTATCCATCCCAATCTTCCATCCCTTCCCATCCCTCATGAGGCCCCTGTTCGCTTTGCAGGTGAGGCCGCCTGGGCGAAGTGCTGATCACACCTCCCCAGTTGTATCCATCCCGACCAGATGTTCCAGGCTCCAGGACACTGCCCATAGAGGCGGTAGTGGTGAGTCCCCTCGCTGAGTCCGTAGGAACCACCAAACTAGAGGGTAAATTGACTAAATACGATTAAAAAAATCAGATTTCGCGTAAAATGAACTCAGGAAAAAAATATGACTTTTCCTTAACATCCGAACCTTACTAATTACATTATGAACTGTGTGAAGAGATAATTCAGTGTCATCTAGGAGTATGTGTTGACCAATTACGCCCGGAGTGTAGGAGGTTGTTTACACTATGATTAGACAGTATTGCGGGTTACAGTAAGTGACAGACAGCCTGTTTGTTATGCTCCGCCTACTTCTCTCTCAGCTTCAGCGACTCATCGACGATAATAAGGCGCCATGCAGCCGCATTCCATGCCTCGCCTCGGGGTTTATTTATCTACTTATTTCTCAAACAGTAATCATTGTTACCTGAGCAGTCTTCATTACTAACGAGTATGATAGCTGTGTTTTATTACCATCAAAGGGAAGGATGTCGACCAGTGTCCGCTGTCAGAGGGACACTTAACTGTGTGTGACCCAGGTTCGAATCACTCAACTTGGTATTTTTAGCTCTCTCACAACCGTAGACGAAAATGACATAGATATCGTGTGTATTGGGCCATATTTTGCTACTGAAGTGCCCATCATTCCAAATAGCGGCTTCGGTGGCCTAGTCGGTAGTATGGTTAACAGCTATGTCCAAGATCGCGGGTTCAAACCAGGGGCGTATATAGAAAAAAAAATCGGGGGGGGGGGGGGGCTGACTATCCTGGAAAATTGTGAGTATTGTCAGGGGATTGTCACCGCAAAATACCCAGAAATATCAACCAATACCTTAGAGCATATAACTTTGTGTAATATTTTAGATAAGATTCAAAGTTTATATAGCCTACAATTATTTTACTGGCAATACAAAAAAGTTGTAAATTACAACACAACACACAAATAAAATTTTATACTTAATGAACTTTCTATTATGATCTATGGAGTATAAATGGCAAATATATAAATAGTTGTCAATTTACTAAGCAGAAAGGTAAACAGTTTTTTTACATGTATTTCTCAAAAAACATACTGTGGAATTCACAGCTTTACCTCACAAGGTTAAGTGCACCCCGTTCCAGCCTTCAGAGTAGAATTAAAATTTCTTGGCAGAGCCGGGAATCGAATTCGGATCTCCGGGGCGGCAGCAAAGAAAGCTACCCACTACACCACGAGTTAGTATAATTTCAATCTTAATATTGTTTATAACTTAGCCGATAAGTTAAGATTAGGGTACAACCAAATTTACAATTATTTTATGCTCTTACAAAAGCAACACTTTCTTAATTTTTATTGTTTTATTTTCGGGGGGCGGGGAGGGCTGGAGCCCCCTCAGCACCCCCCCCCCTTATATACGCCCCTGGTTCAAACCCAGACGAAGTCGTTTAGAGCGTTAATTCCTTCAGTATGCCTTCCTTAGGAGGGGAAGTAAAGCCGGTGGGCCTATGTCATAGATTTATGGCATGTAAAAGAACCTACCCCTACAATTGGCAGAGAGTAGCTAAACTTGAAGGTTAAATTTGGTTAGAAATGCTCTATCAAGTCCCAACGTTCACCGCTAGGTGTCAGTAACAGTGACATTTGGTAGCCAAAGTTGGAACTACTTGAAATTGAATTTGCTGGGAGCCCACAGGCGTTCTATTAAAATACCCAGCTATGGCCATTGGCTGCAATTCCTGTATAATTATTCCAAATAATTTACATCGATTTTCACTATCATTTAGAAAAAATAGCCTAAATGTCTAGAAAATCTAGATAACCACTGGGTCCGCCAACGCTCAAGAAACCCTGGAAGTGGTTTTCCGTGATTTCTCACGTTTACCCCAGGCAAATGCCGGGAGGGTTCCTAAGTTAAGACACGATCTATTCTACCCAAACCCCACCTCAATTACAAATACACACATTAGTACAGACATCACAGTGTCACAGGTTATCAGACAAATGCTGCACACACACCCTCGAGCGCGGGACTACATGACCGCGATGTCGCAAAGCCCATAAAGGAACCAAAAACAACAACTCTTTACAATCAAGAAAAATGAAGAGCCCTTGGCCAGAAAGGTGCAACACAAATGTCTACCTAAATGTACAGTATAGGCCTATGTTAGATTTCTTCCATTAAGTCAGTTTTTGATCACTCTGTACTAAATCACACTGATATTTCATATTTATTATCAACAGAATTACTTTGCCCAATGTTAAATTCATAACCATCTGCCAAATAGAAGTACAAGAAAGGAATTTCAAAAAGTTTGTATTTAAATGGCGAACAATAAGCAGTGGCGTGACTAGGATTTGCTTCTGGAGGGTGCTGATCGCAGTCAAATATGAACTAATAAGCTCTGAAGATCGTTTTACTTGGACTACAGGCTACTCTTTATAAGACATGACTATTTTTCTTCAAATGTTTTCTTATGTCTTTGTTTTTTATATTTTGTTTTAAGTTTTGAGTCTGTTGTTTGTTGTGTCTTTTGTTTTGATTTTAATTTTGTGTTTGTTTTTGCTTTCGATTTTGTCGTTGTTGGATCTTTGCATTTTTCTTTTAATTAAGCTTTTGTTTATATGTCTTATTCTTGCGTTGTGATTTTTAATTAAGGTTTCGTATTTGCTGATTTCTGCTTTAATTTTGTTGTTAATTTTTGAATTATCAATTGTGTTTTTGTTTTGAATTTGCCTTTAATTTTGATTTTGTGTTCTTGCTTTGTGTTTATGATTAAGGTTTCTTATTTGTTGTTTTCTGCTTTGGCCGTTGTGTTTTTTGTTTTTGGTTACGCTTTTGTTGTTTACTGCTTTGGCTTTTATTTTTGATTTTTGTTTTTTACTTTTTCTGCTATTAATTTCGATTTTGGTATTTTTTGGGTTTTTGCTTTTGCTTTGGATTTTGTGTTTTGGTTTTGAGTTTGTTGTTTTCTGCTTTGACTTTTGTTTTTGATTTTTGGTTTTTATTTGTGATTTTGGTCATGTGTTATTTATTTCATTATTTTGCTTTATACGGGGGAGAATGAGACAAAATCAATGAAAGCAAAACTACACGTTTTCGTGTTTGATCTCGTAAGCATTTTATACTTTTCATTACGGAAAAACTTGAAACTGAACAATTTAGCTTAAGCAAGTGTTAAGTTTAGGTAACACTAAACATCATACATGAGTAAAGAGAAATGTTCTCGAATTAGTTAGTATAACGTACACAAGCCAATCGTTTGTCATCAATCGGAAGATTGGTTTTATTCAAAATGAACATTTTATCGAATTATGTATTTTTATAATTTGGCTCTGGGGGGGGGGGGGAGATTGGCCCCCCTGATCCCACACCGTAGTTACACCGCTGACAATAAAATAGTATTAAAACTGAGAGTCCTTCGACTTCTTGATAAGCACCATCAATAATTTCTCGAGCCCTAACATTGTGACATTATGTATGTTTATAGTTCTGCACTTTTCTCGTTAATGTGCAGCTCGCCTTTGAAATCTAGCTGGGCTGGTATGGCAACAATCCATCTTTCCCAACGCGAGGCACAGCGTTGTCAACTTTCCACAGTAGCCACTGAGAGCAGCAGTGAGATTGGACAGAACTAGTGTACGTGCAGATGTGCAACACTGGACACCTGATACCTGCATGAGACACGAGGTAGCCGCCAGAGCAGGACTTTGGAGTTCACGTGGAGTGATAGAGGAAGCATTCTATTGGTCAAATAACCGTCAGCTATTGGTCAGTAGCGAACAATGGTTATTGTGCTACTGCCTTATTATATTTGAGTCACCACTCGTCAACCAAAAAAGCGAGGGAACTATCTAGCCTACGATGATCGCTTGGTTTCCTTCATAAGTACAGTATAAAATCTATTAGCTCTTCTGTTTGGGGCCAATAAATCAGTTTGTAGTGTTTCCACCTTGTAGGAGGAAATTGTTGAGGATGCAAAAGGAGATTTAATATTTAGATCAGAATTTGACAGAGCATTGGGAGACTTAAGCAGGAACAAAGCACCAGGCATGGATGACATGCTGATTGAGTTGCTACGCTGCATAGGAGATGAAGGTCTGATCAGGTTATTTCATTTGGTGTGTAGGATTTATGAGACAGGTGATGTACCCTCTGATTTCAAGAAGATTGTTATCTTCCCTATACCGAAGAAAGTGGGAGCTGACAGATGTGAAGATTACCGTACAATCAGCTTGATTACTCATGCTTCAAAGATCCTGTCAAGAATAATTTACAAGAGGATGGAAAGCCAGATAGAAACGGAGTTGGGTGAAGACCAGTTTGGTTACAGGAGAAATGTAGGAACAAGGGAAGCTGTACTAAGTCTTAGGCTGATTTTGGAAGGTAGATAAGGAAAGATAAGAGAACGTTTATGGCATTTGTAGACATTTGATAACGTTGATTGGACTATATTGTTTGACATTTTGAAAACGATTGGAATAAAGTACAGGTATAGGAGGGTGATCTACAATCTAAACAGAAACCAGACAGCAGTCATTCGAGCTGAAGGACATGAGAGAGAAGCTGGTATTGAGAAAGGTGTATGCAAGGCTGCAACTTATCACCCATACTTTTCAATCTTTAAATTGAACAAGCAATGAAGGAAATTGTAGAAAAAATAAAAGTGGGAGTGAATATTTAAGGAGAAATAATTTCAACTCTGGCATAGTCATCTTGCCCGACACGCCTGAGGATTTGAATGAGTTCTTGAATGGTATGGACTCCGTCTTGAGGAAAGAATTCACGATGAAAATTAATAAATGTAAAACAAAAATATTGGAATGCAGCCGAAATAAATCAGAATCCTCTATGAACATCAAATTGGCAGGTGAAAAACTAAAGGAAGTAGGAAACTTCTCTTACTTAGTAAGCAAAATAACCAGTGATGGACAAAGCAAAGAGGATATAAAAAGTAGGTTAGCTCAGGCAAGGAAATCATTTCTACAGAAAAGGAATCTGTTGACATCGAATATAGATTTAAGTGTTAGGAAGTCATTTTTGAAGGCCTTTGTCAGGAGCGTGTCACTCTATGGAAGTGAAACTTGGACTATTGGTGTAGCAGAGAAGAGGAGAATTGAAGCGTTTGAAATGTGGTGTTACAGGAGAATGTTGAAGATCAGATGGGTAGATAGGGTTACAAACGAAGAGGTATTAAGACTAGTGGGAGAGGAGAGATGTTTCTGGCAACTGCTAATGAAGAGAAGAGATACAGTAGCTTGGTAGGACACATACTAAGACACCAAGGAATAGCAAGCATAGTTATGGAAGGAAGGGTCGAGGAAAAGGGTAGACCAAGGTTAGAATATGTTAAACAGATTGCCTCGAACGTAGGGTGTGGTAGCTATGTAGAGATGAAACGATTACCTCAGGACAGGGAGGCATGGAAAGCTGCATCAAACCAGTCAAAAGACTGAAGACTCTAACAACAAGTTTATATTAGGGAACATTTCCCTTGATGCTTTCGCTAGACTGTTGAGGAGAATCCTAAGTGCTGTTCACTCTTAATTGGATTTCCTAGAATCTCAGCAGCTGAGTGTTACTCTCACGTCTCACCTACGCCACGTGCAATGAAACACATCGCGTCTGCTCGGGATTGGAACAGAAAGTCCAACAACTTGCATAAAACTAAACATTATGAAAAGGGCTATAGAGCTCCACTTCCACATGATATTGTAGATAGTACGTTTTTTAACCGTATTTGAACGCACGAGATAAAGGGAAATTCTTAGGTTTTTACCTATTTTTCCTTACTTCTAAATTAAAAAAAACTTTAAAAACTATGCGAGTACCTAATACACATAATTGCAGTTTTGTTCAATTTATTGCAGCACTAGCAGTAGTGCCCGGCTTCGCCCGGTGGATTTATTTATTTGTTTTATGGATGATAATGAATACTACAGAACTGGCACATGCAACTTACAAACTAACAGAAAATCATATTTTAAAAATATAGCTTTTTGTGGTGGTGATGGTGGGGATGATAAAGTAGTATAATATAATGGACGTAACATCCAGATCATTTTCCCCTAATAATAATGAACAGGGAAACGAATATTTATTAACTACAGTACTGTAGTAATTTACAAACGAATTGAAAAATATGATTAGAAAGAGGAGTAAGTGAAATAAAAGACACTGCCTAGGGCTTAAATCTCATTGGCTGTTAGAAAAGTAGAGACCAATAGTGTCGTTTCTTGTCGCATAGTGCCGTAGGAAAATAATAAGAGCACTTTGGAAAACTTCGGCTCTCCCGAGCTCCTGAGGTAGCAATAATGTCATTTATCGCCACATATCGCTGAAGGATAAGGTTCGGAGTAAATGGAAATACATTTGAAAGCACCAACGCTTATTGCAGCTGATAACCACAATGTACTGCACCAACACCATCGCACTTATACAGAGGCACAATACTGTATTTTCATGATGATAACTGTTTTAAGGGGCCTAAGAAATCTTTTTGCACTAATTACTATAAGCAGCGCAAGATGTAACTATTTTCGCAGTTCCACACCAGAACACCGGTAGGGGCGGCGTGACGCAGCCCACATTCACAGCCAATAATATATATAGTCTCATTAAAATACATTCTTACAGTCACACTACTCCGGACATGAATGGTTCTAGGGCCGTGGTTTTCAGATTCTTTTTGTCTTATTGTAAATGTAGGGAATGGAGAGTGTTGTCCAAAATATCAAGGGGACAGTGTTACCAGCAGGGTTTCAAAGGGTAAGTACGTAAAATTCAGTGCAATTAGGAGAAATGGTGTAGATTTGTGCTAAAGGGCTTAAATGGAGGGAATGGAGTGGCCTGTTGGAAATTTAAAATGGACACAATTGCACCCGCAGGGTTCCAAAGGGCAGTATACAAAATTTGGTTCAGATCAGTGAAACGGTGTAGATTTATGCCAAAGGGCCTAAATGCATGGAATGGAGTGGTCTGTCCGAAATTTAAAGTGGACAGTGTTACTCGATCGGTTCCGAAGGGTAAGTATGTACAATTTGGTTCAGATCGGTGAAACGGTGTAGATTAGTGCCAAAAGGACTAAATGCAGGGAATGGAGTGGTGGGTCCAAAATTTCAAGCAGACAGTGTTACTCGTTCGGTTCCAAAGGGTATGTATGTACAATTTGGTTCAGATCGATGAAACGGTGTAGATTTTTACCAAAGGGCTAAAATGCTGGGAATGGACTGGTGTGTCCAAAATTTGAAGTGACAGTATTACCCGCAGGGTTCCAAAGGGTAAGTATACAAAATTTGGTTCAGATCAGTGATACGGTATAGATTTGTGTCAAAGGGCCTAAATGCAGGGAATGGGGTGGTCTGTCCGAAATTTCAAGCAGACAGTGTTATTCGTTGGGTTCCAAAGGGTAAGTATGTACAATTTCGTACAGATCGGTGAAACGGTGTAGATTTGTGCCAAAGGGCCAAATGTCGGGAATGGATTGGTCTGTCCGAAATTTATAGTGGACTGTGTTACCCGCAGGGTTCCAAAGGGTAAGTATACAAAATTTGGTTCAGATCAGTGAAACGGTATAGATCTGTGCCTAAGGGCCTAAATGCAGGGAATGGAGTGGTGTGTCCGAAATTAAAAGTTGACAGTGCTACCCGTAGGGTTCCAAATGGTAAGTATACATATTTTGTTTCAGTTCGGTGAAACAGTGTAGATTTGTGCCAAAGGTCCTAACTGCAGGAAATGGAGTGGTGTATCCGAACTTTGAAGTGGACAGTGTTACCCGCAGGGTTTCAAAGGGTTGAGATCAGTGAACTGGTGAAGATTTGTGCCAAAAGGCTTAAATGCAGGGAAGGGATTGGTCTGTCCAAAACTTAAAGTGGACAGTGTTACCCGCAGGGTTCCAGAAGGAAAGTATACACATTTTGGTTCAGATCAGTGAAACGGTGTAGATTTGAGACAAAGGGCCTAAATGCAGGGAATGAAGTGGTGTGTCCGAAATTTCAAGTGGACAGTGTTACCGCAGGGTTCCAAAGGGTAATTATACAAATTTTTGTTTACATCGGTGAAACGGTGTGGATTTGTGCCAAAGGCCCAAACGTAGGGAATTGATTGGCCCGAAATTTAAAGTGGACTGGAGAAATTTTCATGCTGAACAATTCTTACACTCCTATAATTTAGATATTTTTAATGGTTTGCCCAGCGTAAGCTTACAAAGCGCTCGGATGCCAGTTTTTTTCCGACTTTTCCAATGAAATCGTTACTGCTCGGCTTCCTTTGATCATAAATAAATGATTTTCTACATACATCATCCTCGAGATATCCTTTACAAAATGGTGAAAACCCTATCAAAATCCATCCAGTGGTTCTCGAGTTTACTCATAATATCCAAGAATTGGGGACTTGGTTTTATACTAAGTAGAGATAAAAATGAATGTTCGTTTATTCTTCTTTTATGCGTTCATAAACCATCCATCCGATTGCGATCAAATTTTGGTGATTTGTTGTGCACACTTGCGGGATGGTTATAGGTATAGTTAATCCAATTTACAATAGATAGCGCACGAGTAGTTTAAACATTTGAGTGTTTGCGATGCGTTCATATACAAAATTCATCCGATTGCGATCAAATTTAGGTGAGTTGCTGTGCACACTCCCGGGAAATTTATAGGCATAGTAAATTCAATTTAGAATAGATGGCGCGCGAGTAGCTTCAACAAAATGAAGTGCGATTCGTTTCAACCAAGTCCCACATGCGTTCATATACCATTCGTCCGATAGCGATGAAACTTGGATGAGATGTTGTGTATACTCCGGGGAGTATATGCATTTTGAAGTAGGTAGCGTACGAGTAGATTCAACAAATGAACGACGGCATGCGTGTTGTTTCAACAAAGTCCCGTATGCGTACATATACCATTCATCCGATTGCGATGAAACTATGATGAGTTGTTGCGTACAGACCAGGGAAGGTTTTCGACTTAGTAAATACATTTTACAATAGGTAGCGTACGAGTATATTCAACAAATGGGTGACGGCGCTCGAATCGTTTAACAAAGTCCCGTATGTGTTCATATACCATTCATTTCATTGCGAATAAACTTTGGTGAGTTGTTGGGCACGCTCCCATGAATGTTTTTGAGATAGTAAATCAATTTTACAATAGTTTGGAAGTGGTCAAAGGAAAAAGAAAAGAAATTGGGAATCCAAAAGCACTTCAACGAGCAAAGTTACACCACCAACACTTTCTTCGATTGACAATGCAACGCATGCCCGGTACAGCTAGTAGATCTATAAAATACTATCAAACCTTCAGTGACACCCAGAGACAGTCTCTGCCCACCAAAAAAATGTTCAAGACAGCTCGTCTGAAAACTCTGTAGGTGTGGTAATTATTACTGATAAATATTAACAAAAGTTTGGTGCTTTTCAGTCGGTCAACACGAATGTACTCAAAATAGTTGGGTTATACCCTAATCCTGAAAAAAAAGTACATGATATTAATAAATACAATAGGATGACCAGTTTCGATCGTCAAGCGATCATCATCAGATCCATTACACTTAGGCTATAACATCTATGTTTGAAAATACAAGATAGAATATTTTCAATATGTGCAATTATTTAGTTGCAGTATTGGTAATACAACTTGTCAGTGTATGCTAGTAGTATATATGATGGCTTGAAAATGGATTCGAACCCCATAATGACAAATACGGTATTAAGGCATTAAGCCCGCGAAAAAAGAACTATTTATATTAATGTTGCAAAACTTAGAAATGGCAATTCCATCAACAAAATCAGTCTTCCTCCCCCAAACTAAACTAAACTAAACTAAACTAAACTTAACTAAACTAGACGATCTAAACGGGTAATCCAAGTAAATTCTCTTTTCCAAACTAATTGACCACTTAGGATCACGCAACAATTTTGTTTGTTTTCGTTATCCTGTGCCTGGAGTTTCCTCTGTCTCCATAGGCTATACCTTCATGAGTTCACTGGCATGTTTCCTTTGATCTTCTGTCTAAGTTCGTCCCCTTCTCTTAGGCCTTCCTTCATCTTGAAACCCTTCCAAATTTTTCACTTTACTCTTAAATTCACTTTTTTCTAGTGAATGTATTATTATTATTTTCGTTTTGGTCGTCTGGGGACCACGAGCCAATTTCAATGCTTTGCCCTTTGTTGTTTCTTCTTCTTCCTCCAGTATTCCTTCATCATCTCACTATGTTTCCTCTTCCTTTCCTCGAACCATTTTGAGCCGGTTTTTCTTTCCCTTCCTCCATTGGAATCATTCCATTTTTAGCACTTTTTGTTTAAAAATATCTCTCTGTGGTGTATCTTCTTCTCTAATATTTTTTCTCTCCAAATCCTTTTTGACTTCTTCTACCCAGGTTGTTGTTGACTTCTTGTTCCACAGGAATGTAATGATCTACTTGATTAAACTACTGCCATTCATCCTGTAAAGCGGCTTCGGTGGCATAGTTGGTAGCATGCTGAACTGCTGTGCCAAAGATAGCGGGTTCAAAGCCGGCCGAAGTCGTCGGATTTTTAAGAGCGTTAAAATCCATCAGTATGCCTTCCTTCGGAGGGGAAGTAAAGCCGGCGGTCCCATGTCATAGATTTATGGCATGTAAAAGATCCATTCACAGACTAAACTTGTGTGAAACTAAATTTTTAGGTCAGATTTCGTTGAAGCGCTCTATCAAAGTTCCAAAGTTCACCACTAGGGATCATTGGCATCTGGTAGCGAAAGTTGGAACTACTTGAAATTCAACGGAACTAGTAGCTCACCCTATGGGTGTCCGCTTGAAGCAGCTACAGCCTCTGGCGAGCCGAACATGTCCTCGGACACTCCCGGCACTAAAAGCCATACGATAAACAAATAATAAATAATTCATCCTGTACAAAAAATAGCAATCTCCTCTTCCGTATTGTTTCTGATATGTGTTCTTTATTTTTTAGATATATTTCATCATTACTTCTTAATTTCCAGAATTCTGCAGTTCTTAAAGGACTGAGTATTATGCGCATAATTCTTCTTTCTGCTACTTCTAATTTATCCAATTTTTTGTTGAGTACGAGACATTCACTCGCATACAGGCATTCCGGTTTGACTACGGTGTTGAAGTGCTGTATTTTAAATCTTTAGACAAATACATTTTGTTGTAGGTATTCCTAGTTCTTTCCATCGTTGGTATTCTTTCTTCTACGTCAGATTTTTCCAAACCATTTTCTTGAATAATTTCCCCCAAATATTTGAACTTCCTTACCCTCTTTATTTGATCAATTTCTGGAACATTTTTTTTATAATTGTCAGAATTTTTTTCTTTTCTACAGAAATTCTTAAATCTGTTTCTTTTTTCAGATTTAGGTAAACATCTGTTACAATAAGGTACAATCGTGTTGACCGACTGAAAGGCATTACATTATTAAAGCAACACTGAAAAATGGTGCCAACACGATACAATTCCTCGGACATAAATTCACCTAATTCGTCACTCAGTGATACGACCTATGTTAATTATGGCATAACGGACTCCATCCCGCCTCTTATTTGTTCTCCAAACTTCGAGCCAGCATTTTAATCTCTTTTCTTGTGACACAGTTCTGACTAGCCATAGATTTTTCTCACTATTTAGAAACTATCCTACTTCCCCTGCCAGGAATTGAACCCACGAATTTGAAATCTATTCGTAAAACTCTCTTACCGAGGAAGTTCCTGCCATAGAAGAAGCAGCAGTAGCAATATACTTAGTATTATTCCACTAGGAATCAGCACAAAGGTAAAATACTGAAAGGATAGCACTTATGTTACGCGGAACAGAGTACAGCTGTGTGTAAGGGCACGAGATAATAGCTTTATTTCCTTGGAAATTAAAAGAAAAAACCCTCATTCACACAAAAACAACAGAAATAACAACGACATTGAATTCCATGCTGGTTCGGAACACCTACAAGCTGTAGCCTATTATCCAAACAAGCAGCTTAAAACTTCTATTTGTGTGATTGCCGTAGATAGACAATGGACAAAGTTTACTTTTGTTTTTAATCAACGAACTTATCGAAAAACAGTCCAATTTAATAAAAAGCACTGTATCGTAGAATCCAATTCAATCAGAATTGAATTCCGTTTGGTGATTGAAAAGAGGACGGCAGATATGACAAGCAATCGCTTTTGAAGAGCACTCAGACATACAATTCAGCTGTAGAGCTCTTGTTTGTCCTGTGGAGACTTCAGGAACTAACTCGCTCTCGCCGTGTGACCACTAACACTGTGTTCGGCAATACACTTGCGAGTATATGGGGGTGACAATCTTAAATAAAATATACATATGGAATCTTGGCTTTCACGGAAACTCTAGATTGTTGTCATAGGCCTACATGTCGTGGAGTTTCATTTAGATCAGTCTGGAACAGACTTTAATGTTTCTTGTACAAAGGGATTGTATGAATGAATGCTTGAGATAGGATGTTTGAGTGCGAGTCTGTTTGGTTGTGGTTGTTGATATATAATAAATAGTGTATTTCTATTTTTGTTCATGTTTGTTGTTTTTGTTTTGTTTATAGGCTACTTGTAAGGTTTATTGTTGGCGGCATCGGTGGCGTAGTGGGTAGCATGCTGAGCTTCTATGCCCTTGATAGCGGATTCAAACCCGGCCGAAGCCGTTGGATTTTTTAAGAGAGTTAAAAATCCCTCAGTATGCCTTCCTTCGGAGTGGAAGTAAAGCCGGCGGTGCCATGTCATAGATTTATGGAATGTTAAAGAACTTTCCACTAATTACACCTATGTGAAGCTAAATTGGATAGGTTAAGAATGTAAACAACGCTCTTAGGTTTCTACGTTCGTTGCCAAGAGCCGACTGCGGTGGCGTCTAGTAGCTAAGTTCCGAACTTGGCCTAGTAGTCGTTGACGGTGGAGCTTGGCGGCAAAAGTAGGAACTATTTGAAAAATTCTAAGTTGCAGTCTGTACTTAAAATAAAAAAACAACAGATAACACACACTAATACAGTCATCACAATTGACATCGGTTATCAGACAGATTCTACACACACCCAAAGTACACGGGGCTACATAACCGCGTTGTCGCAGCCCCTAAACTTAAGAACCAACCAACCAAGGTTTATTGTTAATTATAATGGCATTCTGTGGCACGGAACCAGTAAGAAGCAAGATCTGCTTGGATAATAGGGTAACATTTTGGAAAGAGTAAACGATTTTAAATACCATGGTTACAAACTGTCTTTCCTTGAAGAAATGGACATACCCGAGAAAATCTATAAATTCAACAGATGTTTAGGAATCATCAATAAAGTTTCTAGACCATCATTAGTTCAGAAACACACCCGAACCAGAATTTACAAAACCTCAGCAAGACCAGTACTTTGTTATGGTAGCGAAGCGTGGGCCCTGAGGAAATGCGATGAGAGACGAATAACTACCGCCGAAATGAAATATATGCGACGAAACAGCTAGAGTCACTAAGTGGGATCACAAACGAAACACAGAAGTGCTGAATGGTCTTACAGCAGACCTATATTGGAATACATCCTTGAATACCAAAAGAAATTGGCTGGGACACCTCAACAGGATGGACAGAAGCAGGATCCCTCAAGCAGTCGTCAACTACTGCCTCGGTGGGAAGAGATCTCTAGGTCGACCCAGGAAAAGTATTGCATGAACACAGGGTATTTGATTCCTTTGATTTCTTTTGTGTAGACCGTAACAGTTCTTCTAGGACTAACACATGAAAGGAGGATGATGATGATTGTTAATTATTATATTGTCACTAGTGGAGCCTATCTGTCTGACAATAAAGAATACATACTGAACCCTTATTGATTTGCCGATCAATAAGTCTTCATGATTTGTATTGTTATTATTACTGATGCCCAGGCAAAACATGTTGGAAGTTGACAAAGGGGAGTCAGGTAGTGTGTCGCAACGATTACAACAGAAGCAGCTTGGTAGTTATTCCTGAAGATGACCGGTTAAGCCGAGTTCAAGGACAAATTCTGGACGAACGCGCACCTCAATCGGCGTCATTATGGGAGTGTCAGAAGTGAAGTTTCAACCGATCCACGATTGAATCAGCAAATCAGGAGAGAGGAAGCCAAAGCCACGCGGTGGATTGCGTACCCTAGAAAAAGGCGCGAAAACGCGTATCTAAAGAACCGCCGATACGATATAATTCCACATAAGTCCATTGAGACGTTTGGATGAAAAGAAGAAGATTGATACCAGTCCCAAATTTGTGAGGTGAAAACTACAGATTATTTTCACAAATTGCCCCCACCCTACCCCATTCTGTCAGTTTCTAATAAATTGATCGGTGATGAGCTGTTTGGGACACAACTTTATTGAGCTCTGGTGAGCAGTGTTCACGCTAGTTTACGTCATGATTTATCAAGCTCTAGTGAGCATACTTCACGTCTGTTTGACAAACATTTCATTTTGTGCTCAAGGGAGCTGAGTTCACGTTTAGCGGAGGGAGATCTCTAGTCGAGATAAGCGCTACGTGGTAGACATATTTGAGACTTGTTTGAAGCCCGTTGCGTTGAGATTGAAGTGTAATTTATGTAAATTTTTGTGTTATATTTTGAGTGATATATTGTGCGTGTGAATAAGCAAATGCTGAGATAGGGCCAGTTCTACGTTAAGTAATCGCCTAGGACATTATTGTGAGTGAAAGTAGTAGCTCATAGCGATTCTGGCTAGGCAAACTAATAACTTTGAACATTTCTTTCCAAGAAGCTACGCCAAGATGTCTGCTGAAAGGTCGTGTGATGGAATGAAGTGCATCGCCTCTACCAATGCGTCGACGATGGACGACTAGATTTCCCGTAGGGAAATGTTCTGGGATGGAGGTTAAGTTCTACAAGCTGCAACGGTGATGTACAAACCATTGATTTAATCAATATGTAGTTAGATTAGACGCGGAAACGTTGTAAATATTTTATTCATTGTTTTTCTTGTATTTAGATTTGTTGTGTGCCGACACTATTATCTTTAAATGTACGTTGACACGTGGCCAAAGTTGTTTGATTGTATATTTTTCTTATGAGTCATATTTAGTGTACACGGCGTGTGTATTTTATTTTATCCATGCGAATGCGAAACTCGTCACTGTCGACAAGTGGTGCTTTATTCAAGTTCATTTTTTGTAGGGAAAGGGGGTAAATGTTGTAAGATGTTGTTACGAACAGGTTTTTATTCATACTAAGGTTGCCGAGCGCAACAAATTAAGATGTCACCGTAGAATACCTTAGTTCTATTTTTTTGAGTTTTTTTGGAGTCCTTTTCAGGTTCTTTAGTCACGGACTAGATTGGGAGCGCAAGTTGGTGGAAAATATTTTATGTCTTTTATTTCAGGTTTCTGTCAAACCCATACGTGTGATTCTGGGTGTGTTCTTGTGTCAGGTGTGTCTATTGATTCTTCGTGATGAGGGGTAGGATGTGCTACCGCCCTCAAATTTTGTGGTTGTATTTTATGGAAAGGCAGAGCATTCTCAGAGGCTACTGTACCTTGTCCAGTGCTGATTCTTGGATTTCCTTGGGAAATGCTGAGATATTTTATTCCGACACACACACGTATATTATGTGCTTATGGGAGCACGCTTCTTCTAGACTCGAACCAGTGCCACGGCCGGTCGAGGTTATTGACACGTGGGTTGACAGATGTGCAGATTCCACTTTGCGCCCGTCTATGTCTGGTGATTCATCTTTTAGGCAGTCCAGATGACCGACTGACCCTGTAAGCTATCATTAGCAAACCTGTTCTTTTGTGATGGTCATTGGACCATAATTAATTGGGAGTTCGCCATGTCCGTTACGGATTACCGCATATCGTATGAATGAAATATTGTTTTATGATGTAAATGTTGGCTTTGAGCCTAGTGATTTCTATGACTCATTTCATGTTAGATTTGTCTGTTGTGACACTATTGGGTGTACCTTGTATATTTTTCTTGTAAAAATGGCAAGCGGCCATATGTGTATTTTTCCTGTTTGGTCACGTGTTAACTTACTTGTGTTGATTTGAAAAGTCCTAATTTTAGGCGTTAATGTTGTTTGCTACGGCAGTTCCTTGATTCCAATTTCATGCGGAAATTATTTGTTGTTTTATTTAGTGTAGGAAGTGTCGGATTAATTTAATTTGTGTTTAGCTGGTTCCCCGTGTCTGTCTAGCTCTAGACAATGCAGATTCGTCCTATGAAGGTTTACTGGATGGTGACGAATCTCGCATTAATTTGTACACATCGTAACGCATGTAGAACAGCCGCACACGCACATTGTCATTGTAGTAATTTGGGACATTTGGTCCAGCTGTTTACAATCTCTCCTGAGAATAGGCCTAAGTTTGGCAGTTTATTAATTCAAGTGGGAGTCATTTGGGAGACCTTGTTTGTTTTGTTTTATTGTGTAAATAGTTGATCTGTTATTAAATTCATATGTTTTAACCCTGGTATTCACTTCTTCCTGCATGTTATTTTGTTATATGTTACCCTGCATTTTATAAGAAGCGCTTAACAACAACTTAACGAAATGGACTGTTACACCCCCCGAAACTGAGTCTCATATGCTTCTTTGCAAGGGTTCATATACATACATAGACAAGGCTCTGGGAGCCCACATAACTTCGGGGGCGATGCAAACACCTATGAGTGAATGCCTCACTGACAAGTGACGAGCGCACAGTGACATCACAGCGTAGGGCTGACCGTTGGCTCTATTTGCGGAACTAATACGCGCCGTATTAACTCCACAGGAAAAGTACTAATGCTGCTGATAATAATAATAATAATAATAATAATAATAATAATAATAATAATATATTTCTAAAAAATTTGCCTTTCCTCCTAGCGTGTCTTCACCCACGGACTCTGCGAGGGATCATTCCTCTATCGTCGCAAGAACTGTGTCTGGTAGCTGAACACACTTTGTCAGCAGATATAATTAAGGAAGAGACAGGGGAAGAATTATGGAAGGAAGTCGGCCGTGGACCTGTTGATAGGAACCGTCTGGAATTTGTCTGGTGGAGAAAATGGGAAACACGAAAATCATTTTCAGGACGGCCATGATGAGACTCGAATCCATGCTCTCCCGATGCCAGCCAGGCACAGGCTAGCGCGTTAGTGTTCTTCGCCATCGTGACCGTTAAAGATAACAATAATAATAATAATTGCAGTACCCTATATCAATTTTCTATATTGAAACATAGCAAACCGTGAAAAACAAAAGTGACGTAATTATTTTTAAACTACAAGTATAAATTTTGCAGCTTTTAACAAAGCACGTATTTTGCCTCGTATCAATAATATTGGACTAATATTAATATATTTTTAACAATACATTACTAATACCATATTACTCGCAACCACTGGAGTCTTTCAATTCCTTAAATATTCGTATTACATCCTTAGTATTGCATGAAGAGGGAGGGTACTTGATTCCTTCTGAAAACTATAACAGGGTCTGCATAAAAGTTGTAAAATAGTGATGACTGAATACTCCTGTGCATAACTGTAGTTGATGTTACTAACAGTTAACTAATTGCGATACTATAAGGTGGTTATTACTGTTTCATAATAAAACTTTGAATTATTGAGCTGCATCTAAAGCTTTGTCTCCGTATTTATCATTGTATATTCCTTATTTTGGAACAGATATCATAGTTGTTTCGTCCCTTGAACTACAATCACCATCACTTTCTTATTAGCCTCCTTTCATTTTTTTTGCAACTAATGATTATGGATATTATAACTTTATATCATAATCGTACACTGTAGCAGTGACTTAAAAGCGCTCAGGCCAAGCGGCCGTGCCATGCACCAAGCACTTAAAGCTCACACGTTAAAATGGCGGCTAACGTTTGCTGCCTGGTCCATACTTCAGTAGCTTAAAGCCAGTTTTAAAGTATTTTCTGTCCATGAAGTTAAAATGTAATAAATGGACATAAAATACGGAATATTTCTCTTTGATTTTTGGCTGACTGCATTCCGCAGCAGTTTCATTTTCGCGTGCTGAGGCCTAGGTAGCTGCATCGTTCCCGGCCTAGATAGTTTGGCATTTCAGGTTACTTTAAATTTGCGACTGAGTGGTGTCAGTAGATTTACTTGCACGTTGAAGAGCCTCTTCAGGGCAAAACTCCAGCACTCAGGCATCTCTAAAGCCAATGTAGCCTAAAACCCATACAATTATTATGCTTTTTAGCCTATTTTCAATTTTGAAAAAATAGGCTTATGAGATCACCTTTTGTCCGTGTGTGTGTGCGTATGTGTGTGTGTGTGTGTGATTCGTGTGTGTGTCCCCCCTAATAAAATCTAAATGGCAGGAGCGATTTCAATGAAACTCGGCAAGTTCATAGCACTATTCCCGGCGACCTCGACCGTGGCCTTCAAATTTCGTTACGACTCACCAATCCAACATGGCGGCTGTGCGAAATATTTCACCAGCATTCAATATCTCTGAAACTATTACCGATATTACCCTGACATTTTCTAATGTAATAGAGGGAACTACTATAAGTTCACTTATGTGACGTTTGAAAACCTGGTAACTACAAAACCAACATGGAGGTCAAGCGAATTTGCGACTTTTAAATAGACGTTTCTCGCGATTTGACCAACCAAACGCAATGAAACTTGGTACAGTATATGTTTATATACATTGTAATGCACCGACATCTAACTTCGTTCAATTGTTCACATAATCACAAGATGGCGGATGTGTGAAATATTTCACCGGCATTCTATATCTCTAAAACTATTAGCGGTATCTCCCTAAAATTTTGTACGGAGATAAAGGGCACTACTGGAAGTCCATCTATAAGACTTTCAAAAACCGGTTATCTAAAAAACGAACATGGCGGCCAAGCGAATTTGAAAATTTTAAATAGACCTTTCTCGCGATTTAATGTCCCAAGCGCACTGAAACCTGGTACAGGAATTATTTATACACATTGTAATCCACTGGTATCTAATTTAGTTCAATTATTTACATAACCTCAAGATGGCGGCAGTGCGAATTTTAAAATTAAGTTTTTATTTCTTGTGATGTAGACATGCGATCGAAGTGAAAGTTTGAATAATGAACCTACGCAATAATTTTCCTTTAATGGTACATGACTCTATGGCCTGTACATTTAACAATCCAACATGGCGACCATCCGAAGAATTTAGACGATACTGAATATCTACGAATCTATTTTAGCAATCAAACTGCATTTTTTAATGTTCATAGGGGCTATGAACTTAAGTTCACCTATAGGACTTTAAATAACCTGGTGATCACAAATCCAACATGGCGGTGACGCGAATTATAAATATTAACATGGACGTTTCTCGCAATTTAACCATCCGCGTGCAGTGAAACTTGGTACAGTAAATCCTTATACGAATGTTAATCCACTGGCATCTAATTTATTTCAATTGTTTCCATAACCTCAAGATGGCAGCTGTGCAAAATTTTAAAATCTCCTTGTTTCTTCTTGTGTCCTAATTATGCGATTGAAGTTTGAATACTACACGTTCACAATAATCTGCATGTAACAGTACATAACTCTAGGACCTACATATATAAAATCCAACATGGCGACCATCCGAAATATTTAGTCGGTTCTCAATATCTACGAATCTATTACAGCAATCAAACAGAAATTGTGTATGTTGATAGTGGCAATTAACATAAGTAGGATATATGAAAATAGGCTGTATAGTTCTTCACGGAACTACTTGTTATTATTATTGTTCTTTCCGATTAGGCCTGCTATGCACCTCGCACCAATTTCAATTCTTCACTGTTGTTTTTTCTTCCATTCTTCCCATTAGTATTATTATTATTATTATTTGATTATATATATTTTTTGATTTATGTTCTTTTTTTCTTATACATCGAGTTGAGCCTCTATGGACTGCGTGGTAACAACCAACTTCACTTTAGTGTCTAGGTCTTGTTTTTCATCCGGCTTTGACTTCCTGCCAGTATCTTCTGACCCCAGCGACGAGTGCCCGTTTATGTTCTTCGGACAAAGGTCCTCTCCGTCTTTCGGAAGTTGATACTGATACGTGCTACCCCTAGTAGCAAGTTCTTTTGGATTACAGTGGGTAAAAGCACAACACAATTGGTCCTTTAAAGAAATATTAGCTTTATTGCAGGTCAGAAAGTTACACCACACAATAAGCAAATGGAAACTATTAGCTGTCTTTCTTCGTGTTTGCTCCCTTATGGAGGACAGTCACCCTTTCATTTCCTTATTCAGTTAATCCTTCACTAATTAGGTAGACCCGTGTCCAGCCACATTCTGTCACTCACTGTTCTTGAATACCGTACTACACACTGTTTCGCAATTCACACATCACCGCATTACCTCCGTCGCACAGGTATAAACACACACTTCTCAAAAACAAAAACACAGTCCGTCCCTCGCTGGCCAGGTCGCTTTATATATAGCGGGGGTGGTGACTCAATGGATGTTTCTAGAGTAGACCAGGGTTTACACCTTCTCGAGATTTCCATACTAGGCGGCCAAGAACCTTCTGGACTATGTCCTTGTTCTTGCAGCCCCGTTGTGTAAAGCGCTGGTAACAGTCAGGGATAGCCTGGGGCGGCCGGAGTCACGCGCGGGAGACGAAGCTGTCTAGCATTCGTAACAATACAATTTTAAAACCTTGGTAGTTTTTCACCAATTAGCCTACTTTTCACATTTTGCAAAAATGAGGAAAAAGTAGACTTATGAGATCGATCCGGGAAAATGTGTGTGTGTCTGTCTGTCTGTCTGACTGTCTGGCTGTGTGTGTGCCACCCCCCCCCCCCTATCAACTCCTAAACGGCTGCAGCAATCAAAACCAAATTTAGTATGAGTAAAGATGTGCACCGGAATATCTCATGTCCATATTTGAAAATGATGTCAGTGCTACCAACTGCTGAAAAAACGCACTAGACATTTGAGCTCCATGTTGGATATCTTGAAAGGTAGCCTATGCATGGGAGCTATTCCAAAATTGGCACACATGTAGATAATACTATTTCAGTTTAATTTCCAGGAGGCCAACCATGACAGTGTTGCTAAAATAATTTTAAGCCTTCTGATAAGTCCAATTTTTAAATGCATATAACTTCTACACTATCAATTGGATTTCAACCAAATTTTGTATGTAATATCTGTACATAAACAGATATGACTGAGCGTATTCCTAAGAGCCACCAGGGCAGCCAACTGTTAATAATTGCTCTCTCTATTTTTTTTTATCCAAATACCAATATATCAGGAAGTATGCAAGCCAACAGCTTTAAACTATGCACACGTATATTCTGACATTTTAGATTAATTTGGAGTAACTTATATACGTCAGTTATACCAACATGATTGCAAGCTTGCTGATAGTACCAATTTTTAAATACTTGTAACTTCTATACTATCAGTTGGATTACAACCAAATTTCGTATGTGCTATGTGTACCATAACAGAATATCTGTAAGTATTGTTAAGAGCAATCAGGGCTGCCAACTGTTAATAAATGCTGTCTATATTTTTTTACCCTAATATCAATATATCAGAAAGTATGCAAGTCAACAACTCTATACTTTGCACACGTATAGCACCTGACATTGTAGATTAATTTGGAGTAATTAATACAAGGCAGTGCTGCCAACATGATTCTATGCCTGCTGATATGCCCAATTTTAAAATACTCCTATACTAACAAATGGATTTCATCCAAAATTGGCACAACAAGATATCATAATATTTCAGATTATTTCTGACCAGCACACGCATGGTATTGTTTTTACGCGTGCTGATAGATCCAGTGTCTAACTGCATGTAACGTCCATTGGACTTCAACCTAATTTTGTATTCTGTACCTTAAGAGATGGAGCTAGGAATATATTCAGTCACCAGGGCTGCCAACTGTAGTGCTTTATTAGGCTAAATTATACCAGGTATATTTTGAACTAATTTGATATTTCGATATTACCAACTTAAGTTTGTCATTATTCTAGATAGGTTCATATACTGTAGAATAATCATTGGCATGAAAGGTAGGCTGTATAGTTCTTCACGGAACTTCTTGTCTTCTAAATGTGTTCCTTTCAAGAATTTCTCGGTCTGGAATACCAATTTGCCTGAGATCTTTTTCACATTCCACGAACCATCTCGGCCTTGTGTCCTTAGACTTAATGAAACTCCATATTATTTACGTTAATCGATCATCAGTCATCCTCAAGAGGTAACCGTAAAATATGATGATGATGATGATAATTGTTGTTTAAAGGGGCCTAACATCTAGGTTATCGGCCCAACCGTAAAATAGTAGCCGTCTCTGTGATAGGGACTATTTTGTTGTACAAGTCCTCATTTGCTCTCAACGCCACTGTCCATCGACCCATCTATTACCTAGGATTTTTCTTAATATCCTGCGCTCTCTTTTTTCCAGTTGGTCAGCTTGACCTTTACTATTCATGCTCAAAGGTGCGGACGCATATAATACCTCAGGTTTTACAACTGTTGTATAGTGTCAGAACTTGGCCCCTATACTCATAGACTTTTTGTTATAGATATGATTTATCAATTTGCTCTATATTTTTGTCATAGTAAACGTAATTATAATTAATCATTATAGTCATTCACAAAAGGTTATTTGAGTTCGATGATACTAATAACCAACCCTGCCTACAGGTTTAACAATTTAGCTTCTTGGATATACACGTATATTTACGCCATTTCTTCCCAGGAAAAAGAGAAAAACATTCAATGCTCTCCTAAGCATTTTCTCCTCACCACGTGACACTGGTCTTACTTTTAGGATGGTGCATACATGAGAAACATACATGATTTCTAAGTTGTGAGATATAATTACTCGTACTTCAGTGGTGCAGAGGTTAGCATTCTTGGCTGTCACCCCTGAGGTCCGGGGTCGATTCCGGCCTCCGTCAATAAATTTAATTCTGGCCTTAGGGCTGGATTTCATAAAGAAGAAGGATCTCAGCCATCCATTCCTGTTTGACAAAGTGCTTGAGCACATGATGGTAAGAGATGATGTGTACCACCCCCTCTCATATTAATTACACCCCCTCCCTCGTGTCCCGTGGGAAGAGCACACATGTGATTGCAGTGAAGACGTCACACCGCGGGGGGCTTTGTAATGACTACACACCCTCCATTGTATTCAGCTATTGCAACGTCACACGTTGGATTTGTCTAAACAAATGAATGTATGTGTGCTAGCACTCACTGATTCATTAAGGACTCAGTCCCCTTAATAAATATTGGAAACCAAATTACAGAGTCAGATGCCGCGTCATGGGTCACGGATCTTAGTAACAATTGTTTCTAAAAGAATAATCTCGACCATTGGTTGAATATTACATGACGTTTTGTATGGAACTAGGCCATTTAATTAGGCCTATTTTCTTGTCATTTATGGGGATAGGGTCCTCTCTGGGTAAGAAGCTCTTTCATGTACTTGGGTATGTAAAACTTTGTTTGATAACCTGCCTTATTGTATTGTTTGTAATATAGACTAATTATTTGGATCAAGGGATGAGATTGGTAATTGTGAATATTCCAGCACTCACCTGGAATGAGTAAGGAAAAATCTACAGGAAAACCACACCCAGAATAACTTGTCAGCATCAGAATATGGAACTCGCAAGCAAGGTGGTGGGGGTCTGCCTCGTGGCGCAGTGGTTAGCATTATTTGCTTTCACCCTGGATGTCTGGATTCGGTTCGCGGCTCTTCCAAGAACTTTAATTTTGTTCTGAGGACTGGAATGGGAAACAGTCAGCCTCAGGGAAAATTAAGAAGATGTGGGTTCGATTCCCACCTCAGAAATCCTGGAAGTGGTTTTCCGTGGTTTCCCACTTTCACTCCCGGCAAACGCCAGGATGGCTCGCAACTGAAGGCCACGGCCGCCTCCTTTCCAATCCTCGCCGGGATTACAAATACACGAGCTACTACAGACACCACAATAAAATACAGATAATCAGACAATTTATTTATTTATTTAATTATTTATTTATTTATCGTATGGCTTTTGGTGCCGGGAGTGTCCGATGACATGTTCGGCTCACCAGAGTCTGTAGCTGCTTCAAGTTGACACCCATAGGGTGAGTTACAAGTTCCGTTCCATTTCAAGTAATTAGTTCCAACTTTCGCTACCAGATATCACCGATACCAAGTGGTGAACGTTGGAACTTTGATAGATCGTTTCACAAAATCTAACCAAGAAATTTAGCTTCACACAAGTTTAGTCTGTGGAAGGATCTCTTACATGCCATAACTCTATGACATGGGACCGCCGGATTTACTTCCCCTCCGAAGGAAGGCATACTGAAGGATTTTAACGCTCTTAAAAAATCCGACGACTTTGGCCGAGTTTGAACCCGCTATCTGGGGCACAGCAGTTCAGCATGCTACCGACTACGCCACCGAAGCCTCTATTATCAGACAAATTATACATACACCCAAGTACATGAGACTGACTACGATGTCCAAGTCCATCAAATGATACAACAACAACAACAATACCTTTCAAGTAGTAGTAGTAGTAAACTGCCACATATTAGTTGTTCCAGTTTTCTTCTCATTTCTTCGTGTTGGTTATTCTAAGATTACTTATTCAAAAGATTGAATAAGTAAGTAAATAAATAAATCACCAAAATAGCGAATAGTTGTGTTAATCGTACCTCCCATAATTGTTGTTAACAATTTAAGATTACGTTGATTGGAAAACTGTGACAACTCAAAATTAATGTTACTTAATTAAAATAATTTAATAAATAAAGAGCCTCTCATCACGGCGTACCGGGTTCGATTCCCGGTCAATTAATATAACAACGCCATATCTCAGAAATTACCGTGTCGTAGAGAAAGAACTTAAAGATTTGGCATCTGTCTCATTGCGGTTCAATATGCAGTTGTTATACGGAATGTAGGCAAGAAGCGAATAGTTTTCACGTTCTTGCAGTTGAAAGAAGGCTACATGTGAAAACACACAGAACTGTCTACTTAAGTAAAACATGCCGACGTTTTAGGTATTATACGTTATTGTAGTCTATTTATGAATAGGGCATGAAGGCGCAGCGGTCAAGCTGATGGCCTCTCACCACGGCGTACCGGGTTCGATTCCCGGTCAATGCTTGTGAGATTTCCGAAGTGAAATGCCATGTCCTGTGGTTGGGATTCCACGTAAAAAGGAGGTCCCATGGCTCATGATCCCGATATTAACGGTCACGTAAACTACAAACTTGACTTCACTTCTATTTAATGAGCGATATAGAGATGTGCATGGGGGCAGATAACCTCGTAGTTCCACTCCTAATACCTCAATAACTAACTAGCTGACTAGAGATATGCATATTATTAAAATCAAACTTTAACCGAGCACATTTCCTCTCTACAAATTATTTTATTGACATACAAGTTAGGTACTTTTATTAGTCGAATTAGCAGGGCCCGGATTTTGATGACCTAACAATGTTTTGAAAAAATTACCTATTAAATGACTGCAAAAATCCCATAAAATGACCCGACAACTTTAAAAAATGACCTAGAAATTTGAATGAAACTGACATAATTCATCACACAAAAAACATGCAAACTGACTACGTCATTGTATGTTGAAATGATTTTAATAGGTACCTTTTATAATTTAATTATTATTTGACAAATACGAATTATTTGCTCACAAATACTGGTTATTATTTCAGTCTAGTGTGTCTCCTGGAATGTGGTTATTCCAAGAAATAAGGGTTGAACAAAGTTGTGAAGATTCTCATGACTTCGTATTCATCCTCACTTTCAGTTCCGTTAATATCTAGCACCATACGAAAAAAAATGCATCATAAACCATTAAAAATGTGAGAAAACTACTCAAAACGTATAATATATTCTAATAAGTTCCATAAAATGACGCGAAAAATAAGAAAATGACCTGAAAATAAAATACTTAGAAAAATGACGAAATAATGACTTCATAAATATGAATTTCTGTAATGTGGGGGCCATGAATAGGATTTGTATATAAGTTAGCAATGTCTGTGGTGAACAATTTAAAAAATAAAAAATGACATGTCATTAGA
Source organism: Meconema thalassinum (assembly GCA_946902985.2). Taxonomy (NCBI): domain Eukaryota; kingdom Metazoa; phylum Arthropoda; class Insecta; order Orthoptera; family Tettigoniidae; genus Meconema; species Meconema thalassinum. The sequence goes on from OX336388.2 coordinate 1,049,497,626, forward strand.
AGCCGGGCCCTGCTAATTAGTAATGTTTTCCGCTCCTATGCCTTGACAACTTATCCCACTGGGATTCACGGATATGTGAGCTGGGTCCATTTAGAAACCCTCTTCGACTCATGTCCCACGAATGTTTCACCAGTTCAAGAGGTGCCTTCAGGAAGGAGAGATTGAAGGACTAACTGCAATCAAAATATAATATTTACAGTATTGAAAATGACCGGAGTAAATTCTATTTAAGCACAATTACTTCTTCTCGTGTATATTATGAAAACAAAATTTTCTCATCAATTTATTAATACATTTATTATAACCATAGATTATATATTTCGAATGATTGTATAACCATGTGAAGCAGTTTTAGTGCCTTATAATATAAACAATAAGTCGCTACGAACTTACTACGCTGACTTATCAGACGGACAGGTGATACTCCGACGTGACGCGTCCCCAGGTGGCGGTTAGAGGGGGGTCCTCACCAGCTTTGTTGGCGGACCAAAAACACTCGACAATTTCATTTTTCATCATACCATATCTCATTAATCACCTTTGCAGACCACATCTGGAATTGTAACTCCTGTCCACGGTCAGAACATTGATCACTGATCAGACAATCAACTTAACATGGAGAGTCTTCTAATAAACGATTCCACTGGCTTGGACATCCAGCGAAGACACCACTCGGATTCGGCGGGGTGTCACGCGGCAGATCGTGGTGAGTCGAAGCGCCTGAAAGCCCAACAGACAAACGACAGATACAGACACAGACTTAAATTCAGTAAACCAGGAAAATTCTCTTTCTTTGCAACATTACATATTAACTCAATAATGAAAGTTAGAAAGTTGAAACACTTAACTGATATAATGGATCAGCACAGGATTCTGATCACAGCCCTTTAAGAACTTCTGAAGACAGAACAGGACCCATTTGAATCTGAGGAATATCATATTTACAAAGGACCTCCAGGAAAGAGAGTTATGAAGAATGTTCCCCAATTTAGAATGGGATTCCTGGTCCATATTAGATTCAGTGGAGGACTTCTCCATGAACTGACCAAAAACTACTACCTTAACGATTAAAGTAGAGAACAAAATATATACATTGATTTCAGGGGCGTATATACAATTTCTTTTCGGGAGGGGGGGGGGGGGGTAATTATCCTGGAAAATTGTGAGTATTCTCAGGGGATTGTCGCCGCAAAATACCCAGAAATATTAACCAATATTTTAGAGCATATAACTGCGTGTAATTATTTTAGATTAGATAGCCTACAATTAGTGGCAATGCAAAAAAGTTGTAAAATACAACACAACACAAAATAAAATGTTATACCTAATGAATTGTCTATTATGGAGTATGAATGGGAAATATCTAAATACTTGTCAATTTATTAAGTAGAAAGGTAAACAGTTTTATTTTTTATTTTACAAATTAATAATTTATTTCTCAAAAGTATCGTACTGTGGAATTCTCAGTTTTGCATCACATGGCTGAGAGTTCCCTGTTCCAGTTCTCAAACCAGAATTAAAACTTATTGGCAAAGCCGGGAATCGAATTTGGACCTCCGGGGCAGCAGTCAAGAATGCTTGCCACTATACCACGAGGTAGTCTAATTTCAATCTTAATATTGTTTATAACTTAGCCAATGAGTTTAGATTAGGGTACGACCATATTTACAATTATTTTATGCTCTCACCAAAACAACACTTTCTTAATTTTTATTGTTTTATTTTCGGGAGGGGCTGGAGCCCCCACACTCCCCCCCCCCTTTATATACTCTCCTGATTGATTGCCCATGCCCTAACAAATGACAAAAACAGGACAAATAAAGAAGAAACTGAAATATTTAGGGAGGAGCCGGACAAACTGATATCAAATATCCCCAACAACCATGTTAAAATCAAGCGTGGAGACTTCAATGCGAAAATTGGACAAGAAAGAAAATATCGCACAGTGGTAAGTAAATGGCCAGCGCATAAATTGTCAAACAAAAATGGTCAAAAAATAATTGAACTTTGCATAGACCGTGGGCTTATTCTTGAAACCACAAGATTTAAGTGAAAGCCGCACAAGTTAATTACCTGAAAATGCCCAAATGTTAAAATGGGCGATATTAGATGAACCATGTAGCAATGGATAAAAAATATCATAAAGAAATCTATAATAGCAAAGTCCTTCGTAGGGTGGGCATCGATTCTGATCACTATATTTCGAAGATTAAAATCAAGTTTAACCCCAGGAAAGAAACGTAAACCATCGAAATCCATTAGGAGGAGGAAATATGACCCCAGATACTTATTAAATGATGAAGTGAATTCAGAGAAGTCCCAAACACCTCTAAGCGACAAACTAAAAACGATTATTGATAAACTGAAAAACGTTGCCGAAAAAAATTCTCCTATTAAAAGGAGAAAGAAACACGCCAGGTGGAATGAGGAATGTGTTATGGCAATGCAGAAGAGACAAAAATCATGGCTAAATATCCAACAAAAGAAAAATACACAATCTCGAGAAGAACTAACTATTGCTAGACGACAAACGGCCAAAGAACTCAGAAGAATCAAAAGGGGCCATCAAAAAGAAAACCTAAACATCATAGATGAATCATTCGAACAACCTAAGACTCGAGACTATTATAGGACATTTAAACAATATCAATCTAAGTATATCCACCTACACTCATGAGAAATAAACAAGGACAACTAGCACACACCAATCAGGGGAATGCCAAAATTCCAGCGGATTACTTCAAAGAATACTAAATGCTGAGGACCCAAAAGATTATCTAGAATTTGCGCCTGATCAAAAAAATATTCTATGAGGTACTCCCGGCAATTGATTGGCTCATGAACTGCAAAGCAGCTGGAAAAAAATAAGTGGTTGCAGAGCTGTGGAAAAATGCAAATAACCAAACACTTCAAAACCTACACAAATACATCATATTTTGATAAACTGCCTGAAGAATGGAACACAGCTATAATTCATCCAATACACAAAAAGGGTGATATACTGGATCCAAATAATTACCGGGGGATTTCTTTACTTGATATCACATACAGGATTCTGTCTAGAATTATCCCCACAAGAATTCAGGAACAACTTAACCAAGAACTTGGAGAATATCAGGGGGGATTTCGACCTGGAAGAAATTGTCCCGACCAAATCATCAGTCTTAAGTGGATTATGACACATCAAAAAATGAGAAACAGAAACTTTGCTATCACTTGTGTTGACTTCAGGAAAGCATATGACTGTATCCATCGTGAGTCAGTTCTTAAAATCCTTAAAGAATTTGGATTACACCAGAAACTTATCAATCTGGTTGGTGTTACCCTTAAGGACACTAAATCAAAAGTTAAATTTAGAGGGGAGGTGTCTGAATCATTTTAAATCCAGACTGGACTCTCACCATTATTATTTAATTGCGTATTGGAAGAAATCATGCGAGAGTGGTCTAAGAAATGCCGACCAAACATCAACATTGCCAAAAAATCACACTCAATTGTCTAGAATTTGCAGATGACCTTGCGGTGCTGGCAAGTAGTGTAGAAGTGGCGACATTACAAATTGAAGAATTAGAACAAATAGCAGCAAAAGTCAGTCTACAAATCTCATTTGAAAAGACGGAGATGATGCCATCCTTCAAGGTAGAAACACCAACTATCACACTGACTAATACCAAACAAATTAAGGCGGTCAATAAATTCAAATATCTTGGGGAGACTATAACTTGGAACTCAAACGAGCAAGTATCAGTTGAAAATAGAACAACTAAATTGAAACAAGAACAACGTATTTCTTGGCCAACCTACAAGAAGAAATCTGTCTCGGTAAATGCAAAATTTAAACACAACTCCGTTATTAAACCTGAAGAAACCTATGCTAGTGAAACCCTATTCAATGTGAACACGAAATCAACTACAGATAAATTACAGAAGATAGATAGACGAATCCTCAGAACAATTTTAAACATGAAACACCAAGTAGATGGCCAATGGCAATGAAATTGTATATCGGGAAACTGAGTCAATGATAGATACAATGAGGAAATGGTGAGTTGCTTTTTTCTGTCACATATCAGAATTACCAGAGACCAGGATACTCAAACAGCTATTCCAATCCTTTTGGAAAAGTAAAACCAAAAACCATTGGTTCAAAGAAGTCCTAGATGATCTAGTTGAATTAGGCTTGGCAATGCAAAAAATTAAACACCGGGAAGATAAGAGGATCCTGAGGAACAAAGACGTGGGACAGTCCAAAAAACTTCTACACGCAAACAATACACCATAACGGACGATGAACGGGCCGCCAGGTCAGACAGAATGAAACAGTTCTGGGAGGAGAAGAAGAAACATAATCCAAATGACTCACTAATTTATAGTACTCCAATGTGGGCGTGAAAAAAATAAAAATAAATAAGCCGGAAAACTATAAAAATTAACTACGAGTCTAAATTAGCACTCCTCTGTAATACATCACAGGTTTCTTGCATTTCATTGTATCATACTGAAGAATGTTAGAAGTTCATTAAGAAATGAGTATCGGGAACACTATATAATCTCATCTTTATTCAGTCTGACGAAGTGATAACAAGTGAAGTTCTAACAATGAAATAAATGACAATCGTAAATCCATACATTGCATCGTCTCAATTCTCCACATCCCGTAAGTAAAAGGCCATTTACTATTTTTCATAATGACTCAAAATTTGTAAATACTTCTGAAAAAATCACTTTTTGTCTAGTGTTAGTCACTGACCATGGCAGTGAATTAGTGTGAGCTGCGAGTCTTCTGTGATCCAAACTATTCTTTTCATTACTGATAGTGCTTATTTAAGTGAATATTGTTAGCTGGTTTTAGTGCCTATTTTAACTTTCTTGCTGCCTATTGCGCCCACCTTAATAATCATAATATAATTTTAATACGTTTCACCAATCCAACACGACACCAGCGCGAAATATTTCACTGGCATTCTATATCTCCGCAGCAGTAACATTTATCACCCTGAAATATTGTACGTGATAAATGGAGTTCATCTATGAAACTTGCATAAACCTGTTAAATACAAAACGAACATGGCGGCCAAGCGAAGTTGGGACATTTAAATAGACTTTTCTCGTGATTTAACCATCCGAGAGCAGTGAAACTTGGTACAGCACAGTTTTATACACATTATAATGCACTGACGTCTAATTTAGTTCAATTGTTTACATAACCTCTAGATGGCGGCTGTGCGAAATTTTAAAATTAAGTTTTCATTTCTTATGTCCTAATCATGCGATCGAAGTCAACGTTTGAATAATGAACCTACGCAATAATCGTCATCGAATGGTGCATAACTCTATGGCCTACACATTTAACAATCCAACAAGGTGACCATCCGAAATATTTAGTCGGTTGTCAATATCTACGAATCTATCACAGCAATCAAACTGAAATTTTGTATGTCCATGGAGGCTATTGAAAACGTGGAACAAAAGCTGCCCGCCGCCTTACAAGGCCTAAGCAAATATTACAAGGAAAACCAGCTGAAACCGAACCCTACGAAAACGCAAACTTGCGCATTTCATCTCAGGAATAAACAGGAAACTAGACAACTAAATGTGTTGTGGGAAGGAATTCAACTTGAGCATTCCCCCACCCCTAAATATCTAGGAGTTACTCTAGATCGAACTCTTACCTATAGAGCCCACTGCCTGAAAACGAAACAGAAATTATCGGCAAGAAACAATATCCTACGTAAACTCTCTGGTACCGGATGGGGGACACAACCTAGCACGCTTAGAACAACTACATTGGCTCTATGCTACTCCACTGCAGAATATGCATGCCCTGTATGGTAGCCTATACATCTAGTCACTCGAAGCAAGTAGACATCGCTCTGAATGACACCTGCCGACTTATCACCGGTTGCCTAAGACCTACGCCGACAGAAAAAGTTTACTGCTTAGCCGGAATCTCCCCACGAGATATCAGACGTGAAGTGGCAGCCAGAGTTGAAAGAACAAAGGCAGACAACTCAGAAAACCATCATCTATATGGGTACACACCATCAAATCAAATGCTCAAGTCAAGGAAAAGCTTCCTCCATTCAGTAAAAGGCCTCACGGAACCGCCCGGAAAAATTAGATTAACATCATGGAAAAGGAGAGTTTAAGACCTTGAAGACTGGATTATCCCTCATGAAAGTTTACCTCCGGTACATGACAATGGATGGGTTTCGTGGAGAACACTGAACAGGTTGCGAAGTGGGGTAGGTAGGTCTAAGGTGAATTTGAAGAAATGGGTATACACTTCCGACACCACCATGTGCGAGTGCGGGGAAGAACAAACCATGGATCACCTTCTTGTATGCAGATTATCTCCTGCTAAGTGCACGATGAAGGACTTGATGGAGGCAACACCTGAAGCACGTGATGTGGCAAAATACTGGTCACATAGTAACATATAGTAGTATATAGTTTCACTGACTGTTTTGATGAGATTGTATATAGTACCAGCTAAATACCATGTATGATGTACTTTTTATTGAGACTGATGTTGCTTCTGACACGATTAGATTTAACTATGGATCATTCAATAACCTGGTGAGAACAAACCTAATATGGTGGCGATACGAAATTTAAATATGTAAATGGATGTTTCTTGTAAAATTTCATCTGAGTGTGAATCTTGGCACGATATATCTACATACAAGTCTTTATACCAGGTGGCCCGTTTGTACCGTGCAATCTAGTTTTAGGTGTCCCGCATACATTAATGCTGTATGGGATGTCTGTTAACTGATTTCCACAGCGGTCACACTGAACGCAGGTCGATTACGTCAGAATAGGATGGAATAACAACCGGACGGCCGCTAGCTGCATGATCCTCAGCGCTACCCGTCTAATGCACCCCATTGCCTTTTGGAGCCTCGCATTTGAGAGCGTAATAGACTCATATGTGGTACAACAACAGGACAGCTGCTGGCAACATGTTGACGATGGCTGATGTATTCAGCATCGATGAGTACACGGACATTATACTAATATATGGAGAAGCTGGTCGTAATGCCGTTGAAGCTCGTAGACGGTAAGCACTGGTGTTTCCAGATAGACGTCTGCCGTCTGCGCTCGCCAGCGAGGCTTCATACCGCTATGGGGCGCATAAGACAGGAGTACTGAGGAACATTCAGCGTGCGGCCGTCTGTTTGTTATCTCTTGGCAATCTGACGTAACCGGCTTGCATGCTAGGTTACCGCGTAGCAATTTAGTTATTAGGCCTCCCGTTCATCGCCCGTACATGCGGGACACTTATAAGTAGATTGCACGGCGCAAATGGGCCACCTGGTATATTGAGGTCTAACGTAACGGTATTTTATGATAATTTAAGAATGGCGGCTGTGCAATTATTTTAAAATCTCTTCTTTTTCTCGTGTCCTATGTAAGACCAGTAGGATAGCCTATATAAAAATAGACTATTTAGTTCTTCCCGGAACTACGTATTTCTTTTTTATTTTTACACTTTACAAAACAATATTGTATTTTTCCTGTTTGTTCACGCTTTACAAATCAGCTGTTAATAGCATGTTCTTTCTTTATATTTTACAAATCAGCTGTTAATAAACAGACTTATTTTACACTTTACAAATCGGTTGTCAGTGAGGAACGACATATTTTCTTTTTTTTTATACCTTACAAATCAGCTGTTTATAAGTATCGTATTTTATTTGTACATCTTACAAATCAACTGTTTATAGGCATCGTACTTTATTTGTACATTTTAAAAATTACCGACAGTAGTGGCTACGCTGGCTAAAGCGCGGCGTTAGGTCATGGGGCCAAGCTCTCTGCTGACTCGGTAGACGCGTGGGTTCGAGGCCCACCGTCGGCTGTCCTTGAAATGGTTTTCCGTGGTTTCCCATTTTCAACACCAGGCAAATGCTGGGACAGTACCTTCTGACAGGCCACGGCCGCTTCCATCCACATCCTTGCCCACTTTCATCCATTCATCTCATCTCTCATCCCGACGCGCAGGTCGCCCACGGGCGTCGACTAGAAAGACCTGCACTCGGCCTCTCAGGAGGCTACACGAAAAAAAACTTAAAAAGTAGCTGTTTAAAAGCATTGCATTTTATTTTTACATCTTACGAATCAACTGTTTATAGGGATCGTTTTTTGACATCTTACAAATCAGCTGTTTATAAGCATCGCATTTTATTTTTACATCTTACAAATCAACTGTTAATAAGCATCGTATTTTTTTTTACATATCACAAATCAGCTGTTAAAAACATATTTTTTTCATCTTAAAAATCAGCTGCTAATAAGCATCGTATTTTATTTGGACATCTTACAAATCAGCTGTTTAAAAGCATGGTGATTACAAGTTCTATTTTGTAAAAAAAATGACGATGCTTATTAACACCCCAAAATATGTGGCTATTGTTTTGATAGTCGAAAGGGTACAAAGTACAAAGTGTGATGGGAATCAGCCGTTTTATTGACCTATCATTACGAAGGTGTCCACTATTCTCCGTATCTATATCTCTCCGATATTCGACTCCAGGTGGCGACTGTTTGTCGGATAAGTACCCGCGAGATTCATTCCTTTATCTATGGTAATTGACAAGTAAGTAAAGTGGAGCACAAAGTTTCCATGTACAAACCAAATACAACAACCATTAATTCATGGAATAGCCATTGTGTGCAGCAGTTCTCCGGTCAAACATTGTGTCTTGTAGGAGCCGACTTTGTTGTTCTCTTACTGCTTGTACGCTGCTAGTTGATTCATTTGTTTCAATCTACTTCTCAAGATACATAAATAAGCATCAAATGAAGAGACAGTATTGCAATATTGTAAATTCCGTTGTTTCCTGGGAAGTTGGAAACAATGCCAAGTTCTGGGCGACATCTCGGCGTCAGAACGACGAAACTGTCTAGTTTCCAAAAGTCTGTTCGCTTGCAATTATCTCATCTGAGAAGAGAAACTTCTCCAAGACATTGTGTAACACAACATACAAGAGGACTGAGAGTACAAAGGGACAAGAATCGAAAACTCATTCTTCTCGAACAGACAAATGCTGCACAAACCAGATAACACATACCAGGGAGGGGGTTCATTCATTCAGTAGATTAAAAGAGGGGAGGAGAAGGAAGACTTGGCTGAGTTAAGACAAGGTACTCTACTCTCTTTCTCAGTTCCACTTTATAACTACACTATGAAGTAAATTTGCTCCTTTCTGTGGTTGGTGACGACTTTAACAAGCTAGTTTCAATTCACAACATGAATGATTCATTTGTAGTTTGCATTGGATATAGTTTACTTATTGTACCGACAGTTATTTATCTACCGTATTTATTTATCGAAAGCCTCCGTGGCTTAGGTGGCAGCACGCCGGCCTCTCACCACTGGGTCCGTGGTTCAAATCCCGGTCACTCAACGTGAGATCTGTGCTGGACAAAACGGAGGCAGACAGATATTTCTCCGGGTACTCCGGTTCTCCCTGTCAAAATTTCATTCCAGCAACACTCTCCACTATCATTTTCATTTCATCTGTCATTCATTTAATCATTGCCTCAGAGGAGTGCGTCAGGACTCGACAGCCGGCACAGTTCATATCCTGGCCGCTAGATGGGGGCGTCATTCATTCCATTCCTGACCCGGTCGGAGACTGGAAGCAGGCTGTGGATTTTCATTTCATTTAGCGTGTGGCTTTTGGTGCCGGAAGTGTCCGAGGCCAGAGTCTGTAGCTGCTTCCAACGGACACCCAGAGGGTGAGCTACACGTTCCGTTCGATTTCAAGTAGTTCCAACTTTCACTACCAGATGTCAATGATACCTAGTGGTGAACGTTGGAACTTTGATAGAGCGTTCCAACGAAATCTATCCTAGAAATTTAGCTCCACACAAGTTTAGTCTGTGGAAGGATCTTTTACATGCCATAAAGGTATGACATGGGACCGCCGGCTTTGCTTCCCCTCCGAAGGAAGGCATACTGAAGGATTTTTAACGCTCTTAAAAATACGACGACTTCGACCTGGTTTGAACCCGCGATCTTGGGCACAGCAGTTCAGCATGCTACCAACTACGCCACCGAAGCCGCTATTGTACCGACAGTAGTAACTTCGCTCGCTAACGCACAGCGCTAGGGCATGAGGCCGAGCTCTCTGCGGACTCGGAAGACGTGGGTTCGAGCCCCACTGTTGGCCATCCTTGAAATTGTTTTCCGTAGTTTTCGCATTTTCAACTCCAGGCAAATACTGGGACGGTACCTTCTGATAGGCCACGGCTATTTCCTTCCACATCGTTATCAATTTCTTTAATCTTTATCACATCAATTCTAACGAACAAATTGGAGATGTTGCAAAGGAGAGATGCAAGATTCATTCTTCGCAAATTCACCCAAACTAACAGTGTCTATGACATATTAAAGACATAAAATGCGTAAACATTAAGTTAGTTAGTTATTGTTGCTTTAAGGGGAAGAACAACGAGGTCATCTGCCCCTAGGCGTAAGCATTAACCATTATAACAATGGTAATAATTAATATCCGTGTTGACTGATAGTACTATGTTATTGTAAACCACCTTGTCAAACACTAAAGAATAATTAATGATTATACGTGCATGTTTCGGCATACAATGATACACTCGTCATCGTCAGCGTAACAAGGGTATCATTGCATGTCGAAACATGTACGTGTAATCATTAAACTACGTTCTGTAGTGTTTGACAAGGTGGTTTACAATTTGATAGTACTAGCGGACCAGAACTCTCACATGTGTATAAGCCACCCGCCTGGATTTACTGTTATGGGGGCTTCTACAAATATGTTTATAAGTTTAAACGCACTTTTTAAACAAATTGTGGTTGTGCGCACCCTATATGTGCATACTACCCACCCGCGTCTAGTGCTATGCGGACTATACGCGAAACAGTTCTGCCAGGGGCTATCGTCTTGTTTATTTGTTTATTTAAAAGTACTATATAAACACATACATATATTTCCGTTGTCTTATCAAGAAATGCAAGATTTTTTCTGTACTATTGAGACGAATTTAGTACAAACCACAACTTGTAACTTCCTCTGGTTTAGGAGCTTGAGTTTTGAGAAACATACACCTTAGCGTATTGGGTATAATAAGATGTTAAAGACATTCGGATGGCAATCCCTTCAGAACAGAAGACATAAAGGAAGACTCTAGGAGATGAACAAACCATACACAGAGGAGCTGGCCTGTAATGATTTACGAAACAGAATGCATGGGCTAGATTATATAGGTAGAAGAGATCATGCCTACTAAATTAGCTCCAACATTTAAAAAACAAATCCCCAGTATTCAATATTTCGGACTCTATTCGAGCTATCTGACAGAGATTTTGTGCCGTGATGGAGGAAAAGATTACTGATATAACTTTTGAAACTGTGGTAAGCATTCCAGGTACTTAGAATACTCAGCAAGCATTAATCCACTATAGAGGCATTAACATCCCATATTTAGGGACATATGACAATCATATAAGACATATTCATCTGTAATCTCGATTGTTTTGCAAATAACAATTTGACTGAACAGCGGCGACTGTACAATAAATTACCAGCCTTACAGTAGTCGCATATGATGTGAAACATCTGACATAGAAGAAACCTCACGTGAAATTGCTGATACACCGGTATTTTATACTATTATTGGCACAAATATTAATCTATTGTAAAAGGGAGTGTTTTACAGATATTGTAGTTTATAATACGGAACTCATTTTAATAGGTGATTTGTAGCTTCCATCAGCACTAGCCTAAATAAAGAATACGATATGGATCAACTAGATCAATAGACGCGACACCGCTCACAACCTTAAATTCCTTATAAACAGGTCCTCTGCATTCACAGACCAACACGAAATTTCATATGGATTCTGTTAAAATGAGTCATATTGGTATGATAAATATCGCTTAAAATGACAATCTGGTAGCAAAAATACCTACTCCGTCCGGGATTCGAACATAAGAACTCTAGATTCACAGTCATAAGCATTAACCCCACGGCTATTTCGACTACGAAAATACTGGGCACAAGATAGTGACTTATTTCCACGTTCCAATAATACTGCAATACGGAATTAAGTTGCATTTATATTTTGCTTGTTTCGATAATGTTCCTGCGTGAAATTGAGTTTAAAATGCCTTATGGATAGGCCCGTCGCCTCCGTAGCGTAGCGGTCAGCATGGTTAGCTGCCACCCCGGAGGTCCTGGGTTCGATTCCCGGCTCTGCCACGAAATTTGAAAAGTGGTATGAGGACTGGAACGGGGTCTACTCAGCCACGGGTGGCCCAAATGAGTCGAGAGGGTTCGATTCCCACCTCAGCCATCCTCGAAGTGGTTTTCCGTGATTTCCCACTTCGTCTTCGGGCAAATGCCGGGATGGTTCCAACTGTAAGGCCACGGCCACCTCCTTCCCACTCCTTTGCCTAACCGTCCCACTCTTCCCATCCCTTCATCAGGCCCCTGTTCGCTTTGCAGGTGAGGCCGCCTGGGCGTAGTGCTGGTCACACCCCCCAGTTGTATCCCTGACTCAGAGTCTCAAACTCCAGGACACTGCCCTCAGTGGCGGTAGAGGTGGGATCCCTCGCTTAGTCCGTGGGAAAAGTCAACCCTGGTGGGTAAAACGATAGCGAAAATAAAAATAAAAATGAATAAGCCCTCCTGTGAGTAAAGAGAATGTATTCAGTAATAGCTGTTCATGGAGGCTTGCTCAATACTCGTATAACCACAACGATTATATTATACTAGCAGGTACCCGCGGCTTCGCTCGCGTCATAGTCGAGTCATATTGTTATTCAATGAAATTCAGGTTTAACGCCATTAGCACCCCTTTAGAACCTGAATATCCAAAAATCTCTCCTTAGTAGACGTTTTCGACACACAACAAACATATCACCAACATATCATTCTTCTAACTTCAATAGTTTTCGTTGGTCGATGAGAGTGAATATCCAAAAAACCTTCCTTAGTGGACGTTTTTGTTCCAAAATTTCACCCTTCCCCATGGGTCCCTTAAATTGGATTTATGGAAAAAAAAAACGGTCGAACACCTATTTAATTATTTATTTATTTATTATCAAGCTGATTGTTTTCCTCTGAGTTTCAAACTCCTCGCCTATGTCGTTTAAGAGATGCACGCTCCGGTAGGAATCCTTCAACCTCCTCGTTTCACCCCTTTCACCTTATAATATACACCACATCGAAAAACCCTCAGACACATGTCTTCTTATTTTTAATGATGAGTTTATATGCCGAGTATCACATCCCCCAATGAAGCCAATCGGGAGTTATTGTTATTCAATGAAATGCAGGTTTAACCTCCTTAAGGCCCCTATAGAACCTCAATATCAGAAAATCCTTCCTTAGAGGACGGTTTCGACATACAATGATCATATCCCCCAAAATGTCATGTTTCTAACTTCATTAATTTTGGCTGGGCGATGGTGAGTGAGTCAGGACTTTTTCTTTCAATTTTCTTTTTTCAGAATTCCACCCCTCCCAATGAACCCCTTAAATTGGGTTTATGAAAAAACTGTCGAACACTTATTTACTTATTTTTAAGCAGTTTTTCCCCCTTGAGTTTCATGAGTGTTTCTGTCAGTCAATCAGTTAGGACACTTCCTTTCCTGTTCCCCCTCCCCCCCCCCCGAATTTCACCCCTCCCCATGGGACCTAAAATTGGATTTATGAAATAAAACGGTCGAACACCTCTTTACTTATCTTTTAAGCTGATATTTCCCCTGAGTTTCAAATTCCTCGCCCATGTCGTTTAAAAGATACACGCTCCGTTAGGAATCCTTCAACACCCACTTTTCACCCCCTTCACCTCATAATATACAGCACATCGAAAAACCCTCAGACATGTGTCTTCTTATTTTTAGCCTACTTTTCACATTTTGCAAAAATGCGTGTGTGTCCCCTCCCTCCCCCCCCCCCTATCAACTCCTAAACGGCTGGAGCAATCGAAACAAAATTTGGTAGGAGTAAAGACCTTTACCTGAATATCTCACGGTGATATTTGAAAATGATGTCAGTGCTACCAACTGCTGAAAAATCGCAATTGAAATTTGAGCTCCATGTTGGATATCTTGGAAGGTATGAATTAGAGCTATTTCAAAATTGGCACACGTATAGATAATAATATTGCAGTTCAATTTCCAGGAGGCCATGCATGGCAGTGTTGCCAAAATGATTATACGCCTGCTGATAGGTCCAAATTTTAAATGCATATAACTTCTACACTATCAATTGGATTTCAACCGAATTTCGTATGTGCTATGTGTACATAAACAGATATGACTGAGCGTATTCTTGAGAGCCACCAGGGCTGCCAACTGTTAATAAATTCTCTCAATTTTTTTAAATCCAAATACCCATATATCAAAAAGTATGCAAGCCGACAGCTTCAAACTATGCACACGTATAGTACCTGATATTCTATATTAATTTGGAGTAACTTATATACGTCAGTGCTACCAACATGATTCTAAGCCTGCTGAGAGGTTAAACTTTAAATACATGTAACTTCTATACTATCATTTGGATTTCACCCAAATTTCGTGTGTACTATGTGTACCATAACAGATATGACTATGCTTATTCATAAAAGCAACCAGGGCTGCCAACTGTTAATAAATGCTATCTCTATTTTTGTTACCCTAATATCAATATATCAGAAAGTATGCAAGCCAATAGCTCTAAACTTTTCACACGTATAGTACCTGTCATTCTAGATTAATTTGGAATAACTAATATAGGCCTACGCCAGTGCTGCCAACATGATTCTAAGCCTGCTAATAGGTCCAATTTTAAAATGCATGTAACTTCTGTACTAACTAATGGATTTCATTCAAAATTGACACAACAATAGATCATATTATTTCAGATTATTTCTGACTAATACATGTATGTCATTGTCGCCAACATGATTTTACGCGCGCTGTTATATTCAATGTTTAACTGTATGTAACGTCCATGCTATCCATTGGACTTCAACCAAATTTTGTATTCTGTACCTTAAGAGATGGAACTAAGAATATATTCAGTCACCAGGGCTGCCAACTATAGTTCTCTATTAGGCTACATTATGCCAGGTATACAGTATTTCGAACTAATTAGAAATTTCGATATTACCAACTTAATTTCGTCATTATTCTAGATAGATCCATGTAGATTAATCATTGGCATGAATCTTAAATTTTAAGAAAAGTAGGCTCTTTAGTTCGTCGCGGAACTTCTTGTTAATGATGAGTTTATATGCCGAGTATCACATCCCCCAAGGAAACCAATCGGGAGTTATTGTTATTCAATTAAATGAGGTTTAACCCCCTTAAGACCCCCATTAGAACCTGAATATCCGAAAATCCACCCATAGTGGACGGTTTTGACATACATTGATCATATCCCCCAAGATGTCATGTTTCTAACCTCAATCAATTTGGCTGGGCGATGGTGAGTGGGTCAGGACTTTTTCTTTCAATTTTCTTTTTCCAGAATTTCACCCCTCCCCATGAACCCCTTAAATTGGGTTTATGAATAAAACTGTCGAACACTTATTTACTTATTTTTAAGCAGTTTTTCCCCCTGAGTTTGATAGGTGAGTCTGTCAGTCGATCAGTTAGGACACTTTCTTTCCTGTTTTTTTTTCCCCCCAGAATTTCATCCCTTCCCATGGGCCCCTTAAATTGGATTTATGAAAGAAAACGGTCAAACGCCTATTTACTTATTTTTAAGCTGATTTTTTGCGCTGAGTTTCAAACTCCTCGCCTATGTCGTTTAAGAGATGCACGCTCCGTTAGGAATCCTTCAACCCCCACGTTTCACCCCTTTCACCTTATAATATACACCACATCGAAAAACCCTCAGACACATGTCTTCTTATTTTGAATGAAGAGTTTATATGCCGAGTAACACATCCCCCAATGAAGCCAATCGGGAGTTATTGTTATTCAATGAAATACAGGTTTAACCTCCTTAAGACCCCTTTAGAACCTCAATATCCGAAAATCCTTCCTTAGTGGACGGTTTCGACATACAATGATCATATCCCCCAAAATGTCATGTTTCTAACTTCATTAATTTTGGCTGGGCGATGGTGAGTGAGTCAGGACTTTTTCTTTCAATTTTCTTTTTTCAGAATTCCACCCCTCCCAATGAACCCCTTAAATTGGGTTTATGAAAAAACTGTCGAACACCTATTTACTTATTTTTAAGCAGTTTTTCCCCCTTGAGTTTCATGAGTGTTTCTGTCAGTCAATCAGTTAGGACACTTCCTTTCCTGTTCCCCCTCCCCCCCCCGAATTTCACCCCTCCCCATGGGACCCTAAAATTGGATTTATGAAATAAAACGGTCGAACACCTATTTACTTATCTTTTAAGCTGATATTTCCGCTGAGTTTCAAATTCCTCGCCCATGTCGTTTAAAAGATACACGCTCCGTTAGGAATCCTTCAACCCCCACTTTTCACCCCTTTCACCTCATAATATACAGCACATCGAAAAACCCTCAGACATGTGTCTTCTTATTTTTAGCCTACTTTTCACATTTTGCAAAAATGCGTGTGTGTCCCCTCCCCCGCCCCCCTATCAACTCCTAAACGGCTGGAGCAATCGAAACAAAATTTGGTAGGAGTAAAGACCTTTACCTGAATATCTCACGGTGATATTTGAAAATGATGTCAGTGCTACCAACTGCTGAAAAATCGCAATTGAAATTTGAGCTCCATGTTGGATATCTTGGAAGGTATGAATTGGAGCTATTTCAAAATTGGCACACGTATAGATAATAAATAATATTGCAGTTCAATTTCCAGGAGGCCATGCATGGCAGTGGTGCCAAAATGATTATACGCCTGCTGATAGGTCCAAATTTTAAATGCATATAACTTCTACACTATCAATTGGATTTCAACCAAATTTCGTATGTGCTATGTGTACATAAACAGATATGACTGAGCGTATTCTTGAGAGCCACCAGGGCTGCCAACTGTTAATAAATGCTCTCAATTTTTTTAAAATCCAAATACCCATATATCAAAAAGTATGCAAGCCGACAGCTTTAAACTATGCACCCGTATAGTACCTGATATTCTATATTAATTTGGAGTAACTTACATACGTCAGTGCTACCAACATGATTCTAAGCCTGCTGAGAGGTTAAACTTTAAATACATGTAACTTCTATACTATCATTTGGATTTCACCCAAATTTGGTGTGTACTATGTGTACCATAACAGATATGACTATGCTTATTCATAAGAGCAACCAGGGCTGCCAACTGTTAATAAATACTGTCTCTATTTTTGTTACCCTAATATCAATATATCAGAAAGTATGCAAGCCAATAGCTCTAAACTTTTCACACGTATAGTACCTGTCATTCTAGATTAATTTGGAATAACTAATATAGGCCTACGCCAGTGCTGCCAACATGATTCTAAGCCTGCTGATAGGTCCAATTTTAAAATGCATGTAACTTCTGTACTAACTAATGGATTTCATTCAAAATTGACACAACAATAGATCATATTATTTCAGATTATTTCTGACTAATACATGTATGTCATTGTCGCCAACATGATTTTACGCGCGCTGTTATATTCAATGTTTAACTGTATGTAACGTCCATGCTATCCATTGGACTTCAACCAAATTTTGTATTCTGTACCTTAAGAGATGGAACTAAGAATATATTCAGTCACCAGGGCTGTCAACTATAGTTCTCTATTAGGCTACATTATGCCAGGTATACAGTTTTTCGAACTAATTAGAAATTTCGATATTACCAACTTAATTTCGTCATTATTCTAGATAGATCCATGTAGATTAATCATTGGCATGAATCTTAAATTTTAAGAAAAGTAGGCTCTTTAGTTCGTCACGGAACTTCTTGTTAATGATGAGTTTATATGCCGAGTATCACATCCCCCAAGGAAACCAATCGGGAGTTATTATTATTCAATTAAATGAGGTTTAACCCCCTTAAGACCCCATTAGAACCTGAATATCCGAAAATCCACCCATAGTGGACGGTTTTGACATACATTGATCATATCCCCCAAAATGTCATGTTTCTAACCTCAATAATTTTGGCTGGGCGATGGTGAGTGGGTCAGGACTTTTTCTTTCAATTTTCTTTTTTCAGAATTTCACCCCTCCCCATGAACCCCTTAAATTGGGTTTATGAATAAAACTGTCGAACACTTATTTACTTATTTTTAAGGAGTTTTTCCCCTGAGTTTGATAGGTTAGTCTGTCAGTCAATCAGTTAGGACACTTTCTTTCCTGTTTCCCCCCCCCCCCCCAGAATTTCATCCCTTCCCATGGGCCCCTTAAATTGGATTTATGAAGAAAAAACGGTCAAACACCTATTTACTTATTTTTTAAGCTGATTTTTTGCGCTGAGTTTCAAACTCCTCGCCTATGTCGTTTAAGAGATACACGCTCCGTTAGGAATCCTTCAACCCCCACTTTTCACCCCTTTCTCGTCATAATATACACCATATCGAAAAACTCTCAGACACGTGTCTTCTTATTTTTGATGATGAGTTTATATGCCGAATATCACATCCCTCATTGAAACCAAGCCAGAGATATTGTTATTCAATGAAATGCACTTGTACCCCCTTAACACCCCTCTAGAACCTGAATATTCACAAATCCTTCCTTAGTGGGCGTTTTTGACTTACAACGAACATATCCCCAAAATTTCTTG
Source organism: Meconema thalassinum (assembly GCA_946902985.2). Taxonomy (NCBI): domain Eukaryota; kingdom Metazoa; phylum Arthropoda; class Insecta; order Orthoptera; family Tettigoniidae; genus Meconema; species Meconema thalassinum. The sequence continues at coordinate 1,049,516,357 of OX336388.2, forward strand.
TTTTTAACTTTAATAGTTTTGGCTGGGCGATGATGAGTCTGTGAGTCAGTCAGTCAGTCAGTCAGTCAGTCAGTCAGTCAGTCAGCGCACTTGGTTTTATATAATAGATTGATGACTGCATTACCGTTATGTGGGTTAATATTTGAATAGCCATTGTGCAGAAATATAATACCGGCAATGCCGACTACTTACAATGTTTTATATTAAGGCATTTTACCATTTAAATACTGATACGAAGACTTCGAACATGTACCGTGTCATTTGTTTCAATCACTTGATACCAGAGTTTGCATAAGCGTTTTCCGTTCAGTATGTCATATACATTCCACATGGCCGAGAGTACGTCGTGGTATCATTTTCCGACACCACGCGCTCATTGTTTCTCGTACCACTGCCAGCTGGGTCTTACCACTGCCCGCTTGATCGATCAAGTTGGCAGTGCATCTTATACTTCCGTTCGTTCCACCACTGCCAGCTAGTTCACTTCCGTTCGATCGATCGAGCGGGCAATGCATACTTCCGTTTTCCACTACTGCCACCTAGTACACTTCCGTTCGATTGATCGAGCGGGCAGTGCATACTTCTCTTTTCCACCACTGCCAGCTAGTACACTTCCGTTCGATTGATCGAGCGGGCAGTGCATACTTCTCTTTTCCACCACTGCCAGCTAGTACACTTCCGTTCGATCGATCGAGCGGGCAGTGCATGCTACCGTTCGATCCACCACTGCCAGCTCGATCGTTCCGATCCACTTCCGTTCCCAACTTTCAAAATCACTCCCACAAAACTATCCAGCAACCGAGCGGAAATATGTTACACATAAATAAATAAATATCGTGTTTGAAGCTATTTTTTCAGTGTTGCCTTAGTAATCAAGTATATAAATAAATAATTAAATAATAAATAAATAATTTAAACAAGTAATTCCGTGAAGAACTATACAGCCTATTTTCATATATATACTCATGTTAATTGCCTCTATCAACATACCAAATTTCAGATTGATTGCTGTAATAGATTCGTAGATATTGAGAACCGACTAAATATTTCGGATGGTCGCCATGTTGGTTTTTTATATGTAGGTCCTAGAATTATGTACTGTTACATGAATATTATTGTGTACGCGTAGCATTCAAACTTCAATCGCATGATTAGGACACAAGAAGTAACAAGGAGATTTTAAAATTTCGCACAGCTGCCATCTTGTGGTCATGGAAACAATTGAAATAAATTAGATATCAGTGGATTAACATTCGTATAAGGATTTACTGTACCAAGTTTCACTGCATTCGTATGGTTAAATTGCGAGAAACGTCCATGTGAATATTTATAATTCGCGTCACCGCCATGTTGGATTTGGGATCACCATGTTATTTAAAGTCCTATAGGTGGACTTAGTTCATAGCCCCTATGAACATAAAAGAATTCAGTTTGTTTGCTCTAATAGATTCGTAGATATTCAGAGCCGTCTAAATATTTCGGATGGTCGCCATGTTGGATTGTTAAATGTATATGCCATAGAGTAATGTACCATTGAAGGAACATTATTGCGTAGGTTCATTATTCAAACTTTCACTTCGATCGCATGATTACGGCACAAGAATAAAGAACTTAATTTTAAAATTCGCACAGCCGCCATCTTGAGGTTATGTAAACAATTAGATACCAGTGCATTACAATGTGTAAATGTGTAAACATTTCCTGTACCAGATTTCTTTGCGGTTGGAACATTAAATCGCGAGAAAGGTATATTTAAAATTTTCAAATTCGCTTGGCCGCCATGTTCGTTTTGTAGTTAACTGGTTTTTGAAAGTCTTATAGATGAACTTCCAGTAGTGCCCTTTATCTCCGTACAAAATTTCAGGATGATACCGCTAATAGTTTCAGAGAAATAGAATGCCGGTGAAATATTTCGCACACCCGCCATCTTGTGGTTATGTAAACAATTGAACGAAGTTAGATGTCGGTGCATTACAATGTGTATAAACATATATTGCACCAAGTTTTATTGCATTTGGTTGGTTAAATCGCGAGAAACGTCTATTTAAAAGTCCCAAATTCGCGTGGCTGCCATGTTGGTTTTATCGTTACCAGTTTTTCAAAGGTCACATAGGTGAACTTCTAGGAGTTCCCTTTATCACCGTAATAATTCCCAGGATGATATCGGGAATAGTTTCGGAAATATTGAATGCTGGTGAAATATTTCGCACAGCCGCCATGTTGGATTGGTGAGACTTAACAAAATATGAAAGGCACGGTCGGGGTCGCCCGAAATAGTGCTATGAACTTCCCGAATTTCGTTGAAATCGCTCCAGCCGTTTAAAAGTTATTAGACACACACACACGCGCACACACACACACGGACAAAAGGTGATCTCATAAGCCTATTTTTTCAAAATTGAAAATAGACTAAAAATGGTCTGTGTAGAGCTAATCTTATAACCTCTGTAATAGTGTGTGTATTTGTAATTCTGACTAGGATAGGGATGGAGGCAGCCGTGGCCTTAAGTTAGGAACCATTCCGAAATTCAGCAGTGGGAAATCTACTTCTATATGGCCGAAGAGGGAGTCGAACCCACCTCTTCTCAGTTTTGCCTTACGATACTGATGAGTGTACCCGGTTCCAGACTTCAGATCAGAATTAAATGTCTTGACAGCTTCTGCGTTGTATCTGGGGTAATGTATGTACTGTATTTGCAACTGAGGCTAGGATTGGAAAGGAGTCGTCCCGGGCCTTAAGTTAGGACCAATCCCGGTATTTGCCTGGAGTAGAAGTGGGAAACCACGGGAAACCACTTGTAGGATGGCTGAGGTGAGAAATCAAACGTTGGAAATAGTAAACTCGTTCAAATACCTAGAAGTGACTCTACAGGTCTCCGGACTGACTTTCACCAGACACATAGAGGACAAAACCGTCGCCGCGATTATGGTCACAATGGAGATCCGAAACCTGAAAACCCTCTCTCTTAGAACCGCAATGGCACTATTTAAACTAAAAGTCACCCCAGTGGTGTCATATGCCATCGAGATGATATGGCCACACCTAAGCCACAAAAAACTACAGTCTCTTGACAGAGCCAAGGCCAGGTACGTAAAGCGAGCTCTCTGCACTTCCAAATTCGCGCCAATCCGACTTGCGTACCAGCTAGCAGGTACTAGATCTTTAATTGAAACCTGGCATCAACCCCAGCCTCCACAAAATTCATTGAGGAATAACTCCTGAAAACAGAACCATGATCAACCAAGAATGGAAAGAAGCAAACTTCGAGCTACGCCACATCTGCACGAGAGGCGCAATACATGGGTTTCATTATCGCATCTGTAACAGGAAGGGCTTTCATGAACCATCCATAGACTGTGTGTGTCTACACTGCCCACGGTATCACCTGATTGAGTGCACACAGAGAACATTAGCTCTGTCCCTCTATTCAAAAAAATGAACGGTTGCTATATTGTGTAACATGATCCTACCTACTGTATGGCCATTGGCTGCAATAAATTACATTATTATTAACCCTCAGACTAGAATTGAATTCATTCGCAGAACTGGGAGTCTAGCCCGGGCCTTAGGGCTGACATACAAGAACATTAGCCACTACACTCCGAGGCTGTCTTAGGAAACCTTACGGAAAGGAAGTGAACACTAAAGAACACATGATTTGTGAATATTTACTAACTCTAAGAAAATGGTGGGTTGGAACATCATTTCAATTAATTTATTATTCATTAGCTATAGTTAAATTACTACAGTAAAACCTACCTAAACTGGAACCTTTATATACCGGAAACCTGGACAAACGGAAAACGAAATTCGAAACGGAGGCATTTCCTATGTAAAATTACACTGTAAACCGGAAAACTGCCTAACGTGGAAACGGAAAGAAATTCCGGTACCGTAGGCATAAATAACCAGACTAAGACGGATTATCTTATCCATAATACAAGATATGTACAGTACTAAATTTTGAGCGAGACTTAAGTTGCACCAAAGTTCTAGGAAACATACACGACTGAAGACATTCAAAGTACAGGCCGGACGTTTGTTTTAGACGAGTGAAAAATCCTAATGGAAGCCTGGAGGCGAGTTACTGCAGTACCTGTGTTGTTATCAGCTGCACCAAGCGGTCCGATGATGGACACAACTATCTCGGGCTAGTGTTGAAGTACAGTCATTGGCAAATATAATGACGATCTGTTCGTAACTATGGAACGTGTACTTCCGCGTCACACAATACTTCGACGTAGACTGTACTTTTCTGAGCGGTGATGTCGTCACGTGCTCAGTCTTGAATTCAAATACATCAGACCGGTGGTGACAAATGTAAAGCGACAGGGCGAGAGAATGACAGTGTGCAGGCTCACTCGCAGGCTTCAAGGTCAAGGGCAATCGTCTAAAACAAACGTCCGGCCTGTACAGCTGATATTGTTGCCGAAAACAGCAGGTGTGAAGTCATGGAAGAAATGGACGACGATGACGATGACGATGAAGGCAACGAAAGGGAGCTCAAAATACACACTATTGGAGAAGCACTATCTGTTGTGAGTGACCTTAAGGAATTTGCAGCTTCCAAGAATGTTCCAGAACTCCTGGAGTTAATGCAGGATGCAAGGGAGATCATACAACGTTCTCTTGTAAAGTAGTCGCGACAAAGCACTTTGAGAGACATGTGGAAACGAGCAGAGAAACTGAAAGTTTTGTACGTAAGTGTGATACATGTGAACCTATTTTCTTTTTTATTTACAGACCTAGATTTTTTGCAAAAAAATAAAGTAGACTTATGGGATCTACACAGGGCCAAAAAAATTGTGTGTCTGTCTGTGTGTGTGTGTGTGTGTGAGTGTGTGTGTGTATGTTTGTGTACTCTGTATGTCTGCCCCACACCCCACCCCCTATCAATTCAAACACGGTGAATCCGAATTGAAGAAATTTGGTACAGAGGTAGCACTAGCAAAGGGCACCTCAGTGTCATATTTTATATCGCCGCCATCTTTACCAAAACTCAATGGCGTCCACTCAAACGTTCAAAACGTAAAATCAAATAACGACTAGACTAATCATCCGATCTCTACCAAATTTGGTAACAACATACCTTCATATTGGACGCGTCCTGTGCCCAAACTACAAGGTCATCAGCCGCACCATTTTAGAATGGCGGCCGTGTGAATTATGCAAACTTTATAATCCATAACATGGGACCCACCAGATCCGAATATCGAACCGAGAATCATTTAAACTGTTCTAAATGACGTGGCCCGTTCGAAATTAAAAGTTTATCTTGTAATATTATAGTGCAGAAGTGACTTCAAAAAGCTGAGCCGCCTCAGTTAGAAGACAAGATGGCAGCTGATATCTTTTGCCAGACCTATATTTCACTAGTTTGAGTATTGCATGTAATATAGCCTACTGATAGAAATAATATAATCCTTGTATGAAATTCTTTATACTGTATATAAAAGTATATTCCACTCAAGAAATCGTTTAGTTTAAATCATTATTAGCTAAGACGTTGTATGTAATTCAATTGATATCGGCGAATTTTGGTTGATTTGTTGGGATGCGTGGTAAAGCCTTAGCCTTTCACCCGTATGACTAATCCTACCAAAGCTATTTTTAGCTTCTTTTTCTTATTGAACCCCTTATCCACAGGCTGAATAAAGGATTCTAATAATTATTCATCATCTTTTGAGACATTTCTACAGACAGCAGATATGAGAGCCAGGCGGTGTTGGGAAATATTGAGAAATCTGTGGCCGAGAGGACACAATGGTTTAAGCTCCTGTGGTATTTTAGGAATCAGCATAAATATTCTTGACACATAGGACAGGTGCAACTTTTAGCGCGGAGACGGGTTGGGTACGCACATTATGGCCTGTTGCTATGAGTGTTGGCGCCAAGAAGAAAATCGAATGCTACGATGTAATTGGTCAATCTTCATGTTAACCACTCCCTATGGCAGAAATACATGTAAAAGCGCGCAAAGACATACAAGAGTCTGAACCAATAATATCAAGACGCCTTGTTTTAGCGGCAACTCGGCTTGGTAACGCACCCTGGTAAATTAACGCGGGAGTTATCTACGGATTAATTCCACGATCGATACGAGCCAGCTACAGCATAATCGTAACCTCCACATCGCTACGAACTCAATGAAACCAATCGCATGCTAGTCTGATAATTATTATGGAATATTTTTTCATAAATCCCCTTCCACGCCTACCCTAGTCAGTTTCATTTATAAGGATCCAGAAAGCTTCGAGAGAAGACTTATTTTATGCGTCTGAGGACGTAACGTACACTCTTTCATTTGTGCGTCTGAGGACGTAAAGTTGATTTTTATTTGAGCATTTGAGGACATAAGGTGTCCGAGGACACGAGGCATACTCTGCATATTTTCATGTTTTTAAACATGGAACATTTTCGTCAAGTTATAAGTGTAACTTCAGTGATTTATTTGTAGTCCCAGCACTACCAGTAGGACCAGTTCATCGAAATAATTCACCAAATAGACTGTCAAGGAATTTAGTACTTGATAAGTGAATTTAATAGGAAATATATCGTGTGTGTATCTGACAAAAATTTATTTAATTCAGCACGGGATGACGTCTAGGAACGAGACCGGATCTTGGAACCAGCAGGACATTTGCCAGAAGATGTCGATGACGAGATAAATATCTTAAAGGAGATGGCTGCAGACGTTTCCTTGACGCTGTTTTAAAGGATTGAGTACAAATGAATTTATTTATTTATTAAATCAGCTATGGTATTATGGGACATATTTTGTAGATATTTGTTTGCTTGTTTGGTAATGTAGATTATTAGTTTTTGTTTACTGACATATTAAATATGGGACAAGCCGAGCGTTGTGTAATTTGTAAATATTGTAATTTGTGTGTGTTCAACTTTACGGGGCGACGCGCAGTCCGTGCTCGCATTGGCTTGCGTAAATCGCGGTCAAGCATTATTATTCGGAAGTCTGCCTTATAACAAAAATGGAACTGAATTAATTTTGAGATTAAAAAAAGAATTTGGAGGGTAAAGATTATTTGTGAACAGAATTTTATGACGGATCAGGATTATTTGGATAGTTGCTTTTCCAGCAGATCTGAACGGGATGGCACTTTGCACCCGAGTTTTTGTTGTGTATTAGGTAGATTTCATTAGAGAGCTAACTATTGCAATGGGTCCCATGTTTCGACTTCCGGAAAATTTCGACATATCTTCGCGTTTCACATCCCCCAGACCCCAAAACCACCGTCAGTTCAAAAGTTTATATATAATTTATGTATATATATATATATATATATATATATATATATATATCAGATTCTTGTGGACACGATAACTGTCGTAATTTTGCACCAATCACTTTGAATTTTTTACATAATATATTATACCCTTGGAAAATAGCATGTAGGCAAGATTCAAAATTTCGGGGTCGTAATGGATTCTTGTGAATGTGATTAGAGATTTATGCTATCAACATAACTTCCAGGGTTCATAAGGTTAACTAATTATTACAAAGCCAAGAAAACAACAGGATCTACTAACAAATGAAATTTAATAACTGAATCAAACATAAAAACACTTAACAATAAACCACCCTTATATTGTTCACTCGCACGTGAACAGATCTGGCACTGACCAGCCTGACGTACCATGATAACACGGCATGACAGCTGTCAAACAGGCGTTGTGACTGCAATGTCACTTAATTCAAAGTAACAAAAGAAAACGGATCACAAGATCCAAAAATAACAAACAAATCAAATAGTACAAGGATTTAATATCTATGAGCGACACGCGTTTTAAGACTAGTTTTAGTAATGAGCACTTTGACGGGCGCTCGTTTCCGACCAAAACAGTCGGTTCGGGAACGAACTCCGTACTGCGAAGGACGAATTACGGAAATGTGGGAACAACAATTACATATTTATATACACTACTGACATGCTCTAACCTTAGATTACCACAACCAAATACACATGTGTATTATTTAAAATAAGGGCTGCGGAATTACCGTCTTATACCACAAACACTAGGAAAGCATAACATGACATGAACAAGTTTGGCCGGTTGCCAAATTACATTTTTAATGAATACAATGGCCTTGAAAATAAGAGCCAACAACAACAAAATACAAATTTTAATTTTCACGCCAGAAAATTTGGCGTTTTAAAACAATGAACAAATAAGTCGTAGTCATGATAAAAGAAACCTTGGATCGACAACATGGCAACTCCCCAAATTAAACCAAATAAAATAACCTTAACTCATTAGGCTTTAAAGCAAACATAACGTGTCATAACCGAGCTAGAGACAGCCGGGCCTGTTATCGCATCTCTGAGCAAGTGGCTGATTTCTTCCCCCAACGTAGTAATTAGTGCCACGCTAAATATAGATTCTGGCCCATAGCCAGCGTCCAGCACCTTTGCTAATCGCCACCTGTTAAACGCGTACAAACAAAATATCACATTATCTCAAAACATCCTCTCAGGGATTTTTAAGAACACATCTCCAGGTCAAACTTACCCCCAAGGGTAACTAATTTGCCGGAATGATGTCGCAGTCAAGGACAGGCTTTATCTTTCCTCGTCATCACTTACACCCAAACACACGTGGCACTTTCTCGAAGATCTCGTCGCAGCATGAATCAGCACACCCCTCAGATAAATGACACACAACATGTCCAAATGACAATAAAGGATTAATAACTGGAATCAGACAGCCCGAGTTATCAAAGCAACAAAACACTAATTTTCCCCCCACGTCTAGCTTTAGCTTAACATATCATTAATTCAGTCCATTTATCATTGTCGTTCCTAGGTTCTTATTCATGGCTACACTTTTTATTGATACGTTAATCATATGCGGCCATTTCGCTATAAGAATTACGTATACATAAGGACAACATTTAAGTTACAAAATTTACTGTACAACATAATTGTCACGCAATGCCAAAAATTACTACACGCATGTCAGTTAAGAAATCAAACCCTAAAATTTAAATTAAACCACACAAATAAAATCTGTACAAAGTTCCACACATCTCTCGCGATTACCCTCGTCCAAAATCAATAAATCAATTTTTTAATACTCATCACTTAAGCCGCTTTCCAGAGGCCTTCCGCCTCGTCATTTCCCATCATTAGGCCTTTTAGACCATAAAACTCATGGTAATGGAGGATGAAACTTGTTGTCTTCTTTCCATGGTCGTCATCTTGCTGCTGTTAAAACACAATTTAATTAAAGTTTTAAAACTGTTCTATCTGCTTTACGAGTATTTTATTTCCTCATATTGTCCTATGCAGAATCGTAGACTTTCCCTATTCTATGGCTAATTGCCATCTCACAATTTATGAAATTTATAACTTCGTTGTCGACACACAACTAGAATTTTAAAACCATACCGTCTTAAGGACGTCTTAAATTGACTGTCGAAGAATAATTAGGAGTGCCCCGGTTCATCTCAGACATTTGTATATATACAGAAAGCCTAAAGTTCCAATGGTGGGAGAAAACAGCTCCTCAATATTTTAAATAATGGGCCTATAATTATGTGTGACCTCTCAAAAATCTTGTATTTTCTCACAGGTCGCGAATCTGCCGCCGAACATGCAAACCGATCGCTAGATCTTTTTATAACCGATTGGCGCGCAAAACACACTGACGCTATGTTCTGGCGTCCTGTTTTCTTATTGGTCAGATAAGTTGGCGTCGGAGTTCTGACCTTACAAATCCCGCCCTTATTTTGACGTCACGACAATTGTCCTCTCTCTCACTCCTTGCCTTGGACCCAGCATTTTGGCCTGTCGATGGTCACGTACGCCTCAGCGTCATACCTGATTTTCTCAGAAAAATAAGAATAGCATTGGTTGTGAAACTGCCGGTAGTTTCCAGCCAGCACGTAGCCCGTCTTACCAAGTCCAGATTGCTTGCTACATCAATTTTACTCAAATATCCAGCATATCATGTATTTAGTATTTCCAGCGTTTTTAATAATATGAAACATTATTATTGGACACAATGATAAGGGTTCAATGTATACCCTTAAAATCTCGATCGAGTTCGTTAATGGGCAAAATCGGTCGTAGGGGGTGAAAATGGGAGGCTTTTTTTGAAAATGTGAAATTTCGCTATAACTCTCTTAATACGTGAAATATCAAATCCATTCAAAGTTCATAATATGTGTCGGATAAGTGCCAAAAATTTATGTCAAATAAGTTTTTTGATAGCACCAACCATTGACAAAAGGGGTGGGAAAAAGTGGTTTTTTCGGGAAACATTAATCATATCTCTGTTAATAGGCACAATATCAAAACCGTACAAAATGGACAATATTCCTCCAATAATTACCTAAAACGTTTGTCTGAAAGAATTTTTGATATGACCCACCATTACGCCACGGGGTGAGCAAAATGATTTAAATTATAAGAAAATGCCAAGTGCCAAGAGAGGTTGCCATGACAACTTTACTTTTAATTGATAAGGGATGAGCCATCAGCAGTTACTATGACAACGACACTGCACGAGATAACATTCAGTTTTCCATCTGTCTGTGGGAAGCGACTTCGGTATCGGAACTGGTAGCATGCTGAACTTCTATGCCCAGGATCGCGGGTTCAAACCCGGCTGAAGTCGTCGGATTTACTAAGAGCGCTAAAAACCCTGAGTTTTCTTTCTTTCGGAGGAGAAGTTCCAACGTTCGTTGCGAGTTGATGGTTCCGGTGGCATCTAGTAGCCAAGTTCACAGATAGGTGTCGTTGATGGTAGTATTTTAGGTAGATTTCATTAGAAAGCTAAGTATTGCAATGGGTACCATGTTTCGATTTCCGGAAAATTTCGACATATATTCGCGTTTCACATACCCCAGACCCCAAAACCACCGTCAGTTCAAAAGTTGATATATAATTTATGTATGTTTATGTATGTTTATTTATATATATATCAGTTTCTTGTGGACACGATAACTGCCGTAATTTTGTACCAATCACTTTGAAATTTTTATCGAATATGTATACCCATAAAATCTCGGTCGAGTTCCTTACTGGGCTAAATCGGTCGAAGGGGATGAAAATGGGGGATTTTTTTTTCTTCAAAAAATGAAATATTGCTATAACTCTCTTAATATGTGAAATATCGAATCCGTTCAAAGTTCATACTATGTGCCGGAAAAAGCTCAAAAATTTATGTTTGAAGAGTTTTTTATAGCACCAACCATTGACCAAGGGGGTGGGAAAAAGTGGGTTTTTCGGGAAGCATTAATCATATCTCTCTTAATAGGCACAATATCAAAACCGTACAAAATGGACAATATTCCCCTAATAATTACCTAAAACGTTTGTCTGAAAGAATTTTTGATATGACCCACCATTACGCCAAGGGATGAGAAAAATGATTTCGGAATTATAAGAAAATGCCAAGAGCAATCAGTGGTTGCCATGGCAACACTACTAAACTGATGAGGGATGAGCCATCAGACGTTGCCATGACAACGCACTTGCGCGAGATCAGATTCAGATTTCCATCTGACTAAGTGTGAAGCGGCTTCGGTGACGTAACTGGTAGCATGCCCAAGGTCGCGGGTTCAAAGCCGGCCAAAGTCGTCGGATTTTCTAAGAGCGCTAAAAATCCCTCAGTATGCTTTCCTTTGGAGGGGAGGATCCAAAGTTCGTTGCGAGTTGCTGATTGCAGTGGCATCTAGTAGCCAAGTTCACAGCTAGGTGTCGTTGACGGTACTATCTGGTAGCAACATTAGGAACTACTGCTTGAAATTGAGCGTCTGCATTCCTTACCTGAATTACAGACTAATACAGCCATCAAAATTCACACCGTTTATCAGACAGATTCCACACTCACCCAAAGTACACGGGGTTACATGACCGCCTTGTCGCAGCCCCTAAACTGAGGAACCAACCAAAATCTCTGCGGGAGATATAATTTTGCGTGAAGAAGTAACAGACCGTTACATAGTTATACATCAGTGTCGAAACCTTGCATAAGGACAGTGTGACCACAAGTATAAAAATGGACTCCATATGACAAGAAGGTTACCGTCATCACAAGACAATAAAATGTTTAAAATATGCATAAAATGACGAAAAACAAAGTTAATTAATCTCCAATTATAAAATACTTTCACGCAATAAATGAGGTCTGATCCTTCTACGAAAACCTGCATATTCTGCCTATTTTCGCCTATCCCCAAGTTTGTCCGGTGAAATCTACCTCCGCCTTCCGGCGTGCCGAGAGGACTTTTTTTTTAATGTGTCATTGGACGCAGTATTGTTGATCTGTTTTGAGCCGACCCAGTGATATGTTTATGAGAGTCAGTCCAAGCTTTTGGTGCGTAGTGTGATTTTTTATGATGTGCTAGCGAGAATATATCATGGTGATTATTCTGACTTGCTCCACGTCAGCCCAGTTCATGACCTCGCGAGGCTGGACTTGTGGTATATATTTGTGTTTTCTTGCCATCCAGGTGGATGGGTGAGATATGTTGGCGTTTCCAGAGGGAAACTGCACCTAGCTTGAGGGACTGAGAGAGATAAGTGAGGCAGCGATGACTCATACAAGAGGGGCGCGCTCAAATCAGATAACGCGACTTGTCATTAGTAGCAGGCCAGGATCCTGTACTTCAATTTAAGAAGTTGTTTTAAATTCACAAAACCTGATCGGTTATAATGAGTATTTGATTGATTAAATGGGTGCTGTCCATAGTTGTAAGGTAGTTTCCGAAACTCCTGTTTGTCTGGCGTTTTATAAAAATGTAAACATAGTTTTTCAGCCGTTAGGCTTGAATTTTATTGCTTTTGCTTTAATTCTTGTGTGTTTATTTTACGCGTTCAATGACCCGTGTGGCATTAGGGTGCGCGAGGCTATGTTCCCAATTTGTGATGAGAGCGTTTTGGCCTATTTCTGGCATGCTCTTTTTGTTTATTTATGTGCTCTGGCACCAGCTAGAATCTCAGGGAGATTCTTCATCTTTTTATATTTTAGAGCTTGCATGTGTCAGTAGTAATTATAGTGTGTTAATTAAGGGTGGGTCCCATAGCCGTAGTGTGTTTTAAAAGATGCAACTCCGTGAGCAACATGACTGTTTCAGTTGTAAACGGACTCGCATCAGTACTCATTTTCTTATTAACGAGCAGTACACCACGCATTATATAACTTCTTGACCAGGAAAAATTGACTTTTATCCATATGTTGTGACGAGCGAGTTATTACAGCTCAAAGTTTATGTTATGATTTATCATTTTGTGTGAAGCTGTATTCACATTGTTTTGTTGTGACGAGCGAGTTCCTACCGCTCAGTGTTATATTTATTTAAGGGGGTGAAAGTCAGGGAGGATTTCTTTTATTTATTATTATTATTATTATTATTATTATTATTATTATGCACATAATTTTCAGTCATTAAATTTCTTTTATTCTACCTGTTATTCATTTTATTTCTAGTATAGCCTCTGTCATGGACCTTTCTATTCATTAAAGCATGTGTTTTTAAGCGAACTTTGCTGTGTAACGCAGTTAGGACTGAACACCACCCCGTAGATGACTCTTGAGAAAACCATGCTTTATTGAAGGGTGCATTATATTCATTGTTTTGTAATTACTCAGACGTTTTAATATTTAGCGTTATATTGTACATATTACAATGGAAAAATTCATTTAATAAAAACAAAATTCGCCAGTGGGTCTGCAAGAGACATCTAACAGCAACCAGGAGAACTATCATAGCCAACTTATTGCGCACCTGCCCACAGATTACCTTTCAGCTTTAATCGGGACCTTCTATACTACCGGACCTGATACTGCAATCCAAGATGGCTGCCGTAGTTGGTGATCGGTCATCAAACGCATGACGTGTGTCAGAATCCAACACAACACAAAATAACATCATGACGTGATTTTGTCTGCTGTTAATTCATGTTATGGGCTTGGGACATCTTGGTCATCAGCCCCGTGCAGTTAGGTCTGGGTTGA